>CM054130.1:67124400-69960470 GCA_028751855.1 Ambrosia trifida
TAGCGCTATTTGAATTGACAACTCGCCTAGTGGAAAGTACCTATGGTGGTGGGAAGTCCTAGGTCATTGTTAATGTATTAAATTTTGTCACATAAGAGGTTTGATTTTGACCCATATTGTGTACTTACGTGTTTTCTATATTTTCCTTGAATGAAACATGAAACGTGAATTGTAGATGTTATTCTTTAAACTTATTTTATACGTATGCAAACCAAGTTTGCTCACCAACATTATTTATGTTGACAAAATTATTTGTGTACATGTTTCAGGTTGAATGTTGGGATGTTTCATGTAGGACATGTGAACTTAGTAAAGACTTAATCAAGACAACATGTGGAATAGTATTTGTACTTGATGATATATGTAATTGTAACTTGAAGCATTGAATAAAATATTTACAAATTAGTACCATGAGCTTTTGAACAATCGTTACTACGTGACACCAGGATGTTTCCGCCATCGGTTGGGGTGTTACAGATTGGTATCAGAGCCGTGGTTATAGGGAATTAGGTTATTAGTAGATGACCTATACTATAACTAAGAACCTATACTTGACCTTACTTGTGTTTACTTGTTTATTTTCCCCACTAACCTTTCTCCTTTGTAACCTCTCAATCTTTCCTCTACCTCTCTCCATTTCTTCCTTTCTTCATCATGGGCTTTGAGGATGACTTCACTTGGGGAAAAGGTCTACATTTTGGAACATAGAGAATATTTTTGGCTTAACTGCTACTTTCGTTTTTCATTGAATTTTCATTCCCTCAATGTGTGAACTCTACCTGAGAGAACGAGTGTAATCTGGAAGGGTGGATGCCTGTACACATTGGTTTTTTGGCATAGGCAAGCATAGCGTATAAATCCGAATCAAACGGCGGACCTGTTATGCTTACCTGGGGATTCTTGGAGTGGGTGTCCACTTATAGGCTAAAGCACGTCTTCCTTTTCTCCAATTGAGTTCGATTCTTTGAACAGTCAAAGTTTTGTTGGGTCTTATGACTAGACAAGAACAAACTAATGTATTATGTTTCATCATTGATTTCTCGTTTTTATGATAAACATTATAAGAGTTCCATGTTGCAATTTCATTTTCTCACACAATCTGTGACACCCGGCATGTTTGGCTTAAACATATTAGTAACATCTAAGTCTACCTTAGCGAGAAACGTTTATAAACGAACTTAACTGGGTTAGTTGAGTCGGGTCAAGTTAGGATTGTCCAGGGTGCAATGATCTGGAGGATCATTGGGAGTCGTTTTGGTAATACACTAGTACCGGGTTCCGTTGTTGGTGACATTACATGAACTAATTAAGTATATGTGTAGATTATGGGTCGTATGGTGAATTGTATACATTGATGTGTTTAAATGATGTGTAAATGATTATCTATGCTTAAATATGATAAATATAGATTAAGGATGCATGCTTATGTGTTAACATGTGTTAGAATGCGTTAAACACGACAAACTGAAAAACTAGTTAAAAATGAGTTCTGGTTCGACCACTTCGAGTGGTCGAAGGAGAACATATGTCTGGTTCGACCCTTTGTAAATGGGCGAACCTGGGAAGTGGAATTGAAAGAATTCCCCTTGACCAGGACATGGCTCATTCGACCCTGTGTAAGGGGCGAAGGAGAAGTAGTATAAATACCAAACTTTGTCATTTTTCATCATTTCACAAACCCTAACCGTTCCAAAACACTCACAAACGATCTTAATCATTAAGGAAGGAGTTTTTGCTCTTCTTTTTCATAATCTAACCTATCTACAACATCTAAACAAGAATCCAAGGTGTGTTCTTAATCCTAAGCCTTTTAAAAGCATTTTAATTCGTTTTCATCTAACCCTAATTGTCCAGATCTGTTCTAATAGTGTTTTTATGATTAAAAACCTTCTAAACATCTTTCTAAATCAAAACATTATCATTTGACATAGGTTTTCATGGTGATAAACATATGTAAATTGTGTATTATGTGGTGTTATGTGTTGTTCAATGATTTGCTGCTGTATCTATGATAGAAACATGATATAGGATTGTTATTGATGCTAGATTATTGTTGTTTAGGGTTAGGATTGGATAAATGATGATATTATGGGTATTTGGGGGTTTTTAACGAATCTAGACTTGATGCATGATATTTATGATCAATAGAACTAATAAGGAAAGATCGAACACTCGACAAACTGAGCATTTTATGTTGAATATGGATCGATTTCAAAAGTTTTCAAATTGGGTAAATTATTCATGCATGAAAGTGATGTTTCCATAATCTTTACCATTTTAGGAAAGGGTTGAAATGGACGTATTATTGGGGGAAATCGGTGGGGTTTTGTAGGGATAAGTTATTCATGCTTGACTGTTGTGTTTGATGATGTTTCGAGTCGTTTTGAATGTGTTTGAAGCGTTTTTAGGAAAATTTGCACAATAGGGGCGAACCTGGACTCCTTCGACCGATCGAAGGTGCGAAGGAGAAAGTCCAGGGTCGAACCTGGGATATATTTGGGCGAACGTGGTAAAACGGGCGAATGAAACATCAAACGGTCGAACGAAATACAAAACGGGCGAAGGAGGTTAAAAACGGGCGAAGGAGACTTAAACTCACTAGTTCGACCGTTCTGATGCAGAAATGATATTTTTGATACAAACTAAGTGTTTTATGCTTGAACCTTGTGTGTAATCTATGTGTACTTGATTAGTTAGGGTAATGGGTCACCAACGAAATGCCGGGTCGTTCTAGTGTGTCGGTTAAACATTTAAACACGTTTTAAAACGTACTTGGTTACGATCTGGACAATCGGGGACTAGATAACCTTATGGTTGTTAGTCGGAACACTTATGTGAACATTTTGATAGATCTCCGGTAGAGGGATTATCAAGGGCTTAACATCTTTACTTGTGACCGAAGAACGCTATTTAAGGTGAGTTCACGGCCCCACTTTTACTGCTTTTAACTTTTGGGGGAGAAAACATGCGCTAAACTACTTTGGTAACATATGTCATACTATGGTTTTAACTTTGTATTGCTATACGATCTTTGGAAGTCCCGGGGGAAACCATGAATGTGCGGGGATGCACAACGGGGGAAATGTGGATAGATCTATTGGGCGTGACCTGCCCCACTCGTCGGCTTGGAGGGCCGGGCGGGTGCATATTGTCTCGAACAGGAACATTGGAATCATGCTGAACATTCGGGCTGCTTAAACATGCTAAACATTGCTAAACGTGTCTAGTAATGGTTTCCAATCGTAGTAGTAATAAAACATACGCCTAGCTAGCGTACTTGGTAACATTGATATAGTATGGACATGGTAACGTTTTGGTAACATATTGAACAAACCTGTGAACTAACCAGCATTATATGTTGACATGTTTTTGGCATGTTTTTCTCAGGTCGCTAAGGTAGCAACAAATGGAACTAGGCGCACGGGTCTGCATTGGCGTCTAGGCATAGTTGCACGTTTTGTAATAAAAGTGTTTTGAATACTTTGGGATAATAGCATAGCTGATTAAATGCTTCTTAAATGCTTCCGCTTATAAAATCGTTGGTTATGTTTCTTTACGTTTTTCATATAGAGTTGTTTCATATAGAGTTGTTTATTATGATTGTTGACTTGGATCCTGGTTTGTCATGCGCCTCGCGGTAAAACCCCGCAAGTGGAAATTGAGGGTGTGAAACAATCAATTGACTATAAGTTACAATTTCCATTAGCATCGAATTTATTTTCTAAGTTAGATTACACTATCTTGCGTACTTCAAACATGGATTGAAAATTTATAATTCCCTTTGAGTTCGATTTTCATAAGCATCATACCAGTATCTCACAACTTTTGTCGTCTTTTTCCATGTTGCTCGCATTTAGGAAATGTCTTCTCATCATGGCGAATTAGAGGAAACAAACAGTCACTACAACAGTTCCAACCGAGTAGAAGAATATGAATAACAACTAGCAAATCTTATCATACAACAACTGAATGCGGTACTTCCTACTTTGGTGACTCAAGTTCATAAGGCCGTGTACCTAAATTCAGATTCCAACGTTAAGTCTAAGAAGAGGAAGGTGGGTCCCAGGCCAGGAGACCAAGAGGTCATGTCATCTTCTAACAACAGCAGGATGCGTAAACGTAGAAAACATGACCCCCTAACTTTTATGACCCAAGTTTCCTTCAAAAAGACCTACATGGGGAAACATCCCCGATGTAGTACATGTCAGTATCATCACCATGCTAGACTTCCTTGTCGCCAATGTACGACATGTGGAAGGTTCGGACACTTTGCAGCTACTTGTTGGATCAATTTTCGGGGAAAACAAAATGATCAAAATCTTCGATCAGTTACAAAAACGCAAGCATGTTACAAATGTGGAGATCCTAGCCACATGCGTCATCGATGTCCTTTCCTAACCCAGACACTTGACCATTCTAATCAAGGAGGGAACAACAACTTAAAGAATAAAGGGGCAGTCGACCAAGAAGACATGAGTCCAGTTGGCCAAATCAAGGAGCAACTTGATCACCTTGACATCAATGCGAAGTGATAGAATTTAATGCATTTGTTCTAGTTTCCCAGAATGTTTTTCTTATGTATGGATTTTAGTTATGTGTTTGACTATCAACTTTAATTTCAATAATATGCATTAATCACGAGCTTTCTTATACTTGATGGAAGATGTAGCCACGTGACATGTAATGCATGAGTCTCTTGTAATATGATTTTTTATTTTTAAAAATCGTTTCTCGAAACGTGAGATTTGATTTTAATATTCAAAGTAATTAACATGGTCATTTGTGATGATTGAAATCAAAGTAATTTTCTTAAAACTTAAAATTTTGATTTATTTTGTGATTAGACATTCTCATAGAGACTTGAGAATTGGAACTTTACTTTAAATTCGATTTTTGATCATAACACTTTCACGCTCTCATATTTTCTTAAACTTGAAATCATTAGACAAGATTAATTTGTACTTTATGTTCATAGATGGAAATTCTTAATATGCTATTGTATCATCGGGATGTTACATAAGTGTTGACCTAGATTACAAGTTGTTTGTTATCTTTGCACGGATTCCGTATGCCTTAGTCTTCATGTTATAGCTAGAACATATGTGAATCTTGATTACACATAACTAACCTATATGTCTATTTGTGTTGAACTATATGTCTATTTGTGCTACGTGATTACATATGCCATGTTGATACCTTATTTCCAAAATACGTGATACGTTAACATTAATTATATGATTCACTTATGAGCAATCGTAATACTTGCATATTCTTGGATTCATATTTCGTTAGCAAAATAGGTTATTCATATCCCTGAACTAAACATGTGTAAGTTTCTCTTTGCATAAACATTTGGACTATGGACGCTTGATACACCAACTGATATAAAGAATTGACGAAGTAAACTAGTGTTCATGCTAGTGTGAAAGTATTTATTTCACTCGTGACTTAATGAATCATGTTAGTGTTCGTGATCGTGTTGACGTGTTAAGTATTCTTTTAACATGGAAGTTTAGGAGGAAAACTAGTTCTTAGGTTGGAATGTGTTTTTGACTTGAGGGAAAATATGCATATGCTTACTCTATCACAGTGTGTGTCTAGTGTCAGCTTATAGTCTAACGCAACGAATAGGTTAGCTTAGGAGGTGAACCTGGCAAAAGGAAGGACCTCATCATACCCTAGCTGTCACACCACGCCAATGACGGAAACACATGGCGCAATGCTCGAAAGCATATCAAAGTCAAGATTAACACAAACCATATTTAATTAGAAAAGACCATTTCATTAAGATGTCGAAAAAGAGAACCTTGTCATAACATTATACAAAACAACAAATAACAAGTTCATACATGGGGTTTTTCCATACGAGTCCCTACCCAATGGGAAATATTGATGAAACCCCGACAAGTATCCGACATCCCATATTCCATCGTACTAACCTCATATCTATTCAGCACTTAATTACCTGAAAGATATGTTTAAAAAAAAGACGTCAATATATAAAATATTGGTGAGTTCATAGGTTTTAGTTCCATATAAACAACATTTTAACAACAACATGTGCGGAACAAGCACAATTAGTGGCCATTGTAAGGAGTAGCTAGCTCCTACAGAATCTATGACGAACAATCCCTTGAGCCCATAACCAAACCAAGACAAGCAATGCCCCGCGAGTAAAAGTTGTTTATCGGTAAATAACAACTTAGTTCAGAATATGTGCACCTCTTATCTTTACCGGGTTGACGCTATCAACCAGAGGTGGGCCTTGTCAGGCACCAATAATACTATCCAAATATTCCTTCGGTCTCGATTTCACACACAACACATGAGTAAATGGTTACAGTTGTGAGGACTCACCCCGAGTGGTGTACAACAAACCCAAGTACTCATCATGCCACTTATCACATTTTAACATTTAACAACATTTTGACATGTAACAACATTTGACAAACATATCTTTCCCCCAAAACAAAAACAGTAAAAAGGTGTCGTGAAACTCACCTGAAGTACAATGTGCAATCAAGTAGCAGAGAATAGCGAGTCCGAGGTCAAGCACCTACGAACATCCTAGTGCATATAAGTCACTAAGTCTATAGCGCGTGTTTTCTGGCAAGTTGAACACCCAACTCCCAACACCACCATTTACATATATTTCCCTGTTTAATTAAGCCTATGTCCTAGGTCCGTTGGTGATGGATTACCCCCGTTATAAGTTTCACGTAACTTATATTTAATAATCATCCCGATTTAATCACGTCATGATCTTATTATTCAATATATATATAGGGTAGGGATCCTAAGAGAACCAACCCCTATTTGAGAACTGAGAGAACCATTCTGAGCCACGCATTTCATATAAAGGCAAAAAAAAAAAAAAAAAAAAAAATTTTTTTTTTTTTTTTTGCTTTAATCGCACATTTTTATGCAAGGAAATTTTTTTTTTTATTTTTTTTAATTTTTTTTTCATTTATACATATGTGTATATGACAATTATACATATGTGTATATAGCAATTATACATATGTGTATATAGCATTTTTCAGCTATACATATGTGTATATTTCAGTTATACATATGTGTATATAGCATTATACATATGTGTATAATACAATTATACACATGTGTATACTGAAAAAAAAAAAAAAAATTCCTTACATATAAAGCAGCGATTTTTGCAAAAAAAAAAAAAAAAATTTTTTTTTTTTTTTTTTTTTTGCCTTAGAGAAATGTGTGGCCCAGAATGGTTCTCTAGTTCTCAATTTGGGAAAAGGTTCTCATTTGAACCAAATCCTATATATATATATATATATATATATTAACTGTCCGACTCGACTCACTTTACCATATAATTACTTCCCATTAAGTAGTTATACTAGGATCTCGTCAATCGAGATTTCATTTTTCCAACATTCTACTCGACTCACCTTTCCATATATTTATTTTCTCATTAAATAAATATACTAGGATCTTGTCGATTCGATATTACATTTTACGACCTTCGACTCGACTCACTTACCGTATAATTATTTTCCCATTAAATAACTATACTAGGATCTTGTCGATCGATATTTCGTTTTCAACACTCACTCGGCTCACTTTACCATATATTTATTTTCCCATTAAATAAATATACTAGGATCTTGCCGATTCGACAACGTATTTTACTTTGTTAAGTTTGCATACTTAACTTAGTTTTAAACGTGTAATCGTTATAGATTATTTAACGTTACTTCTCCCATGAATACTTTCCCAACACTTAGGAAAGTGTTATACACTTTTCACCCATAATTAATCTTATATATTTTAGTTCATAAAATAGATATTTTCATGTCCACATTTGACGTAATAACATATATATGTATCTTGTAGGAAGTTATACGATACATACTTATTCATCTGATTTGCATTTTTGTCCGATAACTCGTCGTAATACAACATGCTCATATTGGATTAGTCAACTTATATGTTTTCCACGTCACATTTAATATAAGCTATACATATAAGCTTTTGTAGGAATAATTACTTCACGTCGTAATATTATTTTTCCTACTTTCAAACTATATATATTTAGTTATTTTCCTTAAATTTCCAATAATATGTTTACTTGAAATTAATCATCTTTTAATTTCTACATATTTTCTCTTGGAAATTTATAAAATAACTTTAATATTTCAAGACTAAAAGTATCAAGACTTGGTCATGTCCAACATTAAAATGCTCCAACATTTTTATATTCCCATAGATATAAAAATATTCATTTTTATACAACTTTTACCAAGTCTTTAAATTACCAATTTTTGTAACAAAAATCTTAGTTTTTATTTCTCTCAACATCTTTGGTAATTTTATATTTATAAAAGGCTCCGTCTATTTCAACCCCCTTACTTCTATTTTCACCCATCTGAAAGCGCCTCGCTTAGGCCTAAGCGAGGCGCTTTCTTTACTTTTTAACTACCTCGGTACGAGGTCAGAAAAAGCTGATTTTTGACTCGAAGCGCCTCGCTTAGGCCTAAGCGAGGCGCTTCGGATCAAATTTTTTTTTTTTTTGGTCTTTTGAGTTTTTTTTTTTTTTTTTTTTTTTTTTTTTTTGCAGTTAGACGTTTTTCAAAAGAACATTTTTTATGTCAATGGGAGGGTAAACCAAATCGTCAATCCGACTGTTGATTTCTTTCTGCAACAAGGAACAAAATGTCAGCTTTTTCCTGTCACATTTCAATCTCACTGTCCAACCGGATCCAAGTATTACTGTAATGATCAGGAACATTCCAAATAACTGTTCAATTTCAGCTTTTGTTTAACTATTTTAGCAACTTCCATAGAGAAGTTATCAATCTCACTTCTCAATGTCCATGTTTACCTTCAACGTCCAACGGTAATGAGTAACCTAGTAACCTCTACAATGATGTGATTTGTTTTAGATAAGGAGGTATATGTACAATGAACTTGTCATGCAAGCAAGTAAAATTCAATTGTTTTACTAACTTCATAGTCTTGATACTTTTAACAATCGGATCGGCGCTAACGATGAGTTTGATGAATCATTGTACGTGGTCTAATCAGGTATATGTACAATGATGTGATTTGTTTTAGATAAGGAGGTATATGTACAATGAACTTTTTACGCTAAATAAAACAGGTTAATGTTCTTTATATATGAATAGTGACCCTCTGGCAATCATCGTTGGTATTAATGGCAAGATATGTGACTTTAGTCCTTTACGTAGGTTTGCCATAGGGTCACTATTCATACACACAACTTTTTGCTCTAGTGGTGTGCTCTACCTTTTTGACAAACACCAGGCTAACCTGTCCAGTTATCAATCTCACTGGCAATCATCGTTGGTATTTAATGGCAAGATATGTGGCTTTAGTCCTTTATGCAGGTTTGCCAGAGGGTCACTATTCATACACACAACTTTTATGTTCTTTATATATGAAATAGTGACCCTCTGGCAAACCTGCGTAAAGGACTATATGTGGCTTTAGTCCTTTATATGAGTAATGTCATGCACAATGTGTACTCACAGTGACATCGAACACTTTATATGAGTAAAACAATCGCTTTATCTGAAAACAACCGGATGGTTGGTAGCTATAGGTAAGAACATTGTGGATGAGGATTGTTTATCTTCCCATTGATTTCAAAGGATATTCATGTGAGAATGATTTCGTTACTGTAATGATCAGAAACATTCCAAATAACTGTAATGATCGCTACGGTTAGTGGATACCATGGATCAGAGAGATTCAAGCTAATCAAACTCATGGCAACCTTTGTTTGATTATACTCGTGTACACCTTTATCAGGTTCTTTTGGCCACAGGTACAGAAAGGTTATTATTATTTACATTATCTACCTTTACATTATTATTATTATTATTATTATTATTATTATTATTATTATTATTATTATTATTATTATTTACATTATTATCGTATTTGCAACTTAGTTCCTTTCTCTCGAAAAGTAATTAAAAACACTTAAAAATGAATTAAAAACAATTGTTGCGAGTTAGGTTTAGTCGGAGGACCACGTACAACGATTCATCAAAGTTGTACAAAGCTGGATGTTTTTACTGGAAAACCAAAACGAGCAATTAACGAAACGAAACGGAGAGATATAATTTTATTGGCTTGGAAACAACTTAAAAGAACCAAAAATGAATTAAAATTATTTTTTGGTGATTAACAGATAATTTTAAAGAATTAAAAGAAATTCAAATTTAAAAAAAAAGGCCAAAGCGCCTCGCTTTGGTCAAAGCGAGGCGCTTGAGTGCCTCGCTTTGGCCAAAGCTAGGCGATTGAGTGGTTTGATTAGAGCATAAGCGCCTCGCTTTGACCAAAGCGAGGCGCTTTGGCCTTTTTTTTTTTAATTTGAATTTCTTTTAATTCTTTAAAATTATCTGTTAATCACCAAAAAATAATTTTAATTCATTTTTGGTTCTTTTAAGTTGTTTCCAAGCCAAGAAAATTATATCTCTCCGTTTCGCTTCGTTAATTGTTCGTTTTGGTTTTACAGTAAAAACATCCAGCTTTGTACAACTTTGATAAATCATTGTACGTGGTCCTCCGACTAAACCTAACTCGCAACAATTGTTTTTAATTCATTTTTAAGTGTTTTTAATTACTTTTTGAGAAATGATAATTTTCAGATATTACAGATCAAGGTGTTACCAAGCATGTCAAGAAATGATAATTTTCAAATATTGCAGATCAAACATTTAAAAATATATTACTAAAACATTTAAAAATAACTTTTCATGCAAGCAAGTAAAATTCAGTTGTTTTACTAATTTCATAATCTTGATACTTTTAACAATCGGATTGTTTTTCGAGAGAAAGGAACTAAGTTGCAAATACGATAATAATCAAACTCATATCTCAAGCCGGTGCAAGTTATGTTGTAGCATCTTTTGATCATCTTCTTGTAATTACTTTCAAGTTTTTTACAATCATTGAAGACAACTTTTCAGTTGTTATCCGAGAGATAGCGGTCAACGATGAAGACAACCTGATAGTGGATACCATGGATCAGAGAGATTGATTTCGTTACTGTAATGATCAGAAACATTCCAAATAACTGTAATGATCGCTACGGTTAATGGATACCATGGATCAGAGAGATTCAAGCTAATCAAACTCATGGCAACCTTTGTTTGATTATACTCGTGTACACCTTTATCAGGTTCTTTTGGCCACAGGTACAGGAAGGTTATAAATGTTCATATCGTTTCAGGTTGCCTGCATCGTTGACCGATATCTCTCTGATAACAACTGAATTTTACTTGCTTGCCTGAAAAGTTGTACCGGTTATATAGAGAAATCAACAGTCGGATCGACTGTTGATTGGTATATAGAGAGCAAACCGACGGTCATTCAAAATTTAAAGTTACCGCTAACCTCTGTGCCATCATCGACTACAGCAAACCGACGATCTTTCTCCACGGCACTCCTAATGAGCCTCTCTTTATTTCACGGTACGATTTTTGTTTTTGTTGCTTTTTAAATAATAAGTTTTGTGTTTATCAAACCCTAACGTCTGAGCAATGATTTATTATTATTAACTTATTTATTGTTAGTTTCATAAATCGTTTTACTAATTTTACTAATTCCCGATTTTTGATACTTTCATAAATCGTTTTACTAATTTCCGATTCTTGATAATAATAAATTATTATAATAATAAAACAAAGGAACTAAATTACAAATATAATAAAAAAATTATAATAATAATAATAATGTAATATAGTCATGGTTAATGCTCAGAAAAGTCAACCTTTGTTGACTCATAGGAGTCTTGAAGACGAAATGAATTTTACAAGATACTTGAAACAAGGTATGGATATGGAGAATAAATCTTTGACTATACGTGGTTGATGATGTCAAGTTCAAGTCGTTGATTCATTTGGAAATCGAAAACGCCTATCGTCACTCTGTATAGAGAAGAAATCAACAACCGGATGGTTGGTAGCTATAGGTAAGAACATTGTGGATGAGGATTGTTTATCTTCCCATTGATTTCAAGTATGTTGCCTTCATCGTTGACAGATATCTGGTCTTCAGAGTTTCCAACCCCTAATACATTCATCAAAGGATATTCATGTGAGAATGATTTCGTACAAGATTCCTATGCAAGCAAGTCATCTCATGTTGAATATTTAGTTCTCTCCGAACTTCAGCTTCCAAAATACGACGTCGTTGTAGCTCATACGTTATTATCTCTTCTCTTATTCTCTGTTTCTCTAGTTCTCGATGGATTATTGCTCTCATATCGACTCTCACAATTATTCACAATTTTATACATACAACACACCTTCATCGTTGACTATACTGTTCTTCTTGATCTTGATCTTCACACTCGCTATGGTTTGCCTTCATCGTTGACCGATATCTCTCCGATAACAACCATTGTTTGATTATACTCTTTATGTATGAATAGTGACCCTCTGGAAAACCTACCTCTGTTTTGAATTTGTTGCTTCCATAGAGAAGTTATCAATCTCACTGTAATGATCAGGAACATTCCAAATAATTGTATAATTTCAGCTTTTGTTTAACTATTTTAGCAACTTCTAGAGAATGTAATGTCATGGATCCTTTGAAAGTGGATACCATGGATCAGAGAGATTTAAGCAAATGAAACTCATATCTCAAGCCGGTGCAAGTTATGAAATGACACATGCAGAATGTAATGTCATGCACAATGTGTACTCACAGTGACATGTGAGAATGATTTCGTACAAGATTCCTATGCAAGCAAGTCAAATTTAGTTGTTAGACCAACTTGAGATATGAGTTTGATTAGCTTGAATCTCTCTGATCCATGGTCAACGATAGCGGTCAACGATGAAGACAACCTGAAAGTGGATACCATGGATCAGAGAGATTTAAGCTAATCAAACTCATATCTCAAGCCGGTGCAAGTTATGTTGTAGCATCTTTGATCATCTTCTTGTAATTACTTTCAAGTTTCTTTATAATCATTGAAGACAACTTTTCAGTTGTTATCCGAGAGATAGCGGTCAACGATGAAGACAACCTGAAAACAACCGGATGGTTGGTAGCTATAGGTAAGAACATTGTGGATGAGGATTGTTTATCTTCCCATTGATTTCAAGTATGTTGCCTTCATCGTTGACACACAAGACGAATGTTGCAACATGAGTTCGACCAAGATGACACACGAAGCTTTAGACTCCAACCGGATCCAAGTATTGCCGCATTTAATGAAATTTAACGCGCATACCGCATTCATTGACTATACGTGGTTGATGATGTCAAGTTTAAGTCATTAACAATGATTAGGGTTATTACTTTGTTTTTTAAATTTTTTTAACTTTTTATAATTATTAAATTAAAAAAAATAAAAAAACCAACTCAAAACATCAAAACAACTACCAAAATAAATTACCCCCTCGAAGCACCTCGCTCAGGCCTAAGCGAGGCGCTTCGAATTTAAAAATCAGCTTTTTCTGCCCCTCGTACTGACCTCCTCGGAATGATTTCAAAGCGCCTCGCTTAGGCCTAAGCGAGGCGCTTTGAGGGGGTGAAAATAGAAGGTGGGGGGGTTTAATTATAACCACCCTTATAAAATCATGTTTTATAAAAATAATATTTTATACAAAAATACAATTTTGTAAGTCTTGAAATTATTGTTCATAACAAACCTTTGGGAAATTGCATCCTTCCATTTTTAACCCTAAACTTTACAAAGTCACATTTTTGGACTTAAGTTTACGAAATGACATCTTACACGTTTAACTTTTAAAGTTACCGAATCGCATCTTTAACTTTTAAAAGTTACATTTTTATCCCTAGGCTTTCCAAAAGTGACAAGTTTTACTAAAACTAGTGAACTTTATTTTTGTCTACTTTTTCATTATAGATTTATACAATGTTTCAACATTATGTATAGACTAAGTTGTCAATATTAAGGATAATAGTAAGTGTTTTTGGGTGTATTAAGTCCATAAAGTCCATCTTTGTATTTCGAAGTTAGTAAACTTTGATTATGTAGCTTTTATATTTTTCATTTCTTAACAAGATCAACCTCATTTTTAGTTTTAGGTGGCCATTTCATGATGATCGAAACCACCTTTGAGTGTATTCAAGTGTCACACCCTCAAATTTCCACACGCGGGGTTTTACCGCGAGGCGTGTGACACACCAGGATCCAAGTCAACGGTCACAATAAACGACATCTATATGATAAGAAAACAACGTAAACTACCATTGAGTTTCAAAAACCGTTCTAACACAGCGGAAGGAAAATGTATTATTACAACTTAAAAGGAAAACTCAAAGTCTGAAATGTTTAACAAAACAAGCATATGATCCCTAGACGCCGTGAGACTCCGTGCGCCTATACTCAATGCTGCTACCTTAGCGACCTGAGAAAACATGCCAAAAAGATGTCAACATATAATGCTGGTGAGTTCACAGGTTTTAAGTTCGTAAACGTTTTCATGTGTGAAGCGATTCCTCATAAAGTGCCAAGTGTGCAAAAGTTCCAAGTAAATAACAAACGTTCCCTTACTACTACGACTGTGTTGCTAAAACCATTACTGACAAACGTTGCTCGAGTTGCTGCCCATGTGCCAAGTGTCAAGTAGAGACAATATGCACCCGCCCGGCTCCCAGCCGTCAGGTGGGGTTCGTCACGCCCGATAGATCTATCCACATTTCCCCTGTTGTACCCCGCACATTCATGGTTTCAATAGGGACTTAGGTTTCGTCGTATAGTAAATAAGTGCCAAGCGCCAAGTGCCAAATGCCAAGTGTCAATGTTTAAAAGTGTCAAGTGCTAATGTTTAAATATGCCAAATGCCAATGTTTAAAAGTGTCAAATGCCAATGTTAAATATGCCAAGTGCCAAACGTGTCACGTTTCTTAAAAGAGTCACATTCCCAAAAGGCGTCATGTTTCTAAAAGCGTTGCGTTTCATAAGTGTTGTGTTTCAAAAGCGTTGTGTTTCAAAAGCGTTGCGTTTCAAAACATAAACGTTGTATTTGTTAAAACGTGTGGCATGCTTCTCCCCTGAGAGTAAAGTGTATAAAAGAGGGGCCGTGAAACTCACCTTAGAGTGCGTCTTCTGATAACTAGAATTCCAACACGTGTATGATAATCCCAACTAATGACAACCTATTAATAAGTTTACATAAGTGTGATGACTATTAACCCGAAGGCTAACTAGTCCCCGATTGTCCAGATCTTGACTACGTGTGTTAAAAAGTGTGTTTAAACGTTAACCGGACATCCCAGGCCGACCCGACATCCCGTTGGTGACCCATTACATCAATTAGTCATGCACATAAGTTTAACACATAAGTTTCAAGCATAAAACACTTAGTTTGCATCAAAAATCTCATTCCGGACATCAGATGGTCGAATATGGTTTTTCCCATTTCCACGTTCGCCCGTTTGAGCCACGTTCGCCCGTTTTTCCCACGTTTTGTTCCACGTTCGCCCGTTTGAGCCACGTTCTCCCGTTTTTCCCACGTTTTGTTCCACGTTCGCCCGTTTGAGCCACGTTCGCCCGTTTTTCCCACGTTCACCCGTTTTTCCCATGTTTTGTTCCACGTTCGCCCATTCGAACCAATTTTATTCCACGTTCGCCCGTTTTCATCAGCATTTTATAAAACGCACCAAAACACATCTAAACGGTCCGAAAACATCACAAAACATTACCAATCACAACAGTCAACTATCATTAACATATTCCTACATAACCCTACCAATTTTATCCCGAAATCCGTCCATTTTACAAGTTACCCGAAATAGCAAATTATGGAGATGTCACATCAAACGCATGCAATCTTTACCTAATTAGGAAACTTTATAAAATCAATCAATAATCAACTTAATATACTCAGATTATCATGAACAATAAACCCCCAATCATATCCTTATCACTATCATCATGAACAAGCCCTAGATCTAACCCAAAATCCCCAAAATGAACAAAACATCATCAATAATCAATTGTAACCTATCTCAATCCTAAATCATCATCAATAACAGTCCTAGATCATTGTTATAACATCTATACAACAATCAATCATCAAACAATACATAACACCACATAAAACACCATTAACACATGTTAATTTGTATGAAAACTCATTGTTTATGAATAGGTTTTTTTAGAAAGATATTAGGAACGTTTTTATCCATGAAAACATGTTTGAATCAGATCTGGACTCTTGGGGTTTAATGAAAACAAATTGAAATGCTTTAAAAATGATTTAGAATGAAGAACACACCTTAGATCTTTGTTTAGGAGATGTTTGTAGGTTAGATTATAGAAAACAAGGGCAAAAACTCCTTCCCCAATGTTTAAAGTTGCTAGAGAGTGTTTTGAGGCGTTTAGGGTTTGTGAAATGGTGAAAAATGACAAAGTGTGGTATTTATACTATGTCCACATTCGCCCCTTTTACCTGAGCGAATGTACCCTCCTTCGACCCTTTCACAGGGTCGAACGTACCCTGACTTGGTCGAATGAAATTCTTTAAATTCCATATCCCAGGTTTGCCCCTTTTACATGGGTCGAACCAGGAGTATTGTCCAGGTTCGCCCATTCGATTGGTCGAACCAGGACTCACGTTTTTCTAGTTTTCCAATTTGTCGTGTTTAACGCATTTTAACGCACCCTAACATACGAGCATGCAACCTTAGTCAATGTTTAACATATTTAAGCATGGATGATTATCTACACATCATTTAAACACATCTAAGCATATAATCCACCATACGACAATTAGTCTACACATACACTTAATTAGTTTATGTAATTCACCAACAACGGGACTCGTATCGTGTGTGTGTGTGTGACTAACCCAATGATCTCCCGAATCATTGAACCCTGGACAATACGGACTGTGTTCCGACTCTACTGACCCCGTCAAGTATGTTTAATAAACGTTTTTCGCTAAGGTAGACTTATGTGTTTATAAAATGTTGACCCAAACATGCCGGGTGTCACATCATCCCCCTGTTGAAAGAATTTTCGTCCCGAAAATTTCCCGAAGTCAAAGAGAACGAAGCAATAAAAAGAAAAATTTTCCCAGTCGTCACATCAAGTTACATTAACAAACAATACTTAGATCAACGTTTTACACATGTGTATGTGAACTTTTATAACTTACAAAAGCAATACAACATCACCAACTAAACCCACGACCTACTTTGACATTCTTAGATCATCCATTTTATTTTATAAAAACACACCTTTGTTATATTTAAAACCTTGTCAACAACCTTATGTACAACTTGCTTTCAAAACACAAAAATATAACTTTAAAGAACAAAACGCAAGATCAAGAGACTTACTACTAGCCAAAGGCTAGGGAATACAAAAACTCTTGATTTGGATGGGGTTTAGTGTGTTCTTCCAAAGGGGTTAAGCTCCAAGCTTGAAACACACTTTGATCTTTGTAAAAAGGGTTAATATGTGTAAGATTTAGTGTGTTTTGTTTGAAAAATAAAAGAATGTGTGTGTGTGATGATCTACGGCTCCAAGGAAAGAAAGAACAAGGTTCTCTCTTTTTTTTTTGAAAATGAAATAACGAAGCATGGGTTTATATAAGAACTTAAAGTGCACATAATCATTTTAAATCTTCTACACCATGTTCCATATCTAATAAAATCTCATTATTTGCAAGAAACATATATCTTGATATGGTGAAGCATGGTGGCCGATTATGGCTTGGATTTGGGGGTTCCACCAGTTTTTTAATCACATGTTATATTATATATTATTTTAAGCGCGGTTTGGTTCAACTTTGATCGGATTTAATTACGAGTTGTCTAGACATTAAAATAACATTTAATAACCCTTAAACATAGCCTAGTTTAAGTGTTGGTTGGTTGGTTAGGCTTTCGTTGGGTGAAATTATAATTTATACGTGTACTGGGTGCGGTTCGCGCACTTTATTTGTTATCGGGAGATTCGTGTTTGGAGTTTTCATGAAAATACCCTTTTATTTTATTTCCTGGGTGTTTGGGATCGTTTTCAGTTAATCAATTGTTACCGGGTAATCAGCAACTTCCGTTCCAGACAAGTTTATTTGCACGCGATTTCGCCGTGCTTTCAATTAAACAAACGCATTCCTATGCATCTTATGGGGAATTTGCTATTCTCTAAAGGCTAAATTAATACAATTAATTTAGAATTGCACTTAATTACTATTGATTACACATACTAATCACGTACGGAAACACATCGATTTTTGCCGGATGTCACACTAGCTATGCGTAAAACCTGACACCCCTATTTTTACATAATCTTCAACTTTCAGTCGTTTAATATGTTGATTTAGTGTCATAGAGGGACATAACACCCCAATGTACGGTAATTTGGCGATTGCGGTCCGGAACGTAACCACGAATTTACAGGTACATTGAGGTGGTGTGGAATTCTTTTAGGGTTTTAGGAGAGATTTCCATTACGTTTTCGAGGTATCAACGGTGTGGTGGGTTAGCTGCGGTACAACCTATAAATAAGCGCTGATGGTGCATCGGGGATAAGACTGTGAATCAAACCAAGAACAAACCCTAGTTAGTCCTTACATGTTTAGCCCTCTTATATTTTCATGTTTACAAATTTGGTCCTAAAAGTATAAAGGTGTTTACGTTTACAAAAGTTTTAAATTTTTGAAAAGTTAAAATTAACCATTAAGAAAACTTATAAGAGGTCACATAAACTTTATTTAAAAAAAAAAGAAGGTTTATATAAGTTTTTTTAAAGGTTTAAGATTAAGGATTTATAGAGAAATTTAAAGGTTTTAACCATAATATTCAAAAATTAGAACTTCAGGGACTGATTGTGAAAGTTTTTTATAGCTCAATTCCCTTGTCCCTCTCTGCCTCGTGTCCGGCCAAAGAAGTCGCCGCCGACGACATTCTGGCAACACTCCGGCCACATGTTTTAAGCCGATTCAATGCGTTTTAATGATTAAATTCGATGCCCAAACGTTTCTCCACTTAATTACTCCGAAAGCTATGAAATCGGTCTCTCTATTTTCGGGTGCTTTGCTCACGATTTCGAACCTATATCATATTTGTAAGTCCAATCTTTGTTTGCCGTTTTGTTAGTTCGGTGATGCTCATTAAAAGCCCTCTTATTTCGGGTCTTAATCTTTACGAATTGAATGTGCTAGAAACTTAGGTTTAGGGTTTAAGAATTTGGGGAAGATGATGAATAGTTCATATATTGTAAATATGTTTTTATTGGGATCTAAAACAATCATAAGACACTTGGTGTAGTGGTTCGTGGGTTTGTTTGTGTTTGAATTGACCTGGGTTCGACTCCTGTGACCAGCAGATCTGATTCATCTTTTTATTTTTATTTTTTCGTTTTATTTATAATATATATATATATATACACACACACACTCACACACACACATTAGTCTTATAATATTCATAGAAAATTCATTTTTGCATCAAAAATCATGAAAATTTAGGTGTAGTATCTTGACACTGCATAGAAAATTATCATATTTTTAGTTTGGGAAAATATCTTTTTTTCATATTTTTATTAATTTAAATATTTTTAATCATATTTAATTGATTAAAAATTCATTTTTAATAATTTTATTCTCAAAAGTTTTGGGTAATTATTTCCCGACACGAGGAACTGAAATATATTCTTTGGTATGGTGCTAGTCTCTGTGAAGTTCTTTCCATCCTGTCTAATCTTGAGTAACCTCAGTCACTGACTTAATCGCAGTCATTCTCTCCATGATCCATACTTATGCATTGCACTCCTATTAAGCATTATCAGTAGGTTCCTGTGAAACTCTTAGTGTCTCTTGAACCTTCATCGCCTGGTAGAAAAGAGCAAAAAAAAAAAAAAAAACCCAACTTTCTATCAACTTTCAAATTCCTCATAGGGTACATGATACTTTCATATTTCAAGCCTTTTGTTCCTCCTAAACCTAATCTCATAATACACAACAATATTCTCACTTTATCATATACCAACAAAGCCATTCAATCATTTCCTAATGCGTTTGAGTAAGACTAATTAAAATTTTTACTTTTTTTTAACGCGCCAGACAAATTTTAATTTTCTCAATCTTTGCGGTTTCCTGACCATTTTTTTAGAAATACTTTAACCGTTCATTCAAATCAAATTAAATAGTTTTCATGTAAATAAATTTCGAGACGAAATTTTCTAAAGTAGGGAAGACTGTGACATCCGTCCCTTTTCACTTCTCCAATATTACATGTTTAGCCCTCTTATATTTTCATGTTTACAAATTTGGTCCTAAAAGTATAAAGGTGTTTACGTTTACAAAAGTTTTAAATTTTTGAAAAGTTAAAATTAACCATTAAGAAAACTTATAAGAGGTCACATAAACTTTATTTAAAAAAAAAAGAAGGTTTATATAAGTTTTTTTAAAGGTTTAAGATTAAGGATTTATAGAGAAATTTAAAGGTTTTAACCATAATATTCAAAAATTAGAACTTCAGGGACTGATTGTGAAAGTTTTTTATAGCTCAATTCCCTTGTCCCTCTCTGCCTCGTGTCCGGCCAAAGAAGTCGCCGCCGACGACATTCTGGCAACACTCCGGCCACATGTTTTAAGCCGATTCAATGCGTTTTAATGATTAAATTCGATGCCCAAACGTTTCTCCACTTAATTACTCCGAAAGCTATGAAATCGGTCTCTCTATTTTCGGGTGCTTTGCTCACGATTTCGAACCTATATCATATTTGTAAGTCCAATCTTTGTTTGCCGTTTTGTTAGTTCGGTGATGCTCATTAAAAGCCCTCTTATTTCGGGTCTTAATCTTTACGAATTGAATGTGCTAGAAACTTAGGTTTAGGGTTTAAGAATTTGGGGAAGATGATGAATAGTTCATATATTGTAAATATGTTTTTATTGGGATCTAAAACAATCATAAGACACTTGGTGTAGTGGTTCGTGGGTTTGTTTGTGTTTGAATTGACCTGGGTTCGACTCCTGTGACCAGCAGATCTGATTCATCTTTTTATTTTTATTTTTTCGTTTTATTTATAATATATATATATATATACACACACACTCACACACACACATTAGTCTTATAATATTCATAGAAAATTCATTTTTGCATCAAAAATCATGAAAATTTAGGTGTAGTATCTTGACACTGCATAGAAAATTATCATATTTTTAGTTTGGGAAAATATCTTTTTTTCATATTTTTATTAATTTAAATATTTTTAATCATATTTAATTGATTAAAAATTCATTTTTAATAATTTTATTCTCAAAAGTTTTAGGTAATTATTTCCCGACACGAGGAACTGAAATATATTCTTTGGTATGGTGCTAGTCTCTGTGAAGTTCTTTCCATCCTGTCTAATCTTGAGTAACCTCAGTCACTGACTTAATCGCAGTCATTCTCTCCATGATCCATACTTATGCATTGCACTCCTATTAAGCATTATCAGTAGGTTCCTGTGAAACTCTTAGTGTCTCTTGAACCTTCATCGCCTGGTAGAAAAGAGCAAAAAAAAAAAAAAACCCAACTTTCTATCAACTTTCAAATTCCTCATAGGGTACATGATACTTTCATATTTCAAGCCTTTTGTTCCTCCTAAACCTAATCTCATAATACACAACAATATTCTCACTTTATCATATACCAACAAAGCCATTCAATCATTTCCTAATGCGTTTGAGTAAGACTAATTAAAATTTTTACTTTTTTTTAACGCGCCAGACAAATTTTAATTTTCTCAATCTTTGCGGTTTCCTGACCATTTTTTTAGAAATACTTTAACCGTTCATTCAAATCAAATTAAATAGTTTTCATGTAAATAAATTTCGAGACGAAATTTTCTAAAGTAGGGAAGACTGTGACATCCGTCCCTTTTCACTTCTCCAATATTACATGTTTAGCCCTCTTATATTTTCATGTTTACAAATTTGGTCCTAAAAGTATAAAGGTGTTTACGTTTACAAAAGTTTTAAATTTTTGAAAAGTTAAAATTAACCATTAAGAAAACTTATAAGAGGTCACATAAACTTTATTTAAAAAAAAAGAAGGTTTATATAAGTTTTTTTAAAGGTTTAAGATTAAGGATTTATAGAGAAATTTAAAGGTTTTAACCATAATATTCAAAAATTAGAACTTCAGGGACTGATTGTGAAAGTTTTTTATAGCTCAATTCCCTTGTCCCTCTCTGCCTCGTGTCCGGCCAAAGAAGTCACCGCCGACGACATTCTGGCAACACTCCGGCCACATGTTTTAAGCCGATTCAATGCGTTTTAATGATTAAATTCGATGCCCAAACGTTTCTCCACTTAATTACTCCGAAAGCTATGAAATCGGTCTCTCTATTTTCGGGTGCTTTGCTCACGATTTCGAACCTATATCATATTTGTAAGTCCAATCTTTGTTTGCCGTTTTGTTAGTTCGGTGATGCTCATTAAAAGCCCTCTTATTTCGGGTCTTAATCTTTACGAATTGAATGTGCTAGAAACTTAGGTTTAGGGTTTAAGAATTTGGGGAAGATGATGAATAGTTCATATATTGTAAATATGTTTTTATTGGGATCTAAAACAATCATAAGACACTTGGTGTAGTGGTTCGTGGGTTTGTTTGTGTTTGAATTGACCTGGGTTCGACTCCTGTGACCAGCAGATCTGATTCATCTTTTTATTTTTATTTTTTCGTTTTATTTATAATATATATATATATATACACACACACTCACACACACACATTAGTCTTATAATATTCATAGAAAATTCATTTTTGCATCAAAAATCATGAAAATTTAGGTGTAGTATCTTGACACTGCATAGAAAATTATCATATTTTTAGTTTGGGAAAATATCTTTTTTTCATATTTTTATTAATTTAAATATTTTTAATCATATTTAATTGATTAAAAATTCATTTTTAATAATTTTATTCTCAAAAGTTTTAGGTAATTATTTCCCGACACGAGGAACTGAAATATATTCTTTGGTATGGTGCTAGTCTCTGTGAAGTTCTTTCCATCCTGTCTAATCTTGAGTAACCTCAGTCACTGACTTAATCGCAGTCATTCTCTCCATGATCCATACTTATGCATTGCACTCCTATTAAGCATTATCAGTAGGTTCCTGTGAAACTCTTAGTGTCTCTTGAACCTTCATCGCCTGGTAGAAAAGAGCAAAAAAAAAAAAAAAACCCAACTTTCTATCAACTTTCAAATTCCTCATAGGGTACATGATACTTTCATATTTCAAGCCTTTTGTTCCTCCTAAACCTAATCTCATAATACACAACAATATTCTCACTTTATCATATACCAACAAAGCCATTCAATCATTTCCTAATGCGTTTGAGTAAGACTAATTAAAATTTTTACTTTTTTTTAACGCGCCAGACAAATTTTAATTTTCTCAATCTTTGCGGTTTCCTGACCATTTTTTTAGAAATACTTTAACCGTTCATTCAAATCAAATTAAATAGTTTTCATGTAAATAAATTTCGAGACGAAATTTTCTAAAGTAGGGAAGACTGTGACATCCGTCCCTTTTCACTTCTCCAATATTACATGTTTAGCCCTCTTATATTTTCATGTTTACAAATTTGGTCCTAAAAGTATAAAGGTGTTTACGTTTACAAAAGTTTTAAATTTTTGAAAAGTTAAAATTAACCATTAAGAAAACTTATAAGAGGTCACATAAACTTTATTTAAAAAAAAAAAGAAGGTTTATATAAGTTTTTTTAAAGGTTTAAGATTAAGGATTTATAGAGAAATTTAAAGGTTTTAACCATAATATTCAAAAACTAGAACTTCAGGGACTGATTGTGAAAGTTTTTTATAGCTCAATTCCCTTGTCCCTCTCTGCCTCGTGTCCGGCCAAAGAAGTCGCCGCCGACGACATTCTGGCAACACTCCGGCCACATGTTTTAAGCCGATTCAATGCGTTTTAATGATTAAATTCGATGCCCAAACGTTTCTCCACTTAATTACTCCGAAAGCTATGAAATCGGTCTCTCTATTTTCGGGTGCTTTGCTCACGATTTCGAACCTATATCATATTTGTAAGTCCAATCTTTGTTTGCCGTTTTGTTAGTTCGGTGATGCTCATTAAAAGCCCTCTTATTTCGGGTCTTAATCTTTACGAATTGAATGTGCTAGAAACTTAGGTTTAGGGTTTAAGAATTTGGGGAAGATGATGAATAGTTCATATATTGTAAATATGTTTTTATTGGGATCTAAAACAATCATAAGACACTTGGTGTAGTGGTTCGTGGGTTTGTTTGTGTTTGAATTGACCTGGGTTCGACTCCTGTGACCAGCAGATCTGATTCATCTTTTTATTTTTATTTTTTCGTTTTATTTATAATATATATATATATATATATATATATACACACACACACTCACACACACACATTAGTCTTATAATATTCATAGAAAATTCATTTTTGCATCAAAAATCATGAAAATTTAGGTGTAGTATCTTGACACTGCATAGAAAATTATCATATTTTTAGTTTGGGAAAATATCTTTTTTTCATATTTTTATTAATTTAAATATTTTTAATCATATTTAATTGATTAAAAATTCATTTTTAATAATTTTATTCTCAAAAGTTTTAGGTAATTATTTCCCGACACGAGGAACTGAAATATATTCTTTGGTATGGTGCTAGTCTCTGTGAAGTTCTTTCCATCCTGTCTAATCTTGAGTAACCTCAGTCACTGACTTAATCGCAGTCATTCTCTCCATGATCCATACTTATGCATTGCACTCCTATTAAGCATTATCAGTAGGTTCCTGTGAAACTCTTAGTGTCTCTTGAACCTTCATCGCCTGGTAGAAAAGAGCAAAAAAAAAAAAAAAACCCAACTTTCTATCAACTTTCAAATTCCTCATAGGGTACATGATACTTTCATATTTCAAGCCTTTTGTTCCTCCTAAACCTAATCTCATAATACACAACAATATTCTCACTTTATCATATACCAACAAAGCCATTCAATCATTTCCTAATGCGTTTGAGTAAGACTAATTAAAATTTTTACTTTTTTTTAACGCGCCAGACAAATTTTAATTTTCTCAATCTTTGCGGTTTCCTGACCATTTTTTTAGAAATACTTTAACCGTTCATTCAAATCAAATTAAATAGTTTTCATGTAAATAAATTTCGAGACGAAATTTTCTAAAGTAGGGAAGACTGTGACATCCGTCCCTTTTCACTTCTCCAATATTACATGTTTAGCCCTCTTATATTTTCATGTTTACAAATTTGGTCCTAAAAGTATAAAGGTGTTTACGTTTACAAAAGTTTTAAATTTTTGAAAAGTTAAAATTAACCATTAAGAAAACTTATAAGAGGTCACATAAACTTTATTTAAAAAAAAAAAAGAAGGTTTATATAAGTTTTTTTAAAGGTTTAAGATTAAGGATTTATAGAGAAATTTAAAGGTTTTAACCATAATATTCAAAAATTAGAACTTCAGGGACTGATTGTGAAAGTTTTTTATAGCTCAATTCCCTTGTCCCTCTCTGCCTCGTGTCCGGCCAAAGAAGTCGCCGCCGACGACATTCTGGCAACACTCCGGCCACATGTTTTAAGCCGATTCAATGCGTTTTAATGATTAAATTCGATGCCCAAACGTTTCTCCACTTAATTACTCCGAAAGCTATGAAATCGGTCTCTCTATTTTCGGGTGCTTTGCTCACGATTTCGAACCTATATCATATTTGTAAGTCCAATCTTTGTTTGCCGTTTTGTTAGTTCGGTGATGCTCATTAAAAGCCCTCTTATTTCGGGTCTTAATCTTTACGAATTGAATGTGCTAGAAACTTAGGTTTAGGGTTTAAGAATTTGGGGAAGATGATGAATAGTTCATATATTGTAAATATGTTTTTATTGGGATCTAAAACAATCATAAGACACTTGGTGTAGTGGTTCGTGGGTTTGTTTGTGTTTGAATTGACCTGGGTTCGACTCCTGTGACCAGCAGATCTGATTCATCTTTTTATTTTTATTTTTTCGTTTTATTTATAATATATATATATATATATATATATATATACACACACACACTCACACACACATTAGTCTTATAATATTCATAGAAAATTCATTTTTGCATCAAAAATCATGAAAATTTAGGTGTAGTATCTTGACACTGCATAGAAAATTATCATATTTTTAGTTTGGGAAAATATCTTTTTTTCATATTTTTATTAATTTTAATATTTTTAATCATATTTAATTGATTAAAAATTCATTTTTAATAATTTTATTCTCAAAAGTTTTAGGTAATTATTTCCCGACACGAGGAACTGAAATATATTCTTTGGTATGGTGCTAGTCTCTGTGAAGTTCTTTCCATCCTGTCTAATCTTGAGTAACCTCAGTCACTGACTTAATCGCAGTCATTCTCTCCATGATCCATACTTATGCATTGCACTCCTATTAAGCATTATCAGTAGGTTCCTGTGAAACTCTTAGTGTCTCTTGAACCTTCATCGCCTGGTAGAAAAGAGCAAAAAAAAAAAAAACCCAACTTTCTATCAACTTTCAAATTCCTCATAGGGTACATGATACTTTCATATTTCAAGCCTTTTGTTCCTCCTAAACCTAATCTCATAATACACAACAATATTCTCACTTTATCATATACCAACAAAGCCATTCAATCATTTCCTAATGCGTTTGAGTAAGACTAATTAAAATTTTTACTTTTTTTTAACGCGCCAGACAAATTTTAATTTTCTCAATCTTTGCGGTTTCCTGACCATTTTTTTAGAAATACTTTAACCGTTCATTCAAATCAAATTAAATAGTTTTCATGTAAATAAATTTCGAGACGAAATTTTCTAAAGTAGGGAAGACTGTGACATCCGTCCCTTTTCACTTCTCCAATATTACATGTTTAGCCCTCTTATATTTTCATGTTTACAAATTTGGTCCTAAAAGTATAAAGGTGTTTACGTTTACAAAAGTTTTAAATTTTTGAAAAGTTAAAATTAACCATTAAGAAAACTTATAAGAGGTCACATAAACTTTATTTAAAAAAAAAGAAGGTTTATATAAGTTTTTTTAAAGGTTTAAGATTAAGGATTTATAGAGAAATTTAAAGGTTTTAACCATAATATTCAAAAATTAGAACTTCAGGGACTGATTGTGAAAGTTTTTATAGCTCAATTCCCTTGTCCCTCTCTGCCTCGTGTCCGGCCAAAGAAGTCGCCGCCGACGACATTCTGGCAACACTCCGGCCACATGTTTTAAGCCGATTCAATGCGTTTTAATGATTAAATTCGATGCCCAAACGTTTCTCCACTTAATTACTCCGAAAGCTATGAAATCGGTCTCTCTATTTTCGGGTGCTTTGCTCACGATTTCGAACCTATATCATATTTGTAAGTCCAATCTTTGTTTGCCGTTTTGTTAGTTCGGTGATGCTCATTAAAAGCCCTCTTATTTCGGGTCTTAATCTTTACGAATTGAATGTGCTAGAAACTTAGGTTTAGGGTTTAAGAATTTGGGGAAGATGATGAATAGTTCATATATTGTAAATATGTTTTTATTGGGATCTAAAACAATCATAAGACACTTGGTGTAGTGGTTCGTGGGTTTGTTTGTGTTTGAATTGACCTGGGTTCGACTCCTGTGACCAGCAGATCTGATTCATCTTTTTATTTTTATTTTTTCATTTTATTTATAATATATATATATATATACACACACACTCACACACACACATTAGTCTTATAATATTCATAGAAAATTCATTTTTGCATCAAAAATCATGAAAATTTAGGTGTAGTATCTTGACACTGCATAGAAAATTATCATATTTTTAGTTTGGGAAAATATCTTTTTTTCATATTTTTATTAATTTAAATATTTTTAATCATATTTAATTGATTAAAAATTCATTTTTAATAATTTTATTCTCAAAAGTTTGGGTAATTATTTCCCGACACGAGGAACTGAAATATATTTAATTGCCCAGAAAATAATTATTTTTATTGGTTTTCCTATTTTTAATCATTTAAATATGATTTAACTTTAATAAATCTGTTTTAAATGCACATAAATTGATAAAAATTTTGGAAAAAAATATTTTTACTATTTTACATCAGAAAGTTATTATTTTTTTTTCACAAAAATATTATTTTTGGACAATATCTTGTATTTTTGATTTATTTGTACTTAATTAGACATAATAAATCAGTTATTTATATATAAATTATAAAATCTGTTTTATAAATATTTTTCTTATAAAACCGAAATATTCTTGAGTTGGAAAACCATAAGTTTAGACGTTGGAGTCATTTGTATAACTTATATTCGTTTACGAAGTAAACTTTAATTAGTATTATATGTTATAGTTAATACAATTAACTAAAATCTTTGAATAAATTGCTTGGAATAATTTTTATTCAAAATATTCAAATAGTAATAATTATTTTCTTAGTCATGCATTTGAACTTAAATCATGTTATACCTTTTGAATACGAAATTATTATTTTCGAGTTATCATAAAACTTCATTTTCCACATATAAGTCTAGCAAACCCCAATGCCTTAGATTCTAGATACCTTAGACTTTTAAGTTATTATCCCTCATTAATATTCTTATACGTATAGGTTGAGTTCTTCGGAATTCCCAGTTGTTATCTTGTTCGAGTTTTGTTGGATTTATCGCGCTTAGCAACTGTGAGTATACTTATCCCCATTTTCATTTTTACACTTTTGGGGTGAAACATGTACACCTATGAAACTTACACTTACACATATTCATTAACGTTTTCACATACAATTC
Organism: Ambrosia trifida; assembly: GCA_028751855.1. Classification (NCBI taxonomy): domain Eukaryota; kingdom Viridiplantae; phylum Streptophyta; class Magnoliopsida; order Asterales; family Asteraceae; genus Ambrosia; species Ambrosia trifida. Next base: position 67,153,183 of record CM054130.1, read on the forward strand.
ATATACGTGTTATGCTTTAAATTCTTGTGCTTTATGCTTAAACATAAATGTAGTATACTTGCAATCATTACAAAATCATCAACTTAGCTAGCCGACTTTAACAATGAATAGCGCTATTTGAATTGACAACTTGCCTAGTGGAAAGTGCCTATGGTGGTGGGAAGTCCTAGGTCATTGTTAATGTATTAAACTTTGTCACATAAGAGGTTTGATTTTAACCCGTATTGTGTACTTACGTTTTATCCATATTTGCCTTGAATGAAACATGACACATGAATTGTAGATCTTATTCTTTAAACTTATTTTATACATATGCAAACCAAGTATGCTCACCAACAATATTTATGTTGACAAAATTATTTTTGTACATGTTTCAGGTTGAATGTTGGGATATTTCATGTACGACATGTGGACTTAGTAAAGACTTAATCAAGACAACGTGTGGAATAGTATTTGCACTTGATGATATATGTAATTGTAACTTGAGGCATTTAATAAAATACTTACAAATTAGTACCATGAGCTTTTGAACAATCGTCACTACGTGACACCTCGATGTTTCCGCCATCGGTTGGGGTGTTACATGTGTGTCAACTATGTTTTGGTATTCACGTATTCATTATGTTTTGGAGTATTCATTGAGTTACTATGCGATGTTTTGAAAGTCCCGGGGAGAACCATGAATGTGCGGGGATGCACAACGAGGGAAATGTGGATAGATATATTTGGGCTAGGCCGGCCCCACTTGTCCAATTGGAAGTTGGATGGGTGCATGTTGTCTCTTAGGTATTCAATATTCAGTATTCATTCGGGCAGTATTCATGTATTCACAGTATTCGAGCTCAGTAATGGTTTTCCAATCGTAGTAGTGACAGGTATTCATATGGTTTGCATGCATGTGGCCTGGTTTGGCCATGGGTATTCATTGAAACTTTTGGAGTCGGTCTTCTTGAAAACCTGTGAACTCATCGGCATGCATGTGGCCTGGTTTGGCCACCGGTACTGGCATAGATTAGTTTTTGGTTATTGTTAGATTAATTGTTTTATTAAGGAATATCTTTTAAAGAATTAAAAACTTTAGATTATCCTTTGGATTATTTTTTAATTATTGATTAACTTTTTTATAGTATTTTAGTATGTAACTATGTACTTTTAGATTATTTTTTGTGTTAGTGTTGTAATTTATGAAATTATATAGGTAACTAATTAACATGGTTGAAACGCCCGGGACAACGAAGTTCAACTGATTGAACCATTTTTTTATCTAATCTGGTATAATTAAAAATCCGGTTTTTAAAACATTGGTGCAATGTGTGTTATACGATTACATCTTTCCATCTCTTGTTATTTACTTTTATGAACAAATACTCTTTTTGTGTTATTGGAATTATTAATAATAAAATTTATTAAACTAAATGGATCTATCCAGGATGACAGACATGATGATGTAAGGGACCATATTTGAATCTTTAAACAAACTACATATACACAAATTTGTTAAAATAACCGTGAACGTTTTTTAGTAGATCAAGTTAAAGCTCTTTATAAAGGGGTTATTTGGTTGATTAAGTGCTAAATTATTAAGATGGTCTGAATGGTTAAGAACTAAATCATTCAGCATCCCTTATTAGTTTAATGGTTTAGCACTTAATCATTCCATTCAAATGCTGAAGCAAACATTATGAATGCTGAATGATTCAGACCTGAATGGTTAAGAGGCTGATTAAGAGGCTACCAAACAACCCCTAAATACAGTTTTGCACTATTCTCACGCTTATTTTATAACTATTTTTTTCTATATTATTTTGATTCAAATATTCCACAAAGAACTTTTAAGATATAATTTATTATTTTTATGGAACAAACAAGATGCAGACGGGGATCTATTATATATATATATATATATATATATATATATATATATATATATATATATATATATATATATATATATATATATAGGGTTAGGATACTTTGAAAACTCCTATGAGTTGTGAGAACTAGAGAACCATTGTGGACCTTTGATCTTCATGATCTAATGGTTGAGATCAAAAGTTGGGATTTTTGTCTTCACTTGAGTATTAAGTATTTTTTTATTATCTTAAAGTACAATTAAGGGCATTTAAGTAAAAAGCCATGGGAGAGAAGATATAATATAATATTATGTTATTTTTTAATTAAAGTTTATTTTATTATTTTAATTAAAATAATATAATCTGATTTAATTTTTTAAACTTTATTTTATTTTTTAATTAATTTAATTTTTTAAAACAAAAAATCAGATTGAACATTTTGTAGTATCACTCTCGTTTTTTACACTGGTGTAATTTTTTACACCAGTGTAAATCTCTTATACACAAACTTCTACACAAAAACACTATTGTACAAAAACAAACTAGATGATGGGGTGCTTTACATTCATATTTACACTGGTGTAAATCTTCCAAAAAAATACAAAATTTTACAACAATTACGCTAGTGTAGAAAACACCAGTGTAAAAATTTCAAAATTCTAACAATTTTACATCTGCTAATTTATCATCTCTCCCCCATGTATGAAAAACGTTTTTACACCAGTATAAAAAATTGTAAAATCTATCATACACAAAACTATTACAAACAAAAATACATTGTATTACACTAGTGTACATGCCCACGGTAAAATGTATTACACCACGGTAAATGCCCACCAAAATAACATCTATACATTGTATTACACCACGGGTAAATGCCCACCAAAAAACCAACATCTATACATTGTATTACACTAGTGTAAAAAACCCACAGAAAACAACATATATACCACAACTTCTATAGAAAATACATGAGTGTAAAAAAACCAAAACTACAAAAGATCTATACCTTAAGCATCTACACATTTCATGTTTTACATTGGTGTTTTTACATCATCATCATCTTCACAGCATCTCCTAACAAAAACCCAAAAAATTAATATTAATAAGTTTACACTGATGCACAAATAATATCAGAAATAATAATAATACTAATAAATAATAACATAAATAATAATAATAAAAATAATAATAATAATAATTAAAAAAATAATAACATACCCTTTCATCAAATACCATGAATACAATAGGCCCCCCCTGTTTTGTTATCCCTCATTCTCTGCTTTCATCAAATACCATGCAGCCATGAAAATTCAAACAAATACCATACACCAACTCATTTTTTTCAATAAAGTTTATATTGAAATTCAGACAAAACTCAAAGGACCTTACTGTTTCCCTCATCATCGAAGGAGCACAGATCTGGTTCAAAGTTGATTTTTTATAAAAGAGGGAACCACCGTCAGACGCTGTCAGACGAGCCCCAACCACCCTCTGAACCACCCTCAAAACCCCACCACCGTCAGACGAGCCCCAACCACTGTCTGAACCACCCTCAAAACCCCACCACCAAAAACCACCACAAACCCTCAAAAAATATGCCTCCCCTCCACCACTAGCAGATCCGTCACACCCCCCATCGAACCACCTTCAAACCCCCTGAAAAACCACCGTAAGACGCCGTCACACCCCCCACCCCCACCCCCTGAAAAGCCCCTTGAAAAAACACCGTTAGCCACCACCAATCGGACCACCTTCCACCCTTTTCACCATCATCGGACCACCCCATTTTCAAAATGCCCAGATCTGTTGGTGTTTGTTTTTAGAGAGAGAGAGAAGAGAGAGAGAGAGAGAGAGAGAGAGAGAGAGAGAGAGTCTGAAGTGTGTGAGAGAGAAAAGAGACAATCTGTATTATTATTATTATTGTTATTATTATTATTATTATTATTATTATTATTATTATTTATAGAAGGTTTGTTGGGGTAGGGGTGGGGTGGGGTGTGGAGGGGTGTTATTACCAAAATACCCATAAGAGTTATGTAAAAAAGTCTTTGTTGCCCTTAATTAAAAAAATACAAAATATTATAAAGGTGATGAGGTGTTGCTTGATGATTGGTCCAGATGAGTTCTCAAGTTCTCGTAACTCAGAGGAGTTTTCAAAATATCCGAATCCTATATATATATATATATATATATATATATATATATATATAGGGAAGGGATATAATGGAAACCTACCCTTAGATGGTAAACCTTGGAAACTCCATCTAGACCATCCATCTCTTTAGATCAATGGATAGGATTCATTCTTTGTACTTGATGTTAGATATAATATTATTTTAATGCTCAAAAGGACATGTAAGGGTAGTTTGGGAAGAGAAATATGTGTGTAAGACACACTCTTTCTCTATCATATCACAAGTCATGGTACATTTTTCAGAAAAGTTATGACACATTATCTCCCCTCTCTCCTCTTTCTTTTCACATTTATAATATTATTATAATAAATCATGTCACACAATCTCTCTCCTCTCTCCTACTTTTTGTTTAATAAAATATTATTATAATGGGTCATGTCACACCCTCTCTCCTACTTTTAGTTTAAGAAAATATTATTATAATGGGGCAAGTACAAATAATGTGTTAATGTTGCATACGAGGGTAACATGTGTAAGTTGGTCATAAAGGGCTAACATGTGTTATCTAATCTGATAAAGAAAATATTATTATAAAGGGTCATGTCACACCATCTCTCTCATCTCTCCTACTTTTTGTTTAAGAAAATATTATTATAATGGATCATGTCACACCCTCTCTCCTACTTTTTGTTTAAGAAAATATTATTATAATGGGGCAAGTACAAATAACGTGTTAATGTTGCAAACGAGGGTAACATGTGTTAGTTGGTCATAAAGGGCTAACATGTGTTATCTAATCTGATAAAGTTAAACCTAGCTATTGCCCACATATACCCATGAGAATATCTAACATTTGTTAGTATGAGTGGTGTGGTAACATATGTTAAACCTGTATCATTTGTTAACATTTTTGTCTTTCTTACTAATCCTGTTTTCACTTCATAAGTTTACAAAAGAAATAAGTAAACATAGCATACAAACTATTAACACACATTATTAAGACGTGTCATAATAGGTTAACACATGTTATTTGGTAACAGATGTTATTACAAAGTATCATTACAAACTATTGAACAAGAGATAAACCTACCCAAGACATTTATATGAACTGCATGTAAAAGAGTAACATGTATTAATGTTGCACGAGAGGTTAACATATGTTATTTGGTAACATTTATTAAACTTGTATTTAATGTCAGCCCTTTTTTTTATCTTGCTTACCACTATAGTTTTTACTTCATAAGTTTACTGAGAAATAAAATATACAAACTATTATAATTTTTCATACATCACCATTCTCTATCCTCTCTTTTACTTTTTCTTTAAGAAAATATTATTATAATGTTTCAAACATCACCATTCTCTCTCCTCTCTCCTACTTTTTCTTTTAAGAAATATTATTATAATGGGGCAAGTACAAATAATGTGGTAATGTTGCATACGAGGGTAACATGTGTTAGCTGGTCATAAAGGACTAACATGTGTTAATCTAATCTGATAAAAGTTAAACATGTTGCCCCCATATACCCATGAAAAGATCTAACATTTCTTAGTATGAGTGGTGTGGTAACATATGTTAAACCTGTTGCCCCATATACCCCTATAGTTTTCACTTCATAAGTTTACTGAGAAAATAAAGCACACAAACTATTAACACACGTTATTACAAAGTATCATTACAAACTATTGAACCACACAAAAACCTACCGATGACATTCAAATGAACTACATGGAAGGTTAACATGTGTTAGTTGGTCATAAAGGGCTAACATGTGTTATCTAACCTGATCATTTGTAAACCTTTTTGTCTTTCTTACAACTCATGTTTTCACTTTATAAGTTTACAAAAGAAATAAGTAAACATAGCATACAAAATATTAACACACATTAGGTTAACACATGTTATTTGGTAACACGTATTATTACAAACTATCATTAAAAACTATTGAACAAGAGATAAACCTACCCCAAGACATTCATATGAACTTCATGTAAAGAGTAACATGTGTTAATGTTGCATGTGTTATTTTAGTAACAAACTATTGAACCCCACAAAAACTTACTCATGACATTCAAATGAACTGCATGGATGGTTAACATGTGTTAATGTTGCATAACATGTTAACATGTGTTATTTGGTTACATATGTTAAACTTGTGTTTATTTTGTCAGCCTTTTTGTTGTCTTGCTTACCCCTATAGTTTTCACATCATAAGTTTACTGAGAAATAAAGCACACAAACTATTAACACACGTTATTACAAAGTATCATTACAAACTATTAACCACTTTAACAAAATAAATCTAGTAACTCTATACATTGAGTACAAAAAAGAAAACGTTATTAAAAAGTTTTTCTACATATTTTTCTCGGCTTCCTTCGACTTCGTTTGTTAACATATGTTAACCAGTGGGGTCTTCGTTATCAACTGCGAAACAATAGATGAGATATTAACCGGTGTGATCAACTCATTATCTAACTTGCTAAACAGGAGTAACATGTGTTAGTCAGGGCCCAAATGTGAACATGTGTTAACAAACACAATTGTTACGATCAAAACCTATCGTGTAAACTTTCTTCATGACTCAAACACTTGACCAATGCTGCCTTTCCTATCACTTGCCATGGTCAGATATGACTTACTAAAAAAAATCAATGTCGGAGTGTTTTAATAATTAAATATACATTAAACAAAATAAAATAAACTTACAACTTCTTGTGATTCAGATAAAAAAAAAAAAAAAAGATAACTCCTTTCTTGAATCTTGACCAAGCCCACTTTCTTTTACATTGAATCGATATCGAACCTTCACTTTCTTCATCCTTTTTTCTTTAATTTATTCATTTTTCATATATTTTTTTCTGCTCTTTTTGTGTGTAGTTTATTGCTTGTTAATACTTTAATAATAAATAATAATCAATATTTTAATTACTTATTAATGAAATTGAATGAAAGTATCAGGCCATTTGTTTATCTCATTACTCAAATCCAAGAAGAAAAGACTTTTCGTTTCATCTAACCTTTGTTACCACTCCCCGGAATTAATGATGCGGTTGTCGGTGGAAGACGGAGGCGTTGATGACGGTGGTCCCTCTTCCTCCTCCTTCTCCGGCGATGCTCCGGCCAAGCCCCCCACCAAGACACCAACCAAACCCACTCTCTCCTACTACCAATCGGGACAGATCTATTCCAATCGGGACAGATCTATTCCAAACGTAAAGACAGACAACGGAGGTCAGGAAGGCAGGAGACAGTGGTGCTCGATGATGATTAGGGTGATGGGTTCAAAGGCTTATGGTGGTGGCGGCTGCTCTCATTAAATTGAAGGGGTTTCCAGACGGTGGTGACCTGGTGGTTTACAGTGGGGAATGGTGGTGATTGTGGTGTTGGGGAAGACTTCGATTTCCGGTGAACGGCGTCTAAAAAAAGTGTTGATAAGGTTCGTATTTTCATTCTTCATCGGCGTTTGAAGTGGGTTGTAAAAAATGATGGAGAGAAGAATGATAAAAAAATGAAGATGAAATTGAAGTAATATAAATTCAAAATGGAATTTGAGTTTGAAACTATAAAGAGATGAAATTAAATTAGAGAAAGAAAGGGAAAGAGAGAGAGATTGTACTTGATATTATTATGGAGAGGTGTGAAGATTGATAGGTGGTTGAATTAATTGGAATGGTAAAATTACCTCACTACCCTTATGACATTATTAAATTGGTTTTTGAGTGTGATGATGTGGCTTGATTGTAGCCACATGTTGGGTTTCTAGAGTTTACCATCTAACTAAGGTTTCTTGTATATACTCATACTATATATATATATATATATATATGCTATGTATCCTAATGAAATTTGGTTCAGTTGGAGAAACCTTTGAAACTCCTCTAACCTTTGAAGGGTAAGATTGTCATTCCACCTTACCACACCTTCTCTCTTCATGTCATTCTTTTTAATTTCCCTGACACAAACCAAGTCACATTAACCCCTCTCTCTCTCTCTCTCTCTCTCTCTCTCTCTCTCTCTCTCTCTCTCTTCCTAAACATCTATAAAAATCCTACTCAAAACCATCTACTTAACCATGGTTTTAGGAAAACCATTAACCAAACCCCTTTATAAAAACCCCAACTCACCCATTTGTTATACCTGCTGAACAAACCCACACACACAGTATCACACACGCCGGATTATCTAGAGAGGGGGAGAACAGAGAGGCTGGTGGGGTCTCTGTTCGCTCACGGCGGAGCTCCGGCGGAGACCAACAGTGCCCACACCCACTCCATCCTGTTAACATCTATAAAGAGAGAGAGAGTCGAGAGAGAGAGAGAGAGAGAGAGAGAGAGAGAGAGAGAAGAAAATGGTTGTTCTTGTTCGTGAGTTTATTTTAACAAACATTTTTGCCCCTGTTTAATTTAACAAACAAAAATTTTTGTTCTTGTTCTTTTGAAAATAACTCAGATCTGGCTTGTTTATGGCTTTTTTGTTTGTGAGTTTAACATATCCATAGACTTTTGGACCTTTAGTTGCTTAAAAAAACCTGTGGGCTGTAGTGTACTAATTTTATTTAGCAAATCATGAGTTATTTTTAACAAACATTTGCCCCTGAGTTATTTTAACACCATGTTCTTGTTCGTGAGTTATTTTTAACAAACATTTGCCCCTGAGTTATTTTCTTATGAATATGTGATCAAAGGGTGAAAGAAGCAAATGGTTTAAATTTTAGCATTGATGAGTTGACAAGCCCAAGATCTTCTAACGGATGTCTGTTTATGGCTCTTTTTTCCAATGATTATGAATTTTTTAACTATTACAGATCTAGTAATTTTTAATTTTAAATTATCTTTTAAAAATAAAACTAAAAACATAATCCACCAACTAAAAACATGATGGGTGGTATATTGTTACAAAAGGGTGTTTTTTTTATGATTATGAATTTTAGAAATTATTGGGTATTTATTGTTACAAGAAGCATTTTCTTTTTCGTTACAAAAGGTTTTTTTTTGATACAAAAGGGTTTTTCTTTTTCATGACACTTTTTATTTTTATTACAAAAATATATTTTTTTTAAATGAGCATTTTTTTATAGAAAAAAGGTCATGTTACAATGAACAGTTTTTTTTTTTTTACCTTCTACCATTTTTCTTTATTGCGGATGAAGTTTTTGATGAAGGGTCTGAAAGAACATGAGATTGGTTTGTTATGAGGAACATTTTTTATTTGAAACATGTTATCATTTTTTTGTTACAAGTGTACATTTTAATCATCAATAGATTGTTATTATGTTTTTTTTTTTTTTTTTTTTTGTTCTTGTTGTTGTTTGTCCAAATCTAGTGGGTTACAATCTTAACTGTTTAAATAGTTACATAAGCACCTTTAACTAGTGAATCAATTCATAAGAGATCTACATATGTAACAATCGTTATTTGGTTATCTAACATCATTAATTACATACGTAACATCTATCAGATGAAGCATATTTGTAATGTTTTTATTTACATACATTTTTTTACTTACAAAAATGAAGCATATGTAACTTCATAGCTAGTCACATGTAATGTTTTTGTAAAAGAATTATTGTTCAAAAAGTAAAAAAAAAAACAATAAAAGAAATAATATTTGATGGGTCACTAATACAAATTGACAACACGTCTCACCAAATTAGGAAGTTGAGAAATAAATGATTTTTTAGAGAAATAAATGAGTAGACAATATTTTAAATGAAAAGAAGATAGAGGTAATATGTGTCAGGAGAAACTAGTGGTGTGAAATGATTGCTGCAACATTGATTCTCACAACCCTCAATTGACAATACTACCCTTCCTCTTCATACAAACAAAAAGCCATGTCCTTTTTAATAATATAAAATACCTTGATGAATCTCAGCCATAGATTGACATTGATCAAGGGTGGAGATAGAGTTTCTTGGGTTTCTCCAACTCAAGGGAGTTTCTAAATTATCTATATCCTATATATATATATATATATATATATATATAGAGAGAGAGAGAGAGAGAGAGAGAGAGGGTAGGGTTCCTGTAGGAAAATGGTTTTGTGTAGAAAGTGTAGGAAGTGTTTTCAACCATTAGATTTAAAGATGGATGGTAGAGATTAAAAGATGGGATGGTGTTTAAAATCTAATTAATATATTATAGAATATAAGGATATGATTGTCAATATGTGTTTTAAATGAGGGTGTCAAGGTCATTTAATATCAATATGTTTAGAAACTGTTTGACTTCATTCTACATTTATGGTATCCCCCCCCTCTCTCTCCTAATTATTATTTTCATTAATATCATTCAAACTCAAACATTTATTTTCACAAAACAAAATCAATTGTGCACCCATTTTTAACATTCATCTTCATCTTAAGTGTAAGAAACACGTAACAGTGTTTTTATTTGTTACTAGTGGGAATGCCCGCGCGTTGCGGCGGGTGTCCACACATTATTTTTAAAGAATATAGTTGTTATATACCCACACAAACCAAAACAAAAGGGTTAAGGCTAGCTCTTTTGTAGGTTAGGATGGGAAGCAATGGTTATATATAAGGGCTAATATGAAAATAACTTTTTTTTTAACGGTAAACTTCATTAAAACAAGCGAGCCCTCAAATCAAGGACTGCCGAAAAACCTTACAAAATATACAATGGGTATTTCGCCCAATCATTCCACTCAATGTTTTTAAACCTAGATCGATGTTTAAGCCAAAGAAACAATAACGTCTTGACACGCGCAACAACCTCCATGACTCTAGGCGTAGAATCCTGAAACACTTTATTGTTACGTTCCATCCATACGACCAACAAGTTATCATAATAATAATGCCCCTAATTATCTTTGACCACCACTTGGACGTGTTCGAATCAAATGACAGTTGTAGGAGTTCCTCAACAGTCACCACATAATAGCAATTTAATTTACACCAAAACCAAATCTTACCCCATACCCCAAATGCAAATCCACAACCCACAAAAATATGGTTAAGCGACTCGGCATCTGTTTCACAAAGAGGACAACATGTATCTTGAATCTGCACGTTCCTTTGCACCAATGCCAAACGGGTCGGAACTCTATTTAACAGGATCCGCCAAAACAGAATATTTATATAATCGGCACCCACGCTTCCCACTTCATTAACTGAGTCGTCTGCAAATTGCGCTCCTGTCGTAACCATCCTTTTACTACAGCAACGGAGAACGAATTCTTTCTATCTGCAGCCCATATCCACGAATCCTTTCCTTCAGTGAACCGGACATGTGATAACACATACTTAATGTCCTGCATCTCAGAAATGGACTCCACAGAAGTAGTTTCGATCCCCTAGTTATCAACTAAAACAGCCTTTTCGCCTAATGCCTTGAATCTTTCATGCACCAAAGCATTCTTGTAATGATCCGAAGCAAAAATAATCGGCCATCTATCCATTAAAGGAACTGCGCTGAACCAAATATCCTTCCAAAATCATAGACTTTCGCCATTCCCTAGTTTTCCTCTCAAAAGAGCTTTGAAACTATGTCCAAGCAAATCAGTCACATTATTAAATCAGTCATCAGTGCCCAAGCAAAAAACTTGTCTCATTACCATTCACCTTATTAAATAAAATCATTCACATTATTAAATAAAATCATTAAAGAAAATTATAGAAAAAAAAACAAGAGAAAACAACACCAAATTATTTTATATGATTAAAGGCTGATGTGATCATTCAGCACACTTAATCGTCTCTACATAGCCTTATTTAACCAACTTTGAGGCATTTAATGCTGACATCTGCTTGAGGCGCACCCAATGCCATTGCAATCCCAAATAACACTAAAATATATTGGACACTATATTTCATAAATCGTAACAAAAGCTGCATATACAATATATTCAACATTGCCTAAAAAATCACAACTTCAAGATTAGTCTTTTCAAAAAAAAAAGTTTATATATTGTTGCAAGATTCACACGAAAACATTAATATGCGGTACCTGCTGTGAAGCAAGTAACAATTTTGCTCATTTTTAATAATAACTAAAGGGAGTACAAAAAAAAAAAAAAAAAAAAAAAGATGACCAAAATCTCACCTAGCATCTTCTTAAGATCCAGCACCATCGTCAGCATGAACATTAAGATGATCCAAACTTAAAAAAAGTGTTACCACTGGCAAGCGTCGCCTCACTCCGGGTTGACGGCGATCCAACACCACCACATGTCTAAATTGATCAAATTGGCTGTGTTGAACAGGTCACCCACTCACCCCTCTTGAGTCACCTGCAAACGGGTTGGTGTTATCAACGACATTCTCTAAAACTATTATTTGATCACATCGTCACATCGAATACCCTTGAAAATTCGTCAGTTAATCATGCATTAGAGTTGCAACTTTTGTTGCATCTTAGTCTAATATGATTCATATAAATTGTTGAGATACAACTAAACATATTTTACTTTAATCTTCTCTAACCTCTGGTTGTCCTCTCTCTGTTTTCCAATTTTCTTCTTTGTTGGGCTGGTGGTTTGGGCAGTTTCATCTAGTGGTCTAACCTGAACCCAAACACACTAAATCACTTGCATTGACAAATCAACAATAAAGAGAACAAAACTAAATATTATGGACTTACTCGGAATATCCAGTTGATAGATTGAACTGCAACAACCTGCAAGGTCAATATTAACTGTCATTTTCATTCTCAACGTCCCTACAAGATCAACTCTATAAAGGCTTTTTGTTGCTTCACCAACAAAATGCAAGCTTATAGATTTCGCCATGCCATTTAGTGTTCTCATGGCTAGTCATATGTATTCAACATATCATTTTACAAATGTTTCCACTGCCTTTAATACACATGTGTTTCAGTACAGTATTAGAACAAGGTTTCCACATATTTAGAAGTAGAAAATGACATGAGAAATCACTTCTTTACGAACCATCAAATATACAATGTTTTTTGTCCCTAAAATACTCATTAAAGTCCACTCACTAATTTTTCTAGTTTTGAGCCATATTTATTTATAGATTAATTCTTCATCAAGTGCCCTAAAGGGCGGGTGGTTTGGTTCATAAATCTCAAAATATGACATGCTTTTATATAGCATATATCTGATGTATTGAATTTTCTATAAATTGTATAGTAAAAACTAAAAAGCTATATGTTTATTGTATCCTTAATCATTAAAGTGCGGATTTCTCATTATGTTTGCTTTTATAATTATAACGAAGCTACAAATTCACACTTGAGATTGCCTGACTTCAAACTGAAAAAAATATATCCCATGTCATTCATGACCCGTGAAACCACCAAATCAAAGATGACACTTTCATAATCAGACGATTATGATAAGTATATGGTTTGGAGAACCTTTAGAGCTAGATTGTAAGCCACCAAAGTTGTATCTTCAATAGTTACCTTGCTAGTAGATTGAACGTGTACATATCAACAAATTAAACCTTAATTATAAGAATACAAAAGTTATTTGAACCTACACATAAATTACTCACCTTTTTAACAATCACATATCCAAGGGAATCATTTGTCTAGTCAATCTACGATTGTTCCCGGCATATGAAATGACACGATTTCAGCAAATGGGTGTTGGGTGTGGGTAATCTGAAAGGGTTGACCATCTAATCATCACCCTCCGACATGATAACTGAGTAGGGACCCCACATCCCATTTTAGATCAGTTGGTTTGCATACTTCTGCTGCAATATTAAAAACCATTTATATAAGTTAAAGAAGTATTAATCAGACTCATTCTAAACCCAAAAGATGGAATGAGTGCTTTTGTAAAAGTTGACTCACTAATTATCATCATAGATTCAATTAAGCTTTTACTTTTATATTGCCCAAGTTACAATGCAATATAAAGTACAAAAGGTTTCTAGCTGATGAATGCTAATATGCTACTTTCTTTAACACTCAAAAATTCATACCCTAGCGCTAACGTGGCGCTCATTTCGAAGTGGGGGTTAACGCGTTGAATACAATAAAAAAGACTATATTATACAGCAATCTAGTTTATTCAAACAAAGCAGATTACATGACTGGAAATATTAAGTATAGGCTTTGTCTTTAACCTCTTTCCCTATTAAATAAGTTTTCTGAATTAACCAATAAGGAATAAACACACCACAAATTGATGCATCCATAAGTAAACTGGCCAAAACACATTTCACTAAAGACATGATCTCTGGGAATTCCAGTGGCTTACATATTATGGTAGTAAATATTCTACATTTGACACCACATATATACTCACTAAATTATTAATAAAAATGTAGCATACAAATATATCAATAAATAAGCATACTTACCTTTGCATATTGATCATATTCATATTTGCATCGAACAACTTCTCAGATCGAATTAGCCTCATTTTGTTGCTAAAACATTAATCTAAAAAAAATGTGGACAATTATAAATTACCAAAAAACCTTTTTATAAGTCAACAATTAATTCATAAATCCTTGTTCTAAGGTCGGCGATATACATATTTTGTTCTTTGAACAACAATAAGCCCCTTTCTTCCATTTACTTCCAAATCATGCATACCTATAAAAAAGTAGCAAATGTAAGAGTTCTTGCATACCTGGACCTGGTTCACCAATGCTCTTCAATCATGAACAAGGACTCGGGATAGATGCCTTCTGCAAAGAAGCTTTAATGACTCAAACCCAAATGGCAAAAGATTTGCAAACGGGATTCCAAGTTTCGTGCTTCCAATGAAAAAAAATATCAAAACTATAAAAAAATAATAAAATTCAAACCTGCGGAAGGGGATTCCAACACAACCACAATCAACCGATTCGGAGAAATTCAATACCTTAGCACCATCAAGTGTGCTTCACATTCACGAACAACTGCACAAACCAATGAAATTATCAATCATAACCTTCCAAGTTCCAACTTCACAGAACCAAACATTAGAACATGAAAATTAACTTTTTCCCATCAATATGCCAGCACCATTGTCATATAATGAAATAGTCAAAACTTAACCTACATGTATTTTCAAACTACAAAGACGAACTCGAATATTGATTTCAATGTCTCAAAAAACAAATCCAATATGTTAAGAAACTCAATTATGTGAGGTTACCAAAACAAGTTAACTCAGATACAAACAAAATCATTTGATTTTAAACGATAATCAAATTCAATGTACCATGTCATCGGTTTTGCAAGATCGAGCAGGCATAAAAATCTCACTGTATTCGAATCGATTTCAATTAAACCTAGAACCGATGTCACATTACAATGCCTAAATATCAAACAAATCAAGCCAAAGACATAATATTTCTCAAACATAATGTGTGTGTTACCTTTCATCTTAGCATGTTTAGCAAACATGTGACTTTTAGATGTTCCAACCTCATTGGATTTTGAATCTACCTTATTCAACGAAAACAAAATAAGCGCATTAAGTTAACAGTTTTGTTAAAAGGTTAAAAATGAAACATTAAATCTAATTACATACCTTTTCTGTTGAGTGTATTAAGAAAATAAAAAGAAAGAACAACCGCGAACCAGCTTGGAAAAGCTTCAGAAACAATCAAAATCAAAAACCCAAAAACAATTAAGCAAATAAAAAGAAAAGAACAAGCAAGAACGAACCCTAACTATTAAGAAATAAACCATACCTTCGTGACTCTTACCGATTGAAGGAAGCCTGAATCAATCAATAACCCAAAAACAAATTAAGCAAATAGAAAGAAAATAAGAAGCAAGAACAAACCCTAAGAATTAAGAAATAAACCATACTTGTGAGACTTTTACTAATCGAAGGAAAATTGAAGCAATCAAAAACCCAAAATAGATGAAATCACCTGCAATTGATTTTCAGCCTGTAATATGGGAGTTGGATGGACGTAATTGAGTGTAATGATGGGAGTTGTAAAGATGAAACTGACTTCGCATTCATAGTACTCCATTGAACTGAGAATTTGAAAGACAATTCTTACAGGACAATCTATTGGTATGGTTATGATGATAGAATTGGAATAAATTTTAAGATGTGAGTGAGACAATGATGTTAAAATTACAATTATACCCCTATAAGTGTCTTAATTGTCCCTAATATCCCTATAATACCCTTAAATGTGTTGCTTAAATACATTGTACATGTTGCTTCTTAAGTTGTACGGAGATGAAAATGACAATCTTGGCCATCACTCCTCCTTAATAAGATAATGTCCGTTTTGCCCCTCGTGCATCATGTTTGTTGGCTATTCCTTATGATGAAGTAGAAAACAACGATGTATAAAATATATGTTATTAAAAACTGAAACTCATAAGTATATCTTCTGAAAATTTTAAAAGGGTACATTGTTCCGTACTATTCCTTGCAACACCCTTAGATTGGCCCACATCCTTCGGTGGGACCCTTTTGATGTATCTCGAAGGCAGATACGTATGCCATCGTAGAGCAGGGCTTAGCGTAGTGAAGTGGCGTTGTATCTCTTAAAGACCATAAAATTGTAGTGGAAGTGATGTAATTACTAAAATGCAGTTTGTAGTGTGTAACATATTTCTATTATTTTAGGGCACCCGCGAGATGCAGCGGAATCAATGATTTGCATAGATACTCTCGTTTTATGTTAGTTTGACAAGCATCGTAACAAATATATTGGACCAAACAAATTAGTAATCAATATAGTTAAAACTACCAAATCGTTTGATAAGAATTTGTCTTCTTTTGGATATGTAAACAATTGGTGATTTCGTAAGATCAACAACTTAAATTCTATTTCTAGAATCTTATAGTAGCAGAGAAAACAAAAAACCATCGAGGAAGACGATGACGTTGCTCATGAAGTATCTCTACCATATCTTCTTGTATAAACGTCAAGCCTACATGTATCGCTCACTTTAATGGGTTGAAACCTGTCATAGGCTGGGTGTGTTGGCAAACTTCAAGCCTACATATTCATTTGTGTGCAGAAGTGTCACATCATACCATCCTGCAACCACATAAATTTAAAAAGAAGATATAAATATATAATATATGATGTAATTTATTTACTATAAACATTGAAAGACATGTAAGTTATGTATGTGAAGAGTCACCACATTATTTATATACCAAATACATGACCACTATTTATAAGACTATAACATTGATACAAACATAATAAAGACATGGAGGTTATGAATGTAAAGAGTCACCACATTATTGTTAATTTCCTCATCAATTTTATAATTATGTTTAAATTAATTTCTTCAACAATTTAATATTTAAGTAGAAAGAGAAGAATTGTACTATAAGCAATAAAGGTTGTATTTACTTAAATTTTACGGGTATCCTTCACTGATGTTTTATAATATAGTATAGAAGATAAAGATTCGGGTTGATTCATTAGCGTGAGCATGAATTTATGGCTTTTCGATTTCTTATTTCTTAACACAAATAACATAAGTAATTAGCACATAGTTATGTTTTTGTTTTCTCTTTATGCTAGTGTTTAATTTATTTTATTAATTAGAATTTGAACTAAACAATATACAATTGCCGAAAGATAATATTGTAAACCACACTTCATACAACGTTTAACAAGAACATTAAATAGATCAACAAATACCTTAAAAGTCTTAGAACAAATATAGTTTACGTATAGATCGAGTTAACTATTTCATGGCGTTCAAGGAGACCATGTTGATTGAAACTGAGGAAAGTCTCCATACTCTTCTCCAACCATCCTCTCCATCATCTGTCCTTCATGTCCATTTGTTCCCTGCAACATCAGTTTTCATCCCATGCAGTAAGTGGAAGTAATATTTATAATATATTAGATACATATTAGCAAATCTAGAATGTTATATTTATAATTTTGTCCGTTTTATTTAGTTAACAATATATATGATTCAAGATACACAACGTCTTAACAAGGATAGTTAGGAAAGCCATCCGTCACCTTCAAAGGGGCCATATCATCTAATTCAGCAGAGTTGAGGTCAATAGGTCATAGAACATGCTGGCTTCTGAAAGCTTTATGGATAGAAACTAAAAATGCACAAAGAAGAGAAAAAATTGTACTATCTAATTTTGAAAAATATTTTCTCATCAATAATTCTGAATATTGTTATTTTATTGTTTTAATTGTTAGTTGCACAATTAAATTACCTTAATTTGATTCTGCAATGATCCAACATAGTTGATTATTACATCCAACATCACTTGCATTCCCATTGTCTATAGCAAATAATTAAATTTGAATGAAGCAAAACAATGATATATTATGAAGATAAATTTTTGTAATTGTCAAAGAACATATGAACAAGTAGAAAAAAAATGTATATATGTATATAAAGATTAACTCATATCTTTATACCTTGTAGCATCCGGGAACCATATCTTGCAAGCGTCTTAACTTCTCATTGATTTTTTTTCTCTTCTCATCTAATGAAGACATAATTTTTTTTGGACAAAACAATGCTTCAAACCATGAAATTAGCTCTAAGATTTTGTTTGGGGTTATAAAAAGACTATTAGCATTCAATAAATTGATTATAATGAAGTATATATAATAATATAGATGAGGGGTTGAAAGGTCTCATATTTAAGATGCATCATAGGATAGGTTGTATTTTGTGTTTTAAAAGTTGGACATAAGGGCATAATTGGGATAAGATTTTAGGATGTAAGGTATTGGATTATGTTAAATTTACTAATCTACCCTCCTAAGTGTCTTAATAGTCACAAGTATGCCAATAATACCCTTAATTTTTTTGCTTAAAGATATTGTACATCTTGTTTGTTAAGTTGTACAGAAATGAAAATGACTATCTTAGCCATCACTCCTCCTTAATAAGATAACTAGTGGCAATGCCCGCGCGTTGCCGCGGGTACATAAATTTACCGATAGATAACGATTTGTTACAAAAAATTCGAAGAAGCATGTGATGGAATGCCTAATTTGGGATGAGAAGCCACAAAAATAATGTAGTAAATTTAACAACTAAAAGTCTGTATGTTGATATTAACAAAATGCATATGAAATAACGTAGTGCTTTCAAGGATACAGTAGCAGTTGGATCTACATGAGGCAATGAAATTTGTAATTACTTAAATTTTACTGGTATCCTTCCCTCATGCTTTATAATAAAACTTCATACATGAATGACATGCTGACATGCAAGATATAGTGGGTGGTGGTGTTAATGTTCTAGAGAGAAGTAAAGGTTAATTAAATGGGAGAATATGAAGTGAAAAATAGAGAACTCTTGAAGTTGCCCAATTGTTTATAACCATTAACCTCAATATTATATTGATGAGTAAAAGACTAATTTACCCTTTTACAAATGCATCAAGTGTTTGTACTTTAGGCAATGAAATTTGTAATTACTTAAATTTTACTGGTATCTTTCCCTCATGCGGCGGGTGTCACCGAGTCTCTTTAGGAGAGCACAATCTAACCCGATCTGTCGTAAACACTGATTATATTTGGTATTACTTTTTGATAGCGCAATATTTATTTCTCATGTTCTTATAGTATTATCAAGTTTAACTTTTATAAAGTAGCTAATTTTATATAAAAGATTATAACAAAGCATGAACCATTATGAATGGTTTTTTATATGGTTTCTATTTAATGTGTTCAACTTCAAAGTAATTGTAGAGTTAAATTTTATGAGCTCTCATAAACATTTCTTGACTTTTGATTTCTTATTGATTAAATATGGTGTTTAAAGACAACTTTGCCCCTCAAAAGTATTTATTTTATGCATTATGTGTTGTATTATAAGCAATTAAACATGCACCTCTTAACTTTTAAGAAGTCCTTGTCAAATGCTTTATAATATAGTATAGATATAGATATAGATATAGATATAGATATAGATAAAATCATAACATCAGAAGTGTTTTATATAAGGCTTTTATTAGTTGATTGTTCTATATGAATAAACATAAGAAGTGTTTTATAAAATGTGTATGTATATTAGGTGTAGTTGTTGTGATGGATTAAAACATTTCAACGGTGTTTTGTTTGTTATAAGACACCTCGAGTTATAAAACACTCTTGATGTTATATTGTTTTAAAACACTTCTGATGATATTATAAAACACTCCTTATTAATGCATACTAGTTTCTCTTTCATTATAAAACACTCTTGACGTTATTATAAAACACTCCTGATGTTAACCTTCTGCCATGACTAGATTAATCGAACAAGTGATAGAGATGGGTTATATGTTTGAAGAATCGAACAAGTTTTTGGGTATTGATCAACTTATTTGATATGAATATCTTATGATTCTTATGAAAAATAATAAATAATTAGTTAATTTAGGATGATTAATCTTCATAAATATCCAGATGTTAGTTGCTAATTTAGTGGGTTTGTAATAAATAAAAGATGGATAAAAAGTCTATAATGCCCTTCATCTAAAGATTTAATCAGATTTGATCTAATGGTTGAAAATACTTCCTACACTTCCTACACAAAACAATTTTTCTACCGGATCCTCTACCTATATATATAGGGGTAGGTTCAATGGGGAACCTAAAAAAGTGGGTAACTGGGGAACCATGCATTTAACAGGTTAATTATCCTTTCTCTTTCTTCTTGCCATAATCGTACCATCTCTTCCATCTCTGTGTCGGTCCTACTCCGGCGACGATGACCGCTGTCCCCCTCTTCTTCATGTATGTTGCTTCGTTGTCAGAGGACCGCCACAATTATGAAGCGGTGGTACTGTTTCAGTCAATAAAACTCATTAAGGCGTCGTGTATGTGGTGTGCAACTCTTTAAAGCCGCAACCCCTATGGCTTTCAAGACCCTTGCCTTCGTCTATCTGCTTCAAGGTTGTAAAAGGCGGGCTAGGCGGTCGCCTAGGCGCCGCCTAGTCCCTAGTCGGCCACCAATATAGGAATAAGCCCCTAGGCGGAGATCTGGGCGTTTTGGCCATTAGGCGGGCTTAGGCGGTCCTAGACGGGCCTAGGCGGTGGTTTTTAAAATTTTTTTACTTACTAAAATAGCGACCGGCGGCTGGAACTCCGACACCGGTGAAGCTTTCTGTCGGGAATATGTAAGAAGAAGAGTGTAAACCACTTTATTGTGGATGGAAAGTACGTTAATGGATGGAAAGTACGTTAATGGTGGTCCTGTTATTGGATTTGTATACTAGGCGCTTGAGTCCCATTTCTTGGTATTCTTTATACAACTTTATTTTGGATGGGAAGAGAGTGAAGCAGGAAGATGAAAAAGAGGCGGCTGATAAACATGTTTTAGCATTTTAGGGTTTTAAATAAGTTTAAAATTTTAACATTTTAACCCCTCTATCTTTTAGTTGTTTACATTAGTCGTTAAACTTATAAGTTTTACCTAAAAAGTGTAAAGCTAGTTTGTGTATTTTAACTATTAACCCCCTCTATCTTCACAAGTTTACATTTGGTCCTTAAACTTGTAAATTGATACGTAAGAAGTATAAAATTAAATTTAAATACATATAAATTTGTGTGTATATATATAAAATACGTATAAAAACTACAAAACGCCTAATTCCGCCTAATTTCGCCTAGTCCCGACTAGTCCCGAGGCTAGACCCCACCGCCTGCCTAGCGCCTTTTACAACCTTGATCTGCTTTAATTAAGATGCATCTCTCTCTCTCTCTCTCTCTCTCTTTGTTATTGCTCTCCAGCTACCATAGGTGTCGTTGGTGATAATGGTGGTTTTGCCGGGTTGGATTTCCAAACCCTAGGTGACAACCACCAGAATCCGATTATGGAAACCGTAAAAACCTTCGTGCACTATTGTCGGGTTCGATTTCGAAACCCTAGGTGGTGGTGGTGACGACGGTGCGGTTGTTCTGGGTTTTATTATGCCTTTTAAACACGTCAAATCAGGTAATATGGCTACCTGTAGTTATATAATATTTCAACTGTTTGCATTTATATTTTTTGTTTTCATGATAAAGTTTAGGTTTAATACATTGTCATAAACTATTATATATGATTTGTTGCTTGCTTATTTATAAAATAATTTAGGTATCATTCGTTGTGATGTTGGTGTATAACTTAGTCACTGATTTGAAATTATTTTTATGATATAATTTAGGTATAATTCATACAAATTAGGTATACTTCATTAATTAATTGCGGTATATGAGCAACTTACATTCTATATGAGTAGGTGTGAGTCAACAGGTATAGATGAGAAGAGGAATAAGAGTAGGAATGTGTTGGATAATGCAACCAGTTTGCTGACTACTTTTTTTTTTTTTTTTTTTTTGTGTTGGGAGTATAGGATCCATGCCTGTTGCTGAAGGTGCTATCTCTGATTTGTTTAGGAAACCTCTTTTCTTCTCTTTGTATGATTGGTTCATACAGCTACTGTCTACTTCTTACCGTCGGTGGTGGTCGACGTCACCAATCACCACCACTAGTCCACTGCCGAGTACGCTTTGTTTTTTTGCCCGCGGCGGCTGTGTTGGTAGTGTAGGTTTTATTCGTTGACTTACGCCCTGATTTCACCATGTATAAGGTAAACCTAAGGCTATTGTTATGTGCAGACGTTTATTTTATTTACTTGCTTTGCTTATGAATCTTCTTACCTTGGGCCATTGTCAAGAACAGAGTTCCTGATGCTGTTCTTTTTCTCAGTTCCTTTTCTTGGCTAAGATGTTAGATAGCTACAGAAAGCCTTAATTTGAGGTATTATTGTCTAACAAAAGCGTAGTCTAATAATCTGTTCTTGTGTTTATTGCTATAGCATAGATTTTCCGCATTGGTAGGAAGGCTTATTACATCATTTCAGGTTGCGGATGTTTTGCTACATGCGGTTGTGGTAGGACTACTGATCCTGCAAACAGTTAGTTAATTGTGTGACAAACCCGCTACGATCTATATGTATAGTACAATGCATTACTTCATCCCGACGTCCGTACCACATCTTTCTGATCGTTTATTGCTACGGTACAGGTTGGCATGCCTTGTACCTTTGCCTATGATGACATACGCTTTGCGTAACAGGTTAGGCTCTCTAACTATAACGGCAACATAATGTTGCAACCTGTTAGTGGCATGCCTTGCTTTGCCTGAGCCTACTATTGGTTGCTTTTTACCATGCCTTGCTTCCGTGATATGCAAATGACTTACCTAATTTAGGGCGATGATGACAATGTATGTGTATGGTACCATTTGTGCATCGTTGTGATGGCGATTTAGCGTTCGCAACCGACTGATGTGATAAATGATCTCCCACATGTTGACTGAGCCTATTATTTCTCTACACAACCTCTACAAACTGATGTGAAACTACAAAGAAATTTGTTGGCTGTGATGACTTAGAAGTTTCTCCCGATAATTGATGAGGCGATGGCATGACAAGGATTGTGGATGGTAGGTTAACCTACAACTCGCCTTGCAGCCATGCCTCTTGAAATCTCTAAGCCATTGTTTTCTTCAGTTGGAATACCTTTGCTGCTACCGCTAATTAACTTATCTGGCAACACGTATAATCTGTTGCTCAAATTCACTTTACTGAAAACAAGTTTCATGTGTAATTTTATTTTAGCAGGGGTTTAGTAGATCCTATTGGAAAGTATTTTACTCAATGTGCAGGCCCAAAACTTGAACCTTTTGAAGGCGGTATGTCCAGTCTCTGTAGTATTATTGTTTTCAGCGGTATGCATGTTTCATGTGAGGCGATGATGATTCAATATATCTGATTGTGAAATTGATGTCGGGATCGCCTTGGTGTGGCAGGATTAAAAGGGTGGCAATTCGTTATTAGCAACCTTTCCAACAACCATGGTTATATCACGTCTTCTAGAGTCTGAGCCTCAAAGATTGTGCTACAACTGAGAACACAACAAAAGAAAACAGGAAGTGTTACCAGCATGAACACATTACCTGATCTCTTCCTATGCACACACACCATTGCCTTGGCGAAGTAGATATTTTGTTCAATGTGTCAGATTTGTTATGATGAAGATTGAGAAGGCTATGAACTCAAAATTGGTTTGAGCCTTTGCATATTGTTGCTTATAGTTTCTGTTTCAGCATTTTGTATCTAACACATGTTATGACAAAGATTGAGAGGTGATATATACATATGAGGTGGGCTTTGTAATTAACATCAGTAAGCTTGGTGAAGATGATACACTCTTGCAGCTTGTAAGATTTCACTTTCATTTTACTGCAAATATTATTGTTCTAATAATAGCTTTTTATGTTTGAGAGAACTACATAGATGGTCCTTATAGTTTATAGAAAGTAACATCTTAGAGTACTAACTTTATTTTTTAACATGTTAAGGGTTTATGATTTTAGTTTTGTAACATGTTTGGATATTAAAGCCAACTCTGTTAGTATTTTCTAGTTAAGTTTTGATAAAATAACTAAAAATGCCCAAAAATAACTAGATGGGCTATTCTTGCAATTAATTCTATTTAATTACAGGGATAATTTTTGTAATTTATTAAAACTAGAATTATCTATTAAAATTATTAAATTTAAATATTTTAAATTTTATAAATATACTAAATTAAATAACTATACTCTATACGTTTTAATACATATACTTTTGTATAAAACAATACTTTTGTCCATATAAACCACCGCCAATAAGGCTAATTCATATTTGCAATCAAGCACAGCGTTAACTCTCATCTCAACCGCCGTTGCTGCCATGCGGTATCTATATTTGACAAGGTTGTCTATATTTTTAATGTAAAGAATTATCTGTTAATATTATTAAAATTTAAAGATTTTAAATTATAAAAGTATACTAATTTAAGTTAATACACTCTTTAATTTAAGTTAATATACTAATTTAAGTTAATATACCCTATACATTTTAATATATATGATTTTTATAAAACAATACTTTTATCCATATAAACCACCACCAATAAGCCTAATTCGTATTTGCCATTAAGCACAACGTACACTCTCATCTTCACCGACATTGCTACCGTACGCTATCTATATTTTACAAGGTCGTCTAAATTTTTTAACACACAGAATTATCTATTAATATTATTTAAAAATTTTACGTTATATAAATATATATTAAATTAAATAATTAAACTGTATGTATTTTAATAATACAAAGAGGCGATCTACATGAAGCAACACATCAACTTTATTCGTTTAGAATATAGATAACGCTTGACAGCAATGGTGGTGGATATGAGAGTTGACATGATGTTTGATGGTAGATACGAATTAGGCTTATCGGCAGTGGTTTATTAGGACACACGTATTGTTTTATAAATAAAATATATATTAAAAAGTACAAAGTATAATTATTTAATTTACTATATTTTTAAAACTTAAATTTTTTAAATCTAATAATATTAATATATAATTCTTATTTCAACAAACTGCAAAAAGATCCTTGAAATCAAATGGAGTTAATTATAAGAATTGTCTATCTAGTTATTCTTTGGAATTTTAGTCATTTTATCAAAACTTAACTATAAAAATTAACTAAGTTAGCCTTAGTACCTAAACATGTTACAAAAGTGAAACCATAAACCCTTAACATGTTAAAAAATAAAGTTAGTACTCTAAGATGCTACTTTGTATAAACCATAAGGACTATCATCCGTGTCTCTTTTATGTTTTGAGTAATGTTGGTATTTTCCACCTCATTCCCATGGTGCTTTGGGTGTTCGGCCATGCTATTTGTTTGCGTGTATGTAAATGCATCCTTGACATTGATGTCCGACTGCATATAACTTATCTATGTGGTTTTTGTAGGTAAGAGGTGATACTACTCACTATGATGCTCTTGCTAATACAGCTGTATCTGGAGCCATAAATTCAGGTTTGATTTGCATCTGGAGTCCTTTCAGCTGGCAGCAGTGAGGCGTGAGGAAACTGGGAGTTGCAACGCGCAGCCAAAACGCGAGGCTGGAAAATCTACCATGAGCCTGCCTACCATCCTTTTGGCGCATTGTCATTGCACAACAGGCGGCAATGTTTTTTACCCGGTTTGGCGCGTCAAAACACGCGCGCGGGGCTAAAATCTAGTTTATGTATAAAATCCATGTCTTGCATATAAAATAAATGCAATGCCTAAATTCTTAAATATATGATAGAAAAAGAAATAATATTTGGAAACCGTTCCAGAAACATAGTAAAAAAAGGAAAAAAAAACATTGATGACATCATAACAAACAGGCTTACTAACTATTCTAATTTTGATGCTCAAAGTAAAAAATTTCAAGCGAAAGTTTGTTCCATCAACAAAGCACTTATCAAAAAAGTTCATTACAGGATGCAAAATGTTTAAAAAAGGGTGTGAAAACTTACTCTGGTTCAACTTTGAGGACTATCTTCATTAGCTCATAAACAAAGTAACTTATTGCAGCAGATGGTAGCACCTGCGCGCAGCACAAATCAGATTATCAAATCATGTCACATATCTCCTTTTTTCACACAACAAAATGCCCATGTGAAAGAATTTGCCAATAAGAAGAATATAAACTACATTTTCAAACAATAACAAAGCACATTTGCAGCATTCAGTATCAGATAATAACTTCCTAAACCCATATTCAAAGGAAGAAATTATGCTTACAAATATGATGGCTTACACGACTCCTTACATGGACCTGACAATCCAACCATAAAATCGAGTCGCATAAACCATCGTATTTGTAATTATGTTGAAACCCCAGTGGTATTGCACATTTGCACGCATAAAATGCCAGATAAAAAAATGCCAGTCTGATACTCTACCCATATCTAAAAAATACTCATCAAGGCCCTAAACTTAAGTGTTCCACAGACGTAACAAATACCATAAAAACCAGCACACTTAATTATTGTGAACAAAAAAGTTCCTCAACCTAATATTAAAGTTCCTAAACTTTCAAAAATACACAAAAAACAAAAAGGAATTTCATCCGACCCAGCTTTGGTAAATTATAGTTCTTAAACTTGATATTAAACAATGACTTGTGATGAACTGATAACATCTTTGAACACACACACACACACACACACACAAAAAAAAAAAAAAAAAAAAACAGCAAGAAGAAGTTATAAAGATTAAAGTATAAGTTATACCATCTAATTCTAACCAATTTAAGAGAAACCAATTCATTACATTTATTTATCTTTATGTCACAAGTACATGCATGATGCATTATAGAAAAGATACGGGATTTTATCATACCAAAATTAGCTTGTAGAAGTTTGAGTGTATCATTGACTAGTTTAGGGATTTGATAAGGCAAACCTCGGTAAGGGACTGTTTCATATAAAATAAAAAAGAATGTTGTTTTTTATATGGAATTCCCTTACATAATTTAAGTCTGTACAAAAACTCAAAAAGTGTTGGAGGTGGGGTTTCTAGAATAGATGGTTGGATATCAAATATCTAGGAGGAAGTGCTTTCTTTACATCCTCCGTATTTGAAAGAATTGAAGTAGGGATGTCAATACGGTAATCTCACCCCCACACACGATTGTAAACCTGTGTGTCCCATACCCGACCCAGTTCCAGTTGGGTGTGTTTCGGGTTTCAGGTCATTCTGTTGGGGGTGCGTTTAGGGTTTCGAATAAACCCATCAGGTTTGGGTTTTTTTTTTTTAAGTGCCAACCCTAAATTGAAGGATGACCGGAGATAACTAAATACATTACTTACCATTCCTTTTTGCTTTTTAGCAAGTACATTGTTAAGGTTACTATCCACAACAGTTAGATAACTCATTCATTCCACAAACATTATATCAATGGTTCAGCAAGTTAAAAAATGAGAAGGCTGGACTATCTTTTCGGGTCACGGGTGGAGCAGGTTGTATGCATTATATATACGCTCATGTCGGCTTAACCCAAATCCATATGCAACTTTGACCTCATTGCAGAAGTGCAACGGAAAAGCTATAGATATGGCAACTTTGACCCCTTTACCTCATTGCACAAGTGCAAAGGAAAAGCTATAGTTTGGGGTGTGATTCTCATCTCTAACAGGTTAAAACTCATCTGAAATGTATTCAAATGAATAAAACCACATGACTTGCTTATTAAGAGAACATTAAGATTAGTTTTTGTAACCATATCTAACAGATTACTTATTTCAAGTGTTCAGAAAACTGTCAGCCGAACCAGATCTGATTGACTCGTTTCAACCCACCCTATTAAGTTACCCTTTTGACCCATGCCCTAAGTCTGCATGAAAAAAAAAAAGCCAAGAAGCTAAGGTCTAGAGAAATGCTGGTACCTGCAGTAAACTTGGAGTCAGTCCTGCATACAAGGCAGGTATGCCACCTTGGTCAACTATCTTAATAAAAGTGGCAGCCGCACTCATTTTTGTAGCACGGACTTGCATTTGAAGTTGTCTTCTAACAACCTCAAACGGATATGTAGCCGCTTCCGCACAACATCCAGCAATCGCCCCATACATTAGTGTTCTAAGAGTCCCTAATTCCATTTGCTCCAAAGCATTCAAGCTTTGCCCTCCTTCCTTCATATGTTGAAGTCTTTTTCTTCCTTTTGGCGAATGCAAATAAGTTGCTTTTAATATATCATAAACTCCGTAAAATACTGCACCTGAAGGTGCCATGCTTATAATTGAAGGCACTAAGCCTTTGTACAAGGAAAAAAATCCTTCGGTTTCAATCATGTGGCGGAAAGCACCAATTACACCTCCCAAAGCTTCTCCTCCAGGTGCCACCATTTTTGTTCGTATCTACAGGTACCAATAAAATTAGAATTACAATTTCAAAAGAACGGAACAGGCAGCAGCAGGAATAATCGCATTTCGTCCTGTGTAGCAAACACATACCGTGTCCATGGGTATGCAGAGTACAGTGGCGGTAATTCCTGCAGCGGCACCAGCAATGAAGCGCTCGTAGTTAGTAGTCTCCTGATTGCCGGTTAGTTTCAGCAGCTGACTACGGTACTTATCATAAGCATAAAAATTGATGGCCTTAAAGGGAGCGGTTCGAAGAATATTGACAAAATTTCCTTTCCAAAAGCCTTTAATCCCTTGAGAAGCTGCGATTGATTGGATCAGGTCAATAAGATGTTTCTGTTCTCCGCGGACCATATATTCGAGCTTCAGCCTTTCAAGTGGTGCCACAAAAGTTCTGAAGACAGTAAATACAAATGTTTATTATTCGAGTGACTGATTTAGCATAGGAATAATAATAAGAAGAATAATGAAAGTGACCTTGAGACCATAGCAGCAAGGGCTCCAGCCCAAAGATGTTTGGTGGTATTGAAAGCTCCGCCTTGCTTTTCCAAAAGGTCGTCCTCCTCTTCACCGGCAGCAAAGTCTTTATCTTTAACGGACAAGGTGACACACAAGAACCCAACTCTGGTAGGTCGGCTCTTCAATGAACAACAAACCGACCTATTACTATTATTATTAGTATTAGTATGTAGAGAAAGCAAAGACCAAGGAAGAGAGCCTCCACCTGATGAGGATGATGAGGAGGAGGATTCGAGAAATAAACCACCGTTTAGAAAAGCGGTGGATTGGTCGGGAGCAGATCCCAATGAATCGCTCAACCATTTCTGGAGTCCTTTCATCATCATCGTAAATGGGATATCCGTAAAATCATGAGATCAGAGTTAAAAAGGATGTGAAGGGGGAATCGAATGATGATGTATTCGCACATACACTTTGAACTCCCCGCCTCTCTCTCACTCTCTCTCTCTGTTTTCTAAGCAAATCTTGGAGTTGTTCGTTGTTGCTTTCTCCTTAATTTAACCCAACGCTTCAAAAAAAAAAAAAAAAAAAAAAAAAAGCGACCATCTCTCCCTCTCCCTCTCCCTCTCCCTCTCCCTCGCTCTCCCCCTCCCTCTCCCCCTCCCCCTCTCTCTCTCTCTTCAGTCTTCATAGAGGCCAACGATAGACAATAACTCCAGCCCGAACACAGCTTACAACTTTCATCGTACTGTGCTCTCCAAAGAGCAACTCTTCTCAAAATCTCACTCAAAAGGTGCTGAGTTGGAATCGCATTCTAATTCTAACTAAGGATTCTTGTGGTTCCGGAGGATCCAGCTACAGGAGAACCAGGAACGGAGAGCTTTCCCCCCGCCGACTCTTTGGCCTTAAGAACGCTGGTTTTAAAAATGAGTGATTGCCCTTCTCTGTAACATCACACAAATTTTCTTTATATATATAGAACTCCATCGTTTATTCATCCGATTCATGTTTACAGTATTTTTACCATCCATTTTGTTAATTTTTTTTGTTTAAATAATGACGTATAATCAATATTAAATTGGATTGTATTAAAAATTCTGATTTAAAAATGTTAAAAAAATGTTTGCCTATGCGAGGATTCGAACCCGAGTTCCTGGCGGGCTAAACCTTAACCACACCACACAAACCACTACACCATTTGGTGTTTTGTGATGTTAATTAAAACCAATTAAACTTAAACCATTTCAAGGTCACTTAGTCAAAGTGTTAGTAAATATGGTCTCCTAGTCA
Organism: Ambrosia trifida; assembly: GCA_028751855.1. Lineage (NCBI taxonomy): Eukaryota > Viridiplantae > Streptophyta > Magnoliopsida > Asterales > Asteraceae > Ambrosia > Ambrosia trifida. The sequence continues at coordinate 67,183,556 of CM054130.1, forward strand.
AGTCAAAGTGTTAGTAAATATGATCTTCTAGTCAAGTAAAAGTTGTTCCTAAATTCTAGCCTAGTCAAAGTAGCCCCTAATTACAACTCCAAATTTTACACTATAAATACACTAGCCTACCATTCAACTCTTTGTACCATTCAAAAAAAAAAAAAAAAAACATTATTATCCCATCTCCCATATACTAAAGTTTTCATCCGTCATTATCTCCTCTAGCTAGTTTCGAGTTTTCCAAGGCATTATTACTAAGTGTTTGCACGCTCAATAAAACGCACGAACTCATTATGCACCTAAGGTGAGTTTACATAGCCCCTTTTTCTGTTTTACATTTTTGGGGTGAAACATGTTTAAACATTTTATACACTATCATTTACTCATTCTTACATTGTTGAAACTTATGATTCAATTACTGTGACACCCGGCAAATTCTGGTTAACAACGTTGTCTAGATGAAAGTCTACCTTAGCGAGTCACGCGTATATTGCACTTAACTGGGTTAGTTAAGTCGGGTTATGGTTCGGGAACTATCGGTTTAGTCTAGAAGATCATTGGATGTTGGTCTAGAGGTTCGTTAGATGTCAGTCCTTAACCAAGTGTACAAATGGTGACGATTTGTAGGATCGTCAGGTCATACGGAACATACAAGTCTCGAGTCCCGGGAATTGGTGAACGAGTGTGAATATGTGTATTTGCAAGTGTTATGTGTTTACAATCATTATGTGACTTGTCGGTATGTGAATATGTGTTAACATATGTTAAAACGGGGTTTAACGCGCAAAACACACGGAACCAGCCCCTATAGGCGATTAGGGAAGCCCAATCGCCTATAGGGGAGGCGAGTAGGCTTCATTTGGGGCGATTGGGGAGCTAAATGCATGACCTAAGTGGCGATTAGGCCCAAATGCATGAAGTTACATGCGATTAGGATCCCTAATCGCGTGTAAGTCTGCACAATCGCTAGTTACGGGCTGGACGACTAAAAACGACTATAAATACAATGCTTGACCTCCTAAACTTCATAATACAAACCCTAGTCGTCCCATAACCCGCCCCAACACACACACAACCTCTGGAACGCGATTTTGATCAAAACACAAGGTTTCAAGCTTAATTCATCATTCTTTCACAAATCTAAGGTTTGGTTTCCATCCATGCAATCTTTATAAACGTTTTTATTCAATCCCTAATGGTCCAGACTTGTTCCAAAACGAAAAAGCTTTCTGAAAATCGTTAATAAGTGTTGTTAATCAGATTCTAACAATCATACATGTGTTATATGTGTTTATGATTAATATCTAGGGTTTTTATGATTCAAGATGAGTGATTAACATGTTATTAAGTTAGTTTCAGAATAATATTGATGTCATGATAATAAAATCTGACTAATTGTTCATTAGGGTTATAGTTGTGCATGTTAAGGTGATGATTCGTGCTATGTGTATGGTGTTTGGACTACATGGGTGCATGCAGGGCTGATAATACGAGGCAAAACGAAGGATTTTAGTTTAAACATGTTTAGAATAGTTGTTGGGATGATATTGGATGGTTACACACGTTCTGGATCTGATTGGGAGCGTTAAACGCGCGAAAAACCGGAACAGCTGGGTTACTGGCGATTAGCAACCCTAATCGCCTATGTTAGGGGCGATTAGGAGGCTAATTGCCTATGTTTCATGCGAGTAGGGGCTAATTGCTAGTAGATACATGTCTTATGAGCTAATTGTTAGTAGATACATGTCTTATGAGCTAATTGCTAGTAGATACATGTCTTATGAACTAATTGCTAGTAATTACATGTGGTATAGCCCTAATTGCTAGTAATTACATGTGGTACAGCCCTAATCGCTAGTAATTACATGTGGTATAGTTCTAATCGCCTATAATAGAGGCGATTAGCCTTCCTAAATGCCAGTTGACCAACCTAAATGCTAGTTGACTTTTCCTAATCGCGTGTACTGCTGCTGTAAGTGTAAATTAGCATTCCGAGACCCTATTTGACCTGTAGGAACATGCTAGGAACCCCGTAACATATCTAATAACTTGGTAACATATGTTTGGATGTAATTATGTGATACGTGAGCTATGTGCTATAACTAGTTGTGCGTTAACGTATGTTAAGTGTGATTGCACGATTGTATGTTTGAGAGCGTAAACATAACACGGGGAGTCTCGGGTCACCAATGGGATGTCGAGTCTTGTACTTTGGGTCAGTTAAACAGTCACGGTGTTTTCAAACGAACTTGGTTATGGTCTAGACATCTAGGGACTAACTAACCTGCGGGTTATTAGTCTAAGTGCTTGTAACTGTCATATGTTAGGTCGCCGCCTTACGGGACTAGCATAGCTGCTGAGTTATTCGTATTACGAAGTAACGCAACTTAAGGTGAGTTTACGGCCCCTCTTTTAAACTGGTTTCACATTTTCGGGGGAGAAAACATGTGTTAAAACGATTATTTGGTAACTACTGTCATACTATGGGTTTCTATTGTGTACTACACGATCTTTGGAAGTCCCGGGGGGAACCATGAATGTGCGGGTTTGCACAACGGGGAAATGTGAATAGCGCTATTGGGAGTGACCAACCCCGCTCGTCGACTTGGAGGGTCGGCGGGTGCATATTGTCTCAAACAGGAACAACAGGAACAACAGGTTTACTACATCGGGCACACATTTGGTTTACCAGTTAGTAATGGTTTTCCAATCGTGGTAGTAACAAAACATACGCCTAGCTAGCGTACTTTTGGTTTTCGATTTGTTATACTATGGACAGGTTGAACTTGGTACTTGGATTACAAAACCTGTAAACTCACCAGCATTTTTGTGCTGACGTAAACTTTTACATGTTTTCTCAGGTCGCTAAGGTAGCACAATGGAACTAGGGCGCACGCGTCTGCACGGCGTCTAGTTAGGATTGCATGGTTTTCAAACATTGAACATTTGGTTTACTTTTGGATTATGTTATGAATAAGCTTCCGCTGTGATTGGGGATTTTAAACATTGTTTTTGAAATTGCATTATGTTTATTTAGACTTGTTTATTGTGATCGTTGGTTTGGATCCTGGTTTGTCATACGCCTCGCGGTAAAACTCTGCAAGTGGATTTTGAGGGTGTGACAGATTGGTATCAGAGCCAATGGTTATAGTGAACTAGGACTGCATGTAGAGTCTAGTCTATAGCCGAGTCGCACACACTAGACGATCACATAGTACTAAACATTTTTGATGGATTACGTATGGGTTGTCGGGGTGTCTCTAAATCATTTGGTCTTCCTATGTTACATCATCCGTTCTATCTTTGGTCGGGTTACTTACTTTCTAGGCAGTGTAGTATATTGGAGTGAATCGTGTACTCTTGAGATTTGTCCAAGGCTCGGACTTCTCCCTTTCGTACTCCAATAGAAACACTTGCCATAAACTACCGTAGTATTACGGTGTATAGCTAAGAGTCTATGTTCGGTGATTTGAACTTTGAACTAGGAGAACACTTGGAGGACCATGTAGAGCGGTTTATCATTTTGGGTGCATACAAAATCATAAACCGAAATGCATGGAAGCCCTAGTGAGCTCTGGGTTTGAAGGGATAGTCCTGGATTGGATCTAGCTTTGATCTTGTAAACATTAGTGGTTATCTTTATCTGTGAAACTAAATTTTCTCGTTCTTTCTGCCAGAATCATGTCTGGAGTACGAGGAGGACGTGGAGGTGGTCGCAATGGTGGACGTGGTGGTGGTCGCGGTGGTGCTGGTGGTCGTGGAGGTGTTAACCTATCACAGGAGGACCTGAACAACTTGCTACAAGCTGCCTTCCAGTTAGGGCACAATGGTGGTGGTAAGTTGATTTATCCATTTTCTTTGCCTCATTAGTGAACCTTGTTTACATTCGTCGTGTTTCCTCACGCGTTTCATTTCAGGTGGTCCTGTTAACCCACCCCCACCTATGTGTACCTACAAGATGTTTCGGGATTGTAAGCCTTAGGAATTCTCTGGCACTGAGGGTGCGGTGAGCTTGCTTAGGTGGCTGGAGAAGGTGGAGTCAGTGTTTCTGATGTGCAACTGTCTCCCAGAGGATCGAGTTAAGTATGCTGCTGCGTTATTCCAGGATGTTGCTTTGACCTGGTGGAATAACATCACCCAGAATATGGGTATTGGGGAGGCGTATGCTATGCCTTGGGAAAACTTTGTTCAACTGTTGAAGCGAGAGTACTGTCCAAGGGAAGATGTGCAGAAGTTAGAGCACGAAGTGTGGAACCTCAAGATGTCTGGGTCTGAAATTGAGAAGTATACTGTGAGGCGTAATGAGTTGGCAGTGCTGTGTCCCGATCTGCATGTGCCAGAATACAGGAGGATTGAGCATTATATCTCAGGGTTAGTACCAGAAATCGCAGGGTTGGTGGCTGCGGGAAATCATCCTACATACTCAGAGGTGGTCCGATCGGCTCATAGGATGACCAACTTAAAGGTGAATGAGGGTATTTTGCCTGCTAAGGGTTCGACTGTCAAGGCCCCAGAGAACAACAAGCGCAAGTGGGATAATGAAGGGAAAGGATCTGGGCCAGCACAGCAGGGTAAGAGGTTCGATAATGGGGGTTCTTCTTCTTCGGGTAACAAACAGGGTGGTTATGCGGGGAAACTGCCTAAATGCAACAAGTGTGGGCACCATCATCAAGGGAACTGCGACAGTAACCATTGTCATCGCTGCCAACGAATTGGGCATTTTGCTAAAGATTGTCGGGCTACACTTCCATCGACCCAGGCCCCAAGCAATACCTCGGCTCCTACTGCTCAGGGAACGACAGGAAGACAGGGATGTTACAACTGTGGTGAGACCGGTCATTACAAGAAGGACTGCCTGAAACTGAAGCAAGGCGGGAACAACGGTAACGGGAACAACGGGGGCGGCGGCAGGAATGCACGTGCCTTCGTCATTGGAGCCGCTGAGGGTAGACAGGATCCTGACACAGTTACCGGTACGTTCCTTCTCAATAACCGTTCTGTTAGTGTGTTATTTGATTCTGGTGCCGACAATAGTTTTGTATCCATGGAAGTTAGTCGACTGCTAGATGTAGTACCCGTACCATTAGAGACTAAGTATATTATTGAGTTGGCTAACGGTAAAAAGATTGAAGCTACTAGTATCCTTCGGGAGTGTCAATTAGAGTTGTCGGGTTTATCGTTCCCCATCGACCTTATGCCGGTACCTTTAGGTAGTTTTGACGTTGTTGTAGGCATGGATTGGTTGTCCCTGTATCGCGCGGAGATTGTTTGTTACGACAAGATTATTCGGATTCCTCTCCCTGATGGAGAATTCCTTTCTATGTACGGTATCAAGGGTGGTGTTCCGCTAAATATCATCTCTAGCATGAAAGCCCTTAAGTGTCTTCGAAAGGGTTACTCGGCCGTTTTGGCACTTTTATCTGTTTCCTCTAGCGATGAGAAGAAGATCGACGATATTCCTGTTGTACGCGAGTTTCCTGATGTATTTCCTGATGATTTATCTGGTCTTCCTCCCCATCGTCAGGTCGAGTTTGGTATTGATCTTGTACCAGGGGCTGCTCTTATTGCTCGGGCCCCCTACCGTCTTGCACCTCCCGAGATGCAGGAATTGTCTAGTCAGTTACAGGAACTCTTGGACAAGGGTTTCATTAGGCCGAGTTCTTCCCCTTGGGGAGCCCCGATTCTATTCGTCAAGAAGAAGGATGGAAGTTTCCGATTGTGTGTGGACTACAGAGAACTGAACAAATTGACCGTCAAGAACCGTTATCCTCTTCCACGTATTGATGATCTATTCGACCAACTCCAGGGTTCTAGTTACTACTCCAAGATTGATTTGAGGTCCGGTTATCACCAGTTGCACGTAAGGGAAGCTGACGTTGCAAAGACTGCCTTTCGTACACGTTATGGCCATTTCGAATTCTTGGTCATGCCTTTCGGTCTCACGAACGCGCCGGCGGTTTTCATGGATTTGATGAATCGCGTTTGCAAACCATATCTTGACAAGTTCGTCATTGTGTTTATTGATGATATTCTGATTTACTCCAAGAACAAGACCGAACACGAGGAACACCTGCGTTTGGTTTTGGAACTCTTGCGACGGGAACAACTTTACGCCAAATTCTCAAAGTGTGACTTTTGGTTACGCGAAGTTCAGTTCCTAGGACATGTGGTTAATGAACTAGGAATTCATGTCGATCCAGCTAAGATCGAAGCGATCAAGGACTGGGGAGCACCAAAGACGCCAACTGAGGTGCAGCAATTCCTAGGCCTTGCGGGCTACTATCGTCGTTTCATTCAGGGATTCTCGAAGATCGCTCAACCCCTCACCACTCTTACTCAGAAGGATAGAAAATTCGACTGGGGTGAACCACAAGAGTCGGCATTTCAAGAACTGAAGTCTAAACTTTGTTCTGCTCCTATTTTGTCTTTACTTGAAGGCCCTGATGATTTCGTTGTTTACTGTGATGCCTCTATTCATGGTCTCGGTTGCGTGTTGATGCAACACGAGAAAGTGATTGCGTATGCTTCTCGTCAACTCAAGGTGCACGAGAAGAACTACACCACCCATGACTTGGAGTTGGGTGCAGTGATATTCGCGTTGAAAATTTGGAGACATTACTTGTACGGTACAAAATGCACCATCTACACCGATCACAAGAGTCTTCAACATATTTTCGACCAACAACATTTGAACATACGGCAGCGTCGTTGGATTGAACTCCTGAACGACTATGATTGTGCCATTAAGTACCATCCTGGCAAGGCGAATGTTGTAGCAGACGCCTTGAGCAGGAAGGAATCAACTAAACCTCGTCGCGTTCGGACGTTGCAGCTTACCATTCATTCATCCCTACCTGATCAACTCCGTTCTGCCCAGTTAGAAGCTTTGAAGGAGGAAAACCTTAAAGCTGAAACTATGCACGGTGCCGACAAGCACCTCGAGAAAAGGCCGGATGGCCTGCACTATTTCGCAGAACGTATATGGGTTCCTTTATTCGGGGGACTTCGGGAGCTTGTCTTAGATGAGGCTCATAAGTCCCGATATTCTATTCATCCTGGTTCGGATAAGATGTACCAAGATCTGAAGGTGCTGTACTGGTGGCCAAACGTGAGGTCGGATATAGCTTCATACGTGAGTAAGTGCTTGACTTGTGCTAAGGTCAAAGTGGAATACCAGAAACCATCGGGTCTCTTGCAACAACCTGAAATTCCGGAATGGAAATGGGAACGGATTACAATGGATTTTGTCACGCAACTTCCTAAATCACCAAGCGGGAATGATAAGATATGGGTGATTGTTGAATGATTGACGAAATCAGCCCATTTTCTTGCTATTAAGGAGACCGACACCATGGATCGTTTGGCTCGTCTTTATCTGAAGGAAGTTGTTTCTAAGCACGGGGTGCCGGTTTCTATTATTTCGGATCGTGATTCCCACTTTACTTCTCACTTCTGGAAGTCGTTACACAAGGCTTTGGGTACCCAACTAGACATGAGTACAGCTTATCATCCACAGACTGACGGTCAGAGTGAGCGCACAATTCAAACTTTAGAAGACATGCTGCGGGCATGTGTAATCGATTTTGGCAAAGGTTGGGAAGCTCATTTACCGTTAGTAGAATTCTCATACAACAACAGTTATCACACGAGCATCAGGGCGGCTCCGTTCGAGGCACTGTACGGGCGGAAATGCCGTTCTCCTCTTTGTTGGGCTGACGTGGGTGAGAGTCAACTCACTGGGCCTGAACTAGTGTACGAAACTTCGGAAAAGATCGTACAGATTCGTAACCGGTTGGCAGCGGCACGGGATCGGCAAAAGAGTTATGCTAATCAACGTCGCAAACCATTGGAATTCCAAGTTGATGACAAGGTACTTCTGAAAGTTTCACCGTGGAAGGGCGTCATACGCTTTGGGAAGCGTGGCAAACTCAACCCTCGGTATGTCGGTCCATTTACGATCCTGGAACGGATTGGACCGGTGGCATATCGTCTTGATTTACCGACGGAGCTTGGTAACGTACATAACGTCTTCCATGTGTCCAACTTAAAGAAGTGTCTGGCTGACGAGTCTCTCATCGTTCCACTGGAAGAGATCAAGGTTGATGATCGTCTTCGGATTGTGGAAGAACCTGTGGAGATTCTGGATTACAAGATTCGTAGCCTACGTCATAGCAAGATACGCATTGTGAAGGTTCGCTGGAACTCGAACCGGGGACCAGAGTACACTTGGGAACGGGAGGATCAGATGAAGTCTAAGTATCCTCATCTCTTTCCTAAGGAAGCGTTCGAGTCGAGATATGTCTCTTCTGCAGCTGAATGAATCTCGGGGCGAGATTCCTTTTAACGTGGGGATGATGTGACAACTCGGGTAAATCTCTCTTTTTGGTTTCTATTTTTGGTTTCTATCTTTTGTTGTTTCCTTCGTTATTCCTTTTGGTACTTGTGCAATTTTCGGGACGCAAATTCTTTTAACGTGGGGATGATGTGACACCCGACAAATTCTGGTTAACAACGTTGTCTAGATGAAAGTCTACCTTAGCGAGTCACGCGTATATTGCACTTAACTGGGTTAGTTAAGTCGGGTTATGGTTCGGGAACTATCGGTTTAGTCTAGAAGATCATTGGATGTTGGTCTAGAGGTTCGTTAGATGTCAGTCCTTAACCAAGTGTACAAATGGTGACGATTTGTAGGATCGTCAGGTCATACGGAACATACAAGTCTCGAGTCCCGGGAATTGGTGAACGAGTGTGAATATGTGTATTTGCAAGTGTTATGTGTTTACAATCATTATGTGACTTGTCGGTATGTGAATATGTGTTAACATATGTTAAAACGGGGTTTAACGCGCAAAACACACGGAACCAGCCCCTATAGGCGATTAGGGAAGCCCAATCGCCTATAGGGGAGGCGAGTAGGCTTCATTTGGGGCGATTGGGGAGCTAAATGCATGACCTAAGTGGCGATTAGGCCCAAATGCATGAAGTTACATGCGATTAGGATCCCTAATCGCGTGTAAGTCTGCACAATCGCTAGTTACGGGCTGGACGACTAAAAATGACTATAAATACAATGCTTGACCTCCTAAACTTCATAATACAAACCCTAGTCGTCCCATAACCCGCCCCAACACACACACAACCTCTGGAACGCGATTTTGATCAAAACACAAGGTTTCAAGCTTAATTCATCATTCTTTCACAAATCTAAGGTTTGGTTTCCATCCATGCAATCTTTATAAACGTTTTTATTCAATCCCTAATGGTCCAGACCTGTTCCAAAACGAAAAAGCTTTCTGAAAATCGTTAATAAGTGTTGTTAATCAGATTCTAACAATCATACATGTGTTATATGTGTTTATGATTAATATCTAGGGTTTTTATGATTCAAGATGAGTGATTAACATGTTATTAAGTTAGTTTCAGAATAATATTGATGTCATGATAATAAAATCTGACTAATTGTTCATTAGGGTTATAGTTGTGCATGTTAAGGTGATGATTCGTGCTATGTGTATGGTGTTTGGACTACATGGGTGCATGCAGGGCTGATAATACGAGGCAAAACGAAGGATTTTAGTTTAAACATGTTTAGAATAGTTGTTGGGATGATATTGGATGGTTACACACGTTCTGGATCTGATTGGGAGCGTTAAACGCGCGAAAAACCGGAACAGCTGGGTTACTGGCGATTAGCAACCCTAATCGCCTATGTTAGGGGCGATTAGGAGGCTAATCGCCTATGTTTCATGCGAGTAGGGGCTAATTGCTAGTAGATACATGTCTTATGAGCTAATTGTTAGTAGATACATGTCTTATGAGCTAATTGCTAGTAGATACATGTCTTATGAACTAATTGCTAGTAATTACATGTGGTATAGCCCTAATTGCTAGTAATTACATGTGGTACAGCCCTAATCGCTAGTAATTACATGTGGTATAGCCCTAATCGCCTATAATAGAGGCGATTAGCCTTCCTAAATGCCAGTTGACCAACCTAAATGCTAGTTGACTTTTCCTAATCGCGTGTACTGCTGCTGTAAGTGTAAATTAGCATTCCGAGACCCTATTTGACCTGTAGGAACATGCTAGGAACCCCGTAACATATCTAATAACTTGGTAACATATGTTTGGATGTAATTATGTGATACGTGAGCTATGTGCTATAACTAGTTGTGCGTTAACGTATGTTAAGTGTGATTGCACGATTGTATGTTTGAGAGCGTAAACATAACACGGGGAGTCTCGGGTCACCAATGGGATGTCGAGTCTTGTACTTTGGGTCAGTTAAACAGTCACGGTGTTTTCAAACGAACTTGGTTATGGTCTGGACATCTAGGGACTAACTAACCTGCGGGTTATTAGTCTAAGTGCTTGTAACTGTCATATGTTAGGTCGCCGCCTTACGGGACTAGCATAGTTGCTGAGTTATTCGTATTACGAAGTAACGCAACTTAAGGTGAGTTTACGGCCCCTCTTTTAAACTGGTTTCACATTTTCGGGGGAGAAAACATGTGTTAAAACGATTATTTGGTAACTACTGTCATACTATGGGTTTCTATTGTGTACTACACGATCTTTGGAAGTCCCGGGGGGAACCATGAATGTGCGGGTTTGCACAACGGGGAAATGTGAATAGCGCTATTGGGAGTGACCAACCCCGCTCGTCGACTTGGAGGGTCGGCGGGTGCATATTGTCTCAAACAGGAACAACAGGAACAACAGGTTTACTACATCGGGCACACATTTGGTTTACGAGTTAGTAATGGTTTTCCAATCGTGGTAGTAACAAAACATACGCCTAGCTAGCGTACTTTTGGTTTTCGATTTGTTATAGTATGGACAGGTTGAACTTGGTACTTGGATTACAAAACCTGTAAACTCACCAGCATTTTTGTGCTGACGTAAACTTTTACATGTTTTCTCAGGTCGCTAAGGTAGCACAATGGAACTAGGGCGCACGCGTCTGCACGGCGTCTAGTTAGGATTGCATGGTTTTCAAACATTGAACATTTGGTTTACTTTTGGATTATGTTATGAATAAGCTTCCGCTGTGATTGGGGATTTTAAACATTGTTTTTGAAATTGCATTATGTTTATTTAGACTTGTTTATTGTGATCGTTGGTTTGGATCCTGGTTTGTCATACGCCTCGCGGTAAAACTCCGCAAGTGGATTTTGAGGGTGTGACAATTACACTATCATTTACTCATTCTATCATTTGACTGTAACAAAAAGACACTGTACAATCATTAACAATGATCAAGCCGCCTGTTTAGATTATAGCGCTATAGGTCTGACAAACCCATCCCCCCGCATAAATTCAGGGATGATCAATAACAGTAACAACATTTAACTAACTTGCGAGTTAGTCCTCAGTCGACACAAGGTTTGATTGTACAAAGACGCATTGTTACATGTCGGACTCATACTCTATCATCATACAACTGTGATTGTTGTACAAACTATTATTATCTATCTTATTCCAAAAACCTATGTAATTCTCACCAACTTTTGTTGACCTAAAAATATTTTCAAACTTAACATGTTTCAGGTTATGCTTGCATGAAGATTTGAGTTAATGCTTGAAGATGTGTAGCTAGTATTTTCATCTTGTGATGTACAAATTCTTAGAACAATTGTATGTAATTTATTTAAATCATTTAATGAAATTTATTATTCACCATGAGCTACTGAACAATCATCAATACGTGACATCCCGATGTTTCCGCCATCGGGTGGGGTGTTACAGATTGGTATCAGAGCCATGGTTATAGGGAATTAGGTTATTAGAAAAATAATGTAGTCTATAACCATAGGATTATAACCAGTATTTGCTCCTTTTACTTGATATTCTCTATCTCCCTCCTACTTCTTATCTCTACTTTCATCCCTACAAAGAAGATTGCTCTCCATCAGAAGATCTACTCTTAGACTGATAGGACAAAATCCTCAGGTTTAGCCTGAACCACCTTGAAGATCTCGTCGAAGTTCAAAATTTTAATAACGAACACGTGCAATCTGGAAGGGTGAACACCTGTATTCTGAGTCTTCTGTCTAGGCTGGCATTGCGCATATATCCCAATCAGACGAGGGACCCTGATGCCTACCTGGGAATTCTCGGGATGAGTGTTCACTTATAGGCTAAAGCATGTCTTCACTGTGTTATTAGAATCTAGAATCTTTGATAAGCCAACGTTTTCATTTATTCATTTTAATTAATGAATAGATGATTACATTCACTTTCCTTAACTAAGCTCTAGAATCTCAAAATTTTACAGCTTAAATCAATCTCATGGATTTCACAATCACACTTCATCTTATCATCTTAGCCATTTTTTTTATATCCAACACCCTACCCAAATCATATAATCTCCATACTATAAAATAAACTCTTTATCAACTATCTTCACATTCACTATCTCTCACAACCTTGATTCTGCTTCAAGATTTTTCATCATCCTCTCAAGAACTAAATTCATATACTTCACCTTCTCACACATGAGCTAGTTACCCATGATAACCAAACTATTGAAACTTGATTGTGTGTTGCATCAAACATAATCCTTAGTTATACATGAGGATTCGACTATCTACCATATTTGAACATTTGAAACTAGAATTCATGGAATATAAACTATTTGCTATAGACACACCTTGAGTCATTAACCTTGTCTAGGGAAACTCTATTACAACTCGTATGCTATACTTGATACTTGATTGCTTACATGTACATATTATCAATTTGCAATTCATGTGTGTAATGATTGGTACACTTAATCAAACAACTGATAGAGGATGAAGTACTTGCTCAACAGTTAGTAGAGTACCAAATAACTTACTCAACGATTGATAGAGGTCATCATGCCTGCTCAACAGTCGGTAGAGGCCCTACAACCTGCTCAACGACTGGTAGAGGCTATCGCACCTGCTTAACAATCGGTAGAGGTTCTTACTCACTGACTGGTAGAAGTATTTTTCCTACTCAACAGTTGGACTCATTTTTGGATACATTGTAAAACGATTCAATCACAAGGTTATTTTGCATTACTTACATGTGTGTTTAGACTTACATTATTTTGTTCATCGTCATGGCCAACGAACATACTAGTTTATAACTCGTATGAGATCTAAGCCAGTTCCCACGTACGACTCGGATTAGAGTATTTCTTTAATCCGAGGGGAACGGTGTAAACCTCAGAGTTTATCAACATGAGTGTTTAGAGCCAACGATGTGAACAGAAGTTACCGGTTAAAAGTAAACCCGAAAGGGAAAGACCTCTAACCATATCATGATTGAACATTACTTCATTACAGTGGCTATTACATATTTGCACACATTTGTTTCTTGTATTATTTATGTTAGTGTTATGGAAAAGCATAACACCCTAGTGTAAGGTAAATCGATGATTACGGTCCGGAACGCAATCATGGGTTTACAGGTACATGGGGGTGGTGTGTAATTCTATTTAGGCTGTTGGTAGACAATCAGTATGAGTCCAAAGTATCGGGAGTGTGGTGGGTTAGCTGCGGTACACCCTATATATAAGCATAAACGATACTGCGGGAACGGACTAGGAGTTTGACCAAGAACCTACCCATTACTGTATAGTTACCTCTTCATTAGATCGTTGACTAATAGCTAGAATTTTCAATAAGAACATTTTACCTAAGTTTCAATTAGTTTGGTTGGAGCTTTTCTTGTTGACCATCTTTTCAGAAACCCTTAAACTTTGTATACTCTTACACTCTCTGATAGTCGAAATCCTGTTGCCTGTCTTTAATAAAGTTCGGGCAGAAACCTTTCTAAAGTAGGGGAGACTACCTTCATCAGTGCCTTTTCCTCACCCGTTACACATTCCCAAAACCTTTCTCATTTAAACTCTTAACTTTCTAACTTCGAGTCAACTGTCAAAGATTTTGAAAATTTTTAATTCGGATATTAGACAACTATTTCAAATTTGGTTAAATCATAAATGATGAATTTTTTTTTTACTTATTTGACTCTTCCAACGCCTTTTGTTTCATAGTAACTTCCGCTTGAAACAAATTTCGAGACGAAATTTCTAAAAGTAGGGGAGACTGTAGCATTCACCATTTTTTTTCAATAATTGAATTATAACTTTAGGGATTTAAAGTGACATGATCAAATGTAGTAAAACGTCTAAATCGTAGTTGAACCATAACGTTTGGGGTAAAACTGTAATACTCGAATTTTCATAACTCTAACAAAAATTGATTGATTGATTTATTTATTAAATATAATTGGACATATTATTGAGAATTTATAAAATAATATTGTTATTATCCTAGAAATCAATATTTAAACTCTATAGTTCTGTTATTACCATTTAACTATTATTTTATTTAAATGTAAAACGGTAAGTTCGTAAATTAGAGGTTAATAAAATTGTTTATTGTTTCATAAACATAATGGTATACCAATTGCATACTTAAATTAGTGGAATTGATTACATGAAACCGACAAACAATTACTCTTAACAATAATGTATCCTTTAAATAAAAGGAAGAGTTTCATATGAAAAGCCATAACCAATTGTAACTCATGATTGATTGTATATAATATAATAATGGTGGTTATCTTATATACATCCACTCATGAACTAATCAACAAAGCATTTCTATATTACATCACTATAATTCATATGACGAGTTAAACTTCTGTTAACCACGTCACAAAATGCCACATACTTCCAGATTGTTTTCGTTTTTCTTCGACGACACACTTCCGACTGAATCGGGAGCCGCGTTAGCTTCTTAGGTTGCTATGTGATCTTGCCTAATTGAAGGTAACAAATACGTTTCAAATGTTTGAATAGAACCATTTTTTTGTTAATATTTAAGATTTAAGAAAACTTTAACAATACTTTGAAGCACATGAATTACGATTTAAGAAATCAATCTTATTTTAGAATATTGCTAAATGATTATTAAAAATGTTTCTTGTGATAAAAAAAAGTGTATAACACAAAGTAAATTAAGCTTAATGTTGCGACGATAAATGAAGATTATGGCAACAACTATTTCATGTTGCTTTATTAGAGTTTTTATAGAAGTTATTAATAGATTAAATCTATGAAACTTAACTCCAAATAAATGATATGAGTTCTGTACATACACATACATATGAAATATTTTCAATAAAGGTGATGTTTGTATGAATGTTAATTTGGATGCTCGTATGTTTTCTAAACAATGATGCGCAACAAACAACTTGTGTGAGACACGCAACTATATTAATAACAATATGATAATAACATAAATCAAAAGTGATATATATATATATATATATATATATATATATTACATGAACACGATAGAAATATAATGGCATTAATAGACGCTAAATGATCATTCTTTTATTTAGGTCAAGCATAAATCATTGATTCTCATTGATTTCTTGCAAGTTCATCTTCATAAGTAAAGTGAGTATATCTTTCCCCCTTTTTACTGTTTTACTATTTTGGGGTGACTCATGTACTTACTATCAAGTTTTTATTTCTTTTACTAAATGCAATTCTCATGTGTGTTTGCGTTATGTTAATTTGTGTGTCTATGACTTGTCAAAATCATTAACCTTTGAGGGCCTGACATTTCAATGAATAGTACTATGGTATATACCCTTGTGACTCTGTTGAGAGTCCTTGTCATTGCTATGTATTACATTACTACTAGCGCATACTATATATATCTGCTTTTCTTTACATAGGGTTGATTTTGAACGGATATTACTTATTACATAATTGCAAATGGTACTGCACATGAATTGCTAAACACTTTTCCTACTATATTTATTCAAACAGGGTATGCTCACCAATACATTTTTGTATTGACATACTATTTTTCGTACATGTTTCAGGTTATTTATGAGATGAGTTTTAAGCTTTTGGAATTTTTACTTAGATTTTTGATTCATTGTATTTCAGTTTTAGTTGTTACTTTAGAATCATTGTATCTTGTATTTTTCTTTCAGTGTAATAAATTATTAATCAATGTATTCAAATTTACACTTTAGTCCATGAGCTATTGAACAATCGTCACTACGTGACACCTCGATGTTTCTGCCATCGGTTGGGGTGTTACAGATTGGTATCAGAGACATGGTTATAGGGAATTAGGTTATTAGATTGCCTTTTAGCCTAGACTATAACTAAGTTTACTTTCACGAGTCCTCTCATGTATATTTCTCTCGTTTCTTATATTTTCTTTCAAGGTATTTTCGTTATGATTATTTCTCGTTATTCTTTCGATATTTTGCTTGGCGAAGAAGACACCCGTATTTCACAAACGAAACGATATCATCAAGTTAGGAGTGGTATCCATACCTTGGTGATTAGTTTCACTCCTTATTATGTTATTTATCTTAGGAATATATCTTTGAGATAGGAGTGACATCTATACCTCAAAGAGTATTATCTTCAAAAAGAAACTTAACCACTAAGCTGGGAGTGATATCTTAACTTAGTGATTTGTTTCATTCCACAATATTATTCAATTTTGAAATACATCTTTGAGTTAGGAGTGAAATCCACATCTCAAGGATCTATTTCCGCATCTCGTTTTTTAATCTCGCTAAAGTTTTGGAATTCACTAGTGATGGGGCACGTGCAATCTGGAAGGGTGAGCGCCTGTATTATGAGTTTTCTGTCTAGGCCTGGCATTTCGCATAAATCCCAATCAGACGAGGGACCCGTATGCCGACCTGGGAACTCTTGGGATGAGCATTCACTTATAGGCTAAAGTACGCCCCCACAAGTCACTGATAACATTTCAATTACTTTAGTTAGTCAAAGTTTTCTATGGAAACAATCTCAATGTTTTATGATATTGATAGTTATGTTTTGTTCATCATTCGTAGACTCAAATGATAAATTATGAATTTTCTTAAATATTGGTAATCTATTACATACGTTAATTTTATCATTCACGTCATTTTAAATCTTGGTCTTTTAAAACACGTTAGATTTACACATACTTCATGAAATGGTTTCATTTTGCATTTTACAAACTTGTATTGCATATTTTAAAGGTCAAATGTAAATCTTTTGTTTTCATATCACGTATCCAATATATGTTTTCGGGAGAAATGTGCAACTAATAATAAGCCTTATAACATTTTTCAAACTCGACTTCTCGTAAACACATGAAAATGTGTATTTATGAAGATTTTTCAAATGAACATGTTTTGAATCTAAAACACACTTCGGTTACTAAAACGTTATCCTCATGCAGTACTATTATTTTTTTTAACTATATCACAATGATTGCGTAAACTACGTTTTTGATAAACGAAAATTTATCCTATTACACTCGCACACTTTCAGTCGCAAAACTTTTTGACCTAACAAAATATTGGACATATCCTTATCAGAATATTACTAATGGTATTTGTTTGATCAATTTGCTCTTTTGCTAAGTAAGAACTTGCTATCTTGACACTTAAGTGTTTAGCAAGCCCTTGTATATCAGATTATAAGCACAGCGGAATGTATAAGTTAAAGCAACACTTTTTATACTTAGGAAGAGTTATTACTCCCCCTAGATGATTGAAACTAATAAATGACAAGTATTTATTATGAATCTAAGCAGTAAATGAGAATTAGATACTTAGACAGATTCACAATAAATACTGAAATGGAATAGAACAGTGAAAGTGTTTGAAGGATTTTTCTATTAAAATCAATATCTAAAATAGAAGGTTGAAGCCTCCTATTTATAGACGTTTACATACATGTATCTTGCCCAAAAAGCAAGTACAGAAACAACAGAAACAAGTTGCACAAGTTGCAACATTGAAACTATCAAATACAGCTAAAAGTAATAATAAACAATAAAACTACTGATACAAAAGGCGGTGGAAAATATCTGATGCTAAGTGCTGATGAATGACAAACTACTGATGAGTAGTTTGTCTTCAGTACTTCTGAAGTGAACTTGTCTGGTTTGGACTTCAGAACTTCTGATGAAGTTTCTTCTTCAGCACTTCTCATATCTTCTCTTCAGCAGTTCTTTGTTTTCTTTTCAGTACTTCTATACTTAGCCAAAATGACAGAAGTGAATTAGACTAAGGTTTCCAAAAGTGGTTTCACCAATCCTCTTTGTCCTAACAATCTCCCCCTGGATTGATGAAGCCAAAACCTTACTAATTCCTTATGTTTTTCTTCTGTCTTGAACAATCTTCCATATCTCTTTGTACATGGTGTTCTTGAGCTGGTTTAACTGTCCATCAGATAGAGATCCTCTCTGTGGTTCCAGATGTTGAATTGTGAGCAGGTCTTGTGTTGACAGTTTCTTTAGATCACTGATCTTCTTGTAAGCCCTGCTTGAGAGGTCTCTTCTTGTCAACAATACTGAGTTGTTATCAGTAAGTGACCATCTGATGATAGGTATCTTTGACTTGTTAAAGTCAGAAGAATAGGGAACCAGACTTGTCCCTTGGGTTGATGGTCCTGAGTGTTGGATGCTTTCAGTTTCAGTTAATCTCAGGTGGGAGTCTCTTCCTTGTTGTTGTTGCATATCAGGCATCTGAACAGTTGGGAGATGGTGTTCAGTCACTACCCTGGTATGCATCTTTTCTTTGATGGTCTTTTGGATTTGGTAGGCAAAAGTGGAAGGATCCCTGAATTGTGTTAACAGAGGTTTCTCCTCAATGTCAAAATCTGAATGGACTATTGAACTTCCTTCAAGTAGTACCATTTTGAAATCAGTTTTGACATTGTCCTCTGCTTTCTTTCTAGTAGCAGGCCTTCTTGTTGATACACCAGAAGTTCTAACTACTGATCTTGAAGGATCAGCAGTTTGAAACTTCTCTGGATTTGCAGCCTTGGCAGCCTTGTATTTTCTGTAAGTATCCATAAGTCTTTCTTCTTTCCATCTGGATACTGAGGCTTTTGGACCATAGCCCTCTGCTACTAATTCTTCTATCATCTGGGCTCTCTTGGCCTTTCCTTCTTTGCTTGTGGCCAGTTTGTCTGCAAGCAGTTGTGCTCTTCTTGTCAGCTCTTGCATAGAGAGTCCCTTGAGTGTGTAGGCTTTAGTCTTGCTGTTCTTTGTAATGTAAGACACCAGTTGTTGTCTTTTATCTTGTTCAGCAATCTCATCAAGGCTAGCCTGCCTTTGTAGTTCAGCTTCATAAGCCTGAAGTTTTTCTTCATGGCTTAAGTCTAGATCATCCCTTTCTTCCAGAGTCTTCCAGATCAGATCTTCTCTGGCCTTCTTGTTGGCTGTAACTAAGCTCTTCTCTAGTAATTCAGCTGATTGAGGGATAGGAGAAGGGTTTAGTACAGTCATTGTTGTAACTGTAGTAGGCCTGATAGGATCAGATGTTGGTTGAATGGGAGCAGTGGTTCTGGAAGGGTCAGCAGTTTGAGGTTTGGAAGTATTAACCTCTGATGGGTTGACAATTGCTGATGGTTTGTCAACTACTGAAGGATTGTCTTCAGTACTTTTTGATTCTTCATCAGAACTTTTGCCATCAGAAGTTTCTTCATTGTGCCTTAGGGATTCTTCAGAGGTTTGGGTCTCATCTTCTTTTTCTGTGGCTTCAATCTCTTCTACTGAGACACTAAACTGTTTGGCCAGTTTTTCTTTCCTGGCTTGATCTTTCTGATCTCTTTCAAGGATGGCCACTCTTGCCCTTATCCTGGCTTGGAATGACTCCTTAGGTTCCCTGATTTTCTCCCCCTTTTTGGATTCATCAAGTTTAAGTTTAGAGGTTGAGGGTTGGGAGATTTGACCTTGAAGATGAGCAATCTGTTTGCTGTTGAAATCTATCTTGTTGGACAGATCATTCATCTTTGTCTTGATCACTCCAAATTGATTCTTGATAGACAGCTCCAAGTTAGCTGTGTATGTTTGGAAGTGATTCCTGATGAGAGTGTTCATCATGTGGTACAGGGGACCCTCTGGGCTGCATAGCTGGTTCAGGTCTATGCTTGTTTGCCCAGGGAATTGGGTAGGCATTTGTTGTGAAGGGGGTGTTTTTGGGAGATCCTCATGTTGTACAGAGGATGCCACTCTAGGGGTTTTAGGGATTGAGTGGGCTTTAACCTGTGCAAGGGTGACTGGCTTCTTGAGCGTGGATACCCCTGAAACAGGACCTTCATAAAGTGCCATCAATTCAGTAGTTTGTGTTTTTGAAACATCATCCAAATTAATGGAATCATCTGAATCCCTGATGTTGTCCTCAATGAGGACTGTCTCAGTTAAATCATGAGCTGAGCCCAACTCAGTTCTCTCATGAACCTCTTGTTCTTGGTTCTGAGGATTTCCTACTTCAGGCATAAAGCCTTCATCAGTAGTTGCCACATCTGAGGTCTTAGCTATGTTACTTCTATCCTCAGATCCACCACTGGGTGGTAACTGAGTAGTAGCAGCCTCAGATGCCCCAAGAGTCTCTAAAATTGGGCTTAAAGACTCTGGTCCACCCTCATCTCTTGGGATAGGGCTAGAGATGTCCACATCCATGTCTGATGTTGTGGTTATGTCCCCTGTTTGTTGTGGTTGTAGGGGACTGACATAATCAGATGGGACCTTCTCTTTTAGCCAAGGGAGAAGTTTGGCAATTTCTATTGCCTCTGGTTCAGAAATTTGAGGGGTTGGTTCAGTAGTTTGGGCAATAGGTGAAATTTGTTGTTCAGCAGTTTCAAAAGAAGAGTGAGTTTCAATAGTTTTTCTAAGTCTTTTTCTTTTGAATAAAATGGTTATGGGTGCTCTTGGTGGGGTTTGAGATGGATGGGACTGAGAGGGTGTTTCAGTCTCACCTATTTGAAGAGCAGACTGCTCATGAGCATGTTCAGGCATCTCAACCTCCTGAACAGCTTTTATTTTGGGTTGGTGGGTTTTTGTCTTTGTTGGCTTGGGCTTTTTGGCTTTTGGTGGTGTGAGTTTGGAAGATGTGGGCTTCAGGGGGACTTGTTGTTGTTCTCCCTGATCATCTTCTGGCCAGGCAGCCGGTTTGTTATGCCAAGAGTATGCTTGTGAGGTTAATGGATTTAAAGTTGAAACTTTTCCCACAAGCACCTCATTACCCAGTTCCCCTATTATGCATTGCATAATGAACCTTGGGTACAACAAAAACTTTTTCTTGGTATTATTATGATGTAACACCAACTCATTGAAAAATAGTTTTGATGCCCTGAATTTAGTTTCATTCACAATGGAATGAAATATTGGTTGAAAAGTGGAGGGCATCTGGTCATAAGACCCTGTTTTTGGACTCAAACACATAATGATATAATGAAACAAAAGCTTGTATTTTGGTTCAAAATATTTTTTGAAGATAGTAGCATGGGAGAGAGTACCTTGATAACCACACTCTGTCATGGTTAGGTGAATATCAGAATTAGCAACATGGTCAGGGGCAGTTACATCATCCAGACCCAGTCTTGTTGCCAGTGTGGCCGGTGTGATGGTCAGTGGTTTCCCTTTTATTCTTGAGTTGAGGGAAATGACTTCATCATCCGCCGTCACCGTCTCAGCATTTGCCCAGAACTCATTTAGAGTTTCAGTGTGAATTGGTGGGTTTATTGTGAGAGCAGTAAAATATTGGGATTTTACGACAAGATCAATGATCTCATCGTATTGGGACCAGCCTTCTTTTTTTTCAACAAAGGCCCTTTGATTGTGTCCCTGCTTTAGAACGAGAGCCATGTGGTTTGGGTTTTTGATCGAACAGTTGATTTGCAGGTTTAGGTTATTGAGAGAGTTTTTGAGAGAGAAAGAGGGATATTTTGAATTTGAAAGGATAAGTGTTGAGAAAAGGTATTTATCAGAAGTTTTAACCGCTTGAATCTTCTTTATTAGAAGTTTTTAAACCGCCTAGGTTAAAATATCTTTTTATCAGAAGTTTTGAACCGACTAGGTCAAACCTCTGATGATGGGAAAAGTCAGATTTGCCCTTTTGACTAAACTGCTGATGAAGGATTACTTCATCAGTAGTTCCCATTTCCTCTTCAGTTGTTTTAACAGCTGATGAGAAATGTTTTTATAAATACTTTTATTTATAACTTCTGAAGGTTATTTTATCAGAAGTTACACACTTTTCAGAAATTATCCCCATACTGATGTTTTGTTCATCAGTAGTTTCTCTCTTTTCAGAAGTTTTGTTTCAGACATTTTTGTCTGTTTGTAAGTGAAAAATGAAAAATTGCAAAATAATAAAATAAACACTTACAAATTTAGCATCCCAAGCATGGATACTAACTTCTGAAATGTTGATGTGTCAAGGGGTTTTGTGAAGATGTTAGCTATTTGATTAGCTGTTGCTACATGCTTCACCTCAATCTTGCCTTTTTCATAGCAATCTCTTATGAAATGGTACCTGATCTCAATATGTTTGGTTTTTGAGAACTGTACCGGATTTTGAATGATGCTAATGGCAGATTTGCTGTCTACAAACAAAGGTGTCTTGGTCTCTTTGATTTCATAATCAAGAAGTTGATATTGGAGCCATTGTATCTGTGATGTACAACTTGCAGCTGCAATGTATTCAGCTTCAGCAGTTGAAGTTGCAACAGATGTTTGCTTCTTTGATTGCCATGACACTAGACAGTTACCCAGGAATTGACAACCACCAGATGTTGACTTTCTTGTCATCTTACACCCTGCATAGTCACTATCTGAAAAAGCTGATAACTTGGTATTGCTTGAAGCAGGATACCAAATTCCAAGTGTTGGAGTTCCTTTCAGATATCTGAAAATTCTTTTGACTGCTATAAGGTGTGATTCCCTTGGTGCTGATTGATATCTAGCACAGACACATGTTGAAAACATAATATCTGGTCTAGAAGCAGTTAAATATAAAAGGGAACCTATCATGCATCTGTACATGGTTTGATCAACCTGTTTTCCTTGATCATCAGGTTCAACTTGTGTGATTGGTGTCATGGGAGTGGAACATGATTTACAGTCTTTTAAAGAAAATTTGTTCAATAATTCTTTAACATATTTTGATTGATGTATAAAAGTTCCATTTGTTTGTTGCTTGATCTGCAGTCCTAGAAAGTACTGCAGTTCTCCCATGGTACTCATCTCAAATTTTGATTGCATGAGTTTCTTGAAATCATCACACAGTTTTGTGTTTGTTGAACCAAAAATGATATCATCATCATAAATTTGAACAAGTAAGACATGATTTCCAACATGTTTAATGAAAAGAGTTTTATCAATGGCACCTCTTGTAAAGTTATTTTTGAGTAAAAAGGTGGAGAGTGTATCATACCAGGCTCTTAGAGCCTGTTTGAGACCATAAAGAGCTTTATCCAGTCTGTACACCCACTCAGGATGAGAAGGATCCTCAAACCCAGGTGGCTGACAGACATACACCTCCTCTTTTATTTTTCCATACAAAAATGCACTTTTCACATCCATTTGATAAACTTTAATTTTGTTGGAAATGGCATAGGCCAGAAATAACCTGATGGCCTCAAGCCTTGCAACTGGAGCAAAGGTTTCATCATAGTCAATTCCCTCTTCTTGAGAGTACCCTTGAACTACCAGTCATGCCTTGTTCTTGATTATCATACCAGCTTCATCTTGTTTGTTCCTGAAAACCCATCTTGTGCCAATTGGTTGCTTGTTTGGAGGTAAGGGACAGATTTCCCAGACCTGTTGCTTGTTGAACTGAAGCAGTTCATCTTGCATAGCTTGCACCCAATTATTGTCTTTGAGGGCTTCCTGGTACTTCTTTGGTTCCAACTGTGAGATAAAGGCTGAAAATAGGCAAAAGTTGGAGAGCTGGTTTCTGGTAAGAACACCTGAAGCTATATCACCCATGACTTGATCAAGTGGATGATCTCTGTGTTCAATCAGTTGTTGTAAACCACTGACAGGTGTAGGTGGCTCTTGTTCTTTAAACAAACTACTGAGGTCTATAATATCTGGTTCAGCAGTTTTATTGTCTTCAGTAGTTGCAGGTGCTGAAGCAGATGTTTGAGTTTGGCCTTCAATATTTGTTGGATCAGAAGTTTGTGAAACTTCTGATGGTCTTGAAGTTGACTTAATGACTGTTTGAGGAGTCCATGGTGTAGGATCCTCATCTTCAAACCTTTGATCACCATAATAAGTAGGTTTGGAAGGAGTAACAGTCTTTTCAGGTCCAAAGTGGAAGTTGTCAAGGTCAAAGAGTTCAGCAGGATGTGCTGGAATAAGAGTGTGTTTTGACTCATTGAACTTGACATTCAATGTTTCTTCTACTATCCTGGTGTGAGAATTAAAAACCTTGTAGGCTTTTCTAGTTGAAGAGTAACCAAGAAAGTAACCTGAGTCAACTTTGGCAGCAAACTTTGAAATAGATTCCTTGATGTTCAAGATGAAACATTGACATCCAAAAGCCTTGAAAAAGGAGATAAGGGGCTTCATGCCATGAAGAACTTTATAGGCAGTCTTGGAATGTCTCTTGACCACAAGAACTCTATTCTGAACATAACATGATGTGTTAACTGCTTCTGCCCAAAAGTACAAGGGCAGTCCAGAATCAGCTAACATTGTTCTTGCTCCTTCT
This sequence comes from Ambrosia trifida, assembly GCA_028751855.1. Classification (NCBI taxonomy): domain Eukaryota; kingdom Viridiplantae; phylum Streptophyta; class Magnoliopsida; order Asterales; family Asteraceae; genus Ambrosia; species Ambrosia trifida. Next base: position 67,208,066 of record CM054130.1, read on the forward strand.
ATTAATGTTCTGTTCTTCCTTTCTACTACACCATTTTGTTCAGGAGTTCTGGGAACACTGTATTGTCTAATAATCCCTTTAGACAAACAGAATTCATCCAGAGTTTTGTTCCAGAACTCTGTCCCATTATCACTTCTAATGGTTTTGACAGATAGAGAATATTGTTTCTCTACTTGTAGAATGAAGAACTTGATGATTTCAGCAGCCTCATCCTTGGAGAATAAGAAGAATACCCATGTGAATCTTGAGTAGTCATCAATGATGACTAAGCAGTATTTCTTCTTACCAAGGCTCATAATCTTGACAGGTCCAAATAAGTCCATATGGAGTAGTTGAAGACATGCAGTTGTTTTTGATTCTTCAATAGACTTATAGGAGGACTTATGCTGTTTTCCCTTTAAACAGGATACACAGTGTTCTTGACACTGGTATACTTTCAAAGGTAGACCTCTGACCAAGCCCATTTTTGTGACTTTATTTATGGTTTTAAAGTTCACATGGCTAAGTCTCCTGTGCCAGAGATCTGTTTCTGAAGTTGATGCCCTTGAGAAGAAACAGGCAGTGTTGTTCAATACTTTGTCTTTCTCAATGTCCACTGCATAGACATTGCCACATCTTTTGGCAATCAGCAAAGTATGATCTTCAATGATCTTCTCTATCAACTTCTGGCCTTCTGGTGAGATGATCTTGCATGCTGTCTTTGTGAAAAAGGAAGAATATCCTTTATCACACATTTGTGACACACTCAGCAAGTTGTATTCAAGGTTTTCCACCAGATTGACCTTGTCAAACTGTATTTTGCTAGAGGAGACATTGCCATGTCCTAGCACATATCCCTTAGCATTGTTCCCAAAGGATACAGATCCTTCTCTTTGGTTGATAAAGTTGTTTATCAGGTATCTGCATCCAGTCATGTGCATAGAGCCTCCATTATCAACATACCATATGTTGTTTAAGCCCCTGGAAACTCTCTGCACATAAAAGCAAATTAGTTAGTTTTAGGAACCCAAGCATGTTTGGCTTTGGGTTTGCTCTTGAGAACAGTTACAGTTTGTTCTTGACCAGGTTGAGAAATCCATGTCTTTTTGGCAATGGATTTTTCATTAAGAACCATGGTGGTATTCTTTTCAGGACCACCATCAACCTTGGTCATCAGTAGTTGTACCATGTTCATTAGATTTTGTATCTCAGCAGTTTGTGAAACTGCTGATGATTCAGGTCTAACTACTGACAAAGAATTTTGAAAAAAAGATTTTGGTTGAGATTTTATCTTTTTCTGAGAAAAGGTGTTTTCAGGTTGATGTTTCTTGGGTTTAAAGATTCTTTCATAATCATTTCTGATTTGATTTCCCACAACCTGTTGTTTAATTTTTTGATTGAACTGAATTCCTTTTCTGTATCTACAAAATTCTGTTTTGTGGTTGAACAGACCACAAATTTCACATTCTTTTGCCTTTTGTTTTTGATCTAAAGGCAAATTTCTGACATTAGTGTAGAGATTTTGCTCATCAGTAGTTTTCAGGATCTCAACTCCTGATGTAGATGAAACTACTGATGGCTCATTGTCAGATTTTGTTAATACTTCTGAAGTACTTTCTTTGAAAATACCAGGATTTCTATTTAGAAAGTTTTCATGGAAAGATGTGCAGTCTTTCCCTTCAGAAGTTTCATTTGAAACAATTTTTCTCCCATCTTCAGTAGTTTTGGGAGAGAAATCTGTTGGTGTTTCAACATGATGGTATCCTATGCCAAACTTAACATTTGAAGCACTTTGTTTGTTTAGCAATAATTGATACCCCTTACAAGATTCCACCCATTTTTCACATGTGATCCTGGTGTCAGCAAGCTCTTGTCTGACATCTCCCAGGTCATTTAGCATGATTTTAATTTGTGCTTGGGTTTCAATAGCCGAATCAGTTAATTTAGAAACTTCTTTTGTTTTAGCACACAGTTTTCTTTCTAAATCACATTTCATCTGTGTGTATTTTCTTTCTAAATCATTGGCTTTACCTTGTAAGTGCACATTTGTCTCTCTTATGAGAGCAAAAGTTTCTTTGCAAGAATTTGAGCAAAGTTTTGTCAAAGATTCTTTTGATACTTGTGACAATGCAGATTTTGAAGTACAGCGTTCAAATGCCATTAAGGCAAAGTTCTTTTTGCCATTGTCTGGTTCTCCCCAGTTGATGTCAAACACCTTGTTGTCTGCATCAGGATTGCACTCTGTGGTGTCAAAAGGGAGACTGCTCCAGTCAACATACCCTGAGGTGAAAAGACTTTGTTGAGAGGGTTGTTGAGGCTGTGGAGGATGTTGAGCAGCTGGAAAGGGAGGGATTGATTGTTGGCTCTGCATCTGTTGAGCAGGAATTTGAACATATTGTACTTGTGGCATGTATTGCTGTTGAGGAGCTTGTGCCTGTACAAAATGAGCACTCCCTTGAGTTCCATTATTCCTATTATAATTGGGGTTATAGTTATTTCCAGATTGTGATTGGTTAAAGCTAGAGCTTCTACACTCTCTAGCAAAGTGTCCCAACTTCTGACACTTGTGACATCTCAGTTTAGATTTGTCAAAACCAATTTTTGTATTACTGGTCAATCCTGGAAATTTCCTTCCTGACCTTTTATAAAACTTGTTAGTTTTAATGCTTAGCATGGCCAGTTGATGTAAAATGTCCATTTCTTCTAAGTCATCACTGCTAAAGTTTTTCAAATCATCCATGATAAAACATAGATTATCAGCAGTTTGACTTTGGTCATCATTGTCATAACCTGGGAAAGATCTTTCAGATGAGATCCCAGTTGTTATGTCAATGTTGTCATAAGATCCATAGGAACAAGTTGGTGAGTCTTGTCCCAAAAGTGCTGTACTACCTGGAAGGTAGTCATCAGCAGTTTTACCAGATGATTGTAATTTCTTCTTTTGATCAATTTCTCTCTCAAAAGTAAGTAATCTCCCATGGAGTTTTGTAAGAATGAGGGAGCTAAAATCTGGTGAGGATCTTAAAACAATGGAGTATGTTTCCCATTTGTCTGGTAAAGACCTTAAAAATCTATGTAGCATAGACACTGTTGTATAGGTCTGACCATTTAACTTTAGCTCAGATATTAATGAGGAGAATCTTTCAAATTGTTGAGTTAAAGTTTCCCCATTAATATGAGCAAATGTCTCATATTGTTGAGCTAAAATCTCTCTAGTGTTGGCAATCACCTCTTCAGTTCCTCCAAACTGTTCTTTAAGACAATCCCAGAGTTCTTTGGCACTTTCACAATGTAAAAGGCCAGAGTATATCTCATTTGGGAGAGCCATTGCCAACATAGAGAATGCTTTTGCATCTAGCTCAAGTTTTAGGAAATCATCATCTGTATATTCTTTTGGGTCCTTAGGGACCTGAACATTAGTTTCAAGATTGACATTTACTGGTTTGTGAGGACCATATATCACAGATCTCCAACAACCTGTGTTGGTTTGTGACAAGGTATGTGCCATTCTCTTTTGCCATATGTTGTATTCATTTCTCACAAGCATGGCAGGTTTAGTGGCAGAACCAGTATTATGTGGATCCATTTTAAAGAGTATTGATATGTCAGATGACTCTTATAAGTGATGGATGTTGATAAAAAGTGAACTTTTGATCTTTTTATTGAGTATCAATAAGAGCTTTGTGTCTGATTCTCAATTTGTTAGATTGATATGTGATCAGATAAACCAAAGCTCTGATACCAATTGTTTGATCAGTTTGCTCTTTTGCTAAGTAAGAACTTGCTATCTTGACACTTAAGTGTTTAGCAAGCCCTTGTATATCAGATTATAAGCACAGCGGAATGTATAAGTTAAAGCAACACTTTTTATACTTAGGAAGAGTTATTACTCCCCCTAGATGATTGAAATTAATAAATGACAAGTATTTATTATGAATCTAAGCAGTAAATGAGAATTAGATACTTAGACAGACTCACAATAAATACTGAAATGGAATAGAACAGTGAAAGTGTTTGAAGGATTTTTCTATTAAAATCAGTATCTAAAATAGAAGGTTGAAGCCTCCTATTTATAGACGTTTACATACATGTATCTTGCCCAAAAAGCAAGTACAGAAACAACAGAAACAAGTTGCACAAGTTGCAACATTGAAACTATCAAATACAGCTAAAAGTAATAATAAACAATAAAACTACTGATACAAAAGGCGGTGGAAAATATCTGATGCTAAGTGCTGATGAATGACAAACTACTAATGAGTAGTTTGTCTTCAGTACTTCTGAAGTGAACTTGTCTGGTTTGGACTTCAGAACTTCTGATGAAGTTTCTTCTTCAGCACTTCTCATATATTCTCTTCAGCAGTTCTTTGTTTTCTTTTCAGTACTTCTATACTTAGCCAAAATGACAGAAGTGAATTAGACTAAGGTTTCCAAAAGTGGTTTCACCAATCCTCTTTGTCCTAACAATATTTTATCATATAATGCATATATGTAAAACTAACTAACTTTAAACCCTTATGTCAGTAGACTATACGTCTGTTCTACATACTCTCACTTACCGTAAATTTCATTATTATATTCTTGCACCACTTTATTCATGTTTATTTCTAGCACGTTATTTGTGATTATTTTCACACTGCTTATTTGCAAGAGTTCAACTCGTTTACTTCCATTTTGTGCAATTGAGCGATTTACTCGATTTAAATTATACTATTCTTTCAATCAAAATTTTATGCTATACTTATATACTTACGCATATTTGGTATGCATATTTTTTCCTGTTTTGAGCAAAACCCTGTTAGACTTACATTATTTTATTCATCGTCATGGCCAATGAACATACTAGTTTATAACTCGTATGAGATCTAAGCCAGTTCCCACGTACGACTCGGATTAGAGTATTTCTTTAATCCGAGGGGAACGGTGTAAACCTCAGAGTTTATCAACATGAGTGTTTAGAGCCAACGATGTGAACAGAAGTTACCGGTTAAAAGTAAACCCGAAAGGGAAAGACCTCTAACCATATCATGATTGAACATTACTTCATTACAGTGGCTATTACATATTTGCACACATTTGTTTCTTGTATTATTTATGTTAGTGTTATGGAAAAGCATAACACCCTAGTGTAAGGTAAATCGATGATTACGGTCCGGAACGCAATCATGGGTTTACAGGTACATGGGGTGGTGTGTAATTCTATTTAGGCTGTTGGTAGACAATCAGTACGAGTCCAAAGTATCGGGAGTGTGGTGGGTTAGCTGCGGTACACCCTATATATATAAGCATAAACGATACTGCAGGAACGGACTAGGAGTTTGACCAAGAACCTACCCATTAATGTATAGTTACCTCTTCATTAGATCGTTGACTAATAGCTAGAATTTTCAATAAGAACATTTTACCTAAGTTTCAATTAGTTTGGTTGGAGCTTTTCTTGTTGACCATCTTTTCCAAAACCCTTAAACTTTGTATACTCTTACACTTTCTGATAGTCGAAATCCTGTTGCCTGTCTTTAATAAAGTTCGGGCAGAAACCTTTCTAAAGTAGGGGAGACTACCTTCATCAGTGCCTTTTCCTCACCCGTTACACATTCCCAAAACCTTTCTCATTTAAACTCTCAACTTTCTAACTTCGAGTCAACTGTCAAAGATTTTGAAAATTTTTAATTTGGATATTAGACAACTATTTCAAATTTGGTTAAATCATAAATGATGATTTTTTTTTACTTATTTGACTCTTCCAACGCCTTTTGTTTCATAGTAACCTCCGCTTGAAACAAATTTCGAGACGAAATTTCTAAAAGTAGGGGAGACTGTAGCATTCACCATTTTTTTTTCAATAATTGAATTATAACTTTAGGGATTTAAAGTGATATGATCAAAAGTAGTAAAACGTCTAAATCGTAGTTGAACCATAACGTTTGGGGTAAAACTGTAATACTCGAATTTTCGCAACTCTAACAAAAATTGATTGATTGATTTATTTATTAAATATAATTGGACATATTATTGAGAATTTATAAAATAATATTGTTATTATCCTAGAAATCAATATTTAAACTCTATAGTTCTGTTATTACCATTTAACTATTATTTTATTTAAATGTAAACATATTCTACATTTTGATAGAAGATTATAATGGAAACCATTTATTTTACAATTATCATTAAAAAGAAATAATGTGTAACGATTTAAAACGGTAAGTTCGTAAATTAGAGGTTAATAAAATTGTTTATTGTTTCATAAACATAATGGTATACCAATTGCATACTTAAATTAGTGGAATTGATTACATGAAACCGACAAACAATTACTCTTAACAATAATGTATCCTTTAAATAAAAGGAAGAGTTTCATATGAAAAGCCATAACCAATTGTAACTCATGATTGATTGTATATAATATAATAATGGTGGTTCTCTTATATACATCCACTCATGAACTAATCAACAAAGCATTTCTATATTACATCACTATAATTCATATGACGAGTTAAACTTCTGTTAACCACGTCACAAAATGCCACATACTTCCAGATTGTTTTCGTTTTTCTTCGACGACACACTTCCGACTGAATCGGGAGCCGCGTTAGCTTCTTAGGTTGCTATGTGATCTTGCCTAATTGAAGGTAACAAATACATTTCAAATGTTTGAATAGAACCATTTTTTTTTGTTAATATTTAAGATTTAAGAAAACTTTAACAATACTTTGAAGCACATGAATTACGATTTAAGAAATCAATCTTATTTTAGAATATTGCTAAATGATTATTAAAAATGTTTCTTGTGATAAAAAAAAAGTGTATAACACAAAGTAAATTAAGCTTAATGTTGCGATGATAAATGAAGATTATGGCAACAACTATTTCATGTTGCTTTATTAGAGTTTTTATAGAAGTTATTAATAGATTAAATCTATGAAACTTAACTCCAAATAAATTATATGAGTTCTGTACATACACATACATATGAAATATTTTCAATAAAGGTGATGTTTGTATGAATGTTAATTTGGATGCTCGTATGTTTTCTAAACAATGATGCGCAACAAACAACTTGTGTGAGACACGCAACTATATTAATAACAATATGATAATAACGTAAATCAAAAGTGATATATATATATATATATATATATATTACATGAACACGATAGACATATAATGGCATTAATAGACGCTAAATGATCATTCTTTTATTTAGGTCAAGCATAAATCATTGATTCTCATTGATTTCTTGCAAGTTCATCTTCATAAGTAAAGTGAGTATATCTTTCCCCCTTTTTACTGTTTTACTATTTTGGGGTGACTCATGTACTTACTATCAAGTTTTTATTTCTTTTACTAAATGCAATTCTCATGTGTGTTTGCGTTATGTTAATTTGTGTGTCTATGACTTGTCAAAATCATTAACCTTTGAGGGCCTGACATTTCAATGAATAGTACTATGGTATATACCCTTGTGACTCTGTTGAGAGTCCTTGTCATTGCTATGTATTACATTACTACTAGCGCATACTATATATATATGCTTTTCTTTACATAGGGTTGATTTTGAACGGATATTACTTATTACATAATTGCAAATGGTACCGCACATGAATTGCTAAACACTTTTCCTACTATATTTATTCAAACAGGGTATGCTCACCAATACATTTTTGTATTGACATACTATTTTTCGTACATGTTTCAGGTTATTTCTGAGATGAGTTTTAAGCTTTTGGAATTTTTACTTAGATTTTGGATTCATTGTATTTCAGTTTTAGTTGTTACTTTAGAATCATTGTATCTTGTATTTTTCTTTCAATGTAATAAATTATTTAATCAATGTATTCAAATTTACACTTTAGTCCATGAGCTATTGAACAATCGTCACTACGTGACACCTCGATGTTTCCGCCATCGGTTGGGGTGTTACACAGGTACATTAAGGTAGTGTGAAATTCTATTAAGGTTTTGGGAGATACCTCGTATGTTTTCGAAGTATCAGAGGTGTGATGGGTTAGCTGCGGTACACCCTATATATAAACACTAATGATACGTGGAAAGGGATACTGTAGGGTTAGACCAATAACAAACCCTAGTTATTTGGTAGTCCATCTAGCATTTATGGTTATCTTATACATTCCTTAAACTCTTACCCTACTCTGAACCATAGTCACCCTAACTATCCTCAACGCTATTCAAATGTTTCTTCTTAAAATAAACTTCGGGACGAAGTTCCTAAAAGTAGGGGAGACTGTAACATCACACAAATTTTCTTTATATATATATATATATATATATGTAGAACTCCATCGTTTATTCATCCGATTCATGTTTACAGTATCTTTACCATCCATTTTGTTAATTTTTTTTTGTTTAAACAATGACGTATAATCAATATTAAATTGGATTAAATTCTGATTTAAAAATGTTAAAAAAAATGTTTGCCTATGCCAGGATTCGAACCCGAGTTCCTGGCGGGCTAAACCTTAACCACACCACACAAACCACTACACCATTTGGTGTTTTGTGATGTTAATTAAAACCAATTAAACTTAAACCTTTCAAGGTCCCTTAGTCAAAGTGTTAGTAAATATGGTCTCCTAGTCAAGTCAAAGTGTTAGTAAATATGGTCTTCTAGTCAAGTCAAAGTTGTTCCTAAATTCTAGCCTAGTCAAAGTAGCCCCTAATTACAACTCCAAATTTTACATTATAAATACACTAGCCTACCATTCAACTCTTTGTACCATTAAAAAAAAAAACATTATTATCCCATCTCCCATATACTAAAGTTTTCATCCGTCATTATCTCCTCTAGCTAGTTTCGAGTTTTCCAAGGCATTATTACTAAGTGTTTGCACGCTCAATAAAACGCACGAACTCATTATGCACCTAAGGTGAGTTTACATAGCCCCTTTTTCTGTTTTACATTTTTGGGGTGAAACATGTTTAAACATTTTATACACTATCATTTACTCATTCTTACATTGTTGAAACTTATGATTCAATTACACTATCATTTACTCATTCTATCATTTGACTGTAACAAAAAGACACAGTACAATCATTAACAATGATCAAGCCGCCTGTTTAGATTATAGCGCTATAGGTCTGACAAACCCATCCCGCCGTATAAATTCAGGGATGATCGATAACAGTAACAACATTTAACTAACTTGCGAGTTAGTCCTCAGTCGACACAATGTTTGATTGTACAAAGACGCATTGTTACATGTCGGACTCATACTCTATCATCATACAACTGTGATTGTTGTACAAACTATTATTATCTATCATATTCCAAAAACCTATGTAATTCTCACAAACTTTTATTGACCCAAAAATATTTTCAAACTTAACATGTTTCAGGTTATGCTTGCATGAAGATTTGAGTTAATGCTTGAAGATGTGTAGCTAGTATTTTCATCTTGTGATGTACAAATTCTTAGAACAATTGTATGTAATTTATTTAAATTATTTAATGAAATTTATTATTCACCATGAGCTACTGAACAATCATCAATACGTGACATCCCGATGTTTCCGCCATCGGTTGGGGTGTTACATTCTCCGACCCTTAGTGCCCAACCTGAGAGCGGACAGCTAATGCGTTCCACTTATTGAACAGGGTTCTATGGTCGGTCCGTGACCCCTGGATGCCGAAGGCGTCCTTGGGGTAATCTCATAGTTCCTACGGGGTGGAGATGATGGGGTCGGTCCATGGATTTTCCTTCCTTTTGCCGTATTTCGCTCAAAGGGTTGAACCGAGAGCCTTAAGCATTGTACAAGGACGTGCTGTAGGAGTAACCCATTACCTTCTGGGTGGAATTGCCACAACATGGGCGTTCTTCTTAGCAAGAAATTATTGCAGTAGGATAATGGCTAGAAGGATTTGAAAGGCATTATGGCATTAAGATTTCTAAGGTTTAGCCAAGGCTTAGCTCAGGGCCCCACTACTCGTTGTATTTGGTTTGGTATTGCTACCGCGCATGACTTTGAGAGTCATGATGATATTACTGAGGAACGTCTTTATCAGAATATTTTTGCTTCTCACTTCGGGCAATTAGCAATAATTTTTCTGTGGACTTCCGGAAATCTCTTTCATGTAGCTTGGCAAGGAAAATTTGAGTCATGGGTACAGGACCCTTTACATGTAAGACCTATTGCTCATGCAATTTGGGATTCTCATTTTGGTCAACCAGCTGTAGAAGCTTTTACTCGAGGGGGTGCTCCTGGGCCAGTGAATATTGCCTATTCTGGTGTTTATCAGTGGTGGTATACAATCGGTTTTTCTTACTATGCTTGTAAAATTCACGTAATGTGTGGCCATTACTTAATCAATAATCTTTGAGTACCGCCCGCTTATGTTGAGTACTTGATGAATTAGTTTTAAGGACTCCATAACTATGATTGAGTGGTTATAACTATCATATCAACCGAGCTGACATCGCTTAGCAATTTTTGCAAATCATGTTTATTGGTTTGTATTTTCAAATAATTTATAAGCATAAAATATAGATAATAATAAATATTAGTATTAGATCCCGCAATGCGACAGGACACAAAACCATGAATAAAACTAACGTCAAATGTAATTATGAACCTACACGTTGAAAGACCATTGTTAACATAATACATTTATATAAAACTAAAGAAGAGGGTCCAGTTGATTAGTATCTGTTTACCTTTTTTTCATGATTATTAGTAAAACGTAAAATTATAAAATAATCATCGACCAGCAGGCGCTCCTTTCTCCTACCATATAACGTAACATCCGAAAATTTAATTCTATGTGTTAATCGTGAATTTTTGTGATTTCGACTTAATAAAGCGAATTAGATAACAAATCAAGGGTTATGTTTCTATTTGGAAATGACCTCGTTAGCTATGCTGGTAAAAGCATGGGTAAAAATAACACAAAAATCTTATAAGGTTAGGCTTAGTTAGTAACTAAAGTTAGATTAACCAAACTAGGAGGGGCTAAATGCGTCAAGTGATGAAAACATGGGATACTTGGTAGAAATGGAGTGTGTCGATCTTCAGAGCTCTAAACACCCCTCCAACCCTAAATCATCAACCTAGATCTTCACAATCCAAGGTTGAATGTGTGCATGTGTGAATAATTTTGACCATCTAAACACTATAAGTTGAAGGTATGTTGGGAAATTCCCTTTAGAGAAATTTCTCTAAGCCTACGTATGATGCAATTAGATGCAAATTGGGGTTATGTTAGTACTCATGGTTATCATGTACACACTATATTGTTTGGAAACTCAATGATTTTTGGAAATTAGAATGTTCATGTGTGGATAAAAGATGGGCTTTGGACTTTAGATGAACCCCACCTTCTAATGGTGATTTTGGTCATGTATGTGTTGTTAGTTGAGAACTTGATAGGCAAAATGTTAATCGTACGTTGGGCTGATGAAATATGTCATATGGAGGATTTAATGAAGTGTTTTAACTATGAAATTAGTTGCAAAAATACAATGCCCGATTAAATGCCTAGCTAAACATGATTATAATTAGACAAGGTAAAATTTGGTGATTTAAAATGTGATTGTATGATGAACAACGTAAATAAAAGAAACCATGAACCATGTATTACCTAACCACCTAATGGATGACAACCTATTTGGCAAAAGAGACGAGGCTTAAGGAAACCAAGTAGTGAAGGATTTATGACAAAAGGGGCACATTTGAGTAAGTCACTGCTTATGACCTTGACTTTATGTTTATGTAACTAGATCGTAACCTTTGATGAACTTGTAGAAAACTTGTAATTTCTAATAAGGGTGAGGTTGGGAAAAAGCCGTGAGGACAGGGCATGTAAACCGGAGCATAAATGGCTAGTGGGGTCATAGAAGCGAAGGTGTTGCCAAAACAGAAACAAATATGGTAATGATTGTTAATATTAAAAATGATTATACGATGGAAAACACCAATTAGAACTGTAGAGTCTTGATGTCACACCGTCAAATTTCACGTGCAGGGTTTTACCGCGAGGCGCGTGACACACCAGGATCCTAGTCAACGATCACAATAAACAAACAACAAACATGCATTCATATATATATTTTAAAACCAAAACATCATGCTTTGAGCCATAAACCAGCAGCGGAAGCATTTCTTGTTTATAACCAAAAGACATATTATAGTTTACAAAACATTGTTTAATATGCTTCAAAATTCTAGACGCTGTGCATGACTCCGTGCGCCTAGTCCATTAACTGCTACCTTAGCGACCTGAGAAAACATGCCAAAAATGTCAACATATAATGCTGGTGAGTTCACAGGTTTTCTTTTATAAAGGCGTTGTTGTAAGTTCGGAAAGATCATATCTGTTACTACTATGTTATGAGAACGTTAGCTAGACGTTAAGTGATGCTACTACTGCGGTTGGGAACCCATTACTAAACCGGTATAAGTGTTGAAGCCAGCCCAGACGGACGGGATTACCGATGCCTCGGTAACCCCCAAAGTTTTAGAGACAATATGCACCCGCCCGGCTCCCAGCCGTCGGGTGGGGTTTGTAAGGCTCAATAGATCTATCCATATTTCTCCCGTTGTGCATCCCCGCACATTCATGGTTTCCCCTGGGACTTTCCGTAAAAGCCGCATAGTACATGAAGTAACCATAGTATAACATGACCTTTAATGAGTAAATAAGTAAGTAGCATGTTTCTCCCCCGAAAGCAAAACGGTAAAAGTGAGGCTATGACACTCACCTTAGATTGCGTTACTTGAAAACAACTAAGTAATTATGCTATGATAGCCCCAAATAGCGGCGACCTATCATAAGATGTGTATAAGTATCCGGACTAATAACCCGCAGGCTTACTAGTCCCCGATTGTCCAGACCATAACCATAAACGTTTGAAAACACCTTTGACTGTTGAACCGACCGTACCAGATAGGACCCGACATCCCATTGGTGACCCGACATCCCACGTGTTAGACAATACAAGACATCATGCAATATATTCAATTAAACACTTAGTACGCGCAAGAGTTCACCTAGTCTAGCATAACACTCAATTAACGCATAAGCAAGTCCGAACACGTGTTACTAAGTCATTGGGTGTATCCCTGGGTTCCTATCATGTTCCTAAATGTCAAATCATGTTCCGGAATGTCAAAATACGCTTACGACAGCAGTAAACGCGATTAGGAAACTAACATGCAATTAGGAAAAGTCAACTGGTGAGTAGGAGAAGTCAACAGGCGAGTAGGGGACATTATCAGGCGAGTAGGGGCCTAATCGCCTGATACATCAGGCGATTGGGCTGTAATCGCCTGATGTTTCAGGAGATTAGAACCCTAATCGCCCCTAGGGCTGCTGTCGCGCATTTTCGCGCGTTAAGCCCTCCAAATCAGACCCGAAACATGTAAAAACACCCAATATCAAACCTAAACCATTTACCAACCCATTCCATGCAAAAACCCCCAATTTATGTCTGCTCTAACGGCCTCGGTGCGATTATTTCAAAAAATGGCAAAGTACTAGGTTTCATTAACTATGAAATCTTTCCTTAAATGGTAAAGACCAGATTACACCTCCTACAACTTGCAAATCATCATCCCCATGTTATAATATCATTCTAGCATGATTCCTAATAATAAACAAGCAATGAATCATATCATAACATCCTAATTCTTCAAGAATCACCCAAATGGGTCAAAATGCATACTTTCATCAAAACACTATAACAATAGCTTAAACTCATAGATAATCATCCTAACAACTCCTACACATCAGAAGTACATCAATTTCATAGAAACATTCATGTTATAATCACCAAAAATCATCATATGCATCAATACTTCACATATAGCAAGTATTATGGTGTAGACTTGTTTTAGAACTCATTTCCAAGGTTTTTAAAGACACATACTTAGCAAAACAAGGTCTGGACTTTTGGGGAACCAAAACAATAACATTACAAAGGCTTGAGATGAAGAACACACCTTGGATTTTATCAAAGAAAGGTGTGTTAGCTTGGAAATGGTGAGTTTTGAAGCAAAACAAGTTCCAGAAGTGTTTTGAGGTGTGTGGGAGGCTTAGGATATGTTAGGGTTGCACTAAGGGTGTTTGGGGAGTCAAGGGTTGTATTCATAGGTGTTTTGACTCGTGCATAGCAGATCAGACGAGTAAGAGAACTCATCAGGTGATTAGAAGCTCTAATTGCCTATATACTGGCTATTAGCAGCTCTAATCGCCCCAATGTGCTACCAATCGCCTATAACAATGGCGATTAGAAGCCCTTCTGGTTCCTAATCGCTTGTAGTGTTCCTGATTGGGTTTTTGGCGCGTTAAACACTATTTTAACATATATAAACACGTATTCATATACCGATAAGTCACATAATGATTACAAACATATAAAGCATGATAACTAACACGTTTACATCCGTTCACCAATTCCCGGGACTCAAGACTTGCGTGTGTGCGTTAAACCTGGTGATTCCATGAATCACCAATCCTTGTACAAATGGTTATGGACCGACTCCCGATGATCCCGCGGATCATCGTAACGACTCCCGATGATTCCCCAGAATCATCGTAACAACTCAACTGACCCAGTTAAGTACGTAATATGCATGACTCGCTAAGGTAGACTTACTGGTTTAGTCAATGTTACTAACCTGAGTTTCCCGGGTGTCACATCATCCCCCTATTGAAAGAATTTTCGTCCCGAAAATTGCTCAAGGCCAAAAAGGAAGAGACGAAGGAGAAGAAAATTTTTTCCGGTTGCCACATCATCCCCCTGTTGAAAGGAATCTCGACCCGAGATTCATTCAGCTTCAGCAGAGACATGTCTTGATTCGAACGCGCACTTAGGAAATAAATGAGGATACTTAGCTTTCATCTGATCCTCCCGTTCCCACGTGAACTCCGGTCCACGATTTGAGTTCCAACGAACTTTAACAATGCGGATTTTACTCCGGCGAAGGCTACGGATCTTATAGTCGAGGATTTCAACCGGTTCTTCCACAATACACAAACGATCATCCACCTTGATCTCTTCGAGAGGAACAACCAAAGATTCATCCGCTAGACACTTCTTGAGATTAGAGACATGGAAGACATTATGAACATTACTGAGTTCAGCTGGCAGATCAAGCATGTATGCTACCGGTCCAATCCGTTCCATAATTGCGAACGGTCTCACATACCGAGGATTCAACTTGCCACGCTTCCCAAAACGTATAACGCCCTTCCATGGAGATACCTTCAATAAAACCCTGTCGCCAACCTCAAACTCTAAAGGCTTGCGACGACGATCGGCATAGCTCTTTTGACGATCCCGAGCGGCTGCCATGCGGTTACGAATTTGTACGATCTTCTCGGAAGTTTCGTACACAAGTTCCGGGCCGGTGAGTTGGCTCTCACCCACCTCAGCCCAACAAAGAGGAGACCGACATTTCCGCCCGTAAAGAGCCTCGAACGGAGCCGCCTTGATGCTAGAATGGTAGCTATTGTTGTAGGAGAATTCTACCAACGGTAGATGACTCTCCCACCCCTTGCCAAAATCGATCACACATGCCCGAAGCATGTCTTCTAGCATTTGGATCGTCCGCTCACTTTGACCGTCAGTTTGTGGATGATAAGCTGTGCTCATGTCTAACTGAGTACCCAGAGCCTTATGCAAGGATTTCCAGAAGTTAGAGGCGAACCGAGGATCACGATCAGAAATAATAGAGACAGGCACCCCGTGCCGAGAAACCACTTCCTTAAGATACAAACGAGCCAAACGCTCAAGGCCATCAGTTTCCTTGATAGCGAGGAAGTGCGCAGACTTTGTCAAGCTATCGACAATCACCCAGATCATGTCACAACCACTGGGCGACCTTGGGAGTTTGGTCACGAAGTCCATCGTAATCCGCTCCCACTTCCACTCGGGAATTTTAGGCTGTTGTAGAAGGCCGGACGGCTTTTGATATTCAACCTTGACCTTGGCACAGGTCAAGCACTTGCTCACATATGAAGCTACATCCACCTTCATGTTCGGCCACCAATAAAGTATCTTTAAGTCTTGATACATCTTATCGGAGCCAGAGTGAATAGAGTACCGGGACTTATGAGCTTCATCAAGAACGAGCTCCCGCAAGCCCCTAAATAAAGGGACCCAAATACGTTCAGCGAAATAATGTAGGCCATTGGACCTAAGCTCAAGGTGACTATCAGCACCGTGCATGGTTTCAGCTTTAAGGTTTTCCTCCTTCAAAGCTTCTTGCCGCGTCGAACGGATTCGGTCAGGTAAACCGGAATGGATAGTGAGCTGGAGAGCTCGAACACGACGAGGTTTGGCGGATTCCTTCCTGCTTAAGGCGTCTGCGACAACATTCGCCTTGCCAGGATGGTATTTAATAGCACACTCGTAATCATTAAGAAGCTCGACCCAGCGATGCTGTCTTATGTTCAACACCTTTGGATCAAAGATATGCTGGATGCTCTTGTGATCGGTGTAAATGGTGCACTTGGTACCGTACAAGTAATGCCTCCAGATCTTTAAAGCAAAGACTACTGCACCCAATTCCAGATCATGGGTGGGGTAGTTTTTCTCATGAACCTTGAGCTGATGAGAAGCATAGGCAATGAACTTTTCGCGCTGCATTAGCACACAACCAAGACCCCGGATAGAAGCGTCGTAATAAACCACAAAATCGTCCGTGCCTTCAGGTAAGGACAAGATAGGAGCAGAACAGAGTTTGGCCTTTAGCATCTGAAAGGCCGACTCTTGCGAATCACCCAGTCGAACTTTTGTCCTTCTGGGTAAGCGAGGTGAGGGGTTGAGCGATCTTCGAAAATCCCTCGATGAAATGCCGATAATAACCTGCAAGACCCAGGAATTGCCGCACCTCAGATGGCGTCTTTGGTGCTTCCCAGTCTTTGATGGCTTCTATCTTAGCTGGGTCAACATGAATTCCTTTTTCATTAACCACATGACCAAGGAACTGGATTTCACGCAACCAGAAGCTACATGATGTGTTGTAAAACACATCTATTTTCCTATGTCTTTTGTATACTATTTGGTCAGGTTTTTATTCGTTTCGTGTTGTTTTTATTATGTATTTATTTATCCTATTATTTTATAGGTGTTTGGAGAAAATGAGCTCAAAATGAAAGAATATTAATCGAGACACCAACAGTTGAAAGCAGGTGTTCCCGGACGTTAAAGCATAAACGAAGAATTTTGGTCGAGCCAAGAACACCTGAGTCGCGAACACATGAAGCAAGCTAGGAGTATATACTACTACTACAATAATAATAATAATAATAATAATAATAATAATAATAATAATAATACATTAGTGAATTCAATAAAGAAAAGAAAGAAAATCTAATGTAAAGAAAAAAAGCCACGAATAGGCTTTGACTTTTTGGGCCAGTGTGAAGTTATTTTGAAAAAAAACCTAGACAGACATCACATATAAATTTAGGACGGTGCACATTATTTTGGAGACCAATTGACAGCCGCCATAAGAGTTCGAAAGGAGAACAGATTATAATTCGCACAGAAAACTTTGCACCGGCCAAGAACGGTGACGAGCGAAAGGGTCCGGAAGGAGAAAAGGCCACGGGCACGTTAAAGATCAATAGCCAACGAGCCTTGGGTTAGGTTTAGTTTTCGTTTATTATTTTTATAGACATGGTAAAAACTATTTTTATTTATTTTGTGATGTTTATAAAGATTATGAGCTAAACCTTTTGTTGGTGGCTTGGGATGATGAACTAGAGTTTGTTTTTAAGTAAAGACTTATGTTTTCTGTTTTGGATGTGTTGGGTTACATGATTTAATTTTTATGTTTGATTTTGAATATTTGTGTACTGGCGCTTTTTGATTTGATTACTTGTTTGTTGGTTTTGATGTTCTAGGCACATAGGAATATCCCCTAGATCTAGAAATCATTCTAGTTTGATTAACTTTTGTTGTCGAGCTAGTTCTTGCAGTTAGGAATAGCGCAAGTTTAACAGGTTTTTAAAATCAATTAGTTAAGGTGTGCAATCCCTTCCCGAAGGTTAGGAATATAATTCGGGATTGCTAGGTTGACTAACTAGGCATTGTTTGGTGGTTTGGTTATCGCTAGGGCGAGGCCGGTTACTTATTCGTGTTTAGAGTTTTCCTAGGATTTCATTCGTATTAGCTAAGTCTGCTTCACAGTTTGGGAGTTTTCGATCCAAGAGTGGTTGATTAAAGGATTACTGTGGGATTTGGTTTCGCTGGGGCGATCCACTTTCATTTTAGCATCTCAACACTTGTCCCGCCTTGAGTCCAGTTGACTATCCTTGACAGGAGGTTTGTTAGATGAGAACAGGGTCTCCAACCGGATTACATAGGTCAGCTTTTATTAACCAGAGTCTAGGGATTCTACCCAGGTTACCAGTCTCCTTCCTACCTAATTTCTCTAGTTCCTTAAGTTCCCATTAGTTGTCAAGTTAAGTTAAGTTTAATCTATTTTAATTAAGTTTGTAATTAATAGTTTAAATACCCCCCATTTAAGTATATATTTATTAGACTAGTATTTCGGTATAGGTTGTGATCTAGAGTTGCATTCGCGTCTTTGGGTTCGATACTCGGTCTTATCTGTTTACTGCTTTGCGACCGGTACACTTGCCGTGCGTGTGTAGTTTTTAGGTGAGTCGTTTTAATTAAAGCTTGTGTTATTTTTATATATATACATTTACACACATCAAGTTTTTGGCGCCGTTGCCGGGGACGCAATTGGCACTCTTGAGAACTATCCGATCCGTTTCTGGTCTACTATTTTGTGAATAATTTTTGTTTTTTTTTTCTTATTATTATTATTATTATTTTTTATTATTCGTAATATATAGTTTTTTTTTATCATGTGTGAGATCTGCGGAGGACCCCATTTTACTATAAGATGCCCTCATTCATATTCATCGGGGTATTCCACGGATTTTTATTTTAACGAGTATTTGCAGCCGCAGCCATATCAGTCATACCGGTCTTCATACCCACAGGCTAACCGGTGGTTTAACCCTACAACATCTGAGTCACTAGATAGAACAAAACGTCGGCTTGATCGTCTACAAGATGAGATGTATGAGGAAAGGCATGGTGGTAGCTTGTCAGAGTATCCACCTAGCCAACATTTGTATCCACATCCCGATTATCGGGATGTCTCGTCTCACACTAGACCCGATTTTGCCGCCTTACTTGCAAAACAACAGCTCATGCTCGAGGATGTGGATTCTTTGCTATCCAAGCGCACCGGCTATTTGAGGGAACAAGATGCGGCACTTAAAAGGCTAGAGGCTCAGGTGGATGAACTGAAGACCATAATGGACGTTGAAGTCCCACCTCCAGTTCAGCAGGTTTATTTCACAAATGATGACCCAGACGAGATGGTAACATTTACATTACCTCATTGCATTAGGCCCGTTGCTGAAACTGTTTGTCCTTACTCATCTGATTCTGTGCATGATTTAACTGACCCATATGATTCTTTACACTTGTCTTGTGAGGATGATATTTTGCAGGATTCAGGGTTAGAGCCAGAGACCATAATGGACGCCTTAGTCCCACCTCCGGTTTAACAGGATGAGCAGCCTTGCCAGATCTCTAGTTCAGCAGCATATCCTTGGGAGGTAGATGTCTGGAGTGATGAGGAGATAGAAAGGATAGAGTGGGACGCGCACAGGAAAGCCATGATGGAGAAGATAGGGGAGGCTGAGGAAGATATGGATTTTTCAGAATCCACAGGCTGGCTGTTTAAGGAAGAAGTGGTGGAAGAGGAAGACACCGCTGACCTGCTTGAAGAAGCAGCTGATTGGGAAGCAGAGTTTGGTGACGAGTTGGTTGACTTGTCAGCTCCAAAAGTGGAGAAAGATTTTGACCCAGTAGGTGACCTCGATATTTTAGAGGCATTATTGAGAGGATACCTGACTGTGGAAATTCAGGAGCCACCAAACAAGAAAGATGAGAAAGAAGCAGTGGTGGAAGAAGAAGAACACCACAGCCCACCCGTGCAGGCATTGGATATTACATTGCCACCACCACGGGAGAAGGCTCGCAGTTACATGGACCAGAATCACAAGCCACATCCACATATCCGGTTTGGTCCAGGTAAGTCTAGGAATAGGTGGCCCAACCCGTTTGAATTTTTCAGACGTCTTTATATTTTCACCATTTGTTTTTTGACGAACAATGGTGAACGAAAAGAATTGAACGGGTTGGACATGGGTTGGATTAAATATAAGCCACCTGATTAATACTTTGGTTTTTCCAAGTTGTAGAGTTTGTAGATTCTATTTTATTTTATTTTTATTTTTCTTTTATGTTTTGGTTTGTGTCTAGTGTGGGGATTGCCCGTACTATTAATTGCAGATTTGGAAGGTCCTGCTTGTACTCAATCTTAATTCAGGCGGGGCCAATCCAATAATATTTTATTTGTAAAAGGACATCCCTAGTTCGTCGGTCTATTTTTATTTCACTTTACGTTTTGTCTTTTGAGTTTTTGTTTGCAAGATATATTGCTTACAACCGCGAATGGAATGCTATACGGTTGCTTTGCACTTGGATGGGGGCAGCTCAGGACACGCTTTGTGAGGATTACACCACAGTATTACCAGGGGCGTCTGTTCCACTTTACTTGTTATATTTATTTTTATCTTCTTTATTTTTAGTTCCTTGTCGCTACACATTGAGGACAATGTGCAATTTTAAGTGTGGCGATGGGAACTGCGTTTTAGTATAGTTTGAGTCTTTATTTCAAAAAGAAAAAAAAAAGAAAAAAAATTGAAAAAAAAATAAAAAAAAAGAAAGAAAAAAAAAATTGTCCCTGATTTTTTTGTGCATTTTATATGGAAAATGATAGTAAAATTGGGAATTTTGGTTTTCAAAATATTATATATATGAGAATATAAATAGATTGAAAGCGTGTTTGCTTAAAATGTGTCGGTAGGCCCAGCTAGCTTTGAAAGGTCCTAGGATTGTTCTTAATATACCTTAATAAATCATGAAATCTTGTGGGTTCTCATCTTAGGAGAAACGGTAGAACTGAAACCGCTGATAGTAATTAGAGGTACCACTGTAGGTTGAAAGCCCATATGTATTATTAATTAAATGGCACACTTGATCCTTTTTATGAGAATAAATCTGGTGAAAAGTGGCGCCCAAAAAAAAAAAAAATCCACATGTCCATCAATTGAGCTAGACCAAAAAAAAAAAAAAAAAAAAAAAAAAACTGAAGCCTCTAATCGAAACTCCCTCGAGGTCAAGTGGACAAAAATAAAAATACCAAAGCTCATGCTGTCGCTCTTTGTAACACCCCAACCGATGGCGGAAACATCGAGATGTCACGTATTGATGATTGTTCAGTAGCTCATGGTGAATAATAAGTTTCATTAAATAATTTAAATAAGTTACATACAATTGTTCTAAGAATTTTGTACATCAAATTGAATAAAACTATGCAAATATCTTTAAGCATCAATTCAAATCTTCAAGCAAGTAGAACCTGAAACATGTTAGGTTGAAAATGTTTTGGGTCAACAAAAGTTGGTGAGAATTACATAGGTTTTGATAATCGAATAAAATTGTTGTGCAATTCATGTGTCAAGGCAATCTAGTTCATATGCGAAAACATACTAGAAGTAAATCGAGTGCATAATCAACCTTGTGACTATTGTATTGTGGTACATCCCATACGCTCATGGTTCACTCGTTTATATTGCAGTAACAAACACCCACGTAACCTTTGTAGGAGGCACGTATCCGGGTGGGATTGTCAGTCCAATAGATCTATCAATGTATACCATTTGGCTGATGAATGTTTATGCTAGAATTGTGCTTACCCTAGTCATGTTCAAGACATAATGCAACATAGAAACACACATAGACACATTGATGATTGAATTGCATAAATGATGTTGTAACATGTTTCACCCCAAAAATGGTGATAAATAGAAAAGGGGCTATGTAAAACTCACCTTAGCAAGATGTTATGTCTCTTAAAAAATAGAATAATGTGTTGTGAATGTATGCGAGGCGAATCCCAAAGACTCAACAACGTAGCTAGTCCAAATTGAAGAAAACGAAAAAGAAAGAATATCAAGCTTCCAATTCGCCAATTACAAGAGCTTATAATCAAAGCTTCAATTGTAGAAGTAATAGACTATAGAAGAAAGGTATGAGGGAAAGTTTAATCGGATTGAAACAATCGATTTAGAGGTGCAAAGTATGATGGGTCATAGGTGGGTTTTTATACTAGTTTTGGAGTCAATTAGCCATTAAAATTGGTCAACACCATAAAGTAAGGTTTTATGATGAATTGACTATTTGACTAAGACTTTGACTGTTTGACTAAGACTTTGACTATTTGACTCAAGGCTTTATTTAAAAAAAAAAAAATCTTGTATGTGAAAAAAAAAAGAATTTAGAATCATATTATTATTATTATGATTATTATTATTATTATTATTATTATTATTATTATTATTATTTATATACATTTATGTATGTATATAAGTTGTGAGTTAAGATAAATAAAGACTTAGGCACATTTGTATAATATTAATAATAAAGGTGTAATAAAAAAAAATATATATATATATAAGGGCTTTTTATGTATTAAAATTTTGGGGAAAATTTTGCGATGTTACAGTCTCCCCTACTTTTAGGAACTTCGTCCCGAAGTTAAAAGAAAAACACCAGGTATACAATTGGTCGACTACCGAAAACCTTGATAAAATTTCTCACTACCTTAACGTACCTGTAAATTCATGATTACGTTCCGGACCGTAATTATCAATTTACCTTACATTAGGGTTTTGCGTCCTTTTATGACTCTACCGATTGTTGAGCAGGTTTGATAGTCTCCACCAGTCGTTGAGCAGGTTGTAGGGCCTCTCCCGACTGTTGGAAAGACATGATGACCTCTACCAATCGTTGAGTAGGTTGTTTGGTAGTCAACTAATTGTTGTACAAGTAAGCAAGTATGATTTTAGATATAGCAATTAGTTCACATTCAAACAAGCATGCACTCAGACGTTATGATAATACTTGAATTTATTACTTGAATCAAAAAGTGTCAATACATAGAATTAAAAAGTAGACATCATTCAAATGGTGGGGTTTGCTGTTAAGTAGCTGGAGGGTCTTGATTTCGATTTAGTTTAGGGCATCGGTTATGGAAATGATTTGGGTTTCCACATTCATAGCATTTACCATAGTTATATTTACCAGGACGATTAAGATTAACAACCTGAGCAGGGTTGGTTGGTTGGTTGGTGTTAGGGTTTGGGGACTCACGACATGTGTTAACCAGATGGCCATACCTACCACAATTGGTGCACAGGCGACACACTGAAACAGTGGGGTGATGTCGTTTGCATGTGTTACACAATGGAAAGTTTCTTGTATAAGGTTTCTTGTTAGAAGCTTGTGTAGTGAGGTTTACATTAGGATCCCTGGTCTTGCGCTTCTGGTTCTCGGTAGTTACCGCGGCCACAATACTTGTTTTCTCGCCTTTCCGAACTAAGGTCCCGTTCTTTATGTGATTTCCATCGCCATTTCCATTTCCATTGCCGTTCCCATTCATTGGGATGACTTGAGACAACAAGTTAGAAACCAGAGTTGTGATTTGTTGCGCCATTTGTTGGGAAATAATCGCAGCCAGTTGGGCATCAACACCTTTGTTGTTTTTGTTGTTGTTGTGGTTGGTGTTGTGGTTGTTGTTACTTTCCTCTTGGTTTTCACCACTGTTATTGCGAGTGCTGCGATGTGGAGACATGATCTGTAAGGGACACAATGAAGGTTCAATGTGGCATGAAATGAATGAGGTGATATAAGGAATGTAATCATTTATTCATTAATTAAAACGAATAAACGAAAACGTTGACGTATCAAAGATTCCAGATTCCAACATCATAGTGAAGACATGCTTTAGGCTATAAGTGAACACTCATCCCAAGAATTCCCAGGTAGGCATCCCGGTCCCTCGTCTGATTGGGATATATGCGCAATGCCAGCCTAGACAGAAGACTCAGAATACAGGCGTTCACCCTTCCAGATTGCACGTGTTCGTTATTAAAATCTAGAACTTCGACGAGATCTCAAGGTGGTTCAGGTTAAACCTGAGGATTTTGCCTTATTAGTCTAAGAGTGGATCCAGTGATGGAGAGCAACCTTCTTGAAGGGATGAAAGTAGAGATATGAAGTAGGAGGGAGATAGAGAATAGCAAGTAAAAGAAGCAAGTACTGGTTAAATCCTATGGTTATAGACTAGATTATTTTTCTAATAACCTAATTCCCTATAACCATGGCTCTGATACCAATCTGTAACACCCCAACCGATGGCGAAAACATCGGGATGTCACGTATTGATGATTGTTCAGTAGCTCATGGTGAATAATAAGTTTCATTAAATAATTTAAATAAGTTACATACAATTGTTCTAAGAATTTTGTACATCAAATTGAATAAAACTATGCAAATTTCTTCAAGCATCAATTCAAATCTTCAAGCAAGTAGAACATGAAACATGTTAAGTTGAAAATGTTTTGGGTCAACAAAAGTTGGTGAGAATTACATAGGTTTTGATAATCGAATAAAATTGTTGTGCAATTCATGTGTCATGGCAATCTAGTTCATATGCGAAAACATACTAGAAGTAAATCGAGTGCATAATCAACCTTGTGACTGTTGTATTGTGGTACATCCCATACGCTCATGGTTCACTCGTTTATATTGCAGTAACAAACACCCACGTAACCTTTGTAGGAGGCACGTATCCGGGTGGCATTGTTAGTCCAATAGATCTATCAATGTATACCGTTTGGCTGATGAATGTTTATGCTAGAATTGTGCTTACCCTAGTCATGTTCAAGACATAATGCAACATAGAAACACACATAGACACATTGATGATTGAATTGCATAAATGATGTTGTAACATGTTTCACCCCAAAAATGGTGATAAATAGAAAAGGGGCTATGTAAAACTCACCTTAGCAAAATGTTATGTCTCGTAAAAAAATAGAATAATGTGTTGTGAATGTATGCGAGGCGAATCCCAAAGACTCAACAACGTAGCTAGTCCAAATTGAAGAAAACGAAAAAGAAAGAATATCAAGCTTCCAATTCGCCAATTACAAGAGCTTATAATCAAAGCTTCAATTGTAGAAGTAATAGACTATAGAAGAAAGGTATGAGGGAAAGTTTAATCGGATTGAAACAATCGATTTAGAGGTGCAAAGTATGATGGGTCATAGGTGGGTTTTTATACTAGTTTTGGAGTCAATTAGCCATTAAAATTGGTCAACACCATAAAGTAAGGTTTTATGATGAATTGACTATTTGACTAAGACTTTGACTGTTTGACTAAGACTTTGACTATTTGACTCAAGGCTTTATTTAAAAAAAAAAAATCTTGTATGTGAAAAAAAAAGAATTTAGAATCATATTATTATTATTATTATTTATATACATTTATGTATGTATATAAGTTGTGAGTTAGGATAAATAAAGACTTAGGCACATTTGTATAATTTTAATAATAAAGGTGTAATAAAAAAAATATATATATATATATAAGGGCTTTTTATGTATTAAAATTTTGGGGAAAATTTTGCGATGTTACACTCTTGGGGATGGTGACTCTGATTGAGACAACCTCTGGGTTAGCTATGAAAAAAAAAGTGTCTAAGCTCATAAACATCATCCATCATAAATTTAATTTCTAATACATTAGGGAGTTTAGTTTGCAGTGGTTGGTAAATCTATATGGTTTAACCTTTGCTTCGAAAGCTTGAGGTGGGATTAGGTGAAGCTGGATATCTTGAGTGTGAGACCCATAGATTGATTGTAATAATATGAACTTAATTGCTTTACATGATTGGGGCCTGATTAGCTAGTGGTTGGGTTTAGGTGGACAACAATACCGACAGTTTTGGTTGATGCGTAATTAGATCTTAATTAATGAACCTAAAAGTTTTTGAAACCAAGAATTCTAATTATGATTCCATCGCAGTCTTTTTCAGGGACGAAAAAGAGTCAAGTGTGGGGATGTTTGATGTGTTGTAAAACACATCTATTTTCCTATGTATTTTGTATACTATTTGGTTAGGTTTTTATTCGTTTCGTGTTGTTTTTATTATGTATTTATTTATCTTATTATTTTATAGGTGTTTGGAGAAAATGAGCTCAAAATGAAAGAATATTAATCGAGACACCAACAGTGAAAGCAGGTGTTCCCGGACGTTAAAGCATAAACGAAGAATTTTGGTCGAGCCAAGAACACCTGAGTCGCGAACACATGAAGCAAGCTAGGAGTATATACTACTACTACTACAATAATAATAATAATAATAATAATAATAATAATAATAATAATAATAATAATAATAATAATAATAATAATAATACATTAGTGAATTCAATAAAGAAAAGAAAGAAAATCTAATGTAAAGAAAAAAAGCCACGAATAGGTTTTGACTTCTTGGGCCAGTGTGAAGTTATTTTGAAAAAAAACCTAGAGAGACATCACATATAAATTTAGGACGGTGCACATTATTTTGGAGACCAATTGACAGCCGCCATAAGAGTTCGAAAGGAGAACAGATTATAATTCGCACAGAAAACTTTGCACCGGCCAAGAACGGTGACGAGCGAAAGGGTCCGGAAGGAGAAAAGGCCACGGGCACGTTAAAGATTAATAGCCAACGAGCCTTGGGTTAGGTTTAGTTTTCGTTTATTATTTTTATAGACATGGTAAAAACTATTTTTATTTATTTTGGGATGTTTATAAAGATTATGAGCTAAACCTTTTGTTGGTGGCTTGGGATGATGAACTAGAGTTTGTGTTTAAGTAAAGACTTATGTTTTCTGTTTTGGATGTGTTGGGTTACATGATTTAATTTTTATGTTTGATTTTGAATATTTGTGTACTGGCGCTTTTTAATTTGATTACTTGTTTGTTGGTTTTGATGTTCTAGGCACATAGGAATATCCCCTAGATCTAGAAATCATTCTAGTTTGATTAACTTTTGTTGTCGAGCTAGTTCTTGCAGTTAGGAATAGCGCAAGTTTAACAGGTTTTTAAAATCAATTAGTTAAGGTGTGCAATCCCTTCCCGAAGGTTAGGAATATAATTCGGGATTGCTAGGTTGACGAACTAGGCATTGTTTGGTGGTTTGGTTATCGCTAGGGCGAGGCCGGTTACTTATTCGTGTTTAGAGTTTTCCTAGGATTTCATTCGTATTAGCTAAGTCTGCTTCACAGTTTGGGAGTTTTCGATCCAAGAGTGGTTGATTAAAGGATTACTGTGGGATTTGGTTTCGCTGGGGCGATCCACTTTCATTTTAGCATCTCAACACTTGTCCCGCCTTGAGTCCAGTTGACTATCCTTGACATGAGGTTTGTTAGATGAGAACAGGGTCTCCAACCGGATTACATAGGTCAGCTTTTATAACCAGAGTCTAGGGATTCTACCCAGGTTACCAGCCTCCTTCCTACCTAATTTCTCTAGTTCCTTAAGTTCCCATTAGTTGTCAAGTTAAGTTAAGTTTAATCTATTTTAATTAAGTTTGTAATTAATAGTTTAAATACCCCCCATTTAAGTATATATTTATTAGACTAGTATTTCGGTATAGGTTGTGATCTAGAGTTGCATTCGCGTCTTTGGGTTCGGTACTCGGTCTTATCTGTTTACTGCTTTGCGACCGGTACACTTGCCGTGCGTGTGTAGTTTTTAGGTGAGTCGTTTTAATTAAAGCTTGTGTTATTTATATATATACATTTACACACATCACTACACTTAGAGAACTTGGCGTACAACTGTTCCCGCCTCAAGAGTTCCAAGACAAGACACAAGTGTTCCCGGTGGTCCACTTCGTTCTTGGAATAGACTAGAATATCATCAATGAAGACAATCACGAATTTATCAAGATAGGGCTTACAAACACGGTTCATCAAATCCATGAATATGGCGGGTGCATTGGTGAGGCCAAAAGGCATGACCAAGAATTCGAAATGGCCATAACGAGTTGAAAAGCGGTCTTCGGAATATCAGCTTCTTGGACCCTCAACTGATGGTACCCCGATCTCAAATCAATCTTCGAATAGAAACTAGAACCCTGAAGTTGATCAAATAAATCATCGATGCGAGGAAGAGGATAGTGGTTCTTGATGGTAACCTTGTTCAATTCACGGTAGTCGATACATATGCAAGCTTCCGTCTTTCTTCTTGACAAACAAAATAGGGGCTCCCCACGGGGATGAACTAGGTCGGATGAAACCCTTCTCCAACAGCTCCTGCAACTGGTTAGACAACGCCTGCATCTCGGGAGGTGCAAGACGATATGGGGCTCAGGCAATAGGGGCCGCGCCTGGAGCAAGTTCAATACCGAATTCAACCTGACGATAAGGCGGAAGGCCAGGTAAATCTTCAGGAAACACGTCGGGAAAATCACGAACGACAGGAATATCTTCAATCTTCTTCTCTTCCTCTGACGAAACTGAAACAAGTGCCAGAATGGCAGAATACCCCTTTTGAAGATACTTATTGGCCTTCATACACGAAATGATACTCAAAGGGACCCCGCTCTTCTCACCATGCACCAACAGAATTTCTCCATCAGGGAGAGGAAGTCGGATGACTTTATCAAAACAAACGATCTCAGCATGATACAAGGATAACCAATCCATACCCACGACAACATCAAAATTACCCAAGGACACCGGCATAAGGTCAATAGGAAAAGAATAACCCGACAATTCAAGGCAACACTCCCTAAGGTCGTGCGTCGCTTCAACTTTCTTACCATCAGCCAATTCTATCAATGTAACACCCCAACCGATGGCGGAAACATCGAGGTGTCACGTAAGAATGAGTATACAGTAGCACATGGTAACCAAATTTTAATTGAAATTAATTTAAAGTGCAAATATCCAAAAATGGAAATACATAATGTGTTTCAAGTGGCAATCTAATACAACACAAAAACCAAACAAGCATAGACTTCAAATTGCCTTCTCATGAAAATACTCTAGTCTTCATGCATCATTATTTCCTGTTGAGTTGTGAAAATGGGGGGGGGGGGGGGTCAACTAGAAGTTGGTGAGAATACATAAGCCATGTCAAGCAAATAGTTTAAGTATAAAAGTTTAGCAATTCATATGTCTATCGTAAGTTTAAGTCTACATGAATAAACATAATATGTTGAATCGACATAATCACACCTCCGACTAGTTTAGGTCCATCCCGTCATCCACGGTTCACCTTAATAATATGTTGGAACGATAACAATCACCCACGTTACCTATGTAGGAGGTACACGTATCCGGGTGGGATTGTCAATCCAATAGATCTATTATTGAGTATCGCCGGCTTGGCCATAGCTAATGATTATGTAATGTTGAAACTCGTTGAAACTGTAGTTGTTGTCTAATTCATGAGGCATTAAAATTTACAACTAGACATGCATGTAGAATTGCTTAAGTATAATGTTGCAAGTATGAAGAATTGCATAAACATGGTTACGTAAACTCACCTTAGCAAAGTATTAAGTCTCGAGAAATAGAATATGTGTAGCCCCAAAGTTGTCAATTACAAGAGCTTATAATCAAAGCTTCAATTGTAGAAGTAATAGACTATAGAAGAAAGGTATGAGGGAAAGTTTAATCGGATTGAAACAATCGATTTAGAGGTGCAAGTATAATGGGTCATAGGTGGGTTTTTATACTATTTTTGGATTCAATTAGCCATTTAAATTGGTCAACACCATAAAGTAAGGTTTTATGATGAATTGACTATTTGACTAAGACTTTGACTGTTTGACTAAGACTTTGACTATGACTAAGACTTTGACTCCAAGAATTATGTTTGTCAAGACTTTGATTCTTGACTCAAGGCTTTATTTTGAAATGAATTTATATCTTCCTTGTTTGAGATTATAAATGTAATTGGAAAAATGATTAGCTTTAAATAAGAAAAAAAAATCATTAGTTTGAATTAGAAAATAAAAAACACCGTCTTATAAAATGACGATTTTATAAATAGAATTAGGATAGGACATATGTCATGATTGAAGATTTTTTTTTTAAGTACAATGATAAAATGAACTTAGAAAAATAGAGTGCACGGATAAAGATAAGAATACTTAGAAATAAATTAGACTTTATATCATGGATCGGGAAATACTTTAATGCAAAATAAATGGGAAAATTCGTGAGGTTACAGTCTCCCCTACTTTTAGAAACTTCGTCCCGAAGTTATAAAAAAAACACCGGGTTGACAGTGATTGGGTAGAAATTAGGGCAACTGTGGTTTGGAAAATTTGTGTTAAGACATGACATGAATTTATAGATAACAGAATAAACTATTTCGAATAATTTGGTAAGAGGTTTGAGATGTGAGTTTTAAGGATTGGATTAGGTTCGTCTGAAGTAGCAAGAAGCATAAGAATCTAGCAAAATACAAAACTTATGTTTTAGGAATCTTATAAGAAATGCATGAATTGATTGGCTATATGAAAACCAAATGAATTACTAAAACCTTATTAGAATTTCATACTACCTTAACGTACCTGTAAAGTCATGATTACGTTCCGGACCGCAATCACCAATTTACCTTACATTAAGGTTTTGTGTCCTTCTATGACTCTAAACACACATGTAAGTAATGCAAAATAACCTTGAGATTGAATCGTTTTACAATGTATCCAAAAATGAGTCCAACTGTTGAGTAGGAAAAATACTTCTACCAGTCAGTGAGTAAGAACCTCTACCGATTGTTGAGCAGGTGCGATAGCCTCTACCAGTCGTTGAGCAGGTTGTAGGGCCTCTACCGACTGTTGAGCAGGCATGATGACCTCTACCAATCGTTGAGTAGGTTATTTGGTACTCAACTAACTGTTGAGCAAGCACTTCATCCTCTACCAGTTGTTTGTTTAAGTGTACCAATTATTTCACACATAAATTGCAAATTGATAATATGTACATATAAACAATCAAGTATCAAGCATAGCATGCGAGTTGTAATAGTGTTATCCTAGACAAGGTTAATGACTCTAGGTGTGTCTATAGCAAATAGTTTATATTCCATGATTTCTAGTATCAAATGTTTAAATATGGTAGATGTTGGGTCTAGATTATTGAGACTGACGCTATCAAATAAGTATTGGTGATTAATATTTTAGTTATGATATTTGGAACCGAAAACACTTGAGTTCTCGGTTATTTAAGTTGTTTGGGCCGAGAACTAGTTAGTTCTCAGTTGGGCTTGGGCTAGGCCATGTGGGCCAAACCTAGCATAGGACCCATATAATGTTTTATTCTTGTCATTTGTTAGGTTAGCGGTTTCTATCAATAATATTCAAAGCTCTCTAGTATTAGACGAATCCATCAGAGATCGTATGCTAGTTGAAATTAATCATTCAATCGTTCATATTATTTGTTTCTTGAATTACTATCATCTTTGATTCCGCCATCGATTGATAGTTACATGATATCGGATTTATATTTTTTGGGACTTACAATTGGTATCAGAGCCATTGAAGCTTGTTCAAGGCTCGGTTTTAATATCAAGGGATTCAAGAAGTTGCTTCTGTTTGGAACTCTACGTCTTTGCGCATGAAAGGAAAACAAGGAATTGTGTTTTTCTTTGTTGATCAGCCAATCAAAAGGGCCATATAATTTATTAGTTACTAGGGAAAACGAAGCACACATTAAAAATCTTCATCGTGTTCATCGCTGATTTTGGGAACTTCTTGTTATTTTCGGACTGTTAGTTGGAAACCATATCTTCAAGGATCTCGGTTTATTTTCTTTTATTGAAATCAATTCATGGTTCATTTAGTACACGTGGTTTTGTGTTGGGCTCTTTAAATTGAGTTTGCGGTAAAGACGACAAAGCAAGTTCATACACCACTAAAATATTTGCGGCTAGAAATAAAAGTCAAACAACAAATATTAGAGAAAGTGGTTCTCGGTATTTTTTTTAAAGATTTGTTTGTTTTGAGTGTGGCTAGTATTTTTATTGAAAATTAAGCAAACACCTAGGTCAAAAAAAATCAAACTTAGTTCTTGGATTTTATTGAAACAAGCAAGCAGGCACGTCTCAAAAATAAAGTTATTTCGTGCTTTGTCAAGCAAGCAAGCAAGCAAGCAAGCTAGCTTGTCATTTAATTTAAGCTACCAGGCAGGTGAATTATTTTAAGCTAGCAAGCAAACGGGTGAATTAATTAATTTTACATCTACTTTTCGGCTGCGGTTTTCATCAAGGGAAAGTAGTTCTCAGGTGAGGGTTCACATTTTGAGTTCTCGGATTTACTTATTTGTTGTGGAGTTCTCGGATCAAAGTTGGGGTTTCGGATTTGAAGTGAGTTCTCGAATTTGTTAGCTAGTTCTCGGATTGAGTTCTCAAACTAAAGTTGGGTTCTCGTTTTTAATTGTTCTCGGGTTTCAAGACCGGTTCTTTGATTTACAAGTGGTTCTCGGGACTTTGCTTTGGTTCACAAATTTAGCTTGGTTCTCGTAGATTTTTTCTTTTCTCGGAATTTTGTTGGGATTTCATACGGTTCTCGGACGAAAAATTGTTTCAAGGATTTTCATTGATTCCCGATTGGAATTTTGTTTTCGGGAGTCTCTTGGTGCTCGATTTATTTTTTGGTTCTCAAATTTGAAGATAGTTCTCAGTTTTGATTCTAGACATGAATGCAACAAGTACTCGGGTTCCCATGTTGATGTTGGGAGAGTCTTTTGCTGAATGGAAATTTAGATTCATTCAACATGTTAAAGAAAAGGATGCCAAAGTTTGGAGAGCTATTTGTAGAGGTCCTATCCTAATTACTTACGAAGAGAAGGGTACTACACTACTTAAACCGGAATCCGAATATACAGATGAAGATTGGGATCAAGTCAAGCTTGATGAAAAGGCTCTTAACACATTGACTATGGGTTTAGCACCAGAGATTATCTCAAAATATAGAGAGACTAAATCTGCCAAAGCATTGTGGGATTCTCTGATTGAATTTTATGAATGCAATGATGACATGAAGCAAAGCCGAAGGGACATGCTGTGGCATAAGTTCAATCAATTCAGTTGCATTCTTGGTGAAACCATTGAAAATCAAATTGCGAGGTTCGTATCTCTAATAACTGAAATGAAGACCGCAAACATAACTTTGAACAATTCTGAGGTAAATAAGAAACTGTTAAATGCTCTTCCAAAGAATTGGGATGCGAATGTTGCTGTGATCAAGAAGACGGAGGATCTTCAACATTTGTCTCTGTCAGGAATCATCTCCATCATCAAAGCTTGTGATTCGGATGACAAGCAAAAGGTGCAAAATCTTAATGCTGCAGCTCAGCCACGTTGCACACCTGCTACAGTTTCGACATCCGCTCCTGTTGTTCCAGTACCTGTTGAGTATCATGTTCCTGTGCTGGTACGATATATCAAACATGCTTTACATGAGGTATTTTCTGATCTATGCTCTAATGCTTGTGCTGAAAAGGCTAAATATTACGTAGGATATAACTCTGAGTTAGTAAGAGAAAACGATGAGCTAAAAGGAAAGATTTCTTGTCTTAATAGCCGAACTTCATCTTACAAACTTAGAGTAGAAGCCTTAGAAAAGGATGTCGTTCAATACAATAATGATTTAAGCAATAAAACTTGTCTTGTCATGCATCAGAAGAAAGTTATTGATGAACTTAGTGCTGAGCTAGATTCTATGAAATCAAAATTTGAAAATGCCGATTTCCATTTTAGAAAATTTGAATGTTCTAGTGAGCGTGTTGAGAAAATGATAAGTTCAAAACTCAGGTTTAGGGAAACCAAAGGAGCTGGTATAGGTTTTGTAGAAATTGCACCTCCCTACAATCACAACTACATCGGATTGCCTCTTTCGGATGAGGAAATAGAAAATGAGAAAAATATGGAATATGGGAAGGGGTTGGTGGTGGAACCTGCAAAGAGTGTTCCCATAAAGATAACAGAGCCAAAGGGGTTAGTGGTAGAGCCGGTTAAATCTGTGCCAATTAAGATTGCTGAACCAGAAGGGCACATGAAACAATCTAAGTATGTTGCTCTGTAACATCGCAAAATTTTCACGAAACTTTTATACGAAACTTTTATACGAAAAGCCCTTATTATCCTTAATTCTATACTAAGGTGCCCAAGTCTATATTTACTTTTCCTAACTCACAATATATATATATATATATATACACATCTATATAATGCATTTTTTTTTCTAATAATAATAATAATGATAATAATAATTATAATTCAGCTTTTAAAAAAAAAATATATGTATTTATACTACAACACAAATCTGATTTTTGTAATAAAGCCCCATCTCCTTTTAGCCCAGTTTGACCGGCCCAGACCCCCCAAGCCCAAACAACATGGCCCAACCCCCCTTTCCCTTTCCCTTACTTTTAAAAAATAAAAACGGGGGAACCGCTCCACCCAGGATTCGAACCGGACACAACACACACACACACAGCGTCTATCACCACCCGGGCTATGCCCTTTACTTGGTATTAAGCCAACTTTAATTTTATTTATACACATTTTCATTTCTTTTTTTTCCTTCTTCCCTGGGTCACGAACAAACAGCAGCAGCATACCTTTTTATTTTATTTTTTTTTTCTTTCTTTGATTCAGCAATCACACACAAATCACAATTTGACTTATAATCGTAATTATCGGCCTAAATTGGTTTACCAAAACGTTAATTATCAATTGACTAATAATCAATTAGTCATAAAACGCGTGTGATTATTAATTCGTGGTCAACCTTCCAATTAACCAAACCCATTGAACCTCAGTATAAATAGATGATCCTCGAGCCTTAACAACTCGCTCACTCATCTCTCTTAACCCCCAATTCTTCTGAAACATCTCTGCTATTACGATTTTGAACGCCGTTGACTTATATCTTTGACCCGGCAATTATCCACGAAACAAACACTGTGAGTTCTATATTTTTTGTGGGTTTCATTAATCGGCAATCAAACAACGAAAGCCCCATCATTAATCGGGCTAAAACTTTCTGAATTGTTTGATTGTAGGATCTAGGGTTCGAAGTTTTGAAATGGGGATAATCACAATTTATCATACTATATTTATTTTAAAACAAACAAGAATAAACACAACCACAGGCCTAGGCCAAGTGGTTGTGTCTGTTGCTGGTAACCATGACTACCCGGGTTCGATTCCTGCTTGGGACACCCTTTTTCCACATTTTTTTTCTTTTCTAAAACAAACCATTTATAATTATTTATCATACATTAAAACCTTGTAAATTCATTTTTAAATAGTAAAACTTTTTTATAAATTCTACAAAAATTATATCATGTTGATCTGAGATAAAAGTTCAAAACCCAATTTTTAGTTTTCAAAAAATTTATTTATTTAATATATATAATAAATAAATCAAGTTTATTCTATTTTATTTATAAAAATCTATAAAAATATCGAAACGATCTTATTAATTTCCACAAAAATTATTTTAAGTTTTTATAACATTAAACTTTACTGAAATAATTTTTAATTCAGTAAAATCATTTATTTATATTTTTAATCAATTTTTGTTAGATTTAATCATAATTAAATCATAATAAATCCAATTTTCATCATTTTTGCACCAAAATTTTATACAAATTATTTTTAATCATTTAGAACAGAAATATGATTTTTAAAACAATAATTCTTTAATTTTAGTATTTTTGAATATTAAAGTTAAATTTTGACAATTTGTAACAAATAGATTAAATAATCTATTTTAAAGAAAATAATTTCACAAAAATTATTTTTATACTTTAAACACATTCTTGTGACCATCCTAGATTTAACATTTATAAAAAAGATTTTTAGTTATTTATTTACTAAATTTCTCTCAATTGGCGAATATTTTTAATATTAATCAAACGAGCATTTATCCCCAAATTCGAAGCCCTAGAACTTATACATTTGTAGACTTGATAGACTTAGACATATTTATTACCTCATTTTAGGGTGATACTTGATACATTTGGTCAACACATTTCTCAACAGATATAACATTTTACCAAGGTGAGTTTTACATAGCCCCTTTTCTATTTATCACCATTTTTGGGGTGAAACATGTTTATAACATCATCATTGCAATTCAATCATCAATGTGTCTATGTGTTTTCTATGTTGCATTATGTCTTGAGCATGATTAGAGTAAGCACCATTCTAGCATAATCATTAACATTGATCAGCCGGCGGTATACATTGATAGATCTATTGGACTGACAATCCCACCCGGATACGTGCCTCCTACAAAGGTTACGTGGGTGTTTGTTATCGTATAACATATTGGACCATGAGCGTATGGTATGTATCATTTTATAACAGTCATCAGGGTTGATTATGCACTCGATTTATTTCTAGTATGTTCTCACATATGGACTAGATTGACATGACACATGAATTGCACAACATTTTATTCAATCATCAAAAACCTATGTAATTCTCACCAACTTTTGTTGACCCAAAACATTTTCAACTTAACATGTTTCAGGTTCTAATTGCTTGAAGATTTGAATTGATGCTTGAAGATATGTGTATAGTTTTATTCAATTTGATGTACAAGTTCTAGAACAATTGTATGTAACTCGTTTAAATTATTTAATGAAATTTATTATTCACCATGAGCTACTGAACAATCATCAATACGTGACATCCCGATGTTTCCGCCATCGGTTGGGGTGTTACAGATTGGTATCAGAGCCATGGTTATAGGGAATTAGGTTATTAGAAAAATAATCTAGTCTATAACCATAGGATTTAACCAGTACTTGCTTCTTCACTTGTAATCTCTATCTTCATCCTACTTCTTATCCCTACTATCATCCTTACAAGAAGATGCTCTACATCACTAGAATCACTCTTAGACTAATAAGGCAAAACCCTCAGGTTTAACCTGAACCACCTTGAGATCTCGTCGAAGTTCTGGATTTTAATAACGAACACGTGCAATCTGGAAGGGTGAACGCCTGTATTCTGAGTCTTCTGTCTAGGCTGGCATTGCGCATATATCCCAATCAGACGAGGGACCCGGATGCCTACCTGGGAATTCTCGGGATGAGTGTTCACTTATAGGCTAAAGCACGTCTTCATATGTTATTAGTATTTAGAATCTTTGATAAGTCAACGTTTTCGTTTATTCGTTTTAATTAATGAATAAATGATTACATTCCTTATATCACCTCATTCATGCCACATTGAACCTTCATTGTGTCCCTTACGGATCATGTCTCCACGTCGTAGCACTCGCAATAACAGTGGTGAAAAACCAAGAGGAAAGTAACAACAACCACAACAACAACAAAAACAACAAAGGTGTTGATGCCCGACTGGCTGCGATTATCCACAACCTTGCTCAGGTTACTAATCCTAATCGTCCTGGTAATTTCAACTATGGTCAATATCACTACCGTAACCGATGCCCTAAACTAAACCGAGATCAAGACCCTCCAGCTACCTAACCGCAAGTCTCACCATTTGACTATTGGTTGCTTTTATTCTATGTATTGACGCTATTTGATTCAAGTAATAAAATTCAAGTATTATCATAACATCTATGTGCATGTTTGTCTAAATGTGAATTAATTGCTATATCTATAATCATACTTGCTTATTTACAACAATTAGTTAACTACCAAACAACCAGCTTAACGATTAGTAGAGGTCATCATGTCTTTCCAACAGTCGGGAGAGGCCCTACCACCTGCTCAACGACTGGCGGAGACTATCAGACCTGCTTAACAATCGGTAAAGTCATAAAAGGACGCAAAACCCTAATGTAAGGTAAAATGGTAATTACGGTCCGGAACGTAATCATGAATTTACAGGTACATTAAGGTAGTGTGAAATTTTATCAAGGTTTCCAGTGGTTGACAAATTGTAACCTAGTGTTTCTCTTAACTTCGGGACGAAGTTCCTAAAAGTAGGGGAGACTGTAACATCGCAAAATTTTCACGAAACTTTTATACGAAACTTTTATACGAAAAGCCCTTATTATCCTTAATTCTATACTAAGGTGCCCAAGTCTATATTTACTTTTCCTAACTCACAATATATATATATATATATATATATATATATATATATATATATATATACACACATCTATATAATGCATTTTTTTTTCTAATAATAATAATAATGATAATAATAATTATAATTCAGCTTTTAAAAAAAAATATATGTATTTATACTACAACACAAATCTGATTTTTGTAATAAAGCCCCATCTCCTTTTAGCCCAGTTTGACCGGCCCAGACCCCCCAAGCCCAAACAACATGGCCCAACCCCCCTTTCCCTTTCCCTTACTTTTAAAAAATAAAAACGGGGGAACCGCTCCACCCAGGATTCGAACCGGACACAACACACACACACACAGCGTCTATCACCACCCGGGCTATGCCCTTTACTTGGTATTAAGCCAACTTTAATTTTATTTATACACATTTTCATTTCTTTTTTTTCCTTCTTCCCTGGGTCACGAACAAACAGCAGCAGCATACCTTTTTATTTTATTTTTTTTTTCTTTCTTTGATTCAGCAATCACACACAAATCACAATTTGACTTATAATCGTAATTATCGGCCTAAATTGGTTTACCAAAACGTTAATTATCAATTGACTAATAATCAATTAGTCATAAAACGCGTGTGATTATTAATTCGTGGTCAACCTTCCAATTAACCAAACCCATTGAACCTCAGTATAAATAGATGATCCTCGAGCCTTAACAACTCGCTCACTCATCTCTCTTAACCCCCAATTCTTCTGAAACATCTCTGCTATTACGATTTTGAACGCCGTTGACTTATATCTTTGACCCGGCAATTATCCACGAAACAAACACTGTGAGTTCTATATTTTTTGTGGGTTTCATTAATCGGCAATCAAACAACGAAAGCCCCATCATTAATCGGGCTAAAACTTTCTGAATTGTTTGATTGTAGGATCTAGGGTTCGAAGTTTTGAAATGGGGATAATCACAATTTATCATACTATATTTATTTTAAAACAAACAAGAATAAACACAACCACAGGCCTAGGCCAAGTGGTTGTGTCTGTTGCTGGTAACCATGACTACCCGGGTTCGATTCCTGCTTGGGACACCCTTTTTCCACATTTTTTTTCTTTTCTAAAACAAACCATTTATAATTATTTATCATACATTAAAACCTTGTAAATTCATTTTTAAATAGTAAAACTTTTTTATAAATTCTACAAAAATTATATCATGTTGATCTGAGATAAAAGTTCAAAACCCAATTTTTAGTTTTCAAAAAATTTATTTATTTAATATATATAATAAATAAATCAAGTTTATTCTATTTTATTTATAAAAATCTATAAAAATATCGAAACGATCTTATTAATTTCCACAAAAATTATTTTAAGTTTTTATAACATTAAACTTTACTGAAATAATTTTTAATTCAGTAAAATCATTTATTTATATTTTTAATCAATTTTTGTTAGATTTAATCATAATTAAATCATAATAAATCCAATTTTCATCATTTTTGCACCAAAATTTTATACAAATTATTTTTAATCATTTAGAACAGAAATATGATTTTTAAAACAATAATTCTTTAATTTTAGTATTTTTGAATATTAAAGTTAAATTTTGACAATTTGTAACAAATAGATTAAATAATCTATTTTAAAGAAAATAATTTCACAAAAATTATTTTTATACTTTAAACACATTCTTGTGACCATCCTAGATTTAACATTTATAAAAAAGATTTTTAGTTATTTATTTACTAAATTTCTCTCAATTGGCGAATATTTTTAATATTAATCAAACGAGCATTTATCCCCAAATTCGAAGCCCTAGAACTTATACATTTGTAGACTTGATAGACTTAGACATATTTATTACCTCATTTTAGGGTGATACTTGATACATTTGGTCAACACATTTCTCAACAGATATAACATTTTACCAAGGTGAGTTTTACATAGCCCCTTTTCTATTTATCACCATTTTTGGGGTGAAACATGTTTATAACATCATCATTGCAATTCAATCATCAATGTGTCTATGTGTTTTCTATGTTGCATTATGTCTTGAGCATGATTAGAGTAAGCACCATTCTAGCATAATCATTAACATTGATCAGCCGGCGGTATACATTGATAGATCTATTGGACTGACAATCCCACCCGGATACGTGCCTCCTACAAAGGTTACGTGGGTGTTTGTTATCGTATAACATATTGGACCATGAGCGTATGGTATGTATCATTTTATAACAGTCATCAGGGTTGATTATGCACTCGATTTATTTCTAGTATGTTCTCACATATGGACTAGATTGACATGACACATGAATTGCACAACATTTTATTCAATCATCAAAAACCTATGTAATTCTCACCAACTTTTGTTGACCCAAAACATTTTCAACTTAACATGTTTCAGGTTCTAATTGCTTGAAGATTTGAATTGATGCTTGAAGATATGTGTATAGTTTTATTCAATTTGATGTACAAGTTCTAGAACAATTGTATGTAACTCGTTTAAATTATTTAATGAAATTTATTATTCACCATGAGCTACTGAACAATCATCAATACGTGACATCCCGATGTTTCCGCCATCGGTTGGGGTGTTACATGCTCCACTTAGTGATGTTCCTATTGCTAAATTTGTTAAATCAGAAAGCGATGAAATGAGCAACCATGTTAAATCTGAAAATAACAACTCTGACATTGTCGATGCTGACAAAGCTTCAACAAAATCAAATTCCTCGTTAGGATCAATTGAATATATGTTGTTTAAAAGCATTGCCAAATCTATAAACTCTAAAAGCTCTTCAAGTTTGTCAACTGAGTCTGAAACATCAGATGGATCTGACTCATAAAACATGTTTGATTCAAAAATTGTCGGGACAGGAACAGTAAAGGAAGTAACTACTGAATTTAAATGTGTGAATAATTTTGATGCTTCTACCTCGTATGCAGATAAAGTTAAGGTAGAGGTTAAGGTTGAAGAGGATGATGTTGTTTGCACTAATAATGCAGATGTTTGTGTGAAACAATCTAATTTATCTGCAGATGCTGAACCATATGTGAAAAAGACTGTTTCTGAGCTATCTGTTAATGGCACGACTGATAAATACGTGCCACCATTTAGAAAAACTACCTATGCTAACTCTCATGAACAGGTTCCTGAAGTCAAACAGAAAGCTCAAAGACAGTCAACATCGAAAAGACAATCTTGTTCACACGAGTGTTCAGGATCTTCTAAGCAGAGCAGAAAAAGTAAGAAACCTGCAAACAAGTCATCAAACGGATCTCATCACTCACATTCTTCGGTGGGATCTAACAGACCGGGACTTGCTCCTTATGCAAAAAAGCAGACATGCTATAACTGTGGAAGACCTGGTCACATTGCAAGAAACTGCGCACATCGTCCTTATGTGCCCTATTATACACAATATCAGAAGGTTATGTCTAGGGAAAACTTATACTCCAAGTCAATGAAGGTTGAAAAACCTAAGGCAAGGAAGAATGTGAATCCCATAGTCAAACCGTCTGATGGAGAATGGAATGCTGCCAAGAGCAAACGGAATGTTGTTCAACCACAGAAGTCTAAAAAACCTAAGAAAACGAAAGTTGCTACTCCGAAAGTAGCAAAACCGGTTCTTAAGCCTAAGCAAGTTTGGAAAGCAAAGGCGGCAGCAGCAACTGGTCCAAATGAGAATAAGGACATGTGCTTGAGAGAAGTGTCTTACATAGATGCTTCGGGAGTGCCCAGGACCGCGATGGCCTGGGTACCAATGTTTAACTAATCTCCTTATTCATGCAGGGACAGCCAAGGAGGATTATCAATAACCACTGGTGTGTTGGTAATGGTTGTTCCAAGCATATGTTAGGTGACATCTCTCTGTTACATACCTCTACATCTTTTAACACAGAGTATGCTTCATTCAAAGGAGATAAGGGAGGTAAGGTCAGCATGGCAGGTACATTTAAATTTGATGCACAAACTTAAAAAAAAAAATTGATTGGTCGTTATTTGAGAATGGTTATAGAAAAGAACAAAAAGATTTTCTTATTTTTAAGTAAATTTTATACATAAATTTGTCTTTTCCCTTTATTTATGCACAAAATTTAGGGGGAGAATGGAGATATTCAAGGAAAATACAAAAATAGTGTTTTATTTTATTTATGTACAAAATTTAGGGGGAGATAGGAGAGAAAATGAGAAAAATGCAAAAACATGTGAAAAAGAGTAAACTACAAAAAGAGTTTTTGTTGTATCACTTGTGAAAAAGGCTGACACACGTAAGACCAGCATTGAAACGGTTAGGCTCTAGGGTGATATGTTGGTAGGCTTGGTCCTTACGATTGGAAAACTGGCTGATCTAATGACACACTTAAAGATAACATATGGCCTCAGTAAGAAACGTCACTTGGAATTGGTACATTTGTTATTTGAATGCTTGTGTGACGTCCCGATACACACTGTGTTCTAGGTCTGAAATCATTTCCTGAAAAACTCGTGTATCCCCTTTGTTTTGTGTAAGCAAAGACCTGGGGATGCTAGGCAATGTCAGCTTCTGCTACATCCAGATATATGTTGTCCTAGCTGTACATTGTCGAGCTGTAGATCAAAAATGCCAAAAGAGGCCAATGAGCCCAAAAAGATGCCAATATGCACAACAAAAGAGGCCTTCTAGAGTCCACAACACCAAAACCTATATCACTTGAGAAATCAAATTGATTTGTATATTATACCACTCTATTTCTTAATGATCTATTCTTTTCTCTTCTCAACCAAGTCCTAGTTAAGGTTTCAGAATTCTAGAACAGACACCGTGAAAATATGTGGTAGGGAAACTGCTTGCATGATAGAGTGTATCGCATATAATTCTAGGATTTGATTGTGACTTGCTTGAGTGTCCATAATTAATACACCAAAACATGATAAATTAATCACGGACAATCAAATAAGAAGGTCTAAGGCAATAAGTTTAAGTGGACGAATATACTGGCAATTGCCCAGACTGACTGGAGTAGATCCGTGTTGATAAGTGTCCCTGAGTCTAAATCACAGTGATTTAATCCCCCCCAAAAAAATAGTTATTTTTATTTCAATTTCTTTTTCATTTATTTTGATTCTTATTGTTTTGCTTTTGTTTATTTTTTTTAGTTTAATTTTATAAAATCAACCATTCTTGAAGTTTTACAGATCATCCAAAAGATTTAATGAAATTCAAGTTTCTTGTGAAAATTTCAATTGGAAGTTCTTGGATTTACTTGGTGTTCATGTGTATACTGGATCCTCTGTTATATTTTACGTTTGCTTACAAAGTTCTGAGAATGTGCAGAATTCGATTTGAATCAAGAAACAGGGGTTGAAGAAGAATGATTTCCAGTTGCTGACAAGCATGAAGCACCGAAATGGGAAGATGTACCTGAGCCAGAAGAACTTGATGTGATTGCATGTTCTGATAATGAAACACATGCAGAAGTACCTGTGATCCTGCTTGAAGACAATGACTGGAAAAGAAAGATATATGAGAATCCTACTCTCACATCTTCTTTTAGCAAATGATCAACTGAACGCTGCTGATGTTGATCCAAGTGTGGATCTTACTCCCAGAAATGAAGAAGTGGCCCGAGTTTGAGAGTGTAAAAAAAA
Organism: Ambrosia trifida; assembly: GCA_028751855.1. NCBI lineage: Eukaryota > Viridiplantae > Streptophyta > Magnoliopsida > Asterales > Asteraceae > Ambrosia > Ambrosia trifida. The sequence goes on from CM054130.1 coordinate 67,251,724, forward strand.
AAGACTTTCAACAAAAACAACACCAACACCCCAGCAACAATATAGGGGGAGATCACAATGCTGCATTCATGTTATGAAGACCATTTGATAGCATCAGTCTAGGGGGAGATTGTTGGGTCTAGATTATTGAGACTGACGCTATCAAATAAGTATTGGTGATTAATATTTTAGTTATGATATTTGGAACCGAAAACACTTGAGTTCTCGGTTATTTAAGTTGTTTGGGCCGAGAACTAGTTAGTTCTCAGTTGGGCTTGGGGTAGGCCATGTGGGCCAAACCTAGCATAGGACCCATATAATGTTTTATTCTTGTCATTTGTTAGGTTAGCGGTTTCTATCAATAATATTCAAAGCTCTCTAGTATTAGACGAATCCATCAGAGATCGTATGCTAGTTCAAATTAATCATTCAATCGTTCATATTATTTGTTTCTTGAATTACTATCATCTTTGATTCCGCCATCGATTGATAGTTACATGATATCGGATTTATATTTTTTGGGACTTACAGTAGATAATCGAATCCTCGTGTATAACTAAGGATTAAGTTTGATGCAACACACAACCAAGTTTCCATAGTTTGGTTATCATGGGTAACTAGTTCATGTTTGAGAAGGTGAAGGATATGAATTTAGTTCTTGAGAGGATGATGAAAAATCTTGAAGCAGAATCAAGGTTGTGAGAGATAGTGACTGTGAAGATAGTTGATAAAGAGTTTATTTTATAGTAAGGAGATTATGTAGCGGTGTAAATTTTGGGGTTTGGATCAAAGGTTATAATCAAGTGTATAAGAAAACATGATTGTGGTATATGCCAAATATTGTAAAAATTTGAACAAGTTGAAAATGAGTGAGTGTCGATGGAGAATCTAGAGACTAGATATTATTCCTATGGATAAAAAAATCTTATTTTCAAAATTGGTTTTATACATAAAGCAAAAGTTGTTAAATAGTACAAGCTAAGTGGGCCTTGATTAAAATATTTCCGTTAGTTGGAGATTTTAAACATGACATTAGGTTTTGAAGATCAAGGTTCTATTAAGTGATTTTTAATAGTTTAAAGCATTATATAGAAAATTGTTTGTTACGTCAATAAATAAACAATTGAATTTAAGTTCGAGGACATCTTTTGACAAAAATATGTACTTTGTAAAGTTACTAGGTAATGAAAATACAACAGGATTTAGAAATCTTTAGTTTGTGCTAAGGTATGAGGTTATAGTTTTTAAAAATAAGTAACGTGTGGAGAAATGAAATAATATGATTTGGGTAGGGTGTTGAATATTTAAAAAGTGGCTACGATGGTAAGGTGAAGTGTGATTGTGAAATCCATAGATGGTTATGAAATGAGATTGATTTAAGCTGTAAAATTTTGAGATTTTAGAGCTTAGTTTAAGGAAAGTGAGTGTAATCATTTATTCATTAATTAAAACGAATAAACGAAAACGTTGACTTATCAAAACTTCTAGATTCTAATAACATAATGAAGACATGCTTTAGCCTATAAGTGAACACTCATCCCGAGAATTCCTAGGTAGGCATCCGGGTCCCTCGTCTGATTGGGATATATGCGCAATGCCAGCCTAGATAGAAGACTCAGAATACAGGCGTTCACCCTTCCAGATTGCACGTGTTCGTTATTAAAATCTAGAACTTCGACGAGATCTCAAGGTGGTTCAGGCTAAACCTGAAGATTTTGTCCTATTAGTCTAAGAGTAGATCCAGTGATGGAGAAGCAATCTTCTTGTAGGGACTAAGATAGGGATAAGAAGTAGGAGGAAGATGGAGATTAGAAACAAGTAGGGTTGCAAGTAAAAGGAGCAAGTACTGATTATAATCCTATGGTTATAGACTAGATTATTTTTTTTTTCTAATAACCTAATTCCCTATAACCATGGCTCTGATACCAATCTGTAACACCCCAACCGATGGCGGAAACATCGAGGTGTCACGTAAGAATGAGTATACAGTAGCACATGGTAACCAAATTTTAATTGAAATTAATTTAAAGTGAAAATATCCAAAAATGGAAATACATAATGTGTTTCAAGTGGCAATCTAATACATCACAAAAACCAAACAAGCATAGACTTCAAATTGCCTTCTCATGAAAATACTCTAGTCTTCATGCATCATTATTTCCTGTTGAGTTGTGAAAATGAGGGGGGGGGGGGGGGTCAACTAGAAGTTGTTGAGAATACATAAGCCATGTCAAGCAAATAGTTTAAGTATAAAAGTTTAGCAATTCATATGTCTATCGTAAGTTTAAGTCTACATGAATAAACATAATATGTTGAATCGACATAATCAAACCTCCGACTAGTTTAGGTCCATCCCGTCATCCACGGTTCACCTTAATAATATGTTGGAACGATAACAATCACCCACGCTACCTATGTAGGAGGTACACGTATCTGGGTGGGATTGTCAATCCAATAGATCTATTATTGAGTATCGCCGGCTTGGCCATACCTAATGATTATGTAATGTTGAAACTCGTTGAAACTCGTTGAAACTGTTGTTGTTGTCTAATTCATGAGGCATTAAAATTTACAACTAGACATGCATGTAGAATTGCTTAAGTATAATGTTGCAAGTATGAAGAATTGCATAAACATGGTTACGTAAACTCACCTTAGCAAAGTATTAAGTCTCGAGAAATAGAATACTTGTAGCCCCAAAGTTGCCAATTACAAGAGCTTATAATCAAAGCTTCAATTGTAGAAGTAATAGACTATAGAAGAAAGGTATGAGGGAAAGTTTAATCGGATTGAAACAATCGATTTAGAGGTGCAAAGTATAATGGGTCATAGGTGGGTTTTTATACTAGTTTTGGATTCAATTAGCCATTCAAATTGGTCAACACCATAAAGTAAGGTTTTATGATGAATTGACTATTTGACTAAGACTTTGACTGTTTGACTAAGACTTTGACTATGACTAAGACTTTGACTCCAAGAATTATGTTTGTCAAGACTTTGACTCTTGACTCAAGGCTTTATTTTGAAATGAATTTATACCTTCCTTGTTTGAGATTATAAATGTAATTGGAAAAATGATTAGCTTTAAATAAGAAAAAAAAATCATTAGTTTGAATTAGAAAATAAAAAACACCGTCTTATAAAATGACGATTTTATAAATAGAATTAGGATAGGACATATGTCATGATTGAAGATTTTTTTTTTAAGTACAATGATAAAATGAACTTAGAAAAATAGAGTTCACGGATAAAGATAAGAATACTTAGAAATAAATTAGACTTTATATCATGGATCGAGAAATACTTTAATGCAAAATAAATGGGAAAATTCATGAGGTTACAATCAAGTACTTAGCCTCTAAAGGTGTAGGTACCCTATCAAGCAATTGACTAAATCCAAGAGATATAAAACTCTTATCGGCACCAGAATCGAATAAAACCGTAGCATAGCGATTATCGAGAAGAAACATACCGGTAACAGTGTCAAGATCCTGTCGAGCCCCGCTCGAACCAATCACGAAGGCGCGAGCATTCCTGCCTCCGCCACCGTTGTTTCCATTACCCGATCCATTCTTCCCAGCCTCGCCCTGCTTCAACTTGGGGCAGTTACGTTTGTAGTGACCAAGCTCACCACAGTTATAGCACCCTTGTTTTCCCTGGTTTCCCTGGGGAGCAGCAACCTGAGGGACTGGGGATGGCGTAACCGGCGGGTTTCGGTTTCCCAGAGGGTTGGACCTACAATCCTTGGCTTGGTGCCCAATCTTATGGCACCGATGGCAACGGTCCTTATCATCACAAGGACCGGTATGATGATAGTTACACCGATCACATTTCGGCAACTTCCCAGCATAAACCCCCGGTTGTCGCTCAGACGATGATCCCCCAACATCAGACCTCTTCACCTGCTGAGGCTGAGCTGAACTCGAGCCTTTACCCACGCCTTCCCACTTTCGTTTGTTGCTCTCGGCAGCCTTCACAGTAGCGCCTCGGGGAGGCAAGACTCCTTTAGCTACCTTCATATTGGTCAGCCTATGAGCCAACCGAACCACCTCAGAATAAACAGTAAGATTGCCCGCAGCTACCAATCCTGCGACCTCCGGCACTAACCCAGAAATATAGTGCTCAATCCTCCTGTATTACGGTGTGTGAAAATCCGGGCACAACACTGCCAGCTCGTTGTGTCTAGCTGTATAAGCTTCAATCTCAGACCCCACCATCTTGTGATTCCAAACCTCATGCTCGAGCTTCTGGATCTCATCCCTCGGGCAGTACTCGCTTTTCAAAAGCTAAACGAACTCTGTCCAGGGCATAGCATGAGCTTCCCCAATCCCATGGTCTGGGTGGTGGAGTTCCACCAAGTCAGAGCTTGACCCTCCACGGTCGCAGAAGCAGGTTCCACTAAAGTTGTGGGGTTTGCAATCCATAAACTTCTTGTAGGAGCACTAGGGTGGAGGGGGATTGACAGCACCACCTGGAACAGACACACAGGTAAATAACAAGAAAAGGTATAGTACCCTAGAACAAGGTAGAATAGGTGGGAATTGACGTACCACCCATATCATTGTGAGCAGCTTGGAATGCAGCCAAGGCAATGTTCACGTGTTGCTGCATCAGATTGTCCAACTCTGCTTGGGTCATATTAATGTTTCCACGGCCACCGCCGCCACCATGGCCGCCAGCACGACCGCCAGCACGGCCACCTCTGCGACCTCCACGAGCTCCTGACATCTTCTGTCACAACATGAAACAAAAGACTTAGGCTTGCCCGTGGTACAACCCATTAGGAATTTCAAGAAACTAGACCGGGCCCAGTTTCGGGTCCATCCGTTCAAACACAAAGTCCACTAGGGTTCCCATGCATCACAGTTTATGATCTCGTGTGCACCCGACATGATAAACTGTTCTACATGGTCCTCCAGGCGTGCTTTAAGTTTGAAGTTCAAGTCACCGAACACTATCACCCAATCATGGCGTTATCATAAGTATAAGTATAAGTATAAGATAGTATGTAGGAGAACGAGCGTGTCCATTGGGGCATAGAAGGGAGATGTCCGAATCCCTGGACAGATCTCAAGAGTATGCCGAAGCTACCCCAATGTACACCGTCGTCAAGAAGGTCCAATAGTATATCGCTCGCCGTCGAATCATGGTAAGGATGGCTCAAGAAATAGAATGATAAAGAGTAAACAGATGATGTAGCGTAGAAGATGATGACACCGACACCCCGACAAGTTATATCGTTACCAACATGTTAAGACTCGACCATCTGTGACCGTCTAGTGTGTGCGACTCGGCTATAGACTAGACTCTACATGTAGTCCTAGTTCATTATAACCGTTGGCTCTGATACCAATCTGTCACACCCTCAAATTCCACGTGCAGGGTTTTACCGTGAGGCGCGTGACACACCAGGATCCCATTCAACGATCACAATAAACAAACAACAAACATGCATTCATATATATATTTAAAACCAAAACATCATGCTTTGAGCCGTAAACCAGCAGTGGAAGCATTTCTTGTTTACAACCAAAAGACATATTATAGTTTACAAAACATTGTTTAATATGCTTCAAAATTCTAGACGCTGTGCATGATTCCGTGCGCCTAGTCCATTAACTGCAACCTTAGCGACCTGAGAAAACATGCGAAAAATGTCAACATATAATGCTGGTGAGTTCACAAGTTTTCTTTTATAAAGGCGTTGTTGTAAGCAAAACAAGTTCCAGAAGTGTTTTGAGGTGTGTGGGAGGCTTAGGATCTGTTAGGGTTGCACTAAGGGTGTTTGGGGAGTCAAGGGTTGTATTTATAGGTGTTTTGACTCATGCATAGCAGATCAGGCGAGTAGGAAAACTCATCAGGCGATTAGAAGCTCTAATCGCCTATATAATGGATATTAGCAACTCTAATCGCCATAATGTGCTACAATCGCCTATAACAATGGCGATTAGGAGCCCTTCTGGTTCCTAATCGCATATAGTGTTCTTGATTGGGTTTTTGGCGCGTCAAACACTATTTTAACATATATAAACATGTATTCACATACCAATAAGTCACATAATGATTACAAACATATAAAGCATGATAACTAACACGTTTACATCCGTTCACCAATTCCCGGACTCAAGACTTGCGTGTGTGCGTTAAACCCGGTGATTCCACGAATCACCAATCCTTTTACACATGGTTATGGACCGACTCCCGATGATCCCGCGGAGCATCGTAACGACTCCCGATGATTCCCCAGAATCATCATAACGACTCGACTGACCCAATTAAGTACGTAATATGCATGACTCGCTAAGGTAGACTTACTGGTTTAGTAAATGTTACTAACCTGAGTATGTCGGGTGTCACACTTGATGGATGAAATGATTGGAAAGAGGATTGGTCGTGAATCTAAGGATCGCGAATTGTAGAATACGGACATGTAAAACTGATGCATAAGTCACCCACGGGGTCATAGAAGCGGATGTAACTCCGATTTTTGTAGACTCCGTCACCGGAGGACTCATATCCGTCTTATACGTCAGTTGTTTTGGCATAGCCCCGAACGTGTGTGTTGCCGCTACAATCCTCGTGCTGACCATCTTGTGGCTTTTTCCCTTTGTGACTCTACTCTTGCGCGTGAGAGCTGAAGCTCAGCATCTTCCTGGATTTCTGTTTCGGTTTCAACGTCATTTTGTGACAACTAGCAAATTCCGTACAACATTTTATGTGATTTTAATCATGTTTTTGAAGTAATTAACATGGTTTAAGGTTAATTTTAATTAAATGAGTTTTTACGAGTCCTACGATGTCCTACTCGATGTTCGTGGACGCCTTGATGCTTTCAAAGAAAGATTGGCGCGTGTATAGCTTTAACGAACTGACATTGGTAAAAATTTGTCAAATTGGACTAACATAAGATTACTTTATGTAAATACGGCGTGTATTTGCTATTAAAGCAATCAGAAGTGAAATCGGCGCAAAATTACGGTCAAATACGCAGCGTTTTGGAATCGCGGAAAGGAACTAACAAAGGAATTGAACGTTACAACTCGTGGTTTTAACCATAATCGTAGTTTTGGGATAATTATTTATCATAAATAATGTTATTTATTGAATTTCAGAACATAACAGATCGTCTAATCGAAGGAAACCTTGATCGAATCTTATAAGGCGATTTAAACGCTTGTGTTGAACGCACGCGTTGGATGACGGAAATAGTTATATTTTTGCTCAGTTTAGTTGTGTTTTTCATTACGAACATATCCGACTAATTTTTAATTCCACTTTGCGAGCTGAAAAATAAACCGAAACACTATACGTCTAAACGGGTTGGTATACACGGTATCGACTCACCTACCTCAAACCCTAATTATATAAGCATCTTAACACTCTTTCTTCGTCATTTTGGCAGCCACCAAATTCAAAGAACACCCTAATTTCTCTCATCACCCCCCCCCCGCTCTCTCTCTCTCTCCACGCCATCTCCCTCTCAACTCGGCCCTCTCTCCTCCTTTCCTTGGCAGCAGCGGCCGGCACCACCATCCATGGTGGTGGCAACGTGTCTTTTAGACCCGAAAATGGGTTGTGGTGTTCGATTATGGTGTTTCAAGGCAGTAAAGGTCATGGGTTTTACAAGATAATTTTAGATGAGGTTGTGGTGGCCGATTATGGGTGGTTTCGGGTGGTTCTAGGTGGTGGTGATTGTGCGGATCTGGTTGGAGCTTCGGTCGTTCGCATGGTGGTTCTCGGTTGTGGGGTCTGGTGTGACACCAGTCAACGATCCAGGTCAACATCGGTACGCATTTTACTTATTATTATATCATTTCATGTGCATAATTAGACATTTTTGCACACATTATAACCCCCTAGTCTAGTAAAGCACAAGTTATTGAGGGAACTCGATAAATCACCCGTTTATGCATACAACATCCGAACTATACAAAACAATTGGCGTTGAACAGTCAAGCCAATCACATGCTCAATAAAGAGTAACTGGATGCCGGATAACACAATTGTACAAATGACGAATACACATGGCAATACCTAGGTGAAGAGTTACACAATCCACCTGAATCTAAACAACTACAAAGTGTTTCAATAGGGTTACCACCCTCACCAAATCACAAACACTTCCAAGGAACAAGCATATGTTATCAATGGGAGGCAATGCTTTCCTAACACACGATAACACTTTCCTAACACACGTACACACTTTAGTTTGATCACTAAATAACATGCATTCACAACTAATAGAATGTATACATGTTGATATCGTCATCCAACCCCAAAAGATATCCCTATGTTATAACTAAACGCGACCAATGATAACTTACATACCGTCCAGACAACACCTTACACTACCTATATATATATACATACATACGTGTACACATGGATACAACTACACATACACACGATCACACATGTTGAAACTTGTAATCTATACATATGTGTGTATGTAATCGGCCAACACCACAAGTAACACCAAGACAAGTCCTTATCACAAAACCTTACCCTATCTAGCTAAGTCTAAGGAAAGTACACTATCCTATCATCTATCACCCCTCATTTACACAGCTAAACAACACACAAACATTCCCACCTTCTTGATAATCGGCCGAGGATGATCTCACCACCATGACTCACCCTTTGTCTTGTCTAACATGCATGACACTTAGTTATACCAAAATAGCATGTACCATTTCCTTCCCAAGTGAAATACCTTTGCCTTTTCTTGCTTGCAAACTCACGGCTAAAGAGGGACAAAGAACAAGAGGTGACAACTACACAAGAGACAAAGATTGACAACTGATCATGGATCCATGATCTATCAATATTATCTAGAACCACATACCTTGCTTGTTTCTTGTCTTATGTTTCGGCCGATAATATTCCATCACATGTGGAGATGATGTAACTTGCCTATTACATCAAAGGAAGTAGCAAAACAAGCATGACACAATGCCCCTTCAAGTCAACACTTCCCCATTTGTAAACTCTTGCACCTGTCGGCTAGAAACATGGATAAGGAAGGCATGACATCAACTTGTATGGAACTAAATATAGGACAAGAATGATGCACCACTTCCCAAGATTGAATGCATATCTCTTTTGAACTTCCAACTAGCGGCCGATGGAAAGGAAAGGGACAATGGATGATTATATTGTCAACATTAATATTCTTTTGATGCATATTCCCTTTGATCGATCCATAATTAGAAGATATACTTGCCATCTTTGTTCTTGTCCACTTCCCATTCGAACCACTATATAAGGAGGTTATGGATCACCAACAATTGCCACATATGAAGTCTTTAATCCTCTAACAACTTTCGGATATCTCCAAACCATAGTCGAGTACTATCAAGCTTTCAAGGATCGAGGAAGGAAATCACAAGGCTTTCTAACACTAATCACCTCTTGGTAAGTTCTCTAAGCTTCTATACTTCAATTTTCCTCGACCCATTCCTGTTTACCCGATGTAACACCCCAACCGATGGCAGAAACATCGGGATGTCACGTATTGATGATTGTTCAGTAGCTCATGGTAAATAATAAATTTCAATAATTGATTTAAATACATTACATACAATTGTTCTACAAGAATTTGTACATTAAATGAGAAATACTAAATATGCATCTTCAAGCATTAACTCTAAACTCCAAGCAAGCTATAACATGAAACATGTTAAGTTTGAAAATATTTTGGGTCAACAAAAGTTGGTGAGAATTACATAGGTTTTGATAATCGAATAAAACTTGTACAATTCAAGTGTCATGGCAAGTCTAGTCCATATGTGAAAACATAATAGAAGTAAATCGAGTGCATAATCAACCCTTGTGACTGTTATATTGTGGTCCATCCTATACGCTCATGGTTCACTCGATTATGTTATGCGATAACAATCACCCACGCTACCTTTGTAGGAGGCACGTATCCGGGTGGGATTGTCAGTCCAAAAGATCTATCATTGTATACCGTCGGCTGATCAGTGTTAATGATTATGCTAGAATATTGTGCTTACCCTAGTCATGTTTAAGACATAATGCAACATAGAAAAACACATAGACACTTTATGATTGAATTGCATATAGAATGTTGTAACATGTTTCACCCCAAAAGTAGTGAAAAAAATAGAAAAGGGGCTATGTAAAACTCACCGGAAATTCACCGTGTAAATACTAGCAAGTAGAAACAAGTCTGAACTTGGATTAATTGAACCCTTGTATCCTAATACAAATAAATGGTGCCTTAAATTCTAATACAAATAAGCTTGTTTCGTTTCTTGGTTGTAAAGATAGTTTATTCAACTACCTAGACTCGCATTGTAAACAATACGTGTCTTAATGTGTGTATGACTTAACGAACCGATAGTAACTTGGTTTAGTTTCACGAAAATATATGCGTATGTATTGTTACTTAAAATAATGCTCTAATATGTCATTCAAAGTCTTGATTTGAAGTTATTGTTAAAAACACATTTTGGATAAAGGAATAATATTTGCGTAGCTTGAGTCGAACGTTAACTCGCTTCGTAGTTGGATAGCATGTGTGTCCATATATTATGACGAAATAATGTTTGGATGGAATTTATTAGTAAAATGTAGCTTTATTTACACGAAACCATGCGTCAAATGTGTTCCTTATATTTTATAAAAATTTGGGCAGAGTTTCCTCTGTTTTTGTAAGAAACCAGACAACACAAGTTGTCTATATTTTCCCAAAACATCAATTGTCCAAAAAATCAAAAAACGCAATACTAATTAACTAAATCTTTATACGCGATACATGGCTCGAGTTATTAAAGTCATAATAAGCGAGAAACTATATTTAATTTTGACAAGTAATATACATTCAAGTTAGTAAGTCGTAAGTCGGTTCGCTTCGCTTTACACATTTAAATAAAATATATATCAACACATATGTGAATTAACTTGAAGTAAGTAAAAGAAATAATACGGCGCGCGCTTATACCTTCCCGATATCTGACCTCGCGAACCAACACGTAACTCGCCCCGTATCGCGTGTCGACTGGTTTGACCATGGCTGACCGTTGACTAATGATGACCAGGACATGAAGGTTTGACCCGAAAGGAAATCAAACAAGAATCGAGACTTAAACCCAACGTCACCCCAAACCTAGTATTGTTGCGGTTCCAGAACGAATCTGACCCGGAAACCACCATCACATCTTTTTTTCCAGTCGGACACGTACACCAATCGGAATCAACCACCGGACGAGAACCAGTGCCCGGTACCACCACTGACCCGGTACCACCACTGACCTAAACATCACTGCTGAAACAGAACCTTGCTGAACCCAACCCGAACCTCAAACGACGAGCCAAACAGGATAGATCTAACTTTTCCGAGCACCTTGACCCCTTTAACCAGATCTGACTGAAATCCCACGTGACTGACCCTCAGTCAACGAAAACGCGACGAAAACAGCGGCAGAGGCTCTGTATAACGGGTTCTAAAATGGCGGGTGGAGGTGGTTGTTGGCGGCCCCCCGTCGTTCTTATTCAATCAGCGCCGCCACCACCAAGCAAGGTGGGGCCGTTCGCTGTTTAAAGGGAGGGTGAGGGAGAGAGACGTGAGAGATTATTGAGTGGTTTAATGGTGGTTGTGTGGTTGCTGCAAGGGACGAGAGGAGGAGCTGTGTTTTTGCGGCGCACAGATGGTGGCTAGTGATTGTTGTCGAAGGCTGCTCATCAAGAAGGGAAGGAGAGTCTTCGTGGAAAGGGGCAGAGAAAAGAGGAGGGCAGGAAAGGAAGGAGATGGGGTAAGGGGCTAGGGTTTTGGTGAAGAAGATGAATGAATAGGTTGTTATATAGATGGGGTTTTGTTGTAGGTTTGGTTAGGTTAAGGGATGGTACCGCGTATACGAGCCCGTAATGCCTCGGCGATTGTTTAAATTAGACAACTTTCTTAAGCATTAAAATAGTTATTTGTTAAATTTATTTATATCATCATACTTAAAATGAGTGGTTGGATTATATACTTGTTATATATTTTTAGTCACGTTTAAAAAAATTACAAGGATACAGGTCGGTTTACCAATATGTTATTACTTACAAACGCATTATTTGACGAATTTAAATAATTAAATTTATTAATGAGTAAGAAAGTATTTCTTGTTAACGAATTAAAATCGTTTTATGAATAGAAATATTAATATTATATTATTAGAGAAAAGCTGGGCGTTATAGTCTCCCCTACTTTTAGAAACTTCGTCCCGAAGTTATATAAAAACACGGGGTTGAGAGTGATTGGGTAGAATTTAGGGCAACTGTGGTCTGGAAAATTTTGTGTTTATGCACGACATAAATAGAATAATATGTTTCGAATAATTTGGATAAGAGTCTTGAAATCGCAAGGAGGATAAGAATCTTAAGTTTTAGGAATCCTAAAAGTAGTGCATGAGTTAATGGACTATAGAAAGTCTAAATGGACTACCAGGTAACTAGAGTTCATAATTTGTTATTTACCGAAAAACCTTGATAGAATTTCACACTACCTTAACGTACCTGTAAATTCATGATTACGTTCCGGACCGCAATCACCAATTTACCTTACATTAGGGTTTTGTGTCCTTCTATGACTCTAAACACACATGTAAGTAATGCAAAATAACATTGTGATAGAATCTTTGTATCAATGAGTCTAATAAATCTTTGTATCAATTTACATGTATAATGTATCCAAAGATGAGTCCAACTGTTGAGCAGGAAAAAGACTTCTACCAGTCAGTGATTAGGAACCTCTACCGATTGTTGAGCAGGTGCGATAGCCTCTACCAGTCGTTGAGCAGGTTATTAGAACCTCTACCGACTGTTGAGCAGGCATGATGACCTCTACCAATCGTTGAGCAGGCATGATGACCTCTACCAATCGTTGAGCAGGTTATTAGGTACTCTAATAACTGTTGAGCAAGTACTTCATCCTCTACCAGTTGTTTGATTAAATGTAACAATTGTTTTTGGCTTAGCACATGAGTTGCAAATTGATAATACATACATGTAAGCAAGTTGGTAAATGCATCAAGTATCAAGTATAGCATGCGAGCTGCAATAGAGTGGTCCTAGACAAGGTTAATGACTTTAGATGTGTTTATATTAAATAGTTTATTTTCCATGCTTCCAAATATCATGAATAATCAAATGTTCAGGTAGATAATCAAATCCTCATGTATAACTAATATTCAAGTTTTGATGCAATGAACAATTAAGTTTTCAATAGTGTGGTTATCATGGAGATTAAGTTCATGTTCGAGGAGGTAAAGGATGTGAATTTGGATTTTGAGAGATGATGAAAACTCAAAGTATAATCAAAGTTGTGAAAAATGGTGAACGTGTAAATGGTTGATAAAGGGTTTAATTTATAGGGTTTCAAAAAGACGCAAGTAATAAGGTGATCATGCAGAATAATCATGGGGTTTGAATAAATAGTTAGATACAAGCGTATGAGAAAACATGATTGTGGTATTTGCCAAAAATTTGTAATAGTTCGAACAAGTTTAAAATAAGTATGTGTCAATGAAAAATTGTAGAGTAAATTTTGTTCCTGTGGATGAAAAGATTTTATTTTCTAAATTGGTTTCGTATATAAAACAAAAGTCATTAAATTGTACAACTAAATTGATTTAGATCAAAATATTTCGATGACTCATAGGTTTTAAACACGATGTCGGATTTCAAAAATCAAGATTTTGTTCAGACGTTTCGTATAATAGGCTTCGAGTAATACATAAAAGAAGTCATTCTTAATAGATTAAAACATTTTTATAGTAAATCATTTGTTACGTCAATAAATTGTTACATAAACATTTGGAATTTAGAAAATAGTTTTTGTGAAAATAAAAGACTCTTTGACAAAATATCTATTTGCTATAGTTTGTGAAATCCTCAGGTGATGAATTTTTTGAGAAAATTTAGTACCCTTCAGTGTTGGTGTTAGAATATCTCCTATAAACAGGTTATGAGATTATAGTTTGAACAAGGATATTAAAATCTTGAACATGATGAAATTTTATGGTTGACGATGCCTTTAAAAAAAAAGAAATGTAAGGAGGAGGTTTAAAATAAAATTGGCCCGAATGTAATGTAATATGATTTAAGAAGTAGAATATGCAATATGTTGTAAAGAGAAATATACGATTTGGATTGGATGTTGGAAATGATTAAACAAGCGGGTAATATTACAAGTTTGTAAAATGAAATATGATTTTGAGATCCACAAATGGTTCATGGAATTTAGACTAACGAGGGAATTATATGAGGAAGAAAATAGATAAGAATTGCGAAAATTTTGAGATTTAAATCTTGTGATTTAAATGAGAGGGAGATGATATAAATGGAAACGAAACACAAAGATTGTAGATATTTAACCGCGAATAAACGAAAATGTTGGCTTATCAAACTGATCAGATCTAAGTCCAAGGAATTTGCTCTAATAATCTAGAAGTACGTTAGGATTGTAGCATATAAGTGAAAGAGAGTAGGCAAGACTAAGTTAGGCTAAGAATAAGGATGAGGAAAGAGATAGAGATAAGGATAAGGTAGCAAATAGGGTTACAAGTAATAGAAGCAAGTACTGGTTTAAATCCTATGGTTATAGACTAGATTATTTTTCTAATAACCTAATTCCCTATAACCATGGCTCTGATACCAATCTGTAACCCCCCAACCGATGGCGGAAACATCGGGATGTCACGTATTGATGATTGTTCAGTAGCTCATGGTAAATAATAAATTTCAATAATTGATTTAAATACATTACATACAATTGTTCTACAAGAATTTGTACATTAAATGAGAAATACTAAATATGCATCTTCAAGCATTAACTCTAAACTCCAAGCAAGCTATAACCTAAAACATGTTAAGTTTGAAAATATTTTGGGTCAACAAAAGTTGGTGAGAATTACATAGGTTTTGATAATCGAATAAAACTTGTACAATTCAAGTGTCATGGCAAGTCTAGTCCATATGTGAAAACATACTAGAAGTAAATCGAGTGCATAATCAACCCTTGTGACTGTTATATTGTGGTCCATCCCATACGCTCATGGTTCACTCGATTATGTTATGCGATAACAATCACCCACGCTACCTTTGTAGGAGGCACGTATCCGGGTGGGATTGTCAGTCCAATAGATCTATCATTGTATACCGTCGGCTGATTAATGTTAATGATTATGCTAGAATATTGTGCTTACCCTAGTCATGTTTAAGACATAATGCAACATAAAAACACATAGACACTTTATGATTGAATTGCATATAGAATGTTGTAACATGTTTCACCCCAAAAGTAGTGAAAAAAATAGAAAAGGGGCTATTTAAAACTCACCTGAAATTCACCGTGTAAATACTAGCAAGTAGCAACAAGTCTGAACTTGGATTAATTGAACCCTTGTATCCTAATACAAATAAATGATGCCTTAAATTCTAATACAAATAAGCTTGTTTCATTTCTTGGTTGTAAAGATAGTTTATTCAACTACCTAGACTCGCATTGTAAACAATACGTGTCTTAATGTGTGTATGACTTAACGAACCGATAGTAACTTGGTTTAGTTTCACGAAAATATATGCGTATGTATTGTTACTTAAAATAATGCTCTAATATGTCATTCAAAGTCTTGATTTGAAGTTATTGTTAAAAACACATTTTGGATAAAGGAATAATATTTGCGTAGCTTAAGTCGAACGTTAACTCGCTTCGTAGTTGGATAGCATGTGTGTCCATATATTATGACGAAATAATGTTTGGATGGAATTTATTAGTAAAATGTAGCTTTATTTACACGAAACCATGCGTCAAATGTGTTCCTTATATTTTATAAAAATTTGGGCAGAGTTTCCTCTGTTTTTGTAAGAAACCAGACAACACAAGTTGTCTATATTTTCCCAAAACATCAATTGTCCAAAAAATCACAAAACGCAATACTAATTAACTAAATCTTTATACGCGATACATGGCTCGAGTTATTAAAGTCATAATAAGCGAGAAACTATATTTAATTTTGACAAGTAATATACATTCAAGTTAGTAAGGTAATTTTTAGTCGTAAGTCGGTTCGCTTCGCTTTACACTTTTAAATAAAATATATATCAACACATATGTTAATTAACTTGAAGTAAGTAAAAGAAATAATACGGCGCGCGCTTATACCTTCCCGATATCTGACCTCGCGAACCAACACGTAACTCGCCCCGTATCGCGTGTCGACTGGTTTGACCATGGCTGACCGTTGACTAATGTTGACCAGGACATGAAGGTTTGACCCGAAAGGAAATCAAACAAGAATCGAGACTTAAACCCAACGTCACCCCAAACCTACTATTGTTGCGGTTCCAGAACGAATCTGACCCGGAAACCACCATCACATCTTTTTTTCTAGTCGGACACGTACACCAATCGGACTCAACCACCGGACGAGAACCAGTGCCCGGTACCACCACTGACCTAAACATCACTGCTGAAACAGAACCTTGCTGAACCCAACCCAAACCTCAAACGACGAGCCAAACAGGATAGATCTAACCTTTCCTAGCACCTTGACCCCTTTAACCAGATCTGACTGAAATCCCACGTGACTGACCCTCGGTCAACGAAAACGCGTCAAAAACAGCGGCAGAGGCTCTGTATAACGGGTTCTAAAATGGCGGGTGGAGGTGGTTGTTGGCGGCCCCCCGTCGTTCTTATTCAATCAGCGCCGCCACCACCAAGCAAGGTGGGGCCGGTCGCTGTTTAAAGGGAGGGTGAGGGAGAGAGACGTGAGAGATTATTGAGTGGTTTAATGGTGGTTGTGTGGTTGCTGCAAGGGACGAGAGGAGGAGCTGTGTTTTTGCGGCGCACAGATGGTGGCTGGTGATTGTTGTCGAAGGCTGCTCATCAAGAAGGGAAGGAGAGTCTTCGTGGAAAGGGGCAGAGAAAAGAGGAGGGCAGGAAAGGAAGGAGATGGGGTAAGGGGCTAGGGTTTTGGTGAAGAAGATGAAAGAATAAGTTGTTATATAGATGGGGTTTTGTTGTAGGTTGGGTTAGGTTAAGTGGATGGTACCGCGTATACGAGCCCGTAATGCCTCGGCGATTGTTTAAATTAGACAACTTGCTTAAGCATTAAAATAGTTATTTGTTTAATTTATTTATATCATCATACTTAAAATGAGTGGTTGGATTATATACTTGTTATATATTTTTAGTCACGTTTAAAAAAATTACAAGGATACAGGTCGGTTTACCAATATGTAATTACTTACAAACGCATTATTTGACGAATTTAAATAATTAAATTTATTAATGAGTAAGAAAGTATTTCTTGTTAACGAATTAAAGTCGTTTTATGAATAGAAATATTAATATTATATTATTAGAGAAAAGCTGGGCGTTACACCCGACCCCTATTCGACCTATGGTCCACTCTAAACAACCACTCACATACATAAGTTCTATACACCTTGTTTCATTTGCATATAATCATCTAAAATATGATTACATTGTCGAGAGACCCCATTATTGGATAATAATCGGCCCTTGTGTTATAATGTTGACTTGGGTAATGTTTTTAAATCAAATCCGATGTGAATGATCAACTAATGAATCGGTTTTTGTAATCCAAACTCATTTGATTTATGTTCAAAAATTCAGGCTTAGCATGGATGAGTTTATAATCGGTTTTCACCATAGATACACTAGAACACATTACATAGTTTTGATTGTACCTTAATCGGCCTAATTCAACTCATCTCGAATCTATAAACAATCGGATTCGAGACATACATAATACATTGTTTCGGCTATGATGCCCTAACATATGTTAACATAGGCTGAAACATGTGTTAGCATTATTTTGACATTAAAAGGGGGTAAAACAGTGATAAAACACATATTTTTTCTAAAAACCAACCAAACGTGACGACTTGGTGCCAATTTATAACCCATAACGATATGTGGGGACCACTTTTTTTACAATAAAAGTCAACTTACAACAAAGTACCCGGGATTTTCAAAACCGTACCTATCACAGATACAAATAAAATGGTCATAAACCTCACGTGCACATGACATGGCCCACATACACTAAAACCAAGGTCCAAGAATGTCGGGTGAACAATTTGTATGATAAACAATAGGAACGTACAATTTACCATGCTCTTAATAATCATAGGGCGGTAGCTATCTCACATTCCAGCTTCCCTAGACTACACGTATCTTTATCAGGTGAGTTTCACGGCCTCATTTTACTGCTTTTACATTTTTAGAGGACAAACATGCTACAAATCTAGTACAAATATCATTTTGTGTGTATATTCTATCGTGACTACCATGTGGAACATGAGATATTTGGTTCATGAGCTTAACAGTCCTCGTACTTACATTATAATGTGACCATTAGTTATCGAAAGCCATGGAACACTTTAATAGATCTATTGGGTTGACACCCTTACTCTTGGTTAGTCGCTCTAACCGGTTACAAACGAAAGAGTGTTAGTATTCTACTATACATACATTGTCTTTAGTGTACAATGCACGAGGCACAACAGTCAAGAGGTTTGGTTACGGGACTCATGGTTTGCACAGTAATCATTTGCTTAGCTAGCCTATGATTGGTCATACACGAATTACACGAGCACTTTACTCTAAACATCTAAACCCGTGAACTCACCGACATTATTGTTGACAAATCTTTTATGCATGTTTTTCAGGTAATTGACAATAAGAAGCAGAGTCTTGGGAGAGGGGTTCGAGCATGCACCGGGTGGTACCATTTTGGATCGGGTCTTGTCAGTTCCATGATATTTCAGTATTTGAGTCATGAACTTCAGACAATTTACTATTTCTCAAACAATGTTCTGATATTTTAAATAATTTATGACATTATCCATCCCTAGATGGTATCTATTTAAATAAATATGTGTGTTGCTTGAACCTTGTGCTTGAAAACCTTTCGAGGTCGCATCCCCGTGTTTCCGCCTTGGCGAGGTGTGACATCTGGGGTTGATGTTTAGTGGTCGGGTAGGTGGTGGTTTGTAGTTTTGAGGGTTCGTGTTGGTTTATGGTGGATGTGGAGGTTTTGATCGGTGGCTTTGGTGTAAAAGACAATGGTTGTGGCTGCAGTTGTGCTCGAGGGTTGTAGATTGGGCCAGTTCAGTTGTTCTCAGGTAAGATCTTGGCTCGAGCTTGTTTTATGGTTATGGTTGTGGTGTGGGTCGTGTTTCGAGTCAGATTTTGATTGTGTTGGTTTTTGTTGACGGGTCCCGGTTTAAGTCGGGTTCAACTTGGTCAACTGTCGCTATCATGGGACAGATCTGGTTGCACATTCAGGTCCGGTCCAATGGGTCAACACGCAAATCAATGATCAAATTATGGACCGGTCAACACATCAACGAAACCATGCCTCAGGCCACACACGATGTTTTTGGTATAGATTATTTTTTCGCACTTCGTATTTATGTTTATAAAATATACATTATAAATGTAGCTAATAAAAGGTGACTCGCGAAATGAACTGACTCTATAATAGCAAATGACCAGTATAATCGGGTGATTGGTAATTGTAAATAAAAGCATGACTTAAAGTATCGACATCGGACTACATTGATTGGATTATATGTATTGTTATATAAATATACTAGGTTGGAGCCCCGCGTGTACACGCGGTACATGTCCATGTCAAATGAAAATTTTTTTATAAAGATTGTAGCATGCAAATTTTATTTATTGAAAGTTATGAGGATTTTTACTGTTATGAATCGCCTTTTAGTTAATGTTGTTACTGATAACGTAAAATGATATTTCATTACTAATTTCATTACTAATTTCTAATAATTGTATTGTAAGACATGAAAAATAAATAAAGTCAAAGAATTGACCTCCATCAAAGTAACAAAAATGGTAAAAACTTTTTATGTTTATCGGTCAACAATATTAAAATGAAAGTCGTTATATTAGTAATATAATTAAAAATTATTTTGAATATATTATGTATTTTAGTAAATTGTTAAATAGATTTAAATTATATTTATTACTAAGGATTAATTACATATATCCCCCTATTTTCAACTATAATTACATATATACCCAACCCAAAATTTAAATTACATATATCCCCCTACAAAACTTCATAAATTACATATATACCCATTCTATGAAAAATGCATAGGAAAATAACTATTTTACCCCAATTCTTTTACTAAACTATATTTACGACAAGTCATACAACACATTCTTTGCATCCTACAACTTATATCCCATACGATCTTTCCAACTTAGTAAGTTATGAACACTAAGAACATGTATCATGCAAAATGTTTCCATGTATCCTACAACTTGATTTCATCAAAACGAGTGTTCTAACACTCTTACATAATCATTACTAAGCCCTCGTATCATTACATTCATCATAACATGTAATGATATGAGGTGCTTAATAATAGAATGGGTATATTTGATATTTTTAGTTTTTGGGAAGGGGAAATATGTAAATAAAATTTTTGACTTGGGTATATATGTAATTTATGAAGTTTGGGAAGGGGAAATATGTAAATAAAATTTTGACTCGGGTATATATGTAATTTATGAAGTTTGGAGGGGGATTTAAATTATATTTATTAAATACATTTTGTTTACCAAAATTATTGCATGAATCTTTCTCTTATAATACTTACATTTTCGAATTGTTCCACGTTCTGTTTATGGTGTGTATAGAAAGTGTGATCAATGTGATACCATTCAATTAAATAGATGAAGTATAAAAATAGAAAGATTGAAATGTTGACTTAAATTTATGCTAAATGCTTAAAATTAGAGATATAATTGCAATTGTCAATAACTATCATTTATCACAAATTCGAAAACGTATATAGGTATGGTCAACATTTATCACAATGAATAGCTAAATTTCAGGAAAAGAAACACACATTTCAGTATTTTTAATGTATTATAGTTGGTAAAGACATTGAGTTTGAAAATCAGTCATCTATATGCATAGCCGACGTTTCAAGAATATTAAAGAGGCGCACCTAGGATCAACTTGAGATGTAAAAAGAAAACTGATAAATCGAATTGCTAGCTATTTAACAAAACGTGCCTATAGCGTCTTGCTAGTTTTGTTATAAAATTACGTTAATTAAGAAAAGGTAACAAAACTTGTAGTTACGGCAAACAAAGCCGGTAAGATGGCAACTGTGATTGTTGAGTTATGTTCTATGGGTATATAACTCATTGTGAGCTTTCAGCAGCAATCATCCTTGCATTTTTTTAATTATGATATACATTTTTTAGTTATGATAAATATTTGTATAATAATCAATGACATTATTTATTCAGTCAAAATAACATTAAATAACAAACATTAGGATGTTAATCTAAATTCGGTAAATTGTTAAAAGATAATAATAAATGTCATTAGCTTCGGTCAACAAATAAATTAATGTCATTAACTTTGTATAATAATCAATGACATTATTTGTAAATAATTTTTTCTGGATTTAAATAAAATTATTGTAATTTGCATTATAAAACACATTTATCACAAATTTAGTATTTGGTAAATTGATGTTCAAGTTTAAATTTAGTAGGAAATTATTATAATTTGCATTATAAAACACATTTATCACAAATTTAGTATTTGGTAAATTGACGTTCAAGTTTAAATTTAGTAGGAAAAATCAACATTTTTGACTTTTAAGTTTAAATTTAGTATGAAAAATAAACATTTTTTACTGGCCATTATTTATTCAGTCATATTAAAATTAAATAGCAACTATTATGATGCTAATCTAAATTCGGTAAATTAACATTAAAGTTTAAATTAGTATTTAAATAAAATTAGTATCTAAATTAGTATCTAAATTTGGTAAATTGATATTTACATAAGATTAGTATTTGATAAATTGACATTAAAGTTTAAATTTAGTAGGAAAAATCAACATTTTTGACTTTCAAGTTTAAATTTAGTAAGAAAAATAAACATTTTTTACTGAACATTGTTTATTAGTCAAAATAACATTAAATAACAACTATTATGATGCTAATCTAAATTTGGTAAATTGACATTAAAGTTTGAATTAGTATCTAAATTCGGTAAATTGATATTTAAATAAAATTAGTATTTGGTAAATTGACATTAAAGTTTTAATTTAGTACGAAAAATCAACATTTTTAACTTTTAAGTTTAAATTTAGTAGGAAAAATAAATATTTTTGACCGAACATTATTTTTCAGTCAAAATAACATTAAATAACAATTATTATGATGATAATCTAAATTCGGTAAATTGACATTAAAGTTTAAATTAGTATCTAAATTCGGTAAATTGATATTTAAATAAAATTAGTATTTGGTAAATTGATATTAAAGTTTAAATTTAGTAGGAAAAATAAACATTTTTTGACTTTCAAGCTTAAATTTAGTAGGAAAAATAAACATTTTCGACTGAACATTATTTATTCAGTCAAAATAACATTAAATAACAATTATTATGATGCTAATCTAATTTCATTAACCTCATTAACTTTGGTCAATGTATAAATTATGAGTAAAAGAATAGTTTTATTAAAATTATGACTTATAAATAATTTACACTACAAATTAATGTGTTAGAAATTACATTAACATCCTAATATTGTAAACACTATTATTTGGTAAATTGACGTTCAAGTTAATAACAATCATTATGATGTTAATATAAATTCGGTAAATTGTTAAATGATAATAATAAATGTCATTAACTTTGGTCAACATATAAATTAATTTAAATAAATAACAATGATTAATATTCAAATTCTAGATTAAATGACATTAACATCAGTCAACTATTATTATTGTAAGTAAATAACATTAATGCTGAATTAATGACAATAAAGTCGGTCATATAAACAAATGACATTAAACAAAATTTCGAAAACCATCGAAGTATTTCAATAACATTAAACATAAATTTGAAATACAATAATTCAATAAATTAAATTAAAAACATTAAAAATTGATATGTGAAATTTGAAAATCAATGACTTCTTGTGGTGCAATCTTAGTAACAAACAACCTACGCTGTATTGAACACCATTTAAATACACAATATTCGCCAATGGCAATACCTTCGGATTCAAGTAAATCAGGCCATCCAATCACTGAAAACCTTTATAAAACCATTATGTATAGACAATGTAGAATTTTACTATAATATTGTTACAGAAAAACATATAATATTGTTACAATCTATCCAGGATGATATAAGAGTTCAAATCGATGATATACATGTTCAAATTAGAAGTAAAACTGCATAAACCGGTTCAAAGAAAAATAAAACTACATAAACCAGGAATCATCGATTCAATATATTTAGGATTATATAAATGCTTAAACCGATGATATACTTAAATAAATCGGAATCAGAAATAAAAAAAATGAATATACCAGGAATCGATGATATACATTCATAAATCAATGATATACATGCATAAATCAAAAGTAAGAATGAATATACCAAGCATCATGGATTCATGATACATGAGAAGTAAAAAAATATACGATTACATTAAATTAAATATCTGCATATATCCGAAATGATTTGATTAAGGAATGGAGAATGAAAATTGATTAAAATAAATTACTAAATGTACTGTCTGAACAGAAACGATTTTATTCAGGAGTAGAATATTGGGAATCAAGATGAAAAGCAAAAGAAAAAATGAAGATTGAGAAAAAAAATGATGCAATATTACCTTGAATAAAATCGGATGAAAGAATGGAGAATGAAATTTGGAAGACTTGTCAAGGAAGAATGAAGATTGAATGTAGAATGAAGAAAAAAAACGACTTTTATAGATAA
Organism: Ambrosia trifida; assembly: GCA_028751855.1. NCBI lineage: Eukaryota > Viridiplantae > Streptophyta > Magnoliopsida > Asterales > Asteraceae > Ambrosia > Ambrosia trifida. Next base: position 67,275,534 of record CM054130.1, read on the forward strand.
GTTGATGGAGCTCCATATAATACTTGGATCCTAGAGGCCCTTTCTAAGGTCTCCATTCGACCCGAGAGCTACTCAATTATTATATAGGTAGATTAATAAGTATAACTTATATAAAAATATCTCGTTTATTTCGGAATTGTATAATATATTGTTGTCTTGTGTATAGAAATTGATTTTGGGAACTTGGTAGACGACTTATGTTGTCGGGTTTGAATGAAAAACAGAGGAAGCTCTGCCCAAGTTTTTATAAAAGCTAAGACGCAAAGAATGTATTGTCGCGCTATTTATAAACAAACATCCCAAGTGTTTTAGCAAATGTATTTGTCTAAATGGAAACATTATTGACAAATAGTTATTTGTAACCACAAAGGTAAATCTCGGAAGATATTTCCAAAACAAATATATGATATTTATCGAGCGTCAAGTATGTCGAATTCCAAAGGTTTTTGGTAGCTAAACATTGCTTATTGTTTGGATTCAAAATGCATAAATCTTACATCTATTTGGGAAATTTTATAAAATGTGAAGGTTCATAACCTTACTCAGACTTTGGGGAAAATAATGTTCCATGATTTGAAAGAACATTATTGGTGGCCAAATTTCAAGAGAGACATAGCGGCTTATGTTGCGTGTTGTCTAACTTATTCAAAAGTTAAAGCCGAACACCAAAGTTCGTCCAGTTTGCTCCAACAACGAGAAATTCCCGAATGGAAATGGGAACAGATTTCCATGGATTTAATTACTAAATTGCCCAAGACATCGAGCGACCATGATACATGATGAAATTAAGTTTGAGAACATCTTTTGACAAAAGTATGCATTTTCCATAGTTTATAGGTGATGAAAATTTTGACAATATTAAGAAATCTTTAGTGGTTTACTCAGGATATGAGGTTACAGTTTAAAAATATGCAACATGTTGAAAAAGGCAATAATACGATTTGGGTTGGGTGTTGAAAATAATCAAACAAGTGACTAAGATTGTAAGATGAGGTGTGATTGTGAAACCCATATTAGATTATGAAATGGGATTGATTTAAATAGTAAAATTTTGAGATTTAAAGCTTAGTTGTAAGGAAAGTGAGTGTAATCATTTATTCATTAATTAAAACGAATAAACAAAAACGTTGACTTATCAAAGCTTCCAGATTTTAATAACATAATGAAGACATGCTTTAGCCTATAAGTGAACACTCATCCCAAGAATTCCCAGGTAGGCATCCGGGACCCTCGTCTGATTGGGATATATGCGCAATGCCAGTCCTAGACAGAAAACTCAGAATACAGGCGTTCACCCTTCCAGATTGCACGTGTTCGTTATTAAAATCTAGGACTTCGACGAGACCATCAAGGCAGTTCAGGTTAGGACCTGAAAATTTTGTACTATTAGTCTAAGGGTAAATCCAGTGATGGAGAGCAATCATATGGTAGGGGTTAGATAGCGATAAGAAGTAGGATGGAGATAGAGAATAGAAACAAGTAGAGTTGCAAGTAAGATGAGCAAGTACAGGTTAAAATCCTAAGGTTATAGACTAGATTATTTTTCTAATAACCTAATTCCCTATAACCTAGGCTCTGATACCAATCTGTAACACCCCAACCGATGGCAGAAACATCGGGATGTCACGTATTGACGATTGTTCAGTAGCTCATGGAAAATAATAAGTTTCATTAATTAATTAAATGAATTACATACAATTGTTCCAAAAGAATTTGTACATCAAATGAGAAACACTAAATATAAATCTTCAAGCATTAACTCTAATCTTCAAGCAAAGCTATAACCTGAAACATGTTAAGTTTGAACATATTTTGGGTCAACAAAAGTTGGTGGGAATTACATAGGTTTGAATATTGTATCATGAGTATAAAAGCTTGTACAATTCTAGTGTCATGGCAAATCTAGTCCATATGTGAAAACAACACTACCCGGTAAATCGTTTGTATAATAAATCCTTGTGACATGATTATTTTGGTCCATCCTATATTCATATGGTTCACTCGATTTTGTTATATGATCGACAACAATCACCCACGCTACCCATGCTAGAGGTACACGTATCCGGGTGGGGTTGTCAATCCAATAGATCTATCATTGTGTATCGTTGGCTTGTACGGAGTTAATGATTATGCTAGTCTAATTGTGCTTACCAAAGTATTGTTTAAGACATAATGCAACATAGAATAACACATAGACACTTATGTTGAATTGCAATTGAAAATGTAACATGTTTCACCCCAAAAATTGTAAAATAGTGAAAAGGGGCTATGTAAACTCAACTTAGCACAAGTGTTGAATCCTTTGAAATAGTCTAAATGTGGCACAAACGATTCCAAATATTACCAAACAGAAATCGAAGCTAGTTGCTGAGTCAAAGAGAAAGTCAAAAAAATATGATTGCATGATTAAAACAATGATTTTATCATAATTGAGAGTGAAAGAAGAGATTCCGGTGTGATCTGGACAAGAACAATTGATAAGTTCTTATAGGAGAGGTTTTGATTTTTCGATTTGGAAAGTCATAAAGTTGATGGTCAACACCGAGTAAGGAATGCACGAATCGTGCTGTAATTGTTGATGCATAGCTTAATTTCCTGTCCATTGAATGAGTTAAACTAGTCAATAGTCAGCTTTGACTGACTTGATTTATACCAGGAATTGAATGAGTCAAACTAGTCAATAGTCAATAGTTAGCTTTGACTGACTTGATTTTGACCAAGAATTGAATGAGTCAAATTAGACAATAGTCAGCTTTGACTGACTTGATTTTGACCAGGAAATTAATGAAGGGGATAAATATTATTGGTTTTCCAACTAAGCACAAAACATTAAAGTGGTGTAGTGGTTGTGTTGGTTGTTGCTTATGGTCGAACCGTCTGGGGACTCGGGTTCGAATCTGGTCCGAGACATATTTTTTTAAACTTGATTTTTATAGAATTTTGCTAATATTATTTGTTTAAACATATAACTAATACATTTTACTAACAAAATAAAATAATTTGATGATAAGAAATGTCAAAATGGGTGTTCGGGAGTTTATGGAGTTATAAAGTAAATATATATATATATATATATATATATATATATATATATATATATATATATTGTTGGTGGTGAAATCTTCAGGATAGAAGTAACCTATATTTTCTATGTGACATCCTCAGGATACTGCAGGCAGAACAGGATTCAGGATGACACTGAATATTATCTTATGCACATTTTGAGGATGGACTAAGGAACTATCTTATTGTTATATGAATGCAGGATGATTTCACCTCATATTCTCTAAGCAACATCCTCAGGATACTGAAGGACTAAGCAGGGTTCAGGATGTAACAGTGTTCTGACCTGTGTACATCCTGAGGATAGACTAACGAATTATCTTGTACTAATGTTATTAAAGGTGTAATCAATGCATGAGTAAGACTTGTAACTCCCTTTCAACGGCTACAAAGTCTTGCTAAGTCAAAGATATCAAGGATGCATGAGCTGTACGCGTATAAACTTGAAGAACGAGTCAAAGTGTAACCGCCAAAGTGATGAATGTTATGCGAAAAAGGTGGAAACTGTTATCCAACGTCCATATCAGTTGAAACACCCTCAACGGTCACCTGAAACAGTCCACAAGATCATTAAAGACGACGGATATCATGGGATTCATTATTTACTTTCGTGTAACTATAAATAGGGGGTGATCAACGAGTAATACAACACTACTTCTCACTTGCTAAACACCTCACAGGCACCTGTTACTCTCTCTACACACACACAACACTCATATTGTAATCTTAGATACTCGTTCATTACCTATCCAAAGTTGTACTTATTTTTACCTTATTAATATTAACAAACAAGTCAGAGGCTTAGACTCCTCCCGAGGTTTTGTGCCGGCGATCATCAACTGATCAAGGGCTTTCCTCGTACATCTAGTGTTGTTCTCTTGTTTCATTACATTCGCATTCATTGATCTTTGCCTATTTCATCATTCTGTCAGACAGTTACATCCTCAGGATATAACTGTGCATCCTGACCAATTTCTTTGCCATCCTGAGCATAGTTGTCATATTGTTGTTTCTTTATTATATCAAACTGCCATTTTCAGAATACAACTGAGTTTTTAACACATGTAGCACTCTACCTCACTTTTACTAATTTGGAATACAAAATTATTTCTACTAGGTAATTTTTGACCAAAACAATTTGGCGCCCACCGTGGGGCAAGTGGTGCTATTTTTAACAAAAACTTGTTAAAACTTTTTCCCAATCAATTTACTTCAAAATTCTTGACAACTATGGCCTCAAACCCAAGATCCGTGTCTTCTTCCACACCATCCACAACCTCTGGCAAAAATGTGACTCTACCACCTCCTCCTACCTTTCCCAAGAGTTTTGCACAAATTACCAGGAGTGTTGCTCCTAATACTGCTAGATCTGGGATGGCAACATCTGGATCCACTCCTCCTGTTTTCGTGTCAAATGATGAGCTCCTTTCCATGTTTTCAATTGTGAATGATCAAATAAAGCAACATCAGGATACCAACCAGATGCTGATGAGAGAAATTCAATCTCTCAAAACATCCTCAAAGAGACCAGCCGAAGACATGGGGACACCATTGTAGCCTAGAGTGTTGGATTTCAATTCTGGCATCTCTATGGACATTCATCAAGGAGATTTCATCCCCATGAGCACTGGATTCTCTGCACCAGAAACTATTTCAGCACCCAGGATGGCAACAACTAGAGATGCAGGATACACTGTCGAGCCATCTCGAGGATATGCTGTGGAGCCATCTCGAGGATATACCACCAAACCATCCCGAGGATACAACAATGGTAATAATTCAAGTTCCAGTACTTTTGCTACTAACGATGTTGCTTCTTTGCAGGATACAGGTATAAGTCCACAGTTGGCAAGAGAGCTTCAGAAAATCAAGGATATAGTGTCTAGTGTGCCAGGGATAATATAGCCCATCCCCGAGGTATCTTTAGTATGTCACAGGGTATCTCGCTTTGCACCTCCAATATGTGATGCTAAGATTCCAAAGAGATTCCAGACTCCAAGCATGAAGCTTTATGATGGATCTACTGATCCTGAAGAGCATGTAGCACAATACAGGGAAAGGATGGAAATAAATCCCATTCCAGCAAACTTGAAAGAAGCATGCTTATGCAAAGGATTTGGTTCTACCCTCACTGGTTCAGCCTTAATATGACTACTAAGTGTTCCTCCCTATTCTGTTACTTCTTTTGCTCATTTAATTAACATGTTTAACAATCAGTTTTCTTGTAGTCGAACATTTGAACGTTTGACAAGTGATTCGTACAGGGTGACACAACCACAGGGAGAATCATTAAGGGAATATATCACAAGGTTTGGGAAGGAAGCACTTGACATCCCAAACCTAGATGTCACAACAGTAGTGCAAGCCTTCAAGATGGGACTACAGAAGGATTCGCCTTTCTATAAAGAATTGGTGATGAACCCTTGTAGGAATCTCGATGAAGTTCGGAATAGAGCTTTAAGATTCATCCGTCTTGAAGATGACAAGAAGATATATGAGAGGATAGATACATCCTCAAGATACAACGATCCCAATCGGAAGTCCACTTCCACATACGAACCTTACAAACATGAACCATATGCTAGACCTGATATTAAAAAGGTCAATATGGTTGAGGATGACGATGAAGAGGACTGTCGGACTATTGTTTTTCTGTGGATGTAACAGGTTTAATGTACGCTATGAAGGATCTTGGAGACAAAGCAAGATGGTCAAGGAAAGATAACAAGTCAGGATGGAAGGACAAATCCAAATGGTGTGCTTTCCACGAAGATTTTGGACATGTTACTGAAGATTGCATTGCTTTGAGAAAAGAAATAGCATATCTCCTAAGCAAGGGCCATCTTAAGAATCTGCTGGGCAGAAAGAAGTCAAAGATTTAGGATAGCACTGGCATCCCAAAAAGGGCAGCATCTCCATCCAAGGATGTTGGCATCATTAATTTTATTTCAGGAGGATCAGATATTTTTGGGACATCCTACTCAGCAGCCAAAAGGCATGCAAGAGAAATGAAATCAGAAAAGGGAGAAAAACCCACAAAGACTATCATCCTGATGAATGCAAAAGTGATTAGCTTTGAAGAAGAGGATCGAGAAAACGTTCTAGGTTTCATCCCAGTCAAAACAAGCATAGCAATTAAAGCAAGATGCATAGTGCCATCATCAGGATGTCAAAGCACATTCTGACCAAGATGACAAATCAGTCTGCCTCGATGAAAACAACAAGGATATCACTGTGCAGATCGGTAAGAACATTCCTAATTATATTGAACAATCTCTAATTTCGTTTTTAATGCAGGTACAACACACCAAAGGTTGGTCAACATGATGTCCAAAGAAAAGATTGGGGACACAATGGAAGTCTACATCGACGACATGGTAGTGATGTCCAAGAAAGCTGAAGACTATCTTCAGGATCTCAAAGAAGCCTTTGACATCCTAGATGCTTATAATATAAAGTTGAATCCTTTCAAGTGCAATTTTGGAGTTGGTGCTGGAAAATTTCTTGGATACTTAGTAACCAAGAGAGGCATCGAAGCCAATCCAGAATAAATCAAAGCCCTCCTTGATTTAAAATCTCCCGCCAATGTCAAGGATGTACAAAAGTTAACTGGCAGGATAACAGCTCTAAACAGATTCATCTAAAAAAAAAAAAATTCAAGGAGTTCTATAACATCCTGAAAAAGAACGATAAATTCGACTGGGGACTGAAGCATGAGGAAGCATTGAAGAAGCTGAAGGAATATCTTGCAGCAGCTCCACTCCTTATGAAACCTGAGGATGGTAAACCCCTCAAGCTATACCTTGCAGTTTCTAGAAATGCAATAAGTGCAGTCTTGGTAAAAAACTTTGAAGGACATCAGCATCCTATCTATTATGTAAGTAAATTTCTACTAGATGCTGAAACCAGGTACTCACATCTTGAAAAACTTATTTTAGCTTTGATTATGGCATCTACCAAGTTAAGGCATTAATTTGAAACACATAGGATACATATTCTAACTAATTACCCTATTAAAAATGTGCTTAGAAAACCCGAAATGTCAGGAAGAATGGAAGAATGGTCAGTGAAATTAAGTGCTTTTGACTTAGTATATGAGCCTGGAAATGCAATCAAATCACAGGATCTAGCTGATTTTGTGGCTGATTTCAGTAGTGACATCCTAAGTGAAGTTGAAAAAGAAGTATAACAAGTAAATGAAAACTTGGGAAAATGGATTTTATATTCTGATGGTGGTTTAAACATGAGAGGCACAGGGTTAGGGTTACTACTAAAATCGCCACAAGGGGACAAAATACCCCATGTAATTAGATATGCATTTCAAACAACCAATAATGAAGCTGAATATGAAGCTCTCATTGATAGTTTTTAACTTGCTAAGGATATGGATGTTTTAAATTTAGAAGTATTTGTTGATTACTAACCATTTTAATGGATCTTATGCAGCAAAGGTAAAAAATTAGTTGAATATCTTGAAATAGTCAAGAAATTAGCATCTTGTTTTGTAGAATTTACATTAACACAGGTACCTAGGGAAGAAAATGCCGAAGCTGATGCCTTGGCAAATTTAGGATCCTCATTGAATTCACCAGAAGGATCCAAGATTCCCATCATTCACATCCTGAAGTCAGCAACTGTAGAACTGCATCCTGAGGATAACACTGTGCATCCTGAAGATAACACTGTACATCCTAAGGATAACACTGTTCTAGCTACTCGGAATCAAAATGATAACATCAACACCTGTCCATCCTCAAGCTAATTGACAAGAAGAATCCTCTAATAAGATCATCATCAACAACTTAAAGAAGAGGCTTGGAGAAAAGGAAGGAAAATGGGCAGAAGAAAACCACTTCCAAGAATGCAACCGGCCAAACACCTTTCTCCTTGGTCTTTGGAATAGAAGCCATGCTCCCAACCAAGATGATAATGCCTACAACAAGGAAACATCTTCAGGATGCAACTACCAACTCATAAGCACTATTGCAGGATTTGAAAGTTGTGGATGAACTCAGGGATGCTGCTAAATTAACGATGGCAGCTCATCAACAAAGGATTACTAAAGCTTACAACAAAAATATAAGGATAAGGAGATTTCAAGAAGGAGATTTGGTACTAAGGAAAGCCTTCCAAAATACAACAAAACCAAGTGATGGCAAGCTAGCTCCTAAATGTGAAGGACCATACTTAATAGATTCCGAAGCTGGCAAAGGAGCATATTGGCTATCGACGATGGAAGGAGAAATTCTATCAAGAGCTTGGAATGCAAATCATTTGAAATATTACCACGTATAAGGTTGCATGTGACTGATCTCTCTGGAAGAGAAACCATGGTTTGGATTATTGGTAGGATGAGGGTGAAGGATGATAGAGATGAATCATCTCCATATGTAAGTACTTATTCTTAACCTATTTCAGTCGTTTATATTTTTACTAAGCATGGTCTAGAAATAGTCCATCCTAGGAATTTTGCAATACCATCCTCAAGATGGAACGCTTCGAAGACTAGAAGGTTAGCCACCCTCTCCTCCGTTAAGGTGTCCGACACCTTCCTAAGGTTTAAAGGTTTTCAACTTTCTCATTGAGTTAGCAACCCCGGCTGGTACGCACGTTGTTCATGTATATTTTCAAGATGGTGGGACCAATCCATGTAAAAGTGGCTGACAATTTCATCATTTTTGAGATATATATTGAACTCTTAAGGTTTAGACATTTTTCAATGTCTCTTACGTATTTGGCCTAGTCGCCAGAGCCTTGTCGCCAGCTATTCCTAAGATATTACAATAGGCCTTGTCGCCAGTTATCCTCAAGAAGCTACATATTGGTCTTGTCACCAAGTTATTCTAAATGGGCTTGACCCCAGTTTATTCAAAGGCCTGGTCGCCAGTATAATAACAATGTTTGCTTTTTTACAGGTTATTGTTAAAGTTTATTCTTGAAAAAAAGGATAAAAACTCCAAGTTTATCTTAAATATATTACACTGGGGACATCCTCAGAATAATGAAGACCATCCTGAGGATGACAAAGGAAGAAGAACTGGGGACATCCTTAGGATGTCAGGAGTAACTTCATCACACTATGAAGACTAATTGATGAAAGAAGACAAAGGTAATATTTGTATTATTCCTTTATACTTGACATTTGTTGATGTCTGCAGGATATCAAAAGAATCAAAAAAAAAAGGAACACAAGGATGTAGCTTCAAAAGCAGTTACCATATTATTTATATATTATAGCAAAAATTTGATGCCAACCCCTGGCTTCATCCAAAACTAGGACCCATCCACTAGAGGTCAGCATCTACGGTCCATGTCAGAAGAAGATTTGGGGCTTCGTCTTGAAACCAAGATCTCTCCACCCCAACTCTTTCATTATCTATACAAGCATAAGAAAAGTAAATTATTTTTGTTCAACCACAAACTACCATCATAAACAACCACAAATATTCTAAAAAAATGGGTTCCAACCTAGTCATTATATCCTTCATCGCCCACTTGTAACTCCTTCACCACCTCAGCCACCTTAGCTTCAGCTTCCTTCACCTTTGCATCCTCAGAGCTCCTTGGGTGCATCCTCAGGATCAGCATCAGGAATAGGCTCATAAACCACCTCTTAGACACCCAGACTCCCGATCTTCTCCTGCATAGTCTTGGACTGCTCAGATTTCACCAGTTTGAGCTCATTCTTCACCTTGCCCAACTCTTTCTCAAGATGCTTGCTCATTTCTTGAGCAATCTTCTTCATATCTTCCAGGCTGGCCTTGGTGTCATTCATCTCCTTGGCTACTTCATCTAGGGACTTAAGCAGATATTCATGTCCCTACAAGAGAAAAAGAATAGGTAAGTATTTTATCTTTAATATTTGTATAAATATGTTATGCCATCTTCAGGATAGCATCATACCTGAAGAGTGAACTAGGAAATCTTGCCCAAGACATCCTTGAAACTGAGACTCTCAAAGGAGTAGTCTCTCGGGCTGAGGTAGAGGCATTAGCAGTCTTCATCTTCTTAGAGGATGCACGCGCCCTTGACTTAGTAGGAGAAGGAGGAGGGCTAGTCATCTTGGAGCTGAATGGTGAAGTGATCTTGGCTGCCTTGACGTCCTGACTGTCAATATCATCAAGGTCGAAGAAGGTGGATTTATTTGCTAAAAATAGTAAAGAAATACAGTTTTAGACAGGTACACATAACAAGACAAAAAGATCCTCAGGATGTAACAGGTAATACTTACCAGACATCTTCGTGGCTTGACTAGTAATGTAGCTCTCTTCTACTTCAAAGGTTCTAGCTGAGACATGTAAGTCTAAAATAGCTTTGTGCCTGATAATGGAATCAGTTAGAGGAGGAACGAGTTTGGCAAGTTAAGCACTTGCCACACAAACTTTTCAGAGTATTAGTGATATCCTCAGGATATCATTACAAAATTTTCATTAAACATCCTAAATAATCTTTACCACTTTTTAGCCAAGACATAGGGATATTATCCCCAAAAGGAATGGATCCCTCATCACAAAAAAGAACTTTGATTTCCAAGACCTGTTAGACTTAATGACATTATGCAGGAAATGAGGATCTTTATAAGCTGAAGAACATAACGGTTGGAACCATGAGTTTTCAACTTATACAGGTAAGACAGGTCACCAATCTGAAGATTGATACCATGATTCTTGATGATCTTATTACAGACCATCAGGATCTTCTAGATCTCAGGCATAGTTGGGCATAGGCCATCCCAGTTATATCAAAGAACTCTTTGATGAATGGGGGGAATGGATATCTTAAACCCAGGTGGAAAGGTAGGTACAGGAAGCAGACCCATACAGAGGATGCAAAATCAGACTTCGCATTTTGGTCATATGGCCGGAACACAGCTGATTCAGGGAAGGCCCCTGAGTTTTTCAAAAGAAAGGATATCTTTGTCTATGAACGCACATACTTTGTTTTTAGGATCTTGTAAGAGGTTTTGTATTATAAAGTCCTTATGGATTCATATACTTCCTGCAGCCCTTGTTGATTTTTACCCATCCTGAGAATTCTTTATACAAAAAGTTCAAAGATTGGTAAAAACAGAGAAAAGCAGAGAAGAGAGAAGAAATAACCTTTCTGATAATCCTGTTGTGATTATAAAGGAAGGATTGATGTCTAGATATCGACGATCAAAGGTGATAAGGTGTAACGGTCATCCCTAAATCATCGACCAAAATATAGCTGTTGATATCCTGTCAGATGCCTAATCATCCTCAGAAGATAAGCATCAGAATTAAAAATATTATGACCATTAAGATATTAACGGTAACATATTTTTGGGGACAATTGTTGGTGGTGAAATATTCACGATAGAACAAACCTATATTTTCTATTTGACATCCTCAGGATACTGCAGGCAGAGCAGGATTCAGGATGACACTGAATATTATCTTATGCACATTCTGAGGATGGACTAACGAACTATCTTATTGTTATATGAATGCAGGATGATTTCACCTCATATTCTCTAAGCAACATCCTCAGGATACTGAAGGACTAAGCAGGGTTTAGGATGTAACAGTGTTCTGACCTGTGTGCATCCTGAGGATAGACTAACGAATTATCTTGTACTAATGTTATTGCACGTGTAATCAATGCATGAGTAAGACTTGTAACTCCCCTTCAACGGCTACAAAGTCTTGCTAAGTCAAAGATGTCAAGGATGCATGAATTGTACGCGTATAAACTTGAAGAATGAGTCAAAGTGTAACCGCCAAAGTGATGAATGCTAGGCGAAAAAGGTGGAAACTATTATCCAACGTCCATATCAGTTGAAACACCCTCCACGGTCACCTGAAACAGTCCACAAGATCATTAAAGACAGCGGATATCATGGGATTCATTATTTACTTTCGTGTAACTATAGGGGGTGATCAACGAGTAATAGGACACTACTTCTCACTTTCTAAACACTTCACAGACACGTGATACTCTCTCTACACACACACAACACTCATATTGTAATCTTAGATACTCGTTCATCACCTATCCAAGGTTGTACTTATTTTTACCATATTAATATTAACAAACAAGTCAGAGGCATAGACTCCTCCCGAGGTTTTGTGCCGGCGATCATCAACTAATCAAGGGCTTTCCTCGTACATCGAGTATTGTTCTCTTGATGCATTACATTTGCATTCATTGATCTTTGCCTATTTCATCATTCTGTCGGACAATTACATCCTCAGGATATAACTGTGCATCCTGACCAATTTCTTTGCCATCCTGAGCATTGTTGTCATATTGTTGTTTCTTTATTATATCAAACTGCATTTTCAGAATACAACTCAGTTTTAACACATCTAGCACTCTACCTCACTTTTACTAACTTGAAATACAAAATTATTTCTACTAGGTTATTTTTGACCAAAACATATATATATATATATATACAAAAGAATTCGAAAGGTTACAGTCTCCCCTACTTTTAGGAACTTCGTCCCGAAGTTGATGTTGGGGAGTCTGTTGGAAGAAGTGCGGGTACTAGGGTAAAGCGTTTTGGATGACCTTAGGTATGGAGACTGATATTTTCAAGCCATTAGGGTTGGGTTACGTTTGTCTAGAAAAATAGAGAGGAGAGATAAATGTATAAATGTTTAATACCAACCGTAAGTTTGTCGGGAAAACAAAAAGGAAAGAATGAGATCATCGAGTATGGAAAGGCTAAATGAGCTATCAAATAACTAGAGTTTATTATTTGTCTGACCATAGACTCATTTTTGATGTATCATTAATGTTTATATATAGGTGTACCGCAGCTAACCCACCACACCTCTGATACTTCAAAAATGAACTGGGTTTCTACCAAAACCTTAATAGAACTTCAATCTACCTTAATGTACCTGTAAATTCATGATTACGTTCCGGACCGCAATCATCAATTTACCTTACATTAGGATTTTGTGTCCTTCTATGACTCTAAACACGCATGTAAAACACACAATGCACCATAGCCTTATGATTGAACTTTGTATCAAATTACGTGTACAATGTATTAAAAAATGAGTCCAACTGTTGATCAGGAAAAAGACCTCTACCAGTCAGTGTGTAGGAACCTCTACCGATTGTTGAGTAGGTGCGATGGCCTCTACCATTCGTTGAGCAGGTTATTAGAACCTCTACCGACTGTTGAGCAGGCATGATGACCTCTACCAACCGTTGAGCAGGTTATTAGCAACTCTACCAACTGTTGAGTAGGTACTTCATCCTCTACCAGTTGTTGCTTTAATGTAATAATTGTTTTGGAGCTCATAAATTGTAATTTGGTAATACATGTATGCAAGCAAGTTTGTAGATGCGACAAGTATCAAGTATCAAATATAGCATGTGAGTTGTAATTGTATTTTTTTTCTAGACAAGGTTAATAGGTCTATGGGTGATTATAGCAACTAGTTTATATTTAGCTATCCATGAATAATCAAAACTTCAAATATAACAGATAATCAAATCCTCATGTATCACTAAGAACCAAGTTTTAGGCATCAAACAATAGTTTAATTATCATGGAATTTAAGTTCATGTTCAAGAAGGTAAAGGATATGAATTTAATTCTTGAGAGGATGATGAAGAACTCAAAGTATCGCCAAGGTTATGAAAGATAGTGTACGTGAAGTAGTTAATAAAAGGTTTATTTTATAGGTTTTTAAAGAGGCACAAGTAATAAGAAGATTATTTAGCAGCATGAATCGTGGGGTTTGAATCAAATATTAAAATCAAGCATATGAGAAAACATGATTGTGGTAGATACCAAAAACTGTAAATGGTTGAACAAGTTGAAAATAAGTAGGTATCAACGGAGAAATTGGAGATTGAATTTTGTTCATGGGGATGGAAAGATTTTATTTCAAAATTGGATTTGTACATAAAACAAAAGTTGTTAAATAGTACAACCTAGGTGGCTTTAGATCAAAATATTTTAGTTAGTCGGGGTTTTAAACACGACATTAGGTTTTATAGATCAAGGTGACATTATATCGAAAATCCTTTGTTACGCTAATGAATAAACATTTGAATTTAGAAATTAAGTTTGAGGACATCTTTTGACAAAAGTATGCATTTTCCATAGATTATAGGTGATGAAAATTTTGACAATATTAAGAAATCTTTAGTGGTATACTCAGGATATGAGTTTACAGTTTAAAAATGGGGTAACATTGTAGAAATGTAACCAAGTTTGCTACATGTTCCAATTAAGTCACTCAAACTTTTTTTGTCTCTCTAAAGTTACTCAAGTTTCATTTAGTGTTCCAATACTATGTAATTATCAGGTTTCTAGGTTAAAGTGATGATGTGTCAAGTTTTAATATTTTTTTAATAAATTTTTTAAACATGTAAAATTTTTTTTTTTTTTAAATCTTCATTTTATAAAACTCACCTAATAAAAAAAATATCCACGTAAGCATAAAAATGAAAGAAAAAATACAAATAAAAAAAGAAGGTGACCTGATGACCTGGTAATTACACAGTATTAGAACAACAAATGAAACTTGAATGACTTTAGAGAGACAAAAAAAAGTTTACGTGACTTAATTAGAACACCAAGAAAACTTGGTTACATTTGTGTGGCATTTCTCCTTTAAAAATATGTAACATGTTGAAAAAGGCAATAATACGATTTGGGTTCGGTGTTGAAAATAATCAAACAAGTGACTAAGATTGTAAGATGAAGTGTGATTGTGAAACCCATATTAGATTATGAAATGGGATTGATTTAAACAGTAAAATTTTGAGATTTAAAGCTTAGTGGTAGGAAAGTGAGTGTAATTATTTATTCATTAATTAAAACGAATAAACAAAAACATTGACTTATCAAAGCTTCCAGATTTTAATAACATAATGAAGACATGCTTTAGCCTATAAGTAAACACTCATCCCAAGAATTCCCATGTAGGCATCCGGGAGCCACGTCTGATTGGGATATATGGGCAATGCCAGTCCTAGACAGAAAACTCAGAATACAAGCGTTCACCCTTCCAGATTGCACGCGTTCATTATTAAAATCTAGGACTTCGACGAGACCATCAAGGTAGTTCAGGTTAGGACCTGAGAATTTTTTCCTATTAGTCTAAGGGTAAATCCAGTGATGGCGAGCAATCATCTTGTAGGGGTTGGGTAGGGATAAGAAGTAGGATGGAAATAGAGAATAGAAACAAGTAGAGTTGCAAGTAAGAGGAGCAAGTACAGGTTAAAATCCTAAGGTTATAGACTAGATTATTTTTCTAATAACCTAATTCCCTATAACCAAGGCTCTGATACCAATCTGTAACATCCCAACCGATGGCGAAAACATCGGGATGTCACGTATCGACGATTGTTCAGTAGCCCATGGTAAATAAATTTCATTAATCAATTAAATGAATTACATACAATTGTTCCAAAAGAATTTGTACATCAAATGAGAAACACTAAATATAAATCTTCAAGCATTAACTCTAATCTTCAAGCAAAGCTATAACCTGAAACATGTTAAGTTTGAAAATATTTTGGGTCAACAAAAGTTGGTGAGAATTACATAGGTTTGAATATTGTATCATGAGTATAAAAGCTTGTACAATTCTAGTGTCATGGCAAATCTAGTCCATATGTGAAAATAACACTACCCGGTAAATCGTTTGCATAATCAAACCTTGTGACATGATTATTGTGGTCCATCCCATACCCATATGATTCACTCGTTTTTGTTATATGATCGATAACAATCACCCACGCTACCCATGTTGGAGGTACACGTATCCGGGTGGGGTTGTCAGTCTAATAGATCTATCATTGTGTATCGTTGGCTTGTACAGAGTTAATGATTATGCTAGTCTAATTGTGCTTACCAAAGTATTGTTTAAGACATAATGCAACATAGAATAACACATAGACACTTATGTTGAATTGCAATTGAAAATATAAAATGTTTCACCCCAAAAATTGTAAAATAGTGAAAAGGGGCTATGTAAACTCAACTTAGCACAAGTGTTGAATCCTTTGAAATAGTCTAAATTGTCACACCCCAACCGATGGTGGAAACATCGAGGTGAGACTTGTGATAGATTGTTCAAAGACTTCATAACACTAAATTGTGATAATAAATTGTGATAATAGATTAAAATAGATTTCATTCGTATCTAAGATTCAACGAGTATACAATTTGTTCATGAGAAAAATACATTAACTTAAACATGAAGTAAAATAAAGATTGTTTCGTTTGTTTCCGTCAACACATAAAGTATTGGTGAGCATACTAGTTTTGGTTTACATACATAGTATTTTAGAATGGTTTACTCAAATCTCATACTATAGCATTGCACATACATATCATACAAAAGACATAACTCAAACCCGCGAGTACCACAGCGTTTACCTAACATATTCATGTTAGGCCGTTTAAATCTTAACAATGACCAATAAAGGGGGCGGTGTGCTAGTCCTATAGCGCTATACATGTTAAGTGGGCTAATAATAGTTAATGATTTATGTCTAAGTATCTAAGAATCATAAGCATGGCAAGTAGCATATAAGTATGTTTGATAGATTGAGCATGTGTGTTTTTGAAAGCATTAGTGTGTTTTGCATATGATACATGTTTACACCCCAAAAGTGATAAAGAGTAAAAGGGGATAAGTATGAACTCACCTGGAGTGCATTATGATAGAATAACAAACAATGTCTGAAGCTGGATTGACTGAATCTCGTGTGTCCTATTACAAGTAAAGGATGCCTTTTCTAATGCAAATGAACTTATTAAAGATAGTTTATCCAACTACCTAGACTCATATTGTAAACAATACGTGTCTTAATGTGTATAACTTAACGAAACGATAGTACTTAGCTTAGTTTCTTGAAAGGTATTTGTATGTAAAATCACACAAAGAATATGCCTTTAATATAGTATTCAAAATAGCTTCTCGAAACCAATTGCGAAACAAATATTTTTGGATAATGAAAATAACGCACGAGTTGTTCGTCTCACGATATATAAATATGTATTTATAGATGTGTACTTCTATTATGATAATGTAGAGTTTGAATAGAATCTATTTGTAAAATATAGCTTTAATTGTACCAAGTAATAGATTTGACCTCCAATATGTTTCTTATATTTTATAGAAATTTGGGCAGAGTCTCCTCTGTTTTTGTAAGAAACCAGACAACGCAAGTCGTCTATTTTATCTCAAAACATCAATGTACAAATACACAACACATAGTTTAACTTACCACAACTATATTAAACAAGTAACTATACATTTCGACAAGTAATATTTATGTATTCATGCTCCAACATTTGATAGTCGTCAAAACAGTTTGTATAAGTTTAACTTATTACTTATTAGGCCGAAGGAAAAACGGTAAAGCGACTAGAATTAGGCTTGATTAATCGTGTTAATAATACAAGTATACGTATAAGCATTCATATGCTTCGCCAATTCAAAAGTCCCATATATTATTAACATGCTTACTCGCCGATTTTCAAACGACATAAGTGGACCTTTTTAAGACAACAAAAGTATGTTTCGCTAAATAATGTGTTCGTATATCTTAAAATACATATGTATATATCAACCATTTTATTCGTTTACGGTTTTATATTACATATTTATATTCAATATACACGAAAAGAATAAACTAAAGTCGTGACGTGCGTTTTACCTTCCCGACATGTGCTCGCAGATTGAAACGTACTCGGCTCGGAATACGCGTTGACCATGTTTGACCAGGTTTGACCAGCCCTTGACCAGTTTGACTAAGAAGTGAACGAACAATTTGCCTGGGACCAACAACCAAGCGAAAACCCACCATCGGCCCGCACTGTGACTAACCACAATAGTGAAAATCGGAACCAACCACGAATAGAACAACAACATATGGCCTTCCCGAGCTAAACCGACTAAAACCAAGGTCATCATCGGAAACCCAATACCCGACGCCGCCCTATCCGAACCATAACCACCAACAACTCAGACCAAGCCTGACTCGGGACTGAACCATACTAAACCCAGCCCGAACCTCAAACGACAAGAACCATAGCCATCACCAAACCGACCGTTGATTATCCCCTTTCTGCCCTAAACCTGTACGTCGCCACCACCAAGCAAGGTGATGGCTGGCCGCTGCTTTACTAGGGAGGAAGGGAAGGAGTCGTGCGGGAGAGAAGAGGGCAAGGAGAAGAAGGGAAGGTGTTGTTTGTTGTTGTGGGCCGACAGGTTCGATCAGAACCCGATTCTGGTCACCGAACTCTAGCTAGTGGGAGAGAGGGAAAGGGTTTGTAAATGGTGGTGGTTGGCCGGCAGATGAGCCGCCTTGAGTGAGAGAGAGAGAGAGAGAGGGTGTGGGTACGGTTGCAGAGTGCAGGGAAAGGAGTTGTGAGCCTCGTGGTGACAGTTTCTTGCTCATGGCTGATGCTATCTTTAGACTATAAAGAAAGGGAAGGTTCAAGATTAAAGGAGGAGGAATAAGGGGGTTGTAGGCTATGGTGGCTAGGGTTATGAGGAAGAAGATAAGAAGGAGAAGGAAGAAGGAGAGGTTTAAATAGGTAGGGTTTTTTGTTAGGTGGGTTAGGTGAAAAGTTATTGCGTATACGAACCCGTTACTAACTCAAGTCTTGGTTAAATATTTTGTCGAGCAAATAATTATGAGATGACTCGTCTACATAAATTGACTTAAATCGAGTACTCGGATATATTTTAATTATAGGCAAATATATTTAGTCGTATTAAAAAAAAATCGTTTTATGTAGTTGCCTAACACGTCATACTTACCGATGCTATTTTAAAAGATTAATTTGGCGAACTAACTAATTATATTATTCTTGAATAATAATTTGTTATCTCAAAACGATATATTATTGTTAATGACTTAAAATCGTTTTATGAATAAAATATTATTATTATATTATTTGCGAAAAACCGGACGTTACAGCCTCTCCTACTTTAGGAAATTTCATCCTCGAAATTTATTTAGAAATGACTGTTAAATACGGTTGAGAACTCAGGGGAAGTATAGACATATAAGGGTTGTTGTTCGTGTTGTCGAGTTTAGATGAGTAGCAAAAGTGAAAAATTAAGTTTATAGAATATTACAAGTATTATAGATTATCCACTTTCAATATCATGGGAAAATCTAGTCTTACACAAAATCAAGTCTTAGGTTTCATGGATATACAAGTTTCATGTATGATATAGTTTGCAAGTAGCATAGAATATGCATCGGATTTCAAGTATCAGGCTTCCTAGTTCATGAAAAGATGTACTTGTATCAAAACATATCAAGTAATGTATTATAAGAGGGTGTTTGGCTGTCCACTTCCCCCTCTTTTAACTTATGACTTATCCAATAAGTCAAAAGTTAAAACAAAAGTGTTTGGGTAATAGTTTGAAAAGGAACTTATGAAAGATTTTATGCTTTGAAAAGGAGAAAATGAAGGAAAAATCATAAGGAGAAAAGGAGAAGGGGAGCCAAACATGCTCTAAGTATAATTGTATCTAAGAAGGTGTATCTAGAAATGTATCCAACCGTCGAGAGGACATATATACTTCTACTAGTTGTTGGACAGATAACCGTATTAAAATTGAAAATGTATTTGTAAAGGTGTTTAGATGCGAGTGTAAACGTATATGTAGAGGTAGTTGTGATTGTATCATAGAAAGATAAATGTTTATGGACAATCAGGATGGAAGTAATGTTTGAGTTTATTGAAAACTGAAATAATCATTCCCTTGGCAAGGGTAATTAATGAGTTAATTATGCTTTGTAGGAGATGGAGGTGTAGAATGTGTTGGAGAATATTAACAATATGTAAGTCGATGTAAGTCAATGATTGTAAAAATGGAGAACACATATCGTAATTGGATGATGGATGATAAGGAATTTTGATATTGGAAAAATGAAGTTTTTGGTCGATAAATAATCAAATTTCGTAGGGAATGATGTATATGGAATACAGTTGAAATTTAAACCTTGGTTGTGGGAAACGAAAATATTGTTGGTAAATAATTTAGCTCATTAGGCTTGCAAATTTGTGGATATGTGGATATAGACTAGTTGGCATGAAATCAAGTTTATGAAAATGATCGGTTTACAAAATAAATAAATCTATTATAGACGTTTGCTTGCGAAAAAAAACTTATGATTCTTATTATAACCCATATATGAGTGGGTCAAGTTTCATATGTTGCCAAAAATTTTCAATTGTAAACCAGGTACGAACTAGGTAAGTAAAGGACTTCATGTTTCATGAAAGAAAAAAATTCATAGTCGCAGTTTTTTTGTAACATTATGAAATCACACATAACGAAAATAATTGTGTACCTATTTCGAACAAGATTGTTCTTTATAGATACATGGGAGATTTAGAACGGTAACAAGAAAGTACGAAAGATAATGAAATCGTAAGGTATAGGTAAAATTTGTTAAAAATTTTGAGTATGCTTGGAGAAGAACCATACGATTTGGATAAAATATGTCATAAGTAGGATAATGTAAAGTAGTAACTGATATTATGCGTTTCTGTGAATTAGACGTTAACAAATGTTAGAAGGTATAAAATAATAATTGAAGTATTAATTTGTTTTTAAAAAAATTAATTTGGTATAATGTAACGTAAATAAGAAAAGAATGTGAAGTATGATAATATGAATAAAAATATACATGATGTTAAGGTTTTGATGCATGATGCTGAATATTTATAATAATTTATAATACTCGAAAATATTTATTCGATGTTTTATTTGAACACAATGTCATAAACGTGAAAATTTTGATTTGTTTAGAACATAACTTTTTTTATATAATCGATTGCCAATCGATGTATAAGGTTGGAGAAAACTTTGTAAAGTGCATAATTGGAAATACTTGATAATAAAACACTTTAATATGAAACCAGATTTATTATAAAATATTTGATTAAAATATTTGAAGGTATTAAAAATTAAATATTTTCAAAAATGATGATGTTTATCGATACTTTTGAGAAATTCAAAACTAGGATCAAGCAGAAGCGAGAGAGGTTTAAGTAACGCCTCTATTTAAATGGACTTGAAGTTGATTGCAGAATGTAAAAGAGATTTGTACAAGACTTGGATTGTTCCTGAACGGAACTACGATTAAACAAAGTGATTCGAATTTGCCATTGAGTTTGGAAACATGCTTTGGCCTAATAGGTGGAATACTCTTGCTGAGATTTCGGTTAACGGTATTCACCCTTCCAGTTACTACATGTCCTTTGTCAATCGAAAGTTTGAGACTTTGGAGAGATAGAAAATTTCAAGGAATCGAACTAATCACCAAGGTAAAGGGAATCACTCCTTGCTTGATGATATAATTGTTATGATAATGTATAGGAATGAAGCGCTACCAAGATAAAGGAATTCACTCTTAACTTGGTAGTAGAGCTTCAACGAAATGAGGGAATATGAAACTAGTAATCAAGATCTGGATATCACTCCTAACTTGGTGATGTCGTCTTCGAATTGTGGATTGGTACTTATCCATAGAGCAAAGGAAGTTAATCCTAACTCTTTGGTAAGATTTCACTAGAATGAGATGAGTGAATTTGTCATCAAGGTAAGGAAATCACTACTATCTCAATGGTGAAATTTCAAAATTTTAAAAGGAATGAAACGGATTGAAAGTTGTCACCAAAGTAAGGGAATCACTCCTATATCGGTGAGATTCTTTCGTTTGTGAAATTCGAGTGTCTTTGTAATTGAGTATACTTTGCCTTAGGAAAGGAATGTATATTTAAGGTTAATGAAATTGATAAGAAGTTAGTAGGACAATCAAGTATTTCGAGCACGTAAAAGAAGTAATCAAATAAAGGTTCCGAACAATCGACTAGGTCAATCATGGAAATTTTCCTAATTCCCTATAGTTATGGCTCTGATACCAATCTGTCACACCCCAACCGATGGCGGAAACATCAAGGTGAGACTTGTGATAGATTGTTCAAAGACTTCATAACACTAAATTGTGATAATAGATTAAAATAGATTTCATTCGTATCTAAGATTCAACAAGTATACAATTTGTTCATGAGAAAAATACATTAACTTAAACATGAAGTAAAATAAAGATTGTTTCGTTTGTTTCTAAGGCCGAATCCTAAGTGATGTTTCTTGTATCGTTTCATCAAGCTTTTCCTGCAACATGTATAAAATATCCGTCAACACATAAAGTATTGGTGAGCATACTAGTTTTGGTTTACATACATAGTATTTTAGAATGGTTTACTCAATTCTAATACTATAGCATTGCACATACATATCATACAAAAGACATAACTCAAACCCGCGAGTACCACAGCGTATACCTAACATATTCATGTTAGGCCGTTTAAATCTTAGCAATGACCCATAAAGGGGGTGGTGTGCTAGTCCTATAGCGCTATACATGTTAAGTGGGCTAATAATAGTTAATGATTTATGTCTAAGTATCTAAGAATCATAAGCATGGCAAGTAGCATATAAGTATGTTTAATAGATTGAGCATGTGTGTTTATGAAAGCATTAGTGTGTTTTGCATATGATACATGTTTACACCCCGAAAGTGATAAAGAGTAAAAGGGGACAAATATGAACTGACCTGGAGTTCATTATGAAAGAATAACAAACAATGTCTGAAGCTGGATTGACTGAATCTCGTGTGTCCTATTACAAGTAAAGGATGCCTTAATTTCTAATGCAAATGAACTTATCTTGTTTCTTATTTTTAAAGATAGTTTATCCAACTACCTAGACTCATATTGTAAACAATACGTGTCTTAATGTGTATAACTTAACAAACCGATAGTACTTAGCTTAGTTTCTTGAAAGATATGTGTATGTAAAATCACACAAAGTATATGCCTTAAATATAGTATTCAAAATAGCGTCTCAAAACCAATTGCGAAACAAATATTTTTGGATAATGAAAATAACGCACGAGTTGTTCGTCTCACGATATATAAATATTTATTTATAGATGTATACTTCTATTATGATAATGTAGAGTTTGAATAGAATCTATTTGTAAAATGTAGCTTTAATTGTACCAAGTAATAGATTTGACATCCAATATGTTTCTTATATTTTATAGAAATTTGGGCAGAGTCTCCTCTGATTGTGTAAGAAACAAAACAACGCAAGTCGTCTATTTTATCTCAAAACATCAATGTACAAATACACAACACATAGTTTAACTTACCAAAACTATATTAAACAAGTAACTATACATTTCGACAAGTAATATTTATGTATTCATGCTCCAACATTTGATAGTCGTCAAAATAGTTTGTATATGTTTAACTTATTACTTATTAGGCCGAAGGCAAAATGGTAAAGCGACTAGAATTAGGCTGGATTAATCATGTTAATAATACAAGTATACGTATAAGCATTCATATGCTTCGCCTATTCAAAAGTCCCATATATTATTAACATGCTAACTCACCCATTTTCATACGACATAAGTGGACCTTTTTAAGACAACAAAAGTATGTTTCGCTATATAATGTGTTCGTATATTTTAAAATACATATGTATATAAAAACCATTTTATTCAACAACTCATTTATACTCTAAGCTTTTATTACAAGTCGGTTCGGTTCGTTTACGGTTTTATATTACATATTTATATTCAATATACACGAAAAGAATAAACTAAAGTCGTGGCGTGGGTTATACCTTCCCGACATTTGCTCGCGGATTGAAACGTACTCGGCTCGGAATATGCGTTGACCACGTTTGACCAGGTTTGACCAGCCCTTGACCAGTTTGACTGAGAAGTGAACGAACAGTTTGCCTGGGACCAACAACCAAGCGAAAACCCACCATCGGTCCGCACTGTGACTAACTACAATAGTGAAAATCGGAACCAACCACGAATAGCACAACAATATATGGCCTTCCCGAGCTAAACCGACTGAAACCAAGGTCATCATCGGAAACCCAATACCCGACGCCGCCCTATCCGAACCATAACCACCATCAACTCGGACCAAGCCTGACTCGGGACTGAACCATACTAAACCCAGCCCGAACCTCAAACGGCAAGCACCGTAGCCATCACCAAACCGACTGTTGATTATCCCCTTTCTGCCCTAAACCTTTACGCCGCCACCACCTAGTAAGGTGGTGGCTCACCGCTGCTTTACTAGGGAGGAAGGGATGGAGTCATGTGGGAGAGAAGAGGGCAAGGAGAAGAAGGGAAGGTGTTGTTTATTGTTTTGGGCCCGACAGGTTTGATCGGAACCCGATTCTGGTAACCAAACTCTAGCTTAAGGGAGAGAGGGAAAGAGTTTGTAAATGGTGGTGGTTGGCCGGCAGAGGAGCCGCCTTGAGTGAGAGAGAGAGAGAGAGAGAGAGAGAGAGAGAGGGTGCAGGTGCAGAGAGCAGGGAAAGGAATTGTGAGGCTCGTGGTGACAGTTTCTTGTTCATTGCTGCTGCTATCTCTAGACTATAGAGAAAGGGAAGGTTCAAGATTAAAGGAGGAGGAATAGGGGGGTTGTAGGCTATGGTGGCTAGGGTTATAAGGAAGAAGATAAGAAGGAGAAGGAAGAAGGAGAGGTTTAAATAGGTAGGGTTTTTTGTTATGTGGGTTAGGTGAAAAGTTATTGCGTATACGAACCCGTTACTGACTCGGGTCTCGGTTAAATATTTTGTCGAGCAAATAATTATGAGATGACTCATCCACATAAATTGACTTAAATCGAGTACTCGGATATATTTTAATTATAGGCAAATATATTTAGTTGTATAAAAAAAACCGTTTTATGTAGTTGCCTAGCACGTCATACTTACCGATGCTATTTTAAAAGATTAAGTTGGCGAACTAACTAATTATAGTTATTCCCGAATAATAATTTGTTATCTCAAAACGATATATTATTGTTAACGACTTAAAATCGTTTTATGAATAAAATATTATTATTATATTATTTGCGAAAAACCGGACGTTACATAAATGTGGCACAATATGATTCCAAATATTACCAAACAGAAACCGAAGCTAGTTGTCGAGTCCAAGAGAAAGTCAACACAATATGATTGCACGATTAAAACAATGATTTTATCATAATTGAGAGTGAAAGAAGAGATTTCGGTGTGATCTGGACAAGAACAGTTGATCAGTGCTTATAGGTGAGGTTTTGATTTTTTGATTTGGAAAGTCATAAAGTTGATGGTCAACACCGAGTAAGGAATGCACGAATCGTGCTGTAATTGTTGATGCGTAGCTTAATTTCCGGTCCATTGAACGAGTCAAACTAGTCAATAGTCAATAGTCAGCTTTGACTGACTTGATTTTGACCAGGAATTGAATGAGTCAAACTAGTCAATAGTCAATAGTCAATAGTCAGCTTTGACTGACTTGATTTTGACCAGGAATTGAATGACTCGAACTAGTTATAGTCAGCTTTGACTGACTTGATTTTGACTAGGAAATTAATGAGGGGATTAATATTATTGGTTTCTAACTAACTACAAAACATTAAATTGGTGTAGTGGTTGTGTTGTTTGTTGCTTATGGTCGAACCGTCTGGGGACTCGGGTTCGAATCCGGTCCGAGACATATTTTTTTAAACCTGATTTTTATAGAATTTCTCTAATATTATTTGTTTATACATATAACTAATATATTTTAGTAACAAAATAAAATAATTTGATGATAAGAAATGTCAAAATGGGTGTTCAGATGTTTATGGAGTTATAAAGTAAATAAATATACGAGTTAATAGCCATTTTCGTCCCTGAGGTTTGGGTCAGTTTGCCACTCCAGTACAAAAGTTTTTTTTTTTTGCAATTCCTTCCCTGAGGTTTGGATTTTGTTGCCAAATTCGTCCTTTTCACTAACCCAGTTAAAAAAGGTTGTTAGTGTTAGGGGTATTTTTGTCTTTTTACCTCAGGGACGAA
Source organism: Ambrosia trifida (assembly GCA_028751855.1). NCBI lineage: Eukaryota > Viridiplantae > Streptophyta > Magnoliopsida > Asterales > Asteraceae > Ambrosia > Ambrosia trifida. The sequence goes on from CM054130.1 coordinate 67,301,492, forward strand.
TTTGGCATTTAAAATTCAAGGATTTTTTTTTTGCCAAATTCCCCCTCTCTCTCTCTCTCTTATCCTGGTATGGATTATTGTTGTATTGCCAAATGAGGTATAATATCAACTATCAAGCTCTACTATTTACTGGGATTTTCTTGATTTATGCATTTTGTTGAAGTGCCAACGTATTGGTGGGGATAACTTGGATCTTGGGCATGTGCATCACATGTAGCAGAGTTGTAAAAAATGAAATGATGGTTTGCATCATTTTTTAGACCGGGGTTGCAATTAAAATTACTTGTGGAGACACGGACTTGAAATTATGATTGTTTGGTTATACACATTGGTGGCTTGTATAGAACTATAACAATATTATAATGGCAGTAGATGTGATTATGAAATGCCCACCTGGAAAACAGTGCGAATGAAACTAATTTTTGCAACCGAAAGCAGAAAGCCAAATATGTTATTATTTAAAACTAAGATTTGCTTTATCTTCTTTCACAACACTGTGTTCAGTGATGCTTCTGGTTTTAAATTTTAGTCCATGGTGATAAATTTTGGGTTTTATTGCAGACTTTCATCTGACATATCAAGATTAGAGGCTAAAGTAGAGAGGCTGGAGTCACAGTTGGCAGCTAAAGATAGGGAAATAGCAACTATTACCCGCACGGTAATGATGCGTGTGTGTGCATATTAATAATGGCTTGTATGTTTTTTTGTTTGCTCACATTTCTTATGATCTGGAAGCTAAAGCAAAAGCAGGTCTTAAGGCCCAAATTGAGAAGTTGCAGCAGGAAAGAGATGAATATCAAAAGATGGTTATTGGAAATCAGGTATGGTTTTTAGGCATCTCCTGTTTGTGTAAGCGTAAGAATTTTGATTAAAACAGGATTATTTGATCATACAAGTTACAAAACCAGGTGCGGAAACCCTAGCTTTGAACAAACTGATAGAAACTCAAATCAAAACACAATCAATATCATTTTCAAAGCTTTTCATAGATTAACTTTTGCATAAACTTGATTACAATGACAATACGGTTAATCTAGATCAATTACAGACACTTTCAATCTAACCTGGAACCTGACCTCAAAACACACACAACTAATAACTCTCTTTTCATCACAAATACTCAAAATCTATTTATAATGTCTGCAGGTTCGCCCCTTTTCATGGTGCGAATGTGGACACTTTCCACATTCGCCCAGTGTGAATGGTCGAATGTGGAATCTTTCCACATTCGCCCAGTATGATTCTACATTCGCCCACTTATTTCTACGTTCGCCCACTTTTTCCACTTTCAGCCCATCAGCACTTATTAACACATGTAATCAGCACTTTTTAACACATGTTAACATTGTAGATCCAATCACTAGTCGCAATACGTGCATCTACAAACTCCCCCTCGACTATTGATTGGATTGTCTTCATGTTTAAATCTTGGTCGTTTTCTGATTATCTGAACCTTCGACATTCTGTACCGGATCACTAGCTAGGGACATACATGAATAATGCACTTACAATCTCCCCCTTGGACCTAGCTAGTGATGTACCAAAGCAGAAAGTGTTTAAGTCTTGGTCGAAAACTTTCCATCTTCATGCACGTTTGTGTCGAAGTTCCTATCTATCTCTCCAATAAGCTTTGAAATCTCAGACAGACTCAAGAAATCTTGGCTTTGTCATTTGTTAATTCAGAGATGAAAATAGACGATAATCTTGAATTTCTTCAATCTTCAGTCATTGCTTTAATAACCTCTTACTAGCTACTGTTGTTCTGGTGATCTTGATGTTCAGGTTTGGGTCTTGTTCGGTTACACAATTTGTCGATGAGTCATGAGTAGTGCACCTGTTGTATTTGATTCTGCAGAAAAATTTACTAAAAACTGCACAAACTACAACCGGCGTTAAACACGACAAAAATCTCGGAAGTACTTTTCACATTCCTTTTGACCCTCAATAGTTCTCCCCCTGAACTATACAACATTTTCAATATGTACCAGAAACTTGAAAATTTGAAATCTTTTTCAACTTTTAAGTATCTGAGCATTCTCATACAGTATCCCAACATCGGTTATCGAAAATATAGTTGAAACAAAACTTTTTGATTTTTCAAAGTTTAAGCTAAAACACACCAAAAATCTTTTTGAATTTTCCAATGTAATTGCATAAAAGTAAATTCAACATATTTTTGTGAATTTTTCGGTTAAGAGGATCATATCAGTATTGAAACAGTCAGTCATAACTCTTTTTGATCAATTTTCTGTTTTTGTCATTGAGCATCCTACAACCATTACCAGTATGTTTGTCCACTTAAACTCAAAATCATCATTCATTGCTCAGCACTTTAGATACATTATAGTAATATTAGATACTGAATAATCTATGGTCCCCGCATTCGCGACACATTCCCGTATCAGGAATTGCGCAAAGTTTCATTGTAACGCGTGATTATACTGTAGTTATCTGTTGGTTACAAGGTATGAGGCACAGTGGTGACAGGTCAGCAAATTAATGCTTCAAAGCGACTTGTGCACTCTACCCGGGTGAGGACTAATATCAATCATGAATTACATCAATGATTGGATACGATGCATTAGATAATCTTTGATTATCATCACACATGTTAAGTTCCTCATTCGGTAACTTAAGGTTTTGTCATTAAAGATATTTTAATAAGATATCCTGACTGATCTAGGTCCGTAAATCAATACGACAAAAGATCAGTTAGGCTATCCCCAGATAACTTTCAATATAACGACCCGAAACCTCCGATTTTGGCAATCTATCGAACGAAATTTCGGTACTAAGACCATATGCCAACGATACGTTGATCCACATGATTATCAGTTATTGATTTTCAGTTTATATCACCATGCTGAACTTTAAACTTTGATTTCAAGCCTACCAATATATAATTGTAGTGGCTACTCAATGTTTATCAAATTATTTTTGTTTTTAGAGTAGTCTGACAGTCCACTGATGTACTATCATCTCCTCTTTTTCTCCAGGAAAAACTCATTTTTGATTTTTTTAATTTTTTTATTTTGATTTTTCTGAAATTTTCTCCCCCTAAAAATCTAAAAATAAGCATATTTTTGGATTTTTAAACTTTTGAAGAAAAACAAAATAAAATGATATCCGATGCGGTTTACCCACTGAGTTTTAAAAAAACCATTTTCCACTCAGATTACTAGACTCATTAAGATTTTTCAATTAGCAAACCATTTTGTCGTATCTGTTATTGAAATCCAACACCTGAGAGCAATTGCAAGAGATTGCAACTTTTTCCGGCTTCACAGGTAGGAAACAGACTACGAACACTCTCCTCTCTGTTGAAATCATGTTTTCCTTCTTCAATAACCCTTCCTTGACCTTCACCTCTCCAATAAATAGTGTGTATACAGATGCTCCACTATCAACTTATCAAAGAATAGCTAATAGGTCTGTCTGGAACAATCTGCACACTTATTAAACAATTAGCATGAGAGAGGCACCCATCCCTTCACAATGATGGGTCGTCCAAGGTCATCAATCCTCGGAACATCAATCCATTCTCCTTTTGAAAAATCAATTGGTTTTTCAATGGATTGATTTGAAGTAGAAATTGCTATTGACTTAGAAAGTGATTTGGGTTTCCAAACACGTTCAGAGTTTATTTTAGATTTTGTTGAAATCGTTTTGATTTTTGACTTTTCAGGTTTCATGTTTGACACCTGCTTCTGAACTTTGTTTGGAATCTTCTCAGACTTAACTGATGAAGACCCAGGTTTAGAGTTATTCTTAGACTTACCCTGAGAACTCCCCCTTACCTTAGCAACCCTACCACAATCTCCATTTTTATTCAAGGCAATTTTGTTACGATTGTCATACACAACCTGTTTCCCCTTTTGCTTCTTGATTGGTTTTGGGAAAACAGGCTTTCTGACATTGCCTGAATTTCTAGCAAATTTCACTTCTGTCTTTTTCTGTTTAACATACGGACAGTAAGCAACTAAATGCCCACACTCTCCGCAGTTATAACAAGACCTATACTCTTCAAAATCACATGCATACCCGTCATCCCAATACCAATAGGGACAATGAGCAGCAATATGTCCAACTTCACCACATTCAAAACAGTTTATCCATTCAACATAACCATGAGAATACTGTGGTGAGTTGTTTCCCCAATAGCCATCAAATCGAGATTTATATGAATAATCATAATAGTCATATGATCTAGATGAAAAATTTCTTGAATTCTTTTGATAAAAATTTTTCATCTGATCATTTCCTTTCGATTTGTTTGGTTTTGGTCCCTTTACTTTAGGACCATTCTTATTTTCAACATTTTTCTTTTGATCCTCTTTATTCTCATGTTGGTTAGGACTGAGTTCAAAATGAAGATGATCAAATTGATTTCTAAATTGATTTAACAAATCAAGATTATCAACAAAAATACATTTAAGTAGAGATTGTTCAATATTCTCAATTAGAAAATCTTTGTTGAAAATCAATTTGTCATGTCCTTCCAACATGTAGGAACCTTCAACTCCTTCAGGAAAACTGAATATGGGTTTTTCTTCAGAATCAGATTCTGAAGTTGTTTCAACATTTTCAGTTTTCTGTTCAAACATTTGTTTCACTTCAGAATCAGAATTAACAACGCAAGGTGTTGTGATTTCCAACTCTGATGTGGAAGTATTCTTTGAAACACTTTTATTCATTTCTAACATTTCTTTCTTTAAAGATTCAATTTTATTTAACAAATCTTTTTCATTCTTTTCAAAAACTTTAATTTGGTTTTTACAATTTTCTAGTTCATTTGCTAGTTTCTGTTTGTCCTCAATAAGTGTCATCAATTCACAATTCAACTTGACACATTTAGAACAACTAGCACTTACCTCATCATCTGATTTATTACCATTATCAGATTTTGCATCACCATTTGTACTATCACTCTGTTCTGATGTACTTTGTTCTGAACTCGTATCAGAACTCAAAACACTCTTTAACAATTCACTGGAATCATCATGTCTCATTTGTTTGACTAAACATACAACATTCCTATGAACACCTTCTCTGTTAACACACTTGTTAACATGTACCATTTCATCAGTTGGTTTTGGTGTCATTGGAAATCCCCAAATGTTGTCAGCTTGAGAATTTTGTCTCTGTAATTGTTGTTGCTTTCTCTCAGCTTCTACTAGAGCTTTGATCTCCTCATCCGTTCTACATACAGCCATGTAATTAATCATTTTTCCAACAAAAATATCAAAAAAAAAATTCCTCAAATCAGGTCGAAATTTTTAGGCACTAAATTCTACGTTCGCCCCTGGTAATTCTACGTTCGCCCCTTTTGATTCCACGTTCGCCCAAAAGTATCAGCCAAATGTAGAATAAACACCAGAATGTAGAATATCAAAATTCAAATTCCACGTTCGCCCAAAAATGTCTACGTTCAACCACTTCTATTCCACGTTCGCCCAAAAATTTTCAGGTTCGCCCACTACAGTTCCAGGTTCGCCCAAAACATTCCAGGTTCGCCCAAAAAGTTTCCAGGTTCGCCCATAATGACTCCAGGTTCGCCCAGTTTGAGAAAAATTCAGATTTGAAAAACGGTTACACTTTGAAAAACGGTTATTTTGATCTCTGATTTTCAAAAGTTTGTGGATTTGAATGATCTTAATCAGGTTATGATTCGGAATTGATTTGGAGCAACTTTAATTCTTGGAATTTTAGATTTTAACCACAAAATCAACTTCAAATCAATCAAAAACACTCAAAAACCATTTTCATGCAAAAACAGATGTATTTTGATCAAAAATATGTCCAAATCAGCTCTGAGTTTATCAAATTTGTTGTTGTATGATCCGTATGTCTCTGATACCACTTTGTAAGCGTAAGATTTTGACTAAAACAGGATTATTTGATCATACAAGTTACAAAACCAGGTGCGGAAACCCTAGCTTTGAACAAACTGATAGAAACTCAAATCAAAACACAATCAATATCATTTTCAAAGCTTTTCATAGATTAACTTTTGCATAAACTTGATTACAATGACAATACGGTTAATCTAGATCAATTACAGACACTTTCAATCTAACCTGGAACCTGACCTCAAAACACATACAACTAATAACTCTCTTTTCATCACAAATACTCAAAATCTATTTATAATGTCTGCAGGTTCGCCCCTTTTCATGGTGCGAATGTGGACACTTTCCACATTCGCCCAGTGTGAATGGTCGAATGTGGAATCTTTCCACATTCGCCCAGTATGATTCTACATTCGCCCACTTATTTCTACGTTCGCCCACTTTTTCCACTTTCAGCCCATCAGTACTTATTAACACATGTAATCAGCACTTTTTAACACATGTTAACATTGTAGATCCAATCACTAGTCGCAATACGTGCATCTACAAACTCCCCCTCGACTATTGATTGGATTGTCTTCATGTTTAAATCTTGGTCGTTTTCTGATTATCTGAACCTTCGACATTCTGTACCGGATCACTAGCTAGGGACATACATGAATAATGCACTTACAATCTCCCCCTTGGACCTAGCTAGTGATGTACCAAAGCAGAAAGTGTTTAAGTCTTGGTCGAAAACTTTCCATCTTCATGCACGTTTGTGTCGAAGTTCCTATCTATCTCTCCAATAAGCTTTGAAATCTCAGACAGACTCAAGAAATCTTGGCTTTGTCATTTGTTAATTCAGAGATGAAAATAGACGATAATCTTGAATTTCTTCAATCTTCAGTCATTGCTTTAATAACCTCTTACTAGCTACTGTTGTTCTGGTGATCTTGATGTTCAGGTTTGGGTCTTGTTCGGTTACACAATTTGTCGATGAGTCATGAGTAGTGCACCTGTTGTATTTGATTCTGCAGAAAAATTTACTAAAAACTGCACAAACTACAACCGGCGTTAAACACGACAAAAATCTCGGAAGTACTTTTCACATTCCTTTTGACCCTCAATAGTTCTCCCCCTGAACTATACAACATTTTCAATATGTACCAGAAACTTGAAAATTTGAAATCTTTTTCAACTTTTAAGTATCTGAGCATTCTCATACAGTATCCCAACATCGGTTATCGAAAATATAGTTGAAACAAAACTTTTTGATTTTTCAAAGTTTAAGCTAAAACACACCAAAAATCTTTTTGAATTTTCCAATGTAATTGCATAAAAGTAAATTCAACATATTTTTGTGAATTTTTCGGTTAAGAGGATCATATCAGTATTGAAACAGTCAGTCATAACTCTTTTTGATCAATTTTCTGTTTTTGTCATTGAGCATCCTACAACCATTACCAGTATGTTTGTCCACTTAAACTCAAAATCATCATTCATTGCTCAGCACTTTAGATACATTATAGTAATATTAGATACTGAATAATCTATGGTCCCCGCATTCGCGACACATTCCCGTATCAGGAATTGCGCAAAGTTTCATTGTAACGCGTGATTATACTGTAGTTATCTGTTGGTTACAAGGTATGAGGCACAGTGGTGACAGGTCAGCAAATTAATGCTTCAAAGCGACTTGTGCACTCTACCCGGGTGAGGACTAATATCAATCATGAATTACATCAATGATTGGATACGATGCATTAGATAATCTTTGATTATCATCACACATGTTAAGTTCCTCATTCGGTAACTTAAGGTTTTGTCATTAAAGATATTTTAATAAGATATCCTGACTGATCTAGGTCCGTAAATCAATACGACAAAAGATCAGTTAGGCTATCCCCAGATAACTTTCAATATAACGACCCGAAACCTCCGATTTTGGCAATCTATCGAACGAAATTTCGGTACTAAGACCATATGCCAACGATACGTTGATCCACATGATTATCAGTTATTGATTTTCAGTTTATATCACCATGCTGAACTTTAAACTTTGATTTCAAGCCTACCAATATATAATTGTAGTGGCTACTCAATGTTTATCAAATTATTTTTGTTTTTAGAGTAGTCTGACAGTCCACTGATGTACTATCATCTCCTCTTTTTCTCCAGGAAAAACTCATTTTTGATTTTTTTAATTTTTTTATTTTGATTTTTCTGAAATTTTCTCCCCCTAAAAATCTAAAAATAAGCATATTTTTGGATTTTTAAACTTTTGAAGAAAAACAAAATAAAATGATATCCGATGCGGTTTACCCACTGAGTTTTAAAAAAACCATTTTCCACTCAGATTACTAGACTCATTAAGATTTTTCAATTAGCAAACCATTTTGTCGTATCTGTTATTGAAATCCAACACCTGAGAGCAATTGCAAGAGATTGCAACTTTTTCCGGCTTCACAGGTAGGAAACAGACTACGAACACTCTCCTCTCTGTTGAAATCATGTTTTCCTTCTTCAATAACCCTTCCTTGACCTTCACCTCTCCAATAAATAGTGTGTATACAGATGCTCCACTATCAACTTATCAAAGAATAGCTAATAGGTCTGTCTGGAACAATCTGCACACTTATTAAACAATTAGCATGAGAGAGGCACCCATCCCTTCACAATGATGGGTCGTCCAAGGTCATCAATCCTCGGAACATCAATCCATTCTCCTTTTGAAAAATCAATTGGTTTTTCAATGGATTGATTTGAAGTAGAAATTGCTATTGACTTAGAAAGTGATTTGGGTTTCCAAACACGTTCAGAGTTTATTTTAGATTTTGTTGAAATCGTTTTGATTTTTGACTTTTCAGGTTTCATGTTTGACACCTGCTTCTGAACTTTGTTTGGAATCTTCTCAGACTTAACTGATGAAGACCCAGGTTTAGAGTTATTCTTAGACTTACCCTGAGAACTCCCCCTTACCTTAGCAACCCTACCACAATCTCCATTTTTATTCAAGGCAATTTTGTTACGATTGTCATACACAACCTGTTTCCCCTTTTGCTTCTTGATTGGTTTTGGGAAAACAGGCTTTCTGACATTGCCTGAATTTCTAGCAAATTTCACTTCTGTCTTTTTCTGTTTAACATATGGACAGTAAGCAACTAAATGCCCACACTCTCCGCAGTTATAACAAGACCTATACTCTTCAAAATCACATGCATACCCGTCATCCCAATACCAATAGGGACAATGAGCAGCAATATGTCCAACTTCACCACATTCAAAACAGTTTATCCATTCAACATAACCATGAGAATACTGTGGTGAGTTGTTTCCCCAATAGCCATCAAATCGAGATTTATATGAATAATCATAATAGTCATATGATCTAGATGAAAAATTTCTTGAATTCTTTTGATAAAAAATTTTCATCTGATCATTTCCTTTCGATTTGTTTGGTTTTGGTCCCTTTACTTTAGGACCATTCTTATTTTCAACATTTTTCTTTTGATCCTCTTTATTCTCATGTTGGTTAGGACTGAGTTCAAAATGAAGATGATCAAATTGATTTCTAAATTGATTTAACAAATCAAGATTATCAACAAAAATACATTTAAGTAGAGATTGTTCAATATTCTCAATTAGAAAATCTTTGTTGAAAATCAATTTGTCATGTCCTTCCAACATGTAGGAACCTTCAACTCCTTCAGGAAAACTGAATATGGGTTTTTCTTCAGAATCAGATTCTGAAGTTGTTTCAACATTTTCAGTTTTCTGTTCAAACATTTGTTTCACTTCAGAATCAGAATTAACAACGCAAGGTGTTGTGATTTCCAACTCTGATGTGGAAGTATTCTTTGAAACACTTTTATTCATTTCTAACATTTCTTTCTTTAAAGATTCAATTTTATTTAACAAATCTTTTTCATTCTTTTCAAAAACTTTAATTTGGTTTTTACAATTTTCTAGTTCATTTGCTAGTTTCTGTTTGTCCTCAATAAGTGTCATCAATTCACAATTCAACTTGACACATTTAGAACAACTAGCACTTACCTCATCATCTGATTTATTACCATTATCAGATTTTGCATCACCATTTGTACTATCACTCTGTTCTGATGTACTTTGTTCTGAACTCGTATCAGAACTCAAAACACTCTTTAACAATTCACTGGAATCATCATGTCTCATTTGTTTGACTAAACATACAACATTCCTATGAACACCTTCTCTGTTAACACACTTGTTAACATGTACCATTTCATCAGTTGGTTTTGGTGTCATTGGAAATCCCCAAATGTTGTCAGCTTGAGAATTTTGTCTCTGTAATTGTTGTTGCTTTCTCTCAGCTTCTACTAGAGCTTTGATCTCCTCATCCGTTCTACATACAGCCATGTAATTAATCATTTTTCCAACAAAAATATCAAAAAAAAAAATTCCTCAAATCAGGTCGAAATTTTTAGGCACTAAATTCTACGTTCGCCCCTGGTAATTCTACGTTCGCCCCTTTTGATTCCACGTTCGCCCAAAAGTATCAGCCAAATGTAGAATAAACACCAGAATGTAGAATATCAAAATTCAAATTCCACGTTCGCCCAAAAATGTCTACGTTCAACCACTTCTATTCCACGTTCGCCCAAAAATTTTCAGGTTCGCCCACTACAGTTCCAGGTTCGCCCAAAACATTCCAGGTTCGCCCAAAAAGTTTCCAGGTTCGCCCATAATGACTCCAGGTTCGCCCAGTTTGAGAAAAATTCAGATTTGAAAAACGGTTACACTTTGAAAAACGGTTATTTTGATCTCTGATTTTCAAAAGTTTGTGGATTTGAATGATCTTAATCAGGTTATGATTCGGAATTGATTTGGAGCAACTTTAATTCTTGGAATTTTAGATTTTAACCACAAAATCAACTTCAAATCAATCAAAAACACTCAAAAACCATTTTCATGCAAAAACAGATGTATTTTGATCAAAAATATGTCCAAATCAGCTCTGAGTTTATCAAATTTGTTGTTGTATGATCCGTATGTCTCTGATACCACTTTGTAAGCGTAAGATTTTGACTAAAACAGGATTATTTGATCATACAAGTTACAAAACCAGGTGCGGAAACCCTAGCTTTGAACAAACTGATAGAAACTCAAATCAAAACACAATCAATATCATTTTCAAAGCTTTTCATAGATTAACTTTTGCATAAACTTGATTACAATGACAATACGGTTAATCTAGATCAATTACAGACACTTTCAATCTAACCTGGAACCTGACCTCAAAACACATACAACTAATAACTCTCTTTTCATCACAAATACTCAAAATCTATTTATAATGTCTGCAGGTTCGCCCCTTTTCATGGTGCGAATGTGGACACTTTCCACATTCGCCCAGTGTGAATGGTCGAATGTGGAATCTTTCCACATTCGCCCAGTATGATTCTACATTCGCCCACTTATTTCTACGTTCGCCCACTTTTTCCACTTTCAGCCCATCAGCACTTTTTAACACATGTAATCAGCACTTTTTAACACATGTTAGCATTGTAGATCCAATCACTAGTCGCAATACGTGCATCTACAGTTTGTATTTTCTCATCTTGTTTTGTTTTTTGGTAAATAAATCACCATCTTCCACATGTCATCTTGCAAAAGCAAGTCAAAACTCAGCAGATACATGAGATGAAGAAAAAGGAAAAACAGTACATTAAGTTGCAGGTATGATGCTCTCTTAATGCTTGTGAATTACTTCAATTGTCATTTTGTATTTCATGAATTGTTGCTTTGGGTATGCTTGTATGTTTCGAGCAATGCAAGTGGTAACAAATTAGGAGCAATTATCGTTCTTTGCAGGAGCGACTAAATCAAGTTATGATGGAGAAAAAGAAGGAATCTAGATCAGGCATGGAAATTATGAATTTACTTCAGGTTGTTGCTCAATGTTCAAATAGTTTTGCACATTTATGAATTCACATTATGTGATATCTTACCATAAGTTTCTGTTAACCACAGAAAGAAGGGCGGCAACGTGGGACATGGAATGGGAAGAAGGCTGACAACGATTTCTATGAATTTACTTCAGGTTGTTGCTCAATGTTCAAATACTTTTTTCCTTGTTTCAGATTGTGTATTGATCATTGTCCATGTGCCGTTTTAGGTGGATGCATACGAGGCAAAAAATCAAGAATTGGTTACGGAGAAAAAAAATCCTTGAATTTTAAATGCCAAATTCGTCCCTGAGGTAAAAAGACAAAAATACCCCTAACACTAACGACCTTTTTTAACTGGGTTAGTGAAAAGGACGAATTTGGCAACAAAATCAAAACCTCAGGGAAGGAATTGCAAAAAAAAAAAAAACTTTTGTACTGGAGTGGCAAACTGGCCCAAACCTCAGGGACGAAAATGGCTATTAACTCTAAATATACAAAGAAAATTTGAAAGGTTACAATGAGTACCGCATATCATCCCAAACTGATGGTCAAGTGAACGAACTATCCAGACCTTGCAAGATATTTTAAGGGCATGTGCAATCGATTTTTGTGGTAATTGGGACACACACTTTCCACTCGTGGAATTCTGGTACAACAATAGCTATCATACGAGTATCTAAGTTGCACCATTTGAAGCTGTATATGGACGTAGGTGTAGATCTCCACTATGTTGGGTTGAATTGGAGAGAAGCAACTTACCGGGCCCGTAATTGTTCAAGAGACAACCGATAAAATCTTTTTTATAGAAGAACGTCTCAAGGCGGCCCTCGACCGATAGAAAAGTTATGCGGATATGAGACGTAAGCCTTTGGAATTTCATGTCGGTGATAGACTTCTATTGAAAGAGTCACCTTGGAAGGTGTTGCACGTTTTGGGAAGGGTAGGAAATTAAATCTTCGATATGTTGGTCCTTTCGAAATATTGGCAAGAGTAGGCCCTGTGGCTTACAAGCTCAAGCTACCGTAAGAGCTTAACAGGATACATGCCACATTCCACGTGTCAAATTGGAAAAAGTGTCTATTCGATGAGACCCTTCTTATCTCTGTCGAAGAAATCCACATTGACGATAAGCTTCACTTTATCGAAGAACCAATTGAAGTGACTGATTGGATGGTTCAGAAGCTTAGGTGTAGTATGATCAAGTTGGTCAAAGTGCGATGAAATGCCAAGCGTGGTCCGGAATATACATGGGAAAGATTGGATCAAATGAAATGCAAATATCCTGCTCTATTCGAGAAGACCCCCGTACCAAAGAATTTGAATTTAATTCCAGGACGGAATTCTCTTAACGGGGGGAGAATGTGACAATCGGCAAAATTAAGGTAATTCCGTACTAATTAATTACGTGTAATTAACATAATTAAGTGCAATTTCATGTTAATGGTTTTAACTAAGCCTTAGAGAATAGAAAATTCCCCATAAGATGCATAGGAATGCACATGTTTAATATTCAAGCACGACGAAATCGCGTGCAAATAAACTTGTCCAGAACGGACGTTGATGATTACCTGATAACGATTAATTAACCAAAACAATCCTGAACACCTGGGATATGAAATAAAAGGGAATTTCCATGAAATATTAGTGTTTTGGAACTCCAAAACCATATGTGGAAACTCCAAACACAAATCTCCCGGTAATGAATTAAGTTCACGCATCGCACCCGATACGCGCGAAACTCATTAATTCACCCAATTAAAGCCTAAATAACGTACCAATGCCTAAACTAGTCCATGTTTAAGGGTAATTGGGAGTCGATTATATGCCCGGAATAGCTCGTAATAAACACATGATAAAACCCCGAAAACCCTAACAGGTTTAGTTGAATCTTAAATAGTTAATTACAAGATATTTGGATAATCAAGTGGGCTCTATACACATCCTCTTTGAACAGTTATAGGGTGTGGCTAGAGCCACCCTAATATTACTTGAAACACTTTATAAAATGATTATGTTCATGAGGAATGCTTTAGCTTTGTCTAATCAAAGTACAAACACATGTTATAATATCTAACACATGCATTATATTATCACCATTCCAACAAACAAAACACATCCTTTTTCCTCCTTATCATCCACGACCACCACACCACTTACACCATTCATCTTTTTTTTTCATCAAACACTCACAAAATCACTTCCATTCCATACCCTAAACTAGTTTGTACAAGAATCTTGGAGCTTAACCATTGGAAGACACACTTAAACCTCACTTCCACATAAGTTTTGAGTCTTTCCTAGCCTTTTGCTAGTTGAAAGCTTCTTTATCTTTGCTTCTTGTTTTTGTATGTTTTTATTTAACATGTGTTAGAAGCAAGTTGTACATGGGTTAAGATAATGGGTTTTCACATAATAAAACATATGTTAAACAAGACTAAAATGGGAGTGTTAAAATGTATCTAGGGGCCGTGGGTATATAGGTTGTTGCTATTGTTTTTGTTAATTAAAAAGTTAACATAATCTTACACTTAAGTTTTAAACATAATATGAAACTTGGGTTTTGATTATAAGATAATATATGTTTTTACAATTTTAACTTGAGTATGTAAATATGGTGTTTGGGGCATGAGTTTTAGTAAAGTTTGTTAGTTAGTGATTTTGTAGTTTTTAAAAGCTCACATACGCATGTATTTAAAGATGTCTTGAATGATTTTTATAAAAATAACTTGAACATGCTTAAAAGTGGTTTTAATCATTTTAATATAACCATCTAAAACATAATAATATGGTGGAACTTAAAAATGTTACAAGATATAAAAATTACATCTTCAAAAACACTAACTTTAAAACTCTAAAAATGGACATGTTAGACATTATGGACTTAATACACCAAATACACATATTATTAACCCAAATCTATACTATATTATAAAGCATGAGAGAAGGATGACTATAAAATTTAAGTAATACAATATCTTATGCTTATGGTACAATACTCAAGTAGCTTAGTAAAGGGTAAAATTGTCTTTCCTCATGATATCAATTGTCCTTCAAATCTAATAATTAGATTTGTTAAATTTCATTAAAACAAAATAGCTTTTATTTAAATTTCAATAAGTGTAATAATAATGAAAGTTAACTCATGACTTTTGGTTAGTAAAAAGTAGTTACAAAATATTAAACTTAATAATATTGACATAAAACATTTGTTTACCAAGTATATTGTTCTTTAATGACATAAAAACTATAACTTTTGTTCACCAAATATTACAAATAAATAAATATATATGATATAAACCATTTGATTACTTGATCTTTATAAAAATTATGATTGTTATTTAAAACCAAGCCATAAAAATATCAGGACATATGAAAATTAATGTTAGCTAAAAACAAAAATAAAGGCTTTCCTTTTCTTTATACATCATGATTAAACTATCTTTAATTTTCTTTAATTCTTAATAAGTGTAACAATAATGAAAGGTTAATTCATGAATTTTGGTTAGTAAAAAGTTCTTACAAATCCATGTTAAAGGTTAAGACAATAAATATAACCGGCTAAATAACTAGCTTTTCAATGCCATTACTAACAAGTTATTAGTCTTAATAACTTCACAATATATACCATCTTAACCTATTAATTCGTTAATATGAGACATGTTCTCTTAATTGCATTTCTGCTTAGAAGTTCTTAGACATCAAGAACTTATAAATAGTCGCCCACTAATTCCTGCTCGACGACCCATCTCAACCCTCCTATCAAATTGAAGCATCAGGTGATAAGTTTCGTACGTTACCACAATATATACATACTAAAATACATATTATTGTGTATCCTGTTGCATATGTTATGCGACATGTTCAGGTTCATTACATGGCATACACTAATATTTTGTTTTCTTGTTTGTATAATTAGATTTTATTAATGGCAACATTCAATGATCACCACTCGATGAACTTTAAACATCACCACTCGATGAACTTTAAACCGGAGATATCTTAGCGAATACTTATAATCCCTCGATCAAGACAAAAGTCAGTCAAAAATATCCATACAACTTCATCTCCCGATCAACGTCGCCGACTGTATCGATATCTAGTGGGTTTCCCACACGATGCGGCGGGAAAAATAAACTTATGCCACTGATTTTAAGGGTGTGTACAAGACGGTATGGTTCAGTTCAATTTTATAACGAAAACCACGTTAATTATAATACATTGGACTCTAACCTAGTTTTTTATAAAACTGGGGATTCTAACCTAGTTGGTTACAAAAAAAGATAACATTAATAAGCTCATGCATAAAGAGAGAGCTAACAAAAATTACATATCTAAATGTGTTTATCCCAAATAACAAAGTCTTAAAAATTATTATTAGTTAAATTGCTCTATTTAAAATAAAGCTACAACAATGCTTGATAGATATGATTCACCTCATAGTATCATACTCAACTATCTTGTAATAAAAATAAAAGCGCGTAATACTAAATAAATCATCTTACTTGAAACTTGAATTGTAGGTCATATCCTGGTGGGTACCTCCTTAAATAGCGATCCATAAGTTCTTTATCATAAAAATGTTTTCAAATTTACTTGATACATTTACTAATTGTACTGTTAATCTGTACCAAATCCTTTTTTTTCTTATAGAAGGTAAAGCTTTGTGTTTTCTATTGAACAATCTTTATGCAATTGAGAAATTATAGTACCCGTACCGTGTACAAATCCAAACAAGAATAATAAAAAATACACATAAAATTATTCAAACCCTTGTTTAACTTAGTAACAGATAGAGCATTAAAAATAATAAATAATGGATCGTATTTTTAAACAAAATAAAGGAGAAGTCATAATTCACAAATCCTTACTTTTCCAAAACAACTTATTCAAGACCAAATGAAAAGTTAAAACCATAAGTTCTTTTGGTTTGCCAAACACTTTTTATCAACTTATTAACTTATTGGATAAGTCATAAGTCAAAAGGAGGGTTGAAAACGGAGAGCCAAACATGCACCGAATCAAGAATAATTGCATCAAACTATATGTATTCATTAATTTCATCGTTACATTCTCATCTTTTTAAACAGTTAGACTTTTAAAAAGCGGCAACCTAAAAAATGTATGAATTGTAAGGATACACATTATTTCTAGTGGGTTGCCCATGCGTTGCGGCTGGGACCACAAAACTTCGGTCGGTGATTTTCAGGGTGTGCACAAGTTGTTATTTCCCTCAATTTGGTTTTGAGCCATAACCATAAGTTTTGATTAAGGTATTTCAAAAACAGATGGGTTTCAATTATTTCAGCTTGGTAAATCGGTTATGAACATTGGGTCCAATCAGTTGTCGACTAATAACCAAAAATTTAACTTGAGATGAAAATTATCATAATATCCTCTAACCTCATGAACCAGTGGAAATTTTGTGAGAGATGTCTTGTTCCAAGCCTTGCTAGAGTTTTGGCTTCTCTTTGCGACAACATGATACTTGCATGATTTTGGTATTGTTTGTTGAACCGGTAGAAATGTAGCACAACAGATTAAATTCCATGATTGCAAACCGTTTGCGAAGTTGTGGTTATCTATGATGTTACTCTTACTCAAGTCATTTGGTTTCTGCATTAACTGAAGCAATATAAGCCAAAGTATAAAGTAGTGTTCTTTTTAATTATGTTCTAATTTATGACACACTTTGAATTCAAAGTTTAAGTTGTTGCATGCAAAGCTTTATTAATTGGTTTTGAGAAAATATGAAAAATGAAAATACATGTGTATAAAAGCAGAAAACATCAATCCAACAAATAGTTCATCCTGAATTTGAAAAGTATATGTGACATCTTTAAAATTCCAAATTCAATATAGATGTTTATAGTTTCGTGCCTTTAAAGTGTGTTTAAATATTTTGTTATAACGATATTAAGTTTAAACCGTATGCTAAACTTAATTTATCAAAGCAAACAACATAAAATTTTGTTTGGTTTCACTGATTAATTGATGAATCTAGATAAAGAATGCATAAAAAAAAGCTAAAATGGATATAGTTAAAACTTAAATAAGTACTCCAATTATTATATTGTTAAACATAATCCGTTAATATAAACAGTACAACTTAAATAAATAAAAACTGCACTGCAATGTAGGAAGTATATAGCCTAAACATTTTCAAATATTAAAAGTAAACCAAACCATTTGGTACGATATGAAATATCCTAAACCGAAGGACATACCGAGAATTGAGACAATTCTTATACATGATCAAGACCATTTTGTTGATTTTAATATTTAAGATTATTTCATTTAACAATCCTTAAAATAAAACACGCACCTGAGTGTGAAAACCTTCACCGTTATTTATCATCATTGGTGGAGTTGGCACCTCCATTGATGGATTATGCATAGCTTGTTCCATACTCTTTTGTCCAAATAAAAAGAAATACGTCAAACAATTTATACTAACCTAATTGGATAATTGCAAACCCTCTAAAGACAATGCATAAATGCAAAATTATAAAAAACTAAACACACAACAGAAAATGAACGCCACCACTGCCATTGATCATTGATGGGTTCTCCATAAGGTCTTCGTGTGTCTTTCATTCAAAACAAACAAATATCAAACAACATACAAATTAGAACCAAAAACTGAAAAATCTACCTTTGATCTGCTGGTATTCTTGTGACGTCTAAAGATATATCGTGAATAAAGAAGCTAGTCATTTTCCCATTTGTACACAAATAGGTGAGGTTTTCAATCTGTTTATGGTTGTATCCATTCAATCGATTTGTAGCTGATATTAAAATCTCCATCCGCTTAAAAAATGAAGCATGCGAGTGTCCTTTAGTTTCAAAGATAACACAAATTCAACTTTTTAAAAATACTGTTTTTTCATAATGTTATAAATTATTATTATTTTTATTAATAATCGGGCGGGTGTTATAAAACTAATATACTAATAATTGTAATAATGACCATGACTTTACAATTGGCAAATGCAGATACAACCATCAACGCATACATAAACAATACACATGTGTGTTGTTTTATCATATTTTTATTTGCATAACTTAGGTTCTTATAAATAATGGTCATGTATTTGGTATATAAATAATAAGGTGACTCTTCATATACATAACTTACATATCTTTCAATGTTTATAGCCTTATTAATAATGGTCTTTTATTTGGTATATGAAACATAATTAGAGCAAAAAGCATAAATGTAATATATACCGGCCCACTCGTGACGCAACCATCGTAGAAACCTATACCATCATCATGTCATTATATCAAGTCCTTGATCTTGTTTGTTCAAAAAGTTGTTTTTTTTATAGTTCTCCTAAACATAAAAACATAACTATAGTATATTTTGGCCCACTCGTGACGTTGCAGAAACCTATACCATCATTGTATCCAAAATTATATGCCCACTCTTGTTGCAATTGTCGTAGAAACCTATACCATCATTGTGTGCAAAATTATAACAAGGCCTTGATCTTGTTGGATCAAAAAGTTATTTTTTATAATTTTCCCATGATGAAGAGTTTAGGAATTATTCATCAGACTCTAATTCTGAAAATCATATTTAGCTTATAAAGTTGACATTACCGAAAATAAATGATTGTTTTCCAATTATGAACCCGTTAGCTTTTAACATCTAGGTCTCGATTTGATTACCTGTTGTTCATGAACCCCCATAACGGTGTGCCTCGATTGTGTTGCCCGTCACGAGAGGCCGTTGAAAGAGATCCTAGGGAGACGACTGCATAACTATGGATTGTCTTTCGTTAACAGCAGCACAATTATGATGGTCGTCTTATGGCGGTGGTGTTGTGACACAGGCGCTAAATAGAGATGAGTAGTTTCAGAGAGGCTCAAGATGGAGTAGTCTGGTTTGGTAGAATTACAGTTGTCAAGTTATCATTAAATGAATAACGCATTATAGCTACATGAATCCATCAGTTGAATAAATACTTGGAGCAAAAGAGTCATGTCACACCCTCAAATTTCCACTTGCGGATTTTTACCGCGAGGCGCGTGACAAACCAGGATCCAAGTCAATGGTCACAATAAACGACACTATATGATATGAAAACAACATAAACTTCCATTGAGTTTCAAAACCGTTCTAGCACAGCGGAAACAAGATGTATTATTACAACTCAAAAGTAAAACTCAAAGTCTGAAATGTTTAACAAAACATGCTTATGATTCCTAGACACTGTGAGACTCTGTGCGCCTATCGACAGCTGCTACCTTAGCGACCTGAGACAAACATACTAAAAACGTCAGCAAATAATGCCGGTGAGTTCACAGGTTTTTAATGAATACCGACTCCAATGAATACTGACTCCCAAATGAATACCCATGGTCAATCCAGACCACATGCATGCAAAACATATGAATACCTGTTACTACTGCGATTGGAAAACCATTACTGGACTCGAATACTTTGAATACTGAATACGTGCGCGAATGAATACTGAATACTGAATACTGCATACTGAATACTGAATACTGAATACCTAAGAGACAACATGCACCCGGCCGACCTCCAGTCGACGAGTGGGGCGGGTCAAGCCCAAATAGATCTATCCATATTTCCCGCGTTGTGCATCCCCGCACATTCATGGTTCTCCCTGGGACTTCCAAAGATCGTATAGTAGTATAATGAATACTCCAAAACATAATGAATACTTGAAAACATAATGAATACTCCAAAACCCAATGAATTCGTGAATACCAAAACATAGTTGACACACCTTTCATGAAAACATAGTTGACACGCCTTTTATGAAAACATAGTTGACACACGTTTAAGAATACAACATGTTTTCTCCCCCGAAAATGTAAAACCAGTAAAAGAGTGGGGTCGTGAAACTCACCTTAGAGTGCGCCTTCAGATACTTAGAATTCCATCACGTGTATGATGACCCAACTTAGTGACAACCTATCAATGAGTTTGAATAAGTGTATTGACTACTAACCCGAAGGTTAACTAGTCCCCGATTGTCCAGATCTTGACTACGTGTGTTAAAAAGTGCGTTTAAACGTTAACCGGACATACTAGACAGACCCGACATCCCGTTGGTGACCCATTACATCAATTAGTCATGCACATAAGGTTAACACATAAGTTTCAAGCATAAAACACTTAGTTTGCATCAAAAATCGCATATACGAAGTCGTAAGGTCGAATCGGGAGTTTACTGTGTTTGGTTCGCCCCCAAGGGCTTCTGGTTCGACCCATGGACCCTTGGTTCAACCCTCATGATGTTCATTCAACCTATTCACAAGTTCATTTGACCCAACACATGTTTATTTGACCTTAACATATGTTTATTCAACCTTAACGTTTGTTAATTCAACCCTAACACGTGTTAATTCGCCCCCGGGCACCCAGATTCGACCCCAGTCACCCACATTCGACCCACAGACACCCACATTCGACCCTTTGGTGCTACATTCGACTCATTTGAGCCACCTTCGACCCTTTTGAGCCACGTTCGACCGTTTTGATCCGCGTTCGACCGTTTGGAGCCACGTTCGACCGTTTTGAGCCACGTTCGACCGTTTGGAGCCACGTTCGACCGTTTTGAGCCACGTTCGACCACACGAAGGGTCGAATGAGATCCACGTTCGACCGTTTGCTGCAGAACTTTATAAAACGCACCAAAACGCATCTAAACGGTCCGAAAACATCACGAAACATCACCAATCACAGCAGTCAACTATCATTAACATATTCCTACAAAACCCTATCAATTTTATCCCGAAATCCGTTCGTTTTACAAGTTACCTGAAATAGCAAATTATGGAGATGTCACATCAAACGCATGCAATCTTTACCCAATTAGGAAACTTTCTGAAATCAATCAATAATCAACTTAATATACTCAGATTATCATGAACAAGAAACCCCCAATCATATCCTTATCACTATCATCATGAATAAGCCCTAGATCTAACCCAAAATCCCCAAAATGAACAAAACATCATCAATAATCAATTGTAACCTATCTCAATCATAAATCATCATCAATAACAGTCCTAGATCATTGTTATAACATCTATGCATCAATCAATCCTCAAACAATACATAACACCACATAAAACACCATTAACACATGTTAACTTGTATGAAAACTCATTGTTTATGAATAGGTTTTGTTTAGAAAGATATTAGGAAGGTTTTTATCCATGAAAACATGTTTGAATCAGATCTGGACTCTTGGGGTTTAATGAAAATGAATTGAAATGCTTTAAAAATGATTTAGAATGAAGAACACACCTTAGATCTTTGTGTAGAAGATGTTTGTAGGTTAGATTATAGAAAACAAGAGCAAAAACTCCTTCCCCAAGATTAAAGTTGCTAGAGAGTGTTTAGAGGCGTTTAGGGTTTGTGAATTGGTGAAAATTGACAAAGTGTGGTATTTATACTAGTCCACGTTCGCCCCTTTTACATGGTCGAATGTACCCACATTCGCCCCTTTCTCAGGGTCGAATGTACCTTATCTGGTCGAATGAAATATTATTATTTTCACATTCCAGGTTCGCCCCTTCAGTAAGGGTCGAACCAAGATTGTTTTCTAGGTTCGCCCCCACGATGTGGTCGAACCTGGACCTATGTTTTTCTAGTTTTCCAGTTTGTCGTGTTTAACGCAGTTTAACGCATCCTAACACATGAACATGCAATCTTAATCTATGTTTAACATATATATAGGCATGGATAATCATCTACACATCGTTTGAACACATATTTGCATATAATCCACCATATAAGAATCAATCTACGCATAACACCTAATTTAGTTTATGTAATTCACCAACAACGGGACTCGTAACATGTGTGTGTGTGTGACTAACCCAATGATCCTCCAAATCATTGAACCCTGGACAATATGGACTATGTTCCGACTCGACTGACCTCGTCAAGTATGTTAAATAAACGTTTTTCGCTAAGGTAGACTTATGTGTTTATAAAATGTTGACCTAAACATGCCGGGTGTCAGATCATCCCCTGTTGAAAGAATTTTCGTCCCGAAAATTTCCCAAGTCAAAGAGAACGAAGCGATAAAAAGAAAATTTTTCCCCGTCGTCACATCATCCCCTTGTTGAAAGTAATCTCGCCCCGAGATTCACTCTTCGACAGTAATGAGTGTCGACCTAACCCAAGTAACGTTTCCAGAACGCAAACGAAATGATAACCACGAACGAAAGATGATATCAACAAATACTCTATGCCGGGGAACCGGCCTCCCCAAAGCGAATACAAAACAATGAATCCTCCTGATCGAAGGCCTACTAGAGACTACTGTGATCGGTATAAATGATACACCGGTACCGTCCAAGTAGCATCTCTAAAGGACCCACATCAGACCCATGAATGCAAAACGATGACCAAATACCAAACGGAATGCACACAATGAATACGAATCGCCAAACAATGTGAATGAGAATGAATACAAGTATAGCAAGAATCAAGAAAAGAATACTAACCAGTAACAGTATCAGGATCCTCCTGGTTCTCCCTAGCGCCAATGACGTAAAAACGACCCGGAGCAGCTCGACCGCCACCCTCGTTGTTCCCAGCACCACCTGCAGTCCCTTGCTTCAGCTTAGGACAATCCCGCTTGAAGTGTCCAGTTTCCCCACAGTGATAACATCCCTGCCTACCCTGAGGAGCAGTAGCAGTGGTAGTAGCAGTAGTGGCCTGTGCCGGTTGTAGCTGAAGAGTAGTCCTACAGTCCTAAGCATGATGACCAAAACGCTGGCATCGACGACAGCGAAACTTCTCACAATCACCCGTATGATGAAACCCACACTCACCACACTTCGGGAGTTTCCCAGTATAACCCCCAGACCTCTGCTCGGATGACGCTCCCACAACCTCCTGTTTCTTCGCCTGAGGCTGGGACGACCCAACGCTCTTTCCAGCGCTCTCCCACTTCCTCTTGTTGTCCGTAGGGGCTTTCACAGCAGCACCCCTCGGAGGTAGAACGCCCTCAGCAACCTTCATGTTGGTCAGCTTGTGAGCTGCCCGAACAGTGGCCAACATAGTAGTGTGATCAGCGGCAGCAACAAGCCCAGCAATCTCTGGCACCAACCCAGCAACGTAGTGCTCAATCCTCCGGTACTCCGGTGTAGCCAAACCGGGGCACGTCACGGCCAACTCGTTGTGCCTAGCAGTAAACACCTCGATCTCCGACCCGACCATCTTCAGATTCCATAACTCGTGTTCCAGCTTCATAATCTCGTCTCTTGGGCAATACTCCGCCCTCAACATCTGAACAAACTCAGACCACGGCATAGCATTGGCCTCACCCAGACCAAGATTCGCAGTGGTGGAGTTCCACCAGGTCAACGCATGTCCCTCCAGTGTAGCAGAAGCATACTTGACACGATCAGTGTCGGGACAGTTACACATAGCAAACACCGATTCGATCTTCTCCAACCACCGAAGTAGTCCCACTGCCCCTTCAGTCCCATTGAATTAATGGGGCTTACAGTCCATGAACTTCTTGTAGGTGCACCCAGACTGCACCTGATTAGTATTTCCCAGGGTCTGCTGAGCAGCCTGGAAAGCAGCCAACGCAACGTTCAACTGCTGCTGCAACATGTTCTACAACTCCACCTGAGTCATGGTGATATTCCCACCACCTCGTCCACGCCATTGTAACACCCCGCCCCTCTCATCACCAATATTGTCCGCTTTGCCCACCCAGAGCTCACGGATTTGTTTTTGGGTGCCCCGGTGGAAACTTCCCAGGAGGTCACCCATCCTGAAACTGCTCCCACCTGAGCACGCTTAACTGTGGAGTTCTCCTCTCATCCACTAACATTAAGCCCCAAAACGCGTTGGTGATTTAAGAGGCAAGACATTACTTATGAACCAAGGATCTCTCCTGGCCACGGCCGATGTGGGATTTTCCTGGGGTGTCACATTCACCCCCTGCTAGAATCTCATCGTCCCTGATGAGGTGTGTTCCTGGGGTGTCACATTCACCCCCTGTTAGAGTCTCATCGTCCCTGATGAGGTGTGCACCCACCATCCCGAACGACCCAGGATGGCTCTGATACCATCTGTAACACCCCGCCCCTCTCATCACCAATATTGTCCGCTTTGCCCACCCAGAGCTCACGGATTTGTTTTTGGGTGCCCCGGTGGAAACTTCCCAGGAGGTCACCCATCCTGAAACTGCTCCCACCTGAGCACGCTTAACTGTGGAGTTCTCCTCTCATCCACTAACATTAAGCCCTAAAACGCGTTGGTGATTTAAGAGGCAAGACATTACTTATGAACCAAGGATCTCTCCTAGCCACGGCCGATGTGGGATTTTCCTGGGGTGTCACAGCCATTGTGACCCCCGCCGCCACCACGGCGTCCACCAGCACGTCCACCAGCGCGACCAGACATGTTCTGCCAAACATGAGACAAGACACTCAATACCACTAACAGATCAAGCTACAAGTGACCAAACGAATTCAGAATGTGGTTCCAACATGACCATTAGTCCGAACACGAAGTCCACCAAGATTTTCATGCATTTCGATTTATTATTTCGTGTGCACCCGAAATAACAAATCGCTCTACATGTTTCTCTAGGCGTGCTCCTAGCTAGAACTTCCAATCACCCGATACCCACATTCCTAAAAGAAACTATTATCGCACGAGGATCCCAAAGTGAACAGTCACCCAGGAGTGCACTATGACAAGTACTAGTGCATGATAGTGTGTGTGTAGGCAAGTATGTACATTAGAGCATAGAGGGGAGATATCCAAATCCCGAAAAAATCTCAAAAGTGTGCCGAAGCCACCCCAATGTACACTACTGCCAAGTATAAGCGATATGCCCCTTCATCTTCAAACCCGAAGAAGGAGATAGAACCAAGGTAGGAATAACAAAAGATAGATAATGTGATACTGTGTGATGAGGACACCGACACCCCGACAAGATTAGTATGTTTACCAAATGACACGACTCATAACTATGTGTGACCGTCTAACGTGTGTGATACTCGGCTATAGACTAGACGATACATGCAGTCCTAGTTCACTATAACCATTGGCTCTGATACCAATCTGTCACACCCTCAAATTTCCACTTGCGGATTTTTACCGCGAGGTGCGTGACAAACCAGGATCCAAGTCAACGGTCACAATAAACGACACTATATGATATGAAAACAACGTAAACTGCCATTGAGTTTCAAAACCGTTCTAGCACAGCGGAAGCAAAATGTATTATTACAACCTAAAAGTAAAACTCAAAGTCTGAAATGTTTAACAAAACATGCTTATGATTCCTAGACGCCGTGAAACTCCGTGCACCTATCGACAGCTGCTACCTTAGCGACCCGAGACAAACATGCTAAAAACGTCAGCAAATAATGCCGGTGAGTTCACAGGTTTTTAATGAATACCGACTCCAATGAATACTGACTCCCAAATGAATACCCATGGTCAATCCAGACCACATGCATGCAAAACATATGAATACATGTTACTACTGCGATTGGAAAACCATTACTGGACTCGAATACTGTGAATACTGAATACGTGACCGAATGAATACTGAATACTGAATACTGGATACTGAATACTGAATACCTAAGAGACAACATGCACCCGTCCGACCTCCAGTCGACGAGTGGGGCGGGTCAAGCCCAAATAGATCTATCCATATTTCCCCCGTTGTGCATCCCCGCACATTCATGGTTCTCCCCGGGACTTCCAAAGATCGCATAGTAATATAATGAATACTCCAAAACATAATGAATACTTGAAAACATAATAAATACTCCAAAACCCAATGAATTCGTGAATACTAAAACATAGTTGACACACCTTTCATGAAAACATAGTTGACACGCCTTTTATGGAAACATAGTTGACACACGTTTAAGAATACAGCATGTTTTCTCCCCCGAAAATGTAAAACCAGTAAAAGAGTGGGGCCGTGAAACTCACCTTAGAGTGCGCCTTCAGATACATAGAATTCCAGCACGTGTATGATGACCCAACTTAGTGACAACTGATCAATGAGTTTGAATAAGTGTATTGACTACTAACCCGAAGGTTAACTAGTCCCCGATTGTCCAAATCTTGACTACGTGTGTTAAAAGTGCGTTTAAACGTTAACCGGACATACCAGACAGACCCGACATCCCGTTGTTGACCCATTACATCAATTAGTCATGCACATAAGGTTAACACATAAGTTTCAAGCATAAAACACTTTGTTTGCATCAAAAATCGCATATACGAAGTCGTAAGGTCGAATCGGGAGTTTACTGTGTTTGGTTCGCCCCCAAGGGCTTCTGGTTCGACCCATGGACACTTGGTTCAACCCTCATGATGTTCATTCAACCTATTCACAAGTTCATTTGACCCAACACATGTTTATTTGACACTAACATATGTTTATTCAACCTTAACGTATGTTAATTCAACCCTAACACGTGTTAATTCGCCCCCGGGCACCCAGATTCGACCCCATGCACCCACATTCGACCCCCAGACACCCACATTCGACACTTTGGTGCTACATTCGACCCATTTGAGCCACCTTCGACCCTTTTGAGCCACGTTCGACCGTTTTGAGCCACGTTCGACCGTTTGGAGCCACGTTCGACCGTTTTGAGCCACGTTCGACCGTTTGGAGCCACGTTCGACCGTTTTGAGCCACGTTCGACCACACAAAGGGTCAAATGAGTTCTACGTTCGACCGTTTGCTGCAGAACTTCATAAAACGCACCAAAACGCATCTAAACGGTCCGAAAACATCACGAAACATCACCAATCATAGCAGTCAACTATCATTAACATATTCCTACAAAACCCTACCAATTTTATCCCGAAATCCATTCGTTTTACAAGTTACCTGAAATAGCAAATTATGGAGATGTCACATCAAACGCATGCAATCTTTATCCAATTAGGAAACTTTCTGAAATCAATCAATAATCAACTTAATATACTCAGATAATCATGAACAAGAAACCCCCAATCATATCCTTATCACTATCATCATGAACAAGCCCTAGATCTAACCCAAAATCCCCAAAATGAACAAAACATCATCAATAATCAATTGTAACCTATCTCAATCATAAATCATCATCAATAACAGTCCTAGATCATTGTTATAACATCTATGCAGCAATCACTCCTCAAACAATACATAACACCACATAAAACACCATTAACACATGCTAACTTGTATGAAAACTCATTATTTATGAATAGGTTTTGTTTAGAAAGATATTAGGAAGGTTTTTATCCATGAAAACATGTTTGAATCAGATCTGGACTCTTGTGGTTTAATGAAAATGAATTGAAATGCTTTAAAAATGATTTAGAATGAAGAACACACCTTAGATCTTTGTGTAGAAGATGTTTGTAGGTTAGATTATAGAAAACAAGAGCAAAAACTCCTTCCCCAATGATTAAAGTTGCTAGAGAGTGTTTAGAGGCGTTTAGGGTTTGTGAAATGGTGAAAAATGACAAAGTGTGGTATTTATACTAGTCCACATTCGCCCCTTTTACATGGTCGAATGTACCCACATTCGCCCCTTTCTTAGGGTCGAATGTACCTTATCTGGTCGAATGAAATATTATTATTTTCA
Organism: Ambrosia trifida; assembly: GCA_028751855.1. Lineage (NCBI taxonomy): Eukaryota > Viridiplantae > Streptophyta > Magnoliopsida > Asterales > Asteraceae > Ambrosia > Ambrosia trifida. Next base: position 67,329,873 of record CM054130.1, read on the forward strand.
CATTCCAGGTTCGCCCCTTCAGTAAGGGTCGAACCAAGATTATTTTCCAGGTTCGCCCCTACGATGTGGTCGAACCTGGTCCTATGTTTTTCTAGTTTTACAGTTTGTCGTGTTTAACGCATTTTAACGCATCCTAACACATGAACATGCAATCTTAATCTATGTTTAACATATATAGGCATGGATAATCATCTACACATCGTTTGAACACATATTTGCATATAATCCACCATATAAGAATTAATCTATGCATAATACCTAATTTAGTTTATGTAATTCACCAACAACGGGACTCGTAACGTGTGTGTGTGTGTGACTAACCCAATGATCCTCCAAATCATTGAACCCTGGACAATACGAACTGTGTTCCGACTCGACTGACCTCGTCAAGTATGTTTAATAAACGTTTTTCGCTAAGGTAGACTTATGTGTTTATAAAATGTTGACCTAAACATGCCGGGTGTCACATCATCCCCCTATTGAAAGAATTTTCGACCCGAAAATTTCCCGAAGTCAAAGAGAACGAAGCGATAAAAAGAAAAATTTTCCCGGTCGTCACAAGTCACTATGCACTAATGCCCGTCGGTTACAAAACTTCCCTATCATGTGTACTTCAAATGCATTTACCAACTTTTAATCAAAATATATACATGGCAATTCATTGAATACATAACCACCAGTTAAATAAATATTTGGAACAAAAGAGTCACCATAATGGTCGCAGTTACAAAATATTACTATCATTTGTTCTTCCAATACATTTACTAACTTTTAATCAAAATACATAACAATTCATAAATACAATTAATTGTGTGGTAGGTTAGTAATTTATGTTTATGGTGAAAGAAACGTACATTAGTTTTCTAAACATAATTAATCACTTTTACTAAATGGTTGGATGATGGTGTCATGAAGACAATTTTACCCTTGAACCAACCTTATTTAGTATTTTACTAAAAACATATATAGTATTTAAAGAGCATGAGTTAAAAAAGGATCTAAATTTAACAATCCATAACGATAGCTGGTTTGAACAATACATAGCAGGCTCAAAACTTGAAATGAACATTAACTTTTTCACAAAACAAGATTAATAACACCACAAGAGTGCCTCCGATATTTATTATATAAGAATATAATTGTTTGGCAATGAATTTCTGGGGATGATGTAGACCACAAATTTGAAAGTATTAATCATGCAGGATCAACTATTAGCATATGAAACCCCACCTCAGTTTATAGTGCCCTATGATGATGATCAAGGTATCAGATGGTTTCAAGAACAAGAATATTTGCAGGCAAGTATATTTAAATCATACATTGGCAATTTGGCATGTATAGGGTATGCTTCAAACTCCTAAAGACTCAGTTCTAATATGACAACTTATCTGGAGTTGCTACTTTTGAAATGCAGTTTGTTATAAAGCTTCCAATCTCAACTCCTAGCCAAACATACTGATTATTAATAGTAATTTAACTTTCAAACAAAACCAAACTACAACTGTTCATGTTAACAGAAAATAACAAAAACCAGTACAAAAGGCTTGATTGTAGTATATGAATGTAGGGTTAAGACATGTCCGTCCCCAATATCTCTTATCGAGTTATTACGCACACACATTGGAACCAGATTCTAATTAGATTCATTGTGAAATGTGATGATTTTACAGGTCTTAATGGAAGAAAATGCATGTTGAGAAGCGTGATTCGTAACGGACCGTTCTTCCTAGATGCTCTCAATACTTTTATGGTTCGATTCTTAATCACTGATGTCGTTTAATCAGGTCAGGTTTTTAATCGGATGGGCAACTGTCATATAATGAGTCCAGTTAATTTTTTATATATATGTAGGTCAACTTGATTTTATATTTCTCCATTTTCTGTTAGTTTCTATATGGTAATTTGATATCATTTGTTATTTATTAAATATACATGTTCAGGTGCTATTGAATGAACAACAAAATTATGTTAGACACTATATTATTTTATGTTGTAGGCACATATTCAAAGCCATATGTAAGTTGTACATGTCAACCCAAACTGCAGTGTATACGGCTTTGCTAGCATATTGGAATCCCATCTGCCAACCCCACAACAAATATTAAAAAAACAAGAAAATAAAAACTAATAAAACTTAGAAAAAAACATTGTTATGGAACATACATTTCTTGTATCGGTAGCATCACTGGTCTCCGTGAAAAAGCTTTGTATTTGTCGAATAGCACTGTATTAACAATTACAACAAAGGATTAGTTATAACTTATACAACAAGAAAGCTTGAAATTAAACAAAGTAAGAAATAGGAACGCAGTCGTTCACCTGGATAAACAGTAAGCAAGTGCAAGCACCGTCGATAACGATTTCACAAAAGTTAAAAGCCGATTCTTAACAATCTGGCTAGTTGCTGATGGCAGGACAATTGGATCCAAAGCTCTGCACACACACACACACAAAAAAAAAGAAGAAGATGATGACATCAGTGCTACAATTGTATGTATTGACTTCCATATATTGCCTTGAATATCTCTCAATAAAACCACCTACACATAAGTATAGCTCATGTCCATAGTAGCAAAGGTTAAAGATAAGAAGTCATTATATAATGCACATTGCTCTTTCCCCAACTCCCATCACTCTTCTAAAACATATGAAATAAAATTATAAGCATAAGAATTAAAAACTATAAGTGAACTGAATAACCCAAAAGATTTAAATGGAGACAGGAAAAGACACAAACATGAAGAAAAATGCTTCTGGTTCGACGCAGTAGCGGCCCAAGGCCCCACACAGAAAACACAACAATACCCATTGCTGGCAGTAAACACCAAAATTTACATACAAAATAGAACACGAAACAATAATATTAAGCAGTAAACACGAAAATTTACATACATTAAACCATCAAGATTTCATTTAAATAGTATATAATCAAGTTCAAAATCACATAAATCCGTAACCTTTACGCAGCCAAAAATCTTCTGATTCTATTATAAATTATAAACACATATAAACCAACTAACAAAGACAAAAGTGATACCTCAAACTCACATCCACAGCCGCAAAAACTCAACCCGAAATCGTATCCCCATCAACCCATTTCCAATAATGCTTCTTACAAGAAACCGACGGTAAAAAATCATGGCTATATTAAGGGCATCCTCGGTTAAGGATTAATGATAATTAAATGACCACAATAATCGTCTAATAGGCTACAAAATATATAATAAATTCTAGTTATGAATGGTGATGGTTAGTATGCCTGACCTTTCAAATGGAACTGCAAAAGTTTGAGGTTTCATATGAAATTAAATATTTATTAATCATTTCTTGTTTCATTTGAATATGTTAAATGATCAATTTAATAATATTTAACTTTTCTAATAGGCTACAAAATATATAATAAATTCTAGTTAGCAAATTTGCACTTATCAATTTAATTATGAGACTGCATGAGTAAAGGTGTAATGAAATGCTTTTAATGTCCTATATCATTGTATTTGAAATATTTTCTTTGTTTTTAATAACTAACTATTATTAAATTGATCAGAGGTGATGAGAGTAAAGAGGAAACAATGGTAGCTCCATCATCGAATAAATGATAGTGTTTTCATGATCAAAAGATTAGGATTAAGTTGAATGTCTTTCGAGAGAACCTATCCATCGTAACTTGGTCATTCTAAATGACAATTGTCTCTTAAGAGGATATTGATTTTGTATTTTCTTCATGTTTTTGCTATTTTTAATGTGTAGTTTTTAGATTAAATAGTAAATAAAAAAGAAAATCAAGTGCCTACTTGTCTAACCGTGCATTTAATTGTATTTAACAATTTATCAACTCATTTATTCAGTTAATTTTTTTTTATTGAAAATACCATCGTAATTTTATTAATTAACACATAACCATGGAAAATTACATCAAGATAGCGGGCAGACGGGCAACAAGTTGCGCCGCCAACCCCTTCTGAATGGCAAACCCTAACCTACTAAAAACAAACCCATGCCCTCGTGGCGACGAGACATTGCTATGAATAACACATTGAACTCTAGTCAAAAAACGGATGGCTTCCGGTGCCAGGGAGCCAAAGGTATCAAATGCCAGGGGTACGAAAACATGTTGGTTCTCCTCACAAGCTTTAGCATGTTTCTCAACTTTCTTCACCTCTGCTTTCCGCACCGCTTGCCCTACTACAAAACCATTATCCCTCAAACCAACCAGGGGAGATACACCTGTTAGGTCGACACAAGCGTGTTTCCCCCCGGCCCACCCAAAGACAAGCAGGTCTGCTGGACGTAGGGTAGATCTCCCTTCTGCGGGGTCCGAGAGGAAATTCACAGGCGCCTCCTTTTTTGCTGAGATCCCAGCCCTTCTTAAAATATCCCAAAGAACGTCCCGTACCCAGTCATGCCTATACTTGAAACCAGGCAACTCCTTACAGTGAACTGCGTGTTCCCCGTATTTGTCCAAGCATGCCTTACGGCAAATCGGGCAGGCTTCATCTTCATGGTACATGGGGATCATCAAACGATATTTGAGAATGGCCCTATATTCAACCCCAGACATGGTTTGGCCCAAACCTTCGATCGGGATAACATTCAGGAAATCTTGGGCATGGGGGCTTTGCAAGCATGCTATAACTGCCTTTTGGCGGGAAGACAGATCAAAAGCTTCACCCAGGCTCTGTGCGATTTTGCCAAAAAGGGCATTCGCCAAAGTTTTCTGAGGATTTGGGGGGGGGGGGGGCGGTGTCCTTGTTAGAAAAACCGCCAATATCAAAACCTGGGAGATAGTCATTTATCCTGTCAAGGGCCTGCACGTAGTCCAAGTCCACGTCGACAACCCCGCTATTCCTTAAGATGTGGTCTTGGAGATTCCAAGACTGAGCTCGGGATGCCACAAAAGCATACACCCCAACATCCTTTGCTGAGAGAAGCCCTAATCCTCCCAAACGCATCGGCAGGGAAGCTAGTCGCCACTGTAGGTCGCCAAAGAATGGACCCCCACATACCACTATGTCTTCAATAGCTTCCCGCAGACCCTTATCAAAACATGATACCGCTTCATCCATCATGGTGGGTTGGCAGGTCCGCAAACCAAAAAGCAACTTAGCGACTCCCATACAAGATCTGAGCAAGAGGAGTTCACTTTGAGGATCCCGAAGTCAGGGCAAAAGTTTCATAAGATCAACCGCGCGCGAGGCTCTTCGCCCTGCCAATTCCCGTATAAAGTAAGAGTCCCGACTAACAGCCCCCCCAAGGAGCTTCACCCCCTTTTCAGGCCTACCAATTCCACTGGGGAAGAGCCCATCCCTAAGTTTCACTCCATTACAAGACGGCCAGAAAACCTCAGTTTTCTTAATATTCAATTGAAGCCCCAGGGATGGCCCCTCCTTCTGGATGATGTCTAGGGCATTCGCCACATCGGTGGCTTCCCCAATAATCGTCCCATCATCAAGGTACCACGCATGAAACGGGAGGTTACAATTTTCTTGCACCCGGAGAACCATAGGGTGTAGTGCTAAGGCGAAAAGGAGGGGACCTAAAGGGTCCCCCTGCTGAACCCCCGTAGTGGCCCCTATACAATCATTACCAACATACAACCTAGCTGGCTGGGCATATAAGAACTGGACCCACAAATAGATAGACGGGCAATGCTGAAGAACCTCTCGAAGAAGGGCAGTGCGGTCAATCATGTTGAACGCGTTTGAAAAATCCACAGTGAGCATAGCCAAAGAATCGTCTTCATGGAAGGAGTTAAGAAACCTGTTCGCACTGTGGAGCACCGCCTCTGCCCCATTAGGAGTCCCCACCCCGAATTGGAAGTCCCCCAGATACTCAGCCATTTCCTTACCAACCTTCCTCATAGCCACTTTAGATACAAGTCTGCGCCAAATGGCCCCTATTGCAATGGGTCGGATCCCGTTATCAGGTTTCAGAAGAGGTGTAAGGGGGGCCGAAGCAATAAATTCAGCAAGTACCCTGGGACACAACCCCCTAGCCATAAGTTGACGACTTCAGTAATAGCTGAAAGCAACCCCGTGGAAGCCACAGACCCCTCTCCGCTAAGGGCATCCAACAAATGTTGGGCCCTCAACCCATCCCTCCCGCAGGAAGTCCCTTTAGGAAAAGATCGGAGGCATCGAAGCACACAGTCCTCATCCACAACAAGCGCGGGCATGATGTCGGAGTTAGAGGGCAATGACGGAGGAGGCATCACAGGATGCTTATCAATGAGGGCTTTCATGGTAGAATCCCCAAAAGGAGCAACCCCACTAGAACACAACACCTTGACAGCAGCTGTGAAATGACCATCCCTTACTTTCCGGAGGCATTGTTTGACATTGGGGCTCTTTTCAGTAGCCTTACTCCCCATTGCTTCCTGCTTGCTAAAAGAAACACCCCCCACACAATCAAAGAGAGAAGGAATCAAATCTGCAAACCCAGAACCATCTTTCCACAAAGAAAGCGATTGCAGGATGCTGCTACATTGCAATGATTTCCTATTCCCAGACCTTCGCTCCTGCCTAGTGGACGGTTTGACCACCCGCAGGGTACACCGGGGCAATAAAAGCAGTTTGACCCAGCTTTCTACGGAGCCTGGTGAAGCCACCACCTTGCGTAAGGCACTTGTCAAGGCCTGGACAAAAGCCAACCGACAGCTTGGGGGGATGCTCTTAACAGTTTGAATGGGCAGTGAGAAAACCTTTTCTAAGAGGGAAATATCCCCAACCACACCTCCTGAAGGACCAGGTTCCATGTCAACAGTCACGCAGCGAGGTTTCTGGATCCCAACAATGAAATCTTCCACATCTCCCGTAACCACAGAGAATGAGAGGACATCATCAGCACTGTGATTGCACCTTTTGCTAAGAGCATGCATCACCATGCACCTTCCACAAAGCCATTTAGCCCCGTCCCTAAGGGCACCCCCGACATCCATATAGAGGTCCAAGCCTTTGGAGATTGCATCTTGCAAAGACGCCTTCCTATTTTCTGTCTTGAAATGCAAACTCTGCATGTGCTCTAGGAGGCGTAAAAACCCTAAAGACCCCGGCTTACCATCTTTACACTCATGGAGATGCTTAAAGGGGCATGTTCTCATACCACTACTCGAGCTAGGCCCAAAACCTCGTTGTTTAACATTCCGAACCCTCTTATTAGGAGCCATATGCAAGCAAACGCCAAACCCAATAATCGGCAAGAATAAAATAATAATAATAATAATAAGAAACCCCTACTCGAGACGAGTTGGGCCAAAATAACGCGGGTCTAAACCACCCCCGCAAGAACAAGGGAGTTGGGAGGGGAGCAACCAAAAATTGCTCACCTCCTACCCGACAACAGCAACTGTCCTTTTTACGTCATCGGGCCACGACTAACGGCGTGGATGAAGAGGCGTACAGGAGGGAAGGTTTTATATTTATTATTATTATTATTATTATTATTATTATTATTATTAATATAATACTAATTTAACCAAGAACTTGATGAAATTGAGGAACTAGTGTGGTCCTACAAAGAAATCCCACACCTTAATTAATTTTTTTTTTCTATTAGTATGGTGGTTAACTTTTTTTTTTTTTTCTCAAGACAATAGCAAGTCAAACTTACGTACTATTAATATAATATTTTAATTATAATTATACTAAATAAATATCACTATGAAAGCACAACAGGGGAGACGATTGGATGGAGAAGTGAGAGAGAGCGATTAGGGAGAGAAGGCGAGTAGGGTGTGGGGTTAGGGACAAACGGCTAAAGAAGATGGACAGGAGGGGCGATTAGGATTTGAGTGAGCTTGGAAGGGGGCGATTAGGATGGAGGGGGCGATTGGGTTTGAAATCAGACCGTTGCAGGGGGAAGAGTTTTGAAGGCTCGGAAGACGACAAGGATAGGATCGGCGGTTTTAGGAGGGGGGTTCACTACGGCGGTAGCTTCATTATAGTAGGAAGGTTATGTTCGGTACAGATGGTGGAGAGATTGGGGACGGTTGGTTTCAGGGAAGGGGGAGGCGATTCAGTTGTGAACGGTGTAAGGGACGATAAGGTGAACGGTGGAAGGGAAGGGAAGGTAAGGTGAAGGAGGTGTTAAGTCTCATATAAAAAGACTATGTTGCCCCTTACTAACTTCATTATCTTGTTGTACTATATGCATAAATTGTAGTAATTACTTAAATTTGGCAGTCATCTCTCCCTCATGCTAAGTGTTCTGTGCCTTATGTCCAAGGCTTGATACCAAACCACATCGAGCCGGGGGTCTCACTGGAAGCAGCCTCTCTATTCTTAGGGGTAGAGGTAAGGCTGTCTACATCTTACCCTCCTCAGACCCTACCTTAGCTTTCGCTATTGGTGGGATTAACTGAGTATGATGATGATGATGATGATGATCTCTCTCTCATGCTTTATATATAGATATATAGATAATAATAATAATAATAATAATAATAATAATAATAATAATATTAATAATAATAATAATAATAATAATAATAATAATAATAATAATAATGATGATGATGATGATGAAAGTTAACTCATGACTTTTGGTTAGTAAAAAGTAGTTACAAAATATTAAACTTAATAATATTGACATAAAACATTTGTTTATCAAGTATATTGTTCTTTAATGACATAAAAACTACAACTTTTGTTCACCAAAAATTACAAATAAATAAATATATATGATATAAACCATACGATTACTTGATCTTTATAAAAATTGTGATTGTTATTTAAAACCAAGCCATAAAAATATCAAGACATATGGAAATTAATGTTAGATAAAAACACAAATAAAAGCTTTCCTTTTCTTTATACATCATGATTAAACTATCTTTAATTTTCTTTAAATATTAATAAGTGTAACAATAATGAAAGGTTAATTCATGACTTTTGGTTAGTAAAAAGTTGTTACAAATCCATGTTAAAGGTTAAGACAATAAATATAACCGGCTAAATAACTAGCTTTTCAATGCCATTACTTTTTTTTGAAAGGCGAATTTCTTGTTCCTTGTGAGACTTGAACTCAAGACCTTACACTTTTTAGTGTATTAAAAGGCTTTGCCTTACCACTGGACCATCTTAACCTATTAATTCGTTATTATGGGACATGTTCTCTTAATTGCATTTCTGCTTAGAAGTTCTTAGACATCAAGAACTTATAAATAGTTGCCTACTGATTCCAGCTCGACGACCCATCTCAACCCTCCTATCAAATCGAAGCATCAGGTGATAAGTTTAGTACGTTACCGCAATATATACATACTAAAATACATATGATTGTGTATCCTCTTGCATATGTTATGCGACATGTTCAGGTTCATTACATGGCATACACTAATATTTTGTTTTCTTGTTTGTATAATTAGATTTTATTAATGGTGACATTCAATGATCACCACTCGATGAACTTTAAACCGGAGATATCTTAGCGTATACTTATAATCACTCAATCAAGACAAAAGTCAGTAAAAAATATTCATACAACTTCATCTCCCGATCAATGTCGCCGACTATATTGCGGTTTATTCGCTGCAACAACAACATCCGCCTGTGAATAAAAGGTGTTCTGGTTTTTTTTCAGTCTTTCTATATTTTCAGGACCATGATATACTAAAAACGGTGTTGTAGGCTGATTATTAACTATTCATAGGATTTCAACATAATGCCCCTTAATTAGATCTATTGCATATTAAGGACGTTTTCTATTTAAATTTTGTGTCAATTTATATTTTGGTGGATCTATATGTTTACTATATATTTCTTCAGGGCTTGAATTAATTTGGTTCATTTTAATTTCATGTGAATGTCATTCACATATTTTACCAAACATATTTGTAATGATGTTTAAGAATTGGTATCTTTTTGTTGTTTATTTACCACTTATTGTATAAAATAAAATATTTTTATGACAATGATATGCTAAAAAGGCTGTTGTAGGTTGAGTGTTAACTATTCATAGGTTTTAAGAAGATAATATCGTCTCAGGCAACTGTTAATCAATATTATGTATTCATCATAATACCCCTTAGTTAGATCTATTCCATATTAAAGACGTTTTCTTTTTAAATTTTGTGCCAATTTATATTTTTGTGGATCTATATGTTTACTATATATTTCTTCAGGCTTGAATTAATTTATGTTGTTTATTTACCACTTATTGTATAAAATAAAATATTGACTAAAATTAAAGTTTAACACTATTGAGTTGTGATTTAATACAATCTAAAACTTGAAGGCTTTTAAGGGATTCGTTTAGTCAACAAGAAATAATAATTATTATATATAATGAATAAGAACCTGATTATTGTTTTCCAGTTCATGATGATTTTCAGAGATATTTTAGTTATACCTATTGTTATTTTTAAGTAAACCTCAAAATCAAATCTTCATACATACACATCCATATACTCACACACATCTTACAGACACACACAAACACACAATACATTACACACATGATTTTTATTAAACGAATTAAATGACCCAAAGTTTTAACAAATTAGTACAACAAGATAGATCAACTAAACGCATGATCTCTAGAATAACATACTTAAAAATAAGATAAACTGTAGCTTTTTTGTGACGTTTAAGCGAAGACAACTTATCGTTAGATAGACGACTCATCATTAAGGTATGGATTCTAGAGTTATCTATTTATAGTGCAACGAGGTTATGTACCCGTGTGATACACGGGATGAACAGTTTAAATTATATATATTATATATAAATTTAAAAAATATAATTAAGAAAAATTAGATTACATATTATATAGTATATTTAAAATAAATAAAATTGCCTTTACAACCATAAAATATTAAATAGTCATCAGCCCCTAAATAATTCCTTGTAAAGGACATTCATATTCATATAAAACTATTTTCATACTTTCTAAAATATATCTTCCATACTGTTGCTGTGACCTTGTAGACTGCAGGTACAATAACAAAAAAATCAAAAGTAATAAGAGTAAATTTGATTAGGCTAAGATGTAAAAACAAAAAAATTAATTTAAAAATATCTCCTCATCTGTTAAACCATCCTAATCGAGTATCTTTCATTTGGAATTTGACATCAAGTTTCTTCCAAAGCCAAAGTATTTCTAACCTTGAGTGTATTATCATATTTTTCTAACATCAATGTCCTTAAACATAATGACATTTATTGGTTCAATATGACTGTAATTATATAAAAAAGATTATGTGAATTAATAGCATGAAAATGCAGATTACGAATTAGTAATGAAAAGACTGTGGCCACTTACTTTTTTTTTTTTTGAATGGCAAACGTTACATCTCCTATATATTACACCAATAAATTTAAATTACAACACCCTTGCCAAGGATTGAACCTTGGACAGTTGGACCTCCCATCTAAGAGACATATGTCTCTACCAAGTGGGCTAGCCCCACATTGTGGCCACTTACTTAGATATTGCATTTCTCTGTTAAGGTAACTTGAAAAAACAAAGTCAATGAAGATTTCAAACACTGGTTTTTCATATATAAAATGTATTCTATATATCAAGCTATTATAATACGAAAATAGCTAAGCATATTTAGTTTGTATTAAATCAACTATTTAATTAATGTGGATTGATTTGTTTTTATTGTTTTTTTTTTGTTCAGAACATTCTAAGAAATATAGTTTTAAACATATAGTGAAAGACCACATATTAAAAAATAGGTTAATTTAAAGTACGCGATTCAAATTTAAATTTAATAATATATAAATACGGTATCTTAAAAAATGAATAATTTTTAATAAAGTTTTCTTCTATTAGCTAATAAAGATTTTCAAATCATGTCTAATAATTTGGTTATAACTTTCTATTAAAATATAATTATATTAATTGATTTACAAAAACATAGAATATATATATATATATATATATAAACTGAATTTTGATAACTATATTAATAATTATAGTTGTAGCCAATAAAAACTGAATAGATAATAATTATTAAATAAAGAAACAAATTAAAATAAATATATTGATTTAAATAAGAAAATGGGAGGCTTAATAGGGGAGTTATATATACTCCATATGTTGTCTTTTATTAGTATAGATAGAAATATATTAACATTGATTAGTTTACTTTATTTAATTGTTCAGAACAATATGAAAGTCTCACTAAAAAACTTAGCTAATTACATTGTGTTATTATTAATTTGGTTATTTGACTTTTGCACTATTTTAAACATCCAAAATTAATATGTATTTGCTAAGCATATTTAACATCTAACAATGACCAAAATAATAAAATTTAATAATCATTTGTCAAACATCATAATAAACATAGTTTTAAACTTAGAATAAAAGATCAAATTTTTATAAATGAGTTTATTTAAGGTGCATGATTTAAATTTAAAGTTAACAACATATAATATAAATAAGTTATATTAAAAAGATTAACTAATGTTTCAATAATGTTTAATTCGGTTAGTTAATAAAACTTTTTAAAATATGTCTAATAATTTATTTCTGGTTTTTTATTAAAATATAATAATATATTAAATTTGAATTTTAGTAGTTATATTAATAATTATAATTGTAACAGGAATAATTAGAAACTAGTATTATACCCGTCCGCTGGGACGGGTTCCTAAAATTTACAACATTCAAACTATGTATACATTAAAGTTCCTTGTGACAACATATAAAGAACTTATTAGAATTTAAAATATGTCAATAACATCTTATGTCGTTATAGTAGTGTACCCGTGCAAATACGGGTTCCTAAGATTTAGGACATTCAAACTACACCTACATGTTAACTCAAATTATGTTATTTAGTATGTTCATTTTAACATCTATGCTTTGTTGTATATAAACAGGATTTTTTTAAGGAAAATAATAAACAACAGAGATAAACGGATAGTGGTATAAAGTAATGACAAAATTACATTTCTCTAACCTAAATACTCAAAAAGCAATAATAAGTCAAATATAATGTTTAAGTAGTACATTTCAATGAAAATAAAATGCACGAATACAAAAAGAAATAGGGATATTGGATTTTAATAATTCAAACTTTGACGAATTAGCCGATATTAATCCCAACTTAAAAAATTCCCTTCGGCAACTTGTAAATTATTTTCCTCCACCCATCCTTTTTCTAACTGAGTCTAACCGAGTTAGTACTTGGTGACGTGGATGGTGAGGTGGACGCTAACGTGTAATAAAAAATCAGATGTGTAATTAATCGTTTTATATTTTCACCACTACCACCTAAAACCAACCACCACTAACACCATCAGCCACCACCAGTTACCTCCACCAAAGTACAACCATTCCTCCACCTACCCACACCATACAACCACCATCTTCTGTGACACCCGGCATGTTCGGCTTAAACATAATAGTAACATCTAAGTCTACCTTAGCGAGAAACGTTTATAAACAAACTTAACTGGGTTAGTTGAGTCGGGTCAATTAGGATTGTCCAGGGTCAATGATCTGGAGGATCATTGGGAGTCGTTTTGGGAATACATTAGTACCGGGTTCCGTCGTTGGTGACATTACATGAACTAATTAAGTATATGTGTAGATTACGGGTCGTGTGGTGGATTGTATGCTTACACTTGCTTAAATGATGTACGAATGATTATACGTGCCTAAACATGCGTAGTATAGACTATAGATGCTTGTTATGTGTTAGGATGTGTTAGAATGCGTTAAACACGATAAACTGGAAAAAGGTTAACATGTGTTAAAAGTGCTGTTAACATGTGTTAAAAAGTGCTGATGGCCTGAATGTGGAAATGGGATCTGAAAAGTGGGCGAACGTAGAACAAAGTGGGCGAATGTGGAAGAGTTCCACATTCGACCACTAAAAAGTGGGCGAATGTGGAAGAGTTCCACATTCGACCACTAAAAAGGGGCGAATGTGGAAAAGTTCCACATTCGACCCCATGAACTGGGCGAACGTGCAGATGGTATAAATACCATCCTTAGCCATTTTTCACCATTTCACAAACCCTAAACGCCTCTAAACACTCTCTATCAGCTATTAACATTGGGGAAGGAGTTTTTGAGCTTGTTTTTCATAACCTAACTCTCTAAATCATTACAAGTGAAGATCTAAGGTGTGTTCTTCATTACAAATCCTTTTTAAACAATTTTGGCTTGTTTTAATCTAAACCCCAATGGGTCCAGATCTGATATCAACCTATTTTATGAATAAAAACCTTTCCTAACCAAAACCTATTCATAAACAATGAGTTTTTATGCAAATAAACATGTGTTAGTATGATATTATGCATTGTTTGATGATTACTTGTTGTATAGATGATATGACAACAACTTAGGGCTGTTATTAATGATGGGTTATGATTGAAATATGTTACCTTTGATTGTTGATGGTGTTTTGATGATTAAAGGGGGTTTTTAGTTAGATTTAGGGTTGTTTTTGGGATGATTATGATAAGGTTATGATAAGGGTTTCTTGTTCATAATGATCCGAGTATGATAAACTGATTATTGATCGAATTCAGAAAGTTTCCTAATTGGGTAATATCTTCATGCATGGTGATGTGACATCTCCATAATTTACCATTTTAGGAAACTTGTAAAACGGATAGATTTTGGGGTAAAATTGGTAGGGTTTCGTAGGAATATACTAATGATGCTTGACTGCTGTAACTCGTGATGTTTCGTGATGTTTTCGGATGTTTTTCGACGCGTTTTTGGAAAAATCTGACATCAGGGGCGAACCTGGAATACCTTCGACCAGTCGAACGGTCGAAGGTGGATTCCAGGGGGCGAAGGTGGATTCCAGGGGGCGAAGGTGGAAGACAAAGGGGCGAATGTGCTACAAAGGGGCGAAGGTGGAAGGAAAAGGGGCGAAGGTGGAATTTCAGGAACACCTTCGACCAAACAGAAACACCTTCGACCACTTACAAGCCACCTTCGACCACCCGGAACTACATTCGACCCTACGTTGACAAAAATGAGATTTTTGATGCAAACTAAGTGTTTTATGCTTGAACCTTGCGTGTAATCTATGTGTACTTGATTAGTTAGGGTAATGGGTCACCAACGGGATGGCGGGTCGGTCTAGTGTGTCGGTTGAACATTTAAACACGTTTTAAAACATACTTGATTATGATCTGGACAATCGGGGGCTAGATAACCTTATGGCTATTAGTCGGAACACTTATGTGAACATTTTGATAGATCTCCGGTAGAGGGATTATCAAGGGCCAAACATCTTTACTTATAATTGAAGAACGCTATCTAAGGTGAGTTCACGGCCCCACTTTTACTGCTTTAACTTTTGGGGGAGAAAACATGCGCATAACTATTTTGGTAACACATGTCATACTATGGTTTTTAACCTTGTATTGCTATACGATCTTTGGAAGTCCCGGGGGAAACCATGAATGTGCGAGGATGCACAACGGGGGAAATGTGGATAGATCTATTGGGCGTGACCTGCCCCACTCGTCGGCTTGGAGGGTCGGGCGGGTGCATATTGTCTCGAACAGGAACATTATCGTGCTGAACATTACGGGCTGCTAAACATGCTAAACATTGCTAAACGTGTCCAGTAATGGTTTCCAATCGTAGTGGTAATAAAATATACGCCTAGCTAGCGTACTTGGTAGTATTGATATAGTATGGACATGGTATCACTTGGTAACTCTTTTTGAACAAACCTGTGAACTCACCAGCATTATATGTTGACATCTTTTGGCATGTTTTTCTCAGGTCGCTAAGGTAGCAACAACTGGATCTAGGCGCACGAGTCGGCACGGGCGTCTAGGGTTTAGAGCATGGTCTTCATTAAACATTTGAACTATGTCTTTTGGGTTGTAAACATTTAAAGCTTCCGCTACAGTTTATGCTTTTATAATTATATCTTTTGGGTTTTGTGTTATGCATATAGTGTTGTTTATTGTGACCGTTGACTTGAATCCTGGTTTGTCATGCGCCTCGCGGTAAAACCCCGCAAGTGGAATTTGAGGGTGTGACAGATTGGTATCAGAGCCAATGGTTATAGTGAACTAGGACTGCATTTAGAGTCTAGTCTATAGCCGAGTCGCACACACTAGACGGTCACATACTTGTGTCGGTTTGGAACATGTACTAACTTTGTCGGGGTGTCGTTACATTATCATCACACTTCTCTGTTACATCATCCGTTTTTATTTGGGTTCTTACCTACTCTTGTCTTCTTCTTCTGGATTGAAGGAGGAGGGGTTGATTTGTTGGTTCTTGCACACACATGCCTTCTTACACTTGCACCTATTGCCACATAGGCGACAATGTTCGGTGACTGGGGTCTAAATTAGGGGTACATCTGGAGGACCATGTAGAGCAGTTTATCATTTCGGGTGCACACGAAATAATAAACTGGGATGCATGAAAATCCCGATGGACTTCGAGTTTGGACGTATAGTCCTGAATTTGTCCCTAGGTTAACTCTTGAAAATTTCTAGTGGTTGACACTGGAAGTGAATCTGAATCTCTCGATTTCTTGGTTTGTTAGATCATGTCTGGTGCTCGTGGTGGTGGACGTCGTGGTGGTGGTCGTGGCGGCGGTGGTCGTGCCGGAGGCGGTGGTCGTGGGAACATCAACATGACCCAAGCTGAGCTGAACAACTTGCTCCAGCAGCAAGTGAACATGGCTATGGCTAATTTCCAGGCCGGGATTAATGCCATGGGTGGTGAGTTGATTTCTGTCGACCTTGCCTCATTTTTGAGTTTCGTGTCCTTTCGTTTGTGTTTTACTCGTGTACCGTGTTTCAGGTGTTGGTGCCAATCCACCCCCACCTCAGTGCTCTTATAAGAAGTTTAGGGACTGTCAGCCCCATAACTTCGCTGGAACTGAAGGGGCAGTGGGACTGCTCCGATGGTTGGAGAAGGTTGAATCTGTGTTTGTCATGTGTAACTGTCCTGCTGGGGACCGAGTGAAGTATGCTACTGCGACATTTGAGGGGCCTGCATTGTCGTGGTGGAATGCTACTACTCAGAATATGGGACTGGGGGAGGCTATTGCTATGCCTTGGGCGGAGTTTGTGCAGCTTTTGAGAGGTGAGTACTGTCCGAGGGAGGAGATACAGAAGTTGGAGCATGAGGTCTGGAGTTACAAGATGGTTGGGTCGGAGGTTGAGGAGTATACTGTGAGGAGGAACGAGCTGGCGGTGTTGTGTCCTGACTTACACACACCCGAGTACAGGAGGATCGAGCACTATGTGTCTGGAATAGTGCCCGAGATTGCTGGGTTGGTGGCTGCTGGGAATCTTCCCACTATTTCTGAAGTTGTCCGATCAGCTCATCGGATGACTAACCTGAAGGTGGCGGAAGGCGTTTTGCCACCCAAGGGTACTACTGTGAAGACTACTGAGGGGAACAAGAGGAAGTGGGAGAGTGTGGGGAAGAGTGTGGTGCCAGCTCAGCCGGCAAAGAAGTTTGATACGTCTGGATCTTCTTCTGGGGCGAAGACGGGTGGGTATGTCGGAAAGCATCCCAAGTGTAACAAGTGTGGCTTTCACCATTCGGGGAATTGTGATCGAGCTCGTTGTCATCGGTGCCAAAAGTTGGGACACCATGCTAAGGATTGCAAGGTGGCGCTCACCCCAACTCAGACTCCTGCGGCTACTCCTGCTCCTGCTGCTCAGGGGACTTAGGGGAGGCAGGGGTGTTACAACTGTGGTGACACGGGGCACTTCAAGCGTGATTGTCCCAAGCTGAAGCAGGGCGATGATGGGAGGGGCGGAAACGGTAGCGGTAACGGGAATGGCGGCGGAGGCAGGACTGCGCGTGCTTTCGTCATTGGGTCTGCGGAGGCTAGGCAGGATCCAGACACAGTTACCGGTACGTTCCTTCTCAACAATCGCTATGTTTCCGTTTTATTTGATTCTGGTGCCGATAAGAGCTTCGTATCTGTGGATGTTAGTCAATTGCTAGATATAGTACCCACACCTTTAGAGGCTAAGTACTTGATAGAATTGGCTAATGGTAAGAACATCGAGGCGACTCATATCCTTAGGGAGTGTCACTTGGAACTGTCGGGTCTGTCATTCCCCATTGACCTTATGCCTGTACCTTTGGGTAGTTTCGATGTCGTTGTGGGCATGGACTGGTTATCGTTGTATCGTGCAGAGATTGTTTGCTTTGACAAGGTTATTCGGATCCCTCTCCCCGATGGAGAAATTCTTTCGGTTCATGGCGAGAAAAGCGGTGCTCCGCTGAGTATCATTTCCAGCATGAAAGCCCGTAAGTATCTTCGGAAGGGCTGTTCGGCCATTCTGGCACTTGTTAACGTTTCTACTGACGGTGAGAAGAAGATCGAGGATATCCCGGTGGTTCGTGACTTTCCTGATGTGTTTCCTGATGATTTGCCTGGTCTTCCTCCCCATCGTCAGGTTGAGTTTGGTATTGATCTTTCTCCGGGCGCAGCTCCTATTGCCCGAGCTCCGTATCGTCTTGCACCTCCCGAGATGCAAGAGTTATCCAGCCAGTTACAGGAACTCTTGGAAAAGGGTTTCATTCGACCGAGCTCGTCCCCGTGGGGAGCTCCTATTTTGTTTGTGAAGAAGAAGGACGGGAGCCTTCGTATGTGTATTGACTACCGTGAGCTGAACAAAGTGACCATCAAGAATCGTTATCCTCTTCCTCGCATTGATGATCTCTTTGACCAGCTTCAGGGCTCTAGCTACTACTCGAAGATTGATTTGCGGTCCGGTTATCACCAGTTGCGCGTCAGGGAAGCTGACATCCAGAAGACTGCTTTTCGCACTCGTTATGGCCATTTTGAGTTCTTGGTCATGCCTTTCGGTCTCACTAACGCACCGGTGGTGTTCATGGATTTGATGAACCGCGTTTGTAAACCGAACCTGGATAAGTTCGTCATCGTGTTCATTGATGACATTCTGATTTATTCCAAGAACAAGGCGGATCATGGGGAACATCTGCGGTTGGTCTTGGAACTTTTGAGACGGGAGCAATTGTATGCTAAGTTCTCAAAGTGTGATTTTTGGTTACGTGAAGTTCAATTCCTAGGGCATGTGGTGAATGAACTGGGAATTCATATCGATCCGGCTAAGATCGAAGCTATTAAAGACTGGGAAGCACCAAAGACGCCATCTGAGGTGCGGCAATTCCTGGGTCTTGCAGGTTACTATCGGCGTTTTATCGAGGGATTTTCGAAGATCGCTCAACCCCTCACCGCTCTCACCCAGAAGGACCGAAAGTTCGACTGGGACGAACCACAGGAATCAGCATTTCAGATGCTGAAGCTTAAACTTTGTTCTGCACCTATCTTATCCCTTCCTGAGGGTACGGATGATTTCGTTGTGTACTGTGATGCTTCCATACGGGGTCTTGGTTGCGTGTTGATGCAGCGCGGGAAGGTTATTGCTTATGCTTCTCGTCAACTCAAAGTTCATGAGAAGAATTACACTACTCATGACTTAGAACTGGGTGCAGTGGTCTTTGCGTTGAAAATCTGGAGACATTACTTGTACGGTACCAAGTGTGAAGTTTACACCGATCACAAGAGTCTCCAGCATATTTTCGACCAGAAGGTGTTAAACATGCGGCAGCGTCGTTGGGTTGAACTCTTGAACGACTACGACTGTGCGATTAAGTACCATCCTGGCAAGGCAAACGTTGTGGCGGATGCCTTGAGCAGGAAAGAGTCGGTGAAGCCTCGGCGTGTCCGAGCCTTGCAGCTTACCATTCATTCCTCCTTACCTGACCGGATCCGTTCGGCTCAGGTGGATGCCTTGAAGGAGGAAAACCTTAAGGCCGAAACGATGCACAGTGCGGACAAACACCTTGAGCTTAGGTCTGATGGCCTACACTACTTCGCTGGGCGTGTTTGGGTTCCTTTACTCGGGGGATTACGGGAGCTTGTCTTGGACGAGGCTCACAAATCCCGGTATTCTATTCATCCAGGCTCCGATAAGATGTATCAGGATCTGAAGATACTTTATTGGTGGCCGAACATGAAGGCTGATATAGCCTCCTATGTGAGCAAATGCTTGACCTGTGCTAAGGTCAAGGTGGAGTATCAGAAGCCGTCTGGTCTCCTACAGCAACCTGAGATTCCAGAATGGAAGTGGGAGCGGATCACGATGGATTTCGTCACCAAACTACCGAGATCACCAAGTGGCTGTGACATGATTTGGGTGATCGTCGACCGGTTGACGAAATCGGCACACTTCATACCTATTAAGGAAACGGATGGACTCGAGCGGTTGGCTCGGCTCTACCTTAAGGAGGTGGTTTCTCGGCACGGGGTGCCTGTTTCTATCATTTCTGATCGTGACTCCCGCTTTGCTTCGCGTTTCTGGAAGGCTCTTCATAAAGCCTTGGGTACTCAGCTGGATATGAGTACGGCTTATCATCCGCAAACTGACGGGCAGAGTGAGCGGACGATACAAACACTGGAGGACATGCTGCGGGCATGTGTCATCGATTTTGGCAAAAGTTGGGAGATTCACCTGCCGTTGGTGGAATTCTCCTACAACAACAGCTATCACTCTAGCATCAAGGCAGCTCCGTTCGAGGCTCTTTACGGACGGAAATGCCGATCACCACTTTGTTGGGCCGAGGTAGGCGAGAGCCAGCTCACTGGTCCGGAACTGGTGTACGAAACTTCGGAGAAAATCGTACAGATCCGTAACCGTTTGGCAGCTGCGCGGGATCGTCAGAAGAGCTATGCCGATCGCCGTCGCAAACCGCTAGAGTTCCAGGTTGGGGACAAGGTACTTCTGAAAGTTTCACCATGGAAGGGCGTCATACGCTTTGGAAAGCGTGGCAAACTTAACCCTCGTTACGTCGGACCGTTCGCAATCCTGGATCGGATTGGGCCGGTGGCATATAGACTTGACTTACCGGCGGAGCTCGGTAGTGTGCACAACGTCTTCCATGTGTCTAACTTGAAGAAGTGTTTGGCTGATGAATCTCTCATTGTACCACTGGAAGAGATCAAGGTGGATGATCGTCTTCGCATTGTGGAGGAACCTGTCGAGATTCTGGATTACAAGATTCGTAGCCTTCGGCGGAGTAAAATCCGCATTGTTAAAGTTCGTTGGAACTCGGATCGTGGACCGGAGTTCACGTGGGAACGAGAGGACCAGATGAAGGCTAAGTACCCTCATCTCTTTCCGAAGCGCGCGTTCGAGTCCAGGCATGTTACTGCTGAAGCAGAGTGAATCTCGGGGCGAGATTCCCTTTCAACGTGGGGATGATGTGACAACCGGTAACCTTTCTTTTCGTTTTCTTCCTTTTCGTCTTTTTCATTTTGGGCTTCGTGCAATTTTCGGGACGAAAATTCTTTCAACGTGGGGATGATGTGACACCCGGCATGTTCGGCTTAAACATAATAGTAACATCTAAGTCTACCTTAGCGAGAAACGTTTATAAACAAACTTAACTGGGTTAGTTGAGTCGGGTCAATTAGGATTGTCCAGGGTCAATGATCTGGAGGATCATTGGGAGTCGTTTTGGGAATACATTAGTACCGGGTTCCGTCGTTGGTGACATTACATGAACTAATTAAGTATATGTGTAGATTACGGGTCGTGTGGTGGATTGTATGCTTACACTTGCTTAAATGATGTACGAATGATTATACGTGCCTAAACATGCGTAGTATAGACTATAGATGCTTGTTATGTGTTAGGATGTGTTAGAATGCGTTAAACACGATAAACTGGAAAAAGGTTAACATGTGTTAAAAGTGCTGTTAAGATGTGTTAAAAAGTGCTGATGGCCTGAATGTGGAAATGGGATCTGAAAAGTGGGCGAACGTAGAACAAAGTGGGCGAATGTGGAAGAGTTCCACATTCGACCACTAAAAAGTGGGCGAATGTGGAAGAGTTCCACATTCGACCACTAAAAAGGGGCGAATGTGGAAAAGTTCCACATTCGACCCCATGAACTGGGCGAACGTGCAGATGGTATAAATACCATCCTTAGCCATTTTTCACCATTTCACAAACCCTAAACGCCTCTAAACACTCTCTATCAGCTATTAACATTGGGGAAGGAGTTTTTGAGCTTGTTTTTCATAACCTAACTCTCTAAATCATTACAAGTGAAGATCTAAGGTGTGTTCTTCATTACAAATCCTTTTTAAACAATTTTGGCTTGTTTTAATCTAAACCCCAATGGGTCCAGATCTGATATCAACCTATTTTATGAATAAAAACCTTTCCTAACCAAAACCTATTCATAAACAATGAGTTTTTATGCAAATAAACATGTGTTAGTATGATATTATGCATTGTTTGATGATTACTTGTTGTATAGATGATATGACAACAACTTAGGGCTGTTATTAATGATGGGTTATGATTGAAATATGTTACCTTTGAT
Organism: Ambrosia trifida; assembly: GCA_028751855.1. Lineage (NCBI taxonomy): Eukaryota > Viridiplantae > Streptophyta > Magnoliopsida > Asterales > Asteraceae > Ambrosia > Ambrosia trifida. The sequence goes on from CM054130.1 coordinate 67,352,202, forward strand.
TGTTGATGGTGTTTTGATGATTAAAGGGGGTTTTTAGTTAGATTTAGGGTTGTTTTTGGGATGATTATGATAAGGTTATGATAGGGGTTTCTTGTTCATAATGATCCGAGTATGATAAACTGATTATTGATCGAATTCAGAAAGTTTCCTAATTGGGTAATATCTTCATGCATGGTGATGTGACATCTCCATAATTTACCATTTTAGGAAACTTGTAAAACGGATAGATTTTGGGGTAAAATTGGTAGGGTTTCGTAGGAATATACTAATGATGCTTGACTGCTGTAACTCGTGATGTTTCGTGATGTTTTCGGATGTTTTTCGACGCGTTTTTGGAAAAATCTGACATCAGGGGCGAACCTGGAATACCTTCGACCAGTCGAACGGTCGAAGGTGGATTCCAGGGGGCGAAGGTGGATTCCAGGGGGCGAAGGTGGAAGACAAAGGGGCGAATGTGCTACAAAGGGGCGAAGGTGGAAGGAAAAGGGGCGAAGGTGGAATTTCAGGAACACCTTCGACCAAACAGAAACACCTTCGACCACTTACAAGCCACCTTCGACCACCCGGAACTACATTCGACCCTACGTTGACAAAAATGAGATTTTTGATGCAAACTAAGTGTTTTATGCTTGAACCTTGCATGTATTCTATGTGTACTTGATTAGTTAGGGTAATGGGTCACCAACGGGATGGCGGGTCGGTCTAGTGTGTCGGTTGAACATTTAAACACGTTTTAAAACATACTTGATTATGATCTGGACAATCGGGGGCTAGATAACCTTATGGCTATTAGTCGGAACACTTATGTGAACATTTTGATAGATCTCCGGTAGAGGGATTATCAAGGGCCAAACATCTTTACTTATAATTGAAGAACGCTATCTAAGGTGAGTTCACGGCCCCACTTTTACTGCTTTAACTTTTGGGGGAGAAAACATGCGCATAACTATTTTGGTAACACATGTCATACTATGGTTTTTAACCTTGTATTGCTATACGATCTTTGGAAGTCCCGGGGGAAACCATGAATGTGCGAGGATGCACAACGGGGGAAATGTGGATAGATCTATTGGGCGTGACCTGCCCCACTCGTCGGCTTGGAGGGCCGGGCGGGTGCATATTGTCTCGAACAGGAACATTATCGTGCTGAACATTACGGGCTGCTAAACATGCTAAACATTGCTAAACGTGTCCAGTAATGGTTTCCAATCGTAGTGGTAATAAAATATACGCCTAGCTAGCGTACTTGGTAGTATTGATATAGTATGGACATGGTATCACTTGGTAACTCTTTTTGAACAAACCTGTGAACTCACCAGCATTATATGTTGACATCTTTTGGCATGTTTTTCTCAGGTCGCTAAGGTAGCAACAACTGGATCTAGGCGCACGAGTCGGCACGGGCGTCTAGGGTTTAGAGCATGGTCTTCATTAAACATTTGAACTATGTCTTTTGGGTTGTAAACATTTAAAGCTTCCGCTACAGTTTATGCTTTTATAATTATATCTTTTGGGTTTTGTGTTATGCATATAGTGTTGTTTATTGTGACCGTTGACTTGAATCCTGGTTTGTCATGCGCCTCGCGGTAAAACCCCGCAAGTGGAATTTGAGGGTGTGACATCTTCAATCCATCTCACCCACTTTTCATATTCACCGCCTCACCACCATTGCATCCACCTACCACCACCATTACATCCACCTACCACCCCCACCATATTCCTCAAAAGAATAAAACTTAGAACCCTATAAATCCATTATTACAAAAACCAAATTAGCCCCCAAAATCAACACACACATAAATCAGTTTTCTTCAATTTTCGCACTCAATAACATAAATAGAATACACTAACCAATTGTCAGAAATGCATATTTGATGACGCAAGAGTGTCTCTGGATACAACGCTTTTCAACTTGGAATACCATAATATAGGATTCTAAAAAATTATGAATTTTGATACTATAGTAAGCAGCACCACATAGCAACGTTGCGGGCTTCCAAAAACTCAATTATGTTCATCATCTGAAGGTTGTCAAAAAAATAAACTCATTAGAGGCATTTGATGATCGTGAAATCGGTGCTTCTTTAACTTCTTCCATGTGATCAACCATTGACACTATTTACCTATTTGGACAGGTTCTGGTTTGACTTGTTGTTCATTTACAGCACATGCTAATATACTTGTGATTAGGTCTGTTCATATGAGAAAGTGAGGGACAAATGAGAACCATAAAAAAACCTGGTCCAATCCGTACCGTAAATAATCCATTTCAATCTCAACCTACTTTGATACACTACCCAACCCGACCGACCCACTCATCTTGCCACCTTTGATTGGAAGCATATACTTAATTGCTATGAATGTAAGCTATAGATCGAATGTAACTATCTTGTGGTGGACACTTGCTATGAAACACTAAGTGATAAGTGATAGAGCATAACTATTAAAAAAACAGAAGTTACGAGTTACATAAGAAGCATAAGACACGGTATACTTAATTTAAAGAAATAACATAAAAAACCTAAGAACCCTTTATTATGAATAAATATTAGTTACCATAAGTCATGTCGTCTTCCCTTCTCCAAGCCTCAAGTCTCAAGATTAAATCTCTTCTCTGAATTCCCCTGAAGAATCGTAGGATGCATAAATTTTTATTTCTAGTTTATAAGCAATGTACAATTTAATTAAGAATTCAAACAATGGTAGCCAATCTCTATACAGTTGCATGGGTATTATATTTCTATGACCATCAAGATGCTGAACAACACATACACTATAGAAACAATAATCATCTGCAAAAGTTGTTTAACACGCAGAATTTTTTATACATATTTACATGAGTTTGAAAGCAACAAATTATATATTTTTGTATATATTTATTCATATCTCTAGTGACCATTAGACATGAAAATGTAAAAAATGGCCTATGAAGCTCCCTTTACATGAACCACCATTATTGCTGGTTGACTAGCCTGCTCCTGAATGTAATAAAGAAATAATACAAAAAATAAGTTTGACTTTTTTACTATAATTGATAAGTTTGACCTGTTTATTAAGGTAGCTCATTCTAAAATTTGTATAAATTCCATTCCAATTGTATCATATTCTAAGTTAAAATTACTTAATATTTTAAAAGGATGGTTTAGATATGCACATGATATACCTTTATTGAATTCTTCCGCTGGTTTTGCTAAGAGAAGTTAAAAGTTTTTAAGACATTATCCTTGTATTTATCGAAACACACTGTAGGCTGAATATGTGACTGCTGATCATCCCCTATTTGTTTTTTTGATGTGCAGGTTGGATTGTTGTACATGGATTGAGCGGATTATATAGGGCATACGTCACTGTAGGCTGTGACATACAAAAATTGTTGATAATCATCCAGTCGTGGCTGAGAAATACATATAAGAAAGGTAAAACCAACCTGAATATGTGGATGCTGATCATAATCACACGCTGTAGACTGAAAATATGGCTGGTGATCATCCCATGCTTGTTTTTTTATGTGCAGTTTGGATTGTTATGCATGGATTGAGCAGAATATATTGGTCATCATTCATTGTAGGATGCGAAATACAAAATTGAGGATCATCATCACCCACTTACGGCTGAAAAATAAAAATAAGAAAGGTAAAACTAACCTGAATATGTGGATGTTGATCATAATCACACACTGTAGGCTGAGTATATGGCTGCTAATCCTCCATTATTTCTTTTCTTTTTGCAGTAGGTTGGATTGTTAGCATGGAAAGACTAGATTATATAGGCAACAATGAGTGGGAAAGTTAGGCCTATTTTTTAGGAAATAGTGAGGGGAGTTGGGAAGTTACTTAGCGAGATAAGGGGATGATTTAGTAACTACTATTGTAAAAAAACTGCCAAATTTGAGGAATAACTTCCTAATTTATAAGGTCAAGATTTAATCTTAGCCTTAACCGTTTTGATCCGAAGGTGAAGATTATACCAAAAACGATTGAAAATGTAAAAAATGGCGGTTACTTGTGTGGTGAACAATATAGTAATAATAGATTGTTCGAGAATTTATTTATATTAATAATAGAATTCATTAAATTCGTTTATAATGATTTCTGTTACAACTAAATCCATTTATAATGATTTCTGTTACAACTACGATTATTTATAATATGATTTGCAAATCATTTAATATAATAATTAATTATATTTGAATTTATTGTATTAAATAGTGAAATGAGAGAATTCTGAGGGAGTGTCATGTGTCCCTCATGTGTTTTCTTTTATTAGTATAGATAGATAGATAGATGTTATATTTACTATTGTCATAGCTTATGTATTTTGAATCTAATTTTTTGGGTGATGTTCCAAAATGTTTTTTTATAAATATTTTCAAAATATTTTATTTAGATTAATTATATCTTCATGCATCCAGTCAGATTATCAACTACACAATTATACTTATACTTGTAGATTGTCTATCCCGTCGAATCGCGCGGGCTCCCCACTAGTAAGAGTATTATGGACTATTACTAGTGTTGGATCATAATAATATTCCATATTGATAAAGTTGACAAAAACAAGTTTACTAGCTTAGTGTAAAATTGTCACTTTTGAAAGATCTAGGAAGAAAATGTAACTTTTGGAAAGTTAAAGGAATTATTTGGTAACTTTAAAAGTTGAGGGACATAAAATGTCATTTTAGAAACTTGGATCTAAATATGTCATTTTGAAAAGTTAGGTGTTAAAAATGGAAGATTTTAACTTTTCAAGGGTGTTTTGTGAAAAGTTAGTAAACTTACATAAATGTAATTTTTGCATAAAAATGTGTTTTTATAAAATAAGACTTCATAAAAAATATATGTGACACCCGGCAAACTCCGGTTAATAACTTTCGTTAAACTAGTAAGTCTACCTTAGCGAGTCATGCATATTAAGTAGTTAACTGGGTCAGTCGAGTCGTTACGATGATTCTGGGAATCATCGGGAGACGTTACAATGATCCGGGGGATCATCGGGAGTCGGTCCATAACCATGTGTACAAGGATTGGTGATTCGTGGAATCGCCGGATTTAACGCACACACGCAAGTCTCGATTCCTGGGAATTAGTGAACGGACGTAAACGTGTTAGTTATCGTGCATTATATGTTCGTAAACAATATGTGACTTGTCGGTATGTGAATACGTGTTTATATGTGTTAAACGGACGTAAACGTGTTAGTTATACGTGTTTGTAATGTTATTGTTTTGGTTCCCAAAGGTCCAGACCTTGTTTTACTAAGTTTGTGTCTTTAAAAACCTTTGAAATAAGTTTCTAAAACAAGTCTAAACCATTATACTTGTTATATGTGAAGAATTTATGCATATGATGATTTTTGGTGGTTATAACATGAATGTTTGCATGAAATTGATGTACTTCTGATGTGTAGGAGTTATTAGGATGATTATCTAAGAATTTGAGCTATTGTTATAGTGTTTTGTTGAAAGTATGCATTTTGACCCATTTGGATGATTCTTTAAGAATTAGGATGTTATAAAATGATTCAATGCTTGTTTGTTGTTAGAAAAAACACTAGAATGATATTATAACAAAGAGATGATGATTTGCAAGTTGTAGGAGGTGTAATATGATTATTGCCATTTAAGGAAAGATCTCATAGTTAATGAAACTTGGTACTTTGCCATTTTTGGAAATAATCGCACCGAGGCCGTAGAGCAGAGATAAATTGGGGGTTTTTTCTTGAAATGGGTTGGTTAATAGTTTAGGTTTGATATTGGGTGATTTTACATGTTTCGGATCTAATTTGGAGGGTTTAACGCGCGAAAACACGTCAAGAACCTGCAACAGGCGATTAGAAGCTGCAATCGCCTGCTGCAAGGGCGATTAGCCACCTAATCGCCTGATGTATCAGGCGATTAGCCTTCTATTCGCCTGTTGACTCCCTCTAATCACTAGCTGACTTTTCCTAATTGCATGTTAGTTTCCTAATCGCGTGTACTGTTGTTGTAAGCGTATTTTGACATCCCGGAACATGATTTGACACCTAGGAACATGATAGGAACCCCGGGATACGTCCAATGACTTAGTAACACGTGTTCGGACTCGTTTATGTGTTAGTTGAGCGTTATGCTAGACTTAGTGAATTTTTGCGCATGCTAAGTGTTTAATTGCATATGTTGCATGATATCTTGTATTTGGCTAACACGTGGGATGTCGGGTCACCAGTGGGATGTCGGGTCACCAATAGGATGTCGGGTCTTGTCTGGTACGGTCGGTTTAATAGTCAAAGGTGTTTTCAAACGTTTATGGTTATGGTATGGACATTCGGGGACTAGTTAACTTCCGGGTTATTAGTCCGGGTACTTACATACATCTTATGATAGGTCGCCGCTATTTGGGGCTATCATAGCATACTGATATAACTGTTTTCAAGTAACGCAATCTAAGGTGAGTTCACGGCCCCACACTTTACTAGTTTTGTTTTCGGGGTGAGAAACATGCTTATACATTTTGATCACACATTTACATGTTATACATTATAAACACACGTTTTCATGTTATACTATGGCTCGCACTTTATTACTATACGGTTCATCTAAGTCCCTTAGAAACCACTAATATGGGGATGTAGCGGGGAAATGTGGATAGCGCTATTGGGCCTGACAAACCCCACTCGACGGCTGGAGGCCGGGTGGGTGCATATTGTCTCAATCACACTAGGCTTACCGAAGATGAGGTAGTCTGTAAACAAGGGTATCACACAGTCAGCAATGGCTTCGCCTGTATGAATAACACACTTGACGCCTAGCTAGCGTACGAACAAGCATAGTATGAACTGTAACAATAACAGTAACAGTAACGATAACAGTTTTTAAAGGATTAATGAAACGCTTATTGAAAAAGAAAAACTTGTGAACTCACCAGCATTATATGTTGACATTTTTGGCATGTAAACTCAGTTCGCTAAGGTAGCAGTTAATGGACTAGGCGCACGACGTCTAGAAGTCTTGTTGCATATTAAACAATGTTTTGTAAATTGTAATATGTCTTTTGGTTGTAAACAAGAAATGCTTCTGCTGCTGGTTTATGGCTCAAAGCATAATGTTTTGGTTGTTGCATGGAATGTCTTACGTATTTTCTTACATTTAGTTGTCGTTTATTATGACCGTTGACTTGGATCCTGGTGTGTCACGCGCCTCGCGGTAAAACCCCGCATGTGGAAATTTGAGGGTGTGACAGATTGGTATCAGACCCAATGGTTATAGTGAACTAGGACTGCATGTAGAGTCTAGTCTATAGTCGAGTCTCACACACACTACACGGTCACATACGTACGAGTCGTGCCTTTGGGTAAACATATTATCTTTGTCGGGGTGTCGGTATCCTTCTCACACAGTATTATATTATCTACCTTATCCTTATTATTTCTATCTCTACTTTATCTTTCCTTTCGGGTAATAGTCGAAGGGACTTGTTCGTTGAACCTTGCCCGGCGGTGGTGTACATCGGAGCAGCTTTGGCTCATCCTCGAGATCTGTCCAGGATTTGGACATCTCCCTTCTATGCTCCAATGGACACATCTGCTTACACACACTATCTTGCACATGTACTCGTTGAAATCTATCTCTAAGTGATTAGTCACATGGAAATTCCTGGAGTTGGTCGTTTCTTCTAAGTTGTGGGTATCGGGTGGCTTGAGGTTCAAGCTCGGGGCATGCCTAGAGGACCATGTAGAGCAATTTATCATTTCGGGTGCACACGAAATCATAAGTTGAAATGCATGGAAGACCTGGTGGACCTCGTGTTGGGATCAATAGTCACGTTTGGACCCAATACCCTTTCTCCTTTTGATTTCTGATGGTTTAGCGTTGGTGATGGACTGAGTGTTTTGTTCTGGTTCTGGCAGAAGATGTCGGGAGCTCGTGGCAGTCGTAGGGGTGGCCGTGCCGGCGGCCGCGGTGGTGGTGGTCGTGGCAACATTAACATGACCCAAGAGGAGTTGAACAACCTGCTGCAACAACATGTGAATGTGGCTTTGGCTGCATTCCAAGCTGCCCACAACGCTATGGGTGGTAAGTCGATTGCTACCTACTCTACCTTGTTTCTGGGTACTGTATTTCCTCCCTTGTTGTTTATCTGTGTGTTCTGTCCTAGGTGGCGCTGTTAATCCCCCTCCACCTCAGTGCTCTTACAAAAAGTTCATGGATTCCAAGCCCCACAACTTTAGTGGAACTGAAGGGGCAGTGGGACTGCTCCGATGGCTGGAAAAAGTTGAATCGGTTTTCTCTATGTGCAGTTGCCCGGCGGGCGACCGCGTGAAGTATGCTTCGGCGACCTTTGAGGGTCAAGCTCTGACTTGGTGGAACTCCACCACCGAGACCTTGGGTATTGGGGAAGCCCACGCTATGCCCTGGATAGAATTTGTCCAACTCCTGAAAAGCGAGTACTGTCCGAGGGACGAGGTACAGAAGCTCGAGCACGAGGTCTGGAATCACAAAATGGTAGGGTCCGAGATTGACATGTATACGGCTAGGCATAACGAGCTAGCGGTGTTGTGCCCGGATTTGCACACGCCAGAGTACAGGAGGATTGAGCATTATGTTTCTGGGTTGGTACCGGAGGTTAGGGGGTTAGTGGCTGCGGGTAATCTTGTTGTGTATTCTGAGGTTGTTCGGTCGGCTCACAGGCTGACAAATATGAAGGTTGTTGAGGGTGTTTTACCTCCTAGGGGTACTGCTGTGAAAGTACCAGTGGATAACAAGAGAAAGTGGGATAGTTCTGGTATGATCTCGGGTTCGGGTCAACCGCAGCAGCAGGTGAAGAGGGTTGAAGCTTTGGGATCGTCATCCGACCAGAAGCAAGGTGGGTATACCGGGAAGAAGCCTAAGTGTGGTCTATGTGGGTTTCTGATGAACCGGTCGTCACGGGTCATGCAAAGCCTAATTAACCTAGGTAGCTAGGGTAAGTAGGGTATCGAATCCAGAGGAGCGTGTGGTTAGTGGATATTATTTTAGTTGATTAAACGGTGTTTTTTTTATGAAGATGCTAGAAACTTATGAAGATTTTGCCAGGTTCATTTAAGACTTTGATTGAAAAGGTTTTGTTTATTATACTAAAAACTTGAATTGAAACTGTAAAAGTGAAAAGTAATAATGTTTGTAAATAATTTAATTAAAAAGATCACACTAGGGTTTCAACAAATGAATACTAGAGATTTCACAAATGGGTAAACAATGGTAGTGTGATTGGTGTTAACGGAGTGATTGCTCAATAGGCTTAGGTATCAAGTTTTATCAATATCAAAGATAGAATAAACTACACTTCATTACCTAGAACATACAATCCTATGTTTGTGTTAAAGCAAGGAACCATGTTCATAACATTAGAAATTGGCACAAGAACAATTAACTAAAATGAGTTCAACATAAGGTTAATCACAATTCAACACAGTTAATTCAAACACACAAAAACACAATCAATAGTTTAAGAACAATACCCAATTTGCTAACCCTAAATCTTCAAAAGTTTACATCCCCAATGTGATACAAAGGGATTAGCCACTCATAACCATGGAGCTTGAGTCTTCAAAAGTTGGATCCCTTTTTTTCACTAATTTTCTGTGCGATGCTCCTTATTCCCCCAAGAAAAATGAAATATGCGATCTTCTTATGTGTGTTGTCCTCTTGTGCACCGTTCCAAAAGATAAAATAAAAAAAATCAAAACCCTACAAGTCTCTCTTTTTTTGCGTAGGCTCCTTGGGCTCGTGACCTTCTGTCACATTTTCAATTCTTTTCTTATTATTATTATTATTATTATTATTATTATTATTATTATTATTATTATTATTATTATTAAATATACTATTATTATAAATGGTATTATGACCCCATGCTTTTAACTCGGGTGTTCTGGCCTCGAATATAATTTGTACCGTTTTAGCCCCGCTCCATGCGATCACCTACCAAAAATATAAAATAAATAAATTAATAATAAAAACAACCAAAAAGTAATAAAATATATACAATACTAAAATAATAGAGTACATGCATAAAACTAATAAAAATACTATCTAAACGACTAAAAAATATACAAAAGTGGCAAATAAGCATGATGCGTGCAACCGCGCATCAGTTTCATCACTATGGGAATTGTGACAGGTTTCGTTGTGGGCGCTGTGATAAGACGAGCCATTTTGCAAAGGATTGTCGAGCCAGACTTCCATCTAAGCCGGCTCAGGCTACAGGTGCTATTCCCGCTTCTTGGGGGAATCAGGGCTTCTACAACTGTGGGGAAACGGGGCATTTCAAGCGCGATTATCCTATGATGAAACAGGACGATGATGGAAACAAAGGGGAACCTGATACTGCTACCGGTATGTCTTCTATTCGTCGCTATTCTTCGGTTTTACTTTGGTTCTCATACTTGCAAGGGCTTCATATCCGTTAAGCCTTATCTGTTACTATACTCTGTGTCTATACCTTGGGAGGGTAAGTCCTTGGTTATCGTGTGTTGTGTTGCATCTTGTTCGGGTCTCGGGTGTGTAAATTCTATATAAGGAGATAATCTGGAGGCACTGCTTGGACGGTACCTGGTACTTCGTTTATACCGATCTCAAGGGTCTTCAGCATATCTCTGGTCGGGTCGGGTTGGTTATGTGACAGTTTACAACAGCCGTCTCATATTCGTCTTGAGGAATTAGTTTCTCGGGTCGGGGTACTTGTTCTTAACATCTCTAGTCGTGATCCTTGTATCTTTCCGCACTTTCGAGGAGCGTTGCTTTGGGCACTAGGTGCTCGGTTGCGTGCTTGGTGGGTCATCTCTTGTATTGTCTGGATTCATTACGGTTCGCGTGGTGGACCGAGGCTCTAATGGGTCAGGGTTCTCGTGTACTTGGGTTGACACTCGTTATTGTCGAAGCTGAGTGAATATCGGGACGAGATTCCTTTCAACGGGGGGATGATGTGACAACCGGAAAATCTCCGAAAAATTTTTCTTTCTTTTCATCGCTTCCTTTTTGGTTTCGGGCAATTTTCGGGACGAAAATTCTTTCAACGGGGGGATGATGTGACACCCGGCAAACTCCGGTTAATAACTTTCGTTAAACTAGTAAGTCTACCTTAGCGAGTCATGCATATTACGTACTTAACTGGGTCAGTCGAGTCGTTACGATGATTCTGGGAATCATCGGGAGTCGTTACAATGATCCGCGGAATTATCGGGGGTCGGTCCATAACCATGTGTACAAGGATTGGTGATTCGTGGAATCGCCGGGTTTAACGCATACACGCAAGTCTCGAGTCCTGGGAATTAGTGAACGGACGTAAACGTGTTAGTTATCGTGCATTATATGTTTGTAATCAATATGTGACTTGTCGGTATGTGAATACGTGTTTATATGTGTTAAAATAGTGATTACGCGTAATTGCATGACATTATAGGTGATTACATGTAATTGCATGACATTATAGGTGATTACGCGTAATTGCATGACATTATAGGTGATTACGCGTAATTGCCAATAGGTATAGGCGATTAGAGCCTAATCGCTAGTAGGTATAGGAAATTAGAGCCTAATCGCTAGTAGGTATAGGCGATTACAGATTCTAATCGCCTATACTGCACCGTAATCGCCTGATGAGTGTTGCACGAGTAAAAACACCTATAAATACAACCCTTGACTCCCTAAACACCATTTGTGCAACCCTAACAGATCCTAAGCCTCCCATACACCTCAAAACACTTCTAGAACTCATTTTGCTTCAAAACTCACCATTTCCAAGCTAACACACCTTTCTTTGATAAAATCCAAGGTGTGTTCTTCATCCCAAACCTTTGTAGTGTTATTGTTTTGGTTCCCAAAAGTCCAGACCTTGTTTTACTAAGTTTGTGTCTTTAAAAACCTTTGAAATGAGTTTCTAAAACAAGTCTAAACCATTATACTTGCTATATGTGAAGTATCTATGCATATGATGATTTTTGGTGGTTATAACATGAATGTTTCCATGAAATTGATGTACTTTTGATGTGTAGAAGTTATTAGGATGATTATCTAAGAATTTGAGCTATTGTTATAGTGTTTTGATGAAAGTATGCATTTTGACCCATTTGGATGATTCTTTAAGAATTAGGATGTTATGATATGATTCAATGCTTATTTGTTGTTAGAAAAAACACTAGAATGATATTATAACAAAGAGATGATGATTTGCAAGTTGTAGGAGGTGTAATCTGATTATTGCCATTTAAGGAAAGATCTTATAATTAATGAAACTTGGTACTTTGCCATTTTTGGAAATAATCGCACCGAGGCCGTTAGAGCAGAGATAAATTGGGGGTTTTTTGCTTGAAATGGGTTGGTTAATAGTTTAGGTTTGATATTGGGTGATTTTACATGTTTCGGATCTGATTTGGAGGGTTTAACACACGAAAACACGTCAAGAACCTGCAACAGGCGATTAGAAGCTGCAATCGCCTGCTGCAGGGGCGATTAGCCTTCTATTCGCCTGTTGACTCCCTTTAATCACTAGTTGACTTTTCCTAATTGCATGTTAGTTTCCTAATCGCGTGTACTGCTGTTGTAAGCGTATTTTGATATCCCAGAACATGATTTGACACCTAGGAACATGATAGGAACCCATCCCGGGATACGTCCAATGACTTAGTAACTCGTGTTCGGACTCGTTTATGCGTTAATTGAGCGTTATGCTAGACTTAGTGAATTTTTACGCATGCTAAGTGTTTAATTGCATATGTTGCATGATATCTTGTATTTGGCTAACACGTGGGATGTCGGGTCACCAGTGGGATGTCGGGTCACCAATGGGATGTCGGGTCTTGTCTGGTACGGTCGGTTTAACAGTCAAAGGTGTTTTCAAACGTTTATGGTTATGGTCTGGACATTCGGGGACTAGTTAACCTGCGGGTTATTAGTCCGGGTACTTACATACATCTTATGATAGGTCGCCGCTATTTGGGGCTATCATACCATACTGATATAACTGTTTTCAAGTAACGCAATCTAAGGTGAGTTCACGGCCCCACACTTCACTAGTTTTGTTTTCGGAGTGAGATACATGCTTATACATTTTGATCACACATTACATGTTATACATTATAAACACACGTTTTCATGTTATACTATGGCTCGCACTTTATTACTATACGGTTCATCTAAGTCCCTTAGAAACCACTAATACGGGGATGTAGCGGGGAAATGTGGATAGCGCTATTGGGCCTGACAAACCCCACTCGACGGCTGGAGACCGAGCGGGTGCATATTGTCTCAATCACACTAGGCTTACCGAAGATGAGGTAGTCTGTAAACAAGGGTATCACACAGTCAGCAATGGTTTCGCCCGTATGAATAACACACTTGACGCCTAGCTAGCGTACGAACAAGCATAGTATGAACAGTAACAATAACAGTAACAGTAACGGTAACAGTTTTTAAAGGATTAATGAAACGCTTATTGAAAAAGAAAAACTTGTGAACTCACCATCATTATATGTTGTCATTTTTGGCATGTTTTCTCAGGTCGTTAAGGTAGCGGTTAATGGACTAGGCGCACGGAGTCTTGCACGGCGTCTAGAAGTCTTGTTGCATATTAAACAATGTTTTGTAAACTGTAATATGTCTTTTGGTTGTAAATAAGAAATGCTTCCGCTGCTGGTTTATGGCTCAAAGCATAATATTTGGTTGTTGCATGGAATGTCTTACGTATTTTCTTACATTTAGTTGTCGTTTATTGTGACCGTTGACTTGGATCCTGGTGTGTCACGCGCGTCGCGGTAAAACCCCGCATGTGGAAATTTGAGGGTGTGACAATATAGATTACCAAACATGTTGGGAAAATATAAAAACAAAGGTTTCAATAATAAATTGGTAATTTAAAGACTTGGTAAATTTTTTTGTAAAAATGAACACTTTTATATATATGGAAATAATAAAAGTGTTGGAGTATTTTGTTGTAAGTAACTAAGTCTTGAGTTTCAAAAATACAAATAGTATTTTAAAAATTCCAAAGTAAAATATGTAGAAATTAAATGATGATTAATTTCAAGGAAACATATTGTTCGAAACTTTAGGAAAATAACAAATTATATGTATATTTGTAATGTGGGGAAAAAAATAACATTACGACACGAATATTTATTCCTAGAAAAATATATATAAAAACAGCTTGACATGAAAATACATAAATACAAAATAATCGGATGCAAACGTATTTATATCACGGCATGTTAACGGACAAAATGTAAAACGGATGAATAAGTATATATTGTAAAACTTCCTACAAGATACGTATATCTATATCTATATTATCTATATTATATTAAGCATACAACTATTCAAACAACAAGTACAAGTGAATTATGCTTATATAATGAGGGTATAATTGGAACTTTATGTACATTTAAGACACTTAGAAGGATAGAATAGTAAATCTACCATGTCATTTTAGTGTTTGACAAAAACATCGTTCCCTTCCTACCCCTCCTCTTCAATATACAGTTACTGAATGTCACTTAAAATCTCTTCAATATACCCTCATCTTCATGGTTGATTCAATGGGATTCAATGGGAAGGTCAGTTTTTCTTACTCTACCCTTCAATTAAAGGCTGCATTTGAAGCATTTCGCCTTCACTTTGTGTTGTTCAGTGAACATCAAAGGTTTATAAGATCCCTAATTTTTCTTCATGTTCAGTGGATGAGTTCTTAAGTGGGTACGAAGGGTCTCTTTACAAATCCTGCTCCACATAATTTTTTCCCTTCCGGCCCTCCTTTATTATATTCACGATCTTCATCCCTAATTTCCTTGGCACACCATCCCTGCATTGAATTTTCTAGGATTAAATGTCAAATTATTTGATGAATGCTGGCTTGGTGTTCGTTTCTTTTTATGGTATGTTTTTAAAGTTCTAATTTTTTTGTTAATTTGTGTTTGTTTATGTATATTTATTTATTTTGTTACTTTCTCCGTTGTTTATGTCTATTTGGATGTTTGATATGGTAGTTTCAAATGCATCAAGATGTATAACAGATACCATCTATAATAAAAAGTTAGATGCTAAATATTTTATATAATATAAAAAATGCATATGGAATATAATATGTTTGACTTTGATTCATTTTGTCTTCTACAGCTGCAAGAGGTGTGGCTCTTGGTTACCTGAACAATTTAGTTATTGAAATGGCTTTTTTGATACGAGTGCATATGGCATCCATCACCTTCAAAGCATGACTTACAACCATTTCTACATAGAGCAGTGTTCACAGTAGCAGACCATACCGGCCAGTCATAACGGTAATTAACTACACAAGCGGCATGGTTGAGTACTCTGCCGGCAGGTTATAGTGTCGTCTGTTGAACTGAACCCGATTGGTGATTATAGTGTCATCCGTATATGCGGAATAGAAACTTCTACTACAATTTTTGATGGCAAACACGACTTACTACATTAGACCTAATACATGTAAGTCAATTGGGACTGTCCACCTTTCTGTTGGACTTGTTTTGTGTTAGTAAAAATGTTTGCATATATGTTGAGTACCATGTTATATATGTTCCTTTGTCTGTCATGTTATTTTTCACCACTTACTAGATTGTTGGTACTTAGAAGTCTTTATTCTTAATTCTTTATTTTTTATATACCTAGTCTTTCATGCTTAGAGCCAGGGGTCTCCTTGGAAACAGTCTCTCTATTTCTAGGGATGGAGGTACGGTTTGCCTACATCCCATCCTCCCCAGACCCTACCAATAGTATTTCTATTGGTGGGATTTACTGGGTATGGTTGTTATTGTACATGTAAGTCAATTGGTTTTCATGATATGCAACTAATTTGTATTAAGTATATTTGATTAATTATGTTGTAATACTTTTACTCTTCTACAACATAAAGTTTGCAGCCTTAGATGAACATCCAGGCAGAGGAAGCACAAAAGGATTATTTCTTAGTTTAATGATAAGAATATAAGGCTAACAGGTAAACAGACGGGGCACACCCCGTTCTCCACATTTTTGCCATGTCTAGGACATCAACACTGTTGGTTATATGAACCGAAATTACACCGTGAATCAAATGAAATAACTTGGATTAAATTGAGAGTCGTTATGTAACTATCGGAACGAACTATTTGATCAGTATTATCAAACGTTCGAACGGATTAAACTCAATTTTAACAAGAACATGATTGTGATTTTGAGTATTGAAATATACCGTAAAACTATTATGGAATAGGCCTTTTTTGTGTGTGTATCTAACTGTTCTCGAAATTATTCATCTTATCCCAAAATTTCGGATCAGTTATTTGCAAAACAACTTTTCAGTAACCGACATGAGTTGTTTTATACTATATCTTTTTCAACATGAATTGAAATATTGTATTTTATTAAAATTGGGACTTCATTTCGTAAATAATTGTCAGGCACATTTAATTAGACCAATATTATTAGTCCAATTAAATCAAATACTACTCCTTAGATTAATTAATGACCCAAATATATAAAAGTTGGTCCAAATCTAATAACACACACTAACTCGTTACAACAATCAAGTCTGTCATTCCTGCATCACCTAACTTGATTAATTAATAGGGAGAATGCCTATTCGACAAGTTAATCCAACATCACTATGAATGTCGATAATCACTAAAATTATCAACAAACACCACCCCACTTGCCCCGTCCCATGTCCTCTAGTCCCTCCCGTCTCTCTCGTAACATTAGGGACGCTCCAATCAGGTTTTTTTCCTTTTTTTTTGTTTGTAAACATTAACCAATGGATCAATGGCTACTTTTCTACTTTTTTTAATATTAGAAAAAAATAATAATAATAAATGCTTGAGACATGGGTTTTTCATGTCTGCACACCCCACTCATGTCTCGGGAATGTTGAGACACCACTTTGGTGATGTGGCAGCCTACGTGGCACTGAGACATGGGTTTTTTGATGTCTGCTTACCCACTAGCCTAAGACACACTTTACAATTTGGTATTGATGGAGAAATTTTTTTGAAGAAAACAAGATTCAGCAAATGATGACTATTCACTTCATGATTGATATTATAAAATAAACTCACCTTGATTTTTTATAAGATTTATTCATAGAGGACTATATATCATGTCATGTATATACCTTATGGACAATTATTGTTTCCTCAGGTATTGTTTTGGACAAGTAATTTAGCTTGGGGTTCAACCTTCACGTCGATCTGGTTATAATTAAGGTTAGTACTTGATGTCATTCTCATACAAACATACACAAAATATTTTAGTATACCAAATTTTGTTGCATTGTCATTATACAACCCTAGAAGTAAAAGAGTACGTATTCAGCCATTAATTTACAAGATAAAAAAAAAAGAGTACACATGTCATTATTAATTTTTTTTATAGTTTCTGCTGATTTTAGCTTATCTTGTAACTTTGTTTGCTTCATGGGGGCAGATGGCATTCATGGCTTGAAACCATATTTAATATCAAGAACAACAAAAACAAGGATAAAGAGGACACCTTACAACATACTAGCATTAAGAATTGGCTTCATGTCATTTTTTTTGTTATTTTCTTATAATACGTCGTTATAATTTGTAACGGTCACATATTGAAAATGAGTTCTTTTTTTCCTTTATCCGGGGATTGAAATGGAGCAAGCTTCTTGACCATGAGAATAAAAGGTCAATGGCAGTTATCAGGAGAGATAATGTCATCTACTACAAATAGTAAATATTATTCAAAACTTTGCCAAGAAGATGTATGAAGAGAGCTTAGAATTAGCTCAAAAAATGCATCAACTTGCTGCTAGACTTGGAATGACTACATATCCAAGACTAGAGATATTATGGATAATTGTCAATGCGGTGGATTATATTGATGCGTTTGAGAAATTGTTGAGGTTGAATTTGCAGGGGAAGCAGGTATATGTCCTCTTATTGTTAGAGGTGGTCAAAAGAACGGGGGTCAGGCTAATTGGCACAATTTCTTTTTTTTTAATATCAAAAGGGTTAAATTTTTTGCATAGGTCAAAAAATGTCAGCTTTAAATTTCTTTTTTAGTTAGATGCAACACAATGGACGGGCCAAGCGGGCAATGGCCAAAATAGTTATCGCTTGGCGAGGAACGAAACAGGTGAAGGGTTGGTACTACAATAAGCAAACTATCAGTTGAATTCAAAGTAGAGAAACGAGACAAACAATAGTGCTTTTCCATGTGATCACCAACTCCCAAGCATAGGTCGGTTAACGGAATCAGCATAGAAACAACTATATCCATGTCATGACCAAACAGATTTGGTGGTTGTAAATATTTTCCCAAGGACCATGGTTAGAATGACACACGACAAGATTCATGTCAATGAATTTCTGAAAGTAAAATGAATGCGCAATCGGACTCAAGTTTAAGTGTGACTATACACTTCTTTTATTCATATATAAATGGAGATGTAAAGCCTGCAGAATGTATAATGTAATTGTTACTATTGATTTGTGTTGGTATACTTAGGGCTGTAAACGAACCGAACTTTCAGCGAACCGTTCATGAACCGTTCGGCGGGAAGTTCGTTTGTGTTCGTTCATTTAACAAATGAACGAACATGAACAAGAAAATTCGTTCGTTAAGTTAAACGAACGAACATGAACATAAGCCGCGTTCGTTCGTTTATGTTCATGAACGTTCGGTAACGTGTTCATTTGTGTTCATTTATGTTCGTTTATTTGTGTACATTTGTTTGTTTGTGTAGTTTATGTTCACTTGGTTTTTAAATGTTATATATTTAGAATTTTAATATATATAAATACATTTAACTAAATCTTATTTTTCTATTTTCATTCTAAATTAAAAACAATACAAGAAAGGACAAAGTCAAAAACTATGATCTTCTCGATGATATTGGCTATTGATTATATTATACTAGCTTATACCCCGGGAGCGTCCCGGGTTGAGAAATCTAAGCAAAGTGAATATTATTATTATTATTATTATTATTATTATTATTATTATTATTATTATTTTAAACAAATCTCTACCATAAATTATCATATTCTAATATAAAAAAAAAAGGTAATTGGGTCCGGTATCACCTAATCCCAGGCCCGACCCAAACCCACAATTTTTTTTTAAATTAATTCCAAACTTGACACAATACCTATCGGGTTACAAAAAATAGTCGTTTTTTTCTCCGTTTTTTATATAGCAATATGGTACTCGTTGTAAAGATAATAAAACACTCGTTAATTTGGTGTAATTTTTTTCTTTAAAAAATCTCGTATATAAAAGATATTAACGTTTAAAAGTTATGAAAGGAAATATGAGAGAGAAAATAATAAAGTTTTAATATTTAAATTTAGTAGATTAGGTATTTAATATATTATATTAAATCATATTTAAACCATATTTATTCCTTTTTTTTTAATTGCTCTAGAGTTGTCACATCACATCTTATGTGGCATCTCTCAAAAGAGAGATTGCATAATATTATGACATGTCATTAAAATGGCTTTGGTTTATTATATGTATAGATTTGATCTTGAAAGTTTAAAAATGTGAATGATAAAGAGACCTGGCGTTCAAAAAAAATAAAGAGAGGGTATGTTTGCAACTTGCAAGTTTTGGTCCTTATCTAAATCAATAACCCAAACCCTAACATAAAGAAACTTACAACCACAAGCCTCCATCGAGCCAACACTTACGGTTACGGCAGCATCCAAGCAGTCAAGCACCTCCACGGCTCCACCAATCAGACCAACCCTCCACTCCATCTTCTCCTTCTCCTGCCATCTATGCACCACCACCAGTCCACCACATCCTTCGGAACCACCACGACTCCGTTATTCCGGCTACAACTCTCCCCGTCTACTCCGTTTTTAGAGGGTGTTTGGGATTGAGTTTCAAAACAACTTATTGACTTATTAGTTTTTCCAAAAAGCCAATAAGTCAATAAGTTGTTTGTGTAACTCAAAAGCATTTTCTGTTTTGACTTTTGGCTTTTGGCTTTTAAGGATGGAAAAGCTGTTTTTGAAAAGTTAGAAATCCTGGCTTTTGGCTTTTGACTTTTGGAAAAAAATTACAAATCTACCACCCATACAACCAATATTCACAATAAGTTAAGCGAAACACTTAAAAAAACAACAATTTATTGACTTTTTGACGTTTCTCATCCCAAAAGCTAATCCAAACACTTTTTTAAAACTCTTTTTCAAAAAGTTATAAGCCAATAAGCACTTTTGCATCTCCAAACTCAATCCCAAACACCCTCTTAGTACGCTTAGTTTTTTTTTTCTCTGTTGGTTTTGATTTTCAAATTCAAACATTATTATGTTTTTTCTTGTATAGTTAGCCTTTTACAAACATATTCTTATAGTAGTGATGACCTCTGCTAGTGAATACTGATAAATGCTGAACTTGTTGGAGTAGTCGTAGACAATGTTCACAAACAGTTCGTGAACAACTAAATATCTAACGAACACGAACACGGACAAAATTTTATGTTCGGAAATTGTCCACGAACAGTTCATGAACAGATTTAAAGCTTAACAAACGAACACGGACAAGCCCGGTCCGTGTCGGTTCGGTTCGTTTACAGCCCTAGGTATACTCTTTGTAATCGCTTGAGATGTTTTGTTGTAATTGAATAAATTTTGACCCGTTTCATTTTAATGCGCTTTTTTTTTTTTGCCCGGTTCAACTTGTTTCATTTAATTAAATAATTATGATTTATGACCAACTTGGCGAGTTTCATTGTAATTCAAAGATTTTTGACCCGTTTCTTTCTAATACACTATTTTTTTTTGCCCGGTTTGACATGTTTCATTTTAGGGGAATTGGATTTTAATAATCCGAACTTTGTCTCGTTAGTCGACAATAATCGGTACTTAAGAAATTCCCCATAACAGTCCCAACTTTCAAAGTATTGGCCGGCAATGAACTTTTGTTAAATGAAAACTAACCCATTTTCAAAACTAAAAGAGTTTGAAAGTTAAAAAGTTCATTGGCGGCCAATACGTTGAAAGTTGGGACTGTTGTGGGGAATTTCTTAAGTACAGATTATTACCGGCCAACAAGGCAAATTATGAATTATTAAAATCCAATTCCCCTTCATTTTAATACAATAATAATTATGACCCGTTTGGCGAGTTTCATTGTAATTTAAGGAATCATGACATATTTCATTTTAATGAACCATGTCATTCAAATCATATCCATCAAACGGACATTGTATAAAAGTTGTACACTATAACAGTGAATGAAATTCAAATTTGCATCAATATCTTAGATTAGATATGTTTTAAAATCCATTGTATTATGTATTTACTATGAATAAATCCATTGTCTTATGTGTTTACTGTATGAATAAAAATTTTAACTTAATATTTCAAATCGAATTGCAGGCAAGTAATTGTAAGAAATTTAAATAAAAGCAATCAATTTACAGATTCAAACTCATACATCCATGATATGAAAATTATATACTTTATTTGGATGTTTGTAACCTTATAGGTTCTACGTCTATTTTTTGTTGAATGGAAAAAAAGGCTAGAAACCCGCAATGGGTTATGAATGAATCTGATATTAGTCGGGACACCCGCCGCAACGCGCGGACACTAGTATGTTATTGCG
Organism: Ambrosia trifida; assembly: GCA_028751855.1. Classification (NCBI taxonomy): domain Eukaryota; kingdom Viridiplantae; phylum Streptophyta; class Magnoliopsida; order Asterales; family Asteraceae; genus Ambrosia; species Ambrosia trifida. Next base: position 67,373,797 of record CM054130.1, read on the forward strand.
TCTAATGTGGATACGAAAACATATATTTTATGAACTAAAATATATAATATGGATGAAAAATACATAATACTTTCCTAAGTGTTGGAAATCTATCCATGGGAGAATTAACGTAAATAATCTATAAAGATTACATGTCTAAAACAAGTACATGAACTTGACGATGTAAAATATGTTATCGAATCGACAAGATCATAGTATATTTATTTGATGGGAAAGTAAATATACGGTAAAGTGAGTCGAGTCGAGTGTTGAAAATGTAATATCGATCGACAAGATCCTAGTATAACTATTTAATGGGAAAATATTTATACGGTAAAGTGACTCGAGTCGATAATGATGTAAAATGAGTTAATTAATACGGAAATATAAGTGTAACTTATAACAAGGGTATTCCATCACCAACGGACCTAGGATACACGTTTAATTAAACTATGAATTGAACTAATTAGTGGTGTTGGGACGTGGGCGTATAACTTGTCGGAACATACGCGCTATAGACTTAGTGGTTTATACGTCTAGGACATTTGTAGGTGTTTGATCTTGGACGAGCTATTCTCTGTGTTGGCTTTGTATACTTGCTTGAGGTGAGTTTCACGACCCCATTTTACTGTTTTGTTTTTGGGGAAAAGATATGTTATGTTAGGGAAATATGTTTAGTGGTATGTTGAGTGCTTGGGTTTGTTGTTCACCACTCGGGATGAGTCCTCGCTACTGTAACCATTTATTCTTGTGTATGTGTGTGAGATCGAAAACCGAAGGAATATTTAGATAGTACTATTGGTGCCTGACAAGGCCCACTCCTAATCGATAACGCCGATTCTGTAACTGTGTATACCAGGGGTGCACGTATTCTGAACTAAGTTGTTATTTTTCGAGAAACACCTACAAGTAAGGCATTGCTTGTCTTGGTTTGGTTATGGGCTCAAGTAGATTGTAGGAACTTGCAACTCTTACAATAGTCACTATTTGTGTTTATTTCCCAAAATGTTGTTGTTAAAGTCTTTTGTAAAACTAAAACCTGTGAAATCACCAATATGTATATATTGACGTGTTTTCAAACATATCTTTCAAGTAACTGAGCGCTGAAGAAAAGCATGGCTATTACGGACGGGGATCATATAGAGCATCGGATATTTTGGGGGGCTTTACTCTTATTTTCCATGGGGTTGAGATATAATTGTGAAACCTCTACTTTTGATTAAAAACTATGTTTGTTTAAGTAATGTATGAAACATGAAACTCATTCGATGTCATAAATAAATGATCCTTTTCTCTTAATTACTTATGGTTTGTGTTAATCTTGACTTGATGCTCTTCGAACGTCTTGCCACGTGTTTCCGTCATTGGCGTAGTGTGAAACTCGGACATGATGTGACACCTGGCATGTTCGGCTTAAACATTTTAGTAAAACATAAGTCTACCTTAGCGAGAAACATTTATAAACGGACTTAACTAGGTTAGTTGAGTCGGGTTATGATAGGATTGTCCAGGGACAATGATCTGGAGGATCTTTGGGAGTCATTTTGGGAATACACTAGTACCGGGCCCCGCTGTTGGTGAAATTACATGAACTGAATCAAGTAGGACAAGTAGATTATTGATGTATTGTAAAATATATCTATTTCCAGTGTAAAGTTTGTATAGTTTTCGAGTCGTTTAAATAGTACTTTTATTAGTTTTAGGCTTGTACCGGTCTATTTTATTTAGTATAGGTTTTTACAGATTTTTATTAGTTTTCCGTCGTTTTTAGTACTTATTTATTTATTTTGTATTTTGTAGGTGTTCATAGACGTTGAAGCGTAAACGAACAACTTTGATCAAGTCAAGAACATCCGAGTTTAACGGATGTAGTTATAATAATAATAATAATAATAATAATAATAATAATAATAATAATAAAAGGAAAACATGACAATTCTTGTCATGAGCCCAAGGCCCACTAGGGCACTTTTTCGAAAGCTAGAAGCAGCAGCATTAATATATGATATTGTTTTGTTTGGAGGAATAATACAAGAGAGGCGCATATTATAAATTCGAAGAAGAGGATATTCATTCGACACAGAGGAAGCTGCCAAGGGGATCAATAAAAGAAGGAGCTTGAGGATTTTTGGATACGGAGAAGGTACCGGGGAGCGTTAAACATCTATTATTCGAAAACCGGGGGGAGCGTTAAACATCTATTATTCGAAGACCGGGGGTTTGTTTTATCGTTTTTATTTATTTAGAGACATGATGAAATTGTTTTTTATAGACTTTGTATTTATATTTCTGATTATAATTATGAACTAAACCTTTTATGGTTGCTTAGTTTTATGAACTAGACACGTAATTTGCACTATTTAATGATTTTTGGTTTTTAATTTGATGTGTAGAATTACATGATTTTAATTTTATTGTTGGATTTGATATATGTGTGTTGGTCTTGATTTTATTTGAAGTTTGTTTATCGGTTTTGTAGAACTAGGCATGTAAAGATACCCCTAGGTCTATAAATCAATCTAGTTCGTCAACTTAGGTTAGCGTGCTAGTATTTGGAGTTGGAGTACGACACAAGTATAACAAACTAATATAATAAATTAACTAAGATGTGCAGTCCATTCTTGAGGGTGAGAAATCTAACTCGAGTTTGCTAGGTAACTAACTAGGCATTGTTCGGTAGTTGGCAAGCGCTAGGGCGGGAGTCGCTACTTGTCCGTGTTTAGAGTTTTCCTAGGTTTTCTGCAGTAGAGTTTAAGTCTGCTTCATAGTTTGAGGTTTTTAATCCAGGAGATGTTTTAATCTGATTTCTGTGGGATTTTGGTACGCTAGGGCGATCCGGATCCATTTTAGCATTTCTACACTTGTCCCGCCTCAAGTCTAGTGAGTTATCCTTGACAGGAGGTTTATTAGATAAGAATAGGGTCTCAAGTTAATTACCAGATTCAGGATTTATTGCTAGTGTCTAGGGATTTTACCTAAGTAACCAGCCTTCTTCCTATCTGATTTCTCCAGTTCCTTAAGTTCGCATTAGTTGTCGAGTTAAATTAAGTTTAATCTATTTAGTTTCTTCTAAGTTTTTAATCATTAGTTTAACCCCCCACATAAGTATATATTTATTTAGGCTACTATTCGGAATAGGTTGTGATCTAGAGTTGCATTCGCGTCTTTGGGTTCGATACTCGGTCTTATCTGTTTACTGCTTTGCGACCGGTACACTTGTCGTGCGTGCGTAGTTTTTAGGTGAGTCGTTTTAATTAAAGCTTGTGTTATTTTTACATATACATTTACACACATCAATTATTAACACACGTGTAACATAACATGAGAATACGTGCTACAAGGTGTGAACATGAGTATACGTGCCTATATGTGCTTAACATGTGTTAGAATTGCATGATCATACGTTAGAATGGGTTTAAATGCGTTAAAACGACAAAACTGGAAAACTGGAAAACACAAGTCCTTGTTCGACCTATGGCGTAGGGGCGAACCTGGAACTGAACCTTGGTTCGCCCCTTGGATAAGGGGCGAACCTGGAACTAGCCACAAGACCATTTCATTAGACCTTGTAAAGGGGCGAAGATGGCACCTTCGACCCTATGCAAGGGGCGAATGTGGAACTGTATAAATACCACACTTTGTCATTTTTCACCATTTCACAAACCCTAGCCGTCTCTAAACACTCTTAAACGATTTTAATCACTAAGGAAGGAGTCTCTTGTTTTTCATAATCTAACCTACAAACAACATCTAATCAAGAATCCAAGGTGTGTTCTCAATCCTAAACCTTTTCAAAGCATTTTAATTCGTTTTCATCTAACCCTAAATGTCCAGATCTGTTCTAAGGATGTTTTTATCAATAAAAACCTTTTAAATATCTTTCTAAACCTAAACCCTATCATTAAACATAGGTTTTCAAATCAATAAACATATGTTAATTATGTGTTATGTGATATTATGTGTTGTTTAATGATTTGTTGTTGTACTAATGCTAGAAACATGATCTAGGGCTGATATTGATGTTAATTTAGAATTGTTAAGGTTACAATTAGATGAATGATGATATCATGTCTAATTTGAGGATTTTAATAAAGCTAGGGCTCGTGCATGCTAGTATGATCAATAGAACTTTTTGGGGTTTTCATATACACGATAAACTGAGCACTTTTAAGATGATTATGGATTGATTTCAAAATGTTTCCAAATTGAGTAAAGATTTCATGCATGATGTGACACTTTCATAATTTTTGCCATTTTGGGAAAGGGCTCAAATGAACAAGTTTTGAGGCAAAGTTGGTGGGGTTTTGTGGGGATATGTTATTCATACTTGACTGCTGTGATTGATGATGTTTCGTGACGTTTTCAGATGTTTTTGAAGCGTTTTGGGGAAAACCATTCTGCCTGGGTCGAACCTGGGCACCTTCGACCAGTCGTGGGGTCGAAGGTGGAATCCCAGGGTCGAACCTGGACAATATTGGTTGAATCTGTTTCAATGGGTCGAACGTACTCCAAAAGGGTCAAACATGGTTAAAAAGGGGCGAAGGTGGAACAAAAATCCCTGGTTCGACCCTATGGAATCAAAAATGAGATTTTTGATGCAAACTAAGTGTTTTATGCTTGAACCTTGTGTGTAATCTATGTGTACTTGATTAGTTAGGGTAATAAGTCACCAACGGGATGTCGGGTCGGTCTAGTGTGTCGGTTTAACATTCAAAACACGTTTTAAAACATACTTGGAAATGATATGGACAATCAGGGACTAGATAACCTTATGGTTATTAGTCGGAACACTTATGTGAACATTTTGATAGATCTCTGGTAGTGGGATTATCAAGGGCTTGGCTTTCTTATATTACTGAATAACGCAACCTAAGGTGAGTTCACGGCCCCACTATTACTACTTTAACTTTTGGGGGAGAAAACATGCGCTAAACTCTTTTGGTAACATATGTCATACTATGGTTTTAACTTTGCATTGCTATACGATCTTTGAAAGTCCCGGGGAAAACCATGAATGTGCGGGGATGCACAACGGGGGAAATGTGTATAGATATATTGGGCGTGACCTGCTCCACTCATCGGCTTGGAGGGCCAGGCGGGTGCATATTGTCTCGAACTGGTATCATTGGTAACATGCTGAACATTCGGGCTGAACATTGCTAAACATTGCTAAACGTGTCTAGTAATGGTTTTCCAATCGTAGTAATAATAAAACACACCCCTAGCTAGCGTACTTGGTAACATTGATATAGTATGGACATGGTAACATTTTGGTAACACTTGATAACATATTGAACAAACCTGTGAACTCGCCAGCATTATATATGTTGACGTCTCTTTTGGCATGTTTTCTCGGGTCGCTAAGGTAGCATCGGTTGGACTAGGCGCACAGGTCTGCATTGGCGTCTAGGCTTAGTTGCATATTTTAAAATAAGTGTCTTGAATACTTTGGAACACTGTTTTGTAGCTGATTAAATTCTTAAATGCTTCAGCTTATGAAATCTATGTTTTTGGGTTACGTATTTCATATAGTGTTGTTTATTGTGACCGTTGACTTGAATCCTGGTTTGTCATGCGCCTCGCGGTAGAACCCCGCAGTGGAATTTTGAGGGTGTGACAGATTGGTATCAGAGCCAATGGTTATAGTGAACTAGGACTGCCTGTAGAGTCTGGTCTATAGCTGAGTCACACACACTAGACGGTCACGTACTTTCAGTCGCTTAGTGGGACGCGTACTAATCTTGTCGGGGTGTCTTTTTATCATCATCATACTTTCGTGTTACATCATCCACTCTCACTTGGGTTCTTACCTACTCTTGTTTTCTTCTTCAGGGTTTGAAGAGGAAGGAACTGACTTGTTGACTCTTGCACACACATGCTCTCTTACACTTACACCTATCGTAACACGTTACTAGATGACGATATTCTGTGACTGAAGTTTGAACTAGGAGTACATTTGGAGGACCATGTAGAGCAGTTTATCATTTCGGGTGCACACGAAATCATAAACTGAAATGCATGAAAATCCCGATGGACTTTGAGTTTAGATGTACAGTCCTGGATTTGTCCCTAGGTTAACTCTTGTAATTTCTAGTGGTTGACACTAGATGTGAATCTGAATCCCTCGATTTCTTGATTGTCAGATCATGTCTGGTGCTCGTGGTGGTGGGCGTCGTGGTGGCGGCGGCGGCCATGGTGGCGGCGGTGGCCGTGCTGGAGGTGGTGGTCGTGGTAACATCAACATGACCCAAGCTGAACTGAACGACTTGTTACAACAACAAGTGAACATGGCCATGGCTACGTTCCAGGCTGGGCTTAATGCCATGATAAATCCTTATTCATAATAATCTCTATCATAATAAGGTTTGTTTGTTTTATTATGTTTTATAATAAAAGAAAAAAAAATTAATACAATAATAAAAGGAATAAATTGTTGCCATTCTAGTTGACAAAAATGACCGTCAAAGTGATTCCCGAATTCATTGCTACTAAATGGCAAATTAGTTATCACCATTAATAGATTTTGAAGGAGGTTACGCTTAAATCGGAACAACCGCGTCTTTATATGCGATAACCGTACCTCTGAATATCTCATCATCACTATTTCAACCTTTGAAGTCCCTCTATAATACATTCGAGTCTTTGTTCGCCCGGTTACGCCATCGTAAGGCTATGATATATTAACCACCACCACTGCCGCTTACGGAACTCCGGCAAAGCACCACCGGTGTCGAAACGAACATCGTGCGATGTAAGTAAACCGTCTTTATACTCCCTTCTACAATTTCAAATTAAAACCATATGTTTACTGTTTATATCTAGAATCTCGAACTCGAATTTTGACCATGCTACCTGGTTATTTCTTTGTTTCTAAAGGCTAAGGATCTATGTTCGATCTATATAAGCAGCCACAAGGACACCATTTTATTCATCTATTTATTTGTTAAACCCACTACTATAACTTGGTCAAATATGTCTCACTTGTGAACCCAAACTTAAACTAATTATATATGTATGTATATACATATTTATTTATTTATTGGCAAACTCCTAACTAAATATATTTTTCTAACAATATTTTCTTTTAAAATTAAACTTTCTGTACTTTCAAAACTTTAACATTTTATACATCTACCTTCTCATTTAGATATATTGTGGAGATATCTAATGAGGAAGCATGTATTTCAATTAGATAAATTATTGAATTTTATTTTATATAAACAATTGATGTAATTTGAATTATACTGAAACGATTTCAAAACGTTTTAATTTAATATCGATTACTATTTGTTAGAATTAAGGTCACACTAATGATAATTGTAGGATATTGCAACAATTATTTTTACATGCACCGATTATTACAATTTGTCTTCATGATTAAAGTATGAAACTCTTGTCGCCTAATTATTATATAATCAAAGAAGTAGATTGACATCGAAATCTAAGTTGGACGAGTCTAGATCAATATAGTTATTAAGTTGCAAATGCTAGGATCACTCATATACTATGGTCCTAAGTTCACCAACTTATTGAACATTGTCATTTGAACAATTTAAGGTAATTTCTTGGATTTCTCCTCACAACATCAACATAACTTTTGTGGATATTTTGCTAGCTTATCAAGGGATTCAATACTAGCATTAAGGTGAGTTTTACATAGCCCCCGCTTTTTACTGTTTTTATATTTTTAGGGGTGAAACATGTTTACTTTTTGTCTTGCTTATATCCTTACGCATTTGTTTTTATTATTAGTTGGTGAACCCGCCTCAGTGTAGTCATTAACTTTGATCAAGCCAACTGTAGTAGATTATAGCACTATAGGTTCGACAAGCCCATCCCCCGCATAAATTCAGGGATGATTGAAACAGCTTTTTATACTAGCTCCTTGAGTTACGTCATTTTTACTAGCTCATTGAGTTACGTCATTGTCATTAGGGTTGACTATACAACACCATGGTTTCCAATTAATATTATTAAAAATTGTTTTGATATATAGACATGACTTACAAACCTTTGCTAACAAATTTTTTTTTTTAAACAAGTGTATTACTCACCAACTATTTATAGTTGACCCCCACATTTTCCAACTTAAACATGTTTCAGGGAATAATGCAGCTTGAAGTTCTACGTGCTTTAGACGTTAGAAGTTGAAGTCTAGTTTCATTTTTATTTGGTTATTGGCTTAGTTTGAAGTTGAACATTTAGTATTGTTTCCTTTTCGTTGTAATAAATTCCATTATTAGAATATTTATTTAATGGAACTTGAACTTAAATACCATGTGCTTTTGGACAATCATCACTACGTGACACCTCGATGTTTCCGTCATCGGTTGGGGTGTTACAGATTGGTATCAGAGCCTTGGTTATAGGGAATTAGGTTATTAGAAAAATAATCTAGTCTATAGCCTTAAGACTTTAATCAGTACATACTTCAGTTGCTTGTAGCTCTACCTTATCTTTGTCTTTATCCTTATCCACCCCCTCATTAAAATTCTAAACTTTGAAACTCAAAACCTTTACAATTCATATCAAATTCATTTCTTATATATTTACTAATCAACCTAAATTTCATAATCATTTGTGAGTTTCACAATCATACTTCGTCTTACAATATTACCCAAATGTTAAATTATTTTCAAAATCTAACCCAAATCAGTTTTCTCGCTTTACAACATGTTACGCATTTTACTTCTTTAATCTATTACCTTTGATGTTGCGGGCCCATTTTATTTTCAATCTCCCCCTAGATTTTTATTTATATTTTTTTAAGGTACCCTCAACCATAAAATTTTATCATATTCAAGATTTTAAAATCCTAGTTTAAACTATAATCTCATAACCTGTTCTAGCACCAACACTAAGAGTACTGAATTTTGTCAAACTTTCATCACCTGGGGATTTCACAAACTATAGCAAATAAATATCTTGTCAAATAGTCTTTTATTTTCACATACCTATTTGCTAAATTTCAAAGGTTTATGCAAAAAATTTATTAGCGTAACGAATGATTTTTGATGAATTTTTATGGATTAATCAGAGTCTATTATACAAAACACCTAAATAAATCCTTGACTCTTGAAACCCGACATCGTGTTTACAATCTCCTACATTCCGATCTAAATCCATTTAGATCAATAATTTTTTCCAAAACCAATTTTGAAAATACAATCTTTCCACCCACAAGAACAATATTTAGCATCTAAATTCCCCATTGACACCTACATATTTTCAACTTGTTCAAACTTTTACATATTTTGGTATTTACCACGATCATGTCTCCTCAATACGTTTGATTTTAACCCTTGATTCAAATCCCACAATTCACACTTCTACATAATCTCCTTACTACTTGTGTCCCTGTGAAAACCTATAAAATAAACTCTTTATTAACTATCTTCACATTCACCATCTTTCACCCCTTGATTTTTCCTTAAATTTTCCTCATATCCTGCACTTTCTCAAACATGAACTTGATCCCTATGATAACCAAACTATTGAAAACTTGATTGTTCGTTGCATCAAACTTGATTCTTAGTTATACCTGAGGATTTGATTATCTAAACATTTGATTACTCATGATACTTGAAAGCATGAAATATAAACTATTTGCTATAAACACACCTAGAGTCATTAACCTTGTCTAGGGCAACTCTATTACAACTCGCATGCTATACTTGATACTTGATGCATTTACAAACTTGCTTACATGTACGTATTATCAATTTGCAACTTATGTGATAAACCAAAAACAATTGTTACACTTAATCAAACAACTGGTAGAGGATGAAGTACTTGCTCAACAGTTAGTAGAGTACCTAATAACCTGCTCAACGATTGGTAGAGGTCATCATGCTTGCTCAACAGTCGGTAGAGGTCCTAACAACCTGCTCAACGACTGGTAGAGGCTATCGCACCTGCTCAACAATCGGTAGAGGTTCCTGCTCACTGACTGGTAGAGGTATTTTTCCTGCTCAACAGTTGGACTTATTTTTTGATACATTGTACATTAAAAGATTCAATCACAAGGTTATTTTACATGTGTGTGTAGAGTCGTCAGAAGGACACAAAACCCTAATGTAAGGTAAATTGGTGATTGCGGTCCGGAACGTAATCATGAGTTTACAGGTACATTAAGGTGGTGTGAAATTCTATTAAGGTTTTGGTGTTCTATTAGACACTTATTTCTCCTAGTCATTTCAGATCAACGTAAACCAACCCTCAAAACTCAAAATTGTCAGATCCAATATCATTAGAAACCAATTTATCCTGCAACCCTAAACTTTTGCCACACTATAAACTAAACCACGGACGCCCTAACAGTTACCCAACTACCCTCAATCGTACTTAAATGTCACTTTTGAAATTAATTTCGAGACGAAATTCTCAAAACTAGGGGAGACTGTAAACATTCATGTATTTTTGTTCTTCTATAATTTCGATTACAAGTAATTAGTATTTTTATTTACTTTAGTTAGTTTATAAAGGATCTTTCTAATCTAATCAAGAAAATATTTGGTTCATTTTCTTTACATAATATATATATATATATATATATATATATACACACATACGTTTTTTTTATTTTTAGAAAATGTATATATTTATTTAATCCCATTAAACCCATTGATGATAAATCCTTATTCATAATAATCTCTATTATAATAAGGTTTGTCTATTTTATTATGATTTATAATAAAAGAAAAAAAATTAATACAATAATAAAAGGAATAAATTGTTGCCATTCTAGTTGACAAAAATGACCGTCAACGTGAATCCCGAATTCATTGATATTAAATGGCAAATTAGTTATCACCATTAATAGATTTTGAAGGAGGTTACGCTTAAATCGGAACAACCGCGTCTTTATATGCGATAACCGTACCTCTGAATATCTCATCATCACTCTTTCAACCTTTGAAGTCCCTCTATAATACATTCGAGTCTTTGTTCGCCCGGTTACGCCATCGTAAGGCTATGATATATTAACCACCACCACTGCCGCTTACGGAACTCCGGCAAAGCACCACCGGTGTCGAAACGAACATCGTGCGATGTAAGTAAACCGTCTTTATACTCCCATCTACAATTTCAAATTAAAACCATATGTTTACTGTTTATATCTAGAATCTCGAACTCGAATTTTGACCATGCTACCTGGTTATTAAGTTGCAAATGCTAGGATCACTCATATACTATGGTCCTAAGTTCACCAACTTATTGAACATTGTCATTTGAACAATTTAAGGTAATTTCTTGGATTTCTCCTCACAACATCAACATAACTTTTGTGGATATTTTGCTAGCTTATCAAGGGATTCAATACTAGCATTAAGGTGAGTTTTACATAGCCCCCGCTTTTTACTGTTTTTATATTTTTAGGGGTGAAGCATGTTTACTTTTTGTCTTGCTTATATCCTTACGCATTTGTTTTTATTATTAGTTGGTGAACCCGCCTCAGTGTAGTCATTAACTTTGATCAAGCCAACTGTAGTAGATTATCGCGCTATAGGTTCGACAAGCCCATCCCCCGCATAAATTCAGGGATGATTGAAACATCTTTTTATACTAGCTCCTTGAGTTACGTCATTTTTACTAGCTCATTGAGTTACGTCATTGTCATTAGGGTTGACTATACAACACCATGGTTTCCAATTAATATTATTACAAATTGTTTTGATATATAGACATGACTTACAAACCTTTGCTAACAAATTTTTTTTTAAACAAATGTATTACTCACCAACTATTTATAGTTGACCCCCACATTTTCCAACTTAAACATGTTTCAGGGAATAATGCAGCTTGAAGTTCTACGTGCTTTGGATGTTAGAAGTTGAAGTCTAGTTTCATTTTTATTTGGTTATTGGCTTAGTTTGAAGTTGAACATTTAGTATTGTTTCCTTTTCGTTGTAATAAATTCCATTATTAGAATATTTATTTAATGGAACTTGAACTTAAATACCATGTGCTTTTGGACAATCGTCACTATGTGACACCTCGATGTTTCCGCCATCGGTTGGGTTGTTACAGTATGTTAGGAAGCATCCCAAGTGTAACAAGTGTGGTTATCATCACTCTGGGAGTTGTGATCGGGCTCGTTGTCATCGGTGCCATCAGTTGGGGCATCTTGCTTAGGATTGCAGGGTGTCACTTCCCTCAACTCAGGCTCGTGCTGCTACTCCTGCTCCTACTACTCAGGGAACTCCAGGGAGGCAGGGGTGTTATAACTGTGGTGACACGGGAAATTTCAAGCGTGATTGTCCCAAGTTGAAACAGGGCGAGAATGAGAAGGGCGGGAATGGTAACGGGAACAACGGAAGCGACGGCAGGACTGCACGTGCTTTCGTCATTGGATCTGCAGAGGCTAGGTAGGATCCAGACACAGTTACCGGTACGTTCCTTCTTAATGATCGCTATGTTTTTGTCTTGTTTGATTCTGGTGGCGATAAGAGTTTCATATCTGTGGACATTAGTCGATTGCTAGATATAGTACCCACACCTTTAGAGGCTAAGTACTTGATAGAATTGGCTGATGGTAAGAAGATCGAAGCGACACACACACTTAGGGAATGTCGCTTGGAACTGTCGGGTTTGTCTTTCCCCATTCACCTTATGTCGGTGCCCCTGGGTAGTTTTGATGTCGTTGTCGGCATGGATTGGTTGTCATTGTATCGTGCGGAAATCATTTGTTTCGATAAGGTTATTCGGATCCCTCTCCCTGATGGAGAGACTCTTTCGATTCATGGCGAGAAGGGCGATGCTCCACTGAGTATCATTTCTAGCATGAAAGCCCTTAAGTACCTTCGAAAGGGTTATTCGGCCATTCTGGCACATGTTTCTGTTTCGACTGACAATGAGAAGAAGATCGAGGATATTCCGGTGGTTCGTGATTTTCCCGATGTGTTTCCTGATGATTTACCTGGTCTCCCTCCCCATCGTCAGGTTGAGTTTGGCATTGATCTTACTCCAGGTGCAGCTCCTATTGCCCGAGCTCTGTATCGTCTTGCACCTCCCGAGATGCAAGAGTTGTCCAGCCAGTTTTAGGAACTCTTGGAAAAGGGTTTCATCCGACCGAGTTCTTCCCCGTGGGGAGATCCTATTCTGTTTGTGAAGAAGAAGGACGGAAGTCTTCGTATGTGTATCGATTATCGTGGTTGAACAAAGTGACCATCAAGAATCGTTACCCTCTCCCTCGCATTGATGATCTCTTTGACCAGCTCCAGGTTTCTAGTTACTACTCGAAGATTGATTTGCGATCTGGTTATCACCAGTTGCGTGTTTAGGAAGTCGACGTTCCAAAGACTGCTTTTCGCACTCATTATGGCCATTTTGTGTTCTTGGTCATGCCTTTTGGCCTCACTAACGCACCGGCGGTGTTCATGGACTTGATGAACCGCGTTTGCAAGCCTTACCTTGATAAATTCGTCATCGTGTTTATTGACGATATTCTGGTGTAAGACCCGCAAACCGGTGTCAAACAGCTGGCATTCAAAGACTAAAACCATGCTAACAATTAAAAAAATCTTATTTTATTTCCGAAAATTTCGCAGCGGAATATCGAATAAGTGTTTAAGTTTCCCAACATGGGTTTCCCGAAACGAGTCAAAGCAGTAATGCCTTTTGGCCTCACTAACGCACCGGCGGTGTTCATGGAGTAATGCCTTACCTTGATAAATTCGTCATCGTGTTTATTGACGATATTCTGGTGTAAGACCCGCAAACCGGTGTCAAACAGCTGGCATTCAAAGACTAAAACCATGCTAACAATTAAAAAAAATCTTATTTTATTTCCGAAAATTTCGCAGCGGAATATCGAATAAGTGTTTAAGTTTCCCAACATGGGTTTCCCGAAACGGGTCAAAGCAGTAATTACAAAACAACTAGAATATTAGAAATAATATAAGTGACGTTCGAGCAAAATCCCTTAGAAGCCTTCTTATTTGAAATGTCAACTGCAACCAAGTAGCTCCACTGCATGCCAAGGCACTCCTTTTATTCATCAACAATCCTGAAATCAATCTAACGTGTATGCAAAAGTCAGCTACGCTGAGTGAGTTCAAGATTTATAAATATATATAAACAAGTAATTTGTCAAAATAAGTGTTAACAAAATACCTCAACCTTAGGGTTAACAATAAGCGCAAACCGCTAATTTGTTTTTCCCTCAAGCAATAATCAAAGTCTAGGATAGGCATACTCTGCCTAATTACCTCAAACTTCACTTACCAAATATATAATAAACGCATCTCGCTTTTCAACATAAAGTACAATCCAGTCTATTTAAGCAAACCAAAGCTAGAGATTAAAGTAGGCATATCCCACCTCTGTCATAGCTTCGTTTATAAGAATACATATAATATGAACTATGTAACAATCCTGACTCAAAACCAAGACAAGAGTTTAGAGCAGGCATATCCCACTTCTGTCATAGCTCAGTTCGACATATCAGGTAGCTCTCAACATAGTCTATTATATATAAAAACATGTATAACATAAACCATGTAACAAGCATGACACAAAACTAAATACCATAAATCAGAGCAGGTGTATCCCACATCTAATAACACATAAGCCATAAACTATGTGAACCATGACAAAAACAATAGCGTAAATCAGAGCAGGCCTATCCCACTTCCAATAACACATATAACTCAAACCATATAATAAAACAATAGGCGTATTCCGCCAACTCACGTTTCATACCAAAATAATATGTATGAGTTAATATGGATTTCAATTTATAAATTCACATTAGGCGCATTCCGCCTACTTACGTTTCATGCCAAAATAATGTATATATGAGTTCACAAAAATATTTGTAACTTTATAAAAATATTTATTTTTGTGACTTCATAAAAATAATCATACTGGTTTATCATGCACGTTAGCCCAAAATATTTAATAAAATATTAACTAAAAGAGTGGGCACAAGAACTCACTTGATAGCAACGCCTCCAATCCTCAAGCTAATGTGCCTCGAACCGCGTCCTCAAATGAAACCCGTAGCCAAAAGAAAACCCAAGACAAATCCCATTGGATTTATTAAAAACACCCCAAGCAACTTACTGTCAAAATCCCATGTATCACCATATTCTCTTCCATAACTCCATGCACTTTTACCAAAATTCTAATGACTTTATAGTCACGTCACTTAGCAATCTTTCATAGAAACAAGAATTTCCCATGCATATTAACGATCTCCATCATCTTCACATTAATATGTAACTCCATGACCCTATACTACGCCACCTTCACATGCCACGGTTCACACCATCCTTGTTATTAGAATCGCATCCACGCCATCCCCGATCACCACTACCACACACCTCATCCATCACCGCAACCACCATCGTTGCCGATCACGACCAACCTTCCAACATGCTTCGGTCCACACCAAAACCACCATTAGCCCTGTCGCCATCAGCCTCTGGTGCGACTATTATCACCACAGCCGTAACCACCCTTATCGTCACCACCCTTCAATACCACCAACCCGTTACTGTCGGTAATCACTACCATAGCCAAACACCTCGTCCGATTCTACGATAACACTAGTTACGTGAAGGATTGGATGTGGTTAAAAAAACGAGCTTAAAGCCATACCTTTCTTAGGGAAATGAGATACAAAGCGCATTGCGCTTCCTGTTACGAACCAGGATGGCGGCAGAAGAGACTTGAGACCAAAACTGAGCACGTACTGGATGAAAGGATCTAGCGCTGATCAAAAATCGGTCGGCAAACACAATGATATAGAAAAATTAATACAACCGAAAGCCACCTCGAACCACCACAGGTGCCTTCTTCTCCGTTCGCCGCTCTCCTTTTTTTTCTTTCTGTTCAACTCCGCCTCTCTCCCGATTATTGACAGGGCTGCACCCTAGATCGATCCATGACCTAGGGTTTTGTATTCTTTTATAAGTGTATGAAATAACAAAGTTACATATAGACCCCCTTCACTTTCAT
The DNA here is from genome assembly GCA_028751855.1 of Ambrosia trifida. NCBI lineage: Eukaryota > Viridiplantae > Streptophyta > Magnoliopsida > Asterales > Asteraceae > Ambrosia > Ambrosia trifida. The sequence continues at coordinate 67,389,739 of CM054130.1, forward strand.
CTAATATTAACTTGTTTCCAAAGTAATATTAGACATGTTTGCATAATGACAAAACCGGTCCCTAAATTACATCTAACACAAGACATATGCATCAAACTTGTTAATTGGTTCAATAAAATCGTCGCATGAGTCAAAATCCAATAACAGACCCACTTGATAAGAACCAAGTATTTGTTTTAGTCAGAATATTTATTTGACGAATTTTTTGGGATGTTACATCTGGTTTATTCTAAGGACAAGACGGATCATGAGGAACACTTGCGGTTGGTCTTGGAACTTTTGAGACGAGACATATGCATTAAACTTGTTAATTGGTTCAATAAAATCGTCGCATGAGTCAAAATACAATAACAGACCCACTTGATAAGAACCAAGTATTTGTTTTAGTTAGAATATTTATTTGACGAATTTTTTGGGATGTTACATCTGGTTTATTCTAAGGACAAGACGGATCATGAGGAACACTTGCGGTTGGTCTTGGAACTTTTGAGACGAGAGCAGTTGTATGCTAAGTTTTCAAAGTGTGATTTTTGGTTACGTGAAGTTCAATTCCTAGGGCATGTGGTTAATGAACTGGGAATTTTTGTCGATCCGGCTAAGATCGAAGCTATTAAAGACTGGGAAGCACCGAAGACCCCATCTGAGGTGCGGCATTTCCTAGGTCTTGCGGGTTACTATCGTCGTTTCATTGAGGGATTTTTGAAGATCACTCAACCCCTCACCACTCTTACCCAGAAAGACCGAAAGTTTGACTGGGGTGAACCACAGGAATCGACATTTCAGATGCTGAAGCTTAAACTTTGTTCTGCACCTATCCTGTCCTTACCCAAGGGTACGGATGATTTTGTTGTGTACTGTGACGCTTCTATTCGTGGTCTCACTTGTGTGTTGATGCAACGCGGGAAGGTTATTGGTTATGCTTCTCGTCAACTCAAGGTTCGTGAGAAGAACTACACCACTCATGACTTGGAATTGGGTGCGGTGGTTTTTGCGTTGAAAATCTGGAGACATTACTTGTACGGTACCAAATGTGAAGTATACACCGATCACAAGAGTCTTCAGCATATTTTCAACCAGAAGGAGTTAAACATGCGGCAGCGTCGCTGGGTTGAACTCCTGAACGATTATGACTGTGCTATCAAGTATCATCCTGGCAAGGCGAACATTGTGGCGGACGCCTTGAGCAGGAAGGAGTCTGTGAAACCTCATCGTGTTCGAGCCTTACAGCTCACCATTCATTCCTTCTTGCCTGGCCGAATCCGTTCTGCACAATTGGAAGCTTTGAAGGAGGAAAACCTTAAAGCTGAAACTATGCACAGTGCTGATAAGCATCTTGAGCTCAGGTCCGATGGCTTACACTATTTCGCAGAACGTGTTTGGGTTCCCTTATTCGGGGGATTACGGGAGCTTGTCTTAGATGAAGCTCACAAATCCCGGTATTCTATTCACCCTGGCTCCGAGAAGATGTATCAGGATTTGAAGATATTTTATTGGTGGCCAAACATGAAGGCTGATATAGCATCATACGTGAGCAAATGTTTGACTTGTGCTAAAGTCAAGGTGGAGTATCAGAAGCCGCCTGGTCTCCTGCAACAACCAGAGGTTCCAGAATGGAAGTGTGAACGAATCACGATGGATTTTGTCACCAAGCTACCGAAGTCACCAAGTGGTTACGATATGATTTGGGTGATTGTCGACAAGTTGACAAAATCGGCGCGTTTCATACCTATTAAGGAAACTGATGGGCTCGAGCGGTTAGCTCGACTTTACCTTAAGGAGGTGGTTGCTCGACACGGGGTGCCTGTTTCTATTATCTCTGATCGTGATTCTCGTTTTGCTTCGCGTTTCTGGAAGGCTCTGCGCAAGGCTTTGGGTACTCAGTTGGATACGAGTACGGCTTATCATCCGCAAACTGATGGACAGAGTGAGCGGACGATTCAAACCATGGAAGACATGCTTCGGGCATGTGTTATCAATTTTGGCAAAAGTTGGGAGATTCATCTACCGTTAGTAGAGTTCTCTTACAACAACAGCTATCACTCAAGTATCAAGGCAGCTCCGTTCGAAGCTCTTTACGGACGGAAATGTCGATCTCCTCTTTGTTGGGCCGAGGTGGGCGAGAGCCAGCTCACTGGTCCGGAACTGGTGTACGAAACTTCAGAGAAAATCGTACAAATTCGTAACCGTTTGGCAGCCACGCGGGATCGTTAGAAGATCTATGCTGATCGCCGACGCAAACCTTTGGAGTTCCAGGTTGTGGACAGGGTACTTCTGAAAGTTTCACAATGGAAGAGCGTCATACGCTTTGGAAAGCGTGGCAAGCTTAACCCTCGTTATGTCAAACCGTTCGCAATCCTGGAACGGATTGGACCGGTGGCATACAGACTCGACTTACCGGCGGAGCTCGGTAGTGTTCACAACGTCTTCCATGTATTGAACTTGAAGAAGTGTTTGGCTGATGAATCTCTTATTGTACCACTGGAAGAGATCAAGGTTGGTGATCGTCTTCGCATTGTGGAGGAACCTGTTGAGATTCTCGACTACAAGATTCGTAGCCTTCGCCAGAGTAAAATCCGCATCGTTAAAGTTCGTTGGAACTCAAATCGTGGACCGAAGTTCACGTGGGAACGGGAGGATCAGATGAAAGCTAAACATCCTCATCTTTTTCCGAAACGTGCATTCGAATCTAGACATGTTGTAACACCCCAACCGATGGCGGAAACATCGGGATGTCACGTATTGATGATTGTTCAGTAGCTCATGGTGAATAATAAATTTCATTAAATGATTTAAATAAGTTACATACAATTGTTCTAAGAATTTGTACATCAAATTGAATAAAACTATGCAAACATCTCCAAGCATCAATTCATCTCTTCAAGCAAGTAAAACCTGAAACATGTTATGTTGAAAATATTTTGGGTCAACAAAAGTTGGTGAGAATTACATAGGTTTTGATAATCGAATAAAATTGTTGTGCAATTCATGTGTCATGGCAATCTAGTCCATATGTGAAAACATACTAGAAGTAAATCGAGTGCATAATCAACCATTGTGACTGTTGTATTGTGGTACATCCCATACGCTCATGGTTCACTCGTTTATATTGCAGTAACAAACACCCACGCAACCTTTGTAGGAGGCACGTATCCGGGTGGGATTGTCAGTCCAATAGATCTATCAATGTATACCGTTTGGCTGATGAATGTTTATGCTAGAATTGTGCTTACCCTAGTCATGTTCAAGACATAATGCAACATAGAAATACACATAGACACATTGATGATTGAATTGCATAAATAATGTTGTAACATGTTTCACCCCAAAAATGGTGATAAATAGAAAAGGGGCTATGTAAAACTCACCTTAGCAAAACGTTATATCTGTTGAAAAATTGAATAATGGTGTTGCCCAAATGTATCAAGTATCACCCTATAATAAGGTAATAAATATGTCTAAGTCTGTCAAGTCTACAAATGTATAAGTTCTAGGGCTTCGAATTGAGGATAAATGCTCGTTTGATTAATATCAAAAATGTTTGATAATAGAGGGAATATTAATAAATGAATAACCAAAAATCTTTTTTGGGAATTTAAATTTAAGATGGTCATAATAATGTGTTTAAAGTGTAAAAATAATTTTTACAAAATTATTTTCTTTAAAATAGAATATTAATTATATTTATAACAAATTGTCAAAATTTAACTTTAATATTTAAAAATATTAAAATTTAAGAATTATAAGTTTAAAATTTATATTTCTGTTCTAAATAATCAGAAATAATTTGTATAAAATTTTGGTGCAAAAATATTAAAAATTGGATTTATTATGATTTAATTATGATTAAAACTAACAAAAATTGATTAAAAATATTAAATAAATGATTTTTCAGAATTAAAAATCATTTCAGAAAAGTTTATCATTATATAAACTCAGAATAATTTTTGTGGAAATTTATAAAATTGTTTTGATATTTTAATGGAATTTTATAAATATAATAGAATAAAATTGATTTAATTATTAAATATATTAAATAAATGAATTTTTGAAAACTAAAAATGGTAGATGAAGCATTTATATCAGATTAACTAAAAGTAATTTTTTTAGAATTTATAAAAGGATTTTGATAATTAAAAACGAATTTATAAGATTATATGTATAATATATATTTATTTGTGAAAAGGAAAAAGGAAACAAAAAGGGGATGCCACTGCCAGGACTCGAACCCGCATGGCTTGGGTGGAATGCACCAGACACAACCACTTGGTCCAGACCAGTGGTTGTGTTTGGTTCTAGTTTATTAAAAATAAATACATTAACGCTAATCATGTTCTTCCCCATTCGTGCCCTAGAATTGAAATCGAGCTAATTACACAATGTTAATCTAATTAATCATAGGGCAAACACTGTGTAGATGCCGATTAAAGAAACCCATCAAAAACATTGTACTTACAACGCTGTTTGGTGCACGATTACTCGGTCAGCTTAAAAAGTCAAACACGAAGCAATTATCAAGAACAGAGGTTTGTTGTGAAGAACTGGGGATTGAGAGATGAATTTCGGCGAGTTGTGATCGTTTCCAGAGGTTCAATTTATACTATTACTCTCGGATCAAAAGAATTGGAAAGTTTGACCCATATGTTAATGTATACGCGTAGAATAGGCTAGAATTGGATCGAATTAAGTGTAATTGTTTGTGTGTATGCTGTGGAATAGGCCGATAATCACGTAATCATTCCATATAAAAATTAAAACGCGTCAATTAAGCCAATTGAATGGTCAAAGTTGGAATCTCTTGCCATATCTGCTGCTGCGCGTCAACAGGAAAGAGAAAGGAGAGACGGGAGTGGGTTTTTATATAATTAAAGTTGGGTTTAAACCAACTAGAGGGTGTGGCCCAGGTGGTGTTAACGTGTGTGTGTGTGGGGCTTGGCCGGCTTTTGCTCGGGTTCGAACCTCAGCAAGGACACACATTTTTTTTAAAACAGTGAAGGAAGGGGAGAGGCTAATGGGCCAGGTTTGTGGGCTTGGCTGGGTGGGCCGGCTGGTTGATTGGGCTAACCATTTGGACTTCGAAAATAATACAAAGAGGGGTGGACAAACATTTTGATTGGGTTATGGGCTAACTAATCTTGGTTGTCCAACTACATAGTTATTATTATTATTATTATTATTATTATTATTATTATTACTATTTTTATTATTATTATAAACCTTTATGTATATATATATATATATATATATATATATATATAAGTTGTGTGGTAGTAAAAAAAAGACTTAGGCACATTATGAATGATAAAATAAAATATACGTATTAGAATTTGGGGAAAATTTTGCGATGTTACACATGTTACCGCTGAAGCTGAATGAATCTCGGGGCGAGATTCCTTTCAACGTGGGGATGATGTGACACCCGGTAAATTTTCTTTTCTTTCTTTTCATCTCTTTCTCTCTCATTTTTAGGCTTGTACAATTTTCGGGACGAAAATTCTTTCAACGTGGGGATGATGTGACACCCGGCATGTTCGGCTTAAACATTTTAGTAAAACATAAGTCTACCTTAGCGAGAAACATTTATAAACGGACTTAACTAGGTTAGTTGAGTCGGGTTATGATAGGATTGTCCAGGGTTCAATGATCTGAAGGATCATTAGGAGTCATTATGGGAATACACTAGTACCGGGTCCCGCTGTTGGTGAAATTACATGACCTGAATCAAGTAGGACAAGTAGATTATTAACACACGTGTAACATAACATGAGAATACGTGCTACAAGGTGTGAACATGAGTATACGTGCCTATATGTGCTTAACATGTGTTAGAATTGCATGATCATACGTTAGAATGGGTTTAAATGCGTTAAAACGACAAAACTGGAAAACTAGAAAACACAAGTCCTGGTTCGACCTATGGCGTAGGGGCGAACCTGGAACTGAACCTTGGTTCGACCCTTAGATAAAGGGCGAACGTGGAACTAGCCACAAGACCAGTTCATTCGACCTTGTAAAGGGGCGAAGGTGGCACCTTCGACCCTATGCAAGGGGCGAATGTGGAACTGTATAAATACCACACTTGTCATTTTTCACCATTTCACAAACCCTAGCCGTCTCTAAACACTCTCAAACGATTTTAATCACTAAGGAAGGAGACTCTTGTTTTTCATAATCTAACCTACAAACAACATCTAATCAAGAATCCAAGGTGTGTTCTCAATCCTAAACCTTTTCAAAGCATTTTAATTCATTTTCATCTAACCCTAAAATGTCCAGATCTGTTCTGAGGATGTTTTTATCAATAAAAACCTTTTAAACATCTTTCTAAACCTAAACCCTATCATTAAACATAGGTTTTCATATCAATAAACATATGTTAATTATGTGTTATGTGATATTATGTGTTGTTTAATGATTTGTGTTGTACTAATGCTAGAAACATGATCTAGGGCTGATATTGATGTTAATTTAGGATTGATAAGGTTACAATTAGATGAATGATGATATCATGCCTAATTTGGGGATTTTAATAAAGCTAGGGCTCGTGCATGCTAGTATGATCAATAGAACTTTTTGGGGTTTTCATATACACAACAAACTGAGCACTTTTAAGATGATTATGGATTGATTTAAAAAAGTTTCCAAATTGGGTAAATATTTCATGCATGATGTGACACTTTCATAATTTTTGCCATTTTGGGAAAGGGCTAAAATGAACAAGTTTTAGGGCAAAGTTGGTGGGGTTTTATGGGGATATTTTATTCATACTTGGCTGCTGTGATTGATGATGTTTCGTGACGTTTTTGGATGTTTTTGAAGCGTTTTGGGGAAAAGCATTCTGCCTGGGTCGAACCTGGGCACCTTCGACCAGTCGTGGGGTCGAAGGTGGAATCCTAGGGTCAAACCTGGACAATATTGGTCGAATCTGTTTCAATGGGTCGAACGTACTCCAAAAGGGTCAAACGTGGTTAAAAAGGGGCGAAGGTGGAACAAAAATCCCTGGTTCGACCCTATGGAATCAAAAATGAGATTTTTGATGCAAACTAAGTGTTTTATGCTTGAACCTTATGTGTAATCTATGTGTACTTGATTAGTTAGGGTAATAAGTCACCAACGGGATGTCGGGTCAGTCTAGTGTGTCGGTTTAACATTCAAAACACGTTTTAAAACATACTTGGACATGATCTGGACAATCGGGGACTAGATAACCTTATGGTTATTAGTCGGAACACTTATGTGAACATTTTGATAGATCTCCGGTAGTGGGATTATCAAGGGCTTGGCTTTCTTATATTACTGAAGAACGCAACCTAAGGTGAGTTCACGGCCCCACTTTTACTGCTTTAACTTTTGGGGGAGAAAACATGTGCTAAACTCTTTTGGTAACATATGTCATACTATGGTTTTAACTTTGCATTGCTATACGATCTTTGAAAGTCCCGGGGAAAACCATGAATGTGCAGGGATGCACAACGGGGGAAATGTGGATAGATCTATTGGGCGTGACCTACCCCACTCGTCGGCTTGGAGGGTCGGGCGGGTGCATATTGTCTCGAACTGGTAACATTGGTAACATGCTGAACATTCGGGCTGAACATTGCTAAACATTGCTAAACGTGTCTAGTAATGGTTTTTCAATCGTAGTAATAATAAAACACACCCCTAGCTAGCATACTTGGTAACATTGATATAGTATGGACATGGTAACATTTTGGTAACACTTGGTAACATATTGAACAAACATGTGAACTCACCAGCATTATATATGTTGACGTCTCTTTTGGCATGTTTTCTCAGGTCGCTAAGGTAGCATCGGTTGGACTAGGTGCACGGGTCTGCATTGGCGTCTAGGCTTAGTTGCATATTTTAAAATAAGTGTCTTGAATACTTTGGAACACTGTTTTGTAACCGATTAAATTCTTAAATGCTTCCGCTTATGAAATCTATGTTTTTGGGTTACGTATTTCATATAGTGTTGTTTATTGTGACCGTTGACTTGAATCCTGGTTTGTCATGCGCCTCGCGGTAGAACCCCGCAGTGGAATTTTGAGGGTGTGACACATGAGGATCTTTGTCGAACGGGAACATCGAAGATTGAGGGCTGGTATTGACCATGAGGTGGGCTAAAAGATGAGAAAGAAATTGTTCTAGCCGGTACGGATGGCTAATGAAGAAACAAGTATAATTACCTGAGAAGTAGGTAGTTATGGTGGAAGACTCGTGGTTGCTGCATAGTATAATCCTTTGCTCACACTCGTGAACTCGAACCAACCTACACGAAAGGAACAAGGGGGCTCTACGAAGGGAGGCGACTGCTAGGATATCAAAATCGATTCCAACGTAGAAACACAAAAATGGTGTTGGCTCACTAGTGTAACATAACATGTCCATACAAAAAAGGGGTGACCCATTTTATATAGGAGATGCATGGACCAAATATAACTAACCCTTAACTCGCCATGGGTGTGGACCCGATTTAAGGGGTCCCTCCCCTGGGACCAATATTTTAGTACATAGGCACGTGGTAATTAATGTTGGTGTGAGAGAAAGAGTGTACCGCCATTTATGGAGCCACATGGCGTGTCTGGAGTGGTTGCAGGCAGATACTTTTTCTGATGGGCAAAGTGGTTTGACTTGTGGTGGCGTTTGACTTGACGTTTGACGAGTTGCAGGGCGGTGTGTGGTTTATAGTACTCTGACAGTACTGTACACAGCATGGCTTCAGCACGTCCAGCATGGAAGTTGTCACGTCGTTGTACCTGGATAGGGTGGTTGGTCCAATCTTGACACCTGTCATCTTTTAGTTGGATGAGCATGCACCCATACTCTCACCGGATATCTCTGAATCAGGTTCCTGTGTACATCCTCGTACTTGTATACGATGTTACCGGTTTGGCCCGCGCGTGTCTTCCTTGTTAATGGTGATGTCCTCTAGCCCTACAGAAAGCTTGCGCACCTAAATGCTCATGCGCATGGAGGGTTCCGCACAAGTTTGGTAGTTAGAGTTGTTTTGTGGGATACGGTTAACTTTAGCCGCGTGAGAATTTGTGACTCTATCCCTTCAGTTTCGATATTAAAAGACAAATAATAGTGAATTGGTAGTTAACTTATGAAATAAATATGCTAGATATAATAATTGATGTAACCGTATGAAAGGAAAAGTAGTTTAACTCAAAGAAAAACCCAAAAAAAAAAGAAATTGTATATATATATATATATATTTAAAACGTAAATTTTTTTGTGAGTGTCGGACACTGTTTCGCTCAATACAATTATTTAAAGCGACGTACAAGTGCTTATAGCACACCCAAATATTATAAAACCTCCTTCTCTCTCACACACTCACACTTACACTTTCCCTCTCATCTCTCACACACATATCAGACAACAACCCACACTTGTTGGAAGAGAGAGAGAGAGAGAGAGAGAGAGAGAGAGAGAGAGAGAGAGAGAGAGAGAGAGAGAAGTGACTAAGAGGATCCGGTGGTCTCCTGACCATCGTCGACGACGGAGCTTTGTCGAAACCACCACACAACCCTAACTCCCCTCCACACCGATTGCACACTATTGAGGTCCAAAGAGATAAACGTGTAGAAGACAGAGGGAGAAACAAAGGAGAGAGAGAGAAAGACAGAGAGAAGGAAGAAGACGACGAGTGACGGTGGGGTTACGATTGAGCCAGATCCAACTTTAAAGGTGAAATCCCCAAACCCATCTCTATTCCTTAATCTTAGATTAGTGATGGTTGTTATGGTGACAGACAAGGGTGGTTCCGGGTGACGGGTTACAGTGAGTTATGGTTGTGGTAGGTGGTGATAGCTGGGTTGGGGTTTCGACAGAGACCACTTACAGGAACGATCATGGTGGAATCGGGTGATGATGGGGATGACTGTTTGGCAGATGGTGGTAGTGTCGTGTGATGGTGAGGGTTCATATCTGAGGGCTATGGTTATGGCTCGAAAGTGGATGATAGGGACAACAGAGCCAGAGTCACGGTGGTTAGGTCATGGTGGGCTGAAGTAATCGATGTTGTGTTGTTAGTCAAGGGGTTCGGGTCAAGGAGACGAGTCAACAGTCAACAAGGGTCAGCCGATCTTTCTCTGCGCCACAATCGCCTCTTCGCGGCGGCCATGTCTTCCTGCATGTGTTATTGACCGACTTCGGCGGTTTCCGGTTTCCGTGGTTCTTCGTTTATAACCCGTTCGCCCCCGCCGTGGCAACGCGCGGCGGGTATAAACCTAGTAAATAATAACTTTACATACATACCAACACTTTTCACCTCTAAAATCTAAATATGAGCATTTTAAAAAACCCTTAAATATGTTGACATGTTAGGGGCTGTTTGGTTGATTAAGTGCTGAATCATTAAGAGGTCTGAATAGTTAAGAGACTCTGAATGATTAAGTGCTGAATGATTTAACTATGCACCAAGTCTGAATGGTTCAACTCTTAACCATTCCATTCAGAGTTTTTTTTTAGGTTGAAACAAACAGTTTGAATACTAAACCATTCAGAACTGAATGGTTCATAGTCTCATTAAGAGGCTACCAAACATGCCCTAGCCCACTTTTTAGAAGTGTCGTCTTCAAGCTAACCTAATTATTAAACAAGTTATGTTAGCGTACCTTACCTTTCTTTTATGTGGTGTTTGGATGTTGTTGCCGCTGCCGCCCTAATATTAAGAAAATCTAAAAGGACAATTATAAATTTAAATGGCCATGACAGAGTAAAAATAATAGGAGCCCATAGATTCACGTATAAGAAAGTCCATTTATGTATTAAATCATCTTTAGATCATAATGACAATCTGAACACATCATGTATCTTAAATGTTAAAATAAATAAATAAATAAAAAAAGTGGTTAAACAACCAACATATATACACATATTAGTTTTATATTACCATCCCTAAACCTGCATTGTATATCATAAAAGTATTGAAACTATGATTATTGTAATAATATGATACCATCATTGTGGACATGGTATCGAAAAGCTGAAAAGTGAAAACACAAAGTGGATGGAACTTTCAACACCTTGTTCATGAATAAACAAGGACATATTACCGAAACGCCCTTCACCAACCTCACCAGCCCACCCACTTCAGATGAAAATTCCGAAAACACCCTTCACCAACTCCATCATCCTTATATAAATAATAATAACCTTGAATAATATTCAAACCCAACTCAACTCAACTCAACCCACCGAACCAAAGCAACAACAATGAGTCTCCTACTCATCACCATAACCATCACTTTAATCCTCCTCCTACTACTACTCTACACCTTCTACCAACGCCTCCGGTTCAAGCTCCCACCCGGGCCACCCCCAAAGCCCATAGTCGGCAACCTCTACGACGTGAAGCCCGTCCGATTCCGTTGCTACGCTGAGTGGGCCCAGCAATACGGCCCAATAATATCCGTCTGGTTTGGGTCCATCTTAAACGTGGTGGTATCCAACAGTGAGTTGGCAAAAGAGGTGTTGAAAGAGAAGGACCAGCAGTTGGCGGACAGGCACAGGAGCAGGTCGGCTGCCAAGTTTAGTAGAGATGGGCAGGATTTGATATGGGCTGATTATGGGCCGCATTATGTGAAGGTGAGGAAGGTGTGTACGCTTGAGTTGTTTACGCCTAAGAGGCTTGAGGCTCTCAGGCCCATTAGAGAAGATGAAGTGTCTGCTATGGTGGAGTCTATTTATAATGACTCTACACATCCTGGTAAGTGTGAAATGAAATGAAATGAATGTTTAATATGATTTTGAGTTGAAATCAATAAAATACAACTGAATTGGTAGATTGTTTTAGTTAGCATAATATATTATTTGACACTTTCAACTATCTGGTTGGCTTATAAATAGTAGTATTGGTGTATGAACAGATAAAATTGGCAAGGGTTTGGTGATGAGAGTTTACCTAGGAGCAGTAGCATTTAACAACATCACAAGACTTGCTTTTGGGAAACGTTTTATGAACAATGAGGGGGTGATAGACGATCAAGGAAAAGAGTTCAAGGCGATAGTAGCTAATGGGTTGAAGCTAGGTGCATCTTTGGCCATGGCCGAGCACATTCCATGGCTGCGTTGGTTCTTCCCCCTCGAGGAAGAGGCCTTTGCAAAGCACGGCGAACGTCGTGACCGTCTTACCCGCGCCATTATGGAGGAGCATACTGCTGCTCGTTTGAAAACCGGGGGAGCCAAGCAGCATTTTGTCGATGCATTGCTCACCCTTCAAAAGCAATATGACCTGAGTGACGACACTGTTATTGGCCTACTTTGGGTATTTATGACTAATCTTACCTTTAAAATCAGGCATTTGTGTGTACGCTTAAGCTAATTATTGTTTGATGCATGAACAGGACATGATCACAGCTGGAATGGATACAACCGCTATCTCTGTTGAGTGGGCGATGGCAGAGCTTATCAAGAACCCGAGGGTGCAACAAAAAGCTCAAGAGGAGTTAGATACTGTGATTGGATCTGAACGTGTGCTCACTGAGCTCGACTTCCCGAACCTCCCATACCTTCAATGTGTAGCAAAAGAGGCATTGCGGTTGCACCCTCCGACTCCACTCATGCTCCCTCACAAAGCAAACGCAAATGTCAAAGTTGGTGGCTATGACATCCCTAAGGGCTCCAACGTGCATGTAAACGTTTGGGCTGTGGCTCGAGACCCTGCCACATGGAAAGATCCACTAGAGTTCCGTCCTGAGCGGTTTCTAGAGGAGGATGTGGACATGAAAGGACACGACTATCGGCTATTGCCATTTGGTGCAGGAAGGAGAGTCTGCCCAGGTGCACAATTGGGTATCAATTTGGTGACCTCCATGTTGGGTCACCTTCTGCACCATTTCAGTTGGTCTCCGGCTAACGGATTAAGACCAGAGGAAATTGACATGTCAGAAAACCCGGGGTTGGTGACATACATGAAGACTCCTGTGCAAGCCATCCCCACACCCAGGTTACCTGCTATGTTGTATAAACGTGTGGCTGTGGATATGTAATCGTTTTTGTTTAGGCTTCACAGATTTCTTTTTGTTTTGCCAAGGCATTTCTGTATAACTATGAAAGGCGTTTATCTTACCTTTGGTGATTAAAGAATCATTCTAAATACATGAATTTTGAACTGTCTTCATACAAACTGAAAGTAATATTTCCAAATTCTACAGTCATGTGTGATCTTCGGGTCCTTTGATATGGATCAAATTGGTAATCAAGAACTCAATGAGTGAAAGATAGAAGAAGGAGAAAGAAACACAGAGAAGAAGGAGATTAAATCCTTCACTACTTTCCTCAACTCAATATATATATATATATATAGGGTAGGGATCATACGAGAACCAACTTTAGAGTGAGAACCAAGGAACCAATGTGAACAGAGGGTATTATTGTAAATATATACTTATAAACTATTATGAGCCAAACATCATCTACCTTCCTCTTCTTATTCATATACTTACTCCAACCAAACACCAATTCAACAACAAACCACCGTCAACCGCCGTAATCCGCCACGTAACCGCTCAATCGATTCAACAACAAACCAATATCATTAGCAAACACCATTTCTAATCCATCTTTTAGAGACAGAGGCCTAGATATTGTAGATGCAACATCGATTTCGAAGATTCTAGAGAGAGAAAGTAGGAGATAATGAGCCTAGAGAGAGAAACAAATTCCATGTTTGTCCGCCTGTTATTATTTCTCGATGCTTTCTAATGGTGTAGAGAGAGAGAGGGAGATAGAAAGCTGTAGATACCGTTGCTCATCTATCAATACTGTTGTAGAGAACTTATGTTTTCGTCATCCGGTACGTATTTTTAGCTACTTTTAGAGAAAGAAAGCTTCAAATATGAGATTTAGAGATAGAGAGAAGGAGAACATAGATTTTCACTTGCTCTCAGGTTCCGTTTTGTTAGTCGTTTTAAAGATTTGATTCTAATAGGAATGAATCTATTGAATCTAGGTTAATATTTGAATCGGTTTTCGATTGAAATTGAAGTGATAAGATTGAGTAGTTATGCGAATAACGAATCTGTGAAATTCGAGTTATATGTTTCTAATATGTGATTATGGATATTAGTTAGTGAGTGATGGTTGTGGATTCGTTGCTGGGTTCTGGTAATGATAATGGAAACAATAACATTTAATTTAGGCATGTTTGTTATTTTTTTTATCTGTTTTACTATAATGCACATGTGCATTTATTGCATTTGTCTTTGAATTCGGTCGGCATCGACACGAGGAAGCTTTGGTTCCTTGTTTGAGTTATGGTATCCATGTTTGTTTATTGTTTTTTTATCCATTTGTTTTCTGATTCGAACGAGGAACTGGACAGATTTGTGTTTTGATTAAGTTTAGGTATGTTTGAGTTATGGTCTCCATGTTTGTTGATTGTTTTTTTATCCATTTATATTCTGAGTTGAATAAGGAACTAGACAGATCTATGTTCTGATTGAATTTATGTATGTTTGAGATATGGTATCCATGTTAGTTGATTGTTTTGATCCCTTTGTTTTCTGATTTGTACTCGAATTGGACAGTTTTGTGTTCTGATTGAATTTAGTTATGTTTGTTCTATATTTATATGTTTTACCATAATCATGTTAAAGTGGTGTCATTTCTTGATATGTACATGTTAATTAAGAATGTTAATGCACATGTGCATACCGTAGTTGCCACTGATAAAAGTAATTTTAATGCACATGTGCATTTATACTGATATCATTATGGCCAATCACTCTAATGCACACATGCATATGTTATGGTCTAGAGTAATTGAGGCGTGTCACAGGATTAGGAATTATTGGGGCTTAGTTCCGTTTAATAATTCCTTGACAGGATGTTGGAGGCCGATTGTCAAACTTTTTAATTCTTTAATCCTGCAAAACATAATCCTTTCTCTTTTCATTAAGACAACGTGGGTGATGGAAGCGATATCAGATTCTGGCTAGATTACTGGAGTGGAGATCAACTACTCAAAGACAAATGGCCGTTATAATTCGCGATTTCACCTGACAAAAAAAGTTCGCTGCAGGAAGTATGGAACAAACATGCAGCAGAAAGATTGGAATGGTTGAGAAGTCCAAATTCTGAAGAAATGATGCAACTTATTCAGATGATTTTGCTGCTGAGTAGTATTCGCTTGAGTTCGATCCGAGATACTTGGATATGGGAAAGTACAGCAGATGGTTTATTCACTATTAAAGACTGGAGGAACAAGTTGTACTTGGCTGCAGCAGCTAGCTGAAAACTGCACATGAGCTGGTCGTCTTGGGTCCCTCTAAAAGTTAAAGTCTTCTCTTGGAGAGTTGAAGTGGAGCGGCCACCAACTAAAACGGCTATATCGAGAAGGAATGTTCAGCTCAATAATGTTTCTTGCGTTCTTTGTGACTTGGTTGACGAAACTGATGCACATGTGCATAATTTATATGATAATGTTGAAATTAATGTTAAGCACATGTGCATTAAGGTTTAATTCTTGTTATCATTAAGGCTGTGCATAGTTTATATGGTAATGTTAAAATTAATGTTAATGCACATGTGCATTAAAGTTTAATTCTTATTAATTTGGATCTGTTTAATTTGTTGTAGGTGTTTTACGACTACAAATGGATAGAAGGCAGTTATCGTTGGGAATGGAGAGGTGACAAAGACGGAATTTATACGGTCCGAAAGGCAAAACAGTTGTTCATCGATTGCAGCAACAATGTTGTCGGACAGAAGGTTAAGTGGAAGGTCTGGACTCCTCTCAAGTGTAAGTTACTGATATGGCGGTAGTTCGGAGTCCCATACCTACAAAACAGGAGCTGCAGAAACGTGGAGTCATATTAGCAGACGATATATGTCCGTTATGCATCGAAGCTGCTGAAACAATCACATATTTATTTACAGGTTGTTGGTTCACACAGGAGTTGTGGTTTAGGATATGTAGATGGTGCCGGTTGCAGCCGACGCTGCTGTTTGATGATGATGATCTGATGTAGGTGGCTGAAACAAGTACGATGATCGCTGCGCAACGGAGTTTACTCAGGGGTATTGTATACACAACCATATAGTGTCTTTGGAATGAGCGGAACGCAAAGTTTTTCTCGGATAAAAGTCGGCGACTGGTTGAAATAGTTGAATATATTAGTGAAATGCACATGTGCATGCATAACACGTATCTTATATTATTATTTTTTATAAAGAGTTGTTTTAATTTTATTCATGTTTGTTGTCCTACACATGTTTTATTTTTCGTTTTATGTTATAATATGTTTGACTAAACAATTGACGAGATCGAGTGTATTTTATATCTCAATTTACGTACATTTAATGATCGTTGAAATTTTTTTTACCCCTTGTATCGTCCATTTAATAATCATTTAATTATGATAATTGACAATTTATTCAAAAATGTGATTTAATAGTTAAATGCACATGTGCATACTGTATATGTCTGTATATATAACAGCGAAATGCACATGTGGATAAGGGATGACGTTATATGACGTCACAACATCCATTTTTATTATTTTTTTATTTTTTTTCGAATTAATAATGAAAAATAATCATTTTGGTGTTTTTACTTTTTTTAGATTTTTATTTATTTAGGTTATATAATTTTTTTTATTTTTTTTTATTTTTTGATGGATGGGTTTTTGTAGACACCCTTCATATTTACAAAAATGCCACCTGTTCACACTGGTTCTTTGGTTCTCTCCCTAAATGATGGTTCTCAAATGATCCAAATCATATACATATATATATATATATATATATATATATATATACTATATTAATAAGCATATAGGAAGGACAGAAATGGTCATTTGCCACTTTTAAGAAATGTACAAGCCTCAAAAGCATGTACAAGCACTAAATGCAAAGGAAAAAAAAACACGGTACATGAGTTGGATTTTGATTTAGGGTTTCTCAATGACAACATCCTCATTTATCCGCCCCATCTCCAGTCCAGGCGATTCAAAATCCTAGGGTTTTCTCTAAGCCGATTCATGATCTAGGCTTTCTCAATGACACCAGATCGATGAATCTCTCTCAATCCAACACCAGATTCACTGGTTTTGACCTCTTGGTATCGTTTTTCCTTAACCATCTCTGTCGTTTTTTGTTTGTCATTTGTGTAATACTTTCATATTTTTTTGTTTTTGTTTTTTTTTGTTATTAGAGTCAGATCTGCAAGAATGGATACAACAGGGGTGAGAACCAGAATGGATACAACAGGGGAAAGAACTAAGGCTTGTAGTTGCAGGTACCAGACTTTGTGTTTTACGGTTTAATTCTTGACATTTGTGAGGGGTTTTTCCATGGTTTTGTTTTATCAAACGTGATCATGTTCGAATATGTGGTTATGGTTTTCGTAATTGAATCTTTTTATAGTTTATTGGCTTGTTGGTTCTTCATTAGGGCTGGAAAGTGTAACACCCCAACCAATGACGGAAACATCGGGATGTCACGTATTGATGATTGTTCAGTAGCTCATGGTGAATAAATTTCATTAATTAATTTAAATAAGTTACATACAATTGTTCTAAGAATTTGTACATCAAATTGAATGAAACTATGCAAACATCTTCAAGCATCAATTCAAATCTTCAAGCAAGTAGAACCTGAAACATGTTAAGTTGAAAATATTTTGGGTCAACAAAAGTTGGTGAGAATACATAGGTTTTTGAAAATAATTGATAACAATAGTTTGTACAACATTCAAAGTTGTATGATGATAGAGTATGATACCGACATGTAACAATGCGTCTTTGTACAATCAAACCTTGTGTTGACTGAGACCTAACTCGCAAGTTAGTAAAAGTGTAACTGTATTGCAAAATGTTATCTCTTGAAAAATAATGTGTTGCCCAAATGTTAACCTTGTGTTGAACCACAAGTTTAAACAATATAAGAATGAGTAAATGATAGGGTATAAAATGTTTAAACATGTTTCACCCCAAAATGTAAAACGGAAAAAGGGGCTATGTAAACTCACCTTAGCAAAATGTTATCTCTTGAAAAATAATGTGTTGCCCAAATGTGTCAAGTATCACCCTATGATAAGGTAATAAATATGTCTAAGTCTATCTAGTCTACAAATGTATAAGTTCTAGGGCTTTGAATTGGGGATAAATGCTCGTTTGATTAATATTAAAAATGTTCGACAATTGAGAGAAATTTAGTAAATAAATAGACAAAGATCTTTTTATAAAATTTGAATTTAAGATGATCACAATAATGAGTTTAAAGTATAAAAATAATTTTTATAAAATTATTTTCTTTAAAATAGAATATTAATTCTATTTATTACAAATTGTCAAAATTTAACTTTAATATTTAAAAATATTAAAATTAAAGAATTATTAGTTTAAAATTTGTATTTCTGTTCTAAACATTCAGAAATAATTTGTATAAAATTTTGGTGCAAAAATATTAAAAATTGGATTTATTATGATTTAATTATGATTAAAACTAACAAAAATTGAAAAAAAATATTAAATAAATGATTTTTCTGAAATAAAAATCATTTTAGAAAATTTTATTGTTATAAAAACTTAGAATAATTTTTGTGGAAATTTATAAGATCGTTTTGATATTTTTATAGAATTTTATAAATAAAATGGAATAAACTTGATTTATTTATTAAATATATTAAATAAATAAATTTTTTGAAAACTAAAAATTGTATGTTAAACTTTTTTACTAGATTAACATAAAATAATTTTTGTAGAATTTATTAAAGTGTTTTAATATTTTAAAATGAATTTATAAAAGTATAAGTAATATATATAATTGTCTTTGATAAAAAAAGGAATAAATCGGAAAAAACATTGCCAAGCCGGGACTCGAACCCGCGTGGATCAGCAGGTGAGCACCGGACACAACCACCTGGTCTAGACCAGTGGTTGTGTTTGGTTGCTGTTTATTTAGAATAAATACTAACATTAAAAACGTGTTCTTCCCCAAATAGCCCAATTCGAGCCCTAGATTTGAAATCGAGCGATTTACCCAATGTCAATCTAATTAATCATAGGGTAAATACTGGGTAGTTGCCGATTAACAAATCCCACAACAAAAATTAAACTTACAATCTCGTTTGATACAGAATCGATCGGTCAACCCTCAAAGTCAAACTCGAACCAAATATCAAGAGTAGTTGATTGTTAAGAGAAATTGGGGGTTTAGAAAGAATGAATGGCGAGTTGTAATGGTTTGGGAGCGTTCAATTTATACTAAAGCGAGGTGATTGATCGTATGGTAAGTTTGACGCGTCATTGATGATATGCACGACTAATTGACCATAATTGGTTCAAAATTACTATAATTGTTTGTGTGTATGTTGTGGAATAGGCCGAAAATCACGTAATTAGTCCAATCCAGAACTTAAAACGCGTCTATATTTGTTAATTTTGGTGGTTAATTGATACAGTTGACTTTCCAGTCAACTGAGAAGAACACAAATGTGGGTTTTAATAAATTTTGAGCTGGGATTCAACCAAGTATATGTGTAGACCAGATGGCGTGACGCGTGTGTGTGTGGGGGTTTGACTCGGGTTCGAAACCCAGGAGGAGCATTTCTTTTTTTTTTTTTTTTTAAACAGGAAAGGTATGAGGGTGTGTTGGGCCGGACTTGGGCCTTTTCTTCTAGGCTCCGACCTTCAAAGAAAGGAAGAGGGGTTTTGGGCTTAAAGGTTTGGGTTGAGGAGGGTTTAACTAACTAGTTTTATTTGTGTCAACATTATTGTTATTATTATTATTATTATACTTATATATATACATATATATATAAGTTGTGTGGTCGGAAAAATAAAACTTAGGCACATTATGAATGATAAAAAATAAAATAAAATATACGTATTAGAATTTGGGGAAAATTTTGCGATGTTACAGTCTCTCCTACTGATGTGCTCAAAGTGGTTTAATAAAAACTAACTAAATTAACCTAAACTAGACACTCTAAGTTTTAAATTTATAACCTAAAACTCTCTAAACCTAAACCACACAACCGGCAAGTGTACCGGTCAGTGCAGTACAGCTAAAGTAAGTCCGAGTATCGAACCCACGAGACTCTAATGGAAAACGTAAACTAGACTCGACCACTTATCTACAAACTGACTTAATAATGTTTTGTTGCTTAAAAGGGGGGGGGGGGGGGGGTTTCTAATAAACTAATAAAAATAAATAAAATAAAACTTAAATAATTGAGGACACAAGCTGGGAACTAGAACTAAAATCAGGTGATGGGAAGGCACTACCTAGGCTAGAATCCTACACATGAATGATAAATTTCTAATGGCTATGGAACCGGTGTGGAACCGGGATCTTAAAATACTAAACATCAACAATAAACTAGACACCCTCGACCCTTCTCAAGGGGAAACCCTAGAGTACTGTTGTGCTGTTAAACCACCGGTTGAGAGGTTACCCTCACAGGCTTACCTACTCGAATCTTAAAGTACCCGCTAGACAGTCTACCTCACAGCGCGAAAGTCACAATACACCTAAAAGTGCAAGGGGTAACTACAATATTTCTGATAAGACTTGGCCTACAAGGAATGCTAGGGAAACTAGGAAGATCTTCTCACAAAGCCTCTAGAACTAGCAATTTAACACCCTAGACAGACCAACAATCTCGCACCTCACAGCTATTGAGAATTGGTAGAACACTTAGAATTATCTAACTAACAATTACAACTCCTATGGATAACCTGCAGAATTAACCATAAACTAGTCGCTAACACTCAGTCCGCAACCTAACCCGCATTCATACATGAAAGACATTCACAAAAACGCAAGTGGAGTTTATAAAAATTAATTAAATAAAACTAAATACGCATACACATCAAACCAGAAAATAAAAAGTTCTTTACTTTAAAATTCAACCCGCAACCAAAAGTTCCAAAACCAAAAGAAAATAAATCAAACATGTGCAATCATCTTTAACCTAGGTAGCGAAAAGGTCTAGCCAATAAAAGGCATGATAAAATCAAAACAAATAAAACTAAACATATTCATGGCGTTCACAACGGGTTAGAATAAATAAATAATAAATATTGAATTAGAACCGACCCGTGCTGGCACCTATGCTTCAACCCTTGATCTCCTTCCCTTTAATTTTCTCTTCTTGAGGCTGCTCTGTTCGAAAATAATGCTCCCCTCTAATAATCGCTGATCCTCCTCCTAGAATTAATATACTCCTCCAATGTGCCCTTTAATGTGCGCCGCCTCTCCTCTTCCAATTAATTCCTCCTCGATGAAATATATTATGGAGACCTCCCAATTTTGCAATATAGTATTGGGCTTCGGGCTCACGTTTTAGTTTTTTTTATTTTATTTTATTATTATTATTATTAGTATATTTAATTTTGGTATATATAGTAGTATAACTTCGTGCTCTAGACTCGGATGTTCTTGACTCGATCAAGGTTGCACGTTTAAGCTCCAACGTCCATTCGAACACCTACTAAAATATAAAATAAATACATAAGTAATAAAAATGACACAAAACTAATATAAATATATAAAAACCTATACTAAATAAAAGTAGACAGGTACAAGCCTAAAACAAATAAAAGAACTATCTAAACGACTCGAAAACTAAACAAACTTTACACTGGAAATAGATGTATTTTACAATACATCAAATATCCCCACACTTATCTTTTTTTCGTCCCTGAAAAAGAATTATGCTATGGAATCACAGTTAGGTTTACATCCAGTTTCAAAATATAGGTTACTTAAT
Source organism: Ambrosia trifida (assembly GCA_028751855.1). Classification (NCBI taxonomy): domain Eukaryota; kingdom Viridiplantae; phylum Streptophyta; class Magnoliopsida; order Asterales; family Asteraceae; genus Ambrosia; species Ambrosia trifida. The sequence continues at coordinate 67,411,466 of CM054130.1, forward strand.
TAATAATCTACTAACGTGTTGATTGCGATTGCAGGTATATTGATCCTCTTAAACCCACACCGGTTTCCAAGCCCCTTTTTATTTATGTTAAGTTCATGTTGATTAGTCTATTTAGGGTCTCACTCGAAGGAAGCCACAGTTCCTCCTAATCCCGCCTCAAGCTTATGAAGCTAAAGGAACGACCAATTGGCCATTTCACAACCGTCTTATGTAGAAAACCAAGAGAATTTAAAATCACTTTTTTTTTTTTTTGCATACTTAACTCAGAGGGTGTGACCAATCCAAGTCGCTATCCCAGTGGCCAGGCACCTTAAGCTTCAGCATTTTTTTTTTTTTTCATCTCAGCATACTTAACTCAGAGGGTGTGACCAATCCAAGTCGCTATCCCAGTGGCCAGGCACCTTAAGCTTCAGCATTTTTGCTTCGATTTCTAATTTTTTTTAAGTGATTAGAAATTCTAACGGTTTTCTACTTATAACGGTGCTTCTTATACTATTTTTGGCGGTTTCGGTCTCCCCGTTTCTCCTAGATGAGAACCCACAAAATAGCCTAACATAATTAATTTATTACTTTTCAAAGGAAACCTTTCTACCGGCCGAGCCTACCCACATATCCCAAATCAGACACGTTTTCAATCAATTTTAATCTCTTATTATACATACTATTTGAAAACCGGACACCTAACTTTACCTATCATTTTCCATATTTTATATAATGCAAGCTTCAAAATCAGGGACATTTTTTTTTATTTTTTTCATTTTTTTTTATTTTTTTTTAGACTCAAAACGACTCTATATACAAACTAGACGACAGTTTCCATCCCCACACTTAAACTCTACATTGCCCTCAATGTAGGAATAGAAAACGACTCAAAACAAAAAATAAATTCCGAATACAAAAATAAAAAGACAAGGGCAAATTGAAAAGGACTTAGCTGGTTAATTTTTTTTTTTTCGTAAGCTCCAAAACTCTAGTCCAATCCAGCTCGACCGTATAGCATTTCATTCGCGATCGGCTCTGACACAATGGTAAACTCTGGGCTTGCCTTGATAAATAATAACAGCTCCGGAATCACCCGAATGGAGATTGAGTACGGGTGGTGCAATCCAAACCTGCGCAAAACGAAACAAACAAAACCCGAGCATAATACCGAACCACACAAAAATAAAAAGACTCAAACTACTAACTTAGACTCATAATATAACAACAAACAAGAAGACGTACCTGCTTGGCAAAATGGCGGTGAATGGTGGTAGAACCAAATGGGTAGAAAGAAAAAAATACGATTCTCGCTCAACGTGAAGGACACTGGTGATCACAACACGCGTTGCTAACGAGAAAAAAAAATATAACTTTCCGGGGTAATAGCTGGTCGCATGAGACGAACAGGTCAGCCCAGACTCCTCACATTACATGAAAAGTCTTTTTTTTTTCACAGAAAGTTAACTAATTTTTATTTTTTTTAAGAAAAATTATCTTTTATTACCCAAACCTCTACCAAAACTCCCACTCAAAATATATATATATATATATATATATATATATATATATATATATATATATAAAGATAATACATGGGATCCGCTCATAGTGAAATTTCCTCTACCTAAGCAAACACGCAAACCTGCAAACAGACTCAAAGACACAAAAACAAAGATAAAAAAAAAAAAAAACTATGAACCACTACCAAACGACGGATCACAAATTAAAAAAAATGAAAAGCTAGAAAGAAAAAAAAATAAGTATAAATATAAATTTACAAACTCTACAGAGCCTCCCCACACTAAAACTTAATCAGGGGGCTTCTCTTTTATCTGGATTCGATCCAACCCGTTTAATTCCACCCGGTCCTCGTTAACAATTGAATATTTATTAGTGGAATTCAAAAATAATCTAAGCATTCTTAACGGGTCAGACCACCAAAATTTAAACTTACCTGGATTGAACCTGATGCGTGGCATGTAGCAAGAAGACTGATCGTGCTTGACTTTCACTGGCTTCTTCTTCTCCAACTCGTGCCAGCCGTTGATCCTCTTCCGATTCCGATCCTTTCTTTTTCTCTTCCTTGCCCTCTCCCGTGGTGTTGTTGATTTTGAAGTTCCATCTATTACTAATACCACGGGCCAGCTATGGTGCGCTTCTTCTTCCACCATTTCCATGGGATGATCCCCACACTTATTTCTTTCATCTGGTGTAGGTTCAGTCATGTCTGTCGGTTCACCTTCGAGTAGGGCATCCAGGTATGCCATATCTCCATCAGGATCAGACTCCCCTAAATCTTCATAAACAGGCAAACCCTCTAACTCCAGATCTAAGAATTCATCCTCCTCAGATAACGACTCCTCACTATCCTCATTGTCTTCATCTGCACCAAACATCATACCTATGGAGTCCCCCAATTCCACTTCTTCTTCTATCACTTCTTTCTTCACTAACGACCTCTGATATGCCGCCCATTCTTCTTCGTCGTCCTCTTCATCAGAGTCACTCCCAAAATCATATATAGTAACCTGTGGCACCGGAGGTGGGACTTCAACGTCCATTTTCGTCTCCGTGATTGGGATGATCTCTTCATCTGACTCGTCTTCGTATTCCATGATCGGCTCTTTCCCCTCTTCTGGAAACGTTGGAAACAACTACCCTCGAGCGTTCATGTACCCAAGGTAGTTGCCCTCCTTATCATATGTATAACCGACTTTCGGCAGCTGCTCTTGCTGAACCTTTTCTATTTCTTCTTCTTCTTTTAACCTTCTAGCAATGTCTTCTACTGTTCGTTGAAGATCTAAAAGAGCAGTCTGTCGGTTTTTCAGGATGGTGTCGTGCTCTGCTAACATTTTCTGAGTATTTTCATCTTTCGCAACTAATAATGTCAACAGACTTTTGATTTCACTCCAATCATTACCACTATCCTCACAAGAAGTGCTTCCAGAAAATTGATCAGGATACTGATTATAATTTGGCTGCTGATACGAGTCATCATAATAATTTGTAGGACAACCCTGTGAATAATATGGCTGCGGCTGCACAAAGGAATTAGCACAATAATGTGCAGAGGACCCCGCATTTTGTGGAAATCTAACGGTAAAATAGGGTCCTCCACAAATTTCAAACATATTTACAGACTCGACAGAAATTAAAATACACAAACAATTAGACTCCTACGACTACCTATACAAAAAGACAGACTCAACACAAAACACAAGTAGCACAGAATTAGCAGATAAGTGTAATCAAAGCTAGTAAACGCAATCGCCAAGAGTCCCCGGCAACGGCGCCAAAAACTTGATGTGCTCAAAGTGGTTTAGTAAAAACTACTAAATTAACCTAAACTAGACACTCTAAGTTTTAAATTTATAACCTAAGACTCTCTAAACCTAAACCACACAACCGGCAAGCGTACCGGTCAGTGCAGTACAGCTAAAGTAAGTCCGAGTATCGAACCCACGAGACTCTACTAGAAAACGTAAACTAGACTCGATTACTTATCCTAAATATTGACTTAATAATGTTTTATTGCTTAAAGGGGGGGGGGGGGGTTTCTAATAAACTAATAAAAATAAATAAAATAAAACTTAAATAATTGAGGACACAAGCTGGGAACTAGAACTAAAATCAGGTGATGGGAAGGCACTACCTAGGCAAGAATCCTACACATGAATGATAAATTTCTAATGGCTATGGAACTGGCGTGGAACCGGGATCTTAAAATACTAAACATCAAGAATAAACTAGACACCCTCGACCCTTCTCAAGGGGAAACCCTAGAATACTGTTGTGCCGTTAAACCACCGGTTGAGAGGTTACCCTCACAGGCTTACCTACTCGAATCTTAAAGTACCCGCTAGACAGTCTACCTCACAGCGCGAAAGTCACAATACACCCTAAAGTGCAAGGGGTAACTACAATATTTCTAATAAGACTTGGCCTACAAGGAATGCTAGGGAAACTAGGAAGATCTTCTCACAAAGCCTCTAGAACTATCAATTTAACACCCTAGACAGACCAACAATCTCGCACCTCACAGCTATTGAGAATTGGTAGAACACTTAGAATCATCTAACTAACAATTACAACTCCTATGGATAACCTGCAGAAATTAACCATAAACTAGTTGCTAACACCCAGTCCGCAACCTAACCCGCATTCATACATGAAAGACATTCACAAAAACGCAAGTGGAGTTTATAAAAATTAATTAAACAAAACTAAATATGCATATACATCAAACCAGAAAATAAAGAGTTCTTTACTTTAAAATTCAACCCACAACCAAAAAGTTCCGAGACCAAAAGAAAATAAATCAAACATGTGCAATCATCTTTAACCTAGGTAGCGAAAAGGTCTAGCCAATAAAAGGCATGATAAAATCAAAACAAATAAAACTAAACATATTCATGGCGTTCACAACGGGTTAGAATAAATAAATAATAAATATTGAATTAGAACCGACCCGTGCTGGCACCTATGCTTCAACCCTTGATCTCCTTCCCTTTAATTTTCAAAGAATAATATGATGCTTCTGCGTGACTTTCTTTCTTCCAATCTCTCTTGCCGCCTCCTTCTTGAATATCTCAACAAAACTTGATGTGCTCAAAGTGGTTTAATAAAAACTAACTAAATTAACCTAAACTAGACACTCTAAGTTTTAAATTTATAACCTAAAACTCTCTAAACCTAAACCACACAACCGGCAAGTGTACCGGTCAGTGCAGTACAGCTAAAGTAAGTCCGAGTATCGAACCCACGAGACTCTAATGGAAAACGTAAACTAGACTCGACCACTTATCTACAAACTGACTTAATAATGTTTTGTTGCTTAAAAGGGGGGGGGGGGGGGTTTCTAATAAACTAATAAAAATAAATAAAATAAAACTTAAATAATTGAGGACACAAGCTGGGAACTAGAACTAAAATCAGGTGATGGGAAGGCACTACCTAGGCTAGAATCCTATACATGAATGATAAATTTCTAATGGCTATGGAACCGGTGTGGAACCGGGATCTTAAAATACTAAACATCAAGAATAAACTAGACACCCTCGACCCTTCTCAAGGGGAAACCCTAGAATACTGTTGTGCCGTTAAACCACCGGTTGAGAGGTTACCCTCACAGGCTTACCTACTCGAATCTTAAAGTACCCGCTAGACAGTCTACCTCACAGCGCGAAAGTCACAATACACCTAAAAGTGCAAGGGGTAACTACAATATTTCTGATAAGACTTGGCCTACAAGGAATGCTAGGGAAACTAGGAAGATCTTCTCACAAAGCCTCTAGAACTAGCAATTTAACACCCTAGACAGACCAACAATCTCGCACCTCACAGCTATTGAGAATTGGTAGAACACTTAGAATTATCTAACTAACAATTACAACTCCTATGGATAACCTGCAGAATTAACCATAAACTAGTCGCTAACACTCAGTCCGCAACCTAACCCGCATTCATACATGAAAGACATTCACAAAAACGCAAGTGGAGTTTATAAAAATTAATTAAATAAAACTAAATACGCATACACATCAAACCAGAAAATAAAAAGTTCTTTACTTTAAAATTCAACCCGCAACCAAAAGTTCCAAAACCAAAAGAAAATAAATCAAACATGTGCAATCATCTTTAACCTAGGTAGCGAAAAGGTCTAGCCAATAAAAGGCATGATAAAATCAAAACAAATAAAACTAAACATATTCATGGCGTTCACAACGGGTTAGAATAAATAAATAATAAATATTGAATTAGAACCGACCCGTGCTGGCACCTATGCTTCAACCCTTGATCTCCTTCCCTTTAATTTTCTCTTCTTGAGGCTGCTCTGTTCGAAAATAATGCTCCCCTCTAATAATCGCTGATCCTCCTCCTAGAATTAATATACTCCTCCAATGTGCCCTTTAATGTGCGCCGCCTCTCCTCTTCCAATTAATTCCTCCTCGATGAAATATATTATGGAGACCTCCCAATTTTGCAATATAGTATTGGGCTTCGGGCTCACGTTTTAGTTTTTTTTTTATTTTATTATTATTATTATTAGTATATTTAATTTTGGTATATATAGTAGTATAACTTCGTGCTCTAGACTCCGGTGTTCTTGACTCGATCAAGGTTGCACGTTTAAGCTCCAACGTCCATTCGAACACCTACTAAAATATAAAATAAATACATAAGTAATAAAAATGACACAAAACTAATATAAATATATAAAAACCTATACTAAATAAAAGTAGACAGGTACAAGCCTAAAACAAATAAAAGAATTATCTAAACGACTCGAAAACTAAACAAACTTTACACTGGAAATAGATGTATTTTACAATACATCACCTACTTTTAGAAACTTCGTCTCGAAGTTTATTAAAAACACAGGGTTGAAAATGAAAATAGTTGTAACTTGTGTTATAGCATGAATAGAATAAACTGTCTCGTGTTTTGATGAACTACCAAACAACTAGAGTTTATGACCTTGATAGAATTTCACACTACCTTAATGTACCTGTAAATTCATGATTACGTTCCGGACCGCAATCACCAATTTACCTTACATTAAAGTTTTGCGTCCTTCTATGACTCCACCGATTGTTGAGCAGGTCCGATAGTCTCCACCAGTCGTGGAGTAAGTTGTAGGGCCTCTCCCGACTGTTGAAAAGGCATAATGACCTCTACCAATCGTCGAGTAGGTTTGATAGCCTCCACCAGTCGTGGAGCAGGTTGTAGGGCCTCTCCCGACTGTTGAAAAGGCATGATGACACATAGATTGCAAATTGATAACATGTTTATGCAAGCAAGTATAATAAGCACAGTATATGAGTTGTAGTTATATAGATTTGTATAATTAATTCACATTCAAACAATCATGCACCATGTAAACAACTCTCAAAAATTTCAATACTAGAATTTATTACTTGAATTAAATAGCGTCAATACATAGAATAAAAGCAACCAATAGTCAAATGGTGAGACTTTAGGTGGCTGGAGGGTCTTGATCTTTGTTTAGTTTAGGGTATCGGTTGTAACACCCCAACCGATGGCGGAAACATCGGGATGTCACGTATTGATGATTGTTCAGTAGCTCATGGTAAATAATAAATTTCAATAATTGATTTAAATACATTACATACAATTGTTCTACAAGAATTTGTACATCAAAATAAAAAAATTAAAAAAAATATACTAGATACACATCTTCAAGCATTAACTCTAATCTTCAAGCAAGCTATAACCTGAAACATGTTAAGTTTGAAAATATTTTGGGTCAACAAAAGTTGGTGAGAATTACATAGGTTTTGATAATCGAATAAAAATGTTGTGCAATTCATGTGTCATGGCAAGTCTAGTCCATATGTGAAAACATACTAGAAGTAAATCGAGTGCATAATCAACCCTTGTGACTGTTATAATGTGGTACATCCCATACGGTCATGGTTCACTCGAATATGTTATGCGATAACAAACACCCACGCTACCTTTGTAGGAGGCACGTATCCGGGTGGGATTGTCAGTCCAATAGATCTATCAATGTATACCGTCGGCTGATCAATGTTAATGATTATGCTAGAATTGTGCTTACCCTAGTCATGTTCAAGACATAATGCAACATAGAAAAACACATAGACACATTGATGATTGAATTGCATTAATGATGTTGTAACATGTTTCACCCCAAAAATGGTGATAAATAGAAAAGGGGCTATGTAAAACTCACCTTATTAGTAGAAGCACAATGTATTACTCGGAGGAAGGGAAAACAAGACAAGTCGAATCTACTCGGGTCCTACAATATGAAAGACTCTAATAAGGTCTATGAATTAACTCTATAGTTAACATGTCACGAAACTAGTTTGTCTATGAAAACTTTATTGAATGTATGTTTAGTAATATAGCAAATGATTGATGAAAAGTTTTGATAATGCGCCAAATGTGTATTTCTACATATATAATGTTTTGAAGTTTAAGTCAGAGTTGAATTAATTAATATCTATAAGAATCTAACTCTAAGAGTTTGATAAATTTGAAATGCTAATAATATAGATGGTTTAATTATTTATGATGGGTTAGTCATATTCATATGAGAAGTTTTAATATGAACATCCATAAACTTTTATAGACGTTATTAATTAAATACATAGTGGATAGCATATAATTTATTTGAAAACTATAAAATAAAGTACATTGAATTGAATATTATGTAAAGAAAAAAAAAATAGGATACTCAATTTATATTTTTCTAATATATATATATATATATATGTATGTATATATATATTAACATAATAGAATGCATATATCTAGAAGTGTGTATTTTAAACTAAAACTCTCCTAGCCATGGAATTAAAATAATAAGTGTGGATCATCTTATCTTTCTCATTTGAAAAGTGGAAACCAACCAAGTTACGCTTGCATATATCCTAAACACACACACCTTTCATTTTGCTATTAACATATATACCAAGACTCAGACGATCGACCCAAAGGAAGATATATATAAAAACGAGCACCGAGAGATGAATACCTGTTTTTTTTTATTGACTAAAAGAGCGTTCGCTCGTGGTTGTGGTTGACTGTTCTGAGTCAGAACTTTGGTCCGGTTGTAGGTGGCGTGGTGAAAGGATGGGTGGCAGCGTCTCGTTTTGAGAGGTGTGGATAGGCGTTTTCGCGAGTCAAGAGCAAAGTACGTGGTAAGATTTTTGTGCGGGTACTCGTCGAACGGCGTAGTGAGAGGTATGGTTTTGGGCGGTTGCTTGTTCAACTTAGCCGCACGGTTGCGGTGGTTAAGCTTGATGGTAGTGCGATGATCGTTCATCGGACAGAGGGTGGTGCGTCATTGTGATCTTGACGGATGAACGTGCCAAAAAAAATTCTCCGAGAGGGAGGCGATGGGTTCGAAACAGAGCCAAAGGGGCGCCTATTAATAGAGTGAATCTACACTTGTTGACCGAGCATTATGGTGTTTTTTTTTATTAAAAGAATGTTGACCGAGCATTAAATTCGTGATTGTAAATTTGATTGCGGTTTATTATGAGTTATTATGGAAGGTTTTGGTGCTTAAATACAGGCACACCGAGCAAACAAAATGGGTGCCGAAATTGTCGCAGTGGCTATTGATGAAGATGATGCTATTAGAATTAGAAATTATTAAATACACACATTTTTTTTATACAGAATAGTCAACGTGCAAATCAAATGTGGTTTCCTATTATTTGTATTTTATTATTATTATTATTATTATTATTATTATTATTATTATAAACATTTAAAGAGGTCAAAATATTAGGTGGTCCTTGTTTTGAGGGCGCGCTGTGTGAATGAAGTATACTGTTAAAAAAAAGTCAAAATATATCGTTTATTAGAAAATTTTTGTATAGGTTTTGAATTTATACCAACTTTAAAATATCCGTACTATATAAGAATGTTTTGAAACAATGAAAAGAATTATTTTTTTTTGACATGATTATACTTGTACAAAAGAGGTATAATATAGGCATAGTGGTGATTTTACTAATACAAAAATTGGGAAACATTCGCGATGTTACAGTCTCCCCTACTTTTGGAAACTTCGTCCCGAAGTTATTAAAAAAACACAGGGTTGAGGGTGATTAGGTAGAAATTTGGTCAACTGTGGTTTGGAAAATTTGGGTTAGGGCACGACATGAATTAGGTAAAAATAATCTGTTTCGAATAATTTAGATAGAGGGATGATATGTCTGAGTTTTAAGGGTTGGATTAGGTTGGTCTGAAATAGCAAGGAAAATAGGAATCTTGCAAAGCATTAAACTTAAATTTTATGAATCCTAAAAGAAATGCATAAATTGATTTGACTATAGAAAGGCTAAATGAACTACCAGGTAACTAGAGTTTATAATTGGTTATCTACCTTGATAGAATTTCACACCACCTTAACGTACCTGTAAATTCATGATTACGTTCCGGACCACAATCACCAATTTACCTTACATTAGGGTTTTGTGTCCTCCTATGACTCTACACACACATGTAAAATAACCTTGTGATTGAATCGTATACAATGTATCCAAAAATGAGTCCAACTGTTGAGTAGGAAAAAGACCTCTACCAGTTAGTGAGTAGGAACCTCTACCAACTGTTGAGCAGGTACGATAGCCTCTACCAGTCGTTGAGCAGGTTATTAGAACCTCTACCGACTGTTGAGCAAGCATGATGACCTCTACCAATCGTTGAGCAGGTTATTTGGTACTCTACTAACTGTTGAGCAAGTACTTCATCCTCTACCAGTTGTTTGATTAAGTGTAACAATTGTTTTTGGTTTAACACATAAGTTGCAAATTGATAATACATACATGTAAGCAAGTTTGCAAATGCATCAAGTATCAAGTTTAGCATGCGAATTGTAATAGAGTTGCCCTAGACAAGGTTGATAACTCTAGGTGTGTTTATAGCAAATAGTTTATATTCCGTGCTTTTAAGTATCATGAATAATCAAATGCTCAGGTAGATAATGAAATCCTCATGTATAACTAGGATTAAGTTTAATGCAACGAAGAATCAAGTTTTTAATAGTTTGGTTATCATAGGGATCAAGTTCATGTTCAAGAAGGTAAAAAAAAAATATGAATTTAGTTCTTGAGAGGATGATGAAGAACTCAAAGTATCATCAAGGTTATGAAAGATAGTGCACGTGAAAATAGTTAATAGAGGGTTTGTTTATAGGTTTTCAAAGAGGCACAAATAGTAAGGAGATTATTTTGCAGCATGAATCACGGGGTTTGAATTAAATATTAAAATTAAGTGTACGAGAAAGCACGATTGTGGTAAATATTAAAATTGTAAAAGTTCGAACAAGTTGAAAATAAATAGGTGTCAATGGGGAATTGGAGATTAAATTTTATTCATGAGGATGAAAGATTCTATTTTCAAAATTGGTTTTGGTAAAAAAAAAATATTGATCTAAATGGATTTAGATCGGAATGTAGGAGATTGTAAACACGATGTCGGGTTTCAAGAGTCAAGAATTTATTTAGGTTTTTTGTATAATAGACTCTGATTAATCCATAAAAATTCATCGAAAATCATTCGTTACGCCAATAATTTTTTTTTTTACATAAACCTTTGAAATTTAGCAAATAGGTATGTGAAAATAAAAGAGTCTTTGACAAGATATTTATTTGCTATAGTTTGTGAAATCCCCAGGTGATGAAAGTTTGACAAAATTCAGTACTCTTAGTGTTGTTATGAGATTATAGTTTAAACAAAGATTTTAAAATCTTAAATATGATAAAATTTTATGTTGAGGGTACCTAAAAAAAATATAAATAAAAATATAGGGGGGAGGTTGAAAATAAAATTGGCTCGAAACATCAAAGGTAATAGATTAAAGAAGTAAAATGTGTAACATATTGTAAAGGGAGAAATATGATTTGGGTTAGATTTTGAAAATAATTAAACATGTGGGTAATATTGTAAGACGAAGTATGATTATAAAACTCACAAATGATCATGAAATGCAGGCTGATTAGTAAATTATATAAGGAATGAAATTGATTTGATTTGTAAAGATTTTGAGATTAAAAGCTTAAAATTTAATGAGGGGGTGGATAAGGATAGAGATAAAGAATAGGTAAGTTGCAAATAAGGAAACAAGTACTGGTTAATGTCCTATGGTTATAGACTAGATTATTTTTCTAATAACCTAATTCCCTATAACCAAGGCTCTGATACCAATCTGTAACACCCCAACCGATGGCGGAAACATCGGGATGTCACGTATTGATGATTGTTCAGTAGCTCATGGTAAATAATAAATTTCAATAATTGATTTAAATACATTACATACAATTGTTCTACAAGAATTTGTACATCAAAATAAAAAAATTAAAAAAAATATACTAGATACACATCTTCAAGCATTAACTCTAATCTTCAAGCAAGCTATAACCTGAAACATGTTAAGTTTGAAAATATTTTGGGTCAACAAAAGTTGGTGAGAATTACATAGGTTTTGATAATCGAATAAAAATGTTGTGCAATTCATGTGTCATGGCAAGTCTAGTCCATATGTGAAAACATACTAGAAGTAAATCGAGTGCATAATCAACCCTTGTGACTGTTATAATGTGGTACATCCCATACGGTCATGGTTCACTCGAATATGTTATGCGATAACAAACACCCACGCTACCTTTGTAGGAGGCACGTATCCGGGTGGGATTGTCAGTCCAATAGATCTATCAATGTATACCGTCGGCTGATCAATGTTAATGATTATGCTAGAATTGTGCTTACCCTAGTCATGTTCAAGACATAATGCAACATAGAAAAACACATAGACACATTGATGATTGAATTGCATTAATGATGTTGTAACATGTTTCACCCCAAAAATGGTGATAAATAGAAAAGGGCTATGTAAAACTCACCTTATTAGTAGAAGCACAATGTATTACTCGGAGGAAGGGAAAACAAGACAAGTCGAATCTACTCGGGTCCTACAATATGAAAGACTCTAATAAGGTCTATGAATTAACTCTATAGTTAACATGTCACGAAACTAGTTTGTCTATGAAAACTTTATTGAATGTATGTTTAGTAATATAGCAAATGATTGATGAAAAGTTTTGATAATGCGCCAAATGTGTATTTCTACATATATAATGTTTTGATGTTTAAGTCAGAGTTGAATTAATTAATATCTATAAGAATCTAACTCTAAGAGTTTGATAAATTTGAAATGCTAATAATATAGATGGTTTAATTATTTATGATGGGTTAGTCATATTCATATGAGAAGTTTTAATATGAACATCCATAAACTTTTATAGACGTTATTAATTAAATACATAGTGGATAGCATATAATTTATTTGAAAACTATAAAATAAAGTACATTGAATTGAATATTATGTAAAGAAAAAAAAAATAGGATACTCAATTTATATTTTTCTAATATATATATATATATGTATGTATATATATATTAACATAATAGAATGCATATATCTAGAAGTGTGTATTTTAAACTAAAACTCTCCTAGCCATGGAATTAAAATAATAAGTGTGGATCATCTTATCTTTCTCATTTGAAAAGTGGAAACCAACCAAGTTACGCTTGCATATATCCTAAACACACACACCTTTCATTTTGCTATTAACATATATACCAAGACTCAGACGATCGACCCAAAGGAAGATATATATAAAAACGAGCACCGAGAGATGAATACCTGTTTTTTTTTATTGACTAAAAGAGCGTTCGCTCGTGGTTGTGGTTGACTGTTCTGAGTCTGAACTTTGGTCCGGTTGTAGGTGGCGTGGTGAAAGGATGGGTGGCAGCGTCTCGTTTTGAGAGGTGTGGATAGGCGTTTTCGCGAGTCAAGAGCAAAGTACGTGGTAAGATTTTTGTGCGGGTACTCGTCGAACGGCGTAGTGAGAGGTATGGTTTTGGGCGGTTGCTTGTTCAACTTAGCCGCACGGTTGCGGTGGTTAAGCTTGATGGTAGTGCGATGATCGTTCATCGGACAGAGGGTGGTGCGTCATTGTGATCTTGACGGATGAACGTGCCAAAAAAAATTCTCCGAGAGGGAGGCGATGGGTTCGAAACAGAGCCAAAGGGGCGCCTATTAATAGAGTGAATCTACACTTGTTGACCGAGCATTATGGTGTTTTTTTTTTATTAAAAGAATGTTGACCGAGCATTAAATTCGTGATTGTAAATTTGATTGCGGTTTATTATGAGTTATTATGGAAGGTTTTGGTGCTTAAATACAGGCACACCGAGCAAACAAAATGGGTGCCGAAATTGTCGCAGTGGCTATTGATGAAGATGATGCTATTAGAATTAGAAATTATTAAATACACACATTTTTTTTATACAAAATAGTCAACGTGCAAATCAAATGTGGTTTCCTATTATTTGTATTTTATTATTATTATTATTATTATTATTATTATTATTATTATTATTATTATTATTATTATTATTATTATTATTATTATAAACATTTAAAGAGGTCAAAATATTAGGTGGTCCTTGTTTTGAGGGCGCGCTGTGTGAATGAAGTATACTGTTAAAAAAAAGTCAAAATATATCGTTTATTAGAAAATTTTTGTATAGGTTTTGAATTTATACCAACTTTAAAATATCCGTACTATATAAGAATGTTTTGAAACAATGAAAAGAATTATTTTTTTTTGACATGATTATACTTGTACAAAAGAGGTATAATATAGGCATAGTGGTGATTTTACTAATACAAAAATTGGGAAACATTCGCGATGTTACATCGGTTACGGAAGTGATTTGGGTCTCCACATTCATAGCATTGACCATAGTTGTATCGATTAGGATTAGTAGCCTGAGTAGGGTTGGTGGGTTGGTTGGCATTAGGGTTTGGGGTCTCGCGACATGTATTAACTAGATGTCCATTCCTACCACAATTGGTGCACAAGCGACACGCTGAAGCAGTGGGATGGTGTCGGTTGCATGTGTTACACAATGGATAGTTTCCTGTATAAGGTTTCTTGTTAGAAGCTTGTGGAGTGAGGTTTGCATCAGGATCCCTGGTCTTACGCTTCTGGTTCTCAGTAGTTACCGCGGCTACAATACTTGCTTTATTGCCTTTCCGAACTAAGGTCCCGTCTTTTACGTGATTGTCTGTTAAGGTAGCTGCTAGACGCTTGGCTTCCTCCAAAGTAGCAGGGTTCCTTCCCCACATCGTATCCTGAATCTTCATGGGTAAGCCACCAATGTATTTTTCGATTGCAATAGGCAAGGGGGTGACTTTGTGTGGTAGCAGTAGGCTAAGTTCGTGGAAACGAGTGTTGTAGGCAAGGTTTTCTCCACTATCTTGGACAAGGTCGTGAAACTCGTCTTCTAACTTCTTGATTTCATTGCGTGGGCAGAACTCATTTTTCATTATCTCCTTGACTTGATCCCAAGTCATAGCAAGTGCAACTTCAGCTCCTCTGGTGCGTTTTTCCTCATTCCACCAAGTGAGTGCTCGTTTGTGAAGAACACTCATAGCATAACGGACCTTAAAGTTATCGGGGCACTCACTATTAATGAAGGTATTCTCAATACCCTCGAACCATTGTAGAAGACCAGTAGCTCCTTCATCTCCACTGAACTTAGGGGGATTACAGGTATTAAAGTGCTTAAGAGTGCAAGCTGGGAGACCATTCCTGTTCCCGTTGTGGTTTCCATTTCCGTTTCCGTTTCCATTACTGTTTCCGTTGCCGTTACCGTTTCCGTTGCCATTACCGTTCCCATTCATTTGGATGACTTGAGCCACCATGTTAGGAATCAGAGTTGCCATTTGTTGCGCCATTTGTTGGGAAATGATCGCAGCTAGTTGGGCATCGTAACCATTGTTGTTGTTGTGGTTATTGTTGTTGTTGTTGTTATTGTTGCTATTTCCTTCTTCATGATTGCTGCCATTGTTAAGGCGTGTGCTGCGACGAGGAGGCATGATCTGTAAGGGACACAATGAAATGAATGAGATTATATAAGGAATGTAATCATTTATCCGTCTATTTAAAACGAATAAATGAAAACGTTGACTTATCAAAGATTCTAGATTCTAATAACATATGAAGACATGCTTTAGCCTATAAGTGAACACTCATCCTGAGAATTCCCAGGTAGGCATCCGGGTCCCTCGTCTGATTGGGATATATGCGCAATGCCAGCCTAGACAGAAGACTCAGAATACAGGCATTCACCCTTCCAGATTGCACGTGTTCGTTATTAAAATCTAGAACTTCGACGAGATCTCAAGGGGGTTCAGGTTAAACCTGAGGGTTTTGTCCTATTGGTCTAAGAGTAGATCCACTGATGGAGAGCAACCTTCTTGTAAGGATGAAAGTAGGGGTAAGAAGTAGGAGGGAGATAGAGAATAGCAAGTAAAAGAAGCAAGTACTGGTTTAATCCTATGGTTATAGACTAGATTATTTTTCTAATAACCTAATTCCCTATAACCATGACTCTGATACCAATCTGTAACACCCCAACCGATGGCGGAAACATCGGGATGTCACGTATTGATGATTGTTCAGTAGCTCATGGTGAATAAATTTCATTAATTAATTTAAATAAGTTACATACAATTGTTCTAAGAATTTGTACATCAAATTGAATGAAACTATGCAAACATCTTCAAGCATCAATTCAAATCTTCAAGCAAGTAGAACCTGAAACATGTTAAGTTGAAAATATTTTGGGTCAACAAAAGTTGGTGAGAATACATAGGTTTTTGAAAATAATTGATAACAATAGTTTGTACAACATTCAAAGTTGTATGATGATAGAGTATGATACCGACATGTAACAATGCGTCTTTGTACAATCAAACCTTGTGTCGACTGAGACCTAACTCGCAAGTTAGTAAAAGTGTAACTGTTATCAATCATCCCTGAATTTATGCGGGGGGATGGGTTTGTCAGACCTATTGCGCTATAATCTAAACAGGCGGCTTGATCAATGTTAATGATTGTACTGTGTCTTTTTGTTACAGTCAAATGATAGAATGAGTAAATGATAGTGTAATTGAACCACAAGTTTAAACAATATAAGAATGAGTAAATGATAGAGTATAAAATGTTTAAACATGTTTCACCCCAAAATGTAAAACGGAAAAAAGGGGCTATGTAAACTCACCTTAGCAAAATGTTATCTCTTGAAAAATAATGTGTTGCCCAAATGTGTAAAGTATCACCCTATGATAAGGTAATAAATATGTCTAAGTCTATCTAGTCTACAAATGTATAAGTTCTAGGGCTTCGAATTGGGGATAAATGCTCGTTTGATTAATATTAAAAATGTTCGACAATTGAGAGAAATTTAGTAAATAAATAGACAAAGATCTTTTTATAAAATTTGAATTTAAGATGATCACAATAATGAGTTTAAAGTATAAAAATAATTTTTATAAAATTATTTTCTTTAAAATAGAATATTAATTCTATTTATTACAAATTGTCAAAATTTAACTTTAATATTTAAAAATATTAAAATTAAAGAATTATTAGTTTAAAATTTGTATTTCTGTTCTAAACATTCAGAAATAATTTGTATAAAATTTTGGTGCAAAAATATTAAAAATTGGATTTATTATGATTTAATTATGATTAAAACTAACAAAAATTGAAAAAAAATATTAAATAAACGATTTTTCTGAAATAAAAATCATTTCAGAAAAGTTTATTGTTATAAAAACTTAGAATAATTTTTGTGGATATTTATAAGATCGTTTTGATATTTTTATAGAATTTTATAAATAAAATGGAATAAACTTGATTTATTTATTAAATATATTAAATAAATAAATTTTTTGAAAACTAAAAATTGTATGTTAAACTTTTTCACTAGTTTAACATAAAATAATTTTTGTAGAATTTATAAAAGTGTTTTAATATTTTAAAATGAATTTATAAAAGTATAAGTAATATATATAATTGTCTTTGATAAAAAAAGGAATAAATCGGAAAAAACATTGCCAAGCCGGGACTCGAACCCGCGTGGATCAGCAGGTGAGCACCGGACACAACCACCTGGTCTAGACCAGTGGTTGTGTTTGGTTGCTGTTTATTTAGAATAAATACTAACATTAAAAACGTGTTCTTCCTCAAATAGCCCAATTCGAGCCCTAGATTTGAAATCGAGCGATTTACCCAATGTTAATCTAATTAATCATAGGGTAAATACTGGGTAGTTGCCGATTAACAAATCCCACAACAAAAATTAAACTTACAATCTCGTTTGATACAGAATCGATCGGTCAACCCTCGAAGTCAAACTCGAACCAAATATCAAGAGTAGTTGATTGTTAAGAGAAATTGGGGGTTTAGAAAGGATGAATGGCGAGTTGTAATGGTTTGGGAGCGTTCAATTTATACTAAAGCGAGGTGATTGATCGTATGGTAAGTTTGACGCGTCATTGATGATATGCACAACTAATTGACCATAATTGGTTCAAATTTACTGTAATTGTTTGTGTGTATGTTGTGGAATAGGCCGAAAATCACGTAATTAGTCCAATCCAGAACTTAAAACGCGTCTATATTTGTTAATTTTGGTGGTTAATTGTTACAGTTGACTTTCCAGTCAACTGAGAAGAACACAAATGTGGGTTTTAATAAATTTTGAGCTGGGATTCAACCAAGTATATGTGTAGACCAGATGGTGTGACGCGTGTGTGTGTGGGGGTTTGACTCGGGTTCGAAACCCAGGAGGAGCATTTCTTTTCTTTTTTTTTTTAAAACAGGAAAGGTATGAGGGTGTGTTGGGCCGGACTTGGGCCTTTTCTTCTGGTCTCCTGTTTCTGGGCTCCGACCTTCAAAGAAAGGAAGAGGGGTTTTGGGCTTAAAGGTTTGGGTTGAGGAGGGTTTAACTAACTAGTTTTATTTGTGTCAACATTATTGTTGTTGTTATTATTATTATTATTATTATTATACTTATATATATATACATATATATATAAGTTGTGTGGTCGGAAAAATAAAACTTAGGCACATTATGAATGATAAAAAATAAAATAAAATATACGTATTAGAATTTGCGATGTTACAGAAAGGGTCTTTGAGGATGTGGTGTTATATTGTTTATTGAATACTAATCATCATACCTGCTAGAATGCAAATGAACAAGATAATATATGCAAGTCTAATTAACTCTTTACGCTCTTAACATCTAGGTATGGGTTCAATGATTTGGGTCAGAGCTTTCAAATTTATATATGGCGCTGACATGGATACTGCCGGTGAGATAACTTTGACCTGGTGTCTTAGCTCAGACCATCTGGTTCTGAGGAAGTGTCGAACCAAACCGTTGAGAAAACCAAATCGAGTTTGGTTAACCGGGCTGATACACCCACTGAGTTGTCATCCGAATTGATGAAGTGGTAAGTCTTTTATGTATGTTCTGAAGAGGAAAGTAAGCTTGTTGTATCTGAACATTCTAATAGTGAAAATGATTTTGATTATCTGCCAACTTGTAACCTGGGGCTTAGGTGCAACATTGTAAAAGGAAAATTTCATTTAATTGGTCTATAAACACTCTAATTAACTAGGAATTAAGTTTAATGAACTCTTGAACATTAACTTCCTGAGTTCTTGATGGAGGGGATATTTAACCTGGGGCTTACTGCTACACTTATATATGGTGAAGTAAACTTTGGTTTGAAAAGCCTATATTTTTTATGAATTTTTATTATTTTTTGGATAAACGAGTTATTTACAGGGGGTAAAAGATTATCGATAATTAGTGTATTTAGTTAGCTTAGTAACTTATTTTATTTATATTTGTTGCAAAATTAATTGCTTGAATAATCACATGGTTTACTTACATTAACTCAGGATTATCTCATTGCTGTAGTGAACTTAGACGAGAGCATTAAAAACCATATTGCTGATGTTAATGTGACACAGCGACATTTTATCGGCCATTGCTGCCTCGGTTTCTGCTTGAGGTTGGTTATTGTGTTATGAAGTTATGTGACATAGTGACATTTTATCTTAGAAACGTATGTTGTTGTTTGTTTGTTTACATAACAGGTTAACATGTTGGTGAAGCAAACTGCAATGCCGAAGGCGCTGCAAAAAAATGCTTGTAAGGAGTTTTTACGGTTCCAGTTTCTTTTTCCTTTTGGTGTAAAATAGGCCCATAATGCGAATACATTAATTCAGTAATTCGAGATCAATAACATCATTTAATTGATTTTGATCACAGAATCGCAGGAGGGGTGTGGAGAAGAGGCAGCAACAAACCCACATTCGTATGCTTTTGTCTAATTTCTTGGTTATTATCGAATCTTTTTTTTTGTCTTCATTAGTGATGTCTAATTTCTTGGTTATTATCGTACACTGCCTCAGGCTCAACTGATACTATGACACACTGCATGCAATCAAGGTGAAATACATGGCTGCCCCTCTACAACAATAGCAACAGCAACAGAGGAGAGATGGGGCTCGATGGAATTTCAAGGGATCCGTTTGCAAGCTGATGCAGTTACCAAGGTCCATCTTTATCTATATAAAATCTTAAATTTGGGGAAATAGGTATTGCGGGTCAGCACAAATCTCTCAAAAAGCAAACTTTTTGAGCCGTTCAATTTTTCACCTCTTCAAAATTGCAATTTGAAGTTGCGCGAATCGGTTTTATTTACAAATGACTAGATCTTGCTAATGTTTGCTAAGGTTAAGAAAGTTGAAATTAATTAAGATTGTCCACAAGAGTCAACGAGAAGATATAATTTCAATTCAAATCAGATTGATGCCTTTAATCAGATGACTCGACTAATTTTTGGTTTATGATTGAGTTTTTGTCAATGATTACATGCTTAGCTGTTCAGGTAGGATTAATGAAAAAGTTTAATTTTATGATGCGTGTGCGCGGTGTGCCTAACTTAGAGTGGAGAAGTACCAAATGTGTTAACTGGGAAATGGAAACCTGATAGTGTAGGGTCTTGCTTGGTCACATGATTTTTTTCCATTATTTATCGCTAAACTGGAGAAAAATGTATGCACGCTTTAAGTTGAAAATTTTCTAGCTCATTTGTGTTAAGTGGTTTGTTTGGAATATGAGTATGTCTATAGTCTACTCTTTCATTTTAGTTTTTGTTGTTTCTTGTTAAAATTGTTGTATTTGAGCTTCTATAATTGTTACTGTTGCATTTAAGCTTTAGAACTTGTGCTGACATATGTTTGTAGGCTTTGTTACTGGCCTGATTACATCACAGGAATCTTAAGGGTGATGAATGGTATCTTTAACTAATTAATAAATAATATTGGTCATATTAATATTATTTCATTTGTTTTAGTTAACCAAAGTGAATTTGTTTGGATTTTTAAGGTGGTGGAGAAAGCAAAGGAGAGATTCTACTAAACTCGACCTTGAGGTAGATCATGCCAATCGCCCTTTATGGGCTTGTGCAGATGGAGGAATCTTTCTTGAGACCTCTCACTGTCGTTTTCGTTTAAACAAGCATACGATTTCTTATTGCTATTGCAAAACCTGTGTACAGGTAGTGTATGCCCATATAAAATTAGTATTAATGTTGGGTAAAAACCAACATATAATAGAAATATGTCATATGGGTCAGAAGGCACCTAAAAGGCGTAAATCCACCAAAGTTTTTCTATTTTAAAAAAAATAGATTATTATTTTTCTAATGACTTTTTAATGTTATTTGATGCTTAAAATTTTTCTTTACAAGAAAAGAAAAAGATCGGTTTCCCTTACTCAATATCATATTTGATGAAATTATCTTGGATAAAGTCATCTTTTAGAGTGCGACCACAAACGGTCCGTTATTTCGAGAGCCCCAGATATACTATTTAAGAAAAGCTTTTTTTTAAACATCAATTTAGGTCAAATATTTTTTTTGTATGTTTTTATGAACAAAAAATATTTAGAGAGCTAAAAGTGTATATTAATTTTGTTAGTAACAACTCATCTTGATGAATGAATACTTTGCTATCAGAATGCTCACTTATGATTTTAAAATGATTTACCAATGATGAATGAATTTATAAATATTTTTGTGTAAACCACATGATTTTGGTTGTGAGTTTCAAACACAAAGTTAATTTCACGGTTGGTATATTATGACCATGTGAGCATTTTACTTTATTGGCAATTTAAATGGCATGGGCTTCGTATTGATCTTACGTTGGGCTACACTGGCATGTATGAGGTAACAATAAGCATCAGTAATCCTTCTAACTATTAAATTTACGGTGGAGCATCGTAGTCATGGTTTTTTTATTTATTAAATTTACTTCTAACTAGGATGGGTCAGCAATAGAGAAGCTGCAAGTGAGTTAACAATAAGCATCACTAATCCTTATGCTGCAATTTATTTGAGTTCTTACGCTTAATCTTTTGGTTATTCATTCTATTTACGCTTGTTAGTGTTACTCTTGGGCCTAAAGGCAGTATGTAGTTCTGGAAAGATTTCATTGTGCACCAAAAATTGTTAATGATGGTGTTATTGTTGCCAAATAGTTACCCTCCATAACCAAAGATTTTTCTTTTAGTACGAATGTCCAAAAGTTTTATAGATTGGTTTGGTGGATTCTGAATTATGTGGTTTCCAGGTCATCTTTTGAATAAAACAAGAAAACAAAAGATGTTTGTGGAAGCTTTAACAATTCCGGGTCATAGTCAACTCGGTCAAACTGGTCAACCTTACTCGACAGTCTCAGTCAGCATTTGAGCGGATCAACTGGGTCAACATGAGTTGGCTGGTATTGCAAGTTAGTTATGAGATTACGGGAAGGTATATAAGATAAATGATATTTTATGACTATTATATACAATGTTGTAAATTTATGTCAATGTTAAAAACTTGTTCTCAGATCCCATTATGTGTAGAAATAAGTTACTGGTTTGAACCTTTTTTTTCAAATTTGAAGCATGTTTTATATCCATATTTTCCAAATTATAAAACGCTAAAGCCGTACATAATTTATGGTTTGGGACCAAACTGGTCCAAAAGTGGAAGCGTGTCATTTAGTTAGGTCTGGTCTATGTGTTATTTGTGTGGTTCAGTTAGATGATTCTCGTGTAATTGTTATTGTGACTCAAGATGGTATACTATTTGTAATATGAATGCTGTTTTCTTAAATTTATGCAAATTTTCATGAATTTACATGCACATATGTCATTCAGCTTGACTTTATGGTCAGCTATATGTCTTCAAATCATTTGAAGCTATGTTAATTCTGCTATGCCTGCAGATTGTTTGGTCTGCACTTAGCATTGCTTTCAAAAAAATAATAATAACAGTTAGATCTAAACAAAATATATATTCTAACTTTACAAGTATACTATTGGCTTAAGCTTGCCCTCACTGTAAGACTGTAAAAGATGCAAAGGTTTGCTTATGTTCATCAATGGCTTGATATGCTTAAAGTCAAAATGGGTCGGGTGGCTTGGATAATAATTTTATAATTCAAAATAGGTCTGATGGTTGGGTAACAAGTCAATATGGGTCGGGTGGTTTGGGTAACAAGTCAAAATTAACGGGTCGGTGGTTTGGGTAACAAGTCAATATGGGTCAGGTGGTTTGGGTAACAAGTCAAAACGGGTCGGTGGTTTAGGTAACAAGTCAAAATTGGTCCGGTTGTTCGACCCATAGTAAACATGTAAATGTTTACCATTCAATATTCTTTTGGAAACTATATCATTTCAATAATGATTTGAACTGTTGTTTTATTAAAAACCATTTAGAAGGTTTTATGCGTTTGGGTATATATGTATTAGATGGCTTGCGTACTTTGACCTGTTACATATTATGTTAATGTTTTAGTCTAACCCGTTTGAAAACAATGTGAAAATCACTTGCAACCACAACAAACAGATTAGAGGTTGAACGACTATGTTACAAAAATGGTTGAGCAGTTAATGTGTAGGTGACCCTTAATAAAAGCTATATCAACTAATTGGATGGAAAAACAGACGACTTATCCATTCTAAAAGGGATATACCCTGCATCAATCATCTCTTTATAATTTCATTGTTAGTTAAAATATTGTTATTACAAAATAACGAATTCTTGGTAGAAAAATTATGATGCTTTTCTGCCCTTTTAATTATTTTCTTTTGTATACTTCTGTTAGTTGTACGAATTAAGGAAGAATAATTCTAACAGAATATGTAACATTCTATATAGATCCCCTTCAGAAGTTAAATTCTATGTAGTTTATATAATTTTAAAATATGCATACATGCATCAACTTTGAAGCGAAACTAAACTAAACTGGGTAAAAACGGCTCTCAAACTGGCCAAACTGGTGTGGAACCGGAATCGAAAACCAATTTTCCATCTCTAGATAAACAAACAGAAATAAGTACCCCGTTATAAATCATCACCCGCCGCATCGCGCGGGTACCTTACTAGTATATACACACACACACACACACAATTGGTAGATTTTGATGTGAGGGAGAGTTACTGTAGTTATCACACGGCTGTCTGTCGCCCACGTGTCCACCGCTACAATCTCACGGCTGCGCATCATCCACCTGTTAGCGTCGACAATATGCAATTGGTTGAGCTTGGCGGTGGTTCTTATGTCATTGGTTAGCCATTTGTTTACAAAAAAATTGTGCCTTAAATAGATTCCCTCTCAGAAAAAGGGGCTAACTGAGAGTGGTGGTGGACACAAGGGAGGTAGTGGTGGAGGTGGTGGACACATTGGAGATTGTGGGGTGGAGCAAGCAAAGGAGGGGGAGGCAGCGGCGGGAGTGGACACGAGGGTGGAAGCGGCGGTACTGGTGGCGGGCAAGGCGAAATTGGAGGCGGAGGACATGGCGGCAACGGTGGAGGAAGTGGATGTGGTGGAACGAAATGAGTAGGTGTTAGCGGTGGTGGTGGACAGGCTGACGACAGTTGACGTAGAGGAAGCAACAGAGGTGGTGGTGGCGGATGACGTGGTGGTTAACGTGGTTGGTGAGGGAGTGTAAGCTTCAGAGATGTTAAATGCGAGTACAGGGTGTGGTTTGGGGTTTTTATTCCTAATGTTTATTAAGTGGTTTTGCAAAACCATTTAACAAAATGGTGGATGCCTAGCAGATGGTGACAAAATTAGTTCTATTGAGCTTGCTTTTGATTTCATTTACCGAAATACACCTACCTAATACATAGTTCTAAATAATGTCTATGTAATAATTTAATGTTAAAATATATTATGTAAAACTCTAAACAAATAGAACCGAAGTAAAAGAAAAAATTATGTGCATATAGTATTCTTAAAAAAAACCTCACATAAAATAATGTTAAAGGGTCGATTTAAGGGTTATGTGCACGATACAGTGAACAACTAGCCACCACGCAAAAGCTATTTTTCCGTAGTTAATGTCATTATCATAACACGTGTACCGTAATTGCAAACGCTACGTTGTCGCTGCAGCGCGCGACATCGTATAAAACTAGTTATACCTACATTTAACAGACCCTTCCCTGACTTGTTTACAATTTACAAGATCAGCCCCTATACAATGAATTATTGACACACTAGACCCTGTACTATTTACTACATATCAATACTCTCCCCTTAAAGATTCTTGTCCTCAAGAATCAAATCAAAGGAACCTCACTAATTTGGACATCTTGAAAACACAGCTGGAACACGAATTTTATTCTTAGTCAGGAGGATGATTTTTTCCAAGGAATAATGTTTGAACTGTTATCCCTTGTTTCCTTTCAATTAAAATCCTCTCCAAATAAGCAATGAATTCCCTTATGTTGGATCAGTATGCTCTTTGTCAGTTGCTTGCTTATGAACGCTTATGTGTTTTGCAAGTTTTGCACAGCGGAATAAGTTATAAAGTTTCACTATAAACAGAAGTTATTACTTCCACTGGATGTTTATAAACTAAAGACAGTTAATGAGAATCTAAGTATTGAATGTATATGACAATAAATAAGCAAATAGATTCTCAGATTATTAAATGGAATTTCAAGTAATAGCTCTGAAGGATTTCAGTTTTTCAATTAAAATCAATGTCTAAAACAGAGGGATTAACCTATCTATTTATAGACAAACAAATACATGAACCTTGTTACAAAAGCAAGTCTGCAACAAGTTGCAGTCTTGGAACTTGTACAAAAGATAAAGTAATAATAAACTACTAAACTACTGAAACATAAGGGCGGTGGAAAGATTCTATTACAAGTGCTGATGAGTGACAAACTACTGATGAGTAGTTTGTCTTAAGCAATTCTTTAGTTGACTTGTCTGGTTTGACTTCAGAACTTCTGATCTTTACTCTTCAGTACTTGTTGAATCCTTCTTCAGTACTTGTGTCTTGTTTCTTCAGTAGTTTCATACTTAGAGTATTTTGGCAGAAGTAGGAATTAGACCAAGGTTAGCAAAAGAGGTATTAACAATCCTTTTTGTCCTTACAATCTCCCCCTGGATTGATGAAGCCAAAACCTTATCTAATTCTTTATTGTCTTCTTTTGTCTTCAAGTATCTTCCAGATTTCTCTGAACATGGAAGTCTTGAGTTGGTTCAGTTGTTCATTTGTGAGAGATCCTTGTCCAGGTTCAAGATGTTGAATTGTAAGCAAGTCTTGTGTAGATAGATTTTTCAGTTCATTCATAGATTTGAAGGCCTTGCTTGAATGATCTCTCCTTGTCACTAATACTGAGTTGGAATTAGTAAATGACCATCTCATAATCAGAACTTTAGATTTGTCAAAATCTAAAGTGTAAGGGACCATGCTGGATCCCTGGGATGTTCCTGAGTATGGGATGTTTTCTACTTCAGTGACCCTTAGGTGGGATTCTCTTCCTTCTTCTGTTTGCACCACATTAGGTATATCAAAGGTAGGTAAATGATGTTCAGTGATTACCTTTGTGTGCAGTTTATCAGTTATAGTCTTCTGAATTTGGTAAGCAAATGTTGAAGGATCCCTGAATTGTGTTAGCAGAGGTTTTTCTTCAATCACAAAGTCTCCTTGTACAACTGTATTGCCTTCAAGCAACACCATCTTGAAATCAGTCTTTGTGACCTCCTTTTGCTTCTTCTTGGTAGCAGGCTTTGATTGTCTTGGACCAGAAGTTTTAACTACTGAAGTTGACACTTCAGAAGTTTTGTACTTCTCTGGATTTGCAGCCTTGTCAGCCTTGAATCTTTTATATGTGTCAAATAATTTATCTTCTCTCCATTTTGACACTGAGGCTTTTGAACCAAAATCATTGGCTACCAGTTCATCTATTATCTCAGCTCTCTTTGCCCTTCTGTCTTTTTCAGTGGCAATCTTGTCAGCTGAGAATTTGTTTTAGGATCGTAATCACGAACCGTGATCTCACGAATACCAACCGTAGGGTGTGGAATCCCCTACGGTTGTGCAAAATGATTCAGAAATAAATGTAAACAATCATGATGAAAACAGATAACGAATCACCGATCAATTTCCATAACTTTACTCATGTATTAGATCAAATATCAACAATTACACATGAAATCCTAGACCTAATACAGAGAATATCACACACTCAAACTAGGGAAAAGCTCCAAATGATAACCCACTTCAAAATAACTAACTTTTCCCTATTTATAGACTTCCCACCTTCGCCCCTTTCATGAGGTCGAAGGTGTTCATTCGACCCTTTAAGGGTTCGAATGAAGCCTCTTCAACAATAAATCTTCATTCGACCAGTAATAAACTACATTCCACCATCTGACAGGTCGAATGTAACTTCAAGCTAAATTCTTGGTCGTTTTTCTGATTATCTGAACCTTCGACATTCAGTACTGGATCACTAGCTGGGGACATACATGAATAATGCACTTACAATCTCCCCATTGGACCTAGCTAGTGATGTACCAAATCAGAAAGTTATCAATTCTTCAAGTCCTGCATTCATCATCTTGAATGATTTGAAAACTTTCTATCTTCATGCACGTTTGTTTCGAGGTTCTTGTCTATCTTTGCAGTAAGCTTCAAAATCTTTGACAGACTCAAGAAATCTTGGCTTTATCATTTGTTGGTCCAGAGATGAAGACATAAATCTATCTTGGATTCTTCGATATGCAGTCTTTTCTTTAACAATCTCTGACTAGTTTCTGTTGTTCTAGTGATCTTGATGTTCAGGTTTGGGTCTTGTCCAGTTACACGCTTTGTCGATGAGTCTTGAGAAGTGCACCTGTTGTGTTTGATTCTGCATAAAAATTTACTAAAAACTGCACAAACTACAACCAGCATTAGACACGACAAAAAT
The DNA here is from genome assembly GCA_028751855.1 of Ambrosia trifida. Lineage (NCBI taxonomy): Eukaryota > Viridiplantae > Streptophyta > Magnoliopsida > Asterales > Asteraceae > Ambrosia > Ambrosia trifida. The sequence goes on from CM054130.1 coordinate 67,439,160, forward strand.
CTCGGAAGTATTCTTCACATTCCTTTTGACCCTTAATAGTTCTACCCCTGAACTATTAAACATTTTTCATTTGCACCAGAAACTTGAAAATTTGCAACTTTTTCAACTTTTAAGTATCTGAGCATTCATATTAAGTATCTCATCATCGGTTATCGAAAATAAAGTAGAAACAAAACATTTTGATTTTTCAAAGTTTATGCTAAAACACACCAAAAATCTTTTTGAATTTTTAAATGGAATTGCATAAAAGTAAACTGAACATATTTTTGTGAATTTTCCGGTAAGAGGATCATATCAGTATTGAAACAGTCAGTCAAAACTCTTTTTGATCAATTTTCTGTTTTTGACATTAAGCATCCTACAACCATTACCGGTATGTTTGTCCACTTAAACTCAAAATCATTATTCATTGTTCAGCACTTCAGATACATTATGGTAATATTAGATACTGAAAAATCTATGGTCCCCGCACACGCGACACATTCCCGTATCAATAATTGCACAAAGTTTCATCGTAACGCGTGATTATATTGTAGTTATCCGTTAGTTACAAGGTATGAGGCACAGCGGTGACAGGTTAGCAAATTAATGCTTCAAATTGACTTATGCACTCAACCAGGGTGAGGAATAATATCATACATGATTTTCATCATAGTACTGATACGATGCATTAGATAATCTTTGATTATCATCACACATATTAAGTTCCTCATTCGGTAACTTAAGGTTTTGTCATTAAAGATCTTTTATTAAGATACCCTGACTGATCTAGGTCCGTAAATCAATACGACTAAAGATCAGTTAGGCTATCCCCAGATAACTAACAATATAACGACCCGAAACCTCCGATTTTGGCAATCTATCAAACGAAATTTCGGTACCAAGACCATATACCAACGAGACGTAGATCCACATGATTATTAGTTAATGTTTTTAGGTTTATATCACCATGCTGAACTTTAACCTTTGATTTCAAGCCTACCAATATATAATTGTAGTGGCTACTCAATGTTTTTTCATACATTTTGTTTTCAGAGTAATCTGACAGTCCACTGATTTACTATCATTTCCTCTTTTATTCTAGGAAAACTCATTTTGGATTTTCTAAATTTTTATTTATATTTTTTTTTTGAAATTTTCTCCCCCTAAAAATCTAAAAATAAGCATATTTTTGGATTTTTTAAACTTTTTTGAAGAAAAACAAAATAAAATGATATCCGATGAGGTTTACTTATTCAGTTTTAAAAACCATTTTCCCACTCAGATTACTTGACTCACTTTGTTCTTTCAACAAGTAAAGTCATTGACAAAGATAAGAGAGTTTAGAATAAACCGTTTTGTCTCATCTGTTGTAGAAATCCAAAACCTGAGAGCAATTGCATGAAAGTGCAACGTTTTCCGACTTCACAGGTAGGAAACAGACGAAAAACACTCTCCTTTCTTTTGAAATCATGTTTTCCTTTTTCATATTCCTTTCTTTGACCTTCACCTCTCCAATAAATAGCTTGTATATAGATGCTCCACTATCAACTATCAAAAGATAACTAACAGGTCTGTCTGGAACAATCTGCACACTTGTTAAACAATTAGCACGAGAGAGGCACCCATCCCTTCACAATGATGGGTCGTCCAAGGTCATCAATCCTCGGAACATCAATCCATTCCCCTTTTGAAAAATCAATTAGTTTTTCAATTGATTGATTTGAAGTAGAAATTTCTATTGATTTAGAAAGTGATTTGGGTTTCCAAACACGTTCAGAGTTTATTTTAGTTTTTGTTGAAATCGTTTTGATTGTTAACTTTTCAGGTTTCATGTTTGACACCTGCTTCTGAACTTTGTTTGGAACCTTCTCAGACTTAACTGATAAAGATCTAGGTTTAGAGTTATTCTTAGGCTTAGCCTTAGAACTCCCCCTTACCTTAGCAACCGTTTCACTATCTACATTTTTGTTCAAGGCAATCTTGTTTCGACTGTCATACACAACCCGTTTCCCCGTTTGTTTCTTGAGTTGCTTTGGGGATACAGGCTTTTTGACATTGCCTGAATTTTTAGCAAATTTCACTTCGGTCTTTTTCTGTTTAACATACGGACAGACAGCAACTAAATGCCGACACTCTCCGCAGTTATAACAAGACCTATATTCCACAAAATCACATGCATACCCTTCGTCCCAATACCAGTAGGGACAATAAGCAGCAATATGAACAACTTCACCACATTCAAAACAACTTCTCCATTCAACATAACCATGAAAATACTATGGTGAGTTGTTTCTCCAATAAACATCAAATCGAGAGTGACATTGAGAATCATTGCCTTTCGATTTGTTTGGTTTTGGTCCTTTTGCCCTAGGATTTTTCTTTTTGTTCTCAGGCTGATCCTTTTTATTCTCATGTTGGTTAGGACTGAATTCAAAATGTAAATGATCAAATTGATTTCTAAATTGATTTATCAAATCATTATTATCGACAAAGATACATTTAAGTAACGATTGTTCGATATTATCAATTGGAAAATCTTTATTGAAAATCAATTTGTCCTGTCCTACCAACAAATAGGATCCTTCAATTCCTTCAGGAAACTTGAATATAGGTTTTTCTTCAGATTCAGTTTCTGAAGTGACAAACACATTTTCATTTTTCACTTCAAGTTTTGATTTCACCTCAGAATTAGAATCAACAACACAAGGTGTTGTGATTTCCAACTCTGATGTGGAATTATTCTTTGAAATGGTGTTATGAAGTTCTGAAATCTCTTTCTTAAAAGATTCAATTTGATTCATAAAATTTCTTTCATTATTTGCCAAAATTTTATTTTCAATTTGAAATCTTTCAAGTTTATTTGTTAAGTTCTGTTTGTCCTCAAGAAGTTTCAGCACTTCATTTTTCAATTTGACACAATCAGAACAATTAGCATATTTAGCATTGAATTTTACCTTAGTGTCTGAATTATTACCATTCTCAGAACCATTCTCAGAATTTTCATCAACATTTGATGCATCACTTTCTCTTGATTCACTCTGTTCTGAACTCGTATCTGAACTGAAATCACTCTTTGACAATTCACTTGAATAATCATTCCCCATTTGTTTGACAAGACACACAACATTATTTTTAACACTTTCTATGTTAACACACTCATTCACATTAACCATTTTATCAATTGGTTGCACAGCTGGTCGTGTAACAGATTGTTGAATCATAGATGCAACAACTTGTTCCCATGTTAGCTTTTGTTGCAGTGAAGCTTTTATCTGATCATCAGTTCTTGACATAGCCAAGTAATTTATCATTTTTCAACAAAAAAAATTTTACACCTTAAAATTTGAAAAATATTATCCAAATATTCGTGGGTTCGAACTTGAAAAATATAGTCTTATTCGACCTTTTACAAGGGTCGAATGTACCTCTGTCTTGGTTCGACCTCAAGAATGAAAATCTTTGAAAATCAGATTCTACGTTCGACCTTTTCCAAAAGATCGTGTGGGCGAATGTGGAATTTAGTCCAGATTCGACCGTTTCTAAAGACTCGAATGTAGAAAGTAACAAACTCGTTTCACTTTCGACCAAGTTAATCCACTTTCGACCACCCGATTGGTCGAATGTAACACAGATGGTCGAATAAACAACAACACACTAAAAATTTCTAGGTTCGACCAAAATACACTCCACGTTCGACCAGAAAAGGCTAGGTTTGACCCTCAAATCTTACATTCGACCGTTTCAGGTCTATTCATTATCTTCAACCTCAAGAACACGAATCTGATCGGTTTTTGACAGAATTTTCACCAAATGTAATGAAATTTGATAGGTTTTGTTCGGATTTGAATTTAGACAAACATTTGTGAAAGGATATTTGAAAACAACATCAAATTCAACTCCAATTTAATCAAAAACCATGTTTTTATGAAAAGCTTCAAAATTTCTTGGGTTTTGATCTTTAAACCAGAATTCTAATCTGTTTTCATCAATTCAGATCAATTTGCAATCGTGAAATCGAGCCTAAGCTCTGATACCAATTGAGAATTCGTTTTAGGATCGTAATCACGAACCGTGATCTCACGAATACCAACCGTAGGGTGCGGAATCCCCTCCGGTTGTGCAAAATGATTCAGAAATAAACGAAAATGATCGTGACGAAAACAGATAACGAATCACTGAGCAATTTCCATAACTTTACTCGTGTATTAGATCAAATATCAACAATTACACATGAAATCTAGACCTAATACAGAGAATATCACACACTCAAACTAGGGAAAAGCTCCAAATAATAACCCACTTCAAAATAACTAACTTTTCCCTATTTATAGACTTCCCATCATCACTATAACACCCCAACCGATGGCGGAAACATCGGGATGTCACGTATTGATGATTGTTCAGTAGCTCATGGTGAATAATAAATTTCATTAAATAATTTAAATACGTTACATACAATTGTTCTAAAAACTTGTACATCATATTGAATAAAACTATACAAATATCTTCAAGCATCAAATCAAATCTTCAAGCAAGTAGAACCTGAAACATGTTAAGTTGAAAATATTTTGGGTCAACAAAAGTTGGTGAGAATTACATAGATTTTGATAATCGAATAAAATTGTTGTGCAATTCATGTGTCATGGCAATCTAGTCCATATGCGAAAACATACTAGAAGTAAATCGAGTGCATAATCAACCTTGTGACTGTTGCATTGTGGTACATCCCATACGCTCATGGTTCACTCGTTTATATTGCAGTAACAAACACCCACGTAACCTTTGTAGGAGGCACGTATCCGGGTGGGATTGTCAGTCCAATAGATCTATCAATGTATACCGTTTGGCTGATGAATGTTTATGCTAGAATTGTGCTTACCCTAGTCATGTTCAAGACATAATGCAACATAGAAATACACATAGACACATTGATGATTGAATTGCATAAATATTGTTGTAACATGTTTCACCCCAAAAATGGTGATAAATAGAAAAGGGGCTATGTAAAACTCACCTTAGCAAATTGTTGTATCTGTTGAAAAATTGAATAATGGTGTTGCCCAAATGTATCAAGTATCACCCTATAATAAGGTAATAAATATGTCTAAGTCTATCAAGTCTACAAATGTATAAGTTTCTAGGGCTTCGAATTGGGGATAAATGCTTGTTTGATTAATATCAAAAATGTTTGATAATTGAGGGAATATTAATAATTAAATAACCAAAAATCTTTTTATGAATTTTGAATCTAAGATGGTCACAATAATCTGTTTAAAGCATAAAAATAATTTTTACAAAATTATTTTCCTTAAAATAGAATATTAAATCTATTTATAACAGATTGTCAAAATTTAACTTTAATATTTAAAAATATTAAAATTAAAGAATTATTAGTTTAAAATTATATTTCTGTTACAAATAATCAGAAATAATTTCTATAAAATTTTGGTGCAAAAATATTAAAAATTGGATTTATTATGATTTAATTATGATTAAAACTAACAAAAATTGATTAAAAATATTAAATAAATGATTTTTCTGAAATAAAAATCATTTCAGAAAAGTTTATTGTTATATAAACTTAGAATAATTTTTGTGGAAATTAATAAGATCGTTTTGATATTTTTATAGATTTTTATAAATAAAATAGAATAAACTTGATTTATTTATTATATATATTAAATAAATAAATTTTTGAAAACTAAATCTTGTGAGTTAAACCTTTTTATTAGTTTTAACAAAAAATATTTTTTGTAGAATTTTTAAAAGGGTTTTAATAATTTAAAACGAATTTTATAAAATGTAAGTAACATATGTATTTTATTTGTTCTTAAAATAAAACAACAAAAAGAGAGAAAAAATAAACGCCATAGCCGGGGATCGAACCCGGGTGGCTCTGTTGAAGGGTAGCAGTCCCACTTGTTCTAGACCAGTGGTTGTGATTGTTTTCTGTTCGTTTAATATATAAAGGTTATCTGAATCGTTGTTTTTCCCCAAATCTAGTTTCGAGCCCTAGATTTCCCAATCAAGCGATTTACCCAATGTTAATCTAATTAATCATAGGGTAAATACTGTGTAGAGGCCGATGATCAAAACCCACTAAATCAATTAAACTTACAAAGCTGTTATGATGACGATTGATCGGTCAACCTTGTAAGTCAAAAGCACGATCGCAAATCAAGATCAGAGTGTTATTGTGAAGAATTGGAGATTGAGAGAGATGAAATGGCGAGTTAGGAATGCTCGTGAACGATCAATTTATAGTGTAATCGTCTGGAACGATGAATTGGTAAGGTTGACTTAGCCTTGAATGTTTGACGCGTCGATTATCAATAATTGGTATGTTTTGATTGCTAATTGAACGTGTAGAGACTTGTGTTAGGCCGGTAATCACGTTGTGAAGACAATCATAGGTAAATTTCGAGTCAAAGGTGGTGATTTTGGAAAGTCATTGATGCACAGTTGACTTTCTAAGTCAACTGTGAGAATTGTAAGATAGTGTTATAATTATAAGGATCCGGATTTGAAACAAGTGAGTCGGCTAGAGCAGTTGGTTTGTGGTGTGTGTGTTAAGCCTTGGACGGCCTTCTGCCCGGGTTCGAATCCCGGCAGAAGCAAGATTTTTTTTTTTTTTTTTTTTTTTTTTTTTTTTTTTTTTTTTATAACAGCAAAGGGGGTTGGGCCGGACCAGAGGTGTGGGCTGGGCTCAGATGTTTGGGCTTCAGAAAATGTAAAAGGAAAAGGGGTTTCGGGCTTAAAGGTTTGGGTTAAAGGTTTCTAAATAGGTGGGTTTTTATTGTTTTTGTTTTGTAAAAGAAATCCAATGTTTATTATTATATATATATATATATATATATACATATGTGTTAAGCATATTAAGGATAAAATATATATAATGAGGGTTTTATGTATAAAAATTTGGGAAAAAATTTTGTGATGTTACAGTCTCCCCTACTTTTAGGAACTTCGTCCCGAAGTTAAGAGAAAAATACCAGGTTTACAATTGGTCAATTACCGAAAACCTTGATAAAATTTCACACTACCTTAACGTACATGTATATTCATGATTACGTTCCGGACCGTAATTACCAATTTACCTTACGTTAGGGTTTTGCGTCCTTTTATGACTCTACCGATTGTTGAGTAGGTTCGATAGCCTCCACCAGTCGTTGAGCAGGTTGTAGGGCCTCTCTTGACTGTTGGAAAGACTTGATGACCTCCACCAATCGTTGAGTAGGTTGTTTGGTAGTCAACTAATTGTCGTACAAGTAAGCAAGTATGATTATAGATATAGCACTAAGTTCACATTCAAACAAGCATGTACTCAGATGTTATGATAATACTCGAATTTATTTCTTGAATTAAAAAGTGTCATTACATAGAATTTAAAGAGAAAAATAGATATCATTCAAATGGTGGGGTTTGCTGTTAAGTAGCTGGAGGGTCTCAAGCGGGGTTATTTGGAGCATCAAGAGCGTTTGTAGCAGGGATTCGACAAGCATCTGCAAGATGCCCATACCTTTGACAATTGGTGCACTGTCGGCAGGGTACTTGAGTTGGATGGTGATACTGGCAGGTGTCACACTTAGGTAGCTTCCCGTTGTATTGTTTCTTGTTGGGTGGGGCAGTGGTGTCTAGTGCAAAATTCCTGACCTTACACTTCCCGTTGGTTGAGGCCTCGGTTTTGATTTCAACGGCAGGTTGGGGAGTATCCTTTTTCTTTTCCCCTTTACGAGTCAGGGTTCCTGCCTTCACATGGTTATCTGTTAGGGTGGCAGCCAAACGTTTTGCTTCCTCCAAAGTAGTAGGGTTCCTTCCCCACACCGTGTCTTGAATCTGCATCGGTAAGCCACCAATGTATTTTTCGATCGCAATGGGCAAAGGGGTGACTTTGTGGGGTAGCAGTAAGCTAAGTTCGTAAAAACGAGTGTTGTAAGAAAGGTTTTCCCCACTGTCTTGAGCAAGATCATGAAATTCATCTTCCAGCTTCTTAATTTCATTACGAGGACAGAACTCTGCCTTCATAAAGTCTTTAACTTGATCCCAGGTTAAGGCTAGTGCAGCTTCAGCTCCGCGAGTGCGTTTTTCCTCATTCCACCAAGTGAGTGCTCGTTTGTGAAGAACACTCATGGCATAACGAACCTTAAAGTTGTCGGGGCACTCACTGTTAATGAAGGTATTCTCAATACCCTCAAACCATTGTAGAAGTCCTGTAGCTCCTTCTTCTCCACTGAACCTTGGGGGATTGCAAGAATTAAAGTGCTTAAGGGTACAGGCTGGAAGACCATTCCCATTCCCGTTGTGATTTCCATTTCCATTCCTGTTGCCGTTGCCGTTCCCGTTGCCGTTCAACTGGATGACTTGAGCTAGTGAGTTGGGAACCAGAGTTGCGATTTGCTGCGCCATTTGTTGAGAAATGATTGCAGCCAGTTGAGCATCAACTCCATTGTTGTTTTTGTTGTTGTTGTGGTTAGTATCGTGGTTATGATTGTGATTGCTACTCCCTTCATCATGATTTTCACCACTGTTAAGACGAGCACTGCGACGTGGAGGCATAATCTGAAAGAGACACAATGAATGAGGTTATATAAGGAATGTAATCATTTATCCAACGAATAAATGAAAACGTTGACTTATCAAAGATTCTAGATTCTAATAACATATGAAGACATGCTTTAGCCTATAAGTGAACACTCATCCCGAGAATTCCCAGGTAGCCATCCGGGTCCCTCGTCTGATTGGGATATATGCGCAATGCCAGCCTAGACAGAAGACTCAGAATACAGGCGTTCACCCTTCCAGATTGCACCTGTTCGTTATTAAAATCTAGAACTTCGACGAGATCTTAAGGTGGTTCAGGTTAAACCTGAGGATTTTGCCCTATTAAACTAAGAGTAGACCCAGTGATGGAAAGCAACCTTCTTGTAAGGATGAAAGTAGGGATAAGAAGTAGGAGGGAGATAGAGTATAGCAAGTAGAAGAAGCAAGTACTGGTTAAATCCTATGGTTATAGACTAGATTATTTTTCTAATAACCTAATTCCCTATAACCATGGCTTTGATACCAATCTATAACACCCCAACCGATGGCGGAAACATCGGGATGTCACGTATTGATGATTGTTCAGTAGCTCATGGTGAATAATAAATTTCATTAAATAATTTAAATAAGTTACATACAATTGTTCTAAAAACTTGTACATCAAATTGAATAAAACTATACAAATATCTTCAAGCATCAAATCAAATCTTCAAGCAAGTAGAACCTGAAACATGTTAAGTTGAAAATATTTTGGGTCAACAAAAGTTGGTGAGAATTACATAGATTTTGATAATCGAATAAAATTGTTGTGCAATTCATGTGTCATGGCAATCTAGTCCATATGCGAAAACATACTAGAAGTAAATCGAGTGCATAATCAACCTTGTGACTGTTGCATTGTGGTACATCCCATACGCTCATGGTTCACTCGTTTATATTGCAGTAAGAAACACCCACGTAACCTTTGTAGGAGGCACGTATCCGGGTGGGATTGTCAGTCCAATAGATCTATCAATGTATACCGTTTGGCTGATGAATGTTTATGCTAGAATTGTGCTTACCCTAGTCATGTTCAAGACATAATGCAACATAGAAATACACATAGACACATTGATGATTGAATTGCATAAATATTGTTGTAACATGTTTCATCCCAAAAATGGTGATAAATAGAAAAGGGGCTATGTAAAACTCACCTTAGCAAATTGTTGTATCTGTTGAAAAATTGAATAATGGTGTTGCCCAAATGTATCAAGTATCACCCTATAATAAGGTAATTAATATGTCTAAGTCTATCAAGTCTACAAATGTATAAGTTTCTAGGGCTTCGAATTGGGGATAAATGCTTGTTTGATTAATATCAAAAATGTTTGATAATTGAGGGAATATTAATAAATAAATAACCAAAAATCTTTTTATGAATTTTGAATCTAAGATGGTCACAATAATGTGTTTAAAGCATAAAAATAATTTTTACAAAATTATTATCTTTAAAATAGAATATTAAATCTATTTATAACAGATTGTCAAAATTTAACTTTAATATTTAAAAATATTAAAATTAAAGAAATATTAGTTTAAAATTATATTTCTGTTACAAATAATCAGAAATAATTTCTATAAAATTTTGGTGCAAAAATATTAAAAATTGGATTTATTATGATTTAATTATGATTAAAACTAACAAAAATTGATTAAAAATATTAAATAAATGATTTTTCTGAAATAAAAATCATTTCAAAAACGTTTATTGTTATATAAACTTAGAATAATTTTTGTGGAAATTAATAAGATCGTTTTGATATTTTTATAGATTTTTATAAATAAAATAGAATAAACTTGATTTATTTATTATATATATTAAATAAATAAATTTCTGAAAACTAAAAATTGTGAGTTAAACCTTTTTATCAATTTTAACTAAAAATAATTTTTGTAGAATTTTTAAAAGGGTTTTAATAATATAAACGAATTTTATAAAATGTAAGTAACATATGTATTTTATTTGTTCTTAAAATAAAACAACAAAAAGAGAGAAAAAATAAACGCCATAGCCGGGGATCGAACCCGGGTGGCTCTGTTGAAGGGTAGCAGTCACAACCACTTGGTCTAGACCAGTGGTTGTGATTGTTTTCTGTTCGTTTAATATATAAAGGTTATCTGAATCGTTGTTTTTCCCCAAATCTAGTTTCGAGCCCTAGATTTCCCAATCAAGCGATTTACCCAATGTTAATCTAATTAATCATAGGGTAAATACTGTGTAGAGGCCGATGATCAAAACCCACTAAATCAATTAAACTTACAAAGCTGTTATGATGACGATTGATCGGTCAACCTTGAAAGTCAAAAGCACGATCGCAAATCAAGATCAGACTGTTATTGTGAAGAATTGGAGATTGAGAGAGATGAAATGGCGAGTTAGGAATGCTCGTGAACGATCAATTTATAGTGTAATCGTCTGGAACGATGAATTGGTAAGGTTGACTTAGCCTTGAATGTTTGACGCGTCGATTATCAATAATTGGTATGTTTTGATTGCTAATTGAACGTGTAGAGACTTGTGTTAGGCCGGTAATCACGTTGTGAAGACAATCATAGGTAAATTTCGAGTCAAAGGTGGTGATTTTGGAAAGTCATTGATGCACAGTTGACTTTCTAAGTCAACTGTGAGAATTGTAAGATAGTGTTATAATTATAAGGATCCGGATTTGAAACAAGTGAGTCGGCTAGAGCAGTTGGTTTGTGGTGTGTGTGTTAAGCCTTGGACGGCCTTCTGCCCGGGTTCGAATCCCGGCAGAAGCAAGATTTTTTTTTTTTTTTTTTTTTTTTTTTTTTTTTTTTTTATAACAGCAAAGGGGGTTGGGCCGGACCAGAGGTGTGGGCTGGGCTCAGATGTTTGGGCTTCAGAAAATGTAAAAGGAAAAGGGGTTTTGGGCTTAAAGGTTTGGGTTAAAGGTTTCTAAATAGGTGGGTTTTTATTGTTTTTGTTTTGTAAAAGAAATCCAATGTTTATTATTATTATTATTATCATTATTATTATTATATATATATATATATATATACACACATATGTGTTAAGCATATTAAGGATAAAATATATATAATGAGGGTTTTATGTATAAAAATTTGGGGAAAAATTTTGTGATGTTACAATCACCCCTTTCATGAGGTCGAAGGTGTTCATTCGACCCTTTAAGGGTTCAAATGAAGCCTTCTTCAACAATCACTCTTCATTCGTCCAGTAATAAACTACATTCGACCATCCGACAGGTCGAATGTAACTTCAAGCTAAATTCTTGGTCGTTTTTCTGATTATCTGAACCTTCGACATTCAGTACTGGATCACTAGCTGGGGACATACATGAATAATGCACTTACATCAGCAACAAGTTGAGCTTTTCTTGTAAGCTCATCTATGGAGAGCCATTTGAGTGAATAAGCTTTAGTCTTGCTGTTCTTTGTAATGAAAGACATCAGTTGTTGTCTTTTGTCTTTTTCAGTAACTCTTTCTATTGCAGCTTGTTTATTTAACTCTTCTTCATAAGCTTTGAGCTTTTCAGTGTAGCTCATGTCTTCCCTTGTTTCTAGGCTGTTCCAGATCTCATCTTCCTTAGCCTTCTTTTGTGCTGCAAGTAGACTCTTCTCCAGTAATTCTTTAGACATTGAGATAGGAGAAGGGTTTAGTATAGGCATTTGATTGGTTGCAGGCCTTGGAATAGGAGTTGGAATGTCTTTAGTTGCCATAGAAGGCTCTTCAGTTTGAATGTTGGAAGTGTTAACTGCTGAAGGGTTGATAGAAGTATCAACTACTGAAGGATTGTCTTCAATACTTTTAGAGTCTTCAGAAGTTTCTTCATTGAGGCCTTGGGAAGTTTTAGCTTCAACTTCAGTTCCAGAAAGAAGCCTATCTTGATCTTCTAAGTCTTTTTGGGCTTTTTCTTTCTGTTGTTGTTTTTGTAGAGCCACTCTTGCCTTTATCCTGGCTTCCAGTGACTCTCTTGGTTCCTTAATCTTCTCCCCCTTTTTGGCTTCATCCTCTTCTGGAAGCCTGCCAGGTTGAGAAGTTCTACCAGATAACTTTGCAAGCTGTCTTGTATTGTTGTCAATTTTGTTGGACATCTCACTTACTTTGTGGTTTATCACCTCAAATTGAGTTGTGGTTTTCAACTTCCAAGAAGTTGTGAAAGATTTGAGGTGATTGGTTATGAGGGTGTTCATCATCTCGTATAGGGGACCATCTGGGCTGCATAGGTGGTTCAAGTCTATGCTAGATGACCCAGGGAATTGGGTAGGCATTTTTAGTGGGGGGGGGGGGGTGTTTTTGGGTGATCTTCAGAGTGTACTGAAGATGCCGCTTTAGGGGAATCAGGGATTAAGTGGTCTTTAACCTGATCTGTTGTGACCAGCTCTTTGAGCTTAGAGACACCAGATTCAGGACCTTCAAAAGCAGCCGTCAATTCATGTTTTGTGGAGTGTGAATCATCATCTAAATTGATGGAATCATCTGAATCCCTGATGATATCCTCAATGAGGACATTATCAGTTGTACCATGAGCTAGGCCCAACCCAGTTGTCTCATGAACCTCTGTTTCTTGGTTCTGAGTATTTCCTACCTCAGGCATAAAGCCTTCATCAGTAGTTGCCACAAGTGAGGTCTTAGAAATGTTACTTTTTTCCTCAGATCCACCACTGGGTGGTAAATGAGTAGTAGTAGCCTCAAATGCACCTAAAGTCTCTAATTTTGGACTTAGAAACCTTGGTTTATCCTCATCTCTTGGGATAGGGCTAATGACATCCACATCCATGTCAACTTCTGATGGTGCTTCCCCTGTTTGATGTGGTTGTTGGGGAATGACATGTTCTGATGGGATTGTCTCTCTTAGCCCAGAGAGAAGTTTGGAAATTTCAATGGTTGTGTGTGATGGTTCTGGTTCAGCAGTTTGGATTAAAGGTTCAACAGTTTCAAAAGAAGGATCCGTAGTTATGGTCTTTTTAAATTTCTTTCTTTTAAAAAGAATGGTAATGGGTGCTCTTTTGGGGGTTTGAGATGGATGAGACTTAGAGGATGTTTCAGTCACATCTTTGACAAGTGCAGATTGCACATCAACAGTTTCAGGCATCTCAATTTCCTGAACTGCCTTTCTTTTAAGGTTGGTGGGTTTAGGTTTTTGTTGTTTTGTTTTCTTGGCCTTTTTGGGTGAGGGTTTGGAAGATGGTGGTTCCATGGGGACTGTTTCTGGTTCCCATTGGTCATCTTCTGGCCAGGCAGCCGGTTTGTTATGCCTTGAGTATGCTTGTGAGGTTAATGGATTTAAAACAATTGTTTTTCCCATAAGCAACTCATCTCCAAGTTCTTTAATTATTAAATGCATTATGAAGCTTGGATACAACAAAAACTTCTTTTTTGAATTTTGGTGATGCAACACCAACTCATTAAAGAAAAGTGTTGATGCCCTAAATTTTGTTTCATTCACAATGGAATGAAAAATAGGTTGAAAAGTAGAGGGCATCTGATCATAAGATCCAGTTTTTGGACTCAAGCACATGATGATGTAATGAAACAAAAGTTTATATTTTGGTTCAAGATATTTCTTAAAAATGGTTGCATGTGAGAGAGTACCTTGGTAACCACACTCTGTCATGGTTAAATGAATTTCAGTGTTGGGAAAATTATCTGGTGCATCCACATCATCCAGACCCAGTCTTATTCCCAAAGTAGCCGGTCTGATTGCCATTACTTTCCCTTGGATGGTTGAATTTAGGGAAATAATCTGATTATTCACTGTCACCATCTCAGAATTTGCCCAGAACTCATTAAGAGTTTCAGTATGGATTGGAGGATCGATGGTAAGTGCAGTGAAGTATTGGGATTTGACTGTAACACCCCAACCGATGGCGGAAACATCGGGATGTCACGTATTGATGATTGTTCAGTAGCTCATGGTAATACATATGTTTACATAATCCTTTAATACAATATTGAATTACATTAAATGTCTTGAATGAAATCTAGTACATCCAAAAATCAAACAAAGCATACAACTTCAAATATCTTCTCATGTTAGCTCTAGACTTCAAGCATCATTATTTCCTGTTGAGTTGTAAAAATGGGGGGGTCAACTGGAAGTTGGTGAGAATACATAAGCCATGTCAAGCAAATAGTTTAAGTATAAAAGTTTAGCAATTCATATGTCTATCGTAAGTTTAAGTCTACATGAATAAACATAATATGTTGAATCGACATAATCAAACCTCCGACTAGTTTAGGTCCATCCCGTCATCCACGGTTCACCTTAATAATATGTTGGAACGATAACAATCACCCACGCTACCTATGTAGGAGGTACACGTATCCGGGTGGGATTGTCAATCCAATAGATCTATTATTGAGTATCGCCGGCTTGGCCATAGCTAATGATTATGTAATGTTGAAACTCGTTGAAACTCGTTGAAACTGTTGTTGTTGTCTAATTCATGAGGCATTAAAGTTTACAACTAGACATGCATGTAGAATTGCTTAAGTAAAATGTTGCAAGTATGAAGAATTGCATAAACATGGTTACGTAAACTCACCTTAGCAAAGTATTAAGTCTCGAGAAATAGAATATGTGTAGCCCCAAAGTTGCCAATTACAAGAGCTTATAATCAAAGCTTCAATTGTAGAAGTAATAGACTATAGAAGAAAGGTATGAGGGAAAGTTTAATCGGATTGAAACAATCGATTTAGAGGTGCAAAGTATAATGGGTCATAGGTGGGTTTTTATACTAGTTTTGGATTCAATTAGCCATTAAAATTGGTCAACACCATAAAGTAAGGTTTTATGATGAATTGACTATTTGACTAAGACTTTGACTAGGACTTTGACTATTTGACTCAAGGCTTTATTTAAAAAACAAAAAAAAAAAATTTAGAATCATATTATTATTATTATTATTTATATACATTTATGTAACTATATAAGTTGTGAGTTAGGATAAATAAAGACTTAGGCACATTTGTATAATATTAATGATAAAGGTGTAATAGAATATATATATATATATATATATATATATATATATATATATATATATATATATATATAAGGGCTTTTTATGTATTAAAATTTTGGGGAAAATTTTGCGATGTTACAGTCTCCCCTACTTTTGGAAACTTCTTCCCGAAGTTTATTGAAAACACAAGGTTGAAGGTGATTGGGTAGAAATTAGGACAAGGGTGGTTTGGGAAGTTTCGAGTTAAGGCATGACATAAATTTATAGGTAACAGAATAAACTGTTTCGAATAATTTGGGTAAGAGTTTTGATATGTGTGAGTTTTAAGGGTTGGATTAGGTTCATCTGAAATAGCAAGGAGAATAAGAATTTTAAGTTTTAGGAGTCCTAAAAGGAATGAGTTGATGGACTATTGAAAGACTAAATGAACTACCAGATAACTAAGGTTTATAATTGGTCGACTACCGAAAACCTTGATAGAATTTCACACTACCTTAACGTACCTGTAAATTCATGATTACGTTCCGGACCGCAATCACCAATTTACCTTACATTAGGGTTTTGTGTCCTTCTATAACTCTAGACACACATGTAAAATAATATGATTAACCATGTATCCAAAAATGAGTCCAACTGTTGAGCAGGAAAAAGACTTCTACCAGTCAGTGAGTAGGAACCTCTACCGATTGTTGAGCAGGAATGATAGCCTCTACCAGTCGTTGAGCAGGTTGTAGGGCCTCTACCGACTGTTGAGCAGGCATGATGACCTCTACCATTCGTTGAGTAGGTTATTTTGTACTCTACTAACTGTTGAGCAAGTACTTCATCCTCTATCAGTTGTTTGATTAAGTGTACCAATTATTACACACATGAATTGCAAATTGATAATATGTACATGTAAGCAATCAAGTATCAAGTATAGCATACGAGTTGTAATAGAGTTGCCCTAGATAAGGTTAATGACTCTAGGTGTGTCTATAGTAAATAGTTTATATTCCATGAATTCTAGTTTCAAATGTTCAAATAAGGCAAATAGTCGAATCCTCACGTATAACTAAGGATTATGTTTGATGCAACACACAATCAAGTTTCAATAGTTTGGTTATCATGGGTAACTAGCTCATGTGTGAGAAGGTGAAGGATATGAATTTAGTTCTTGAGAGGATGATGAAAAATTCTTGAAGCAGAATCAAAGTTGTGAGAGATAGTGAATGTGAAGATAGTTGATAAAGAGTTTATTTTATAGTATGGAGATTATATGGTTTGGGTAAGGTGTTGAATATTTAAAAAGTGGCTAAGATAGTAAGGTGAAGTGTGATTGTGAAATCCATGGATGGTTATGAAATGAGATTGATTTAAGCTGTAAAATTTTGAGATTTTTGAGCTTAGTTTAAGGAAGGTGAGTGTAATCATTTATTCATTAATTAAAACGAATAAACGAAAACGTTGACTTATCAAAACTTCTAGATTCTAATAACATAGTGAAGACATGCATTAGCCTATAAGTGAACACTCATCCCGAGAATTCCCAGGTACGCATCCGGGTCCCTCGTCTGATTGGGATATATGCGCAATGCCAGCCTAGACAGAAGACTCAGAATACAGGCGTTCACCCTTCCAGATTGCACGTGTTCGTTATTAAAATTCTAGAACTTCGACGAGATCTTCAAGGTGGTTCAGGCTAAACCTGAGGACTTGTCCTATTAGTCTAAGAGCAGATCTTGTGATGGAGAACAATCTTCTTGTAGGGACTAAAGTAGGGATAAGAGGTAGGAGGGAGATAGAGAATAGAAACAAGTAGGGTTGCAATTAAAAGGAGCAAGTACTGATTATAATCCTATGGTTATAGACTAGATTATTTTTCTAATAACCTAATTCCCTATAACCATGGCTCTCATACCAATCTGTAACACCCCAACCGATGGCGGAAACATCGGGATGTCACGTACTGATGATTGTTCAGTAGCTCATGGTAATACATATGTTTACATAATCCTTTAATACAATATTGAATTACATTAAATGTCTTGAATGAAATCTAGTACATCCAAAAATCAAACAAAGCATACAACTTCAAATATCTTCTCATGTTAGCTCTAGACTTCAAGCATCATTATTTCCTGTTGAGTTGTAAAAATGGAGGGGGGGGGGGGTCAACTGGAAGTTGGTGAGAATACATAAGCCATGTCAAGCAAATAGTTTAAGTATAAAAGTTTAGCAATTCATATGTCTATCGTAAGTTTAAGTCTACATGAATAAACATGATATGTTGAACCGACATAATCAAACCTCCGACTAGTTTAGGTCCATCCCGTCATCCACGGTTCACCTTAATAATATGTTGGAACGATAACAATCACCCACGCTACCTATGTAGGAGGTACACGTATCCGGGTGGGATTGTCAATCCAATAGATCTATTATTGAGTATCGTCGGCTTGGCCATAGCTAATGATTATGTAATGTTGAAACTCGTTGAAACTGTTGTTGTTGTCTAATTCATGAGGCATTAAAGTTTACAACTAGACATGCATGTAGAATTGCTTAAGTAAAATGTTGCAAGTATGAAGAATTGCATAAACATGGTTACGTAAACTCACCTTAGCAAAGTATTAAGTCTCGAGAAATAGAATATGTGTAGCCCCAAAGTTGCCAATTACAAGAGCTTATAATCAAAGCTTCAATTATAGAAGTAATAGACTATAGAAGAAAGGTATGAGGGAAAGTTTAATCGGATTGAAACAATCGATTTAGAGGTGCAAAGTATAATGGGTCATAGGTGGGTTTTTATACTAGTTTTGGATTCAATTAGCCATTAAAATTGGTCAACACCATAACGTAAGGTTTTATAATGAATTGACTATTTGACTAAGACTTTGACTAGGACTTTGACTATTTGACTCAAGGCTTTATTTAAAAAAAAAAATTTAGAATCATATTATTATTATTATTATTTATATACATTTATGTAAGTATATAAGTTGTGAATTAGGATAAATAAAGACTTAGGCACATTTGTATAATATTAATGATAAAGGTGTAATAAAAAAATTTTGGGGAAAATTTTGCGATGTTACATTGACGACTAAATCAATGATTTCGTCGTATTGGGACTAGGCTTCATGTTTATCAAAGTAGCCTCTTTGATTGTGTCCCTGTTTTAGTATGAGAGCCATGTGGTTTGTGTGTGTGTGGATCGAACAGTGTTTTTGTTTGCAGGTGAGGGTTTGAGAGTGTTTTTGAGATAGAAGGAGGGAATTTTTCTTTTTGAAAGGATAAGTGATGGAAAAGGTGTTTATCAGAAGTTTTTAACTGCCCTAGGTCAAACTTCTGAAGTGGGAAATGTCTGATTTACCCTTAATGACATAACTGCTGATGAAGAACAATTTTCATCAGTAGTTCCCATTTTCACTTCAGTAGTTTGTAACAACTGATGAGAAGGTTTATAAACACTTTATTCATAACTTCTGAAGTTTGTTTTATCAGAAGTTAATCATTTTTCAGAAAATATCCCCATACTGATGTTTTGTACATCAATAGTTTCTCTCTTTTTGTTTTTTAGAAGTATTATGACAGACAGATGTAATTGAAAAATAAAAATATGTGCTAGAAAAATAAAAGAAACACTTACAAATTTAGCATCCCAAGCATGGATACTAACTTCTGAAATGTTGATGTGTCAAGGGGTTTTGTGAATATGTCAGCTATTTGATTAGCTGTTGTCACATGCTTTACTTCAATCTTGCCTTTTTCATAGCAACCCCTTATGAAATGATACCTGATTTCAATATGTTTAGTTTTTGAGAACTGAACAGGATTTTGAATGAAGCTAATGGCAGATTTACTGTCTACAAGCACTGGTGTCTTGGTCTCTTTGATTCCGTAATCAAGAAGTTGATATTGGAGCCATTGTATCTGTGATGTACAACTTGCAGCTGCAATGTATTCAGCTTCAGCAGTTGAAGTTGCAACAGATGTTTGCTTCTTTGATTGCCAGGACACTAGACAGTTTCCCAAGAATTGACAACCACCAGATGTTGATTTTCTTGACATTTTGCACCCTGCATAGTCACAATCTGAAAAAGCTGTTAACTTGGTATTGCTAGAAGCAGGATACCAAATTCCAAGTGTAGGAGTTCCTTTCAGATATCTGAAGATTCTTTTGACTGCAATGAGGTGTGATTCCCTAGGAGCTGATTGATATCTAACACAAACACATGTTGAAAACATAATATCTGGTCTAGTAGCAGTTAGATACAGAAGGGAACCTATCATACATCAATACATGGTTTGATCAACCTATTTTCGTTGATCATCTGGTTCAACTTGTGTGGTTGGGGTCATGGGAGTGGAACATGATTTACAGTCTTGTAAAGAAAATTTCTTTAATAATTCTTTGACATATTTAGATTGATGTATAAAAGTTCCATTTGATTGTTGTTTAATTTGCAGTCCTAAAAAGTACTGCAGTTCTCCCATTGTACTCATCTCAAATTTTGATTGCATGAGTTTCTTGAATTCATCACACAATTTTGTGTTAGTTGAACCAAATATGACATCATCAACATAAATTTGAACAAGTAAGACATGATTTCCAACATGTTTTATGAAAAGTGTTTTATCAATGGAGCCTCATGTAAAGTTATTTTTGAGTAAAAAGTTTGAAAGTGTTTCATACCAGGCTCTAGGATCCTATTTTAGGCCATACAGAGCCTTGTCAAGTTTGTACACCCACTCAGGATGAGAAGGATCCTTAAACCCAAGTGGCTGACAGACATACATTTCCTCTTTAATTTTTCCATACAAAAATGCACTTTTAACATCCATTTGAGAAACTTTAATTTTGTTGGAAATTGCATAAGCCAAGAATAACCTGATGGCTTCAAGTCTTGCAACTTGAGCAAAGGTTTCATCATAGTCAATTCCCTCTTCTTGAGAATAACCTTGTACCACTAGTCTTGCCTTGTTCTTGATAATCATACCAGCTTCATCTTGTTTATTCCGAAAAACCCATCTTGTGCCAATTGGTAGCTTGTTTGGTGGTAAGGGACAGATTTCCCAGACCTGTTGCTTCCTAAATTGGAGCAACTCTTCTTGCATAGCTTGCACCCAATTGTTGTCTTTGAGGGCTTCTTGATACCTTTTAGGTTCCAATTGAGAAATGAATGCTGAGAAGAAGCAAAAGTTGGAAAGCTGGTTTCTTATGAGAACACCAGATGCAATATCACCTATGATTTGATCTAATGGACGATCCTTGTGTTCAATCAGTTGTTGTAAACCACTGACAGGTGTAGGTGGCTCTTGTACTTCTTCAAACAAACCACTGAGGTTTATAATATCTGGTTCAGCTGTTTGAACATCATCAGTAGTTGTAGGAGCTGAAACAGATGTTTGACTGTATTTGGAGTCTATGGTGCAGGATCCTCATCATCAAACCTTTGATTACCATAATAATTAGGTTAAGATGAAATGACAGTCTTTTCAGGTCCGAAATGGAAGCTGTCAAGGTCAAAGAGTTCAGCAGGATGTGCTGGAATGAGAGTGTGTTTTGACTCATTGAACTTGACATTCAGTGTTTCTTCTACTATATTGGTTCTTGAGTTAAAAACCTTGTATGCTTTTCTGGTGGAAGAGTAACCAAGAAAATAACCCGAATCAACTTTTGCAGCAAACTTTGAAATAGAGTCTTTAATGTTTAGAATGAAACATTGACATCCAAAAGCCTTGAAAAAAAGGAGATAAGGGGCTTAATGCCATGAAGAACTTCATAGGCAGTTTGGGAGTGTTTCTTGTTGACAAGGACTCTATTATGAACATAACATGCAGTGTTGACTGCTTCAGCCCAAAAATACAATGGTAGGCCTGAATCAGCTAACATGGTTCTTGATGCTTCAATTAGTGTCCTGTTCTTCCTTTCTACCACACCATTTTGTTCAGGAGTTCTGTGAACACTGAATTGTCTAATAATTCCTTTAGACATGCAGAATTCATCCAGAGTTTTGTTCCTGGACTTTGTCCCATTGTCACTTCTAATGGCTTTGACAGAAAGAGAATATTGTTTCTCTACTTGTAGAATGAAGAACTTGATGATTTCAGCTGCCTCATCCTTGGAGAATAAGAAGAAGACCCATGTGAATCTTGAATAGTCATCAATGATAACTAGGCAGTACTTCTTTTTACCAAGGCTCATGATTTTGACTGGCCCAAATAAGTCCATATGAAGTAGTTGAAGACATGTAGTAGTTTTAGATTCTTCAATAGACTTATAGAAGGAATTATACTGTTCTCCCTTTAGATAGGATACACAGTGTTCTTGACACTAGTATACTTTCAAGGGTAGACCTCTGACCAAGCCCATTTTTGTGACTTTATTTATGGTTTTAAAGTTCACATGGCCAAGTCTCCTGTGCCAGAGATCAGTCTCTAAAGTTGATGCCCTTGAGAAGAAATAGGTAGTGTTGTTTAGTACTTTGTCCTTTTCAATGTCCACTGCATAGACATTGCCACATCTTTTGGCTATCAACAAAGTATGATCTTCAATGATCTTCTCTATCAACTTCTGGCCTTCTGGTTATATGATCTTGCATGTTGTCTTTGTGAAAAAGGAAGAATATCCTTTATCACACATTTGTGACACACTCAGCAAGTTGTACTCAAGGTTTTCAACCAGATTGACCTTGTCAAACTGTATTTTTCCTGAAGAGACATTGCCATGTCCTAGCACATATCCCTTGGCATTGTTCCTAAAGGATACAGATCCATCTCTTTGAATGATAAAATTGTTTATCAGGTATCTGCATCCTGTCATGTGCATTGAGCTTCCACTGTCAACATACCAAATGCTATTTAAGCCTCTGTAGACCCTTTGCACAAAGTAGCAAATTAGTTAGATTTGGTAACCCAAGCCAATTTGGCTTTGGGTTTGCTCTTGAGAACATTAACAGTTTGTTCTTGACCAGTTTGAGGAATCCATGTCTTTTTGGCAATGGATTTTTCATTGAGAGCAATGGTGGCATCCTTTTGAGGACCACCATCAACTTTGGTCATCAGTAGTTGTACCATATTCATTAGATCTTTAATCTCAGCAGTTTGTGAAACTGCTGATGATTTATGTCTAACTACTGAAAGAAAATTTTGAGAAAAAGACTGTTGTTGAGATTTCATCTTTTTTTGAGAAAAGGTGTTGCCTGGTTGTTGTTTGTTGGGAAAGAATGTTTCTTCAAAATCATTTTTGAGTTGTTTTCCCACAACCAGTTGTGAATTTTTCTTATCATACTGATTTCCTTTTCTATATCTACAAAATTCTGTTTTGTGGTTAAACAAACCACAAATTTCACATTCTTTTGCCTTTTCTTTTTAATTTAAAGGCAAATTTTTAACAGTCTTGATTTGATTTAGGTCATCAGTAGTTTTCAGGTTCTCAACTCCTGATGTAGATGAAACTACTGATGGCTTAAAGTCAGATTTGATCAGTACTTCTAAAGAACTTTCATTTTCAAGTTTTAGAAAGTTTTCATGAAAAGATGTGCATTCTTTCTCTTCAGAATTTTCATTTTGAAATATTCTTCTCCCATCATCAATAGTTTTGGGAGAAAAATCAGTTGTTGTTTTAGTGTGATTGTACCCTGTGCCAAACCTAACATTTGATGCACTTTGTTTGTTAAGCAACAGTTTGTACCCTTTACATTACTCAACCCATTTTTCACATTCAACCTTGGTGTCAGCAAGCTCTTTTCTGACATTCCCTAGGTCTTCTATTATGATTTTAAGTTGTGCTTGGGTTTCAATAGCATTGTTTGTTAATTTAGGATTTTCTTTTGATTTTGCAGAAATTTTTCTTTCTAAATCACATTTAATTTGAGTATATTTTCTCTCTGAGTCATTGGCTTTGCCTTGTAAATGCACATTGGTCTCTCTTATGAGAGCAAAAGATTCTTTGCATGAGTTTGAACATAGTTTTGTCAAAGATTCTTTTGATACCTGAGATAAGGCAGATTTAGAGGTGCAACCCTCAAATGCCATTAAGGCAAAGTTCTTTCTGCCATTGTCAGGTTCTCCCCAGTTGATGTCAAACATTTTGTTGTCTGCATCTGGATTGCACTCAGTTGTGTTAAAAGGAAGACTGCTCCAGTCAACATACCCTGAAGTGAAAAGACTTTGTTGTGAGGGTTGCTGAGTTTGTGGAGGTTGTTGAGCAGCTGGAATGGAAGGCATTGATTGTTGGCTATGCATTTGTTGAGCAGAAATCTGTACATATTGTATTTGTGGCACATATTGGATTTGTGGAGCTTGTGCCTGTACAAAATGTGCACTTCCCTGTGTTCCATTATTCCTATTATAACTAGGGTTAAACTGATTTCCAGACTGTGGTTGGTTATAGCTAGAGCTTCTACACTCTCTAGCAAAGTGTCCCAACTTCTGACACTTGTGACATCTAAGTTTAGATTTGTCATGACCAACTTTTTTGAATTGTTCAGTCCTGGAAATTACCTTCATGACCTTTTGTAAAATTTGTTAGTTCTTATACTTAACATGGCCAGTTGGTGTAAAATGTCCATTTCTTCTAAGTCATCAATGCTAAAGTTTTTCAGGTCATCCATGATAAAACACATGTTATCAGCAGTTTGACTATTTTCATCATTATCATAAGCTGGATATGATCTTTCTGATGAGATCCCAGCAGTTATGTCAATTTGGTCAAAAGATCCAAAATTATTTGGACAAGAAGGTGAGTCTTGTCCCAACAGTGCTATACTACCTGGTACATAGTCATCAGCTGTTTTACCAAAATTTTGCAACTTTTTCTTTTGTTCAATTTCTCTTTCAAAAGTTAGAAATCTCCCATGTAATTTTATAAGAGTGAGGGAGTTAAAGTCTGGGGAAGATCTAAGAACTATAGAGTAAGTTTTCCATTTTTCTGGTAATGACCTTAAAAATCTATGAAGCATAGATACATTTGTGTAGGTCTGACCATTCAATTTCAACTCAGAAATTAATGAGGAGAATCTTTCAAACTGTTGTGTCAAAGTTTCCCCATTAATATGAGTAAATGTTTCATATTGTTGAGCCAGGATTTCTCTGGTGTTGGCAATCACCTCTTCAGTTCCTCCAAACTGCTCTTTTAGGCAGTCTTAAAACTCTTTGGCACTTTCACAATGTAAAAGTCCAGAGTAGATTTCATTTGAGAGTGCCATTGTCAACATAGAGAAAGCCTTGGCATCAAGCTCAAGTTTAAGGAAATCTTCATCTGTGTAGTCTTTTGGGTCCTTTGGTATTTCAACTTTAGTTTCAAGGTTTATATTAACTGGTTTGTGAGGGCCATATATCACAGATTTCCAACAACCAGTGTTGGTCTGAGACAGAGTATGTTCCATCCTTTTTTGCCATATGTTGTATTCTGAAAGAACAAGCATGGTAGTGTATTCGCTTAGGATCGTCAAATCTACAAAGAGATTGATCAAACAAGTTTGATTCAGGTGCGGAATCCCTGAATCAATCACAATAATGATAATCAAACAATCAAAACACAGAAATCATCTTTCAAAGCTTTTTCTCATTCATAAACAACTTGAATTACACGTTTTAATAATGTTTACAATCAAATCTAACGTGAAAATAAGTTGACACAAACACTAGGGAGAGACACAAAACAGGAGGGAATGAAATGACCAACAACTAACTTTCAAAAATTGCTTAACCTATTTATTGGCCTGCACATTCGCCCATATTGCATGGTCGAATGTGCAGGTTCGCCCAATCACATCGTGCGAACCAAGCAAAACATAAACATCTAAACTACATTCGCCCCTTAGTCTTTCCTTCGCATCTTTTCTCTCCTTCGCACAAACTAAAATCTTCATTCGCCCACATATAAACTCCTTCGCCCGTTCGACAGTCAACACTAACATATGTTTATTGTAATCCAAAGCATTAGTTGCACCAAAATGCATCTACAAACTCCCCCTCGACTATTGCTTGGCTTGTTTACGCTCTTGGTCCATTATCTTCTTCATAAGCTTTATGCGCAGTTGTTTCTTCTGTTCTAACGTCATCACCTTTTCAAACACTTGCTTCGGCTTTTTCTTCTTCACTTCGGGAACCTCTTGAACTTTAACAAACTTGCCAAGTTTCTTATCATAGTCACATCCGACATTAATGTCATGAACAAAGCACAGAAATACCACACGCTGATATTTACTTGCTTGTTCAGCATCCTTCACATCGCTGAATATCGGATTGTAATACAATATAATGATGTCCGCATGTGAACAATTCACCAACCACATGGGATCAAATATGTGTATCTTTTTTAAATTCTTGTCTCCCTCTTTCAACACTATCACAGCTTCTGCAATCTTCCAGTCATAATACCATCAGATAAAGTCTTTTGCAAAGTGTTGAGGAATCTGCAACAATGGAATATGTTTCAACACTTTGGGTGGTTTGTACTTTAGAGTCACCTTGGGCAAACCGGTTATATCATCAATGTTTTTCTTGTGAACAATCCGCTTTGGATACTGAGGAGCAAAAAGATTCCACTTCGTCCTGCTTTCTCTTGCCATCTTATCAGCAAAATAGGCAATGTGATCATTTGACGATCCAGTCAACTTATGTCGACAAATATCACGAATAGCCCAGTATGGGAGAGTCTTCAAATCATGAAATCTTTCAAAATAGAGTATCCCCTTCTCCCACTTCACGGCAACACACTTCAACTGCTTTATAAACTTCCAACCCAACGCTTTTCCTTTAAACATTTCGTTGTGGAGTTTATAAAAGCTACCCTGAATCTCTGCTTTCGGACGATTG
Source organism: Ambrosia trifida (assembly GCA_028751855.1). Classification (NCBI taxonomy): domain Eukaryota; kingdom Viridiplantae; phylum Streptophyta; class Magnoliopsida; order Asterales; family Asteraceae; genus Ambrosia; species Ambrosia trifida. The sequence goes on from CM054130.1 coordinate 67,465,485, forward strand.
GCCTCTTTCTCTTTTAGTTTCCTCAGTAACTCTTTCAAGCTATCAGATTGTTTGATATGCAGTTTATTATGCCCCTTGAACACTTCATCAACAAACTTATCACTCTTCTCTTTTGCAAGTCTCTCGGCTTCATTCAATAGTTCATCAGTGAATGCAGTAAATCCAAAATCCTTATCTTTCTTAAAATATTCTGGATACTCTTCACTGGTTACATCCTCAACTTCAATATCCTCAAACACAGGTACGTCACGATCATCAGAATGATTTCCAGCTTCCTTTTCAGGTAGATCAGGAATTTGGTTATCAGCCAATAGTTATTCTAACATTTTCCCAACCTGCTTCGCCAAGCCTTCCAAAATCTCTTTTGTCATTGCCGCATAAACTTCACCATCTTCTAAATCTGGATCATTATATTCTAATTCAAGCACCCTGTCACAAGATTCAAAAATCTTAGAGAATCTTCTGGTCATGTCGATCGTCCAGACTCGATCAGTTAGCATCTGGCGATACATCTGTTTATCTTCTTCAGACAATGACTTTAGCTTTTCATTCCAGAAGATCGTATCATCATTAACTGATCCTCCAGGAGCTTTAGAACTAGATTCTCCTCCTTTTCCAGATTCCCTTTTCTCATACTTGTATTTATCTGTATCATCATCATCATTATCATCATCATCATTATCATCAAATGCAGAGCTGCTATCATCACCAGATCCATCAATCAAACCATCATCATCTCCATCATCCTTCTTCTTTTTAGGAGCCTTTCTAGCATCTTCATCAAGATCCTCATCATCCTCATCCTCATCATCAGACAGTTCGAAATCAACCTGCTCCTCGTCTTGATCTTTATCCTCTTCACCTTCTTTCAACTGAGGAGCCCGAGAGTATAAATCTTTAATCAGATTATCCATGCTTTTATTACTCTCTTTTAGCTTCTTATTCTCTTCCTTCAAAGCTATAAACCTTCTGGTGTTCCTTTGCTCATGTTTTAACATTTTCTTATTATCCTTCTGCAACCGTTTAATCTTCTTTTTCAGTTCCTCATTGTTCTCATGTGATGTAACAATGACATCCAACATCTTTGAGTCGTTCTTTCTCAATTGATCAATCTCAGTCTGCTGCTTGTTTATAATATTCATCATCTCAGTAAGTTTCCGGTTAACAGTGTTCATCACATCACTATCCACTGCAACCTTTCGAGTAGAAACTTCAGCAACCTCAGGCAGTTTACCCTTCTTCATCTTCTTCAGTACATTATCCAATGCTTCATTAAAAGCATCAACAGGTATATCAGCTCCCTGTTCAGTACTGGAAGTAGTTGTGGTTTTCTGCTTCTTCGAGGCTGAAGCAGCAACTGGTGATTTCGAGCTTGAAGCAGGTGGCAACTTCTTTCCTGCTACTAACGATTCAATCTCTCTAGCTCGTTTCTCTACGGGCTTTAACACTTTTTCTTTCTTCTTAAATTGGGGCTTCTTTGGTTTCTCCCCCTGAACTGGTGAACCAGGAAAATCTCCTGCTCCCAAACCTAATCCCTCATCCTCTTCATCTAAGTGAATAGGGCTATTCATTCTCTGTTCCTCCACTGAACTATTCAGACTGGCAGACTCACCAGCCACAGTGGCCTTGGGCGTGGTAGTCTTTACAGTCTTAGTCTCAGAATCGTAACGTTCTTCCTCTTGCGTCTCTTCAGAATCGACTGACGCTTCATCAACAAGGTGTAAAACTTTCTTAGCCATGCTCTTCTGCCTTCTCGACACTTTCTTCTTCTTTGCAGAATTAGTCTCAGGAACAACTTCAATCCTGATTTCTTTCTCTTTACGTTTGCCACTCTTTGCTCCCACATTCACAACCTGTCGCTTTCGCTTTGCCTCAGGGTCAACAGGATGTAATGGATTGTCTTCGTCTAATGCACTATCAGCATGTCTTACCTCATCTTTACCCGGATCCACATAATCAATTCTCGCCAAATGCCCAAATAAACGTCTAACAGGTGGTCGTTCATTCACCGACAAGCCTTTATAAGCCTTCATTCTTGCCAATGTATTGATGGACATATGTTCCTGAACTATGATCTGCTTCGGATCCCTTTTCAACTCCTTATACTTGTGATCAAATATCATCTGAAGGAATCTAGGATATAACAAAAACTTCAAATTCCTTGTACCTCTAACCGGTTCCAATAAATGTTCCATAAGCATCCCTGACACGTTGAACGGTTTGTTCAATATCAGTGCAACCATCATCGAACTAATACTCTTCCTCATCAAATCATAACCTCCTGCTGCTGAACCAAATACATGAATCATGACATGTGCCAAGTACTTGAATTGGGGACAAAGCTTTCCCTTGTGTAACGAACCATCAGTAATCGGCCCGTTATATTTCATCCTTAGAAAGCATTTCCTCTGTTCAGTAAAGCTAAGTTCTCTGGGATCAGTCTTTTCATCTTCAAGCTTCAAAGCTTCCCTGATATCATTCTCTGAAACAATAACCAATTTTCCTTGAATCTTGCTAACCAGAGATGATTCACACTCCCAGAAATCCATCTTCGCATTCGTCCAGAACTCTTGTAGCATGTCTCGATATATAATAGCAGGTGTAGCAATTGCATCTATCACCCGACTCCTCTTTAGAAACTCGATAATCTCTGTAAACTCAGTGTGCTTCTTCACGTCCCCAAGATATGCACAACAGTTATGCGCATTCTCGAACGGAAAAAGTTCTTCATTTCCTTTCTCAGCAGCTTGTGCAGATGATCCAGCTTGTTCAGTAGGTTTTTCTTGTTCAGACATGGTTTATACTGCAAAATAAAACAAGTAAACACGTTAAAAATCGACAAAATAAACAAAATTTGAAAATTTGGTAATTGATCTCTACATTCGCCCATTCGGAGGTACGAATGAGAGTTTTTGGGGGTGCGAATGAGAAGTTTTAGGGTTCGAATGTGAAAATTTTGATTAAATGTTTCATTCGCCCAAACAGAACATCTCCTTCGCCCAGTTTTACACGTTTGGCCGTTCGAAAGGGGCGAAGGAACTGTTCTTCAATTCAAATTTCAAATTTTGAAAACCAGTGGATTCTAACTTGTCATTATGATTCATTATGCACCTAAAACCTCCAATTATTGTTTCCTAATCATCAATTACATCAGTTTTTCATTGATTGATTGTTTTATTACAAAAACTAGGGTTTATAGGTTTTAAATCAATCGATTATACCAACTGATGATGTTTAATCCTTAGTTTTTGCATAATCTCCCCCTAAAACATTCAAACAATGAATCCCTATCAAAACTAATATCAATTATCAACAATAAAACCAAGTTTAATGATAGTTAGGGCTTGGACTGAAATAGATGGATTAAACACTCAAAACTGGATGTTAACCTGTAAAAGTGAGTGCAAAATGATCAGTACAATGAGACGAACACAATGATAAAGTCTAAAAGTCACGAGCAACAAGTGGACTTATGATCAAAAATTTTGAAAAAATTCTGTAAGGGGTCGAATGAGCAGAGATGGATATATATAGACTGCTCCTTCGACCGTTTATTGTGGTCGAATGTGAAGCTTTAGTCTCCTTCGCCCCTAATGAAAGGTGCGAATGAGATAAAAGGGTTCGAAAGAGAAAAACAACTTAAGAACTCTCACATTCGCCCAAAATGAAACGTACGAATGAACATGAAATTCCTCCTTCGACCCAATCAAATGGGTGAAGGTGAAACAGGAATTTTGAAAATTTTACCAAATCTCAAAATCGAGTCCCGTTCAAAATATTTTCCAACTTTTAAGCATCCGACAATCATATTTTCTCAGTTATAGATAACAAAGCTCAAATGGTTCATCAAGGTTTAGAAAAACGTCATCAACCACCATCAGCTATCAAAAATAAGATAGAAATATAAAATCTTTTTGGATTTTCTAAAGTTTATGTTAAAACACACCTAAAATCTTTTTGAGGTTTGCAATTTTTGACGAGAAAATAAAATGCAGAAAATGTAAAGATAAAACAGTAAATATTTTGGGATTTCCGGTAAAGGGATCACATCATGAGAATCCGGTTAAAAACCGAATTCACGGATCGATTAAGCGAAAACAACTCGGTTTCAGACGGGAGATTCGAGACGAGACAGAAACATACGATAACAAAGTCATCACAGATTCGTATTAATTCAGAAACGGTTACAGACACTGTCATCAGTAGGATAAACATCTATCTCAGGGCCGGGGGAGGTCGGGCATGACCTCCCCCTTGAGAGCATTCAAAGCATAAACTCAAATATACAAATGAAAACCGACACATGAGATTGCTATTTATAGTCCAAAACCATAAGCCACCTTCGCCCATTTAAGGAGGTCGAATGTGGAACTTTTCCACATTCGCACCTTCCCAAACGGTCGAATCTAGCTTAGATTTTGGTCTATATTTACAAATACATCAGATCCATATAATGCCCTTATGGATCACCACAATCTCATGTAATACAATACACGACTCAACCCTAGTCTATTCGACAGTGACGTCCACATAATAGTGCATCAACAATCTCCCCCTTGGACGTTGCTGGCGAATCCACAAATCTCTTGCACATTAACAGTCAAAATCACAGGTCTCCCCCTCAATACATGCACTATTGCATTGAGTAGAAATACAATATCCTTCGTGAACTGACCAAGTAATGCACTACGGACCCTCAACATCAATACGCAGGAAGTCAGCTAGACCACGTATATCATTTGCGAAATCAACCGGCACGCTCAGCTGAATTACAACCAGATCACCTAGTTATGCCAATGTGAAGTCGACAATGTAATGCACTGCAGTCTCGTAGCATCAGTACCCAGGGATGTCATCTTGACCAAGTACATCACGCACAATCCAACTAGTCTGATAAGACTCCTGCTAGAAGAATTCCATACTGACCGATCAGATATTCAACGTAACACGTAGGTACTACCACTAATTCATGTCTCATATCTGCACTTAACCTTTGCATCACCCTTCACACCAACTGGAGAAGTCTAACTGTCAGTACCCAATTAGACATCTTGTTGGGTCTGCTGACCTGGAGAAGAACAGATGATTAGAAAGCCAAAACATGCTATCAGTTTGATCCTTGAATAAACAGTCTCTACAACTTGCTTCTCCCAAAAGACTGCTGACCCTAACTACTGTTCTATCCAAACAACTGCTCAACAACTGCTGATATAAAGAACTGCTGAGGAAACAACTGATGAAGAACAACTGCTGACCAAAGGTCTGATGAAGAGCAACCGCTGATACAAGTACTGAAGACCAAAGCACTGCTGGAACCAACAGCACTTAGGCTCCAGCAGTGGATACAAGACCATCAGAGTTTATCTTCAACAGCTGTTTAATATCAGTGCTTTTAATGTAACAGTAGTTTGTAATAGGCAGATGTTTATGTTTGTTATTCTATTAGAGGTCACTGTCTTAGGTGACGTCAGCCTAGGTCATCAGTGCTTTGAGTCTGTCTATAAATAGAACAGTGCTTGTACTGTTCTATTGCATCACACACAAAACATTCTCTCTGACAAACACTGTGTGATCAGGCTGAGGGGGAGTAATTGTACGATTGTAATCTTTGAGTTAATGAAAGCATTCGATCTAAAAACATTTACTCTCTTGTTTTGATTTACAGTTTATTATTCCGCTGCACTTTCATTCTATTTTCATTTCATTATTTCCATCATTTAGTTAAACAATCAAAACAAACAAACTCAGATCCTAACAATTGGTATCAGAGCTTGGTCAATTAAATTCGATCTAACAAATCAATTTAATAATCAGCTCACAATTATTGATATCGTTTGTCAGTTAGATTGAAAACAGAGTAATAGTTTAATTTCGCTTCAACCGTTGTTAAACAGACTTTGTTTTTTGAAAAATCAGAGAATGGCTTCTATCAATCACGATCCACATAACACTGGCACGAACAACAAGCCACCGATGCTTGTCAGATATACAATATCTGGCAACGTCGGATGAGCCATGTTCTAGCTCAACAAAACACTGGGTGTTGGAAGTCGGTTATCTTCGGACAACATGTTCCGACTGTGCCGAGTACTGAAGATCCCAAAGTGTTTGAGCCAAAGAAACTTGAAAACTACTCCGACCAGGATTTTCAGAAAATTGAGCTAGATGCTAAGGCCTTCAGTATTGTGGCCATGGCTCTACCCAATGATATATATGCTGGGTTGTTACACTGTAACAGTGCAAAGGAGTTGTGGGATGCACTGAAAGAACAGTTTGGTGGGACTGAGGAGGTTATTGAAAACAACCGTGAAATACTTAACCAACAATATGAAACATTCAGTCATGTCAAAGGAGAGTCATTAACTCAACAGTTTGAGAGATTTAATTGCTTAATAAGTGAACTAAAATTTGTTGGTCTTACTTACCCTCATTCAACTTTGAACCATAGGTTTTTAAGATCATTACCAGACAAATGGGACACTATTGCTATTGTAATGAGAAACTCAATAGGATTTAAAGACCTATCACTGACCCAGCTTCATGGTAAGCTCTTGACCTATGAAAGAGAGCTTAACCAGAAAAAGAAGCTCCAGGACTCTGGAAAAGTGTCTGATGACTATGTGTTTGGGAATACAGCACTTTTGGGTCATGATGAGGTGCCTGGAAACACAAAGGATCAGAGTTATGATCATTTTGTTGACATAACTTCAGGTTTTAACTCAGGTTTTAACTCTGATTCTTATTCACCAAACTATGCTTTCACAGCAAGTGGTGGTGATGTACAGGCATCTGACAATATATCCTTTGAGTATGATGACCTGAAATACTTTGACCCTGATGATTTGGAAGAAATGGACATTATGCACCAATTGGCCCTTCTCAGTGTAAGAACTAATAATTTTTACAAGAAAACTGGGAGAAGGTTTCCAGGGTTGACTAGCAGATCTAAGGTTGGGTTGGATAAATCAAAGATCAAGTGTTATAAATGTCATAGGTTTGGTCATTTTGCTAGGGAATGTAGGGGTCAGCATGGTACACCTATGATAACCTATCCAAATCAAAGACCACAGACCAACACTTATCAGAATTCCTATAATACCCCTGGACCTAATGTGCAAAACACTGCCCATTTTGCACAGTCCTCAAACACTGTTCCTGTCCAGTATGTCCAAACCACTGTTCCTCAGATTCACTATGTGCAAACACCTGTTGCTCAAACACCTGTGCAAACGACTGTTGCTCCATCCTCTGCTCCTGCAGAGACCAGTCAACAGAGCTTCTTTACACAAGGCTTTGTTGATTGGAGTAGTCTACCTGATGAGCTAACAGATGAGAATTTTGCACTAGTTGCCAAAGCTGAAAATGAACCAGAAAATTTTTGTTTCATGGCTATGGTAGATGAGATTGAATCTGAGGAAGTGGTAACTGAATCTGATGTTGTGACTGATGATATTGTTAGTGAAGCTGTTACAGGTGAAAAACCTGAAGAAGAGGTTGTGAATCTCTCAGATCCCTAGGGTGCATCTGATGATTGTGAGTGCAAGTGTGATTGTGCTTTGATGGCTGCTGCTAAGGTATCTCCTCAAATTCTTAAAGAGTTGTGTTCTGACAAATGTGTAATAGCATTTGCTAACATCAAAGAGGTAAATGAAAACCTTAGAAAGAAAATTTTGGATGATGAAGTTAAATTTGAAAAACTCACAAAAGATTTGAAAACAAGTTTAACTGCAAAAGAGTCTGAAATTAGCAGTTTAAAACATGAAGCAACTATAACCAAAGACCAGCTCCAAACTATGATAACAAAATATCAAAGTTGTAAAAGTGAGCTTGAGTCCACCCAAGTTGAATGTAAAAAATGGGTGGAATCATGTAGAGGATTTGAGATGCTACTCAACAAACAAACCAAAAGTCATGTGAAGTTTGGCTTTGGTTTTGCAACCACTGCTCCAGCTTTTGAAAACACTGACACAAAGAGTCAAAAGTCTGTTGAGATAGTACCAACAAACCTGCAGGGTCAAGAGATTAAAATCACTGAACCAAATGGTAAGAAAATTGTTCTTGAAAAACCAGAAGGTTCCTCATCTTTTGCTGAACTTGAAAAGTATGAATTTAAACCTACTTGGTCTGATGAGTGTGATACTCTTGAGAATTATAAACCTGTAGATTTTAAAACTCCTGAGGGAAAGACAGCTCCTCAGGCAAGGGTCATTCCCTTGGCAAAAGTCATTCCCCTGAAAGATCCTCCAGCAGATGCTTAAACATCTGCTGAAAAGAAGACTGAAAAGGGGAAGAAGAAAGAAAAGACTGTTAACTTGTTCTGTGATTTCTGTGAAAAGAAGAATCATGTCACCAAAAACTGTTTTCTTCTAAAAGCATATGATATTAACAAAGGAACAAGTGAATGTGATTCCAAAGCCACATGCTCAATATGTGGGAAAAAGAATCACAAGACCAAAGAGTGCTTGTATCTCAAAAATTTTGATGTAAAAATACAAGAATACAAAGCTAAAACTCTTGCAAACCCTGTGGTTAGTACTCCAAAAGGAAAGCCCAAACAGACCTTCACCCCTGTCCAAACATCTGTCACAAAAAGGCTTGAAACATCTGCTTCTAGAGATGTCCAAGTAACAGATGCTCCACCCACAAGCAAATACCCAAGAGGTTATGGTCAATCTCCATGTCACAGTCTGCCACATGTTTATGAGGAGCCAAAAAGACCCTTTAAACCAAGAGTGAACAGAAATCCATATGGGTATTATCATCTGTCAGGAAGTGATCAAACAACTGCTGCCCCAAGTGTTGACATCCAAGCACTGGCAAATGGTCAGCAGCAGTTGTTGACCTTAATTCAGAAACTGGTCCAAACCACTGATCATCTTCCAAAGCTTGAGTCTGAAAGGTCTGAGGACCCATCCAAAGCCAACTTGGCTTTGGACACTCACCAAAACTAATCATTTACTGAGAATATTCAATCTGCTATCCCTCAAACAGAAGAGGAGGTTACACCACCTGAGTTCAATGAGACTCTAGGTGAGTTTTCAAGTGGAGCAGCCACTACTGCTGTAGAGACCACTGTCTCACATCAGGACAGTGATTACATAGCTAAGACTCCCTTGAAGGCAACAACTGTTGAAGCCACTATAGTGTCTCCAAAAACAGTTGGAAGTCCCCAGTACCAAGACAAAGGGGCATCTGATTCACCTATTAGGCCTGAATCAGGTAGAACTACCACTGGTAGGGACTCAGATGATCCTATTAATTTAGGAGATGGGTCAAAATACCAAGAATTGACGGACAGAGTTTCTGTCATTGAAACCTCTGTTGCTGACATCAAATCTGATGTCAAGCTTCTACTGAGCTCAATTGCAGATCTTTCCAAGAGTCAACCATCCACAGCTGATATAGCCAATGAGTTATGGAAATCAGTTTCCCCCATCATCATAGCTCACAGAAAATTGGCTGATCAGACACATGAAACCTACATGGCTGAGATCAGGAATATGGTAGATGCAAGGTACAAAGATACCCATGCTGATATCAAAGCCATCAAGGATCACCTGCTGAAGACTACTGGCTCTGCCCCTACCACCATCCTCAGGGATGAAAATGATGATGCTTTCACGGCTGATGATGCCAAAAAGGGGGAGAGTGGCAGAGATAGGCTACCAAAACTAGATCCTTTTGGTTGTCCTCCTTCTCAAAAAGGTCAAGCCAAGTCTGCCAAGAAACCAGAGTCTACCAAATCAGCTCCACAACAACAACAACAAGCAACACCAACAGCACCACCACAACAAACCACTGAGAAGAATAAAGCAGTAGATGACTCTGCAAACATAGAAGCTGAAAAGGCAGCTTAGGCCAAACAAAAGAGGGCTGACACCTTGGAAGCTAAAGCAGAGTTACTGGTGAATCTCAAAAGAGAACAACAGCAGGAGAAAGAAGATGTGGGATCCTCTAAAAGGATGAAAAGACCTGCTAAGCATGTTAGAAAACCACCATCTAAATTAAACACCACCTCTGTTGACAAAACCACTGCTACTGAAACCACTGCCACCCAAAACACTGAAACTACCCAAAACACTGAAACCACTGTACCCAAACCAACACACACACCTGAACAAACAACCACCAAACCTACATCACCAGCCAAAACCCCAACATCTGCTGGTTCTACTAAAAGGCCAACAGAGGTTAATCCAACCACTGCTACCAAATCACCTTCACCAAAAATCATGTACACAAGGAAGAGAAAATCAACCTTTGTTGTGCATGATGAAAATATACACACATCACCAACCACCATTTCAACTGCCCAATCCACTCCTCCCATCACAGCTATTCCAATCACATCATTCTCACCACATACATCCAAGTTCAAATCCCATAGACCACCACCAACCATTACACCATTGGTTGTTCAGTATCCCCTTGAACTTGATCTACTCAAGGGGGAATTACAATCCTTCTACAATACTGAACAGCCATCAGAAAGATCCTTCCCATCTCTCCCAAACTTCCCTGTTCCTCTCAACATTGATACCTATCTAAAATACAAGGGTGAACAGGTGGATGCCATCATCAGGGAGAAATGCAAAGGGAAGGATGACAGGACTGCTCAGGGCATCCATTCAGCAGAGCTTAGCAAACTCAGAAGGATTGAAGATTTTGCTAAGACCCTGAGCAATTCCATGTCCTCCATGCCTCTCAGTGTAGATTTGGAAAAGGAGGTAAGGGAATCTCTTCTTGAACAGATAATGGCAACCAAGCCTTACAAAGCAAACAAAAAGCAGTTCAATGGTTGGACTACTCATGCTTTGAGGGAAGAACTACTCAGGATTGAAGAAATGGCCAAAGACCCCAAAGCTAAAGTCTCCATTCCTAATTTTGGCAAAGGCAGAGACCCAGTCAGAGCCTTGAAATTCAAAAGGATGAGGCAGGAGATTGTAGCTGCCAACTATGGGGAGATGAGGTCTGTTTCCAGATGGTCTGAGTTAAGGTTGGTTGAAACCTACAAAAGTCTGGAAGAAAATAGAAAGAAGGATCCCAGCCTTCCAAGAAAACCAATCTACACTGATGAGCCAATGATGAAGAGACCCCAACAGACTTTTAATCTGGACAGCTTACTTGAAACCTCTGATCTCACAGCTGCTGCAAGTAGACAGTTCAAGAAGCAGAAGGAGATGTCAGAGGAAGATCAAAGAAAGTTTGCTGATACATTCATCAAGGAAGGGCTCTTCAATCAAATACATTATTTCTCTGATCCTACAACAGAGAAACTCAGAGAACTCATTGGAAGACCTCCTTCACCCAACTCATCAAGAATAAAGGTTCATCTCAGCAAATCCACTGACTCAAAAATTCTAAAGTGGAAGGTCAACAAAGACAACCACGAATTGACATTGCTCAAGTCAGATGGAAGGGTTCAGAAGATCAGCATGGATGATGCTTACAGCCTATGTGCAGAAGATCACCAAGCATTGCTAAATCTGGATCTAGAAAGAGATGAAGAAGACTTATTTGCTCTGAACTTTGAACTACAATTCAAAGGTCAAATCAGAGAAAGTCTGATGAGGAATAAGGATCAATAAATAAAGCTGAGTTTTGGCATCATCTGTTCTAGGGGGAGATTGTTGGGTCTGCTGACCTGGAGAAGAACAGATGATTAGAAAGCCAAAACATGCTATCAGTTTGATCCTTGAATAAACAGTCTCTACAACTTGCTTCTCCCAAAAGACTGCTGACCCTAACTACTGTTCTATCCAAACAACTGCGCAACAACTGCTGATATAAAGAACTGCTGAGGAAACAACTGATGAAGAACAACTGCTGACCAAAGGTCTGATGAAGAGCAACCGCTGATACAAGTACTGAAGACCAAAGCACTGCTGGAACCAACAGCACATAGGCTCCAGCAGTGGATACAAGACCATCAGAGTTTATCTTCAACAGCTGTTTAATATCAGTGCTTTCAATGTAACAGTAGTTTGTAATAGGCAGATGTTTATGTTTGTTATTCTGTTAGAGGTCACTGTCTTAGGTGACGTCAGCCTAGGTCATCAGTGCTTTGAGTCTGTCTATAAATAGAACAGTGCTTGTACTGTTCTATTGCATCACACACAAAACATTCTCTCTGACAAACACTGTGTGATCAGGCTGAGGGGGAGTAATTGTACGATTGTAATCTTTGAGTTAATGAAAGCATTCGATCTAAAAACATTTACTCTCTTGTTTTGATTTACAGTTTATTATTCCGCTGCACTTTCATTCTATTTTCATTTCATTATTTCCATCATTTAGTTAAACAATCAAAACAAACAAACTCAGATCCTAACACATCTTAAATGTGACTATGTGCAAAACAATCCACTCGGACACTTGTACTTCTATGAAATTCTTCATCTGTGCTGACTTTGATTGCATTAACACATTCTTATCTTTAAATGTTCTTGAGTAACTTCATCTGTTCGACAGAATACTAGCCGTAGACGAGTGAATCAAGCAATCAGAAGTTTTCAGCAGGAACTACCGGTACAATTGTGGACTTGAAATGCTTCAGAAACTGAAGTTTTCTATAGGGCCAACAATAACCACCAACAGCTCTTGAAATTCTTCAGGACTGTAACCTTGAAACTATCGTTGAATCTACGTACCACATGACTTCTACTATGATCCCTCATTACTTTCGGAACATTGAGATCTCAGTCTTGATATGCTTGTACATAAAACTTTGTTTGAACAAGTTCCTTCAATCACACTGGAACTGGGTTGACTATTCTTCATCTTGCGGAATAAAATATGTCTATTTTCTGGCCTATAATAGTCATTTGAATCTGATTATCATACTGTTGATTCTTATGACTACCCCACAATAAAACGTTTCATCATCATCATTTCTTCAACAATTCGTGAAGACATCATCACCATTCTCCCAAAAATCTTCAAAAATTACCATTTAGTAAGGTCGAATGTACCATGATTGGTTGAAATCCTATGTCGAAGGGGCGAAGTTGGAAATAAAGCTACGTTCGACCGTTTAGTAAGGTCGAATGTACCATGATTGGTTGAAATCCCACATTCGCCCAGTAGTGAGGTACGAATGTAGAAAATTTTCACTTTCGCCCTAAAAGTTCTACATTCGTCCATTTACATTCCACGTTCGTCCCTCAAATCCTACATTCGCCCAGTAGAATTCCACATTCGCCCTTCCGTTTTTCTGAAAGGTGCGAATGTGCAGAACAAACGTGTTCTTCTTCAATATTTTCTGCAAATCAGCCCATAAACACTCTGATTGTTCAAATTTGATGATGAAACTTGTACAGAAAGGTGCGGAAATGAAAACCTAACCCTCGAATTCACAAAATCATGGAGAAATCACATGATTTCGGGTTCAATTAAGAATCTAGGGTTTCTAGGGTTTCAACCTTTCATTCAAAATCTGTTTTTAACGTCTGAAAACATGAAAACGAATTGTGATTGATTCAAACGACTGTTAGATCGTTCAAATCGGTACCATAGCTCTGATACCAGTTGAGAATCCGGTTAAACAACAAAGAATGATCAAACAAGTTAGTTTTAGGTGCGGAATCCCTAAAACAATCACAAAATAATAGTCAAACAGATCAAAACACGTAAATCATCATTTTCAAAAGCTTTTCATTAATTAACAACTCGATTACACGTTGAAAGATCAATACAAACAGGGTAAGAACGTGAAAAGAGCTTAATAAAACACTTGAGAGAATATCAGAAAGTGGAGGGAATAATATGACAAAAAGTTACATTCAAAAATCAAGCTTGTCTATTTATAGACTGCACATTCGCCCATTTGATTCATGCGAATGTGCAGGTTCGCCCAAACTGTCTGGTCGAACCAAGCTATACAATAAACACTATACACATGTGTCCAAGACTTCTTCCTTCGCACCTTCTGTTCTTCCTTCGCACCTTCCAAAACCTTCCTTCGTACCTACAAAAACTCTCCTTCGCACCTTCGACATTCACCAAAACAAGTTTGTTGTTCAATCCAAAGCACTAGTCGCACAATTGCATCTACAAACTCCCCCACGACTATTGCTTGGATTGCTGTCGACGTTGTTCGTCCATTCTAATGTTCATCAGTTTGATATGTCGTTGAATCTTCTGTTCTTTCGTTAAAATCGGTTCCTGAAATTGCTTTGGCTTCGGCTTTTTCAATTCAGGCACCTTTTGCTTCTCAACAAACTTTCCGAGCTTCTCGCCATAGTCACAACCAGCATTAATGTCATATGCAAAGCACAGAAATACCACACGTTGGTACTTTCCTGCTTGCTCAGCATCCTTCGCATCAGAATAGATCGGATTGTAAAACAACATTATTATATCCTCATGTGAACAGTTAATTAACCACATGGGATCAAAAATGTGTATTTTCTTGTAGTTCTTCTCTCCGTCTTTCAATACAATCACAGCCTCTGCAATCTTCCAATCGTAATACCACCAAATGAAATCTTTAGCGAAGTGTTGTGGGATTGGCAACAAAGGAATCTTTTTCAACACTCGCGGTGGTTTGTTCTTTAACATCACCTTGGGCATACCTGTAATCTGATCAATATCCTTTTTGTGAACAATTCGTTTAGGATATTGTGGTTCAAACAAATCCCACTTGGTTCGGCTTTCTCTTGTCATCTTCTCAGCAAAGTAGGTAATCTGACTATTTGACGCTCCCGTTAAACGGTGACGGCAAATATCACGAATTGCCCAATAGGGAAGAGTCTTCAAATGATGAAATTTATCGAAATATAAGATATCCTTCTCCCACTTCACTGCAATACATCTCAATTCTTTAACAAACTTCCAGGCCAATGCACGACCTTTGAAAATACCACTATGAAGTTTGTAAAAGCTTCCTTGAATTTCAGCTTTCGGACGGTTGTTTTCTTTCTCTTTCAACTTCTTCAAGAATTCCTTCAAACTCTCCGACTGCTCGAACCGTGGTTTGTCATGCCCTTTGAAAATTTCATCTTTAAATGCGTTACTCTTCTCTTTTGCCAGTTTCTCGGCTTGGTTTAGCAATTCATCTGAGAATTCAGGAAATCCACAATCTTGATTATTCTTGAAATATTGTGGATATTCCTCACTCGTTGTGTCTTCCATTTCAACATCCTCAAAAGCAGGAACATCACGGTCATCAGAATGATTCCCGGCTTCCTTCTAAGGTATCTTTTGAATGAAATTATCAACAAGCAATTCTTCCAAAGTCTTTCCAACCTGTTTAGCTAAACCCTCAAGTATCTCTTTTGAAATCGCCACAGAAACTTCTCCATCTTCAAGATCAGGGTCATCAAACTCCAACTCAAGTAGTTTATTGCTCGACTCGAATATCTCTGGAAATCTGCTTGTCATGTCAATCGTCCAGACTCGATCTGTGAGCATCTGGCGATACATGTTCTTGTCGTCTTCAGATAACGACTGCAGTTTCTCATTCCAGAAGATATCGTCATCCACATTCTCTCCTGGAGTCTTAGAGCTCGACTCTCCACCCTTACTTGAATCACGCTTTTCATATGTAAACTTCTCAGCGTTGTCATCACCATCATCACTACTACTATCGAAAGCAGAGCTGTTTCCATCACTCGAACCACCATCTGAACCTCCATCATCTCCATCATCTTTCTTCTTCTTCTTCTTAGTATCATTACCTACATCTTCATCAAGTTCTTCATCTTCTTCTTCTTCGTCAGATGGTTCAAAATCGACTAGTTCTTCTTCTCTTTCCTTATCTTCTTCACCAGCTTGAAGTTGAGGAGCTCGAGAGTACAAGTCTTTGATCAAATTATCCATATTCTTGTTACTCTTCTTCAGCTGTTTATTCTCCTCCTTCAAGACGATAATTCTTCTGGTGTTTCGTTGCTCGTGCTTCAGCAACTTCTTATTCTCTCTTTTCAACCTCTTGATAGTTTTCTTCAAAACTTCATTATCATCATGTGATGTGACTACGACCTCCAACATCTTTTGATCATTTGTCTTCAATTGCTCGATCTCATTTTGCTGTTTGTTGATAATATTCATCATCTCAGGCAATCTTTGATTCACAGCACTCATAATATCACTGTCCACCGAAACTTTCTTCTTCATAGGTGGTTCAACAACATCAGGCAGTTTGCCTTTCCTAATCTTCTTGAGCACATTATCCAATACATATGTTTACATAATCCTTTAATACAATATTGAATTATATTAAATGTCTTGAATGAAATCTAGTACATCCAAAAATCAACCAAAGCATACAACTTCAAATATCTTCTCATGTTAGCTCTAGACTTCAAGCATCATTATTTCTTGTTGAGTTGTAAAAATGGGGGGGGGGGGTCAACTGGAAGTTGGTGAGAATACATAAGCCATGTCAAGCAAATAGTTTAAGTATAAAAGTTTAGCAATTCATATGTCTATCGTAAGTTTAAGTCTAAATGAATAAACATGATATGTTGAATCGACATAATCAAACCTCCGACTAGTTTAGGTCCATCCCGTCATCCACGGTTCACCTTAATAATATGTTGGAACGATAACAATCACCCACGCTACCTATGTAGGAGGTACACGTATCCGGGTGGGATTGTCAATCCAATAGATCTATTATTGAGTATCGTCAGCTTGGCCATAGCTAATGATTATGTAATGTTGAAACTCGTTGAAACTGTTGTTGTTGTCTAATTCATGAGGCATTAAAGTTTACAACTAGACATGCATGTAGAATTGCTTAAGTAAAATGTTGCAAGTATGAAGAATTGCATAAACATGGTTACGTAAACTCACCTTAGCAAAGTATTAAGTCTCGAGAAATAGAATATGTGTAGCTCCAAAGTTGCCAATTACAAGAGCTTATAATCAAAGCTTCAATTGTAGAAGTAATAGACTATAGAAGAAAGGTATGAGGGAAAGTTTAATCGGATTGAAACAATCGATTTAGAGGTGCAAAGTATCATGGGTCATAGGTGGGTTTTTATACTAGTTTTGGATTCAATTAGCCATTAAAATTGGTCAACACCATAAAGTAAGGTTTTATGATGAATTGACTATTTGACTAAGACTTTGACTAGGACTTTGACTATTTGACTCAAGGCTTTATTTAAAAAAAAAATATTTAGAATCATATTATTATTATTATTATTATTTATATACATTTATGTAAGTATATAAGTTGTGAGTTAGGATAAATAAAGACTTAGGCACATTTGTATAATATTAATGATAAAGGTGTAATAAAAAAATTTTGGGGAAAATTTTGCGATGTTACATTGACGACTAAATCAATGATTTCGTCGTATTGGGACTAGGCTTCATGTTTCTCAAAGTAGCCTCTTTGATTGTGTCCCTGTTTTAGTATGAGAGCCATTTGGTTTGTGTGTGTGTGGATCGAACAGTGTTTTTGTTTGCAGGTGAGGGTTTGAGAGTGTTTTTGAGATAGAAGGAGGGAATTTTTCTTTTTGAAAGGATAAGTGATGGAAAAGGTGTTTATCAGAAGTTTTTAACCGCCCTAGGTCAAACTTCTGAAGTGGGAAATGTCTGATTTACCCTTAATGACATAACTGCTGATGAAGAACAATTTTCATCAGTAGTTCCCATTTTCACTTCAGTAGTTTGTAACAACTGATGAGAAGGTTTATAAACACTTTATTCATAACTTCTGAAGTTTGTTTTATCAGAAGTTAATCATTTTTCAGAAAATATCCCCATACTGATGTTTTGTACATCAATAGTTTCTCTCTTTTTGTTTTTTAGAAGTATTATGACAGACAGATGTAATTGAAAAATAAAAATATGTGCTAGAAAAATAAAAGAAACACTTACAAATTTAGCATCCCAAGCATGGATACTAACTTCTGAAATGTTGATGTGTCAAGGGGTTTTGTGAATATGTCAGCTATTTGATTAGCTGTTGTCACATGCTTTACTTCAATCTTGCCTTTTTCATAGCAACCCCTTATGAAATGATACCTGATTTCAATATGTTTAGTTTTTGAGAACTGAACAGGATTTTGAATGAAGCTAATGGCAGATTTACTGTCTACAAGCACTGGTGTCTTGGTCTCTTTGATTCCGTAATCAAGAAGTTGATATTGGAGCCATTGTATCTGTGATGTACAACTTGCAGCTGCAATGTATTCAGCTTCAGCAGTTGAAGTTGCAACAGATGTTTGCTTCTTTGATTGCCAGGACACTAGACAGTTTCCCAAGAATTGACAACCACCAGATGTTGATTTTCTTGACATTTTGCACCCTGCATAGTCACAATCTGAAAAAGCTGTTAACTTGGTATTGCTAGAAGCAGGATACCAAATTCCAAGTGTAGGAGTTCCTTTCAGATATCTGAAGATTCTTTTGACTGCAATGAGGTGTGATTCCCTAGGAGCTGATTGATATCTAACACAAACACATGTTGAAAACATAATATCTGGTCTAGTAGCAGTTAGATACAGAAGGGAACCTATCATACATCAATACATGGTTTGATCAACCTGTTTTCCTTGATCATCTGGTTCAACTTGTGTGGTTGGGGTCATGGGAGTGGAACATGATTTACAGTCTTGTAAAGAAAATTTCTTTAATAATTCTTTGACATATTTAGATTGATGTATAAAAGTTCCATTTGATTGTTGTTTAATTTGCAGTCCTAAAAAGTACTGCAGTTCTCCCATTGTACTCATCTCAAATTTTGATTGCATGAGTTTCTTGAATTCATCACACAATTTTGTGTTAGTTGAACCAAATATGACATCATCAACATAAATTTGAACAAGTAAGACATGATTTCCAACATGTTTTATGAAAAGTGTTTTATCAATGGAGCCTCATGTAAAGTTATTTTTGAGTAAAAAGTTTGAAAGTGTTTCATACCAGGCTCTGGGATCCTATTTTAGGCCATACAGAGCCTTGTCAAGTTTGTACACCCACTCAGGATGAGAAGGATCCTTAAACCCAAGTGGCTGACAGACATACATTTCCTCTTTAATTTTTCCATACAAAAATGCACTTTTAACATCCATTTGAGAAACTTTAATTTTGTTGGAAATTGCATAAGCCAAGAATAACCTGATGGCTTCAAGTCTTGCAACTTGAGCAAAGGTTTCATCATAGTCAATTCCCTCTTCTTGAGAATAACCTTGTACCACTAGTCTTGCCTTGTTCTTGATAATCATACCAGCTTCATCTTGTTTATTCCGAAAAACCCATCTTGTGCCAATTGGTAGCTTGTTTGGTGGTAAGGGACAGATTTCCCAGACCTGTTGCTTCCTAAATTGGAGCAACTCTTCTTGCATAGCTTGCACCCAATTGTTGTCTTTGAGGGCTTCTTGATACCTTTTAGGTTCCAATTGAGAAATGAATGCTGAGAAGAAGCAAAAGTTGGAAAGCTGGTTTCTTATGAGAACACCAGATGCAATATCACCTATGATTTGATCTAATGGACGATCCTTGTGTTCAATCAGTTGTTGTAAACCACTGACAGGTGTAGGTGGCTCTTGTACTTCTTCAAACAAACCACTGAGGTTCATAATATCTGGTTCAGCTGTTTGAACATCATCAGTAGTTGTAGGAGCTGAAACAGATGTTTGACTGTATTTGGAGTCTATGGTGCAGGATCCTCATCATCAAACCTTTGATTACCATAATAATTAGGTTTAGATGAAATGACAGTCTTTTCAGGTCCGAAATGGAAGCTGTCAAGGTCAAAGAGTTCAGCAGGATGTGCTGGAATGAGAGTGTGTTTTGACTCATTGAACTTGACATTCAGTGTTTCTTCTACTATATTGATTCTTGAGTTAAAAACCTTGTATGCTTTTCTAGTGGAAGAGTAACCAAGAAAATAACCCGAATCAACTTTTGCAGCAAACTTTGAAATAGAGTCTTTAATGTTTAGAATGAAACATTGACATCCAAAAGCCTTGAAAAAAAGGAGATAAGGGGCTTAATGCCATGAAGAACTTCATAGGCAGTTTAGGAGTGTTTCTTGTTAACAAGGACTCTATTATGAACATAACATGCAGTGTTGACTGCTTCAGCCCAAAAATACAATGGTAGGCCTGAATCAGCTAACATGGTTCTTGATGCTTCAATTAGTGTCCTGTTCTTCCTTTCTACCACACCATTTTGTTCAGGAGTTCTGTGAACACTGAATTGTCTAATAATTCCTTTAGACACGCAGAATTCATCCAGAGTTTTGTTCCTGGACTTTGTCCCATTGTCACTTCTAATGGCTTTGACAGAAAGAGAATGTTGTTTCTCTACTTGTAGAATGAAGAACTTGATGATTTCAGCTGCCTCATCCTTGGAGAATAAGAAGAAGACCCATGTGAATCTTGAATAGTCATCAATGATAACTAGGCAGTACTTCTTTTTACCAAGGCTCATGATTTTGACTGGCCCAAATAAGTCCATATGAAGAAGTTGAAGACATGTAGTAGTTTTAGATTCTTCAATAGACTTATAGAAGGACTTATACTGTTCTCCCTTTAGACAGGATACACAGTGTTCTTGACACTAGTATACTTTCAAGGGTAGACCTCTGACCAAGCCCATTTTTGTGACTTTATTTATGGTTTTAAAGTTCACATGGCCAAGTCTCCTGTGCCAGAGATCAGTCTCTGAAGTTGATGCCCTTGAGAAGAAATAGGCAGTGTTGTTTAGTACTTTGTCCTTTTCAATGTCCACTGCATAGACATTGCCACATCTTTTGGCTATCAACAAAGTATGATCTTCAATGATCTTCTCTATTAACTTCTGGCCTTCTGGTTATATAATCTTGCATGTTGTCTTTGTGAAAAAGGAAGAATATCCTTTATCACACATTTGTGACACACTCAGCAAGTTGTACTCAAGGTTTTCAACCAGATTGACCTTGTCAAACTGTATTTTTCCTGAAGAGACATTGCCATGTCCTAGCACATATCCCTTGGCATTGTTCCTAAAGGATACAGATCCCTCTCTTTGAATGATAAAATTGTTTATCAGGTATCTGCATCCTGTCATGTGCATTGAGCTTCCACTGTCAACATACCAAATGCTATTTAAGCCTCTGTAGACCCTCTGCACAAAGTAGCAAATTAGTTAGATTTGGTAACCCAAGCCAATTTGGCTTTGGGTTTGCTCTTGAGAACATTAACAGTTTGTTCTTGACCAGTTTGAGGAATCCATGTCTTTTTGGCAATGGATTTTTCATTAAGAGCAATGGTGGCATCCTTTTGAGGACCACCATCAACTTTGGTCATCAGTAGTTGTACCATATTCATTAGATCTTTAATCTCAGCAGTTTGTGAAACTGCTGATGATTTAGGTCTACCTACTGAAAATTTTTTTTGAGAAAAAGACTGTTGTTGAGATTTCATCTTTTTCTGAGAAAAGGTGTTGCCTGGTTGTTGTTTGTTGGGAAAGAAAGTTTCTTCAAAATCATTTTTGAGTTGTTTTCCTACAACCAGTTGTGAAATTTTCTTATCATACTGATTTCCTTTTCTATATCTACAAAATTCTGTTTTGTGGTTAAACAAACCACAAATTTCACATTCTTTTGCCTTTTCTTTTTAATTTAAAGGCAAATTTTTGACAGTCTTGATTTGATTTAGGTCATCAGTAGTTTTCAGGTTCTCAACTCCTGATGTAGATGAAACTACTGATGGCTTAAAGTCCGATTTGATCAGTACTTCTAAAGAACTTTCATTTTCAAGTTTTAGAAAGTTTTCATGAAAAGATGTGCATTCTTTCTCTTCAGAATTTTCATTTTGAACTATTCTTCTCCCATCATCAATAGTTTTGGGAGAAAAATCAGTTGTTGTTTTAGTGTGATTGTACCCTGTGCCAAACCTAACATTTGATGCACTTTGTTTGTTAAGCAACAGTTTGTACCCTTTACATTACTCAACCCATTTTTCACATTCAACCTTGGTGTCAGCAAGCTCTTTTATGACATTCCCTAGGTCTTCTATCATGATTTTAAGTTGTGCTTGGGTTTCAATAGAATTGTTTGTTAATTTAGGATTTTCTTTTGATTTTGTAGAAATTTTTCTTTCTAAATCACATTTAATTTGAGTATATTTTCTCTCTGAGTCATTGGCTTTGCCTTGTAAATGCACATTGGTCTCTCTTATGAGAGCAAAAGATTCTTTGCATGAGTTTGAACATAGTTTTGTCAAAGATTCTTTTGATACCTGAGATAAGGCAGATTTAGAGGTGCAGCCCTCAAATGCCATTAAGGCAAAGTTCTTTCTGCCATTGTCAGGTTCTCCCAGTTGATGTCAAACATTTTGTTGTCTGCATCTGGATTGCACTCAGTTGTGTTAAAAGGAAGACTGCTCCAGTCAACATACCCTGAAGTGAAAAGACTTTGTTGTGAGGGTTGCTGAGTTTGTGGAGGTTGTTGAGCAGCTGGAATGGAAGGCATTGATTGTTGGCTATGCATTTGTTGAGTAGAAATCTGTACATATTGTATTTGTGGCATATATTGGATTTGTGGAGCTTGTGCCTGTACAAAATGTGCACTTCCCTGTGTTCCATTATTCCTATTATAACTAGGGTTAAACTGATTTCCAGACTGTGGTTGGTTATAGCTAGAGCTTCTACACTCTCTAGCAAAGTGTCCCAACTTCTGACACTTGTGACATCTAAGTTTAGATTTGTCATGACCAACTTTTTTGAATTGTTCAGTCCTGGAAATTTCCTTCATGACCTTTTGTAAAATTTGTTAGTTCTTATACTTAACATGGCCAGTTGGTGTAAAATGTCCATTTCTTCTAAGTCATCAATGCTAAAGTTTTTCAGGTCATCCATGATAAAACACATGTTATCAGCAGTTTGACTATTTTCATCATTGTCATAAGCTGGATATGATCTTTCTGATGAGATCCCAGCAGTTATGTCAATGTGGTCAAAAGATCCAAAATTATTTGGACAAGAAGGTGAGTCTTGTCCCAACAGTGCTATACTACCTGGTACATAGTCATCAGCTGTTTTACCAAAATTTTGCAACTTTTTCTTTTGTTCAATTTCTCTTTCAAAAGTTAGAAATCTCCCATGTAATTTTATAAGAGTGAGGGAGTTAAAGTCTGGGGAAGATCTGAGAACTATAGAGTAAGTTTTCCATTTTTCTGGTAATGACCTTAAAAATCTATGAAGCATAGATACATTTGTGTAGGTCTGACCATTCAATTTCAACTCAGAAATTAATGAGGAGAATCTTTCAAACTGTTGTGTCAAAGTTTCCCCATTAATATGAGTAAGTGTTTCATATTGTTGAGCCAGGATTTCTCTGGTGTTGGCAATCACCTCTTCAGTTCCTCCAAACTGCTCTTTTAGGCAGTCTTAAAACTCTTTGGCACTTTCACAATGTAAAAGTCCAGAGTAGATTTCATTTGAGAGTGCCATTGTCAACATAGAGAAAGCCTTGGCATCAAGCTCAAGTTTAAGGAAATCTTCATCTGTGTAGTCTTTTGGGTCCTTTGGTATTTCAACTTTAGTTTCAAGGTTTATATTAACTGGTTTGTGAGGGCCATATATCACAGATTTCCAACAACCAGTGTTGGTCTGAGACAGAGTATGTGCCATCCTTTTTTGCCATATGTTGTATTCTGAAAGAACAAGCATGGTAGTGTATTCGCTTAGGATCGTCAAATCTACAAAGAGATTGATCAAACAAGTTTGATTCAGGTGCGGAATCCCTGAATCAATCACAATAATGATAATCAAACAATCAAAACACAGAAATCATCTTTCAAAGCTTTTTCTCATTCATAAACAACTTGAATTACACGTTTTAATAATGTTTACAATCAAATCTAACGTGAAAATAAGTTGACACAAACACTAGGGAGAGACACAAAACAGGAGGGAATGAAATGACCAACAACTAACTTTCAAAAATTGCTTAACCTATTTATTGGCCTGCACATTCGCCCATATTGCATGGTCGAATGTGCAGGTTCGCCCAATCACATCGTGCAAACCAAGCAAAACATAAACATCTAAACTACATTCGCCCCTTAGTCTCTCCTTCGCATCTTTTCTCTCCTTCGCACAAACTAAAATCTTCATTCGCCCACATATAAACTCCTTCGCCCGTTCGACAATCAATACTAACATATGTTTATTGTAATCCAAAGCATTAGTTGCACCAAAATGCATCTACAAACTCCCCCTCGACTATTGCTTGGCTTGTTTACGCTCTTGGTCCATTATCTTCTTCATAAGCTTTATGCGCAGTTGTTTCTTCTGTTCTAACGTCATCACCTTTTCAAACACTTGCTTCGGCTTTTTCTTCTTCACTTCAGGAACCTCTTGAACTTTAACAAACTTGCCAAGTTTCTTATCATAGTCACATCCGACATTAATGTCATGAGCAAAGCACAGAAATACCACACGCTGATATTTACTTGCTTGTTCAGCATCCTTCACATCGCTGAATATCGGATTGTAATACAATATAATGATGTCCGCATGTGAACAATTCACCAACCACATGGGATCAAATATGTGTATCTTTTTTAAATTCTTGTCTCCCTCTTTCAACACTATCACAGCCTCTGCAATCTTCCAGTCATAATACCATCAGATAAAGTCTTTTGCAAAGTGTTGAGGAATCTGCAACAATGGAATATGTTTCAACACTTTGGGTGGTTTGTACTTTAGAGTCACCTTGGGCAAACCGGTTATATCATCAATGTTTTTCTTGTGAACAATCCGCTTTGGATACTGAGGAGCAAAAAGATTCCACATCGTCCTGCTTTCTCTTGCCATCTTATCAGCAAAATAGGCAATGTGATCATTTGACGATCCAGTCAACTTATGTCGACAAATATCACGAATAGCCCAGTATGGGAGAGTCTTCAAATCATGAAATCTTTCAAAATAGAGTATCCCCTTCTCCCACTTCACGGCAACACACTTCAACTGCTTTATAAACTTCCAACCCAACGCTTTTCCTTTAAACATTTCGTTGTGGAGTTTATAAAAGCTACCCTGAATCTCTGCTTTCGGACGATTGGCCTCTTTCTCTTTTAGTTTCCTCAGTAACTCTTTCAAGCTATCGGATTGTTTGATATGCGGTTTATTATGCCCCTTGAACACTTCATCAACAAACTTATCACTCTTCTCTTTTGCAAGTCTCTCGGCTTCATTCAATAGTTCATCAGTGAATGCAGTAAATCCAAAATCCTTATCTTTCTTAAAATATTCTGGATACTCTTCACTGGTTACATCCTCAACTTCAATATCCTCAAACACAGGTACGTCACGATCATCAGAATGATTTCCAGCTTCCTTTTCAGGTAGATCAGGAATTTGGTTATCAGCCAATAGTTATTCTAACATTTTCCCAACCTGCTTCGCCAAGCCTTCCAAAATCTCTTTTGTCATTGCCGCATAAACTTCACCATCTTCTAAATCTGGATCATTATATTCTAATTCAAGCACCCTGTCACAAGATTCAAAAATCTTAGAGAATCTTCTGGTTATGTCGATCGTCCAGACTCGATCAGTTAGCATCTGGCGATACATCTGTTTATCTTCTTCAGACAATGACTTTAGCTTTTCCTTCCAAAAGATCGTATCATCATCAACTGATCATCCAGGAGCTTTAGAACTAGATTCTCCTCCTTTTCCAGATTCCCTTTTTTCATACTTGTATTTATCTGTATCATCATCATCATTATCATCATCATCATTATCAACAAATGCAGAGCTGCTATCATCACCAGATCCATCATTCGAACCATCATCATCTCCATCATCCTTCTTCTTTTTAGGAGCCTTTCTAGCATCTTCATCAAGATCCTCATCATCCTCATCCTCATCATCAGACAGTTCGAAATCAACCTGCTCCTCGTCTTGATCTTTATCCTCTTCACCTTCTTTCAACTGAGGAGCCCGAGAGTATAAATCTTTAATCAGATTATCCATGCTTTTATTACTCTCTTTTAGCTTCTTATTCTCTTCCTTCAAAGCTATAAACCTTCTGGTGTTCCTTTGCTCATGTTTTAACAGTTTCTTATTATCCTTCTGCAACCGTTTAATCTTTTTTTTCAGTTCCTCATTGTTCTCATGTGATGTAACAATGACATCCAACATCTTTGAGTCGTTCTTTCTCAATTGATCAATCTCAGTCTACTGCTTGTTTATAATATTCATCATCTCAGTAAGTTTCCGGTTAACAGTGTTCATCACATCACTATCCACTGCAACCTTTCGAGTAGAAACTTCAGCAACCTCAGGCGGTTTACCCTTCTTCATCTTCTTCAGTACATTATCCAATGCTTCATTAAAAGCATCAACAGGTATATCAGCTCCCTGTTCAGTACTGGAAGTAGTTGTGGTTTTCTGCTTCTTCGAGGCTGGAGCAGCAACTGGTGATTTCGAGCTTGAAGCAGGTGGCAACTTCTTTCCTGCTACTAACGATTCAATCTCTCTAGCTCGTTTCTCTGCGGGCTTTAACACTTTTTCTTTCTTCTTAAATTGGGGCTTCTTTGGTTTCTCCCCCTGAACTGGTGAACCAGGAAAATCTCCTGCTCCCAAACCTAATCCCTCATCCTCTTCATCTAAGTAAATAGGGCTATACATTCTCTGTTCCTCCACTGAACTATTCAGACTGGCAGACTCACCAGCCACAGTGGCCTTGGGCATGGTAGTCTTTACAGTCTTAGTCTCAGAATCCTAACATTCTTCCTCTTGCGTCTCTTCAGAATCGACTGATGCTTCATCAACAAGGTGTAAAACTTTCTTAGCCGCGCTCTTCTGCCTTCTCGACACTTTCTTCTTCTTTGCAGAATTAGTCTCAGGAACAACTTCAATCCTGATTTCTTTCTCTTTACGTTTGCCACTCTTTGCTCCCACATTCACAACCTGTCGCTTTCGCTTTGCCTCAGGGTCAACAGGATGTAATGGATTGTCTTCGTCTAATGCACTATCAGCATGTCTTACCTCATCTTTACCCGGATCCACATAATCAATTCTCGCCAAATGCCCAAATAAATGTCTAACAGGTGGTCGTTCATTCACCGACAAGCCTTTATAAGCCTTCATTCTTGCCAATGTATTGATGGACATATGTTCCTGAACTATGATCTGCTTCGGATCCCTCTTCAACTCCTTATACTTGTGATCAAATATCATCTGAAGGAATCTAGGATATAACAAAAACTTCAAATTCCTTGTACCTCTAACCGGTTCCAATAAATGTTCCATAAGCATCCCTGACACGTTGAACTGTTTGTTCAATATCAGTGCAACCATCATCGAACTAATACTCTTCCTCATCAAATCATAACCTCCTGCTGCTGAACCAAATACATGAATCATGACATGTGCCAAGTACTTGAATTGGGGACAAAGCTTTCCCTTGTGTAACGAACCATCAGTAATCGGCCCGTTATATTTCATCCTTAGAAAGCATTTCCTCTGTTCAGTAAAGCTAAGTTCTCTGGGATCAGTCTTTTCATCTTCAAGCTTCAAAGCTTCCCTGATATCATTCTCTAAAACAATAACCAATTTTCCTTGAATCTTGCTAACCAGAGATGATTCACACTCCCAGAAATCCATCTTCGCATTCGTCCAGAACTCTTGTAGCATGTCTCGATATATAATAGCAGGTGTAGCAATTGCATCTATCACCCGACTCCTCTTTAGAAACTCGATAATCTCTGTAAACTCAGTGTGCTTCTTCACGTCCCCAAGATATGCACAACAGTTATGCGCATTCTCGAACGGCAAAAGTTCTTCATTTCCTTTCTCAGCAGCTTGTGCAGATGATCCAGCTTGTTCAGTAGGTTTTTCTTGTTCAGACATGGTTTATACTGCAAAATAAAACAAGTAAACACGTTAAAAATCGACAAAATAAACAAAATTTGAAAATTTGGTAATTGATCTCTACATTCGCCCATTCGGAGGTACGAATGAGAGTTTTTGGGGGTGCGAATGAGAAGTTTTAGGGTTCGAATGTGAAAATTTTGATTAAATGTTTCATTCGCCTATTTTAACTTCATTCGCCCAAACAGAACATCTCCTTCGCCCAGTTTTACACGTTCGGCCGTTCGAAAGGGGCGAAGGAACTGTTCTTCAATTCAAATTTCAAATTTTGAAAACCAGTGGATTCTAACTTGTCATTATGATTCATTATGCACCTAAAACCTCCAATTATTGTTTCCTAATCATCAATTACATCAGTTTTTCATTGATTGATTGTTTTATTACAAAAACTAGGGTTTATAGGTTTTAAATCAATCGATTATACCAACTGATGATGTTTAATCCTTAGTTTTTGCATAATCTCCCCCTAAAACATTCAAACAATGAATCCCTATCAAAACTAATATCAATTATCAACAATAAAACCAAGTTTAATGACAGTTAGGGCTTGGACTGAAATAGATGGATTAAACACTCAAAACTGGATGTTAACCTGTAAAAGTGAGTGCAAAATGATCAGTACAATGAGACGAACACAATGATAAAGTCTAAAAGTCACGAGCAACAAGTGGACTTATGATCAAAAATTTTGAAAAAATTCTGTAAGGGGTCGAATGAGCAGAGATGGATATATATAGACTGCTCCTTCGACCGTTTATTGTGGTCGAATGTGAAGCTTTAGTCTCCTTCGCCCCTAATGAAAGGTGCGAATGAGATAAAAGGGTTCGAAAGAGAAAAACAACTTAAGAACTCTCACATTCGCCCAAAATGAAATGTACGAATGAACATGAAATTCCTCCTTCGACCCAATCAAGTGGGTGAAGGTGAAACAGGAATTTTGAAAATTTTACCAAATCTCAAAATCGAGTCCCGTTCAAAATATTTTCCAACTTTTAAGCATCCGACAATCATATTTTCTCAGTTATAGATAACAAAGCTCAAATGGTTCATCAAGGTTTAGAAAAACGTCATCAACCACCATCAGCTATCAAAAATAAGATAGAAATATAAAATCTTTTTGGATTTTCTAAAGTTTATGTTAAAACACACCTAAAATCTTTTTAAGGTTTGCAATTTTTGACGAGAAAATAAAATGCAGAAAATGTAAAGATAAAACAGTAAATATTTTGGGATTTCCGGTAAAGGGATCACATCATGAGAATCCGGTTAAAAACCGAATTCACGGATCGATTAAGCGAAAACAACTCGGTTTCAGACGGGAGATTCGAGACGAGA
Organism: Ambrosia trifida; assembly: GCA_028751855.1. Lineage (NCBI taxonomy): Eukaryota > Viridiplantae > Streptophyta > Magnoliopsida > Asterales > Asteraceae > Ambrosia > Ambrosia trifida. Next base: position 67,494,642 of record CM054130.1, read on the forward strand.
CAGAAACATACGATAACAAAGTCATCACAGATTCGTATTAATTCAGAAACGGTTACAGATACTGTCATCAGTAGGATAAACATCTATCTCAGGGCCGGGGGAGGTCGGGCATGACCTCCCCCTTGAGAGCATTCAAAGCATAAACTCAAATATACAAATGAAAACCGACACATGAGATTGCTATTTATAGTCCAAAACCATAAGCCACCTTCGCCCATTTAAGGAGGTCGAATGTGGAACTTTTCCACATTCGCACCTTCCCAAACGGTCGAATCTAGCTTAGATTTTGGTCTATATTTACAAATGCATCAGATCCATATAATGCCCTTATGGATCACCACAATTTCATGTAATACAATACACGACTCAACCCTAGTCTATTCGACAGTGACGTCCACATAATAGTGCATCAACAATCTCCCCCTTGGACGTTGCTGGCGAATCCACAAATCTCTTGCACATCAACAGTCAAAATCACAGGTCTCCCCCTCAATACATGCACTATTGCATTGAGTAGAAATACAATATCCTTCGTGAACTGACCAAGTAATGCACTACGGACCCTCAACATCAATACGCAGGAAGTCAGCTAGACCACGTATATCATTTGCGAAATCAACCGGCACGCTCAGCTGAATTACAACCAGATCACCTAGTTATGCCAATGTGAAGTCGACAATGTAATGCACTGCAGTCTCGTAGCATCAGTACCCAGGGATGTCATCTTGACCAAGTACATCACGCGCAATCCAACTAGTCTGATAAGACTCCTGCTAGAAGAATTCCATACTGACCGATCAGATATTCAACGTAACACGTAGGTACTACCACTAATTCACGTCTCATATCTGCACTTAACCTTTGCATCACCCTTCACACCAACTGGAGAAGTCTAACTGTCAGTACCCAATTAGACATCTTAAATGTGACTATGTGCAAAACAATCCACTCGGACACTTGTACTTCTATGAAATTCTTCATTTGTGCTGACTTTGATTGCATTAACACATTCTTCTCTTTAAATGTTCTTGAGTAACTTCATCTGTTCAACAGAATACTAGCCGTAGACGAGTGAATCAAGCAATCAGAAGTTTTCAGCAGGAACTACCGGTACAATTGTGGACATGAAATGCTTCAGAAACTGAAGTTTTCTATAGGGCCAACAATAACCACCAACAGCTCTTGAAATTCTTCAGGACTGTAACCTTGAAACTTTCGTTGAATCTACGTACCACATGACTTCTACTGGGATCCCTCATTACTTTCGGAACATTGAGATCTCAGTCTTGATATGCTTGTACATAACAACTTTGTTTGAACAAGTTCCTTCAATCACACTGGAACTGGGTTGACTATTCTTCATCTTGCGGAATAAAATATGTCTATTTTCTGGCCCATAATAGTCATTTGAATCTGATTATCATACTGTTGATTCTTATGACTACCCCACAATAAAACGTTTCATCATCATCATTTCTTCAACAATTCGTGAAGACATCATCACCATTCTCCCAAAAATCTTCAAAAATTACCATTTAGTAAGGTCGAATGTACCATGATTGGTTGAAATCCTATGTCGAAGGGGCGAAGTTGGAAATAAAGCTACGTTCGACCGTTTAGTAAGGTCGAATGTACCATGATTGGTTGAAATCCCACATTCGCATAGTAGTGAGGTACGAATGTAGAAAATTTTCACTTTCGCCCTAAAAGTTCTACATTCGTCCATTTACATTCCACGTTCGTCCCTCAAATCCTACATTCGCCCAGTAGAATTCCACATTCGCCCTTCCGTTTTTCTGAAAGGTGCGAATGTGCAGAACAAACGTGTTCTTCTTCAATATTTTCTGCAAATCAGCCCATAAACACTCTGATTGTTCAAATTTGATGATGAAACTTGTACAGAAAGGTGCGGAAATGAAAACCTAACCCTCGAATTCACAAAATCATGGAGAAATCACATGATTTCGGGTTCAATTAAGAATCTAGGGTTTCTAGGGTTTCAACCTTTCATTCAAAATCTGATATTAACGTCTGAAAACATGAAAACGAGCTATGATTGATTCAAACGACTGTTAGATCGTTCAAATCGGTACCATAGCTCTGATACCAGTTGAGAATCCGGTTAAACAACAAAGAATGATCAAACAAGTTAGTTTTAGGTGCGGAATCCCTAAAACAATCACAAAATAATAGTCAAACAGATCAAAACACGTAAATCATCATTTTCAAAAGCTTTTCATTAATTAACAACTCGATTACACGTTGAAAGATCAATACAAACAGGGTAAGAACGTGAAAAGAGCTTAATAAAACACTAGAGAGAATATCAGAAAGTGGAGGGAATAATATGACAAAAAGTTACATTCAAAAATCAAGCTTGTCTATTTATACACTGCACATTCGCCCATTTGATTCATGCGAACGTGCAGGTTCGCCCAAACTGTCTGGTCGAACCAAGCTATACAATAAACACTATACACATTCGTCCAAGACTTCTTCCTTCGCACCTTCTGTTCTTCCTTCGCACCTTCCAAAACCTTCCTTCGTACCTACAAAAACTCTCCTTCGCACCTTCGACATTCACCAAAACAAGTTTGTTGTTCAATCCAATGCACTAGTCGCACAATTGCATCTACAAACTCTCCCACGACTATTGCTTGGATTGCTGTCGACGTTGTTCGTCCATTCTAATGTTCATCAGTTTGATATGTCGTTGAATCTTCTGTTCTTTCGTCAAAACCGGTTCCTGAAATTGCTTTGGCTTCGGCTTTTTCAATTCAGGCACCTTTTGCTTCTCAACAAACTTTCCGAGCTTCTCGCCATAGTCACAACCAGCATTAATGTCATATGCAAAGCACAGAAATACCACACGTTGGTACTTTCCTGCTTGCTCAGCATCCTTCGCATCAGAATAGATCGGATTGTAAAACAACATTATTATATCCTCATGTGAACAGTTAATTAACCACATGGGATCAAAAATGTGTATTTTCTTGTAGTTCTTCTCTCCGTCTTTCAATACAATCACAGCCTCTGCAATCTTCCAATCGTAATACCACCAAATGAAATCTTTAGCGAAGTGTTGTGGGATTGGCAACAAAGGAATCTTTTTCAACACTCGCGGTGGTTTGTACTTTAACGTCACCTTGGGCATACCTGTAATCTGATCAATATCCTTTTTGTGAACAATTCGTTTAGGATATTGTGGTTCAAACAAATCCCACTTGGTTCGGCTTTCTCTTGTCATCTTCTCAGCAAAGTAGGTAATCTGACTATTTGACGCTCCCGTTAAACGGTGACGGCAAATATCACGAATTGCCCAATAGGGAAGAGTCTTCAAATGATGAAATTTATCGAAATATAAGATACCCTTCTCCCACTTCACTGCAATACATCTCAATTCTTTAACAAACTTCCAGGCCAATGCACGACCTTTGAAAATACCACTATGAAGTTTGTAAAAGCTTCCTTGAATTTCAGCTTTCGGACGGTTGTTTTCTTTCTCTTTCAACTTCTTCAAGAATTCCTTCAAACTCTCCGACTGCTCGAACCGTGGTTTGTCATGCCCTTTGAAAATTTCATCTTTAAATGCTTTACTCTTCTCTTTTGCCAGTTTCTCGGCTTGGTTTAGCAATTCATCTGAGAATCCAGGAAATCCACAATCTTGATTATTCTTGAAATATTGTGGATATTCCTCACTCGTTATGTCTTCCATTTCAACATCCTCAAAAGCAGGAACATCACGGTCATCAGAATGATTCCCGGCTTCCTTCTCAGGTATCTTTTGAATGAAATTATCAACAAGCAATTCTTCCAAAGTCTTTCCAACCTGTTTAGCTAAACCCTCAAGTATCTCTTTTGAAATCGCCACAGAAACTTCTCCATCTTTAAGATCAGGGTCATCAAACTCCAACTCAAAGAGTTTATTGCTCAACTCGAATATCTCTGGAAATCTGCTTGTCATGTCAATCGTCCAGACTCGATCTGTGAGCATCTGGCGATACATGTTCTTGTCGTCTTCAGATAACGACTGCAGTTTCTCATTCCAGAAGATATTGTCATCCACATTCTCTCCTGGAGTCTTAGAGCTCGACTCTCCACCCTTACTTGAATCACGCTTTTCATATGTAAACTTCTCAGCGTTATCATCACCATCATCACTACTACTATCGAAAGCAGAGCTGTTTCCATCACTCGAACCACCATCTGAACCTCCATCATCTCCATCATCTTTCTTCTTCTTCTTCTTAGTATCATTACCTGCATCTTCATCAAGTTCTTCATCTTCTTCTTCTTCGTCAGATGGTTCAAAATCGACTAGTTCTTCTTCTCTTTCCTTATCTTCTTCACCAGCTTGAAGTTGAGGAGCTCGAGAGTACAAGTCTTTGATCAAATTATCCATATTCTTGTTACTCTTCTTCAGCTGTTTATTCTCCTCCTTCAAGACGATAATTCTTCTGGTGTTTCGTTGCTCGTGCTTCAGCAACTTCTTATTCTCTCTTTTCAACCTCTTGATAGTTTTCTTCAAAACTTCATTATCATCATGTGATGTGACTACGACCTCTAACATCTTTTGATCATTTGTCTTCAATTGCTCGATCTCATTTTGCTGTTTGTTGATAATATTCATCATCTCAGACAATCATTGATTCACAGCACTCATAATATCACTGTCCACCGAAACTTTCTTCTTCATAGGTGGTTCAACAACATCAGGCAGTTTGCCTTTCCTAATCTTCTTGAGCACATTATCCAATGCTTCGTTAAACTGATCAACAGGTACATCTTCACTCTGTTGTGTGCTCGATGTTGTCGCAGTCTTTTGTTTCTTTTGTGCTGGTGCAGTAACCGGTGACTTAGAAGTAGAAGCCGGTGGTAGTTTCTTACCAGCTATCAGAGATTCAATCTCCTTCTTTCTCTTGATACTTGGTTTCTCCTGTTTCTTCTTCTTTGACTTAGCAGCTTGTACGAGAGAACCAGGTAAATCATCATCAGCATTCAAAATCAATTCATCTTCATCAACTGGGATTGGACTCTTACTCCCTTGATCTTCAACATTCTGACTAGCAGACACACCAGCCTCAGTGGCCTTGGGCGTGGCGGTCTTTACTGTCTCAGCATCTGAATCCCAATGTTCATCTTCCTGCGTCTCTTCAGAATCAACCGACGCCTCATCAACTAGATGTAACCCTTTCTTTGCCATGCTCTTATGTCTTCTTGGTGTGCTTTTATTCTTTTCAGGTTCAGTTGAAACTTCTAACCTTATCTCTTTCTTCCTGATCTTTCCACTCTTTGCACCGACATTCACAACCTGTCTTTTGCGTTTCGCATCAGGATCAACAGGATGTAATGGGTTATCAGGATCAAAATCACTGTTTGCATGTCTCACAAGCCCTTCACCTGGATCTGTATAATCAACTCTTGCTAGATGTCCAAATAAACGCCTTACTGGTGGACGTTCATTGACTGACAATCCCTTATACGCCTTCATCCTAGCAAGTGTATTAAGCGACATATGTTCCTGAACAACTATGTGCTTAGGATCTCATTTCAATTCCTTATACTTGTTGTCAAACACCATCTGGAGGAAACGAGGATACAATAGAAACTTCAAATTCCTCGTGCCGTTCACAGGCTCTAATAAATGATCCATCAGCATGCCTGAAACATTGAACGGTTTGTTCAACACCAAGGCTACCATCATGGAGCTGATACTCTTTTGCATCAAGTCATATCCTCCAGCTGCAGATCCAAAGACATGTATCAAAACGTGTGCCAGATATTTGAATTGAGGGCACAATTTTCCCTTGTGTAATGAACCGTCAGTGATTGGTCCATTGTATTTCATTCTTAGAAAGCACTTTCGCTGATCCATAAAGTTAAACTCCTTAGGATCTGTCGGCTTATCATCTAAGTTCAACGCTTCTCTCAGATCCTTCTCACAAACAATAACTCTCTGCCCTTGAATCTTGCTCGTCAAACATGATTCGCATTTCCAGAAATCAAGCTTCGCTCCCGACCAGAATTCTTGCATCATATCTCTGTAGATAATCATCGGTGTAGCAATAGCATCTATCACCCTGCATCTCTTCAAGAATTCTATAATTCCGATAAACTCCGTATGATTTTTAACCTCTCCGAGATACGCACAGCAGTTATGCGCATTTTCGAAGGCTAAAAGCTCTTCAGAAACAGTCTTGGCAGGCTGTGAGGATGATCCAGCTTGTTCAGTCGTCTTTTCCTGCTCGGACATGATTAAAACTGCAAAACAAAACAAAAACTCATGTTAAAAATCGTCAAAAATTCAAACTTGAAAATTTTGGTAATAAACATCCTCATTCGCCCAAACGGTGGTACGAATGAGAAATCCATAAGGTACGAATGAGAAAACTTGATGGTACGAATGTATGGATTTTGTTAAAAAGTTTCATTCGTCCAACCTTTCTTCATTCGACCGTTTGGTTATCTCCTTCGCCCATTCGAAATGGTCGAAGGTGACTGTTCTTATTTTGAATTTTCAATTTTGAATTTAAAGGGTTCTGATCATGTTCTTTTGATTGATAATGCACCTAACAATGCCGATTAATCATTCTATATTAACAAATTCATCAATTATTCATTATATATGTGTTTTCAATTAAAACTAGGGTTCAAACCATAACAGATGATCAAATGATCAACCTGTTGATTTTGAATCAAAGGTTTAAAGTTATTCTCCCCCTAAAACACACATATAATGAAACCTAATCAGCAATTGTCACAATGAAATTGATTATTAACAGTTTTATGATCTAGGGCTCGAAACAGTAAAACAGAGATTAAGTCCTTCAATCCTTGATGTTAACCCGTATATGATAGTGAAAAATAGTCAGTGTTTGAAGACGAACACAATGATAAGGTTCAAAATATCAAAGCAACAAGGTGAGGTTAAGATGAAATTTCTGAAATTTTTTTGAATGGGGTTCGAATGAGACAGAAAGGTATATATAGGCATCCTCCTTCGCCCATTCTATACGTACGAAAGAGAAACTTTTGTCTCCTTCGACCCTAGTGAAAGGTTCGAATGAGCCAAAAGGGTTCGAATGAAACATATGTTCAAGAACACTCTCCTTCGCCCATTTAAAACATACGAAGGAACATGAAAAATCCCACATTCGACCAACCGAATGGGCGAATGAGAAATGGGATTTCTGATAAATTTTCCAAATCTCAAAAACGAGTCCCGGTCCAATTATTTTCCAACTTTTAAACATCCAACAATCATATTTTCACATTTAAAAAGTTACAAAGCTCAAATGGTGTAACAAGGTTTAGAAAATCGACATCAACCACCATCAGTTATCAAAAATAAGATGGAAATGAAAAATCTTTTTGGATTTTCTAAAGTTTATGCTAAAACACACCTAAAATCTTTTTGAGTTTTGTAATTCTTGACGAGAAAATAAAATACAGAAATGTAAATAGAAAACTGTAAATGTTTTTGGGATTTCCGGTAAAGGGATCATATCAGTTATTGAGAAGTCTGATCACACCGTTGATCTTTTGAGACATTATCATTAAAGACAATGTGTGATCCGGCAACTGCTGATATTGTGATCCACATAAACTCACATGCAGACTTTTGTGCAGTGCTATAAACTGATACTGATATTTATAGTATAAACGTAATTGTTTGTGTTTCCCACGCACACGACATACTCCCGTATCAAGAAGTAAATATACAAAGACTCATTGTAAAGCGTGATTATGCTTTCGTCGTCTGTAATTGTACAAGATATAATGCATAGAGGTATACAGGTCAGCAAATTAATGCAGCAAAGTAACATATGCACTATACCAGGTTGAGGACTGATATTAATCATGATTTGCATCAGTGATTAATACGATGTAATAGATAATCTTTGATCATCATATAACATGGAAAGTTCCTCAATTCGGTAACTTTAGGATTTGGCATAAAGCTCTTTTATAAAGACACCCTGTCTGATCTAGGTCCGTAATGACTTACAGCAGAAGATCAGAGAGGCTATCCCCAGACAACTAATAACATAACGACCCTAAACCTCCGAGTTTTGTACAAATACCCTATCAAACGAAATTACGGTACTAAGACCATATGCCCATGAGGAGTTCATCAACACATCAATTCGTTTGATATGTATGTATCAGGCACGCAGTAATAGATCTACGAAGCCTATCAGCACATCGCACAGACTCAGACACACGCCCTATACAGCAGTACATTACTTAGAATGTGTCAGATCCCCACTGATGTACTATCATTTCCCTTTATACTCCAGAAAATCATTTTTGATTTTTCTGATTTTTATAAGTTTTCGAATTTACTGTTCCCAAGGATAAGCTGGAGCATTTCAAATATGTGACTGCCCAGATATCGTTTGTTCACAGAAATTTAACGGCATTAATCTAAGGGAAGAAGATATAGCAGTCAGCAAAGAAATTTTGTAATTTTTACGGATTTTGAAATTTTTCAATGTTTTTGGATTTTCGAAATTTTTCTGAAAAACAGTAAAAATTTAAAACTAAAAAGTGATAGACTGAGGTGGTGATCAGTCTTGTTTTTCTTTAATACCATTAGCTTTTAAAAGATAATCAAATCTGGATTTGTCAAAAGCTTTGGTAAAAAGATCTGCGCGTTGGTAATCAGTGTGGATTTTGACCATATCGATCAACTCTTTAGCATAACAATCACGGATAAAATGATATTTAATCCGGATATGTTTAGCCTTGGAATGATTTACTAAGTCTTTTGTTAATGCGATTGCGGCCTCATTATCACAGTAAATAGGGGTTTTAAGAAATTGCAAACCGTAATCCACCATCTATTGTTGGATCCAAAGAACCTGTGAGCAGCAGCTCGATGCTGAAACGTATTCTGCTTCACATGTGGATAGTGCAACTGCGGTTTGTTTCTTGCATTGCCAGGTCACGAGCCTGCTCCCCATAAACTGACATCCAGCCGTTGTGGATTTGCTGTCTTTGTCACAGCCGCCCCAATCTGCATCACTAAAAGCGATTAGGTCAAAATTATCATCATGAGGGTACCAAAGTCCTTTCGATGGACAACCCTTCAGATATCTAAGGATACGCTTGACAGCTGCAAGATGACTCTGTTTCGGCTTCGATTGATATCGTGCACAAAGACATGTCGCAAACATTATATCAGGTCTAGACGCGGTGAGATACATCAGAGATCCGACGATTGCTCTGTATGTAAATGGATCAGTCAGCTCCCCCTTAAGGTCAACTCCAATCCCGTGATTAGGTTGTATCGTAGTATCCATCGGCTTCGAATCATCCATCTGGAATCGGCTCAAGACTTCAGAAACGTATTTCGTCTGGTGAATAAAGATTCACGTTGGTCTTTGCTCCACCTGCAAGCCTAGGAAAAACTGCATTTCTCCCATTGCGCTCATTTTGAACTTTTCCTGCATAACTTTTTCAAATTCTCTGCACAGAAGTTCGTTAGTTGACCCGAAAATAATATCATCAACATAAATTTGTACAAGAAGCAAATCATCTCCTGCTCGTTTCGTGAACAGTGTGCAGTCTACCAGTCCGCGTTTGAATCCTTTCGAGAGAAGATACGTGCTCAGCTCCTCATACCATTGTCTCGAAGCCTGGTGCAACCTGTAAAGAGCTTTGTTTAAAACGTAAACCTTATCCCAGTGAATAGGGTCCTCAAAGCCTGGCGGTTGACCTACGTAAACTTCCTCTTTGACCACACCGTAAAGAAATGCGCTCTTTACATCCATCTGATACACCTTGAATTTCTTCCATGATGCAAACGCTAGGAACATTCGGATAGCTTCCAAGCGTGCAACCGGTGCATAGATTTCATTGTAGTCGATTCCCTCTACTTGATGAAAACCTTGAACGACCAAACGAGCTTTGTTTCTTACTATGATTTTTCTGTCACCCTTCTTACATTTAAACACCCATTTGGTTCCAATTTTCTTTCTTCCTGGGGGCAAATCTGTCAGCGTCCATACACCGAGTTTCTGAAATTGTAACAACTCTTCTTGCATTGCTTCCACCCAGGCATCATCCAAAAGAGCTTCCTTGTAAGTCCGCGGTTCGACATGCGAAACATAACAAGCGAAAGACCAGTCATTTTGAAAACCAGATTTTTGTATTTTGGCATATAAAGCAAGATTGCCAATATTTTCTGGTGCTTGAGCATTTCTCAACTGCCCTCTTGTCATCACGCTGCTACCAGGATCACCAATAACCTGTTCAAGCGGGTGTATCCGATGTATCCGAGATTTCGGATAATCAGGTACTTGTACTCCCATTTGAGTTGTCAAATTCTCTGTAGAAACCAGATCATTACCCACATTCGATGTTGAAGCATCAGTAGTAGTTGGGTTCACTGGTGGTGTCACTATAGCATTGTCCAGAATAGCTTCACTTGTTGCGTCATCGTCTTCATCTTCTTAATCGGATGAATTAAGCGTTGTAGAAGCTTCTTGGAACACCTCTTCTTCCATCACAGGAGCAGTGGTATCATTAGAAGCAGCTTGGGGGTTTACAGTGATCGGACGCACTAACGGTGAAGTTACGGCGTTTTTGACCTCGTAATATAAGCGAAGTACAGCTTCTTCAACCATGCTATCTAGATTGAATGATTCAAAGAAGTCTTTGTAATCAAACATCCAATCTGGTCCTCCACCCTGTACATTTTGTGTGTATCTTTGTACTTCGACATTAGCCCACTCCTCGACTTTTCTAGTTCTTTTGTTGAATACCCGTTTTAGTGGGGTTGCATATCCAACAAAATAACCTTCTTCAGCCTTTGGTGCGAACTTCTCCGAAGAATTCAGCATAGTACACGGGGCACCAAATGGTTCTAGATACTCCAGATTCGGCTTTCGTCGGTTCAACAGCTCATAAGAAGTTTTGCCAAACTTCTTCACTGTTAAAACACGGTTTAAAGTATAACATGCTGCGTAAATAGCTTCGTTCCAGAACATGACTGGAAAATTTGAATCCGCAAGCATAGTTCTCGCCGTCTCGATTAGAGTCCTGTTCTTTCTTTCTGCGACACCGTTCTGCTGGGGTGTATACAGAGCGCTATATTCATGATGAATTCCCTTGTTTGCACAAAATCCTCCATCTGAGCGTTTTTGAACTCCGTCCCATTATCACTCCGGATTCGTTTGATCTTCAGACCTTATATATTCTCCAGACGTGTAAACAGAACCTTCAGGTTGTCAAAAGTGTCGCTTTTCTGATGCAAGCACATGACCCATGAAAATCTAGAATAATCGTCAGTCACCACAAGACAGTACAACTCCCCGGCATGACTTTTACGTCTGACTGGACCGAATAAGTCCATGTGCAAACGCTCAAGTGGTAGTTCAACGGAATTGACTTTCTTTGGTCTATGGGACTGTTTGTGTTGCTTTCCCTTTTTGCAACTAACACACTTGTAATTCAAATGGAAATGTTTCACATTAACTCCCGTGACAAGTTCATTCTTCACTAACTGGTTCATCTTTCGCAAATGAATGTGTCCCATTCTCCTATGCCACATTATAGATTCTTTTTATGTAGCCTTAGAGAGGAAACACGTGACTTGGCCATGGGTGGTCATTGCTTTGGACATATCGAGAATATACAAATTGTTTACTCTCGGTGCCTTTAGCATCACCCACTCTTTCGGAAGTTCAAACCCCGGTTTCAAGATATAGCAAGATTTGTCGTCAAAATACATAGAAAATTGTTTATCACAAATTTGACTAACACTGAGCAGATTGTAATCTATCTGTTTCACGTATGATATCCGCTCAAATGTCACGACCCCATTGCTTACACTACCCTCCATCGTAATGTAGCCTCCTTTATTTCCAGCAAATGCTACATAACCTCCGTTTATGTTTTTGATATCAAAGAGTAGCGTGAGGTCCCCTGTCATGTGACCAGAAGCTCCACTGTCAACAATCCATAGGCTGCTAACAGGGCCAGCTGGAGCTCCCTGCACATATCAAGTAAAGCAGTTAGATCTTTCGGGGGACCCAAGCCTGTTTGGTCTTGGGTCTTTGAACGGGTTGTTTCAAAGATTCTTTTGATTCACAAACATCTTGGGTTAACTCAACCCCTTTCTTCTCACTCTCAACTTTCTTTTTCTCAATTTTCACATTCTGTGAAGTTGAGGCTCCTTCAGATTCCTTTGATGACCAAGATTGCTCAGACCTTTTCAAGATCCGGATCTGAGATTTTGAGGTCTCAGCCGGTTTCTTTACTTCATCTTTACATGCAACCTTCTTGGTTACCTTCTCTGATTTAACAGAGACAGGTCCAACTGCTTGTTTTCCATTAGGTTTAGAAGCAACCTTTTTGTTATCAGCAGTTGAGTTCATCACAGGTTTCTTTACCGGTTTATCAGTGGCTATCCGGTTGCGCTTATCATAAGTCATCGGACGGTTTTCCCTCTTGTTGTAAAAATTGTTTTGATTATAATAAGGTGTTTGCTAAGGGAAATACCGTCTTTGTGGATAACCGTAGTTGTCAACCGGATAATCATGATGTCGCCTCATCTCCACCTCGTGCCTCTTGTGTCGTACGTACGGGCAGGCGGCAAGCAAATGTCCCCTTTCCCCGCACTTATAACACGCACGGTATTCTTCATAGTTTTCTTTGATCGGCGACTTGGAAAAACTAGCAATGGGATATCGATCAACCATGCATTGTTTCCTTAAACTCTCAGGAGCTGGTTCCTTCGAGTAAGTCGGTTCAATAAAACTGTTTGCTTTATCAACTGGCCAAACAAATTGTGTGACATTGACCTTGGCATCTTTATCCGAATAAATTTTCTCTAAAATTTCTGGAGGAATGTCATTGGTTCTTTCAAATTTTGGAAACCAAATTGTACTTTCCTGCCAGATCTTTTCGATTTTGGAATACTTGACAAATTTAATCGGATATTCATCATCAGACAAAATCTTATCGGAGCCTTGCATCCGATAGAAGATTTTCACAGGTTTGTCACACGATTCATTGCTCATTTCATTAGGTTTCTCATATTTAATCTCATTTTTCTTTTCAACCGGTTTAACCACATTTTTCTCAGATTTAGTTTCAATTTTCTTTTCAACTGGTTTAATCACATTTTTCTCAACTCTCTTTACCTCTTTCTTTTCAACACTCTTACCAACAGACTTTTCAGTTTTCTTAACAACATTCTTACGATGAGCATTTGCCATGGGATGAATGATCTGAGATGGTGAGACTAGCTCAGTAGTCATTGTATGATTTTCATCAGGGATATCACTTTCATTTTCAACCGTCTCAGATTGTTCATCTTCTTCATCAGAATCGTCTGCAGCGACCATACCCTCATTGTTTCCCAAAACAGGTCTCACATCTGAATACAGGTCTCCGACACTGGAAGTGTTGGGTTCGTTTTCTGATGTGGAGTCAGAATTGACTAAAGTCTCCGGTGGTATTTCATGTAAATTATGGTTTTCAAACAATACCGGAGATGGGACCGCCTTATAGTTTGCACTATTCGACTGGGAGGGTTTTCTATGATATGGTCAACTACATATGCAATATGCTTATAACTCTCTAACTTCTTGTTCACTTATTCAGCAAAGCACTTGATGGTTGCCATTTCTAACTTGGTGTTTTCCATTTCATTAATATAGTTATTAATGGCAAGTTGTTTAATTGACAAAGTCTTTTTGAGTTCAGACACATCCTTTTTATAACCATCAAGAACTTTGTTGAAATCTTTTAAATCTTTTTGATAAATCTGACAGTCTATTTTGGCACTCTCAAGTTGTACCTTGAGAATCTTATTTTCTTCTGTCAATTTTTCAAAATCAGCACATTTAACACATTTAACACACACATTAGATTGAGATTCAGAACTTACCGGTTTAGGAGATTCTGTCATTGCCATCAAAGCGAAGTGAGCTTCCTTCCCTGCGAAGAATTTGGAGTAATCAATCTTGGTGCATGCATCATCCACCATGCAAGACTTGCGGGTCATAAGGAAATCAGCTTCAGCTAGCAATTGATCAATGTCATCATCTAGTGAATTCACACTAGCTTCCGAATCAGAATCACTCTCCATATCCGAATAAGCTGAATCATAGTGCTCTCCAACATCCGTGACAGAATCAAGAATCATACCAGATTTCTTGTCTTCACCCTCAGCAATCACATCCTCATTCACTTCCTCTATTTTCAACTCCGACACTTTCTCAATCACAACCTCCTCTTCAATCTCCTCATTCTCATCCAAACTCATCTTTTGTGCCACACAAGCCACGTTTCCAGCAGTAATCTCCTCCACCCCCAATTGCATACCCGTCCAATCAAAACCTTCATCTTTCTGAATCACAAGTGCTTAGTTTTGATTGTCTGTTTGGTTTTGGTTTTGAGTGTTAGGTGTAGAGATAGGAACAATGGTTCGGTTTGGATTTTGTTGAGATTGGTTTTGAGTTGTGGGTTGTCTAGTGTTAGTATTTTGTTGACGGTTCTGGTAGTTGTTTTGAGGTTGAAAGCTTGAAATGTTGGGACTGTTGTATGAAACTTGATTTTTGTTTTGGTTTTGTCTGTTTTGGTAGATTGAATTGAACGGGTTTCGATTACCTTGCTGTGCAGGCTGTGTACACTCTCTTTTAAAATGACCCTTCTCACCACAATTGAAGCATGTAACTTTGGCTTTGTTGAAGTCGTATGTGGTGTTCGGAGAGGTTGAAAGGTCAGTTCTTCCAGTCTTCTGAATAAAGTCAGTGGCTCTTCTCATTATGCTTGCTAAAGCCCACTGAATGTCCATAAGCTCCATCTCCTCTTTATCGATTTGTGCGTAGTCCTCATTGGTGAGATTGTTGTTTCCAATCTGACTCGCAACCAAACCGTTGTATGATGCAACCATAGCAGACACTAAAGCAACATGTTGTTGAGAAATTTCAACAGTCACATTGTTAAGATTCGAGGTCTCTAACACAATCGGACTTTAATTTGATTGTGCTTGAGTAATCTGCATCTGATTCATGTGAGGAGTATATTGTTGTTGTTGTTGAGGTTGACTTGCTGTGTAGCAGGCAGCTTGTTGTAATGGTGAAAATGGTGGAATAAAGTTTGGTGTTTGATATGATTGTGGTGTGTATGATGGTGTGTATGATGAAGTTTGGGCAAGATAGTTGATTGGTGCTTTTGTGGGTTCAACAACATTGGATACACATGCAATGTGAGGAGCAACATTTGAAGTAGTGCTTGAAGCAGAAAGAGAGTTAGATGTACCACTTACATACAGATCTGGATTATGTGGAATCTGTGCTCTCTTGGCTTTCCTCTTCTCCTCCATTTCTTTGTTTTCCAGCTTTTGAATGAACTCGTTGATAGTCCAATACTGGTAGGCATCCTTTTCCTTCAACACTTCAATATGTTGGTTCCAGTATGGTGGTAAAGCATCAGCAAATTTATCCACCAGTTCTGACATCGGTATGCTGATCTCATAACTCGAAAGTTCTGTGAGCAAATGGCAATACCGTGGAACCAACTCTTTTAGAGTGTCATTGCCCATGTAGCTAAAGTTCTCAAATTCTTTCCGAAGCTCTTCCATCCTCAGCTTCCTTGTCTTCTCATTACCATCATGTTGGTTTCTCAGCATATCCCATAATTGTTTGGATGTTGTACACGATCCAAACTGATGCAGCAAATCAGTGTTGATCGCCTGAGATAGCTGAGAAAACGCCTTCTTCTCTATCGCAAACCTCTTTTTCTCATCATCCGCCAAATTCTCCAAAGGTATCGGTTCTCCAGTATTCTCCAGAATAGGAGCAACATAACCCTTAACTATCATCTGCCATGCCTCGGCTCCCTCAAGTCCTTGTCCCTCAACATGGATCTTGAACTTCGTCTTCCATGTGTTGTATTCCTTCATGTCCATTAGCTTTGGTGGACGATTGCCGCTTCCTGAGGATAAATCATGAATAAGTGTGGATATGGCATTGGTCGTCTGCGAATGAACTGCAGCTGCTGCTACTCCCCAATAGTTGTCAATAGGTTGTTGTAATGGTTGAACAACTTGTTGAGGAGCCGAACTAGTCATAGCCATGTAATTGATTGGCTGGGATGGTGGACTAGTCTTCTGGGCTGCAACCGACCATGGATCTTGTGTTGTCTGTTGTTATGGTGCTTGAGTAGGTCTTGGCGTTGTTGGGAAGTTCCACATCTTAACCTGTAAACATTTAAACACGAAAAGATTAGAAATGTTTTAAAACAGGATACTCTTTCGTATTATCGAACGTGCGAATGAGAAATAATCTTCTCCTTCGACCGCTTTGATTGATACGAATGTGGACTGAAATCCCAAAATCTCTTTCGACCGCTTTCTTCTCTCGTTCTACCGTTTTCCTTCTCCTTCGACCGTTCGATCAATCGAAGGTGACACCACTGGGCGAATGAAAAATATAAGCAATGAAAGTCTACGTTCGACCACTAAAACACCTCCTTCGACCACAAAATCCTTCTTTCGACCAAATGAAATTCCACTTTCGACCACTCTCTCTACGTTCGACCCCTGAGAATTCAAAAACGGTTATTCTTTGAAAATCCGTTAATTTTGATCATGTTTATCAAATGTTGATGGATTTTGATGATTTAAATCAGGTATTGAATCGGAATTGATTTGGAACAACTTTAATGAAGAGAATTATCCAATTTAACCTTGTAATCAAGTTGTAATCAATCAAAATCTTATCAATTCAGTTTGATCAATGAAAACAGAAACTTTTTGATCAAATTTGGGTCCAAATCAACTGAGAAACTATTAATTTGTGGTTGTTTGATCTAGAATGGCTCTGATACCACTTTGTATGTGCGTGAATGGATCGTATAACAACAAAGAATGATCAAACAAGTTAGTTTTAGGTGCGGAATCCCTAAAACGATCACAAAATAATAGTCAAACAGATCAAAACACGTAAATCATCATTTTCAAAAGCTTTTCATTAATTAACAACTCGATTACACGTTGAAAGATCAATACAAACAGGGTAAGAACGTGAAAAGAGCTTAATAAAATACTAGAGAGAATATAAGAAAGTGGAGGGAATAATATGACAAAAAGTTACATTCAAAAATCAAGCTTGTCTATTTATAGACTGCACATTCGCCCATTTGATTCATGCGAATGTGCAGGTTCGCCCAAACTGTCTGGTCGAACCAAGCTATACAATAAACACTATACACATTCGTCCAAGACTTCTTCCTTCGCACCTTCTGTTCTTCCTTCGCACCTTCCAAAACCTTCCTTCGTACCTACAAAAACTCTCCTTCGCACCTTCGACATTCACCAAAACAAGTTTGTTGTTCAATCCGAAGCACTAGTCGCACAATTGCAGTTAAAAAGCTCGTAGTTGGACTTTGGGTTTGGTCGGCCGGTCCGCCTTCTGGTGTGCACCGGTTTACTCGTCCCTTCTGTCGGCGATGCGCTCCTTCCCTTAACTGGGTGGGTCGTGCCTCCGGCGTTGTTACTTTGAAGAAATTAGAGTGCTCAAAGCAAGCCTACGCTTTGATACCAGTTGAGAATCCGGTTAAAAACCGAATTCACGGATCGATTAAGCGAAAACAACTCGGTTTCAGACGGGAGATTCGAGACGAGACAGAAACATACGATAACAAAGTCATCACATGAGATTGCTATTTATAGTCCAAAACCATAAGCCACCTTCGCCCATTTAAGGAGGTCGAATGTGGAACTTTTCCACATTCGCACCTTCCCAAACGGTCGAATCTAGCTTAGATTTTGGTCTATATTTACAAATGCATCAGATCCATATAATGCCCTTATGGATCACCACAATCTCATTTAATACATTACACGACTCAACCCTAGTCATTCGACAGTGACGTCCACATAATAGTGCATCAACACATCAGTTATTGAGAAATCTGATCACACCGTTGATCGTTTGATTATTATCATTAAAGACAATGTGTGATCTGGCAACTGCTGATATTGTGATCCACATAAACTCACATGCAGACTTTTGTGCAGTGCTTTAGACTGATACTATTATGTATAGTATAAACATAATTGTCTGTGGTTCCCACGCACACGACATACTCCCGTATCAAGAAGTAAATGCACAAAGACTCATTGTAAAGCGTGATTATGCTTTCGTCGTCTATAATTTACAAGGTATAATGCACAGAGGTATACAGGTCAGCAAATTAATGCAGCAAAGTAACATGTGCACTCTACCAGGTTGAGGACTGATATCAATCATGATTTGCATCAGTGATTAATACGATGTAATAGATAATCTTTGATCATCATAAAACATGGAAAGTTCCTCGATTCGGTAACTTTAGGATTTGGCATAAAGCTCTTTTATAAAGACACCCTATCTGATCTAGGTCCGTAATGACTTACAGCAGAAGATCAGAGAGGCTATCCCCAGACAACTAATAACATAACGACACAAAACCTCCGAGTTTTGTACATATACCCTATCAAACGAAATTACGGTACTAAGACCATATGCCAATGAGGAGTTCATCCACACAACAATTCGTTTGATATGTATGTATCAGGCACGCAGTAATAGGTCTACGAAGCCTATCAGCAGATCGCACAGACTCAGACACACGCCCTATATAGCATTACATTTCTTTAGAATGTGTCAGATCCCCACTGATGTACTATCATTTCCCCTTTTTTCTCCAGGAAATCATTTTCGGTTTTTCTGATTTTTATAAATTTTTGAATTTACTGTTCCCAAGGATAAGCTGGAGCATTTCAAATATGTGACTGCCCAGATATCGTTTGTTCACAGAAATCTGACGGCATTAATCTAAGGGAAGAAGATATAGCAGTCAGCAAAGAAATTTTCTAATTTTTTATGAATTTTGAAATTTTTCAATGTTTTTGAATTTTTTAAAATATTCTGAAAAGCAGTAAAATTAACCTAAAAAGTGATAAAACAATCACAATAATGATAATCAAACAATCAAAACACAGAAATCATCTTTCAAAGCTTTTTCTCATTCATAAACAACTTGAATTACACGTTTTAATAATGTTTACAATCAAATCTAACGTGAAAATAAGTTGACACAAACACTAGGGAGAGACACAAAACAGGAGGGAATAAAATGACCAACAACTAACTTTCAAAAATTGCTTAACCTATTTATAGGCCTGCACATTCGCCCATATTGCATTGTCGAATGTGCAGGTTCGCCCAATCACATCGTGCGAACCAAGCAAAACATAAACATCTAAACTACATTCGCCCCTTAGTCTCTCCTTCGCATCTTTTCTCTCCTTCGCACCAACTAAAATCTTCATTCGCCCATATATAAACTCCTTCGCCCGTTCGACAATCAACACTAACATATGTTTATTGTAATCCAAAGCATTAGTCGCACCAAAATGCATCTACAGGTAGGCTTATTGGCAGAACCAGTATTATGAGGATCCATTTCTGAGAGTATAGATTTGTCAAGTTTCTCTCAAAGTGATGGATGTTGAAAAAAGTAAACTTTTATCCATTGTTGAATATCAATAAGAGCCTGTGTATGATTCTCAATTTGTTAGATTGATATTTGATCAGATAAACCGGTGCTCTGATACCAATTGTTGGATCAGTATGCTCTTTGTCAGTTGCTTGCTTAT
Source organism: Ambrosia trifida (assembly GCA_028751855.1). NCBI lineage: Eukaryota > Viridiplantae > Streptophyta > Magnoliopsida > Asterales > Asteraceae > Ambrosia > Ambrosia trifida. The sequence goes on from CM054130.1 coordinate 67,514,302, forward strand.
GAACACTTATGTGTTTTGCAAGTTTAAATCAAAGCAGTTTTGCACAGCGGAATAAGTTATAAAGATTCACTATCCACATGAGTTATTACTTCCCCTGGATGTTTATAAACTAAAGACAGTTAATGAGAATCTAAGTATTGAATGTATATGACAATAAATAATCAAATAGATTCTCATATTATGAAATGGAATTTCAAGTAATAGCTCTAAAGGATTTCAGTTTTTCAATTAAAATCAATGTCTAACATATAGGGATTAACCCATCTATTTATAGACAAACAAATACATGAACCTTGTTACAAAAGTAAGTCTGCAACAAGTTGCAGTCTTGGAACTCGTACAAAAGATAAAGTAATAATAAACTACTAAACTACTGAAACATAAGGGCGGTGGAAAGATTCTATTACAAGTGCTGATGAGTGACAAACTACTGATGAGTAGTTTGTCTTCAGCAGTTCTTCAGTTGACTTGTCTGGTTTGACTTCAAAACTTCTGATCTTTACTCTTCAGTAGTTGTTGAATTCTTCTTCAGTACTTGTGTCTTCTTTCATCAGTATTTTCATACTTAGAATATTTTGGCAGGAGTAGGAATTAGACTAAGGTTAGCAAAAGAGGTTTCAACAATCCTTTTTGTCCTTACACCCTAATTGCAATACATTACCAATATCTTCTTTAGGGATGAAGCCATTAACAGACAACATTGAGTTTGACTTTGTATCATAAGCCCAACCAAATTCTTTTGGATTCTGTTCAGTCCAACCACCATTCCACCAATATGGCAATAGAAACTTACCCTCTAATTTAGCATCCAAATCCATATTATTATCTAATATCACCTTCAAGTTTTTCTTGAGAAATATAACAACTTTATGTTCTTGTTTCCCAACAAAATCAACAGAAACTTCAACAACCTTAACACACTTAGGATTAGTACAACCTTGTAACGGAAGCAAGAAAACATTCCCAACCGCCGAGGAAACCAACTTTAACTCTTCGTCTTCAATCATATTTTCATGATCAGCATTTCCATTTGTATTTTCTGTCACATCATCAGTGATCTCAAGTTGACCTCTTCTGGTTGCAGTTCCATTCTGTATATTGTTTCCATTCGTCGATGTATGATTAGTTGGATAAATCTTTGATTGATTAACTATTGGCCGCTGTCGACTTAGTAGCAGTTGTGTAGATTGTTGGTTTAAAAGTGAACTCTGCTGCTGATGAATCTTAGGTAGAAATTGAATTGGACTTTGATTATTAGTCATATGCAACTATTGACTAATTTGATGATATGAAAATTCAGGTGAGAAGAAGTTGTTCTGTTGCCTTCTATAGTATTGATGGCTTTGCAACGATGACTGTAACCAATTTGCTTTGACCAAAAGACCTATCTTTAGCATATATTGCCAACTCGGTTTCTATTCAAATGTCTCTACCCTCACCAACTCAAACTTATTCATTTCAAACCCATCATTGTACTCATGTTGAACCTTCCTCATTATTCCGCTCGCATAACGGTGCCATCCCGGTTTCCACTCAAATTTTTTAACAACCATGAAATCAGTACCTAATTACCGATTTCTCTTAATCTTGACCGCACTAACCCTTTCATCTTTTGTAACAATTTGTAATGCAATTCCATGGCCAGTATAAGTTTATCCAATCTTATTTTTACCAATATTCCATGGCCCTTGCCTATGGAATTTATAATTGTTTGTAACTTTCTTTTTGTTTTCTACAACACCATCACCCACAATGCTTTTAGTTTTAGAAGTTGGTTCCTTCTTAAATTCCTTAATAGTATCATCACCCACTTCAATATTATTTTGAATTACACGAACCTGTTCATTTTCAGGTGTGGCATGGTTTCTATTCACAACTGAATCTTTAGACTTATCTTCCAAAATATGTGAAACTTCATCCACCATTTCACCTCCTAAAAGATCCACATAAACTGGATCATTGTTTCTTTTCTTTTGATCAAAACCAATATCAAAAGTCATACAACTTCTTAAAGGCATTACATTTTCCTTTTCATATTATTTGAAACCATTCGCATCAAATGATTCTTGATCAGAAAGTTCCAAAATATGATCACCAAAAATTTCTTTTAACTCATTGTTAACCCTCTTACACATATCATCAAACACCTTAGGTGCAGACTCAAAATCTTGGAATACCGTTCTCAAATAATCCATCCAATGCAACTCATCTATTGTATCATCATTAATTCTCAAAAAAATGTTATGCCATTCTAAAGCATTACCTTTAAGACATACAATTACCCATCTTTGTTTGATGTTTTCTGGTGTTTCTTCAAGCAAGAACAACCGATCACATTGTCGCATCCATTCTTCCAAATCCCCTTCAAAGAAACATGGAAATCCTCCTTCAATAAGTGTATTAATTCGTTTGTTGTTGTGATCTCCTAGTTCGATTGATTGGTGGTGACTTCTTGGCTATCTTGATCGAAACCCTCCTTCAATTGAATGGTTCCACGGTCGATCTTGTCCCTAATCGTTGATCCTTCTGCATTCTTGTTTTTGACAGTTGGAATCCCCATTTTGTCCATTAATTTGATCAATGTTGACCTGATGTTGCTGAATTCTTGATCCATCTTCTGCATATGACCATCTAGTCTTGAAAGAATAGTTGTCTGATCATCCAACATCTTCTTGATTGTGTCTTCGTTTTCAAGTTCAGAAAGATTTCCTGTTGCCATTGTTGTATTTGACTCAGTGAGATAGGTTGAATATGGTTGAAAGAATGGCGAGAAGAAATAGAAATATTGGTGGTGGTGACAAGGTATTTTATGGTGGTTTTGTTGCTGTAAAACAAGAATCTGATGTATCCCTAACCCTAGGTCAGAGGAAGGATAGCTCTGATACCATTTGTGACATCCATCACCTTTTACTTTTTTTTGCTTTGTACAACTTCAATCTTTCATGTTTACTTATTTTGTCATTTCTAGACCTTGTAACCTTGGACTTTTATCAAATAATAAAAGCCCATTATTCCTTTTCATCGAGTTATTACTTCGCGCATTTATACATCTAGTCATACATTTTATAAAGTTTATAACTTTGTGATTTTTTTCTTCTTATTTTTAACAATATTAAAATATATTTTATGTTTAAAATAATAATAATAATGATAATAATAATAAGAAGAAGATAGCTTATGGAGTCTTTTATTTTTATTGAATTAATATCAATCCATAACTGTGCACCAATCTAAACCCATTAACCTTCTTTAACCCGGGTCAACCCGTTGACCCACACCAAGATTTCCATCAATTTCGCCATGATTTCGGAGAAATCTTCGTGCAGATTTGTGCGGTTTGACCATATAAACTTTCCTAAACTAACTTACACATAATTGACACTTATATGTTGGCCAATTTGTTGCTCCTTTACCAAAAATAAAAACCCATTCAAACCAAAACGCTAATTCCTTTATAAGGAGTATTTTATCTCGATCAAACCTACCTACATACTCATAAAGATACGATTTGCACAAACCCCACATCAATTTCTTCGTTCTAACACCACATCGATCAGATTCTTTGTATTTTGGGTTCGTTCTTACTCGGCTAGCATCTACCCCATCCGGTCACTGGTGATTTCTTCGGGAATCTCGCTAATATCAACTCTTCAGAGTTTGCATGATTACTTGTTGAGCTAAAAGTGAGTATTACTTTACCCCTCTTTCATTTTTACACTTTTGGGGTGATTCATGCACAAGTATACAAAACTTGCATATTCACTTACACATAACTTTTCTTCATTTACAATTCATATACGTGTCTTGTTTATCTTTGTGCTTTATGTTTGAACATGAACGTAGCTTACATACAAAATTGTACATCTAGACATAACTTATGTTTAGGTGCTCGATATTACATTTGTGAACTATATACTTGAATCTTATTTGTTTGTTACGTACATGTCTACATGACGCTTTGATCTACTCGACACGTGAATTATATCACTTTTCAAACTTATACTATATTTACAAAGCTAGGTAATGCTCACTAACATTATGTGTTGACAAAATTTATTTTCGTGCATGTTTCAGGATAAGTTTGCTTGACGCTTTACATAGGACATTGGACATAGATTAAACCAAACAACTATCTTTATTTAATTATTTATTTTGTGTATTTACTTTTCACATCTTGTAAAACAATATTCAATAATCAAATGTTTACATTTTAGTACCATGAGCTTTTGAACAATTATCACTATCGTGCACCTCGATGATTCCGCCATCGGTCAGGGTGTTACAGATTGGTATCAGAGCCATGGTTATAGGGAATTATGTTATTAGACACATGACCTAGAATATAACCTTATGAGTCCAATACGAGTTATCTCATGACATGCATGCTAATTTTTTTGTGTTTTCCTTCATGCTTCCCCCACGTACTCACTCACCCACTCTCTCTTTTGTCTAATTTCTTCACTTTGTCAAGACTTCCCATCATCTTCATCTATTCTGGAATTACCCTACATTTTGGAAAGTGGATGTTTGCTAAAGACTACTCTTGTTTAACAAGAGAAACTTAATCATCAAGCTAGGAGTGATATCCTTTACCTTGATGATTAGTTTCATTCCTTTACACCCTTGTAGGAACTTCGCCATCATGTTAGGAGTGATTTCCTTTACCCTGGTGGCTTGTTGCATTCCTTATTGTGAATTCACTTCCCTTCAAAGTTTTAAACCCTACTAGTGAGAAGGGACACGTGCAATCTGGAAGGGTGAATGCCTGTATTTCGAGTTTTCCGTCCAAGGAAAGATATTTCATACAAATTTCGTTCAACCAAGGGAAACATATGCCTACCTAAAAATTCTTGGGTTGAGTTTTCACTTATAAGCTAAAGCATGATCCTATAGACTACCAATGAGTTTAGATCACTTTGTATAGTCAAAAGTTTCCATCGATTTTTATTCCTAAATGGAGATGATCCAAGTATTTACAAAACTTGTTATGCAATATGTTTCATCTATTTTTACCAAGTTTTATCTCAAGTTCATTCACTTTTGTTTTATCCAAATCTTTGAATCTTCTAACCTTGCATATTTATTCTATTCAAAAATTGGAGTTTCATAATCATTTGCGTTATTTCATAATCCTACTCCGTTTTTGATGATACTACATTATTTCCCACATGTTCGGTTATTTCTAACATTTTGATCCAAAGCTCATGAATCTCTTTACAATACGTTACATGCTAAAAATTTTAAATAAAAAAACCTATACTTCACAACCTCGTCACGTTCTAGGTTTCCTTTTGTTGATTCCCCTATATTTCTATAAAAAGTATTTGCGAATATAAAACTTCAAACTATACAGGTTTATATTTTAATACTTGTATGAGAAGCACCCTGATTTCAAAACCACTGTTACTGTTTTCATCAAGTATTCATGATCAAAAGATTTTGTAAATTATTAATAAGCAAATGGTTGATTAAGATCTCTCTATACATACCTTGTTGAAACATCAACTCAATATAGTGTCTTCATTGGTGAAAAAAAGGTATTTTCATTAAGAGAATAAAAACTTAATAAAGAAATTATTTTCTTTTCCTCCAAATGATTAATCAGGATATACTATACAAAATGCCTCAACAAAATCTTGTTTTATTTAAAAAAAAGGTCAACGTCACTAAACTATCTGATTTCAAACTACCTTTAGACAAAAAAAAAACGCATATCCTTGTATGGATATATATATATATATACATATATAGGATCCGGATATTTTGAAAACTCGTCTGAGCTGCGAGAACTTGAGAACTCCTCTAAACCAATCAGCAAGTGACACACCTCCATTTTGTAATATTTAGTAATATTTTAATGTGAGGGTAACAATGTCCTTCTACACTATTGAGGGTGGGTATTATAGTAATTTGCAACATCAAATGATTACTAAAGTTGTCATCAACTCTCTCCCCATTCAAAACTCTGTATCCTCTCTCTCTTAATTCATTCATAATCCCTCCTCTCTCTCTTCTCTCTCTCACAAACACACATTCAAACACCCAAAAAATAAAAAAACACACACACCTCTCTTTCTTTATCCCCTCATCTGATGAAGATGAAGAAGCTCCCTCAAAAAAATTCAAGATCGAAGGCCAGATCTGTATCGATAATGGTGGTTATTGGCTTAATAATGGGGAGGTGAGTAGGTGACGAACAAGATGAACAGATCTGTGGTGGTGATGGTTGTTTGTTCATTCGATGATGGTTGTTCGTTTGATGAATATAACCCCACAAGATGAAAAGATCCATCTGGTAAGATTTAATTATTATTATTATTATTATTATTATTATTATTATTATTATTATTATTATTATTATTATTATTATTATTATTATTATTATTATTATTATTATTATGCAGGGTTTTTTAAATGGTCAGTGGTGTATATGGTTGTTGGGGTGCAGGGGGAGGCGTTGGTGGTGTAGGGGGCTGTTAGGGTTGGGGTTTCAGGCGACGATAGTGGGGATTTCAAACATGTTGTGCTCCTTCGATGATGATGATGATGATGATGATGATGGTCTGGTAAGACCCGCCCCTCTTTAATCTTTATATATATATATATATATATATATTTTGTATTTTTTTGTAATTGATATGTGTTTATTTTTATTTTTAAAAAATAAAATAGGAAAATGCTTAACATTGACACTTTATGCAACAATAATTTCACATAAATTGCCGTATGGGAAATTAAGCACATCAGTTGAGAGGGTTTTGTTAACTTATATGATATGCATCATAGAAAACTTAAAATATAGTTTATGATTTTTATAAGTATATAATGTTTTCTTTAGATTTTTGTAGTGATTTAATTTTTACACACATGTAAACACCTTGTTACACCTATGTAAATGGTTGTTAGTCATTCGTGCATAGTGACTTTTGTAAACACCTTGTTACACCTATGTAAATGGTTGGCCTATTCTTTGTTTTATAAAAGCGCGACTGAGTTTGCGTTGGCCTATTATTATTTTTTTTACACCGATGTAAGTTTTTACATATGTATGATCTAGTGTTTATTTTTTACTGGTTTACACCAACGTAAAAACAGGTTGTTGATTTCGTGTTTTTATTAAATTTGTTATGTGTGATTTGCTAGAATACATCTGATATGTCATATTTTTGTTTCACAGCTTGAATGAAGCACTGAGAGAAGAAGTCAACCGTCTTAAACTTGAGGCGGGTCAACCACCACTCCTTAACGCGGGTCAGCTCAAAACCTAGCTTCATGGACTTCAACTAAATGGTAAAATCAAGCATAAGGTACAACTATATTATCTTGTAGATATATACGCAATGTGGGAATGTATACAAATGTCGGAAAAGATTGTTCTTGAGTAAAATCTATGCAAATATGAGATGTTTTTGTACGGGTCGGGTCAGGTTTATGGCTTGTTCTAGAGAGTGGTGGTTTATGTGAGTTGTGCAAATATTATGGCTATGTTATTGTTGCCCCTATGTAAATGTAATTTTTATACAATTTTTTTTCAAAGGTTTTTAGGTTGTTTATATACTGATGTAAATTTTGGCCACGCCTTTCAAAGGTGATGATGGAGATCACGGAAATGAAGAACAACTAGTTGCTTACATGATGATTTTCGGTGCAAGTTTGATCTTTTTTACACTGATGTAAACGGTTTTTACACTGATGTAATTATGTTTGCCCTGTTGTAATTTATGATTTTTATACAATCGATGAAATTTGTGATTTTTACACTGATGTAATTTTTACACATACATTATTTCTGAATGTGGGGGTGCAGAGATTTTTTATTTTTGTAAAGTTAGATTTATTATGTTGAATAATAAAATAAAAGAATGTTTTAAAAAACACATGAGGGATGAGTGATGGTGATGTGATGTGATAGGAAAAAGGAGGAGAGAGAGTGAGTTTATAAGATTACTATAATACCCTTCAAAACTATTTTAATATTATCTTTAATACATAAAATATCAAGTGGGTGGAAAAAGACAAAAAACCACGTGGCATAATAAGAACCATTGGATGAGGAAGATCAATGGCCTAGATGAGTTCCTATGGTTACTAACTCATTGGGTGTATCCCGGGGTTCCAATCATGTTCCTAGGCGTCAAATCATGTTCCGGGATGTCAAAATGCGTTTACGACAGCAGTACACGCGATTAGGAAACCTTCATGCAATTAGGAAAAATCAACTAGTGAGTAGGAGGGGGTATATAGGCGAGTAGGGCCTATTCGCATAAAGCATCAGGCGAGTAGGCTCCTACTCGCATGAAGCTTCAGGCGAGTAGAGCCCTATTCGCCCCAGCACTGCTGTTGCGCGTTTTCGCGCGTTAAACCCTCCAAATCAGATCCAAAACATGTAAAAGCACCCAATATCAAAACTAAACTATTAACCAACCCTTTCTAAGCAAAAACCCCCAATTTATCTCTGCTCTAACAGGCTCGGTGCGATTATTTCCAAAAATGGCAAAATACTAGGTTTCATTAACTATGAAATCTTTCCTTAAGTAGTAAAGATTAGATTACACCTCCTACAACTTGCAATTCATCATCTCTATGTTATATCATCATCCTAGCATGATTTCTAACCATAAACAAGCAATGAATCATATCATAACATCCTATTCTTCAAGAATTACCCAAATGGGTCAAAATGCATACTTGCACTTAAACACCATAACAAGAGCTTAAACTCATAGATAATCATCCTAACAACACCTACACATCAGAAGTACAACAAATTCATGGAAACATTCATGTTATAATCACCAAAAATCATCATATGCATAAATACTTCACATATAGCAAGTATTATGGTGTAGACTTATTTTAGAACTCCTTTCCAAGGTTTTTAAAGACTCATTATTATCAAAATAAGGTCTGGACTTTTGGGGAACCAAGACAATAATCTTACAAAGGTGTAGGATGAAGAACACACCTTGGATTTTATCAAAGAAAGGTGTATAAGCTTGGAGATGGTGTGTTTTGAGGCAAAAACAAGTTCCAGAGGTGTTTCAAGGTGTGTGGGAGGGTTAGGGTCAGTTAGGGTTGTACAAATGGTGTTTGGGGAGTCAAGGGTTCTATTTATAGGTGTTTTGACTCGTGCACAGCCCTTCATGCGAGTAGCAGACCAGATTAGGCGAGTAGGGATCCTACTCGCCTCTATTCATGCGAGTAGGGCTCCTACTCGCCCCAGGCCTCCTCTACTCGCCTCAAGAAGTGGCGATTAGGAGCTCCCCAGGCTCCTAATCGCCTATAGGGTGCTGGAATGGGTTTTTGGCGCGTTAAACACTATTTAACACATATAAGCACGTATTCACATACCGACAAGTCACATGATGATTTCAAACATATAATGCACGATGACTAACACGTTTACATCCATTCACCAATTCCCGGGACTCGAGACTTGTGTGTGCATTAAACCCGGCGATTCCACGAATCACCAATCCTTGTACGCATGGTTATGGACCGACTCCCGATGATCCCGCGGATCATCGTAACGACTCCCGATGATTCCCAGAATCATCGTACCGACTCGACTGACCCCGTTAAGTACGTAATATGCATGACTCGCTAAGGTAGACTTACTAGTTTAGTCACTGTTACTAACCTGAGTTTGCCGGGTGTCACATCATCCCCCTGTTGAAAGAATTTTCGTCCCGAAAATTGCTCAAGGCCGAATAGGAAGGGACGAAAGAGAAGAAAAATTTTCCGGTTGCCACATCATCCCCCTGTTGAAAGGAATCTCGACCCGAGATTCATTCAGCTTCAGTAGAGACATGCCTTGATTCGAACGCGCGCTTAGGAAATAAGTGGGGATACTTAGCCTTCATCTGATCTTCCCGTTCCCACGTGAACTCCGGTCCACGATTTGAGTTCCAACGAACTTTAACAATGCGGATTTTACTCCGACAAAGGCTACGGATCTTATAGTCAAGAATTTCAACCGGTTCCTCTACAATACGCAGACGATCATCAACCTTGATCTCTTCGAGAGGAACAACCAAAGATTCATCCGCCAGACACTTCTTGAGATTAGAGACATGGAAGACATTATGAATATTACTGAGTTCAGCTGGCAGATCAAGCCTGTATGCTACCGGTCCAATCCGTTCCAGAATTGCGAATGGTCCCACATACCGAGGATTCAATTTGCCCCGCTTCCCAAAACGTATAACGCCCTTCCATGGAGATACCTTCAACAAAACCCTGTCGCCAACCTCAAACTCCAAAGGCTTGGGACGACAATCGGCATAGCTCTTTTGACAGTCTCGAGCTGCTGCCATGCGGTTACGGATCTGTACAATCTTCTCGGAAGTCTCGTACACAAGTTCCGGGCCGGTGAGTTGACTCTCACCCACCTCGGCCCAACAAAGAGGAGACCGGCATTTCCGCCCATAAAGAGCCTCGAACGGAGCTGCCTTGATGCTAGAATGGTAACTATTGTTGTAGGAGAATTCCACCAACGGTAGATGACTCTCCCACCCCTTGCCAAAATCGATCACACATGCCCGGAGCATATCTTCTAGCGTTTGGATTGTCCGCTCACTTTGACCGTCAGTTTGCGGATGATAGGCTGTGCTCATGTCTAATTGAGTACCCAGAGCCTTATGCAAGGACTTCCATAAATTAGAGGCGAACCGAGAATCACGATCAGAAATAATAGAGACAGGCACCCCGTGCCGAGAAACCACTTCCTTAAGATATAAACGTGCCAGACGCTCGAGGCCGTCGGTTTCTTTGATAGCGAGGAAGTGCGCAGACTTTGTCAACCTATCAACAATCACCCAGATCATGTCGCAACCACTGGGCGATTTCGGGAGTTTGGTCACAAAGTCCATCGTAATCCGCTCCCACTTCCACTCGGGAATTTCAGGCTGTTGTAGAAGGCCGGACGGCTTTTGATATTCAATCTTGACCTTGGCACAGGTCAAGCACTTGCTCACGTATGAAGCCACGTCCGCCTTCATGTTCGGCCACCAATAAAGTATCTTTAGGTCTTGATACATCTTATCGGAGCCAGGGTGAATAGAGTACCGGGACTTGTGAGCTTCATCAAGAACGAGCTCCCGCAAGCCCCCAAATAAAGGAACCCAAATACGTTCAGCGAAATAGTGTAGGCCATCGGACCTGAGCTCAAGGTGGCTATCAGCACCGTGCATGGTTTCAACTTTAAGGTTTTCCTCCTTCAAAGCTTCTTGTTGTGCCGAACGGATTCGGTCAGGTAGGCCGGAATGGATGGTGAGCTGAAGAGCTCGAACACGACGAGGTTTAGCCGTTTCCTTCCTGCTCAAGGCGTCTGCGACCACATTCGCCTTGCCAGGATGGTATTTAATAGCGCACTCGTAATCATTAAGAAGCTCGACCCAGCGACATTGTCTTATATTCAACACCTTCTGATCAAAGATATGCTGGAGGCTCTTGTGATCGGTGTAGATAGTGCACTTGGTACCGTACAAGTAATGCCTCCAAATCTTTAATGCATAGATTACAGCACCCAATTCCAGATCATGGGTGGGGTAGTTTTTCTCATGAACCTTGAGCTGACGAGAAGCATAGGCGATGACCTTCGCGCGCTGCATCAGTACACAACCGAGACCCCAGATAGAAGCGTCACAATAAACCACAAAATCGTCTGTGCCTTCAGGCAAGGACAAGATAGGAGCAGAACAGAGTTTAGCCTTTAACATCTGGATGGCTGACTCTTGCGAATCACCCCAGTCGAACTTCTTGTCCTTCTGGGTAAGCGAGGTGAGGGGTTGAGCGATCTTCGAAAATCCCTCGATAAAACGACAATAATAACCTGCAAGACCCAGGAATTGCCGCACCTCAGATGGCGTCTTTGGTGGGTCAACGTGAATTCCTTTCTCATTAACTACATGACCAAGGAACTGGACTTCACGCAACCAGAAGCTACACTTAGAAAACTTGGCGTACAACTGTTCCCGCCTCAGGAGTTCCAAAATAAGACAGAAGTGTTCCTGGTGGTCCACTTCGTTCTTGGAATAGACTAGAATATCATCAATGAAGACAATTACGAACTTATCAAGATAAGGCTTACAAACACGGTTCATCAAATCCATAAAAATGGCGGGTGCATTGGTGAGACCAAAAGGCATGACCAAGAATTCGAAATGGCCATAGCGAGTTCGAAAGGCGGTCTTCGGAATGTCAGCTTCTTGGACCCTCAACTGATGGTACCCCGATCTCAAATCGATCTTCGAATAGAAACTAGAACCCTGAAGTTGGTCGAATAAGTCATCGATGCGAGGAAGAGGATAACAATTCTTGATGGTAACCTTGTTCAATTCCCGGTAGTCGATACACATTCGTAGGCTTCCGTCCTTCTTCTTGACAAACAAAATAGGGGCTCCCCACGGGGACGAACTAGGTCGGATGAAACCCTTCTCTAACAGCTCCTGCAACTGGTTAGACAACTACTGCATCTCGGGAGGTGCAAGACGATATGGGGCTCGGGCAATAGGGGCCGCACCTGGAGCAAGTTCAATACCGAATTCGACCTGACGATAAGGCGGAAGACCAGGTAAGTCTTCAGGAAATACATCGGGAAAATCACGGACAACAGGAATATCTTCGATCTTCTTCTCTTCCTCAGATGAAATCGAAACAAGTGCCAGAATGGCGGAATACCCCTTTCGAAGATACTTATAGGCTTTCATACACGAAATGATACTCAACGGGACCCCGCTCTTCTCACCGTGCACCAACAGAATTTCTCCATCAGGGAGAGGAAGTCGAATGACTTTATCAAAACAAACGATCTCAGCATGATACAAAGACAACCAATCCATACCCACGACAACATCGAAACTACCCAAGGACACCAGCATAAGGTCAATAGGAAAGGAATAACCCGACAACTCAAGGTGACACTCCCTAAGGACGTGCGTCGCTTCGACTTTCTTACCATCCGCCAATTCTATCAAGTACTTAGCCTCTAAAGGTGTAGGTACCCTATCAAGCAATTGGCTAAACCCAAGAGATATAAAACTCTTATCGGCACCGGAATCGAATAAAACCGTAGCATAGCGATTATCGAGAAGAAACGTACCAGTAACAGTGTCATGATCCTGTCAAGCCCCGCTCGAACCAATCACGAAGGCGCGAGCATTCCTGCCTCTGCCCCCGTTGTTTCCATTACCCGATCCGTTCTTCCCGGCTTCACCCTGTTTCAACTTGGGGCATTCACGCTTGTAGTGACCAAGCTCACCACAATTATAGCACCCCTGTTTACCCTGGTTTCCCTGGGGAGCAGTAACCTGAGGAGCCAGAGTAGGTGTAGCAGGTGGGTTCCGGTTACCCTGGAGATTAGCCCTGCAATCCTTTGCCTGGTGCCCATGCTTTTGGCACCTGTGGCAGCGGTTCCGGTACTCACAACGACCGCTGTGGTGAAACCTACACCGGTCACATTTCGGCAATTTCCCAGCATAAACCCCCGGTTGTCGTTCAGACGATGATCCCGCAACATCAGGCCTCTTCACCTGCTGAGGCTGAGCCGAACTCGAGCCTTTACCCACAACTTCCCACTTCCGTTTTTTACTCTCAGGAGCCTTCACAGTAGCGTCTCGAGGAGGCAAGACCCCTTCAGCCACCTTCATGTTGGTCACCCTGTGAGCCGACCGAACCACCTCAGAATAAACAGTGAGATTACCCGAAGCTACCAATCCCGCAATCTCCGGTACCAACCCAGCAACTTAGTGTTCAATCCTCCGGTATTCTGGTGCGTGCAAATCAGGGCACAACACCGCCAACTCATTGTGCCTAGCAGTGTAAGCTTCAATCTCAGACCCCACCATCTTATGATTCCAGACTTCGTGCTCAAGTTTCTGGATCTCATCCCTCGGACAGTACTCGTTTTTCAACAACTGAACGAACTCTGTCCAGGGCATAGCGTGAGCTTCCCCAATACCCATGGTCTGGGTGGTGGAGTTCCACCAAGTCAGAGCTTGACCCTCCAGGGTTGCAGAAGCATATTTCACCCGGTCGCCTTCCGGGCAGCTGCACATCGAGAAAACCGACTCAATTTTCTCCCACCAGCGGAGCAGTCCCACTGCCCCTTCAGTGCCATTAAAGTTGTGGGGCTTGCAATCCATAAACGTTTTGTAGGAGCACTGGGGTGGAGGGGTATTGACAGCACCACCTGGAACAGACACACAGGTGAAAACCAAGAAAAGGTACAGTACCCAAGAACAAGATAGGATTGGTGAGAATTGACGTACCACCCATAGCATTATGAGCGGCTTGGAATGCAGCCAAAGCAATATTCACATGCTGCTGCATCAGGTTATCCAACTCCGCTTGGGTCATATTAATGTTCCCACGGCCACCGCCGCCAGCACGGCCGCCTCTGCGACCTCCATGAGCTCCCGACATTTTATGTCACAACATGAAACAAAAGATTTAGGCTTGCCTGTGGTATAACCCATTAGGAATTTTAAGGAACTAGACCGAGCCCAATCCGGGTCCATCCGTTCAAGCACAAAGTCCGCTAGGGATCCCATGCATCACAGTTTATAATCTCGTGTGCACCCGACATGATAAACTGTTCTACATGGTCCTCTAGGCGTGCTTTGAGTTTTAAGTTCAAGTCACCGAACACTAGCGCCCAATCATGGTATTATCATAAGTATAAGTACAAGATAGTATGCATAAGAACAAGCGTGTCCATTAGGGCATAGAAGGGAGATGTCCAGATCCCTGGACAGATCTCAAGAGTAGGCCGGAGCTACCCCAATGTACACTGCCGTCAAGAAGGTTCAATAGTATATCATTCGCCATCGAATCATAGTAAGGATGAGTCAAAAGATAGAATAATAAAGAGTAAACAGATGATGTAGCGTAGAGGACGATGACACCGACACCCCCGACAAGTCATATTGTTACCCACTTGTTAAGACTCGACTATCTGTGACCGTCTAGTGTGTGCAACTCAGTTATAGACTAGACTCTACATGCAGTCCTAGTTCACTATAACCGTTGGCTCTGATACCAATCTGTCACACCCTCAAATTCCACGTGCGGGGTTTTACCGCGAGGCGCGTGACACACCAGGATCTCAGTCAACGATCACAATAAACATACAACAAACATGCATTCATAAATATATTTAAAACCAAAATATCATGCTTTGAGCCGTAAACCAGCAGTGGAAGCATTTCTTGTTTACAACCAAAAGACATATCATTGTTTACAAAACATTGTTTAATATGCTTCAAAATATTAGACGTTGTGCATGACTCCGTGTGCCTAGCCCATTGACTGCTACCTTAGCGACCTGAGAATACATGCCAAAAATGTCAACATATAATGCTGGTGAGTTCACAGGTTTTCTTTTATAAAAGTGTTGTCACAAGTTCACAAAGATCATTCCCGTTAATACTATGTCATAAGAACGTTAGCTAGACGTTAAGTGTTTTTACTACTACGGTTGGGAACCTATTACTGAACATGTACCAATTGTTGAAACCAGCCCAGATGACTGGGTTACCGATGCCTCGATAACCCGATAGTTAGAGACAATATGCACCCGCCCGGCCCCGCCGTCGAGTGGGGTTTGTGAGGCCCAATAGATCTATCCATATTTCCCTCGTTGTGCGTTCCAGCACATTCATGGTTTCCCCCTAGGACTTTCCATAAAAGTCGTATAGTAACATAAAGTGCCCATAGTATAACATGATCTTTAAATAGTTTGTATGTAGCATGTTTCTCCCCCGAAAGCAAAACAGTAATAGTGGGGCTGTGAAACTCACCTTGGTTTGCGTTACTTGAAAACAGTTAAATAATTATGCTATGATAGCCCCAAATAGCGGCGACCTATCATAAGATGTGTATAAGTATCCGGACTAATAACCCGTGGGCTAACTAGTCCCCGAATGTCCAGACCGTGACTATAAACGTTTGAAAACATCTTTAACTGTTAAACTGATCGTACCAGACAAGACCCGACATCCCATTGGTGACCCGACATCCCACGTGTTAGGTAATTACAAGACATCATGCATCACATGCAATTAAACATTCAATACGCGCAATAGTTCACCTAGTCTAGCATAATGTCCGATTAACGCATAAATAGGTCCGAACAAGTGTTACTAACTCATTGGGTGTATCCCGGGGTTCCTATCATGTTCCTAGGCGTCAAATCATGTTCCGGGATGTCAAAATGCGTTTACGACAGCAGTACACGCGATTAGGAAACCTTCATGCAATTAGGAAAAATCAACTAGTGAGTAGGAGGGGGTATATAGGCGAGTAGGGTCTATTCGCATGAAGCATCAGGCGAGTAGGCTCCTACTCGCATGAAGCTTCAGGCGAGTAGAGCCCTATTCGCCCCAGCACTGCTGTTGCGCGTTTTTGCGCGTTAAACCCTCCAAATCAGATCCGAAACATGTAAAAGCACCCAATATCAAAACTAAACTATTAACCAACACTTTCTAAGCAAAAACCCCCAATTTATCTCTGCTCTAACGGGCTCGGTGCGATTATTTCCAAAAATGGCAAAATACTAGGTTTCATTAACTATGAAATCTTTCCTTAAGTAGTAAAGATCAGATTACACCTCCTACAACTTGCAATTTATCATCTCTATGTTATATCATCATCCTAGCATGATTTCTAACCATAAACAAGCAATGAATCATATCATAACATCCTATTCTTCAAGAATTACCCAAATGGGTCAAAATGCATACTTGCACTTAAACACCATAACAAGAGCTTAAACTCATAGATAATCATCCTAACAACACCTACACATCAGAAGTACAACAAATTCATGGAAACATTCATGTTATAATCACCAAAAATCATCATATGCATAAATACTTTACATATAGCAAGTATTATGGTGTAGACTTGTTTTAGAACTCCTTTCCAAGGTTTTGAATGACTCATTATTATCAAAATAAGGTCTGGACTTTTGGGGAACCAAGACAATAATCTTACAAAGGTGTAGGATGAAGAACACACCTTGGATTTTATCAAAGAAAGGTGTATAAGCTTGGAGATGGTGTGTTTTGAGGCAAAAACAAGTTCCAGAGGTGTTTCAAGGTGTGTGGGAGGCTTAGGGTCAGTTAGGGTTGCACAAATGGTGTTTGGGGAGTCAAGGGTTCTATTTATAGGTGTTTTGACTCGTGCACAGCCCTTCATGCGAGTAGCAGACCAGATTAGGCGAGTAGGGATCCTACTCGCCTCTATTCATGCGAGTAGGGCTCCTACTCGCCCAAGGCCTCCTCTACTCGCCTCAAGAAGTGGCGATTAGGAGCTCCCCAGGCTCCTAATCGCCTATAGGGTGCTGGAATGGGTTTTTGGCGCGTTAAACACTATTTTAACACATATAAGCACGTATTCACATACCGACAAGTCACATAATGATTTCAAACATATAATGCACGATAACTAACACGTTTACATCCGTTCACCGATTCCCGGGACTCGAGACTTGTGTGTGCGTTAAACCCGGCGATTCCACGAATCACCAATCCTTGTACGCATGGTTATGGACCGACTCTCGATGATCCCGCGGATCATCGTAACGATTCCCGATGATTCCCAGAATCATCGTACCGACTCGACTGACCCCGTTAAGTACGTAATATGCATGACTCGCTAAGGTAGACTTACTAGTTTAGTCATTGTTACTAACCTGAGTTTGCCGGGTGTCACATGTATCTTGTGTCTTATGTCCCAAATAGTACTTGGTAGGTTAACATGAAGGCGAACTCGACCAGGGAAGGACCTAACTATACCTTGTTCTTGCAAATAATCATATCATTACAAGTTTGTCTTTACACTCACATACACTTTGTATTTGTTAATTTATTATACTTAGTTGTCATAGAAGGACATAACACCGTAACGTAAGGTAAATTGGTGATTGCGGTCTGGAACGTAATCATGAATTTACAGGTACATTAAGGTGGTGTGAAATTCTATTTAGGATAACCGGTTAGATGTTCAGTACACTTTCAAAATACCAAAGGTGTGGTGGGTTAGCTGCGGTACACCCTATATATAAACACTGATGGTGAGTCGAAAGTGAGACTGGAGATCAAACTAAGCGCTCGGGTAGATGATTAGTGTGTTTTCAGAAAACCCAAGGTGTGGTGGGTTAGCTGCGGTACACCCTATATATAAACACTGAAGGTGCGACGAAAGTGAGATTGGGAATCGAACCAAGCGTTAGTCCTAGTCACTGTAGTAGTAGTTTCAATAAGTCCTTTAATAGTCTACAACATAATCGCCCCAAAAGTATTCCGAACATCATCATTATAAACTTAGTGGTTGTGTTACTATGAACGTTGATCACTCCTAATAATCCTGAACAACATTCTACCTCTTTTCATCCTTCAACCTCATCTTAAAGCTCATACTTAACATTTCTTTTGGAAAACAGTTTGTTCTGTTACCCTAAGCTCTTTTCATCCTTTAAATAAATTTCGGGACGAAATTTTCAAAAGTAGGGGATGCGGTGACATCCGCCACCTTTTACTTTTTTTTGGCTTTATCAACTTCAATCCTTCAAATTATAAAAGCCCATCATTCCTTTTCATCGAGTTATTTACTTGGCGCATTTATACGTCTAGTTATACATTTTATAAAGTTTATAACTTTGTGATTTTTTTCTTCGTATTTTTAATAATAATAAAATATATTTTATGTTTAAAAATAATAATAATAATGATAATAATAATAATAAGATAGATTATGGAGTCTTTTATTTTTATTGAATTAATATCCATCCATAACTATGCACCTATCTAAACCCATTAACCTTCTTTAACTCGAGTCAACTCGTTGACCCACATCAAGATTTCCATCAATTTCGCCATGATTTCGGAGAAACTTTCGTGCAGATTTGTGCGGTTTGACCATATAAACTTTCCTAAACTAACTTACACATAATTGACACTTATATGTTGGCCAATTTGTTGCTCCTTTACCAAAAATAAAAACCCATTCAAACCAAAACGCTAATTCCTTTATAAGGAGTATTTTATCTAGATCAAACCTACCTATATACTCATAAAGTTCCGATTTGCATAAACCCCACATCAATTTCTTCGTTCTAACACCATATCGATCATATTCTTTGTATTTTGGGTTCGTTCTTACTCGGCTAGCGTCTACCCCATCCGGTCACTGGTGATTTCTTCGAGAATCTCGCTGATATCAACTCTTCACAGTTTGCGTGATTACTTGTTGAGCTAAAAGTGAGTATTCCTTTCCCCTCTTTCGTTTTTACACTTTTGGGGTAATTCATGCACAAGTGTACAAAACTTGCACATTCACTTACATATAACTTTTCTTCATTTACAATTCATATACGTGGCTTGTTTATCTTTGTTCTTTATATTTGAACATGAACGTAACTTACATACAAAATCGTACATCTAGACGTAACTTATGTTAAGGTGCTCGATATTACATTTGTGAACTATATACTTGAATCTTATTTGTTTGTTACTTACATGTCTACATAACGCTTTGATCTACTCAACACGTGAATTATATCACTTTTCAAACTTATACTATATTAACAAATCTAGGTAATGTTCACCAACATTATGTGTTGATAAAATTTATTTTCGTGCATGTTTCAGGATAAGTTTGCTTGACGCTTTACATAGGAAATTGGACATAAATTAAACCAAACAACTATCTTTATTTATTTATTTTGTGTATTTACTTTTCACATCTTGTAAAACAATATTCAATAATCAAATGTTTATATTTTAGTACCATGAGCTTTTGAACAATCATCACTATCGCGCACCTCGATGATTCTGCCATCGGTCGGGGCGCTACACCATTCATATGGATCAAATTGGTAATCAAGAACTCAATGAGTGAAAGATAGGAGAAGGAGAAAGTAACACTAAGAAGAGGGAGATAACTCTCTAAATCATTCACTACTTTCCTCAACTCATTCTATCTGTATTTAACAGACTCTTCCCTGACTTGTTTACAATTTACAAGATGAGTCAGAAAGATGTTTTTATTCATTGGAATTGGGAGTTTCATTTAGTAAGATATGAGTATCAACTTGCATAGATGTAAATGAGTCATTTTATTGCATACTTTTCTATCAGTTTTTGTAAAAGACCACAAATTTATCCGTCTCCTTAATTGTTGAAGAGCATATCAGATTTGTGTAAAGATTACCAAAAGCCACCTTTCACGGAATGAAATGGAATCCGGTTGGAATTGGAATTCAGACTCCATTCAACAAAAGAAGGAATTGCAATAAGGGTCGTCTCTGAGAAGGTCAAAATGATTGGGCTTGGGTCCATTAAAAGTAAATCGGGTCCATAAAATTTAAACTCAATCATCATATATAAAGAGAACCATAATACGACAATAAATTCCGATCGATGTGTTTGTTGGCCTTACAAGCGAATTCCAATCGCTATGTGCCAGCGAATTCTGATCGCCTGTTTAACTCTCGAGTCCTCGACCTAGTTCTCACTCTTCAAACCCTAAGCCCACAACCACACAATTTTTTTAGCAAGTTTAAATATAATTTGGGTTATTCTGTTCGGTTTAAGAATTTAAGTTATTTGGGCCTTATAAGGGGGGAAGGGGCATTCCAGGGTACTTACCCTTGTCCTCACCACTCTATATGGTACTTTCCCTGACTACACACACACACACACACACACATATATATATATATATATATGTATATATATATAGTCGGAGGATCATTTGAGAAGAATTTCAATTTAAGAAGAAAAAGAAGAAATAACATTAAATACTCTAACTCATTTCACATTAATTATTCAATTAATTACTTTTAAATATTTTATCTTACACACATTAAAACTTGTACAACACATATCAAAATTCATCCTACACACATCGAAATTGTCATACTTTTATCCTACACATATCGAAATTATCATTAGGTTTATCTTACACATGTAGAAATTCATCCTACACATACCGAAATTTATCCTCCACTATAAATTATCTTTTCTTTAAAGATATATATATAAAAAAGAATTATAATTTCATTTATTTAACTAGTTTATGGGAGTTACAAAAACTTAAAAATTTATTTAACATTAAATACAACTATTAAATGGAAGATTTCTATTGGTTTAAATTTCTTCTTTTTCTTCTTACAAGAAAACTTCTTCTCATTTGAACTCTCCACTATATATATATATATATATATATATATATATATATATATATATATATATATTCCGTTTTCCTTTTAAAGCAAGTTATATTTAATATAAACATACTAATATATATATTAAAATCAAAATTACATAATTAATCTAACAAAAACACACCAGAAATACAATTATACTAAAAAAAAAATAATAACACAAAATTAAACTACAAATACAAAAACTAATCCAAGGGAGTCTTCAACAATTGCCATGCGGAGATGTGCTGAAACTTTGAACCATAACGTACCGACATTGGTACTCAATTTGGGTGAGCCCAGTTGCCACGTCTTCGTGCGTGCTCGCATCCTCCTCTGTAAGGTTCTTCAGTATTGGGTATTGAAGCACTCCCAGTTCTTATTGTGGTCATCCCACTTCCGGTGAAGTAATTCAACCGTGCGGTTGGTGTCACCTACTAGGTCTTTGAAGTGAGTGATGTGCCATCATTTACACATAATAAACATGAATAAATAGACTCATAATAGGGCGTAATTAGGCTAAAATTAATAATTAAAGCTACTTAATTGTTCCTATTTGTGTTTATCCGGAAAATTTAGCTCCAACCCATAAATAAGCGATTCTAGGGTAAAAACAGCTAAAACTGGAGATCCTTGAAGACATGTGACTCGAAGCATGTTCTAAGGATGTTTAAAGACTTCCCCGACGCAAAAATGAGAATAAAATCAGCCCAGGATCAACCAAGCAAGGCCACCCTGTAACACCCTGAAAATTCGTTAAGTAAATAGTTTGACTAAAACGAATACCCGGTTCTATTAAGTGGGCTGGTTAACGGGTTTGTCACGCATGGTTCCATTTAGGGGACTTGCATAGATCGGTGGATTATTTTAAAAGAGACCTCGGTACGAACGCGCTTAAATGGAAATACTAGAGGGACCCAAGTGTCATTTTTAAAAGATGTTTTAACTTAACTTTGGGAGCAAGTCATCACCAAATGAAAGCTTGAGGTCCCTTATGTAAATTTTGAGTTTTTAAACTCATTCAAAAGAGGCCAAACCCTAGATACATATACTGTCCGCTGCTATCAAACGGAGGGAGATAGATCCGGGAAGGAAAGAAGGCGAAGGTGGTGGTTCAAGGCGGTTTTCGGTTGTACGGTTCCAGATTCGTGACAAGGTAATATGCTCCGCGCCTCATTCGCGTTCGTTTAATCGACTCCTACTCGTTTCATTCTTGCATCATTTTCGTTTATTTTGGTTCGGATTCGGTGGTGTTGCAACCGTGGGAGTTGTGGTTGCAGCGGAATCGACCACGATTTCATGATGATGGTGAGCGATGGTGTAGGATGGCGATCGGTGGATAACAAAAATAACGGTAATGGATGGTGGTGTTTGATTGTTAGATGGTGATAGTGGTCAATGGTGTTGTTGTACGGTGATAACAGTGTAAAGTTGTGGTAAAGAAGATGGTCATTAGGAATGAGATTCTTGGTAGATCATTTGCAAGGGTAATAGGATGACATGGAGTTGAATATATCATATATGTGAAGTGAATTGTTTAGCTTCATGGGGATTATGATGAGTGACGTTGAGGTGATGTACAAGTGATATTATTATTATTATTTTGTGTGGTAATTTAAATGAAAACATCTACATATGTGTGTCGCATGGTGAATTAGCAGAACATGAGTTGATGGAGATATGTGAAGTTCCATCGAGTTTGATGATTCTATAAAGTGATAAGTGGTGATTTTTTTTACATGGAGATGTGAAGAGAAGTATAGTCTCGGATATACGAGACAATTTTCAAAGTGGTTTCACATTATGTTAATGGCTAGGTTCGTGCGAGATGAATCCTGGTTCAAAGTAGACCACTTTGTGGATTTGGAAGCATTGCAATCTGTGAGTTCTTGCACCCACTCTTTTAGTTATTATTTTTCTAAATATTTTTGGGCTGACATGCATGCTAAACCAGTATGATTATTTTTATGAGGTCACAAAATATTTTGATAACGTTATAAATATTTTTGTGTACGAACGAAATCTATATTTACTCATACATATTATTTTAGCACATGAAACGTGAAGGCGGAATGCGCCTAATGTGCCTAATGTGTTATTATATGGTTTGAGTTATATGTGTTATTAGAAGTGGGATAGGCCTACTCTGGTTTATGGCATAGTTTTTGTTTACGATAGAAATCCATATTTACTCGTATATAATATTTTGGCATGAAACGTAAGTAGGCGGAATGCGTCTAATGTATTATTATATGGTTTGAGTTATATGCGTTATATATATATATATGAATAGACGGTTGTCTTGATTAAAGTGTGGCTTAAGTTTTTATTTAATACGCGGAATGCGCTCAATGTCTTGGCCACGTATTTGAAACCTTACTTGTTAGATCGGGTATTATTTTGACTTGCTACCTGTCTAGGTTATATGGATTATATATATTTACATAAACTGTGTTTGGTGACTACATGACCTTACAAACTGGACTATGATGGAAGTGGGATATGCCTGCTCTTATCTATAGTACTGGTTTTGTGTCATGGTTGTTGCTCAGTTAATGTTATACATGTTATTATATATAATATACTATGTATAATGGCTACCTGATATGTCGAACTGAGCTATGACGGAAGTGGGATATGCGTGCTCTGATCTCTGGTCTTGGTTTTGAGTCAGGATTGCTACATAGTTCATATTATATGATTCTTATAAACTAAGCTATGACAGAGGTGAGATATGCCTGCTTTAATCTCTAGCTTTGGCTTGCTTAAATAGGTTGGATTATACTTTGTGTTGAAAAGTGGGATGCGCTTATTATTATATATTTGGTAAGTGAAGTCTTGGGGTAATTAGGCAGAGTATGCCTATCCTAGACTTTGATTTTTATTTTGCTTGGGGAAAAACAAATTAGCGGATTGCGCTTATTGTTAACTCTGAGGTTGAGGTATTTTGTTAATTCTTATTTTGACAAAATACTTGTGTATATAAATTTATAAAACTTGAACTCACTCAACGTAGCTGACTTTTGCATATACGTTAGCTTGATTTCAGGTTAATAGAGAGATGGATGGATGACTGCTTGGTGATGCGAGAAGCTACCTGGCAATTGAAGGCAATTCTAGTGGAAGACAACTTTTGTTTACACGTGATAAATTTTAAATTTCATTTACAATTGGATAAGTATTTGTCATGTGTTTTGTAGAATTTTATTCTAAATGATTTTCCGCTGCGTATACATACTCTTTTAAAAGAAAAACTTACTCATGTTTTTGCATATTTAAGAATTTTAACCCAACTGTTTGACACCGGTTTTGCGGGTCTTACAAGTTGGTATCAGAGCAATTGTTCGAGGATTCGGGCAGTCTGTGCTCGAACTCGAATTTGGTATGTGGCCAAACCGAAACTAGAAATGCCACTACGGGTAGCTGCACGCCAAGAGGTAATCCTTTAATTTTGAAATATGCCTATATATTTTCCTTCTAAATCCTTAATGGCATGAGGTGATATTTAGGAGGTTAATGCCTTTACGTTTGGAGGTAGTATTTGAAGTTTAGGGAATAAATGCACAATATGTTAGGTAGGGTGTTGCCTCAATGCATTATATTGTCTTTATTCTTTGAAGTATGTGTGAATGTTATTATTAGAAATTTTATGTTCAACACGTGGAAGGTAGAGCCCTAGTGTGACGTGTTTGGAAACAATTAGAACATTGTAGTAGCAAGGACAACCGATCGCACTTGATTAACGTTGTTGGTGGTCTATTGTTACTTTTCTGTTCTGAGTTGTAACCTAAAATGATCATAAGAATGTTCTGTCTTATGTAGAAGTAAGTGGATTGGTAAAAGTGGAAGGCTATTCATCTGTACTTGTAGTTAATATATTCTTAGCAAGTTATCCGTAAAACATCACGTTCGGTGGTTCCTTATCCAAGAGGATTCGAGGACGAATCCTATTATAAGGAGGGTAGACTTGTAACACCCTGAAAATTCGTTAAGTATATAGTTTGACTAAAACGAATACCCGGTTCTATTAAGTGGGCTGGTTAACGGGTTTGTCACGCATGGTTCCATTTAGGGGACTTGGATAGATCGGTGGATTATTTTAAAAGAGACCTCGGTACGAATGCGCTTAAATGGAAATACTAGAGGGACCCAAGTGTCATTTTTAAAAGATGTTTTAACTTAACTTTTGGAGCAAGTCATCACCAAATGAAAGCTTGAGGTCCCTTATGTAAATTTTGAGTTTTTAAACTCATTCAAAAGAGGCCAAACCCTAGATACATATACTGTCCGCTGCTATCATACGGAGGGAGATAGATCCGGGAAGGAAAGAAGGCGAAGGTGGTGGTTCAAGGCGGTTTTCGGTTGTACGGTTCCAGATTCGTGACAAGGTAATATGCTTCGCGCCTCATTCGCGTTCATTTAATCGACTCCTACTCGTTTCATTCTTGCATCATTTTTCGTTTATTTTGGTTCGGATTCGGTGGTGTTGCAACCGTGGGAGTTGTGGTTGCAGCGGAATCGACCACGATTTCATGATGATGGTGAGCGATGGTGTAGGATGGCGATCGGTGGATAACAAAAATAACGGTAACGGATAGTGGTGTTTGATTGTTAAACGGTGATAGTGGTCGATGGTGTTGTTGTACGGTGATAACAGTGTAGAGTTGTGGTAAAGAAGATGGTCATTTGGAATGAGATTCTTGGTAGATCATTTGCAACGATAATAGGATGACATGGAGTTGAATATATCATATACGTGAAGTGAATGGTTTAGCTTCATGGGGATTAGGATGAGTGACGTTGAGGTGATGTACAAGTGATATTATTATTATTATTATTATTATTATTATTATTATTATTATTATTATTATTATTATTATTATTATTATTTTGTGTGGTAATTTAAATGAAAACATCTACATATGTGTGTCGCATGGAGAATTAGCAGAACATGAGTTGATGGAGATATGTGAAGTTCCATCGAGTTTGATGATTCTATAAAGTGTTAAGTGGTGATTTTTTTTACATGGAGATGTGAAGAGAAGTTTAGTCTCGGATATACGAGACAATTTTCAAAGTGGTTTCACATTATGTTAATGGCTAGGTTCATGCGAGATGAATCGTGGTTCGAAGTAGACCAATTTGTGGATTTGGAAGCATTGCAATCTGTGAGTTCTTGCGCCCACTCTTTTAGTTATTATTTTTCTAAATATTTTTGGGCTGACGTGCATGCTAAACCAGTATGATTATTTTTATGAGGTCACAAAATATTTTGATAACGTTATAAATATTTTTGTGTAAGAACGAAATCTATATTTACTCATACATATTATTTTAGCACATGAAACGTGAAGGCGCAATGCGCCTAATGTGCCTAATGTGTTATTATATGGTTTGAGTTATATGTGTTATTAGAAGTGGGATAGGCCTACTCTGGTTTATGGCATAGTTTTTGTTTACGATAGAAATCCATATTTACTCGTATATAATATTTTGGCATGAAACGTAAGTAGGCGGAATGCGTCTAATGTATTATTATATGGTTTGAGTTATATGCGTTTATATATATATATATATATATATGAATAGACGGTTGTCTTGATTAAAGTGTGGCTTAAGTTTTTATTTAATACGCGGAATGCGCTCAATGTCTTGGCCACGTATTTGAAACCTTACTTGTTAGATCGGGTATTATTTTGACTTGCTACCTGTCTAGGTTATATGGATTATATATATTTACATAAACTGTGTTTGGTGACTACATGACGTTACAAACTGGACTATGATGGAAGTGGGATATGCCTGCTCTTATCTATAGTACTGTTTTGTGTCATGGTTGTTGCTCAGTTAATGTTATACATGTTACTAAATATAATAGACTATGTTTGATGGCTACCTGATATGTCGAACTGAGCTATGACGGAAGTGGGATATGCCTGCTCTGATCTCTGGTCTTGGTTTTGAGTCAGGATTGCTACATAGTTCATATTATATGATTCTTATAAACTAAGCTATAACAGAGGTGAGATATGCATGCTTTAATCTCTAGCTTTGGCTTGCTTAAATAGGTTGGATTATATTTTGTGTTGAAAAGCGGGATGCGCTTATTATTATATATTTGGTAAGTGAAGTCTTGGGGTAATTAGGCAGAGTATGCCTATCCTAGACTTTGATTTTTATTTTGCTTGGGGAAAAACAAATTAGCGGATTGCGCTTATTGTTAACTCTGAGGTTGAGGTATTTTGTTAATTCTTATTTTGACAAAATACTTGTGTATATAAATTTATAAAACTTGAACTCACTCAGTGTAGCTGACTTTTGCATATACGTTAGCTTGATTTCAGGTTAATAGAGAGATGGATGGATGACTGCTTGGTGATGCGAGAAGCTACCTGGCAATTGAAGGCATTTCTAGTGGAAGACAACTTTTGTTTACAAATGATAAATTTTAAATTTGATTTACAATTGGATAAGTATTTGTCATGTGTTTTGTAGAATTTTATTCTAAATGATTTTCCGCTGCGTATACATACTCTTTTAAAAGAAAAACTTACTCATGATTTTGCATGTTTAAGAATTTTAATCCAACTGTTTGACACCGGTTTTGCGGGTATTACACACCCACATTGGTACAAGGCCTTGCGCACTAAAAGACAAAGCAGGCAGCTTGGGAGACAAGAAAACATCACCTAGTCGGGTGCACTGGCGTGCTCACCCTTGAACACGGCCGTGCTCAACAAAACGTACAAACAGACTGATCCCTATGGCAACAGAACGTACGTGGACAGTCTTCACGGGCGCGCCACCCCATAGGCACGACCGTGCTCCACTTACTGCCTAAAAATAGCAAGCTCAACTCAGCCATTTTATGTGCCATTTTGGGGTCGATTTCCACCCTTCTTGAGTGTTCTTAGGGTCTTGTGAAAGGTCTTAGGGCCGACCTAAAACTTATCCAAGGTTAGGAGCTTTCAAACCTTGTGTTCTCGATCAAGAAAGGGCACCGTAGGAGTAGTTTACATGCAATAAAGTCGAGGGTTGCGATAATCACATCATACGCATGGGATGAAGATGGTTTGAAGCTTGTCTATGAGTGGAAGATCTTCATGTTTTTACTTAGTTATCTTTAGATGGTTGTATCCATCCAGTATTCTCCAAACATATTCAATTCATTAGACTTTTTATATTATTAGCAATTTATTTTTAGTTACTTGATGTGTTTATCTTCTTAACTAATTTATGTTTGTTTATCTTTTGTGACAGGTTCAATTAGTGGTTAATTTAACAACCTTAAAATCAACCAAAACTTAAAATCATCCACCATTCTATAGGAATCTTACCGCCCCAAGCCCCATTGTGATAAAACTCCTAAATCACCTAGAGGCAAATTCCACCATGTGGGACTCTAACCCATTAAGTCCACATTACCAAGTCATGGGGCTACGTCTGCCTGAACCAATTGATATGGGATTCATTACAACTTGATCTAACCTATTAGGACCTAATATGAGATGATTAATACATGTATGATTTACTATTGCATTGTTATCCATTCAGGTCCAATATGGCTAGTTAAGACATATAGATGTACTATAACCCATTGTGATCCATTTAGGCCCAAAACGATCAATCAAGACATATATGATGTATTATAGCCTAATGTGACCCATTTACGCCCATACTATTATCCATTGTGATCCATTAAGACATATAGGATCTACTACGCGTTGTGATCCATTAAGGCCTAATATGGACCATTAATGCATATAGGATCTACAATTTCACATTGTGATCCATTGCGGCCCAATATGGTTTATTAAAACATATGAGATCTACTATTGTCCTTTTGGATCCATTAATATATATACTATCTACTATTTTCCATTGTGATCCATAAAGGCCCATTATGGTCCATTAAGACATATAGGATCTACTATTGCCCGTTGTGATACATTAAGACCTAATATGGTCCATTAATACAATATATGATCTACTATTGCACTCTGTGTTCCATTAATGTCTAATATAGCCCACTAAGACATATATGATCTCCTATTGCCTATTTTAACCCCTTAAGGCCCAATGCAGACCACTAAGACATATATGGTCTATTATCAGCATTGTGATCCATTAAAGCTCAATATGGTCGACTATACATTTATGATCCACTATTTTCCATTGTGATCCATTGAGGCCCAATATGGTCCACTAAAACATATGGGATCTACTATTTCACGTTGGTCCATTAAGACACATACGATCTACTATTTCCTGTTCAGATCCGTTAGGACCCAATATGGTGTATTAAGACATATGATTTACTATTGCATGTTGTGATTCACTAAGGCCCAATATGGCCCACTAAGACGTATACAATTTACTATTCACTGTTTTGATCCATTAAGGCCCAATATGGTACATTTAGACATAGACGGTCTACAATCGCTTGTTAGGATCCATTAATGCCCAATATGATCCATTAAGACATATATGATCTATTGTGGGTCATTATGACCATCAAGTCTCAATATGGTAAACTAAGACATATCGGGTAAATGGTACCAGGCTTGGTTTAAAAAAGTGCGCCTGGGCGCGCTTTAAGCGTTTGAGGCGCGGGGCTCCAAGAAAAACGTTTTTTTGTCAAAAAGCGCTGAACTACATGAAGCGCCACCACAAGCGCTTGAGGCGTGCGTTACAGTAGCGCTACAGTAGCGCCTCAGCCCAAAAAAACCCTTTTAAACTGCTTATTTGGCCCGCTACAGTAGTGCCTCGTCGATTTTATGTTTTTAATATGCTTTTTAAGTGTTCAAGGGTGTTTTATAATCATGTTTTTGTGCTTATGATTGATTACCATGTAGAAAATGTCATATTGACATATATAAATATTTTTTTATAATTTTTTTAATACTATACGTGAAGCTCTCGCCTCGCGCTTTAATCCCCATGCTTCGGATTTTGGACCCAAAATGCCTCGGAGCGCCTCACGCTTTTTTAAACCAAGGTACCAGGTAGTGGTGCTGAAATAGTTACAACGAGGGACATGTAAATGATTACAAGTACTGGTACCGAACATGTATCATACCAGTATCGATACCGATACCGAATTTTTGGCAATTTCGGTACCGGTTCGGTACAGTACCATTATTTTACCGATTTTACCCTCAAATACCAGTACCATAACGGTACCGTACCATGCCACACTAAGCATTTTCGGTGTTGGTACAGGTACCTATTTTTGGCGATTTTCAGTATCGGTACCGAACTCATCCTTAGTCACAACTACAAATATATATATATATATATATATATAAGTTTGAAAGAAATTCATAAAATAATAAAATGAAAATTTACAATTTTATATATTTATGTTAAATAATGTAATTTTTTAATTTAGAGTAGCATTTGAGAGGGAAATATTGGATAAAATATTTTTTGGAAAGTTTCAAAAAGGAAATGGAAATTTTAGAAATTTAAAAGAGAAATATTTTGAGAGGGAAATTGTAGTAGGTATAAACACATGAAATTTTGTAATTTTTTTGTTTATCGTCTAACCTTTAACCACACATATTTTTACCATGATATTTGCTATTTCTTGGTCACACAAAAATAAACTAAGTGACGGTGTGACAATGTTTATGTAAAGTCACATGACATTTTGTAGTTTTAAGTGTAGATATTATTTAGCATTTGGTCACACAATTATATATGTGGCCATATGTATTAGCTTTTAGCCACACTATGAAACAAATAATGTGGTTGTAGATCATATCTAGCCTCACTTTTCTAGTGTGGTTACTAAATGTTACAGTTTTTTTTTTAAAGTGTGGCTAAAAGTTTCGAGTTAATGTGTTTTTTGTCACATGAAACTAATGTTATGGCCGTAGTACATAAATGGCGACACTTTTTCCAATGTGGCTATTAAATGTCACTTTTTGTTCTTAGGGCATTGTAACATCCGTCTCTTTTATTTTACCATTATTACAACTTAAGTCCTTCTTGTACAAATACTTACAAATCCAGTTTTTATATTTTCTCATTTATTAAATACAATTTCAAGTATATTAAATCGTTATATATTTTTTATCTTTCATTGATGGGTATAGATATATGTTTATTTGAAAATATATTGCTTTAAGAGGTAACCAGAATCGCATTTATTTAAAGTTTCAAAATTTGATTTGTTTAAAGCTAAACTTTGTGAACATTTATACAAGATGGGAACCTTAAGGGAAAACCCACCGTACCTCAAACCAGCTGAGTTGGAGACCATTGGCATAATCTAAATAGTTAGTAACAGCTTTTTATCATTGTAAATTGATAGTTCAAAACCATACCATTAAAATTAAAATTGAGCCAAATCAAAGCGTGTCTAAAGGTTCGAATATGATTTCAATTCGTGGTTTATATTTCAAGTTTGTAATCTTTCATAAAATGGTTTAGTAGTACGATTAAAATATGGTGTACATGCAACTTGGATTGTAGCCCAGTGGTCCGGGCATGTTTTATCTTACCAATATATAACAAAACTCCGGACGAAAAGTTGGGGGCAAAAAAGTATCTCAAGACTTCTCCAACACATACAACGCTCCCTCCGCCAGCTCACGGAAGGCAAACCCCATGTTGTCTTCGCCCAACAGCACATAGTACAGACTCTCAACATCTGCAAAGAACAAAGCAAAACATGAGACAACAAAAGGGGGAGCCATAAAAACAAACAAAAGAGAGAGCGCGGGGTGACACTTACCTTTTCCATCCTCAGTCAAGTGAGGATTGCGTCCCTCAACGGTATAATTTCTGCTCATGCCAGCGATAACCAGTGCTGTCTCGTGAACAGGGCAAACGTCAATAGGGTGACTGGTCAGTGTTTTAAACCAATCCTTCCCCTCATACTCAATAAGCTCAACCTTCTCAAACTCCTGGTCAATACGCCTACGCTGCATCTTCAAGGGCACCACGCCCTCCGCAACCCAGAAAAATTTGGGTTTCCAATCACGAAAGCTTTTCACACCCTCCCTCGCGCATGGCGGCACCCCATGTCGCGAGCGGCAGAAGAACCAACTCTCAGCAGCAGATATAGTGTAGAAAACATAAAACATATCGATGTCCGGTCCAAGCCGTTGCGCACGACAACAAAATTCAAAAACCAGCAACCGAGTCATCAACTCAGGGTGCACATGATTTAGGTGGATACCGAGCACTTGTATGAAAGAACCCAAAAACCTGCATATTGGGAGCCTAAAATTGCAGAACTGAAAGTACACAACATCAACCCGTATCTTTCCAGTGGGTGGCTGCAGTATGGTTTTACCCTCTGCAGGTATCTCAGGCTCATAGGAAGGCGGAATCCCATAAAGTTGGCAAACCTTACGGAATTCATCTTTCGTCCATTTCGCCGTTGTAGATACACAAAGGTGCGACTAGTGCTATTGAATTGCGAATAATAATATGTTTTGTTTTTGTCGAGTGGTCGAAGGTGGAAGGTAAAAGGTCGAAGGTAGAAGCAGACGGTCGAACGTAGCACTGGGAGGTCGAATGAAGATTTGTATATATGTATGTCCAGATTCGCCCTATATGAACGGTCAAACCTGCACATTCGACCAAGCTATTTGGGCGAATGTGCAAGTCTATATAAGGCAATCTCATTTTTGAATGTTTAACTTTTGGTCATTTGTTTTCCCTCCCAGTGTGTGTTTCTCCCTAAGGTTTTTATTGAGTCTGTAATCAAGTTAAATCATTATAAACGAGTCTTGTAAAGATTAATCAATGATGTTTATTAATGAAATGAATGTGTTTATGATGATTTGTTTGTTTTGCTATTTTTATTATCATTTTGTGATCAATTCAGGGATTCTGCACCTGAATTGAACTTGTTTGATCATTATCTTTGTTGATTAGCCGATCCTTTACGCATACAAAGTGGTATCAGAGCCATTTGGATCAAACAACCATAAATTGATAATATTATAGCTGATTTGGACCCAATTTTGAACAAAACTTTCTGTTTTTCATTGAACATTTGAATTTAGTGTTAAATTGATTGATTTGAACTTGTTTTCATGGATAAAACTCAAAATTCTCTTTGTTAAACTTGTTCCAAATCCAATCCGAAGCAAAACCTGCATAAGATCATCAAATATCATCAACATTTGAAAATTTTTGATCAAAATCACTGATTTTCAAAGTATAACCGTTTTTCAAAATGAAAGGGTCGAACCTAGGGAGACTTGGTCGAGAGTGGAGTTTTTAGGTCGAACCAGGGTATTTTCGGTCGAACGTGGAGTTATATTTGGTCGAACCTAGAAAGTTTTAGTGTGTTGTTGTTCATTCGACCTTAATTGGTACATTCGACCAATCGGGTGGTCGAACGTGAGATTAATCGGTCGAAAGTGAACTGAGTCTGTTATTTTCTACATTCGAACCTTGTCAAACGGTCGACCCTGGACTAATTTGTACATTCGACCACGCGATTCTTCAAAAGGGTCGAACGTAGAAACTGTTGTGAAATTTTTCTAATCGTTTCGTGCTTTATCCTTTTCAGAGCGATATGTGGAACTTTCCTACAACACCACGACCTAATACAACACCACAACAACAGACAACTATGGATCCTTGGTCGGTAGTTGCTCAGAAGTCTAGTCAACCATCCCAACCGATTAACTATATGGTGATGACTAGTTCTATGCCCCAACAAGTTGCACAACCACAACCACAACCTATGGCTGATTACTGGGGAGTTGCAGCAGCGGCGGTACACTCTCAGACTACCATTGCGATTTCGACACTTATTCATGACTTATCATCGGGTAGTGGTAGCCGTCCACCAAAGTTGATGGAAATGGTAGACTACAACACATGGAAAACCAAGTTCAAGATTCATCTTGAGGGAATGGGATTAGAAGGAACGGAAGCCTAGAAAATGATTGCTAAGGGTTATGTTGCTCCGATTTTGGAGAACACGGGTGAGCCAATTCCGTTAGAGAGTCTTGCTAAGGACGAGAAAAAGAAGTTTGCGGTGGAAAAGAAGGCATTTTCCCAACTATCCCAGACCATTAACACTAATCTATTACATCAGTTTGGGTCATGCACCATTTCTAAACAATTGTGGGACATGTTAAGGAATCGTCATGATGGGAATGAAGAGACGAGGAAGCTGAGAATGGTGGAATTAAGAAAAGAGTTTGAGAACTTCAGCTATATGGAAAATGAGACGCTGAAGGAGTTGATTCCGAGGTACTGTTACTTATTGACTGAACTTTCAAGCTATGAGATTAACATTCCGATGTCTGAGCTGGTGGACAAGTTCGCTGATGCATTGCCACCATACTGGAATCAACACATCGAGGTACTCAAGGAGAAAGATGCGTACCAATACTGGACCATCAACGAGTTTATCCAAAAGCTTGAAAACAAAGAGATGGAAGAAAAGAGGAAGGCGAAAAGAGCACATGTTCCTCAGAACCCAGAGTTATACCATGGCGGTACATCCTCATCTCTAGCTAGTTCAAGTTCAAGTACTACTGTTGCTCCACACATTGCGTGTGTTTCAAGCCATGTTGAACCACCCAAAGCCCCATAAATTACCTTGCTCAAACTTCATCTTATACCCCACCATCTTACCCTACTACTACTTACATCCCACCATTTTCACCAATGCAACAAGCTGCTTATTATTCTGCAAGTCTAAACCAACCTCAACACCAATCCTATATTCCTCAAATAAATCAAACCCAAATGAACCAAAGTCAACCTAATCAGAGTCCAATTATGCTGGAGACTTCAAACTTGAACAATGTTACTGTTGAAGTTGCACAGCAACATGTAGCATTGGTTTCTGCTATGGTTGCTTCTTATAACGGGTTGGTTGCTAGTCAAATTGGTAACAACAACTTAACCAGTGAAGTATGCACAAATTGACAAAGAAGAGATGGAGCTCATTGATTTCCAGTGGGCATTTGCTAGCGTTATGAGGAGAGCGACAGAATTCATTAAGAAGACGGGCAGAACTGATCTTTCTACTTCTCCAAACACCACATATGGCTTCAATAAAGCCAAAGTGACATATTTTAATTGTGGTGGGAAAGGTCACTTCAAGAGAGAATGCACACACCCAGCACAGCAGGGTAACAGGAACCCTTTCAACACCAACTACCAGAACCGTCAATCACAAAATCAGGTATCTTATCAAAGCCCATACATTTCCAGCTTTCAACCACAAAATACCTACCAAAACCGCCAAAACATCTCACAACACAATACTGTTAGACAAACCAATACACAAAACCAGAACCAAAACCAAACACCACAAAATCCAAACCGAACAATCATTCCTATTTCTACACCAAACACTCAAATCCAATCAGATAACCAGAACCAGGCCTTGGTGATACAGAAAGATGAGGGATTTGATTGGACGGGTATGCAGTTGGGTGTTGAGGAAATTACTACTGGTAATGTGGCGTGTGTTGCCCAGAAAATGGATTTGGATGAGCCAGTGTTTGTTAAAGAAGATTTAGTGACTGAGAAGACGTCTGAGGTGAAAATTGAGGAGTTAAGTGAAGAGAGTGATGTTTGTGTTGAGAAGAAGTCGGGTTTGATTCTTGACTATGTGCCAGAACAGTATGATTCAGCTTATTCTGATATAGAGAGCGATTCTGATTCTGAAGCTAGTGTTAACTCACTAGATGATGATATCGATCAACTTCTTGCTTAAGCTGATTTTCTGATGACACGCAAATCATGCATGGTGGATGATGCTTTTACCAGGATCGATTATTCTAAATTCTTTGCTGGAAAGGAAGCACACTTTGCATTATGGCGATGAAAGAGCCTCCAAAGCAGGTAAGTTCTAAATCTAATTTAGATATGAATAGTGAGAGGTATTATGGTGCATGCGATAGATTGACAGAGGATAATAAGCAACTCAGGGTTCAGCTTGAGAGTGCTAAGATCAACTGTCAATCGTATCAGAAAGAAGCACGAGAATTTAATAGAGTGCTTGATGGTTACAAGAAAGACATTTCAGAACTTAAAAAGACTTTAGCTTTGAAACAATTAGCCATTAACAACTATATCAATGATTTGGAAAATACAGAACTTGAAATGGCTACCATCAAGTGCTTTGCAGAAAAGGTCAACAAGAAACTTGAAAGCTATAAACACATTGCATATGTTGTTGACCATATCATTGAAGAGCCTTCACAGTCAAGTAGTGCAAACTACAAAGCACTCCCATCTCTAGTATTATTTTAAAACCATACTTTGCATTCAATAACACCGGAGAGCTCAGTTAAGTCTGACTCGACATCGGATGATGAGTCTACACCTCTAGTGTGGGAGACCCAAGATGTTCCACCTATTTTGGGACTAAATAATGAAGGTGTGACTGTTGTAACTAATGATTTTGACTCAGAGGATGACAAATCTGAGAAGGTGTGTGATATTCCTGCTGAAAATCACATAATTACAAATGAACCAGTGTCACCGTCTCAGATTGTGCATCCCATGGCTAACGCTCATCGAACGAATCGATCAGTTAAGCCTGTTGAGAAAAATGATCAATGTGACAAACCCGTCAAAGTTTTCTATCGGATGATAGGATCCGATAAGATAATTTTTGACGAGGAATATCCAATCAAATTTGCCAACTATTCCAAAATTGAGAAGATTTGGCAGGAGAGTACCATTTGGTTCCCAAAGCATGAGCAAACAAATGATGTACCTCCAGAGGTTTTAAAGAGAATTTATTTGGATATTCCAAAAGAACCAAAAGTTCATGTCACAGAATTTATCAAGCAAAAGAGAACGCTAACAGTTTTCGTGAGCCGACTTACTCCAAGGACCCAGCTCCTGAGAGTCTTAGAAGGAAGTGTGTGGATGATCATTATCCTATCACTACATATGCTAAGTCGAACGCCAAGAACAACTTTGAGGAATACCGTGCGTGTTATAAATGCGGGGAGAGAGGGCATTTACTTGCTCACTGCCCGTATGTTAGGCACAAAAGGCACGAGGTGGAAATTAAGCAAAATCATCAACGTCCAGTCGATAATCAATGTTATCCACAACGACGTGTTTTCCCTCAACAAGCACATTTTTACAATCAAAATCATTTTTATCAAAAAAGGGATAATCGTTCGATGACATATGACCGTCGTAACCGGATAGCCATTGAAAAACCACTTAAGAAACCTGTGGTGAACACAACTGTTGACAAGAAAAAGGTTCCTGTAAAACCTGCAGTTAAACCAACAGTTGGACCTGTCTCTGTTAAATCAGAGAAGGTAACCAAGAATGTTTCCTTTAAGGACAGCGTAAAGAAACCGGTTGAGACCCCAAAGTCTCAGATCCGGATCTTGAAACGTTCGGAACAGTATTGGTCACCAAAGGGTTCTCAAGGTGCGTCATCTTCACAAGTGAATGAGAAAGTTGAAACTGAAAAAGATTTAATTGATCAGAAAAAGATCAATTCAAATCAAACTGTTTGTGAGAAAGATTCTTTGAAACTCAAAGTTCGAATACCCAAGACCAAGCAGGCTTGGGTCCCTTGAAAAATCTAATCTTTTACTTGATATGTGCAGGGAGCTTCAGCTGGCCCTGTGAGCAGTCTTTGGATTGTTGACAGTGGAGCTTCTGGTCACATGGCAGGGGATTTATCGCTACTGTGTGACATCAGAAATATTAATGGAGGATACGTAGCGTTTGCCGGGAATAAAGGTGGATACATTACTATGGAGGGTAGTGTAAGTAATGGGATAGTGAGTTTTGAAAAGATTTCGTATGTTAAGCAAATTGATTATAATCTGCTCAGTGTCAGTCAGATCTGTGATAAGCAGTTTTCGGTATTCTTTGATGACAAATCTTGCTACATACTAAAGCCAGGATTCGTTCTACCAAAAGAGTGGGTTATGCTAAAAGCACCGAGAGTGAACAATTTGTACATTCTCGACATGTCAAAAGCTATGACTACACAAGGCCAGGTCACGTGTTTCCTCTCCAAGGCTACTGAAAAAGAATCAATCATGTGGCATAGGAGGATGGGACACATTCACCTTAGAAATATGAATCATTTGGTGAAGAATGAACTTGTCACAGGCGTGAATGTTAAACATTTTCATTTAAATGACAAGTGTGTGAGTTGTAAGAAAGGAAAGCAGCACAAGCAATCCCATAAGCCAAAGAAAGTCAATTCAGTTAAACTACCACTTGAGCGTTTGCACATGGATCTGTTCGGACCGGTCAAGCGTAAAAGTCATGCTGGTGAATTGTACTGTCTTGTGGTTACAGATGACTATTCCAGATTTTCATGGGTTATGTGCTTGCATCATAAGAGCGACACGTTTGATAATTTGAAAGTTCTGTTCACTCGATTGGAAAATATCTATGGTCTGAAGATCAAGAGAATTAGGAGTGATAATGGGACGGAGTTTAAGAATGCACAGATGGATGCTCTTTGTGAAGACAAAGGAATTCATCATGAATACAGTGCTCCGTATACCCCTCAACAGAACGGTGTCGCGGAATGCAAAAACAGGACTCTAATTGAAGCGGCAAGAACAATGCTTGCGGACTCCAATCTTCCGGTAATGTTATGGAACGAAGCAATTTACACAGCTTGTTATACTCTCAATCGTGTTTTAATGGTGAAGAAGTTTGGAAATGTAACACCCCAACCGATGGCGAAAACATCGGGATGTCACGTATTGATGATTGTTCAGTAGCTCATGGTAAATAATAAATTTCATTATATGATTTAAATAAATTACATACAATTGTTCTACAAGAATTCGTACATCAAATTGAATAAAACTATGCACATATCTTCAAGCATTAATTCAAATCTTCAAGCAAGTAGAACCTGAAACATGTTAAGTTGAAAATATTTTGGGTCAACAAAAGTTGGTGAGAATTACATAGGTTTTGATAATCGAATAAAATTGTTGTGCAATTCATGTGTCATGGCAAATCTAGTCCATATGTGAAAACATACTAGAAGTAAATCGTGTGCATAATCAACCCTTGTGACTGTTGTATTGTGGTACATCCCATACGCTCATGGTTCACTCGTTTATATTGCAGTAACAAATACCCACGCTACCTTTGTAGTAGGCACGTATCCGGGTGGGATTGTCAGTCCAATAGATCTATCAATGTATACCGTCGGCTGATCAATGTTAATGATTATGCTAGAATTGTGCTTACCCTAGTCATGTTCAAGACATAATGCAACATAGAAAAACACATAGACACATTGATGATTGAATTGCAAAAATGATGTTGTAACATGTTTCACCCCAAAAATGGTGATAAATAGAAAAGGGGCTATGTAAAACTCACCTTAGCAAAATGTTATATCTGTTGAAAAATTGAATAGTGGTGTTGCCCAAATGTGTCAAGTATCACCCTATAATAAGGTAATAAATATGTCTAAGTCTATCTAGTCTACAATGTATAAGTTCTAGGGCTTCGAATTGGGGATAAATGCTCGTTTGATTAATATTAAAAATGTTTGATAATTGAGAGAAATTTAGTAAATAAAGAGACAAAAATCTTTTTATAAAAGTTAAATTTAAGATGGTCACAATAATGTGTTTAAAGTATAAAAATAATTTTTACAAAATTATTTTCTTTAAAATAGAATATTAATTCTATTTATAACAATTTATCAAAATTTAACTTTAATATCTAAAAATACTAAAATTAAAGAATTATTAGTTTAAAAATTATATTTCTGTTCCAAATAATCAGAAATAATTTGTATAAAATTTTGGTGCAAAAGTATTAAAAATTGGATTTATTATGATTTAATTATGATTAAAACTGACAAAAATTGATTAAAAATATTAAATAAATGATTTTTCAGAAATAAAAATCATTTCATAAAAGTTTATTGTTATATAATCTCAGAATAATTTTTGTGGAAATTTATAAAATTGTTTTGATATTTTAATAGAATTTTATAAATATAATAGAATAAACTTGATTTATTTATTAAATATATTAAATGAATAAATTTTTGAAAACTAAAAATTGTATGTTAAACTTTTTTTTTATTAGTTTAATAAAAAATAATTTTTGTAGAATTATTAAAAGAGTTTTAATATTTTAAAACGAATTTATAAAATTTATAAGTATTATATATAATTAATTTGATTAAAAACAAAATAAAGAAAAAAGATGTGCCACAGCCGGGACTCGAACCCGCGTGGCTCAGGTAGATGGCACCAGACACAACCACTTGGTCCAGACCAGTGGTTGTGTTGGTTTCTTGTTTATTAAAAATAAATAACAATACAGAAATCGTGTTCTTCCCCAATTATAAGCCTACGAGCCCTAGATTTGCAATTGGCCAATTTACACAACGTTAACCTACTTAACCATAATAGGGTAAACGTTGTGTACATGCCGATAAATGAAATCCATATCAGAAAACAAACTCACAATGCTTAATTGTATACGATTGAATGGTCAAAGCTTCGCAGTCAAATTCGAACAGAAAACGCACGAACAGAGGTTTTTAAAAGAAATTAGAGGTTGAGAAAGAGTGAATGGCGAGTTGTGAGTGTCCAGAAAGGTTCAATTTATAGTGTAATGACTTAGGTGCTCGAATTGGTAATCGTTGACTTCGTTTTGATTGTTGACGCGTCGTGGATCAATTATAGTAACAATTGATTGATAATTGACGAGGTTGTGACTCAGAACAGGCCGATAATCATGGTACAAATGCCAATCATCGATCAATTACGAGTAATGGTTGTGTTTTTGGAAGGTCATTGATCTCAGTTGACTTTCCAAGTCAACTGAGATGAATTCTGAATCATGATATAATTAAATCGCGTCCGGATTATAACAAGTATAATAGCTAGAGCAGATGGTTTGTGTGGGTGTGTATATTGAACCGGCTGAGGACTCGGGTTCGAACCCCGGCCTCAGCATATATTTTTTGACAATTATGTTTAACATATATTTAATATATATATATATATATATATATATATATATATATATATATCAGGAATAATTATCATAGTATTAGGGTTCAAAATGCCACAAAAATAATTAAATGTAAACAATAATAATAGAACTTGCCGTTTTTATCCAGATTATACGTAACGTACAATTATTTAAAGCGAAATGTTACAGGCAAAACTTCTTATGAGCTTTTAAATCGACGAAAGCCGAACTTAGAGTATTTAGAACCGTTTGGAGCACCGTGTACAATGGTTAATCCATCTAAGAAGTTCGCACCAAAGGCTGAAGAAGGATTCTTTGTTGGATATGCAACCCCGCTCAAACGGGTATTCAACAAAAGAACTCGTCAGGTAGAGGAGTGGGCTAACGTTGAAGTTCAGAGGTATACTCAGAATGTATAGGGTAGCGATCCAGACTGGATGTTTGATTACAAGGATTTCTTTGAATCATTCAATCTAAATAGCTTGGTTGAAGAGGCTGTATTACGATTATATTACGAGGTCGAAAACGTAGTGACATCACCGTTGGTGCGTCCGATAACCGTAAACACCTAAACAGCTTCTAATGATACCAACGCTCCTGCAGCTGAAGAAGAGGTATTTCAGGAAGCTTCCATAACTCTCAGTTTATCAGAATCTGAAGATGACGATGATGTTACAAGTGAAGCTGTCCCAGATATTGCTACAGAGACACCTCCAATGAACCCAAATCCAAATGGTGCTTCATCATCAAACTTGGGTAATGATCTGGATTCGACAGAGAATTTCACTATTCAGACGGGAGTGCAAGTACCTGATTATCCGGAATCTCGGATACATCGTATTCACCCGCTCGAGCAGGTTATTGGTGATCCTAGTAGCAGTGTCATGACGAGAGGTCAACTGAGGAATGCAAACTCACCAGGAAACCTTGGCGCTCTTGCTGACTGGTCTTTTGCTTGTTATGTTTCGCAGGTCGAGCCGCAGACATACAAGGACGCTCTTTTGGATGACGCTTGGGTAGAGGCTATGCAGGAGGAGTTATTACAGTTCCAAAAACTTGGAGTGTGGACACTGACAGATTTACCTCCAGGACGGAAAAAGATAGGAACAAAATGGGTGTTCATGTAACATCGCAAAATTTTCCCCAAAATTTTAATAC
The DNA here is from genome assembly GCA_028751855.1 of Ambrosia trifida. Lineage (NCBI taxonomy): Eukaryota > Viridiplantae > Streptophyta > Magnoliopsida > Asterales > Asteraceae > Ambrosia > Ambrosia trifida. Next base: position 67,556,615 of record CM054130.1, read on the forward strand.
ATAAAAAGCCCATATATATATATATATATTTTATTACACCTTTATCATTAATATTATACAAATGTGCCTAAGTCTTTATTTATCCTAACTCACAACTTATATACATACATAAATGTATATAAATAATAATAATAATAATAATAATATGATTCTAAATTCTTTTTTTTTCACATAAAAGATTTTTTTTTTAAATAAAGCCTTGAGTCAAACAGTCAAAGTCTTAGTCAAACAGTCAAAGTCTTAGTCAAATAGTCAATTCATCATAAAACCTTACTTTATGGTGTTGACCAATTTTAATGGCTAATTGAATCCAAAACTAGTATAAAAACCCACCTATGACCCATTATACTTTGCACCTCTAAATCGATTGTTTCAATCCGATTAAACTTTCCCTCATACTTTTCTTCTATAGTCTATTACTTCTACAATTAAAGCTTTGATTATAAGCTCTTGTAATTGGCAACTTTGGGGCTACACATATTCTATTTCTCGAGACTTAATACTTTGCTAAGGTGAGTTTACGTAACCATGTTTATGCGATTCTTTATACTTGCAACATTTTAAGCAATTCATCATGCATGTCTAGTAGTAAACTTTATTGTCTCATGAATTAGTCAACAGTTTCAACGAGTTTCAACGAGTTTCAACATTACATAATCATTAGCTATGGCCAAGCCGGCGATACTCAATAATAGATCTATTGGATTGACAATCCCACCCGGATACGTGTACCTCCTACATAGGTAACGTGGGTGATTGTTATCGATCAACATATTTCTAAGGTGAACCGTAGATGACGGGATGGACCTAAACTAGTCGGAGGTTTGATTATGTCAACATATTATACTATTCATGTAGACTTAAATTTACGATAGACATACGAATTGCTAGACTTTTATACTTAAACTATATGCTTAACATGGATTATGTATTCTCACCAACTTCTAGTTGACCCCCCCATTTTTCCAAACTCAACAGGAAATACTGATGCTTGAAGTCTAGAGCTAGCATGAGGAGATATTTGAAGCTTTGCTTGATTATTTGATGTAGACTTTAATGTAATTCAATATTGTAATGAAATAAAGGATTATTTAAACTTGTGTACTACCATGAGCTACTGAACAATCATCAATACGTGACATCCCGATGTTTCCGCCATCGGTTGGGGTGTTACAGATTGGTATCAGAGCCATGGTTATAGGGAATTAGGTTATTAGAAAAATAATCTAGTCTATAACCATAGGATTTAACCAGTACTTGCTTCTTTTACTTGCTATTCTCTATCTCCCTCCTACATCTTATCCCTACATTAATCCCTACGAGAAGGTTGCTCTCCATCACAAGATCTACTCTTAGACTAATAGGACAAACCCTCAGGTTTAACCTGAACCACCTTGAGATCTCGTCGAAGTTCTAGATTTTAATAACGAACACGTGCAATCTGGAAGGGTGAACGCCTGTATTCTGAGTTTTCTGTCTAGGACTGGCATTGCGCATATATCCCAATCAGACGAGGGACCCGGATGCCTACCTGGGAATTCTCGGGATGAGTGTTCACTTATAGGCTAAAGCATGTCTTCACTATGTTATTAGAATCTAGAAGTTTTGATAAGTCAACGTTTTCGTTTATTCGTTTTAATTAATGAATAAATGATTACACTCACCTTCCTTAAACTAAGCTCAAAAATCTCAAAATTTTACAGCTTAAATCAATCTCATTTCATAACCATCCATGGATTTCACAATCATACTTCACCTTACCATCTTAGCCACTTTTTAAATATTCAACACCCTACCTAAATCATATAATCTCCATACTATAAAATAAACTCTTTATCAACTATATTCACATTCACTATCTCTCACAACTTTGATTCTGCTTCAAGAATTTTTCATCATCCTCTCAAGAACTAAATTCATATCCTTCACCTTCTCACACATGAGCTAGTTACCCATGATAACCAAACTATTGAAAATTGATTGTGTGTTGCATCAAACATAATTCTTAGTTATACATGAGGATTTGACTATCTACCATATTTGAACATTTGAAACTAGAATTCATGGAATATAAACTATTTACTATAGACACACCTAGAGTCATTAACCTTATCTAGGGCAACTCTATTACAACTCGTATGCTATACTTGATACTTGATTGCTTACATGTACATATTATCAATTTGCAATTCATGTGTGTAATAATTGGTACACTTAATCAAACAACTGATAGAGGATGAAGTACTTGCTCAACAGTTAGTAGAGTACAAAATAACCTACTCAACGATTGGTAGAGGTCATCATGCCTGCTCAACAGTCGGTAGAGGCCCTACAACCTGCTCAACGACTGGTAGAGGCTATCATACCTGCTCAACAATCGGTAGAGGTTCCTACTCACTGACTGGTAGAAGTCTTTTTCCTGCTCAACAGTTGGACTCATTTTTGGATACATGGTTAATCATATTATTTTACATGTGTGTCTAGAGTTATAGAAGGACACAAAACCCTAATGTAAGGTAAATTGGTGATTGCGGTCCGGAACATAATCATGAATTTACAGGTACGTTAAGGTAGTGTGAAATTCTATCAAGGTTTTCGGTAGTTGACCAATTATAAACCTTAGTTATCTGGTAGTTCATTTAGTCTTTCAATAGTCCATCAACTCATTCCTTTTAAGACACCTAAAACTTAAGATTCTTATTCTCCTTGCTATTTCAGATGAACCTAATCCAACCCTTAAAACTCACACATATCAAAACTCTTACCCAAATTATTCGAACAGTTTATTCTATTACCTATAAATTTATGTCATGCCTTAACTCGAAACTTCCCAAACCACCCTTGTCCTAATTTCTACCCAATCACCTTCAACCCTGTGTTTTCAATAAACTTCGGGACGAAGTTTCCAAAAGTAGGGGAGACTGTAACATCGCAAAATTTTCCCCAAAATTTTAATACATAAAAAGCCCATATATATATATATATTTTTTATTACACCTTTATCATTAATATTATACAAATGTGCCTAAGTCTTTATTTATCCTAACTCACAACTTATATACATACATAAATGTATATAAATAATAATAATAATAATAATAATATGATTCTAAATTCTTTTTTTTTCACATAAAAGATTTTTTTTTTTAAATAAAGCCTTGAGTCAAACAGTCAAAGTCTTAGTCAAACAGTCAAAGTCTTAGTCAAATAGTCAATTCATCATAAAACCTTACTTTATGGTGTTGACCAATTTTAATGGCTAATTGAATCCAAAACTAGTATAAAAACCCACCTATGACCCATTATACTTTGCACCTCTAAATCGATTGTTTCAATCCGATTAAACTTTCCCTCATACTTTTCTTCTATAGTCTATTACTTCTACAATTAAAGCTTTGATTATAAGCTCTTGTAATTGGCAACTTTGGGGCTACACATATTCTATTTCTCGAGACTTAATACTTTGCTAAGGTGAGTTTACGTAACCATGTTTATGCGATTCTTTATACTTGCAACATTTTAAGCAATTCATCATGCATGTCTAGTAGTAAACTTTATTGTCTCATGAATTAGTCAACAGTTTCAACGAGTTTCAACGAGTTTCAACATTACATAATCATTAGCTATGGCCAAGCCGGCGATACTCAATAATAGATCTATTGGATTGACAATCCCACCCGGATACGTGTACCTCCTACATAGGTAACGTGGGTGATTGTTATCGATCAACATATTTCTAAGGTGAACCGTAGATGACGGGATGGACCTAAACTAGTCGGAGGTTTGATTATGTCAACATATTATACTATTCATGTAGACTTAAATTTACGATAGACATACGAATTGCTAGACTTTTATACTTAAACTATATGCTTAACATGGATTATGTATTCTCACCAACTTCTAGTTGACCCCCCCATTTTTCCAAACTCAACAGGAAATACTGATGCTTGAAGTCTAGAGCTAGCATGAGGAGATATTTGAAGCTTTGCTTGATTATTTGATGTAGACTTTAATGTAATTCAATATTGTAATGAAATAAAGGATTATTTAAACTTGTGTACTACCATGAGCTACTGAACAATCATCAATACGTGACATCCCGATGTTTCCGCCATCGGTTGGGGTGTTACAGTTCAAGTGTAAGAAAGATGACAGAGGAGTGATTGTTAGGAACAAAGCTCGATTGGTCATACAAGGCTTTCATCAAGTTGAAGGAATCGATTATAACGAGATTTATGCACCGGTTGCACGCTTAGAAGCTATTCGCGTGTTTCTGGCGTTTGCATCTTATAAGAAATTCAAGGTGTATCAAATGGACGTTAAAAGCGCGTTTCTTTACGGTGTGGTCAAGGAAGACGTTTACGTAGGTCAACCACCAGGCTTTGAAGATCTTATTCACCGGGATAAGGTCTACGTTCTATACAAAGCTCTCTACGGGTTGCACCAGGCTCCAAGGCAATGGTATGAGGAGCCGAGCACATATCTTCTATCCAAAGGATTTAAGCGAGGTTTGGTAGATTGCACACTGTTCACAAAACGAACAGGAGATGACTTGCTTCAAGTGCAGATTTACGTTGATGACATTATTTTTTGTTCTACAAACGAACTTCTGTGTAGAGAATTTGAACGTGTTATGCAGGAAAAGTTCGAAATGAGTGCGATGGGAGAGATGCAGTTTTTCCTAGGCTTGCAGGTGGATCAAAGACCAACGGGGATCTTTATTCACCAGACGAAATATGTTTCTGAAGTCTTGAGCCGATTCCAGATGGATGATTCAAAGCCGATGGATACCTTGATACAACCTAATCACGGGATTGGTGTTGACGCTAAGGGGGAGTTAACTGATCCTTTTACATACAGAGCAATCGTCGGATCTCTGATGTACCTCACCGCCTCCAGACCAGATATAATGTTTGCCACATGTCTCTGTGCACGTTATCAATCGAAGCCAAAACAGAGTCATCTTGCAGCTGTCAAACGTATCCTTAGATATCTGAAGGGTTGTCCGTAGAGAGGACTATGGTACCCTAATGATGATAATTTTGACCTAATCGCTTTTAGTGATGTAGATTGGGGTGGCTGTGACAAAGACAGCAAATCCACAATGGCTGGATGCTAGTTTATCGGGAGCAGGCTCGCGACCTGGCAATGCAAGAAACAAACTGCAGTCGCCTTATCCACATGTGAAGTAGAATACGTCTCAGCATCAAGCTGTTGCTCACAAGTTCTCTGGATACAACAACAGATGGTGGGCTACGGTTTGCAATTTCTTAAAACCCCTATTTACTGTGATAATGAGGCCGCAATTGCATTAACAAAAGATTTAGTTAATCACTCGAAAGCTAAACATATCCAGATAAAATATAATTTCATCCGTGATTGTTACGCTAAAGAGTTGATCGATATGGTCAAAATCCACACTGACTATCAACGTACAGATCTTTTTACCAAAGCTTTTGATAAATCAATATTTGAATATCTTTTAAAAGCTAATGGTATGAAAGAAAAACAAGACTGATCACCACCTCGGTTTATCGCTTTTTAGTTTAGTTTTTATTGTTTTCAGAAAATTACAAAAATCCAAAAATATGTTTTATATTTTATGAAGAGTTTATTTTCAGAAAAACCAAAAACATTGAAAAAGTCAAAAACCCATAAAAATTAGAAAACCCAAAATGATTTCCAGGAGAAAAAGGGGAAATGATAGTACATCAGTGGGGATCTGACACATGCTAAAGAAGTGTAATGCAATATAAGGCGTGTGTTTGAGTCTGTGTGATGTGTTGATAGGCTTCGTAGACCTATTACTGCGTGCCTGATACGTACATATCAAACGAATTGTTGTGTGGGTGAACTCCTCATGGGCATATGGTCTTGGTACCGTAATTTCGTTTGATAGGGTATTTGTACAAAATTCGGAGGTTTCGGGTCGTTATGTTATTAGTTATCTAGGGATAGCCTCTCTGATCTTCTGCTGTAAGTCATTACGGACCTAGATCAGACAGGGTGTCTTTATAAAAGAGCTGTAAAGCCAAATCCTAAAGTTACCGAATTGAGGAACTTTCAATGTATTACGATAATCAAAGATTATCTAATGCATCGTATCCAATCATTGATGCAAATCATGATTGATATCAGCCCTTAACCTGGTAGAGTGCACAAGTTACTTTGTAGAATTGATTTGCTGACCTGTATACCTCTGTGCCTCATACCTTGTAAATTACAGATGACGAAAGCATAATCACACGTTACAATGAGTCTTTGTGCATTTACTTCTTGATACGGGAGTATGTCGTGTGCGTGGGAACCACAAACAATTGAGTTTATACTATAAATAATAGTATCAGTCTAAAGCACTGCACAACAGTCTACATGCGAGTTTATGTGGATCACAATATCAGCAGTTGCCAGATCACACATTGTCTTTAATGATAATAAATCTAAAGATCAATGGTGTGATCAGATTTCTCAAAAACTGATATGATCCCCTTACAGGAAATCACAAAACATTTACTGCTTTATCTTTACATTTTGTGCATTTTACATTTCTTGTCAAATATACAAAACTCAAAAAGATTTTAGGTGTGTTTTAACAAAAAATTTAGAAAATCCAAAAGATGTTACATTTCTATCTTATTTTTGATAGCTGATGGTGGTTGATGGTGATTTTCTAAAACTTGATGGACCATTTGAGTTTTCTCATCTTAAAATGAGAAATAATGAATGTCGGATGCTTAAAAGTTGAGAAAATTTTTGAACGGGACTCGTTTTTGGGATTTGGTAAAAACTTCAAAAATTCCAAGTTTCATTCGCCCCTTCATTGGGTCGAAGGTGGAATTTTTTTCTCCTTATTCGAACCTTTCAAACGGTCGAATGTGAGTGTTCATGTGTTATTTTCACATTCGAACCTTTAAATAGGGTCGAAGGTGGACAAATTATCACATTCGCCCTAGTCGTTTGGTCGAATGTGGAGCCTATATATGCCTGATCTGCACATTCGACCTCATATTCAAAAATTTTTAAATTTCTGAGATTAAGGGACCTTGTTGCTCGTGATTTAAAAATCATATCATTGTGTTCGCTGTTTCTTACTGATCATTTTGAATCATCATTTGCAGGTATCCATCCACAAACACAGTCACAAAAATCCAAGGTTTAAACAACTTAGATCAGTCAATTGATGTTTAAAATACTTCAAACCCTAGATTTTAGGTTAAAACACATAAACACTAATTAACTGATAAAATTGATGATTGGGAATTGTTTATCGGCCATATTAGATGATGTTCAAATCAAAATGGCATGTTAAAACCATCTAAATCAAAATTTGCAATTTGAGAAGATGAACAGTTTCATTCGCCCAAATTCAAACGTTCGAAAGTGGCTTTTTGGTCTAATGTAATGGTTCAAATGGTCGAAAGTGGAACTATACGGTCGAATGTACATTTTTAAACACTGATTTTCACATTCGTACCTCTGATTCCACATTCGAACCTCAATTTTCACATTCGTACCTTCGAGTGGTCGAATGTAGAATTTCAAAATAAAAAATTTCAAGTTTTGGTTATTTTGTCTGTTTTTAACGTGTTTTCTTGATTTGTTTTGCAGTTTAATCATGTCTGAACAGGAAAGTACTGATGTTCCCGCAGGATCTTCAGAAAAGGCAGCTGAAAAGGAACAGGTTGAAGAGTTACCATTTGAAGCAGCACACAATTGTTGTACGTATATGGGAGATCTGAAGAAACATACTGAGTTCACCGGTATTGTTGATTTCTTAAAGAGAAGTCGTGTGATTGTTGCCCTTGCTACTCCCGCCATCATATACAAAGATCATCAACAAGAATTCTGGAAGAATGCTAGAATGGATTATTGGAACAATGAATCTGCTGTCGTAAGTACGATTCAGGGGGAGTTTGTGATCATTTCTGAAGACGATATTAGAGAAGCTTTGAAGGTGCAGGATGTTGGGTCTGCTGACCTGGAGAAGAACAGATGATTGGAAAGCCAAAATATGCTAACAGTTGATCCTCTCAATAAACAGTTCTTACAACATACTTCTCCCAAAAGACTGCTGACTCTAACAACTGTTCTATCCAAACAACTGCTATGACAACTACTGATACAAAGGACTGCTGAATAAACACTGATGAAGAACAACTGCTGACCAAAGGTCTGATGAAGAACAACTGCTGATCCAAGTACTGAAGACTAAAGCACTGCTGGAGCCAACAGCACTTAGGCTCCAGCAGAGGATACAAGACCATCAGAGTTTTCCTACAACAGATGTTTACCTTCAATGTTTTCAATGTAACAGTAGTTTGTAATAGGCAGATGTTTTATGTTTGTTATTCTGTTAGAGGTCACTGTCTTAGGTGACGTCAGCCTAGGTCATCAGTGGTTTAGGTTTGTCTATAAATAGAACAGTGCTTGTACTGTTCTATTGTATCACACATACAAACATTCTCTCAGACAAACAATCACTGTGTGATCAGGCTGAGGGGGAGTACTTGTATGATTGTAATCTTTTAGATAAATGAAAGCATTCGATCAGAAAACAATTACTCTCGTGTTTTGATTAATAGTTTATTATTCCGCTGCACTTTCCATTCTATATTCATTTCATCCTTATCATTTTAGTTAAATATAATCAAAACAATCAAACTCAGATCCTAACAATTGGTATCAGAGCTTGGTCAATTAAATTCGATCTAACAAATCAATTTAATATAAACAGATCAGCTCACAATTATTGATATCGTTTGTCTGTTGGATTGAAAACAGAGTAATAGTTTAATTTCGTTTCAACCGTTTTTAAACAGACTTTGTTTTTTTGAAAAATCTGAGAATGGCTTCAATCAATCACGATCCACATAACACTGGCACGAACAACAAGCCACCGATGCTTGTCAGATCTGAATACAATATCTGGCAACGTCGGATGAGCCATGTTCTAGCTCAACAGAACACTGGGTGTTGGAAGTCGGTTATCTTCGGACCACATGTTCCGACGGTGCCGAGTACTGAAGATCCCAAGGTTCAAGAGCCAAAGAAACTTGAAAACTACTCCGACCAGGATTTTCAGAAAATTGAGTTAGATGCTAAGGCCTTCAGTATTGTGGCCGTGGCTCTACCCAATGATATATATGATGGGTTGTTACACTGTAACAGTGCAAAGGAGTTGTGGGATGCACTGAAAGAACAATTTGGTGGGACTGAGGAGGTTATTGAAAACAATCGTGAAATACTTAACCAACAATATGAAACATTCAGTCATGTCAAAGGAGAGTCATTAACTCAACAGTTTGAGAGGTTTAATTGTTTAATTAGTGAACTAAAATTGGTTGGTCTTACTTACCCTCATTCAACCCTGGACCATAGGTTTTTAAGATCACTACCAGACAAATGGGACACTATTGCTATTGTGATGAGAAACTCAATTGGATTCAAAGACCTATCACTGACCCAGCTTCATGGTAAGCTCTTGACCTATGAGAGAGAGCTTAACTAGAAAAAGAAGCTCCAGGATTCTGGAAAAGTGTCTGATGATTATGTATTTGGGAATACAGCATTTTTGGGTCATGATGAGGTGCCTGGAAATACTAAGGATTAGAGTTATGATCATTTCATTGACATAACTTCAGGTTTTAACTCTGATTCTTATTCACCAAACTATGCTTTCACAGCAAGTGGTGGTGATATCCAGGCATCTGACAATATATCCTTTGAGTATGATGACCTTAAATACTTTGACCCTGATGATTTGTAAGAAATGGACATTATGCACCAATTGGCCCTTCTCAGTGTAAGAACTAACAATTTTTACAAGAAAACTGGGAGAAGGTTTCCAGGGTGAACTGGCAGATCAAAGGTTGGGTTGGATAAATCAAAGATAAAGTGTTACAAATGTCATAGACTTGGTCATTTTGCTAGGGAATGTAGGAGTCAACATGGTACACCTATAATCACCTATCCAAATCAAAGACCACAGACCAACACTTATCAAAATTCCTATAATACCCCTGGACCAAATGTGCAAAACACTGCTCATTTTGCACAGTCCTCAAACACTGTTCCTGTCCAGTATGTCCAAACCACTGTTCCTCAGATCCACTATGTGCAAACACCTGTTACTCAAGCACCTGTGCAAACGACTGTTGCTTCATCCTCTGCTCCTGCAGAGACCAGTCAACAGAGCTTCTTTACACAAGGCTTTGTTGATTGGAGCAGTCTACCTGATGAGTTAACAGATGAAAATTTTGCATTAGTTGCCAAAGATGAAAATGAACCAGAAAAATTTTGTTTCATGGCTGTGGTTGATGAGGTTGAATCTGAGGAGGTGGTGACTAAATCTGATGTTGTGACTAATGATGTTGTTGATGAAGTTGTTACAGGTGAAAAACCTGAAGAAGAGGTTGTGAATCTCTCAGATCCTTGGGGTGCATCTGATGATTGTGAGTGCAAGTGTGATTGTGCATTGATGGCTGCTGCTAAGGGAGCTTCTGCTTGTTTAGATAGTCTTTGGTATCTAGATAGTGGAGGCTCCAGGCACATGACAGGATGTAGAGCCCTTCTTCTGGACTTCTTGGCTCATAGTGGGGGTGATATATCCTTTGGTAATGATTCAAAAGGTAAGGTGTTGGGGTCAGGGACTGTACAAGCTGGAAAACTCAAGTTTGAAAATGTCAATCTTATTGATAATCTCAAGTTTAATCTTCTGAGTGTTTCACCAATGAGTGACAAAGGTTATGGCTCATTCTTCACAAAGAAAACTTGTAAGATTATTGGGCCAGAAGTGGTGAAAAAGATTGATACCATCATTGCTGAGAGCAAAGCACAACTTGTTGCTCATAGAAGTGGCAATGTGTATGTTGTTGATATGTTAAAGGACAATCCTATGGCAAATGTCTGTTTGTTTTCTGCTGCCTCCACAAAGGAGACAGAATTGTGGCATAGGAGATTAGGTCACACCAACCTTAACACTATCAACACACTCTCCAAACAAAGCCTTGTCAGAGGTTTACCATCAAAAGAATTCAAATGTGATGAGCAATGTGTTTCCTGTTTAAAAGGGAAACAACATAAAAGCTCTTACAAATCCATTGATGAGTCCAAAACCAGTCAATGTCTACAATTGTTGCACATCGACTTGTTTGGCCCTGTTAAAATCATGAGTCTAAGAAGAAAGAGATTTTGTCTTGTCATAGTTGATGATTTTTCTAGGTTTACATGGACTTACTTTTTACATTCTAAGGATGAGACTGCAGGTATATTGAAGGACTTTGTCACCAAAGTTGAAAAACAATATGACTTGCCAGTAAAAGTCTTCAGGAGTGATAATGGAACAGAGTTTAAAAATAAGGAGTTGGATGATTTCTGTGTGTCAAAAGGGATTGTGAGGCAGTACAGCATCCCAAGAACACCATAACAAAATGGGGTGGTTGAAAGGAAAAATAGAACTCTTATAGAAGCTGCAAGAACCATGCTAGCAGATTCTGGTTTGCCACTGTCCTTCTGGGCATAAGTTGTAAACACTGCTTGCTATGTTCAAAACAGAGTTTTGATCAACCCCAGACATCAAAAAACTGCTTATGAAATTTTGTTCAAAATCAAACCATTAATTTCATTCTTCAAAATCTTTAGCTGCCCATGTTTCATTTTAAACCTCAAAGATTACATTTCAAAATTTGCAGCCAAAGTAGAATGTGGTTACTTTCTGGGATATTCTTCTACTGCCAAGGCCTATTAAGTGTTTAACACAAAGACCAAGACAATAGAAGAAACTCTGAATGTAAAGTTCAATGAACTTTCATCTCTAAAAATCCCTGCAAATCCTGCTGAACTATTTGATTTAGATAAATTCAAATTTGAAGATATCACTGTTAAAACTAACAATGCAGGTATTCCACAGTCTCCACAACAACATTACAGAACAGATGTTGTGATCCCCAGTCACTACAAAATCTATTCTGCCTCAGAGGAAGCAGCTGTTCAAAACAATTGTCAAAACTCTGCCACAGCTGTGTCAACCACTGTTGGCCAGTCTTATCCTCAAACCACTGTTTCACCCCTCACAACCACTGAACAATCATCTGTTGACAAAAGTCAATCATCTGTTGACAAAAGTCAGTCCAGTTTCACACCACTTGGACCCATTCCTCCATTACCATTCCAAACATCTGATGGCACTACAGAAGTACCAACAGATGTTACACCAACAGAGTCACCAAACCTCTGTCCATCACCCCAAAATGCCATCATGCCATATCAGGGAGATCTTATTTACTTAAGAGCTCATCCACCAGACCAGATCATTGGCAACATCAGAGAGGGTGTGCTCACAAGAAGCCAATCCTCCAATATCTGTCTTTTTGCAGGTTTCCTATCTCTCACACAACATGTCAAGTACCAAGAGGCACTAAAAGACAACAGTTGGGTAGAAGCTATGCAAGAAGAACTCCTTCAATTTAAAAGACAACAAGTATGGGAGCTTGTACCACTACCTAAGGATGTTTGTCCTATAGGAACAAAGTGGGTCTTCAATAACAAAACTGATGAAAGGGGTATTGTTGTCAAGAATAAAGCCAGGCTTGTGGTTCAAGGCTTCAGACAAGAAGAAGGAATAGATTATGATGAAACTTTTGCTCCTGTAGCAAGACTAGAAGCCATCAGACTATTTTTAGCCTTTGCTGTCAACCACAACATAAAGGTGTATCAGATGGACATCAAATGTGCTTTCCTTTATGGCAAAATTCAGGAGGAGGTCTATGTATGTCAGCCACCTGGCTTTGAAGACACATTCCATCCTGACTATGTCTACAAGCTCAACAAAGCTTTGTATGGCCTCAAACAAGCACCAAGGGCCTGGTATGAAACTCTTTCCACATTTCTCTTATCCATTGGTTTCACAAGAGGTAAAATAGACAAAACTTTATTTCTTAAATGGAAAGGGAAACACTTAATGATTGTTCAAATATATGTGGATGACATCATTTTTGGATCCACATGTAACCAAATGTGTGAAGAGTTCAGAAAACTCATGACAGCAGAGTTTGAGATGAGTGCCATGGGTGAGCTTCAGTGTTTCCTTGGTCTTCAAGTGAAACAACTGCAAAATGGCACATTCATTCACCAAAACAAATATGTAAAGAATTTATTAACCAGATTTGAGATGAATGATTGTAAGCCATGTAGTACACCCATGAGTACAGTCAAGCTGCTCACTATTGATGACAAGGATGAACTGGTTGATCAAACACACTATAGATGCATGATTGGGTCTTTACTGTAATTAACTACATCTAGGCCAGACATTATGTTTGCTACCTGTGTCTGTGCAAGATCCCAGGCTTCACCCAGAAAGTCAAACCTTATTGCTGTGAAAAGGATATTCAGATACCTCAAAGGTGCTCCCACACTTGGTATCAGGTATCCTGCTAATGGAAACATTGAGCTTTCAGGTTATTCAGATAGTGACTTTGCTGGCGGGGCACACCACAAGAAAATCCACATCAGGAGGGTGCCAATTTCTAGAGAATGCCTTAGTTTCCTGGCAAAGCAAAAAGCAGGTAGCTGTTTCAACCTCAACAGCTGAAGCTGAATACATTGCTGCTGCAAGCTGTACAACCCAACTCATGTGGCTTCAAAATCAATTACTGGATTTTGGGATAACTGCACTACAGACTCCACTCATGTTGGACAGTCAAGCTGCTGAAAATATCATCAAGAATCCAGTCTCTCATTCCACTACCAAACACATTGACATCAGACATCATTTTGTCAGAGACAGCTATGAAAAAGGTTTGATTTCTCTGCACCATGTTCCAACAGAGGATCAGTTGGCAGATGTGTTAACAAAAGCATTAGACACATCTACCTTTACAAATCTGATTTCCAGAATTGGTATGTTAAACATGGATTAAACAAATAAATTTTTTAATAAATCATAATAAAATGTTTCAGAAAATCAAAATTTCTTCAAAATAGCTGTTTGGTTGAAAAATCTGTTTCCAACATCTGATCAGGTAAAACAACCACTGTTTCATTCATAACCACTGTTGGTTGAAAAATCTGTTTCAAAACATCTGATCAGATAAAACAACTGTTTCCCTATATATATATATATATAAATACTATATCTATAATAAAAAAAAATACAACAGTTGGTTCCATCAGCTGTTTGTATCAGTTGTTTGCCAAAACAGCTGTTCTCCACCAGATGTTTCATCCATCAGATGATTGCCACGTCTGCTCATACAAGCAGAGGTTTGGCCACATCAGTGGTTTCTTTTGAGCCTATAAAAACCCTGTTTTATCACAACAGATGTTACACTGTCTCATTGTATTCAAAATACTGAAACCGCCTTCTCCATTCTCAAACCCTCAATCTGATTTCATTCATCATCACTCTCGGAATCCATTAAAATGGATCTTCAAGCCAAAGCCACCCACAATTGTCTCCCATATCTGGTTAAAACAGATGACAACGTCTCATTCCATTCCACCATCGACATTCTTCTAAACTCTAAATACCTACCCATCTTAACCGCTGACGCCCCCATCTATATCGATACTCTCCAAGAGTTCTGGTTTAATGCTGAGTTTCTATTGCAAGACAAAAAGCCTACTTCCATTATTTCCAAAATTGGAGAAACAAGTATTGTCATTACCCCTGAAATCATATCCACAACCTTCTCACTGAATGACCTGGCAGGTAAGGACTCCTTCACTAAAACAGAGCTTCACACTGAGTTCCAAGAAAGAGGGTATGATGGTCAGATGACTGGATCAACTCTTTTCAAAAAGTTTCTTCCACCAGTCATGAAATTTTTCTTCCATACCCTTCTTCTGTGTGTCTCAGCTAAGTCCACATCCTTCAATGAAATCCCATTAAGGATGCAATATCTGGGTTATGCCATGTTGTCAAACTCTGACTTCAATCTTTCCCAGGGATTGTTAATGGACTTAGTGTCAAATGTGAAAGCAATTAAGTCTTGGTCTAACAATGCTTTTCTAATTTACCCAAGAATTCTTAGTGTAATCCTACAAAAGGTCTTACCAGAAAAGGTTTTCAAAAAGGGTGAGGCAATGCAAATGAAAATCTTAACTGATGAAACTTTCACTAGAATGCTGGGTGGAAGCACCCAAGAAAAAGTGTCAAAAGTGTCCAAAGTTTCTAAAACACAAACAATGAGGACAAAGACAACAACTGTTGTCAAAGCCTCTGTTGTTGAGCCCACTGCTCCTGGTGATCATGGCACTACATCCAGTGCTATGAAACCCACACCAGCCACCTCCAAAAAGAAACATCCATCCACAAAAACCACCACTCAACCACAAATGAGACTTATAGATGATGAGGTACCAGAAGAAAACTCTGTTGCAGCACAAAAGCAACCTGAAACCACTGTTGTTACTTCCTCACAACAGTTGGATATACCTCCACCTGACCAAACTCCTCATGAATCCTCCCAAAAGGATCATGTTGTAAGCCAAGGGGAAACACATCATGATACATTTGAGTCACTTGGCCAAATGTTCACAAGCCCATCTCCCAGGGTTAATTCTCTTGTTACTCCTCTACCCTCACTATCACATCATGTTCCACAAACCATGCAACCTCTGTTTGAGGGAATTGAGAAATCACAGGAAGATCCCAGTTCCTCTCTTCCACCTATCACTGAGAGCATACCCCCACAAGTGACTGGTCCTGAGAACACTCAATCTGCTATCCAACAAACAGTAGAGGAGGTTACACCACCTGAGTTCAATGCAACTCTACTGATGTAGAGACCATTGTCTCAAGTGGAGCAGCCACTACTGATGTAGAGACCATTGTCTCACACCAGGACAGTGATTACATTACTAAGACTCCCTTGAAGGCAACAACTGATGAAGCCACTATAGTGTCTCCAAAAACAGTTGGAAGTCCCCAGTACCAAGACAAAGGGGCATCTGATTCTCCTATTAGGACTAAATCAGGTAGAACTACCACTGGTAGGGACTCAGATGATCCTATTAACTTAGGAGATGGGTCAAAATACCAAGAATTGACGGACAGAGTTCATGCAATTGAAACCTCTGTAGCAGACATCAAATCTGATGTCAAGCTTATACTGGGTTCCATAGCAGATCTTTCCAAAAGTCAACCATCAACAGCTGATATAGCTAGTGAGCTATGGAAATCCGTTTCCCCCATCATCATAGCGCACAGGAAACTAGCTGATCAGACACATGAAACTTATATGGCTGAGATCAGAAACATGGTGGATGCAAGGTACAAAGATACACATGCAGACATTAAAGCCATCAAAGATCACCTGCTGAAGACCACTGGCTCTGCCCTTACCACCATTCTCAGGGATGAAGATGATGATGTCTTCACGGCTGATGATGCCAAAAAGGAGGAGAGTGGCAGAGATAGGCTACCAAAGTTAGATCCCTTTGGCTGTCCTCCTTCTAAAAAGGGAAATGCTAAGTCTGCCAACAAACCAGAGGCTACTCAAACAGCACCACAACAACAACAACAACAAGCAACACAAACAGCACCACAACAACAACAAACAGCAACACCAACAGCACCACAACAAACCATTGACAAAAGCAAAGCAGTAGACAACTCTGCAAACATAGAAGCTGAAAAGACTGCTCAGGCCAAACAAAAAAGGGCTGACACCTTGGAAGCTAAAGCAGAGTTGCTGGTGAACCTCAAGAGAGAACAACAGCAGGAGACTGAAGATGTGGGATCCTCAAAAAGGATGAAAAGGCCTGCTAAGCATGTCAGAAAACCACCATCCAAGCTAAACACCTCTGTTGACAAAACCACTGCTGCCGAAACCACTGCCACCCAAAACACTGAAACCACACAAAATACTGCTTCCCAAACCACTGTACCTAAACCTACAAGCACATCTGAACATACAGCCACCAAACCTACACCCAAACCTACATCACCAACCGAATCCCAAACATCTACTGGACCCACTAAAAGGCCAACATATGTTAATCCAACCACTGCTACCAAATCACCATCCCCCAAAATCTTGTACACAAGGAAGAGAAAATCAACCTTTGTTGTACATGATGAAAACATACACACATCAGCAAACACCATATCAACTGCACAATCCACTCCTCCTATCACAGCTATTCCAATTTCATCATTCTCACCACACACATCCAAATTCAGTTCCCATAGACCACCACCAACCATTACACCATTGGTTGTTCAGTATCCCCTTGAACTTGATCTACTCAAGGGGGAATTACAATCCTTCTACAATACTGAACAACCATCTGACAGATCCTTCCCATCTCTCCCAAATTTCCCAGTTCCCCTAAACATTGATACATATCTTAAATACAAGGGTGAACAAGTGGATGCCATCATTAAGGAGAAATGCAAAGGGAAGGATGACAGGATTGCTCAGGGCATCCATTCAGCAGAGCTTAGCAAACTCAGAAGGATTGAGGATTTTGCTAAGACCCTGAGCAACTCCATGTCCTCCATGCCTCTCAGTGGTGACTTGGAAAAGGAGGTTAGGGATTCTCTTCTGGAACAGATATTGGCAACCAAGCCATATAAAGCAACCAAAAAGCAATTTAATGGTTGGACCACACATGCACTAAGAGAAGAACTTCTCAGAATAGAAGAAATGGCCAAAGACCCCAAGGCTAAAGTCTCTACTCCTAATTTTGGCAAAGGCAGAGACCCAGTCAGAGCCTTAAAGTTTAAAAGAATGAGACAAGAGATAGTAGCTGCTAACTATGGGGAAATGAGGTCTGTCTCTAGATGGTCTGAGCTGAGGCTGGTTGAGACATACAAGAGTCTTAAAGAAAACAGAAAGAAGGATCCCAGCCTACCTAGAAAACCTGTCTATACTGATGAGCCACTGATGAAGAGACCCCAGCAGACTTTTACCTTGGACAGCTTACTTGAAACTTCTGATCTATCAACTGCTGCAAGAAGACAGTTCAAGAAATAGAAGGAAATGTCAGAAGAAGATCAGAAGAAGTTTGCTGATACATTTATCAAGGAAGGGCTCTTCAATCAGGTACACTTTTTCTCTGATCCTACAACAGAGAAACTCAGGGAACTCATTGGAAGACCTCCATCACCTAACTCATCCCAAATTAAAGTTCATCTCAGCAAATCCACTGACTCAAAAATTCTAAAATGGAAAGTCAACAAAGACAACCATGAATTGACTCTGCTCAAGTCAGATGGAAGAGTTCAGAAGATCAGCATGGAAGATGCATACAGCCTATGTGCAGATGATCTTCAAACACTGCTAAATCTAGAACTTGAAAGAGATGAAGAAGACCTATTTGCTCTGAACTTTGAACTACAGTTCAAAGGTCAAATCAGAGAAAGTCTGATGAGGAATAAAGATCAGTAAATAAAGCTGAGTTTTGGCATCATCTGTTCTAGGGGGAGATTGTTGGGTCTGCTGACCTGGAGAAGACCATCAGAGTTTTCCTACAACAGATGTTTACCTTCAGTATTTTCAATGTAACAGTAGTTTGTAATAGGCAGATGTTTTATGTTTGTTATTCTGTTAGAGGTCACTGTCTTAGGTGACGTCAGCCTAGGTCATCAGTGGTTTAGGTTTGTCTATAAATAGAACAGTGCTTGTACTGTTCTATTGTATCATACATACAAACATTCTCTCAGACAAACAATCACTGTGTGATCAGGCTGAGGGGGAGTACTTGTATGATTGTAATCTTTTAGATAAATGAAAGCATTCGATCAGAAAACAATTACTCTCGTGTTTTGATTAATAGTTTATTATTCCGCTGCACTTTCCATTCTATATTCATTTCATCCTTATCATTTTAGTTAAATATAATCAAAACAATCAAACTCAGATCCTAACACAGGATAAGAAGACAGATCCAAGAGTTCTTTCATGGATTGAACAGAGAAAGTGTTTCCTACGTATGAAGTACAATGGACCAATTACTGATGGTTCATTACACAAAGGGAAGCTATGCCCATAGTTCTACTATCTTGCACACGTTACGTTACATATGTTTGGATCAGTGAGTGAAGGCTATGATGTTATGAGAAAGAGTATTAGCTCTTTCATGGTTGCCCTAATCTTGAACAAGCCTTTCAATGTATCTGGAATGATACTTGAACATATGCTGGAACCACTCAGAGGTTTGAAGAACAAGAAATTTCTGTTATATCCGAGATTCCTGCAGATGATATTTGATGAGAAGTACAAGAACTTGAGAAGAGATCCTACTCAAATAGTTGTACAGGATCATATGAATCTGAATACGCTAGTAAGAATGAAAGGTTATAAAGGCGTGCCGATGAATGAAAGACCACCACACAAGAATCTATTTGGTTACTTGATTAATCCAGGATATGAAGATCCAGGTAAGGATAAAGCCAGGCATACTAATAGTGATTCTAATGAAGACAATCCTTTATGCCCTGTTGATCCTGATGCAAAGAGAAAGCGGCAAGTAGTGAATGTCGGTGCAAAGAGTGGAAAAGGGAAAGAAAAACAGGATGATGTAGAACCACCACAGAAGAAGGTATCTAGAAGGAAGAAAAGTGTAGCCAAAAAGGTTTACATTTGGTTGATGAAGTGTCTGTTGATTCTGAAGAGACACAGGAAGATGAAAGATGGGATTTAGAGAATGAGACTGTTAAGAGCACCATGCCCAAGGCCACTGTGGCTGGTGAGTCTGAAAGTCTTAACAAGTTTGTAGAAGAGCAGAGGACAAAAAGTCCTATTGCATTGGATGAGATTGATGAAGGTTTAGGTTTAGGATCCGAAGATTTTGGAGGATCGCCAAAGACGGGAGAGAAACAGAAGAAGCCTTTATACAAGAAGAAAGAAAAGGTTGTGAAGCCAATGGAGAAAAGAGCTAAAGACATTGAGAATCTGATTGCTGGAAAGAAATTGCTTGCAGCATCTAGTTCTAAATCACCCATTACATCCCCAGCAGCAAAGAAACAGAAGACATCATCTGCTGCTAAGCATACTGAACTGCCAACTGATGCATTCAATGATGCTTTGGATAGAGTTTTGAAAAAGCTGAAGAAAGGAAAGATTCCAGTTGCTGAAGCTTCAACACCTAAGGTTACTGTAGATAGTGATGTGATGACTGCAGTAAACCATAAGCTTGCAGACATGATGAAGATTATTAATCAGCAACAAGCAGAAATCGAACAGTTGAGGAATAATGACAGAAAGATGTTGGATGTTGTCGAATCTTCACATGAAAATCAAGAAGCTCTGGAAGCAAAGATTAAACGACTTCAGAAAGAGAATAAGAAGTTGTTGTTACATGAGCAGAGAAACACCAAAAGGTACATCACTATGAAAGAAAAGAACAAGAAGTTGAGGGCAGATAACAAGAGTATGAATAATCTGATAAAGGACTTGTACTCTAAAGCTCCACAACTAAAAGCTGGTGAAGAAGATAAAGAACGTGAAGAAGAGCTGTGTAAGTGCATTATTCATGTATGTCCCCAGCTAGTGATCCAGTACTGAATGTCGAAGGTTCAGATAATCAGAAAAACGACCAAGGTTTTAGCTTAAAGTTACATTCGACCAGTCGTATGGTCGAATGTAGTTATCTCTGGTCAAATGAAGATTGAATGTAGTAGAAGGATTCATTCGAACCCTTAAAAGGGTCGAATGAACACCTTCGACCTCCTTAAAGGGGCGAAGGTGGGATCCTATATAAAGGGAAATGTTTGTAATTTTGAGGGAGAGTTATCATTTTGAGCTTTTTCCCTAGAGTGTGTATGTGTGTTTTTCTCTGTATTAGGTCTAAGATTTCATTTGTAAACATCTTGATTTGATCTAATACAAAGATTAAAGTTATGGAAATTGCTCGGTGATTCGTTTTCTGTTTTCATCACGAACTTTATCGTTTATTTCTGAATCATTTTGCACGATCGTTGGGGATTCCGCACCCTACGGTTGGTATTCGTGAGATCACGTTTCTTGATTACGATCCTAAAACGGATTCACAAGTGGTATCAGAGCGTAGGCTCGATTTCACGATTGCAAATTGATCTGAATTGATGAAAACAGATTAGAATTCTGATTTAAAGATCAAAACCCAAGAAATTTTGAAGCTTTTCATAAAAACATAGTTTTTGATTGAATTGGAGTTGAATTTGATGTTATTTTCACAAATTCTTTCACAAATGTTTGTCTAAATTCAAATCCGAACAAAACCTATCAAATTTCATTACATTTGGTGAAAATTTTATCAAAAACCGATCAGATTCGTGTTCTTGAGGTTGAAG
Organism: Ambrosia trifida; assembly: GCA_028751855.1. Taxonomy (NCBI): domain Eukaryota; kingdom Viridiplantae; phylum Streptophyta; class Magnoliopsida; order Asterales; family Asteraceae; genus Ambrosia; species Ambrosia trifida. The sequence continues at coordinate 67,577,898 of CM054130.1, forward strand.
ATGATGAACAGACCTGAAACGGTCGAAGGTGAGATTTGAGGATCGAACGTAGCATTTTTTGGTCGAACGTGGAGTTTTGACTGGTCGAATCTAGAGTTTATCAGTGTTATTTTGTTCATTCGACCATTTTGTCTCATTCGACCATTCGAACGGTCGAAGGAGAAAATCAAACGGTCGAAAGAGAGTTAAAGGGTCGAAAGAGATTAGTGTTTGCCATACATCTCTTTCGTATCTTTTCAAACGGTCGAAGGAGATCATTTTGGCTCATTCGACCACTCGAAAATTGAAAAGGGTCGAACGTATATTTTCAAATTTTAAGGTGTAAAAAATTTCGAAAATTAGCCTGTTTTTAGAAAATTTTTGAAATAATTTTTGTTGAAAAATGATGAATTACTTGACTATGTCAAGAACTGATGATTAGATAAAAGCTGCAATGCAACAAAAGCTAACATGGGAACAAGTTGTTGCATCTAAGATTCAACAATCTGTTACACGACCAGCTGTGCAACCAACTGATAAAATGATTAATGTGAATGAGTGTGTTAACAAAGAAAGTGTTAAAAGTAACGTTGTGTGTCTTGTCAAACAAGTGGGGAATGATGATTCAAGTGAATTGTCAGAGAGTGTCTTGAGTTCTGATACGGATTCAGAACAGAGTGAATCAAGAGAGAGTGATATATCAAATATTGATGCAAAATCTGATAATGGTAATAAATCAAATGATGAGGTAAGATCTAGTATTGACTGTGCTAGTTGTTCTGAATGTGTCAAGTTGAAATGTGAACTGATGTCACTTATTAAGGACAAACAGAATCTAGCAAATGAATTAGAAAATTGTCAAAACCAAAATAAAGTTTTTGAAAAGAATGAAAAAGATTTGTTAAATAAAATGAATATTTAAAGCAAGAAACTTTAGAAATAAATAAAAGTGTTTCAATGAATAACACCACATCAGAGTTGAAAGACATAACATCTTTTGTTGAAGTTTCATACTCTGAGGTGATGTCCGATTCTAGTCAGAAAAATAAAAATGTGGTAGTCATTTCAGAACCTGAGTCTGAAGAGAAAACCATATTTAAATTTCCTGATGGAATGGAAGGATCCTATATGTTGGTAGGACATGACAAGTTGATTCTCAATAAAGATTTTCCAATTGATAATATCGAACAATCTTTACTTAAATGTATATATGTTGATAATATCGATTTGTTAAATCAATTTACAAATCAATTTGGGCATTTGTCGTTTGAACTAAATCCTAACCAACATGAGGATCAAAAGAAAAACATTGAAAAGAAAAATGTTGAAAATAAGAAAGGTTCTAAAGTAAAAGGACCGAAACCAAACAAATCAAAAAGAAATGATAAGATGAAAAACTCTCATCAAAAGAATTCAAGAAATTTTTCATCTAGATCATATGATTCTTATGATTATTCATATACCTCTCGATTTGATGGTTATTGGAGAAACAACTCACCACAGTATTCTCATGGTTATGTTGAATGGAGAAGCTGTTTTGAATGTCGTGAAGTTGGTCATATTGCTGCTCATTGTCCCTACTGGTATTGGGATGAAGGGTATGCATGTGATTTTGTGGAATATAGGTCTTGTTATAACTGCGGAGAGTGTGGGCATTTAGTTGCTGCCTGTCCGTATGTTAAACAGAAAAAGACCGAAGTGAAATTTGCTAAAAATTCAAGCAATGTCAAAAAGCTTGTTTCCCCAAAACCAATCAAGAAGCAAAAGGGGAAACAGGTTGTGTATGACAATCGTAACAAAATTGCCTTGAATAAAATTGAAGATTGTGATAGGGTTGCTAAGGTAAGGGGGAGTTCTAAGGCTAAGCCTAAGAATAACACTAAACCTGGATCTTTATCAGTTAAGTCTGAGAAGGTAACAAACAAAGTTCAAAAGCAGGTTTTAAATAAGAAATCTGAAAAGTCAACAATCAAAACGATTTCAACAAAATCAAAAATAAACTCTGAAGGCGTTTGGAAACCCAAATCACTTTCTAAATCAATAGCAATTTCAACTTCAAATCAATCCATTGAAAAACCAATTGATTTTTCAAAAGGAGAATGGATTGATGTTCCGAGGATTGATGACCTTGGACGACCCATCATTGTGAAGGGATGGGTACCTCTCTCGTGCTAATTGTTTAACAAGTGTGCAGGTTGTTCCAGACAGACCTATTAGTTATCTTTTGATAGTTGATAGTGGAGCATCTGTATACAAGCTATTTATTGGAGAGGTGAAGGTCAAGGAAAGGATTTTGAGAAAGAAAGAATGATGTCAACAGAGAGGAGAGTATTTGTCGTCTGTTTCCTACCTGTGAATCCGGAAAACGTTGCAATCTCATGCAATTGCTCTCAGGTTTTGGATTTCTATAACAGATACGACAAAACGGTTTATTCTAAACTCTCTTATCTTTGTTAATGATTTTACTAATTTGAATGATATTTGTGAGTAAAGTAATCTGAATGGGAAAATGGTTTTTGAAACTCAATGAGTAAACCGTATCGGATATCATTTTATTTTGTTTTTCTTCAAAAAGTATAAAAATCCAAAAATATGCTTATTTTTAGATTTTTAGGGGGAAAAAATTTCAGAAAAATCAAAATAAAAATTAGAAAATCATATATGAGTTTTCCTGGAGAAAAAGAGGAGATAATAGTACATCAGTGAACTGTCAGATTACTCTGAAAACAAAATGTATTGATAAACATTGAGTAGCCACTACAGTTATATATTGGTAGGCTTGAAATCAAAGTTTAAAGTTCAGCATGGTGATATAAACCTAAAAAGCATTAACTGATAATCATGTGGATCAACGTCTCGTTGACATATGGTCTTAGTACCGAAATTTCATTTGATAGATTGCCAAAATCGGAGGTTTCGGGTCGTTATACTGAAAGTTATCTGGGGATAGCCTAACTGATCTTCTGTCGTATTGATTTACGGACCTAGATCAGTCAGGATATCTTAACAAAAGATCTTTAATGACAAAACCATATGTTACCGAATGAGGAACTTAACATGTGTGATGATAATCAAAGATAATCTAATGCATCGTATCAATACTATGATGAAAATCATGTATGATATTAGTCCTCACCCTGGTTGAGTGCATAAGTCACTTTGAAGCATTAATTTGCTGACCTGTCACCGCTGTGCCTCATACCTTGTAACTAACGGATAACTACAATATAATCACGCGTTTCGATGAAACTTTGTGCAATTCTTGATACGGGAATGTGTCACGTGTGCGGGGACCATAGATTTTTCAGTATTTAATATTACTATAATGTATCTGAAGTGCTGAACAATGAATAATGATTTTGAGATTAAGTGGACAAACATACTGGTAATGGTTGTAGGATGCTCAATGCCAAAAAGCAGAAAATTAGTCGAATCGAGTTTTGACTGACTGTTCAAATACTGATATGATCCTCTTACCGGAAAATTCGCAAAAATATGTTCAGTTTACTTTTATGCAATTCCATTTGAAAATTCAAAAAGATTTTTGGTGTGTTTTAGCATAAAATTTGAAAAAAAAAATTTGTTTCTACTTTATTTTCGATAACCGATGATGGGATACTTGATGTGAATACTCAGATACTTAAAAGTTGAAAAAGACTACAGATTTTCAAGTTTCTGGTGCGTATTAAAAATGTTTAATAGTTCAGGGGGAGAACTATTGAGGGTCAAAAGGAATGTGAAGAGTACTTCCGAGATTTTTGTCGTGTCTAACGCTGATTGTAGTTTGTGCCGATTTTAGTAAATTTTTCTGAAAAATCAAACACAACAGGTGCACTGCTCAAGATTCCTCGACAAAGTGTGTAACTGAAAAAGACCCAAACCTGAACATCTAGAACCAGAACAACAGAAACCAGTCAGAGTTTGTTAAAGAAAAGATTGATGATCGAAGAATTTAAGATTGATAGATAGACAAGAACTTCGACACAAACGTGCATGAAAATGGGAAGTTTTCAATTCGTTCAAAATGATAATTGCAAGACTTGAAGAATTGATAGCTTTCTGATTTGGTACATCACTAGCTAGGTCCAAGGGGGAGATTGTAAGTGCAATATTCATGTATGTCCCCAGCTAGTGATCCAGTACTGAATGTCGAAGGTTCAGATAATCAGAAAAACGACCAAGGTTTTAGCTTAAAGTTACATTCGACCAGTCGTATGGTCGAATGTAGTTATCTCTGGTCAAATGAAGATTGAATGTAGTAGAAGGATTCATTCGAACCCTTAAAAGGGTCGAATGAACACCTTCGACCTCCTTAAAGGGGCGAAGGTGGGATCCTATATAAAGGGAAATGTTTGTAATTTTGAGGGAGAGTTATCATTTTGAGCTTTTTCCCTAGAGTGTGTATGTGTGTTTTTCTCTGTATTAGGTCTAAGATTTCATTTGTAAACATCTTGATTTGATCTAATACAAAGATTAAAGTTATGGAAATTGCTCGGTGATTCGTTTTCTGTTTTCATCACGAACTTTATCGTTTATTTCTGAATCATTTTGCACGATCGTTGGGGATTCCGCACCCTACGGTTGGTATTCGTGAGATCACGTTTCTTGATTACGATCCTAAAACGGATTCACAAGCTGGTTGATTTTGAACCATCAGATGAAGAAGAAGATGATGATGATGATGAGTTGAATGAGGATGCCGGTGATGCTCCTAAAAAGAAGAAGAAAGATGATGGTGATGATGATGGTTCAGGAGATGATTCTGGTGAAGGTAATAGCTCTGCTAGTTCTGATAGTGATGATGATGATACTGACAAGTATAAGTATGAGAAGAGAGGATCAGGAAAAGACATAGGAGAATCTAGTTCTAAAGCTCCTGGTGGCACTACTAACGATGATAATATCTTCTAGAACGAGAAGTTAAAAGCCTTATCTGAAGAAGATAAGAAATTATATCGCCAGATGTTGACTGATAGAGTATGGATGATCGAGATGACTGGAAGGTTTCCAGAGATATTTGAGTCAAACGATATGCATTTTAGGTTGGAATATAATGATCCTGATCTAGAAGACGGAGAAGTTTCTACAGCCGTGTCAAAAGAAATATTAGAGGGACTGGCTAAACAGGTTGGTAAATCTCTGGAGGAGTTGATGAGTGAGAATCAAATACCTAATATACCTGAGAAAGAAGCAAGTAATCATTCTGATGATAGAGATGTCCCAATGTTTGAAGAAGTGGAGATTGATGATATTACTAGTGAGGAATATCCAGAATACTTTAAGAATGATAAAGATTCTGGATTTCCTGAATTTTCTGATGAACTGTTGAGCCAGGCTGAGAAACTTGCTCGCGAGAAAAGTAAGAAATTCGTGAAAGAAGTGTTCAAAGATTCAGATTGTCAGAAGCCAAATGTTGAACAATCTGATGATTTGAAAGAATTATTGAGGAAGCTTAAAGAAAAAGAAGCTAATCGTCCAAAGACTGAAGTTCAAGGTAGCTTTTACAAATTCCACAACGAACTGTTTAAAGGGAAAGCTCTCGGTTCGAAGTATTTGAGACAGCTTAAATGTGTCGTAGTGAAATGGGAAAAAGGAATTCTGTACTTCAACAGATTCCACGACATTAAGACACTACCGTACTGGGCTGTTCGCGATATCTGCAGACATGAAATGTCAGGTGCTTCAGTAAACAACCATCTTGTTGGTTACTTTGCAGATAGAATGGCTAGAGAGAGCAGGACGAAATGGGACGTGTTTACCCCACAGTATCCTAAAAGGATTGTTCACAAGAAGGAGAAGGATGAGATTACGGGGTTGCACAAGGTGACTTTAAAGTATAAACCACCAAAAGTGTTGAAGCATATTCCTTTGATGCAGATTCCACAACACTTTTCTAAAGATTTTGTGTGGTGGTATTACGATTGGAAGACGGCAGAGGCTATTATCGTTCTGAAGGATGGTTTGAAGGACTTTAAGAAGATTCATATCTTTGACCCTATGTGGCTGATCAATTGCTCGCACGAAGATATCATCATGCTCTATTATAATCCAATTTATTGTGAAGCAAAAGACAGTGAACAGGCATCCAAATACCAACGTGTGGTATTCTTATGCTTTGCGTGGGATGTTAATGCGGGGTGTGATTTCGATAAGAAACTGGGGATGTTTGTTAAGATTCAGAATGTTGAAAAGAAGAAACCTAAACAGACTCATGAACCAGTGATGACAAAAGAACAAAAGACATTATTACGTATCGAACTGATGAACAAGACTATGGATGAACAGCGAAGGCTGAAGCAATTCAAGCAATAGTCGAGGGGGAGTTTGTAGATACACGAAAGTATGACTAGTGCTATTGAATTGCGAATAATAATATGTTTTGTTTTTGTCGAGTGGTTGAAGGTGGAAGGTAAAAGGTCGAAGGTAGAAGCAGACGGTCGAAGGTAGCACTGGGAGGTCGAATGAAGTTTTGTATATATGTATGTCCAAATTCGCCCTATATGAACGGTCAAACCTGCACATTCGACATAGCTATTTGGGCGAATGTGCAGGTCTATATAAGGCAATCTCATTTTTGAATGTTTAACTTTTGGTCATTTGTTTTCCCTCCCAGTGTGTGTTTCTCCCAAGGGTTTTTATTGAGTCTGTAATCAGGTTAAATCATTATAAACGAGTCTTGTAAAGATTAATAAATGATGTTTATTAATGAAATTAATGTGTTTATGATGATTTGTTTGTTTTGCTAGTTTTATTATCATTTTGTAATCAATTCAGGGATTCCTCACCTGAATTGAACTTGTTTGATCATTATCTTTGTTGATTAGCCGATCCTTTACGCATACAGCCGTTACTTCTTCGGCAAGTGGAGGGCCTTTCTTATCCTTTTTAGGGCCTGCTTCTCCCTCCCCCCCCCCCCCTTTTAGGTTTCTCTTTGCATATGAACACGTTGGAAGAAGTCTCCCTCGAAAATTAACAGAAATTGCAGAAAGATATAAAGATTTTAGGGTGAAAAGAAGGATTTCGGCTGAGGAAAAGGAAGAAAAAAATTTTGAATTTTGAACAAGTGTGAGAAAATTCAAAGAAGGACAGGGTTTATATAGGTTGGCCAATTAATGCCCTCGGTAACCGTACAGTCGTGTCGCACGTCGGACCAATCAGGGCGTGCCACGTCACAGAGAGAGAAACTTACGCCAGGCGAAACGACAGCTGGACCCACCACGCTCTGATAAAGTAAACCACCAAGCGACTTTTTGGCTCGCCAATTGTCCCATCAACTAACAACCCTAACCGCTTTAATGTAAAAATTAATTACTGACGTGCGCCATCCAGACGTCCGCATCTACATAGCGCACATGGCGCGCAAAATAAACAAAGAGCACAAATCACCCCTGCAATTAAACAATAATATTTTTTTATTATTTTTTTATGAGTCCAGTGTCCCGCATGCTCCGCATACAGAACACTAGACTAGGGGGACTTGCAGAGATATGTACCCGCGCGTGCGCACGACCCTACATCTCCAATCAGAGGCCATTATTCCCGGCTCCATAATCGCCTGCAGGTACGAGATACAAAAAAGGACAGAAAGGACGACTACAAGACACGTGGACCTAACACAGGAGGACAGCGCCAAGACGCTAACGGTATACAATCGTACAATACAGTTGTCATTCCTAATCCAGCCAATCACAGGGCACCTCTAAGGCCTATAAATGCCCCTTCTTCCTAAGGAGAAGGGGTCATTCAATCTTCCAAGCATTCTACACTTAGAAAATTCTGTGATAGTTGTGAAAGATAGAGTATAGTCGAAACATTGTAACAACTTTGTATTCGAGTGTCTGTAATCATCCTAGCAATCATTACTACGAATATCTCTTTATTGTGCTCGTATATATAGATTGTTATATTGGTGTTTCTTCACCTAGAGGTCCTAAGTTCGAATCCCTACCCACACATCGGTGTCCTCCTTGCCTAAGCTCAAACCATCATGGGGAATTTTGTGACCTGCTCTCAGGATGGGAACCTTAAGGGAAAACCCACCCTACCTCAAACCAGCTGAACTGGAAATCATTGGCATAATTTAAATAGTTAGTAATAGCTTTTTATCATTGTAAATTGATAGTTCAAAACCATACCATTAAAATTAAAATTGAGCTAAATCAAAGAGCGTCTAAAGGTTCGAATATGATTTCAGTTCGTGGTTTATATTTCAAGTTTGTTTTCTTCATAAAATGGTTTTGTAGTATGATTAAAATATGGTGTATGTGCAACTTGGGTTGTAGCCCAGTGGTAAGAGGCAAAACCTCTCTTTAGGGAATGACTCAGGATCAAATCCTGAGCAAGGTGTAAAGTTGGTGAAAATTAGCCGTTAAAAAAATAATGGTGCACACAATCTGTAGTCGTTCTAGCAACTGGCGACCGGTCCTAAGACTAATGGGTATGGGGCACGACATTGGAGCATCAAGGCTATGCCGCCCCCAGGCCCATCATCGGCATGCCTGGCATCCCCATGCCTTCCAAGTCGGGCCAAATTTATTGTTTTTAATATATTTTTTTATTATTTTTAATAATTCTGACTAAAGAGGAGGCCCATCATCATAGTGCACACCACCCCCTTGGAGGCCCATCATGAAGATGCCTCTCCCCCCACTCCTACGTGGATGCCCATCATGAAAATGTCACCCCTCTCCACACCCAATTAATAGTCTAACGCTGTGTTCCAGAGATTCATTAAAGGAAAGAAGAGAAAGGAAAGGAAGTTAGGAGAGAAAGGAAAGGAAAATGTGTAATTTTATTTCGTGTTCCCGAGTTTTGTTAAAGGAAAGGAAAAGGAAAGAAATTACACATTTTATGTGTTCCTGATTTTGGAGGAAAAGAAAGGAAAACTACAATTTTACTATTATACCCCGTAGGTAAAATTAACATAAAAGCATCTGGAATTGACCCATTGGCTGATTCATGCCTGCATAACCTGCTGCTGCGTAGCCAGGGGCTGCACCAGGTCCAGCCAGCCATGACAGTTCTAAAAGAAACTGCTTCCGGAACAAGCCACCAAATCATTTTATATATAAATCCCACAAACCAAACCAAAGTACCAAACACAAACGTACATTTGTTTTTATTATTATTATTCTTAATATATAATTTGTTAAAATGGATGTGTTGTGTTTTTATCATTTTTTTAATATTTTTGGAATCGATATGTTGTAATAATGGTTCCACTGAATTATTTTGTTATGGTATAGAATTTTCGGTTTATGCTTGTGCTTATTAATTGGGAAAGTCACCAAGCTGGTATAATAACATAATCTATTCTACTATAATACAGTATAGGTTGACTAGGGAAAGTTGACTGAAAAAGAAACTGCTGCAAAACGGCAGAGTTTCAGGTTCAAAACGCTCCAGTTTTTAGACTGTATTCATTCGCTGCAGTGTAATGTATTCGCTGCAATGTAAACGACGTGGTTTCAACATTTAGAAAATGACGTTGCAGCTTGTGTTTTTAGACTGGCATATTCACATGAATAATCTTACTTCCAGCCATGTTTTTAGCATATAACGAACATAAAACAGATCTGCAGAGGATGAAAATTCGCCAATTTAAAAGTTGCGACAATTCAGTTAACTGTAGCAGGTCTGCAGCTATCTGCAGAGGATGAATCCAGAATAGCTCATCCTCCCCTTTGCCTATATTCGCTTTTATTAGTCATCATATATTGACCCGTTTAATTATACCAGCTAGTTTAAGTAACAATCAACCCAAATTGACCCATTTAAAAATAAAATTCAACCAAAAGAATAAACTCTCACGCCACCTTTGCATACACTAAAAAATAACAGTATCAAACTAGACAATAAATCCCAATAAGCACAAACAATCCTTATAAAAGCAATCCTTAAACCAAAAATGTCATAAATGTACTAAGTTGTCAAACAAGAAAAACTTTACTAGATAAATGCATCATTAACTCGCTTAATTATTTAAACCAATCATACCTTTTAGCATAGTCAACCGTATTTGAGGAGGACAAGTAAATAATGATCTTGCTTTAGCTTGATTCTCCGACAAATAATTGAAAGCCAACTGTAGTTCATGAATTTCCAAACCCATCGGCTCCAATTCATTATAGATTTCCTCACCCGTGTACTCGCGATGATAAACTCTTTCTAGTATATTATTACTCTCCTGAATAATTTTATTGCCATCTCTAATTGCATTAGCCACGCTGCCAACGCTATTCATAATCACAGAGGCTAAACCTTCATCTTGTTGCTCAACTTTTCTTTTTCTACTCTTACATTTCTTAGCACTTGAAGACTGCTCAAGTTGAGAAGAGGAAGGATACACCACTTGAATATCATCATCGATAATGTTTTGACTCTCCATTGTTACATCATTGGCAGCTAAAAAGTCATCCACTTCTGGAGCGCTTTCTATGTCAATGTTATCAGTCTTCTGCAATCTGGCATTTCTTTCCTTTGCAGTTTCAGCTTGTGCACCAGATGCCCTATCCCTTGCAAATAGTTCTAGCATTTCGTTGTAGTTTGATATTTTCTTCGTCTTTAATATTGCAGCATCAGGCTTTGACTATTAAACAAAATGAAGATAGCTAGTAATATGAATTATAATCTAAATACTCAAGTAAATACTTAAAGCACTTACAGCTATTAATTTATCCCAGACATCATCCTCAGCTTCAATTAATTGAGTGTTTGAATTCCATGAGAACCCACTCAGTGACGTTCCGCGAAACATATCATACCATTGCGAAAAACCAGATTTCAACGATTTTAACCGATTCTTCAAATGGTTTTTGGTAAAATCCATTCCAAGCTTTGTGCGTAGCTCCTCAACCATATTGATGTATGCTTGTGTAGTAAAAGTACCATTGATCCTATTGCCGTTATCCTGTTGCGTTATCATGGATTGTATAAATATACTATCCATTTGATCTGTCCACTTTAGTTGTAAACTTTTTCCAGTTGCTTCGTGTTTGCTCATGATAAAAATCTGCATGGTGCATAAATAAAATGCGCATATATAAATATGTAAATGGTTGCTTATAATAAATAGAAGAAGAAGTATATGCAATGCAAATAAAAAAGAACAAATTCACCAATTAATTGTAACCATAATAGTCAATACAAAATCAAAATTAAATACGATAATGTGCTAATCTAGAACTACTTTGACATATCTATTTCATTGTTTGGATACATCAAATAGTTCGTCCACATTGCATTTGCAATTGAGTTCCTTAGTCATTCGGACCTGGTACTTCCCTCTTGTATGTCTCCTGTATCTCCTGTATTTTGACGTTCTTCCTCTTGTGGTCCAGCTAACACCTCTTGTAAAACCTCATCTTCAAGATCTTTATCACGATCTTCCTCTAGTAAAAAGTTGTGTAAAATGCAGCATGCCAGAAAGATGTCTGACTGTGTTTCACACGAGTAAAATGGTTCTGTTGTACTTCTAATAATAGGAAACCTCTTTTTCAGTACACCAAATGCTCGTTCAATTGCGTTGCGCAATGATGCATGGCGGAGGTTAAACAACTCCTTTGCGTTCTCAGGGGAGCGAGTGGAGTACTCTTTCAAATGATACCTAACACCTCTATATGGTGTCATTAAGGTACTCGTATGAGGCAAACCCGCGTCTACTAAACAATATCTACCTATAAACAGGTTGTAATTAGTTTCATAATAAATCGGTTTAAGAAACTACCCGTTGGAATTATTAGTTTATCATCTCTGGTAAATGCATTCTTTATAATTCTTGAGTATGATGCGGTACCCTCCCATCCGGTTAGCACATATGTAAACTTTAAATCAAATGTGCAAGCAGCCAATACATTTATTGTTGGGTATCCCTTGCGACCACGATACCTAGGGGCATCCTTATTAGGTACTTTGACGCGAACATGTGTTCCATCAATTGCCCCGATACAATCCTTAAAGAAAGGATAAAATCTCTTTTTTTCCTGAATTTCTTTCGGGACAATATCACCTTTAGGTTGTTGAATATAACGACCTTCTAAAGATATAATTGCTCGCAAAACTCTATGTAGGCACCTACTAGTTGTTGATCCAGAACGACGGTATAGCCAAGAGGTAAATCGATTTCTAAAATCATTACCTACAATATGCAAAAAAGTTGCAACATGCTCTTCAACAGATATGCGTTGAGTAGGTCGAAGTCCACCATCACGCTTTAAGATATTGCACAATGTCATAAAAGCTTTCTCACTCATGCGGATAAGGTCACGACATTTACCACTGTTTAAAAGGTTGTGTAACATCTCTTCTCGTACATATCGTCGCTGTAAAATTTCATCTCTAGTAGGTAAATTAGCACGGTTTTCGACTGATAGTCTACGTATTGCAATGAAAGCCACCAATAAGCAAATCAGATTAACTGCTTGCAATTGTCTGGCTCGCACAATTTGAATAACCTTGCGTATCTGATTATCCATTGTAGCTCAACTTGCTGTTGAAAACTGTTATTTAGATTAGGAAATTGTTACTTAACACTTCACATTCATGCTCACCAATATACGGCCCAAATCTATAACTTAATAACTTATGGTTGTAAATATAATATAGTTTTAATATGAAGAAAAGATATAAAGAGATGACAGAAGATTCATGCTCATGCTCACCAATATACGGCCCAAATCTATAACTTAATAACTTATGGTTGTAAATATAATATAGTTTTAATATGAAGAAAAGATATAAAGAGATGACAGAAGATTCATGCTCATGCTCACCAATATACGGCCCAAATCTATAACCTATGGTTGTAAATATAATATAGTTGTAGATGGCCAATGTTATTAATAACTGGTATTTTTAGCCGCGAGGTGAAACAGTTTTTGAGTTACCTGATATGCAGGAAATTTGTGTCTTTTAGCATGAGTAATAACCATCTAAGTGATGGGTAACTTAAAAATGACGAAAGAATAATTGAAAACATAATCTGACCCGTTATGGATTTAGTGTATATAAACAGTCCTTGACGCAATGATCATGATATCATAGGTATGCCTACATGTTAGTAAATATATAAGATCTGATTTAGTGTATATAAACAGTCCTTGACCCATGGATTCCGCTTAATAACGAAAGCTGCACGAACAGACCAACGGTTATGCAGACGCGATTTTAGGCTGCCCACAGAGAAGCAGCCATCTGCAGCAGGAAGCCACAGCCAGGCATCCGATTCGCCGACCAGTAGAGGCACCGAAACGCTGCTGCAAAAACACTGCAGGTCTGCAGCTTCGGTTGCAGACAAATGCGCTCTTTTCCACTCCCAAGACCAACCCAGCCCATGATCTCGAACCTTGTCCGCAACACAAACGAATTTATTCTTCTCGATATACGGCCCAAATCTATATCTTTTCTTTATATATATACACACACCCCCTTCTACAACCATGCATTCTAGTATATAAAATGAAAGAAGTCACAACTACAGCAATAATAATAATAATCCCATGGAGAACAAGTCTATCTCCATTCTAAGTCAGCAACACTCCTCCTTACTTCAAGCCCTTGGACTCCCTATAGATTGAGTTATGTCTTGAAACACCTTCAGCCTCTTCTGAACAACAACCATCTTCCCTTTCCCACCCAATTTCATCTTCTCCGGTTCCGCACTCGACCCCAAAACCGCAGTGATTATTGCCTCTTCGAAGTCCTCACTGTCTGGCAAAAGTGCGCTCCAGTCGTTGTTTTTCTCAGCCGAGTTTGACTTCCTTCGCGCCTTGTTTCCTCCTGTTTCTAGTTCTTTGTCTCCACCTACAGCTGCAGCATTTGTAGACCTTGATCTCTTTAGCCCCTCCCCTACATTTTCACCACTTTTCGCCACGTAGAATGGCTTCGCGTCGATATTAAGCGAATTCACAACATTTCCCATCACCTGATCCTTCCCTTTCGCATTCGCTAAAATGTTCGAATTATTCGCTTTCGCTAAAACGTTCGAATTATTCGCGTTCGCTAAAATGTTGGAATTATTCGCAAAAAAACAGTGCCTAGCGGTGCAAAGGAGGTGAGTCGTTTCGGCTCAGCTCGATTCGAGCATTGTTCCTAAAGCTCGAGCTCGGCTCGAAGGATGGTTTTCAAGCTCGGGCTCGGCTCGATTATTAGTTATTAATTAATTTATATTAATTGTAAGGCTCGCGAGCCGGCTCAAACTCGTTTAGGCTCGGCTCGTTTTGAGCTTTTTTTGAGCCGAGCTCGAGTAGCTCGCGAGTAGCTCGGCTCGTTTGCATTCCTACATTTCACCAAAGATAACAACACAAATTCTCAGTATCAACAAAGAAACATTAATAACAACACAAACCTAATATTATTGACCCATGATCAGTCTTGTTAAGGTTTTGTTTGGTTGATCAAGATAATTTCTTTACCTAATTACTCTTTGATAAAGCTAAACATCCCTATTAAATAACAGAACAGGGCCATACCATACTATATAGAAGCATCAGCAAATGATTCAATTTTATAAACAAAGAAACATTAATAACAACACAAACCTAATATTATTGACCCATGATCAGTCTTGTTAAGGTTTTGTTTGGTTGATCAAGATTATTTCTTTACCTAATTACTCTTTGATAAAGCTAAACATCACTATTAAATAACAGAACAGGGCCATACCATACTATATAGAAGCATCAGCAAATCATTCAATTTTATAAACAGAGCGTACCTGAAAGATGAACTGGCAGGTCGATTTGTAGGTGAATATGTGTGAAAGGCTGGAGACGATAATACACTGTGGGATGGAGGGTTAAGAACCGATAGATATGGAATGTGGGTTCAATATGGCGGGGTGGTGGGAGATATACCCGCCATCTTGTTGTTGTTGATAAGGGTAAAGATGTAATTGATATGTAAACGTGAATTTTATCTGATACTTTCTCTCCCAATCCTTCCAATTTGGAAGGAAACATATAAAGGATAAAAACCCCCAACTTTCCCTCCTCTTCTCTTCCATTCTCTCCTCAAAAAGAACTCTGGAACACCAATTTTCCTAACTTCCTTCCAATTCCTTTCCTTTCTTTCCTTTATTTAATCTCTGGAACACAGTGTAAGATCCACATTAACTAGGTGAATTATGTTTCTAGGGTATATATGGGTGATGCCTGGGTCCACAACAGATTCTTATACATCTTTACCACTGGAGCAATATCGTAGGGACAAATATATAATATAGGGAGTTTTTGGCAAAAATGGTAGTTTTCTCAAGAATTTTTGTGCAATTGGTGGTTGTCAGAATCAAATTTGCAATAATAGGACCCCCGCAATCTCAGATTGCGGGTGTGTGCTGACTGTGTACAATGGAGCTCATCAAATGGCAGACGTGGAAATCAAATGGCACGAGCTTGGTGACGTGGAAATGGGAGGCACGAGCTTGGAAGTGACAAGGCAGACCCGCAATCTGAGATTGCGGGTGTCTGTCTTTGCCTTTGTTTTTTTTTTTTTTTTACTTCAAACCAAGATAGAGTTCACTTTATACATTTACTTCAATCTTAGATTGCGGGTCTAAATGAACACATGTTAGTATATAATAGCATGATCTTGTTAGTTCACTTATACATTTACTTCAAGCAGTTATAGTGAAATTACGCCATCACAATTAAAGATAGAGTTTTTAAAAATTGTTTGTGCCTCACGTTTGTCTCGTTACGCAATCTAAGATATGTCATCTCTAAACCCCGGTCCTTCTACTAATCCATTTCTTTGGGCTCAACCACAACATTGTTCCGCGAAGCTGTTTGAAGGAAATGACAAAGACGGTTTATTGGATTTCAGACGGGGTGACCAACCATTTTGGCATGCCATTAGTGAGCATCCGTTAGATCCACGAATTCAAGAATTGGTGCGGATCGCTGGTTTTAGTGGAGTTCTTGAGTGCGGATACCGTAAAGTTGACCGGGGGCTAATATCTGCCCTTGTTGAAAGATGGCGTCCTGAGACGCACACGTTTCACCTAAGAATTGGTGAGGCCACGGTGACGTTACAGGACGTTAACGTCCTAATGGGTCTGCGGGTTAATGGGGCAGCGGTTTCAGGACCCCAATTCAGCATGAGAAATGCGTATGAACGGGTTGAGTATGTTGAAGAAATGTTGGGTGTAGACGGTGAGCCCCGCAATTTCCACGGAAACACTTTGCAATCCAGCATACTTGTAGAAAAAATAAAGGCTCCGTTACCCGATGACGCCGATGAGGGCGAGATCACACGACGCGCACGATGTGTGATCTTAATTATATTGTCATTTTGTCTGTTTCCCGACACAACCCAAAGTTTTGTGTCGTTGTCATTTTTACCACATTTGTTGAATCTTCATGAATGTGGCAGGTTGAGTTGGGGGAGTGCTTGATTAGCATGGTTGTATCGCAACTTATGCAAAGCAGCAGTAAGGACCTCAACCACGCTGGGAGGTCCTATGTTTTTGTTACAATTGTGGGCCTGGACTAAAATTCGGGTGTTATCCCCCAGAATTAAACCCCAGTTCCCAGCTGGAGTTCCATTTGGTGCCCTGTAAGTAGTCTGTGTGGATGCATATTTAGTAAAACTTGTTAATTTAACTAATTATTGTTTTTATAATTATATTTATAGTTGGCGTGTCAAACATGACTTTAGGGAGACCGCGTCACACTCCTTACGCCAAATTCGTTCGGAGTTACAAAATCTTCATGAGGAGTCGGTAAGAGTTAATCTACATTGTGTTACTGGTTAAATTGGTACCATGTGTTAATAATAATATTTTTTTTTTGAACAAGTTTATTTGGCGACCATATGAGGAAGCGTTTGCGTCTTTGCCGGATTACTGCAAAGACGGGGAGGATTCATGGTGCTGTGAGTCATACATTGTGTGGATGCATGTAGTTGAATACCACTCACCCTCGAGGGTCCTTAGACAGTTCGGGTTCTGTCAACTGAGACCTCAGGATCCTCCCCTTACCCCTGAAGTCCACCAAAAATTGCATGAAATGAATCGTACCGGGAAAAGCACCACAAACTGGACACATAAACATGCTGAGTATATCTCTTCCTGGGATAATCGCAGAGCCAATAGGGTGGACGGGGAACGGACGATAGTTCCTTCCGTGTCTCCAGATTACATGTCTTGGTATTTGGAAAACACGATTGGATACGTCACCAACCCGATGAATAATCCGGTACCACAAACCGGATCCCGAGATCATGGGTCGATTACCACACTACTGGTTTGTATATCAGTTTAATATTTATGAATTACCTTATAATGCAAAAAAATATTTTAATATTTGGTTTTCTAATATTATTGCAGCTGGAAGGGTATGCCGAGATACATCGTCTAGCGGCTCGGTATATGGAAAAAGCTCCTGAAAAACTCAAAGACATTCAAAACACTGCCAGCGTAGTGTTGTCTTCAATTCGCGAAGGAGACCGCGTGAATTATCCTTCATGTATTCAATTCGCGAAGCGGAGACGTGTTGATCTTAACGAACCAGGGCCGTCAACACGTGATGATCGAGACCAAGCAGGGCCGTCAACACTTCCAGAAACTCCCTTGAATGATGATGTGGAGTTTGCTGAGTTATCAAGGCTGCTTTATGATGATGATGGTGATGAGAGTGTTAGTTTTACAGGGGTTATTTCATTCACTGACCTGTTAGGTGGGGACATTCCTACTCGTAACCTGTTAGGGGGTGTCATTCCACAACACTCTGAGGGGGTCATACCTCGCAGTGACTTGTTAGGGGGTGTCATTCCACAACACTCTGAGGGGGTCATACCTCGCAGTGACCTGTTAGGGGGTGTCATTACACAACACTGTACATTGAGCTTGCGGTATTCTGGAACAAGTTGTCTACTTGAGCTTGCGGTGTGGCTACTGTACATAGAAGAACCGAGTTCCAAATTGAAAGACTCCATCTGCTTCTGTGTTGGAGTACGAAATGTTTCTTCACCGTACGACACCGTGAACCGCCTTAAGAGATCCATAGCACTACTTTCTTCTAATGGAACTAATGGCGTGTAGTGAACGTGGATCACTGCTGCATAGCGGTTTACGTTTAATGCTAGATAGAACATCATTTCCATACCCTCATTTCCTGTGATGTATGTAGCCTCAGAAAACCCCTCGAAAGTGTAATACAATGTTAATCTAACATTGTATGAACACTTGTCTATTTGAGTAACGAGACAAACGTGATCGAGAAATTCCGTGTATGACATTCTATGGGTCATAATAAACGTAGTTGACTGTGTATTGTAGTGAAGTGTAATGTCGGTCTGGTTTTTGTACGTAATGTCACCACCCCAATAAAGTTTAACAATGAAAGGGGTAAAGGTGTCCATTACGAAGGAATAGTAGAGTGAGTTTTGACTATTGAATGGTTATTATTGAGAGCCGTTAACGATATTTGTAGAGTTCGTGGACTAGAGAATCAGCAATCTGAGGTTGCGGAAGTAGACAAATCCATGCAATCTGAGGTTGCGGAAGTAGACAAATCCATGCAATCTGAGATTGCGGAAGTAGAAACGGGCCCAGGGGCCCTTTTGGGGCCCACGTATCTGTCTCCCGGGCCGAACTTTACCGGCACCGGACCGCCGAACGTGACGTCCTTACGAGACATAACGTCACCGTCGCTGGTTCGGGCGTTACGAGACTATCCGTGGCACGATCCCGGGCCCCACAAAAAGCCCTGGACCTCATTTTGTGTTTATACCTTTGTTGCCAATTAAATGTTAAAAAAAATTAAGGATGAAAATATAAATATTCGAAGTGTAGAAACAGGCCCAGGGGGCCCTTTTGGGGCCCACGTATCTGTCTCCCGGGCCGAACTTTACCGGCACCGGACCGCCGAACGTGACGTCCTTACGAGACATAACGTCACCGTCGCTGGTTCGGGCGTTACGAGACTATCCGTGGCACGATCCCGGGCCCCACAAAAAGCCCCGGACCTCATTTTGTGTTTATACCTTTGTTGCCAATTAAATGTTAAAAAAAATTAAGGATGAAAATATAAATATTCGAAGTGTAGAAACGGGCCACATAATTAATATACATAATTATTTTTGATGTTTTTTACATTTATTACATTTGATTTTTCTAATAGCTAAACTATCTAGGATGGTTACATCTTCGTCCTCCTGTACCACATGGAGGAGGACATCGAGTGCGGTCTGGATTCCGACGCGGCTAATTGGGGAAATCAAGAGGTACTGGTGTGTAGCTTGGTGATGACGATCTTCCTTCGTCACCTTGATTTGGGGCCCAATAGTTAACTGATGATTGCCCAGTGTTGATGGGTGGGTTCATTGGGAAGTTACTCGGTGTCACGAAACTTGAATCATCAAATGGGTTGAATGGACTGTTTAACAGGGAGTCCATGATGTTTTGTTGCTGAGTGTTCATCTGGGAAGGCCCCGGTTGGAAGTGTGACGTACCTTGGGGGTACCGAACTGGCCAGAAAAGGAAGCCCCCGGTTGGAAGTGTGATGAACCTTGGGGGGTACCGAACTGACCAGAAAAGGAAGCCCCCGGTTGGAGATGTGATGTATCTGGGGCGGTACTGAACTGAGCCATAAAGGAGTGAACATCAATTCCCATTTCGTCATCAAAGAATTCGTTAATTGGTGTATTCTGACTATCCATTCCCACTTCTTCTGCTTGAACCTCCACATTTCTTTGATTCCGCCTACGCCTAGGCGCTCGTTGAGGACGGCTCCTGTCTGCAACCGAGGCGGCAGGTGTACCGTGAAGCCATGAAGGGTAGTTCAAACGATCATCGACACCAAACTGTGACATCACTGTTTCCGCAGTGCTTTGAATAACCCCAAGATTGGAGCTAAAGTCGGCAGGGACAGACGCCATGATTTGGGACACTTCCCGGTGGATCTGCGTGTATCCTTCCATCTATAAAGTTCAAATAGTTATGTATTAAAAAAGTTATCATTAAAAATATACACTTATATATATTGGAAAAAAAAATTCATATATATACCATCACTTGGGCAATCCCACCGTCATCTCTGAAACCCGATTGCGATACCGGGATAGACATTGGATTCGTCATGTATGCCACGGTTCTTTCCAAGTACCATTCCATATAACCGGCATACACGGAAGGAAATGGCGTTTCTTCCCCGACCACTATTCTATTTTTTCGGTCATTCCACGACTGAACATACTCGCTATGAAAGTTCGCAAACCAAGATTCGTATGGTCTGCCAGAACGGGTTTTTTTGTGCAGTTCAGTGTGGACTTGGGGGGTACAGGGCATGCCATCAGGAATCCATTGACGTAACCCAAATTGTCTCATGACCCTACTAGCTTGGTGGTATTCGACCACCTGAAACCACACAAGAAAGCAATCCGAGCGCCAACAATCACTCCCCTCTGTGCAACTTTGGGGCAATGTCCCTATGTATTGTGCATAGGGTCTCCAAATAAACTGTTCAGCATGTAAATTTTGTAATTGCGATCGTATCTGTCTTAACGATCGCGAGGCAACCTCCTTTAATTCGTGCTTACCTTTCCAGCTGTAAAAAATAATAAAACAAACGACTTAGTTTTTTTAACAAATAATTATTTTATATAATATAAAGGTAATGGATAAATACATACATAGTACCATAAGGTTTTCCAGGCATCAACCGGGTTGAACACTTGGGGGATAGTACACTGATTCGTGTCCAGGCCCACAACTGGAGTATAATCATAGGTCCTCCAATTGTTTTCTCAGTGGAGACTACGGCTTTACACATATTTCGGTACAAACAAGCCAACGCAGCACTCCCCCAACTATATTGGGCACATCTTTCTAACGATTGAAGGTGCCTTAAAAATGACAATGAGGTGAAACCGTTAGAAGAGTCAGCAAACAATGTGTTACCCACAATAACCAAGACAACACAACGTGCTTTTTGTGTAATCTGATTCATATCTGCCCCTTCAGGCAGAACTTCTTTTATTTTGTTTATAAGGTATTTTGTTTTAATATTATTTCCACTAAACATTCCCGCATCCTCATCTATGCCCAACAAACCCCCAACTAGCTGTATTCTATCTTGGGATGACCATTTTTCCTCTGGTCCTCCCAATGGGGGACCGTTGACTCGCAATCCCAAGAGCACGTTCACGTCCTCTAAAGTCACCGTCGTTTCACCAAACGATAGGTGAAACGTGTGAGTTTCTGGACGCCATCTTTCAACCAACGCGGTTATCAAACCACGGTCAAAAAGCACGTATCCAACATCAAGAACCCCACCAAAGCCTGCCATTCTAACCAGCTCTTCGACATTGGGGTTTAACGGATTTTTTTTAATGGCAAAAAATAATGCCTGGTCGCCCCGCCTAATATCAAGCTCTGTGGCATGGCCAGCATCATCTTCGAACAGATAAGCCGAACGATGTTGTGGCTGCAGCCATAGAAGCTCGTTGTTTCTTGGACCCGGGTGTAAGTGTGCCATTGATAAGAGTTTTTTTTTAAGATGATACTTGTTTGTGCTTGTGAATTTTTTTTCTTTGTGTATGTAGAAGATTGTTATGGTTTCAGTTATGGTTTCACTAAACATCATCGTCATATATAAATTGCAAGCAGATTTTAACTCTTGATTTGATGTTTGCTTGAAGTTAGAGCATGACACTATTTGCCATCAGAGAATTGATTCTCTTACACTCATGCAACACTACTCATACATCCAATCCATAAAGACTCATGCATCCAATCCACATGCCTGCAAAACACTATTCCAACCTACACTCATGCAATCTTAAATTGCGAGAGTAATATTTAATGAATACATGCAGCAAGATGGAGCCAAAACACACTGAAAAGCAAAGACAGACACCCGCAATCTGAGATTGCGGGTCTGCCTTGTCACCAAACTCGTGCCATTTGATTTCCACGTCTGCCATTTGATGAGCTCCATTGTACACAGTCAGCACACACCCGCAATCTGAGATTGCGGGGGTCCTATTATTGTAAATTTGATACTGACAGCCACCAATTGCACAAAACTTCTTGGGAAAACTACCATTTAGGCAAAAAAACTCTAATATAGGGATACTACTAATATTACGGTCCGGCGATGTTTTATCATGCCAATATATAACAAAACTCAGAAACCACCAAAACCATTCACAATATATGTTTTGAATTCGACCGGCCGAACTTTAATGGAAGAAACCAAACAACCGTGTCACCTAGATTGAATGGTTTTAAACCGAATAATTAATTAGTTGAAAGTTGAAACACAAAGTGCATGGGCATGAGGTAAGACATTTGTAAGCTCCCACGTTATATAACATGCGATTTCGAATTACCTTTAACCCATCTCACAATGACCCCCTTACTCCTTCCCATCTCCTTCACTTTGATTTTCCTAGTTTACACAATATTCCATCAACGCCTCCGGTTCAAGCTCCCACCGGGCCCACGCCCATGGCCGATCGTCGGAAACCTCTACCATGTCAGACCCCTCAGGTTCCGCTGTTATGCTGAATGGGCACAGCAGTATGGCCCTATCATTTCTGTCTGGTTTGGATCAGCCCTGAACGTGGTCATATCAAACAGCGAATTAGCGAAACAAGTGCTTAAGGAGAAGGACCAGCAGTTGGCGGATCGACACAGGATCCGCCAAGAGGGACAGGGTTTTGTTTGGGCGGACTACGGGCCGCATTATGTGAAGGTGAGGAAAGTATGTACACTTGAGCTGTTTACACCCAAGAGGCTTGAGGCTCTGAGGCCTATCAGGGAAGATGAAGTCACGGCTATGGTGGAATCTATTTACAATGACTCTACACATCCTGGTACGTACGGACTTCTATTATTATTGTTATTATGTACTAATTAAGATGCTTTAAATTCATTTATACACATTGTTTAATTAATTTAGCTTTTGTTAATCAAAATAATTAAGTGAAATAAAATGTTGTTTCATTTCTCGTTCAGAATATACAAATTGAGTGTCAAACCTAATGGAATTGGTGCTGTTAGTAACTTCGTATAGTCGAGCCGATTTGGCTCTAGCTCGCCGGTTCGTATAAATTTCCAAGCAGAGTTCTAGTCTGGCATAGCTTGCTCGTGAGTCGTGACTAGAGTTGGCTTGAGTATACGACCTCAGTTTGTAGCTCGGCTGGATATATCGAAGTGAGTTGACTCGGCTAGTATACTCAACTCGTGAACGGGAGTGTGGATCTATTGGACGATACAACGTGCGGTGGCCGAAGGTGCAGGACCTGGTGGCAACAACCACTTAGGTGTAATGCTAATGAGACCCCTAGGTGCTAAGATCACAGGTCTCAAGTTCAAATATGATACCAACTACGTTTTACCGCAATGGGCCTCCGGACGGCGGCTTTCCTTGGAGTTGGAGATGGTGGGCTTGGACTACTCATCGCTGTCTAAGATCACGGTCGTATTAGGTCGCCTTTTGCCATTGGATTACCGCGGATGGTAAGGCTTTTATTCGCTGGACTATAAAAAAGAAATCTAAGTCAAAGCTTTTAAAAATTCAAATCCATCTCATGGATTATCTTAACTAATAAGATTCCTGGCACGCTTTTGTACCAGTGCGATACCAATACTTGGCGTGACAATCGACACGTGCGTCCAACCACTACACCAGCAGTCCTTATGTTGTTTTACCCTAAATCAAATTATACATATTATATATAATACCTTGAGAAAAAAGGGGGTGAAAAAAAGCAAATGCCACACACCAGGTTTCAAGGGGCCTTTCCAACCACTCAAGTACACAATCCCTTGGTGTTTTATTCCGGACGGGAATGTGTATATCATAATACTAGTTTATACCCCGGGAGCGTCCCAGGTTGAGAAATCTAAGTAAAGTGAATAAAATTAGAAATATCTAAACTATGAAAATGGCATCTGCCAATACATGATTAATGAATATTATTATTAAACAAATCTCAACCATAAGTTATCATATTTTAATATAAAAAAAAAGGGTAATTGGGTCGGGTATCACCTAATCCCAGGCCCGACCCAAACCCACAGTTTTTTTTAAACTAATTTCAAACCTGACACAATACCTGTCCGGTTACAAAAAAATAGTCGTTTTTTTCTCCGTTTTTTATATAGCACTATGGTACCCGTTGGAAAGATAATAAAACGCTCGTTAATTTGGTGTAATTTTTTTCTTTAAAAAAAATCCCGTATATAAAAGATATTAACGTTTAAAAGTTGTGGGAGAAAACATTAGAGATAAAAATCTAATTTTGTTTTTAAATTTTAAATTATTATTTTCCTAAAATAAAGGCCTTGCCACATAGGATGACACATGGCACACTCAATGAAGAGAATACCCTCTTTAAGTGACATGTCATTAAAATGGCTTTGGTTTATTATAAGTATAAATAAATAAATATGTAATGATTTCGTTGAAAATAAGGAATCAAAATAAAACAACAACTGATGACATAAACAGGACTTGCCAATGCCAACTGGGATGAGGATGCGGAATAGGTTGGGAATTCTCTAGACGGGCTATTTAATCTGTTCGTGTTAGGTTTTTATTTTTGAAATTGTGGGTTAGATTATACAAAAATCTGAGTACAAACCCCAACGAGACTATCTTTATCTTTATATATAAATATAAATTTTGTACAGATAAAACCGGCAAGAGTTTGGTTATGAGAGGTTATATGGGAGCAGTAGCATTTAACAACATTACAAGAGTCGTTTTGGGGAAACGCTTTGTTAACAATGAGGGCGTCATAGATGAACAAGGAAAAGAATTCAAGGCGATTATCGCCGAGGGGATAAAGGGAGGTGCATCTTTGGGCATTGCCGAGCACATTCCATGGCTACGTTGGTTCTTCCCACTCGAGGAAGAGGTCTTTGCAAAGCACGTTGAACGTCGTGACCGTCTCACACGAGCCATTATGGAAGAGCATACTGCCGCTCGTTTAAAGTCGGGGGGAACCAAGCAACATTTTGTTGACGCATTGCTCACCCTTCAAAAGCAATACGATCTGAGTGACGACACTGTTATCGGCCTACTTTGGGTATTTGTCACTAACTCTATAAGCAGCAGGTGTTTTGTATGGTTAAACTAATTATTGTTTGTTGCATGAACAGGACATGATCGCATCGGGAATGGATACAATCGCAATCTCTGTTGAGTGGGCGGTGGCAGAGCTTATCAAGAACCCAAGGGTGCAACAAAAAGCTCAAGAGGAGTTAGATAGCGTAATTGGATCCGAACGTGTGCTCATCGAACCTGACTTCACTAACCTCCCATACCTTCAATGTGTAGCAAAAGAGGCGTTGCGGTTGCACCCTCCAACCCCACTCATGCTCCCTCACAAAGCAAGCGCAAATGTGAAAGTTGGTGGCTATGATATCCCTAAGGGTTCCAACGTGCATGTAAATGTTTGGGCTGTGACTCGAGACCCTGCAACATGGAAAGATCCACTAGAGTTTCGTCCTGAGCGGTTCCTAGAGGATGATGTGGACATGAAAGGACACGACTATCGACTATTGCCATTTGGTGCAGGAAGGAGAATGTGCCCAGGTGCAGAATTAAGTATCAATCTGGTGACCTCTATGTTGGGTCACCTTCTGCACCATTTCTCTTGGTCTCCAGCTAAGGGATTGAGACCAGAAGAAATTGACATGTCAGAAAATCCTGGGTTGGTGACATACATGAAGACTCCTGTGCAAGCCATCCCCACACCCAGGCTACCTCCTATATTGTATAAGCGTGTGGCTGTGGATATATGATCGTTGTTTTAGTTTTACAGATTACTTGACGTTTTGCTAAGGCATATATGTATAACTTTGAAAGACGTTTCTCGAGCCCGGACAATAAATGGTGATCAAAGAATCATTCTAAACGCACGAATTTTTATCCATATTCATACCAACTTAAAGTAGTATTTACAACATTTTGTAGGGTATGTATACCGTCACGTGTGATCTTAGTATGGAATATGTCAAAACTCAAACTGGTTCAGGTCGACACGGTTCAACAGAAACATCTTTTTGTTCATTTTAATACTTAGTTCTTGTCAACTAGATTTTTACCTTCATCATTGTCGAGCTTTGATATCAGGTTGCGTTGTTACTAGCGTTCCCGAAGACCCAAACTACTCCCAGATTATATTATACCAGGCCAGTGTTTTTAGCCCATATTAGGGCATACCAAGTTCCTGCAAATTGCTTGCAAAGATAATGATAATCATACAGTATGAATATGTTTCCTGCTATGTGTATACAATTTACTTTCCAAAATAGTTCTTCGACCTTTATAAAGGTCTGTGTGTCACGGTTTAAACTTTAAGACATTGGAAGTATAAGGGAATACCTAAACAAAACTCACAGAGAATCGGGTATCTCTCATTAAAAATTTGAGTTATGACTTTAATCACATCCCCATCACAGACTTATGCAAGTGTATAGATTTGTCACTGTACACTTGCTTTAGCTTGTGGGGCAGCAATTGAAATTGATAAAAGTTGATGATACGAGTTATGCAAATTTGCTTCTTTTGAAGCTAGTTAAATGACACATCCCCAAACAAAAATAACCCATCCAAATCTTTCCCATTGGTTATCCAACTTATGTCAAAATCAACAAACATGTCTTGAGTTCTTTGATACTCAATATATAGCAACAGAATAACCTTCAACAACTCGAGAAGACGGATCCGTGCGTCAAAAACCAATGCATGATTTGACTTTGATTCGAAAAAATTCTTATCAATTGATTTCTTCACATATATTGATTCTAACATATCTTTGTGATGATCACTAAGCCAATTGACATCGTGGTGAATGTTACAGAAAATATAAACAAGGTTTGGATTCTCCATACCTTGTTGCAAGATGAAACAAATCCAAGACGACTATGACTATCGTGAATAAATATTCAAGAAATAAAACTCTAACCTGCAGCCAAAGTCCAAAACATAATTAATGAAGAGATCCCGATTGTTATCCAGCTCAAGAATGCCAACGCAACAGCTAACTGGTACTTTTGGCATTCCTCTGCGACACCACAGCTTCCCAAGTCATTAAAGTACAGTATTGTTATGCCTGCAGAGGACGAAGCTGCTGCAAGGCTTAAAGTAGCCGTAACCTGCAAACGATATGAAGTCCAAGATATCAAAATAAGATAAAAGAAATTTATATGCCTGGATGTGGATTTGTTATTAATATGTGATACCCACCCAATCTCCAACAACAAAAAGGCTGACCAGAACCGGATTATGAAGGGCTTTCTTCTTTGCCAAGGCACATGCATCCAGGAATGCGAGTCCAAAGCTCCAGAACACTTGCAACCCCATTGAGGCAATCAAGTAGCTGATCCAATAATGGCAGTTTGATTCATCAACAAATACTTCATACTCATACAAACATATCTAGTGAGGTTTGTGTTTATAACATTATTAGTATTTAGCGCTCGATTGGTAAGAAAACTCAGTGATCTATTTCATGAACCTATGATCGCGTCATGGTCCGGCTATAGCTCAAACAACGGTTTCACTCTCTATAACTTTAATCTATCCAAGGGCATTTTTTTTTTTTTTGTTTCTGCCTTAAATTAGGCTATTTTTCCCTTAATAGTTAATACATTATTTAAGGATCAGTTGTATGTTTAAAGTATGATTCTAAATCATGTTATTATTTATCCTTTCTATCAATAAAAAACCCTAACCAACCAAATTTCCAACATGAAAACTACAATCAAACAAATTATTAAAACAATGAATGAAAGAAAGAAAGAGGAATAAAAGAACCTGAAGGCAGTGAAATTGAAGAAGGATTTAGTGGTGGCCATAGCAGCAATAGAAGCAGCAGCAAACAAGCACTGAAACAGTCGCAAAAGCAGACCAGTCACGGTTCCAGGAGTCCCCGCAAAATTCTTCATTTTTCTTTCAGGCCTAAAATCAGAGGAACAAATAATAATAATAATAATAATAATAATAATAATATACAATCCATTCACACATTCACATTAAGATATCTTAAGATGGGGGATGAGTAAAGAGGATGACTATTATATGTCTTTTCTCAAACAAGAAGAAAGTTGCTGGTGGTGGGTGTGGGGTTGTGTAGAAGAAAGGTTTAAAATCAATGATACAACCACCAACTTACAAAAAAAAAATATGTCGTTTTGTTTTTATTTTATTAACTAGATTATACTCCGGGAGCGTCCCGGGTTGAGAAATTTAATATGATACATCAATTTTACATATGAAATAGACTGATGTATAACTTTAATATTAACTAGCTGATTACCCCGGGAGGGTCCCGGGTTGAAAAAACTAATTTTACGTGATAACCTATCGCAATTGGCTCAAGTTAACTAACCACAAAATCTCTCAATCATTGCATGTTCATAGTATTCTAATCAGTAATAACTCATATTCCCTAATCTAAAACCTAATCAGTAATCATCTAAAGAATCACTTATGTAAGCTGCAACTATTCAAAAACTCATCACATCTCTCTAATTTCTCACATTCTAATGACTCTTATAATTCCTAACCTAATTAACTAAACAAACACTTAAATTGAAAGTTGTAACCATTGCATCTCATTATGCCACGTGGCATAATCAAGAGATGGTTGAGACCACCATTGAACGCCACGTCAGCAACTATCAATTCTTCCCGGGAGCGTCCCGGGGTTGAAAAATATAACTATTCTAATAATACTAATACTAATAGTAATAATTATTACTCTTGTAATTAAATAAATAAATAAAATAACCTTGCTATAAGCTGACATTATGTGTTGCAGTGTTGTGCGATTCTTTCTCCTAGCTTCTTTTGATGAAGTATATCTAGTAAAATTCCAATGATAACATGGCGATTGGGCTGATTTTCAACATCGTAGATAAGAACCTGTTTTAAAAATAAAACATGATTAATGAATAACATGAGCACTTTGTGTGTTTTTTTTCTTGTTTGAACGAAACCCCACAAAAAATAGTCGATTTTTTCTCCGTTTTTTATATAGCACTATGGTACTCGTTGGAAAGATAATAAAACGCTCGTTAATTTGGTGTAATTTTTTTCTTTAAAAAATCTCGTATATAAAAGATATAAACGTTTAAAAATTATGGGAGGAAATATGAGAGAAATTTTAAATTTATTTTTAAATTGTTTTTTCCTAAAATAACTCAATTTAATTAAAAAGGAAATAATTCAAAAAAACCAAAAACTCTCCATTTGCACGACACGTCAGCATATATGTTTTCTTTTATATATATAGATAGATATTTAACCTTAAGCAAATTAACAATGTATAACTCCAATGTTAACACCTAACCTAAAAGAATGTAGAACTTTAATGTAACTCTAATATTAACACCTATCCTAAAGACTAAACAAATGTACCGTTTTAACATACTAATATTCATACCTAACTTAAAACAACGTATCTCTATTAACCTATTCGGCTCTGGTTGAAAAAAAAAATCATATTTATTACTGATTTAAACATAATTAGTTGGGAGGAAACATGAGAGTGAAAAATCGAATTTTTTTTTTAAATTATTTTTTTCCTAAAATATCTCAATGCCACTTGTGATGACACATGGCACACTCAAAGAAGAGAATCCCTCTTTGAGTGTCATGTCATTAAAATGGCTTTGGTTTATTATATTATATGTATAAATAAATAAATAAATAAATAAATAAATAGATTTTTTTAACGTCTCGGCCATTTGGATCCAAGTACGGGTTCGGGTATATCCATATGTGTTGATGCCTCGGTTTATCACCAATTTTCAAAGAAAACCCGAGTCTGAAAACTCACTATGATCAAACTCTTGGTCTTGCATGAAATTTTTTCACATAATTCATTATTGCCAACTGGATACCAAGATTGGAGTTTGATTCCCTAACTTCATTTGAACCCACCCGTTAACCTCTTTGAAGAAACAATTATGTATTTTCTTTTTTATTATATCTAAATTTTCTTCCACCTCTTGAAACACATATCAATAGGCATAGTTGACACCACCCATTTTATGGTGAATGGTATGGAGACTCAGTGATAAAAGACCTATTGCTTAAAGGTTATGGATTTGATTCTTTAGAGCATCGGGTTTTACTGATTATTCCATTGTCGTGGATTCGAGCGAGTGGATGGTTGGGTTTTCCCCGGAACTGGTGGCTGGTGGGCCAGGGGCTCCGTCTGTCTGGGTAAGAGCCGGCTAGGGCTCTATTGGCTATTGAGAGCTGCGTATGGAGTACCCGGCTTCTACTTAGTTGTACATTAAAAAAAATAAGCATGGTTGACCATCAAGAACCAACATTTCAATTTTAATTACCAAAATTCATTTTAGATTACTATTATTAGAATTTACTTTTAATGGCTTAATCTTCATGTACCGTAAGAACTCCATAAATTAAAACAGTAGAAAGGGTATAAGAAATTCACACAAAAATGCATTTGTATATGTTTATTCCATCATATGTAATGTCTTCATGCCTAGAAACTTATACTTTACATCTTCTTTCGTCCACACAAGTATATATATTTATATCTTCTTTAAACTGACGCAGCGGCGGTGACAAACAACATTTAGCTGAAGATGTCGTTTTCGAGTGAAGCAGTAAATACTCGCGTCATTTTCAGGTTCACGTGTCAAACACAATTTTCAGGTTTGTGTCAAAATGTCAAAGTTCGTGCCGAGTTCAATTCACCAACACCGTGAACACAACCTGTATACATTATGAACTACAAATGCAACTTGCATTAATGCCATATCTTTATACGTGCTAGTTATAGAGTAATAGGTAATAGACTGAATTGGATCGAATGTACTTTTCTCATTATTCACAGAAGATTATATAGTGGCTACAACATTAATACAATGACTTGATTCTAGGAAGACTATTGACTAGACTATTTACTAAGAATATTGACTATGACTAAATAATTACAAAGGCATAAAGATAGTTCTTTGACTTTGACTATTGACTGTTGACTATTTATTTGTGTTAATACGCCCTCGCAAGATGGAGGATCCATTGGATACGCCAATCTTGGAGCGAAAGGAAAGAAACAGTGATCTTGGAAGTGGTTTGGTGAGGACATCAGCCAGTTGATCCTTTGAGCTAATGTGAAAGACCTTTAAGTGGTCGGCATTGACTTGTTCACGAATAAAGTGGTAGTCGAGGGCAACATGTTTCATGCGGGAATGGTACACCGGGTTGGCACAAAGGTAGGTGGCGCCGGTGTTGTCACAGAAAAGAGATGGTGTACGTGTCGTGCGAAGACCGAGTTCTTGGAGAAGATTTTTAACCCATGAGATTTCAGCTGCGGCATTTGCTAGTGCTTTGTATTCTGCTTCAGTGGATGAGCGTGAGACCGTTTTTTGTCTTGATGAACGCCAGGAGATGATGTTGGATCCAAGATATAATATATAACCTGTAGTAGATCTTCCTCCGTCATGTATGCCTCCCCAATCAGAATCTGAGAAAGCATTTAAATCAAGTGAGGACTGTTTATTTAACAATAACCCATGGTACAATGTTCCTTTCAAATAGCGGAGAACCCGTTTGAGAGCTTGCCAGTGTGACTGTTTTGGGTGGTGCATAAACTGGGAGAGTTTGTTGACAGCGAAAGAGATATCAGGGCGGGTGAAGGCAAGGTATTAAATGTGTGCCAACAAGTTTGCGATAAGGAGTTGGGTCAACAGGTGGAGAGGCATCCGAAGGGATAAGCGGTTCAGAGACGCTTAGAGGGGTGAGGACCTCTTTGGCACCATCTATTTTGAAAGTGGTTAAGATGTCCTGAATGTGCCTGTGTTGGGAGAGGAATAGACCATGAGGAGTTGGAATGACTTCGATTCCTAGGAAGTGATGTAGAGGGCCTAAGTCTTTGATCGAAATTGTTTTGCTTAGTGCTTGAACAAAGATGTCCATGAATGGATTATTGTTTCCAGTGAGGACAATGTTGTCAACGTAGACGAGTAGGTAACAAGTGTTACCATTTGTGTTGTAGACAAAAAGAGACGCATCAGAGAGACATTTTTTTAAAACCGAAGCTAATGAGGAAGGCGGTTAATTCATTGTACCAAGCCCGCGGGGCTTGTTTAAGGCCGTAGAGAGATTTCTTGAGTTTGCAAATGTGATTAGGAAACGCCGAATTTGCAAATCCGGGTGGTTGAATCATGTACACATCCTCATGTAAGGTGCCATGAAGAAATGCATTATTGACGTCTAGTTGGTGTAACGACCACCCTCGAGAGAGTGCGATGGAAAGAACAGTACGAATGGTGACAGGTTTCGTTACCGGACTAAAGGTATCAAAATAATCCTTACCGTACTGTTGATGAAACCCTTTTGCGACTAGTCGCGCTTTAAATTTATCAATAGTTCCATCGGGTTTTCGTTTGGTTCGGAATACCCATTTGCATCCGATTGGATTTTGGGTAGTATGAGGGACAAGCTCCCACGTATGGTTTTGAAGAAGAGCGTTGTATTCAAGATCCATTGCTTGTCGCCATTGTGGATCTTTCATCGCTTGGATGTGAGTAGAGAGCTCAATGGATGTAGGAAGTGGGTGAAGTGTGGTGGAGTTGATGAAGTTGGAATTGTAATATTTGGGTTAGGATTGCGAGACCGTTGTGGGCGAGTAGAGGTGGTAGGAGAGGGGTTAGTTGAAGGAGTTTGAGATGAGGAGGTGGTAGAGTCATTGGAAGGCTGTGTAGGAGTGGAGGATTGTAGAGATGAGGACTGTGTATGGACAGTGGAGGACTGTGTAGAGGACAATAGTTGTATAGGGTTAGGGGAATGTTGTGTAGGTGTAGTAGAAGGTTGTGTATGGTCAGATGAGTGTTGTGTAGTATCATGCAACTGTTGTGTAGGTGCAGCAGAAGGTTGTGTAGGGTCAGGAGAGGGGTGTGTAGGAGGTATGGGTTGGGGTGTGGGATCGATGGGAGGTTGTGTAAGGTGTGAAGGCTTTGTAGGATTTGGTATGTTATGAAGAAATGATTCATAGGTGACAGTGGGAGATGCGGAGTTATTGGTGTGGGATGGGAAGATGTGTGGTATGAATTCAACATGGCGAGAGTGATATAGTTTGTTGGTGGCTGGATCAAAGCATTTGTATGCTGATCTGGAAGAGGAGTATCCAAGAATGATACATGATGCGGAGCGAGATTGTAACTTGGAGGTGTTGTATGGGCGAAGCCAAGGATAGCAAAGACATCCAAACGGTTTTAGTTTGGAGTAGGTGGGAGCAACATTGAATAACATGTCATAAGGTGATTTGTTGTTCAAGATGGTGGTGGGTAGACGGTTGATGAGATAAGTTGCGGCTTGAAAGGCATGTGACCAAAATTGTGATGGGAGTTGAGCATAGTGGAGGAGGGCAAGGCCCGTTTCAACAACGTGTCGATGACGACGTTCGGCCACCCCATTTTGTTCGGGTGTATGAGGTGGTGTGGTGTAGTGAGAAATTCCATGAGTTGTGAGAAATGGTTTAAGACCAATGTATTCACCACCATTGTCGGTAAATAGAGAGATAAGAGGTGTTTGAAAAAAATTTTCCACTAGTGATTTGAATTGTGGAAAAAAGATAGATTTTCTTTTTATCGGATATAACCAAATGTATTTAGAAAAATAATCGACAAATATAACATAGTACTTGAAGCCGTCAATGGATGTTTGGACTGGACCCCATACATCTGAGTAAACGAGTTGCAATGGTTTCTTTGCAACAAATGAGTTTTTACCAAAAGAAATTTTATGGCTTTTATTTAACGAACAAGATTTGCAATGAAAAGACTCGGGTGACACTTTATTACCATTAAGTCCTAATTTAGAAATTAAGGACTTGAAGACTTGAAACGAATGATGTCCAAGGATACGGTGCCACGCAAGTAGAGATCTTGTTGTTGTTGCATTGATTTGAGGAGAGAGTGTGGTTGGTCCGCAGTAAACGTCATTGACGTTCACACCCCGCATGAGATGCGCCCCATGCATAGATTCTTAACCACGAAATGATATGGAAAAAATTCAACAGAAACTTGATTAGTACGACTAAGTTTTGCAACAGAAATAAGATTATTACGAAGAGATGGAACGATTAAGACATCGTTTAAGAAAAGCGGTCGTGAGTTTGTGTGAAGGGTTGTTTGACCAATGTGTGTGATAGGAAGGGTTTTACCGTCACCTAAAACAATCTCATCCGGGCCACCATATTCGGAAAGAACATGCATTTGGTTGTTGTTGTTGTTAGTGTGATTGGAAGCGCCTGTATCCCACATCCATGGAGTGTTTGGAACCGTAGTGTGAGAAGATGTATTATTCACAACCGGGTTTGAGTAGGAATCATGAGTAGAGACTTGATGGTCGCGTAGGAAGCGATGGAGTTTGCGACAATCTTTCATTACATGACCGGGTATGCTGCAAAAATAACAAAAAAATGTTAGTTTGGCTGTTGTGGGTCGGGTTGTTTTGAGTTTGGGTTGCGGATTTGTTTGACCACGAGGATGGTCGGTTTTGTAATGATGGGTTTGAGGCTGAGGAACAAGGGTTCCGATTGTAGTTTTGGTTTGATTGATGAACAAAAAATGGAGCCATTGAGGTTGCAAATCAGAAAAAAAAAATGATGAAAGGGTTGTGTGGGTTGCGGACAGAAGGCTGTCGAAAGCTGTGATGGATCGGTTGGCTCACGGGAGCTTTAGGCTCTTGATACCATATCGAGTAATAGGTAATAGAGTGAATTGGATCGAATGTACTTTTCTCATTATTCATAGAAGATTATATAGTGGCTACAACATTAATACAATGACTTGATTCTAGGAAGACTATTGACGACTATTGACTAAGAATATTGACTATGACTAAATAATTACAAAGACATAAAGATAGTTTTTTGACTATGACTATTGACTGTTGACTGTGTACTATTTATTTGTGTTAATACTAGTCTCGACCACAAAAATGTATCAATTTAAGAGAAAATATAATAAGTGTTCAAGTGTTCTTATTAGAGTTCAATACCATTTTAATCCAAAATATTTTCTTTGACTTTTTAGTCATTTCATATTTGTCTACATGTCAGCTCACTCAACTAACACCATCCATATGTGTCGTTGATGTAACCCCATGTGTGCCTCATGTGACGAGCTTTCTAGTCCTTTATTTTCTTACGTTTTGACTTTTCCCTTTAAATTAGTTACCTCTTTATTTTGGTTTAATATAGTGGCAGCTTTTATATTCTTATTGCGAATGTTGTTTTGTGACAAATATTCAACTTGTCAATACAAAGGTGCAAATATGCATAAAAAACATGTCGTTTATATTGCAAATGCAAAGGTGTCGAATGCATATAAAATGCAGTAAACATAATAATATACAATGCATAAAAATTCCAAAATGCACTTGCCAACTTAGTGCATAGAACACTGCTAATAGAAGAGGGGTGTTTTGACCCATTTGCATATATGAATTTGTTAATTTAGGTTGTGCTATATCTCTGTTGAGTCCAAATTCAGGTGCATTCAGCTCTTGACTACCTGCAAAACTTAACTGCTGATCACTTCGGCTCTTTCCAATAGAGGACTTTTCGACCCACGGTGCCTCAACTGCTTATAACTTCAGCTGTTCATATATTTGCAAAACTCAGGTTTCGTGTCGTCAGTCTTAAAAAAAGTTAATTTCTGATTAATTCAAGAAAAAATATTAGATAGAAATAAAAGGTTGTTACCTCAAATGATTCTTAAAGAAATTGCAAGCTCATGAAAGACATAAATAGGCTGCTTCATACGCTTTATGACATAAAATATTTCAATTGTAAAAATGTTATAGCCAAAATGTTGAATTTCAATCACATGAACCGATGCACCCTCCATATAACTATGAACAAATCAACAGATCCTTGGTCAAAGCCATCCTTATAATGATCAAGCCCACCAATATCTTCATAGCCTTCACCTACATGGTTCATACCTGCACCACTTCTATTCGAGCCACTAGTTGTACACCCTCCACCAACCAAACCACCACCGCCTCATAGTGAGCCAAAGTCTGCACTCTGGTTTGTGACTTTTGTGTCTAAATCATCTGTGCCATATCCAATCATTCAAGAACGCATGTGGTTCTAGGGCTGACCGTAAAACGCTGCAACCAAGTAGTGAATGTTTTCAGCCATACACATTATTTGCTCACGCTTCTTATGTATTCGATAGCTTTTAGCTAAGGGCCAATAGTGCCATACAATAATGAACCTAACAACTAAAGTTACACAAGTTCAAGAAACTAAGGTTCATATATTCGTTCACTCTAAAACTACATGCCCAAATAAAACAAGAAGTTAAAAAAATAACTCAACAATATAAGAATTTGCACATGATCAGAAGAAACTGTTGAGGAAAAACGTTGGGTGTAAATAATCTATTGTTGATGTGGTCTCTTGGTATCCTTGTAACAAGAATATGTGAAATGTTTGCCAAAATAGGAATTACATGTTAATATGAGGGATGAAACATAATCAATTAAATTTGAACCTCCGTTCAATATTTAATGGCTGGGATATGAAATAATAAGTACATAGATATCTACATTCAAGGTGTTTTGTTCAGGTATCACATTGATATTGTCGAGTGGGTTAAAGTTCATCTCCTCAAGTTTCTCATGTCATAAAACAATGCATTCTAAACAAAAACTATACAGGCTGGTAACAAAATAATGCATGGATCAAGACAATACTATCATAGCTGAAAGAATGTAATCAGCAAAAAACGCGAAAGATTAAAATCAGTCTTCAACAACCATGAAAACACGAATACAGTCTAAGATAAACTATTAATAGCCAAATGATGATTAGCATCAGCGGATTCTGCACCAAAGGAAATATTTTTTCAATAAAAAAATCCCTGTAATTTGCTAGTAAAGACCTATTAATCACTAAAAACAAATCTCCATGTTTTCTTGTAGCTTCAGAGCTGTACAAATAAAAATTACAGCATTCTAATTCAATTCAATTCAATTCAAGAAAATGATCTAATAAAGTAAAGTAGCTACAATTTATAACCATGAACATGTTCCAAGGAGATCAATTCAAAAACCAAGAGTAAGTGTGATGGCAATTTGTTGTTCCCAAAATTTCATAATGCGTTTTGTAACATCGCGAATTTCCCCTAATTTTTTGTTTGATAAAAAGAATGTATTGTTTTAAACAATATATGTTTTAAATACCTTAAACTAATAATTATTTGTATCTCGACACTTTTGTACGTTTTAAAAATATTTCGAGTCACTTTCGGGCTTATATAATCATATTATGAATTTAGAATAATATAGTTTTAGGGAAATAATTGCCAAAAAAAGATTTGTGTGGACCGGGACTCGAACCCGCGTCCACAGCCAACCAACACACAGTGACAACCAACTGAGCCAACTATCATCTTGTGTAGTATTTCAGAAGAAAATAAACTTAACACATTCCTTAAATTGATTAGTCAAAGTCTTAGTCAAACAGTCAAAGTCTTAGTCAAATAGTCAATTCATCATAAAACCTTACTTTATGGTGTTGACCAATTTTAATGGCTAATTGACTCCAAAACTAGTATAAAAACCCACCTATGACCCATTATACTTTGCACCTCTAAATCGATTGTTTCAATCCGATTAAACTTTCCCTCATACCTTTCTTCTATAGTCTATTACTTCTATAATTGAAGCTTTGATTATAAGCTCTTGTAATTGGCGAATTGGAAGCTTGATATTCTTTCTTTTTCGTTTTCTTCAATTTGGACTAGCTACGTTGTTGAGTCTTTGGGATTCGCCTCGCATACATTCACAACACATTATTCTATTTTTTTTTCACGAGACATAACATTTTGCTAAGGTGAGTTTTACATAGCCCCTTTTCTATTTATCACCATTTTTGGGGTGAAACATGTTACAACATTCTATATGCAATTCAATCATATAGTGTCTATGTGTTTTTCTATGTTGCATTATGTCTTAAACATGACTAGGGTAAGCACAATATTCTAGCATAATCATTAACATTGATCAGCCGACGGTATACAATGATAGATCTATTGGACTGACAATCCCACCCGGATACGTGCCTCCTACAAGGTAGCGTGGGTGTTTGTTATCGCATAACATATTCTAGTGAACCATGAGCGTATGGGATGTACCACATTATAACAGTCACAAGGGTTGATTATGCACTCGATTTACTTCTAGTATGTTTTCACATATGGACTAGACTTGCCATGACACTTGAATTGTACAAGTTTTATTCGATTATCAAAACCTATGCAATTCTCACCAACTTTTGTTGACCCAAAAATATTTTCAAAATTAACATGTTTCAGGTAACAATGAAGCTGAGGCTTTGAGTATGCATGAGGAATTATCATGAAGTTTTTGTTTGAAGTTATTTGAAGTTGTTGCTTTATTTGATATCATGTATTTGGATTTCTAGACAACATTTCATTTTGGA
The DNA here is from genome assembly GCA_028751855.1 of Ambrosia trifida. NCBI lineage: Eukaryota > Viridiplantae > Streptophyta > Magnoliopsida > Asterales > Asteraceae > Ambrosia > Ambrosia trifida. The sequence goes on from CM054130.1 coordinate 67,616,334, forward strand.
TATTTATGTTATGAATAAATTATTTAAAATTTCAATTTATACCATGTGCTACTGAAGCAATCATCAATACGTGACATCCCGATGTTTCCGCCATCGGTTGGGGTGTTACACGTTTAATAGAACTAATCAAATTAACTTCCCATAATTTATTTGATGTCCAAATAATCTTCCCAAAGAACTAAATAACTGTTTCAGTTTAATTTTACCCATTAAGGGAACAATTTTAACACACTAATTATTTATGCAAAAAATGATTAAGAGGGCATACCATGTTACGCAATATGCAACAAACCAAAATATTGTGGGCCGTTGGTCATGGATTCGCTTGCCTAGCATAGTTGTCAATAGCGAGTAACGGTCAGCTGCGACAAACTACTAATATGCTACACAATGATAGAGACGGAATAGCATCCGCTATTTAACGTTTTGCAATAAATTGCGAAATAGGCCAGGTCTATGGAAAATTAGCTTTGGTTATCCATTTCCAATTGTTTGTAAATAATTAAAATCAGAAGCAAGATTTAATTATTTGTAAATAAAACTGATTATTGCAATTTTATAGAGGTGGCAAATTAAACAGGTCAAAAAGGGTTCTTTTTGAGAGATTTGCGTTGACCCGCATTACCTATTTTCCCAAACGCCAATTCTTATGTCCAGGAAATATTCTGACCAGTTGTTTTTGCCCAATCTTGCAAACATATACATAGTACTAGTTGAGCCTAAGGAAATGTGTGATTGGTTCTCCATCAGCATCCAGAATTAGCAACCATAATCTCCAGCAGACCTGGATAAATAACAACCAAACTAAGATTAATCTGAGAACTCTGAAAACATATGAAAACAGTAAAAACTTACCATTTGCATGCAATATTCTAGCTAAGCAATCATGTGAACCGGTGACGAGAAGCGTCGCATCTAACTGCACATACGTTGATTCTTAAAAAAACAAAAATGATGGATCTAATAAAACAATGGCTAGAGAAGCAGTGGAACTTGTAACACCTGAAAGAATAAATATTCCTTAATAACGATTAATTAATATAATTATTTAATGTTATAACTAAATCCGGCCCAATGGAATCGGCCCATAATATAGCGAGCCCACCCGATAATAAAAGCCCAAAACATATTAATCTATAATAATTGGACTCCATTTGTAAAAGCCCAATACCCTTCGGCCCATTTAATATTTTAGCCTACTAAGTCTATCCGGCCCAATATCCTCCAGGCCCAACCCTCCATTCTTTTCTGCTGCAAACTCACGCACACCTTCATCCTTACATGCATATATGATACATACATACTGCATGAATATGGTGGCACCAACTTCATAATACACACATATGTCAATTTGTAATAATCAAATAGTGAGACAGAAAGGTTACGTGAGAGAGAGAGACGTGAGAAGGGAGAGAGACTGAAAGAGAATGCGTGAGGGAGAGAGAGAGAGCACCGGTACCGGCACCGGCCTTCTTCTCCGGCAGCTCTCCATCACCAGCAACAACCGGTCACCCTATTCCGATAACCAATGACACCCTTATCCGGTCAACCACTTACCATCTCCAACCCCAACCGAACCTCGACAACTAACCACTTCCTTGGTACCCTCCGGCTGCCTTTCCGGTCTCCTTCTCCAGTGGGTTCCTCCTCCGGTTAACCTCTAGTGACTAACAAACATCAACCCGCCAGTTATCAACTCCGAGTCATCTCCTCCGGTTGAGTTCAGCTCGACGACAACTACACCAAACAACATAACCGTCAGTTACAGACAACCCACCACTTCCTTCCCCGGTTGATGCATCATCTCCGGTTGACCTTCGGTCATGACAGACAACCATGACCGGTCGTCTTCTTCGACCTATTATCCGGCCGGTCTCTATCTCCGGTGACCCTACACACTGTTCCGATGATTGGTTCTGTTCCGGGTTTGAGTTGTTTACCCAGTTGGAGTCCGTTCACATATTCAAAAGGTAGATTATTAATTGTTATTATTATGTTATTATTGTATTATTACTATTACGTAATTATAATTATTATTATATAATTATTATTAACGTGAAACGAGTGGGACAATTATATTAACCCGACAATATTAAACCGGATATATATATATATATATATACACAAGAATATAAAAGAATATAATATTAGAGGATTGTCCCCGGCGTTATCACGTGCACAAGCCTTGCACGCGCTAATGTTATTAAATATAATAGGTACCGTATATTTGGAGAATATACCGTTAAGAAATAGACTACAGAATCTGGGAGAATATAATAGAGGTGAGTACATGACCCTTTCCCTTTTACAGCCTTTGGGCTGATTACATGCTTGTCTAGTCATTATCAAAGTATTTTATATGATTTATATTATAAAAGTGTTATCGAGTTGTTAATAGAATTAATAGAATTCGGTCGAATAGAAATCACGTAGAATGGATCCATTCGGTATCATAGAGTATAGACCCGGACCGATTAGAGGCTACGGGACCATATATAATCGATCTATACTCACGGGAATATATTCTTCTAAACAAAGTAGAGGTTTGGAATCACAATAAGCATTTGTATGGTGCTCCATCGATAATATATTCCACCTTAGAATGACCGAACTATATAGAAAGAGTTGTATGTTCGTTAAACTTGAGTTATTATTATCAGTATGTCTAAATTCGGCATGTCTCACTAGTATGAAAATACTAATGTACTTTAAGCATGTGGTCAGGTATTTATACAAGATTATTAAAGAGCAAGCTGACGAATAGAAGATCTGGATAAGAGGAGGATACTATGGTTACATTTTATGTATTTCATTGGTATTGAAATTCAATTTAATGTAATCATTACAATTAAACCTGTTAATGCTAATCCGCTACGCTACCAGGGTCGTTACAGAACTCACATTGCAATCAAGTGTTGAGATGTCCTTTCTTTTATCATTTTGTTTAGGTTTAGAATTTCTCGACGCATGCACATTAGCAAGCCTGTTATGTATATTAGTGCTATTAGTTAAAATAAGTCATTTTAGAATCCATTAATTATCATAGATATGCTTCACCTTTCCTACCAAACATAAAATACTCAAATGCACTTTGTTGTATTTTATGATCAACGCGAATTTCATGGCAAAATTATATATGAAAATTTTTCTTTTTATACATTTCATGAATTCGTGAATTAAAAAATAATAGTAGACTTGTTCTATACTATCAAGATTTAATTCTAAAAATTAAGTTAAGAAACCTATAAAGCTTTTTTCATCCATGGTAGCCTTTTGTTTTAAAAAAAAAGGTCATAACATAGAAAATGAGAGTTTTTATGGAGAACCTGTATCTGCAAAATGAAAGTGTTGACTAACTATATATCTATATTATTTTAGATGCTCCTACTATGGCAAGAATCAACAACATTGATGAACTGTTGAAAATACCTTTGTGCTTCATCTTCATGCATTCACCATGGTCTACCTTAATGATCAAATGGTAACTTTTGAGCATGAAGATTCAAAGAGTTTACAAATGACACGACATATATATATATATATATATATATATATATATATATATATATATATATATATATATAGGAAGGATAAATTGAAAACTCACTTGAGTTAAAGAAACATTGAAAACCTCATCTCCACCATTCATCAACTATAATCTATGGTTAGGATTTATTGTTCCATTTAAACTTTTTTCTTTTTAATAAAATGTTTGTTAATAAGTACTATAAGGGTGGTATAGGAAGATTTAAAGGTCAACTTTTCTTTAAAATTAGTGTTCTGTACTTGCATCAGCTTTTAATAGTACACCTACTTTCTCTTTCATATATTATTATATTTATATTTTTTCTGTATGTGTTATAATCCATTTGTATGAAAATGTGCTGTATGTGTTAATTGTAACATATAGTATGTATTTACGTTGTATTTACATATCAACAATGTTACTTTAGCTTTTATATTTTCTTTCACTTATGTAACAGCTAAGTTAAATATGTAACAATATTTTTGCGATTTGTTCCTGTAACAAGCCAACTTAAATTTTGCTAGTTAAATATGTACTTTATTTTTTGTAACAAACCAGGTCACTTATGTAACAACAATAAAGATCTTTCAAAAAAAAAAAAAAAACATAATAACTAAAAAAATCCACATTATTTTTTGTAACTTAAAAATGTTACATGATGATATCAAGCAAAATAACTTTAATAATAACAATAACAATAACAATTATCTAACAAATGAGGTTATATAAATTGTAACAATATTACAAAAAGAACTATAATTTTAATGGAGTGGTACAACATCAAACGAGATTAAAAAACATTATCAATTTGTAACAATAATTACAAAAAGAATTAGATTTTACAAGCGAAATTACAAATACTCGATTAATTTTAACAAGATTAAAAAAAAACTAAAATACAAATTTGAGTGTCATTTTACTTTACTACACAAAAAAAGTATGAAAAAAAGATTAGAAACAAAAACAAAGGAAAAAATAAACAATATAAAAACAAGACTAAAGACCCCAATTCCCAAAACAACAATAATCCATAGATCCAGACCTGTTGTGATGATAAAATAAGATGCTTGCAAAAATAGACTTGTCCCTAAGTTTAAATGGTGGGGCTTTACTGAAACAATAATAAAACATTTGGATAATGAAAAAAAAAATAAACTATTCGACAAGAACCTTATTTTAGAGACAAGTATAGGTACTAAAATTGTAGTTTACAAAACATTTTATTATATCGACACTCTTTTAGTTTAATCTAGATTTCAAGGAAGCTTCCTTTTCATCTTACCAGTTTTAGTCCTCATCTTCCCAACTCTCTCCTTCGTGGCTGATTTTAACGAGAGTTAGAGACAGATCAAGGACACCGGTACCCTTTCCTCTCTTCCTAACTCTCTCCTTCGTTCCTCTTCTTCTCTTTCTTCCCCCAAAAATGTGATGAAGCAATAAAAAATCGTGGAGCATTCGGTCGTGACTTCTGATGTACAAAATCTGGATTTCAAGATTAGAAATCTGAAAATGAAAGATAAAGAGGAGAAATAAGATTTGAGCTTAGAAAAATAAAGTTCTTGTGAGGATGATGAAAGATAAAGAGGAGAGATGATATGAGAGATAAGAGAGGTTTAGTAAGAGTGTGTTAGGAGGAAAGAGATAAAAGAATTAAAATTACAAAATTAACCTTTGCTAATCATTTATTAAAATTAAGAAAAGGAGGTGTGGCAAATTCTAAACCACATATTGAGATTTCAAAGTTTCTTTAACTCAACTAGGTTTCTAGATTATAATTTCCCTATATATATACATATATATATATATATATATATATATATATATATGAAATTACAATGTTATCAAAAAGCGCTCCTCCATGTCATGACAACTTTCCAACTTATGGTAACCAATTTAAGTGTGCAATAAGTCATTAGGCAGTAAAATAGTTTGAATTATAGACTTGTATTATCTATAAGTTGAGGTCAGCACTAAGCACACACACATAAACGGCGATGGAACAACAAAACAACAGAGCATATCAACAGCAAAACCAGCACAACGACAACAAACCAACAACAAAAAAAAAATGTCACCTAAACAGCAAAAGAACATCAAAAAAATAACAATAACTATGCATCGATCTATAAAGAGACCTTAAGCTCATAACTTTAAAACTTGAATTTTCCAATTACATTAATAACTACAAAGTCAACATACAGACTGCACTATTTTGTCCCATTCAACAAAACACAATTTACGTTAATAACTACCAAGTTAACAACAGTTTAAATGAGCATAAAAAAAACATCCTAAAAATACCAAGAGATGTCATCCACAATGGAGCTAACAAATTCACCAATAGATTCCTTAATTTTACCTTGCTCAACACTTCGTTATTGAAGTTCATTCATAACTTTCAATGAGTGTTCTCTGCTTCCTCTCAACAACAATATATAATAAAACTATGAAAAAACAAAACCAGTTTAAACGAAACATACAACAAAAAAATAAACAAATCATGAAAATTTTTTGAACTAAAATGGTGAGAGAACAACAGTTACTTACTTGAACATTGTCACACCACGCCTATGGTGGAAACACGTGGCGCGACGGTTCAAGAGGATTAAGCCAAGATTAATGCAAACCACAATATTAATTAAACAAACGGGCATTTATTCAATGCCGAAAATCATGTCAAATTATTCGTACATAATCTTAAAATTGTTTGACAAATAAATAGGGAGGCTCCTCCCTATATCCCGAAGTCCTTGGGATAGAGAGGTGAGACCCCTTCATGACATCCAACGCCCGACTTGGAGATTCCCCTGACCCTGCTTGCCACGTTAACCTTCATCAGTCAATTACCTGAAAGATATGTTTGAAAATCGTCAATATATAAATATTGGTGAGTTCACAGGTTTTGATTTAATAAAACTTTATTAAGTGGGAATATCCTTGTTATGACATTTATAGGAGTTGCAAAGTCCTACAATTTACTTGAGCCTATAACCAAACCAAGACAATTAATAATGCCCCCGCCCCAAGTCGTTACTCGGTATTCCTACGACTTGATTTCAGAATACGTGCACCCCAGGCATACGCCGATGCATAATCGACGCTATCGATTAGGGGTGGGCCTTGTCAGGCACCAATAGTACTATCCAAATATTCCTTTGGTTTCTCTTTCCTGAATTAATGATTATAGTGGGGAGGTCTCAACCCCGAGTGGCGATCACAACTCAAGTGTCCAACCCGTCAAACAAATCCCAACATATCTTTCCCCCGTAAAAACGTTAAATAGTTTAGAAATGGGGCCGTGAGACTCACCTGTAACTGTGCTCGGCTCAAAGAAGAAAATAGTAAAGTTTGTGATCTCGCACCTACAAATGTTCTAGGCGTATAAGTCACTACACCTATGGTGTATGTGCCCTGGGCAAGTTGTACACCCAACTTCCCGACCACGTCTTTATCCCAATTCCCGTTTAATAGTTTCGTATCCTAGGTTCAATGGCGATGGATTACCCTTTCCTTGTAAGTCGTATATTATTCTTATTAATATTCTTTGTGACTTGTACACTATTATTCTCGACACGATTCTACCCAACGTATAATTATTTTCCCATTTAAATAAATATACTTAGGGTCGTTTCGCTCGATATAATGTGATTTCTTTCATCCGACCCGACTCACTTTGCCACATATTTATTTTCCCATTCAAATAAATATGCTAAGTTCTTGTCGTTCGGTAACATATTCTTAACGCTCGACTAGACTCACCACACCGTACATTTATTTTCCCATTTAAATAAATGTACTAGGATTTTGTCGGTATTCACACGTTCGTAGATATATTTCACCTACTCGTCTCGGTTTTCCTTCTCGCATATCTATTTTCCCATTCAAATAGATATACTAGAATTTCGTCGAAAACGAGCATATGTACATATACCATCGTGTGGATATTACATGTGTCGTTTTAGCGTTTCTAATTCGTTACGTTGTGTTTTTCCTTTCCCACGAATATTCTTTCTACACTTAGGAAAGTGTTACGCACGTTTCACCCTTGTCATATATATTTTATCTCTTAAAATATATATATATATATTTATTTTCATCTTGCCGCAATGGCATTTTTCTCATATGTCCGTTTACGTTAGCTCATGTAACTAAGTTCGTTAGTTAGCGTTTTTCATATTTGTTTCCATTGCGCGTTTTTATGGAAAATATACTTTGTATGTTTAGCCCAACTTGTCCAACTTGTAACCCAAAAATGTTTCCGATACTTTTATATTCCCATTTATATAAAAGTATCCATTTTTGTACAAGTTTTCCCAAGTCTTTACTAATATTTTATAAAATCTTATTTTTATAAAATCCTTGTGTTACTTCTTTTATTTTTATAAAACTCCCATCTTTTATAAAAAGGCTTCCTTTAGATTACACACTAATAAGTTTCTCATGATTGTCAAAGACTACACTTGGAAAGCTATTATTTATGCTTTTGACACCGAACTCTTTGTTAATGCATTTCTGGACTAAAGTTTCTAAAATACATATTTTAGTCCCTTGACTTTCCAAGTTCTAATATTTGTCCTTTAACTTATATTTGTTGCATTTTTCATTTCATCTTGCAAGGTTAGTGTTTCTCTTCCATTTTAGTGGACTTTGAAGACCCATTTTCTTAATGCTTGATTGTTTTTACTTCATTCCACTTTTAATGATCTTATAATCCATCCTCAATGCTATTAACATGTTTGTTCCATATTTTTATCCAAAATATCAATTTTTCACTTATTCAAGTGAGTGGACTTTGAATATGGAACTTTTTCACCTATGATTATCTAACCTATTTTAATCTATTTTTGTCATTAACTTATCATCTTATGATGATTAAAATCATCTTCTGTAAGCGAAAGAATTTGACTAAAACAGGATTATATGATCATACAAGTTACAAAACCAGGTGCGGAAACCCTAGTTCTGAACAAACTGATAAAACTCTAATCAAAACACAATCAATATCATTTTCAAAGCTTTTTCATAGATTAACTTTCTCAAATATTCAATTACAATCACACACACGTTAATCTAGATCAATTACAGACTTTCACAAAATGATCTGGAACCTGACCTGAACACACACACAACTAACAACTCTATTCCATTCTCAAAAACACAAAATTTATATATAGACTCTGCACGTTCGCCCAGTTAATATGGTCGAATGTGGAGTTCATCCACATTCGCCCACTTCAATGGTACGAAAGTGTTCTGATCAGCTTCCATTTCTACCTTCGCCCAAAAGCAATCTACCTTCGCCCACATTTAATTACCTTCGCCCACTTCTAACAAAACTTAACATGTGTTAGTATCCAATCACTAGTCGCAAAACGCATCTACAAACTCCCCCTCGACTATTGATTGGATTGTCTTCTCTTTTCGTCCATAGCTTTGTTCATCAACTTAATTCTGAGCTGTTTCTTCTGCTCAGTAGTCATTGCAGGCTCAAATGTTCTCTTCACTGGTTTCGACACATTTGCCATCTTCACCATCTTGCCAAGTTTATTTTCCAAATTACTTCCCGCATTAATGTCATAAGCAAAACAAACTCCAACCACTTGAGTATATTTCCTTGCTTGAGCAGCGTCTTTTGGTTCAAAGTAAATCGGATTGTAGAAAAGCATGATGATGTCTTCAAAAGTGCAATTAATCAACCACATAGGATCAAATACATGAACATGCTTGTATTTATCCTTCCCGTCTCTCAGCACAATCACCGCTTCAGCCTTTCTCCAATCATAATACCAGAAAATAAAATCAGCACTGAAATGTTGTGGCATAGGCATCAAAGGTATTTTTCTCATCACTTCCGGTGCTTTGTATATCAAAGTAACCCGTTTCATATTGGTTTGAGGATCAATATCCCTATGAACTTTTCTTCGGGGATATTGAGGCTTAAATCTATTCCATCATGTTCTACTCTCCCAAACCAATTTGTCTGCACACCAACCGACATGAGTACCACTAACTGAAGCACCAGACATAGGGAATCTGCAAAGATCTCTGACCGCCCAGTACGGTAGAGTTAGCAAGTCAATGAATCTGTTAAAATACAAAATTCCTGTTTCCCATTTAGCAGCTATGCACTTCAGCCTGCCCAAATATGTCCACCCGAGAGCTCTGCCTTTGAACTTGGCATTATGAAATCTATAGAAGTTTCCTTGAGCTTCAGGCTTCGGTCGGTTCTCATCCATTTCTCTCAACTTCTTCAAATAACTCTTCAATTCATCAGATTGAGTTGAAGATTCTTGCTTATCAGCACCAAATACCTTCTCCACAAACTCTGCACTCCTTTGCTGTGCTTTCTGCTTTGCTGAATTGTTTGGTGTCTCAGTGAAATTAGGAAATATTTCATCTTCATCTGTTTCCCTGAAGTACTGAGGAAACTCTTCATGAGTTATGTCTTCAACCTCCACTTCATCATTCTCAGGAGTATTTTTATCATCTGAGTGACTTCCAACATCTTTTTCAGAAATGTCTGGAATCGACTCATCTACCATAAACTCCTTAAATGTTTTCCCTACTCTCTGTGCAAGTCCATCCAAAATTTCCTTTGCCACAGAAGCAGGTACTTCTCCTTCTTCAAGATCAGGATCTTCATATTCCAATTCATATCTCAAATCATCAGTTTGGAATATCTCAGCAAAACATCCTGTGAACTCAATAGTCCATTCTCTTCTTTCCAACATATCTTTATACACTTGTTTAGCATCATCTGATAAAGATCTCACCTTCTCATTCCAGAAGATACTTTCATCTGAATCAACATTCTCACCTTTCTTCTTCTTTGAACTTGATTCTCCAGTACTCTTCTTTTTGGATGTTCTTTCTTCAAATGTAAACTTTGAAGTATCATCACCTCCATCATCATCATCATCACTCTCACTATCATCCTCTTTCTGTCTCCCAGACCCTTCAGCATCATCATCATCATCATCATTATCATCCTTATCATCATTTTTATCTGACTCATCATCATCCTCATCATCATCTTTTTCTTCATCCGATTCAGAATCTTCATAGTCAACTTTTTCTTCTTCTTCTTCTTTATCTTCTTCACCCTCCTTCAACTTGGGTGCAGTATTATATAAATCATCAATCAAATTACTAAGGCGTTTATTCTCAGCCCTTAGTTCTTTGTTGTCTGCTTTTATCAACTTAATCCTGCTCTTGTTTCTTGCACACTTTCCTTCAAGCTTTTCATTCTTTGCTTCAAGCATCTTAACCTTCTCATTAATCTCATCTTGATTAGATTTAGAAGCAACCACAATCTGAAGCATTTTCTCTTCATTCTGCTTAAACTTGGCTATCTCAGCTTGTTGAGCTACAATCATTTTCATCATATCATCCATTTTCCTGTTCACCTGCTTCATCACATCATCATCCACTGTGACTTTCTTGGATTTGGATTTGGATGGCTCAACTTCCTTTTCTTTCTGAGGCTTTCTGAACATGTCAAGTACATTGTCCAGTGCAACATTAAGTTGATCAGTTGATATTGGTTCTGCCTCTTTGGATTTCTTTTGCTTCTTGGTGACAGGTGAAGATAGCTTTGATGATGTACCAGCATCGGGCACTCTTTTCCCTTTCAACAGTTGTGCTAACTCTTTCTCTCTCAACTGTTTAGTGCTAGTCTTCTTAGACATAGTCTTGTGCTTGGCTTTGGGCAAGTTTACAACCACAGTCTCTCCAACATTCAACTCTTCCAAGTCAACACCTAAACTTTCATCTTCAACATTCACTGACTTCTTTCTTTTCTCAGCTTCTTCAATGGATTTGTTCAAAGATTCAGACTCACCAACCATAGTGGCCTTACGTTTGGTGGTCCTAACATTCTCAGTATCAGAATCCCATCTTTCTTCTACCTCAGTTTCCTCTGAATCCACTGATTCTTCATCAATCAAACCAGTGCCTTTCTTTGCAGTAGATTTCTTCCTCACCACCTGTTGCTTAGAACTTCCCTGATCAGTCTTTCCCTTACCCTTCCCTTTGGCTCCGGGATTGACTACCTGTCTCTTCCTCTTAGTGCTTGCATCAACATACACCAAAGGATCATCATTATCAGAATCACTATCATCATGCCTTGCTCTGTTCTTGCCAGGATCAGTGTAATCCTGACTAGCCAAAGCTCCAAAGAGTCTCTTGTGAGGTGGCTTTTCATTGTCTGGCACACCTTTGTATCCTTTCATTCTCACCAAAGTACGAATGTTCATGTGATCTTGACCTAGGATCATAGTTGGATCCTTCTTCAATTCTGGATACTTGTGGTCAAAGATCATCATGAGAAATCTCGGATATAGCATGAATTGCTTCTTCTTTACACCCTTTAACATCTCAAGCATATGATCCAACATCATCCCAGATACGTTGAATGGTTTGTTGAGAGTCAACGCAACCATCATCGAACTCAAACTCTTCCTCATAACATCATATCCTCCACTCACACATCCAAAAACATGAATAATGACATGTGCAAAGTACTTGAACTGCACACTCAGCTTCCCTTTATACATAGATCCATCAGTGATCGGACCTTTGTACTTCATTCTTAAGAAACAAGCCTTCTGTTCAGTCCACGACAATTCTCTGGGATCCTCACTCACCTCAAACTTTATCTGGAGTGCTTCTCTAATGTCAGACTCTGTAATAAACATCTCCAAGTCTTGTATCTTGCTCTTTATAATTGTCTGATCATCCCAGAAATCATACTTCGCATTCTTGTAAAAATCTTCAATTATGTCTTTGTAGATGATAGTCGGAGTAGCTAAAGCATAGACAACTCTGCTCCTCCTCAAGAATTCAATGATTCGTGTAAACTCGACATTCTTTTCTACATCGCCCAGGTAAGCACAACAGTTATGCGTTTTCTCAAACAACCAACTGCCTGTACTTGACGATTCTCCTTCTTGAACGTTCTCTGGAACTGGTTCTGAAACTATATTCTCCACTGGAGTTTCAACATTCTCAGTCTGATCAGCCATCTGCACATCAAAAACAAAAACAAACGTCAAAATCCAAAAACGACAAAAAGTTAAAAAATTTAGGGTTTAAAGTTTCACATTCGCCCCTTTTGTTCTGGACGAATGTGAATATATATGGTCGAATGTAGAACATTATGGTCGAACGTGAAAAGTATTGGGTTAAAAACACATTCGCCCATTTAAATGTACATTCGTCCACAATAATTCACCTTCGCCCGTTTTGTTGACCCGAAGGTAAAGCCTGTTCATCCCCAAACTTTAAAATTTTGCCAAAATTGTTTTTAACCCTTGATTTTGATTAGGATACATTCTAATATGACCGATCAACACTCATGTATAACCAATTGTTCTTTTGATTCAGTTTACATCAGTTTTAATAAGAAATTAGGTTATAACCGTTCCAATCGATCAATTAACCAACTAAACAATGTTATAAACCTAATTCATTGATTATTCTCCCCCTAAAACTGATGTAAATTGAAATGAGTTCAAAATTAATCAACAACAAACATCCTAGAACTCTAAAATCTAAAACCCTAGGTTCGAATATAAAAACGATGATTCCGGACTGTGTAGGGCTCCATTACCTGTGAAATTAGATGTAAAATGATCAGTGATTGACCAGGAATCAAAAGCACATGAAAAAGAAATCCAAGCAACAAGGTTTGGTATTGATGAAAAATTCTGAAAAAATATAACTGAAGGTTCGAACGTGAAAATGGTTTATATAGAAGTCCACCTTCGCCCGTTTATAGTGGGCGAATGTGAAACAATTTCACCTTCGCCCCAACTTAATGGCCCGAAGGTAAAATGAGTACCCGAAGGTAAAAGGTAGTGATAAAGTTTTCACATTCGTCCAAAATGGAAAGGCCAAAGGTAATGATTTTTCCACATTCGACCCAATTAAGGGGCGAATGTGAAATGGAAAAATCTGAAAATTTACCAAATCACGAATTCGAATCCCGTTCAACATTTTTCAAGCTGTTAAACTTCCAAAAACTCAAATTTTCACTTTTTGAATGATACAAAGCCCAGATGGTGTTATCAAATCTCAGAAATTGACCATCAAGCATCCCCGGTTATCAAAAATAAAGCAGAAATGCAAAAATTTTGGTTTTTCTGAAATTTTATCAAAACACACCTAAAATCTTTTTGGATTTTGTATCTTTTTGACAATAAAAGTAAAATGCAATAAACTAAAATGCATCAAAGTAAATGAAAGCAGTAAACATTTTGTGATATCCGGTAAGAGGATCATATCAGTTTACTGAGAAATCTGAACACAGCGTTGATCTGTTTTAATATTATCATTTAAAAACAATATGTGACACGGCAATTGCTGATATTGTGGTCCACGTAAGGTCACATGCAGACAATTACGCAATGCTTTAAAATGATACGAATTAGGTGTTTTAGACTAACACATTGTGGTGCCCACACACACGACATACTCCCGTATCAAGTAATTGCACAAAGCTTCATCGTAACGCGTGATTATGCCAAAGTTATCCGTAAAATTTACAAAGTATATAGCACAGAGGTGTACAGGTCAGCAAATGAATGCAGCAAAGTAACATGTGCGTATACACTAGGTTGAGGCTGATATTAACCACTGATTTGCATCAGAAAGTCAATACGATGTAATAATGATCTTTGATCAATAAAACATAAAGTTCCTCAATTCGGTAACTTTCGGTTTTGGCAATAAGCTCTTTTTGCAAGTATTCTGATGAAACTAGGTCCGTAAATCAATACGACAGAAGTTTAATCAGAATATCCCGGATAACAATAACATAACGACCCGAAACCTCAGATTTTGGCAATCCTATCAAACGAAATTACGGTACTAAGACCATATGCCCATGAGGTGTTCAGCCACTAACGCGTAGTTTGTTATGTTTGTATCACTAAGGCACGCAATATTTAGTCTACGAAGCCTATCAGCATATCATACATAATCAACATACGTTTCATTATACTATACAATTCTTTAGCCTGTGTCAGATCCCCACTGATGTACTATCATTTCCTCTTTTTATCCAGGAAATCATTTTGGTTTTTCTAATTTTTAGGTCTTTTGTAGTTTTTCAATGTTTTTGGTTTTTCTGATAAAATGACTCCCCCTAAAATAAAGAACATATTTTTGGGTTTTTAATTTTTCTGAAAAACAAAACAAAAATTTGAAAGAAACAATCCACTTGAAAGCATCAACTTCTTTGAGGATTAAACAATCCCCTCGAAAGCATCAACTTCTTTGAGGATTATGATAGAAAAGAGAAATTCCCAATTAGCAAAGAGAAATTCCCAATTAGCAAAATATTTAAAAACTAAAAAAAACTAAACTAAAAAGCGATAAATCGAGGTGCCGATTAGTCTTGTTTCTCTTTTATATTGTTTACTTTTAAAAGATATTCAAAGCGGGATCTGTCAAAAGCTTTTGTAAACAAATCTGCACGTTGGTAGTCAGTATGGATTTTGACCATATCTATCAATTCCTTAGCATAACAATCACGGATAAAATGATATTTGATCCGGATATGTTTCGCTTTAGAATGATTTTCAATATTTTTAGTTAATGCAATTGCGGCTTCATTGTCACAGTGTATAGGGGTTTTAAGAAACTGCAAACCGTAATCCACCATCTGTTGTTGGATCCAGAGTACTTGCGAACAGCAACTTGAGGCTGCAATATACTCAGCTTCACATGTAGACAGTGCCATGGAAGTCTGTTTCTTGCATTGCCAGGTAATTAACCTGCTCCCTAAAAACTGGCAACCAGCTGTAGTAGATTTGCTATCTTTGTCACAGCCGCCCCAATCTGCATCACTAAAAGCAATAAAATCAAAATCATCATCATTAGGGTACCAAAGTCCTTTTGATGGACAACCCTTCAGATATCGAAGGATACGCTTGACCGCCGTCAGATGACTTTGTTTCGGCTTCGATTGATAGCGAGCACAGAGACACGTTGCATACATAATATCTGGTCGAGACGCTGTCAAATACATCAGAGATACGATGATTGCTCTGTATGTAAATGGGTCTGTCAGCTCCCCCTTAGCGTCCACTCCAATTCCGTGATTGGGTTGAATCGGGGTATCCATCGGCTTAGAGTCCTCCATCTGGAATCGGCTCAAGATGTCGGATACATATTTCGTCTGGTGAATGAAGATCCCGTCGGGTCTTTGGTCCACCTGCAAGCCGAGGAAAAACTGCATCTCCCCCATTGCGCTCATTTCGAACTTTTCTTGCATAACAGTTTCGAATTCCCTGCATAAAAGTTCGTTAGTTGAACCAAATATAATATCATCAACGTAAATCTGTACTAGAAGCAAATCATCTCCCGTCTTCTTCGTGAAGAGGGTGCAATCGACGAGGCCGCGCTTGAATCCTTTGGAGATGAGATATGTACTTAGCTCCTCGTACCACTGTCTTGGAGCCTGGTGCAAACCATATAAAGCTTTGTTCAGCACGTAGACCTTATCCCGGTGGATTGGGTCCTCAAAGCCTGGTGGCTGCCCGACATAAACCTCTTCCTTGACTTTCTCGTACAAAAATGCACTCTTGACGTCCATTTGATAAACTTTGAATCTTTTGTATGAAGCAAACGCAAGGAACATCCGAATAGCTTCAATTCGTGCTACTGGTGCATAGATTTCGTTGTAATCAATCCCTTCGATTTGATGGAAACCCTGCACGACCAATCTGGCTTTGTTACGAACAATAACCCCACGATCATCCTTTTTGCACTTAAACACCCATTTAGTGCCTATTTTCTTCCTTCCCTGCGGCAAATCCGTGAGCGTCCAAACTCCCAATTTCTGGAATTGCAATAACTCCTCCTGCATTGCCTCCACCCAGGCATCTTCATTCAAAGTGTCCTTGTATGTCCTTGGCTCTACCTGCGACACATAACACGCAAACGACCAATCATTTTGACTACCAGATTTTTGAATTTTGGCATATAATGCTAAAGCACCAAAAACTCTCTGGCGAATTAACGCTTTTCAGCTGCCCTCTGGTCATAACACCACTTCCAGGATCACCGATAACTTGCTCCAGCGGGTGAATACGATGAATCCGAGATTCCAGATAAACAGGTACAATAACTCCCATCTGAGCAGTCAAGTTTTCTACAGCATCCAGATCATGACCCATGTTTGATGATGAAGCAACATCTGGAGTTGGAGTTAGGTTCACTGGCATTGCCTCTGGTTCTTCTGCATGTTCAAGAATGACTTCTTCAAATTGTTCAACTTCAGATTCTGAAGAGTCTAATGAAGTTGAAGCCTCTTGAAACACATCTTCCTCTTGTATAGGAGCATTGGAATCATCAGAAGCTGGTAGGGGGTTCACGGTGATTGGACGCACCAACGATGAAGTCGACGCGTTTTCACACTCGTAAAGTAATCTGATAACAGCTTCTTCAACCAAGCTATCTAGGTTGAATGATTCAAAGAAGTCTTTGTAATCAAACATCCAATCAGGACCCGTGCCTTGCAAATTTTGAGTATATCGTTGAACTTCCACGTTAGCCCAATCCTCCACTTGACGAGTTCGCTTGTTGAATACCCGTTTGAGCGGGGTTGCATATCCAACAAAATATCCCTCCTCAGCTTTAGGACTAAACTTCTCACCTGGATTCAACATCGTGCATGGCGCCCCAAAAGGTTCTAGATACTCTAAGTTGGGCTTTCGTCGGTGTAACAGTTCATAAGATGTTTTTCCAAACTTCTTCATTGTTAAAACCCGATTTAGTGTATAATTTGCTGCATAAATCGCCTCATTCCAGAACATTACCGGAAGATTTGAATCAGCGAGCATTGTTCTAGCCGCTTCAATTAGAGTCCTATTCTTTCGTTCAGCAACACCGTTCTGCTGTGGAGTGTACGGAGCCGAATATTCATGATGTATCCCTTTGCTTTCACAAAGTTCAACCATCTTAGCATTTTTGAACTCCGTCCCATTATCACTCCGAATTCTCTTTATCTTCACATTGTAGAGATTCTCCAGTCGAGTGAACAGAACTTTCAAGTTGTTAAAGGTGTCACTTTTATTTTGCAAACACATTACCCATGAAAATCGTGAATAGTCATCAGTGACAACTAAACAATAAAGCTCTCCATGATGACTTTTGCGCTTGACTGGTCCGAAAAGGTCCATATGCAGTCGCTCAAGTGGCATCTCAACAGAATTGACTTTCTTCACTTTGTGGGCCTGTTTGTGTTGCTTCCCTTTCTTACAGCTTACACACTTGTCATTCAGATGGAAATGTTTCACGTTTACTCCATCGACAAGTCCATTTTTCACAAGTTGATTCATTTTTCTCAGATGAATGTGCCCCATTCTTCGGTGCCACATTATTGATTCTTTCTCAGTCGCTTTGGATAGAAAACATGTTATTTGCTCCTGTGATGTCATCGCCTTGGACATATCAAGAATATAAAGATTGTTGACCCGAGGTGCCATCAACATTATCCACTCCTTTGGAATTTTGAAGCCCGGTTTGAGAATATAACAGGATTTGTCATCAAAATGCACAGAAAATTGTTTATCACATATTTGACTGACACTTAGCAGATTATAATCAATCTGTTTGACATAAGATATCCGCTCAAAGGTCACTATCCCATTACTCACGCTCCCCTCCATTGTGATATATCCACCTTTGTTTCCGGCGAATGCGACATACCCTCCATTGACGTTTTTCACGTCGAACAACAATGCGAGATCCCCTGTCATGTGGCCTGAAGCTCCACTATCAACAATCCAAAGACTGCTAATAGGGCCAGCTGAAGCTCCCTGCACACAAAAAGTAAATCATTTAGTTCTTTCGGGGGACCCAAACCTGAGTCTTGGGCCTTTGAATATCAGCTTTCAAAGAAACATTCTCATTCACATTTTCAACAACTTTTTGTTTTGGATCAATCTTTTTCTGATTATTCAAAATAGTTTCCTTTTTCTCATTGACCTTAGAAGTAGAAGCTCCTGGAGTACCATTGGGTGACCAAGATTGTTCAGATCTTTTAAGAATACGAATCTGAGTTTTTGGATTCTCAGTCGGTTTCTGAACATTGTTAGCAAAAGTAACTTTCTTGGTTACCTTATCTGAGTTAACAGACTTAGGTCCAACATTTGATTTGACAATCGGTTTTTGTGGAACCTTTTGCCTATCATTTGTTGTGTTCACCACAGGCTTCCTCCATGATTTTTCCATAGCAATCCGATTTCTTTGATCATATTGAATTGGACGATTGTTCCTCATTTGATGAAAATTGTTTTGATTATAAAACTGTTGTTGTGGAGGAACAACTCGTCTGTGTGGTGGAACATAATGATCAATCGGTTTTCTCATGGAATTTCTCACTTCAACCTCATGTCTTTTATGCCTTACATATGGACACTGAGCAAGCAAATGCCCACGTTCCCCACATTTAAAGCATTTTCGATACTCTTCAAACACATATTGAGCATTTGGTTGAGCAAATGATCTAACAGGATATTGATCATTATACTGTTGATTCCTCAAACTCTCAGGAAGTGGTCCTTTTGAGTAAGTGGGCTCTTGAAAACCATTAGCTCTGTCATTTGGTCGAATGAACTCTGTGACATGGACCTTTGGTTCTTGAGGAACATCTAAAAACAATTTCTTTAAAATTTCTGGTGGAATCTCATTTGTTCTCTCATGTTTTGGGAACCAAATAGTGCTTTCTTGCCAAATCTTTTCTATTTTAGCATAGTTAGCATTTTTGATTGGAAATTCCTCATCAAAGATGATTTTATCGGATCCTTCCATCCGATAAAACACCTTGACAGGTTTGTCACTTGGTTCATTCTCAAGGTCCTTTTTAATCTCATTCTTTTCAGACTTTTTCTCACGATGAGCAGTTGCCATCGGATGCACATGTTGAGATGGTGACACTGGTTCAGTAGTAATGATGTGATTTTCTTTTGGAATTTCACATGCATTAACAGTTTGGTCATTACCAGTATCATCATTCTCTGAGTCTGAATCCACACTTTCAGCATAAACACCCTCATCATTCAAGCCTAAAATCGGTCTCACATCGGAATGAGGATCACCAATACTCGAGGTATTAGATTTCATTTCCGATGATGAGTCTGATTTTACCGAGCTCTCCGGTATAACTTGGTGATAGTTATGATTTTCAAAAAGAACCGGAGATGGCACAGACTTGTAATTAGTGGTGTTATCATCTATGATGTGATCTACCACATAAGCAATGTGCTTATAACTTTCCAACTTTTTGTTTACTTTCTCAGCAAAGCATTTTATGGCTGCCATTTCCAACTTGGTGTTTTCAATTTCATTGATATAGTTGTTAATTGCCAATTGTTTCAATGATAAAGTGTTTTTCAAGTCGGAAATGTCCTTTTTGTAGCCATCTAATACCTTGTTGAAAGCATTCAACTCTTTGCGAGTAGATTGACTGTTTATGATAGCACTATCACGTTGAATTCGGAGTTGTTTATTCTCCTCAGTCAATCTATCACATGTTCCACAATATTTATCACTTCTAATATCAGTGCTAGATTCAGAACTTACAGGTTTTGGCGGTTCAGTCATGGCCATTAACGCGAAATGAGCTTCCTTTCCAGTAAAGAATTTGGAATAGTCAATCTTGGTGAAAGCGTCATCAGCAATGCACGACTTCCTTGTCATCAGAAAATCCGCTTCTGCTAGCAACTGATCTATGTCATCATCTAGTGATGTAACACTTGCTTCCGTATCCGATTCACTGTCTGAATCAGAATAAACCGATTCACACTCCTCAGGAACATCAGAAACTGTATCAATCACCACTCCAGAATTAGTTTCCTCAACCTTAACCTCAGCAGGTTCAGTCTCCACATCCATTTCAGCCTCAGACTCATTACTTTCACACTCAGTTTCTTTCTTTTCATCTACCATCACCGACTCTTCAACATCAACCTTGCAAGCAACGCAAGCCACATTGCCACCAGTAGTGATTTCCTCCACTCCTATTTGCAATCCCGACCAATCAAACCTTTCATCTTGTTGAGTCTTCAATGCTTGATTCTGACTCGTGTTCTGTTGTGTCTCATTCGGTGTAGTAATCGGTATAACTGTTCCGTTAGTGTTGTTAGGAGATTGGTTTTGGATCTGGTTTGATGTGTTAGGTTGTCTGTTTTGGTTGTTGTTAGAGTTATTTTGACGGTTTTGGTAATTGTTGTTGTTTTGGTAAGAAACTCGGTTTTGGTTTTGTTGTTGACGATTCTGGTAGCTTGCATTGAATGGGTTTCTATTACCTTGTTTTGGTGGCTGGGTGCATTCACGTATAAAGTGACCTCTTTCTCCACAGTTAAAACAAGTAACTTTCTCCTTGTTGAACCCGTAGATTGTGTTAGGAGAAGTTCCCAAATCTGTTCGACCTGTCTTTTCAATAAACTCTGTTGCTCTTCTCATGATGCTTGCAAAAGCCTATTGGATATCAATGAGTTCCATCTCTTCCTTGTCGATCTGTGCATAGTCCTCATTGGTTAAGTTGTTATTCCCAATTTGACTAGCAACAAGTCCATTGTAGGATGAAACCATTGCTGAGACTAGTGCAATATGTTGTTGAGCAATTTCCACTGTCACATTGCCCAAGTTAGAAGTCTCCAAAACCACTTGTTGTTGATTAGGTTGAGTAACTTGGTTCATTGGTTGTTGAGATTGGCTAGCAGTATAGAAAGATGCTTGTTGCATTGGGGAGAATGGTGAAATGTAGGAATTGTTGTATTGTTGTTGTGGTGGTGGTTGTGTGTATGATGGTTGTGAGTAGGATGAAGTTTGTGCCATGTAATTGATGGTAGGTTTTGGTGATTCCATAACATTGGAAATACAAGCAACATGTGGTGCAACTATCCCTCCTGAACTTGAGTTACTCACAGGAGCTGGAGTGCCTCCAAAATATAAGCTTGGATTCTGAGGAACCTGTGCTCTTCTAGCTTTCCTCTTCTCTTCCATTTCCTTGTTTTCCAGCTTCTGTATGAACTCTTGAATAGTCCAGTATTGATATGCATCCTTCTCCCTGAGAACTTCCACATGCTGATCCCAGTAAGGTGGTAGAGCATCTGCAAACTTATCCACCAAATTCTTCATAGGAATCTGTATACCATAACTAGACAATTCAGTTAGCAAATGACTATATCTTGGAGTTAATTCTTTTAAAGTTTCATTTCCAATATAAGAAAAATTCTCAAACTCCTTTCTCAGTTCATCCATCCTCAAACTTCTCGTTTTCTCATTCCCATCATGCCTCCTCTTAAGCACATCCCACAATTGCTTAGACGTTGTACAAGTCCCAAATTGATGTAGAAGATCATTTGTGATTGCCTGAGTCAATTGGGAAAAGGCTTTCTTTTCCACCACATATTTCTTCTTCTCATCCTCAGTTAAGCTTTCCAAAGGAATCATTTCACCTGTATTCTCCAAAATCGGTGCTGTGTAACCTTTAGCAATCATACTCCATGCCTCTGCTCCCTCCACTCCCATGCCTTCCAAGTGAATCTTGAACTTGTTTTGCCACTGATTGTATTCTTGTATATCCATGAGCTTCGGTGGCCTATTCCCGCTACCTGAAGACAAATCGTTAATCAATGTAGAAATAGCATTTGTAGTTTGAGTGTTTACCACCGCCGCTGCTACTCCCCAGTAGTCAGGTTGTGGTGCTGGAGGTGCTACACTTTGAGGCATCGAGCTCGTCATCGCCATGTAGTTAATCGGTTGCGAAGACTGTGTGCTCGTCTTTTGTGCTGCAACTGTCCATGGGTCCATCACTTGCTGTTGTGGTTGTGTCGTTGCTGGTCTCGGAGTAGTCGGAAAATTCCACATGATCACGAACTTCAAAAAATCCAACACTTAGAAAATTTTCAAAAACTAAGCCTAGGTTCGCCCAAAAAGTTTCACGTTCGTCCCTATCTGATTCAAGTTCGTCCAAACAGTACCACTCGAATGTAAAACTTCACCAGAATGTAAAAACACACTAACACTTTTCACGTTCGTCCAGAAAAATTCTAGGTTCGCCCAGTATAGATCTAGGTTCGCCCGTTTTATCAACCGAAGGTGAAAAATGTGACCCGAAAGTGAAAAATTTAACCAACAAATTCCAGGTTCGCCCAAATTAACCTAGGTTCGACCAAAACACAACTCACATTCGCCCATTGGTTCCAGGTTCGCCCGTTTTTCAGAAATTTTCAGATTTGAAAAACGGTTACACTTTGAAAAACGGTTATTTTGATCTCAGATTTTCAAAAGTTTGTGGATTTGAATGATCTTAATCAGGTTATGATTCGGAATTGATTTGGAGCAACTTTAATACTTGGAATTTTGAATTTTAACCACAAAATCAACTTCAAATCAATCAAAAACACTCAAAAACCATTTTCATGCAAAAACAGATGTATTTTGATCAAAAACATGTCCAAATCAGCTCTGAGTTTATCAAATTTGTTGTTGTATGATCCGTATGGCTCTGATAGCACTTTGTAAGCGAAAGAATTTGACTAAAACAGGATTATATGATCATACAAGTTACAAAACCAGGTGCGGAAACCCTAGTTCTGAACAAACTGATAAAACTCTAATCAAAACACAATCAATATCATTTTCAAAGCTTTTTCATAGATTAACTTTCTCAAATATTCAATTACAATCACACACACGTTAATCTAGATCAATTACAGACTTTCACAAAATGATCTGGAACCTGACCTGAACACACACACAACTAACAACTCTATTCCATTCTCAAAAACACAAAATCTATATATAGACTCTGCACGTTCGCCCAGTTAATATGGTCGAATGTGGAGTTCATCCACATTCGCCCACTTCAATGGTACGAAAGTGTTCTGATCAGCTTCCATTTATACCTTCGCCCAAAAGCAATCTACCTTCGCCCACATTTAATTACCTTCGCCCACTTCTAACAAAACTTAACATGTGTTAGTATCCAATCACTAGTCGCAAAACGCATCTACATCTTCCATCACATTCAAGTCCTTTTCATTAATCATGATCAAATCACCCATTAACTCAAGTGTATGTTCATTTCATCACATTTTCTCCAAATATTACATTTATTAATATAAATCCAAGATTCATTTATGTTATTATTATTCTTCCAGTTTTAATCTAACAAAACACATTATTTCTATAAAATCCATTTTATTACCCATCAATGTACAACTTGCGTTCAAAAGCACAAAACATGAACATCTAAGAATAAAACAAGGTAATACTTACTACTAGCTCAAGGCTAGGGAAGACAAAAACCTTGGATTTGGGTGGGGTTTAGTGTGTTCTTCCAAGTGATTAAGCTCCAAGCTCTTGAAACACACAATGGGGTTTTGTGAGATGAAGATTTTGAGATGATTTGGAGATACAAAAATTGAAAGAACAATGTTTGTGGGTGGGTGCAATGTTACGGCCAAGGGAGGAGAAGAAGAAGAAGTTTTTGTGTTGATTCAAGTATGCTTCACAAGAATGTTTATAATATCCCTTCCCAAATCTTGCAAAGATTACATGTATCTTCAATGGATTGTGTAATATCTTGGAAGGATTATGGAAGATTATACTAGATATGGAAAAATCTTTGGAAGATTATTATGAGGGTGTTTGGCCGAGTTTAAGAGAGAGAGAGAGGAGAAGGAGGTGATTAGTTAATTTCTTGGCCAATGAAATCCCATGCATTCATATGATTATGTTCTAATAATTGGTTTATTAAGGAGATGAAGAGTTAAAGGGAAAATTAAAAAGGTTTTACCCACTTATGTGGGCCATAGGCCGGCCCCCAAAGGGTGTGGGTGGGGTCCACTTTGCCAAATATTGTCCAATATTATGTTTAAGTCACTTGGTTCGGGTACCGTTCGGGTATTCTTGGGTTTTTAACCGCGTGTCACCCGAATATTAAAATACCATTAATATTCCATAAATTTTGCCCAGTTAATTTACTGATAATTTATTTCGGCTTTTGCCGGGTGAAATTACGTGTTACGCGCGTATCGGGTGCGGTACGCGCACTTTATTCCTTTCCGGGAGATTTGTACAATAAGCTTTCACGTAGGGCTTTGGGTTTCCAAAACTCATTATATTTTGTGAAAATATTATTTATTTCATATCCCGGGTGTCCGGGGTTCGTTTCGCTTATTAAATTTTTACCGGGTAATCGCCAGCGTCCATACCGAATAGATTTGCTTGTGCACGATCCTATCATGCTTTGCCATTAAACTTATGCATTCCTATGCATTATTTGGGAACTTCTATCTTTCTAAGGCCTCAGTTAAACAATTAGCACATAATTACGTTTAATTACGTTAATTGCGTTTAATTAATTAGTACGGAATTACCTTAATTTTGCCGGTTGTTACAAACACGAAGAAGATGCTAGTAGATCTCTTCAGCTTTTTGCAGGTTTCTTCATGGCAGACATAAAACATAAAAAATGATTACTTATATGAAGATAAACATGCAATTGGTGCTGAAAAACTCACGATCTTACCTTAGATTTGTCGATTGGTAGGAACTTATATCAACCAGACAGCCACCATCTAAACCCGTTGAGACCTAAATCGGTACTGGATCCGAAATCAAACAACCACCATCTTCGTTGATCACTATAAATCGCATTATAAAGAGGTAGATCTGGTGAGATGAAGAATTGCCAGAGAGAGGGAGAGAGAGATCTGTCCAGATGGAGTCAGAGATTTGAAATGTTATATTTGGCATGGGCTTGAAACCGTCATCAGCCATTAGATGATGAGGTTTTGAATGGTTGTGATTTGTTGATGGGTGATCCATGTGTAGCTAGTGTCAACCAATAAGATGCAATGTGCTTTAAAGGGTTTTCAACAAATATAGCATACCATGCTTAAGGAGTTGTACATTATGTTTTATGAGTTGTACAACTCTTAAAATGTGGCAAATGACCATTTCTACCTTTCTTATGCTTATTAATATAGTATAGATTATAAATATTATTTTATCAAAATTTTCCTTCCCTAACCCGATATATAAAATATATAGCCATGTGAAAGTATCGTACTTGATAAAAATAAATGAGCGTAAATAAAATCTTAACGTATGATAAAGATTTATAACATCATTCGTAATATATATATTGATCAGTTTTAGCATGCATGTTAGACCAAAGTATTTAACACGATATTCCATTTAAAAAAGACACGGGAAGTCGCCGGAACCCTATTCAGAAGAAGTTTATAGGCCGTATAACGAAGTTTTTTGTTTCAAATCTACCGGACAAGTGTAGTGGGAAAGATCTCGTAGAGGTTATCCGACCTTTAGGGATTATTTTCAATCTTTACATAGCAAGGAAACGTGATAAAGGAGGTAATTGTTTTGGGTTTGTATCTTTTTTGGATGTGAAAGATTTGAATGAGATGGTAAGGAATCTATGTGCTATACGAATGGGAGATTACATGTTAAAGACAAATGATGCAAGGTTTACTTTCGAAGACGGAGAGATTGGACCTTAACCGTAGGACAACCGGAACCTAGAAAAGAGAGAGAAGGTGGACGACAAAAAAGGTGAAGCTTATGTAATGCATGCCAACACCTTTACGCAGGGTGGTAGGTCGTTTCAAGAAATGTTAACGGGCAGTAGAAGCACGGAGAATGAGCTCAGAATGGTTACTATTGAAGATAATATAGTGGCATACCAATCTTCACATGGGAGAGCGTTGATTCTTCGCATGATCGACTTAGAGGCACTTAAAAGTATCAATTCCATTTTGAAGGAGATATCGAAGGAGGTGGGCTCTGTGGAATATTTTGGGGGACTATCTGTGATGGTCACTTACAGTAACAAAGATATGGCAAAAAACAATATTCAAGGCAGCTAAGGAGGTGATTGGCTTGTTCTCATCCATAACATATTGGGAAGGGCAGTCATTGGCTTATGAGCGACAGGCATGGTTAAAAATTAAAGGGATACCGATTCAGATGTTGAAGGAGGAGGTCATTGTTAAGGTTGGTGAAATGTTTGGTAGGATTATTCACAAGCCTATAAGGTCGGAAGAGGACTCAGATTTGTCGTATGATTACATGGGTGTGTTAGTGGGGGAAGTGAAGAAGATCCCTGAAGAGTTAACCATTCTTTGGCGAGGTAGAAAGTTTCGTATTTGGGTTTCTGAGGAGACAGAAGATTGGGTTCCAGAGATCGTTGAGGTTAAGGAGGATACTGATGATGTTAATGATCAGGAGGATGATATGAGGCCGGAGAATGATGTGAATGAAGTTATGGAGGAAGACAACGCGAATGAGTCACCTGAGATAAACAACTTTGATTGTAGAATGGATGAGGTGGATGGCAGGGCCATTGGCTGAGGTATATTGTTTGGGACGTAGTCCTGGGACAACAGTCTTTTTTCAGTTGTATATATACATGTATACATAGTTTTTTGAGTGACATCAATGTTTTTTATGGTGACTACATTAGACCCAACCCAATTCCAGTTAAATGAGCTCAACTCTAATTTTTTAGTAGATAAAAATATAACCTTTTGCAAGCCCACTCCACTATTTAGTCCATTAGGCGGGAAGAGATGCTTATATGATTCACTTTTCATTTAACTGATTTCAACCAATCATGCACTATCACATCACTTCACTGATATACTTTGTTGGAGGCAGCACGCCACTGATTCTTTTATTTATTTTTATTTAAATTCAAATCTTAATCTTTGTTTTTTTTAATTCACACGGTTTTACCACCAAACAGTCATATTTCTCATAAACCGTCCTATCAACACGGTCAAAAATAATTATGTGCATTAAAATCGGTTTCATCTAACCGTAATATTGAATTTCACATGCAATACGGTTGAGATTTTTTTGTATATAAATCATTATACCACGGTGGTGAAAACACAGTTCAACATCAACAAAACCCACACCTTCAAAATGACTCGCTAGACCGAAAATGAAGAAATGGCTCTGGTCGTGTGCGTTAAAGACACACAAAACGACCAACCCTTGCAACGCCAACCCCGTAGGGGCTCAAGGGGCTCATAAGACCATCGAATTTATATTATGTGTTTTTTTTAATTTTTAATGACGATGTTTTTTTTTATTATTGTATAATATTTTTATTATGTGATCAACCTTACTTGACCCGAACCGTTAAACCGATCCACCCGAAAATATTTATGTCCGGTTCTACAAAATTAGAATGTCTAAAATAGTGACATCATTGGAAAAAATTTCTGAAACCGCCACTGGGCAGGGCAACTCCGACTCCGGCAATAGAAAGTGGTCGGTCAATTACAGAAGTATTTTTGGAAGAGATTAATGC
Organism: Ambrosia trifida; assembly: GCA_028751855.1. Lineage (NCBI taxonomy): Eukaryota > Viridiplantae > Streptophyta > Magnoliopsida > Asterales > Asteraceae > Ambrosia > Ambrosia trifida. The sequence goes on from CM054130.1 coordinate 67,644,221, forward strand.
TCCAATTATTGTGGAGAATATTTTGGAAAAAAATAATGAGGAATTTAATGAGGAGACTTTTGTGCCTGGAATTAATTATAATTTTGATGAGGATATTATTGGTAATGAGATGGTGGGGAATGTTATTCAAAATGTAAACAAAAGAAAAAAGAAGCACAATGCTATTGAGGTAGTGGGCCAGCCCAACTTGGAGTATTCTAGTAGTCTAGAGAAAGTCAAGGTGGGTAAGAGGCCCAAGAGATTTGATAAAGAAATGGACCGATTTAATATTGATCCATCAGGAAATAATATGAATGATTATTTTGATCAAGAGCTTAATAAGGAGACTTGCTCTGTGACTTCTCAGTCAGAGAAAAAAGAAGAACAGAGAACCAAAAAGACTTTTGAGACTGCTTAGAGGACGGCAAGTCCTAGTATGGCGCATCAAGATGTTAATGACAGTGAAGTGGAGGAGATCATACGGATTGGGGCTCGGTTGGGGGTCCAGCTGCAGAATCAAAGGAATCTTGTTCAGGAAGCAATTTTGGGAGAAGGATTACAGGTTGGTTTTAATTGCACATGCTTTTTATTAATGATAGAGGTATGAGGGTTGGGGGAAAGCGGCTTAGTCGAGTGGTCTTCTCTGAAGGTTTGGGGTGGAATTCATCTGTTTTCAAGAAACTCAAATTTCGGGGGTATCTCTGCATGAGATTTCTGCTTTTGGGGGGATTGGGAGTTTGGAGTTCGATTCGCTTGATGCAAGTGGTAGATCGGGAGGGTTGGTAAATGTATGGAATTCTAAGGTTTTCCATAAAATTTCGTCTATCCAGTGTAGGAATTTTTTGCTCACTTCAGGTTACTTAGTGTTGGATGGTTCGGTATTGAACATTGTTAATGTGTATGCTCCTCAATGGGATGGGGCCAAAAGAAGATTATGGGAGGATTTGGCAGGGGCGATGAGGTGCTGCCAAGGGATGATTGTGTTATTGGGTGATTTTAATGCAGTTAGGTTCCCTGAAGAGCGAAGGAATTCGAAATTTAATCAAGTGGTAGCTACTGATTTTAATAATTTTATTGACGAGAGTAGTCTGCGGGAATATTATATGAGGAGGGTATAAGTTTTCTTTTCCGGCGGGGAATGGGAAAGATCATAAAATGAGTAAGATTGATAGGGTTTTGGTGTGTCAGTCTTTCTTTAACAGGTGGCTAGCAACTTGTGTTCGGGCTCTTCATAGGGAACCTTTAGATCACTGCCCTTTATTATTGACTGTGGTTGATTCCAACTATGGGCCTAACCCTTTCAGATGGTTCAACTCATGGTTAAACAGGTAGGGGTGCGAAGAGGTGGTAATAAAAGCATTAGAAGACTGTGATGTTGAAGGGCATCCTGGAGAAATTATAAATGCTAAATTTAGATTCGCCAGGACGACTCTCAAAAAATGGTGGAAGGATATATTGAAAAAGGAGGGGGATGAGATGAAGGCTATGAAAGAGGATATGGAAAAATTGGAGGCTACCTTGGAATATAGAGATTTGGAGGAAGAGGAGGTTTGGGTTTGGGAGCAATGTAAGAAAGGGATTGAGCAGTTGAACTTATGCCATAACCGGGATCTAAAACAAAAATCTAGAGTTAGGTGGGCCGTGGATGGGGTTGAAAACTCGGCTTACTTTCATGGGCTCGTTAATGGGAGAAAGGCCGTGAATTCAATACCAGGATTAATGGTGGAGGGTAATTGGGTCTCGAAACCTTCTTCGGTTAAAAAGGAGGTTTTTAGACACTTTAGAAGACACTTTTCTGATGATGTTATGCCAAGGCCCCTTTTGCAGTGCAATAACCTGAAGACTCTTCAAAGTAGTAGAGGTGAAGAATTGATTGCTGAATTTTCGAGAGAAGAGATTAAGGAGGCGGTATTTGATTGCGGGTTGGATAGAGCTTCGGGTCCGGACAACTTTAATTTCAGGTTTGTTAAATTCTTTTGGAGTTTCTTGGAGGATGATTTTGTTAGCCTTCTTAATTGGTTCCATGAGGATGGTGTTATTTGTAGAGGATGTAGCTCCTCGTTTATCACTTTGATTCCACAATCTAAAACGCCAATGGGTCTAAGAGATTATAGACCCATTAACTTAGTTGGGATCATTAGTAAAGTTATTTCAAAGGTCTTGCCCCAACGTGTCAAGAAGGTTTTGGAATCGGTTATTTTAGATTCCCAAATGGATTTTCTTAGAGGTAGGTTCATTTTAGATGGACCTTTATTGATTAATGAGACAATTGGTTGGATAAAGAAGAAAGGTAAGAAGGCATTCATGTTAAAGCTAGACTTTGAAAAAGATTATGACAATGTGAATTGGGGATTTCTTCTATCTACTTTAGCTCAAATGGGCTTTCCTGACACGTGGTGTAGTTGGGTTAAAGGGGGTTTGGAGTCGGCAAGATCCGCGGTATTAGTTAATGGGTCTCCCACTTTCGAATTTTAATGTCAGAAAGGGGTGAGACAAGGAGATCCACTTTCTCCTTTTCTTATTTTGGTGGTGATGGAAGTGCTACATTGTCTTCTTGAGAAAGCGGTGGATTTGGGTGAAATTGAAGCATGAAACCAAGTACCCGACTCATGACCTTGAGTTGGCGGCGGTAGTCTTCGCATTAAAAATTTGGAGGCATTACCTGTACGGTGTTAAGGTCATGATCTACACGAATTATAAGAGTCTAAAGTAATTCTTTGACCAAAAGGACCTGAATATGAGGCAGAGACGGTGGCTAGAGATGACAAAAGACTATGATTGTGAAATCCCCTATCATCCGGGAAAAGCCAACGTAGTGGCTGACGCCCTAAGCAGAAAAAGCGAATATGCGCCTTATTCAAGTGCGGTCAATGCAATTAGTGGTAATGTTAGGTTTGATCAATAAAATTCGTGCGGCCCAAAACGAAGCAGTGAAGGAAGAAAATTTAAAGAAAAAAAGAATAACAGGGCAAGTTGAAGATTTGGAAATTAATGAAAATGGGGTGAGGACTCAATTCGGGAGGATGTGGGTCCCGAACTCATGTGATGTAAAGGCCTTGTTATTGGACGAGGCACACAAATCCTGTAACTCAATTCATCCGGAGGCCACAAAAATGTATAAAAACCTTAAGGTCTATTATTGGTGGCCCGGAATGAAAAGAGATATAGCAAAATATGTGGAAGGGCGTGTGACCTGTTTGCAAGTTAAGGCCGAACACCAGAAGCCATATGGGAAATTAAAACCGCTGGAGATACAGGTTTGGAAGTGGGAACACGTGACCATGGACCTACTAACCAAACTACCAAAGACGCCGAGAGGGTTCGATGCAATTTGGGTTGTGGTCGATCGACTAACTAAGAGTGCCTATTTCATTCCGATCCGCGAATCCTACACCGCCGAGAAAATGGTGGATGTATACATGAACGAAATTGTTTCTCGGCATGATGTGCCTTTATCAATTGTGTCGGACCGGGACGTTCGATTTACTTCACGCTTCTGGCAAGACTTTCAAGCCCAATTGGGCACTAAGCTGCTACTCAGTACCACTTATCACCCTCAAACTGACGGGCAAAGTGAATGGACTATTCAAACACTCGAGGACATGCTTCAGGCATGTATAATTGATTTTGGAGGTAGTTGGACACTCATTTGCCTCTAGTGGAATTTGCATACAATAATAGTTATCATGCTAGTATTGGCATGCCTCTGTATGAACTTCTATACGGAAGGAAATGCCAAACGCACTATGTTGGGGCGAGGTGGGGCCTAGAGAACTAGCCCATAAGGATGTGGTTAAGGCCACTAATGAAAATATTGATGTAGTCCGTGCTCATCTGAAGGCAGCTCAAGATAGGCAGAAATCTTATGCCGACAAAAGACGAAGACCGATCGAATTCCAAACGGGGGACAATGTGATGTTAAAGTATCCCCTTGGAAGGGAATCATTCGTTTTAGAAAGAGAGGAAAATTGGGGCCAAGATTCATTGGACCCTTTAAAATTTTGGCGAGAGTGGGAAAAGTGGCCTACTGCTTAGAGTTACTTGAAGAATTAAGTGGCATCCACAACACCTTCCATGTTTCACATCTACGAAAGTGTTTGGCCGATGAAGCAGCTTATGTGCCCCTAGGCGAGATTGAGATTGATGATGAATTGAATTACGTTGCAAAGCCGCTAGAGATACTCGACCGCAAGGTCAAGCACCTTAGAAATAAGTCTATTGAGCAAGTCAAAGTAAAGTGGGAGCATAGAAGAGGGTCGGACACCACTTGGGATTCTGAAGAAGAAATGAGACGATTCTACCCCTACTTATTTGGTATGTTCCTAGTTTCGTGGACAAAACCCTCTTAAGGGGGATGGAGTTGTAGCGCCCCAAATAATAAAAAAAAAATAATTAATTATCTAGGATAGTTAAATTATTGGGAAAATTAAAGACAAGTGTTATTTAGAGGGACTAAATGTGGCAATTATCTATAACAAGGGGTAATATGTGGGGCGGAGCTCAAAACTCATCAAAACTCACGTATGAGTTTTTAGAGCTCAAAACCCAACCCTTTCATCCTAACCTTCACAAATCAAGGCAGAATCAAGAAGTTATGTGAGTGAAACTGCTGCATGTTCCTTGATTAAGATTATCTAAGGCATAGTAAGTCACACTATAGCTTTCAAATTCATTTTTGGTAAAGTATGTGGCCTTATGTGTTAGATGGTAATTTATGTTAGGTGATTAGTGATGAAATTGATATTCATAGATGATTCTTTGGTATTATGGAATCATAACCTTGCTTGAAAAACTTTGTTTGGCTAATAATTGCATCATGTTAATAGTATAGTGAAATTGGGGAAAATGGGTTTAGGTGTTCTTATGAGACCCATTGTGTTCTAACAAGGATTTAATCCTTATGACTGATAATAACCAGAAATAAAATTGAATTATACCTTGAAATTTATGTTGTGACATCATGTGTTGAATATGGATTAGGAGGGGGTAAGCTTAGAGCCTTGATTATGTAGGTTGACCTGTGTCGCCTTCTAGGTGTTTGATTAAATGTCTGAATGAAGTCCTTGTTGCAAATGTATGCAATTTGTAGCAATGATGTAACTTGTTTGATGAATGAGAGTTGCGACATGTTGATTTTTGTTCATATGTGCTTTGTATGCTCATGAGAATATAAGCGATCTAACGAATATAAATCCGTTAGGAAAACAAGGTGCATCGTCAAGTGATCAAGGAAACAAAGAAGCCCGAGGAAAGGAACACGCATAAGGTAAGTTAATCTTACAATCTCTAGTAAGTTGGATTAAGATAGTGTCTATGAGTCGATTGATCGTTAGTAACGATATGAATGATTTGAATGGTTGATTGTAAAGCCTAAGGGCTTTCATGAGAACCTTAAAAGCTGATCATGTAGTAATTGAATGGTTTCACATGAAGTGACGATACTCATGGGAATACCTGAAAGTCGAATGCCGAATGTATTGTGACGCTTGAGTTATAGACTCTCGTATGTCACTTAAAGCTGAAAGTATGTAGTTAAGTAGAAGTCATAACAACGAGAATATTAATTGGGTTGGTTATCAATAATTGAATTGGTTAAAATGACCCATATTGTAGGTTTGAATCATTGGTATGTTTTATTTGTTAATAGGTATGTTATGGGTGTAGTAAGTTGTTAATTACGTTTTAAAAGAACCCGAAAGTTGCCCGGATTGTGATTTCCTTGAAGCATATTGAAGGGTTGGTTAAGTATAAAACCTGCCCGGGTAGAACTTTCACCCGCCCGGGTTAAAGTTCGGATTAAAAAGAAAATTTCGAACAACAGCTTGACCCGCCCGGTTAGAACTATCACCCGCTTGGGTTAAAGTTCGGCTTTTTCTAACAACAGCTTGACCAACCCGGGTAGAACTCTCACCCGCCCGGGTTAAACTTTGGCTTTTTCTAGCAACAGCTTGACCCGCCCGGGTAGAACTCTCACCCGCCCGGGTTAAACTTTGGCTTTTCTAACAACAGCTTGACCCGGCCAGGTAGAACTCTCACCCGCCCGGGTTAAAGGGTGACCCAGCCGGGTGAAATTCTCACCCGCCCGGGTAAAGGTTATGTAAAAAAAAAATCTTCATTTTCATTATTCTGTCTATTCTACCCATTCATACTAACGATTATTGGGCTATTGGTTGATCTTAAACCTTAGGAGTGATCGTTCGCTTGGGATGGAAGGACGAGCTAAGGAGGAATCCGAACACTTGAACTTTTGACGCTTTCGCTTATCATGAAATTTGGAAATTTGTAATAGATGGTTGTGATAACCATAACTTAAAGTGTTGGGTTACTTTTAAACTTATTATAACTTTTGTAAACATGGGTTTCTAGTTAAACTTAAACTTGTTAAACTAATGAAACTTTTGTACATCCAATTTAAATTATGATATTTGTGGTTATTTTGATTACGGGTCTTACATCTAGTACATAACATGGCATACATGATGGAACCAATCGCAGAAGCATATGGAACACCTTCCATTTTCTTCTTTTCCTCTTCAGTGTTTGCACACTAGTTGTTATTAAGAATGGTTCCATGTGCCATGGGCAAGAGCCCCCTTTTGAGTCTTGAATTGAGAAGCGTCGTAAGACCTTATCAATATATGTACTTTGACTCAAACCCAACAACCTCTTTGATCTATCTCTATAAATCTTTATTCCCAGAATATAAGCGGCTTCACCAAGATCTTTCATTGCGAAAGATTTATCCAACCAGTTCTTAACATCGTTAAGCATAGGGATATTGTTTCCAATGATTAGTATGTCATCTACATACAGTATGAAAAAAAGTGATATAGCTCCCACTAGATTTCTTATAAACACATGGTTCATCTTCGTTCTTGATAAAACCAAACTCTTTGATTTTCTGATCAAAACGAAGATTCCAGCTGCCAGATGCTTGCTTTAATCCATAGATGGATTTATTCAGCTTGCACACCTTATTAGGATTCTTTGGATCGACAAAACCTTCCGGTTGAACCATATAGACATCTTCCAGTAAGTGTCCATTAAGGAACGCGGTTTCGACATCCATTTGCCATATCTCATAGTCATAATATGCAGCAATGGCAAGTAGAATTCTAATAGACTTAAGCATGGCTACAGGCGAGAAAGTTTCCTCATAATCAATTCCTTGAGTCTGAGTAAAACCTTTCGCTACAAGCCTTGCTTTGTAGGTTTGCACATTCCCATCCATGTCAGTCTTCTTCTTGAAGATCCATTTGTTTCCCACAGTCCGACATTCGGCAGGAAGATCAACCAAATCCCAGACTTTGTTATCATACATGGATTGCATCTCTGCATTCATGGCTTCTTGCCATTTCTTGGATTCTGAATCTAAGATTGCAGCTTTGTAAGTAGTAGGCTCAGCTTCATCAATCATGAAGATATCGTCATACCTTTCAGGTGCACGACGATCCCTAATACTTCTTCGAACACTTGGTGTTTCTGTTGTTTCTTGAGTCCTCTCAGGCTCAACTTCAACAACCTGATCGATTACTTCAGGTTCTGTCTGAACAACTGGTTCAGTCACTTGTGATTCTCGAATTTCTTCAAGATCCACATGGTTATCTCCAATCCCTCGCACCAGAAGCTCTTCCTCCAAGAAAGTGCCCATGTGTTTAGTGAAAATCCTATTTTCAGTGGGGTGGTAGAATAGGTAACTGATCTTCTTACTGTATCCAACGAAAACCACTTTTTCTCCTTTGAGATCTAGTTTATTCGAAGATTCTAGAGTGACATAAGCATTACATCCCCAGACTTTAAGGTAGGATACATGAGGTTTCTTTCCATGCCATATCTCATAAGGAGTTTTATCAACCTTCTTCGTTGGAGCTATATTCACAATTCTTGCGGCAGTTTCGAAAGCATAACTCCAAAAGTATTTTGGAACGTTTGTTTGACACATCATTGATCGAATCATATCTAATAGAGTTCGATTTCTCCGCTCAGACACACCATTATGTTGCGGTGTTCCAGGTGGAGTGAGTTGTGAAACTATTCCACAATCCTTTAGATGGTCGATGAATTCCTGACTAAGATATTCACTGCCTCGATCTGATCGAAGCATTTTAATAGTTCTATTTATCTGATTTTCTACTTCGTTTTGGTACTCCTTGAACTTTTAAAGAGTTTCATGTTTATGCTTCATAAGATAAACATAACCATATCTACTGAAATCATCAGTAAATGTAACAAAGTATCTTTCTCCATGTCTTAACATTGTTCTGAATGGACCACATACATCTGTATGTACAAGTCCTAACAGATCATTAGCTCTTTCTCCAACATTTAAAGAAGGTTCTTTTGTTAACTTTCCACTTAAGCATGATTCGCATTTTCCAAACGAATCTAAACCCTTGGAATCTAGGATTCCTGCGGTTTTGAGTTGTTTAACACGATTCTCACTTATGTGACCAAGTCTACAATGCCACATATACGTATCATTAAAGTCCAACTTATTACGTTTATGGGAGATATTGCATAATATGTTATCGTTTTGGATTTCTATCTCATAGATTCCATTGTTGGGTTTTGCATCAAAGTAAAATACATCGTTAAAATAAGCAGAAATAAATTCACCATTAAAACGATAATCAAAACCTTGTCCACGCAAAGCATGAAATGAAACAATATTTCTAGTCACACTAGGAATGTAATAAACATTGTTCAAAACAAGTTCTAAGCCAGAAGGAAGTCAATCAATCAATCAATCATACCCAGTATATCCCACGAATGGTAGAAACTATTGGTAGGGTCAGGGGAGGGTGAGATGTAGGCACACCTTACCTCTACCCATAAGGATAGAGAGGCTGCTTCCAGAGAGACCTCCGGCTCAAAAAGAGAGAACAGAATACAGGCAAGCATACAAGTAACGAGACAATTACCTCAGGGATATATCGTTATCGGCTAACGGGCCAAGTGCAGTAATAAGCTAGTAAGATAGTGCATAAAAATATAATACATTGAACATCATACAAACATGTACACGAGACTACAACCACATGTAAGTTTCACACTACTTAAGAAAACATGATAAATAGGCACATGAATCAAAATATGTTTAGAAAACCTATAGTTAAGGCCTCCTCATAATACCCGGTTATGCTACCTAAGTGTCAAATCCTAAAAGTCAGTTACTTTAATCGTACTTCTCCACGAACTCCTTTCTTGGACCATGTCCTCAGAGAGGTGCAACTCTATGAGATCCTGTCTAATTCGCTCATCCCAGGTCAATTTAGGTCTGCCCCTATTCCTTCTCCCCTTTACAACTCATGCTTCCACTGCTCTCACTGGTGCTGTTGTTCGTCTCCTCTTCACATGTCCAAACCATCTCAATATCCCTTCCTTTATCCTGTCTGATATCCTAGCCACTCCAAACCTCTCTCTAAAGACCTCGTTTCTAATCCGATCTATCCTTGTGTGTCCGCCCATCCACCTAAGCATCCTCATCTCTGCGACCTCCATCTTGCATGCGTGCGTCTTCTTGATTGCCCAGCACTCTGTCCCATACAACATAGCAGGTCTAATTGCGGTCCTGTAAAATTTCCCTTTCAATTTATTTGGGAACCGTTTATTGCACAATACTCCCGTGGCTGCTCTCCACCTACACCACCCGGCTTGTATGCGATGTGTTACGTCACTATCTATATCCCCATCCTTTTGAACAAATGATCCTAAGTACTTAAACCTAGTTACCTGCGGGACAACCTGGACCTCCAAGTCGCCTTGTTTCAGCTTTCTAATCTTTCTTAGTCCCTGCAAAACATTACAAATGTGGAAACCACATCCTATGTCAAACACCCATGTTTTTCTAGAAAAAACAAAGATTTCAATAACATATATACCTGAGGACTCTCCTCCAGAAGCCTTGGCTTGCTTCAGTTTAGCTAAATACTTAGCACAGTTCCTCTTCCAGTGCCCAGTTTCATCACAATGAAAACATTTGGCATCTTTCAGAGGTTTCTTATTGGCAACATCTTTGCCCTTTCCCTTCTTCTTGGTTTTAGGTTTCTTAATTTGACACTCCCTGATCATTAGCACTAGTGCAGTTTTGCTAGGTAAGTTTACCTCAGCAGTTTTGAGCATCTGATGCAGTTCTACAAGTGTCTTCTCCACCCCATTCATATTATAGTTCATAATGAACTGGTCATATGACTTGGGCAATGAGTTTAGGATGATATCCCCAGCTAACTAATCGCTCAAGGGGGATTCCAGATGAGCCAAGTAATCAACATATGCCTTCATTTTTAACACATGAGTGCTAACTGGGCATACGAGTGGTTATAAGTCATCGCATCACATCAAACCTCTCATGACGAGCATTTTGTTGGAACATTTCCACCAGATGCTGATTCATGTCGTTTGCTTCCATGTCCTCCATGGTCCTTTGAAGTTCAGGGATCATGGATGCCAACATCAGACATCAACATCAGACATGAGACTTTCAAAGAGTCATCAAAATGCTTAGCCTAGTTTTTGTAAACATCACTTTTCTGATTGGCGGGGTTCATCAGGGACTGGTGTTTCAAGAACATACAATTTGTTCTCCACCTTGAGAACAATTTTCAAGTTGCAGTGCCAGTCCATGAAGTTGGAGTGGTTCAGTTTGTCCTTCTCTAAGATGGACTTGAGAGATAATTGGGAAGTGGAATTGTTTTCAGTTGACATCTACAAAGTTCAAAAAATTAATTTATTAGTATTTTATGTCTTAAATATCCTAATTATTTTATGACCCAAAAAGCAAAATTAATTAGGACGAGATCCCGATTCATCAATACACAATGAACTGGCTTAGCACTGTCGTCCACTGGTACGATTAGGTAGGTAAACAACGATTGTTAATTGTGTCCACTACACAACTCTCCATTTGGGGTTATCGCTAAAAGCGATGTATGTATAACCCCAACTATGCCCACTTGATAAACAAGAAATGTTTGGTCCTTTACTGTTAACTGTAACACCGGCCTATGTTACACAGGAAATGCGATGATTACCTTCACTCACAATCAACGCCCAGATGCAGGGCCAGCACTAACATTTGGGTTCGATTTAGAACGAAGTGTTAACTCGTTAAGGGTGGCATAAAACATAAATTTAAAATTGGGATTTAATTTTAATATTTACCATAAATATATTGAATGATTCGTTAGCATGATGTGAGTCACACAATTGTTTATAAAATTCAATTTTATATTGTTCGTGATAATTGAAACTCCTTTCAACACTTGACACGGTATAGTTTTAAATACCCTATTTAACCTATGTTAGTCGTATTATCGCGAATGGACTTGTTTTAATATTAATAAAACTTCTTTTATTAAATATGCTTTTCGGTTTTTATAAAACTTGTTTTAATAAAACCGTTGTCATGATTGTGAAAATTTTATTTATTTTGGGTTATCTAAATTATTTGCAATAAATAAAACACAACCACAAAACATAATAATAAAATTAAAAGAATCGAGCCCCTAATAGGTCGCCCGTTTCGTTTTAGCCAGAAACGAAACGAACTAGTCAAAAGGGGTTTCAAAACTATTTTGATATAGCTCCCACTTGACCCGAGATCTCTATCTTCATGGAACCTGTTCACCTTTTATCTTAGTCTTGATTTTGTACTTGTAGGATTGCAAATAAATTTGAAATACAAATAAAACAAATCTATTCTAATCCTATCTATTACACCGGATCCAATATCCGTAATAAAAATACATATCAATAAAAAAAATAAAACATCACAAACACAACCATGACAAGGGTCACATCACAATCCATGAACAACAAAAAGCTTTTGATCTTTTGTCCAAAAAAAAATAATTTTTTTTTGACAAATAAAACAAAGATCAAAATTATAACTTTACCATCTATACGCGCGTAACTGTGGCTCTGATACCACTGTTGGGAATCATGGTATCAAATACGTAGTGGAAGCGGTTTCTATTATTATTTATTATTAAAACGAATATATACATATATATATATATATTTGCAATTTATTGGGTGAGGTTCCTGTACAAAAACCATTTTTCGTGAGAAGTGTGAGAAGGATTAAAAATTGATATGTAGGCATCATTTTTTGAACTTAGTCATGATGTTTTGGATTATTTTGCCTAGAAAAACACCAAACATAACAATTAAGAACCGAAAACAATGTATTTTAGGCTTAAAACATAAAACACCATGCTAAGAACATTAAACAGTGTGTTTTAAGTGTTAAGTAGTGTGTTTTAGCTGTTTTTTAAATTTAATGACTATAATACATTGGATTGTGTTTTAGATTGTTGTGTTTGGTGTTTTTCAAGTTAAAACAACTTAAAACATCATTCCTAAATCCAAAACATGATGCCTACATGTCAATTCTTAATCCTTCTCACACTTCTCACGAAATATGTCTTTTGTACAGGAACCTAAACCGCGATTTATATATATAAATAATAATAATCATTTTATTAATCCAATTAATAAAATATTCCCAATCAGGATCTCGGTTAAACACGTATAAACAAATAAATAAGAACCAACCATAGAGGGTTTAGTAATCAACCTTTGACGACTACACCGGAATTGTAACACGCGTGTTACAACGAATCCTCGCTAGTAGGAAATTCACACCCGAGCACTGGCCTACCGAGAGCAACACTGTGCAAGAGAGAGGCAGCCTATGGTGGTGGTTTGCGGCGGATAAGGGGGGTGGCCCTAAGGGGTGGCGGCCAAGAACCCTTTTCTTGGGGAGGAAGGAGTTGTTTTGTTAAAAAGTGTGATTAGAGTTTACACCTTAATCCCCTTTTTATAAAACACAAACTTACACTAAGCCCCCTTGCATATTACTATAATATTCCTTAATATTAATCCAATTAATATTAAGTCGCTCAAGTCCTAAACTATTATTATTTCACAAATAATAATCCACCTACTCATGAACTTATCTGATTCGTGTACCAACGTGTAACTCTTCGGATTGTACCGGGTCGGGTTACATTGACCTCGACTTTTAATTACATCGGACATATTATATATATCCAACAGATAAGCTTATGATTAGAGATAAATGGAGAAGAAAAGGATTTAGGCGGGAAAGTTGGTTTATTATTATAGCTGCTTTTCAATGTTACAGACCTTGACTTTTATAGACATTCTTACACAAGACAAATGACTCTTATACCCTTTTAACTAACTAACCAACATTAACTACTTTTAACCACTTTGACACTTATCACCATTTTGACACTTATCACCATGCTACTACTAACAATACGAAATAACAAATGGCACGTATCATTTACGAGGTTTTAAGACCATATGGTAAATATTATGAAACTTGTATGTTTATGTGCATATTGGCACTAACATATTGCCTGACAATATGGGTTACGTTTTGTTAAAGCCGATCCATGCACACCCCAAATTATTAATTATTAATTATTATTTAAAAATATCATATGTTAATACCAGTATAATAGTGTACACAATAGATTACATTACATTACATATTGTTAAAACTACAGACAGTTCCAACAGTATCTACAAACAAACACGTTACCTTTCAGAAGGTTTCTTGACCTGACGCAAGGGGACCGAGTTTTCATAGCAATGGTAGAAACCATAATGAGGAAATCTTTCATACCAGGTGTCCTGCTGAACATGTGTGTCCCAGTGTTGACCGCAGCTGCTCTTCCCGTATTTATGGACCCAACCAGAGCCGTTGTGACCTTCACCCCAGGTCTTATTCCACCTTTCTCCATACGCGCCTTCCCACCATGTTTCTCCTTGTTTCACACCATGCCCGTTTGGGTCAAAGTGCTCATCCCATTTATCGCCCCATTTTGTCCACTTGTCACCCTCGCAACGTTCTGCCCATTTGTCGGTGTACTTCACGCTGCCACCTTGTCCATCATACTTCTCACCCCACCTGCCAAATCATCAAATGCATATGTTACTCAATGAGTGTAGTACTAAAGTGAAACATAAGTGGAAACTCTTAGCCGTTTAATATACGGGTCGTGTTGGGGTCGTATTAACATTAAACGGGTTGACCTATTAATCCCCATTTAAATTAAGATACTTTCTCAAAAGATAATCTCTAGATATAATTTAAAAAAGTTTAGTTATTTAATTAAATTTTACAGTAATCACATTTATGCTCGAAGATCTGTCTGATGTTTGTATGAATCATGTTTCAGGCTATGTTTATTCTGACCTCAACTTTCCACCATAGCAAAAAGTCAAAAACACCCTTGCACAGGTACAGCTCTACATTTATACAAATATTCAAACTTTTTGGTAGTAGTGGTTACTTGTGTTCCAAATCCGATTGAGGTAAAATATAGTTTTTGACTTCTAGATATGCTGCCCACAGACCCATTAATCTATTTGACCCAGCAACCCGTTTGATACACTTAAACAAACAGGTTATACAGATACAGGTCGTATCCGGGTTACAAGATTTTAAGTGTGTCCGGGTTAAAGTTGATAACTTGATATGTTTGACACAAATAAATATAAGGGTCGCATTCAGGTTCATAAATTTCAGCCTGCCAATCCAACACGATCGGCATCTCTACTAAAGTCATCCTAATCCTAATACTAATACCTGTATGATAAATTAATACTGTTACAGCTCTATGTTGCGGGGAGGCAATAAAAAAATAGAAGATACAAGAGCAACATTATACTCGGGGGGGCTTAACAATTCGAAATAGTTGATTTCAGACTAAAAGAGCAAAAGATATTCTCATCAATAAGAAGCAAAATATATTCTCATGACTAAAGTTGCAAGTTGCTATGAACTTTGTCATGTACAGATGAGAGAGATTGTAAAAAGTAAAACTTTGCTCCCAAGGGAAGGAACTAAAGACGTAAGTCTCAATTCATAGCATTTCTGATTGACATTTTGAACTCAATTTGTATGTTGAAGCGTTGTTGTACGAAAAGATGTTGATCTCAACAGAAAGACCAAGAAAGAATTAATTATGACAACTTATTATGTAATGACTATTTTACCCCTTCAAATATAAGAAATATTGGGCGACATAATGAACAAAGTCATGCACAGCACAGATGAGAGAGACTTTGTAAGTATGTTAACCAAGTCAACTGAAAAAATTGGAGACTTTTGTAGGTTACGCGTTTTTAATGCAATACCTTTCATGCCAAACATGAGCATGACCAGCCACTAGCTGTGTGTTTGGGTCAATGGTGCACCACTTGTGAGCCCACTTCTCAGCTTGACCAGCACCATAATGTTCAAACCATTTTTCCTGCCACTCGTCACCCTTCCCATTCTTCCCCCATTTATCTGCAGTCTTTTCAATATGCAGACACCCTTCAATCTGCACATAAACCATCAATATCACATTTACCTACAAGCACAGCAGACACAAAAGCAACATACATGTATGGTATAAACTAGAAATCCATCGGAAGTGTTGTTAACCAAGGTGAACAAAAGCAACCTTTAGGTTGAACATAAGACTAGTGATGTCCAAACTCCAAACAAATTTCGTTCTTTAATATGGTATAAACTAAGGTAAGATGAGCACAACACATACCTCTGCCATTGATTCTTTCCAGAATTCACGCCAAACATTGCCAGAAGCATCACGACCTGATTTTTCAGACCCGAGTTCCTTATAACCAAGCTCATCAGAGGCTTCCCAATATTTCTCTTCCCATTCGACAGATTCATCAGCAGTAACACCCCTAGTCAATGTCCACCTGCAAACCACTCCATCCGCTCTAACTTCCGTCCCTGTTTCTTTCCACCACTTTGACCCTTCTTTAGTCCCATGAGATGACACCGGATCAACTTCAGCAAGGGCATGAGCTGCATCTTCTGCGTTCGTTGAAAACAGTTTATCTACTTCACGTTCGGCAATCAGTTCAGGACTGGAGGTAGACACATCCTGTTTATCAACCTCCATCAGTGACTGAAAAGGTGGGAGAGAAGGATTGTAGCTTTTGCTTTCGAAAGGGAGAGACAGATAAGTTATGGAAGGTTCTAACTCTATCACAGGGTTTTGTTGACTGGGATTTGGTGAGGCTTTTAAACTTGATGCTGCTGAGTCATCCACATTTGAATCAGAAGGTGGTATCCAAGACCAGAAACTTGGACCTGGTGTCCCAATACTAGCTGATCCTGAAAAAAAGGCAACAATTTATACAGGATCGTTCTGTGCTCAAACTGACCCAAAACCAAAGTTTCACTTTTTCGGTTAAAGAAAACATTTTGGCTTTGGTTTTTCGGTTTTTGTATAGGTTAGGAGGTTCTGTTACGGGTTGATTTTCTGTTTTACATTAGCGATAGAAATGTGTGGGCCTGAAAAATATTGACTCAAAATAAATAATTTGAGAACAAAATTTTGCCCACATATCAATGAAATTGGGCATGAAAGTTTTGGCCCTAATAATTTTGTGACCTTAACTCCAATAATAAACATTTAGACAAATTCGGTTTGGTTTTGGAGTGAAGCATAAATGAAATAGAACCCAAATTATCTGTTTAGAAAAAAACTTCACCAAAGTGTCTGTTATTAGTTTGGATCGGTTATTGTAGGGTTTTTTTTTTTTGGTTAGGTTCCGTTAATTGGTTTTCTGCTAACCCCTACGCAAACAACATCTAAAAAAGATTAAACATTACAAAAGAATTACCTTGTTGTTGTGAATCCCCAACAACAAAACCGTCATCTTGAGCATCCAGATGATCTCCTAATACAAGGGACTCATTATCAACACTCTTATTCTTCCCATTCAAACGTGTAGCAGAAACAGCTATAGCAGCAGCTGCCCGATCAATCACCTGAGTCCTCTGCACTCTATCCCTCTCCTCACTAGGAACTTCTAGAATCTTCAAGAAGTCATTACTCTTCGCCTCCAAATCATCCACACCTCCCTTATCCCCCTCTCCTCCAGCAGCAGCATTCTCCAAAATCTTATTAAACTCAATCTCCTTCCTCTCCCTATCCATTGCGTTCTTCCACATCCCCAGGTACGACGAGTCCCCGCCCCCATCCGATACCCGAATCGGTCCAACCGGCAACCGGTTATTAACAGATTCAGCTGGAAGGAATAACCGGGAGGGTGGTTGTGGGAATAATCTGTAGGGTGATGGGGTGAAGGTGAGGTAGAAGTAGAACCTGGAGGCCATGGTTGTGGGTTAGGATTAGGAAGCAGCAGAGATCATGGAAAGAATGGAGGTGTGATTTGAATTGTTGAAGGGGTGAAAGCATCGCTTGAGTTTGAAGGAAGATAATAAGAGAGGGAACAGTGAGCATGTGTACGTGTGTCCCCAAGTACAAGTGATTCTCGTGGCCCATATATCTTTTTGAATCCTTACAATTTACAAACTACAAAACATCAAGTCATTTTAGTTACCTAAAATATCAAATCATCGTCGGCCACTTTCTTTTTTGTTTTCTAATAAACTAAATTCTAGTATAACATCGATTATTGAAGACAATATGTGATACTAGCTTATACCCCGAAAGCTCACTGGGTTGAAAAATCTAAGCAAAATGATTATTATTATTATTATTATTATTATTATTATTATTATTATTATTATTATTATTATTATTATTATTATTATTTTAAACAAATCTCTGTTATAAGTTATCATATTCTAATATAAAAAAGGGTAATTGGGTCGGGTATCACCTAATCCCAGGCCCGACCCAAACCCACAATTTTTTTAAAACTAATTCCAAACCTGACGCAATACATGTCGGATTACAAAAAATAGTCGTTTTTTTTCTCCGTTTTTTATATAGCACTATGGTACTCGTTGGAAAGATAATAAAACGCTCGTTAATTTGGTGTAATTTTTTTCTTTAAAAAATCTCGTATATAAAAGATATTAACGTTTAAAAGTTATGAGAGGAAAAATGAGAGAGAAAATAATAAAGTTTTAATATTTACGTTTAGTAGATTAGGTATTTAATAAATTATCTTAAATCATATTTAAACAATATTTATTCCTTTTTTTAATTGGTTTAGAGTTCTCACATCACATCCTATGTGGCATCTCTCAAAAGAGAGATTGCATAATATTATGACATGTCATTAAAAATGTTTTGGTTTATTATATACTAGACTTTTGCCCGTGTTAACACGCGGTTCAACAACTTACAATTATTTTGAGCGGTAAAACGTATAAAAAATATAGTAGAAATATTTTATTAAAATTTAAAAGCAAGCTATGAGAGGAAACATGAGAGAGAAAATAATAAAGTTTTAATATTTACATTTAGTAGATTAGGTATTTAATAAATTATCTTAAATCATATTTAAACAATATTTATTCCTTTTTTTAATTGGTTTAGAGTTCTCACATCACATCTTATGTGGCATCTCTCAAAAGAGAGATTGCATAATATTATGACATGTCATTAAAAATGTTTTGGTTTATTATATACTAGACTTTTGCCCGTGTTGACACGCGGTTCAACAACTTACAATTATTTTGAGCGGTAAAACGTATAAAAAATATAGTAGAAATATTTTATTAAAATTTAAAAGCAAGCTAGCGTTCTAGAGTTGACAAATCAATAACTATAAATAAAAGAAAGCTAATCGCCATTAGCATCAAAGGACAAAATGCATACCCAATAACAAAGCAATAAAATGTAACCAAGTACACTTATTGTTTATAATATTTCAAGAACTGTTAGGGTTAAACCAGATCCATTTTCAATATCCTAACCCAACTTGCCTTTGAATCATACTCTGCTGTCACCAACTACTCAAAACTGAGGATGTATGCTTTAATCACTTTGAAGCCACAAGAAAACATCCACTTATCTTTCTTTTTGTTTTCTTATGATTTACTCTAAATATAGCCGAAAAGTGTTTCGGGTCAACATGTTACAATAACATATAAACGTTATAATCATTTCTTTTAGTCACATGGATTCACAATATGTAAATTTGAAAATTACTAAATAGGATAACATATAGAGAAATAAATAATGAGAACAAAATAAGAAAATAAGGAGCAAGATAAAAAGTTTTATAAAATAGATACTTGTACTAAATAAGATTCAAATTGGCTTGCTTTATAGATGAAGTAGGAAAAGAATGTGATAGAGCAAAATGAGGTATTTATAAATAAAAGTCATGGCTTTTCACAATTGCTTTGCCAGACACTTGCATTTTAATTTTCACATATGTCCCTTCATGAATGTATGGCAACACTGGCGAGTGGCATTTGCAGATCCAAAGATTTTCAACCCATTCGATCCATCACTTACACACATCTGTAGGTGTCATTCAAGGTATGTCGTCTACATCGAAGATTTTTAAGCCATCTGAGTTCCGATGTATACTATGCAGATTCGGCATCAATGAACATAACCCTATTGGTTAAACTACATGCGATTTATTTTTTTGAACGACAAACTCACTATATATATAAATATATAGGCCTAGCAAGCTGCTGGAAACCCCAAAGTACATCAACACCAGAACAAACACGGCCCCAAGAGCGCTACAATAACTCGACAATATCAAAAACTAACCATTTATCCCAAGACAGTAATGATACCTTAGACCTATAAGACAACCAAGTAAAGGAGTCTTCCTTAATCAGCTCAGTCGTTCTTCTGACCGGGATGAAATTGCCTTCGAAAACTTTGACGTTCCTAGCGTTCCATAATCTCCAAACTGTCGTGGGCACAATCATACGCATAATTTTCTTCCAGATTATGCTGCCCGGACACTCCTCTAGCACCCGCACCAAGCTAGATAAAGAAGAGTAATCCTCAGGGACCTTCACTTTAATCCAGCGGAACACATTCCACCAAATACAACGTGCATAAATATAATAGGCAAGGCAGTGGTTAACTTCCTCGACACTTGTACCGCACCTGTCGCAAATAACACTTGGAATGGGAACGCCTCTGCTCGAAAGCTCCAACTTGGTAGCAATTTTATCCAATATTGCCTTCCACAGCAGCAGATCACATTTAAACGGTGCCCACTGGTTCCAAATAAACCTGAAGCATGCGCGGCCTGTTCTGTCCCCACAATCTGCAGCTCCTGTCTTAGGCATCTGACAGAGAACTCGACCCCATCCAGCAATCGGGCTGTTCTGTCCCCACAATCTGCATGAAAGACAATGTACACATGTAATCAATACAAACGAAATTAATTAAGTTCAATTATCAAGGAAAAAAACTTACAGTAACAGGCATATGAACGATGGAGACCCCATATCTGTAAAGCAAAATCTAGAAACCTTATTTTTTAGTGGGCGCCATGCTCGCTATTAATTACTATGGGTAGTGGTTGTGGCGTCGATGGTGTTGGTGGTGATGTCGACGACGATGAGTAGGTGGAGGAGACAAATGATGGTGGTACGTGGTGCTTACCCATTTAGACCCGTGTCAAGAAAACCAGTTTTATAACCTGCTGTATAATTTGAGTAGACAAATATTGACCCGTTATCTAATTTGAGTTGACCAAAACGAACACATATACAAAATTTCGGCAGAGCAAGTTGTATGAGTTCTACAATATTCATGCAAATAGTCTCATTAGATGCGGCAATATGGGCAGGTCAGGTGGGTTCGGGTAATGGATCATAATAGGTATAAAACATAACCCAAATCGACCCATTTTAACATAATATCTAAACTAAATCAAGTGATACAATACCTGAACAGATAGTATCCTTGGATATGCGGAATTATTTTCAGCAGCTTGTAGGAACTTCATGACTCCATATGGTTTTTCGTTACTGACACCAATGAATCTGATCTACACAAAGTCTTATAACCTATCATTATGTAATGTTGATTTGGTGTATAAATGATTACTAAGACTAAATGTGATGACAGGAATACCGACCTTACTAGCATCAACAGCTCTTCCTTAAGCATCAAGTTGTTCTTCGAAACTAACATGATTATATTGTCTGGCAGGATCATAATCAGTTTCTCCAAACATCGGAACATAGCTGCAAGAAATTCAGGACATGATTCAAAAATAAAAGAAGAAGAAATTATTATGAAATTATATTGATGTAGGTATTTAAAGAGTAAATATACAAACCGGTTAGGCCAGTGCACTTTATAAAGATCAATATAATCAGTCTGCGCGCGCAGCAAGATACATGAGTTCTCCAACATACAAAAATCATCGCAAAACTTCGTCGTCCACAATCCATAAATCAAAACTCCCCCGAAGGTCCCAATCCTAGCATTCGATCTTGGACCTAGATGACAGCCACAAAAAATGAGTAACATATACTGATATATGTGCCTATATAAAACCTTATCACATTGTAGTGGTTCAGAACTATTATGAGGATCTCTTTAGTTTTTGTCCAGTTTTCTTCTAAAAGATTTAAATAATCTTAAAAAATAAAATTTGAATATAAAACCAAAAGCACATAAAAAATCATAACTTTTTTCAACATGGGTTCGAGTAGTTCAAGGCGCTTAGAAGCAAATTCATGAATATTTAGATTCTTACATCTTTTTCAATAACCAAGAACAAAAAGAATATGATATGGTGGTACCCAATTAACCCATTTTAAAATGAAATCGGACTGCCGAGAAGCTGAATTTTTCTGCAGTAGTCTCTTAACTTGTTGAATGCTGAAATATTTGTTTTCACCTTCCGTCCAGCTCCATTTATATGTATTTGTAGCAGCCAACAGCAAGCCTAGCTTCTGTTCCAATATAGAAAACTCTTGATCGCACAGTAACGTCATATGGGTAACAAAAACGGCATGATTCAGAACCCAAGTCTGACCCACTCTGCACACTCGGTCAGAAACCATGCAGAATTTTTTTCTTTCCATTTCATAAAGATTGGGAAACATCACACACAACGGGTCATCTCATAACCAAGTATCCAACCAAAAACGGACCATATTACCCTTTCCAATCTCAGCTTTTAGATTAAAAATCACCGGACGCCCTTCACTTTTTAATCCGTCAATAGTATTGACAATGGTTTTCCAAACGCTTCCAACCTTGTTATTACATGGAAGCGAGTAATATCGACATCGCGCTTTATGACAAGACGACACTATCTTCTTCGATTTCAAACTGAACTTAGGTTAATTATTTTTGTAACTACCATCAGCAACAACCAGGTCAAAGAAACCCCCTGTACGCCATCATCACAACCATCACAAGCTTTTATTCTTTCACTTTAGTCTCCAAACATCTGAACTTCAGTTCCATGGAAACCCCATCTTTAACCCTTCGCTTTCCTGTTCGACTGATGCGCCTGCGTTTACAGTCCGACTTAGGTCAGTTGAAGAGAGGAAGACCTTTCGCTTGCCTTCACGTCTCCTCGCAAACAGGGTAGCTTTTCTGCCGCATAATGTTTTAAGGTTTGCATCTTTTGCCAGATTTATATGCATATACCTATATATAAATTATCTATAATCACATGAATCAAACTGACATCCTTAATTAAAAAAAGACTTATCAAAGTAATAGGTCTTAGAAAGAACGGTGGTGTTCAATTTGTTTTATACAGATTAATTTAGGATATAGAGTTACTAATTTGATGCTAAATATTCACCTTAAATTTTTAATCATTGATCTTACACTTTTGCAGGTGCAAGTCATGTAATCGTGTCTGCTCACCGGCCACTGTTCTTCTTTGGCCTCTGCTCCAGGTCAATTGAAGAGAGGAAGACCTTTCGCTTGCCTTCGTGCCTCCTCACAAATAGGGCAGCTCCTCTGCCAGCCTTGTAACCATTTATTGACCGGCATTCTTTGAAACGGTTCACCATGTTCTAAACAAAAGTTAAAATAAATTATGCTTATTTAAGATCATGTGTTTGTAACTCTGTATGCAAGTAAGTTTCTTTGACAATACTTGCAAAAGTCCATACCTATGGGTAAGAATGTGAACTCAGAAATCCTTTTCTCAAAAGCCTGAATCGTTTTGTCTTGTCCCCGATTCAGAAATGTTTCGGAACTTGTACGGACCCTGAATAAAGGATGTGAACCTGATCCAAGTAACCAATTGATACTTAAAAGATTTATTACAGAATCAACATTAACATCTACCAAAAGAAGAAAAAGAAAGTGCATACCTACTGTCTTTGGCCATCAATCCAAGGGTCGTAAAAAATCCCAATCCACCACATATCCAGCCAAGTGCTTTATACTGAAAAACAAACATAACTTCAATAACACAAAGGAATAACTGAACCCGATTCAAAACCATCCCAAATGAAATCTTACCTTTCCAACAGTGTCGCCTATACGATTGATACACGGTTCAGGAAATGGAGTTCCATTATCCCATACAAACTCATCATTCACAGGAAGCTAAGGCAGACAAATAAAATGGTTCAACATCATCAATGCCAAGTCAACAAAAATCAGCGTCCGGGTCCATCCATATCCATTCAAAAACCCTAATCAAACAATCAAGAACCATAATCAAGGAACTCCATTTAGTGAAAAAAAATCAGTGAAAAAAAAAGAGATTAAAATTAATTGAAACTTTATAAACATATATAGAAAATCAGTGAAAAAAAAGAAAGAATAAAAGATGTATGAACATCGATTTAGCGAAATAAGAATCAAAGAGAGAGTACCTTAGATTGGAGATGAAGGAGTAGCTTCAATCGCCCTTGGATTGCCTTGATTAGGGTTTAGATTGAAGGAGGCGACGATGATATTAAGTGTGATGTTATGTCTGCGTGTGTTTTTTAGGGAATTTATATTTTTGGGATTTTCGATTTAAAAAAAAATTTATAAATTATAAGATTGTGACACATGGCACAATATGATAGGAGAGAAAATTGAAGGTTCAACATGGGAGTGCCATGTGTACACATTGAGTTTTGTTTATTAGTTGTATAGATATAGATATAGATATAGATATAGATATAGATATAGATATGGTTGAAGGCCGAACCAACGTTAAAACTAACTAATGCTTTGACAGTTCAGCTTTGGACCAAAGCCCATGGGCCTTAAACATTAAACATCTAAAGCTTACTAAGAGAAGTATAAATACTTCAACTCAATTTTTATTGAGGGTTCCTGGTAAACCTCTGAACGAACCACTTCTCTCTATACTTTATCATTCAGAAACCTATAATTGTTCTTACGCAAGAGATTGGTCACAGAGAGACCTTCACTCTCCCCAATGATCTAAGCAGTCAATATCAGTGCTATATCAGTGACATAGCGGTTTTATCTTGGATATCGGTCCTAAAGGACTAACTCGGTCCAAAATATCGGTAATTATATCGGTGATGATAATATCAGCCGATATTGACTTTAGAAATCTCGGCCATATCAATGAAAATATCGGTTTCTTTGTTCTAGACACGTTTCAGATCTAGATTGGTCGTGGATGAAGAAGATAGTTGACTGACCATTATGGTTTACACTTTACAGAGATGTGGATGAAGAAAATACCTAGCAGTAACTATGGAGCCCTTGGCAGTCAGGAAAAGTATCAGGGATGGAGAAGATGATGGAGGCGCAGTAAAGGTTTAAGGTTTCATAGGAATGGAGAATATGATGGAGGCACATGAGGTTTAGGATTTTAAACATGTAACATTTGCACGTTTTCTAATTTTATCGTAATTTCATTTTAGTCCTCCTATTACGATCTTTTGGAATTTCAAATAAAACTTATGTTGTATTATTTCGTTAGCTCTTATTTATACACGTTTTACGTCGGAAAACGTCAAGTTTTACGATAAAAAAATATAAAAACTTAAAATGTTGGTAAAATTTATGAAAGAAAAAAAAATATTTTTAAAGTGTTAAAAAGTTTTTGGTCAGAAATATTTAATTTTGGTTAAGTTTTATAAGAAGTTAAGGGACTAAACTAACCAAACTAACTAGAGGGATCAAAATTGTCATGTTTCAAAGCTAAAAAAAAAAAAAAAATTCGAACTGGTACTGTAGCAGTTTTCCGGCAGCCGGAAAAACCCACTCCGGCGAGTCGTTTTTGTGTTTTTTTTGGCGTTTTCACTCAAAATTAATTATATGTTTACGTTTCTTTAGTCAAAACCATTGAATTCCTTCATCATAAAGGTCTTTAAACGCGTTTTAAATCACTATTCATTTTGGGTCTTGATAAGTAACCGCCAGAATCTTAAAAGCTTGAAGAAACGCATTATTACTGGACCATTATATAAATCAAATGTAGCTTTAGAATCCTTTGCTCATTTCCTTTAAAACCCACTAAAAAACCCCAAGTAAAAACGTCTAGAAAAGCTCCAATTCGTGTCTTTTGTCGCGCCTTTGAAGCTTTATTTCCGACCAAAATAGACATTGTAAGCTCTTGTTTTTAGTGCCATATTACTCCTTTAATTGTGTTCTTTGAAAGCCCTCTTGATTCAGGGTCTAAACATTACGAATTGAATGGGCTTTGAAATCTAGGGTTAGGGTTAAAGATTTTGGGAAGAAGATGAAGTCTAAGGTTTATATAAAAATATTTCTGTTGAATCTTATTAACAAACTAGTGCTTTGGTCTAGTGGTTGGGGTGTGGGTGTTGGTACAATGACTGCACAGGTTCGAGTCCCTCCAGCCACGCTTTTTTTTTTCTTTCTTTTTGCTTCTTTTTTTTATTGTTTCTATCTATTTATAATTATATATATATATATTAGTTAAAACCTTATAATATTTCTAGTAAATTCATTTTTACTCTAAAAATTATGAAAATTTAGGTGAAACATCTTGACACCCTAAAGAAAATTATCATATTTTTATCTTCTGAAAAATATAATATTTTCCTATTTTTCTTGAGTTAATTATTTTTAATCATAATTAAATGATTAAAAATTCATTTTAAGTGATTTTAACCTCAAATTTTCTGGAGATTTATTTTTATGTATAATAAACTGAAATAAAATGTAATTTCTTAGAAAATGATTATTTTTGTTATTTTTACTATTTTTAATTAATAAAACACTATTTAAACTCATTAAATATGTTTTAAATGTAAATAAATTAAGAGAAACTATGGAAATATAATTTTCAGTACTTCACATCATAGAATAATTATTTTTCATAAAAATATCATTTTTGGATCATATCTCGTATTATTTATTCTATTTATATTTAATTTAGATATAATAAATTGTTTAATTAAATATAAATCATAAAATCTATTTCGTGGATATTTTTCTATAAAATAGAAAATGTTTCTAAGTGGGGAATACGTAAGTGTTTTAGTCGCTTATTTAATTAATCGTTATATATTTATTTCAAAACTATTGTTTAAGTTATTATCAATAACTTCATCTTCCCTACACAAGTCTAGTAAACCCTAATGCCTTAGATTTTGGTTGCCTTAGACTTTTAAGTTATTTTCCTCATTAGTATTCTATTAAATATAGGTTGAGTTCTTCGGAATTCTAAATCCTGTACGACGAACATTCGTGGAGTTTATACTTAGCGAAACTGTGAGTATATCTTTCACCTTTTTACTATTTACTCTTTTGGGGTGATTCATGTACCATTATTATTAAACTTACGTATATTATTTACAAAGCAATGTGCTCTTTGATATGTTTTGTGTGAATTGTATGAACGATTTGTCAAAGTCATTAACCTTTGGGCCGCACCTAACAAAGAGTAGTACTACGAGTTATATCCGTTGGTTGACTTACGTGAACGAGTTATGTCCTTGGTCATTGTTATGGTTTTTCTTGAACGATGTGTAAACGATTATTGAACGATGTGAGGCTTGATTTTGACCCTTTTACATATTACAAACATCAAGGCACATAAATTGCAAATTACTGTTTGAACAAAAATGGATATACTCACCAATGCATTATATGTGTTGACAAATTATTTTGTACATGTTTCAGGTGAAGTTTGATCTTGCATGCTATTCACGCTTAGGCTCGACCTAGTGCTTAAATAAAAGTTGAACATTTATTATTTATGTTTGAGATTTCTATTAAGACTCTTTGTATTTCGTTTTGAATAATGGAAGTTACTTGCTATTATTATTTACAATTTAGTCCATGTGCTATTGAACAATCGTCACTACGTGACACCTCGATGTTTCCGCCATCGGTTGGGGTGTTACAGATTGGTATCAGAGCCATGGTTATAGGGAATTAGGTTATTAGTAAATGCTTTTGACCTAGACTATAACTAAGCTACCCTTTATATGCTTTCTTTTATCCTCATATTTCTTTAGATAGATTTTCTCCTTTTACTTTTCATTATACTCGAAGAAGATTTTATTCTACAAATGGAATGAAAACACCAAGTTAGGAGTGATATCCATACCTTGGTGAATAGTTTCACTCTTTATATGTTTTATTTATTTATTTATCTTGGAATATTTTTCTTTCGAGATAGGAGGCGTCCAAATCTCAAGGAATCTATCCCTCCAAAAGAAACTTAATCACTAAGCTAGGAGTGATATCCTTATCTTAGTGATCAGTTTCACTCCATATTTTTTTTTTACTTTTGAAGTATATCTTGAGTTAGGAGTGAAATCCACATCTCAATAATATATTTCCACATCTCAAGTTCCGCTAGAGTTTTGAAATTTATTTGTGACGGGGCACGTGCAATCTGGAAGGGTGAGTGCCTGTATTCTGAGTTTTCTATCTAGGCCTGGCATTTCGCATAAATCCCAATCAGACGAGGGACCCGTATGCCGACCTGGGAACTCTCGGGATGAGCATTCACTTATAGGCTAAAGTACGCCCCCACAAGTCACTAATAATATTTCAATTACTTTAGTTAGTCACCAGTTTCCTTGGAAACAATCCTAATAACTTATTTTTATTCTTGTTATTGTTTTCTTTTCATTTGAAGTCTTATCATGATTTTCTTTATGACATTCATAATTTTTCTTATATCAATTTATAATCACTATATCTCATGTTATGTGTTACTTGTCTTGATATAAACTATGACATTTCCAAGATTGTTGGAAACAAATCTCATAATTATTGTTGCACTTTTGTAGATGTCTGATCGTGAATCTCGTAAGAGAGCCTCGAAGCGTCAGGCTAAACTGAAATCTGATCGTCGTATCGCGTCCATGCTTGATGATAAGTTGGAAACGCTTGTTCCTAACATCATTAATGCTATTCTCCCAAACCTTAACCCAAACGGTAGCTCAAATGGGAACTCAAACGGGAATGCGGGTGGAAATGGTGGAACCACAGAGAATAAATGCACTTTCAAGCACTTCAACTCTTGCCATCCCAACAAGTTAATGGCACTGAGGGAGCCACTGGGTTACTCGAATGGTTCGAAAGTATGGAGAATACTTTCATTAATAGCGACTGTCCTGACAACCTGCGTGTTCGTCATGCCTCGAGTGTTCTTCAAAAGAGGGCACTCACTTGGTGGAATGGTGAATAACACGCTTGAGGGATGGAAGCTGCTTTGGCTATGTCTTGGGACGATTTCAAAATTGCCATGACTACTGAGTTTTGTCCTCGTAATGAGATGAAGAAACTGGAGGATGAGTTTTATCACCTCAAGCAGGATAGTGGAAAACAACGTTCCCTACAACAACCGTTACCATGAGTTGAGCTTACTGATTCCTCGTATGGTAACCCCGGTATCCTTGGCTATTGAGAAGTATATTGAGGGACTGCCACCTCAGATCCATGATTCGGTTATGGAAAGCAAGCCTGCTATTATAGAGGATGCCATTCGCCTCGCAGCATCTCTTACTGACAAGCATGTCAAGGATGGTACTCTAACTCGTATAGGTACTAAAAGGCCTACTGAAACCACTTCAAACCCTGCTATCACTGAACCTTCCCAAGAAAACTCTGCCTCTGCCTCTAGTTCCAATAAGAAACGAAAAGGTGGAAACCAAAACTATGCTGTTGTTGCACCTCTTAACCAGGTTCCTGTTGCAAACCCACCTGCTGCACCCCAAACTCAAAAGGTTCAAGGGAACTATGCAGGTGTGCACCCTAAGTGCACCACATGCAACTCTCACCACCCTACCAACCGACCCTGCTGGAAATGTGACACGTGTGGTCGACTGGGTCATACCACCCCTTTCTATCGTGTTGCTAATCGACCCGTGACTAACCTACAGACTGCTACCCAAAACCAGGGAGCTGGTCAACCCAGAGTTTGCTACGCTTGTGGTGATCCTGACCATATGCAAAATAGATGCCCTCATCTCACGGCTTTTATCCAGGCCCGTCAACAAAACCCAGCAGCCCCAGCAGCCCTGGCAGTTCCAGCAATTCAAGCAGCTCCAGCTCATGGTGGTGCTTTCAACATCAATGCTAACCAAGATCAAGCTACCAACGACGTTGTCAATGGTACATTTCTTATTACTAACTTATGTACTTCGATTTTTGTTTATACCGGTGCGGATAGGAGTTTTGTCTCGTTAGAAATTGAACCTTGCTTGCTCGTATTTGCCCTCACATTACTCATCCTTTTACTATGGAGGTTGCTAATGACAATCTTATTCTTATAAAATCTGTGATCCATAATTGCACGTTGAACCTAAACGATTATAACTTTTCTGTAGATCTTATACCCGTTTTTAGGAACCTTATGAATAGAGTTGTAAACCTTTCTTGGATCAATTCGTAATTGTTTTCATCGATAATATCCTCATATATTCCAAAACCAGAAACCTTCACTTAAAGTAATTTCGGGGCGAAATTTTCTAAAGTAGGGGAGACTGTACATTTGCACGTTTTCTAATTTTATCGTAATTTCATTTTAGTCCTCCTATTACGATCTTTTGGAATTTCAAATAAAACTTATGTTATATTATTTCGTTAGCTCTTATTTATACACGTTTTACGTCGGAAAACGTCAAGTTTTACGATAAAAAAAATATAAAAACTTAAAATGTTGGTAAAATTTATGAAAGAAAAAAAATATATTTTTAAAGTGTTAAAAAGTTTTTGGTTAGAAATATTTAATTTTGGTTAAGTTTTATAAGAAGTTAAGGGACTAAACTAACCAAACTAACTAGAGGAATCAAAATTGTCATGTTTCAAAGCTAAAAAAAAAAAAAATTCGAACTGGTACTGTAGCAGTTTTCCGGCAGCCGGAAAAACCCACTCCGGCGAGTCGTTTTTGTGTTTTTTTTGGCGTTTTCACTCAAAATTAATTATATGTTTACGTTTCTTTAGTCAAAACCATTGAATTCCTTCATCATAAAGGTCCTGAAAACGCGTTTTAAATCACTATTAATTTCGGGTCTTGATAAGTAACCGCGGGAATCTTAAAAGCTTGAAGAAACGCATTATTACAGGACCATAATATAAATCAAACGTAGCTTTAGAATCCTTTGCTCATTTCCTTCAAAACCCACTAAAAAACCCCAAGTAAAAACGTCTAGAAAAGCTCAAATTCGTGTCTTTTGTCGCGCCTTTGAAGCTTTATATCCGACCAAAATAGACATTGTAAGCTCTTGTTTTTAGTGCCATGTTACTCCTTTAATCGTGTTCTTTGAAAGCCCTCTTGATTCAGGGTCTAAACATTACGAATTGAATGGGCTTTGAAATCTAGGGTTAGGGTTAAAGATTTGGGGAAGAAGATGAAGTCTAAGGTTTATATAAAAACATTTCTGTTGAATCTTATTAACAAACTAGTGCTTTGGTCTAGTGGTTGGGGTGTGGGTGTTGGTACACTGACTGCACAGGTTCGAGTCCCTCTAGCCACGCTTTTTTTTCTTTCTTTTTGCTTCTTTTTTTACTGTTTCTATCTATTTATAATTATATATATATATATATATATATATATATATATATATATATATTAGTTAAAACCTTATAATATTTCTAGTCAATTCATTTTTACTCTAAAAATTATGAAAATTTAGGTGAAACATCTTGACACCCTAAAGAAAATTATCATATTTTATCTTCTGAAAATATATTATTTTCCTATTTTTCTTGAGTTAATTTGATTTAATCATAATTAAATGATTAAAAATTCATTTTAAGTGATTTTAACCTCAATTTTTTTGGAGATTTATTTTTATGTATAATAAACTGTAATAAAATGTAATTTCTCAGAAAATGATTATTTTTGTTATATTTACTATTTTTAATCAATAAAAAACTATTTAAACTCATTAAATATGTTTTAAATGTAAATAAATTAAGAGAAACTATGGAAATATTATTTTCAGTACTTCACATCATAAAATAATTATTTTTCATAAAAATATCATTTTTGGATCATATCTCGTATTATTTATTCTATTTATATTTAAGTTAGATATAATAAATTGTTTAATTAAATATAAATCATAAAATCTATTTCGTGGATATTTTTCTATAAAATAGAAAATGTTTCTAAATGGGGAATACATAAGTGTTTTAGTCGCTTATTTAACTAATCGTTATATATTTATTTCAAAACTATTGTTCAAATTATTATCAATAACTTCATCTTCCCTACACAAGTCTAGTAAACCCCAATGCCTTAGATTTTGGTTGCCTTAGACTTTTAAGTTATTTTCCTCATTAGTATTCTATTAAATATAGGTTGAGTTCTTCAGAATTCTAAATCCTGTACGACGAACTTTCGTGGAGTTTATACTTAGCGAAACTGTGAGTATATCTTTCACCTTTTTACTATTTACTCTTTTGGGGTGATTCATGTACCATTATTATTAAACTTACGTATATTATTTACAAAGCAATGTGCTCTTTGATATGTTTTGTGTGAATTGTATGAACGATTTGTCAAAGTCATTAACCTTTGGGCCGCACATAACAAAGAGTAGTACTACGAGTTATATCCGTTGGTTGACTTACGTGAACGAGTTATGTCCTTGGTCATTGTTATGGTTTTTCTTGAACGATGTGTAAACGATTATTGAACGATGTGAGGCTTGATTTTGACCCTTTTACATATTACAAACTTCAAGGCATATAAATTGCAAATTACTGTTTGAACGAAAATGGATATACTCACCAATGCATTATATGTGTTGACAAATTATTTTGTACATGTTTCAGGTGAAGTTTGATCTTGCATGCTTTTCACGCTTAGGCTCGACCTAGTGCTTAAATAAAAGTTGAACATTTATTATCTATGTTTGAGATTCCTATTAAGACTCTTTGTATTTCGTTTTGAATAATGGAAGTTACTTGCTTTTATTATTTACAATTTAGTCCATGTGCTATTGAACAATTGTCACTACGTGACACCTCGATGTTTTCGCTATCGGTTGGGGTGTTACAAAACATGACCTCTTTATTTTCTAAGAAACTTACATTATGACCCCTAAACTTTAAATATTATCATATCTAACCTAAATCTATTCTCACATGTCTAGTTTAGGTGTAAAAATTTAAAATTTTAACATATTAACTCCTTATCTTTAATATATATATATATATATATATATATATATATATATATAGGGTAGGGATCATACGAGAACCAACTTTAGGGAGAGAACCAAGAAACCAATGTGAACAAGGGGCAATTTTGTAAATATGTCATTAAATTAAAAAATAATACATTGGCAGACATGAAGGGGCATAGAACCTAACCCTAGTTCTTAACATCAATTCATAACAATCCAGCTTACATCGATTGCATTATGACGATGATCAAGAAACAATCATTCGAAAAGAAAATTAATCGACGGTAGGAGGCATTTCCTCAATGAACGGGTTAAGATTCTGATTATCCCTCTCTTATATCCTCAGCGATCAAAGAAACAATCATTCGAATTGATATTTGGTCGACGGTAAGAGGAATTTCCTCAGTGAACGGGCTAGGATTCTGATACTCGGTGTATTATGTATATTTCGACCAGGTTACCATATATTATTGTTCGATTTTTTTTAATTTGATTTATTAGGTTATCAGGTTTGTGTTGTTGAAGTTGATACGATTGATTGTGCTCCATCATAAATCTGATTATATTGTCTTTGCAACACGCTGTATGTGTATTTTGTGATTTTGTTCTCGTTTTTATATAAAATTAGGTTAATAGTTTTGCCTAATATTGTCATTTATATATCTGATTATAATGTGAATTATAACATACTATATGTAATATAAGTAATATTTTAATTTGTTATCGTTTGTTTAATTAGCATTTTAGGTTTGTGTTGTTGATGGTTGTAGATATAGTGATGCTTCATATTGTGATGTGCATATTTTATATTGTAATGATAAAATTATTGTTAATGCACACATGTGCATTACGATTGGATTATTGGTTATTAATAGGGACATTTATTATAATGCACATGTGCATATACAATGTAGTAATGAAAAAAAATAATGTTAAAACACATGTATATTAAGTTTGAAATTTTAGTTTTCGAGGTTTGGAAAATCAAGAAACTTTTTGGTGTCAGCAGGAACATCACGAATGGGTTAAAAGTTAAATGGAAAGGGTGGACTCCTCTCAAATGCAAGCTGCTGATTTGGAGAGCTGGTTTAAATCACTTGCCTACGAAAGATCAACTGCAGAAAAGAGGGATAGCGCTGCCTGACCCGTATTGCCCGCTCTGTAATACAGTGATGGAGTCGGCTATTCACCTGTCTATAGGCTGTATTTTTGCTGCAGAAGTCTGGTTTCGTATCGGGTCGTGGTGTAGGCTGCAGAATATGTTAATTTTTGACGTCAGCGATCTGGTTCTATTTGCGGACAACACGTCTTTGGCTGTGGATCAGAAGAACCTGCTGGGGGGCATTATATATACTACTATGCGGTGTTTATGGAACGAGCGGAACTCCAAAGTTTTCTCTAATAAATGCCGGAGAGCTATTGAAGTTGTGGAATATGTTAAGTCGATTTCTTTCTTTTGGGTTAGACATAGATCGAAGATGAAAGTTAAATGTTGGTTTGATTTGTGTATTTATCCCCTAGGCTTGATGTAAGATCGTTTTTGCGCTCTTGGGTCTTCTCTTTGAAGACTCTTGTGGCGGTTTTTGGTTAATGAAATTTAATTTCCAAAAAAAAAAAAGTTTTTTATGTGTTATTATATGAAGATGGTGGGGAAAAAGTTAAAAATGGTAACTTTTGTGTTTAAATTGAGGGAGAAAGAGTAAAAAAACTGGCAGATGCAATGATGGATGATGACATAATCATTCAAAAGGATGTTAATAAAGGTTGTTAATATCTATTTAAGTCTTTCAGAAAGATATGTAATTGTGCATATATGTATATTGTCCGTGTTAACTGATAAATGTTATTTGATTAAACACATGAACTATCTGGTCTGCATGTGTAGAATCATAAGGGATCATACAAACGAGGTTGAGTAAGCGAAAACATAATGAAAAAGTGAACAAAAGATGGTATATCTTTTGCACAATGTTTAACATAAAGTTGAATATGCACATGTGCATAATTGTGGATGAACATAATATAATGTGTGTTTTGACAAATGTATATGCATAATCAAATTATAAAGGAAAAATCTTCAAAAAAAAGTTGAATCGGTGGCAGTATCGTCAAGTAAAAAAGAAGCTTATAAAAAGGACAAGTGATGATCAATGAGTACACGATTCACGCCACATCAGCTTTGAATGGGGAACAACAAACTGTCATATAGACAAAAAGAAGTGGTTATGAGAATGGGGTTTGGAAGTATGTTGCAACTACAAACATATGGTTTACTAAAAAAAGTTGGCACACTATGTTGCCAATAATTTTGTAGGTAGTTGGTCGGTGGTAAAATAGTTGGTTGGTATTAAGGATATTGCTGTTATCGTTTTGTTTTGGTGTGTTGATGCGTTTGACAGAAAATTTGTGTAGTTGAATGATGAAAACATGTGTGTACAACAAAGTTTGTTAGTTAGATGATGTTGAATGCAAATATGTATATTTTTTGTTGGTATTATATGGTAGTTGACGGGTTAATTATGTTGGTAATTTTTTTTGTGTTTTTAGCATACGTAAATGGGTATAATAAGGAGATTATCATATGCACATGTGCATAGTTATAATTAATGCACATTATAGGGAATGCATGTATTGAAGTGATACAAAGGATTTTTGTTGAAATGTAATAATGCATAGGAAGGTAACACACATGTGCATAAATATTAATAATGCACATGATGGGTAATGCACATATGCATATGTGCATATGGTGAAGGTTTATGTCAAATGAATAATGTATGTATGGTTAATGTATTAGTCATAATAAATGTTTATGGGTTGTATAGTAAATTGACATATACACGTGTGGAGGAGTATAAATATTGAACATGTTGGGTAATGCACATGTCCATACGTTAAAAAATAACACGACGGTATATGTATTATGATTCAAAATAGTATACATATGGAAATTGTATTATTGTTTAAAAGGTACACTGTTTGAAATGATATACACACGAGTAATGTATAATGAGTGTTAAATGTTTGGGTGATGTCAAGAATTTAGCATATGCACATGTGCATAAATACAAATAGTGCACATGTTGGGCAATGCACATGCGTGTAGGTTGAAACATTTAACAGTTATACATCATAGATATGAAATAATAAAGATATGTATGAAATATGTAATGGAAAGGTTTTTTAAAGTAAATAATACAAAAACTGATTCTAACACAAATTATAATCAAATTGAGCAATATTCATAAAACTTTTTTACATCAAATAATGGATGTTTAAGAATGACTTGGAGCATTACGACGTCTGGATGAACGTCTAGGTGGTTGTTCATGGTCAACCATGTATGAAAGGCTCTCAATATCATCATAAGTATCCTCAGTAGTATTAGTATTTAGATAATCATCATCAATGTCATTATCATCATCATTCAAATCGGCGTCTTCTTTTGAGCATATTATGTATCGATGTGTCAGACATTTGATGGAATTGTCCCTTTTCTTGTTCATCAGTATGCCGATACGGGTGGAATATCCAGCTGTTGTCACAAATGTGTTGTACATAATTACAATGTCGTCCCAAATGGTCAAATGTACTATCTACAACTGGTGTGTATTCAGCTTCAACATTGGGTATCAAATATGATGTGCCATCATGTGTAGCATAAACAAAAGATTTTAATTTTCCTGTGTAGTAGAAAATAAGATAAAAGTGATAATTATTAAGTTAGGTTGTATTATGTGGTATTAAAGCTTGTATGCACATGTGCATTAATAAAAAAAACCGCAAATTGGGTTTTGCACTTGTGCATATATATAGTTTTGTATTATGGTTGTAATTTAGTATTATATTTGGTATTATCTTACATATACGTATCTGTATGTGTGCGTTGTAACCGACTAAACGATTTAATACCTTTGGTTTCAGATCGTATGAACTGCATATGTTCGGAAACTCATGTATATGTTGTTACGGTTGGTGAAGAAGTAGTATAATATGTGACTAATGGTTCATAAACACTTTTGATAGCTAATGTATAAATGGATTCTGTAGACATCGATTGTATAATAAGAATATCATGTTTATTTCCGTCTCTATTCGATGTAGTGCCTTCAATATGATTAGTTACTTTAATATCATTGGTAGTTGGAAAAGGATCAACCTGATATGAATGGGAAGATGCCACACCTGCAAAACGTCATGGTGTTAAGATGGTGATGAGGTGGTAGCACAGTGAAGACGCGGTGGTGATATGGAGGTGTTAGGGTTTACAGGAAGGTGAAGATGCAGTGCTTGTATGGAGGTGTTAGGGTTTACAGGATGGTGAAGAAGAAGAAGAAGAAGAAGAAGAGGAGGAGGAGGAGGAGGAGGAAGAAGAAGAGGAAGAAGAGGAAGAAGGAGGAGGAGGAGGAGGAGGAGGAGGAGGAAGAAGAAGAAGAAGAAGGCCATGTTTTTTTTGGTTCTAATTACAAAAATACCCCATGTTCACATTGGTTCTTTGGTTCTCTCCCTAAGTGGTGGTTCTCAAATGATCCAAATCCTATATATATAGGTAGAGGTTTGGATACAAAGACCTCTTTGTGTGGAGAAGGGTAAGATATAGAGTAATAGGTAATAGAGTGAATTGGATCGAATGTACTATTCTCATTATTCACAGAAGATTATATAACGGTTACAACATTATGTGACACCAGTCGAAATCACAGGTCATATCCGTACACTTAGCTACATGTTTACAGTGTGCATAGCATTACATGTTGACATTTGCATCATAGTTGGGCCATACAGGGTTCCAACGGGTTAATATCAAGGCATACAGTCTAACAGTTGACCCAATAGTTAGTTCAAGGCCTTAGTTAGCCCAATATTTCATGCTAGACTATAGGAGTTCCATGCACAATCCTAATAGTGAGAAATCCATGCAACTGAACTGTGGCACCCGTCGAAATCACAAGTCATATATGTACATCTAACTACACGTGAATACATTGTGCATAACATTCCATGTCATCTATTCTGTCGTAATTGGATCATACAGGGTTCCAACGAGACAATCCCAAGACATGCAGTCTAACAGTAGACACATTAGTTAGTACAAGGCCTCAGTTAGTTAAATATGCCTTACTAGACTATAGGAAATTGTTGGGTCTGCTGACCTGGAGAAGAACAGATGATTGAAAAGCCAAAATATGCTAACAGTTGATTCCACAAATAAACAGTCTTTACAACATATTCTTCTTAAAAGACTACTGACCCTAACAACTGTTCCATCCAAACAACTGTTGTTACAACTGCTGATACAAAGGACTGCTAGAGAACAACTGATATAGAACAACTGCTGACCAAAGGTTAGATGAAGAAACAACTGCTGATCAAGTACTGAAGATTAAAGGTTTGTTGGAGTCAATAGCACTTAGACTCCAACAGATGTTGCAAGACCATCAGAGTTTTCCCTTAGCAGTAGCTTACTTTAACAGTGCTTTGTAATATAACAGTAGTTTGTATAGGGCAGATGTTTAATGTTGTTATTCTGTTAGAGGTCACTATCTTAGGTGACGTCAGCACAGGTCACCAGTGGTTTAGGTTTGTCTATAAATAGAACAGTGCTTGTACTGTTCTATTATATCACACACAAACATTCTCTCAGACAAACAATCACTGTGTGATCAGGCTGAGGGGGAGTATTTGTACTGATTGTAATCTTTCAATAAATGAAAGCATTTGATCATTGATAACAATTATTCCTGTTGTTTTGATTATAGTTTATTATTACGCTGCACTTTCCATATATATACTTACATCATTCATTTCTCATCTTATTCTAAATACATCAAAACAATCAAACTCAGATCCTAACAATTGGTATCAGAGCTTGGTCAATTAAATTTGATCTAACAAATCAATTTAATATAAACAGACCAGCTCACAATTATTGATATCGTTTGTCTGTTGGATTGAAAACATAGTAATAGTTTAATTTCGTATCAACCGTTTTTAAACAAACTTTGTTTTTTCAAAAATCAGAGAATGGCTTCAATCAATCACGATCCACATAACACTGGCACGAACAACAAGCCACCGATGCTTGTCAGATCTGAATACAATATCTGGCAACGTCGGATTAGCCATGTTCTAGCTCAACAGAACACTGGGTGTTGGAAGTCGGTTATCTTCGGACCACATGTTCTGATGGTGCCGAGTACTGAAGATCCCAAGGTTCAGGAGCCAAAGAAACTTGAAAACTACTCCGACCAGGATTTTCAGAGAATTGAGTTAGATGCTAAGGCCTTCAGTATTGTGGCCATGGCTCTACCCAATGATATATATGCTGGGCTGTTACACTGTAACAACGCAAAGGAGTTGTGGGATGCACTGAAAGAACAATTTGGTGGGACTGAAGAGGTTATTGAAAACAATCGTGAAATACTTAACCAACAATATGAAACATCCAGTCATGTCAAGGGAGAGTCATTAACTCAACAATTTGAGAGGTTTAATTGTCTCATTAGTGAACTAAAACTGGTTGGTCTTACTTACCCCCATTCAACTTTGAACCATAGGTTTTTAAGATCATTACCAGACAAATGGGACACTATTGCTATTGTTATGAGAAACTCAATTGGATTTAAGGACCTATCACTGACCCAGCTTCATGGTAAGCTCTTGACCTATGAGAGAGAGCTTAACCAGAAAAAGAAGCTCCAGGACTCTGGAAAAGTGTCTGATGACTATGTATTTGGGAATACAACACTTTTGGGTCATGATGAGGTGCCTGGAAATACTAAGGATCAGAGTTATGATCATTTCATTGACATAACTTCAGGTTTTAACTCAGGTTTTAACTCTGATTCTTATTCACCAAACTATGCTTTCACAGCAAGTGGTGGTGATATCCAGGCATCTGATAACATATCCTTTGAGTATGATGACCTGAAATACTTTGACCCTGATGATTTGGAGGAAATGGACATTATGCACCAATTGGCCCTTCTTAGTGTAAGAACTAACAATTTTTATAAGAAAACTGGGAGAAGGTTTCCAGGGTTAACTGGCAGATCAAAGGTTGGGTTGGATAAATCAAAGATAAAGTGTTATAAATGTCATAGACTTGGTCATTTTGCTAGGGAATGTAGGAGTCAACATGGTACACCTATAATTACCTATCCAAATCAAAGACCTCAGACTAACACTTATCAAAATTCCTATAATACCCCTGGACCAAATGTGCAAAACACTGCTCATTTTGCACAGTCCTCAAACACTGTTCCTATGCAGTATGTCCAAACCACTGTTCCTCAGATCCACTATGTGCAAACACCTGTTGCTCAAGCACCTGTGCAAACGACTGTTGCTCCATCCTCTGCTCCTGTAGAGACCAGTCAACAGAGCTTCTTTACACAAGGCTTTGTTGATTGGAGCAGTCTACCAGATGAGTTAACAGATGAAAATTTTGCATTAGTTGCCAAAGCTGAAAATGAACCAGAAAACTTTTGTTTCATGGCTATGGTAGAAGAGGTTGAATCTGAGGAGGTGGTGACTGAATCTAATGTTGTGACTGATGATGTTGTTGACGAAGTTGTTATAGGAGAAAAACCTGAAGAAGAGATTGTGAACCTCTCAGATCCCTAGGGCGCATCTGATGATTGTGAGTGCAAGTGTGATTGTGAATTGATGGCTGCTGCTAAGGTATCTCCTTAAATTCTTAAGGATTTATGTTCTGACAGATGTGTGATAGCATTTGCTAACATCAAAGAGGTGAATGAAAACCTTAGAAAGAAAATTTTAGATGATGAAGTTAAATTTGAGAAACTTTCAAAAGAATTAAAAACAAGTTTAACTGAAAAAGAATCTGAAATAAGCAGCTTAAAACATGAAGCAACAATAACCAAAGACCAGCTCCAAACTATGATAACAAAATATCAGAGTTGTAAAAGTGAGCTTGAGTCCACCCAAGTTGAATGTGAGAAATGGGTGGAATCATGTAGAGGATTTGAAATGCTACTCAACAAACAAACCAAAAGTCATGTGAAATTTGGTTTTGGTTTTGAAACCACTGCTCCAGCTTTTGAAAACACTGACAAAAGGGATCAAAAGTCTGTTGAGATAGTACCAACAAACTTGCAGGGTCAAGAGATTAAAATCACTGAACCA
The DNA here is from genome assembly GCA_028751855.1 of Ambrosia trifida. Taxonomy (NCBI): domain Eukaryota; kingdom Viridiplantae; phylum Streptophyta; class Magnoliopsida; order Asterales; family Asteraceae; genus Ambrosia; species Ambrosia trifida. The sequence continues at coordinate 67,684,659 of CM054130.1, forward strand.
AATGGTAAGAATATTGTTCTAGAAAAATCAGAAGGTTCCTCATCATTTACTGAACTTGAAAAGTATGAATTTAAACCTACTTGGTCTGATGAGTGTGGTACTCTTGAGAATTTCAAACCTGTTGATTTTAAAACACCTGAAGGAAAGACAGCTCCTCAAGAAAAAGTCATTCCCTTGAAAAACCTTCCAGCAGATGCTCAAACATCTGCTGAAAAGAAGGCTGAAAAAGGGAAGAAGAAAGAAAAGACTGTCCACTTGTTCTGTGATTTCTGTGAAAAGAAGAATCATGTCACTAAAGACTGTTTTCTTCTAAAAGCATATGACATTAACAAAGGAACAAGTGTATGTGATTCCAAAGCCACATGTTCAATATGTGGGAAAAAGAATCACAAAACCAAAGAGTGCTTATATCTTAAAAATTTTGATGTGAAAATACAAGAATACAAAGCTAAAACTCTTGCAAATCCTGGGGTAAGTACTTCAAAAGGAAAGCCCAAACAGACCTTCACTCATGTCCAAACATCTGTTACTAAAAGTTTTGAAACATCTACTCCTAGGGATGTCCAAGTAACAGATGCTCCACCCACAAGCAAATACCCAAGAGGATATGGACAACCACCATGTCATAGTTTGTCACATGTTTATGAGGAGCCAAAAAGACCCTCTAAACCAAGAGTGAACAGAAATCCCTATGGGTATTATCATCTGTCTGGAAGTGATCAAACAACTGTTGCTCCAAGTGTTGACATTCAAGCACTGGCAAATGGTCAGCAGCAGTTGTTGAACTTGATTCAAAAATTAGTTCAAACCACTGATCATCTTCCAAAGCTTGAGTCTGAAAAGTCTGAGGACCCATCCAAAGCCAACTAGGCTTTGGACACTCACCAAAACTAATCCATTACTGTTGTGCAGGGAGCTTCTGCTTGTTTAGATAGTCTTTGGTATGTAGATAGTGGAGGCTCCAGGCACATGACAAGATGTAGAGCCCTTCTTCTGGACTTCTTAGCTCATGGAGGGGGTAATATATCCTTTGGTAATGATTCAAAAGGTAAGGTGTTGGGGTCAGGGACTGTACAAGCTGGGAAACTCAAATTTGAAAATGTCAATCTAATTGATAATCTCAAGTTTAATCTTCTGAGTGTTTCACAAATGAGTGACAGAGGTTATGGCTCATTCTTCACAAAGAAAACTTGCAAGATTATTGGGCCAGAAGTGGTGAAAAAGATTGGTACCATCATTGCTGAGAGCAAAGCACAACTTGTTGCTCATAGAAGTGGCAATGTGTATGTTGTTGATATGTTAAAGGACAATCCTATTGTAAATGTCTGTTTGTATTCTGCTGCCTCCACAAAGGAGACAGAATTGTGGCATAGGAGACTGGGTCATACCAATCTTAACACTATCAACACACTCTCTAAACAAAGTCTTGTCAGAGGCTTACCATCTAAAGAATTCAAATGTGATGAGCATTGTGTTTCATGTTTAAAAGGGAAACAACATAAAAGCTCTTACAAATCCATTGATGAGTCCAAAACCAGTCAATGTCTACAATTGTTGCACATGGACTTGTTTGGCCCTGTTAAAATCATGAGTCTAAGAAGAAAAAGATTTTGTCTTGTCATAGTTGATGATTTTTCTAGGTTTACATGGACTTACTTTTTACATTCTAAGGATGAGACTGCAGGTATATTGAAGGACTTTGTCACCAAAGTTGAAAAACAATATGACTTGTCAGTAAAAGTCTTCAGGAGTGACAATGGAACAGAGTTTAAAAATAAGGAGTTGGATGATTTCTGTATGTCAAAAGGGATTGTGAGGCAGTACAGCATCCCAAGAACACCAGAGCAAAATGGGGTGGTTGAAAGGAAAAATAGAACTCTTATAGAAGCTGCAAGAACCATGCTAGCAGATTCTGGTTTGCCATTGTTCTTCTGGGCAGAAGCTGTAAACACTGTTTGCTATGTTCAAAACACAGTTTTGATCAACCCTAGACATCAAAAAACTGCTTATGAAATTTTGTTCAAAATCAAACCATTAATTTCATTTTTCAAAATCTTTGGCTGCCCATGTTTCATCTTAAATCTCAAAGATTCCATTTCAAAATTTGCAGCCAAAGTAGATTGTGGTTATTTTCTGGGATATTCTTCTACTGTCAAGGCTTATAAAGTGTTTAACACAAAGACCAAGACAATAGAAGAAACTCTGAATGTAAAGTTCAATGAACTTTCATCCTTAAAAACGCAAATCCTGCTGAACTATTTGATTTAGATAAATTCAAATTTTAAGATATCACTGTTAAAACTAACAATGCAGGTATTCCACAGTCTCCACAACAAGATTACAGAACAGATGTTGTCATCCCCCGTCACTATAAAATCTATTCTGCATCAGAGGAAGCAGCTGTTCAAAACAATTGCCAAAACTCTATCACAGCTGAGTCAACCACTGTTGGCCAGTCTTACCCTCAAACCACTGCTTCACCTCTCACATCCACTGAACAATCATCTGTTGACAAAAGTCAAACATCTGTTGACAAAAGTCAGTCTAGTTTTACACCACTTGGACCCATTCCCCCACTTCCATTCCAAACATCTGATGGCACTATAGAAGTGCAAACAGATGTTACATCAACAGAGTCACCAAACCTCTGTCCTTCACCTCAAAATGCCATCATACCATATCAGGGAGATCTTATCTACCTAAGAGCTCATCCACTAGACCAGATCATTGGCAACATTAGAGAGGGTGTGCTCACAAGAAGCCAATCCTCCAATATCTATCTTTTTGCAGGGTTCCTATCTCTCACACAACCTGTCAAGTACCAAGAGGCACTGAAAGACAACAGTTGGGTAGAAGCTATTCAAGAAGAGCTCCTTCAGTTCAAAAGACAACAAGTATGGGAACTTGTACCACTGCCTAAAGATGTTTGTCCAATTGGCACAAAGTGGGTCTTCAAAAACAAAACTGATGAAAGGGGTATTGTTGTCAAGAATAAAGCCAGGCTTGTGGTTCAAGGCTTCAGACAAGAAGAAGGAATAGACTATGATGAAACCTTTGCTCCTATAGCAAGGTTAGAAGCCATCAGACTCTTTCTAGCCTTTGCTGTCAACCACAACATCAAGGTGTATCAGATGGATATCAAATGTGCCTTCCTTTATGGCAAAATTCAGGAGGAAGTCTATGTATGTCAACCACCTGGTTTTGAAGACACATTCCATCCTGATCATGTCTACAAGCTCAATAAAGCTTTGTATGGACTCAAACAAGCACCAAGGGCCTGGTATGAAACTCTTTCCACTTTTCTCTTATCCATTGGCTTCACAAGAGGTAAAATTGATAAAACCTTATTTTTGAAATGGAAAGGGAAAGACTTAATGATTGTTCAAATATATGTGGATGACATCATCTTTGGATCCACATGTAACAAAATGTGTGAAGAGTTCAGAAAACTCATGACAACAGAGTTTGAAATGAGTGCCATGGGTGAACTTCAGTGTTTTCTTGGTCTCCAAGTGAAACAACTGCAAAATGGCACATTCATCCATCAAAATAAATATGTAAAGAATTTGCTAACTAGATTTTAGATGAATGACTGTAAACCATGTAGTACACCCATGAGTACAGTCAAGCTACTCACTATTGATGACAAGAATGAACTGGTTGATCAAACACATTATAGATGCATGATTGGGTCTTTATTGTACTTAACTGCATCTAGGCCAGACATTATGTTTGCCACTTGTGTCTGTGCAAGATCCCACGCTTCACCTAGAAAGTCAAATCTTATTGTTGTGAAAAGGATATTCAGATACCTCAAAGGTGCTCCCACACTTGGTATCTGGTACCCTGCTAATGGAAACATTGAGCTTTCAGGTTATTCAGATAGTGATTTTGCTGGCTGTCACACCACAAGAAAATCCACATCAGGAGGGTGCCAATTTCTAGGGAATGCCTTAGTATCTTGGCAAAGCAAAAAGCAGGCAACTATTTCCACCTCAACAGCTGAGGCTGAATACATTGCTGCTGCAAGCTGTACAGCCCAACTCATGTGGCTTCAGAATCAATTGCTGGATTTTGGGATAACTGCATTATAGACTCCACTCATGTTGGATAGTCAAGCTGCTGAAAATATCATCAAAAATCCAGTCTCTCACTCCACTACCAAACACATAGACATCAGACATCATTTTGTCAGAGATAGCTATGAAAAAGGTTTGATTTCTCTGCACCATGTTCCAACAGAGGATCAGTTGGCAGATGTGTTGACAAAAGCTTTAGACACATCTACCTTTACAAATCTGATTTCTAGAATTGGTATGCTAAACATGGATTAACAAAAATGTTTTTAATAAAAGCATTAAAATGTTTCAGAAAAATCAAAATCCATCTTTAAAAATAGCTTTTTGGTTGAAAAATCTGCTTCAAACCTCTGATCAGATAAAACAACCACTGTTTCATTCATTTTATCCACTGTTGGTTGAAAAATCTGTTTCAAACCTCTGATCAGATAAAACAACTGTTTTATTATCCATATCTATATATATATATATATATTTACAATCTCTATCCATGTTTTGAATTTTAAGGGGAGATGACAAGGGGTCAGTTCTGGCCGGGTATTGGTAATCCCTAACCCATACTCATTTATAAAATCGTGTCCCATACCGGGCCGAACACCCGTCAGAAATTTATGGGGTAATTATCCGCCGGGTATCGGCATACCCACGAGTATCGGGTATACCCGTTAGTTTTTTTAAAAGATAAAAAAAACTGCTGTTTGTATCAGTTGTTTACATCAGCTGTTTGCCAAAAACAGTTGTTCCCCACCATATGTTTTAACCATCAGATGTTTGCCACGTCTGCTCTTACAAGCAGAGTTTTGGCCACATCAGCGGTTTCACCAGAGCCTATAAAAACCCTGTTTTATCACAACAGTCGTTACACTGTCTTATTGTATTCAAAATACTGAAACCGCCTTCTTCATTCTCAAACCCTCAATCAAATTTCATTCATTCTCAACTTCGGAATCCATTACAATGGATCTTCAAGCTAAAGCCACCCACAATTATCTTCCATATCTGGTTAAAAAAGATGAAAATACTCCATTTCATTCCACCATCGACATCATTCTAAAATCCAAATACCTGACAATCTTAACCGCTGACGCCCCCATCTATCTTGATACTCTCCAAGAATTCTGGTTGAATGCTGAGTTTTTGCTTCAAGACAAAAAGCCTACTTCCATTATTTCAAAAATTGGTGAAACAAGTATCGTCATTACCCCTCAACTGATATCCACAACCTTCTCACTTAATGACCTGTCAGGTAAAGACTCTTTCCCTAAAACAGAGCTTCACACAGAGTTTTAGGAAAGGGGGTATGATGCTCAGATGACTGGGTCAACAATTTTCAAAAAGTTTTTCCCACAAATCATGAAATTTTTCTTCCATACCCTCCTTCTCTGTGTCTCCGCTAAGTCCACCTCCTTTAATGAAATCCCATTGAGGATTCAGTACGTGGGCTATGCTATGTTGTCAGATTCTGACTTCAATCTATCCCAGGGACTGTTTATGGATTTAGTGTCAAATGTGAAAGCCATAAAGTCTGGGTCAAACAATGCTTTCCTAATTTACCGAAGAATCTTAAGTGTAATTCTACAAAAGATTTTACCAGAAAAAGTTTTCAAAAAGGGTGAGTCTATGCAAATGAAGAGTCTAACTGATGAAACTTTCACAAGAATGCTGGGTGCAAACACCCAAGAAAAGGCATCAAAAGTGTCAAAGGTTTCAAAAACACAAACAAAGAGGACTAAGACAACAACTGTTGTCCAAACCTCTGTTGTTGAGCCCAATGCTCCTGGTGATCATTGCACTACATCCAGTGCTGTGAAACCCACACCAGCCATTTCCAAAAGAAAACGTCCATCCACAAAAACCACCACTCCACCTCAAAAGAGACTTCTAGAAGATGAGATACCAGAAGATAACTCTGTTGCAACACAAAAGCAACTAGAAACCACTGTTGTTACTTCCTCACAACAGTTGGAAATATCTCAACCTGAACAAACTCCTCATGCATCCTCCCAAAAGGATCATGTTGTAAGCCAAGGGGAACCACATCATGATACATTTGAGTCACTTGACCAAATGTTCACAAGCCCTTCTCCTAGGGCTAATTCTCTTTTTACTCCTGCACCCTCACCATCACATGTTCAACAAACCATGCAACCTCTGTTTGTGGCTATTGACAAAACTCAGGAAAATCCCAGTTCCTCTCTTTCACCTGTCAATGAGAGTATACCTCCACAAGTTACTGGGACTGAGGAAATTCAATCATCCATCCCACAAACAGATGAGGAGGTTACACCCCTAGAGTTCAATGCAACTCTAGGTGAGTTTTCAAGTGGAGCAGCCACTACTGATGTAGAGACCATTGTCTCACACCAGGACAGTGGTTACATAGCTAAGACTCCCTTGAAGGCAACAACTGATGAGGCCACTATAGTGTCCCCAAAATCAGTTGGAAGTCCTCAGAACCAAGACAAAGGGGCATCTGGTTCTCATCCTTTGGATTCACCTCCTAGGACTGAATCAGTTAAAACTACCACTAGTAGGATTTCAGATGATCCTATTAACTTAGGTGATGGATTAAAATACCAAGAATTGACGGCTAGAGTTCAAACCATTGAAACCTCTGTTGCTGACATCAAATCTGATGTCAAGCTAATATTGGAATCCTTGGCTACTCTGTCAAAGAGTCAACCATCCACTGCTGATATTGCTAGTGAGCTATGGAAATCTGTTTCCCCCATCATCATAGCTCACAGAAAACTAGCAGATCAGAATCATGAAACCTACATGGCTGAGATCAGAAACATCGTAGATGCAAGGTACAAAGATACTCATGCAGACATTCAAGCCATCAAAGACCATCTGCTGAAGCCCACTGGCTCTGCCCCTACCACCATTCTCAGGGATGAAGATGATGATGCATTCACAGCTGATGATGCCAAAAAGGGGGAGAGTGGCAGAGATAGGTTGGCAAAGCTAGATCCCTTTGGTTGTCCACCTTCTCAAAAAGGTAAATCAAAGTCTGCCAACATACCAGGGTCTACTCAAACAGCACCACAACAACAACAACAACAAACTCCAACTGCACCATAACAACAACAAACCAGCAAAGATAAAGCAGTAGACAACTCTGCAAATAAAGAAGCTGCAAAGGCTGCTGAAGACAAACAAAAGAGGGCTGACACTTTGGAAGCCAAAGCAGAGTTGTTGGTACAACTAAAAAGGGAACAACAGCAGGAAGTTGAAGATGTGGGATCCTCAAAAAGGAAGAAGATGCCTGCTAAACATGTCAGACAACCACCATCTAAACTGAAAACCACTGTTGCTAAAACCTCTGTTGATAAAGCCACTGCTGACAAAACCACTGCTGCTACCCAAACCACTGATAAAACCACAACACCTGAACCTACAACAACACCTGAACCTGCAACCACCAAACCACATCTGAACCTACAATCACATCACCACCCAAATCCCAAACATCTGCTGGTCCTACTAAGGTGCCAACAGATGTTGACACAACCACTGCTTCCACACCACCATCACCAAAATCTTGTACAAAAGGAAGAGGAAATCAACCTTTGTTGTACAGGATGAAAACATACATACATCACCACACACCACCTCAACCACACAATCAACACATATATCAGCCATTCCACTCTCATCATTTTCACCACACACATCACAATTCAGATCCCATAGACCACCACCAACCATTACACCATTGGCTGTTCAGTATCCTCTTGAACTTGATCTACTCAAGGGGGAAATGCAATCCTTCTATAATACTGAACATCCATTGATAGATTTTTCCCTTCTCTTCCACATTTCCCTGTTCCCTTAAACATTGACACATATCTTAAATATAAGGCTGAACAGGCAGATGTTATCATAAATGAGAAATGCAAAGGGAAGGATGACAGAACTGCTTAGGGCATCCATTCAGCAGAACTGTAGATGCGTTTTGCGACTAGTGATTGGATGTTAACATGTGTTAATAGTGCTGATTGGTAGAATGTGAAATAATAGTGGGCGAAGGTAGAAAGCCTATGGGCGAAGGTAGATTGGAAGCTGATCAAGATACACATTCGTACCTTGTACTGGGCGAATGTGGAAGACTTCCACATTCGACCACAGTAAAGGGGCGAATGTGCAGAGTCTATAAATAGATTTTGTGTTTTTGATAATGTAAGAGAGTTATTAGTTGTGTGTGTTTTGAGGTCAGGTTCCAGGTTAGATTGAAAGTGTCTGTATTTGATCTAGATTAACTGAATTGTGATTGTAATCAAGTTTATGCAAAAGTTAATCTATGAAAAGCTTTGAAAATGATATTGATTGTGTTTTGATTTGAGTTTCTATCAGTTTGTTCAAAGCTAGGGTTTCCGCACCTGGTTTTGTAACTTGTATGATCAAATAATCCTGTTTTAGTAAAAATTCTTTCGCTTACAAAGTGGTATCAGAGCCATACGGATCATACAACAACAAATGTGATAAACTCAGAGCTGATTTGGACATATTTTTGATCAAAATACATCTGTTTTTGCATGAAAATGGTTTTTGAGTGTTTTTGATTGATTTGAAGTTGATTTTGTGGTTAAAATCTAAAATTCCAAGTATTAAAGTTGCTCCAAATCAATTCCGAATCATAACCTGATTAAGATCATTCAAATCCACAAACTTTTGAAAATCAGAGATCAAAATAACCGTTTTTCAAAGTGTAACCGTTTTTCAAATCTGAAAATTTCTGAAAATGGGCGAACCTGGAACCTAGTGGGCGAAGGTGAGTTGTGTTTTGGTCGAACCTAGGTTATTTTGGGGCGAATCTGAAAATTTTGTTTGAACTTTTTCACTTTCGGGTATAATTTTTCACCTTCGGTTGATAAAACGGGCGAACGTGGAAAATTACTGGTCTAACCTAGAAAGTTCTGGGCGAACGTGGATTTGTATTAGTGTGTTTTTACATTCTGGTGAGTTTTTACATTCGGGTGACACTGTTTGGGCGAACTTGAATCAGAAGGGACGAAAGTGAAGTTTTACTGTGCGAACCTAGGCTTAGTTTTTGGAAAATTTTCTAAGTGTTGAATTTTTCGAAGTTCGTGATCATGTGGAATTTTCCGACTACTCCGAGACCAGCAACGACACAACCACAACAGTAAGTGATGGACCCATGGACGGTGGCAGCACAAAAGACGAGCACACAGTCTTCGCAACCGATTAACTACATGGCGATGACGAGCTCGATGCCTCAAAGTGTAGCACCTCCAGCACCATAACCTGACTATTGGGGAGTAGCAGCAGCGGTGGTAAACACTCAAACTACAAATGCTATTTCTACATTGATTAACGATTTGTCTTCAGGTAGCGGGAATCGGCCACCGAAGCTCATGGAGATACAAGAATACAATTAGTGGCAGAACAAGTTCAAGATTCACTTGGAAGGCATGGGAGTAGAGGGAGCAGAGGCATGGAGTATGATTGCTAAAGGTTACACAGCACCGATTTTGGAGAACACAGGTGAAATAATTCCGTTGGAAAGCTTAATTGAGGATGAGAAGAAGAAATATGTGGTGGAAAAGAAATCCTTTTCCCAATTGACTCAGGCAATCACAAATGATCTACTGCATCAATTTGGGACTTGTACAACGTCTAAGCAATTGTGGGATGTGCTTAAGAGGAGGCATGATGGGAATGAGAAAACTAGAAGTTTGAGGATGGATGAATTGAGAAAGGAGTTTGAGAATTTTTCTTATATTGGAAATGAAACTTTAAAAGAATTGACTCCTAGATATAGTCATTTGCTAACTGAATTGTCAAGTTATGGTATACAGATTCCTATGAAGAATTTGGTGGATAAGTTTGCAGATGCTCTACCACCTTACTAGGATCAGCATGTGGAAGTTCTCAGGGAGAAGGATGCATATCAATACTGGACTATTCAAGAGTTTATACAGAAGCTGGAAAACAAGGAAATGGAAGAGAAGGGGAAAGCTAGAAGAGCACAGGTTCCTCAGAATCCTAGCTTATACTTTGGAGGCACTTCAGTTCCTGTGAGTAACTCAAGTTCAGGAGGGATAGTTGCACCACATGTTGCTTGCATTTCCAATGTTATGGAATCACCAAAACCTACCATCAACTACATGGCACAAACTTCATCCTACTCACAACCATCATACACACAACCACCACCACAACAACAATACAACAATTCCTACATTTCACCATTCTTCCCAATGCAACAAACATCTTTCTATACTGCTAGCCAATCTCAACAACCAATGAACCAAGTTACTCAACCTAATCAACAACAAGTGGTTTTGGAGACTTCTAACTTGGGCAATGTGACAGTGGAAATTGCTCAACAACATATTGCACTAGTCTCAGCAATGGTTTCATCTTACAACGGACTTGTTGCTAGTCAAATTGGGAATAACAATTTAACCAATGAAGACTATGCACAGTTCGACAAGGAAGAGATGGAACTCATTGATATCCAATGGGCTTTTGCAAGCATCATGAGAAGAGCAACGGAGTTTATTGAAAAGACAGGTAGAACAGATTTGGGAACTTCTCCTAACACAACCTACGGGTTCAACAAGGAGAAAGTTACGTGTTTTAACTGTGGAGAAAAAGGTCACTTTAAACGTGAATGCACCCAGCCACCAAAACAAGGTAATAGAAATCCATTCAATGCAAGCTACCAGAATCGTCAACAACAAAACCAAAACCGAGTTTCTTACCAAAACAACAACAATTACCAAAACCGTCAAAATAACTCTAACAACAACCAAAACAGACAACCTAACACATCAAACCAGATCCAAAACCAATCTCCTAACAACACTAACCGAACTGTTATACCGATCACTACACCGAATGAGACACAACAGAACACAAGTCAGAATCAAGCATTGATGACTCAACAAGATGAAAGGTTTGATTGGTCGGGATTGCAAATAGGAGTGGAGGAAATTACTACTGGTGGCAATGTGGCTTGCGTTGCTTGCAAGGTTGATATTGAAGAGTCGATGATGGTAGATGAAAAGAAAGAAACTGAGTGTGAAAGTGATGAGTCCGAGGCTGAGATGGATGTGGAGAATGAATCTGTTGAGGTTAAGGTTGAAGAAACTAATTCTGGAGTGGTGATTGATACTGTTTCTGATGTTCCTAAGGAGTGTGAATCGGTTTATTCTGATTCAGACAGTGAATCGGATACGGAAGCAAGTGTTACATCACTAGATGAGGACATAGATCAGTTGCTAGCAGAAGCGGATTTTCTGATGACAAGGAAGTCGTGCATTGCTGATGATGCTTTCACCAAGATTGACTATTCCAAATTCTTTACTGGAAAGGAAGCTCATTTCGCATTGATGGCCATGACTGATCCGCCAAAACCTGTAAGTTCTGAGTCTAGTACTGATATTAAAAGTGATAAATATTGTGGCACATGTGATAGATTGACTGAGGAGAATAAACAACTCCGAGTTCAACGTGATAGTGCTATCATAAACAGTCAATCTACTCGCAAAGAGTTGAATGCTTTCAACAAGGTATTAGATGGCTACAAAAAGGACATTTCCGACTTGAAAAACACTTTATCATTAAAACAATTGGCAATTAACAACTATATCAATGAAATTGAAAATACCAAGTTGGAAATGGCAGCCATAAAATGCTTTGCTGAGAAAGTAAACAAAAAGTTGGAAAGTTATAAGCACATTGCTTATGTGGTAGACCACATCATAGATGATAACACCACTAATTACAAGTCTGTGCCATCTCCGGTGCTTTTTGAAAATCATAATTATCACCACGTTATACCGGAGAGCTCGGTAAAATCAGACTCATCATCGGAAATTGAATCTAATACCTCGAGTATTGGTGATCCTCATTCCGACGTGAGACCGATTTTAGGCTTGAATGATGAGGGTGTTTATGCTGAAAGTGTGGATTCAGACTCAGTGAGTGATGATATTGGTAATGACCAAACTGTTAATGCATGTGAAATTCCAAAAGAAAATCACATCATTACTACTGAACCAGTTTCACCATCTCAACATGTGCATCCGATGGCAAATGCTCATCGAGAGAAAAAGTCTGAAAAGAATGTGTTTAAAAAGGACCTTGAGAATGAATCATGTGACAAACCTGTCAAGGTGTTTTATCGGATGGAAGGATCCAATAAAATCATCTCTGATGAGGAATTTCCAATCAAAAATGCTAACTATGCTAAAATAGAAAAGATTTGGCAAGAAAGCACTATTTGGTTCCCAAAACATGAGAGAACAAATGAGATTCCACCAGCAATTTTAAAGAAATTGTATTTGGATGTTCCTCAAGAACCAAAGGTCCATGTCACAGAGTTCATCCGACCAAATGACAGAGCTAATGGTTTTCATGAGCCTACTTACTCAAAAGGACCACTTCCTGAGAGTTTGAGGAATCAACAGTACAATGATCAATATCCTGTTAGATCATTTGCTCAACCAAATGCTCAATATGTTTTTGAAGAATATCGAAAATGCTTTAAATGTGGGGAACGTGGGCATTTACTTGCTTAGTGTCCATATGTAAGGCATAAAAGACATGAGGTTGAAGTGAGAAATTCCATGAGAAAACCGATTGATCATTATGTTCCACCACACAGACGAGTTGTTCCTCAACAACAACAGTTTTATAATCAAAACAATTTTCATCAAATGAGGAACAATCGTCCAATTCAATATGATCAAAGAAATCGGATTGCTATGGAACAATCATGGAGAAAGCCTGTGGTGAACGCAACAATTGATAGGCAAAAGGTTCCACAAAAACCGATTGTCAAATCAAATGTTGGACCTAAGTCTGTTAACTCAGATAAGGTAACCAAGAAAGTTACGTTTGTTAACAATGTTCAGAAACCGACTGAGAACCCAAAATCTCAGATTCGCATTCTTAAAAGGTCTGAACAATCTTGGTCACCCAATGGTACTCCAAGAGCTTCTACTTCTAAGGTCAATGAGAAAAAGGAAACTGTTTTGAACAATCAGAAAAAGATTGATCCAAAACAAAAAGTTGTTGAAAATGTTAATGAGGATGTTTCTTTGAAAGCTGATGTTCAAAGGCCCAAGACTCAGGCTTGGGTCCCCCGAAAGAACTAAATGATTTACTTTTTGTGTGCAGGGAGCTTCAGCTGGCCCTATTAGCAGTCTTTGGATTGTTGATAGTGGAGCTTCAGGCCACATGACAGCGGATCTCGCATTGCTGTTCGACGTGAAAAACATCAATGGAGGGTATGTCGCATTCGCTGGAAATAAAGGTGGATATATCACAATGGAGGGAAGCGTGAGTAATGGGATATTGAGCTTTGAACGGATATCTTATGTGAAGCAGATAGATTATAATCTGCTGAGTGTCAGTCAAATATGTGATAAACAATTTTCTGTGCATTTTGATGACAAATCCTGCTATATTCTCAAACCGGGCTTCAAAATTCCAAAGGAGTGGATAATGTTGATGGCACCTCGCATCAACAATCTCTATATTCTTGATATGTCCAAGGCGATGACATCACAGGGGCAAATAACATGTTTTCTATCCAAAGCAACTGAGAAAGAATCAATAATGTGGCACCGAAGAATGGGGCACATACATCTGAGAAAAATGAATCAACTTGTGAAAAATGGGCTTGTCGATGGAGTAAACGTGAAACATTTCCATCTGAATGACAAGTGTGTAAGCTGTAAGAAGGGGAAGCAACACAAACAGGCCCACAAAGTGAAGAAAGTCAACTCTGTTGAGATGCCACTTGAGCGACTGCACATGGACCTATTTGGACCAGTCAAGCGCAAAAGTCATCTTGGAGAGCTTTATTGTTTAGTTGTCACTGATGACTACTCAAGATTTTCATGGGTGATGTGTCTGCAAAACAAAAGTGACACCTTTAACAATCTGAAAGTTCTGTTCACTCGACTGGAGAATCTCTACAATGAGAAAATAAAGAGAATTCGGAGTGATAATGGGACGGAGTTCAAAAAAGCCAAGATGGTTGAACTTTGTGAAAGCAAAGGGATACATCATGAATATTCGGCTTCGTACACTCCACAACAGAACGGTGTTGCTGAACGAAAGAATAGGACTCTAATTGAAGCGGCTAGAACAATGCTTGCTGATTCAAATCTTCCGGTAATGTTCTGGAACGAGGCGATTTATGCAGCAAATTATACACTAAATCGGGTTCTAACAGTGAAGAAGTTTGGAAAAACATCTTATGAACTGTTACACCGACGAAAGCCAAACTTAGAGTATCTAGAACCTTTTGGGGCGCCATGCACGATGTTGAATCCAGGTGAGAAGTTTAGTCCTAAAGCTGAGGAGGGATATTTTGTTGGATATGCAACCCCGCTCAAACGGGTATTCAACAAGAGAACTCGTCAAGTGGAGGATTGGGCTAACGTGGAAGTTCAACGGTATACTCAAAATTTGCAAGGCACGGGTCCTGATTGGATGTTTGATTACAAAGACTTCTTTGAATCATTCTGCCTAGATAGCTTGGTTGAAGAAGCTGTTATCAGATTACTTTACGAATGTGAAAACGCGACGACTTCATCGTTGGTGCGTCCAATCACCGTGAACCCCCTACCAGCTTCTAATGATACCAATGCTCCTATACAAGAGGAAGATGTGTTTCAAGAGGCTTCAACGTCATTAGACTCTTCAGAATCTGAAGTTGAACAATTTGAAGAAGTCATTCTTGAACATGCAGAAGAACCAGAGGCAATGCCAGTGAACCCAACTCCAACTCCAGATGTTGCTTCATCATCAAACACGGGTCATGATTTGGATGCTGTAGAAAACTTGACTGCTCAGACGGGAGTTATTGTACCTGATTATCCGGAATCTCGGATTCATCGTATTCACCCGCTGGAGCAAGTTATCGGTGATCCTGGAAGTGGTGTTATGACCAGAGGGCAGCTGAGAAGTGTTAACTCGCCAGAGAGTTTTGGTGCTTTAGCATTATATGCCAAAATTCAAAAATCTGGTAGTCAAAATGATTGGTCGTTTGCGTGTTATGTGTCGCAAGTAGAGCCAAGGACATACAAGGACGCTTTGAATGAAGATGCCTGGGTTGAGGCAATGCAGGAGGAGTTATTACAATTCCAGAAATTGGGAGTTTGGACGCTCACGGATTTGCCGCCGGGAAGGAAGAAAATAGGCACTAAATGGGTGTTTAAGTGCAAAAAGGATGATCGTGGGGTTATTGTTCGTAACAAAGCCAGATTGGTCGTGCAGGGTTTCCATCAAATCGAAGGGATTAATTACAACGAAATCTATGCACCAGTAGCACGGATTGAAGCTATTCGGATGTTTCTTGCATTTGCTTCATACAAGAAATTCAAAGTTTATCAAATGGACGTCAAGAGCGCATTTTTGTACGGGAAAGTCAAGGAAGAGGTTTATGTCGGGCAGCCACTAGGCTTTGAGGATCCAATCCACCGGGATAAGGTCTACGTGCTGAACAAAGCTCTATATGGTTTGCATGAGGCTCCGAGACAGTGGTACGAGGAGCTAAGTACATACCTCATTTCCAAAGGATTCAAGCGCGGCCTAGTCGATTGCACCCTCTTCACGAAGAAGACGGGAGATGATTTGCTTCTAGTGCAGATTTACGTTGATGATATAATATTTGGTTCAACTAACGAGCTTTTATGCAGGGAATTCGAAACTGTCATGCAAGAAAAGTTCGAAATGAGCGCAATGGGGGAGATGCAGTTTTTCCTCGGCTTACAGGTGGACCAAAGACCCGACGGGATCTTCATTCACCAGACGAAATATGTATCCGACATCTTGAGCCGATTCCAGATGAAGGACTCTAAGCCGATGGATACCCTGATTCAACCCAATCACGGGATTGGAGTGGACGCTAAGGGGGAGCTGACGGACCCATTTACATACAGAGCAATCATCGGATCTCTGATGTATTTGACGGCGTCTCGACCAGATATTATGTATGCAACGTGTCTCTGTGCTCGCTATCAATCGAAGCCGAAACAAAGTCATCTGACGGCGGTCAAGCGTATCCTTCGATATCTCAAGGGTTGTCCCTCAAAAGGACTTTGGTACCCTAATGATGATGATTTTGATTTTATTGCTTTTAGTGATGCAGATTGGAGCGGCTGTGACAAAGATAGCAAATCTACTACAGCTGGTTGCCAGTTTTTAGGGAATAGGTTAATTACCTGGCAATGCAAGAAACAGACTTCCGTGGCGCTGTCTACCTGTGAAGCTGAGTACATTGCAGCCTCAAGTTGCTGTTCGCAAGTACTCTGGATCCAACAGCAGATGGTGGATTACGGTTTGCAGTTTCTTAAAACCCCTATACACTGTGACAACGAAGCCGCAATTGCATTAACTAAAAATACTGAAAATCATTCTAAAGCGAAACATATCCGGATCAAATATCATTTTATCCGTGATTGTTACGCTAAGGAATTGATAGATATGGTCAAAATCCATACTGACTACCAACGTGCAGATTTGTTTACAAAAGCTTTTGACAGATCCCGCTTTGAATATCTTTTAAAAGTAAACAATATAAAAGAAAAACAGGACTAATCGGCACCTCGGTTTATCGCTTTTTAGTTTTAGTTTTTATTTTTAAAATTTTGCTAATTGGGAATTTCTCTTTGCTAATTGGGAATTTCTCTTTTCTATCATAATCCTCAAAGAAGTTGATGCTTTCGAGGGGATTGTTTAATCCTCAAAGAAGTTGATGCTTTCAAGTGGATTGTTTCTTTCAAATTTTTGTTTTGTTTTTCAGAAAAATTAAAAACCCAAAAATATGTTCTTTATTTTAGGGGGAGTCATTTTATCAGAAAAACCAAAAACATTGAAAAATTTCAAAAGACCTAAAAATTAGAAAAACCAAAATGATTTCCTGGATAAAAAGAGGAAATGATAGTACATCAGAGGGGATCTGACACAGGCTAAAGAATTGGTTAGTATAATGAGACGTATGTTGATTACGAGTGATATGCTGATAGGCTTCGTAGACTAAATATTGCGTGCATTAGTGATACAAACATAACAAACTACGCGTTCGTGGCTGAACACCTCATGGGCATATGGTCTTAGTACCGTAATTTCGTTTGATAGGATTGCCAAAATCTGAGGTTTCGAGTCGTTATGTTATGGTTATCCGGAATATTCTGATTAAACTTCTGTCGTATTGATTTACGGACCTAGTTTCATCAGAATATTTGCAAAAAGAGCTTAATTGCCAAAACCGAAAGTTACCGAATTGAGGAACTTTATGTTTTATTGATCAAAGATCATTATTACATCGTATTGACTTTCTGATGCAAATCAGTGGTTAATATCAGCCTCAACCTAGTGTATACGCACATGTTACTTTGCTGCATTTATTTGCTGACCTGTACACCTCTGTGCTATATACTTTGTAATTTTTACGGATAACTCTGGCATAATCACGCGTTACGACGAAGATTTGTGCAATTACTTGATACGGGAGTATGTCGTGTGTGTGGGCACCACAATGTGTTAGTCTAATACACCTAACTCGTATCATTTTAAAGCATTGCGTAATTGTCTGCATGTGAGCTTACGTGGACCACAATATCAGCAATTGCCGTGTCACATATTGTTTCTAATGATAATATTAAAACAACCAGATCAACGCTGTGATCAAATTTCTCAGATAACTGATATGATTCTCTTACCGGATATCACAAAATGTTTACTGCTTTCATTTACTTTGATGCATTTTACTTTGTTGCATTTTACTTTTATTGTCAAAAAGATACAAAATCCAAAAAGATTTTAGGTGTGTTTTGATATAATTTCAGAAAAACCAAATTTTTTTTTGCATTTCTGCTTTAGTTTTGATAACCGGGGATGTTTGATGGTCAATTTCTGAGATTTGATAACACCATCTGGGCTTTGTATCATTCAAAAAGTGAAAATTTGTGTTTTGGAAGTTTAACAGATTGAAAAATGTTGAACGGGTTTCGAATTCGTGATTTGGTAAAATTTTCAGATTTTTCCATTTCACATTCGCCCCTTAATTGGGTCGAATGTGGAAAAATCTTTACCTTCGGCCGTTACAATTTGGACGAATGTGGGAATTTTATAATCAAATTTCACCTTCGGGTAACAATTTCACCTTCGGGCCATTAAGTTGGGGCGAAGGTGGAATAGTCTCTCATTCACCCACTATAAACGGGCGAAGGTGGCTTGTCTATATATACAAGTTCCAGATTCGAACCCTCAGTATCTGTTCTTCAAAATTTTCTTTCGATCCCATCACCTTGTTGCTTTGATTCCTTGTTCTTGTGCATTTCATTCCCTATCATCTACTGATCATTTCTATACTAATATCACAGGTAATGGAGCCTTAACGAGATCAGGATCATCGTTTTTATAACCGGACTTAGGGTTTCATTTTTGGGGGTCTTAGGATGTTTATTGTTTGTTCTTTTTGATTGCATTTCAATATACATCAGTTTTAGGGGGAGAAGTTTGATAGAATTAGGATAATAACATTGTTTGATTGATGAAATGATCGTATGAAACAGTTCTAACCTAATTCTGCTTTAAAACTGTTGTAAATTGAAATTAAAGGACAATTGGTCATACACGAAGGTTAATCGGCCATATTAGCATACATTCCAATCAAAATCAAGGGTTAAAAACAATTGTGGCAAAATTTTAAATTTTTAGGGATAAACAGGTTCACCTTCGGGTCTATAAACGGGCGAAGGTGAAGTGTTTTTGGGCGAATGTACATTGAAATGGGCGAATGTATTTTTAACTCAATATTTTCTCACATTCGACCAAAATGTTCTACATTCGACCAGAAAAATTCACATTCGTCCAGATCAAAACGGGCGAATGTGAAACCTTAAAACCTTAAAATTTTTTGAATTTTTGTCGTTTTTGTATTTTGACGAATGTTTCTGTTTTTGATGTGCAGATGGCTGATCAGACTGAGAACATTGAGACTCCAGTGGAGAATATCGTTTCAGAACCAGTTCCAGAGAACGTTCAGGAAGGAGAATCGTCAAGTACAAGCAGTTGGTTGTTTGAGAAAACACATAACTGTTGTGCTTATCTTGGCGATGAGGAAAAGAATGTAGAGTTTACTAGAATCATTGAATTCTTGAAGAGGAGCAGAGTTGTCTATGCTTTAGCTACTCCGACTATCATTTACAAAGATATCATTGAAGACTTCTACAAGAATGCGAAGTATGACTTCTGGGATAATCAGACAATCATTAGAAGCAAGATACAAGACTTGGAGATGTTTATTACAGAGTCTGATATTAGAGAAGCACTCCAGATAAAGTTTGAGGTCAGTGAGGATCCCAGAGAATTGTCGTGGACTGAACAGAAGGCTTGTTTCTTAAGAATGAAGTACAAAGGTCCGATCACTGATGGATCTATGTATAAAGGGAAGCTGAGTGTGCAGTTCAAGTATTTTGCACATGTCTTAATCCACGTGTTTGGATGTGTAAGCGGTGGATATGATGTGATGAGAAGTAGCCTAAGTTCGATGATGGTTGCGTTGACTCTCAACAAACCATTCAACGTATCTGGTATGATTTTAGATCACATGCTTGAGATGTTAAAGGGATTGAAGAAGAAGCAATTCATGCTATATCCGAGGTTTCTCATGATGATCTTTGATCACAAGTATCCAGAATTGAAAAAGGATCCAACTATGATCCTAGGTCAAGATCACATGAATATTCGTACTTTGGTAAGAATGAAAGGATATAAGGGTGTGCCAGACAATGAAAAACCACCTCACAGGAGACTCTTTGGAGCTTTAGCTAGTCAGGATTACACTGATCCTGGCAAGAACAGAGCAAGACATGATGACAGTGATTCTGATAATGATGATCCCTTGGTGTATGTTGATGCAAGCACTAAGAGGAAGAGACAGGTAGTTAATCCCGGAGCAAAAGGGAAGGGTAAGGGAAAGACTGATCAAGGAAGTTCTAAGCAACATGAGGTGAGAAAGAAGTCAACTGCAAAGAAAGGTACTGGTTTGGTGGATGAAGAATCAGTGGATTCAGAGGAAACTGAGGTAGAAGAACGATGGGATTCTGATACTGAAAATGTTAGGACCACCAAACGTAAGGCCACTATGGTTGGTGAGTCTGAATCTTTAAACAAATCAATTGAGGAAGCTGAGAAAAGAAAGAAGTCATTGAATGTTGAAGATGAAGGATTAGGCATTGATTTTGATGAGTTGAATACTGGAGAGACTGTGGTAGTAAACTTGCCTAAGCCAAAGCACAAGACCATGTCTAAGAAGACAAGCACTAAACAGTTGAGAGAGAAAGAGTTAGCACAACTGTTGAAGGGAAAAAGAGTACCCGATGCTGGTACGTCATCAAAGCTATCTTCACCGGTCACCAAAAAGCAAAAGAAATCAAAAGAGGCAGAAACAATATCAGCTGATCAACTAAATGTTGCACTGGACAATGTACTTGACATGTTCAGAAAGCCTCAGAAAGAAAAGGAAGTTGAGCCATCTAGATCCAAATCCAAGAAGGTCACTGTGGATGATGATGTAATGAAGCAGGTGAACAAGAAAATGGATGATATGATGAAGATGATTGTGGCTCAACAAGCTGAAATAGCCAAGTTTAAGCAGAATGAAGAGAAAATGCTTCAGATTGTAGTTGCTTCTAAATCAAATCAAGATGAGATTAATGAGAAGGTTAAGAAGCTTGAAGCAAAGAATAAGAAGCTTGAGGGTAAATGTTCAAGAAACAAGAACAGGATTAAGTTGATCAAAGAAGACAACAAAGAACTAAGGGTTGAGAACAAACGCCTTAGTGATTTGATTGATGATTTATATAATACTGCACCCAAGTTGAAGGAGGGTGAAGAAGATAAAGAAGAAGAAGAAGAAAAAGTTGACTATGAAGGGTCTGAATCGGATGAAGAAAAAGATGATGATGAGGATGATGAAGAGTCAGAGAAGAGTGATGATGAGGATGATAATGATGATAATGATGATGCAGAAGGGTCTGAGGGACAGAAAGAGGATGATAGTGATAGTGATGATGATGATGATGGAGGAGATGATACTTCAAAGTTTACATTTGAAGAGAGAACATCCAAAAAGAAGAGTACTGGAGAATCAAGTTCAAAGAAGAAGAAAGGTGAGAATGTTGATTCAGATGAAAGTATCTTCTGGAATGAGAAGGTGAGATCTTTATCAGATGATGCTAAACAAGTGTATAAAGATATGTTGGAAAGAAGAGAATGGACTATTGAGTTCACAGGATGTTTTGCTGAGATATTCCAAACTGATGACTTGAGATATGAATTGGAATATGAAGATCCTGATCTTGAAGAAGGAGAAGTACCTGCTTCTGTGGCAAAGGAAATTCTGGATGGACTTGCACAGAGGGTAGGGAAAACATTTGAGGAGTTTATAGTAGATGAGTCGATTCCAGATATTTCTGAAAAGGATATTGGAAGTCACTCAGATGATAAGAATACTCCTGAGCTTGATGAAGTGGAGGTTGAAGATATAACTCATGAAGAATTTCCTCAGTACTTCAGAGAAACAGATACAGATGAGATATTTCCTGATTTCACTGAGACACCAAACAATTCGGCGAAGAAGAAGGCACAGCAAAGAAGTGCAGAGTTTGTGGAGAAGGTGTTTGGTGCTGATAAGCAAGAATCTTCAAATCAATCTGATGAATTGAAGAGTTATTTGAAGAAATTGAGAGAAATGGATGAGAACCGACCGAAGCCTGAAGCTCAAGGAAACTTTTATAGATTTCACAATGCCAAGTTCAAAGGCAGAGCTCTCGGATGGACATATTTGGGCAGGCTGAAGTGCATAGCTGCTAAATGGGAAACAGGGATCTTGTATTTTAACAGATTCATTGATTTGCTAACTCTACCGTACTGGGCGGTCAGAGATCTATGCAGATTCCCTATGTCTGGTGCTTCAGTGAATGGTACTCATGTCGGTTGGTGTGCAGATAAGCTGGTTTAGGAAAGTAGAACAAGATGGAATAGATTCAAGCCTCAATATCCCCGAAGGAAAGTTCATAGGGATATTGATCCTCAAACCAAGCTGAAGCGGGTTACTTTGATATACAAGGCACCTGAAGTGATGAGAAAAATACCTTTGATGCCTATGCCACAACATTTCAGTGCTGATTTTATTTTCTGGTATTATGATTGGAGAAAGGCTGAAGCGGTGATAGTGTTGAGAGACGGGAAGGACAAATACAAGCATGTTCATGTATTTGATCCGATGTGGTTGATTAATTGTACTTTTGAAGACATCATCATGCTTTTCTATAATCCGATTTACTTTGAGCCGAAAGACGCTGATCAAGCAAGAAAGTATACTCAAGTGGTTGGAGTTTGTTTTGCTTATGATATTAATGCAGGAAGTAATTTGGAGAGTAAACTTGGCAAGACGGTGAAGATGGCAAATGTGTCGAAACCAGTGAAGAGAAAGTTTGAGCCTGTAATGACCAATGAGCAGAAGAAACAGCTCAGAATTAAGCTGATGAACAAAGCCATGGACGAAAAGAGAAGACAATCCAATCAATAGTCGAGGGGGAGTTTGTAGATGCGTTTTGCGACTAGTGATTGGATGTTAACATGTGTTAATAGTGCTGATTGGTAGAATGTGAAATAATAGTGGGCGAAGGTAGAAAGCTTATGGGCGAAGGTAGATTGGAAGCTGATCAAGATACACATTCGTACCTTGTACTGGGCGAATGTGGAAGACTTCCACATTCGACCACAGTAAAGGGGCGAATGTGCAGAGTCTATAAATAGATTTTGTGTTTTTGATAATGTAAGAGAGTTATTAGTTGTGTGTGTTTTGAGGTCAGGTTCCAGGTTAGATTGAAAGTGTCTGTATTTGATCTAGATTAACTGAATTGTGATTGTAATCAAGTTTATGCAAAAGTTAATCTATGAAAAGCTTTGAAAATGATATTGATTGTGTTTTGATTTGAGTTTCTATCAGTTTGTTCAAAGCTAGGGTTTCCGCACCTGGTTCTGTAACTTGTATGATCAAATAATCCTGTTTTAGTCAAAATTCTTTCTCTTACAAGAACTTAGCAAATTGAGAAGGATTGAAGATTTTGCTAAGACCCTGAGCAATTCCATGTCTGCCATGCCTCTCAGTAGTGACATGGAAAAGGAGGTTAGGGAATCCCTTCTTGAACAGATCTTGGCAACCATGCCATACAAAGCAAACAAGAAACAGTTTGCAGGCTGGACCACTCATGCACTGAGGGAAGAACTCTTAAGAATAGAAGAGTTGGCCAAGAATCCCCAAGCTAAAGTCTCTGCCCCTGATTTTGGTAAAGGCAGAGATCCAGCCAGAGCCTTGAAGTTTAAAAGGACGAGACAAGAAATAGTGGCTGCTGATTATAGGGAGATGAGGTCAGTTGCAAGATGGTCTGAGCTAAGGCTGGTTGAAACATACAAGAGACTAGAAGAAAACAGGAAGAAAGATCCCAGCCTACCTAGAAATCCTGTCTACACTGATGAACCACTGATGAAGAGACCTCAACAGGCTTTTACCCTTGACAGCTTACTGGACACTTCTGATCTATCAGCTGCTGCAAGAAGACAGTTCACGAAACAGAAAGAAATGTCTGAAGAAGATCAGAAGAAGTTTGCTGATACTTTCATTAAAGAGGGCCTCTTCAATCAAGTGCACTTTTTCTCAGATCCCACTACTGACAAGCTCAGAGAACTCATTGGGAGACCTCCATCACGAAACTCATCAAGAATAAAGGTGCATCTCAACAAATCCACTGACTCAAAAATTCGAAAATGGAAAGTCAATAAAGACAACCATGAATTGACTCTGCTCAGGTCAGATGGAAAAGTTCAAAAGATAAGCATGGATGATGCATATAGCCTGTGTGCAAATGATCTCCAAACATTGCTGAATCTTGAGCATGAAAGAGATGTAGAAGACCTATTTGCCTTGGACTTTGAACTTCAATTCAAAGGACAAATCAGAAAAAGTCTGATGAGAAATAAAGATCAATAAATAAAGCTTAGTTTTGGCATCATCTGTTCTAGGGGGAGATTGTTGGGTCTGCTGACCTGGAGAAGAACAGATGATTGAAAAGCCAAAATATGCTAACAGTTGATTCCACAAATAAACAGTCTTTACAACATATTCTTCCCAAAAGACTGCTGACCCTAACAACTGTTCCATCCAAACAACTGCTGTTACAAAGGACTGCTAGAGAACAACTGATAGAGAACAACTGCTGACCAAAGGTCTGATGAAGAAACAACTGCTGATCAAGTACTGAAGACTAAAGGTCTGTTGGAGTCAACAGCACTTAGACTCCAACAGATGTTGCAAGACCATCAGAGTTTTCCCTTAGCAGTAGTTTGCTTTAACAATGCTTTGTAATATAACAGTAGTTTGTATACGGCAGATGTTTAATGTTGTTATTCTGTTAGAGGTCACTATCTTAGGTGACGTCAGCACAGGTCACCAGTGGTTTACGTTTGTCTATAAATAGAACAGTGCTTGTACTGTTCTATTATATCACACACAAACATTCTCTCAGACAAACAATCACTGTGTGATCAGGCTGAGGGGGAGTATTTATACTGATTGTAATCTTTCAATAAATGAAAGCATTTGATCATTGATAACAATTATTCCTGTTGTTTTGATTATAGTTTATTATTCCACTGCACTTTCCATATATATACTTACATCATTCATTTCTCATCTTATTCTAAATACATCAAAACAATCAAACTCAGATCCTAACAGAAATCCCTGTAATTGAACAAGAATTCCCAACTTGTTACCCGACAAGGACAAAATCAAACAATGTTCATTAAAAAAAGAGGTTACTAACATACATGTAGTAAACTAGTACGTGTACAAACAAATGTCCATTTGTAACCTTGAACTTGATCCATCTAGACTTACATGAACATGAGGATCAAACAAATACATTAACATACATACATACATGCCTACGGCTATACATACATACATGCATAACAAGATCCCATCAAATCCAAGACTATTGCCTTTAGAGGATCTAGTCCACCTTAGTGAACAACACTTACACTTGTTGACTTGCTTAAAAAGTGATTTCAAAATGTTTTCTAAAGAAAGAAACACAACACCTATCCCAACGCGCTACGCAAGTTCCATGCTAGTTACATATCTCACACACTAGTAGATATACTAAGTACACCACATGGTTACTGACACGCACGTGTATTTATTGATTTCCAGGATCATGGCACACCAAGACGTCCCTATCATTCTTTCGGATTCTGAGGAGGAGGTCGTTCCGGATAGCCCTCCAGCCAACGTTCTTCAGCAGGGTTATGAGCCCGATTCTACTGACTCGGGTGTGGAGGATGAACAGATGCAGATTGATCACACTGTATCGGACGATGAGGATGCCGTGCCTGCAGGTGAGGCACAGGAGGAGGAGGATGCACCCCAGCAGTAGCCAGAGCCCCAGGTGCCGTCCTTTCGACCATATCACCCATGCCCGGGCAGGGCGCATATGATGTACACCCCCCGGAAGTAAGTACTCCCTCCACTGGCTCCTATCGCTCTAGATGAGGCTGCTGCCTCGATTGACCTAGAGCCGCCTAGAAGGAAGCTTCTCCGTAGATCCCAGGCTCGTAGGAGGACCCATTTTCCAACTGTCGATGGATTCATAGCTTACTATGACGAGGACACTGACGGCGAGGTTCCCTCTACCTTTGAGACTGGAGGTCCATCTCAGCCACCCTCATATGCCCCACTACCTATCGGTTTCAAGCCAACTCCTGTACGCCACACACACTACTCCGTCCATGACATGATTGGGCGTCACGATACGGAGGTAGCAGTGTTGCGTGGGAGGGTCCAGGGGATTGAGGACGACCTGTATCTGGCTGGCAGTGCTAGAGATCCTATTATCTACCGACTGTCTGAGTTGGGTACACGTGATCAAGAGGCTGAGCAGGGACGCGCCGCGACAGAGGAGCGTATTGCTGAGTTAGAGGCTAGATTGGATGACATGGAGGCGAGGATGGTCGCTGCCATTGCAGTTCTATTAGCTGCTTTCCCGCCCCTGTCCCAGTAGGATTTCATTATGTTAAGTTTTAACTTATTAACTAAATCTTGTAAGGCGGTAAGCCAGTAATATTATTGTAAAACATGAAACTTATTTAGTAGGTTTAATTATTAATTAGAAAATTGGTATTGTGACTTCATATGATGTTATTGTGATTGTTCCATGAATTTGTGAGTTGGTTTGTCATTTTTGTTGGTTGCGTAGTTGTTTGCTTGGTGCATAGGATGACAATATTATAAAGTGATATGTGTCTCATTCTTTTAATCGTGTGTATTAGAAGAACATGAAGCGAACCGCGTTCGACTTCTGAGGAAGAAGCTTTTCTGACCACCTCACCGGACCTAGCCAGGGTAATCGCAGAGGCTATTGCGCAACATGAAGTGAACCGCGCCGATTCAAGCGACGGTTCGGGCGCTGCAGGCCAAATACAAAACATGATGTGTATTAAACTAAACTAAATTTAATATACTTTTTCAAACAACAACTAAATTCAATATATGTCACACCCCGCCTAAGGCGAAAACGCGAGGTGAGACGAACATGGTGATCACAAACATTGTTTATGAGAAATACTAATGACATTTATTTCATCAAACACATAAGTCATATAGTCGAATACAGATTACAAATATTAGCTACACGAAAATAACAAAACAAGAGACATCTTCATGCAATCCTAAATGTGGCTCCTAATGTCCTTACTTAGTTTCCTGAAAAACATGCTTACAAGTGTCAACTAAAAAGTTGGTGAGTCCATAGGCTTTGTTGACTCGATAAAACAATTTTGTTGCTCAGAAAGTTTCATTGTATGTGTCCATGCAGAATATAGTTACCATGAGAACCATAACCAAACCATGATGTTCGTGTGCACCCTGCCCCAATGCCTTGTCATGAGACATTGTAAAGTATGGATAATATGAATTCATATGTGTTAGAGCGACTAACAGTGAAAGGGGGTGTCAACCCAAATAGTACTATACATATGATCCACGACTTATTGCTAAGCTAATGGTTATACTTGTCCGGGGAATTTTTGTTGATCTATGACAATTGTGGGTCTAACTCATGTAACACATATTGTTGTCATGTACATGTACATATATGGGTCTGCAGCATGTTTCTCCCCCTCGAAGTTGTAAAACAGTAGAACAGTAAAAAGGGCCACGGAACTCACCTGATGTCTGGTTATGTGATCTAGCAAAGCAGATGTAACTATTGTCCCGATAAAAAGTTCCCTATAACGTCAAAGACATCTTAAGTTGTGTGGACTTGTTTACCATACAAGTTGTTCAGCCGACTTGTAGACCCTTGTGTCATGTATATGTGGGGCCATTGCACGTGATAATTACTACGCATCTTAATTGTACCTTTGTAAAGTGTATTGTTTTGTGTAATCCGGGAGTATTGAATATGTGCAACATTATATGTGATCGTGTATGTTTTGATCCAAAAATCCGTTCCTTGACAACCATTAAAGCCGAGTGCGGTTTATAAAACATTAATCATGATGTGGTTGCATTCACTAAATTGATTTGTGTCACATAAGTGTGTGGCATGTATACATGCGATAAGTGTACATGTGTGTGTTTCAAAATCAATCAACAATAAACAAGACCAAGCCTCTGGAAAATCATCAACTTATGTGTGAATAGGGCCAATAACTTTCATGATCAAGGGTCGATGGGTTTGGTGAACACAATGAAGCCGATAGTTAGAAGCTTTTTAGATAAAATAACTTACCTAGTGAGGGCTCGAGATGGTGCAACTTCTAAGGATCTTGGGACCTTCTTTCTTCGGCTTGATGCTTGGATGGTTCGATGGGTTTGGATGGTTTTTTTGAGGGGTGTTTGGCTGCTATGATAGTCAAGAAAAGAAGTGTTATGGTGTGGGTTTGAGAGTGATCCAAGGACCCTTTATATAGTGGCAATTTTAAACACCAAAGCTCCGTAGGTTTAGTTGATAGTGATGGTTCCATATCCTCATCTTTTGGCTGATTGGTGCTCATCATCCAAGGAAGGTTCTTGTTAGTTGGTTGTTATTATGTTTGAAAGCGACATGGGATGATCTTGGGTGATATTGGCCTAGAACAAGACAAGAAGAAGATCAATGATGCAAGCTCATGATTAGTTGTCAATACACACTACAAATTAAATGGTACCAAGCTTATGTTTGAAAGTGACATAACATGGCTTGGGTTGGAGGTTTCTGGCCGAAGCATAGGAGACAAAAGGGATCTTCTATTTTGAAATAATAAGTTGACAACTCAAGTCCCAATCTTGTACTTGATGTCTTCGGCTCTTATTTCCAATGAAACAATTTGGGAAAAGCATTGTGTGGTAGTTTGTATGGAAGGGATTGGAAGAATCATGTCATGTTTTTGTATAAAGGTTGTTTTGTCTTTGGCCGATCACATCCTCATCATAATCTTCTAATTGAGGCAAGTTATTAAGTATGGGGATGAGGTAGAATGTTTTGAATCAAAAAGTCACAAGCCAATAAGCATTTCTGATGAAAAGCACTTTTGCATTTCAATACTCAATCACAAACACCCTCTTATTGAATATTCCGTATACATTATTACTATATAAAGTTGTGAAGGGAAAGTATAAATTGAAAACCCACTCGGGTTAAGAAAACTCTGAAAACCCGTCAAAAAACCATCTAAAAAAGTTTTTTTTTTTTGAAAAAAATACACAAGGTAACATACATGTTTTTAAGTGTTTTGGGCCAAAAAAATAAAAAAAGCGCCGAACGAATATTTAAAAAAAAAAAAATAAACAACGCAAACTTTGTAACAGCGATGTTAACATATGTTAACAGCGCTGTAACATATGTTAAAAAGCAGAAAACATATGTTAACAGCGCTGTTACAAAGTTTGCGTTGTTTTTTGTTTTAAAAATATTCGTTCGACGCTTTTTTTTATTTTTTTTGGCCCAAAACGCTTAAAAACATGTATGTTACCTTGTGTATTTTTTTCAAAAAAAAAAAAAAAACTTTTTTAGATAGTTTTTTGACGGGTTTTCAGAGTTTTCTTAACTCGAGTGGGTTTTCAAAATATCCACCCCCAAGTTGTGAATGTGCATCTATATAAATATTTTAATAATCACACATATTCATGTTTGTATATTGTGACACCCGCCAAATCCACTAGTCGAGACCGTACAATTAACTGTCTTTATTTCACTGTGTGTTTAGAATAAGTGTGTTAGTGCGCCTCATTATTGGAATTGTCATGTGGAAATAAACCTTACCCGAACACCACGACCATCATACGAATCAACAATAGAGTAGGGATTTTCATATAATATTTGTGAGACTAAAACTATATATATATATATACACACACACACACGATTTCACACCAAGGAATACAACAACTTGCATTCATGTGTCACTTTCACAAATCTCACACTCATACATAGCACTAGGAGACAAACAACTAGCTTATATCTTTCTAACACCAAAACTGATTGAAGACTGCGATCATGTCTAATCGAAGACAAACGGATGACCACCAAAAAGGTGAAATTGGATGTTTTACAAGTTTTAGAGGGTGTTTGGGATTGAGTTTCAAAACAACTTATTGACTTATTAGGTTTTTCAAGAAGCCAATAAGTCAATAAGCTGTTTGTGTAACCCAAAAGCACTTTCTATTTTGGCTTTTGGCTTTTGGCTTTTAAGGGTGGAAAAACTGTTTTTGAGAAGTTAGAAATCCTGTCTTTTGGCTTTTGGAAAAAAAATTACAAATCTACCACCCATACAACCAATATTCACAATAAGTTAAGCGAAACACTTAAAAAACAATCTATTGACTTTTTGAAGTTTCGCATCCTAAAAGCTAATCCAAACATTTTTTTTAAAACTCCTTTTCACCTTTTTGGTGGTCATCCGTTTGTCTTCGATTAGACATGATCGCAGTCTTCAATCAGTTGGATTGTTCCCCGTTTTTCTTTTTTGTTCTTCTTTTTTGTTTAATCTAAGTGGGCCTTACTAGCTAATGGGCCTTTTTATATAAAAAGAATTTGAAAAACAAATATGCCCTACAAAAAAATTGAGACCGGTTTAGGAGTCCTCCCTACACCCATGATGGGTCGGCCCTGGTCTCATGCAATGCGCGGTGTCAAAAGACTAGTTATTATTTATAATTGAAGCAAATTCAATTAATTAAATCTTATTAATAAATGTGTTCCCTTTCTTGTGCCTAATTAATTTTCATATTAAATCGATTAAAATTACTACGTTATACATTTATTTTTATATATAAATTGATCCGCGATGATGGTTAGGGTTGTTTAAATTGCTCGACACTCGAAGTTTGCAGGTTTGATTCAGCTTGACCGAAAAGGCTAACAGCTCGGATCGGTTCGGTTTGTAAACGAACTGAGTACGAGCAAACGTCCGTTTGGTTTGGCTCGTTATATATATATATATAATATCTTTATAGAATGACTATAGGTCGATGTTAATATAGTTTGGTCAATGATCGAAAAAGAGATCATTTGAGTAACTATAATTGAAGTTCAATGCTAACAATCCATTGTCCAATACTCCAATGTTAATTTGAGTAATTGAGTCAAAATGTCAAATACTGAAATGTTAAGAGTCAATCAACACTCGACTTTTAACTCACCATTCGATTCAGAAGTACAAAACCGTAATAAAAAAAACCCCATCGGCCATCGTTATTGGATTATTCCATCGCCACTTGCTAGGGTATTGTTTCATTTCCCTAATTCGTTTTCAAACTTCCGACAGAACAAGGATCTGCTTCAATCGGTCGACGATTTATCATCTCGCTCAATTAATCTCGATATAACCAAATAAGTACTTTTCTTATTTCTTGTTGTTTGTTAAATATACTTATATTCTAATAAGAAGAAATCTTAGGGACGAAAATTGCGCTTTACTCTAAAAACTAACACGCGCATCGTCACTTTTCTTTTTTGTTCTACGACACTCAATACTCGCTCGACGTTCTGTCAAAAAATTTTGGGATCGAAAGATGCTCGATCGACTTTGGCTCGATTGAAAAATGCCGGTTTCAATTCGATTCGGGTTGTAAACAAACCAAGTATGAGCAGAGGTTCGGCCGGTTCGGCTCAGCTCATTAATGTCCTAATAATGGTAGTTAGTTCAAGCTAGATCTTTATAACTATGTATGCCCGGAAGCCAATATTATTTACAATTAAATTTTATTACCAATTATATCCCCTTCTGTTAAATTTTCATTATGGTGATCGATATCTATTTAAATAATTGGGTTATATTATGAAACCAAATATATTGTGTGAACAAATTCCTATGGAAACAAAAGAAGTTAGATGTTTTATTCTCAAGGCTTGATACATCATATTACTTGTTACATTTTACATAGATCGCATACTTGCTTTTATTCTCATTTCATACATACAGAACACTCACTTTCATCTAACCAAAAAGAGCTTTTAACACTACATTCTCAGCCATTTTTATGGGTGACATTGATCCAGACCGTGGGCTCAAAATTACACCTTCCTTCCGGCTATACTTGAGGCTCTTAGCTTCTTCTCGTGAGATGTTGTATGAGTTCATAACCACATCTTCTGGAAGCGCACGAATATACGAGAAACGTCCTGCCAGCTGCGTTGTCATCGCGTTATCGTTGGTCTTGAACGCTACCCATTCGCATCCCTCTTCCCCAGCTTTCTTTATCACTGCAAAGTCCTGTGGAACCACAATCAGCTGACCCTCTTGCACCCAGTCATCGAACACTTGTGACCCGTCGTTTCTCACGATTTGTAGACGGCTGCTGCCACTTGTGATGTACATTATGCTATGGGCGTTCAAGTTGTAGTGTGGTGCCAACACCGCATTCTGCAAATGTAAGTTTGGTGAGTTATTATGACAATTGAAATGTTTAGGTGATGGTTTGAAATTAAGCAAGAAATTAGTGTTACCTTATATAGGACTCCTTTCTCTGCGCTAAGTTGGAAAGATTTGAGGACGGGAAGCTTGTGACTGTTGAGAGTGCTGATGCGCCCACCACGTGGGTTGAACACGTCAGCAACAGCTGGGTTGGCGATGTTGGAACGGAACTGGGTGGAGCATATTGTTTGCTCTATGCCATTACCACGTGGTGAGAAATGTTGTTCATGTTCTTTTGGTATTAAAACTTGGAAGTTTTCAGCTAACACGATTAAACCACGATCATCGTGTAATCCCTTTAATTGACTAACAATATCATATTCAATATCGTAAACTTGTTGGAGAATTTCGTCATCAAAACCGGCAAGCATGTTGAAACCTTCTTCTTGTTGTCCGGGGCGGGTCTGTTCCCACCATGGTTGTTGTTGTCCTGACTGACCTTGGCGGGTTTGTTCCCATGATGGTCGTTGTTGTCCATGCTGGCTAGGGCGGGTCTGTTCCCACGATGGTCGTTGTTGTTCTTGTTGACTGTGGCGGGTCTGTTCCCACCATGGGCTTTGCTGTCCTTGCTGACCGTGGCGGGTCTGTTCCCACCATGGGCTTTGATGTCCTTGCTGACCGTGGCGGGTCTGTTCCCACCATGGACTTTGCTGTCCATGTTGGCTGGGGCTGGTCTGTTCCCACGATGGTCGTTGTTCTTGCTGACCAGGTCGAGTCTGTTCCCAGGACGGTCGTTGTCCATGGCGGGTCTGTTCCCAAGACGGTTGTTGTTGTCGGTGGCGGGTCTGTTCCCAGGATGGTTGTTGTTGTCCACGGCGGGTTTGTTCCCAAGATGGTTGTTGCTGTCCCTGGCGGGTTTGTTCCCATGATGGTTGTTGCTGTCCTTGTCTACCCCAGGATGGTTCTTGCGAATGGCCATGGCGTCCCCATGGTTCTCCTCGTTGCATTTGGCTTTGTGGGTTTCCAGCCAGGAAGAATTTCTATAACCAAAAAGTAGAGAAAAGCCAGGTCAGGTAAAACATAAATTAACCGTTTGAGATAGGTCGAGTGAAACAATAGTAACATTAATCTTATATATTAAAAAGTACCTTAAAGTTACGATCAAGCTGGTTGGCGATATTGCTGGTGTCACGAAGAGCAACAAGAACTAGGGGTGTGTCGCGATCATTATGAGTCCAATGAACTGCACCAGCAGGCAATGCCAAGATATCACCTTCCTTGTATCTATAAACCCTCTGATGCTTGTCAAAAAACTGTTCCCTTCCACCCTCCATCGGAAACGATGTCTCAAACGTTTCTTCACATCCAGGAAGAACCGTTCCCTGTATACCTTGACCTGTTACATACAGTGCGTTGTTACAATACATGCAACACCACGTACATAATATATATATATATATATATATATATATATATATATATATATATATGGGTAAACGATATATTGGAAACCCTTGTTATACTGAAAACTCTGGAAACTCTAACTTCCCGAGCTTTTTTTTATATGAAAATTTTAGGGTATGTAATATACATGATTTTAAGCATTTTGAGCCAAAAAAATCAAAAAAGCGCTGAGCACTTTTTTTTTTTAAAAATAAATAAGTTTTCGGGTAACACATTGTTAACACATGTTAATTTCGTTTAACATGTGTTACCCGAAAACTTATTTTTTTTAAAAACAAAAAAGTGCTCGGCGCTTTTTTGATTTTTTTTTGGCTCAAAATGCTTAAAATCATGTATATTACACGCCCTAAAATTTTCAGGCCCTAAAAAACTCGGGAAGTCAGAGTTTTCAGAGTTTTCTATGGATATATATATATATAACAATTACCATATGTGGATTATAGGATAGTCTACTTTTGATTTGTGTGTTGTTGAGTTTGTTTTGTTTGGTTGGAGCCGTAGAATTATTTATTTCATCGCCAAGTTAATTATCAACTTGACATTATTGTTGGTAATCACTTATCATTTCAACTTTATTTTGTTTTCTTTTTTCATCATGATGTTGGTAATAATCTTCACATCTATATCGTCATAACTCACAAAAATTACTATAAATTGCTATTTTTACACTTATATATACTCTTCAAATAAAATATATAATACGCAGATTAGGAAAAAAAAAAATATATATATATATATAGGATTTGGTTCAAATGAGAAGCTTTTCCTAAATTGAGAACTAGAGAACCATTCTGGGCCACACATTTCTCTAAGGCAAATTTTTTTTTTTATTTTTTTTTTTTTGCAAAAATCGCTGCTTTATATGTAAGGAAATTTTTTTTTTTTATTTTTTTTGTATTTTTTCAGTATACACGTGTGTATAATTGCATTATACACATATGTATAATGCTATATACACATATGTATAACTGAAATATACACATATGTATAGCTGAAATATACACATATGTATAGCTGAAAAATGCTATATACACATATGTATAATTGCTATATACACATATGTATAATTGTCATATACACATATGTATAAATGAAAAAAAAATTCAAAAAAAATAAAAAAAAAAATTTCTTTGCATAAAAATGTGCGATTAAAGCAAAAAAAAAAAAAAAAAAAAAAAAATTTTTTTTTTGCCTTTATATGAAATGTGTGGCTCAGAATGGTTCTCTCAGTTCTCAAATAGGGGTTGGTTCTCTTAGGATCTCTACCCTATATATATATATATATATTAATCTTCAAATAAAAATGATTACTAACCAATTTCTCTAATTGTATGATACGTATACAACTTTATTCAAATTTCGTTTTTTTATACGTAAGTTTCGATATTCAAAACCGTGACGCTTCAACGCACGGCATGATCTCTTACAAGTTGAACAACAAAGAAATAGCAAACAGACAATGCTGGCAACGTACGTACCTCGTACAACATAGACGAGCTCAGGTGTGTTGGGGTAGTAAGGCAACAGAAGCCCTCTAGGGTTAATTATATGACGAACCACTTCCACACCAGCACATTCGAGTTCATCACCCTCGTACGAGTCCCAAAACTCAGAAACCCCTGCCTCAGATACCTGTCATCAAAAAAATAAAAAAAGTTAGTATATATAGACGTTGGATTTTGCAATAGATTTTAAGAGTAGTTTAGTTTGCGGTTAAAAAAAACACCTGACGTCGGTTGGGTTCTCTAGCGGTGATCTTTTGGAACTGGCAGTCAGACCGTCCACTTAGACGGGGTGACTGCTGATGTTGGTATGAAAGCTGAGCCAAGGAGCCATGAAAGAGCAGTAGAATGCAAAGTCCTAGAGGGAGGAGTCCAGAAGACCTAATAGAGCTCATTGCTGATCGATGAACGATGGATGCTGTGAGTTGGTGAGGTGGTGGTTATATATATACTGAGTGTAGGAGTGTGAGGGGCTTACACGTATGAAACATGGTGGCAAATATAGTCTGTGCATAGTATACACGTTGGATTTTGAGGAGATATGTGGCGACTGTGTTCTGAAAAGAAGAGTACGATGATTATACACGTCTTGGGATTCAGTGAATCGGGTCATCAATATCATCGTCAACCAGGACAAGACAACGATAACATTAAGAATAAACTAAATGTTAATCATAAAACATTGTTGTTTATGGCATTAGTCATAAGTATAATACTGCCTCTAGCATTACTATGTACATGTAAGTTTTAGACCCATCTCGGCGAGGTTTTACCGAGTTCTATAACACTGTCGTGCCTTCGGGCGGGTGGGGCTTGGGTTTCAGCGCATCGGGAGAAGGCGGGGGCTGCTGGAGGTCGAGTAGTCGATTCTTGGGCACGGCGTCGCGTAAGGGTTGTTGCCACAGTTGTTCGCCGATAAAAAAAAAGTTTTGGACCCATCTCGAATTTTAAATTAATATTTCATATATAGCTAGTTAATACTTTCGAGTTTCCAAATGCATAGTTGTCTTATTTTTTTCTCAATGGGTGTTCGTAAGTGTTATTTACAAAGAGTGTTGTTGGAAAACTTGTTTTTCTCTGTCTTAGGGCTTGGGGGTGGAGGAGGCCCATCATCTATGATGGTTCTTCACCTCAGCTGTCACGTCAGTGTGGGCCAGGAGCATCATAGAGATGATGGTTGAAGGGTGTGGTAGGAGACCCATCATCATTTAATATCTTTTTAATTAATTAAAAAAAACCCTTTAAAGGTGATTCTTGCCCAGGCACCAAAGTCATATTCATACCGCCCATGCCGTTGCCGGGCATAGGGGGACGGTGTTTGTCGGGGCGGCATCGCCTTGCCCAGCCTATGCCGGCACCCACACTGAATGGCCTTGTTGGTAATAAATATTTCAAAATTTTTTTTAGGTTCCAACAAGAAAGTATTATTTTATCAAAGCTTATATGGTGTACACACGATCCACCAAATGTATTGTTGCCATCATTTTGCAACTGAGAATGCGGTAGCAATAACATACGTGTCTGTTGCTCTAATGTCACCAAATAGTTACCACTTTTGTATTTTGCTATCATATTTTTGTCACCACAAAAATGGTGATAAAACCAGTCCCGGAGTGACCCAACACGCCCATGCACACTTGCACGGAGGCCCCGCACACTAGAAGACAACGCAGCAAACTTGGGGAATAAGAAAACTTGCCGAAGACAGTTAGCACGCCCATGCTCAGACAAAAAGTACAGAGAAGACAAAACTATAGCAACAGAACGTACGTGTGACAGCAAGCACGCCCATGCCACCTCTGCAGGCACGCCCGTGCTTGCACTGGAAACTCTATAAATAGCAAGCTAACCCACACCATTTGAGCATACCATTCCACCTAGTCATGAGCCCTCTTGGGTTGACTTCCAGGAGTCTTGCAGAGATCTTGGGGGTCCTTTGGGAGGCCTTAGGGCCCTCCTAACACACCCACTAAGGTAAGGCCTCGTCCTACCTTGATCATCTTGGCCAAGCATGGGATCGTAGAGTAGCATATGCAATAAACATCGAGGGTCGTGAAGATCATACAAGATACATATTATTTTTAGTTATTTGTTGTGTTATCTTCTTTCTAATTCTTGTTTATTTATCTCGTGACAGGTTCAAATGATGATTAACTTAATAACTTAACATCTATAAGATAATGCTCAACCACATTTTATTCATAATTCATATACTATATATACACACAATGAAGAGAGACATAACATACAAATATTAAATACTAATAATAACTTTGACTATGACCTTGACCAAGACTTTGACTATGACTTTGACATGGAAATACATATCCAAAATATACAATTATAGCAATGAGAATTTCTAATAATAACTTTGACTATGACCTTGACCAAGACTTTGACTATGACTTTGACGTGAAAATACATATCCAAAATATACAATTATAGCAATGAGAATTTTGGTGCATCTTTAATAAAATCAACCTTAACTTGATTTATTAACTAGAGGTTTAATCAGCTTCTAGTAGTCCTGAGCTAGATCCAAGGAGAGAGAACCGGTAGTGAGATAGATCCTTCGGGCTTCTGATATCCAAACCGGGTTCTATGCAATGGCTTCTGAAGATGACTGAATGATCTTCTTGGTAAATGGCGGATTCCCTTACGGGTGCACCAGTGATCTTTGGATTGCACACCTTTAGGATTATGTTCCACCATTGTCAAGTGTTTCATTCAACTCGGGAGGTTATGGGTTGGGTTAATTAAGTCACCAATCATCAAACCAACTTTATATTTACCAGGCCTATAAATATTAAAGTGTCACAAAGATAAATAAACAATAGTTCTATTTCTAGGTCTCACCAGTACGAATCCGTTAACCAATGGGGATACATGTCAGTGGAGGTGACTGTAAAAGAGATCATTCGGTCTTCATGATCGTTAACCTATTTAGGAGATACGTTCTCACCAAGGCTGACTATAAGCAGAGATCCTTCGTCAAGGAACGCGAGAGCTAAGGGAGGTGTATGGTGTTCCAGGATGGAAGTGAAGCCTCCAATTCAAGAAGAAGATATGTCTGACGACTAGAGACTTGACCGCGGTTTGGGGAGCCTGCTATTCAAGGCCCTGGCGGAGTACCTTCGTGCGGTCGCGCATTGGGAGGTTGTGCATTCTACTCAGTAGTGGCTCCGCTTCTCTATCAAGGAGTCAACACTTCAAGATCACTCTCGTCCTCCTCATAAATAATTAATCATAAATACTAATTTTAATAATAAACTTAACTACTTATACGGAGGCCCCCGAGATGAGCATATCAGTTTACTCTACTATTTTATCCTTTTATTTTATCAAACCCAAATCTTTTAAAACTATTTTATCTTAAAACCCCTCCGTTTTATTTTCTATTTTAAAACCCGATCAGTTATCTGATGAACGATTTAGTAGAGGAAAGTGTGTTCTCTGGAATACGATACTCGGTATTTGCCCTAGCAAGCTATACTATACTATACACGTCAGGTTCTCTGCCTATGTGTTGGTTTTAGTTTCTGAGTGACTATTGTTTACTTTAGAAATTTAAAACTTGTAAAAAAGGTTTACTAAAAATCAGTCGTTTTCCCCCAAGCCAATGTTTTGGAGTTGACACATCAAGTTTTTGCCACCGGGGAAATGGACATCTTTTTTTACTACTAAAACCAAACGCATCAGTACAACCCAGTGCATGCTCGAACCCCTCTCGTAGACCTCCGCTGCTCGTCATCAATTACCTGAAAAACATGCATAAGAGATATGTCAACAATAATGTTGGTGAGTTAACATGTTTGAATGTAATAATTAAAGTGCTCGTGTAATTTGTGTATCACCAATTATAGGCTCGCTAAGAGAATTATTACTGTGCGAACCATGAGTCCCGTAACCAAACCTCTTGACTGTTGTGCCTCGTGCATAGTGTATGCGTATATGATCGGCTATTCAAACAAAGAATATGATCAAACAAATTCAATTCAGGTGCGGAATCCCTGAATTGATCACGAGATGATAATAAAACTAGCAAAACACCCAAATCATCATAAACACATTCATTTCATTCATTAACATAATCATTAATCACTTTAAAAGCTTGTTTACAATGTTATAAATCAGTTACAGACTTAACAAAAACCCTAGGGAGAAACACACTCTGAGAGGGAAACAAAATGACCAACCTTTTACATTAAAAAATTGATTCAGCCTTATATAGACCTGCACATTCGCCCAATTGACTTGGTCGAATGTGCAGGTTCGACCATTTAAGGTGGGCGAATCTGGACATATGTACAAACAAATCTTCATTCGACCTCCCAGAGCCTCCTTCGACCATCCTATTCTTCCTTCGACCATACGATATCCACATTCGACCGTCCGTAATCTGCAATACATTTTAGAATTCGCAATTCAATAGCACTAGTCGCACTTTCGTGTATCTACAAACTCCCTCTCAACTATTGCTTGAATTGCTTCAGCCTTCGGTCTTCATCCATTCTTTTGTTCATCAATTTGATATGCAATAGCTTCTTTTGTTCTTTCATTATCACTGGTTAATGAGTTTGCTTTGGTTTCTTCTTTTCAACATTCTGTATCTGAACAAACTTCCCAGCTTCTTATCAAAATCACAACCCGCATTGACATCCCACGCAAAACATAGAAATACCACACGTTGGTATTTAGATGCCTGTTCACTGTCTTTGTCTTCACAGTAAATCGGATTATAGTATAACATGATGATATCCTCGTGCGAGCAATTTATCAACCACATCGGGTCAAAGATATGAATCTTCTTAAAATCCTTTATACCATCCTTCAGAACAATAATAGCCTCTGCTGTCTTCCAGTCGTAGTACCACCACATAAAATCTTTCGAAAAGTGTTGTGGAATTTGCATTAAAGGAATATGCTTCAACACTTTTGGTGGTTTATACTTCAAAGTCACCTTGTGCAACCCCGTTATCTCATCTTTCTCCTTCTTGTGTACTATCCTCTTAGGATACTGTGGGGTAAACACATTCCATTTAGTTCTGCTCTCCCTCGCCATGCGATCTGCAAAGTAACCAACGAGATGGTTGTTTACTGAAACACCTGACATTTCATGTCTGCAGATATCGCAAACAACCCAATATGGTAGTGTCTTAATGTCATGGAATCTGTTGAAGTACAGAATTCCTTTCTCCCATTTCACAGCAACACATTTAAGCTGTCTCAAATACTTCCATCTGAGAGCTTTTCCTTTAAATAGTTCGTTGTGGAATTTGTAGAAACTACCTTGAACTTCAGTTTTAGGGCGGTTAGCTTCTTTTTCTTTAAGCTTTGTCAACAATTCTTTCAAGTAATCAGATTATTCAATATTCGGCTTCTGACAATCTGAATTCTTAAACACTTCTTCAACGAACTTTTTACTCTTCTCACGAGCAAGTTTCTCAGCCTGGCTTAACAATTCATCAGAGAATTCAGGAAATCTAGAATTTTTATCATTCTTGAAATATTCTGGATATTCCTCACTCGTAATATCCTCCAAATCTACCTCTTCAAACACCGGAACATCTCTATCATCAGAGTGATTACCTGCTTCTTTATCAGGTATATTCGGTATTTGGTTTTCACTCATCAACTCTTCAAGAGATTTACCAACCTGTTTAGCCAGTCCCTCTAATATCTCTTTAGATACAGCTGCAGAAACTTCTCCGTCTTCCAGATCAGGATCATTATATTCAAGCTCAAAACGCATATCATTTGATTCAAATATCTCTGGAAATCTACCAATCATTTCAATCGTCCAGACTCTA
The DNA here is from genome assembly GCA_028751855.1 of Ambrosia trifida. Lineage (NCBI taxonomy): Eukaryota > Viridiplantae > Streptophyta > Magnoliopsida > Asterales > Asteraceae > Ambrosia > Ambrosia trifida. The sequence goes on from CM054130.1 coordinate 67,725,471, forward strand.
TCAGTCAGCATCTGGCGATATAACTTCTTATCTTCTTCAGATAAAGCTCTGATTTTCTCGTTCCTAAGAATATTATCATCGTCAATAGTGCCACCAGGAGCTTTCGAACTAGACTCTCCTATGTATTTTCCTGATCTCCTCTTTTCACACTTAAATTTGTCAGTGTCATCATCATCGTCATCATCATCACTATCAGCAGAGCTATTACCATCACCTGAACCATCATTATCACCATCATCTTTCTTCTTAGGAGCATCACCGGCATCCTCATTCAATTAATCATCATCTTCTTCTTCATCTGATGGTTCATAATCAACCTGTTCTTTTTCAGGATCTTTATCTTCCTCTCCAGCTTTCAGTTGTGGTGCTTTCGAGTACAAATCTTTTATCAGATTATTCATGCTCTTGTTTGTTTCTTTCAACTTTTTGTTCTCAAGTCTCAGATTAATATACCTTCTTGTATTTCTCTGCTCATGTAATAACAACTTCTGATTCTCAGCTTTAAGTTGTTTAATCTTAGCTTGCAAACCTTCTTGATTTTCCTGTGAAGATACGACAACATCCAACATCTTTTTATCATTTTTCCTTAACTGCTCAATCTCTTCTTGTTGCTGATTAATGATCTTCATCATATCTGCAAGCTTCTAGTTTACTGCATTCATCACATCACTATCTACACCAACCTTTGGTGTTGAAGCTTCAGCAACTGGAGTCTTTTGTTTCTTTAGCTTTTGAAAGACTTTATCTAAAGCAGCATTAAAATCATCAGTTGGCAGTTCAGATTGCTCAGCAGCAGATGATGTTTTCTGTTTCTTTGCCACCGGGGATGTCATAGGAGATTTAGAGCTTGATACTGCAGGCACTTTCTTTCCTGCAATTAAGTTCTCAATGTCTTTAGCTCTTTTCTGCATTGGCTTTACAATTTTATCAGCCTTTGCTATCTTCTTGTATATAGGCTTTTTCTGTTTCTCTCCAGTCTTTGGCGATCCTCCAAAATCTTCAGATCCCAAACCTAAACCTTCATCAATATCATCCAATGCAATCGGACTTTTCATCCTTTGTTCTTCTAAAGACTTGTTTAGATTTCAGACTCACCAGCCACAGTGGCCTTGGGCGTGGTGCTCTTAACAGTCTCATTATCAGAATCCTATCTCTCTTCAACCTGAGTTTCTTCCGAATTCATCGATTCTTCATCCACCAAGTGTATGCCTTTCTTTGCAATACTCTTTTTCCTCCTAGATATCTTCTTTGGTGGTTCTGGATCATCCTCTTTCTCTTTTCCTTTCCCTTTGCCACTCTTCGCACCAACGTTAACTACTTGTCTTTTCCTTTTTGCATCAGGATCAACAGGACATAATGGATTGTCTTCATCAGAATCAATATTAGCATGTCTGGCCTTATCAGTACCCGGATCTTCATATCCTGGATTGATCAGGTGACCAAACAAATTCTTCAATGGTGGTCTCTCATTCATTGGCATGCCTTTATAGCCTTTCATTCTTACTAACGTATTCAGATTCATGTGTTAGGACAAAGAGGATTGGTGAAACCACTTTTGGAAACCTTAGTCTAATTCACTTCTGTCATTTTGGCTAAGTATAGAAGTACTGAAAAGAAAACAAAGAACTGCTGAAGAGAAGATAAGAGAAGTGCTGAAGAAGAAACTTCATCAGAAGTTCTGAAGTCCAAACCAGACAAGTTCACTTCAGAAGTACTGAAGACAAACTACTCATCAGTAGTTTGTCATTCATCAGCACTTAGCATCAGATATTTTCCACCGCCTTTTGCATCAGTAGTTTATTGTTTATTATTACTTTTAGCTGTATTTGTTAGTTTCAATGTTGCAACTTGTGCAACTTGTTCCTGTTGTTTCTGTACTTGCTTTTTGGGCAAGATACATGTATGTAAACGTCTATAAATAGGAGGCTTCAACCTTCTATTTTAGACATTGATTTTAATAGAAAAATCCTTCAAACACTCTCACTGTTCTATTCCATTTCAGTATTTATTGTGAATCTGTCTAAGTATCTAATTCTCATTTACTGCTTGGATTCATAATAAATACTTGTCATTTATTAGTTTCAATCATCAAGGGGGAGTAATAACTCTTCCTTAGTATAAAAAGTGTTGCTTTAACTTATACATTCCGCTGTGCTTATAATCTGATATACAAGGGCTTGTTAAATACTTAAGTGTCAAGATAGCAAGTTCTTACTTAGCAAAAAGAGCAAACTGATCCCAACAATTGGTATCAGAGCATTGGTTTATCTGATCACATATCAATCTAACAAATTGAGAATCAGACACAAAGCTCTTATTGATACTCAATAAAAAGATCAAAAGTTCACTTTTTATCAACATCCATCACTTACAAGAGTCATCTGACAAATCAATACTCTTTAAAATGGATCCACATAATACTGGTTCTGCCACTAAACCTGCGATGCTTGTAAGAAATGAATACAACATATGGCAAAAGAGAATGGCACATACCTTGTCACAAACCAACACAGGTTGTTGGAGATCTGTGATATATGGTCCTCACAAACCAGTAAATGTCAATCTTGAAACTAATGTTAAGGTCCCTAAGGACCCTAAAGAATATACAGATGATGATTTCCTAAAACTTGAGCTAGATGCTAAAGCATTCTCTATGTTGGCAATGGCTCTCCCAAATGAGATATACTCTGGCCTTCTACATTGTGAAAGTGCCAAAGAACTCTGGGATTGTCTTAAAGAACAGTTTGGAGGAACTGAAGAGGTGATTGCCAACACTAGAGAGATTTTAGCTCAACAATATGAGACATTTGCTCATATTAATGGGGAAACATTAACTCAACAATTTGAAATATTCTCCTCATTAATATCTGAGCTAAAGTTAAATGGTCAGACCTATACAACAGTGTCTATGCTACATAGATTTTTAAGGTCTTTACCAGACAAATGGGAAACATACTCCATTGTTTTAAGATCCTTACCAGATTTTAGCTCCCTCACTCTTACAAAACTCCATGGGAGATTACTTACTTTTGAGAGAGAAATTGATCAAAAGAAGAAATTACAATCATCTGGTAAAACTGCTGATGACTACCTACCAGGTAGTACAGCACTTTTGGGACAAGATTCACCAACTTGTTCCTATGGATCTTATGACAATATTGACATAACAACTGGGATCTCATCAGAATGATCTTTCCCAGGTTATGACAATTATGACCAAAGTCAAACTGCTGATAATCTATGTTTTATCATGGATGATTTGAAAAACTTTAGCAGTGATGACTTAGAAGAAATGGACATTTTACACCAACTGGCCATGCTAAGCATTAAAACTAACAAGTTTTACAAAAGGTCAGGAAGGAAATTTCCAGGATTGACCAGTAATACAAAAATTGGTTTTGACAAATCTAAATTGAGATGTCACAAGTGTCAGAAGTTGGGACACTTTGCTAGAGAGTGTAGAAGCTCTAGCTTTAACCAATCACAATCTGGAAATAACTATAACCCCAATTACAATAGGAATAATGGAACTCAAGGGAGTGCTCATTTTGTACAGGCACAAGCTCCTCAACAGCAATACATGCCACAAGTACAATATGTTCAAGTGCCTGCTCAACAGATGCAGAGCCAACAATCAATCCCTCCCTTTCCAGCTGCTCAACATCCTCCACAGCCTCAACAACCCTCTCAACAAAGTCTTTTCACCTCAGGGTATGTTGACTGGAGCAGTCTCCCTTTTGACACCACAGAGTGCAATCCTGATGCAGACAACAAAGTGTTTGACATCAACTGGGGAGAACCAGAGAATGGCAGAAAGAACTTTGCCTTAATGGCATTTGAAGGCTGTACTTCAAAATCTGCATTGTCACAGGTATCAAAAGAATCTTTGACAAAACTTTGCTCAAATTCTTGCAAAGAAACTTTTGCTCTCATAAGAGAGACAAATGTGCACTTACAAGGTAAAGCCAATGATTTAGAAAGAAAATACACACAGATAAAATGTGATTTAGAAAGAAAACCGTGTGCTAAAACAAAAGAAGTTTCTAAATTAACTGACTCAGCTATTGAAACCCAAGCACAAATTAAAATCATGCTAAATGACCTGGGAGATGTCAGACAAGAGCTTGCTGACACCAGGATCACATGTGAAAAATGGGTGGAATCTTGTAAGGGGTATCAATTATTGCTAAACAAACAAAGTGCTTCAAATGTTAAGTTTGGCATAGGATACCATCATGTTGAAACACCAACAGATTTCTCTCCCAAAACTACTGAAGATGGGAGAAGAATTGTTTCAAATGAAACTTCTGAAGGGAAAGACTGCACATCTTTCCATGAAAACTTTCTAAACAGAAATCCTGGCATTTTTAAAGAAAGTACTTCAGAAGTATTAACAAAATCTGACAATGAGCCATCAGTAGTTTAATCTACATCAGGAGTTGAGACCCTGAAAACTACTGATGAGCAAAATCTTTACACTAATGTCAGAAATTTGCCTTTAGATCAATAACAAAAGGCAAAAGAGTGTGAAATTTGTGGTCTGTTCAACCACAAAACTGAATTTTGTAGATACAGAAAAGGAATTCAGTTCAATCAAAAAATTAAACAACAGGTTGTGGGAAATCAAATCAGAAATGATTATGAAAGAATCTTTAAACCCAAGAAACAACAACCTGAAAACACCTTTTCTCAGAAAAAGATAAGATCTCAACCAAAATCTTTTTCTCAAAATTCTTTGTCAGTAGTTAGACCTGAATCATCAGCAGTTTCACAAACTGCTGAGATACAAAATCTAATGAACATGGTACAACTACTGATGACCAAGGTTGATGGTGGTCCTAAAAAGGACACCACCATGGTTCTTAATGAAAAATCCATTGCCAAAAAGACATGGATTTCTCAACCTGGTCAAGAACAAACTGTAACTGTTCTCAAGAGCAAACCCAAAGCCAAACAGGCTTGGGTTCTTAGATCTAACTAATTTGCTTTTATGTGCAGAGAGTTTCTAGGGGCTTAAACAGCATATGGTATGTTGATAGTGGAGGCTCTATGCACATGACTGGATGCAGATACCTGATAAACAACTTTATCAGCCAAAGAGAAGGATCTGTATCCTTTGGGAACAATGCTAAGGGATATGTGCTAGGACACGGCAATGTCTCCTCTGGCAAAATACAGTTTGACAAGGTCAATCTGGTGGAAAACCTTGAATACAACTTGCTGAGTGTGTCACAAATGTGTGATAAAGGATATTCTTCCTTTTTCACAAAGATAGCATGCAAGATCATCTCACCAGTAGGCCAGAAGTTGATAGAGAAGATCATTGAAGATCATACTTTGCTGATTGCCAAAAGATGTGGCAATGTCTATGCAGTGGACATTGAGAAAGACAAAGTATTGAACAACACTGCCTGTTTCTTCTCAAGGGCATCAACTTCAGAAACAGATCTCTGGCACAGGAGACTTGGCCATGTGAACTTTAAAACCATAAATAAAGTCACAAAAATGGGCTTGGTCAGAGGTCTACCTTTGAAAGTATACCAGTGTCAAGAACACTGTGTATCCTGTTTAAAGGGAAAACAACATAAGTCCTCCTATAAGTCTATTGAAGAATCAAAAACAACTGCATGTCTTCAACTACTCCATATGGACTTATTTGGACCTGTCAAGATTATGAGCCTTGGTAAGAAGAAGTACTGCTTAGTCATCATTGATGACTACTCAAGATTCACATGGGTATTCTTCTTATTCTCCAAGGATGAGGCTGCTGAAATCATCAAGTTCTTCATTCTACAAGTAGAGAAACAATATTCTCTATCTGTCAAAACCATTAGAAGTGATAATGGGACAGAGTTCAGGAACAAAACTCTGGATGAATTCTGTTTGTCTAAAGGGATTATTAGACAGTACAGTGTTCCCAGAACTCCTGAACAAAATAATGTAGTAGAAAGGAAGAACAGAACATTAATAGAAGGAGCAAGAACAATGTTAGCTGATTCTGGACTGCCCTTGTACTTTTGGGCAGAAGCAGTTAACACATCATGTTATGTTCAGAATAGAGTTCTTGTGGTCAAGAGACATTCCAAGACTGCCTATGAAGTTCTTCATGGCATGAAGCCCCTTATCTCCTTTTTCAGGGCTTTTGGATGTCAATGTTTCATCTTGAACATCAAGGAATCTATTTCAAAGTTTGCTGCCAAAGTTGACTCAGGTTACTTTCTTGGTTACTCTTCAACTAGAAAAGCCTACAAGGTTTTTAATTCTCACACCAGGATAGTAGAAGAAACATTGAATGTCAAGTTCAATGAGTCAAAACACACTCTTATTCCAGCACATCCTGCTGAACTCTTTGACCTTGACAACTTCCACTTTGGACCGGAAAAGACTGTTACTCCTTCCAAACCTACTTATTATGGTGATCAAAGGTTTGAATATGAGGATCCTACACCATGGACTCCTCAAACAGTCATTAAGTCAACTTCAACACCATCAGAAGTTTCCCAAACTTCTGATCAAACAAATACTGAAGGCCAAACTCAAACATCTGCTTCAGCACCTGCAACTACTGAAGAAACTAAAACTGCTGAACCAGATATTATAGACCTCAGTAGTTTGTTTGAAGAACAAGAGCCACCTACACCTGTCAGTGGTTTACAACAACTGATTGAACACAGAGATCATCCACTTGATCAAGTCATGGGTGATATAGCTTCAGGTGTTCTCACCAGAAACCAGCTTTCCAACTTTTGCCTATTTTTAGCCTTTATCTCACAGTTGGAACCAAAGAAGTACCAGGAAGCCCTCAAAGACAATAATTGGGTGCAAGCTATGCAAGATGAACTGCTTCAGTTCAACAAGCAACAGGTCTGGGAAATCTGTCCCTTACCTCCAAACAAGCAACCAATTGGCACAAGATGGGTTTTCAGGAACAAACAAGATGAAGCTGGTATGATAATCAAGAACAAGGCAAGACTGGTAGTTCAAGGGTACTCTCAAGAAGAGGGAATTGACTATGATGAAACCTTTGCTCCAGTTGCAAGGCTTGAGGCCATCAGGTTATTTCTGGCCTATGCCATTTCCAACAAAATTAAAGTTTATCAAATGGATGTGAAAAGTGCATTTTTGTATGGAAAAATAAAAGAGGAGGTGTATGTCTGTCAGCCACCTGGGTTTGAGGATCCTTCTCATCCTGAGTGGGTGTACAGACTAGACAAAGCTCTTTATGGGCTCAAACAGGCTCCAAGAGCCTGGTATGATACACTCTCCACCTTTTTACTCAAAAATAACTTTACAAGAGGTGCCATTGATAAAACTCTTTTCATTAAACATGTTGGAAATCATGTCTTACTTGTTCAAATTTATGTTGATGATATCATTTTTGGTTCAACAAACACAAAACTGTGTGATGATTTTAAGAAACTCATGCAATCAAAATTTGAGATGAGTACCATGGGAGAACTGCAGTACTTTCTAGGACTGCAGATCAAGCAACAAACAAATGGAACTTTTATACATCAATCAAAATATGTTAAAGAATTATTGAACAAATTTTCTTTAAAAGACTATAAATCATGTTCCACTCCCATGACACCAATCACACAAGTTGAACCTCATGATCAAGGAAAACAGGTTGATCAAACCATGTACAGATGCATGATAGGTTCCCTTTTATACTTAACTGCATCTAGACCAGATATTATGTTTTCAACATGTGTCTGTTCTAGATATCAATCAGCACCAAGGGAATCACACCTTATAGCAGTCAAAAGAATTTTCAGATATCTGAAAGGAACTCCAACACTTGGAATTTGGTATCCTGCTTCAAGCAATACCAAGTTATCAACTTTTTCAGATAGTGACTATGCAGGGTGTAAGATGACAAGAAAGTCAACATCTGGTGGTTGTCAATTCCTGGGTAACTATCTAGTGTCATGGCAATCAAAGAAGCAAACATCTGTTGCAACTTCAACTGCTGAAGCTGAATACATTGCAGCTACAAGTTGTACATCACAGATACAATGGCTCCAATATCAACTTCTTGATTATGGAATCAAAGAGACCAAGACACCTTTGTTTGTAGACAGCAAATCTGCCATTAGCATCATTCAAAATCTGGTACAATTCTCAAAAACCAAACACATTGAGATCAGGTACCATTTCATAAGAGATTGCTATGAAAAAGGCAAGATTGAAGTGAAGCATGTAGCAACAGCTAATCAAATAGCTGACATCTTCACAAAACCCCTTGACACATCAACATTTCAGAAGTTAGTATCTATGCTTGGGATGCTAAATTTGTAAGTATTTATTTTCTTATTTTGCAATTTTTCATTTTTCACTTACAAAACAGACAAAAGTCTGAAACAAAACTTCTGAAAAGAGAGAAACTACTGATGAACAAAAACATCAGTATGGGGATAATCTCTGAAAAGTGTGTAACTTCTGATAAAATAAACTTCAGAAGTTATGAATAAAAGTATTTATAAAAACATTTCTCATCAGCTGTTAAAACTACTGAAGAGGAAATGGGAACTACTGATGAAGTAATCCTTCATCAGCAGTTTAAGTCAAAAGGGCAAATCTGACTTTTCCCATCATCAGAGGTTTGACCTAATCAGTTAAAAACTTCTGATAAAAAGATTTTTTAACCAAAGGCAGTTTAAAAACTTCTAATAAAGAAGATTCAAGAGGTTAAAACTTCTGATAAATACCTTTTCTCAACACTTATCCTTTCAAACTCAAAATATCCCTCCTTCTCTCTCAAAAACTCTCTCAATAACCTAAAACCTGCAAATCAACTGTTCCATCAAAACCCAAACCACATGGCTCTCGTTCTAAAGCAGGGACACAATCAAAGGGCCTTTCTTGAAAAACAAGAAGGCTGGTCCCAATACGCTGAGATCATTGATCTTGTCGTAAAATCCCAATATTTTACTGCTCTCACAATAAACCCACCAATTCACACTGAAACTCTGAATGAGTTCTGGGCAAATGCTGAGACGGTGACGGCGGATGATGAAGTCATTTCCCTCAACTCAAGAATAAAAGGGAAACCACTGACCATCACACCGGCCACACTGGCAACAAGACTGGGTCTGGATGATGTAACTGCCCCTGACCATGTTGCTAATTCTGATATTCACCTAACCATAACTGAGTGTGGTTATCAAGGTACTCTCTCCCATGCTACTATCTTCAAAAAATATTTTGATCCAAAATACAAGCTTTTGTTTCATTATATTATTATGTGTTTGAGTCCAAAAACAGGGTCTTATGACCAGATGCCCTCCACTTTTCAACCAATATTTCATTCCATTGTGAATGAAACTAAATTCAGGGCATCAAAACTATTTTTCAATGAGTTGGTGTTACATCATAATAATACCAAGAAAAAGTTTTTGTTATACCCAAGGTTCATTATGCAATGCTGTAGGTGCATATGTGCGACTAATGCTTTGGATTGGATAAATCATATGTTTTGTTTCCTGTCGTTGGTGCGAAGGAAAGATTTTGTTGGTGCGAAGGAGAGTTTTCAAGGGTGCGAAGGAAGATTTTTGGGCGAATGAAGAATGTTTATTATGGAGTTTGGTTCGACCACTCAAAACGGGCGAACCTGCACATTCGCACGAACAAAGTGGGCGAATGTGCAGTCTATAAATAGGCAAACTCAGTTTTTGCAGCTAACTTTAAGTCATTTATTTCCCGCCACTTTCTGAATTCTCTCTGTAACTTTTTATAAACTTGTTTTGCGTCTAGTCCTTGATTGTAATTACTTTTCTACGTGTATTCAAGTTTGATTATTAATGAAAACGTTTGAAAATGATGATTTGTGTGTGTTTATCTGATTAGTTATCATTTTGTGCTGGTTTTGGGGATTCCGCACCCAAAACTAAATTGTTTGATTGTCTTTGTAGCTTATCGATCCTTTCACGCGCATACAAATGCATAATAGGGGAACTGGGTAATGAGGTGCTTGTGGGAAAAATTTCAACTTTAAATCCTTTAACATCACAAGCATACTCAAGGCATAACAAACCGGCTGCCTGGGCAGAAGATGATCAGGGAGAACAACAACAAGTCTCCCTGAAGCCCACATCTTCCAAACTCACACCACCAAAAGCCAAAAAGCCCAAGCCAACAAAGACAAAAACCCACCAACCCAAAAGAAAAGCTGTTCAGGAGGTTGAGATGCCTGAACATGCTCATGAGCAGTCTGCTCTTCAAATAGGTGAGACTGAAACACCCTCTCAGTCTCATCCATCTCAAACCCCACCAAGAGCACCCATAACCATTTTATTCAAAAGAAAAAGACTTAGAAAAACTATTGAAACTCACTCTTCTTTTGAAACTGCTGAACAACGAATTTCACCTATTGCCCAAACTACTGAACCAACCCCCCAAATTTCTGAACAAGAGGCAATAGAAATTGCCAAACTTCTCTCTGGGCTAAAAGAGAAGGTCCCATCTGATTATGTCAGTCCCCTACAACCACAACAAACAGGGGACATAACCACAACATCAGACATGGATGTGGACATCTCTAGCCCTATCCCAAGAGATGAGGGTGGACCAGAGTCTTTAAGCCCAATTTTAGAGATTCTTGGGGCATCTGAGGCTGCTACTACTCAGTTACCACCCAGTGGTGGATCTGAGGATAGAAGTAACATAGCTAAGACCTCAGATGTGGCAACTACTGATGAAGGCTTAATGCCTGAAGTAGGAAATCCTCAGAACCAAGAACAAGAGGTTCATGAGAGAACTGAGTTGGGCTCAGCTCATGATTTAACTGAGACAGTCCTCATTGAGGGCAACATCAGGGATTCAGATGATTCCATTAATTTGGATGATGTTTCACAAAAACAAACTACTGAATTGACGGCACTTTATGAAGGTCCTGTTTTAGGGGTATCCAGGCTCAAGAAGCCAGTCACCCCTGCATAGGTTAAAGCCCACTCAATCCCTAAAACCCCTAGAGTGGCATCCTCTGTACAACATGAGGATCTCCCAAAAACACCCCCTTCACAACAAATGCCTACCCAATTCCCTGGGCAAACAAGCATAGACCTGAACCAGCTATGCAGCCCAGAGGGTCCCCTGTACCACATGATGAACACTCTCATCAGAAATCACTTCCAAACATACACAGCTAACTTGGAGCTGTCTATCAAGAATCAATTTGGAGTGATCAAGACCAAGATGAATGATCTGTCCAACAAGATAGACTTCAACAGCAAACAGATTGCTCATCTTCAAGGACAATTCTCCCAACCCTCAACTTCAAAAGTTAAACTTGATGAATCCAAAAAGGGGGAGAAAATCAGGGAACCTAAGGAGTCATTCCAAGCCAGGATAAGGGCAAGAGTGGCCATCCTTGAAAGAGATCAAAAAGATCAGGCCAGGAAAGAAAAACTGGCCAAACAGTTTGGTGTCTCAGTGGAAGAGATTGAAGCCACAGAAAAAGAAGATGAGGCCCAAACATATGAAGAATCCCTAAGGCACAATGAAGAAACTTCTGATGGCAAAAGTTCTGATGAAGAATCAGAAAGTACTGAAGACAATCCTTCAGTAGTTGACAAACCATCAGCAGTTGTCAACCCATCAGAGGTTAACACTTCCAAACCTCAAACTGCTGACCCTTCCAGAACCACTGCTCCCATTCAACCAACATCTGATCCCATCAGGCCTACAACTGTTACAACAATGACTGTACTAAACCCTTTTCCTATCTCTCAATCAGCTGAATTATTAGAGAAGAGCTTAGTTGCAGCCAACAAAAAGGCCAGAGAAGATCTGATCTGGAAAACACTGGAAGAAAGGGATGATCTAGATTTAAGCCATGAAGAAAAACTTCAGGCTTATGAAGCTGAACTACAACGGCAGGCTAGCCTTGATGAGATTGCTGAACAAGATAAAAGACAACAACTGGTGTCTTACATTACCAAGAACAGCAAGACTAAAGCCTATACACTCAAAGGACTCTCTATGCAAGAGCTGACAAGAAGGGCACAACTGCTTGCAGATAAACTGGCCACTAGCAAAGAAGGAAAGGCCAAGAGAGCCCAGATAATAGAAGAGTTAGTAGCAGAGGGCTATGGTTCAAAAGCCTCAGTATCCAGATGGAAAGAAGAAAGACTAATGGATACTTACAAGAAATACTTGGCTGCCAAGGCTGCAAATCCAGAGAAGTTTCAAACTGCTGATCCTTCAAGATCAGTAGTTAGAACTTCTGGTGTATCAACTAGAAGACCTGCTACTCAGAGAAAGAAGGCAGAGGACAATGTCAAAACTGACTTCAAAATGGTACTACTTGAAGGAAGTTCAATAGTCCATTCAGATTTTGACATTGAGGAGAAACCTCTGTTAACACAATTCAGGGATCCTTCCACTTTTGCCTACCAAATCCAAAAGACCATCAAAGAAAAGATGCATACCAGAGTAGTGACTGAACACCATCTCCCAACTGTTCAGATGCCTAATATGCAACAACAACAAGGAAGAGACTCCCACCTGAGGTTAACTGAAACTGAAAGCATCCAACACTCAGGACCATCAACCCAAGGGACAAGTCTGGTTCCCTATTCTTCTAACTTTAACAAGTCAAAGATACCTATCATCAGATGGTCACTTACTGATAACAACTCAGTATTGTTGACAAGAAGAGACCTCTCAAGCAGGGCTTACAAGAAGATCAGTGATCTGAAGAAACTGTCAACACAAGACCTGCTCACAATTCAACATCTGGAGCCACAGAGAGGATCTCTATCTGATGGTCAGTTAAACCAGCTCAAGAACACCATGTACAAAGAGATATGGAAGATTGTTCAAGACAGAAGAAAAACATAAGGAATTAGTAAGGTTTTGGCTTCATCAATCCATGGGGAGATTGTTAGGACAAAGAGGATTGGTGAAACCACTTTTGGAAACCTTAGTCTAATTCACTTCTGTCATTTTGGCTAAGTATAGAAGTACTGAAAAGAAAACAAAGAACTGCTGAAGAGAAGATAAGAGAAGTGCTGAAGAAGAAACTTCATCAGAAGTTCTGTAGTCCAAACCAGACAAGTTCACTTCAGAAGTACTGAAGACAAACTACTCATCAGTAGTTTGTCATTCATCAGCACTTAGCATCAGATATTTTCCACCGCCTTTTGCATCAGTAGTTTATTGTTTATTATTACTTTTAGCTGTATTTGTTAGTTTCAATGTTGCAACTTGTGCAACTTGTTTCTGTTGTTTCTGTACTTGCTTTTTGGGCAAGATACATGTATGTAAACGTCTATAAATAGGAGGCTTCAACCTTCTATTTTAGACATTGATTTTAATAGAAAAATCCTTCAAACACTCTCACTGTTCTATTCCATTTCAGTATTTATTGTGAATCTGTCTAAGTATCTAATTCTCATTTACTGTTTGGATTCATAATAAATACTTGTCATTTATTAGTTTCAATCATCAAGGGGGAGTAATAACTCTTCCTTAGTATAAAAAGTGTTGCTTTAACTTATACATTCCGCTGTGCTTATAATCTGATATACAAGGGCTTGTTAAACACTTAAGTGTCAAGATAGCAAGTTCTTACTTAGCAAAAAGAGCAAACTGATCCCAACATCATGTGATCCTGTATGACTATCTGAGTAGGATCTCTTCTCAAATTCTTGTACTTTTCATCAAAAATCATTTGCAGGAATCTTGGATATAACAAAAACTTCTTGTTCTTCAATCCTCTCAGTGGTTACAGCATATGTTCTAGTGTCATTCCAGATACGTTGAAAGGCTTGTTCAAGATTAGGGCAACCATCAAAGAGCTAATACTCTTTCTCATTACATCATAACCTCCACTCACTGATCCGAAAACGTGTAGCATGACGTGAGCAAGGTACTTGAACTGCGGGCATAGCTTTCCTTTGTGTAATGAATCATCAGTAATCGGTCCATTGTACTTCATTCCTAGGAAACACTTTCTCTGCTCAATCCATGAAAGAATTCTAGGATCAGTCTTCTTATCCATCAGCTTCAATGCTTGTCTGATGTCGTCTTCAGAAATAATCACTAACTCCACCTTAATCGTACTAACGATAGCAGATTCGTTGTCCCAAAAATCCATTCTGGCATTTGTCCAGAATTCTTGTTGATGATCTCAGTATATGATGGCAAGAGTAGCAATAGCAACAATCACACGGCTTCTCTTCAAAAAGTCAACAATACCGGTGAATTCGGTATGTTTCTTCAGATCGCCCAGATAAGCACAACAGTTGTGTGCTTCTTCAAACGGTAACTCTTCTACTTGTTTCTTCTCAGCTGCCTTTTCTAGAAGATCCTGAGAGAATATCAGTACTCTGCTTTTCAGACATGGTTAATCTGCAAAACAAATCAAGAAAACACGTTAAAAACGGACAAAATAACCAAAACATGAAATTTTTGATTTTGAAAATCTACATTCGACCAATCGAAGGTACGAATGTGAAAAATGGGGTTCGAATGTGGAATATAAGGTTCGAATGTGAAAATCAAGGATTTAAAAAAAGTACATTCGACCATTTGTTCCACTTTCGACCGTTTGAACATCTACATTCGACCAAAATGCCACTTTTGACCGTTTTGAATTGGGAGAATGAGTCTGTTCATCTTCTCAAATTGCAGATTTTGATTTAGAGTGTTTTAACATGCCATTTTGATTTGTAAAACATCTAATATGGCCGATAAACCTTTCCCAATCAACAATTTTAATTATTATTCAATGTTTATGTGTTTTAACCTAAAATCTAGGGTTTGAAACTTTTAAACAATCAATTGACTAATCTGTGTTGTTTAAACCCTGGATTTTTGTGTATTCTCCCCCTAAAACATTTAAACACTAAAACCTTAACATCAATTGTCACAATTAACGGTCAGAAATCATGTTTTGATTCAAGTTAGGGTTCGAACAAAGAATCAATGATTCTGTCGTTGTTACTGGATGGATACCTGCAAATAAGGTCTTAAAATGATTAGCAAGAATCAGAGATCACAATGATAGGATTTTTAAATCATGAGCCACAAGGTTCCTTTATCTCAAAAATTTAATTTTTTTTTGAATAAGAGTCGAATGTGCAAATATGGTACTTATAGGCTCCACATTCGACCAAACATGTAGGGCGAATGTGAAAATTCGTCCAGCTTCGACCCTATTTAATGGTTCGAATGTAGACAAAGGGTTCGAATGTGAAAATGACATAAGAACAGTCACATTCGACCGTTTGAAAGGTTCGAATGAGTAGCAAAAATTCCACATTCGACCCATCGAAGGGGCGAATGAAATTTGGAATTTTTGAACTTTTTACCAAATCTCAAAATCGAGTCTCGTTCAATAATTTTCTCAACTTTTAAGCATCCGACATTCATTATTTCTCATTTAAAGATGACAAAACTCAAATGGTCCATCAAGTTTTAGAAAATCACCATCAACTACCATCGGTTATCAAAAATAAGATAGAAATGTAAAATCTTTTGGATTTTCTAAAATTTTGTTAAAACACACCTAAAATCTTTTTGAGTTTCGTATTTTTGACGAGTAATGTAAAATGCAGAAACGTAAAGATAAAACAGTAAATGTTTTGTGATTTACGGTAAGAGGATCATATCATTTTTGAGAAATCTGATCACACCGTTGATCTTTTTGATTTATTATCATCATTAAAGACAATGTGTGATCTGGAAACTGCTGATATTGTGATCCACATAAACTCACATGCAGACTGTTGTGCAGTGCTTTAGACTTATACTATTATTTATAGTATAAACTCAATTGTCTGTGCTTCCCACGCACACGACATACTCCCATATCAAGAAGTAAATGTACAAAGACTTATTGTAACGCGTGATTATGCTTTCGTCATCTGTAATTTACAAGGTATGAGGCACAAAGGTATACAGGTCAACAAATCAATGCTACAATGTAACTTATGCACTCTACCAGGTCGAGGGCTGATATCAATCATGATTTGCATCAATGATTGGATACGATGCATTAGATAATCTTTGATTATCGTCATACATTGAAAGTTCCTCAATTCGGTAACTTTAGAATTTGGCTTTACAGCCCTTTTATAAAGACACCCTGTCTGATCTAGGTCCGTAATGACTTACAGTAGAAGATCAGAGAGGCTATCCCCAGATAACTAAGAACATAACGACCCAAAACCTCCGAATTTTGTACAAATATCCTATCAAACGAAATTACGGTACTAAGACCATATGCCCATGAGGAGTTCATCCACAAAACAATTCGTTTGATATGTATGTATCAGGCACGCAGTAATAGGTCTACGAAGCCTATTAACACATCACACAGACTCAAACACACGCCTTATATTGCATTATACTTCTTTAGCATGTGTCAGATCCCCCCTCATGTACTATCATTTCCCCTTTTTCTCCTGGAAATAATTTTGGATTTTCCTAATTTTTACAGATTTTTGAGTTTTTCAAAGTTTTTGGTTTTTTTGAAAATAAACTCTACCTAAAATGAAAATCATATTTTTGGGTTTTTGTATTTTTCTGAAAAACAATGAAAACTAAAACTAAAAAGCGATAAACCGAGGTGGTGATCAGTCTTGTTTTTCTTTTATACCATTAGCTTTTAAAAGATATTCAAATCTTGATTTATCAAAAGCTTTGGTAAAAAGATCTACACGTTGATAGTCAGTGTGGATTTTGACCATATCGATCAACTCTTTTGCGTAACAATCACGGATAAAATGATATTTGATCTGGATATTTTTACCTTTCGAGTGATTGACTAAATCTTTTGTTAATGCAATTGCGGCCTCATTATCACAGTAAATAGGGGTTTTAAGAAATTGCAAACCGTAGTCCACCATCTGTTGTTCTATCCAGAGAACTTGTGAGCAGCAGCTTGATGCTGAGACATATTCTGCTTCACATGTGGATAAGGTGACTGCAGTTTGTTTCTTGCATTGCCAGGTCACGAGCCTGCTCCCCATAAACTGACATCCAGCCGTTGTGGATTTGCTGTCTTTGTCACAGCCTCCCCAATCTGCATCACTAAAAGAAATTAGGTCAAAATTATCATCATTAGGGTACCCTAGTCATCTCGATGAACAACCCTTCAGATATCTAAGGATACGTTTGACAGCTGCAAGATGACTCTGTTTCGGCTTCGATTGATAACATGCACAAAGACATGTTGCAAACATTATATCTGGTCTGGAAGCGGTGAGGTACATCAGAGATCCGACGATTGCTCTGTATGTAAAAGGATCAGTTAGCTCCCCCTTAGCGTCAACACCAATCCCGTGATTAGGTTGTATCGGGGTATCCATCGGCTTCGAATCATCCATCTGGAATCGGCTCAAGACTTCAGAAACGTATTTAATCTGGTGAATAAAGATCCCCGTTGGTCTTTGATCCACCTGCAAGCCTAGGAAAAACTGCATCTCTCCCATCGCACTCATTTCGAACTTTTCCTGCATAACTTTTTCGAATTCTCTGCATAAAAGTTCATTAGTAGAACCAAAAATAATGTCATCAACATAAATTTGCACTAGAAGCAAGTAATCTCCTGTTCGTTTTGTGAACAGTGTGCAATCTACCAAACCTCGTTTAAATCCTTTGGATAGAAGATACGTGCTCAGCTCCTCATACCATTGTCTTGGAGCTTGGTGCAACTCGTAGAGAGCTTTGTTTAGAACATAGACCTTATCCCGGTGAATAGGATCTTCAAAGCCTGGTGGTTGACCTACGTAAACTTCTTCCTTGACCACACCATAAAGAAACGCGCTTTTAACGTCCATTTGATACACCTTGAATTTCTTGTAAGATGCAAACGCCAGAAACATGCGTATAGCTTCTAAGCGTGCTACCGGTGCATAAATCTCGTTATAATCGATTCCTTCAACTTGATGAAAACCTTGTACGACCAATCGAGCTTTGTTCCTAACAATCACTCCTCTGGCAACCTTCTTACATTTAAACACCCATTTAGTTCCTATCTTTTTCTGTCCTGGAGGTAAATCTGCCAGTGTCCACACTCCAAGTTTCTGGAACTGTAATAACTCCTCTTGCATTGCCTCTACCCATGCGTCACCCAAAAGAGCATCCTTGTATGTTCGCGACTCGACCTGCGAAACATAACGAGCAAAAGACCAGTCATTTTGAAAACCTGATTTTTGAATTTTGGCATATAAAGCAAGAGCGCCAAGGTTTTCTTGTGAATTTGCATTCCTCAGTTGACCTCGCGTCATCACACTGCTACCAGGATCACCAATAACCTGCTCGAGCGGGTGAATCCGATGTATCCGAGATTCCTGATAATCAGGTACTTGCACTCCCGTCTGAGTAGCCAAATTCTCTATGGAATCCAGATCATTACCCAAGTTTGATAATCAAGCACCGTTTGGATTTGGGTTCACTGGAGGTGTCTCTGTAGCAATATCTGGAACAGCTTCACTTGTAACATCATCGTCATCTTCAGATTTCAATGAATTGAGAGTTGTGGAAGCTTCCTGAAATACCTCTTCTTCAACTGCAGGAGCATTGGTATCATTAGAAGCTGTTTGGGGGTTATAGTGATCGGACGCACCAACGGTGATGTCACTGCATTTTCACACTCGTAATATAATCGTAATACAGCCTCTTCAACCAAGCTATCTAGATTGAATGATTCAAAGAAGTCCTTGTAATCAAACATCCAGTCTGGACCACCACCCTGTACATTCTGAGTATACCACTGAACTTCAACGTTAGCCCACTCCTCTAACTGACGAGTTTGTTTGTTGAATACCCGTTTGAGCAGGGTTGCATATCCAACAAAGAATCCTTCTTCAGCTTTTGGTGCAAACTTCTCAGATGGATTAAGCATTGTACATGGGGCTCCAAACGGTTCTAGATACTCTAAGTTCGGCTTTCGTCGATTCAACAGCTCATAAGAAGTTTTGCCAAACTTCTTCACCGTTAAAACACGATTGAGAGTATAACAAGCTGCGTAAATTGCTTCATTCCAGAACATTACTGGAAGATTGGAATCCGCAAGCATTGTTCTTGCCGCCTCAATTAGAGTCATGTTTTTGCGTTCTGTGACACCGTTCTGTTGAGGGGTATACGGAGCACTGTATTCATGATGAATTCCTTTGTCTTCACAAAGAGCATCCATTTGTGCATTCTTGAACTTCGTCCGATTATCACTCCTAATTCTTTTGATCTTCAGACCATAGATATTTTCCAATCGAGTGAACAGAACCTTCAGATTATTAAATGTGTCGCTCTTATGATGCAAGCACATAACCCATGAAAATCTGGAATAGTCATCTGTAACCACAAGACAGTACAATTCACCAGCATGACTTTTACGCTTGACCGGTCCGAACAGATCCATGTGCAAACACTCAAGTGGTAGTTCAATTGAATTGACTTTCTTTGGTTTATGGGATTGCTTGTGCTGCTTTCCTTTATTGCAACTCACACACTTGTCATTCAAATGAAAATGTTTAACAGAGACAGGTCCAACTGTTGGTTTGACGGCAGGTTTTACAGGTACCTTTTGCTTGTCAACAGTTGTGTTCACCACAGGTTTCTTAAGAGGTTTTTCAATGGCTATCCGGTTACGAAGGTCATATGTCATCTGACGATTTTCCCTCTTTTGAAAATATCGGCTTTGGATATAAAATGGTGCTGGTTGAGGAACAAATCGTCTTTTTGGATAACTATGATTGTCGACTGGACTTTGGTATTTCTGCTTCACTTCAACCTCGTGCCTTTTGTGCCTAACATACGGGCAGTGAGCAAGTAAATGCCCTCTCTCCCCGCATTTATAACACGCACGATATTCCTCAAAGTTGTTCTTGGCATTCGACTTAGCATATGTAGTGATAGGATATTGATAATCCACACACCTTCTTCTAAGACTCTCAGGAGTTGGGTCCTTGGAGTAAGTCGGCTCAAGAAACCTATTAGCCTTCTCTTTTGGCTTGATAAACTCTTTAACATGAACCTTTGGTTCTTTTGGAACATCCAAATAAAATTTTTTAAAACCTCTGGAGGTACATCATTTGTTCACTCATGTTTTGGGAACCAAATGGTACTCTCCTGCCAAATTTTCTCAATCTTGGAATAGTTGGCAAATTTGATTGGATATTCCTCGTCAGAAATTATCTTATCAGATCCTTCCATCCGATAGAAAACTTTGACGGGTTTGTCACATTGTTCATTTTTCTCAACATGCTTAACTGATTGATTTGCTCGATGAGCGTTAGCCATGGAATGTATAATCTGAGATGGTGACACTGGTTCATTTGTAATAATGTGATTTTCAGCAAGAATATCACACACCTTCTCAGATTTGTAATAATTGCTGTAACTGATGATTCCGACTCTAAGTTAGAGTTGGAATCATCAGTTACAGCAATTACACCTTCATCATTTAGTCCCAAAATAGGTCTAACATCAGAATTAGGGTCTCCCACACGGGAGGTGTTAGACTCATCATCCGATGTAGAATCAGACTTAACTGAACTCTCCGGTGTTATTGAATGCAAAGTATGGTTTTCAAATAACACTGGCGATGGGACTGCCTTGTAGTTTGCGCTACTTGACTGTGAAGGCTCCTCAATAATATGGTCAACAACCTATGCAATATGTTTATAGATTTCAAGCTTCTTATTGACCTTTTCAGCAAAGCACTTAATGGTAGCCATTTCAAGTTTTGTATTTTCCAATTCATTGATATAATTGTTAATGGCTAATTGTTTTAAAGATAAAGTCTTTTTAAGATCTGAAATGTCTTTCTTATAACCATCAAGCACCTTATTGAATTCTCGTGCTTCTTTCTGATACGATTGACAGTTGATCTTAGCACTCTCAAGCTGAACCCTTAGTTGCTTATTATCTTCTGTCAATCTATCACATGCACCACAATACTTCTCACTATTCATATCTAAATTAGATTCAGAACTTACCTGCTTTGGAGGCTCAGTCATCGCCATCAATGCAAAGTGTGCTTCCTTTCCACCAAAGAATTAGCATAATCGATTCTAGTAAAAGCGTCGTCCATAATGCAAGATTTGCGTGTCATCAGAAAATCAGCTTCGGCAACAAGTTGATCGATATCATCATCTAGTGAGTTAACACTAGCTTTAGAATCAGAATCGCTCTCCGTATCAGAATAAGCTGAATCACACCTTTTAGGAACATCAGTAACAGAGTCAAGAATCAATCCCGACTTCTTCTCAACACAAACATCACTTTCTTCACTCAACTCTTCAATCTTCACCTCAAACATCTTCTCAGTCACCAAAACATCTTCAACAGACACAGGCTCATCCAAATCCATCTTCTGGGCAACACACGCCACATTACCAGCAGTAATCTACTTAACACTGAGTTGCATACCAGTCCAATCAAATCCCTCATCTTTCTGGATCACCAAAGCCTGGTTCTGATTATCTGGTTGAGTTTGGCTGTTTGGTGTAGAAATAGGAATGATAGATCTGGTTGGATTGTGCGGTGTTTGATTTTGGTTCTGGTTTTGTGTAGTGGTTTGTCTAACAGTATTATTTGGTGAGGTGCTTTGACGATTTTGGTAATTGTTTTGTGGTTGAAAATTGGAGTTGTTTTGACTTTGATATGATACCTGATATTGACGGTTCTGGTAGTTGGTGTTGAAAGGATTCATGTTCCCTTGCTATGCTGGCTGTGTGCATTCTCTCTTGAAGTGACCTTTCCCACCACAGTTAAAACATGTCACTTTGGCTTTATTGAAGCCATATGTGGTGTTTGGAGAAGTAGAAAGATCAGTTCTGCCCGTCTTCTCAATGAACTCTGTCGCTCGCCTCATGACACTAGCAAACGCCCACTGGATGTCAATGAGCTCCATCTCCTCTTTGTCAATTTGCGCATAGTCTTCACTGGTTAGATTGTTGTTACCAATTTGACTAGCGACTAACCCGTTATAAGAAGCGACCATAGCGGAAACCAATGCTACATGTTGCTGTGCAACTTCAACAGTAACATTGTTCAAGTTTGAAGTCTCCAACGCAATTGGGCTTTGATTAGGTTGACTTGGGTGCATTGGTTTTGATTCACTTGAGGAATATAGGATTTCTGTTGAGATTGGTTTAAATTTGCTGAGTAGCATGCAACTTGTTGCATCGGTGAAAATGGTGGGATGTAAGTAGTAGAGTATGATGGAGGGGTATAGGATGAGGTTTGAGCAAGATAGTTTATGGGGGTTTTGGTTGGTTCAACATGGCTTGATTCACACGCAATGTGTGGAGAAACAGTTGTAACACCCCAACCGATGGCGGAAACATCGGGATGTCACGTATTGATGATTGTTTCAGTAGCACATGGTATATATTGAAATTTTAAATACTTTAATGATAACATAAATATCCAAATGAAACGTTGTCTAAAAATCCCAAAATATCTAATACATAACATAAAATAAAGAAAGTAACTTCAAATAACTTCATAGTAATCCATCAAGCATACTCTAAGCCTCAGCTTCATTGTTACCTGAAACATGTTAATTTTGAAAATATTTTTGGGTCAACAAAAGTTGGTGAGAATTACATAGGTTTTGATAATTGAATAAAAACTTGTACAATTCGAGTGTCATGGCAAGTCTAGTCCATATGTGAAAACAAAACCATCGGGTAAATTGAGTGCATAATCAGACCTTGTGACTAGAATATTGTGGTCCATCCCATACGCATATGGTTCACTCGATTTTGTTATAAATTCGATAACAATCACCCACGCTACCTATGTAGGAGGTACACGTATCCTGGTGGGATTGTCAGTCCAATAGATCTATCATTTTATACCGTCGGCTGATCAATGTTAATGATTATGCTAGAATAATGTGCTTACCCTAGTAATGTTTAAGACATAATGCAACATAGAATAACACATAGACACTTATGATTGAATTGTAAATTGAATGTTGTAACATTTTTCACCCTAAAATAGTGAAATGGAAAAGGGGCTATGTAAACTCACCTTAATGATAGTGTTGAATCCCTTGATATAGAATAAATGTGGCACAACGATTCCAAGTATTACCCTAAGTTCAAAGCAATAAAATAAGTCTAAGTTTTCTAGTCTACCAGTAGTTCTAGGGTTCCTAATTTGGGGATTGATAATTGATTAATCATTGATTTAGATAAATTGTTAATAAATAAATAAATAAAGATATTTAGGAAAATAAATAACATAAAAGAACTTTTTCTAAAATCTTGATTAAGATGGTTGTATTATAAGATTTTAAGTATGAAAAAATTTTTTATAAAATTATTTTCTCAAAAATTGAATATTTAGTATATTTATTCCTATTTGTCAAAATATGATTTTAATATCTAAAAATATTAAAATCAAAGAATTTCCAAATTAAAATTTATATTTCTATTCTAAATGATCAAAAATAATTTATGTAAAATTTTGGTATAAAAATATTGAAAAATGAATTTATTATGATTTATTTATGATTTAAAATAACAAAAATCAATTAAAAAAAATACTAAACAACCGGTTTTTCTGGAATAAAAATTATTTCTGAAATACATTTTGATCTACAAGTTTAAAATAATTTTTGTGTGATTTTATAAAGTCGTTTAGATATTTTTATAGAATTTTATAATTATAATTGAATAAACTTGTAATATATTTTATATATATTAAATAAATAATTTTTGAAAAACTAAAAATTGTATGATAAACTTTACCATTAGAATAACATAAATTAATTTTTATAGAATTTATAAACCTCTTTTGGTATTTTAAAACTATTTTAAAAGATAAAAAGGTTAAATATATATAAAGGGTTTTTAAAAAAAAATATTGTTGGTTGTGGGAATCGAACATGGGTCTGACCCGGTTGGAAGGTTTTAAATCACAAGTTCAGACCAGTTGGTCTGAACCCTGAGAACATTTATGTTTGGTTTCAATTAATTATAAAGGATTCTTGATTTAAACCATAATTAGCAAAACAAAAGGCAAGCTGATGCTTGGGATCGAACTCGCGTGAACAGATTTAACATCACACAATCAAACCATCTGGGCTGCTGATATGTTTGTTTAATGAAATCAGAGTCAGTTTGTTAAAAACGAATGTTGTAGTCATCCCCAATTTCCTATTAAACCCTAGAATGAAGATCGATCCAATTGCCCCATTAACGAGTATGAAATAACAATCAATGTTGGGGCTTTTATTCTATAGCATTAATCGACCAACAAGACACTTCCGATGTGAACTAACCTGAATTGATTGAGGGTAAACGCAAGAAAACAAGACTCGGGACCAAAGGCTTCTAATTCGAATTAAAACGAGCTTATGAATGAAAACTGATGTTGTGGTTTTCATTTCGGCTTCTAATGGATGTAAGGATGGTCTCAATTATAGTTTCGTGGCCTGGATAGTTCGATTGGTAAATTTGACCGATAATAAAGTCTCACGCCTCTAATTTGTCTTGAGTTCGAAGGAAACAACTGTAATTGCTCATGTAATGGCTGGAATTGCCTTGTCAATCAAGAATCAATCAGGAATGTTTCCAAATTCAGATCAATGGTGCATTAATTTGAAACAAAATATCGATGTTAACTAGTTTTTTTGACTTTCATAACTTTGACCAAGGATATGGGTCTGTTTATAAATTTAGTGTTTCCATAAATCACACAAGCACCAAAGTGTTGGGGTGGTTTGTATTGTTGGTGAAAATAAGTGAACCGCTTTGGACTCGGGTTCGAGCCTTGTCCAAAGCAAAAAAATTTTTTTATCACAAACTCAATTATTTTACAGTTATAAACCTTTTAAATAAAATTTTGATATGTCAAACATTTTTTTTTTTTTTTTAGAAAAGATAAGAAATTCGTGTGTAGATAGATGTAACATTTCGCATTTAATCCTATGTACGATACGATGATTATTAATAAAACGTCGAATTTTATCATTTATCGTTCCTTTTAAAAATATTTCGTGACGCATTTGGACCCCTAGTACCATACTATAAACATATAATATCATTATATTATTGTTATAATTGTCAAAAAAATTATGGCATGGGCCGGGGTTCGAACCCGAGCCCATGGCCGGTTCAACCCATCACACTCACAACACAAACTAGCTGGTCTATAGCTTCTATTCGTTATAACTCAGGCTTATATAATACTTATATTATGATTGGAATTGCAGTTGACTTGCAAGAAGTCAATCTGCGATCCCAACTTCCTAAAATACTAGATCTATACGCGTTATTATCATGAATGTTGATTGATATGGTTGACTCGCGTCTTATGCACGCCAATTAACAGTTATAACATTCCAAATCTGTGTCAATCACGCGATTATAATCAATGCCTTGAGTCAACTTTCCAATTCGTCCAATACGTGTGCAATACTATAAATTGAGGCTTTCACTACAACCTACACTCGCCGATTAACAAACCCCCACAACAAATTCATTCTAACACACCTCAATTCTGCAAAATACCCCGTGTTTGACTTTTTCGTTGACTGTCTCAAATCACGCGATTACGTTTTGTAAGTCTCAAATTTCTTTGTTGGTTTTGTTTATCGGCACATTAACAATAATAACCCTATGAAAAATCGGGCTATTGGTTGTTAATCTTGGTTATTAGGAAATTTAGGGTTCTTGCGATTGAAATTGGGGATAAGCTTCTGTTCCTGCACGTTTAATATATAATCTGAAAACAAAACAGACACAACCACTGTCTGTTTGTAAACTTGGATACGCGGGTTCGAGTCCCGTATCCCACAACCTTTTAGTTTCTTTTAAAAGGATTATATAACTGTTATCAGTATAACTATATATTTAATTTTAAACCAATATTAATCATTCTCAGGGTCCATACCAGATGGTCTGGACTTGTGATATAAAACACTAACCGGTCACCAGACCCGGGTTCGATTCCTAGCATGAGCAACACATTTTTTTAACCCTTTAGACTTATATATATATATTCACCAATACTTTTAAAAATGGTTTTAAAATACTAAAATTGCTTTATAAATTCTACAAAAATTATTTTATGATGTTTTAATAGAAAAGTTTATTATACAATTTTTAGTTTTCCAAAAATTATTTATTTATTATATATAATAAATATTACAAATTTATTCTATTATAATTATAAAATTCTATAAAAATATCAAAACGATTATATAAATTTCCACAAAAATTATTCTGAGTTTATAAAACATTAAACATTTCTGAAATAATTTTTATTTTCGAAAAATCATTTATTTAATATTTTAAATCGATTTTTGGTTATTTTAATCATAAATAAATCATAATAAATTCATTTTTCAATATTTTTGCATCAAAATTTTATATAAATTATTTCTGTCCATTTAGAACAGAAATACAAATTTTAATTTAAAAATTCTTTAATTTAAATATTTTTTAGATATTATAGTTATATTTTGACAAATAGAAATAAATAGGCTAAATATTCTATTTTTAAGAAAATAATTTTATAAAAATTATTTTCATTCTTAAAACCTTATAATGTGATCATTCCTAATAAAAAACCTACAAAAAGACTTTTGTTTATTTGTTTATCGAATTTCTTTTATTTATTAAACAATTTAATTAATAATCAAACGAATACTTATCCCCAAATTCGAAACCCTAGAAAATACTTGTAGACTAGAAATACTTAGACTTATTTGTTACCTTATACATAGGGTAATACTTGGCAACTTTGGGCTACACATATTCTATTTCTCGAGACTTAATACTTTGCTAAGGTGAGTTTACGTAACCATGTTTATGCAAATTCTTTATACTTGAAACTTTATACTTAAGCAATTCTACATACATGTCTAGTTGTAAACTTTAATGCCTCATGACTTAGACAACTACTGTTAGACTTAAACTTACATAATCATTAGCTATGGCCAAGCCGGCGATACTCAATAATAGATCTATTGGATTGACAATCCCCCCTAGATTCGTTGACCATCTTTTATGGGGAGCGCGGGTGATTGTTATCGTTCCAACATGATATTAAGGTGAACCGTGGATGACGCGATGGACCTAAACTTGTCGGAGGTTTGATTATGTGCATACTATACTTCATGTTTATTCATGCAGACTTAAACTTACGATAGACATATGATTTGCTAAACTTTATTTATTCTAAAACTTAATTGCTTGTCATGGCTTATGTATTCTCACCAACTTCTAGTTGACCCCCCCCCCCCATTTTTACAAACTCAACAGGAAATAATGATGCTTGAAGTCTCTAGCTAGCAGGAAGAGATAATTTGAAGTTTATGCTTTGTTTCGTTATATGATGTATTAGAATTTCACTCAAGACTTTGTTATGTATTTTCAAATTTTGGATATTTTACTTTAAATAAATTTCAATTAAAACTTGAATACCATGTGCTACTGTATACTCATTCTCACGTGACACCTCGATGTTTCCGCCATCGGTTGGGGTGTTACAGATTGGTATCAGAGCCTTGGTTATATGGAATTAGGTTATTAGAAAAATAATCTAGACTATAACCTTAGGGATTTAAAACAGTACTTGCTTCTCTTACTTGTAACCCTAATTGCTTCCTTAATCTTATCCCTATCCTACACCTTATACAACCCTAATCCTTTACAAGTTGACTGCTCTTATTCGTCTGCGGCAATCCTGATCCACCATTAGATTAATAGGACAAAATCTTCAGGTTTAGCCTAAACCACCTTGAGATCTCGTCGAAGTTCTAGATTTTAATAACGAACACGTGCAATCTGGAAGGGTGAACGCCTGTATTCTGAGTCTTCTGTCTAGGCTGGCATTGCGCATATATCCCAATCAGACGAGGGACCCGGATGCATACCTGGGAATTCTCGGGATGAGTGTTCACTTATAGGCTAAAGCATGTCTTCACTATGTTATTAGAATCAAGAATCTTTGATAAGTCAACGTTTTCGTTTATTCGTTTTAATTAACGGATAAATGATTACATTCCTTATAATACCTCATTCATTTCATTGTGTCTCTTACATATCATGCCTCCACGTCGCAGCACTCGCAACAACAGTGGTGGAAATCATGAGGAAGGGAGCAGCAACCACAACCATAACCACGACACTAACCACAACAACGGAGGTGATGCCTAACTGGCTGCAATCATTTCTCAACAAATGGCGCAACAGATCGCAACCCTGGTTCCTAACTTACTGGCTCAAGTCATCCAAATAAATGGGAACAGCGGTGGAAATGGAAACGACAATGGAGCTGAAGTTGCACTTGCTATGACCTGGGATCAAGTCAAGGAGATTATGAAAGATGAGTTTTGTCCCCGTAACGAGGTTAAGAAACTGGAGGACGAGTTCCACACCCTTGCTCAGGATAGTGAGGAAAACCTTGCTTATAATACCCGCTTTCACGAGCTCAGTTTGTTGTTGCCGCATAAAGTCACTCCCCTACCTGTAGCCATCGAGAAGTATATCGGTGGCCTACCTATGCAAATTCAGGACACAGTATGGGGAAGGAATCCTGCCACCTTGGAGGAAGCCAAACACCTGGCGGCTACTCTCACCGATAATCATGTGAAAAACGGTACTCTTTTTCGCAAGAACACCAAGAAGACTGCTGCAAAAGACACTCCTCAGCCCGCTATTGAGGTTAAGCCTGAGACCTCAACCAACAGGAAGCGCAAGGCTAGGAACTACATGGTTGCTACAACCCCGCACGAAGTGCAAACCACAGCCAAGAAACCGTAAGTTGGGAACTACCCTCTTTGTAGCACTTGCCAGTATCACCATGCTGCTAACAAACCATGCCGCCAATGTAATAACTGCAAGCGGTATGGACACTTTGCTAATACTTGCCAAGCCCCTGCCAGTCAAAACAATCCTGCCAGAAATAATCCAGCTCCCAATGCTCAAAATGGTAGGCCTGTTCATGGCCAGTGCTTTGAATGTGGTAGTACGGAACATTATAGGGATGCTTGCCCTAGACTTGGGAACCAAAACCGAAACCGCAATCAAAACCAGAACCGCAACCAGAACCAAGGTGCTAGAGGTGGAGCATACAACCTCAATGCTAATCAGGCCCGCGGCAATAACGAGGTGGTTAATGGTACGTTTCTCGTTAATAACCACTATGCTTCTAAATTATTTGATTCGGGTGCTGATAAGTCATTTGTATCACTAAAGTTTGAACCCTTACTTAACGTACCCCAAACTAACCTAGAGGGACCTTTAGTGGTAGAGGTAGCTAATGGGAAGTCTATCTCGATCGATTCTATTATTTGTAACTGTGTGTTGAACCTTGATGAGCATACCTTCTCTGTCGATCTCATTCCTATGCATCTTGGAAGCTTTTATGTCATAGTAGGCATGGATTGGTTGTCAACCCATCGTGCTGAAATCCTATGCTATGAGAAAGTTATTCGCATTCCTCTCGAATCTGATGATATTTTGAAGATCTATGGTGAGAAGCCTTGTGGTGAGCTTAAACTCATGTCTTGTACTACTGCTAAAAAATACTTACGAAAGGGGTATATGGATTTCATAGCTAACGTGATGGAAAAAAAGACAAGGGCAAAAGTATCCAAGACATCCCCATCATTCGGGACTATCCTGAAGTCTTTCCAGAGGATTTACCTGGTTTACCTCCTGCTCGACAAATGGAATTTAGGATCGATCTTGTTCCTGGTGCAAATCCTGTCGCCAAAGCACCTTATCGTCTTGCACCATCTGAAATGCAAGAACTTGCCAGTCAACTACAGGAACTTTCTGATAAAGGTTTTATTCGCCCCAGTTCTTCTCCATGGGGAGCCCCTGTTTTGTTCGTTAAGAAGAAAGATGGATCTCTCAGGATGTGTATCGACTATCGTGAACTCAACAAACACACCATCAACAATCGTTATCCCTTGCCTAGGATTGACGATCTTTTCGATCAACTTCAAAGAGCAACCCACTTCTCGAAGATTGATCTTCGTTCTGGTTATCATCAGCTTAGAGTCCACGAAGAAGACATTCCCAAGACAGCCTTTCGTACACGTTATGGTCATTACGAATTCATGGTCATGCCGTTTGGATTGACCAACGCTCCCGCAGTGTTTATGGATCTAATGAATCGGGTTTGTAGACCCTACCTTGATAAATTCGTGATCGTCTTCATCGACGACATTTTGATTTACTCGAAATCAAAATCCGATCACGAACAACATCTTCACTCAATTTTGGGTCTCCTAAAGAAAAAACAACTGTATGCCAAGTTCTCAAAATGTGAATTTTGGTTTAAGGAAGTTCAATTTTTGGGACACGTCATTGATAAGAACGGAATTCATGTTGATTCCGCGATGATCGAAGCTGTCAAAGATTGAAGTGTTCCTAAAACTCCAACAGAAGTCCGTTCTTTCCTTGGTTTGGCTGGTTATTATCGTCGATTCATTGCTAACTTCTCCAAGATCGCTGTTCCTCTCACTGCCTTAACTCACAAGGGTAAACCTTATGAGTGGGGACCAAAACAAGAGGAAGCATTTGAATCTCTTAAGCTGAAACTCTGTGAAGCTCCTATCCTGTCTCTACCTGATGGTAATGATGACTTCATGGTCTATTGTGATGCATCAAACCAAGGTCTTGGTTGTGTTCTCATGCAACGAGGCAAGGTTATTGCTTATGCGTCTAGACAGCTTAAGACCCACGAAAAGAATTATACCACCCATGATCTTGAATTGGGTGCTATCGTCTTTGCTCTTAAGATTTGGAGACACTATCTTTATGGAACCAAATGTGTGGTTTTCACGGACCACAAAAGTCTCCAACATGTCTTCGACCAGAAAAATTTTAACATGAGGCAACGACGTTGGGTTGAGTTACTTAACGACTATGATTGCGAGATTCGCTACCATCCTGGAAAAGCGAATGTTGTGGCTGACACACTCAGTCGTAAAGAGCGCATCAAACTTCAGTGTGCGAGAGTTCGTACTGATCTTCAGGATCGTATCCTCCAGGCTCAACATACTTCAGTCACCCAAGGTAACATGTACGAGGAAATGTCTTGTGGTGCTGAGACTCAACTTGAAACCAAACCTGATGGTCTACTTTATTTTCTCAATCGACTTTGGATTCCTGATCATGATGATCTTCGTACCTTCCTTATGAACGAGGCTCATAAGTCTCGTTATTCTATTCATCCTGGTGCTGACAAGATGTACCAAGATCTTCGTTATTCGTATTGGTGGCCTGGTATGAAGAAAGATATCGCTCTTTTCATTGCAAAATGCCTTACTTGTTCAAAGGTCAAGGCTGAACATCAACGACCATCTGGTATGCTTGAACAACCAGAAATTCCTGTATGGAAATGGGAGAGCATAGCAATGGACTTCATCACTAAACTCCCTTGTACACCCAAAGGTTTCGATAGCATTTGGGTAATCGTCGACCGTTTGACCAAGTCAGCCCATTTCTTACCTATTCGCGAGAAATATTCCGTGGAAAGGTTAGCAAAGATGTACGTAAGTGAAATCGTATGTCGCCATGGTAATCCTCTGGACATTATCTCTGATCGGGATGGTCGTTTCACCTCTCACTTTTGGGATTCTTTACAAGACGCTTTGGGTACCAAGCTAAACCTGAGTACTACTTATCACCCTCAAACAGATGGTCAGACTGAACGGACCATCCAAACACTTGAGGATATGCTCAGGGCATGTGTCATCGATTTTGGTGGCGCATGGGATTCTCATCTTCCTTTGGTCGAGTTTTAATACAACAATAGTTATCATGCCAGCATTAACATGGCTCCTTTCGAGGCAGTTTATGGTCGTAAGTGTCGTTCAACTGTCTGTTGGACTGAGGTTGGTGAAGCCCAGATCACTGGACCTGAACTGATCCAGGAAACCACAGATAAAATCCAACTCATTCAGGATAATCTTCTCAAGGTTAGAAGTCGTCAGAAGAGCTATGCTGATAAACGTCGTAAGCCCTTGGAATTTCAAGTTGGGGACCTTTTACTTCTTAAGGTATCCCCTTGGAAGGGAGTAATTCGCTTCGGTAGAAAGGGAAAACTAGCTCCTCGATACGTAGGCCCATTCAAAGTTCTTGACAGGATTGGAAAAGTGGCTTACAAACTTGATCTTCTACCTGAGTTAAGCAATTTTCACCCAACCTTTCACGTTTCGAATCTCAAGAAATGCTTAGCAGATGAGAACCTCCATGTCCCTCTTGAAGATGTGCAGATCGATGAAACTATGTACATTGTTGAGAAACCTGTCAAAATCGTGGATACTGGAGTCAAGAAACTCAAGTGCAGTCGCATTCCGATCGTTAAGGTTCGTTGGGAATCCAAACGAGGTCCAGAGTTCACTTGGGGACGCAAGGACCAGATGAAGTCTAAGTACCCACACCTTTTCCCACCAGACACTCCAACTCCAACTTCGGGATGTCCCTTTCCTAAAAGTAGGGGAGACTGTAACTTTTCGCATTTAATCCTATGTACGTTACGATGATTATTAATAAAACGTCAAATTTTATCATTTATCGTTCCTTTTAAAAATATTTCGTGATGCATTTGGACCCCTAGTGTTCGAACCCGAGCCCATGGCCAGTTCAACCCATCACACTCACAACACAAACCAGCTGGTCTATAGCTTCTATTCGTTATAACCCAGGCTTATATAATACTTATATTATGATTGGAATTGCAGTTGACTTGCAAGAAGTCAATCTGCGATCCCAACTTCCTAAAATACTTGATCTATACGCGTTATTATCATGAATGTTGATTGATATGGTTGACTCGCGTCTTATGCACGCCAATTAACAGTTATAACATTCCAAATCTGTGTCAATCATGCGATTATAATCAATGCCTTGAGTCAACTTTCCAATTCGTCCAATACGTGTGCAATACTAAAAATTGAGGCCTTCACTACAACCTACACTCGCCGATTAACAAACCCCCACAACAAATACATTCTAACACACCTTCAATTCTGCAAAATACCCCGTGTTTGACTTTTTCGTTGACTGTCTCAAATCACGCGATTACGTTTTGTAAGTCTCAAATTTCTTTGTTGGTTTTGTTTATCGGCACAAAAACAATAATAACCCTATGAAAAATCGGGCTATTGGTTGTTAATCTTGGTTATTAGGAAATCTAGGGTTCTTGCGATTGAAATTGGGGATAAGTTTCTGTTCCTGCACGTTTAATATATAATCCGAAAACAAAACAGACACAACCACTGTCTGTTTGTAAACTTGGATACGCGGGTTCGAGTCCCGTATCCCACAACCTTTTATTTTCTTTTAAATGGATTATATAACTGTTATCAGTATAACTATATATTTAATTTAAAACAAAGATTAATCATTCTCAGGGTCCATACCAGATGGTCTGGACTTGTGATATAAAACACTAACCGGTCACCAATATTTTTAAAAATGGTTTTAAAATACTAAAATTGCTTTATAAATTCTACAAAAATTATTATATGATGTTTTAATAGAAAAGTTTATTATACAATTTTTAGTTTTCCAAAAATTATTTATTTATTATATATAATAAATATTACAAGTTTATTCTATTATAATTATAAAATTCTATAAAAATATCAAAACGATTATATAAATTTCCACAAAAATTATTCTGAGTTTATAAAACATTAAACATTTCTGAAATAATTTTTATTATCAAAAACTCATTTATTTAATATTTTAAATCGAATTTTGGTTATTTTAATCATAAATAAATCATAATAAATTCATTTTTCAATATTTTTGCATCAAAATTTTATATAAATTATTTCTGTCCATTTAGAACAGAAATACAAATTTTAATTTAAAAATTCTTTAATTTAAATATTTTTTAGATATTATAGTTATATTTTGACAAATAGAAATAAATAGGCTAAATATTCTATTTTTAAGAAAATAATTTTATAAAAATTATTTTCATTCTTAAAACCTTATAATGTGATCATTCCTAATAAAAAACCTACAAAAAGACTTTTGTTTATTTGTTTATCGAATTTCTTTTATTTATTAAACAATTTAATTAATAATCAAACGAATACTTATCCCCAAATTCGAAACCCTAGAAAATACTTGTACACTAGAAATACTTAGACTTATTTGTTACCTTATACATAGGGTAATACTTGGCAACTTTGGGCTACACATATTCTATTTCTCGAGACTTAATACTTTGCTAAGGTGAGTTAACGTAACCATGTTTATGCAAATTCTTTATACTTGAAACTTTATACTTAAGCAATTCTACATCCATGTCTAGTTGTAAACTTTAATGCCTCATGACTTAGACAACTACTGTTAGACTTAAACTTACATAATCATTAGCTATGGCCAAGCTGGCGATACTCAATAATAGATCTATTGGATTGACAATCCCACCTAGATTCGTTGACCATCTTTTATGGGGAGTGCGGGTGATTGTTATCGTTCCAACGTGATATTAAGGTGAAATGTGGATGACGGGATGGACCTAAACTTGTCGGAGGTTTGATTATGTGCATACTATACTTCATGTTTATTCATGCAGACTTAAACTTACGATAGACATATGAATTGCTAAACTTTATTTATTCTAAAACATAATTGCTTGTCATGGCTTATGTATTCTCACCAACTTCTAGTTGACCCCCCCCCCCCCCCACCATTTTTACAAACTCAATAGGAAATAATGATGCTTGAAGTCTAGAGCTAGTAGGAAGAGATAATTTGAAGTTTATGCTTTGTTTGGTTATTTCATGTATTAGAATTTCACTCAAGACTTTGTTATGTATTTTTAAATTTTGGATATTTTACTTTAAATAAATTTCAATTAAAACTTGAATACCATGTGCTACTGTATACTCATTCTCACGTGACACCTCGATGTTTCCGCCATCGGTTGGGGTGTTACAATAGATGTGAGTGGGGGTAAGTGCATAAAAATGGAAATTTTATTATTTTATAATAAGAAATGTTACAACAGTAGTACTTGAACTTGAACTCGCTAGAGATGAAGATGTATCGCCATGGTATAACTCTGGATTCTGAGGAACTTGTGCTCTTTTGGCCTTCCTCTTTTCTTCCATCTCTTTATTCTCAAGCTTCTGGATAAACTCATTGATGGTCCAGTATTAGTACGCATCTTTTTCCTTGAGAACCTCGATGTGTTGATTCCAGTATGGTGGCAATGCATCAGCAAACTTGTCCACCAGCTCAGACATCGGTATATTGATCTCATAACTTGAAAGTTTAGTCAATAAGTGGCAATACCTTGGAATCAACTCCTTCAGCGTCTCATTTCCCATATCGCTGAAGTTCTCAAACTCTTTTCTTAACTCCTCCATTCTAAGCTTCCTCGTCTTCTCATTCCCATCATGACGATTCCTTAACATATCCCATAATTGTTTAGAAGTGGTGCACGACCCAAACACATGTAAGAGATCAGTGTTAATGGCCTGGGACATTTGGGAAAACGCCTTCTTTTCCACCGCAAACTTCTTCTTC
This sequence comes from Ambrosia trifida, assembly GCA_028751855.1. Lineage (NCBI taxonomy): Eukaryota > Viridiplantae > Streptophyta > Magnoliopsida > Asterales > Asteraceae > Ambrosia > Ambrosia trifida. The sequence goes on from CM054130.1 coordinate 67,760,951, forward strand.
TCGTCTTCAGCAAGACTCTCTAATGGAATTGGCTCACCAGTGTTCTCCAAAACTGGAGCAACATACCCCTTAGCAATCATTTGCCAAGCTTCCGTTCCTTCTAATCCCATTCCCTCTAGATGAATCTTGAACTTGGTCTTCTATTGGTTGTAGTCTACCATTTCCATCAACTTTGGTGGACGGCTCCCACTACCCGAAGATAAGTCATGAATAAGTGTCGAAATAGCATTGGTAGTTTGAGAGTGTACCGCCGCTGCTGCAACTTCCCAGTAATCAGCCATAGGTTGTGGATGTGGTTGTGGTTGTGCAACTTGTTGGGGCATCGAACTAGTCATCGCCAAATAGTTAATCGGTTGAGATGGTTGACTAGTCTTCTGAGCAGCTACCGACCAAGGATCCATAGTTGTCTGCTGTTGTGGTGTTGTATTAGGTCGTGGTGTTGTAGGAAAGTTCCACATGTAACATTACGCATTAAATACTTGTACGTTACGATTGTTATGAATAAAACGTCAAGTTTCATCATTATTCGTCTTTTAAAAATATTAATGTGACGCATTTGGAACCTTAATACTATGTTATTTATATATAATATACATATATATAGGGAATAATTGTAAAAAAATAAATGGCTTGGGCCGGGATTCGAACCCGCGCCCACAGCCGGGTCAACTACACACAACAGCACAACCAACTGGTCTACACAACATCTTTGGTTAAACTCCAACACGATTTAATTATAATATGTAATTGTATACCCACAGTTGACTTAGAAAGTCAACTGTGATGAACGAGTTGCCATAATCAAACAATTCAAACGCATATTAATCCGGATATGGTATGATTGAGTGACTGTCTGACTATTACGCGTCAATTACACGAATAATTATCATCAATCATTCCCAATTCGTGTCAATCAAACGCATCACCACCATTAAATGAGTCAAACTTAACCAATTCGTTCACCCGACCCTCACCCTATAAATTGAACCCCCCAATTCCTTCTCAACTCGCCGACATCTCTCTCTACACCTACAATTTCTGTTTAATTCAGCTTTCAAAAGCTTTTGTTTGAAGTTTGACTTTTCTGTTTGACTGGACGATTATCACGAACTTGCGTTTGTAAGTTATCTTTTTTTTTTTATGGGTTTTGATCTTCGGCCCATACACAACAATAACCCTATGTTCAATTGGGTTATTGTTGTGTAATTTGAATTATTGAAAAACTAGGGCACGATCAGGTTCGATTTGGGGAAGAACACATTGTAGACTATGGTTTTATATTTTAAACAAACACAAACCCAACACAACCACTGATCTAGATCAAGTGGTTGTGTCTGGTGCTTGTTAATCAGGGCACACAGGTTTGAGTCCCATACAAAGCGATTTTTATCTTTTCTTTTAAAAAAGATTATAAATCAGTTTTCCTTTATACTATATAATTAATTTAAACTAAGATCATTCGTTCTCAGGGTCCAGACCAACTGGTCTGGGCTTGTGATTTAAAACACCCGACCCGGGTTTGACGCGGGTTCGATTCTTGGCATCAACAAAACATTTTTTCATTTGAGCATATGTATATATATATTCCCTTGTATTTTTAAAATTAATTCGAAAATACTAAAACTCTTTTATAAATTCTACAAAAATTATTTTATGTTATTCTAGTAGAAAAGTTTAACATACAATTTTTAGTTTTCCAAAATTATTTATTTAATATATATAATAAATAATTCAATTTTATTCTATTTTATTTATAAAATTCTATAAAAATATCAAAACAATTATATAAATTTCCACAAAAATTATTCTGAGTTTTTATAACATTAAACTTTTCTGAAATGATTTTTATTTCTGAAAAATCATTTATTGAATATTTTGAATCAATTTTTGTTAGTTTTAATCATAAATAAATCATAATAAATTCATTTTTCAATATTTTTGCACCAAAATTTTATATAAATTATTTCTATTTATTTGGAACAGAAATACAATTTTTAATTTAATAATTCTTTAATTTTAGTATTTTTAAATATTAAAGTTATATTTTGACAATTTGAAATAAATAGATTTAACATTCTATTTTTAAGAAAATAATTTTATAAAAATTAATTTCATACTTAAAACTTTATATTGTGACAATCTTTAATTTAAAATTTACAAAAAGACTTTTGTTTATTTATTTATTTATCAAATTCCTCTTATTTATTAAACATTTTATTAATTAGTCAAACGAAATACTTATCCCCAATTCGAAACCCTAGAATATATTTGTAGACTAGAAAGACTTAGACATATATATTACCTTAATTATAGGTTAATACTTGGCATCGTTGGGCGACACATATTCTATTTTCACAAGACATAACATTTTGCTAAGGTGAGTTTTACATAGCCCCTTTTCTATATCACTATTTTTGGGGTGAAACATGTTATAACATTCTATTTACAATTCCATCATAAAGTGTCTATGTGTTATTCTATGTTGCATTATGTCTTAAACATGACTAGGGTAAGCACAATATTCTAGCATAATCATTAACATTGATCAACCGACGGTATACAATGATAGATCTATTGGACTGACAATCCCACCCGGATACGTACCTCCTACATAGGTAGCGTGGGTGATTGTTATCGCATAACATAATCGAGTGAACCATGAGCGTATGGGATGGACCACAATATTCTAGTCACAAGGGTTGATTATGCACTCGATTTACTACTAGTATGTTTTCACATATGGACTAGACTTGCCATGACACTTGAATTGTACAAGCTTTATTCGATTATCAAAACCTATGTAATTCTCACCAACTTTTGTTGACCCAAAAATATTTTCAAAATTAACATGTTTCAGGTAACAATGAAGCTGAGGCTTAGAGTATGCATGAGGAAATACTATGAAGTTTTTTTGAAGTTATTTGAAGTTATTTGCTTTATTTGATATCATGTATTTGGGATTTCTAGACATCATTTCATTTTGGATATTTATATTATGAATAAATTATTTAAAATTTCAATATATACCATGTGCTACTGAAACAATCATCAATACGTGACATCTCGATGTTTCCGCCATCGGTTGGGGTGTTACAGATTGGTATCAGAGCCTTGGTTATAGGGAATTAGGTTATTAGAAAATAATCTAGACTATAACCTTAGGGACTTAAACAGTACTTGCTTCTCTTACTTGTAACCCTAATTGCTTCCCTAATCTTATCCCTATCCTACACCTTATACAACCCTAATCCTTACAAGTGACTACTCTTATTCGTCTGTTGCAATCCTGATCCACCATTAGATTAATAGGACAAAATCCTCAGGTTTAACCTGAACCACCTTGAGATCTCGTCGAAGTTCTAGATTTTAATAACGAACACGTGCAATCTGGAAGGGTGAACGCCTGTATTCTGAGTCTTTTGTCTAGGCTGGCATTGCACATATATCCCAATCAGACGAGGTACCCGGATGCCTACCTGGGAATTCTCGGGATGAGTGTTCACTTATAGGCTAAGGCATGTCTTCATTATGTTATTAGAATCTAGACTCTTTGATAAGTCAACGTTTTCATTTTTTCGTTTTAATTAATGAATAAATGATTACATTCCTTATGTAACCTCATTCATTTCATTGTGTCTCTTACAGATCATGCCTCCACGTCGCAGCACTCGCAATAGCAATGGTGAGAACCACGAGGAAGGTGGCGACAACCATAACCATAACCACAACGCTAACCACAACAACAACAATAACAACAATGGTGTTGATGCCCAACTGGCTGCGATCATTTCTCAACAAATGGCACAGCAGATCGCGACTCTGGTTCCTAACTTACTGGCTCAAGTCATCCAGATAAACGGAAACGGCAACGGAAACAGTAACGTCAACAGAAACGGTAATGGAAACCACAACGGAAACGGGAATGGTCTCCCAGCTTGCACTCTTAAGCACTTTAATTCCTGTAATCCCCCTAAGTTCAGTGGAGAAGAAGGAGCTACGGGACTTCTACAATGGTTCGAGGGTATTGAGAATACCTTCATTAACAGTAAGTGTCCCGATAACTTTAAGGTTCATTACGCCATGAGTGTTCTTCACAAACGAGCACTCACTTGGTGGAATGAGGAAAAGCGCACCCGCGGAGCTGAAGTTGCACTTGCTATGACCTGGGATCAAGTCAATGAGGTTATGAAAGATGAGTTTTGTCCCCGCAACGAGATTAAGAAACTGGAACACGAGTTCCACACCCTTGCTCAAGATAGTGGGGAAAACCTTGCCTACAATACCCGCTTTCACGAGCTCAGTTTGTTGTTACCCCATAAAGTCACTCCCCTGCCTGTAGCCATCGAGAAGTATATCGGTGGTCTACCCATGCAAATCCAGGACACAGTATGGGGAAGGAATCCTGCCACCTTGGAGGAAGCCAAACGTCTGGTGGCTACTCTCACCGATAATCATGTGAAGAACGGTATTCTCTTCCGCAAGAACACCAAGAAGACTGCTGCAAAAGACACTCCTCAGCCCGCTATTGAGGTTAAGCCCGAGACCTCAAGCAACAAGAAGCGCAAGGCTAGGAACTACATGGTTGCTACCACCCCACCTGCAGCACAAAACCCAGCCAAGAAGCCATACACCGGGCCTCACCCCTTGTGCAACACTTGCAAATACCATCATCCAGCACAGGTGCCATGTCGTTTTTGCACTAATTGTCAAAGGTATGGTCACCTTGTGAACATCTGTCGAGCTCCTCCTGCTAACGGTCCTGCTGCCCAAAACAACCCTGCCAGAAATGCCCCAACTCCCAACCAACAAAACAACAGACCTGCTCGTGGTCAGTGCTACGAGTGTGGCAGCCCAGACCACTATATCAATGCTTGCCCCAATCGTAACCAAAACCAGAACTAGAACCAAAACCGCAACCAAAACCAGAACCGCAACCAGAACCAAGGTGCTCGAGGTCGCGCCTACAACCTCAATGCCAACCAGGCCCGCGACAACAACGAAGTGGTTAATGGTACGTTTCTCGTTAATAACCACTATGCATCCATATTATTTGATTCGGGAGCTGATAAGTCATTTGTATCACTAAAGTTTGAACCCTTACTTGACTTACCCCAAACTAACCTAGAGGAACCTTTAGTGGTAGAGGTAGCTAATGGAAAGTCTATCTCGATCGATTCTATTATTCGTAACTGTGTGTTGAACCTCGACGAACATACTTTCTCTATCGATCTCATCCCTATGCATCTTGGAAGTTTTGATGTCATAGTAGGCATGGATTGGTTGTCAACCCATCGTGCTGAAATTCTATGATTTGAGAAAGTCATTCGCATTCCTCTCGAATCTGGTGAGATTTTGAAGATCTATAGGGAAAATCCTTGTGGCGAGCTTAAGCTCATGTCTTGTAGTACTGCCCAAAAATACTTACGAAAGGGGTATACGGCTTTCTTAGCTAACGTGATAGAAAAGAAGGACAAGGGCAAAAGTATCCAAGACATCCCAATCATTCGAGACTATCCTGAAGTCTTTCCGGAGGATTTTCCAGGTTTGCCTCCTGCTCGACAAGTGGAATTTAGGATTGATCTTGTTCCTGGTGCAAATCCTGTCGCCAAAGCTCCTTATCGTCTTGCACCCTCTGAGATGCAAGAACATGCCAGTCAACTACAGGAACTTTCTGATAAAGGTTTCATTCGCCCCAGTTCTTCTCCATTGGGAGCCCCTGTCTTGTTTGTTGAGAAGAAAGATGGATCTCTCAGGTTGTGTATCGACTATCGCGAACTCAACAAACTCACCATCAAGAATCGTTATCCCTTGCCTAGGATTGACGATCTTTTCGATCAACTTCAAGGAGCAACCCACTTCTCGAAGATTGATCTTCGTTCTGGTTATCATCATCTTAGAGTCCATGATGAAGACATTCCTAAGACAGCCTTTCGTACACGTTATGGTCATTATTAATTCATGGTCATGCCATTTGGATTGACCAACGCTCCCGCAGTGTTTATGGATTTAATGAATCGGGTTTGTAGACCCTACCTTGACAAATTCGTGATCGTCTTCATCGATGACATTTTGATTTACTCTAAATCAAAATCCGATCACGAACAACATCTTCACTCCATTTTGGGTCTCCTAAAGAAAGAACAACTGTATGCCAAGTTCTCGAAATGTGAATTTTGGCTTAAGGAAGTTCAATTTTTGGGACATGTCATCGATATGAACAGAATTCATGTTGATCCTGCAAAGATCGAAGCTGTGAAGGATTGGAGTGTTCCTAAAACTCCAACAGAAGTCCATTCCTTTCTTGGTTTGGCTGGTTATTATCGTCAATTCATTGCCAACTTCTCTAAGATCGCTGTTCCTTTCACTGCCTTAACTCACAAGGGTAAAGCCTATGAGTGAGGACCAAAGCAAGAGGAAGCATTTGAAACTCTTAAGCTGAAACTCTGTGAAGCTCATATCTTGTCTCTCGCTGATGGTAATGATGACTTCGTGGTCTATTGTGATGCATCAAACCAAGGTCTTGGTTGTGTTCTCATGCAACGAGGCAAGGTTATTGCTTATGCGTCTAGACAACTCAAGACTCACGAAAAGAATTATACCACCCATGATCTTGAATTGGGCGTTGTCGTCTTTGCTCTTAAGTTTTGGAGACACTATCTTTATGGAACCAAATGTGTGGTTTTCACGGACCACAAAAGTCTTCAACATGTCTTCGACCAGAAAAATCTTAACATGAGGCAACGGCGTTGGGTTGAGTTACTTAACGACTATGATTGCGAAATTCGCTACCATCCTGGCAAAGCGAATGTTGTGGCTGACGCACTCAGTCGTAAAGAGCGTATCAAACTTTATTGTGCGAGAGTTCGTACTGATCTTCAGGATTGTATCCTCCAGGCTCAGCATATTTCAGTCACTCAAGGTAACATGTACGGCGAAATTGTAACACCCGTAGATTCCTGGACTTGTGTCTCGCCTTGTAAAGTTTGTACACTTGTATAGTTCTATTTTGGCTTTGGTGAGGGGGCTCTTTAGCATTTTCCTAAACCCATTTGTGTAGCTTTGGAAACAAGATACAAGGGAGTCAAAAATAGGGGGCTTATAGCAAAATTTGGTGTCATCACCAACCTTAAAAAAAAACCCTAATGCCACACTATTTCAATACAATATCTCTTGTGGCTCTCTCGGGCGACCACTTCAACAAAATTTTTTCGTTGTTTCGTTTTCACTCCACGACAAAGGAAAGAAGAAAGGTATAAATCCTCCACTTTTATGTAATCTCCTTTGTCTTCTCCTTGTTTGATAACAACTTACTGATTAGTTGTTCTTTTTATACATCTTCGTCTGCAACAAGAAACAAAAGAACATTCCATTTGTTCTTTTCCTTTGGCCTACAACAAGAGGAGATCGAAGTTCTGCCAAGAATACATCAGGTTCGATCTCATTATTCTTGTTCTTTTTTTTTCGCCATTGGTGATATAATACCTCCGACTATAACGGACCGTGTTTCGTTTAGGATCGGGCGATATTTTCCCAAGGTTGCGGTTCACCGTTCGCAACCAAAGGCCATCTCAGGTATGCCTCGTAAATGTTCGTGCTATATCGGAGATTTCTACGCGTTTATATTCTAATCATGCAAGGCTTCTAGGTCTAACTAAAACACATCGAGTTGGTTCAAGGCGGATTTGTTCTAGGCAACCAGGAGGGTGTGAAGTCATTGCGCCTAAGACTCTAAACCCAATTGTCATTCCATCCTTGCGAGCCAGGTATCTCTAACCTCTCATGCCTTGGTAACAATGATGAATGGAAATCGGCTAGTCGTAAGACTCGCCATTTCCTGTACGGGTCTCGCGGTTGTGGGAAGGGGTTGCAAGGGATGGTTTGGTTTGTATGTGGCATGCTAGGATCTTGAGTAACCTAATGAAAATGGTTTTTGATCGAGGTTTATCATGCTATAGTAGCCAACGATCACAAAAAGGTTGTGGTTTGAACAACCTAGTAGGCGCAAGATTGTCTTTTTTTTTTAACATATTAAAAGTTACAATACACACTGTGAATATAGGGTGGAATAACTAGCCAAAGATCATCAAGAAGATATAGTACTTCAGCGATTTTTTTTTCTTCCTCACTAAATGATAATAACATTAATTGTATGGTTGGGTTCATGTAACCATGATCATACGAATCCTTTTTTTATATATAATAAAAATCTCGCAATGGCATGCCACTACTATGAGGATATCGCTAGTAGGCTACCCACATAATATATAAGGTGTGAATAATGCTATGTATAATGCACCAGATTATTGACGGCACGCGTCTCAGCTACAGTTCTTAGCTAATCGTGACACGACCCGTATAATAAGGTGAATTCATGTGCCCTTTTTATTGTTTTTAAAACATTTTGGGCTAGTATGCATGTCTTGAAATTATATGTGAAACCTTGCTTGTTAGATCGGGATTTGCCTTGATTTATACTTGATTAGGTTTAATGCTTTACTATATATTTATTTATATATATATATATATACTGTGTATGCCGGTTACTTAATATTATAAATCGAGCTATGATTGTTATATAATATCTGCTCTAATTTATAGTTATGGTTTAAGTCTTAGTAGGCGATATGCGCTTATTGTAACTCTAAGGTTAAGTATTTTGTTAATTTTTATTTGACAATATACTTATTACTTAAGAACTTCATAAAACTTGAATTCACTCAGCTCGTCTGACTTTGCGTGCATATTAGCTTGATTCAGGTAATTGAAGAAATAAGAGGGATGCCTTGGCTTGCAGCAGGACTACTCGGTGGCGGTTGACATTTCGAAATAAAGAGTCTACTCTATTTATTTGAAAACAATTTTCTAAACTTTTGTTTTGTTTTACAAATATGCTTTGACCCGTCATGGGGAATTTCATGTTTGGATGACTTAACTATTTACTTTTCCGCTGCGTGTTTTCTGATAATAAATAAGACCTTTTGAGTATTAAATTCATGGTTTTAATCTTTGTATGCCAACTGTTTGACCCGTCGGTTTTGAGGGTCTTACAAGTTGGTATCAGAGCACTTGTTTGAGGGATTCGAGCAGTCTGTGCTTGAACTCGAATATGGTATGGGACCGAACTGATACAAGAAATGTCAACTGCTGAGTAGATGCACGCCAAGAGGTAACCTTTAAAATTAATAACTAAATACTACATGTATTTTTGTTTATGAAAAGTTAAAGTGTAAGCATAACTCTTAATGTGACCATAGCTTGTTGTGTTTAGAATGACTAAAGTAAAGTAAACAGCTAATCGCACTTGATCAACGTTATTAGAAGTTTACCCTTACTTTATACTTACTAAATATACTTGTGACTGATCATGTGATAGTTTTGTCTTGAAGGATAGTATGGCGAAAACACGTTCATCTAGGGGCGGTCGTGGTGGTGGTCGTGGTAATCGTGGTGGTGGTCGTGGGGCTGGGGGTGGTCGCGGGGGTGGCCGTATTCCAAACGTCACTTCGGAACGAGAACCCACTCCTAAGTCAAACACTAATAACCATGACGTGTTGGGGTCGGATATCAGAGAAGCGATTGCGGATGAAGTGTATCAGGTTCTTCATAGTAGCATGCCTGAGATCATTGCTGAGGCGGTTAAGGCTGTGACTGGAGCTAACAGGGATGCCAGACGGGGATCCGGTAAGGGACACCGGGAACCCGAACCTATTTATTCCAGTGATGAGGATTGGGCTCGAGTTAGTCGGGTTGCCACTCGAGGTTGCACTTATGTGGATTTCAAAAAGTGTGACCCACCTTCTTTTGATGGCAATAAGGATGTTTCTGCAGCCCACCAGTGGATTCGTGAAATGGAGGTTGTGTTGCGGATAAGTAAGTGTCGGGATGAGGATAAGGTGACTTTTGCGGCACATTCTTTTGTATCTGAGGCTCTATGTTGGTGGGATAACTTGACGCATGCCATGGGAGATAGGGCAGTTAAGAGAATGAAATGGGATGAGTTGAAAACTTTGGTTATTGAACATTTCTGTCCGACTCATGAGTTGGATAAGTTGGAGAGGAAGTTTATTAATTTTGAAGCTGGGTATCTGTCCCACAAAGAGTACACGTCCAAGTTTAATGAGTTGGCTCGCTTGTTCCCAGATATGGTTACACCAGAAGCAAGAAGGATCAAGAGGTACGTTCAGGGATTGCCATTGGACATACGTTGGGGTGTTGTGACTACTAGCATGGATACATTTCGAGAGGTGGTGGCTATGAGTGGTACTTTGTATGAGCAAAGGGATGTTGAGCGTGTCACGGATCATAAGAAGAATTGGAACTCTAATCGTGGCTCCGATGGAAAGCGAAGTGGGGCAGATACTTCGGGACCCGTTCTCAAGAAAGTGAAGTCTGAAGTCACTGACATTGTGGGTAGTAGCGGGGATAGTAAACAAGGTGGTAACTGTGAAAGACGCATTCGGGGGAGTGTAAACCGGGCACAGGTATTTGTTTCCGCTGTAAGAAGACGGGTCACCCTCACTATCAGTGCCCGACTTTGGTGTGCTATAAATGTAAGGGCACGGGGCATTTCTCTAACAAATGCAAGGCAGCCCATGCTAATAGCTCTGGTGCTGGGGATGCTGGGAAAACTACCGGGACAGAGGTACCAAGGACCAAAGCCCGGGCTTTCAGTCTCTCTCAGAAGGATGCTAAGGCGACGCCGGACGTTGTGACAGGTATCTTGTGTGTTCATTCCACCAACTCGATTGTTTTTGTATCTATTCCATTACCTTTGTATGTGATATTGTGTCAGGTACATTTTTGGTTAATGGCCTTCGGGCCTCTGTTTTGTTTGATTCGGGTGCTAGTATGAGCTTTGTGTCTACCGCATTTTGTAGTAGATTAGGCGCGATCCCCAAAGATATTAGACATCTATTTGAGGTCGAGGTAGCAGTAGGAAATTCATTGTTTGTTACTAAAGCCGTAGAGGATTGTCGGATCGAGTTATCGGGTCATAGTTTTCCTATCCGCTTGTATTTGATGTCATTGGGTTGCTTTGATGTTATTATTGGGATGGACTGGCTAGCTACCGTGGATGCTCACATTGTGTGCGGGCAAAAACTCGTGCGACTTACAGCTCCTGACGGGGGTCGTATTACTGTTCATGGGGATGGTAGTTGCTCATTACCTAGAATTGTTTCTATGCTTAAGGCGGGGAAAATGTTGCAGCGCGGGTGTAAGGCATTTTTGGCACAAGTCGTGGATATGGGGACTGATGTCCCTGAGCTGGGGGATGTTCCCGTGGTGCGGGGTTACCCAGATGTATTTCCTGAAGATTTGACGGAGTTGCCACCGGATCGTGAGGTTGAATTCCAAATAGACCTATTGCCGGGAGCTAAGCCTGTTGCCAGGGCACCTTACCGACTCGCACCTGCAGAAATGAAAGAACTCTCTTCTAAATTGGAGGACTTGCTCGAGAAAGGTTTTATTAGGCCGAGTATCTTAGCTTCGGGTGCACCGGTTTTATTCGTTAAAAAGAAGGATGGCAGTATGCAGATGTGTATCGATTACAGGGAACTAAACAAATTGACTGTGAAGAATAGGTATCCTTTACCAATGATTGATGACTTGTTCGATCAGCTCCAAGGAGCTAGTTGGTTCTCGAAGATCGATCTTAGATCTGGCTATCATCAGCTGAAAATACGGGAGCAGGATGTATCGAAGACTGCTTTTCGTACGCGTTATGGGCATTACGAATTCTTGGTGATGTCCTTTGGCTTGACTAACGCGCCTGCGGCATTCATGGATTTGATGAACCGGGTGTGTAGGCCAATGCTTGACCGTTCGGTTATTGTTTTTATTGATGACATTCTCATATATTCCAAAAGTGAAGAAGACCATGCTCGACATCTTGAAGAGGTTCTTCAAACTTTGAGGAATGAGAAACTCTACGCTAAATTCTCAAAGTGTGCTTTCTGGTTGCGTGAGGTTCAATTTTTGGGTCATGTCATTAATTTCGAGGGTATTATGGTAGATCTCGCGAAGGTGGAGGCAGTTTGAACTGGTCGACACCAAAATCACCATCTGAGATTCGTAGCTTCTTGGGTTTGGTAGGTTATTATCGGAGATTTATCCAGGATTTCTCTAAGATAGCTTCCTCATTGACTAAACTGACTAAGAAGGAGGCAAAATTTGTTTGGGACTCGGACCAGGATAACGCGTTTCTTGAACTAAAGAAAAGGTTGACGCATGCACCGATCCTAGCCTTGCCGGATGGTACTAAGGACTTAGTGGTGTACTCGGACGCGTCACTTAAGGGTCTCGGGTGTGTTCTCATGCAGCGTGGTAAGGTAATAGCGTATGCTTCGCGACAGCTTAAACCTCATGAGATTAACTACCCGACTCATGATTTGGAGTTGGCGGCCGTTGTTTTCGCGCTTAAACTATGGAGACATTACTTATATGGGGTTCCTTGCACCATCTACACAGACCATAAGAGTTTGAAGTACTTCTTCGAGCAGAAAGACCTTAATATGAGGCAACGCAGGTGGTTAAAGTTGATCAAAGATTATGATGTGGAGATTATGTATCACCCAGGGAAGGCTAACGTGGTGGCAGATACATTGAGCGAAAGGAGAGACCTAAACCCATTCGGGTGAAGTCGTGTTAGCTTATCTTAAAGCCGGATATAGTGAAACAGATCTCTAGTGTTCAGAATGAAGCCTTACAGGTGGAGTGGATCATGACAGAGCATATGTGGGGGCAACAGGGACTCTTGGAGAGTAATGGAGACGGGGTTATGTTCATGAAAGGGCGGATGTGGATACCTCGACATGGTGGGTTTAGGGATAAAATCATGGATGAGGCACATAAAACCCGCTATTCTATTCATCCAGGGGCGACCAAAATTTATCAAGACCTCAAGCAAAACTATTGGTGGCCAGCAATGAAGTACGAGGTAGCAACGTATGTGAGTAGGTGTTTAACTTGTTTACAGGTTAAGGCGGAACACCAGAAACCGTTTGGAAAGATACAACAGTTGGAAGTACCGGAGTGGAAGTGGGAGCATCTTACTATGGATTTCATCACTAAACTACCCCGAACGCCTAAAGGGTTTGACACTATTTGGGTGGTGGTGGATAGGTTGACAAAGAGTGCCCACTTCTTGCCGATACGAGAGACCATAAACTCCGAACGGTTAGCTGATTTGTTTATTCGGGAGATTGTCTCGAGGCACGGTGTACCCGTGTCTATTGTCTCCGATAGGGACACTCGTTTTACGTCGAAATTTTGGAAGAAGTTCCATGATGAAATGGGTACTTAACTACACATCAGCACCGCGTATCACCCGCAGACAGATGGTCAGTCCGAAAGGACCATCCAAACTCTTGAAGATATGTTGCGGGCATGTATTATCGACTTTAGTGGTAGTTGCGATTATCACCTACCTTTGGCAGAGTTTTCCTATAATAATATCTATCATGCCACTATTGGGATGCCACTGTATGATATGTTATATGGGCACAGGTGCAGGACTCCGGTTTGTTGGGGTTCCATTGGGCAGAAGCAATTGGGTAGTTTGGAAGTGGTCAAGGCAACCACCGAGAAACTTGGCAAGATTAATGCCTTCATGAAGGCAGCTCAGGATCGACAGAAGTCGTATGCCGATAAGAGGAGGAGGCCTATTGAATTTAACGTGGGTGACCGTGTCTTGTTAAGGGTCTCCCCTTGGAAGGGAATCATACGCTTTCGCAAGCGTGGGAAGCTCAGTCCAAGGTTCATTGGACCTTTCCGCATTCTTGCACGTGTATGGGAGGTGGCTTATCGGTTGGATCTACCTGGGGAACTCAAGGGAATCCACCCAACCTTTCACGTGTCACATTTAAGGAAGTGTCTGGTGGATGTGGAAGCTCATATACCGCTTGATGACATTGAACTGGACGAGAAGTTGAACTACATCGAGGAGCCTATTGCCATTCTTGCTCGTAAGGAAAAGTATTTGCGAAACAAAGTGGTTAACTAGGTGAAGGTACAATGGAGGCATAGAAGGGGGTCGGAAGCTACTTGGGAGTCCTAGTCAGAAATGTCGAGGCTCTATCCAAACTTGTTTCCCTTGCAGCAGGATTCGGGGACGAATCCTAATGCAACGGGGGGAGACTTGTAACACCCGTAGATTCCCGGACTTGTGTCTCGCCTTGTGAAGTTTGTACACTTGTATAGTTCTATTTTGGCTTTGGTGAGGGGGCTCTTTAGCATTTTCCTAAACCCATTTGGGTAGCTTTGGAAACAAGATACAAGGGAGTCAAAAATAAGGGGGCTTATAGCAAAATTTGGTGTCATCACCAACCCTAAAAAAAAACCCTAATGCCACACTATTTCAATATAATATCTCATTTGGCTCTCTCGGGCGACCACTTCAACAAAATTGTTTCGTCGTTTCGTTTTCACTCCACGACAAAGGAAAGAAGAAAGGTATAAATCCTCAACTTTTATGTAATGTCCTTTGTCTTCTCCTTGTTTGATAACAACTTACTGATTAGTTGTTCTTTTTATACATTTTCGTCTGCAACAAGAAACAAAAGAACATTCCTTTTGTTCTTTCCCTTTGGCCTACAACAAGAGGAGATCGAAGTTCTGCCAAGAATACATCAGGTTCGATCTCATTATTCTTGTTCTTTTTTTTTCGCCATTGGTGATATAATACCTCCGACTATAACGGACCGGGTTTCGTTCAGGATCGGGCGATATTTTCCCAAGGTTTCGGTTCACCGTTCGCAACCAAAGGCCATCTTAGGTATGCCTCGTAAATGTTCGTGCTATATCGGAGATTTCTACGCGTTTATATTCTAATCATGCAAGGCTTCTAGGTCTAGCTAAAACACATCGAGTTGGTTCAAGGCGGATTTGTTCTAGGCAACCAGGAGGGTGTGAAGTCATTGCGCCTAAGACTCTAAACCCGATTGTCATTCCATCCTTGCGAGCCAGGTATCTCTAACCTCTCATGCCTTGGTAACAATGACGAATGGAAATCGGCTAGTCGTAAGACTCGCCATGTCCTGTACGGGTCTCGCGGTTGTGGGAAGGGGTCGCAAGGGATGGTTTGGTTTGTATGTTGCATGCTAGGATCTTGAGTAACCTAATGAAAATGGTTTTTGATCGAGGTTTATCATGCTATAGTAGCAAACAATCACAAAAAGGTTGTGGTTTGAACAACCTAGTAGGCGCAAGATTGTCTCTTTTTTTTTTAAACATATTAAAAGTTACAATACACACTGTGAATATAGGGTGGAATAACTAGCCAAATATTATCAAGAAGATATAGTACTTCAGCGATTTTTTTTCTTCCTCATTAAATGATAATAATATTAATTGTATGGTTGGGTTCATGTAACCATGATCATACGAATCCTTTTTTTTTATATATAATAAAAATCTCGCAATGGCATGCCACTACTATGAGGATATCGCTAGTAGGCTACCCACATAATATATAAGGTGTGAATAATGCTATGTATAATGCACCAGATTATTGACGGCACACATCTCTGCTACAGTTCTTAGCTAATCGTGACACGACCCGTATAATAAGGTGAATTCATGTGCCCTTTTTATTGTTTTTAAAACATTTTGGGCTAGTATGCATGTCTTGAAATTATATGTGAAACCTTGCTTGTTAGATCGGGATTTGCCTTGATTTATACTTGATTAGGTTTAATGCTTTACTATATATTTTATATATATATATATATATATATATATACTGTGTATGCCGGTTACTTAATATTATAAATCAAGCTATGATTGTTATATAATATCTGCTCTAATTTATAGTTACGGTTTAAGTCTTAGTAGGTGATATGCGTTTATGTAGACTTTTTGTAGTTTGTGACAAATAGGCGGAATGCGCTTATTGTATATTTAAAATAAAGTCTTATGTTAAGTAGGCGGAATGCGCTTATTCTAGACTTTACATTTGCTTAGGGAACATATAGGCGGATTGCGCTTATTGTAACTCTAAGGTTAAGTATTTTGTTAATTTTTATTTGACAATATACTTATTACTTAAGCACTTCATAAAACTTGAATTCACTCAGCTCGTCTGACTTTGCGTGCATATTAGCTTGATTCAGGTAATTGAAGAAATAAGAGGGATGCCTTGGCTTGCAGCAGGACTACTCGGTGGCGGTTGACATTTCGAAATAAAGAGTCTACTATATTTATTTGAAAACAATTTTCTAAACTTTTGTTTTGTTTTACAAATATGCTTTGACCCATCATGGGGAATTTCATGTTTGGATGACTTAACTATTTACTTTTCTGCTGCGTGTTTTCTGATAATAAATAAGACCTTTTGAGTATTAAATTCATGGTTTTAATCTTTGTATGCCAACTGTTTGACCCGTCGGTTTTGAAGGTCTTACAGAAATGTATTGTGGTGCTGAGACTCAACTTGAAACCAGACCTAATGGTCTACTCTATTTTCTTAATCGACTTTGGATTCCTGACCGTGATGATCTTCGTACCTTTCTTATGAACGAGGCTCATAAGTCTCGTTATTCTATTCATCCTGGAGCTGACAAGATGTACCAAGATCTTCGTTATTCGTATTGGTGGCCTGGTATGAAGAAAGATATTGCTCTTTTCGTTGCAAAATGCGTCACTTGTTCAAAGATCAAGGCTGAACATCAACGACCATCTGGTATGCTCGAACAACCAGAAATTCCTGTATGGAAATGGGAGAGCATAGCAATGGACTTCATCACTAAACTCCCTCGTACACCCAAAGGCTTTGACAGCATTTGGGTAATCGTCGATCGTTTGACCAAGTCAGCCCATTTCTTACCTATTCGTGAGAAGTATTATGTGGAAAGGTTGGCAAAGATGTACGTAAGTGAAATCGTATGTCGTCATGGTATACCTTTGGACATTATCTCTGATCGTGATGGTCGTTTCACCTCTCACTTTTGGGATTCTTTACAAGACGCTTTGGGTACCAAGTTGAACCTGAGTACTGCTTATCACCCTCAAACAGAGGGTCAGACTGAACGGACCATCCAGACACTTGAGGATATGCTCAGGGCATGTGTCATCGATTTTGGTGGCGCATGGGATTCTCACCTTCCTTTGGTCGAGTTCTCATACAACAACAGTTATCATGCCAGCATTAACATGGTTCCTTTCGAGGCACTCTATGGTCGTAAATGTCGTTCACCTGTCTGTTGGACTGAGGTTGGTGAAGCCCAGATCACTGGACCCGAACTGATCCAGGAAACCACAGATAAAATCCAACTCATTCAGGATAATCTTCTCAAGGCTAGGAGTCGTCAGAAGAGCTATGCTGATAAACGTCGTAAGCCCTTGGAATTTCAAGTTGGGGACCTTGTAATTCTTAAGGTATCCCCTTGGAAGGGAGTGATTCGCTTCGGTAGAAAGGGAAAACTAGCTCCTCGATACGTAGACCCATTCAAAGTTCTTGACAGGATTGGAAAAGTGGCTTACAAACTTGATCTTCCACCTGAGCTAAGCAATGTTCACCCAACCTTTCTTGTTTCGAATCTCAAGAAATGCTTAGCAGATGAGAACCTCCATGTTCCTCTTGAAGATGTGCAAATCAATGAAACTATGCACATTATCGAGAAACCCGTCGAGATCATAGATACTGGAGTCAAGAAACTCAAGCGCAGTCGCATTCTGATCGTTAAGGTTCGTTGGGAATCTAAACGAGGTCCAGAGTTCACTTGGGAACGCAAGGACCAGATGAAGTCTAAATACCCACATCTTTTTCCACCAGACTCTCCAACTCCAACTTCGGGACGAAATTCCTAAAAGTAGGGGAGACTGTAACATTACGCATTAAATACTTGTACGTTACGATTTTTATGAATAAAACGTCAAGTTTCATCATTATTCGTCTTTTAAAAATATTAATGTGACGCATTTGGAACCCTAATACTATGTTATTTATATATAATATACATATATATATAGGGAATAATTGTAAAAAAATAAATGGCTTGGGCCGGGATTCGAACCCGCGCCCACAGCCGGGTCAACCACACACAACAGCACAACCAACTGGTCTACACAACATCTTTGGTTAAACTCCAACACGATTTAATTATAATATGTAATCGTATACCCACAGTTGACTTAGAAAGTCAACTATGATGAACGAGTTGCCATAATCAAACAATTCAAATGCATATTAATCCGGATATGGTATGATTGAGTGATTGTCTGACTATTACGCGTCAATTACACGAATAATTATCATCAATCATTCCCAATTCGTGTTAATCAAACGCGTCACCACCATTAAACGAGTCAAACTTACCCAATTCGTTCACCCGACCCTCACCCTATAAATTGAACCCCCCAATTCCTTCTCAACTCGCCGACATCTCTCTCTACACCTACAATTTCTGTTTAATTCAGCTTTCAAAAGATTTTGTTCGAAGTTTGACTTTTCTGTCTGACTGGACGATTATCACGAACTTGCGTTTGTAAGTTATCTTTTTTTTTTTATGGGTTTTGATCTTCGGCCCACACAACAATAACCCTATGTTCGATTGGGTTATTGTTGTGTAATTTGAATTATTGAAAAACTAGGGCACGATCAGGTTCGATTTGGGGAAGAACACATTGCAGACTATGGTTTTATATTTTAAGCAAACACAAACCCAACACAACCATTGATCTAGATCAAGTGGTTGTGTTTGGTGCTTGTTAATCAGGGCACACGGGTTCGAGTCCCATACAAACCGATTTTTATCTTTTCTTTTAAAAAAGATTATAAATCAGTTTTCCTTTATACTATATAATTAATTTAAACTAAGATCATTCGTTCTCAGGGTCCAGACCAACTGGTCTGGGCTTGTGATTTAAAACACCCGACCCGGGTTTGACGCGGGTTCGATTCTTGGCATCAACAAAACATTTTTTCATTTAGGCATATATATATATATATATATATATATATATATATATATATTCCCTTGTATTTTTAAAATTCATTTTAAAATACTAAAACTCTTTTATAAATTCTACAAAAATTTATTTATATTATTCTAGTAGAAAAGTTTAACATACAATTTTTTGTTTTCCAAAAATTATTTATTTAATATATATAATAAATAATTCAATTTTATTCTATTTTATTTATAAAATTCTATAAAAATATCAAAACAATTATATAAATTTCCACAAAAATTATTCTGAGTTTTTATAATATTAAAGGTTTCTGAAATGATTTTTATTTCTGAAAAATCATTTATTTAATATTTTTAATCAATTTGTGTTAGTTTTAATCATAAATAAATCATAATAAATTCATTTTTCAATATTTTTGCACCAAAATTTTATATAAATATTTCTATTTATTTGGAACATAAATACAATTTTTAATTTAATAATTCTTTAATTTTAGTATTTTTAAATATTAAAGTTATATTTTGACAATTTGAAATAAATAGATTTAATATTCTATTTTTAAGAAAATAATTTTATAAAAAATATTTTCAATTTTAAAACTTTATATTGTGACCATCTTTAATTTAAAATTTACAAAAAGACTTTTTGTTTATTTATTTATCAAATTTCTCTTATTTTTTAAACATTTTATTTATTAGTCAAACGAAATACTTATCCCCAATTCGAAACCCTAGAATATATTTGTAGACTAGAAAGACTTAGACATATTTATTACCTTAATTATAGGGTAATACTTGGCATCGTTGGGCAACACATATTCTATTTTCACGAGACATAACATTTTGCTAAGGTGAGTTTTACATAGCCCCTTTTCTATATCACTATTTTTGGGGTGAAACATGTTATAACATTCTATTTACAATTCAATCATAAAGTGTCTATGTGTTATTCTATGTTGCATCATGTCTTAAACATGACTAGGGTAAGCACAATATTCTAGCATAATCATTAACATTGATCAGCCGACGGTATACAATGATAGATCTATTGGACTGACAATCCCACCCGGATACGTACCTCCTACATAGGTAGCATGGGTGATTGTTATCGCATAACATAATCGAGTGAACCATGAGCGTATGGGATGGACCACAATATTCTAGTCACAAGGGTTGATTATGCACTCGATTTACTGCTAGTATGTTTTCACATATGGACTAGACTTGCCATGACACTTGAATTGTACAAGCTTTATTCGATTATCAAAACCTATGTAATTCTCACCAACTTTTGTTGACCCAAAAATATTTTCAAAATTAACATGTTTCAGGTAACAATGAAGCTGAGGCTTAGAGTATGCATGAGGAAATACTATGAAGTTTTTTTGAAGTTATTTGAAGTTATTTGCTTTATTTGATATCATGTATTTGGGATTTCTAGACATTATTTCATTTTGGATATTTATATTATGAATAAATTATTTAAAATTTCAATATATACCATGTGCTACTGAAACAATCATCAATACGTGACATCCCGATGTTTCCGCCATCGGTTGGGGTGTTACACCACATATCGCTTCTGAAAATTACAAAACACGAAACAATTAGAAAAGTTTTCAAACAGATTGCACGTTCGACCTTTTTCAATTGTCGTGGGGTCGAATGTGGAAATTAGTCCAGGTTCGACCGTTTCTAAAGACTCAAATGTGGAAAATAACAAACACTTTTCACTTTCGACCAAGTTAATCCACTTTTGACCACCCGATTGGTCGAATGTACAACTTATGGTCGAATGAATAACAACACACTAAAACATTCTAGGTTCGACCAAATAACACTCCACGTTCGACCAAAAACTCCCTGGTTCGACCTGAAAACTCCACTCTCGGCCAAATCTCCCTAGGTTCGACCCTTTTTTTTGAAAAACGGTTATACCTTGAAAATCAGTTATTTTGATCCAAAATTTTCAAATGTTGATGAAATTTGATGATCTTATGCAGGTTTTGCTTCGGATTGGATTTGGAACAAGTTTAAGAAAGAGAATTTTGAATTTTATCCATGAAAACAAGTTCAAATCAATCAATTATCACCAAATTCAAATGTTCAATGAAAAACAGAAAGTTTTGATCAAAATTGGGTCCAAATCGACTGTAATATTATCAATTCGTGGTTGTTTAATCCTTATGGATCCGATACCACTTTGTATGCGTATAGGATCGGGTATTTAAACAAAGAATATGATCAAACAAGTTGAATTCAGGTGCGGAATCCCTGAATTGATCACGAGATGATAATAAAACTAGCAAAACACACAAATCATCATAAACACATTCATTACATTCATTAACATAATCATTAATCATTTTAAAAGCTTGTTTACAATGTTATAAATCAGTTACAGACTTGACAAAAACCCTAGGGAGAAACACACTCTGAGAGGGAAACAAAATGACCAACCGTTTACATTCAAAAAATGATCCCGCCTTATATAGACCTCCACATTCGCCCAATTGACTTGGTCGAATGTGCAGGTTCGACCATTTAAGGTGGGCGAATCTGGACATATGTACAAACAAATCTTCATTCGACCTCCCAGAGCCTCCTTCGACCATCCTATTCTTCCTTCGACCATACGATATCCACATTCGACCGTCCGTAATCAGTAGTACATTTTAGAATTCGCAATTCAATAGCACTAGTCGCACTTTCGTGTATCTACACATAGTACACTAAAGAGAATGTCTGTATAGTAGAATACTAACACTCTTTCGTATGTGTATGCGCGTAGGATCGTCTAAACAACAAAGATAATGATCAAACAAGTTTAATTCAGGTGCGGAATCCCTGAATTGATCACAAAATGATAATAAAACTAGCAAAACACAGAAATCATCATAAACATTCTCATTTCATTAAGATAGATAATCAATTACACTTGAAAATGATGTTTACAAAGCTTAAAATACTTTTTCAGACTTAACAATAAAACTTAGGGAGAACACACACAGGGAGGGAAAACAAAATGTCAAAAGTTACATTGCAAAAATCAACTTGACCTTATATAGGCCTGCACATTCGCCCATTTGTGTTGGTCGAATGTGCAGGTTCGACCAAACAACATGGTCGAACCAAGTGAGAATTACATAGGTTATACATAAAAACCTATTTCTACCTTCGACCTCCCTATGCTCCTTCTACGCTATACTTCTTCCTTCGACCGTTTAGAAACCACCTTCGACCATATAAATCCACCTTCGACCATTCGACTGTGAACAAAACATGTGTTATTCGCAATCCAAAAGCATTAGTCGCATAATATGCATCTACAAACTCCCCCTCGACTATTGCTTGGATTGTTTACGCTCTTGGTCCATCATCTTGTTCATGAGCTTGATGCGTAGTAAAGTCTTTTGTTCCTTGGTCATTACTGGTTCAAAAGTTTGTTTCGGCTTTTTCTTTTTAACTTCCGGAACTTCCTGAACCTTCACAAACTTTCCCAATTTCTTATCAAAATCATATCCCGCATTCACATCCCATGCAAAGCATAAGAATACCACACGTTGGAATTTGCTTGCTTGTTCACTATCCTTAGCTTCGCAGTAAATCGGATCATAATAGAGCATTATAATATCCTCATACGAACAGTTGATCAACTACATAGGATCAAAGATATGAATCTTCTTGAAGTCTTTTGCACCATCCTTCAAAATGATAACAGCCTCTGCAGTCTTCCAATCATAATACCACCATATGAAGTCTTTAGAAAAGTGTTGAGGGATCCGCATCAACGGAATATGTTTCAACACTTTAGGTGGTTTGTACTTTAACGTCACCTTAGGCATCCCAGTTATATCATCAATCTCCTTCTTATGAACAATCCGTTTAGGATACTGAGGAGTAAACAAGTTCCACTTAGTTCGGCTTTCTCTTGACATATGATCTGCAAAGTAAGCAACATGATCGTTTACAGAACCTGTCATCTCATGTCTACATATATCACGAATCGCTTAGTATGGAAGTGTCTTCAAATCATGGAATCTGTCAAAGTACAGTATTCCTTTCTCCCATTTAACAACTACACACTTCAACTGTTTCACAAACTTGCATCCCAAAGCTTTACCCTTAAACAACTCGTTATGGAACTTGTAGAAGCTGCCCTGAATCTCTGTCTTTATATGATTAGCTTCTTTCTCCTTTAGCTTTCTCAACAGATCTTTCAAAGTATCAGATTGTTCAGTGTTCGGCTTGTCACAATCTGGAAACACTTCTTCAACAAATTTCTTACTCCTTTCATGAGCAAGTTTCTCAGCCTCTTTCAACAACTCATCAGTGAATCCAGGAAATCCAGAATCTTTATTCTTCTTGAAGTATTCTGGATATTCCTCACTTGTGATATCCTCATTCTCTACTTCTTCAAACACTGGCACGTCTCTATCATCGGAGTGATTACCTGCTTCTTTCTCAGGTAAGTTTGGAATTTGATTATCAATTATCAACTCCTTTAGAGTCTTTCCAACCTGTTTCGCCAGTCCTTCTAAAATCTCTTTAGACATGGCCGCATAAACTTCTCCATCTTCTAAATCAGGATTGTTGTATTCCAACTCAAATCTCATATTGTTGGACTCAAATATCTCAGGGAATCTGCCAGTCATTTCTATCGTCCAGACTTTGTTTGTCAACATCTGGCGATACATATTCTTATCCTCATCGGATAAGGATCTTATCTTCTCATTCCAAAATATACTATCATCGTCAACAGTACCACCAGGAGCCTTTGAGTTGGATTTTCCTGCACCTTTTCCAGACCCTCTCTTCTCACACTTATACTTGTCTGTGTCATCATCATCATCATCATCACTGTCAAAACTTGCAGAGCTATTACCTTCTCCTGAATCATCTCCCGAACCATCATCATCACCAACTTTCTTCTTCTTAGGCTCTTTACCAGCATCCTCATCTAATTCAACATCTTCTTCTTCCTCTTCATCGGATGGTTCGAAATCAACTTCTTCTTCATCACGCTCCTTATCCTCTTCACCAGCTTGCAATTGAGGAGCTCTAGAGTACAAGTCTTTAATCAAATTATCCATACTCTTGTTACTCTCTTTCAGCTTCTTATTCTCCACTTTGATAGCAATGTATCTCCTGGTGTTTCTCTGTTCATGCTTCAACAACTTCTTGTTTTCTTTCTGAAGTTGTTTTATCTTGGCTTCAAGAGCTTCTTGATTCTCATGAGATGTTTCAACAACGTCTAACATCTTCTTATCATTGTTTCTCAACTGTTCTATCTCTGCTTGTTGCTGATTTATAATTTTCATAATGTCAGCAAGCTTCTGGTTCACAGCAGTCATAACATCACTGTCTACTGTAACCTTGGGTGTTGAAGCTTCAGCAGCAGGAATCTTACCTTTCTTTATCTTCTTCAGCACTCTATCCAGTGCATCGTTGAACTCTTCAGTTGGTAACTCAGTCTCTTTAGCAGCAGTGGTTGTCTTTTGCTTCTTCGCTACTGGGGATGTGATAGGTGATTTGGAGCTAGATGCTGGTGGCAGTTTGTTTCCAGCAACCAATATCTCATTGTCTCTAGCCCTTTTCTCCATTGTCTTTAGTACCTTTTCTTTCTTCTTGTACTGTGGTTTCTTCTGTTTTTCACCTTGCTTTGGCGATCCAGCAAAGTCATCAGATCCCAATCCCAAACCTTCATCAGTTTCATCCAACGCAATAGGACTTTTTGGCCTTTGCTCCTCCAAAGACTTATTAAGACATACAGACTCACCAGCCATAGTGGCCTTGGGCGTGGTGCTCTTTATAGTCTCGCTATCCGAATCCCATTGCTCATCCTCTTGTGTCTCTTCCGAATCAACGGACACTTCATCCACTAAGTGCAAACCTTTCTTCGCAACACTCTTTTTCCTTCTCGACACCTTATTTTGAGCAGGTTCAGCATCGCCTTATTTCTCTTTGCCCTTTCCAGTCTCTGCACCAACATTTATCACTTGACGCTTTCTCTTAGCATCAGGATCTACTGGACATAATGGATTATCTTCATCTGATTCACTTTTATCATGTCTAACCTTATCAGGACCTGGATCTTCATAATCTTCCTTGATCAGATGACCAAAAAGATTCTTCATAGGTGGTCTTTCATTCATCGCCACACCTTTATAACCTTTCATCCTAACAAGTGTGTTCAAACTCATGTGATCCTGAACTACAATCTGTTTAGGATCTCTCTTCAAGTTCTTATACTTCAAATCAAAGATCATCTGAAGAAATCTCGGGTACAATAGAAATTTCTTGCTCTTCAACCCTCTAAGTGGTTCTAACATGTGTTCCAACAACATATCGGATACATTGAACGGTTTATTCAATATAAGAGCCACCATCAACGAATTGATGCTCTTTCTCATCACATCATAGCCTCCACTTGCTGATCCGAACACATGTATCATGACATGAGCAAGATACTTAAACTGAGGACACAACTTCCCTTTGTGTAATGAACCATCAGTGATTGGTCCATTATACTTCATCCGAAGGAAGCATTTCCTTTGCTCAGTCCAAGACAATTCTCTAGGATCTGTCTTTACATCTTACAGCTTCAACGCCTCTCTGATATCATTTTCAGAGATAATCACCAGCTCTCCCTGAATCTTACTAACAATCGACGATTCTCCTTCCCAAAAGTCTATCTTGGCAT
Organism: Ambrosia trifida; assembly: GCA_028751855.1. NCBI lineage: Eukaryota > Viridiplantae > Streptophyta > Magnoliopsida > Asterales > Asteraceae > Ambrosia > Ambrosia trifida. The sequence goes on from CM054130.1 coordinate 67,786,562, forward strand.
TTGTCCAAAACTCTCTTTGGTGATCTCTGTATATAATAGCTGGAGTAGCAATAGCGTCAATAACACGACTCCTCTTCAAAAACTCTATGATCCCAGCAAATTCAGTATGCTTCTTCAAGTCTCCTAGGTACGCACAGCAATTGTGTACCGGTTCGAATGGCAAACCATCAATCTGTTCCTTCCCGGTTGCTTGTTCTGAGGATCCAGTGGGAACACTAGCACTTCCATGTTCAGACATAGTTAGACTGCAAAACAAATCAAACAAACATGTTAAAAACGGACAAAATAAACAAAATTTGAAAATTTTGGTTTTCAGATTCTACATTCGACCAGTCGTTGGTTCGAAGGTGAAATCAAGGGTTCGAATGTGGAATTAAAAAGGTTCGAATGTGAAAAACATTTTGAAAAATTATACATTCGACCGTTTATTCCAGGTTCGACCGTTGTGAACATTCACCTTCGCCCAAACAGTCACATTCGACCGTTTGAAATTGGGCGAAGGAGACTGTTCATCTCCTTGAACATCAAAATTTGATTTGGCTCATTTTAACATGCCATTTTGATTTGGATACATTCTAACACCACCGATAAATCATTTCCATTCATCAATTTCAATTATCAACCATTGATTATATGTTTTCTACCAAAAACTAGGGTTCGAGCTTATTAAAACATCAATTATCCAATCTGTTCGAAATTAACCCTAAGTTTTATATTTATCTCCCCCTAAAACACATAAACAATGAAGCCTGATAAAAAATTTGGATTATTAACAAGTTACAATAGGATTTTAAAGTCAGTTAAGGCTCGGTCCAAAATTTGACGATTATGAACTATATACATGATATTAACCTGCAAATGATATAGGAAAATGATCAGTGAATTAAGACGAACACAATGATAAGATTTTTAGTACAAGGGCAACAAGATCACTTTAGGTCAGAAATTTTGAAATTTTTTTGGAATGAGGTCGAATGTGCAGATATGGTATATATAGACTCCACATTCGACCGTTTGACTAGGTCAAATGTGAAACTTTTTCCACCTTCGACCCTACTGAAAGGTTCGAATGTAGGAAAAAGGGTTCGAATGTGAAAATATCACATGAACCCTCACATTCAACCGTTTAAAAGGTACGAATGAACAGATCAAATTCCACCTTCGACCCAACGAAGGGGCGAATGAAAAATGGAATTTTTTGAGAATTTTACCAAATCTCAAAAACGAGTCCCGTTCAAAATATTTTTCAACTTTTAAGCATCCGACATTCATTATTTCTAATTTAAAAATTACAAAGCTCAAATGGTCCATCAAGTTTTAGAAAATCATCATCAACCACCATCAGTTATCAAAAATAAGATAGAAAAGTAAAATCTTTTTGGATTTTCTAAACTTTTTGTTAAAACACACCTAAAATCTTTGTGAGTTTTGTATTTTTGACGAGAAATATAAAATGCATAAATGTAAAGATAAAGCAATAAATGTTTTGTGATTTCCGGTAAAAGGATCATATCAGTTATTGAGAAATCTGATCACACCGTTGATCTTTTTGATTTATTATCATTAAAGAAAATGTGTGATCTGGCAATTGCTGATATTGTGATCCACATAAACTCACATGCAGACTGTTGTGCAGTGCTTTAGACTGATACTATTATGTATAGTATAAACTCAATTGTCTGTGATTCCCACGCACACGACATACTCCCGTATCAAGAAGTAAATGCACAAAGACTCATAGTAACGCGTGATTATGCTTTCGTCATCTGTAATTTACAAAGTAGGAGGCATAGAGGTATACAGGTCAGCAATTCAATGCTACAAAGCAACTTGTGCACTCTACCAAGTTAAGGGCTAATATCAATCATGATTTGCATCAGTGATTGGATACGATGTAATAGATAATCTTTGATTATCGTCATACATAGAAAGTTCCTCAATTCGGTAACTTTGGGATTTGGCTTTACAGCTCTTTTATAAATACACCCTATCTGATCTAGGTCCGTAATTACTTACAGCAGAAGATCAGAGAGGCTATCCCCAGACAACTAATAACATAACGACCCAAAACCTCCGAGTTTTGTACAAATACCCTATCAAACGAAATTACGATACTAAGACCATATGCCCATGAGGAGTTCACCCATACAACAATTCGTTTGATATGTATGTATCAGGCACGCAGTATTAGGTCTACGAAGCCTATCAGCACATCACACAGACTCAAACACACGCCTTATATTGCATTACATGTCTTTAGAATGTGTCAGATCCCCACTGATGTACTATCATTTCCCCTTTTTCTCCAGGAAATCATTTTGGGTTTTTCTAATTTTTATAGATTTTTGAATTTTTCAATGTTTTTGGGTTTTCTGAAAATAAATTCTAACTAAAAATATAAAACATATTTTTGGATTTTTGTAATTTTCTGAAAAGCAATAAAAACTAAACTAAAAAGCAATAAACTGAGGTGGTGATCGGTCCTGTTTTTCTTTTATACCATTAGCTTTCAAAAGATAGTCAAACTGAGGTTCGTTAGTGATTATGTGATTTTCATCAGGAATCACACACCTTCTTAGGGACCTTCTCAGATTGTTCATCCTCAGAATCAGAATCATTAGGTACAGCAACTACACATTCATTGTTTAGTCCCAAAACTGGTCGAACATTAGAATTTGGGTCTCCCACACTAGAAGTGTTCGACTCATTATCCGATGTCGATTCAGACTTGACTAACTATCCGGTGTTATTGAATGTAGAGTATGATTTTCAAATAACACTTGAGATGGGACTGCCTTGTAGTTTGCACTACTAGACTGTGAAGGCTCCTCTATTTTATGATCAACAACATAAGCATTATGCTTATAACTCTCAAGTTTCTTATTTAGTTTCTCTGCAAAGCACTTGATGGTGGCCATTTCAAGTTTTGTGTTTTCTAAATCATTGATATAATTATTTATGGCCAGTTGTTTCAAAGATAAAGTCTTTTTCAGTTCTGAAACATCTTTCTTATAACCATCAAGCACTCTGTTAAACTCTTTTGCTTCTTTTTGATAGGATTGACAGTTGATTTTAGCACTCTCAAGTTGAACCTTGAGTTGCTTATTCTCCTCTGTCAATTTATCACAAGCATCACAATGTTTATCACAAATTGAATTTGAAGTAGATTCAGTACTTACCTGTTTTGGAGGTTCTGTCATGGCCATCAATGCAAAGTGTGCTTCCTTCCTAGCGAAAAACTTTGAATAATCAATCCTGGTACAAGCATCATCCACCATGCATGATTTGCGGGTCATCAAAAAGTCAACTTCAGCAAGCAATTGGTCAATATCATCATCCAGTGAGTTAACACTAGATTCAGAATCAGACTCACTCTCCTCATCAGAATAAGCTGAATCATACTGCTCTGGTACATCTGTAACCGAATCAAGAATCAAACCAGACTTCTTTTCTCCACAATCATCACTTTCTTCACTCAACTCTTCTATTTTCACTTCAGACACCTTCTCAGTCACTATCTCTTCTTCAACACAAACCGGCTCATCCAGATCCATCTTCTGTGGAACACATGCCACATTCCTAGTGGTAATCTCCTCAACAACCAACTGCATACCTGTCCAATCAAAACCCTCATCTTTTTTTTTATCACCAAGGCTTGGTTTTGATTATCTGATTGGGTTTGTGTGTTTGGCGTTGAAATAGGAATAATTGTTCGGTTTGAATTTTGTTGTGTTTGATTTTGGTTCTGGTTTTGGGTTGTGGTTTGTTTAGGAGTGTTGTTTTGTGAAGTATTTTGACGGTTCTGGTAGGTATTTTGTGGTTGAAACCTTGAAATATTAGGGCTTTCGTAAGATACCTGGTTTTGGGTTTGACGGTTTTGGTAGTTGGTGTTAAAAGGATTTCTGTTCCCCTGCTGTGCTGGCTGTGTGCATTCCCGTTTAAAATGACCTTTCCCACCATAATTTAAACAAGTCACTTTGGCTTTGTTGAAGCCATATGTGGTGTTCGGGGGAAGTAGAAAGATCAGTTCTTCCGGTCTTCTCAATGAATTCAGTAGCTCTTCTCATAACACTCGCAAATGCCCATTGGATATCAATGAGCTCCATCTCTTCCTTATCAATCTATGCGTAGTATTCACTGGTCAAGTTGTTGTTCCCAATTTGACTCGCAACCATTCCGTTATAAGAAGCTACCATAGTTGACACCAATGCTACATGTTGCTGTGCAATCTCAACTCTAACATTGTTCAAATTCAAGGTTTCCAGCACGATTGAACTCTTAGTAGGTTGGGTTTGATTCATCTGAGTTTGGTTCACATGCGGAATATAGGATTGTTGTTGAGGTTGGTTTAGATTAGCAGAATAACAAGCTGCTTGTTGCATAGGTGAGAAAGGTGGTATGAAAGTTGTAGTCGGATATGATGGTGGGTTGTAAGATGAAGTTTGTGCAAGGTAATTGATAGGTGTTTTAGATGGTTCAACCTGGCTAGAAACGCACACAATGTGTGGTGCAACGTTTGAACTAGAACTTGAACCAGCAAGAGATGAAGAAGCATTACCATGATATAAATCTGGGTTCTGAGGAATTTGAGCTCTTTTCGCCTTCCTCTTCTCTTCCATCTCCTTATTCTCTAGTTTCTGAATAAACTCATTGATGGTCCAGTATTGGTACGCATCCTTTTCCTTCAATACTTCTATATACTGATTCCAGTATGGTGGCAACGCATCGGCAAACTTGTCCACCAACTTTGACATTGGTATGTTAATCTCATAGCTAGAAAGCTCGGTCAGTAAATGACAATACCTCGGAATCAGCTCCTTCAGCGTCTCATTACCCATGTAGCTGAAGTTCTCAAACTCTTTCCTAAGTTCCTCCATCCTCAACTTCCTCGTCTTCTCATTCCCATCATGATGATTTCTTAACATGTCCCACAATTGTTTAGATGTAGTGCACGATCCAAACTGATGTAACAAATCAGTATTAATGGCCTAGGACAGTTGAGAAAACGCCTTCTTCTCAATAGCAAATTTCTTTTCTCATCCTCAGCAAGATTCTCCAACGGAATTGGCTCACCCATGTTCTCCAAGATTGGAGCAACATAGCCCTTAGCAAACATTTGCCAAGCTTCCGTTCCCTCTAATCCCATTCCCTCAAGATGTATCTTGAACTTGGTCTTCCATGTGTTGTAGTCGACCATCTCCATAAGCTTTGGTGGACGGCTTCCACTACCCAACAATAAATCTTGAATAAGAGTCGAGATAGCATTGGTAGTGTGAGAATGAACCGCCGCTGCTGCTACTCCCCAATAATCAGCCATCGATTGTGGTTGTGGTTGTGGTTGTGCAACTTGTTGGGGCATAGAGCTAGTCATCGCCATGTAGTTAATCGGTTGGGATGGTTGACTAGACTTTAGAGCAGCCACCGACCAAGGATCCATGGTTGTCTGCTGTTGTGGTGTTGTAATAGGTCGTGGTGTTGTAGGAAAATTCCACATATCGATCTGAAAATGATTAAACACAAAAAGATTAGAAAAGTTATAAAACAAATTCTACGTTCGACCCTTTGTATGAATCGTGTGGTCGAATGTGAAAATTAAACCACGTTCGAGCGTTTGGAAAAGCTCGAATGTAGAATATAACAAACTCAGTTCACTTTCGACCGTTTACACCCGCGTTCGACCACTCGATTGGTCGAATGTACCCAAAATGGTCGAATGAACAAAATCACACTGATAAACTCTAGATTCGACCAAATAACACTCCACGTTCTACCAAATAATCCTTGGTTCGACCAAAAACTCACACTTTCGACCAGTCTCCCTAGGTTCGACCCTTCATTTTTCAAAAACGGTTATTCTTTGAAAATCAGTTAATTTTGATCAAAATTTTCAAAAGTCGATGAAATTTGATGATCTTAATCAGGTTTTGCCTCGGATTTGATTTGGAACAAGTTTAACAAAGAGAATTATGAGTTTTATCCATGAAAACAATCTCAAATCAATCAATTTAACACCAAATTCAGTTTATCAAAGAAAAACAGAAAGTTTTGATCAAAATTGGGTCCAAATCAGCTACGATACCACTTTGTATGCGCGTAGGATCGTCTAAACAACAAAGATAATGATCAAACAAGTTCAATTCAGGTGCAGAATCCCTGAATTGATCACAAAATGATAATAAAACTAGCAAAACACAGAAATCATCATAAACATTCTCATTTCATTAAGATAGATAATCAATTACACTTGAAAATGATGTTTACAAAGCTTAAAATACTTTTTCAGACTTAACAATAAAACCTAGGGAGAACACACACGGGGAGGGAAAACAAAATGTCAAAAGTTACATTGCAAAAATCAACTTGACCTTATATAGGCCTGCACATTCGCCCATTTGTGTTGGTCGAATGTGCAGGTTCGACCAAACAACATGATCGAACCAAGTTATACATAAAAACCTATTTCTACCTTCGACCTCCCTGTGCTCCTTCGACCCTATACTTCTTCCTTCGACCGTTTAGAAACCACCTTCGACCATATAAATCCACCTTCGACCATTCGACTGTGAACAAAACATGTGTTATTCGCAATCCAAAAGCATTAGTCGCATAATATGCATCTACAGTATGTAACCAGTTAGAGTGACTAACCAAGAGTGGGGGTGTCAACCCAATAGATCTATTAAAGTGTTCCATGGCTTTCGATAGCTAATGGTTGCAGTGTAATGTAAGTATGAGGACTATTGAGGTCATGAACCAAATGTCTCATGTTCCACATGGCAGTCACGATAGAATATACACACAAAATGATATTGTACTTGTTGTAGCATGTTTGTCTTCCGAAAATGTAGAAATAGTAAAATGGGGCTGTGAAAACTAACCTGATAGTGACACGTGTGGTTTAGTGAAGCTGAAAATGTGAGATTGCTACCGTCTAGACAATGGTTGCCTTATGATTATTAAGAGCACGATAAATTGTACGTTCTTGTCGTTTATCATACAAGTTGTTCACCCGACATTCGTGGACCTTGATTTTAGTGTATATGCATTGGGTAACATTTTGTACACGTGAAGTTTATACCTGTTTTATTTGTACGTGCAACGGTTGTGGTTCCGGAAATCCCGGGTATTTGTTATAAGTGGACACTTATTGTAAACAAGGTGGTCCTCACATGTTGTTAGAGTTTGTAATTTGACACAACCTCGACATGTGTGGTCGACATTTGGAAAAATATGTAATTTTAACACAAGTTTATACCCATATAGTTGTCAAAATAGTATTAACACATGTTTTGTCAAATTTTAACACATGTTAAGATGGCATGGCTGAGAACAACATACAACATAAGCCTCAGATTAATGGACTGATGAATTGAATCCGGACGATCTAGGCTTATCAAGACACCATCGATGCTCTATCTTGTATTAGAGGGTGTGTTTGATGGAGTTCGAGTTGTAAGTTCCTCTATTTATACCTTAGCTTTGAAACATGAATTTTTATAAAGACGATTTGCATTTCGATCAACCAAGTCGTTTTGATGTCAAAACGTTGTTGGTGTTCGTTCGTGTGCTATCATAGACGACTGTTAAAACATTATAGTGACAATTCGACATCATGTGACCTTATAGTGTGAGCTATGTTTCTAAACCTTGCATAAAGGCAATCGATTTTATGTGACCAAGGGCCGAAGAGGGTCTGGTAAGTGGTCGATTTGTAAAAAAAATAAAAGCGAATTGGTGATTAATAGACATACCATCTAATGTGGATGTAAGGGTCAGTTGTTTGAGATCCTCCAACACTTGTGCTTCTTGGTTTCGGCCGAGAGATGTATTGAAGGAGAACGAGATGTGTTTGTGAGGTGTTGGTGCAAGGAATGAAGGAGATGGTGAGGCCCTTTATATAGGCCGATGGATGAGGACAAGGGGTACATAAGTGGCAAATGATTCATCCTAGAATGGTGCAATGTTTAGAGGTTTTAATCTCACATTTGTGTAAGGTTTGTGTAAGACATGTACAAACAAAATGTGGCATGCATGCTTCCTTAAATGGGCCGATTTGGATGATCAAGTAATTAGGGGAAGTTGACTTGACATAGGAGTGAAGTTTATGTTTGGCTTCTTACTCATTTTAGTGAAACTTCACAACCCAAACATTCTATCCCTTCCTTTCCTTGTTTGGCTGATTGTTCATGGATATATACATCAATGAGGAAGTGATCAAACATGTCTAGTTGTAAGTGTAGGTAATCTAGTGTTTGGGGAAGATGAAAGGGGTAGATAATGACTAGACATGGAGTACAGATTAGTCCAATTGCATGTGTGTTTTGGACGAGATCCTTGGAAGGAAATTGTATGATGGTGACTACACCTTGTACATGAGTTTGTCTTTAGTTCTCACTGATCAGAATCATGCAGATAGATGGATTGATGGTGATGGTTATGAAGAGGTGTCATGGGCCGATTGTCTTGTAGTGTCTTTAAAGGGAAAGGTTAACTCCATGGGTGGTGATTATCCTTAGTTGTCTTGTGTTTCATTTATGTAAGAAAGTTGTCATATGTTTGAAAAGACATGTGAGTGTGTGTATACATATATCGGCCAATTGTGATGGAAGAAAGAGGAATGTTTGTTTGTTAGTTATCATGAAAAAGGAATGGTTAGTTGTGTGGGAAGTGGTGCCAAGAAGTTGTCCATTTGCCAATTCTAGTGTAAGTGTGGATTAAGACAAAATGATCATCTCACCTTGTTCTTGGATCGATTGGTAACAAGTATCAAAAAGGGAAAAGGTGAGCTTTAACATGGAGTATGTGATATGTAATTGTATTCCTATGTTTAATCTTTATCAAGGCTAAGATTTCTAGGTGATTAATACCTTGATCGATCGGCTTGTTTTGTGTGTATATGCACATATGTATAGCATTGTATTGGCTACATTAATCCATTTTGTGTGGGTATATACTTGATGGTATGGATGATAATTTGTGTATGTATAATGTGCGTTGAATGGAATACTAGTTTATACCGGTTATAATCGACCATTTGCATAGGAATGCAACTTGATCTCGACTAAATGGTAAGGGTGCTTGATGACGATATCAACATGTATTGATGTCCATTAATCGCGAACATACGTTGTTTAATGTTTGGTAACAATTGAGATCCATAAACATGTGTTAGTGACAAATTACCATGTGTTAGAGTGTGGTAACCTCATGAAATGTTTTCTGGTGATTGTCCGGGAGTTGTATGCATAAACAGGTGAGTTTTTCCAGTAATTCGTGCTTCAATTAGACTGGGGGTGGGTATAGAGTTTGCAAAATGTCTAATTATGCACATGAAATGGCATTAATAAGTAAAATATGTACGGATGTTGACCTGCATCGTTGGCTGGTGTCACATAAAGAGTAAATAATTCTTTTATATATTTTAAACTACTATCAAGGTAAAAAGGAATAAACATACTGTGAGGTCTTCTTCGTCATGTACATATGAGTCTCTAACATTGTCTAACCCATACACTTTTCCTTTATTCTTACCCCCAGAAGCTCGGTACCACAAGTCATCATCAAATTTGGGATGTTCTCTACGCTTATTTCCTTACTTCTCCACAACATAACCATTATATTCAACCTGTTGGTGTTAAACATGTAACTATATTATTCAAATTCAATGTTTTTTAAATATGTTTGGATTTACTAAAAACTAAACTTACTGAGGTTTCCTTTGCCCTATCGTCAACCCACACAAGATTTTCTTCATCATCCCCTTCTGAATCAACATCCAAAAGTAGCAAACTGCTACCACTTATATGTTTATCTTGTTGGATATATAGGATGTCCGATGTAATTAAAAGTCGAGATCAACGTAACCCGACCCGGTACGATCCGAAGAGTTACACGTTGGTACATGAATTAGATTAGTTCACGTGTTGGTGGATTATTATTTATGAAATAATAATTGTTTTAGTCTTGAGGGATTTAATATTAATAAGATTAATATTAAGGAGTATCTTGAGGGACTTAATATTAATAAGATTAATATTAAGGAGTATTAAGATATTTAGCAAGGGGGTTTATTGCAAGTTGTTGTCTTATAAAAGGAGGGTTAAGGAGTAAACCCTAATGCACACTTTTGATAAAACAACAAAACCTTGCCTCCCCTTCTTGGCTTCTTGCGGCCGCCACCAAAGAAAAGAAGGCTGCCGCCTTTTGTTTTGGTTCGGCCGGCCAAGAACCACCATCAACCGCCGCCTTCCTCTTGCAAGTGTTGTTTCCCGGTTGGTTCGTGCTCGGTGTGAACTTCCTACTAGAGAGGATTCGTTGTAACCCGCGTGTTACAATTTCGGTATAGTCGTCAAAGGTTGATTACTAAACCCCCTATGGTTGTTTTATTATTTATTTGTTTATACGCGTTAAACTGAGATCCTGATTGGGAATATTTTATTAATCGGATTAATAAAATTAAATATATATTTATACATATTAATCGGCCATTATATATATAGTATATATAATCCGTTTTTGATAAATATATAAACCGCTTCCGCTGCGTATACGATACCATGATTCCCAACAGTGGTATCAAATCCACGGTTACGCGCGTATAGATGGTAAAGTTATAATTTTGATCTATGTTTTATTTGTCAAAAATTGTTTATTTTGACAAAAGATCAAAAGCTTTTAGTTGTTCATGGATTGTGATGTGAATCGAGCCCTAGGTATTTGACCCATGTCATGGTTGTGTTTGTGATGGTTTTATTTCTTTATTGATTTGTATTTTTTTTATTACGGATATTGGATCCGGTGTAATAGATAGGATTAGAATAGATTTGATTTTATTGTATTTTCAAATTTATTGTTGTAATCCTACAAGTACAAGATCAAGACGAAGATATAAAGGACGAACAGGCTCCATGAAGATAGAGATCTCGGGTCAAGTGGGAGCTATATCAAAATTGTTTTGAAACCCTTTTGACTAGTTCGTTTAGTTTCTGGCTAAAACGAAACGAGCGACCTATTAGGGGCTCGATTCGTTTAATTTTATTATTATGTTTTGTGGTTGTGGTTTATTTATTGTAAATAATTTAGATAACCCAAAATAAATAAAATTTTCACAATCATGACAACGGTTTTATTAAAACAAGTTTTATAAAAACCGAAAAGCATATTTAATAAAAGGAGTTTTATTAATATTAAAACAAGTCCATTCGCGATAATACGACCAACGTAGTTTAAATAGGGTATTTAAAACTATACCGTGTCGAGTGTTGAAAGAAGTTTCAATTATCACGAACAATATAAAATTGGATTTTATAAACTGTTGTGTGACTCACATCATGCTAACGAGTCATTCAATATATTTATGGTAAATATTAAAATTAAATCCCAATTTTAAATTGATGTTTCATGCCACCCTTAACGAGTTAACACTTCATTCTATATCGAACCCAAATGTTAGTGCTGACCCTGCATCTGGGCGTTGATCATGAGTGAAGGTAATCATCGCGGTTCCTGTGTAACATAGGCCGGTGTTACAGTTAATAGTAAAGGACCAAACATCGCTTGTTTGACAAGTGGGCATAGTTGGGGTAAACATACATCGCTTTTAGTGATAACCCCAAAAGGAGAGTTGTGTAGTGGACACAATTAACAATCGTTGTTTACCTACCTAATCATACCAGTGGACAGTGCTAAGCCAGTTCATTGTGTATTGATGAATCGGGATCTCATCCTAATTAATTTTGCTTCTTGGGTCATAAAGTAATTAGGATACTTAAAACATGAAATACTAATACATTAGATTTTGAACTTTGTAGATGTCAACTGAAAACAATTCCGCCTCTCAATTCTCGCTCAAGTCCATCTTAGAGAAGGACAAACTTAACTACTCCAACTTCATGGACTGGCACCGCAACTTGAAAATTGTTCTCAAGGCGGAGAACAAGTTGTATGTTCTAGAAACGCCAGTTAGCACTCGTGTGCTAAAAATGAAGGCATATCTTGATCACTTGGCTTGTCTGGAATACCCCTTGAGCGATGAGTTAGCTGGGGATATTATCCTAAGCTCATTGCCCAAGTCATATGACCAGTTCATTATGAACTACAATATGAACGGGATGGAGAAGACACTTGCAGAACTTCATCAGATGCTCAAATATGCTGAGGTGAACATACCTAGCAAGACTGCACCAGTGCTAGTGATCAAGGAGGGACAAGTTAAGAAACCTAACACCAAGAAAATGTGCAATCAGGGCAAAGGGAAGGGCAAAGGAAAATCTGTTGCCAATAAGAAACCTCAAAAAGATGCCAAGTGTTTTCATAGTGATGATACTAGGCACTGGAAGAGGAACTGTGCTAAGTATTTAGCTGAGCTGAAGCAAGCTAAGGCTTCAGGAGGAGAGTCCTCAAGTATATATGTTATTGAAATCTTTGCTTTTCCTAGCAAAACATGGGTGTTTGACACAGGATGTGGTTTCCACATTTGTAATGTTTTGCAAGGACTAAGAAAGATTAGAAAGCTGAAACAAGGCGACTTGGTGGTCCATGTTGGTAATGGACAAAGAGTTGCTGTGAAGGCTATAGGAGAATGTGTTCTCTTGCTTCCTTCTGGTTTAGAACTTGTTTTGAACAATGTATATTACATTCCTAGTGTGACTAGAAATATTGTTTCAGTTTCGGCTTTGCGATGACAAGGTTTTAATTATCGTTTCAATGGGGAATTTATTTCTGCTTATTTTAACGATGTATTTTACTTTGATGCAAAACCCAACAATGGGATCTATGAGATAGAAATCCAAAACAATAACGTATTATGCAATATCTCCCATAAACGTAATAAGTTGGACTTTAATAATACGTATATGTGGCATTGTAGGCTTGGTCACATAAGTGAGAATCGTGTTAAACAACTCAAAACCGCAGGAATCCTGGATTCCAAGGGTTCAGAGTCGTTTGGAAAATGCGAATCATGCTTAAGAGGAAAGTTAACGAAAGCACCTTTTTCAAATGTTGGAGAAAGAGCTAATGATCTGTTAGGACTTGTACATACAGATGTATGTGGTCCATTCAGAACAATGTCAAGACATGGAGAAAGATACTTTGTTACATGTACTGATGATTTCAGTAGATATGGTTATGTTTATCATATGAAGCATAAACATGAAACTCTTGAAAAGTTCAAGGAGTACCAAAACGAAGTAGAAAATCAGCTAAATAGAACTATTAAAATGCTTCGATCAGATCGAGGCGGTGGATATCTTAGTCAGGAATTCATCGACCATCTAAAGGATTGTGGAATAGTTTCACAACTCACTCCACCTGGAACACCGCAACATAATGGTGTGTCTGAGCGGAGGAATCGAACTCTATTAGATATGATTCGATCAATGATGTGTCGAACAAACCTTCCAAAATCCTTTTGGAGTTATGCTTGGATACCGCCGCAAGACTTGTGAATATAGCTCCAACGAAAAGGGTTACTAAAACACCTTATGAGATATGGCATGGAAAGAAACCTCATGTATCCTACCTTAAAGTGTGGGGATGTAATGCTTATGTCACTCTAGAATCTTCGGATAAACTAGATCCCAGAGGCGAAAAGGTGGTTTTCGTTGGATACGGTAAGAAGATCGGTTACCTGTTCTACCACCCCACTGAAAATAAGATTTTCACCAAACGCAGAGGCACTTTCTTAGAGGAAGAGCTTCTGGCGCGAGGGATTGGAGATAACCATGTGGATCTTGAAGAAATTCGAGAATCACAAATGACTGAACCAGATGTAACTGATCCAGTTGTTGAAGTTGAGCCTGAGAGGACTCAAGAAACAACAGAAACACCAAGTGTTCGGAAAAGTATTAGGGATCGTCGTGCACCGGTAAGGTATGAAGATATCTTCATGATTGATGAAGCTGAGCCTACTACTTACAAAGCTGCAATCTTGGATTCAGAATCCAAGAAATGGCAAGAAGCAATGAATGCAGAGATGCAATACATGTATGATAACCAAGTCTGGGATTTGGTTGATCTTCCTACCAAATGTCGGACTGTGGGAAACAAGTGGAACTTCAAGAAGAAGACTGACATGGATGGGAATGTGCAAACCTACAAAGCAAGGCTTGTAGCAAAAGGTTTTACTCAGACTCAAGGAATTGACTATGAGGAAACTTTCTTGCCGGTAGCCATGCTTAAGTCTATTAGAATTCTACTTGCTATTGCTGCATATTATGACTATGAGATATGGCAGATGGATGTCAAAACCGCGTTCCTTAATGGACACTTACTGGAAGATGTCTATATGGTTCAACCTGAAGGTTTTGTCGATCCAAAGAATCCTAATAAGGTGTGCAAGCTGAATAAATCCATCTATGGATTAAAGCAAGCATCTCGCAGCTGGAATCTCTGTTTTGATCAGAAAATCAAAGAGTTTGCTTTTATCAAGAACGAAGATGAACCGTGTGTTTACAAGAAGTCTAGTGGGAGCTATATTACTTTTCTTATACTGTATGTAGATGACATACTAATCATTGGAAACAATATCCCTATACTTAAAGATGTTAAGACCTGGTTGGGTAAATGTTTCGCAATGAAAGATCTTGGTGAAGCCGCTTATATTCTGGGAATAAAGATTTATTGAGATAGATCAAAGCGGTTATTGGGTTTGAGTCAAAGTACATATATTGATAAGGTCTTACGACGCTTCTCAATACAAGACTAAAAAAAGGGGGGCTCTTGCCCATGGCACATGGAACCATTCTTAATAACAAGCAGTGTGCAAACACTGAAGAGGAAAAGAAGAAAATGGAAGGTGTTCCATACGCTTCTGCGATTGGTTCTATCATGTATGCCATGTTATGTACTAGACCTGATGTCTTGTATGCTCGTAGCATGACAAGTAGATATCAACAGAACCTAGGAGAGAGTCACTGGGTGTAGTGAAGAACATTCTTAAGTACTTGAGAAGGACTAAAGGCATGTTCTTAATATATGGAGGACTGGACGAGGAGCTGTCAGTTAAGTGTTATACTGATGCAAGCTTCCAGACTGATCGTGATGATTCAAGGTCACAGACGGGATATGTTTTCATTCTGAATGGTGGGGCTGTTACTTGGAACAGCTCTAAGCAAAGTGTGGTTGCTTAATCCACCTGTGAATCAGAATACAATGCTGCATCGGATGCTGCAAAAGAGGCTGCCTCGATTAAGAAGTTCATTGGTGATCTCGATGTTATGCCTAGCATAAAGAAACCAAACGAGATACTGTGTGACAACACTGGTGCCATTGCTCTTGCAAAGGAACCAAGGTCACATCAGACCACAAGGCATATACTCAAGAAATTCCACTATATTAGAGAGATAATAGGACGTGGTGTCACACCCTCAAAATCCACTTGCGGAGTTTTACCGCGAGGCGCATGACAAACCAGGATCCAAACCAACGATCACAATAAACAAGTCTAAATGTAATTAATGCAATACCAAAACATAGTTTTAAAATCCCGTTTACAGCGGAAGCTTATTCAAAATAAAGTTCAACATAATTAAACCAAGTTCAATGTTTGTGAAAACATGCAACTCTATCTAGACGCCGTGCAGACGCGTGCGTCCTAGTTCCCCTGTGCTACCTTAGCGACCTGAGAAAACATGTAAAAGTTTACGTCAGCACAAAAATGCTGGTGAGTTTACAGGTTTGCAGTTCAAGTACCAAGTCCACCTGTCCATACTATATCAAATAGAAAACCAGTATACGCTAGCTAGGCGTACGTTTTGCTACTACCACGATTGGAAAACCATTACTAACACGTATACCAGTTTTGTGCCCGAATAGTTCCAAATGTTCCTGTTGTTCCTGTTTGAGACAATATGCACTCGCCCGGCCCTCCAAGCCGACGAGCGGGGTTGGTCACTCCCAATAGCGCTATTCACATTTCCCCGTTGTGCAAACCCGCACATTCATGGTTCCCCCCGGGACTTCCAAAGATCGTGTAGTAAACGTTAGAACCCATAGTATGACAGAATTTACCAAACAATCGTTTTAACACATGTTTTCTCCCCCGAAAGTATAAAACCAGTTTAAAAGAGGGGCCGTAAACTCACCTTAAGTTGCTTTACTCCTAATCCCGAGTAAACTCAGCTGCTATGTTAGTCCCGTACCGTGGCGACCTAACATACGACAGTTACAAGTACTTAGACTAATAACCCGCAGGTTAATTAGTCCCTAGATGTCCAGACCATAACCAAGTTCGTTTGAAAACACCGTGACTGTTTAACTGACCCAAAGTACAAGACTCGACATCCCATTGGTGACCCGAGCCTCCCCGTGTTATGTTTACGTTCCAAAACATACAATAACGCAAGTACACTTAACATACGTTAACACACAACAAGTTATAGCACATAGTTCACGTATCACCGGAATACATCCAATTATATGTTACCAAGTTATTAGACATGTTACGGGGTTCCTAGCATGTTACTATATGTCAAATCAGGTCTCGGTATGCTAATATACACTTACAGCAGCAGTACACGCGATTAGGGAGGTTAATCGCATTACATGTCACGTGATTAGGGCTAATCGCCCCATAGGTCAGGCGATTAGGGCTAATCGCCCTTGGGACCACACGATTTGGGCTACTCGCCCCTGTAGCTAGGCGAGTGGGCCTACTCGCCATTATTACACGCGATTGGGGGTCTACTCGCCCTTGTTACTAGCGATTAGCAAGGCTAATCGCCTGTAACCTTGCTGTTCCGGTTTTTCGCGCGTTTAATGCTCCAAATCAGATCCAGAGCGTGTGTAACTACCCAATATCATCCCAAACACTATCCTAAACATGTTTAACCCAAAACCCTTCGTTCATCCTCGTAAAATCAGTCCTGCATGCAATCAAAGCAATCCAAACACATACACGTAGCATGCAATATCATACCATCATACATAACCATAACCCTAATAATCAATTAATCAGGTTTCTACCATCATACTATCAATATCAATTCTGACCTAGCATGATAACACATCAAAACATCATCAAGATTCATAAAAATCCTATCTTTCTAATCATACATACCCATAACGCATGTTTATTAATTATAATTCGATTAATAACTCTTATTGACGATTTTCAGAAATCTTTTTCGTTTATGAACAGGTCTGGACCATTAGGGATTGATTAAAAACATTTACAAAGTATTATGGATGAGAATTAAACCTTGGGATTGCAAAAGGATGATGATTAGACCTTGAAACCTTGTGTTTTTGATCAAAATCGCCTTCCAGAGGTTGTTTAAGTGTTTGGGGCGGTTATGGGACGACTAGGGTTTGTCTAATTGAGTTTAGGAGGTTAAGTGTTGTATTTATAGGCGTTTCTAGTCGTCCAGCCCGTTCCAGGCGATTATGCAGGTTTATACGCGAGTAGGGTGCCTAATCGCATGACTGTTCATGCGATTAGCCCCTATTCGCCTGTAAGGATCCTCCTACTCGCCCCAAGGTCATGCGATTAGGCTATCCCCCAAGCCTAATCGCCTATAGCCCCCTTGTTGGTGTGTTTTGCGCGTTAAACCCCGTTTTAACATATGTTAATGCATATTCATATACCGACAAGTCACATAATGATTGTAAACACATAACACAAGTAAATACACATATTTACACTCGTTCACCAATTCCCGGGACTCGAGACTCGTACGTTCCGTATGCCCTGACGATCCTACAAATCGTCACCGTTTGTACACTTGGTTAAGGACTGACATCTACCGAACCTCTAGACCAACATCCAATGATCTTCTAGACTAACCAATAGTTCCCGAACCATAACCCGACTTAACTAACCCAGTTAAGTACAATATACGCGTGACTCGCTAAGGTAGACTTTCATCTAGACAACGTTGTTAACCCGAATTTGCCAGGTGTCACATCATCCCCACGTTAAAAGAATTTTCGTCCCGAAAATTTGCACAAGTACAGAAAGAACAAAGAATTAACGAAGGAACAAACAAAAGATAGAAACCAGAATAGAGATTTACCCGAGTTGTCACATCATCCCCACGTTAAAAGGAATCTCGACCCGAGATTCATTCAGCTGTCGATGAGACATGTCTCGACTCGAATGCTTCCTTAGGAAAGAGATGAGGATACTTAGACTTCATCTGATCCTCCCGTTCCCATGTATATTCCGGTCCCCGGTTCGAGTTCCACCGAACCTTAACGATACGAATCTTGCTGTGACGCAGGCTGCGAATCTTGTAATCAAGGATCTCCACAGGTTCTTCCACAATCCGAAGACGATCATCAACCTTGATCTCTTCCAGTGGAACGATGAGAGATTCGTCAGCCAGACACTTCTTCAAGTTTGACACGTGAAAGACGTTATGTATGTTACCGAGCTCCGTCGGTAGATCAAGTCGATATGCCACCGGCCCAATCCGTTCCAGGATCGTAAATGGGCCGACATATCGTGGATTGAGTTTGCCACGCTTCCCAAAGCGTATGACGCCCTTCCACGGTGAGACTTTCAGAAGTACCTTGTCATTGACTTGGAATTCCAGTGGTTTGCGACGCTGATCAGCATAACTCTTTTGCCGGTCCCGTGCCGCCGCCAACCGATTTCGAATCTGTACGATCTTTTCCGAAGTTTCGTACACTAGTTCGGGCCCAGTGAGTTGACTCTCACCCACCTCAGCCCAACAAAGAGGAGAGCGGCATTTCCGTCCGTACAGTGCCTCGAACGGAGCAGCCTTGATGCTCGTGTGATAACTGTTGTTGTACGAGAATTCTACCAACGGCAGATGAGCTTCCCAACCCTTGCCAAAATCGATCACACATGCCCGCAGCATGTCTTCTAAAGTTTGAATAGTATGCTCGCTCTGACCGTCAGTCTGTGGGTGATAAGCTGTACTCATGTCTAGTTGGGTACCCAAAGCCTTGTGCAAAGACTTCCAGAAGTGAGAAGTAAAGCGAGAATCGCGATCCGAGATAATAGAAACTGGTACCCCGTGCTTAGAAACAACTTCTTTCAAGTAAAGGCGAGCCAAACGATCCATAGTGTCGGTCTCCTTAATAGCAAGAAAATGGGCTGATTTCGTTAACCGATCGACAATCACCCATATCTTGTCGTTCCCGCTTGGTGACTTAGGAAGTTGTGTGACAAAATCCATAGTAATCCGTTCCCATTTCCATTCCGGAATTTCAGGTTGTTGCAGGAGACCCGACGGTTTCTGGTATTCCACCTTGACCTTAGCACAGGTCAAGCATTTGCTCACGTATGAGGCTATATCCGACCTCATGTTTGGCCACCAGTAAAGCACCTTCAGATCTTGGTACATCTTATCCGAACCAGGATGAATAGAATACCGGGACTTATGAGCCTCATCAAGGACAAGCTCCCGTAGTCCCCCGAATAAAGGAACCCATATGCGTTCTGCGAAATAGTGCAGGCCATCAGGCCTTCGCTCTAGGTGCTTGTCGGCACCGTGCATAGTTTCAGCTTTAAGGTTTTCCTCCTTCAAAGCTTCCGGTTGGGCAGAACGGAGTTGATCAGGTAACGACGAATGGATAGTGAGCTGCAACGCCCGAACGCGACGAGGTTTAGAAGATTCCTTCCTGCTCAAGGCGTCTGCTACAACATTCGCCTTGCCAGGATGGTACTTAATAGCACAGTTATAATCGTTCAAAAGTTCAATCCAGCGACGCTGCCGTATATTCAAGTGTTGTTGGTCGAAAATGTGTTGGAGACTCTTGTGATCGGTGTAGATGGTGCATTTGGTACCGTACAAGTAATGTCTCCAAATTTTCAACGCGAATACCACAGCACCCAACTCCAAGTCATGAGTTGTATAGTTCTTCTCGTGCACCTTAAGTTGACGAGAAGCATACGCAATCACTTTCTCGCGTTGCATCAACACGCAACCGAGTCCATGAATGGAAGCATCACAGTAAACGACAAAATCATCAGGACCCTCAGGTAAAGACAGAATAGGAGCAGAACACAGCTTAGACTTCAGTTCTTCAAACGCTGACTCTTGTGATTCACCCCAGTCGAACTTCCTATCCTTCTGAGTGAGAGTGGTGAGGGGTTGAGCAATCTTCGAGAACCCCTGAATGAAACGACGATAATAGCCCGCAAGGCCTAGGAATTGCCGCACCTCAGTTGGCGTCTTTGGTGCTCCCCAGTCCTTGATCGCTTCGATTTTAGCAGGATCGACATGAATTCCTAGTTCATTAACCATATGTCCTAGGAATTGAACTTCGCGTAACCAAAAGTCACACTTTGAGAACTTGGCGTACAGTTGCTCCCGTCGTAAAAGTTCCAAAACTAACCGCAGATGTTCCCCGTGTTCGGTCTCGTTCTTGGAGTAGATTAGAATGTCATCAATAAACACAATGACAAACTTGTCCAGATACGGTTTACAGACGCGGTTCATCAAGTCCATGAAAACCGCCGGTGCGTTCGTGAGACCGAAAGGCATGACCAAGAATTCGAAATGGCCATAACGTGTTCGAAAAGCAGTCTTTGCAACGTCAGCCTCCCTGACGCGCAGCTGGTGATAACCGGACCTCAAATCAATCTTGGAATAATAACTAGAACCCTGAAGCTGGTCGAATAGATCATCGATACGTGGAAGAGGATAACGGTTCTTGATGGTCAACTTGTTCAGTTCTCTGTAGTCTACGCATAACCGGAAACTCCCATCCTTCTTCTTGACAAATAAAATCGGGGCTCCCCAAGGGGAAGAACTTGGCCGGATGAAACCCTTGTCCAAGAGTTCCTGTAACTGACTAGACAACTCCTGCATCTCGGGAGGTGCAAGACGATAGGGGGCCCGAGCAATAGGAGCAGCCCCTGGTACGAGATCAATACCGAACTCGACTTGACGATGAGGAGGAAGACCAGATAAATCATCGGGAAAAACATCAAGAAATTCGCGAACCACCGGAATGTCGTCAATCTTCTTCTCATCACTGGAGGAAACAGATAAAAGTGCCAAAACGGCTGGATAACCCTTTCGAAGACACTTAAGGGCTTTCATGCTAGAGATGATGTTTAGTGAAACACCACCCTTGATACCGTACACAGAAAGAAATTCTCCATCAGGGAGAGGAATTCGAATAACCTTATCGTAACAGACGATCTCCGCGCGATACAAAGATAACCAATCCATTCCTACCACAACGTCAAAACTACCCAATGGTACCGGCATAAGGTCGATGGGAAACGATAAACCCGACAACTCTAACTGACACTCCCGAAGAACACTAGTAGCTTCAATCGTTTTCCCGTCAGCCAACTCAATAATATACTTGGTCTCTAATGGTACAGATACTACATCTAGCAGTCGACTAACGTTCATGGATACAAAACTCTTGTCGGCACCAGAATCAAATAACACGCTAACAGAATGATTATTGAGAAGAAACGTACCGGTGACTGTATCAGGGTCTTGCCTAGCCTCAGCAGCTCCAATTACGAAGGCACGTGCATTTCTGCCGCCGCCCCCGTTGTTCCCATTCCCGTTATTTCCACCCTGTTTCAGTTTTGGGCAATCCTTCTTGTAATGCCCAGTGTCACCGCAGTTGTAGCACCCTTGTTTCCCTGTAGTACCCTGAGTAGTCGGAGCAGAACTGTTGGTCGGAGCCTGAGTCGATGGAAGTGTAACCCGACAATCTTTAGCATAGTGGCCTGTTCGCTGGCAGCGGTGACAACGGTTACTGTCGCAGTTCCCTTGGTGATGGCGTCCACACTTGTTGCATTTGGGCAGTTTTCCAGCATAACCACCCTGCTTATTACCCGAAGACGATGAACCCCCATTATCAAACTTTTTACCCTGCTGTGCAGACCCAGACCCCTTCCCGTCGTTCTCCCACTTGCGCTTATTGTTCTCTGGAGTCTTAGCAGTCGAACCCTTCGCCGGCAAAATCCCTTCATTCACCTTTAAATTAGTCATCCTATGTGCAGATCGAACTACCTCCGCATAAGTAGGATGATTCCCAGCAGCCACTAACCCTGCAATTTCCGGCACCAACCCTGAGACATAATGTTCAATCTTACGATACTCCGGCACATGCAAATCGGGACACAGCACCGCCAACTCATTCCTCCTAACCGTATACTTCTCGATTTCCGACCCATTCATCTTGAGGTTCCACACCTCATGTTCCAGCTTCTGTACCTCTTCTCTCGGGCAATACTCCCGCTTCAGCAACTGCACAAAGTTCTCCCATGGCATAGCATATGCCTCCCCAATTCCCATGTTCTGGGTGATACCATTCCACCAAGTCAATGCCACGTCCTGAAACAACGCAGCCGAATACTTCACCCGATCTTCTGGGAGACAGTTACACATTAGAAATACCGACTCCACTTTCTCCAACCACCTAAGCAAACTGACCGCACCCTCGGTGCCAGAGAATTCCTGGGGTTTGCAGTCCCGGAACATCTTATAGGTGCACATGGGTGGGGGTGGGTCAACAGGACCACCTGAAATGAAACGTATGAGAAACCACGAATAACGTACACAAGACTCACCAATGAGGCAATGAAAATGGATAGAACAACTTACCACCACCGTTGTGCCCTAACTGAAAGGCAGCCTGGAGCAAGTTATTCAGATCAGCCTGTGACAGGTTAATACCTCCACCACGACCACCAGCACCACCACGACCACCACCGCGTCCACCACCGCGTCCACCTCCTCGTCCTCCACGCACTCCAGACATGACTCTGGCAGAAAGAACGAGAAAATTTAGTTTCGCAGTTAAAGATAACCACAAATGTTCACAAGATTAAAGCCAGATCCAATCCAGGACTATCCCTTCAAACTCAGAGCTCACTAGTGCTTCCATGCATTTCGTTTTATGATTTTGTGTGCACCCAAAATGATAAAACGCTCTACATGGTCCTCCAAGTGTTCTCCTAGTTCAAAGTTCTAATCACCGAACATAGACTCTTAGCTACACACCGTAACACTACGGTAGTTCGTGACAAGTGCTTCTATTGGAGTGCGAAAGGGGAGATGTCCGAGCCTTGGACAAATCTCAAGAGCACACGAGTTACCCCAATAGACCACACTGCCTAGAAAACAAGTAATCCAACCTAAGATAGAACGGATGATGTAACGTAGAAAGACCAACGATTTAGAGACACCCCGACAAGACCATACGTAAACCACTATAACGTTTAGTACCATGTGATCGTCTAGTGTGTGCGACTCGGCTATAGACTAGACTCTACATGCAGTCCTAGTTCACTATAACCATTGGCTCTGATACCAATCTGTCACACCCTCAAAATCCACTTGCGGAGTTTTACCGCGAGGCGCATGACAAACCAGGATCCAAACCAACGATCACAATAAACAAGTCTAAATGTAATTAATGCAATACCAAAACATAGTTTTAAAATCCCGTTTACAGCGGAAGCTTATTCAAAATAAAGTTCAACATAATTAAACCAAGTTCAATGTTTGTGAAAACATGCAACTCTATCTAGACGCCGTGCAGACGCGTGCGTCCTAGTTCCCCTGTGCTACCTTAGCGACCTGAGAAAACATGTAAAAGTTTACGTCAGCACAAAAATGCTGGTGAGTTTACAGGTTTGCAGTTCAAGTACCAAGTCCACCTGTCCATACTATATCAAATAGAAAACCAGTATACGCTAGCTAGGCGTACGTTTTGCTACTACCACGATTGGAAAACCATTACTAACACGTATACCAGTTTTGTGCCCGAATAGTTCCAAATGTTCCTGTTGTTCCTGTTTGAGACAATATGCACTCGCCCGGCCCTCCAAGCCGACGAGCGGGGTTGGTCACTCCCAATAGCGCTATTCACATTTCCCCGTTGTGCAAACCCGCACATTCATGGTTCCCCCCGGGACTTCCAAAGATCGTGTAGTAAACGTTAGAACCCATAGTATGACAGAATTTACCAAACAATCGTTTTAACACATGTTTTCTCCCCCGAAAGTATAAAACCAGTTTAAAAGAGGGGCCGTAAACTCACCTTAAGTTGCTTTACTCCTAATCCCGAGTAAACTCAGCTGCTATGTTAGTCCCGTACCGTGGCGACCTAACATACGACAGTTACAAGTACTTAGACTAATAACCCGCAGGTTAATTAGTCCCTAGATGTCCAGACCATAACCAAGTTCGTTTGAAAACACCGTGACTGTTTAACTGACCCAAAGTACAAGACTCGACATCCCATTGGTGACCCGAGCCTCCCCGTGTTATGTTTACGTTCCAAAACATACAATAACGCAAGTACACTTAACATACGTTAACACACAACAAGTTATAGCACATAGTTCACGTATCACCGGAATACATCCAATTATATGTTACCAAGTTATTAGACATGTTACGGGGTTCCTAGCATGTTACTATATGTCAAATCAGGTCTCGGTATGCTAATATACACTTACAGCAGCAGTACACGCGATTAGGGAGGTTAATCGCATTACATGTCACGTGATTAGGGCTAATCGCCCCATAGGTCAGGCGATTAGGGCTAATCGCCCTTGGGACCACACGATTTGGGCTACTCGCCCCTGTAGCTAGGCGAGTGGGCCTACTCGCCATTATTACACGCGATTGGGGGTCTACTCGCCCTTGTTACTAGCGATTAGCAAGGCTAATCGCCTGTAACCTTGCTGTTCCGGTTTTTCGCGCGTTTAATGCTCCAAATCAGATCCAGAGCGTGTGTAACTACCCAATATCATCCCAAACACTATCCTAAACATGTTTAACCCAAAACCCTTCGTTCATCCTCGTAAAATCAGTCCTGCATGCAATCAAAGCAATCCAAACACATACACGTAGCATGCAATATCATACCATCATACATAACCATAACCCTAATAATCAATTAATCAGGTTTCTACCATCATACTATCAATATCAATTCTGACCTAGCATGATAACACATCAAAACATCATCAAGATTCATAAAAATCCTATCTTTCTAATCATACATACCCATAACGCATGTTTATTAATTATAATTCGATTAATAACTCTTATTGACGATTTTCAGAAATCTTTTTCGTTTATGAACAGGTCTGGACCATTAGGGATTGATTAAAAACATTTACAAAGTATTATGGATGAGAATTAAACCTTGGGATTGCAAAAGGATGATGATTAGACCTTGAAACCTTGTGTTTTTGATCAAAATCGCCTTCCAGAGGTTGTTTAAGTGTTTGGGGCGGTTATGGGACGACTAGGGTTTGTCTAATTGAGTTTAGGAGGTTAAGTGTTGTATTTATAGGCGTTTCTAGTCGTCCAGCCCGTTCCAGGCGATTATGCAGGTTTATACGCGAGTAGGGTGCCTAATCGCATGACTGTTCATGCGATTAGCCCCTATTCGCCTGTAAGGATCCTCCTACTCGCCCCAAGGTCATGCGATTAGGCTATCCCCCAAGCCTAATCGTCTATAGCCCCCTTGTTGGTGTGTTTTGCGCGTTAAACCCCGTTTTAACATATGTTAATGCATATTCATGTACCGACAAGTCACATAATGATTGTAAACACATAACACAAGTAAATACACATATTTACACTCGTTCACCAATTCCCGGGACTCGAGACTCGTACGTTCCGTATGCCCTGACGATCCTACAAATCGTCACCGTTTGTACACTTGGTTAAGGACTGACATCTACCGAACCTCTAGACCAACATCCAATGATCTTCTAGACTAACCAATAGTTCCCGAACCATAACCCGACTTAACTAACCCAGTTAAGTACAATATACGCGTGACTCGCTAAGGTAGACTTTCATCTAGACAACGTTGTTAACCCGAATTTGCCAGGTGTCACACGTGGAGACATTGTATTAAACAAAGTTCATACAGATCTGAATTTGCTGACCCCTTTACTAAGCCTTTACCTCAAAGTTAAACATGAGGAGCATGCTGGAAAGATAGGGCTTAAAGTTGCTAGACAGTGGGCATGATCTGTAGTTAGTATTGGTGTTTTATTTTGAACTATACAGTTACATTGAATATTTATTTGATTTAATGGGTTAAATGCAAATTTAAATATTTTGTGACCGTGTTCATTATTTGTATGTTTAAATCCTTGAATAAGTGTATTCTAAATATCCGTAGTCGTTCAAATTACATGGGAATGAATTTGAATGTAAGACTATTGTGAATTGAGATGATTGTATTCATGAGATGAATAACTCAAGGGTTTGAGAATCATAATTCACAGATATCATTAGGGAATGATATTGGATGTAACTCGCTTCAAAACGATCTCCATGGATCTACGTCATGAGATGTTTTGATATTGATATGTTCAATCTGTCCTTTTTCCTAAGGCACATATTAAACTGCATTGATCAAGGACTATCTTTGATGTTATCTTACACTATCCTTAAACATGGGTAGCTATAAGGGTAGCGTTGGGAGAAATTCGAGATTAAGTGGGAGTTATATGACGCTGACGGAATTCTGCACTTCTATGGGATTAGAAGCCTAGACATTCTGGCGCCCTCGTAAAACTCAAACTGGTATAAACGCGTGGCCACGCTCGGACTAAGGTAGTTCGTTAGACCACTTTGAATTAGAGACGAGAATAGAGAATGGTTGATCACTATATAAGAATGAATGATCCATGTCTTATGATCAACGGATGTCTATACAGAAGGGACCTATTGATATAATTATCGGGGCTATAGTATTTGGTTAAGTAAAGCGTTACTTGGACTCAAAGAACTATTTGACGACTGTAAAGTGTCATACTGGTTTGGGTGCAATGCAATGCAGCTAGGCGTCCAACTCTGCGCACGTTGACTCATTTAATTAAAATCGTCCAAGTGGGAGATTGTTGGATATATAGGATGTCCGATGTAATTAAAAGTCGAGATCAACGTAACCCGACCCGGTACGATCCGAAGAGTTACACGTTGGTACACGAATCAGATAAGTTCACGTGTTGGTGGATTATTATTTATGAAATAATAATTGTTTTAGTCTTGAGGGATTTAATATTAATAAGATTAATATTAAGGAGTATCTTGAGGGACTTAATATTAATAAGATTAATATTAAGGAGTATTAAGATATTTAGCAAGGGGGTTTATTGCAAGTTGTTGTTTTATAAAAGGAGGGTTAAGGAGTAAACCCTAATGCACACTTTTGATAAAACAACAAACCCTTGCCTCCTCTTCTTGGCTTCTTGCGGCCGCCACCAAAGAAATGAAGGCTGCCGCCTTTTGTTTTGGTTCGGCCGGCCAAGAACTACCATCAACCACCGCCTTCCTCTTGCAAGTGTTGTTTCCCGGTTGGTTCGTGCTCGGTGTGAACTTCCTACTAGCGAGGATTCGTTGTAACCCGCGTGTTACAATTCCGGTATAGTCGTCAAAGGTTGATTACTAAACCCCCTATGGTTGTTTTATTATTTATTTGTTTATACGCGTTTAACTGAGATCCTGATTGGGAATATTTTATTAATCGGATTAATAAAATTAAATATATATTTATACATATTGATCGGCCATTATATTTATAGTATATATAATCCGTTTTTGATAAATATATAAACCGCTTCCGTTGCGTATACGATACCATGATTCCCAACATATCTAATGGTCTACTTCCTTTCCTACAATGTGACTGCTTCCACATCTCATGAGCTAACAGTTCACACCCAATTATCTTATCCTGCAAATGTAAAACTTAGAAATTAATAAAGATGATAGTATTGACATGGTACATATGGTAAAAGAGGGCGATTAACATTTTTTACCGCTTTTCTTTGCGCAATCACATAGGTTTGAGATCCAAGGGTATGCTGTAACACCCCAACCGATGGCGGAAACATCGAGCTGTCACCTAGTGACGATTGTTCAAAAGCTCATGGTACTAAAGTGTAAATATTTTTTTCAATGCTTTAACTTACAATTATAGATATCATCACGTATAAATACTATTCCACACGTTGTCTTGATTAAGTCTTTATTAAATCCACATGTCCTACATGAAATATCTCAACAATCAACTTGAAACATGTACGAAAATAATTTTGTCAACATAAATAATGTTGGTGAGCATACTCAGTTTGTATATGTATAATATAAGTTTAAAGAAAATGATTTACAACTCATGTGTCATGATTCAATCAAGGCAAAAATGGAAAACATGTAAGTACACAATACGGGTCAAAATCAAACCTCTTATGTGACAAAGTTTAAAACGTTAACAATGACCTAGGACTTCCCACCACCATAGGTACTTTCCACTAGGCGAGTTGTCAATCCAAATAGCGCTATCCATTGTTAAAGTCGGCTAGCTAAGTTAATGATTTTGTAATGATTGCAAGTATACTACGTTTATGTTTAAGCACAAAGCAGAAGCATTCAAAGCATAACACGTGTATGAATTGTATATAAAAACGTTTATGAATATGTGTAAGTGTAATTTTCATAGGTGTACATGTTTCACCCCAATAGTGTAAAAAATGAAAAAGGAGATAAGTATACACACAATTTGTAAAAGCGATCAAAATCCAACTTAAGCTGTCATGAATTAGAGAACTGGGAAGTCTGAGGAATTCTACTAATCACGTTTAAGAATACTGATAAAGGAAGTGTCTAAAAAGTCTAAGACATCTAGGGTCTAAGGCATTAGGGTTTGCTATATCGATTTGGGGAATCAAAGTTTTTACGGTAAATCAAATTAATATAAAACTTGTATGACAAAGTTTATAAATGTGATTAGGTAATACACTTATTACTAATTGATTATCTTAGTTAAAAGTAGTTCGAAATGATTGTAACAAGAGAACTAAATTGATTGCTTTCAACTATAATTGTAAATAATCATAATAATTAGAAATAATTAATCAAATAAATATAAATTACACAAGTGAGTCAAATATTGATGATTATGACTTTGGTACATAAAAATATTTCTGTTTTATGAGACACAAAATTTATAAAACAGGTTTTAAGTATTATGAATTGATAAATGATTTACTGTATTTAAATAAGCACAAATACAACTGAAATACAAGGTATGGTTCAAAATAATATTTTTGTGAAAAAATAAATATGTTATGATGAAAGGTGATCAAAATAATCTTTTCACAATTTTTATCATTTTATTTGTATTTAAAATTGACTTATTGAATTTAAAATGTATTTAAATGATTAAAAATAGGAAAACAAACTAAAATAAATTTTTCATGGCAAATAATTTTTATTTCAGTTCAGGATGCTTAGAAATAATTTCCCAAAAATTTTGAGATTAAAACCATTTAAAATGAAATTTGTATCAACTAATTATGATTAAAACAATTTAAATTAATAAAATTATAAAAATAAGACATTTTCCGGAAACTAAAAATATGATAATTTTCTATGAGGTGTCAAGATACTAAACCTAAATTTTCATGATTTTTGAACCAAAAATGAATTTTCTATGAATATTTTAATAATAATGTATTTTATAATTGTTTAACAAATAAAAAAACATATACAATTCTGAATTTAAAAAGGGCCAAAATGTAGACCATGAGGCTCGAAATCAGGTGTCTGGATAAAAAACCAACACAAACAACCACTATACTACCAAGCAATTTAGTTATTGTGTTTCAAAATATAATATATTTATATAATTCTTATTATTCATCATCTTCTTCCCCATGTTCCTAGCCAAACCCTAACCCTACCCTTCAAAACAATAAACCCGATCCAAACACAAAATTAAACTGGAATAAGGGGCTTTTACTTGGAAATCGGCAAGAATCAAAACGGCATAACTAGTATCAACTTACAACACGTCTAGAAGCCAAAAACGAAGAAAGAAAACCGAAGCTTTGGAAGATGATTACAAGAGTTTCAGAAACGATTTGGGTATGATTTTTGTGGGTTTTCCTTCTGAAAAGGCTCGAGAATGATTTACAATGATCAATTTATAGTTTCTCGATTAAAACACGGGTCAACGTCTCAAAATTAAATCTCGTCCATTTCGTGATAATAATCGATTAATGGTCCATTCTTAACGCGTTAAATATCGAAATTATGGTGATTATACGTTATAAATGAGTGGAGAAAGCATCTGGAATAAATTGAAATGATTTAAAAGTCTAATTGGTTGATATACAAACTCGCCGGAATATGATTCCGGACGGCGACTTTGTGGTTGGAAATTTACTGGACATGTGGGAAGGAGAAGACATTTGAATGTTTTGATTTTTGACAATTTGGTCCCTCTACTTTGTTTTTCCTCAAATTTGACTAACATGCCCTTTACAATAAATTCCTATATACATATTCGAGTTGAAACGAAATCATGTTTCCACAAGTTTTTATATAAGGAAAATACAAAATTTGAAGGTATCGCAAGATTTTAATTATTTGAAAACAACGAAGAAAACAAATAATAATACAAAGGGCCGAAATTGTAAATGTTTATATACATTAGGTACTAAAGTTGTAACAATGGCAAAATTAAAGGGGTGAAAGTTACAGTCTCCCCTGCTTTAGAAAATTTCGTCTCGAAATTTATTTACAGGAAAACTATTAAATTTGATTTTGTTGGAAGGGTTAAAATATAACTAATTATTTTATGAAATGTAAATGTTTTAATAAGCCTTACTCAAACACAGCAGGAAACGATTACATGGCTTTGTGGTATAGGATAAAATGGCAATACTGTTACGTATTATGAGGAGAGGTTTAAGAAGAACAAAAGGCTTGAAATACGAAAGTGTCATGTGCTCAATGATGGATTTGAAAAGTGATAGAAAGTTAGTAGACGATCGAGGTTCAAGAGACACTAAAAGTTTCATAGGAGGTTATAAGCACTAAATCCTACTGATGTTACAGGAATGTGAGGCACAAGTATAGATCATGAAGAGAATGACTGCAAGTGAGTCACTGACTAAGATTTCTCAAGATTAGACGGAATGGTAAAATAAATAAATAAATAAAAAAACTTCACAAAGACTATCACCAAACTCAAGGAATAGATGTTGAAGTCAAACACAATGTTTAAGTTTAGGTTTCAAACAAATAAGTTGGACTAAAGACTGACTAGGGTTTGTTCTTGGTTTGATTTCTAGTCTCATTCCCGATACACCATCAGTGCTTATATATAGGGTGTACCTCAGCTAATCCACCACTCCTTTGATACCTCGAAAACATACTGGAAATCTCTCCTAAAACCCTAATAGAATTTCACATCACTTCAATGTACCTGTAAATTCGTGATTTCATTTCGGACTGCAATCGCCAATTTACCTTACATTGGAGTGCTATGTCCTTCTACGACACTAACTCAACACACTAAGACGAATAAAATTTTGAAGACTATGCAAAAAGAGGGGTGTTATGTTTTACACACAACTAGGGTATGATGAGGTCCTTCCCTTCGCCAGGTTCACCTCCTAGGCTAACCCATTCACTGCGTTAGACTACAAGACACTAGACACACACTGTGATAGAGCAAGCATATACTTTGTTTTCCTCAAGCCGAAAAAAAAACATTCCAACCTGAGAACTAGTTTACCTCGTGAGTTTCCACGTTAAAAGAATACTTAACACGTCAACACGAGCACAGACACTAACTTGGTTCATTAAGTCACGAGTAAAGAAATGCTTTCACACCTCAACTCTAACATGAACACTAGTTTATGTCATTTGGTGTATCAAGTGTCCTCGGTCCAAATGTGGCGCAAAGAGAAACTTACACATGTTTAGTTCAGGGATATGAATAATCTATCTTACTAACGAAATATAAATCCAAGAATATGCAGGTATTATAATTTCCCATAAGTAATTCATATAATTGATGTTCACATATCACGTATTTTAAAAATAAGGCATCAATAAGGCATATGTGATCACGTAGCACAATATTATATCAAACCGATTATAACATTCATTTATATGTGTATGAATATCGTAACACAAATAGACATATAGGTTATTTATGTGTAATCAAGATTCACTTAAGTTCTAGCTATGACATGAAGACTAAGGCATACAGAATCCGTGCAAAGATAATAAACAACTTGCAATCTAGGTCAACACTTATGTAACACCCCGATGAAACGATAGCATGTTAAGAATTTTCTTCTATGCACATAAAGTACCAATTGATCTTGTCTAATGATTTCTAGTTTAAGAAAATATGTGAAGGTGGAAAGTGTTATGATTAAAGATCGAATTTAAAGTGAAGTTCCAATTTTCAAGTCTACATGAGGATGTCTAAATCACAAAATAAATAAAATTTGTAGGGTTTAAGAAAATTCCTTGAATTCAAACATCGTAAATGACCATGTTAATTATTTTAAATTCGAATTTCAGGTTTCGAGAAACGTTAGACAATTTTCATGTTACAAGAGACTCATGCATTACAAGTCACGGGGCTACTACTTCCATCTATGATAAGAAAACACATGATTAACACGTATTATTGAAATTAACATTGAAACTCAAACACCTCAAATACAGAATTAAAATCCATAAAAGAAAAAAAAATGAATGTGTTAAATGAGATCACTCCACGTTGATATCAACGTGATGAAGCTGCTCCATAATTGACCAACAAGTTCACGTCTTTCAGTTGGTTTGCAGACTTTTACTTGGCATGTACTGAAAGGTGGTTGTTTGGATAATATCAAGGATGATACCAGTTGCCCGGATAAATTTTTAAGAAAATTCTTGTATATCTAAATTCTCTGTTAGTTTTGTAAACCTATTTCATTTATTGAGAATTATTATTTATTTGCTTTAAATGCAAAATGTTTGAGGAATTCCAAATTACAAGTTGGATGTGAATAATTTAAAAATATTTGTTACCACCAATCGTTAATGGTGGGTTGGTTAAAGAAACCATGGGTTGATAAAGTATTTGATTAGACTAATTTGGAAATTGTCAAGGCATCCTTTTTTTTTTTTTTTTTTTTTTTTTTTTTGAGATCAGACTATGTCCCCAGACAAGGTATTAGGTCAAGTATAGTGTACTATGTTGGCATGAAATGCGTACTTAATGAACGAGAAAACAAATAATAATAATACAAAGGGCTGAAATTGTAAATGTTTATATACATTAGGTAATAAAGTTGTAACAATGTCAAAATAAAAGGGGCGAATGTTACATATGTTTACCTCCGGTTACCTTACGTCTAATTTCTTTATTTCTTAAAGACTTTGCTTTCCACTCTTGTGTGTTCCAATTGTCAACCATTTGTTTCCATATCTCAGATCTTATCCATGCTAGTTTAAAGTCAATAAGAACAGACATATCTATTTCTTCTTCATCCCCTTCAAGTAAATGTTGTTGTATCGCCATATTGATAGCCGTATTTCTTATCCTCCGCAATAAATTAGGGAATTTACCTGCAATGCACTTCTCCCAACACCTATAAATCGATGCATTGTGTTTCTCCTCCCACTGAAAATACATCTACGAAAAAGAAAAAAATTAAATAATTGTACAAATGGTCTAAGAAGTTAAATAAATTTGTTTACACACCAAAAATCGCTCAAACAACCGTGTTCTATCTTCATTAGGAACATCTCTCCAACTATCCCATGGACCGGACCACAAAGTCTCTATGTTTGATCTAATAACTCGAGTAGCAGATTCCTTTATTGCTAAATCTACAAAATAAAATCAATGAATGCAAACCACATTAGTAATATTTTTTATGTACATATAGAAACAATATATGTGCACTTACTCTCCTTTTACAACTCGAATCCAATGGCGATTAATTGGTTTGGGTACTTGGACTTGGGAAGCGCTTCCCCACCACACTTGAGCAACATGAGAAGTTGACTCGTCGTCACCAGCACTACTGTCCATAGGAGAATTCATAAGAAAAGCAGACTCATCATCACCATCACCATCACCTAGATCACCAGCTAGACCACCACCTCGCCCAACACTGCGATCACCCGTTGACCACTACTTTGATTACTACTTATACCACCACCACGCCCAACACCTCGATCACCCGCTTGACCACTACTTTGATTGCTACTTATACCACTACGTCGCTCAATAGATCGATCATCTGTTTGACCACCACCACGCACAACAACTCGACTACCACAGTGCCAAACCCCTTGACGACAAGCTAGATCACTACGGTGACCACTACATTGCTCATCACCTCATTCACCAACTTGACCACCATCTCGCCCAACACCTCGTCCAAGTCCCCGACCAAAACCTCCACCACTAGCTGTAGCACTAGCTTGACCCATAGTACTTGCCATGATATTTACAACAAAAGCAATAACAAATAATTAGAAAAACCATAAGATAACAAAAACAAGTTACAATAACTTTGAATGTTAGACTACTGATTAGCAACAAAAATCTTATTCGGAAGAACAAATAAATTATGCCTAGTTATAAATAACAAGCTAACCCTTATATATATAATAAACAAACATGTCACTCTGATTATTCGTCTTGAAAATTTTCATCGTGAAAATCAACTTCTTCAGCATTGTCCTCAAAATTATCGTTAGCTAAATGTGTAGCTTCAAACTTAACTTCTTCATCATTATCACAATCTACATCTTCCACTTCTTCTAACCTTCCATTCGCATGTGCATAAGAAATGGGGAGAAGATCCTCTGTAACCATGCATTCTACCCTTTCATTCTCTTGAAAGAAAGTTCCCGGTCCATATCATCATCTTCCACTTCACTAACATCTTGGGCGAGTTGGTAAACTCCCCTTGGGTTCGTTTTTACAATAGCTAACCAACCTCTCAGTTCCTTTGCTTTCGAAGGATATGACGTATAATTCACTTGTTGTGATTGTGATACTAAGATAAATGGGTCGTCAACGCATCCTATTGCCGTAGGTTTAGCATCAACCATGGAAATGGGTAAATCAATCATTTGTCCTTGGGGATCCGACATTAATCCTCTCATACCTACTAATTGATGTACCTGAGATGCATTTCCTCTGGCTCCCGAAAAAGACATTATATGGACTGGATTAAAAGGATCGGTCATCCGAAAATTAGGAGTCATTTCTTGTCGCAAATATTCACTTATGGCATACCATATCTCGATCGATTGACGTAATTTTTCTACCGCGTGTACATTCCCATAATGATGGTGTTTTTCCAAAATAAAACTTCGTTTTTCAGCGTCTTGAACGAGCCATCTTTTAGAAGGTATTGTTAAAAGATCATCACTTCAAACTTTAACATATTCCTCGTATGTAAAAGTTTCTTTGGAGCAATTTTTGACCCATAAGAACCCTAACGGTTTAACTTCATCAACAACTTTAGAGACCAATATGGGGGCTAGATTGTATTGAACAAAAACTCATTTGGCATTCTCCAAATACACCAAATTTTTATGAGTATGATCGTATATAATGTTTTTTCCCCTTTTTCAACTCGTGGCAAAAAGAATATAGGGACATAAGATCCTAAGCCTCGATGGTACAAAAACTAGGAACATTACACCATTGAGCTTTCAATCACGCTTTCGCAATTTGATTATTAATAAAGAGTTATTAATATATATTATTTATTTATAATATTAGGCTTTATAAAACTCTAAAATGGACCAAGGATTCCCTACAGAAAACACGTTCTTTTATCGAACCTTCGCTATTTTGTGGAAATCTTTGTTGATTTAAAACATTAGAACTTAAAGTTCTAGATGTGATGGAGATTTTTGTCATTCTTATCAAACCTTTCATTTATCGCCTGGAATCTCCTTGTAACAAATCGTACATTTGATTTAATTTGAAATCTATTTGCTTTATCATGTATATACCTAGACCTCACAAACGAGATTTCCTTGTTATCAACATATTTCGAAGTACCAATTTTCAAGTTCTCTACCTTCACATTAAAGATGTTCAACGTTTCAAGCTTAGTTATCCGACATTAATATGATAAGAATTGATGTAAAGTTATAAGTTGTTCAAAAGGAATACTACATGTACTATCTATTTATATGGGGGAGGTGCACTCGGACAAGTACCTAGGGGTGTGAATTTCTGACACGGCCTGAAAACACGACCCGAACCTAACACGATTAGCGGGTTTGGGTTTAGTCTAAATGGGTTCGCACTAGAAGATTCTCCAAGTGTCAAACCGAATACTTTGGCCATATCCTCCCTCGAGAGTTCTGGTGGAATCTCTCC
This sequence comes from Ambrosia trifida, assembly GCA_028751855.1. Classification (NCBI taxonomy): domain Eukaryota; kingdom Viridiplantae; phylum Streptophyta; class Magnoliopsida; order Asterales; family Asteraceae; genus Ambrosia; species Ambrosia trifida. The sequence goes on from CM054130.1 coordinate 67,822,691, forward strand.
CTCCTCCAGATCTTCGTGTTGAAGAATCTTGATTGGGTTGCCGTTGTCGTCATATAGGAATATGTTCTTCAGAGGCTATGTTGCTTCCAACGGCACCAATTCAGTCAGAATAAAATCATTCAACTTCTTGATAGCTTCAGCATTGGACTCCCCCTGAGTAGACGAACTACCTTTGTGATCCTTGTTCTGTGTATCAGGTTCTCTCTTTCAACTGCATTCTTCTGCACCAGAAGAAACTGCACCAGTATCCCTAGCACCATCATCATCGTCATTTCCGTCCTTATCATCATCATCACCATCATTTCCATAATCATCATCATCATTATCATCCTCATCCTCATCTTCTGCTTCTTCATCATCTTCCCTAGACTCATGAGCGCCTTCTATTCTGGGATGCTCTTCTATCAGTTTGTCGACCCGTTCCCCGAGTTTTTGGTTTTTAGCTTTGCATTCCTAAATCCTCATTTCATTGTTCATATTGGCAAGTTGCAGCTGCTGATATTGCGACTCCACATTCATTAATCTTGCAATTGTATCGACTGAATAAGCTGTTGATCCGATTCCACAAGCTGCTAATTAGACAATTGACGCACTTTGTAGGAAGCTTGCAGGTCTTTGTTGATCCGAATCGTTTCTTCCAATAATTCCAGCATTCACTTTTCATTATCCTCATTTGTTACAATCTTTCCTCTCAAATCAGAGTTCTCACGTGCTAGATTAAGCATGAAGGAGACGACTTCATTCATGTCACATTGGAACTGTTTATTTGCGTCACTGAAGCCGAAGAGGGAGAGGATTGAGGAGCTGTCGAAGAAGAGTGCATCAGGACTCATAGGTTCTTAATCAGATCAACGATTGTGTTTGAGACCAGTTGTTGCGATGCAATACCAGATGATGTCGTTGCACCGATAACTGTGGCAGGCTCTGTGAAGATTACTGATGCATCCATTGACCGTGTACCTGCAGACACTGCTGCTGTTTTAGTTGTTGCTACTGTTGTTGTTTTACTCGACGTAGTTTCTGTAACAGCATCAGCTTATCGTCCAAGTTTCACCTTCTTCTTGGAAGATGATGTTTTACATTGAGACATTATCTTAAAGCGACCAGCTTTATTCGGTTAAGCTTGTGTTGTTGGAGGAGTTTCTAGTTCAGCATCTAAGTCAGCAATTTAGGCGTCCTCCTCAACAGTAAAGTCTGGGTCAGCTTCTAGACGCCTCTTCTCTATCAACTCAGCTTTAGCCTTTGCACGTTTATACACCTTAGTCTCTGAGGTATCTTTTTCTAAGTTAGTTTCTTCAGATGCTTGTTTGATTTCAACATCTTCATCACCACCTTTAGACACCTTTCCTTTACCTCTGCCGCTCGAAGAGCTCGGTTTAGTCCCCTCAGAGGTTTGGGGTTGATCTAAAACCGTATCTTCTTGAATTGTGGACAACGAAGTGCCACCAGGATCATTTAACCCTAATTCAACTGTTTACCTTCCAATAATATCCCCGAATGTTCGCCTCATGAACTCTAGATCATCTTCAGTCACTATTGTCATGCCTCCACTTGTTCCCAAAAGGAGCAACATAAGTTGGATTGCTCAAATGGCCGAACAGTCTTCTCTACTTTGGCTGCTGGTCTTTGGGTGGCCCTATGTACTGTTTCATGTGACCTATCATCCTCTCATCCATGTGTTGCAGATTGAAACTCTAGTGAATTCTTCAGTAGATTGGGAAGTTGTCGGTCTATGATCATGGATGATACATCCCTTTGGTAACCATTTCCTTTAAATTCTTCATGACCATTTCAGAGAAGTTAAACTCTTTGTTCAGATCAAGTGCAACAACGGCTAACGCTAGTGTATCTCAGATCTCGTCAAAAGCTATTCTTCTCGGCCCTAAACACTATAAAACGACGTGTATAAGGTACTTGAAATCTACGTGCACGTTCGCCTTGTGCAGCGTATCATCTGTCACTGTCTTGTTGTACATCATCCTCAGAAAACATCCACAGATCAGAATGGAATCAAAGACTATCGGGTCAGTTGGAGGGTCGTTGAAGCGAAGTTCAGTGTGTATCAAGTTTTCTGAAACAAAAATATTTATGCTTGAAAATCTTGCTTCGTATGACAAGGGGCACAACTTCACCGTCAATCCTTGCGTTGTGGTAGAACTGACGTAGGATATCCCTATAAGGCACATATTGCTGAGAAATAGCGTACGCGATTCTGGATCTCTTGAGAAATTCCACGATTCCCTCGAAGCTTTTGTTCTTGTCATTTGTGATCGGGCGAAGAAACGTGCACACACTTTTCTTTACTAAGCTTTCGTAATCCATAGTGCCTGTACATTCAAAGCAAACATTAGAAATATCAAAACGACGCAAAATCGGACAAAACGACAATTTTTTGCCAACATTTGCAACAGGCGACTAGGAATGCTAGTCGCCTGTTTTTACACGATCAGCTCATAGTCGTCCCTAATGTCACACGACTATGGAGCAAGTCGGCTGATTTTCACATGACTACGATTCGTAGTCGCCTGAACCATCTGTGTAAATTTTGAATTTCACCATTTGCAAATGGGTCTATTTGGGTGATGTTTTTGGTGTCATTGTGTGTAATAACCCGGTTCAGACCACTAAAATTTTTTGCGTCTTATTACTATTTTTATAATAAATAATTAACCAAATTGAATAATAAACAATACGTTTGTGTACGAAATTAAAAACCAAACCATGATATATAAAATACTATTAGAATATACGCTTTGCGAGACCGAACTAATACGCGTAATGAACCTGACCCGACTCGATCTAGGTGAGTCATGAAGGGATGACATATGTCCTCCCCTCCCCTTGACACCACCCAAGACCAAACCTTATAAAACCCATCGCCTTTCTTCCCCTGCACACCACAAGACACCTACTATCCTCTCTCATAACATACTCACTTTCTATTAGAACACACACACATACTCACTTTCTATTAGAACACACACACACACACACCTAAACCATATCTCATCTCTCTCACACCACACTCGCACACACACACTCTTTCTCAGCTCACACACACCCAATTAAAGAAGTAGAGAGAGAGAGAGTGAGAGGCGTAGAATCAAAGAGAGAGAAGCAGCAACAAGAGGAGAGAGAGGGAGGGACAACAGCGGCGGCAACACCTCTATCACTGGAGTATGAGTGAACACAACGTAGAACCCCTTTCATTTAATAATTTGATTTAGACGTTGGTGGTCAATAGTGATGGTTCATTGGTGGCTTACGGTGGAAGGTTATGGTTAAGGGTAACGGTGATGGTGGTAGTCATGGGTGTCGGGTACTCGATGGTGGATGATGATGGGTGTTCGACACTGGGTGTTAATTGATGGGTTATGGTGGTAATAGTGGAGGTGACAGATGACAGGAACAAAGGTGGGTGGTCTTGGGTGCTAGTGGTGGTCCCGGGCTGCAGACGAGGTGGAGGTTGGACGGTGGTGGTTACGGTCAGGGAGACGGGTCAAGGGAGAAGGTCACCAACGAATTCGATAGTTTTAAAGAGTAATATTATATACATATTGCGGGTGGAACTTGTCGAGTGTTACAACGAACAAAACATAAAGACGATTGTATATACATGTTAGCATAACTATGAACTCAGAAATTTGGAGTTGACACTACGAACCTTGGCATTTGCGACTTTGGACTTGAACTTGGTAATAATTGACATGAGTTAAATCATATAGTGAGACATGGGACATTGGAGACTTAAGCCTCGGACATGATTATAACCATATCGTACTAAGCATAAGCAAGTGAACATAGCAATCGATATAAACCCGACATATTGGACATCAGAACTAAGAATCAAACTTGATTCGAAGCACCATACAAGTTATATATATATATATATATATATATGTAGGAATAAACGTTAGTGATAATATTAAACTTAGACTTAAAAAGATGAAACTAGAGAAGCAAGATGAGACTAAGAAAGATCATTGAGACTAATCGATATTTGTTATACACTAGACAACTAGGACTAGAGGACTCGATAGAAGAAGATTAGAGACTCAATATATAAATACCATTTGATACATTGGAATATAATACCAAAGAACGTGGAATAATAATAATAGAAACCATACGATCGAGCTCGTCCGCACACGTAACCATTACGAATAAAACCAAACAATTAATGATGTGTGTCATCATAGGGCCCAACCAGAGAGATTACCAGAAAGCGATACCAAGTATCCTGTTTTATACTTGTGCTATGCTACCAGGTGAGTTTTGTGTATTTCCCCTCTTTTGTATTTTAAATTGTTTTGGGGTGACGCATGCTTCCAGTGTTTTATATATTATGATGTTTGTTTTACAGAGGTGATTACTTGCTTGCTTGTGATGCATACTGAACCAGGAACTCATTAACTATAGGTGAGCCGACTTAATATATGGTTAGAACTACTTGAGGAATCCCCACGCACAGTGGTCCGACCTTAGACGGAAACCCCCACTGAGACCGAAGGGTCGTTGCGGAATATATTTTTCCATGGGGAACCTATGTGGCAGGACATAGGTTGAGAACTATAACAATAACGGGTATAGATCTTGTTGATACATCTAGGCATGATTAGGCATGATGCTAGATGCCAGGGTGAGTGGCCAGCTTGTATTACTGTAACACCATAACCATGAGTTGAGTTGTGAGAACTCGTAAACTTGTTTTTTTAATGATAAAACTGAAACTTGTCTTTATAAACTAATTTTGGGCGCCTATGTATCCAAACACACGAGCTCACCAACATTATTGTTGACAAAACCATTTTAAGCATGTGTTCAGGGACCAAATACGGAGATATGAAGAGCGTGAGATTGCAACTCGGAGTCATAACCAGTGGACGAATCAGAAGACGAACAAGAAACCACCCAAACCAGTAAGATTGGAGACTAGATATACTTTAATGAAAATGTATTATGTAAATAAATATATATAAATTATATATATATATATATATATATAAAGATAGTTATTTTTATACTTCTTCCGATGTTGCTTACATTTACTTGAATGTTGTATCAATCTGTAATTCCGTCCGTGCCCTCCCAGGTCGGATAGTGACAGATTGGTATCAGAGCAAACAACTGTAGCGAGTAAGAACTCCATTAGGCATTAACCATGAAACCTTAGAATCCTGAACATTGAAACTATAGAACTCATTTCGGTTTAGAGAACCGAAACTTGGCAGATAAACTAGATTTGCAATCAGAGAATACCGAATGAGTCAACCTTGGGTACTGAACACATGAGGATAAAACTTTAAGTGATAAAAACCATACTAGGAACACATGAACGAACTTGCAAAATAACCAACGAGAATATATGATTAAGTGTTATGATTTTGATGGGAATATACTTGGATGCTTAAGTGGGGGGGGGGGGAAGTGATTACGGTCGCGAACATAATCATGAATCCACAAGCGCAAGGGCATTTTGGGGATATCTTATTAAAATTCATAATCACAAAAAGTTGAATAAATACCCTTAAAATGCAAAACATGTATGAACCATATCGGTGTGTGACCGAAAAGTTAAGAGTACGCCTTACCTTTTGTGTTTCTTGGTTTCCTAAACCATGATATTCTCATCCGATGTATGGTAGCCTCGAACCTATCAAGCAATTTTCCCTCGTTTCCCTAGGATATTTTTGAGAAATTCCTTGTTGAAACAATGAATCTTTTAGATAGAGTTACTCTATTCCATTCAGAAACCTAATTATTTCCTTGTTTTATCATCAAAAGCCCTTAGACACCATGTTCTAAACCATTTTAATGACACTTGAGTACAAACATTTTCGTGCCTATTTCTTGTTCTCTAGATATCTAAGTTCCTTTCGGATTGTGCAAACTCCTGAAACATATGTGAACACCAGGAAAATCTTAGTTTGTTAGATAACCATCCCGCTTCTGTGTTAAGTTCTTCTGATTACTGTAGGATCGACGAACGGGTCAACCGACAATCAAGAGGTTTATATTCAGAGTGTGGAATCCTCTAAATATGTTCTAATAACAAAAATAACCAAGAAACAATGATATGCGAGTAATTAACACACACTAACGGGTCAAAAGATTAAAGATTTATCATTAAAACAGAGCTCGAGTGTTACAATTATTAAATCAGACTTCTCAGACCAGGGGAGGGTGTTTGGAGAGTGTGTGTGGCAAAAACTAATTATTAGGGCAATGATTGGGCCTATTTATACCCCTTGTACACGTACAGCCCAGTACTAGCGATTAGGATTCCTATCCACCATGTCTTACACGCGATTGGGCCTCAATCGCCTGAAATTATAGGCATTTGAATCCTAATCGCCTATACCAGTAGGCGATTACATGCTAATCGCATATACGAATATCCCTAATCGCCCGCATAGCCCAATCACCCCAAAAAAGCTTATAAACTCCTCCAAACACCATGAAACGCGTCCAAACAACATATATACTAGCCTAGGGACATCATGCACTAACAGACTCCCCCTTGGACCAGGCTAGTATACGTACAAAGACTTCAAAAGAGACAAAGTTTATATCATAGCAAAACAACTATACAGACGCATAAACAACACAAAGAAAAACACGAGGTGCAGCAACTTCAGTCTTCACTTTACTTTGACATCGTCCTGATCCTTGTAAGTCTTGACCAGTCGCATCAAGCGTGAACTTTGTTGGCGTGGCAGAAGCGAATCACCCTTTGAAACTTCAAGGCTTGATCTACTTCGATTTCAAGTGCTGAATGGGATACAGGTACAATGCCTCCACATCTTTTGCTGAACAGTTAATTAGCCACATCAGGTCCCATATTCTGATTTTCTTGCAAGGCTTTGGTGAGTTGCTCAAGACTATCACTGCTTCGGTTGTAGCTGCATCATAATGCCAATAATAGAACTTTGAAGAGAAGTCTTGTTCAATAGGGACCATTGGTATCTTCGAAACGCATTTTGGTGGCTTGACTTTGTTCTTCCAGATTGGACTTTTGGTGATCGGATGGAGCTTCTCTGTCTTGAATGATTTAGGATACTGAGGTCTGAGAGTTTCCCATTCTCCCGCACTTTCGTTTTTCAGAATATTGAAGAAAACTCAAAGAGTACTGGCGGACTCATGATACAAGGGATAGTGTAATTGAACTAGGTCACGAACATACCAGAATGGTAAGCTGAGAACCTTCTCGTAGGGCTGAAAATATAGCATACCTTCCTGCCATTTGACTCCCAGCATCTTGACATGCTTGATGTAAGCCCAACTAATTACATTACCAGACATCTTCAACAGTTGCTTCTTGAAGATAGACGCCTGGACATAATCTTTCTTCTCAGGCTCTTCTCCTGATGGATACCATTTGGGATATTTCTGCCTGATCTGATCATGCCTTTCTTTTATTTTATTAAGAACAGGAATTGGATCAGACTTGAGCTTCTCCTCAGCATCATGTAACATCTCCTCAGAAATGTTAGGTATCCCAGCGCCAGAATCATTAACTACATATTCAGGAGTAGGAACTTTGGTTCCATCTTCCATCTCAACCTCATGATAATCCGGATTCATCTCTGGAGGAGGGCTGTGACCTGCACCGGACGATTCTCCGCGTGTTAAGCCAAAGATCTTTTCCAAGTCATCAGGAGTAACCTCAAGTGGTATTTCACCCTCCTCCAAATCATACTCTGAAGACTCTGGTGGTACGAATAAGTTGCCATCATCATCATAAGCAAAGTAACTGTTCAGTGGCTCTACTACCTCTACCGGAACTACGGCCTGCTTCAATGATTCCCTCATTTGTTGAATCTTGTCTTTGAGAGGCTCCCCCCTGAGCAGAAGAACCTGCTTCGGCATCCTTGCCTTGTGAATCACGACCTTTCTTTTGACGCCTCTCTCCAGATCCGGCTGATGATGCGTCACCACCTGTGGCTCAAGGATCACCACCCACCACCATTTCCACCATCATCATCACTATCATCATCTTCTTCATCATCCTCGTCTTCATCATCATCAGAATCAGCCACAGAACTTGTAGCACCTTTGAGTCTTGGAAGGTCTACAGTTATCTTGTTCACCTTAGCCTTCAGCTTCTTATTTTGTGCTCTGTATTTTGTGATCTGTTTTTCATTGTTGACATTTGTGAGCTGAAGTTGATTGTACTGAGCACCAAGCTGGCTGCATTGGGATTCGACACTGGTATGTCTAGTACAGTGCTTTGATTAGACTCTACCAGTTCCTGGTGAGATTTTGTAAGCTGCTGATTAGACATGAGAAGCATTCTATTTGAAGCTTGCAGCTCTTTGTTTGATTGGATGGTTTCATCGATCAATTCCAGCATAGCCCTTTCATTTTCTTCAACTGTTGCATTTTTGCCCCTTAACTCAGCAATCTCACGCGCTTGTGCAGCAACTATAGCAGTTAGCTCACTCACCTGGCGTTGTAGTTGATCATTTGAGGCCGGTACTGAGGAAGAGGAGGGCGGATCAGTTGACTTAGAAGCTGGAGGTCGAACTTCATGTCGTAGCTTCTTTATAAGGTCACCAATTGGATTTGAAACAATCTGAGAGCTTGTCGCTGCTTCAGTAACTGAGACTTGCTCAGTGAAGATTACTGAAGCAAGCATCGACATTGTGACACCTGCAGTCATAGCTGCACCTGATGATGTGGTGGCTGAAGTTGTTGCTCTTGTTGTTGTTGATGATGTTCTTGTTGTTGCTGCAGCCGGGGAAGACAGAGTTTCTAGACCCCCAAATGCTTCTGGAAGATCAAACCATCTTTATTTCTTTGAAGTTTTCTCCATCAGTGGTTTATGAGACATTATCTTCTTTCCCCAAACTATATCTTTCTTTGCCATTATCTTTTGTCTCTTAGGAGTTGGAGGAGTGTTTAGCTCTACGCCTATTTCAGCAATGTTATCATCTGGATCCACAGTAAAGGTAGGATCCTCAACAAGAGCTTTCTCCTCAGCTGCACGATCTTTTTCCTCAACTAGCTTTCTCTTTATCTTTGCCTCTTTTCTGGAAAAAGTACCAGGTGAATCATCCTCTGAGTCATCTGAATCATCGTCTTCACTTGTTATATTAACCAGGGAATCTTCATCAATTTGCCTCTTTGCTTTTGCTGATTGAGAAGATTCTTGATCTTTTGTTGCACTGGAAGGTTCATTAGAATCTAGAATGTCCGGTTCAAGCATATCATCATCAGTGGTAGCAGCATCAATAGTACTGCCCGGAGCGTTTTCACCCAGTTTAGTTTTCTTTCTCCCTATGTCATCTCCATCATTGAATACCCGTCTGTGAATCAGCATGTCATCTTCTGAATCACTATCATCATGCCTCCACCTATTGCCCTGCGGAGATTCATAGTTATCTCTACTCAAATGCCCGTTTAGACGTCTGTTTGGTGGATACTCAGCCTTCTTCCTGTTTTTGTAAGCTGTCATTCTGCCCATTTCTACCTCGTATATGTCCTCAATTGAAATAAACTCCGAAGAATTTTTCACTAAGTCCGGAACTTGGCGATCAATTATCATTTGTAGAAAGCGAGGATAAACAAAAAATGGAGTCTTCGTCGTCTTTTGCAATAACACTTCCTTTAGGTGATGCATGATCATTCCAGAAAAATTAAATGGCTTATTCAGCGTCAATGCAACTATCGCTGAAGCCAATGTGTCCCTTATAGCATCAAACGTCCCTTTTCTTAGACCAAGGCATTTCAAGACCACGTGTGTGAGGTACTTAAGTTCAGGCAGTAAGGACCCTTTCTGTAACATCTTCTGTTCTTTGACATTACCCAGATACTTCATTCTTAAGAACCCGCCTCGAATCAAAATGGCATCGAATACTATCAGATCATTTGTTGCATCTTGAAACTGTAACTCTTCTCGTACTGTCTCTTCAGTTATGGTCACCTCTTTGTTTTGAACCACACTAGTTATCACAATCTGCATCGCCTTGTAGTCAACTTTAGCATTCTTGTAGAACTCTCACAAGATGTCTTTATAAGCTGCATGTTGTTTAGATATGGCATGTTTGATCCTTGATCGCTTTAGAAAATCAATAACGCCTTCAAACAATTTGCACTTGTCCTTTGTAATTGGACCGAGGAAGGCACAACAGTTGTGATTATGAGAAGTTTCCCAATTCATGATCCTGAACACAAAAGCAAGACATAAGAACCACAAACAAATTAGAAACGCATAAAACAGACAAAACAGACAAACTTTGATGAAATTTTGTTCAACAGGCTGCTATAGGCGATTACAGAGTTGTAATCACCTCTAATTATACACGAATGGGCTAAATGCTAGTCAGGATACACGATTAGAGGTACAAACAGCCCACTCGCACCATTGTTCATGCGATTAGGGATCCTAATCGCGTGAACAATGTTTACATTCACCAATCCTTTGTCAATTTCGAAATGAGTTGATTTGGGTCCGTTTTTTGTCACATTGAAGCCTACCCTAACCGTCTAGCAAAAATCCTTTAAGATCTTTCATTAAACAGTTCGATTACAGGGTTAATTAACCGGTTTGAAAGTTAGGGTTCTTAGGCTTTTCAAAATTGGGGCCTTTTGATATGGAATGATATATCTTGAAGTTTTGGTGCCAAAAGATCCTAGATGGACCGATTAAACAACCCTCATCATCATTTATCATTAACAAACATGCAATGATCTCCAACAATCAAGAACATATAACCTAGGGTTTCGGCCCTTTAATCACCGATTTGGATAGTTGAATCGTGATGTTAAGATGTGTAGAACAAAATTTGAGGGTAAGTTACCTTGATTATGTAGAACAATAATCAGGAGTTAAAAATTCACGGGCAACAAGTCTTGGTATATTCAGATTAGAGGGAAACCGATGAACATATAAGAGAAGTTTGAAATAATGAAGTAAAATGACTAAGTGTTTCAATTTATACCTGTTCGTAATCTCTAACCAAAACATGCGAATAGAAGTGAGATCTTTTAAAACAATAGGCGATTAGACGTACTCGTCTATTAATCCACACAAGTGGCTCATCCTAATCGCCTATATGTTTAATCGTGTTGTAAGTAATATAAGGTCCTAATCGCTTGAAACTTATACACGAATATGCCTTAATCGCTTAAAAGAAGCACAAGAGTGGTGGTAATCGCCTAAAGCTATAGGCGATTAGGACACCAAATGCATATGGTTGTCCCACAAATTACCAAATTGCCCCTGCAGCACCAAATTTCACATATTTGACCCGTTAAGGTTCAAAACATGCGTTTTTCACCCCGTTTTAACAAGAGACTCAGATGTTGACTCAGAATTTTGAAAAATTTATACTTTCCACCCATGCACTTAAGAGAAAGTACGGTTTTGACCCGGCAAAAACACAATTGTCAATTAGTTGATTTTCGGCGTTTTATTTCTGAAGAAGTAAGATTACAATGGATTAGGATTCCAACATCAGCACTCAAGAATGATTAAACAGATAAAAGTAAACAGAAATTAAACGAAAATAGGAAATCAAATAACTATGCACTATCATATTTTTGCGAGTTTAATCAGTTAGGAAATCATATCAATTTTACAGACTATACAGTAACCCTTATATGTTCAGTTTTAGTTTAAATTACCAATAAGCATCCTACAACAACTGCCAATATTGTTGTCCACCTAAACTTAAAATCAAGTTTTATCGCTAGGCACATTAGATACGTTAAGGTAATATTAAGAATGATGTACAACGTGTTCCTCGCCACGCGACACATTCCCGTATCAAGTCATGCACAAAGCTTCCTCGTAACCGGTGAGTAAGCTGTTGTCATCCGTATTTTACAAGGAATGGACTCAGTGGTGATCAGGTCTGCAAGAACGCTGCAACAGAGAGACCAATGAGATCCAGAACAGGGTTCAAGTCAAATAATGTATTTTTGATTTTTCACGGTACGATGCTTTAGGTATATGATTTGATACCTTTGAGCGAATTCTCTTTGAGAATAGGGTTTTGGCATTTATGAATCTTTTTGCTCTTATAGGATTCCCGGATGTCTCCTGATCAGAATTTATTCTATTTTTTGTTTTTCTTATCTTTTTCAGGAAACGACATAGAGGTGTCTCAGTTGTAGGCTCCAAACCCAACGTATGACACATGTGCCACTCCTTTTATTCTGAGAGACGTCCAATTCACCCCGGATGTAACAACCTCTTAAATACCATGAAACCTCGGATTTGGGCATTCTATCAAACGAGATTTCGGTACCAAGACCATATGCCAACGCACGTTGATCCACACCTGTTTCAGTTGATTTAAGTTTATATCCCCGTGCCTAACTTGGAAATGATTTTGAGCCTACTGACACATCATTGTAGAGGCTACTTATCGTTTCCAATTCTTTTAAAATGATAAGATTCCAGACAGTCCAACTTATGGGTTAATATCATCTTCCCTATTTCACCAAAGAAAGTCATTTTTGCAATTTTTCAATTTTTTTGATTTTTGGATTTTCTTATTTTCATTTTTTTTAATTTTTTGCATTTTCTGATGTTTTTGTATTTTTCTGAATTTTCTCCCCCTAAAAATCTAAAAATTTGCGAAAAGACAATATTTTTGGATTTTTCTGATTTTTGATGAAAAATATTTACAACAACGATTACCGATGAGGATCTAATCCTCCTTTTCTTTAATGTCGTTTAAGATTAACAGATACTCAAAACGAGGACCGTCAAAGGCTTTGGTGAATAAAACGGCACGTTGGTAATCCGTGTGGATCTTAACCATATCGATCCGTTTCTTTTCATAGCAATCGCGTATGAAATGATACCGAACCAATATATGTTTCGCCTTGGAATGATTAACTAAGTCTTTAGCAAGTGCCATAGCGGACTCATTGTCACAGTGAATGGGAGTATTAAGAAATTTCAAACCGTAGTCTCTCATTTGTTGTTGTATCCAAAGAACCTGGTTGCAGCAGCTAGATGCCGCTACATATTCCGACTCACAGGTGGATAAGGCTACTGAGGCTTGCTTCTTGCATTGCCACGAGACTAGTCTTGGTCCCAAAAACTGGCATCCAGCCGATGTGGATTTTAAGTCTTTCTTGCATCCACCATAGTCAGCATCACTAAAAGCGATGAGGTCAAACTTATCATCATTAGGGTACCATAGACCTTTGGTCGGACAACCCTTTAGATAACGTAAGATCCTCTTCACAGCAACCAGGTGGGACTGTTTCGGCCTTGACTGGTATCTTGATAGTAGATATGTCGCGAACATTATGTCAGGTCTTGATGCAGTGAGGTATATTAGTGAGCCAATCATCGCCCGGTAAAGAAAAGGCTCAACGGCTTGTCCTTTCTCGGCAGGTTCAATCCCGTGATTGGTCTGAATTGGGGTGCCTACTAAAGTAGAGTCTTCCATTTGGAACTGGCTCAAGATGTCAGCAACGTATTTGGTCCGGTGGATGAAGATCCCTGACTCTTGTTGTTCTACTTGTAGACCCAGGAAGAATTGCATCTCCCCCATCGAGCTCATATAGAATTTGTCCTGCATAAGCTTTTCAAATTCCCTGCACATTTCATCATTAGTAGACCCAAAAATAATATCGTCAACATAAACCTGTACCAGAAGACGGTCACCACTCTTTTCCTTGGAGAATAAGGTGCAATCCACAAGTCCACGTTTGAACCTGTTGAATATAAGATAGTTGCTAAGCATTTGATACCATTCACGCGGAGCTTGATGGAGTCTGTACATTTCTTTGTTCAATTTGTATACTTTTTTGCGATGAAGTGGATCCTCAAAACCCGGTGGCTGAGCAACATATGTAACACCCCAACCGATGGCGGAAACATCGGGATGTCACCCATTGATGATTGTTTCAGTAACACATGGTATATGTTGAATTTTAAATAATTTATTCAAAACATAAATATCCAAAATAAAGTGATGTCTAGGAATTCAAATACATGATATCAAATAAGCAAAATCTTCAAATAACTTCAAATAATAACTTCATGATAAATCCTCATGCAATCTCAAGCCTCAGCTTCATTGTTACCTGAAACATGTTAATTTTGAAAATATTTTTGGGTCAACAAAAGTTGGTGAGAATTACATAGGTTTTGATAATCGAATAAAAATGTTGTACAATTCAAGTGTCATGGCAAGTCTAGTCCATATGTGAAAACATACTAGAAGTAAATCGAGTGCATAATCAACCCTTGTGGCTGTTATAATGTGGTACATCCTATACGCTCATGGTTCACTCGAATATGTTATGCGATAACAAACACCCATGCTACCTTTGTAGGAGGCACGTATCCGGGTGGGATTGTCAGTCCAATAGATCTATTAATGTATACCGTCGGCTGATCAATGTTAATGATTATGCTAGAATTGTGCTTACCCTAGTCATGTTCAAGACATAATGCAACATAGAAAAACACATAGACACTTTGATGATTGAATTGCATATAGAATGTTGTAACATGTTTCACCCCAAAAACAGTGATAAATAGAAAAAGGGGATATGTAAAACTCACCTAAGCAAAATGTTATATCTCTTGAAAAATAGAATAGTGGTGTTCCCAAACAAAGCCAAGTATTACCCTATAATCAAGGTAAAATATGTCTAAGTCTATCTAGTCTTCAATTATATTCTAGGGCTTCGAATTGGGGATAAATGCTCGTTTGATTAATAAATAAAATGTTTGAATAATAAGAGAAATTTAATAAATAAATAAACAAAAGTCTTTTTTATAAAATTTGAATCAAAGACGGTCACAATAATGAGTTTAAAGTATAAAAATAATTTTCATAAAATTATTTTCTTTAAAATAGAATATTAAATCTTATTTATTTCAAATTGTCAAAATTTAACTTTAATATTTAAAAATACCAAATTTAAAGAATTATTAGATTAAAAGTTATATTTCTGTTCCAAATAATCAGAAATAATTTATATAAAATTTTGGTGCAAAAATATTAAAAAATGAATTTATTATGATTTATTTATGATTAAAACTAACAAAAATTGATTAAAAATATTCAATAAATGATTTTTCAGAAATAAAAATCATTTCAGAAAAGTTTATTGTTATAAATACTTAGAATAAATTTGTGGAAATTTATAAAATTGTTTTGATATTTTAATAGAATTTATAAATAAAATAGAATAAACTTGATTTATTTATTATATATATTA
Source organism: Ambrosia trifida (assembly GCA_028751855.1). Lineage (NCBI taxonomy): Eukaryota > Viridiplantae > Streptophyta > Magnoliopsida > Asterales > Asteraceae > Ambrosia > Ambrosia trifida. Next base: position 67,837,889 of record CM054130.1, read on the forward strand.
AATTAATAAATTTTTGAAAACTAAAAATTGTATGTTAAACTTTTTCACTAGATTAACACAAAATAATTTTTGTAGAATTTTTAAAAGAGTTTTGATATTTTAAAATGAATTTAAAAATTTAAAAGAAATATATATATATATATATATATATATATATATATATATATATATATATATATATATATATATATAAGGTTTTGCTTGTTTTTAAAGAAAAAGAAAGGTTTGGGGTTGCTGAGGGTCGAACCCGCGTAAGCCGGTTCACAGACACCAGGCACAACAACTTGGTCTAGACCAGTGGTTGTGTTTGGTTTCCGTTTGTTTGAAATTTATAACCAAGTTCAAAATCGTGTTCTTCCCCAATTGAATCATACGTGCCTTAGTTTCTGCAATTGAACAAATCACACAACATTAACCCAATTAACGTTAGGGTTAATGTTGTGTGTATGCCGAACAACAAAACCCATCAAATATAACATACTTACAAACACGATTGATACTGGATTGATCAGTCAATGCTCGAAGTCAAAACACGATCAAAGTTCAAGAACAGTGGAATGATTTTAGAAATTAGTGATTGAGAAAGAATGTTTGGCGAGTTGTGACTGCTCGGTGATGTCCAATTTATAGTGTTGGGGCTTGGATGATCGAATTGGTATGTTTGACCGTGTAATGAATGGGTTTCTTCTAATTATGTTTAATTGGTACGAATTAATGAAAATTGTATGTGTGTATGACTCATAATAGGCCGGTAATCACGATCTCATGTCAATCCAGGAAGAATTACGCGTTCAAATAAGCTAAATAAGGAAGATTGATTCCACAGTTGACTTTCCAAGTCAACTATGAAGAATAAATCATGTTATATAACAATAATGTGTTGGGTTTAATCCAAGAAGTATGTGTAGAGCAGTTGGTTATGTTGTGTGTGCATATGGGCCGGCTTGGGGCGCGGGTTCGATTCCCGGCCCAAGCTTTTATTTTTTTGACATTTTTCTAATATATATAAGTATATTATGTATAATTATAATAATATTAGGGTTCCAAAAATGCCACAATAATAATTAAATGCGAACATAATCATGAAACTTGACGTTTTTATTCACGGTAATAGTAACGTACAAGTTATAAATGCGTAATGTTACAGTCTCCCCTACTTTTAGGAACTTCGTCCCGAAGTTGGAGTTGGAGAGTCTGGTGGAAAAAGATGTAGGTACTTAGACTTCATCTGATCTTTACGTTCCCAAGTGAACTCTGGACCTCGTTTAGATTCCCAACGAACCTTAACGATCGGAATGCGACTGCGCTTGAGTTTCTTGACTCCAGTATCAACGATCTCGACGGGTTCTCGATAATGTGCATAGTTTCATCAATCTGCACATCTTCAAGAGGAACATGGAGGTTCTCATCTGCTAAGCATTTCTTGAGATTCGAAACATGAAAGGTCGGGTGAACATTGCTTAGCTCAGGTGGAAGATCAAGTTTGTAAGCCACTTTTCCAATCCTGTCAAGAATTTTGAATGGGCCTACGTATCGAGGAGCTAGTTTTCCCTTTCTACCGAAACGAATCACTCCTTTCCAAGGGGATACCTTAAGAAGTACAAGGTCCCCAACTTGAAATTCCAAGGGTTTACGACGTTTATCAGTATAACTCTTCTGACGACTTCTAGCCTTGAGAAGATTATCCTAAATGAGTTGGATTTTGTCTGTGGTTTCCTGGATTAGTTCGGGTCCAGTGATCCGGGCTTCACCAACCTCAGTCCAACAGAGAGGTGAACGACATTTACGACCATAGAGTGCCTCGAAAGGAGCCATGTTGATGCTGGCATGATAACTGTTGTTGTATGAAAACTCGACCAAAGGGAGATGAGAATCCCTCAAGTGTTTGGATGGTCCGTTCAGTCTGACCATCTGTTTGAGGGTGATAAGCAGTGCTCAGGTTCAACTTGGTACCCAAAGCATCTTGTAAAGAATCCCAAAAGTGAGAGGTGAAACGACCATCACGGTCAGAGATAATGTCCAAAGGTATACCATGACAACATACGATTTCACTTACGTACATCCTTGCCAACCTTTCCACAGAATACTTCTCACGAATAGGTAAGAAGTGTGCTGACTTGGTCAAACGATCGATGATTACCCAAATGCTGTCAAAACCTTTCGGTGTACGAGGGAGTTTGGTGATGAAGTCCATAGCTATGCTCTCCCATTTCCATACAGGAATTTCTGGTTGTTCGAGCATACCAGATGGTCATGGGTGTTCAGCCTTGACCTTTGAACAAGTGAGGCATTTTGCAACGAAAAGAGAAATATCTTTCTTCATACCAGGACACCAATAAGAATAACGAAGATCTTGGTACATCTTGTCAGCTCCAGGATGAATAGAATAACGAGACTTATGAGGCTCGTTCATGAGAAAGGTAAGAAGATCATCACGGTCAGGAATCCATAGTCGATTAAGAAAATAGAGTAGCCCATCTGGTTTGGTTTCAAGTTGAGTCTCAGCACCACAAGACATTCCGTCGTACATGTTACCTTGGGTGACTAAAGTATGTTGAGCCTGGAGGATGCGATCCTGAAGATCAGTATGAACTCTCGCACAATGAGGTTTGATGCGCTCTTTACGACTGAGTGCGTCAGCCACAACATTCGCTTTGCCAAGATGGTAGCGAATTTCGCAATCATAGTCGTTAAGTAACTCAACCCAACGTCGTTGCCTCATGTTTAGATTTTTCTGGTCGAAGACATGTTGGAGACTTTTGTGGTCCGTGAAAACCACAAATTTAGTCCCATAAAGGTAGTGTCTCCAAATCTTAAGATCAAAGACAACAGCGCCCAATTCAAGATCATGGGTGGTATAATTCTTTTCGTGAGTCTTGAGTTGTCTAGACGCATAAGCAATAACCTTTCCTCGTTGCATGAGAACACAACCAAGACCTTGGTTTGATGCATCACAATAGACTACGAAATCATCATTACCATCAGGTAGAGACAGGATAGGAGCTTCACATAGTTTCAGCTTAAGAGTTTCGAATTCTTCCTCTTGCTTTGGTCCCCACTCATAGGGTTTACCCTTGTGAGTTAAGGCAGTGAGAGGAACAGCGATCTTAGAGAAGTTGGCAATGAATCGACGATAATAACCAGCCAAACCAAGGAAGGAACGAACTTCTGTTGGAGTTTTAGGAACACTCCAATTCTTCACAGCTTCGATCTTTGCAGGATCAACATGAATTCCGTTCATATCAATGACATGTCCCAAAAATTGAACTTCCTTAAGCCAAAATTCACATTTTGAGAACTTGTCATACAGTTGTTCTTTCTTTAGGAGACCCAAAATGGAGTGAATATGCTGTTCGTGATCGGACTTTGATTTCGAGTAAATCAAAATGTCATCGATGAAGACGATCACGAATTTTTCAAGGTAGGGTCTACAAACCCGATTCATTAAATCCACTGTGGGAGCGTTGGTCAATCCAAAAGGCATGACCATGAATTCATAGTGACCATAACGTGTACGAAAGGCTGTCTTGGGAATATCTTCATCATGAACTCTAAGCTGATGATAACCAGAACGAAGATCAATCTTTGAGAAGTGGGTTGCTCCTTGAAGTTGATCGAAAAGATCGTCAATCCTAGGCAATGGATAACGATTCTTGATGGTGACTTTGTTGTGTTCGCGATAGTCGATACACATCCTGAGAGATCCATCTTTCTTCTGAACGAACAGGACAGGGGCTCCCCATGGAGAAGAACTGGGGCGAATGAAACCTTTATCAGAAAGTTCTTGTAGTTGACTGGCAAGTTCTTGCATCTCAGAAGGTGCATGACGATAAGGAGCTTTGCCGACAGGATTAGCACCAGGAACAAGATCAATTATAAATTCCACTTGTCGAGCAGGAGGCAAACCAGGTAAATCCTCTGGGAAGACTTCAGGATAGTCCCAAATGATTGGAATGTCTTGGATACTTTTGCCTTTGTCCTTCTTTTCTATCACGTTAGCTAAGAAGGCTGTATACCCCTTTCGTAAGTATTTTTGGGCAGTAGTGCAAGACATGAGCTTAAGCTCGCCACAAGGCTTTTCACCGTAGATCTTCAAAATCTCACCAGATTCGAGAGGAATGCGTATGACTTTCTCAAAGCACAGAATTTCAGCACGATGGGTTGACAACCAGTCCATGCCTACTATGACATCAAAACTTCCAAGATGCATAGGGATGAGATCGATAGAGAAAGTATGTTCGTCGAGGTTCAACACACAGTTACGAATGATAGAGTCGATCGAGATAGACTTCCCATTAGTTACCTCTACCACTAAAGGTTCCTCTAGGTTAGTTTGGGGTAAGTTAAGTAAGGTTCAAACTTCAGTGATACAAATGACTTATTAGCTCCCGAATCAAATAATATGGATGCATAGTGGTTATTAATGAGAAACGTACCATTCACCACCTCGTTGTTGTCACGGGCCTGGTTAGCATTTAGGTTGTAGGCGCCACCTCGAGGACCTTGAGTCTGGTTACGGTTCTGATTTTGGTTGCGGTTTTGGTTCTGGTTACGATTGGGGCAATTGTTGATATAGTGATCAGGGCTGCCACACTCGTAGCACTGACCACGAGCAGGCCTGTTATTTTGTTGGTTAGGAACTGGGGCATTGTTGTTTTGGGCAACAGGAAGGGCTCGGCAGATGTTCACAAGGTGACCATACATTTGACACTTAGTACAAAAGCGACATGGCACCTGTGCTGGGTGATGGTACTTGCAAGTGTTGCACAAGGGGTGAGGTCCGGTGTATGGCTTCTTGGCTGGGTTTTGTGCTGCAGGTGGGGTGGTAGCAACCATGTAGTTCCTAGCCTTACGCTTCTTGTTGCTTGAGGTCTCGGGTTTAAACTCAATAGCGGGCTGAGGAGTGTCTTTTGCAGCAGTCTTCTTAGTGCCCTTGCGGAAGAGAGTACCGTTCTTCACATGATTATCAGTAAGAGTAGCCGCCAGACGTTTGGCTTCTTCCAAGGTGGCAGGATTCCTTCTCCACACCGTGTCCTGGATTTGCATGGGTAGACCACCGATATACTTCTCGATGGCTACAGGCAGGGGTGTGACTTTGTGGGGCAACAATAGGCTAAGCTCATGAAAGCGGGTATTGTAGGCAAGGTTTTCCCCACTATCTTGAGCAAGGGTGTGGAACTCATCTTCTAGCTTCTTAACCTCGTTGCGAGGACAAAACTCATCCTTCATAACCTCCTTGACTTGATCCCATGTCATGGCAAGAGCAACTTCGGCCCCACGGGTGCGTTTTTCCTCATTCCACCAAGTGAGTGCTCGTTTGTGAAGAACACTCATGGCGTAATGAACCTTAAAGTTGTCGGGGCACTCTCTGTTGATGAAGGTATTCTCAATACCCTCAAACCATTGTAGGAGTCCTGTAGCTCGTTCTTCTCCACTGAACTTTGGGGGATTACAGGAATTAAAGTGCTTAAGAGTACAGGCTGGGAGACCATTCCCGTTCCCGTTGTGGTTTCCATTTCCATTACCGTTGCCGTTACCGTTCCCGTTGCCGTTACCGTTCCCGTTCATCTGGATGACTTGAGCTAGTAAGTTGGGAACCAGAGTCGCGATTTGCTGCGCCATTTGTTGAGAAATATATCACAGCCAGTTGGGCATCGACACCATTGTTGTTATTGTTATTGTTATTGTTGTGGTTAGCGTCATGGTTGTTGCTATTCACTTCATCTTGGTGGTCACCATTGTTAAGGCGAGTGCTGCGACGTGGAGGCATGATCTATAAGAGACACAATGAAATGAATGAGGTTATATAAGGAATGTAATCATATATTCATTAATTAAAATGAATAAACGAAAACGTTGACTTATCAAAGATTCTAGATTCTAATAACATATGAAGACATGCTTTAGCCTATAAGTGAACACTCATCCCGAGAATTCCCAAGTAGGCATCCGGGTCCCTCGTCTGATTGGGATATATGCGCAATGCCAGCCTAGACAGAAGACTCAGAATACAGGCGTTCACCCTTCCAGATTGCACGTGTTCGTTATTAAAATCTAGAACTTCGACGGGATCTCAAGGTGGTTCAGGTTAAACATGAGGATTTTGTCCTATTAATCTAATGGTGGATCAGGATTGCAGTAGACGAATAAGAGTAGGTCACTTGTAGGCTTAGGGTTGTATAGGATAGGGATAAGATTAAGGAAGCAATTAGGATTTCAAGTAAGAGAAGCAAGTACTGTTTAAGTCCCTAAGGTTATAGTCTAGATTATTTTCTAATAACCTAATTCCCTATAACCAAGGCTCTGATACCAATCTGTAACACCCCAACCGATGGCGGAAACATCGGGATGTCACGCATTGATGATTGTTTCAGTAGCACATGGTATATGTTGAATTTTAAATAATTTATTAAAAACATAAATATCCAAAATAAAGTGATGTCTAGGAATTCAAATACATGATATCAAGTAAGCAAAAACTTCAAATAACTTCATGATAAATCCTCATGCAATCTCAAGCCTGAGCTTCATTGTTACCTGAAACATGTTAATTTTAAAAATATTTTTGGGTCAACAAAAGTTGGTGAGAATTACATAGGTTTTGATAATCGAATAAAAATGTTGTACAATTCAAGTGTCATGGCAAGTCTAGTCCATATGTGAAAACATACTAGAAGTAAATCGAGTGCATAATCAACCCTTGTGACTGTTATAATGTTGTACATCCCATACGCTCATGGTTCACTCGAATATGTTATGCGATAACAAACACCCACGCTACCTTTGTAGTAGGCACGTATCCGGGTGGGATTGTCAGTCCAATAGATCTATCAATGTATACCATCGGCTGATCAATGTTAATGATTATGCTAGAATTGTGCTTACCCTAGTCATGTTCAAGACATAATGCAACATAGAAAACACATAGACACTTTGATGATTGAATTGCATATAGAATGTTGTAACATGTTTCACCCCAAAAACGGTGATAAATAGAAAAAGGGGCTATGTAAAACTCACCTTAGCAAAATGTTATATCTCTTGAAAAATAGAATAGTGGTGTTGCCCAAACAATGCCAAGTATTACCCTATAATCAAGGTAAAATATGTCTAAGTTTATCTAGTCTACAATTATATTCTAGGGCTTTGAATTGGGGATAAATGCTCGTTTGATTAATAAATAAAATGTTTGAATAATAAGAGAAATTTAATAAATAAACAAAAGTCTTTTTTATAAAATTTGAATCAAAGATGGTCACAATAATGAGTTTAAAGTATAAAAATAATTTTTATATAATTATTTTCTTTAAAACAGAATATTAAATCTTATTTATTTCAAATTGTCAAAATTTAACTTTAATATTTAAAAATACCAAAATTAAAGAATTATTAGATTAAAAATTATATTTCTGTTCCAAATTGTTGGATCAGTTATTGCTCTTTTGTATGAACTTGCTAGTGAACACTTATGTGTTTAGCAAGTTCTTGATCAGTGATAGCACAGCGGAATGTTATGAGTTTAAAGCTACACTTATCAATAGGAGTTATTACTCCCACTGGATTCAAGAACTAATAAATGATAAGTATTTATTGAGAATCTAAGTATTGAATGAGAATGAAACACTTCGACAGATTCTCAATAAACATGAAATGGAAATAACAATAATATATGTTGAAGGATTTCTGTATTAAAATCAATGTCTAAAACAGAGGGATGAACCCTTCTATTTATAGACTTTACAAATACATTAACATTGCCAAAAAGCAAGTTCAGAAACAAGTTGCAACAAGTTGCAGTCTTGGAACTTGTACATAAAGAAAAAAGTAATACTAAAGTAATAAACTACTGATGCAAAAAGGCGGTGGAAAAGATCTTCACATAAGTGCTGATGAATGACAAACTACTGATGAGTAGTTTGTCTTCAGCAGTTCTTCAGTAGAAGTGTCTGGTTTGAACTTCAGAACTTCTGATGACTTTTCTTCTTCAGCACTTGTGGAATCTCTTCTTCAGCAGTTTGATCTTTCTTCTTCAGCAGTTCTATACTTAGAATATTTTGACAGAAGTGAATTAGACTAAGGTTTGCAAAAGTGGTTTCACCAATCCTTTTTGTCCTAAAAATCTCCCCCTGGATTGATGAAGCCAAAACCTTACTAATTCCTTATTGTTCTTTTCTGTCCTTCACAATTTTCCATATTCCTTTGAACATGGAATTCTTGAGCTGGTTCAGCTGTTCATTAGTGAGAGACCCTTTCTATGGTTCTAGATGTTGGATTGTAAGCAGGTCTTTAGTTGATAGCTTCTTCAGATCATTCATCGACCTATAGGCCCTGCTTGTCTGATCTCTTCTTGTCACAAGTACTGAGTTTCTATCAGTAAAGGACCATCTGATGATTGGTACTTTAGACTTGTCAAAGTCTAAAGTGTAGGGAACCATGGTGGTACCCTTGGTTTCTCCTGAGTGTTGGATGTTTTCAACTTCAATGACTCTCAGGTGGGATTCACTTCCTTGTTGATGTTGCATCACATTAGGTATCTGAAATGTTGGCAAATGATGTTCAGTTATTACCTTAATGTGCAGTTTGTCTATGATGGTTTTCTGAATTTGGTAGGCAAAGGTGGAAGGATCCCTGAATTGTGTGATCAGAGGCTTTTCTTCTATGTCAAAGTCAGAATGGACTACTGTACTACCTTATAGTAGTACCATTCTGAAATCAGTCTTTACATTCTCCTCTGATTTCTTCTTCTGAGTAGCTGGTCTTCTCTGGATTTGCAGCCCTTGCAGCCTTATATTTTCTATAAGTGTCCACTAATCATTCTTCTTTCCATTTGGACACAAAGGCTTTTGAACCATAACCATTTGCTACTAACTCTTCTATCATCTAAGCTCTCTTGGCTTTAGTATCTTTACTTGTTGCAAGTTTGTCTGCAATAAGTTGAGCTCTTCTTGTCAGCTCTTCCATGGAGAGTCTCTTTAATGTGTTGGCTTTGATTTTGCTGTTCTTTGTAATGTAAGACATCAGTTCAGCTTCATAAGCCTGTAGCTTTTCATCCAGGCTTAGGTCTAAGTCATCCCTTTCTTCCTGAGTTTTCCAAATCTGATCTTCTCTGGCCTTCTTTTGGGCTGCCACTAAACTCTTCTCAAGTAGTTCTGCTGATTGAGAGATTGGAGAAGGGTTTAGTACAGTCATAGTGGTAATAGGCCTAGGAGGAACATGAGTTGGTTGAATAGGTGCAGTTGATCTGGAAGGCTCTTGTTTAGCAGTTTGAGTTTTGGAAGTGTTAACCTCTGATGGGTTGACAACAACTGAAGGTTTGTCAACTACTAAAGGATTGTCTTCAGTACTTTCTGATTCTTCATCAGAAGTTTGTCTATCAGAGGTTTCTTCATTGTGCCCTTGGGATTCATCAGACTTTTCAGCATCTTCTATTTCTTGAATAGAGACACCAAATTGTTGGGCCAGTTTTTCTTTTCTGGCTTGATCTCTTTGATCTCTTTCTAGGATAGCCACTCTTGCCTTTCTCCTGGCTTCAAGTGTATCCATAGGTTCCTTAATTTTCTCCCCCTTTTTGGCTTCATCAGTTTTTGAAGTTGAAGCTTGGGAGAACTGACCTGTAAGATGAGCAATCTGTTTGCTGTTGAAGTCAATCTTGTTGGACAGATCATTCACCTTTGTCTGTATCACTCCAAATTGGTTCTTCATGGACAGCTCCAAGTTAGCTGTGTATGTTTGGAAGTGATTCTTGATGAGGGTGTTCATCATGTGGTATAAGGGACCATCTGGGCTGCATAGTTGGTTCATGTCTATGCTTGTTTGCCCAGGAAATTGGGTAGGCATTTGTAGTGAGGGGTGTGTTTTTGGTTGATCTTCTTGTTGTACAGAAGATGCCACTCTAGGGGAATCATGGATTGAGTGGGCTTTAACCTGATCTGGTGTGACTAGCTTCTTGAGCTTAGATACACCAGGTGCAGGACCTTCACTTGTAGCCGTCAATTCAGTAGTTTGGTGTTTTGAAACATCATCCAAGTCAATGGAATCATTTGAATCCCTGATTACATCCTCAATGAGGACTGTATCAGTTACATCAGGAGCTGAGCCCAACTCAGTTGTCTCATGTACCTCTTTTTCTTGGTTCAGAGGACTTCCTACCTCAGGCATTAAGCCTTCATCAGTAGTTGCCACAGTTGAGGTCTTAGCTATGTTACTTCTATCCTCAGGTCCACCACTGGGTGGTAAATGAGTAGTAGCAGCCTCAAAAGTACCAAGAGTTTCCAAGTTTGGGCTTAGAGACCCTGGTTCATCCTCATCTCTTTGGTCAGGGCTTTGAGTGTCCACATCCATGTCAAATTCTGAGGCTATGTCCCATGTTTTATGTGGTTGTTGGGGACTGACATGTGTAGATGGGACTTTCTCTTTTAGCCCAAAGAGAAGTTTGGCTATTTCGATATCTGGTTCAGAAAGTTGGGGTGCTGGTTCAGTAGTTTGGGCAGTGGGTTCAGCAGTTTCAAAAGAGGCATCAATAGGAATAGTTTTCTTAAGTCTTTTTCTTTTGAAAAGGATTGTGATTGGTGCTCTTGGTGGGGTTTGAGATGGATGAGACTGAGAGGATGTTTCAGTCACATCTTTGAGAAGTGCAGATTGCACAATAGGTTGTTCAGGCATCTCAACCTCCTGAACAGCTTTTCTTTTAGGTTTGGTGGGTTTTTGTTTTTATACCTTGGGTTTCTTGGCCTTTGGGATGTAGGTTTGGAAGATGAGGGTTCCATGGGGACTGGTTCTGTTTCCCCTTGGTCATCTTCTGGCCAGGCAGCCTGTTTGTTGTGCCTTGAGTATGCTTGTGAGGTTAAGGGTTTTAAAATTTCAGTTTTACCTACAAGCACCTCATCACCCAGTTCATTTATTATGCATTGCATAATGAACCTTGGATATAACAAAAACTTCTTTTTAGTGTTATTATGATGTAACACCAACTCATTAAAGAAAAGTTTTGATGCCCTGAAATTTGTTTCATTCACAATGGAATGAAAAATTGGTTGAAAGGTTGAGGGCATCTGGTCATAGGACCCTGTTTTAGGACTCAAGCACATAATTATATAATGAAACAAAAGTTTGTATTTTTGTTCAAAATACTTTTTAAAGATAGTAGCTTGTGAGAGAGTACCTTGATAACCACACTCAGTCATGGTTAGGTGGATTGCAGAGTTTTCAAACTTTTCAGGGGCATTCACATCATTCAACCCCAGTCTGTTTGCAAGTATGGCCGGTGTGATGGCCATTTGTCTCCCTTTAATTGTTGAGTTGAGAGAGATAACTTCATCATCCACAATCACTGTCTCAGCATTAGCCAGAACTCATTGAGAGTTTCAGGGTGTATTGGTGGGTCTATTGTGAGAGCGGTGAAATATTGGGATTTGACGACGAGATCAATGATCTCATCGTATTGGGACCAGCCTTCTTGTTTTTCTAAGTAGGCTCTGAGATTGTGTCCCTGTTTAAGAACTAAAGCCATGTGGTTTTGTGTGTATTGGAATCGAACAGTGTTATTGCAGGTTCAGGGTTTGAGAGCTTTCTTTAGAGAGAAAGAGGGAATTTCTTGGTTTTGAATGGATAAGTGTTGAGAAAGGTATTTATCAGAAGTTTTAAACCGCTTAGAACATCTTTATTAGAAGTTTTGAACCGCCTAGGTCAAAAAGCTTCTTTATCAGAAGTTTTAAACCGCCTAGGTCAAACTTCTGATGTGGGAAAAGTCTGATTTCCCTTTTTGACTAAACTGCTGATGAATAATTATTTTCATCAGTAGTTCCCGCTTTCTCTTTAGTAGTTTCGAACAGCTGATGAGAAATACTTTTATAAATACTTTATTCATAACTTCTGAAGGTTGTTTTATCAGAAGTTAATCACTTTTCAGAAAATATCCCCATACTGATGTTTTGTTCATCAGTAGTTTCTCTCTTGTTTGTTTTTCAGAAGTTTTCCAATTTTCGAAAACAGATGTAAGTGAAAAATAAAAATTTGTGCAGAAAACTAAAGAGAAACATTTACAAATTTAGCATCCCTAGCATTGATATTAACTTCTGAAATGTTGATGTGTCAAGGGGTTTAGTGAAGATGTCAGCTATTTGATTAGCTGTTGCTACATGTTTCACTTCAATCTTGCCCTTTTCATAGCAATCTCTTATGAAATGATACCCGATTTCAATGTGTTTAGTTTTTGAAAACTGAACAGGATTTTGAATGATGCTAATGGCATATTTGCTGTCTACAAGCAATGGTGTCTTGGTCTCTTTGATTCCATAATCAAGAAGTTGATATTGGAGCCATTATATCTGTGATGTACAACTTGCAGCTGCAATGTATTCAGCTTCAGCAGTTGAAGTTGCAACAGATGTTTGTTTCTTTGATTGCCAGGACACCAGACAGTTTCCCAAGAATTGACAACCACCAGATGTTGATTTTTTGACTTTTTACACCCTGCATAGTCACTATCTGAAAAAGCTGATAACTTGGTATTGCTTGAAGCAGGATACCAAATTCCAAGAGTTGGAGTTCCTTTCAGATATCTGAAGATTCTTTTGACTGCAATAAGGTGTGATTCCCTAGGAGCTGATTGATATCTAGCACAAACACATGTTGAAAACATAATATCTGGTCTAGAAGCAGTTAGATATAAAAGGGAACCTATCATACATCTATACATGGTTTGATCAACCTGTTTTCCTTGATCATCTGGTTCAACTTGTGTGGTTGGTGTCATGGGAGTGGAACATGATTTACAGTCTTGTAAAGAAAATTTGTTTAATAATTCTTTAACATATTTTTTATTGATGTATAAAAGTTCCATTTGATTGTTGTTTAATCTGCAGTCCCAGAAAGTACTGCAGTTCTCCCATTGTACTCATCTCAAATTTTGATTGCATGAGTATCTTAAATTCATCACACAATTTTGTGTTTGTTGAACCAAAAATGATATCATCAACATATATTTGAACAAGTAAGACATGATTTCCAACATGTTTTATGAATAGAGTTTTATCAATGGCACCTCTTGTGAAGTTATTTTTGAGTAAAAAGGTTGAAAGTGTATCATACCAGGCTCTTGGAGCCTGTTTGAGCCCATAAAGAGCTTTGTCAAGTTTGTTGGATCAGTTTGCTCTTGTTTGCTAAGTAAGAACTTGCTATCTTGACACTTAAGTGTTTAGCAAGTCCTTGTAAATCAGATTATAAGCACAGCGGAATGTTATTAGTTAAAGCAACACTTTTTACACTAAGGCAGAGTTATAACTCCCCCTTGATGTTTGAAACTAATAAATGACAAAGTATTTATTATGAATCTAAGTTGTAAATGAGAATTAGATACTTAGAGAGATTCACAATAAATACAGAAATGGAATATAACAATGAGAGTGTTTGAAGGATTTTTCTGTTGAAAATCAATGTCTAAAATAGAAGGTTGAAGCCTCCTATTTATAGACGATTACATGCATGTATCTTGCCTAAAAAGCAAGCACAGAAACTCCAGTGACAAGTTGCACAAGTTGCAACATTGAAAGAAACAAATACAGCTAAAAGTAATATTAAACAACAAACTACTGATGCAAAAAGGCGGTGGAAAATATCTATTGCTAAGTGCTGATGAAGGACAACTACTGAAGAGTAGTTTTGTCTTCAGTACTTCTGAAGTGAACTTGTCTGGTTTGGACTTCAGAACTTCTGCAACTTCAGCACTTCTCATATCTTCTAATCAGCAGTTTCTTGTCTTCTCTTCAGTACTTCTATACTTAGCCAAAAATGACAGAAGTGAATTAGACTAAGGTTTACAAAAGTGGTTTCACCAATCCTCTTTGTCCTAACAATCTCCCCCTGGATTGATGAAGCCAAAACCTTACTAATTCCTTATGTGTTTCTTCTGTCTTGAACAATCTTCCATATCTCTTTGTACATGGTGTTCTTGAGCTGGTTGTACTGACCATCAGACAGAGATCCTCTCTGTGGTTCTAGATGTTGAATTGTGAGCAGGTCTTGTGTAGACAGTTTCTTCAGATCACTGATCTTCTTGTAAGCCCTGCTTGAGAGGTCTCTTCTTGTCAACAGTACTGAGTTGTTATCAGTAAGTGACCATCTGATGATAGGGATCTTTGACTTGTTAAAGTCAGAAGAATAGGGAACCAGACTTGTCCCTTGGGTTGATGGTCCTGAGTGCTGGATGTCTTCAGTTTCAGATAGCCTCAGGTGGGATTCTCTTCCTTGTTGTTGTTGCATATCAGGCATCTGAACAGTTGGGAGATGATGTTCAGTCACTACTCTGGTATGCATCTTTTCTTTGATGGTCTTTTGTATTTGATAAGCAAAAGTGGAAGGATCCCTGAATTGTGTCAACAGAGGTTTCTCCTCAATGTCAAAATCTGAATGGACTATTGAACTTCCTTCAAGTAGTACCATTTTGAAATCAGTTTTGACATTGTCCTCTGCCTTCTTCTTCTGAGCAGCAGATCTTCTAGATGCACCAGAAGTTCTAACTACTGATCTTGAAGGATCAGCAGTTTGAAACTTCTCAGGATTTGCAGCCTTGGCAGCCAAGTATTTTCTATATGTATCCATTAGTCTTTCTTCTTTCCATCTGGATACAGAGGCTTTTGAACCATATCCTTCTGCTACTAGTTCTTCTATTATCTGGGCTCTCTTGGCCTTTCCATCTTTGCTTGTGGCCAGTTTGTCTGCAAGCAGTTGTGCTCTTCTTGTCAGCTCTTGCATAGAGAGTCCTTTGAGTGTAAAGGCTTTAGTCTTGCTGTTCTTGGTAATATAAGACACCAGTTGTTGTCTTTTATCCTGTTCAGCAATCTCATCAAGGCTAGCCTGCCTTTGTAGTTCAGCTGCATAAGCCTGAAGTTTTTCTTCATGGCTTAAGTCCAAATCATCCCTTTCTTCCAGAGATTTCCAAATCTGATCTTCTCTGGCCTTTTTGTTGGCTGCAATTAAGCTCTTCTCTAATAGTTCAGCTGATTGAGAGATAGGAGAAGGGTTTAATACAGTCATTGTTGTAACAGATGTAGGCCTGATGGGATCAGATGTTGGTTGAATGGGAGCAGTGGTTCTGGAAGGTTCAGTTGTTTGAGGTTGGGAAGTGTTAACTTCTGATGTGCTGACAACTGCTGATGGTTTGTCAGCTACTGAAGGATTGTCTTCAGTACTTTCTGATTCTTCATCAGAAGTTTGGTCATCAGAAGTTTCTTCATTATGCCTTAGGGAATCTTCAGAACTTTGGGTCTCATCTTCTTTCTCTGCAGCTTCAATTTCTTCAATTGAGACACCAAATTGTTTGGCCAATTTTTCTTTCCTGGCCTGATCTTTCTGATCTCTTTCAAGGAGTGCCACTCTTGCCTTTATCCTGGCTTGGAATGACTCCTTAGGTTCCCTGATCTTCTCCCCCTTTTTGGATTCATCAATTTTAACCCTTGAAGCAGAGGGTTGGGAGAATTGTCCTTGAAGATGAGCAATCTGCTGGCTGTTGAAGTCTATTTTGTTGGACAGATCGTTCATCTTGGTTTTGATCACTCCAAATTGGTTCTTGATGGACAGCTCCAAGTCAGCTGTATATGTTTGGAAGTGATTTCTGATGAGTGTATTCATCATGTGGTACAGGGGACCCTCTGGGCTGCATAGCTGGTTCAGGTCTATGCTTGTTTGCCCAGGGAATTGGGTAGGCATTTGCTGTGAAGGGGGTGTTTTTGGGAGATCCTCATGTTGTACAGAGGATGCCACTCTAGGGGTTTTAGGGATTGAGTGGGCTTTAACCTGTGCAGAGGTGACTGGCTTCTTGAGCCTGGATACCTTTGCAACAGGACCTTCAGAAATTGCCGTCAATTCAGTAGTTTGAGTGTGTGAAACATCATCCAAACTAATGGAATCATCTGAATCCCTGATGTTGCCCTCAGTGAGGACTGTCTCAGTTAAATCATGAGCTGAGCCCAACTCAGTTCTCTCATGAACCTCTGTTTCTTGGTACTGAGGATTTCCTACTTCAGGCATTAAGCCTTCATCAGTAGTTGCCACATCTGAGGTCTTAGCTATGTTACTTCTGTCCTCAGATCCACCACTGGGTGGTAACTGAGTAGTAGCAGCCTCAGATGCCCCAAGAGTCTCTAAAATTGGGCTTAAAGACTCTGGTCCACCCTCATCTCTTGGGATAGGGCTAGTGATGTCCACATCCATGTCTGATGTAGTAGTTATGTCCCCTGTTTGTTGTGGTTGATGGGGACTGACATGATCAGATGGGACATTCTCTTTTAGCCCAGAGAGAAGTTTGGCAATTTCTATTGCCTCTTGTTCAGAAATTTGTGGGGTTGGTTCAGTAGTTTGGGCAATAGGTTGTTGTTCAGCAGTTTCAAAAGAAGAGTGTGTTTGATATGTTTTTCTAAGTCTTTTTCTTTTGAATTGAACAGATATGGGTGCTCTTGGTGGGGTTTGAGATGGATGAGACTGAGAGGGTGTTTCAGTCTCAACTATTTGAAGAGCAGAATGCTCATGAGCATGTTCAGGCATCTCAACCTCCTGAACAGCTTTTCTTTTGGGTTGGTGGGTTGCAGTTTTTGTTGGCTTGGGCTTTTTGGCTTTTGGTGGTGTGAGTTTGGAAGATGTGGGCTTCAGGGGGACTTGTTGTTGTTCTCCCTGATCATCTTCTGGCCAGGCAGCCGGTTTGTTAAGTCTTGAGTATGCTTGTGATGTTAAAGGGTTTAAAGTTGAAATTTTTCCCACAAGCACCTCATTACCCAGTTCCCCTATTATGCATTGCATAATGAACCTTGGGTACAACAAAAACTTTTTCTTGGTATTATTGTGATGTAACACCAACTCATTGAAAAACAGTTTTGATGCCCTGAATTTAGTTTCATTCACAATGGAATGAAATATTGGTTGAAAAGTGGAGGGCATCTGGTCATAAGACCCTGTTTTTGGACTCAAACACATAATAATATAATGAAACAAAAGTTTGTATTTTGGTTCAAAATATTTTTTGAATATTGTAGCATGGAAGAGAGTACCTTGATAACCACACTCAGTCATGGTTAGATGAATATCAGTGTTAGCAACATGGTCAGGGGCAGTTACATCATCCAGACCCAGTCTTGTTGCTAGTGTGGCCGGTGTGATGGTCAGTTGTTTCCCTTTTATCTTTGAGTTGAGGGAAATGACCTCACCACCCATTGTAACCGTCTCAGCATTTGCCCAGAACTCATTCAGAGTTTCAGTGTGAATTGGTGGGTTTATTGTGAGAGCAGTAAAGTATTGGGATTTGACGACAAGATCAATGATCTCATCGTATTGGGACCAGCCTTCTTGTTTTTCAAGAAAGGCTCTTTGATTGTGTCCCTGTTTTAGAACTAAAGCCATGTGGTTTGGGTTTTTGATCGAACAGTGGATTTGCAGGTATAGGTTGAGAGAGTTTTGAGAGAGAAGGAGGGATATTTTAAAAGGATAAGTGTGTAGAAAAGGTATTTATTAGAAGTTTTAACCGCTTGAATCTTCTTTATTAGAAGTTTTAAAACCGCCTTTGGTTAAAAATGTCTTTATCAGAGGTTTTAAACTGATTAGGTCAAACCTCTGATGATGGGAAAAGTCAGATTTGCCCTTTTGACTTAAACTGCTGATGAAGGATTACTTCATCAGTAGTTCCCATTTTTCTCTTCAGCAGTTTTAACCTCTGATGAGAAATGTTTTTATAAATACTTTATTCATAACTTCTGAAGGTTATTTTATCAGAAGTTACACACTTTTTCAGAAAGTTATCCCCATACTGATGATTTTTGTTCATCAGTAGTTTCTCTCAAACTGATTTTGTTTTTCAAAAGTTTTGTTTCAGACTTTTGACTTTTGTAAGTGAAAACCAGAAAAAAGATAAAAAGGTTAACTTGGATTCCACCAAGGTAAACAGGATGGAATCAAGGATGGAAAAAGGAAAAAGAAAATTTTTCTTTTTGATTCCACCATGGTAAACAGGATGGAATCAAGGATGGAAAAAGGAAAAAGAAAAATTTTGATGCATAACAGTAGTGATTGATGTAGAAGTTTGATGTAGAGTTGGGTAGAATCAAGTGTTAACTTAGATTCTAACTGATATGCAAAAAAAAAATAAATAAATAAATAAACACTTACAAATTTAGCATTCCAAGCATGGATACTAACTTCTGAAATGTTGATGTGTCAAGGGGCTTAGTGAAGATGTCAGCTATCTGATTAGCTGTTGCCACATGCTTCACCTCAATCTTGCCTTTTTCATAGCAATCTCTTATGAAATGGTACCTGATCTCAATATGTTTAGTTTTTGAGAACTGTACCGGATTTTGAATGATGCTAATGGCAGATTTGCTGTCTACAAACAGAGGTGTCTTGGTCTCTTTGATTCCATAATCAAGAAGTTGATATTGGAGCCATTGTATCTGTGATGTACAACTTGCAGCTGCAATGTATTCAACTTCAGCAGTTGAAGTAGCAACAGATGTTTGCTTCTTTGATTGCCATGACACTAGACAGTTACCCAGGAATTGACAACCACCAGATGTTGACTTTCTTGTCATCTTACACCCTGCATAGTCACTATCTGAAAAAGCTGATAACTTGGTATTGCCTGAAGCAGGATACCAAATTCCCAGTGTTGGAGTTCTTTTCAGATATCTAAAAATTCTTTTGACTGCAATAAGGTGTGATTCCCTTGGTGCTGATTGATATCTAGCACAGACACATGTTGAGAACATAATATCTGGTCTAGAAGCAGTTAAGTATAAAAGGGAACCTATCATGCATCTGTACATGGTTTGATCAACCTGTTTTCCTTGATCATCAGGTTCAACTTGTGTGATTGGTGTCATGGGAGTGGAACATGATTTACAGTCATTTAAAGAAAATTTGTTCAATAATTCTTTAGCATATTTTGATTGATGTATAAAAGTTCCATTTGTTTGTTGTTTGATCTGCAGTCCTAGAATGTACTGCAGTTCTCCCATGGTACTCATCTCAAATTTTGATTGCATGAGTTTCTTAAAATCATCACACAATTTTGTGTTTGTTGAACCAAAGATGATATCATCAACATAAATTTGAACAAGTAAGACATGATTTCCAACATGTTTAATGAAAAGTGTTTTATCAATGGCACCTCTTGTAAAGTTATTTTTGAGTAAAAAGGTGGAGAGTGTATCATACCAGGCTCTTGGAGCCTGTTTAAGCCCATAAAGAGCTTTGTCCAGTCTGTACACCCACTCAGGATGAGAAGGATCCTCAAACCCAGGTGGCTGACAGACATACACCTCCTCTTTGATTTTTCCATACAAAAATGCACTTTTCACATCCATTTGATAAACTTTAATTTTGTTGGAAATGGCATAGGCCAGAAATAACCTGATGGCCTCAAGCCTTGCAACTGGAGCAAAGGTTTCATCATAGTCAATTCCCTCTTCTTGAGAGTACCCTTGAACTACCAGTCTTGCCTTGTTCTTGATTATCATACCAGCTTCATCTTGTTTGTTCCTGAAAACCCATCTTGTACCAATTGGTTGCTTGTTTTGAGGTAAGGGACAGATTTCCCAGACCTGTTGCTTGTTGAACTGAAGTAGTTCATCTTGCATAGCTTGCACCCAATTATTGTCTTTGAGGGCTTCCTGGTACTTCTTTGGTTCCAACTGTGAAATAAAGGCTGAGAATAGGCAAAAGTTGGAGAGCTGGTTTCTGGTCAGAACACCTGTAGCTATATCACCCATGATTTGATCAAGTGGATGATCTCTGTGTTCAATCAGTTGTTGTAAACCACTGACAGGTGTAGGTGGCTCTTGTTCTTCAAACAAACTACTGAGGTCTATAATATCTGGTTCAGCAGATGTTTCAGCTTCTTCAGTAGTTGCAGGTGCTAAAGCAGATGTTTGAGTTTGCCCTTCAGTATTTGTTTGATCAGAAGTTTGAAAAACTTCTGATGGTGTTGTAGTTGACTTAATGACTGTTTGAGGAGTCCATGGTGTAGGATCCTCATCTTCAAACCTTTGATCACCATAATAAGTAGGTTTGGAAGAAGTAACAACCTTTTCAGGTCCAAAGTGAAAATTGTCAAGGTCAAAGAGTTCAGCAGGATGTGCTGGAATAAGAGTGTGTTTTGACTCATTGAACTTGACATTCAATGTTTCTTCTACTATCCTGGTGTGAGAATTAAAAACCTTGTAGGCTTTTCTAGTTGAAGAGTAACCAAGAAAGTAACCTGAGTCAACTTTGGCAGCAAACTTTGAAATAGATTCCTTGATGTTCAAGATGAAACATTGACACCCAAAAGCCCTGAAAAAGGAGATAAGGGGCTTCATGCCATGAAGAACTTCATAGGCAGTCTTGGAATGTCTCTTGACCACAAGAACTCTATTCTGAACATAACATGCTGTGTTAACTGCTTCTGCCCAAAAATACAATGGCAGTCCAGAATCAGCTAACATTGTTCTTGCTCCTTCTATCAATGTTCTGTTCTTCCTTTCTACTACACCATTTTGTTCAGGAGTTCTGGGAACACTGTATTGTCTAATAATCCCTTTAGACAAACAGAATTCATCCAGAGTTTTGTTCCTGAACTCTGTCCCATTGTCACTTCTAATGGTTTTGACAGATAGAGAATATTGTTTCTCTTCTTGTAGAATGAAGAACTTGATGATTTCAGCAGCCTCATCCTTGGAAAATAGGAAGAATACCCATGTGAATCTTGAGTAGTCATCAATGATGACTAAGCAGTACTTCTTTTTACCAAGGCTCATAATCTTGACAGGTCCAAATAAGTCCATATGGAGTAGTTGAAGACATGCAGTTGTTTTTGATTCTTCAATAGACTTATAGGAGGACTTATGCTGTTTTCCCTTTAAACAGGATACACAGTGTTCTTGACACTGGTATACTTTCAAAGGTAGACCTCTGACCAAGCCCATTTTTGTGACTTTATTTATGGTTTTAAAGTTCACATGGCCAAGTCTCCTATGCCAGAGATCTGTTTCTGAAGTTGATGCCCTTGAGAAGAAACAGGCAGTGTTGTTCAATACTTTGTCTTTCTCAATGTCCACTGCATAGACATTGCCACATCTTTTGGCAATCAGCAAAGTATAATCTTCTATAATCTTCTCAATCAACTTCTGGCCTTCTGGTGAGATGATCTTGCAAGCTGTTTTTGTGAAAAAGGAAGAATATCCTTTATCACACATTTGTGACACGCTCAGCAAGTTGTATTCAAGGTTTTCCACCAGATTGACCTTGTCAAACTGTATTTTGCCAGAGGAGACATTGCCATGTCCTAGCACATATCCCTTAGCATTGTTCCCAAAGGATACAGATCCTTCTCTTTGGCTGATAAAATTGTTTATCAGGTATCTGCATCCAGTCATGTGCATCGAGCCTCCACTATCAACATACCATATGCTGTTTAAGCCCCTGGAAACTCTCTGCACATAAAAGCAAATTAGTTAGATTTGGAAACCCAAGCCTGTTTGGCTTTGGGTTTGCTCTTGAGAACAGTTACAGTTTGTTCTTGACCAGGTTGAGAAATCCATGTCTTTTTGGCAATGGATTTTTCATTAAGAACCATGGTGGTATCCTTTTTAGGACCACCATCAACCTTGGTCATCAGTAGTTGTACCATGTTCTTTAGATTTTGAATCTCAGCAGTTTGTGAAACTGCTGATGATTCTGGTCGAACTACTGACAAGGAATTTTGAGAAAAAGATTTTGGTTGAGATTTTATCTTTTTCTGAGAAAAGGTGTTTTCAGGTTGTTGTTTCTTGGCTTTAAAGACTTTTTCATAATCATTTCTGATTTGATTTCCCACAACCTGTTGTTTAAATTTTTGATTGAACTGAATTCCTTTTCTGTATCTACAAAATTCAGTTTTGTGGTTGAACAGGCCACAAATTTCACATTCTTTTGCCTTTTGTTTTTGATCTAAAGGCAAATTTCTGACAGTTGTGAAAAGATTTTGCTCATCAGTAGTTTTCAGGGTCTCAACTCCTGAAGTAGATGAAACTACTGATGGCTTGTTGTCAGTTTTTGTAAATACTTCTGAAGTACTTTCTTTAAAAATGCCAGGATTTCTGTTTAGAAAGTTTTCATGGAAAGATGTGCATTCTTTCCCTTTAGAAGTTTCATTTGAAACAATTCTTCTCCCATCTTCAGTAGTTTTGGGAGAAAAATCTGTTGGTGTTTCAACATGATGGTATCCTATGCCAAACTTAACATTTGAAGCACTTTGTTTGTTTAGCAGTAGTTGATACCCCCTACAAGATTCCACCCATTTTTCACAAGTGATCCTGGTGTCAGCAAGCTCTTGTCTGACATCTCCCAGGTCATTTAGCATCATTTTGATTTGTGCTTGGGTTTCAATAGCAGAGCCAGTTAATTTAGAAACCTCTTTTGTTTTAGCACACAGTTTTCTTTCTAAATCACATTTTATCTGTGTGTATTTTCTTTCTAAATCATTGGCTTTGCCTTGTAGGTGCACGTTTGTCTCTCTTATGAGAGCAAAAGTTTCTTTGCAAGAGTTTGAGCAAAGTTTTGTCAAAGATTCTTTTGATACCTGAGACAATGCAGATTTTGAGGTACAGCCTTCAAATGCCATTAAGGCAAAGTTCTTTCTGCCATTGTCTGGTTCTCCCCAGTTGATGTCAAACACTTTGTTGTCTGCATCAGGATTGCACTCTGTGGTGTCATAAGGGAGACTGCTCCAGTCAACATACCCCGAGGTAAAGAGACTTTGTTGAGGGGGTTGTTGAGGCTATGGAGGAAGTTGAGCAGCTGGAAAGGGAGGGATTGATTGTTGGCTCTGCATCTGTTGAGCAGGCACTTGAACATATTGTACTTGAGGCATATATTGCTGTTGAGGAGCTTGTGCCTGTACAAAATGAGCACTCCCTTGAGTTCCATTGTTCCTATTATAATTGGGGTTATAGTTATTTCCAGATTGTGATTGGTTAAAGCTAGAGCTTCTACATTCTCTAGCAAAGTGTCCCAACTTCTGACACTTGTGACATCTCAGTTTAGATTTGTCAAAACCAATTTTTGTATTACTGGTCAATCCTGGAAATTTCCTTCCTGACCTTTTATAAAACTTGTTAGTTTTAATGCTTAGCATGGCCAGTTGGTGTAATATGTCCATTTCTTCTAAGTCATCACTGCTAAAATTTTTCAAATCATCCATGATAAAACATAGATTATCAGCAGTTTGACTTTGGTCATCATTGTCATAACCTGGGAAAGATCTTTCTGATGAGATCCCAGTAGTTATGTCAATATTGTCATAAGATCCATATGAACAAGTTGGTGAATCTTGTCCCAAAAGTGCTGTACTACCTGGTAGGTAGTCATCAGCAGTTTTACCAGAAGTTTGTAATTTCTTCTTTTGATCGATTTCTCTCTCAAAAGTAAGTAATCTCCCATGGAGTTTTGTAAGAGTGAGGGAGCTAAAATCTGGTGAGGATCTTAAGACAATGGAGTAAGTTTCCCATTTGTCAGGTAGAGACCTTAAAAATCTATGTAACATAGATACTGTTGTATAGGTCTGACCATTTAACTTTAGCTCAGAGATTAATGAGGAGAATCTTTCAAATTGTTGTGTCAAAGTTTCCCCATTAATATAAGCAAATGTTTCATATTGTTGAGCCAAAATTTCTCTGGTGTTGGCAATCACCTCTTCAGTTCCTCCAAACTGTTCTTTAAGACAGTCCCAAAGTTCTTTGGCACTTTCACAATGTAAAAGGCCAGAGTATATTTCATTTGGGAGAGCCATTGCCAACATAGAGAATGCCTTAGCATCTAGCTCAAGTTTAAGGAAATCCTCATCTGTATAGTCTTTGGGATCCTTTGGAATCCCTTCTTTAGTTTCAAGATTTATGTTTACTGGTTTGTGAGGACCATATATCACAGATCTCCAACAACCTGTGTTGGTTTGTGACAAGGTATGTGCCATTCTCTTTTGCCATATATTGTACTCATTTCTCACAAGCATGGCAGGTTTGGTGGCAGAACCAGTATTATGTGGATCCATTTTTAAAGAGTATAGATTTGTCAGATGACTCTTTTAAGTGATGGATATTGATAAAAAGTGAACTTTTGATCTTTTTATTGAATATCAATAAGAGCTTTGTGTCTGATTCTCAATTTGTTAGATTGATATGTGATCAGATAAACCAATGCTCTGATACCAATTGTTGGATCTGTTTGCTCTTGTTTGCTAAGTAAGAACTTGCTATCTTGACACTTAAGTGTTTAGCAAGTCCTTGTAAATCAGATTATAAGCACAGCGGAATGTTATTAGTTAAAGCAACACTTTTTACACTAAGGCAGAGTTATAACTCCCCCTTGATGTTTGAAACTAATAAATGACAAAGTATTTATTATGAATCTAAGTTGTAAATGAGAATTAGATACTTAGAGAGATTCACAATAAATACAGAAATGGAATATAACAATGAGAGTGTTTGAAGGATTTTTCTGTTGAAAATCAATGTCTAAAATAGAAGGTTGAAGCCTCCTATTTATAGACGATTACATGCATGTATCTTGCCTAAAAAGCAAGCACAGAAACTCCAGTGACAAGTTGCACAAGTTGCAACATTGAAAGAAACAAATACAGCTAAAAGTAATATTAAACAACAAACTACTGATGCAAAAAGGCGGTGGAAAATATCTATTGCTAAGTGCTGATGAAGGACAACTACTGAAGAGTAGTTTTGTCTTCAGTACTTCTGAAGTGAACTTGTCTGGTTTGGACTTCAGAACTTCTGCAACTTCAGCACTTCTCATATCTTCTAATCAGCAGTTTCTTGTCTTCTCTTCAGTACTTCTATACTTAGCCAAAAATGACAGAAGTGAATTAGGCTAAGGTTTACAAAAGTGGTTTCACCAATCCTCTTTGTCCTAACAAAGTTTGTACACCCACTCAGGATGAGAAGGATCCTCAAACCCAGGTGGCTGACAAACATACACTTCCTCTTTTATTTTTCCATACAAAAATGCACTCTTGACATCCATTTGATAAACTTTTATTTTGTTGGAAATGGCATAGGCCAGAAATAACCTGATGGCTTCAAGCCTTGCAACTGGAGCAAAGGTTTCATCATAGTTAATTCCTTCTTCTTGAGAGTAACCTTGTACTACCAGTCTTGCCTTGTTCTTTATTATAATACCAGCTTCATCTTGTTTGTTCCTGAAAACCCATCTTGTGCCAATTGGTTGCTTGTTTGGTGGTAAGGGACAGATTTCCCAAACCTGTTGCTTGTTGAATTGAAGCAATTCATCTTGCATTGCCTGCACCCAATTGTTGTCTTTGAGGGCTTCCTGGTACTTCTTTGGTTCCAACTGTGAAATAAATGCTGAGAAGAGACAAAAGTTGGAAAGTTGGTTTCTTGTAAGAACACCTGATGCAATATCACCCATGATTTGATCAAGTGGATGGTCTTTGTGTTCGATCAGTTGTTGTAAACCACTGACAGGTGTTGGTGGCTCATGTTCTTCAAACAAACTACTGAGGTCTATTATATCTGGTTCAGCAGTTTCTGTGTCTTCAGTAGTTGCAGGTGCTGAAGCAGATGTTTGAGTTTGTCCTTCAGTATTTGTTGAATCAGAAGTTTGTGAAACTTCTGATGGTTTTGAAGTTGACTTAATGACTGTTTGAGGAGTCCATGGTGCTAGATCCTCATCATCAAACCTTTGATCACCATAATAAGTAGGTTTGGATGAAGTGACAGTCTTTTCAGGTCCAAAGTGGAAGCTGTCAAGGTCAAAAAGTTCAGCAGGATGTGCTGGAATGAGAGTGTGTTTTAACTCATTGAACTTGACATTCAATGTTTCTTCTACTATCCTGGTTCTTGAGTTAAAAACCTTGTAGGCTTTTCTAGTTGAAGAATAACCAAGAAAGTAACCTGAGTCAACTTTGGCAGCAAACTTTGAAATAGATTCCTTAATGTTCAAGATGAAACATTGACACCCAAAAGCCCTGAAAAAGGAGATAAGGGGCTTCATGCCATGAAGAACTTCATAGACAGTCTTTGAATGTCTCTTGACAATAAGGACTCTATTTTGAACATAGCATGATGTGTTAACTGCTTCTGCCCAAAAGTATAATGGTAGGCCAGAATCAGCTAACATTGTTCTTGCTCCTTCTATTAAAGTTCTGTTCTTCCTTTCTACCACACCATTTTGTTCAAGAGTTCTGGGAACACTGAATTGTCTAATAATCCCTTTAGACAAGCAGAATTCATCCAGAGTTTTGTTCATGAACTCTGTCCCATTATCACTTCTAATGGTTTTGACAGGTAGAGAGTATTGCTTCTCTACTTGTAGAATGAAGAACTTGATGATTTCAGCAGCCTCATCCTTGGAAAATAAGAAGAACACCCATGTAAATCTTGAGTAGTCATCAATGATGACTAAGCAGTACTTCTTCTTACCAAGGCTCATGATTTTTACAGGCCTAAATAAGTCCATATGGAGTACTTGAAGACATGCAGTTGTTTTTTATTCTTCAATAGACTTATAGGAGGACTTATGCTGCTTTCCCTTTAAACAGGATACACAGTGTTCTTGACACTGGTATACTTTTAAGGGTAGACCTCTGACCAAGCCCATTTTTGTGACTTTATTTATGGTTTTAAAGTTCACATGGCCAAGTCTCCTGTGCCAGAGATCAGTCTCTGAAGTTGATGCCCTTGAGAAGAAACAGGCAGTGTTGTTCAGTACTTTGTCTTTTTCAATGTCCACTGCATAGACATTGCCACATCTTTTGGCTATTAACAAAGTATGATCTTTAATAATCTTCTCTATCAACTTCTGGCCTTCTGGTGATATGATCTTGCATGCTGTCTTTGTGAAAAAGGAAGAATATCCTTTATCACACATTTGTGACACACTCAGCAAGTTGTACTCAAGGTTTTCAACCAGATTGACCTTGTCAAACTGTATTTTGCCAGAGGAGACATTGCCATGTCCTAGCACATATCCCTTAGCATTGTTCCCAAAGGATACAGATCCATCTCTTTGACTGATAAAATTGTTTATCAGGTATCTGCATCCTGTCATGTGCAATGAGCCTCCACTGTCTACATACCAAATGCTATTTAAGCCTCTGGAAACTCTCTACACAAGATAGCAAATCAGTTAGATTTAGGAACCCAAGCCAGTTTGGCTTTGGGTTTGCTCTTGAGAACATTTACAGTTTGTTCTTGACCAAGTTGAGAAATCCATGTCTTTTTGGCAATGGATTTTTCATTAGGAACAATGGTGGTATCCTTTTGAGGACCACCATCAACTTTGGTCATCAGTAGTTGTACCAAGTTTATAAGATCTTTAATCTCAGCAATTTGTGAAACTGCTGATGATTCAGGTCTAACTACTGAAAGAGAATTTTGAGAAAAAGACTTTTGTTGAGATTTTGTCTTTTTCTGAGAAAAGGTGTTTGCTGGTTGTTGTTTCTTGGGAGAAAAAGTTTTTACATAATCATTTTTGATCTGTTTTCCCACAACCAGTTGTTGATTTTTCTTGTTGAACTGAATACCTTTTCTATATCTGCAAAATTCTGTTTTGTGGTTGAACAGACCACAGATTTCACATTCTTTTGTCTTTTCTTTCAAAGACAAGTTTCTGACTGTGTTGATTGGTTTTAGGTCATCAGAAGTTTTCAGGTTCTCAACTCCTGATCTAGTTGAAACTACTGATGGCTTAATGTCAGATTTAATCAGTACTTCTAAAGAACTTTCTTTGTGTGTTTTTAGAAAGTTCTCATGGAAAGATGTGCATTCTTCCTCTTCAGAAGTTTCACCTGAAACAATTTTTCTCCCATCTTCAGTAGTTTTGGGGGAAAAATCTGTTGGTGTTTCAGTGTGATTGTACCCTATGCCAAACCTAACATTTGAAGCACTTTGTTTGTTTAGCAATAATTGGTACCCCTTACAAGATTCCACCCATTTTTCACATGTGACCTTGGTGTCAGCAAGCTCTTGTCTGACATTTCCTAGGTCATTTATCATGATTTTAATTTGTGCTTGGGTTTCAATAGCAGTGTTAGTTAATTTAGAAACTTCTTTTGTTTTTGCAGAATGTTTTCTTTCTAAATCACATTTCATCTGAGTGAATTTTCTCTTAGAGTCATTTGCTTTTCCTTGTAAGTGCACATTTGTCTCTCTTATGAGAGCAAAAGATTCTTTGCATGAATTTGAACACAGTTTTGTCAAAGATTCTTTTGATACCTGTGACAAGGCAGATTTTGAGGTGCATCCCTCAAATGCCATTAAGGCAAAGTTCTTTCTGCCATTGTCAGGCTCTCCCCAGTTGATGTCAAACATTTTGTTGTCTGCATCAGGATTGCACTCTGTGGTGTCAAAAGGAAGACTGCTCCAGTCAACATACCCTGAAGTAAATAAACTTTGTTGAGAGGGTTGCTGTTGCAGTGGAGGTTGTTGAGCAGCTGGAAAGGGAGGGATTGATTGTTGGCTCTGCATCTGTTGAGCAGGCATATGTACATATTGTACTTGTGGCACATATTGGTGTTGTGGAGCTTGTGCCTGTACAAAATGTGCACTCCCTTGTGTTCCATTATTCCTGTTATAATTGGGGTTAAAATTGTTTCCAGACTGAGATTGGTTCAAGCCAGAGCTTCTACACTCTCTAGCAAAGTGTCCCAACTTTTGACACTTGTGACATCTAAGTTTAGATTTGTCAAAACCAATTTTTGTTGAACTGTTGAGTCCTGGAAACTTCCTTCCTGACCTTTTGTAAAATTTATTTGTTTTTAAACTTAACATGGCCAGTTGGTGCAAAATATCCATTTCTTCTAGGTCATCACTGCTGAAACTATTTAAGTCATCCATGATAAAACACATGTTATCAGCAGTTTGACCAAAATCATTATTATCATAACCTGGGAATGTTCTTTCAGATGAGATCCCAGCAGTTATGTTAATATGGTCAAAAGATCCAAAAGTATTTGAACAAGTTGGTGAGTCTTGTCCCAATAGTGCTGTACTACCTGGTAGATAGTCATCAGCAGTTTTTCCAGAACTTTGTAACTTTTTCTTTTGATCAATTTCTCTCTCAAAAGTAAGTAATCTCCCATGAAGTTTTGTAAGAGTGAGGGAGCTAAAGTCTGGTGAAAATCTTAAGACTATAGAGTATGTTTCCCATTTTTCAGGTAAAGACCTTAAAAATCTATGACGCATAGATACAGTTGTGTAGGTCTGACCATTTAGTTTTAACTCAGATATTAATGAGGAGAATCTTTCAAATTGTTGTGTTAAAGTTTCCCCATTAATGTGAGTAAAAGTTTCATATTGTTGAGCCAAGATTTCTCTAGTGTTGGCAATCACCTCTTCAGTTCCTCCAAAATTGTATGTTAAACTTTTTCACTAGATTAACACAAAATAATTTTTGTAGAATTTTTAAAAGAGTTTTGATATTTTAAAATGAATTTAAAAATTTAAAAGAATTATATATATATATATATATATATATATAAGGTTTTGCTTGTTTTTAAAGAAAAAGAAAGGTTTGGGGTTGCTGAGGGTCGAACCCGCGTAAGCCGGTTCACAGACACCAGGCACAACCACTTGGTCTAGACCAGTGGTTGTGTTTGGTTTCCGTTTGTTTGAAATTTATAACCAAGTTCAAAATCGTGTTCTTCCCCAATTGAATCATACGTGCCCTAGTTTCTGCAATTGAACAAATCACACAACATTAACCCAATTAACCTTAGGGTTAATGTTGTGTGTATGCCGAACAACAAAACCCATCAAAAATAACATACTTACAAACACGATTGATACTGGATTGATCAGTCAATGCTCGAAGTCAAAACACGATCAAAATTCAAGAACAGTGGAATGATTTTAGAAATTGGTGATTGAGAAAGAATGTTTGGCGAGTTGTGACTGCTCGGTGATGTCCAATTTATAGTGTTGGGGCTTGGATGATCGAATTGGTATGTTTGACCGTGTAATGAATGGGTTTTGTCTAATTATGTTTAATTGGTACGAATTAATGAAAATTGTATGTGTGTATGACTCATAATAGGCGGGTAATCACGATCTCATGTCAATCCAGGAAGAATTACGCGTTCAAATAAGCTAAATAAGGAACATTGATTCCACAATTGACTTTCCAAGTCAACTGTGAAGAATAAATCATGTTATATAACAATAATGTGTTGGGTTTAATCCAAGAAGTATGTGTAGAGCAGTTGGTTATGTTGTGTGTGCATATGGGCCGGCTTGGGGCGCGGGTTCGATTCCCAGCCCAGGCTTTTATTTTTTTGACATTTTTCTAATATATATAAGTATATTATGTATAATTATAATAATATTAGGGTTCCAAAAATGCCACAATAATAATTAAATGCGAACATAATCATGAAACTTGACGTTTTTATTCACGGTAATAGTAACGTACAAGTTATAAATGCGTAATGTTACAATATACACCTCTTCCTTCATGATGCCATACAGAAAAGCACTTTTCACGTCCATTTGATACACCTTAAACTGTTTGTACGAAGCGTAGGCTAAGAACATCCGGATAGCTTCAAGGCGTGCAATTGGAGCGTATACTTCGTTGTAATCTATTCCTTCGATTTGACAGAAGCCGAGGACAACTAATCGAGCTTTGTTTCTGATAATTACCCCACGGTCATCCCATTTACACTTATAGATCCACTTTGTTCCAATCTTCTTTGCGCCTGGAGGTAAGTAAACTAAGTCCCATACTCCTAGCTTTTGGAACTGCTGAAGCTTGGCTTGCATTGCTTCAATCCATGGTTCTTCTCTCAATGCCTCTTGCACAGTTCGTGGTTCTGTTTGAGAAACATAGAGAGTGAAGGACCAGTCGTTCTGAACACCTGCTTTCCTGATCTCTGAGTAGAGTGCTAAGGTACCTGCATTGTCACTTGGATTAGCATTTCTAAGCTGACTGCGAGTCATGACTCTGCTAGCCGGATCACCATTCACATTCTGTATCGGATGAGTGTTGTGAATCCGAGATTCCGGATGTGCCGGCACTGGATCATCCGAATACAGATTGAGCTTTTCCAATCGTTGAGATAAGTTTGTCTCTGCGGCGCTTGAACTGGAGGGAGCAGCGGGTTGCATATTAACACCTGAGAGATCGATCCTGAGAACTATCCCTGGAGCTGCTGAAGAGGAGGGACCAGCGTCATTGTTTCATGTAGGAATAACTGGAGCTGTAGTGGTAGATTCACCATTTCCCGCTTGTTCTTTAGTAAGATTTTCATGAGACTCTGCAAAATTGTCCTCTGAAGATGCAGATTCTAGAACCTCTGCTGACGCTTCCTGAAAAACTTCTTCAACTTCTGCTGCTGCGGCTTTACCAGGGGGACCTGCGGATGCAGAGGCATCAGATGTTGCTGGTGTTGGTGCATTAACGACGATCAGACGCATTAGTGGTGACCTAGCTGCGTTTTCACATTCGTAATACATTTGCGCTACAAAATCCTCAACCAAATTATCCACGTTGAAATAATCAAATAAACTCTTATAGTCGAACAACCAGTCAGGTCCAACACCAAGTGCATTGGCAGTATAGCGTTGAACATCGGCATTAAGCCATTCTTCAATGCAATTGGTTCTTTTGTTATACACTCTTTTATTGGCAGTGCTGTAACCAACAAAGAATCCTTCTTCTGCCTTTGCACCAAACTTCCCATCGAGATGTATCATGGTGCATGGGGCTCCAAAAGGTTCCAGAAACTCTAAGTTCGGTTTCCTCTGGTTCAGAAGCTGGTAAGATGTCTTACCAAGCCTCTTTACCGTTAGAACCCTATTTAGATTGTACCGCGTGCAGTGAACAGCCTCGTTCCAAAAGATCACAGGCAAGTTCGAGTCTGCGAGCATTGTTCTGGCTGCCTCAATACGAGTCCGATTCTTTCCTTCTACAACCCCATTTTGCTGAGGAGTGTACGGTGCTGTAAATTCATGATGAATACCCTTTTCTGCACATAACGACTCCATAGCATGATTCTTGAATTATGTCCCGTTTTCGCTTCTAATCCAGCGGATCTTTAGCTGATAAATATTTTCCAATTTTGTGAACAGATTCTTCAAGTATTCGAAAGTCTCACTCTTGTGTTTCATACAAATGACCCAAGAAAACCTTGAATAGTCATCCGTGACTACCCAGCAGTATGTTTGGTCTGCTGACCTGAAGAAGAACAGATGATTGAAAAGTCAAAATATACTAGCAGTTGAAACACATAAATAAACAGTCTTTACAACATACTCTTCCCAAAAGACTGTTGACCCTAACAATTGTTCCACCCAAACAACTGCTATGACAACTGCTGCTACAAAGGACTGCTGGATAACAACTGATAGAGAACAACTGTTGACCAAAGGTCTGATGAAGAACAACTGCTTATCAAGTACTGAAGACTAAAGGTCTGTTGGAGCCAACAACACTTAGGCTCCTACAGATGATACAAGACCATCGGAGTTTTCCCTCAACAGTAGTTTACCTTACAGTGTTTTGTAATATAACAATAGTTCGTATAGGGCAGATGTTTTATGTTGTTATTCTGTTAGAGGTCAGTATCTTAGGTGACGTCAGCCTAGGTCACCAGTGGTTTAGATTTGTCTATAAATAGAATAGTGCTTGTACTGTTCTATTGGTCACACACAGCATTCTCTCAGACAAACAATCACTGTGTGATCATGCTGAGGGGGAGTAATGTATTTGATTGTAATCTTTCAATTTAATGAAAGCTTTCGATTAAGAAAACATTTATTCCTTTGTTTTGATTATACTTTATCATTCCGCTGCACTTTCCATATATATTCACTTCATTCAATTCTCATTCTACTCTAAACAAATCAAAACAATCAAACTCAGATCCGAACAATTGGTATCAGAGCTTGTTCAATTAAATTCGATCTAATCAATCAATTTAATATAAACAGATCAGCTCACAATTATTGATATCGTTTGTTTGCCGGATTGAAAACAGAGTAATAGTTTATTTTCGATTCAACCGGTTATAAATAGACTTTGTTTTTGAAAAATCAGAGAATGGCTTCAATCAATCACGATCCACACAACACTGGCACAAACAACAAGCCATCGATGCTTGTCAGATCTGAATACAATATCTTGCAACGTCGGATGAGCCATGTTCTAGCTCAATAGAACACTGGGTGTTGGAGGTCGGTTATCTTCGGACCACATGTTCCGATGGTGCCGATTACCGAAGATCCCAAGGTTCAGGAGCCTAAGAAACTTGAAAAATACTCCGACCAGGATTTTCAGAAAATTGAGCTAGATGCTTAGGCCTTCAGTATTGTGGCCATGGCTCTACCCAATGATATATATGCTGGGCTGTTACACTTTAACAGTGCAAAGGAGTTGTGGGATGCACTGAAAGAACAATTTGGTGGGACTGAAGAGGTTGTTGAAAACAATCGTGAAATACTTAACCAACAATATGAAACATTCAGTCATGTTAAGGGAGAGTCATTAACTCAACAATTTGAGAGGTTTAACTGTCTCATTAGTGAACTAAAACTGGTTGGTCTAACTTACCCTCATTCAACCTTGAACCATAGGTTTTTAAGATCATTACCAGATAAATGGGACACTATTGCTATAGTTATGAAAAACTCAATTGGATTCAAGGACCTATCACTGACCCAGCTTCATGGTAAGCTCTTGACCTATGAGAGAGAGCTTAACCAGAAAAAGAAGCTCCAGGACTATGGAAAAGTGTCTGATGATTATGTATTTGGTAATACATCACTTTTGGGTCATGATGAAGTGCCTGGAAATACTAAGGATCAGAGTTATGATCATTTCATTGACATAACTTCAGGTTTTAACTTAGATTTTAACTCTGATTCTTGTTCACCAAACTATGCTTTTACAGTAAGTGGTGGTGATATCCAGGCATCTGATAACATATCCTTTGAGTATGATGACCTAAAATATTTTAACCCTGATGATTTGGAAGAAATGGACATTATGCACCAATTGGCCCTTCTCAGTGTAAGAACTAACAATTTTTACAAGAAAACTGGGAGAAGGTTTACAGGGTTAACTGGCAGATCAAAGGTTGGGTTGGATAAATCAAAGATAAAGTGTAATAAATGTCATAGACTTGGTCATTTTGCTAGGGAATGTAGGAGTCAACATGGTACACCTATAATTACCTATCCAAATCAAAGGCCTCAGACCAACACTTATCAAAATTCCTATAATACCCCTGGACCAAATGTGCAAAACACTGCTCATTTTGCACAGTCTTCAAACACTGTTCCTGTCCAGTTTGTCCAAACCACTGTTCCTCAGATCCACTATGTGCAAACACCTGTTGCTCAGGCACCTGTGCCAATGACTGCTGCTTCATCCTCTACTCCTGCAGAGACCAGTCAACAGAGTTTCTTCACACAAGGCTTTGTTGATTGGAGCAGTCTACCAGATGAGTTAGTAGATGAAAATTTTGCACTAGTTGCCAAAGCTGAAAATGAAACAGAAAATTTTTGTTTCATGGCTATGGTAGAAGAAATTGAATCTGAGGAGGTGGTGACTGAATCTAAAGTTGTGACTGATGATGTTGTTGATGAAGTAGTTGCAGGTGAAAAACCTAAAGAAGA
Source organism: Ambrosia trifida (assembly GCA_028751855.1). Classification (NCBI taxonomy): domain Eukaryota; kingdom Viridiplantae; phylum Streptophyta; class Magnoliopsida; order Asterales; family Asteraceae; genus Ambrosia; species Ambrosia trifida. The sequence continues at coordinate 67,872,532 of CM054130.1, forward strand.
GGTTGTGAATCTCTCAGATCCCTTGGGTGCATCTGATGATTGTGAGTGCAAGTGTGATTGTGCATTGATGGCTGCTGCTAAGGTATCTCCTCATATTCTTAAAGATTTATGTTCTAACAAATGTGTAATAGCATTTGCTAACATCAAAGAGGTGAATGAAAACCATAGAAAGAAAATTTTAGATGATGAAGTTAAATTTGAGAAACTTTCAAAAGAATTAAAAACAAATTTAACGGAAAAAGAATCTGAAATAAGCAGCTTAAAACATGCAGCAACCATAACCAAAGACCAGCTCCAAACTATGATAACAAAATATCAGAGTTGTAAAAGTGAGCTTGAGTCCACCCAAGTTGAATGTCAGAAATGGGTGGAATCATGTAGAGGTTTTGAAATGCTACTCAACAAACAAACCAAAAGTCATGTGAAGTTTGGTTTTGGTTTTGAAACCACTGCTCCATCTTTTGAAAACACTAACAAAAGGGATCAAAAGTTAGTTGAGATAGTACCAACAAATTTGAAGGGTCAAGAGATTAAAATCACTGAACCCAATGGTAAGAAAATTGTTCTAGAAAAACCAGAAGGCTCCTCATCATTCACTGAACTTGAAAATTATGAATTTAAACCTACTTGGTCTGATGAGTGTGGTACTCTTGAGAACTTTAAACCTGTTGATTTCAAAACTCCTGAGGGAAAGACAGCACCTCAGGCAAAGATCATTCCCTTGAAAAACCTTCCAGCAGATGCTCAAACATCTGCTGAAAAGAAGGTTGAAAAGGGAAAAAGAAAGAAAAGTCTGTCCACTTGTTCTGTGATTTCTGTGAAAAGAAGGATCATGATACTAAAAACTGTTTTCTTCTAAAAGCATATGATATTAACAAAGGAACAAGTGCATGTGATTCCAAAGCCACATGTTCAATACGTGGGAAAAAAAATCACAAAACCAAAGAGTGTCTGTATCTCAAAAATTTTGATGTCAAAATACAAGAGTACAAGGCTAAAACTTTTGCAAGTCAGGTGGTGAGTACTTTAAAATGAAAGCCCAAATAGACCTTCACACCAGTCCAAACATCTGTTACCAAAGGTCTTGAAACATCTGCTTCCAGGGATGTCCAAGTAACAGATGCTCCACCCACAAGCAAGTACCCAGGAGGATATGGACAACCATCATGTCATAATCTGTCACATGTTTATGAGGAACCAAAAAGACCTTCTAAACCAAGAGTGAACCGAAATCCCTATGGGTATTATCATCTGTCTGGAAGTGATCAAACAACTGTTGCCCCAAGTGTTGACATTCAAGCACTTGCAAATGGTCAGCAACAGTTGTTGAACTTGATTCAAAAACTAGTTCAAACCACTGATCATCTTCCAAATCTCGAGTCTGAAAAGTCTGAGGACCCATCCAAAGCCAACTTGGCTTTGGACACTCACCAAAACTAATTCATTACTACTGTGCAGGGAGCTTCTGCTTGTTTGGATAGTCTTTGGTATGTAGATAGTGGAGGCTCCAGGCACATTACAGGATGCAGAGCCCTTCTTCTTGACTTCTTAGCTCATGGAGGGGGTGATATATCCTTTGGTAATGATTCAAAAGGTAAGGTGTTGGGTTCAGGGACTGTTCAGGCTGGGAAACTCAAGTTTGAAAATGTCAATCTTATTGATAATCTTAAATTTAATCTCCTTAGTGTTTCACAAATGAGTGACAAAGGTTATGGCTCATTCTTTACTAAGAATACTTGTAAGATTATTGGGCCAGAAGTGGTTAAAAACATTGATACCATCATTGCTGAGAGCAAAGCACAACTTGTTGCTCATAGAAGTAGAATATATATGTAGTTGATATGTTAAAGGACAATCCTATGGCAAATGTCTGTTTGTTTTCTGCTGCCTCCACAAAGGAAACAAAATTGTGCATAGGAGACTGGGTCATACCAACCTTCAAACTATCAACTCACTCTCCAAACAAAGCCTTGTCAGAGGTTTACCATCAAAAGAATTCAAATGTGATCAGCATTGTGTTTCCTGTTTAAAAGGAAAACAACATAAAAGCTCTTACAAATCCATTGATGAGTCCAAAACAAGTCAATGTCTACAATTGTTGCACATGGATTTGTTTGGCCCAGTTAAAATCATGAGTCTAAGAAGAAAAAGATTTTGTCTTGTCATAGTTGATGATTTTTCTAGGTTTACATGGACTTACTTTTTACACTCTAAGGATGAGACTGCAGGTATTTTGAAGAACTTTGTCACCAAAGTTGAAAAACAATATGACTTGTCAGTAAAAGTCTTTAGAAGTGGCAATGGAACAGAGTTTAAAAATAAGGAGTTGGATGACTTCTGTGTGTCAAAAGGGATTGTGAGGCAGTACAGCATCCCAAGAACACCAGAGCAAAATAGGGTGGTTGAGAGGAAAAAAAGAACTCTTATTGAAGCTGCAAGAACCATGTTAGCAGATTCTGGTTTGCCACTGTCCTTCTGGGCAGAAGCTGTAAACACTGCTTGCTATGTTCAAAACAGAATTTTGATCAACCCAAGACATCAAAAAACTGTTTATGAAATTTTGTTCAAAATCAAACCATTAATCTTATTTTTCAAAATCTTTGGCTGCCCATGTTTCATGTTAAATCTCAAAGATTCCATTTCAAAATTTGCAGCCAAAGTAAATTGTGGCTATTTTCTGGGATATTCTTCTACTGCCAAGGCCTATAAAGTGTTTAACACAAGGACCAAGACAATAGAAGAGACTCTGACTGTAAAGTTCAATGAACTTTCATCCCTAAAAATCCCAGCAAATCCTGCTGAGTTGTTTGATTTAGATAAATTCAAATTTGAAGATATCACTTTTAAAACTAACAATGCAGGTACTCCACAATCTCCACAACGAGATTACAGAACAGATGTTGTGATCCCCAGATATTATAAAATCTATTATGCATCAGAGGAAGCAGCTGTTCAAAACAACTGTCAAAACTCTGTCACAGCTATGTCAACCATTGTTGGCCAGTCTTACCCTCAAATCACTACATAATCATCTGTTGACAGAAGTCAAACATCTGTTCACAAAAGTCAGTCCAGTTTTACACCACTTGGACCCATTCCCCCACTTCCATTTCAAACATCTGATGGCACTACAGAAGTGCAAACAGATGTTACAACAGCAGAGTCACCAAACCTCTGTCCTTCTCCTCAAAATTCCATCATACCATATCAGGGAGATCTAATCTACCTAAGAGCTCATCCACCAGACCAAATCATTGGCAACATCAGAGAGGGTGTGCTAACAAGAAGCCAATCCTCCAATATCAGTCTTTTTGCAGGGTTTCTATCTCTCACACAACCTGTCAAGTACCAAGAGGCACTAGAAGACAACAATTGGGTAGAAGCTATGCAAGAAGAGCTCTTTCAGTTTAAAAGACAACAAGTATGGGAACTTGTACCACTGCCTAAGGATGTTTGTCCAATAGGTACAAAGTGGGTCTTCAAAAACAAAACTGATGAAAGGGGTATAGTTGTCAAGAATAAAGCCAGGATTGTGGTTCAAGGATTCAGACAAGAAGAAGGAATAGACTATGATGAAACCTTTGCTCCTGTAGCAAGGTTAGAAGCTATCAGACTCTTTCAAGCCTTTGCTGTCAACCACAACATCAAGGTGTATCAGATGGATATCAAATGTGCCTTCCTATATGAAAAAATTCAGGAGGAGGTCTATGTATGTCAACCACCTGGTTTTGAAGACACATTCCATCCTGATCATATCTACAAGCTTAATAAAGCTCTGTATGGACTCAAGCAAGCACCAAGGGCCTGGTATGAAACTCTTTCCACTTTTCTCTTATCCATTGGTTTCACAAGAGGTAAAATTGATAAAACCTTATTTTTGAAATGGAGAGGGAAAGATTTAATGATTGTTCAAATATATGTGGATGACATCATTTTTGGATCCACATGTAACAAAATGTGTGATGAGTTTAGGGAACTCATGACAGCAGAGTTTGAAATGAGTGCCATGGGTGAACTTCAGTGTTTCCTTGGTCTCCAAGTGAAACAGCTGCAAAATGGCACATTCATTCATCAAAATAAATATGTGAAAAATTTATTAACTAGATTTGAGATGAATGACTGTAAGCCATGTAGTACACCCATGAGTACAGTCAAGCTACTCACTATTGATGACAAGGATGAACTGGTTGACCAAACACATTACAGATGCATGATTGGGTCTTTATTGTACTTAACTGCATCTAGGCCAGACATTATGTTTGCCACTTGTGTCTGTGAAAGATCCCAGGCTTCACCCAGAAAGTCAAACCTTATTGCTGTGAAAAGGATATTCAGATACCTAAAAGGTGCTCCCACACTTGGTATCTGGTATCATGCTAATGGAAACATTGAGCTTTCAGGTTATTTAGATAGTGATTTTGCTGGCTGTCACACCACAAGGAAGTCTATATCAGGAGGGTGCCAGTTTCTAGGGAATGCCTTAGTCTCTTGGCAAAGCAAAAAGCAAGCAGCTGTTTCCACCTCAACAGCTCAGGCTGAATACATTGCTGCTGCAAGCTGTACAGCCCAACTCATGTGGCTCCAAAATCAATTGCTGGATTTTGGGATAACTGCACTAAAGACTCCACTAATGTTGGATAGTCAAGCTGCTGAAAATATCATCAAGAATCCAGTCTCTCACTCAACCACCAAACACATAGACATCAGACATCCTTTTTTCAGTGATAGCTATGAAAAAAGGTTTGATTTCTATGCACCATGTTCCAACAGAGGATCAGTTGGCATATGTGTTGACAAAAGCTTTAGACACATCTACCTTTACAAATCTGATTTCTAGAATTGGTATGCTAAACATGGATTAAACAACACAAATGTTTTTAATAAAAGCATTAAAATGTTTCAGAAAACTAAAATCCATCCTTAAAAATAGCGTTTTGGTTGAAAAATCTGTTAAAGATAAAACAACCACTGTTTCATCAAATCCACTGTTAAGTTGAAAAATTTGTCTCAAACCTCTGATCAGATAAAACAACTGTTTTATTATCTATATATATATATATATATATATATATATATATACATATATCTATTAAGAATAAAAAAAAGTGTTGTTAGCATCATCACTTTGGTAAAACAACAGCTGATTGCATCAGATGTTTGCCAAAACAGTTGTACACCACCAGATGTTTAACCATTAGATGTTTGCCACGTCTGCTCCTACAAGCATAGTTTTGGCCACATCAGCGGTTTCACCAGAGCCTATAAAAACCCTGTTTTATCACAATAGTCGTTACACTGTCTCATTGTATTCAAAATACTGAAACCGCCTTCTTCATTCTCAAACCCTTAATCTAATTCCACTCATTCTCACTTTCGGAATCCATTACAATGGATCTTCAAGATAAAGCCACCCACAATTACCTCCCATAGCTGGTAAAAACAGATGAAAACACTCAATTCCATTCCACCATCGACATCATTTTACAATCCAAATACCTGACAATCCTAACTGCTGACGTCCCTATCTATCTTGATACCCTCCAAGAATTCTGGTTGAATGCTAAGTTTCTACTTCAAGACAAAAAGCCTACTTCCATTATCTCAAAAATTGGAGAGACAAGTATCGTCATTACCCCTCATATCCACAACCTTCTCACTTAATAACCTGTCAGGTAAAGACTCTTTCCCTAAGGCAGAGCTTCACACAGAGTTTCAGGAAAGAGGTTATGATGCACAGATGACTGGGTCAACACTTTTCAAAAAGTTTTTCCCACCAGTCATGAATTTTTTCTTTCATACCCTCCTTCTCTGTGTCTCTGCTAAGTCCACTTCCTTTAATGAAATCCCATTGAGGATTTAGTACTTGGGCTATGCTATGCTGTCAGATTCTGACTTCAATTTAACCCAGGGACTGTTTATGGACTTAGTGTCAAATGTGAAAGCCATAAAGTCTGGGTCTAATAATGCTTTTTTTAATTTACCCAAGAATTTTGAGTGTAATCCTTCAAAAGGTTTTACCTGAAAAAGATTTTAAAAAGGGTGAGTCTATGAAAATGAAGAGTCTAACTGATGAAACTTTCACAAGAATGTTGGGTTCAAACACCTAAGAAAAAGTATCAAAAGTGTCAAAAGTTTCCAAAACACAAACAAAGAGGACTAAGACAACAACTGTTGTCCAAACCTCTATTGTTGAGCCCACTGCTCTTGGTGATCATGGCACTACATCCAGTGCTGTGAAACCCACACCAGCCACTTCCAAAAGAAAACGTCCATCCACAAAAACCACCACTCAACCAAAAAGGGGACTTTTGGAAGATGAGATACCAGAAGATAACCCTGTTGCAACAAAAAAGCAACTAGAAACCACTGTTGTTACTTCCTCACAACAGTTGGTAATATCTCAACCTGTCCAAACTCCTCATGCATCCTCACAAAAGGATCATGTTGTAAGCCAAGGGGAAACACATCATGATACATTTGAGTCACTTGGCCATATGTTCACAAGCCCCTTTCCCAGGGCTAATTCTCTTTTTACTCCTCCACCTTCACCATCACATGTTCCACAAACCATGCAACCTCTGTTTGAGGCTATTGAAAAAACTAAGGAAAATCCCAGTTCCTCTCTTTCACCTATCAATGAGAGTATACCTCCACAAGTGACTGGGACTGAGGAAATTCAATGAGCCATCCCACAAGCAGAAGAGGAGGTTACACCCCTAGAGTTCAATGAAACTCTAGGTGAGTTTTCAAGTGGAGCAGCCACTACTGATGTAGAGACCATTGTCTCACAATTGGACAGTGGTTACATAACTAAGACTCCCTTGAAGGCAACAACTGATGAGGCCACTATAGTGTCCCCAAAATCAGTTGGAAGTCCCCAGAACCAAGAAAAAGGGGCATCTGGTTCTCATCCTTTGAATTCACCTCCAAGGACTGAACCAGTTACAACTACCACTGGTAGGAATTCTGATGATCCTATTAACTTAGGTGATAAGTTAAAATACCAAGAATTGACGGCCAGAGTCCAGTCCATTGAAACCTCTGTTGCTGATATCAAATCTGATGTTAAGTTAATATTGGATTCCTTGGCTACTCTCACCAAGAGTCAACCATCCACAGCTGATATTGCTAGTGAGCTATGGAAATCTGTTTCTCCAATCATCATAGCTCACAGAAAACTAGCAGGTCAGACTCATGAAACCTACATGGCAGAAATCAGAAACATGGTAGAAGCTAGGTACAAAGATACCCATGCAGACATTCAGGCCATTAAAGACCATCTGTTGAAGACCACTGGCTCTGCCCCTACCACCATTCTCAGAGATGAAGATGATGATGAATTCATAGCTGATGATGCCAAAAAGGGGGAGAGTGGCAGAGATAGATAGCCAAAGCTAGATCCCTTTGGTTGTCCACCTTCACAAAAAGGTCAATCAAAGTCTGCCAACAAACCAGGGTCTACCCAAACAGCACCACAACAACAACAAACTAGCAAAGCTAAAGAAGTGGACAACTCTGCTAATGAAGAAGCTGAAAAAGCTACTGAAGATAAGCAAAAGAGGGCTGACACTTTGGAGGTCAAGGCAGAGGCTTTAATACAAAAGAAAAGGGAACAACAACAAGAAGTTGAAGATGTGGGTTCCTCTAAGAGGAAGAAAATGCCTGCCAAACATATCAGACAACCACCATCCAAACTGGCTGTTAAAACCACTGCTGTCAAAACCACTGTTGCCACCCAAACCACTGATACCACCACAACATCTAAACCTGTCACCACTACCACCAAACCAACATTTGAACCTACAACCACATCACCACCTAAATCCCAAACAACTGCTGGTCCAACTAAAGTGCCAACAAATGTTAACACCACCACTGCCTCTACACCACCATCACCAAAAATCTTGTACAAAAGGAAGAGGAAATCTACCTTTGTTGTACAGGATGAAAACATTCACACATCACCACTTACCACTTCAACCACACAATCTACACCCATATCAGCCATTCCACTTTCATCATTCTCACCACACACATCACAATTCACTTCCCATAGACCACCACCAACCATCACACCATTGTGTAACCTTATGAAAATTTCCCAAAAATTTTAAACTAATAAGAATTCCCGTTTTTACTCGTTATGTCACATTTTCATGTATTTTAAAATTACTCATCATTCCTAAAATTTTAATCTTTAATCATGTCAAGGTTATAATTTTATTTTAAATACAAATTTTTCCCAATAAATGATATATTTAGACCTCTTTATATATAATAATAGTAATAATAAAACATGATAAATGAAATGACAACAAACAATCTATAAATGCAATTTTCCTTTTTGACGTTGAGAAAAAAAAACAACCAAATCCATGATTCTCGTTTGTGCCTTTTAATATATATGCACAAATTCAATTCAACAAACGCCTAGTAATAAATGCACCTTTCCTTCACCTCTAGCGAAACTAACGCAACCCAAATATAGTCAATATAAATTCTTAAACTAACCTCAATCACCACGTCAATCAAGACCCAATTTAAACCTTTGCTACAAATCCGGTATCACCATGAAACCGAATACACATCTTATCTTAATTCTTATATATAGACGACATCGCACTCGTCCCGAGCACACCACCTCATGGCCATCCCTTTATTTGCTCTGACCATCTTTGGGCAACCTAAGTTCCCCATCGCAACACCCTTAATTTTCGAGCACTACAATCGCCATTATACTCTAAAGACCAGGCTGTTCGAGTCGTGACTCGTCTACATTGCACGATTTCCATGCCTCGTCACATTTGGTAGTCATGCCTGTTAAGTTTCGCCACCATCTTTTTGTTTAGCTTTCCTTGTCATAGTAACTTAGCACCGATGATATCTAGTTCGCAGCGAAACATCGCCCCTCATCTCTTTCATGACTACCCGATCATCTTCGTCGAGCACCGAAACCATCGCGAATCTACACAACTTAGTTTGGCAAGGTAGCGGTTCCGATCCTTATATACAACTTATAAATATTAATATTTGATTCATTTGGTTTGGATTTGGATGTTTACAACCTGTTTTCTATAAACTAAAATGAGGAGTATGGTTTCTATAAACTAAAATGAGGAATGTATACGCTGCTGTACAATATCACAAATCATAAGAAGGACCAGCTTATCTTATGTTAATATTTTGGTAAATTTATTTTTTTATTCAAAGTTTGAAGATATGTTCTAGTGGTTTTGCATTGCAATACCAACTTGTTTGGTTTGGTTATTATAATGTCTTTTTCTTTTAGAGTAATTGAACTTCTACAAACTTTAAAACATATATTCATTAGTTCACATGTTAAACTATTTACGTTACTTTATTAAACAATATGATTTTTTTTAGGAATGTATTATGGGATAAAAGAGGTTTATAACTAATACTTAAATTTTTTTTCCTAAAGTGGTTATAAACAAATCATCCAAGACCAAACCTGTAAATTGTCAGCGAACCTAGAAGTCCTTGAACACATGAATCATAGTAATATATATATATATATATAATATGCTACAAGTTTAACATTGAATAGAATTATCCTTAGGTTATCACGACAATCATCGAAGATGTTATTTTTTGACAAATTACCAGAGACAAGCTGAATCACTCAAGGTGAGTTTACATAGCCCCTTTACTCTATTTTCACTATTTTTGGGGTGAAACATGTTTAAACATTTTATACTATCATTTACTCATATTTACTTGTGATTCAATTACAACATCATTCTATCATTTGACTGTAACAAAAAGACACAGTACAATCATTAACATTGATCAAGCCGCCTATTTAGATTATAGCGCTATAGGTCTGACAAACCCATCCCCCCGCATAAATTCAGGGATGATCGATAACAGTAACAACATTTAACTAACTTGCGAGTTAGTCATCAGTCGACACAAGGTTTGATTGTACAAAGACGCATTGTTACATGTCGGTCTCATACTCTACCATTATACAACTGTGATTGTTGTACAAACTATTGTCATCAAAAACCTATGTATTCTCACCAACTTTTGTTGACCCAAAATATTTTCAAACTTAACATGTTTCAGGTTCTACTTGCTTGGAGATTTGAGCTAATGCTTGAAGATGTGTGCATAGTATTTTTCATTTTTGATGTACGAATTCTTGTAGAACAATTGTATATAATTTATTTAAATCATTTAATGAAAATTATTTTTCACCATGAGATACTGAACAATCATCAATACGTGACATCCTGATGTTTCCGCCATCGGTTGGGGTGTTACAATTGGCTGTTCAGTATCCCCTTGAACTTGATCTACTCAAGGGGGAAATGCAATCCTTCTATAATACTGAACAACCATCTAAAAGATCTTTCCCTTCTCTTCCACAATTTCATGTTCCCCTAAACATAGACACATATCTAAAATACAAGGCTGAACAGGCAGATGCCATCATAAAAGAGAAATGCAAAGGGAAAGATGACAGGACTGCTCAGGGCATCCATTCAGCAGAGCTTAGCAAATTGAGAAGGATTGAAGATTTCTCTAAGACTCTGAGCAACTCCATGTCTACCATGCCTCTCAGCAGTGACATGGAAAGGGAGGTTAGGGAATCACTTCTTGAACAAATCTTGGCAACCATGCCTTATAAAGCAAACAAGAAACAGTTTGCAGGCTGGACCACTCATGCTCTCAGAGAAGAACTCTTAAGAATTGAAGAGATGGCCAAGAATCCCCCAGCTAAGGTCTCTGCCCCTGAGTTTAGTAAAGGCAGAGATCCAGTCAGAGCTTTGAAATTCAAAAGAATAAGATAAGAAATTGTGGCTACTGACTATGGGGAAATGAGGTCAGTTGCTAGGTGGTCTGAGCTTAGGTTGGTTGAAACATACAAGAAACTGGAAGAAAACAGGAAGAAAGATCCTAACCTGCCTAGAAAACCTGTCTACTCTAATGAACCACTGATGAAGAGACCTCAACAGGCTTTTACATTAGACAGCCTACTTGATACTTCTGATCTATCAGCTGCTGCTAGAAGACAATTCAAGAAAAAGAAAGAAATGTCTGAAGAAGATCAGAAGAAGTTTGCTGATACTTATATAAAGGAGGGCCTCTTCAATCAAGTACACTTTTTCTCAGATCCCATTACTGAAAAGCTCAGAGAACTCATTGGGAGACCTCCATCACCAAACTCATCTAGAATAAAAGTGCATCTCAGCGAATCCTCTGACTCAAAAATTCTAAAATGGAAGGACAACAAAGACACCCATGAATTGACTTTGCTCAGGTCAGATGGAGAAGCTCAAAAGCTAAGCTTGGATGATGCATATAGCCTGTGTGCAGATGACCTCCAAACACTGCTGAATCTTGAGCTTGAAAGAGATGCAGAAGACCTCTACTCTTTGAACTTTGAGCTACAATTCAAAGGTCAAATCAGAGAAAGTCTGATGAGAAATAAAGATCAAGAATAAAGTCTAGTTTTGGCATCATCTGTTCTAGGGGAAATTGTTGGGTCTGCTGACCTGAAGAAGAACAGATGATTGAAAAGCCAAAATATACTAACAGTTGATCCACATAAATAAACAGTCTTTACAACATACTCTTCCTAAAAGACTGTTGACCCTAACAACTGTTCCACCCAAACAACTGCTATGACAACTGCTGCTACAAAGGACTGCTGGATAACAACTGATAGAGAACAACTGTTGACCAAAGGTCTGATGAAGAAAAACTGCTGATCAAGTACTGAAGACTAAAGGTCTGTTGGAGCCAACAGCACTTAGGCTCCTACAGATGATACAAGACCATCAGAGTTTTCCCTCAACAGTAGTTTACCTTACAGTGTTTTGTAATATAACAGTAGTTTGTATAGGGCAGATGTTTTATGTTGTTATTCTGTTAGAGGTCACTATCTTAGGTGACATCAGCCTAGGTCACCAGTGGTTTAGATTTGTCTATAAATAGAACAGTGCTTATACTTGTATTTGATTGTAATCTTTCAATTTAATGAAAGCTTTCGATTAAGAAAACATTTATTCCTTTGTTTTGATTATAGTTTATCATTCCGCTGCACTTTCCATATATATTCACTTCATTCAATTCTCAATCTTCTCTAAACAAATCAAAACAATCAAACTCAGATCCTAACACAGTATAAATCACCGTTCTTGCTCTTCCGATTGACTGGGCCAAAGAGGTCCATGTGCAGACGTTCGAGAGGTAGACTAACTGAATTTGACTTCTTAGGTTTGTGAGACTTCTTCTTCTGCTTCCCTTTCTTGCATGAGACACAGGCGCCGTTTAGATGAAAATTTTTAACAGAAACACCTTCCACCAGTTGATTCTGAACCAGGTGGTTCATTTTTCTCAGGTGGATGTGCCCCATACGACTGTGCCACATGATAGATTCCTTTTCTGTCGCTTTCGATAGAAAAAAAACAAGTGACTTGACCTTCAGTTGTCATGGCTTGGCTCATATCCAGGACATATAAGTTGTTGACCCTAGGAGCCGAGATCATAACCCACTCTTTTGTTATCTTGAATCCAGGTTTCAGAATGAAACAAGTAGCAAGTCGTGGCACTCATCAAGTTGTGGTCTATTTGCTTCACAAAGTGAACTTTTTATCACATATCTGTGAGACACTCGGCAAGTTGTGGTATATTTGCTTCAAAAAGCTTATCTTTTCAAAGCTTACTATTCCATTACTCATACTGCCTTCATTCGTAATATAACCCCCTTTGTTACCAGCAAAAGCAATATACCCCCCGATGATATTCTGTATGTCAAAAAGCAGGGATAAGTCGCCTGTCATCTGCCCAGAAGCTCCACTATCAGCAATCCAGAGGCTGCTGATAAGGCCTTGTGGAACTCCCTGCACAAACATTCAAAGGTTCAGTGGTTAAGGGGGACCCAAGCCTTCACGGTCTTGGGTCTTCCATTTTCATCCAAAGTCGGAAAATCAATCCACCTTCCGTTAGGAGTTGGTGTTGTTCCCGATGGTCCTGCAATATTAGCACTAGTAGATGATTCCCCAGTTTTAGTCGGTGACTTGGGTCTCCAAACCTGTTCCGGTTTCTTTGGCTTGGGCTTCTTCTTTGCCTTGGGGCTAGAAGATCCAGCCTCAGATTCCTTAGGTGGGATAGATTTCAGATCCACTTCAGACTTAACTATACGTGGAGCAGTTTTAAGGTTGCCCTGTGGTTTAGGTACTGCCTTTGCTGGTGGCTTAGGCGCTGCTTGAACCTTTGTGGGAACAATGTTCCCCCTCAACTGTGGACCCCTGCCATCAACTGGCTTTTGGTTCATAGCAATTTTGTTTCGGTTGTCATAAACAAGCTGCTTTCCCTTTTGTTTTTTAGAAAGTTTACGGGAAACTTGTTGTTTAGTCTTGCTAGTGTATGCGCTTAGGATCGTCAAATCTACAAAGAGATTGATCAAACAAGTTTGATTCAGGTGCGGAATCCCTGAATCAATCACAATAATGATAATCAAACAATCAAAACACAGAAATCATCTTTCAAAGCTTTTTCTCATTCATAAACAACTTGAATTACACGTTTTAATAATGTTTACAATCAATCTAACGTGAAAATAAGTTGACACAAACACTAGGGAGAGACACAAAACAGGAGGGAATAAAATGACCAACAACTAACTTTCAAAAATTGCTTAACCTATTTATAGGCCTGCACATTCGCCCATATTGCATGGTCGAATGTGCAGGTTCGCCCAATCACATCATGCGAACCAAGCATGACATAACAATTAAATCTTCATTCGCACTCCAGTCTCTCCTTCGCACTGTTTCTTTCCTTCGCACCTTTTACAATCTACATTCGCCCACATATTTTCTCATTCGCCCATATGACAATCAACACTAACACATGTTTATTGTAATCCAAAGCATTAGTCGCACAATAATGCATCTACAAACTCCCCCTCGACTATTGCTTGGATTGTTTACGCTCTTGGTCCATTATCTTGTTCATAAGCTTTATGTGCAGTTGTTTCTTCTGTTCTAACGTCATCACCTTTTCAAACACTTGTCTTGGCTTTTTCTTCTTCACTTCAGGAACCTCTTGAACTTTAATAAACTTGCCAAGCTTCTTATCATAGTCGCATCCGGCATTAATGTCATGAGCAAAGCATAGAAATACCACACGCTGGTATTTACTTGCTTGTTCAGCATCCTTCACATCGTTGAAAATGGGATTGTAATACAACATAATGATGTCCTCATGTGAACAATTCACCAACCACATGGGATCAAATATGTGTATCTTTTTAAAATTCTTGTCTCCGTCTTTCAACACAATCACAGCCTCTGCAATCTTCCAGTCATAATACCACCAGATAAAGACTTTTGCAAAGTGTTGAGGAATTTGCAACAATAGAATATGTTTCAACACTTTGGGTGGTTTGTACTTTAGAGTCACCTTGGGCAAACCGGTTATATCATCAATGTTTTTCTTGTGAACAATCCACTTTGGATACTGAGGAGCAAAAAGATTCCACTTCGTCCTGCTTTCTCTTGCCATCTTATCAGCAAAATAGGCAATGTGATCATTTGACGACCCAGTCAACTTATGTCGACAAATATCACGAATAGCCCAGTATGGGAGAGTCTTCAAATCATGAAATCTTTCAAAATAGAGTATCCCCTTCTCCCACTTCACGGCAACACACTTCAACTGCATTATAAACTTCCAACCTAACGCTTTTCCTTTAAACATTTCGGTGCGAATGAGAGATTCTGGGTACGAATGAAGTTTAAAGGGTTCGAATGTGAAAATTTTGGATTAAATGTTTCATTCGCCCATTTGTACTTCATTCGCCCAAACTAAACATCTCCTTCGCCTAGTTTTACACGTTCGACCGTTCGAAAGGGGCGAAGGAACTGTTCTTCAGTTCAAATTTTCAATTTTGAAATTCAGTGGATTTAAACTTGTAATTTTGATTCAGTTTGTAAGTAACAACACCGATTAATGTTTCAAAACAATCAATTACATCAGTATTTCATTGATTTATTGTTTTATTTCAAAAACTAGGGTTTATAGGTTTTAAAACAATCGATTATGTCAACTAATGATTTTAAATCCTTAGTTTTTGCATAATCTCCCCCTAAAACATTCAATTAATGAAACCCTATCAAAACTAGGATCAATTATCAACTAAAAATCCATGTTTAATGGCAGTTAGAGTTCGGACTGAAATGTGAAGATTAAACATTCAAAAATGGATGTTAACCTGTAAATGTAAGTGCAAAATGATCAGTACAATGAGACGAACACAATGGCAATGGCTAAAAAGCACGAGCAACAAGTGGACTTAGTGTAATCCAAAGCATTAGTCGCACAATAATGCATCTACAAACTCCCCCTCGACTATTACTTGGATTGTTTACGCTCTTGGTCCATTATCTTGTTCATAAGCTTTATGTGCAGTTGTTTCTTCTGTTCTAACGTCATCACCTTTTCAAACACTTGTCTTGGCTTTTTCTTCTTCACTTCAGGAACCTCTTGAACTTTAATAAACTTGCCAAGCTTCTTATCATAGTCGCATCCGGCATTAATGTCATGAGCAAAGCATAGAAATACCACACGCTGGTATTTACTTGCTTGTTCAGCATCCTTCACATCGTTGAAAATGGGATTGTAATACAACATAATGATGTCCTCATGTGAACAATTCACCAACCACATGGGATCAAATATGTGTATCTTTTTAAAATTCTTGTCTCCGTCTTTCAACACAATCACAGCCTCTGCAATCTTCCAGTCATAATACCACCAGATAAAGACTTTTGCAAAGTGTTGAGGAATTTGCAACAATAGAATATGTTTCAACACTTTGGGTGGTTTGTACTTTAGAGTCACCTTGGGCAAACCGGTTATATCATCAATGTTTTTCTTGTGAACAATCCACTTTGGATACTGAGGAGCAAAAAGATTCCACTTCGTCCTGCTTTCTCTTGCCATCTTATCAGCAAAATAGGCAATGTGATCATTTGACGACCCAGTCAACTTATGTCGACAAATATCACGAATAGCCCAGTATGGGAGAGTCTTCAAATCATGAAATCTTTCAAAATAGAGTATCCCCTTCTCCCACTTCACGGCAACACACTTCAACTGCATTATAAACTTCCAACCTAACGCTTTTCCTTTAAACATTTCGGTGCGAATGAGAGATTCTGGGTACGAATGAGAAGTTTAAAGGGTTCGAATGTGAAAATTTTGGATTAAATGTTTCATTCGCCCATTTGTACTTCATTCGCCCAAACTAAACATCTCCTTCGCCTAGTTTTACACGTTCGACCGTTCGAAAGGGGCGAAGGAACTGTTCTTCAGTTCAAATTTTCAATTTTGAAATTCAGTGGATTTAAACTTGTAATTTTGATTCAGTTTGTAAGTAACAACACCGATTAATGTTTCAAAACAATCAATTACATCAGTATTTCATTGATTTATTGTTTTATTTCAAAAACTAGGGTTTATAGGTTTTAAAACAATCGATTATGTCAACTAATGATTTTAAATCCTTAGTTTTTGCATAATCTCCCCCTAAAACATTCAATTAATGAAACCCTATCAAAACTAGGATCAATTATCAACTAAAAATCCATGTTTAATGGCAGTTAGAGTTCGGACTGAAATGTGAAGATTAAACATTCAAAAATGGATGTTAACCTGTAAATGTAAGTGCAAAATGATCAGTACAATGAGACGAACACAATGGCAATGGCTAAAAAGCACGAGCAACAAGTGGACTTAGTGTAATCCAAAGCATTAGTCGCACAATAATGCATCTACAAACTCCCCCTCGACTATTACTTGGATTGTTTACGCTCTTGGTCCATTATCTTGTTCATAAGCTTTATGTGCAGTTGTTTCTTCTGTTCTAACGTCATCACCTTTTCAAACACTTGTCTTGGCTTTTTCTTCTTCACTTCAGGAACCTCTTGAACTTTAATAAACTTGCCAAGCTTCTTATCATAGTCGCATCCGGCATTAATGTCATGAGCAAAGCATAGAAATACCACACGCTGGTATTTACTTGCTTGTTCAGCATCCTTCACATCGT
The DNA here is from genome assembly GCA_028751855.1 of Ambrosia trifida. NCBI lineage: Eukaryota > Viridiplantae > Streptophyta > Magnoliopsida > Asterales > Asteraceae > Ambrosia > Ambrosia trifida. Next base: position 67,889,615 of record CM054130.1, read on the forward strand.
TGAAAATGGGATTGTAATACAACATAATGATGTCCTCATGTGAACAATTCACCAACCACATGGGATCAAATATGTGTATCTTTTTAAAATTCTTGTCTCCGTCTTTCAACACAATCACAGCCTCTGCAATCTTCCAGTCATAATACCACCAGATAAAGACTTTTGCAAAGTGTTGAGGAATTTGCAACAATAGAATATGTTTCAACACTTTGGGTGGTTTGTACTTTAGAGTCACCTTGGGCAAACCGGTTATATCATCAATGTTTTTCTTGTGAACAATCCACTTTGGATACTGAGGAGCAAAAAGATTCCACTTCGTCCTGCTTTCTCTTGCCATCTTATCAGCAAAATAGGCAATGTGATCATTTGACGACCCAGTCAACTTATGTCGACAAATATCACGAATAGCCCAGTATGGGAGAGTCTTCAAATCATGAAATCTTTCAAAATAGAGTATCCCCTTCTCCCACTTCACGGCAACACACTTCAACTGCATTATAAACTTCCAACCTAACGCTTTTCCTTTAAACATTTCGGTGCGAATGAGAGATTCTGGGTACGAATGAGAAGTTTAAAGGGTTCGAATGTGAAAATTTTGGATTAAATGTTTCATTCGCCCATTTGTACTTCATTCGCCCAAACTAAACATCTCCTTCGCCTAGTTTTACACGTTCGACCGTTCGAAAGGGGCGAAGGAACTGTTCTTCAGTTCAAATTTTCAATTTTGAAATTCAGTGGATTTAAACTTGTAATTTTGATTCAGTTTGTAAGTAACAACACCGATTAATGTTTCAAAACAATCAATTACATCAGTATTTCATTGATTTATTGTTTTATTTCAAAAACTAGGGTTTATAGGTTTTAAAACAATCGATTATGTCAACTGATGATTTTAAATCCTTAGTTTTTGCATAATCTCCCCCTAAAACATTCAATTAATGAAACCCTATCAAAACTAGGATCAATTATCAACTAAAAATCCATGTTTAATGGCAGTTAGAGTTCGGACTGAAATGTGAAGATTAAACATTCAAAAATGGATGTTAACCTGTAAATGTAAGTGCAAAATGATCAGTACAATGAGACGAACACAATGGCAATGGCTAAAAAGCACGAGCAACAAGTGGACTTAGTGTAATCCAAAGCATTAGTCGCACAATAATGCATCTACAAACTCCCCCTCGACTATTGCTTGGATTGTTTACGCTCTTGGTCCATTATCTTGTTCATAAGCTTTATGTGCAGTTGTTTCTTCTGTTCTAACGTCATCACCTTTTCAAACACTTGTCTTGGCTTTTTCTTCTTCACTTCAGGAACCTCTTGAACTTTAATAAACTTGCCAAGCTTCTTATCATAGTCGCATCCGGCATTAATGTCATGAGCAAAGCATAGAAATACCACACGCTGGTATTTACTTGCTTGTTCAGCATCCTTCACATCGTTGAAAATGGGATTGTAATACAACATAATGATGTCCTCATGTGAACAATTCACCAACCACATGGGATCAAATATGTGTATCTTTTTGAAATTCTTGTCTCCGTCTTTCAACACAATCACAGCCTCTGCAATCTTCCAGTCATAATACCACCAGATAAAGACTTTTGCAAAGTGTTGAGGAATTTGCAACAATAGAATATGTTTCAACACTTTGGGTGGTTTGTACTTTAGAGTCACCTTGGGCAAACCGGTTATATCATCAATGTTTTTCTTGTGAACAATCCACTTTGGATACTGAGGAGCAAAAAGATTCCACTTCGTCCTGCTTTCTCTTGCCATCTTATCAGCAAAATAGGCAATGTGATCATTTGACAACCCAGTCAACTTATGTCGACAAATATCACGAATAGCCCAGTATGGGAGAGTCTTCAAATCATGAAATCTTTCAAAATAGAGTATCCCCTTCTCCCACTTCACGGCAACACACTTCAACTGCATTATAAACTTCCAACCTAACGCTTTTCCTTTAAACATTTCGGTGCGAATGAGAGATTCTGGGTACGAATGAGAAGTTTAAAGGGTTCGAATGTGAAAATTTTGGATTAAATGTTTCATTCGCCCATTTGTACTTCATTCGCCCAAACTAAACATCTCCTTCGCCTAGTTTTACACGTTCGACCGTTCGAAAGGGGCGAAGGAACTGTTCTTCAGTTCAAATTTTCAATTTTGAAATTCAGTGGATTTAAACTTGTAATTTTGATTCAGTTTGTAAGTAACAACACCGATTAATGTTTCAAAACAATCAATTACATCAGTATTTCATTGATTTATTGTTTTATTTCAAAAACTAGGGTTTATAGGTTTTAAAACAATCGATTATGTCAACTGATGATTTTAAATCCTTAGTTTTTGCATAATCTCCCCCTAAAACATTCAATTAATGAAACCCTATCAAAACTAGGATCAATTATCAACTAAAAATCCATGTTTAATGGCAGTTAGAGTTCGGACTGAAATGTGAAGATTAAACATTCAAAAATGGATGTTAACCTGTAAATGTAAGTGCAAAATGATCAGTACAATGAGACGAACACAATGGCAATGGCTAAAAAGCACGAGCAACAAGTGGACTTAGGATCACAGGTTTTGAAAAAATTCTTCAAGGGGTCGAATGAGCAGAGATGGATATATATAGACTGCTCCTTCGACCGTTTATTGTGGTCGAATGTGAAGCTTTAGTCTCCTTCGCCCCTAATGAAAGGTGCGAATGAGATGAACGGGTTCGAAAGAGAAAAACAAATTAAGAACTCTCACATTCGCCCAAAATGAAACATACGAATGAACAAGAAATTCCTCCTTCGACCCAAGCGAATGGACGAAGGTGAATCAGGAATTTTGAAAATTTTACCAAATCTCAAAATCGAGTCCCGTTCAAAATATTTTCCAACTTTTAAGCATCCGACAATCATATTTTCTCAATTAAAGATAACAAACCTCAAATGGTTCATCAAGGTTTAGAAAATCGTCATCAACCACCATCAGCTATCAAAAATAAGATAGAAATGTAAAGTCTTTTTGGATTTTCTAAAGTTTATGTTAAAACACACCTAAAATCTTTTTGAGTTTTGTAATTTTTGACGAGAAAATAAAATGCAGAAATGTAAAGATAAAACAGTAAAAGTTTTGGGATTTCCGGTAAAAGGATCATATCAGTTATTGAGAAATCTGATCACACCATTGATCTTTTGATTATTATCATTAAAGACAATGTGTGATCTGGCAACTGCTGATATTGTGATCCACATAAACTCACATGCAGACTTTTGTGCAGTGCTTTAGACTGATACTATTATATATAGTATAAACATAATTGTCTATGGTTCCCACGCACACGACATACTCCCGTATCAAGAAGTAAATGCACAATGACTCATTGTAAAGCGTGATTATGCTTTCGTCGTCTGTAATTTACAAGGTATAATGCACAGAGGTATACAGGTCAGCAAATTAATGCAGCAAAGTAACAAGTGCACTCTACCAGGTTGAGGACTGATATCAATCATGATTTGCATCAATGATTAATATGATGTAATAGATAATCTTTGATCATCATATAACATGGAAAGTTCCCCAATTCGGTAACTTTAGGATTTGGCATAAAGCTCTTTCATAAAGACACCCTATCTGATCTAGGTCCGTAATGACTTACAGCAGAAGATCAGAGAGGCTATCCCCAGACAACTAATAACATAACGACCCAAAACCTCCGAGTTTTGTACAAATACCCTATCAAACGAAATTACGGTACTAAGACCATATGCCAATGAGGAGTTCATCCACACATCAATTCGTTTGATATGTAAGTATCAGGCACGTAATAATAGGTCTACGAAGCCTAACAGCACATCACACAGACTCAGACACACGCCCTATATAGCATTACATTTCTTTAGAATGTGTCAGATCCCCACTGATGTACTATCATTTCCCCTTTTTCTCCAGGAAATCATTTTTGGTTTTTCTGATTTTTATAAATTTTTGAATTTACTGTTCCAAGGATAAGCTGGAGCATTTCAAATATGTGACTGCCCAGATATCGTTTGTTCACAGAAATCTGACGGCATTAATCTAAGGAAAGAAGATATAGCAGTCAGCAAAGAAATTTTCTAATTTTTATGAATTTTGAAATTTTTCAATGTTTTTGGATTTTCAAATTTTTCTGAAAAACAGTAAAAATTAAACTAAAAAATGATAAACTGAGGTGGTGATCAGTCTTGTTTTTCTTTAATACCATTAGCTTTCAAAAGATATTCAAATCTCGATTTATCAAAAGCTTTGGTAAAAAGGTCTGCGCGTTGGTAATCAGTGTGCATTTTGACCATGTCAATCAACTCTTTAGCATAACAATCACGAATAAAATGATATTTAATCCAGATATGTTTAGCCTTTGAGTGATTTACTAAGTCTTTTGTTAATGCGATTGCGGCTTCATTATCACAGTAAATAGGGGTTTTAAGAAATTGCAAACCGTAGTCCACCATCTGTTGTTGGATCCAAAGAATCTGTGAGCAGCAGCTCGATGCTGAAACGTATTCTGCTTCACATGTGGATAATGCAACTGCGGTCTATTTCTTGCATTGCCAAGTCACGAGCCTGCTCCCCATAAACTGGCATCTAGCCGTTGTGGATTTGCTGTCTTTGTCACAGCCGCCCAAATCTGCATCACTAAAAGCGATTAGGTCAAAATTATCATCGTTAGGGTACCATAGTCCTCTCGACGGACAACCCTTCAGATATCTAAGGATACGTTTGACAGCTGCAAGATGACTCTGTTTCGGCTTCGATTGATAACGTGCACAGAGACATGTGGCAAACATTATATCTGGTCTGGAGGCGGTAAGATACATCAGAGATCCGACGATTGCTCTGTATGTAAATGGACCAGTTAGCTCCCCCTTAGCGTCAACACCAATCCCGTGATTAGGTTGTATTGGGGTGTCCATCGGCTTCGAATCATCCATCTGGAATCAGCTCAAGACTTCAGAAACGTATTTTGTCTGGTGAATAAAGATCCCCATTGGTCTTTGTTCCACCTGCAAGCCTAGGAAAAACTGCATCTCTCCCATTGCACTCATCTTGAACTTTTCCTGCATAACACGTTCAAATTCTCTGCATAGAAGTTCGTTAGTAGACCCAAATATAATATCGTCAACATAAATCTGGACTAGAATCAAGTCATCGCCTGTTCGTCTGTAACACCCCTACCGATGGCGGAAACATCGAGGTGTCACGTAGTGACGATTGTTCAATAGCTCATGGACTAAAAGTGTAAATTTGGATACACTGATTAAATAGTTTATTACATTGAAATGAAATACAACGATACAATGATTCTAAAGCATCAAGTCTAACTAAAATACAATAAAGTCAAAGCTTAATTATAAATCCAAAAGCTTAAAAGAAGCGTCTCAAAATAACCTGAAACATGTCCGAAAATAGTATATGTCAATACAAAATGTATTGGTGAGCATACCCTGTTTGAATAAATATAGTAGGAAAAGTGTTTAGCAATTCATGTGCAGTACCATTTGCAATTATGTAATAAGTAATATCCGTTCAAAACCAAACCTAACAATAATGACTAACACATGACTAACCAACTGAATAATGAATTAACAAGACAATGACCAAGATTCTCTCAACAGAGTCTCAAGGGGGTATACCATAGTACTATTCATTGAAATGCTAGGCCGCCCAGCGGTTAATGATTTTGACAAATCATAGACACACCAATTAACATAAAGCAAACACACATGAGAATTGCATTTAGTAAAAAAAATAGAAACTTGATAATAAGTACACGAGTCACCCCAAAATAGTAAGACAGTAAAAAGGGGAAAGATATACTCACTGTTTGCGAAAGCGATTAAGATCCAACTTAAGCGGTAGTGAGCTAAGTAATGGGAATTCTAAAGAATCCAACCTATAATGTATGAGAGTACTAATAAGAAAATGTCTAAAAAGTCTAAGGTATCTAGGGTCTAAGGCATTAGGGTTTGCTAAGTCGATTTGGGGAATTAGAGTTTTTATGATAAGTCGCGTTAATGTAAAAGTTGTATATCACAAATAATATATGAAAGGTTGTAAATGTGGTTTAAATCATATAATTATTACCTATTGAATATTTAGATAAAAATATGTTTGAATAATTAAGACAAAATAATTTAGTTAATTACTTTAACTATATTAAAATAAATACAATAATCATAAATAAATAAATAATTTTGAGTTACACAATGATCCAACAAAAGATAATAAAGACATAAACCATAAGAGTATTTCTATTTATTAAGAAAAATATTTATAAAATAGATGTTTAAATTGTATAAATAAATAAATGTTTTATTATGTCTAATTAAACATAATAAGACTAATAATACAAGACACAATCCAAAAATACTATTTTCATAGAAAATGGTTACTTTTTGATGTAAAGTAATGAAAATAATTTTTCCATAATTTTTATAAACTTATTTATATTTAAAACTGATTTAATGAGATTAAATCATGTTTAAATGATTAAAAATAGAAAATTGATAAAATAAATATTTTCTGAACAAATAATTTTTATTTCTCATGATGGTGAAAAATAATTTCTCAAAAAGTTTGAGATTAAAATCATAAAAAATAAATTTTTAATGAATTAAATATGATTAAAACAAATTAAATCAATAAAAATATAAAAATTAAACATTTTCCAGAAAATAAAAGTGTGGAAATTTTCTTTATGGTGTCAAGAAGCTACACCTAAATTTTTATAATTTTTGGATAAAAATGAATTTATTATAATTATTATAAGTTTTGCATGTAATATAATGATTATATTATATTAAAACAACAAATTAAAGAAATGAAATCTGTTTAAAAAAAAAGAAAGGAAAAACTGGTGATGCATGGGTTCGAACCCAGGTAGACCCGCTGCAACAACCACACCCAAACCACTACACTATCCAAGCACTTGTTTAATTATGTGAAGCAGAATATTATTTATATTGTTAATCAAACTCATCTTCTTCTTCCCCAATCCTACAAGCAAGAACCCTAACCCTAACCAAATCAATTACCCCAAAATGTTACAGACAACAAGAAGAAATCATGGGGCTTTTAATCTAACAAGTAACCCGAATAGAGTGGCGCGAATATTAAGAACTCACCACGTTGTTTGGAGATGATTTCAAGGTGTTCGGTCGCGACGCAAGAAGCACCAAAACCGAGTGCTTATGAACGAGTTTAGGACCTCAGAAACTGGCTTGACGTCGAATAAAACTTGGTGAATGTTTTAGTAAGGTCTGTTTATATTGAAACCCGGATTTTGCAATCGTTTCAACTCCATTTATGTAGTTCGACGGTTAAACAAGAATAGCTCCTTAAAACCCGTTTATAGCATCATAAAACTAGTTAATAACCCATTAAAATTATGGGAAGATGAGGAGGGACAACGAAGAAACGTTTGGGAATTAAATGGAAGGATTAAATGGGTATAAAATGGGGGTTTTGTGCTTCGCCGGAAAACTCTCGCCGGCCGGAAACCCTTGGCCGGAAAAAACGTGAGGTAGAGGGAGGGAAAGAAAAAGAGTTTAAAACTTTGAAGGTTTGACAACTACAGTCCCTCATATTTAACCAAGTTAGTTATTTCATATTTTAGTTATTTTCTCCTTTATAAAAACTAACCAAGTTAGTTATCTTAACCCCAAATGTTTTTAAACTGTATGAAACTTTATAAAACTTGGAATTTTTATAAAATCCATTGCGTAGATGTTACAACATATGCATTTGCTTAAAACGTATACCCGATCCATAATAAATACAAACGATGACTTTTTTAATTCGTTAATTATTTTTCTTTTGAAAACGACGAAACTTACAGAGACTATAATGGACATATTTGAAGGGCTATTATTGTAAATTAGGTGAAAGACGCGGGTGACGGATGTCACAGTCTCCCCTACTTTAGAAAATTTCGTCTCGAAATTTCTTTCAAGTGGCGGCTACTATGAAACCGAAGGCGTTGTAAAAGCCAACTAGATTTTTAAAAGAGATTTCCATCATTTATGATTCAATAAAGTTTAAAGTAGTTGTCTAATACTAAAAGTAAAAAAATTTCAAAATCTTTTTACAGTTGACCCGAAACTAGAAAGTTAAGAGTTTAAATGAGAATGGTTTTGGGAATGTGTAACGGATGAGGGGAATAGGTATTCAAGAAGCAGTCTCCTCTACTTTAGAAAAGTTTCTGACTAAATATTGTTAGAGTATGCAGCAAGTATCCAATTAATCGAGGTTCGTGTTTTCTGTGTGCGTGGTCAAGAGGAAGACTCTAGGAAAGTGAACGGAAGCTCGTGTAAAAGACGTTCTTTTTGAAAATGCTAGCTATTAGTCAACGATCTAATGAAGAGGTAACTATAAAGTAATGGGTAGGTTCTTGGTCAAACTCCTAGTCCACTCCCGCAGTATCGTTTATGCTTATATATAGGGTGTACCGCAGCTGACCCACCACACTCCCGATACTTTGGATTTGTACTAATTGTCCACCAATAGCCTAAGTAGAATCACACACCACCCTCATGTACCTGTAAACCCATGATTGCGTTCCGGACCGTAATCATCGATTTACCTTACACTAGGGTGTTATGCTTTTCCATAACCCTAACAAGAAATAAATGTGTGCAACCAATATGTAATAGCCAATGTAATGAAATAATGTTTAATCATGACATGGTTAGAGGTCCTTCCCTTTCGGGTTTTCCCTTTAACCGTAACTTCTGTTCACATCGTTGGGCTCTAAACACCTATATTGATAAACTCCGAGATTTACACAGTTCCCCTCGGATTAAAGAAATACTCTAATCCGAGTCGTACGTAGGTACTGGCTTAGATCCCATACGAGTTATCAACTAGTATGTTCGTTGGCCATGACGATGAACAAAATAATGTAAAGTATAGCAGGGTTTTGCTCAAAACAGGAAAGAAAACATGCATACCAAATATGAGTTCTTGTAAGTATATAAGTATGGCATAAAATTTCGATTGAAAGGATAGTATAAGATAAATCGAGTAAATCACAAAATTTGCACAAAATGAAAGTAAACGAGTTCAACTCTTGCAAATAATCAGTGTGAAAATAATCACAAATAATGTATTAGAAATAAAGTGGTGCAAGAGTAAAATAATGACTTTTACGGCAAGTAAGAGTACGCAAAACAGACGTATAGTCTAGTAACATAAGGGTTTAAATTTAGTTAGTTTTACATATATACATTATATGATAAAAGACAATTAGTAACATTCTGATAAGGATATGTCCAATATTTTGTTAGACCAAAAGTTTTGCGACTGAAAGAGTGCGAGTGTAATAGGATAAATTTTCGTTTATCAAAAACTGTGATATAGTTGAAAGGATAGTAGTAATGCATGAAGATTAATTTTTAGAAATCGAAGTGTGTTTTAGATTCAAAACAGATTCATTTGAAAAAAAATTTCGTAAATACACATTTTCATGTGTTTAGGAGAAGTCAAGTTTGAAAAATGTTATAAGGCTTATTATTAGTTGAAAATTTCTCCCAAAAACATATATTGGATACGTCATATGAAAACAAAAGGTTTACATTTGACTTGTAAAATATGCAATACAAGTTTATAAAATGCAAAATGAAACCATTTCATGAAGTATGTGTAAATAGAATGTGTTTTAAAAGATCAAGATTTAAAATGACGTGAATGATAAGATTAACGTATGTAATAGATTACCAATATTTAAGAAAAATCATAATTTATCATTTGAGTCTTCAAATGATGAATAAAACATAAATTTTAATATCATAAAACATTGAGATTGCTTTGACTAACTAAAGTAATTGAAATGTTATTAGTGACTTGTGGGGGTGTACTTTAGCCTATAAGTGAATGCTCATCCCGAGAATTCCCAGGTCGGCATACGGGTCCCTCGTCTGATTGGGATTTTTGCGAAATGCCAGGCCTAGACAGAAAACTCAGGATACAGGCGCTCACCCTTCCAGATTGCACGTGCCCGATCACTAGTGAATTCCAAAACTTTAGCGAGACTAAAAGCGAGATGCGGAAATAGATCCTTGAGATGTGGATTTCACTCCTAACTCAAAGATGTATTTCAAAATTGAATACTATTGTGGAATGAAACCAATCACTAAGTTAAGGATATTACTCCCAGCTTAGTGGTTAAGTTTCTTTTTGAAGGTAATACTCTTTGAGGTATGGATGTCACTCCTATCTCAAAGATATATTCCTAAGATAAATAACATATAAAAGAGTGAAACTAATCACCAACGTATGGATACCACTCCTAACTTTGTGATATCGTTTCAATAGTGAAATACGAGTGTCTTCTTCGCCGAGAAATAATCATAACGAAAATATCTTGAAAGAAAATATAAGAAACGAGAGAAATATACACGAGAGGACTCGTGAAAGTAAACTTGGTTATAGTCTAGGCTAAAAGGCATTCTAATAACCAAATTCCCTATAAACCTGGCTCTGATACCAATCTGTAACACCCCAACCGATGGCGGAAACATCGAGGTGTCACGTAGTGACGATTGTTCAATAGCTCATGGACTAAAAGTGTAAATTTGGATACATTGATTAAATAGTTTATTACATTGAAATGAAATACAACGATACAATGATTCTAAAGCATCAAGTCTAACTAAAATATAATAAAGTCAAAGTTTAATTATAAATCCAAAAGCTTAAAAGAAGTGTCTCAAAATAACCTGAAACATGTACGAAAATAGTATATGTCAATACAAAAATATATTGGTGAGCATACCCTGTTTGAATAAATATAGTAGGAAAAGTGTTTAGCAATTCATGTGCGGTACCATTTGCAATTATGTAATAAGTAATATCCGTTCAAAACTAAACCTAACAGTAATGACTAACACATGACTAACCAACTGAATAATGAATTAACAAGACAATGACCAAGATTCTCTCAACAGAGTCTCAAGGGGGTATACCATAGTACTATTCATTGAAATGCTAGGCCGCCCAGCGGTTAATGATTTTGACAAATCATAGACACACCAATTAACATAAAGCAAACACACATGAGAATTGCATTTAGTAAAAAAAAATAGAAACTTGATAATAAGTACACGTGTCACCCCAAAATAGTAAGACAGTAAAAAGGGGAAAGATATACTCACTGTTTGCGAAAGCGATTAAGATCCAACTTAAGCGGTAGTGAGCTAAGTAATGGGAATTCCGAAGAATCCAACCTATAATGTATGAGAGTACTAATAAGGAAATGTCTAAAAAGTCTAAGGTATCTAGGGTCTAAGGCATTAGGGTTTGCTAAGTCGATTTGGGGAATTAGAGTTTTTATGATAAGTCGCGTTAATGTAAAAGTTGTATATCACAAATAATATATGAAAGGTTGTAAATGTGGTTTAAATCATATAATTATTACCTATTGAATATTTAGATAAAAATATGTTTGAATAATTAAGACAAAATAATTTAGTTAATTACTTTAACTATATTAAAATAAATACAATAATCATAAATAAATAAATAATTTTGAGTTACACAATGATCCAACAAAATATAATAAAGACATAAACCATAAGAGTATTTCTATTTATTAAGAAAAATATTTATAAAATAGATGTTTAAATTGTATAAATAAATAAATGTTTTATTATGTCTAATTAAACATAATAAGACTAATAATACAAGACACAATCCAAAAATACTATTTTCATAGAAAATGGTTACTTTCTGATGCAAAGTAATGAAAATAATTTTGCCATAATTTTTATAAACTTATTTATATTTAAAACTGATTTAATATATTATTCAAGGTCACTTGTTGATGTTATTGATAAAGACGTCTTTTGGCTAAAGAAAATAATACTTGCGTGGCTTGACTCAAAAGTTGACTCGTTTCGCAGATTGGATCGTATTATATGTACTTATTAATAAATATAAATATTTCTCTTTTTTTTTTGATGACGTAGGATTTGGAAGTTAGAATTAATTTCTAAAATCATAATTTTCGTCAACACATAGTTATAAACTTGGAAGGTCGATTTGTTTCTTATATTTTATTAAAAATTTGGGCAGAGTCTCCTCTGTTTTTGTAAGAAACCAGACAACGCAAGTCGTCTATTTTATCCCAAAACATCAATTGTCTAAACTAAACAACACGTAATTTGACTAAGCTTTTAGACACATAAATTGATTAACTCGTTAAAACTATAATGTAACAAAAGTTATATGCTTGACAAGTAACACTTATGTATACCTCGACCTTTGATCGTTCTAGTAACAATATATACATACTAACATATTTAGTCATCAATTTGCGACAAATTAATAAATCGACTATTGTTGGACTTGAATAAACGACTAGATAATGTGTTTGTATATGTAAAAGAAATACAGGAATGCGTATGCTCATAAACATAATATAGATTGACCATTTCTTTATCAAATGTCTCATTACTATTTAGGCGTTTTATTACAAGTACGTTCGGTTCGTTACGCGCATTAGTCATTTACTATAATAATAATACGATGAAATAATTAAGAGTTAGTTATACCGATACGCTCAGCCGGATCTTACCGCGACTCCAGGTCTGACCAGATCTGCCTGGGTCAACCAGATCTGAACAAGTCAAAAAGAATCGGACTCGAATCTTCATGTTCGACCCGCTACTAGAAGTTGTAAACCACCAAAGGCGAACCGAGTAGACCCGAACTGGACTCAAAACTGTCCCGAGTTAACCCGAAACCACCACCGTGTCCATAACCCGACCCCAACATCCGACGACCACCTATCGTCTGACACGACCACCCACTGGGCCACCACTTCTGCTCCGAGCCCCAATCAAACCATCAACCATACACTGACCACCTTTAACAAATTGTACCTGTCGTGAACCAAACCCAAACCACATCCAAGAACTGCAGCCGAGCACCACCGACAACCACCAACACAGCCGTCATTACCATCACCTCCAACCACCAGACCTGTTGAGGATGAACACCACCGAGCCTTGACCTTCATGTTGCCTCCCCTGCTTCTGTTTCGGGTCGGAAAACACCCGCCGCCGCCACCACCGAGGCATGGTGGTGGCTAGCCTGTTCTGTAGAGAGAGAGAGAGAGAGGGTGTTGGGTGGTTCGGTGGTGGTGATGATGAATGATGGTGATGAAGACGAAGCAATAAGCTTCGCTGTGTGTTTAATTGTTATCTCAACTACATCTAGATCAGGAGATGGAGAAGGGATGTTGAATTTGAGGGTCATGGTGGCAGATTGTTGTGGTTTGTGGTGGTTGTCGCTGCTTTTCAAAAGGAAAGGGAGAGGAAAAAGGGTTGGGGTGAAGAACTGATGATGATGATGAAGAAGAAGATAATCAATTGTGCTCTTTGTTTCAATTATAAATAACTATAGCAGGAATCAAGGGTTCATTATTTCGGGTCAACCCTAATTAAAGATTTCCAAAACTGAGTTTGGAAAGTCAATTATCTTGACTTTTGGTCAAGCCTGTATCGAAAATTTGAAACATGGAAGGGAAGAAGAGGGGTGGTTTGGGTACCGCGTATACGAGCCAGTTACTGACTCGGTCTCGCTTAAATTATATAACTTGATTAACCGTTAGAATAGTTATCTTTTTAAATTTATTTATAAAAATCGACTTAAAACGAGTGGTTAAACTATACATTTGTTATATATATTTATAGTCGTGTTTAAAATTTAAATGGATAGGTGCCATTAACTAATACACTATCACTTACAACGCATTATTGTTATTTTAATTAGCGAAATAATTTATTATAGCCATTCTCAAATAATAATTCATTCTCTCATTAACGATATATTATTGTTAACGAATTAAAAATTGTTTTATGAATAAAATATCGATATTATAATATTAGAGAAGAGCTGGGCGCTACACAACTGGTGCATAGATTTCATTGTAATCGATTCCCTCAACCTGATGAAATCCTTGTACAACCAAACGAGCTTTGTTCCTTACGATCACTCCTCTATCATCCTTTTTGCACTTAAAAACCCACTTCGTTCCAATCTTCTTTCTTCCCGGGGGCAAATCTGTCAGTGTCCAGATGCCAAGTTTCTGAAACTGCAACAACTCCTCTTGCATTGCTTCCACCCAAGCATCATCCAAAAGAGCATCCTTGTAAGTTCGCGGCTCCACCTGCGAAACATAGCAAGCAAAAGACCAGTCATTCTGAAAACCAGAATTTTGTATTTTGGCATATAAAGTAAGATTGCCAAGGTTTTCTGGTGAGTTCGCATTCCTCAATTGTCCTCTTGTCATCACACTGCTACCAGGATCACCAATAACCTACTCAATCGGGTGAATTCGATGTATCCGAGATTTCGGATAATCGGGTACTTGGACTCCCGTCTGAGTAGTGAAGTTCTCTGCTGAAACCAGATCATTACCCACATTCGATGTTGAAGCATCATTTGTAGTTGGGTTCACTGGTGGTGTCACTATAGCATGATCTAAGATAGCTTCGCTTGTAACATCATCATCGTCATCTTCTGATTCTGATGAATTCAACGTTTTGGAAGCTTCTTGAAATACCTCTTCTTCAACGACAGGAACATTGGTATCATTAGAAGCTGTTTGAGGATTCACGGTAATCGAACGCACTAACGGTGAAGTCACTGCATTTTCGACCTCGTAATATAAACGTAGTACAGCCTCTTCAACCAAGCTATCTAGGTTGAATGATTCAAAGAAATCTTTGTAATCAAACATCCAGTCTGGACCGCTTCCCTGTAAGTTCTGAGTGTACCGTTGCACTTCAACGTTAGCCCACTCCTTGACTTGACGAGTCCTTTTGTTGAATACCCGTTTGAGCGGGGTTGCATATCCAACAAAGTATCCTTCCTCAGCCTTCGGTGCGAACTTCTCAGATGGATTAAGCATAGTACAAGGGGCTCCAAACGGTTCTAGATACTCTAAATTCGGCTTTCGACGATTCAACAGCTCATAAGAAGTTTTGCCAAACATCTTCACCGTTAAAACGCGATTAAGAGTATAACAAGCTGCGTAAATTGCTTCGTTCCAGAACATTATTGGAAGATTTGAGTCCGCAAGCATTGTCCTCGCCGTTTCAATTAGAGTCCTGTTTTTACGTTCCGCGACACCGTTCTGTTGTGGGGTATACGGAGCACTATATTCATGATGAATACCTTTGTTTTCACAAAGATCGTCCATCTGTGCATTTTTAAACTCCGTCCCATTATCACTCTTGATCTTGAGACCATAGATATTTTCCAGACGAGTGAACAGAACTTTCAAATTGTCAAACGTGTCGCTCTTCCTGTGTAAGCACATCACCCATGAAAATCTTGAATAATCATCAGTCACCACAAGACAGTATAACTCCCCGGCATGACTCTTACGCTTGACCGGTCCAAACAGATCCATGTGCAAACGTTCAAGTGGCAGTTCAACGGAATTAACATTCTTTGGTCTGTGAGATTGTTTGTGCTGCTTACCCTTTTTACAACTCACACACTTGTCATTTAGGTGAAAATGTTTGACGTTCATGCCTGTGACAAGTTCGTTCTTCACCAATTGATTCATTTTTCTAAGGTAAATGTGTCCCATCCTCCTGTGCCACATAATGGATTCTTTTTCTGTAGCCTTTGAGAGGAAACACGTGACTTAGCCTTGGGTGCTCATTGCTTTTGACATATCGAGAATGTACAAGTTGTTCACTCTCGGCGCCTTTAGCATCACCCACTCTTTCGGTAATTCAAACCCCGGCTTGAGTATGTAGCAAGATTTGTCGTCAAAGTACACAGAAAATTGTTTGTCGCATATATGACTGACACTCAAAAGATTGTAAAATATCTGCTTCACATAAGAAATTCTCTCGAAGCTCACAATACAATTACTCACACTACCCTCCATGGTAATATAGCCTCCTTTGTTCCCGGCAAACGCTACATAGCCTCCATTGATGTTTCGAATATCGAACAGTAGCGAAAGATCCCCAGTCATATGGCCAGAAGCTCCACTGTCAACAATCCAAAGACTGCTAACAGGGCCAGCTGAAGCTCCCTGCACATATCAAGTAGAAAAGTTAGATTTTTCGGGGGACCCAAGCCTGTTTGGTATTGGGTCTTTAAACTGATTTTTTCATAGAGTTAGTTGTCTCACAAACATCTTGGGTTTTATCAACCTTTTTCTTTTCACACAAATCTTTTTCTTTCTCAGATTTCACATTTTGTGAAGTTGAAGCACCCTCGGAACCCTTTGATGACCAAGATTGTTCAGTCCATTTCAAAATCCGGATGTGAGATTTTGAGGTCTCAGCCGGTTTCTTTACTTCATCCTTGAATGATACCTTCTTGGTTACCTTTTCTGATTTAACAGAGACAGGTCCAACTGCTGGTTTGACATTAGGTTTAGCAGGAACCTCTTTGTTGTCAGCAGCTGCGTTCACCAATGGTTTCTTCAACGGTTTCTCAGTGGCTATCCGGTTGCGTCTATCATAAGTCATCGGACGATTTTCCCTCCTTTTGAAAAAGTTGTTTTGGTTATAAAAAGGTGCTGACTGAGGGAAAAACCATCTCTGTGGATAACTGTGATTATCAACCGGATAATCATATCTTTGCTTCATCTCCACCTCGTGCCTCTTGTGTCGTACATACGGCAGTTGGCAAGTAAATGCCCCCTTTCCCCGCACTTAAAACACGCACGGTACTCTTCATAGTTTTCCTTGATGTTCGACTTAGAATAACTAGCAATGGGATATTGGTCAACCATAAACTGTCTTCTTAAACTCTCAGGAGCGGGGTCCTTTGAGTAAGTCGGCTCAATAAAACTATTTGACTTGTCTGTTTGTTTAACAAATTGTGTGACATTGACCTTTGGGTCTTTAGAACTATCCGAATGAAGTTTCTTTAAAATAGCTGGAGGAATATTGTCACACCACGCCAATGGCGGAAACACGTGGCGCGACGCTCGAAAGCATATCAAAGTCAAGATTAACACAAACTATATTTAATTAGAAAAGATCATTATATTTAAGATGTCGGGATGGAGTACCTGGTTTCAAACATTACTTAAAACCACAAACATTAAGTTTTAAAGTGGGGTGTTTCCGTTTATGTCCCAACCCGATGGTAACAATAGATGAAACCCCCAACCAGTGTCCGACATCCCAAATTCCACCGTACTAGCCGCATATCTGTTCAGCACTTAGTTACCTGAAAGATATGTTTAAAAAGACGTCAATATATAAAATATTGGTGAGTTCACAGGTTTTAGTTTCGTAAATACGACATTTTTACATCCTGTGCAAATCCAGCACATTTTTACATCCTGTGCAAATCCAGCACATTTTGTGGCCTTTGTATGGAGTAGCTAGCTCCTACAAACTATGATGATAAGCAATCCCCTGAGTCCCATAACCAAACCAAGACTAATAAATATGCCCCGCTCCAAGTCGTTTCTCGGAACCCAACGACTTAAGATCAGAATATGTGCACCTCTTGTCTTTACCGGGTTGACGCTATCAACCAGAGGTGGGCCTCGTCAGGCACCAATAGTACTATCCAAATATTCCTTCAGTTTCATTTACCTGAATTAATGGTTACAGTAGCGAGGACCCAACCCCGAGTGGCGAACAAGAACTCAAGTACTCATCATGCCACTTATCACATTTTAACCTTTGAAAACCATTTCAACATGTGATAACTTTTGACAAACATATCTTTCCCCTAGTTAAAACAGTAAAATGGGGCCGTGAAACTCACCTTAATTTCCGTGCTTAGCTAGCAAATAAAACCCAAAGCTTTGACCGACTTCCTCGTGTCCTAATTACCAATAAAGGACACCTTAAAGTCTATCATATATAAGCCTAGCTTATTTTCCGGTTAAAAGATAGTTTATTCAACTATCTTGACTCGTGTGTACTAACCCGATTCTTTAAGTGTTTTAACTCGACGAACCGATCATGACTTATCATAATTCATGTGTTCACATACGACATAGTACCCAAGTCGCGCACCTGTTACTATTCGTGTGTACACCATGTTGGACTACTACCACGAAACGCTTAACTCATCCCGAGTCATAGCTCGTCTCGTAACTCGGATAATTGTAGTTGCCTTGTATTATTATTTTTGGGCAATATACTTTGAAGAAACATAAGTATAATTATTAAAATTGACTAATAACATTTGTTATTTCGCTTCCCAAAATCCGAGTGTTTTATGTGTTTCAAAACACTATTTTTCACTAAGTCTTTCCCGAGTAAGCCGAGCGTTTATGTATTTCCAATCCGTATAATTAACACTATTTGGTTACCAAAATCCTTCGAAAACTCCTCAATACTTGACACTCGGTAAAAACTACATTCTTGATTTGAAATATTGTCCGAGATTGACTGTTATTTTCAGAAATAATCTTTGTCAAAAACGTCGCGACTTTGAATAAAATCACCTTTGTTAAACACATGGAATGGAAGGTTATTTATAAAATGCACAACAATATCACCTTCGTTGCACTTCGGATTTTATAAAAATTTTGGCAGAGTTTCCTCTGTTTTTGTACAAACCAGACAACACAAGTTGCCTACAATTTTTCCCAAAATCAATTAGAAACACAAGACGACATTATAACTATCCGCCTTTCCAATCTACAAGACTGTACGTTTCGACGATTATATAAATTATTCTATTTATATAAATATATACGTATGGTCCAACAAGCTTGCGAGATTCATCAGGAGTCCCACTATCCCTTTCCTTTTGAAAAGCACTCGGATTAGAAAAGTTTGAGGACCAATCTACAGGATATGGTGTTCCACCAAATTTCCAAGCGTAAGAATTTCCAACCTTTATAAACTTTGTAGGCAATTGTACTAAAACTCTATCCCCAATTTACCAGTAAAAGATAAGTGGAAGTTTGTTTAAACTAAATTAATTCAAAAACATCAAACTAACATATGTAAGTGTAACACCCCAAAACCATTCGTTCGCCTAACTACGCCATTAGGCGTGATTAGCAAAATATTAACACAAGACTTAGAGAATATAATATGGGTTATATTCTAATATGGAAATACCCTAGTTAATAATATTATGTTTATAAAAAAAAAGAGGTGTTTGAAACTAGCTTATGAGTAAGTTTTTATACGAAAATGACAGTGGGATAACTTGATGTGTGCGCGTGAAAGGATCGATAAGCTACAAAGACAATCAAACAATTTAGTTTTGGGTGCGGAATCCCCAAAACCAGCACAAAATGATAACTAATCAGATAAACACACACAAATCATCATTTTCAAACGTTTTCATTAATAATCAAACTTGAATACACGTAGAAAAGTGATTACAATCAAGGATTAGACGCAAAACAAGTTTATAAAAAGTTACAGAGAGAATTCAGAAAGTGGCGGGAAATAAATGACTCAAAGTTAACTACAAAAACTGAGTTTGCCTATTTATAGACTGCACATTCGCCCACTTTGTTCATGCGAATGTGCAGGTTCGCCCATTGAGAACGGTCGAACCAAACTACATAATAAACAGTCTTCATTCGCCCGAAATTCTTCCTTCGCACCTTCTAAAACTCTCCTTCGCACCATCCAAAACCTTCCTTCGCACCTTCGACAGAAAACAAAAACATATGGTTTATCCAATCCAAAGCATTAGTCGCACATATGCACCTACAAACTCCCCCTCGACTATTGCTTGGATTGTAACCTTCTCTGTTCATCCATGTGCTTGTTCATTATTCTGATGTGTCGAATAATCTTTTGTTCTCTAGTCAGTACCGGTTCCTGAACTGTCTTCTTCTTTGATTTCTTCACAGGCACAACCTTCTCAACAGTCTTTCCCAACTTTTGCTCATAATCACATCCAGCGTTGATGTCATACGCAAAGCATAGAAATACCACACGTTGGTATTTTCCTGCTTGTTCAGCATCTTTTGCATCTGAGTAGATAGGATTATAGAATAACATAATGATATCCTCATGTGAGCAATTGATTAGCCACATAGGATCAAAAATAAGCACTTTCTTATAATCCTTCTCACCATCCTTTAACACAATCACGGCCTCTGCTCTCTTCCAATCATAGTACCACCAGATAAAGTCTTTAGCGAAATGCTGAGGAATATGCAACAATGGAATTTTCTTCAGCACTCGCGGTGGTTTATACTTCAAAGTAACCTTGGGCAACCCAGTTATCTCGTTAATCTCCTTCTTGTGTTCAATCCTCTTTGGATACTGAGGTCTAAACAGATTCCACTCGGTTCGACTTTCGCGAGTCATTTTCTCAGCAAAATAATCAATCTGGCTATTTGGCGCTCCCGTTAGACGGTGACGACAAATATCCCTGATTGCCCAGTAAGGAAGAGTCTTTAAGTGATGAAACTTCTCAAAGTATAGAATACCTTTCTCCCATTTCACTGCAAAACATCTAAGCTCTTTGACAAACTTCCAAGCCAAGGCACGGCCTTTGAACATACTGCTATGAAGTTTGTAGAAGCTTCCCTGAATATCAGCTTTAGGGCGGTTATTCTCCTTCTCCTTTAGCTTCCTCAACAACTCCTTCAAACTGTCTGTTTGTTCGAACCGAGGCTTCTCATGCCCTTCAAAGATTTGATCTTCAAACATCTTGCTCTTCTCTTTGGCTATTTTCTCAGCATGGTTTAACAATTCGTCTGAGAATGAAAATCCACATTCTTGATTTGTTCTGAAATATTGTGGATATTCATCGCTCGTAATATCTTCCATCTCGACTTCCTCGAATGCAGGAACATCACGATCATCTGAGTGATTTCCAGCTTCTTTCTCAGGAATCAGAGGAATAAAATTATCAGCAAGTAAATCTTCTAACGTCTTACCCACTTGCTTTGCTAAACCTTCCAAAATTTCTTTTGAAATAGCTGCAGACACTTCCCCATCTTCAAGATCAGGGTCATCATATTCCAATTCGAAGAGTTTATTATCAGATTCAAATATTTCAGGAAACCTGCTAGTCATGTCTATCGTCCAGACTCGATCAGTTAACATCTGACGATACTTAGTTTTATCTTCTTCAGACAATGACTTTAATTTTTCGTTCCAGAAAATATCATCATCATCTACATTCTCTCCAGGAGCTTTCGAACTTGATTCTCCACCCTTATCTGTTTCACGCTTTTCATATGAAAACTGTTCAGCGTCATCATTATCATCATCACTATCATCAGAAGCAGAGCCGCTTTCACCTGAACCATCACTCGAATCATCATCACCATCATTATCGTCTTTCTTCTTCTTCTTAGTATCATTTCCAGCATCTTCATCTAATTCATCATCTTCCTCTTCATCTGATGGTTCATAATCAACCTGTTGTTCATCTAACTCTTTGTCTTCCTCACCAGCTTGAAGTTGAGGAGCTCGACTGTACAAGTCTTGAATCAGACTATCCATCTTCCTGTTATTCTTCTTCAGTTCTTTGTTCTCCTCCTTCAAAGCCATTATTCTTCTTGTATTCCGTTGCTCATGCTTTAGCAACTTTTTGTTTTCCCTCTTCAACCTCTTAATGGTTTTCTTCATCAATGTATTATCATCCGCTGATGTGACTACCACCTCTAACATCTTTTTGTCAGTCGATTTTAACTGTTCAATCTCACTCTGCTGTTTGTTAATGATATTCATCATTTTAGTCAGTCGTTGATTAACAGCATCCATAACATCACTATCAACAGAAACCTTTTTCTTAACAGGTTGTTCAACAACTTCTTGCATTTTGCCTTTTCTCATTTTCTTCAATACATTATCCAATGCTTCATTCACATCATCCATTGGAATGCCTTTTGTTTGTGGTGTGCTTGAAGTTGTTGTGGTTTTCTGTTTCTTCTGTGCCTGCTCAGCAACCGGTGACTTTGAACTAGTAGCTGGTGGTAAATTCTTTCCAGCCATCAACATTTCTAGTTCTTTCTTTCTCTTCAAACTTGGTTTCTCCTGTTTCTTCTTTTTCTTTGCTTGAACAGGAGAACCAGTTTCAATCTCTTCAACATTCAAAACAAAATCATCCTCAACTGGACTCCTAACACCTTCATCTTCAGCACCAGTAGACACACCAGCCTCAGTGGCCTTGGGCATGGTAGTCTCTACAGTTTCTGCATCCGAATTCCATCTCTCGTCTTCTTGTGTCTCTTCAGAATCGACAGACACTTCATCTACTAAATGTAAACCCTTTTGAGCTTTACTCTTCTGTCTCCTTGGAGCAGACTTCTGTTTCTCCTTCTCAGGTTCAACAACCTTAATAGTCACCTCCTTCTTTTTCATCTTGCCACCCTTAGCTCCCACATTCACTATCTGTCTCTTTCGCTTTGCATCAGGATCAATATGATGTAAAGGATCATCAGTATCAGAATTGCTATCATCATGTCTCACTTTCCCTTTCCCTGGATCATCTTTTCCTGGATCCTCATAGTCTATATTCGCCAAATGACCAAATAAACGCCTAACTGGAGGACGTTCATCAGCAGATAAGCCTTTGTATGCTTTCATTCTGGCAAGTGTGTTCAACGTCATATGCTCTTGAACCACAATCTGTTTTGGATCCTTCTTCAAGTCTTTATACTTATTATCAAACACCATCTGTAGAAACCGAGGATATAATAAAAACTTTAGTGTCCTTGTTCCATTAACTGGCTCTAGTAGATGATTCATAAGCATCCCAGAAACATTGAACGGTTTGTTCAATATTAAAGCCACCATCATCGAGCTTATGCTTTTCCTCATTAAATCAAATCCACCCGCAGCCGATCCAAACACGTGAATTAAAACATGTGCCAAATATTTAAACTGAGGGCACAGTTTTCCCTTATGTAATGAACCATCAGTGATAGGTCCATTGTATTTCATCCTTAAGAAACACTTCCTTTGATCCATAAACTCCAATTCTTTCGGGTCATCCTTCTCATCATGAAGATTCAACGCCTCTCTAAGATCGTCTTCACATACGATAATTCTCTGACCTTGGACTTTGCTTATTAAACAAGATTGACACTTCCAGAAGTCCATCTTGGCGTTCTCCCAAAACTCTTGCATGATATCCCTGTAAATGACGGCAGGTGTAGCAATCGCGTCAAGTACTCGGCATCTCTTGAAGTAATCAATGATCTCGGTAAATTCAACGTGCTTCTTTACATCTCCCAAATACGCACAACAGTTGTGTGCATTCTCAAAGTCCAACTGTTTCGTCTTAGCTGGTTGGGAAGAAGATCCGGCTTGCTCTGTGGTTTTCTCCTGTTCAGACATGTTTAGAATCTGCAAAACAAATCAAAAACACAAGTTAGAAATCGTAAAATTTCAAAAATTGAAAATTTTGGTATAACTTCCTCATTCGCCCAATCGGGGGTGCGAATGAGTGTTTTAGATGGTTCGAATGTGACTAGTTGGTACGAATGTAAAATGTTAAACAAAAAGTTTTTCATTCGACCATTTATCTTCATTCGACCGTTCCAAAATGGCTCCTTCGCCCACTCGTAAACAGGCGAAAGTGAAACAACTTTTCAAAATTTCAATTCTGAATTTTAACCATTAAAAACATGATCATTTGATCAAAACAGATACTAAACACTCCGATTAAACTTTTACAACAATCAACAAACATTATTAATCATTCTTTGTATGTTTTCTGATCAAAACAAGGGTTCGAATGTGGGTTTGATCAAACACAACATTCTGATATGATTTAACCCTTGTTTGATGATGCTTCTCCCCCTAAAACACACAAAGAATGAACGGACACTATCAATTGTAATTAAAAACAAACATAGAACTGTGATTAGATCCTAGGATTCGAGACACAAAACTGACGATTAAACCCTCAATACTTGATGTTTACCTGTAAAAATAAGGGCAAAAGAATCAGTAGATCAAGATGAACACAATGGTAGAGTGTAAAGAAAACGAGCAACAAGGTGACACAGTATGAAAAATCTGAGAAAAAATATAATGAGGGTCGAATGTGCAGAGATGGTTATATAGGCAATCTCATTCGCCCATTTTGACCATACGAAGGAGAAACTTTTGTCTCCTTCGACCCTATTGAAAGGGTTCGAATGAGGCAAAAGGGTTCGAATGAAAAATTGATGAAGAACACTCTCCTTCGCCCGTCAATACATTCGAATGAGACTGTAAAATTCCACATTCGACCAATCGAATGGACGAATGTAAACTGGAATTTTTGAAAATTTTCCAAATTGCAAAAACGAATCCCGATTCAATTATTTCTCAACTTTTAAGCATCCAATCATCATATTTTCACATTATAAAGATCACAAAACTCAATTGGTGTACCAGGTTTTAGAAAATCGACATCAACCACCATCAGTTATCAAAAATAAGATGAAAAAGCAAAATCTTTTTGGATTTTCTAAAGTTTATGCTAAAACATACCTAAAATCTTTTTGAGTTTTGTAATTTTTGACAGTAAAGTAAAATGCGAAAATGTAAATGAAAAACTGTAAATATTTTTGTGATTCCGGAAAAGGGATCATATCAGTTTATGAGAAATCTGATCACACCGTTGATCTTTTTGAAATTATTATCATTAAAGACAATGTGTGATCTGTCAACTGCTGATATTGTGATCCACATAAACTCACATGCAGACTTTTATGCAGTGCTTTAAACTGATACTGATATTTATAGTATAAACGCAATTGTCTGTGGTTCCCACGCACACGACATACTCCCGTATCAAGAAGAAAATGCACAACGACTCATTGTAAAGCGTGATTATGCTTTTGTTGTCTGTAATTGTACAAGATATAATGCATAGAGGTATACAGGTCAGCAAATTAATGCAGCAAAGTAACATATGCACTATACCAGGTTGAGGACTGATATTAATCATGATTTGCATCAGTGATCAATACGATGTAATAGATAATCTTTGATCATCATATAACATGAAAAGTTCCTCAATTCGGTAACTTTAGGATTTGGCATATAGCTCTTTTATAAAGACACCCTGTCTGATCTAGGTCCGTAATGACTTACAGCAGAAGATCAGAGAGGCTATCCCCAGACAACTAATAACATAACGACCCTAAACCTCCGAGTTTTGTACAGATACCCTATCAAACGAAATTACGGTACTAAGACCATATGCCCATGAGGAGTTCATCCACACAACAAATCGTTTGATATGTATGTATCAGACACGCAGTAATAGGTCTACGAAGCCTATCAGCACATCGCACAGACTCAGACACACGCCCTATATAGCATTACATTATTTAGAATGTGTCAGATCCCCACTGATGTACTATCATTTCCCTTTATACTCCAGAAATCATTTTAGAATTTTCTGATTTTTATAAATTTTCGAATTTACTGTTCCCAAGGATAAGCTGGAGCATTTCAAATATGTGACTGCCCAGATATCGTTTGTTCACAGAAATCTGACGGCATTAATCTAAGGGAAGAAGATATAGCAGTCAGCAAAGAAATTTTTCTAATTTTTTTTTTATGGATTTTTAAATTTTTCAATGTTTTTGGATTTTCGAAATTTTTCTGAAAAGCTGTAAAAATTTAAACTAAAAAGTGATAGACTGAGATGGTGATCAGTCCTGTTTTTCTTTAATACCATTAGCTTTTAAAAGATAATCAAATCTGGATTTGTCAAAAGCTTTAGTAAAAAGATCTGCGCGTTGGTAATCAGTGTGGATTTTGACCATATCGATCAACTCTTTAGCATAACAATCACGGATAAAATGATATTTAATCCGAATATGTTTAGCCTTTGAGTGATTTACTAAGTCTTTTGTTAATGCGATTGCGGCCTCATTATCACAGTAAATAGGGGTTTTAAGAAATTGCAAACCGTAATCCACCATCTGCTGTTGGATCCAAAGAACCTGTGAGCAGCAGCTCGATGCTGAAACGTATTCTGCTTCACATGTGGATAGTGCAACTGCGGTTTGTTTCTTGCATTGCCAGGTCACGAGCCTGCTCCCCATAAACTGACATCCAGCCGTTGTGGATTTGCTGTCCTTGTCACAGCCGCCCCAATCTGCATCACTAAAAGCGATTAGGTCAAAATTATCATCATGAGGGTACCATAGTCCTTTTGATGGACAACCCTTCAGATATCTAAGGATACGCTTCACGGCTGCTAAATGACTTTGTTTCGGCTTCGATTGATAACGAGCACAAAGACATGTCGCGAACATTATATCAGGCCTAGACGCTGTTAGGTACATCAGAGATCCGATGATTGCTCTGAATGTAAATGGATCTGTCAGCTCCCCCTTAAGGTCAACTCTAATCCCGTGATTGGGTTGTATCGGGGTATCCATCGGCTTGGAATCGTCCATCTGGAACCGGCTCAAGACTTCAGAAACATATTTGGTTTGGTGAATAAAGATCCCCGTTGGTCTTTGCTCCACCTGCAAGCCGAGGAAAAACTGCATTTCCCCCATAGCGCTCATCTCGAACTTCTCCTGCATAACTTGTTCAAATTCCCTGCACAGAAGTTCGTTAGTAGACCCGAAAATAATGTCATCAACATAAATTTGTACTAGAAGCAAGTCATCTCCTGATCTTTTCGTGAACAGGGTGCAGTCAACCAATCCGCGTTTGAATCCTTTCGAGAGAAGATACGTGCTCAGCTCCTCATACCATTGCCTCGGAGCTTGGTGCAAACCATACAGTGCTTTGTTTAAAACATAAACCTTATCCCGGTGGATTGGGTCTTCAAAGCCCGGTGGTTGACCTACGTAAACTTCCTCTTTGACCACACCGTAAAGAAATGCGCTCTTTACATCCATCTGATACACCTTAAATTTCTTCCATGATGCAAACGCGAGGAACATTCTGATAGCTTCCAAGCGTGCAACCGGTGCATAGATTTCATTGTAGTCAATTCCTTCAACCTGATGAAAACCTTGAACCACCAAACGAGCTTTGTTTCGCACAATGACTCCTCTATCATCTTTCTTGCACTTAAACACCCATTTAGTGCCTATCTTCTTCCTTCCAGGAGGTAAATCAGTCAGGGTCCATACACCAAGTTTCTGGAATTGTAATAACTCTTCCTGCATTGCTTCCACCCAGGCGTCATCCAAAAGAGCATCCTTGTATGTCCGCGGCTCGACCTGCGAAACATAACAAGCAAATGACCAGTCATTTTGAAAACCAGATTTCTGAATTTTGGCATATAAAGCAAGATTGCCAATGTTTTCTGGTGCTTGAGCATTCTTCAGCTGTCCTCTTGTCATCACACTGCTACCAGGATCACCAATAACTTGTTCAAGCGGGTGTATCCGATGTATCCGAGATTCCGGATAATCAGGTACTTGTACTCCCGTCTGGGTTGTCAAATTCTCTGTAGAATCCAGATCATTACCCACATTCGATGTTGAAGCATCTGTAGTAGATGGGTTCACTGGTGGTATCGTCTTCGTATTCTGATTCGGATGAATTAAGCGATGTAGAAGCTTCTTGGAACACCTCTTCTTCCAATACAAGAGCAGTGGCATCATTAGAAGCTGCTTGGGGGTTTACTGTGATCGGACGCACTAACGGTGAAGTTACGGCGTTTTCGACCTCGTAGTATAATCGAAGTACAGCTTCTTCAACCAAGCTATCTAGATTGAATGATTCAAAGAAATCTTTGTAATCAAACATCCAATCTGGTCCTCCACCTTGTACATTTTGTGTATATCTTTGAACTTCGACATTAGCCCACTCCTCGACTTTTCTAGTTCTTTTATTGAATACCCGTTTTAATGGGGTTGCATATCCAACAAAATAACCTTCTTCAGCCTTTGGTGCAAACTTTTCCGAAGGATTCAACATTGTACATGGGGCACCAAATGGTTCTAGATACTCAAGATTCGGCTTGCGACGGTTCAACAGCTCATAAGAAGTCTTGCCAAACTTCTTCACTGTCAAAACACGGTTAAGAGTATAACATGCTGCGTAAATAGCTTCGTTCCAGAACATGACTGGAAGATTTGCATCCGCAAGCATAGTTCTCGCCGTCTCTATAAGAGTCCTGTTCTTTCTCTCTGCGACACCGTTCTGCTGGGGTGTGTATGGAGCACTATATTCATGATGAATTCCTTTGTTTGCACAAAGATCCTCCATCTGAGCATTTTTAAACTCCGTCCCATTGTCACTCCGGATTCTTTTGATTTTCAGACCATATAAATTCTCCAGACGTGTAAACAGAACCTTCAAGTTGTCAAAAGTGTCGCTTTTCTGATGCAAACACATTACCCATGAAAATCTAGAATAATCATCAGTCACCACAAGACAGTATAACTCTCCGGCATGACTTTTACGTCTGACTGGACCGAATAAATCCATATGCAAACGTTCTAGTGGCAGCTCAACAGAATTAACTTTCTTTGGTCTATGGGATTGTTTGTGTTGCTTGCCCTTCTTGCAACTGATACACTTGTCATTCAGATGGAAGTGTTTGACATTAACTCCCGTGACAAGTTCATTCTTCACAAGCTGATTCATCTTTCTCAAATGGATGTGTCCCATTCTCCTATGCCACATAATGGATTCTTTTTCTGTAGCTTTAGAGAGGAAACACGTGACTTGGCCATGGGTGGTCATTGCTTTAGACATGTCGAGAATATACAAGTTGTTAACTCTCGGTGCCTTCAGCATCACCCACTCTTTTGGTAACTCAAACCCAGGTTTCAAGATATAACAGGATTTGTCATCAAAATACACTGAAAATTGTTTATCACAAATCTGACTAACACTGAGCAAATTATAATCTATTTGTTTCACATAAGAAATCCGCTCAAATGTTACGACCCCATTGCTTACACTCCCCTCCATAGTGATGTAGCCTCCCTTATTTCCAGCAAAAGCCACATAACCTCCGTTAATATTTTTGATGTCAAAGAGTAGCGCGAGGTCCCCTGTCATGTGACCAGAAGCTCCACTGTCAACAATCCATAGACTGCTAACAGGGCCAGCTGGAGCTCCCTGCACATTTAAAGTAAATCAATTAGTTCTTTCGGGGGACCCAAGCCTGGTTGGTCTTGGGTCTTTGAACAGGTTGTTTCAAAGAGTCTTTTGAATCACAAACAACTTGAGTCACTTCAACCCCTTTCTCCTTACTAACAACTTTCTCTTTCTCATTCTTCTTGCTTTGTGAAGTAGAAGCTCCTTCAGATTCCTTAGATGACCAAGATTGCTCAGATCTTTTCAAGATCCGAATCTGAGATTTTGAAGTCTCAGTCGGTTTCTTTACTTCTTCCTTTAAAGCAACCTTCTTGGTTACCTTCTCTGATTTAACAGAGACAGGTCCAACTGATTGTGTACCATTAAGTTTAGAATTAACCTTTTTGGTATCAGCAGTTGAGTTCATCTGAGGTTTCTTACTAGATTTATCAGTGATCTTCCGGTTGTGCTTATCATACGTCATCGGCCGATTTTCCCCCTTATTGTAAAAATTGTTTTGATTATAAGAATGTTGTTGGGAAAAATGCCGCCTCTGTTGATAGCCATAATTGTCAACCGGATACCCATGATATTGCCTCATTTCCACCTCGTGCCTTTTGTGTCGTACGTATGGGCAGGCGGCAAGTAAATGTCCCCGTTCCCCACACTTATAACACGCACGGTATTCCTCGTAGTTTTCCTTGATCGGCGACTTGGAAAAACTAGCAATGGGATATCGATCGACCATGCATTGTTTCCTTAAACTCTCAGGAGCTGGATCCTTCGAGTAAGTCGGTTCAATAAAACTATTATCTTTGTGCACAGGCAAAACAAACTGTGTGACATTGACCTTTGCATCCTTTTCCGAATAAATTTTGTCTAAAATCTCTTGAGGAATGTCGTTGGTCCTTTCAGATTTTGGGAACCAAATCGTACTTTCCTGCCAGATCTTTTCGATTTTTGTGTAATTGACAAACTGAATCGGAAACTCATCATCAGACAAAATCTTATCGGAGCCTTGCATCCGATAGAAGATTTTGACAGGTTTATCACACACTTTATTGCTGACATTATTATTTTTCTCAGATTTTAAATCATTTTTCTTCTCAACCGGTTTTACAATATTTTTCTCAGTTTTAATTTCAACTTTCTTTTCAACCTTCTTAACCTTTTCCTTTTCAAAACTTTTACCAACAAATTTATCATTTTTCTTACTCTCATGTTTGCGATGAGCATTTGCCATTGGATGGATTATCTGAGACGGTGAGACTGGCTCAGTAGTGATTATATGATTTTCATCAGGGATATCACTATCACTTTCAACCGTCTCAGATGGTTCATCTTCTTCATCTGAATCATCTGTAGCGACCACACCCTCTGTATTTCCCAATACTGGTCTCACATCAGAATATGGATCCCCGACACTGGAAGTGTTAGGTTCATTTTCTGGTGTGGGATCAGGATGAATTAAAGTCTCCGGTGGTATTGCATGTAAAGTGTGATTCTCAAACAATACCGGAGATGGAACTGACTTATAGTTTGCACTATTTGTCTGGGAGGGTTCTTCAATGATATGATCAACTACGTATGCAATATGCTTGTAACTTTCTAGTTTCTTGTTAACTTTTTCCGCAAAGCACTTGATGGTTGCCATTTCTAATTTAGTGTTTTCCATTTCATTTATGTAATTATTAATGGCAAGTTGTTTAATAGATAATGTCTTTTTCAATTCTGACACATCCTTTTTATAACCATCAAGAACTTTGTTGAAATCTTTTAAGTCCTTTTGATAAATCTGACAGTTGATTTTTGCACTCTCAAGTTGAACCTTGAGAAGCTTATTTTCATCAGTCAGTTTTTCAAAATCAGCACACTTATCACATTTAACACAAGATTGAGTTTCAGAACTTACTGGTTTAGGAGGTTCTGTCATGGCCATTAGAGCAAAATGAGCTTCCTTTCCTGCAAAAAATTTGGAGTAGTCAATCTTGGTGCATGCATCATCCACCATACATGACTTGCGAGTCATCAGGAAGTCAGCTTCAGCTAGCAATTGGTCAATATCATCATCTAGTGAATTCACACTAGTCTCTGAGTCAGATTCGCTCTCCATATCCGAGTACGCTGAGTCATATTGATCTCCAACATCGGTGACAGAATCAAGAATCATTCCCGATCTCTTGTCATCACCTTCAACAATCACATCATCATTCACTTCTTCAATCTTCAACTCTGACACTTTTTCAATCACAACCTCTTCTTCAACTTCCTCATTCTCATCCAACTTCATCTGCTGTGCCACACATGCAACATTCCCAGCAGTGATTTCCTCTACCCCCAATTGCATACCAGTCCAGTCAAAACCTTCATCCTTTTGAATAACAAGTGCTTGGTTTTGAGTATCAGTTTGGTTTTGGTTTTGTGTGTTGGGTGTAGAAATAGGAACAATAGTTCGGTTTGGGTTTTGTTGAGGTTGATTTTGTGCTGTGGATTGTCTGGTATTGTTGTTTTGTTGACGGTTCTGGTAAGTGTTTTGATTTTGTGGTTGAAAGCTTGATATGTTTGGATTGTTGTAAGACACTTGATTCTGGTTTTGGTTTTGTCGGTTTTGGTATGAAGAATTGAAAGGATTTCGGTTACCTTGTTGTGCTGGTTGTGTGCACTCCCTTTTAAAATGTCCCTTTTCACCACAGTTAAAGCAAGTAACCTTTGCTTTGTTGAATCCGTATGTGGTATTGGGAGAGGTTGAGAGATCAGTCCTGCCAGTCTTCTGAATGAAATCAGTGGCTCTTCTCATAATGCTTGCAAAAGCCCACTGAATGTCCATCAACTCCATTTCCTCTTTATCGATTTGAGCATAGTCTTCATTGGTAAGATTATTGTTACCAATCTGACTTGCAACCAAACCGTTGTAAGAAGCAACCATGGCAGATACTAGAGCAACATGCTGTTGAGCAATTTCGACAGTCACATTGTTAAGGTTTGATGTCTCTAACACAATCGGATTTAGACTTGATTGTGCTTGAGTGATCTGCATCTGGTTCACTTGAGGAGGATATTGTTGTTGTTGCTGTTGACTTGATGTATAGCATGCGGCTTGTTGTAATGGTGAAAATGGTGGAATAAAGTTTTGTGTTTGATATGGTTGTTGTGGGTATGATGGTGTGTAAGATGAAGTTTGAGCAAGGTAGTTAATGGGTGCTTTTGTCGGTTCAACAATATTAGACACACATGCTATGTGAGGTGCAACAGTAGATGTGGTGCTTGAAGCAGAAAGAGAGTTAGATGTTCCACTCACATATAAATCAGGATTCTGTGGAATCTGAGCTCTCTTAGCTTTTCTCTTTTCCTCCATCTCTTTGTTTTCCAGCTTTTGGATAAACTCATTAATAGTCCTATACTGGTAAGCATCCTTCTCCTTCAACACTTCAATATGTTGATTCCAATAGGGTGGTAATGCATCAGCAAATTTATCAACTAATTCCGTCATTGGAATGCTGATTTCATAGCTCGACAATTCGGTGAGCAAATGGCAGTACCTTGGAACCAACTCTTTTAGAGTCTCATTACCCATATAACTGAAGTTTTCAAACTCCTTTCGAAGCTCCTCCATCCTAAGCTTCCTGGTCTTCTCATTTCCATCATGACGATTTCTCAGCACATCCCAAAGTTGTTTGGATGTAGTGCACGATCCAAACTGATGTAATAGATCAGTGTTGATCGCCTGAGATAGCTGAGAAAATGCTTTCTTTTCTATAGCAAACCTTTTCTTCTCGTCATCCGCCAAATTCTCCAAAGGGATTGGTTCTCCAGTATTCTCTATGATGGGAGCAACGTAACCCTTCACAATCATTTGCCATGCTTCTGCTCCTTCAAGTCCTTGTCCCTCAACGTGAATCTTAAACTTCGTCTTCCAAGTGTTATACTCCTTCATGTCCATTAACTTTGGTGGACGATTGCCGCTTCCAGAAGATAGATCATGAATAAGAGTAGAAATAGCGTTGGTCGTCTGGGAATGGACTGCTGCTGCGGCGACTCCCCAATAGTTATCAATTGGTTGTGGTACTGATTGAACAACTTGTTGTGGTGCCGAACTAGTCATAGCCATATAATTGATCGGCTGTGATGGTTGACTAGTCTTTTGTGCCGCTACTGTCCATGGATCTTGGACTTGTTGTTGTTGTGGTGCTTGAGTAGGTCTAGGGGTTGTTGGAAAGTTCCACATTGTATCCTGCAAACAATCAAACAAACAAACACGAAACAGTTAAAATTTTTCCAAAAACAGAAATCTCCTTCGTATGAACGGAGGTGCGAATGAGAAAAATCTTCTCTTTCGACCAAATAATCTGATGCGAATGTGGAAAACAAATATCAAATCTCCTTCGACCGCTTAAATCTTCCTTCGACCGTTCTACTAATCTCCTTCGACCGAACGATTATACGAATGAGACACAATAGTGCGAATGAAAAATATAAGCAATCAAAGTTCACTTTCGACCACTAAAATCACTCTTTCGACCACAAAAACACTCGTTCGACCTAATACACTCCCACTTTCGACCGAATTCTCTCGTTCGACCCCTGTGATTTCAAAAACGGTTATTCTTTGAAAATCAGTTATATTTGATCATGTTTATCAAAAATTGATGGAATTTGATGATCTTAATCAGGTTTTGAATCGGATGAAATTTGAAACAACTTTAATAAAATGAATTATCCAATTCAAACACGAAATCAAGGTGAAATCAATCAAAAACACATCATTTCAGTTTGTTCACTTAAAACAGAAAATTTTTGATCAAATTTGGGTCAAAATCAACTGAGAAACTATCAATTTGTTGTTGTTTGATTCAGAATGGCTCTGATACCACTTTGTGTGCGCGTGAAAGGATCGATAAGCTACAAAGACAATCAAACAATTTAGTTTTGGGTGCGGAATCCCCAAAACCAGCACAAAATGATAACTAATCAGATAAACACACACAAATCATCATTTTCAAACGTTTTCATTAATAATCAAACTTGAATACACGTAGAAAAGTGATTACAATCAAGGATTAGACGCAAAACAAGTTTATAAAAAGTTACAGAGAGAATTCAGAAAGTGGCGGGAAATAAATGACTCAAAGTTAACTACAAAAACTGAGTTTGCCTATTTATAGACTGCACATTCGCCCACTTTGTTCATGCGAATGTGCAGGTTCGCCCATTGAGAACGGTCGAACCAAACTACATAATAAACAGTCTTCATTCGCCCAAAATTCTTCCTTCGCACCTTCTAAAACTCTCCTTCGCACCATCCAAAACCTTCCTTCGCACCTTCGACAGAAAACAAAAACATATGGTTTATCCAATCCAAAGCATTAGTCGCACATATGCACCTACACTTGAGGGGCTATAGTTGCCATCTAGCCAAACAAGAAATATGTAAATGATAAATAAGTATAAACACACACACAAGTATTGATGTGAAATTTGTGGTTTGTTTAACCACAAGTATTGATGTGAAATGTGTTTAATCCTCAAATGATTAGAAAAGTTTCCAAAACAGTTTTAGAACAAAACCTAATAAAAAACACACGTTTTCAACCATAAAAACACACTAAGAATTTGAAAATATGGGTTTTTTTATGAAAACTCAAAGTTTCAAAGTTCAAACATGTTTTTGGATAAAAATCACAACTTTCATACAAAAACCAACCTGTTTGCACTCGTTTTTGTTATCGAAACGCTCGTAATAAGAGCCTCGGCTGTGATACCACTTGTAGGATC
This sequence comes from Ambrosia trifida, assembly GCA_028751855.1. Taxonomy (NCBI): domain Eukaryota; kingdom Viridiplantae; phylum Streptophyta; class Magnoliopsida; order Asterales; family Asteraceae; genus Ambrosia; species Ambrosia trifida. Next base: position 67,924,342 of record CM054130.1, read on the forward strand.
GACGAACGAGTCAACCGACAATCACGAGGTTTATATTCAGAGTGCGGAATCCTCTAAATATGTTCTAATAACAAAAACAACCAAGAAACAATGATATGCGAGTAATTAACACACACAAACGGGTCAAAAGATTAAAGATTTATCATTAAAACAGAGCTCGAGTGTTACAATGATCAAATCGGACTTCTCAGACCAGGGGAGGGTGTTCGGAGAGTGTGTGTGGCAAAAGCTAATGATTAGGGCAATGATTGTGCCTATTTATACCCCTTGTACACGTACAGCCCAGTACTAGCGATTAGGATTCCTATCCACCATGTCTTACACGAGATTAGGCCTCAATCGCATGAAATTATAGGCATTTGAATCCTAATCGCCTATACCAATAGGCAATTACATGCTAATCGCATGTACGAATATCCCTAATTGCCTGTATAGCCCAATCACCCCAAAAACGCTTATAAACTCCTCCAAACACCCCGAAACGCGTCCAAACAACATATATACTAGCCTAGGGACATCATCCACTAACAGTTACCAACCAAAATGTCGGGTTCCCTTCCAAACCATTGACAAAGATGTATCTACCACCCTAATGTAAATTAAATTGGCGATTGTGTGATCGTGAATTTACAGGTACAGTATTGTGGTGTGGAATTCTATCAGATTTTTAGGAAAAAAATTCCAGTTAGTTTCTAATGTATCAAAGGTGTGGTGGGTTAGCTGTGGTACACCTTATATATAAACACCAATGGTATGTCAGGGATGAGACTGGAGGTTCGATCAAGAATAAACCCTAGTCTATTGTCGGACATTATATCAAACCAGATATCATTTTCCTGTTATTTTGGACAAAACCATTGAATCCAATAGAATGTCGCAGTCCTTGCGAAGACGGTGCGCTCGATGAGAAAACAAAAAAAAAGAGATAAAATCATTCCATTTTTCCAGTGAAAGACTCTGGCCAAAGCCGAAAGATACCGTTTAGTTGACTGGCGTTGAGGTCATTCGAAAACCCATTTCTATGAACTCGCTCGTTGGAAACGAGAGCATCAAAACCATTTTGGTTCTATTTTGTGAACGATAAGTAGAACACTCGATATAAAGACTATTTCTTTACAAAAGCTCAAGTGATGGGCAACTTGGCAGGTGTGAAGATGGTTTTTCCTTACTCGTCAATCCGTATGCCTTTCATCCCTCTACAGTGCATCGGTTTTCACTGCTTGATAAGGAAATAAAATAGGATCATTCTCAAAACCAATCGATTGACCAAAATCTCGAGGAATTTAAAGGTCCCGTTTCCATGATTTCCATGTCTTAGCTATTTGCCTTTCCATTTAAACAATTGACAACAACCGAATGAACACAAAGGACACCCTTATAAGTGTGTGTTGTGTTATGATTTGTCCTTCGTTCCACTTTAGTTCAACGTGTACACCTCATGTTATAACTATAAGTTCGAACCACGATTAACGCTTGAGAGTTGGAGAACCTTAACCAATATGAGAACAATGAATGAACTTCAAGATGTAACCACGACCATAATTTCGCAGACGAAAATCTTTTAACGGGGAGGGGGGGGAAGGGGGAGAATGTAACAACCCGATTCAGACCCCAAAAATTTTTCGCATCTTCTTACTATTTTTATAATAAATAATTAACCAAATTGAATAATAAACAATACGTTTATATAAGAAATTAAAAACCGAAACATGATATATAAAATAATATTAGAATATACGCTTTGCTAGACCGAACTAATACGCGTAACGAACCCCGACCCGACCCGAACTAGGTGAGTCATGAAGGGAGGACACATGTCCTCCCCACCCCTTGACACCACCCAAGACCAACCCTTGTAAAACCCATCCCCTTTCTTCCCCTACACACCACAACCCTCACATTCTCCTCTCTCATAACACACACATTCTTACTTTCTATTAGAACACACACACACACCCGAACTATCTCTCACTTTTCTCACCACAATCACACTCTCTTTGTCTATCTTTTCTCACACACACACACACCTGATTGAAGAAGTAGAGAGAGAGAGAGAGAGAGAGAGAGAAGGATGCAGAATCGAAGAGAGAGAAGCAGCAACCAGAGGAGAGAAAGGGAGGGATGACAGCGGCGGCGACACCTCCATCACTTAGTATCATTGAACACAAGGTAAAACCCCTTTCTTTTAATAATATAATTGAGACGCTGGTGATCAGTAATGAGGGTTAATTGGTGGCTTATGGTGGAAGGTTATGGTTAAGGGTAGCGGTGATAGTGGTAGTCATGGATGTCGGGTACTCGATAGTGGATTATGATGGGTATTCGACAGTAGGTGTTAATTGATGGGTAATGGTGGTAACAGTGGAGGTGACGGATGACAAGAACAATGGCGGGTGGTCTTGGGTGCTAGTGGTGGTCCCGGGCAGCCGACGAGGTAGAGATTGGATTGTGGTGGATACGGTCAGGGAGACGGGTCAAGGGATAAGGTCAACAACAGAAGTTTACCGATCAACCAAGTCAACCGAATGGTCAAATGTGGACAACCGAGGCAGCCGTGAGTCAACACAACCATAGTTCGAAAGTGAGGTATAACCAGACCTACGAATTCGTTAGTTTTAAACAGTAATATTATATACATATTGCGTGCGGAACTTATCGAGCGTTATAACGAACCAAATTTAAAGATGAATGTATATACATGTTTGCATACCTATGAACTCGAACATTTGGACTTGACACTATGAACCTTAGCATTTGCGACTTGGGACTTGAACTTTGTAATAATTGAAATGAGTTAAGTTATAAAGTGAGACATGGGACATTGGAGACTTAAGCCTTGGACATGATTCTGACCATATCGTACTAAGCATAAACAACTGAACATAGCAATGGATATAAACCCGACATATTGGACATCGGAACTAAGAATCAAACTTGATTCAAAGCACCATACAAGTTATATAAACTTATATATATATATATACACACACATATATATATATATATGTTGGAATAAACGTTAGTGATAATATTAATCTTAGACTTAAAACGATGAAACTTAAGATCTACGATGAAACTAAGAAAGATCATTGAGACTAATAGAAATTTGGTATACATTGGACAACTAGAACTAGAGGACTCGAAACAAGAACATTAGAAACTCAATATATAAATACCATACGAGACATTGGACTATAATACCAAAGTCAGAAACAACAAAAGACTGTGGAATAATAATAGAAACCATACGCTCGAGCTCGTCCCCACACATAACCATTACGAATAAAACCAAACAACTAATGATGTGTGTTGACATAGGGCCAAACCAGGAGATTACCAGAAAGACATTCCAAGTATCTTGTTTTATACTTGTGTTATGCTACCAGGTGAATTTCGTGTACTTCCCCTCTTTTGAATTTTAAATTGTTTTGGGATCACGTATGGTTCGAGTGTTTTGTATATTATGGTGTTAGTTTTACAGAGCTTGATTATCTACTTGCTGGTGATGCATACTGAACCAGGCACTCATTTACTCCAGGTGAGCCGACTTAATATTTGGGTAGTACTACTTGGGGAATCCCCCACACACAATGGTCCGGCCTTACATGGAAAACCCCACTGAGACCGACGGGTCGTTGCGGCATATATTTTGCGATGGGGAACCTATGTGACAAGACATAGGTTGAGAACAATAAGAATAACGGGTATAGATTATGTTGATACGTCTAGGCATGGTTAATGTAACACCATAACCATGAGTTGAGTTTTGAGAACTCGTAAACTTGTTTTTGAAATGATAAAACTAAAACTTATCTTGATAAACTAATTTTGGGCGCCTATGTAACCAAACACACGAGCTCGCCAAGATAATTGTTGACAAAACCATTTTAAGCATGTGTTCAGGTTCCAACTCTGGAGATATGAAGAGCGTGTGATTGCAACTCGGAGTCACAACCGGTGGACGAACCAGAAGACGAACAAGAAACCACCTAAACCAGTATGATTGGAGACTAGATATACTTTAATGAAAATGTATTATGTAAACAAATATATATAAAATATATAAATAAAGATAGTTATTTTTATACTGCTTCCACTGTTGCTTACATTTACTTGAATGTTGTATCAATCTGTAATTCCGTCCAGGCCCTCCCGAGTCAGGCTGTGACTTTGTGTTCTAAAAGCATTGATTAACAAAACCCTATGATAATTTTTAGATATTAAGCACATTTAAGGGGTCTATTAATCGATTTTATTCGGTTAGGGATTGTTCTTAAAACCTTTGATTTAACCCATTAAATCGTATAGTTAAGGACTGAAAATTTGTCAATGTATTACCTAAATAGTCCTTAACAATAATTCAAAGTCTAAAATTCAAGGTGTTGAAGCAGTCTTTAAGGTCGTTTAGAGAGAACATTTGATGAAACTAGGTTGTTATGAAGAATGAAGAAGAAGTGTCTAAGTGTTGATAATTATATCAACCCATAGTCGTCCCTCCTTTACCCGACCATGACTCATAGTCATCCTCAATTCACACGATTATGACTTGTAGTCGTGTAAATTTCATACGATTATAAACTATACTTGTCCTTTGTCACACATGATTATAAGCCATACTCGTCCTTTGTCACACACGATCACGAAGCTAGTCGCCCCTGTTTAAGCACGACTACCATTCATAGTCGTGTGTCACACTAAATTACAAAAAATGCCCCTGAACTTTTCAAAATTACATATTTAGCCCTCGACTTGTTAAAACATGCAATTTTACTCAGTTTTAAGAAGATGTTTCCATTTCTGACTCAAAACTTTTCATTTTCCAACTTTTTCACCCCGAGACATGATAAATTAGGTTTTGACAAGACAATTTTCAAGTTTCATTTAGTTGGCTTTCTAGCTTTTTCTGAAAGATTAAGATTACAATTGATTAGAATTCGAGCATTGGTAATCAAAACAAAGATAGAGATAAAATCTTTCTGTGATTTTAATGATAATTTGCGGAAATCAAACTACTGGAAACAGATAGTGATTCACATGCATATTTTTGTGAGTTTCATCAGTTATGGAATCATATCAATTCACGGACTAAACTAGAAACCTCTTTTTTGTTCAGTTTATAGCTCAATTACCAATAAGCATCCTACAACAACTGCCAATATACTTGTCATCCTAAACTCAAAATCAAGTTTTATCGCTAGGCACTTTAGATACGTTAAGGTAATGATTAATACTGATTAAATGGTATTCCCCGCATACGCAACACATTCCCATATCAACGCATGCATAAAGCTTCCTTGTAACCGGTGAATAAGTTGTTGTCATCCGTATTTACTAGGAATGGACTCAGTGGTGATCAGGTATGCTTGAACAATGCAACAAAGAGACTATTAAGATCCAAACCAGCTGGGTTCAAGTCAGATATCGTTAAATGATTTATCAGTACCATGCTTTAGGCATATGATTTGTTACCTTATAGCAAATTCCCAATGATAATTAGGGTTTTTGGGATTTTGAATCTTTTTTCTCTTATAGGATTCCCAGATGTCCCCATATGAGAATTTATTCTTTTTTTTTCTTTTTCCATTGTTTGGACTTGATATAGAGGTGGCTCAGTTTGGCTGCGAACCCAACGTACGACACGTGTGCCACTCCTTTATTCTAAGAGACTTCCAGTTCACTTCATACCAACCTCTTAAAGATCAGAAACCTCAGATTTTCAATTCTTTAATAATTTTTAAAAGGTTCAAATAGCTCACTGATGAGTTCATATCATTTTCCTCTTTTCACCATAAAAAACTTGATTTTTGTTTTTCTCATTTTTTTATTTTTCAATGTTTTTTGATTTTTGAAATTTTTTTGATGATTTTGTATTTTTCTGACCCCCCCGGTAAAAATCTAAAAATTTACGAAAGTACAACATTTTTGCATTTTTCAAGTTTTTGAAGAAAGTTTTTTACGAAAACGACCACCGATGAAGAACTTAATCCTGCTTTTCTTTAATGCCATTTATAATTAATGAATACTCGAATCAAGGTTTGTCAGAAGATTTGGTGTATAAATCGGCACGTTGGTAAGTAGTGTGGATTTTCACAACATCAATCTGTTTCTTTTCATGGCAATCGCGTATGAAATGATACCAAACAAGTATGTGTTTCGCCTTATGTAGGATTGTTTTTTCACAAAGAAACAATAATAATCACACGAGTCAAGATGAATCACATACGAAATGATATAAACCGTAATCAAAACACGTTTGATTTCATTTTCAATAAGTTTTCATTAATAATAATCAACATTAAACATTTACAGACCAATATTAACGAAAACTAGACTCGTTAGAACTTTCCTAAAAACACACATAAACACCTGATGAGTCCCAAAGTTAACAAATTTAATGTGCATAATTTCACCTAGTTATCACCTAATTTTATGCATTTATCTTGGTATTATCACCGTTTGTTCTCTTTTGTTGATAATTGCAGGTATTGAAGGTGGAAAGTGAAAAGAAGCAAACACTAGCAAAAAAGACAAGGATTTGAAGACATTCAGAGAAGATCCAGATGAAGCACGGCCGCACTCATGCAAGTGCACGGCCGTGCACTTATCCCATGTCTAGCAGTCAACATTTCCAGGTCAATAGAAGGAAAAACTGAGGTTTTCAGATGTGCACGGGCGTGCTCCACCTTATGGCACGGCCGTAGTCTGCTGCAGTGTGTTCTCCCATGCTCAAACCGACAATGACTGACACAACGGTTACTCCCAACAGTGAGCACGGGCGTGTCATTATCACTGGCACGGGCGTGCCAAGCCTGGTACAGACAATACTGCATGAAAGGACTCTGCAACAGTTCGCGTTGTTGAGCATGGGCGTGCCAGAAGTTGTCGAGGGCGTGCAAGCGCTGTTTTCCCTATAAATAGAGGCCTTCACTCCACATTTTGGGCATCCCATTTCACCCGAGTTTTACTCACACTTCAGCCATCTCAAGGGTCTTGCAAGTCACCTTTGGAGCTTGGGATCACTCCATAAAGGCTTGGAGATTGAGAGTAGAGAGAGAGATCACTAAAACTCATCCAAACCACCCTCTTTAATCCATATCACACTCACCACCATGTATTCCTCATCCACCATTGATTGTATGATAGTTGTAGAGCCGATGTTGGGCTAGTTTACTTGAGTGTTGCTAGGGTGAAGACTTATTTTGGCCTGGATTTATATAGTTTTTATTAGTTAAGTGGTGTTGTGATCAGGTTAAATTCTTTTACTCAAAGTCTTGTTTGATTAACTAAATAACTAACTACTCTTTGATCTTGTGGGTGTCTTGATAGAAAATGGGAAGGACTCATGAGTGTACCCATGGTGTGTAAAAAACCATGCACTTGTGAACTTAAACCCATAAGTAGTGATTAGTCCATTTGTGGGTAGAAATACACACACTTTGAGACTTAATCCTCTGCTATCAAGATCTCGCTTAGGGTAGGTACGGTCTTTATATTCGGTCCTAGCGATAAGTCGAGTCTTAGTTGTGCGACTTAGCTTCATCGTCTCTGAGAAAGCTTTGGCGCATACTATGGTTTGATGAACCCGCGTTGAGAGAAAAAGGTCTTTAGTTTCACTCATCTTTATACTGCCGCATAGTTATCGATAGACCACTCAATTATTAAAATAGTTATTTGGGCCAAGTAAAGGATGCACATGTGCCGGTAGGTCACGACTCCTTTATGATATCAAGTGGCTTCTTGTTCGGTTATGCTCCGACCACCGAAAAGTTGTCCATAGAGGTTTTGAGTATTTAGATGCCATTATTGCAGCTTTAGGAGTTGGATCATTCGGGGTTGGATATACAAATTCTTGAGTTATCCATTTGTCATAGTTAAGAGGTGAGCTTACCATGTCGGGAGACCCTCATTTTCTAACAAGAACACAGCTCGTATTACGATAACAAACACCACTGGAGAATGTTGTAGCAACTCCAAGTTCAGTAAAAGTGCGCACATGTTTACACCACTTAATTAGGTAGTTACTATTAATCCATTCCAAAAATAAGTCGGATCCCGAAGCAACACTTTGTTTTGGTATTGATTTTTATTCTGATCACCGTTGCTTTCTTTCTTTATTTTATTATTTCTCTTTTTATTGCAGCATTTAGAGTTGAGTAGGGGAAGTCGTATCTTAGGGTTCGATACTCGGTACTTGCTATAGACTATACTACGCTCGATAGGTCCACTTGCCTATCGTGTGGGTTTAAAATAGTCAGCAGCTATCGTTTTACTTTTATAAATTTAAAACTTAGATAAGTGTTTTAATTAAAAAGTTTTGTTTAATTACGTTTTTTACCGAGTCTTGAGACTTCTTTCGAGAAAGTGTTGGTTTTAAAAAGGACGTTTAAAAAAGACCTAACTCACACGACATCAAAGTTTTTGGCGCCGTTGCCGGGGATACTACATATTCCAGAGAAAGATTCTAAGTTGCTTGTTACTAATTATTTTCCAGCTTGCCTTTGTTTTTTTTTAGATGGATCACATGGATGAAGATCGGTTCGTGACTGAGAACTTTTTCGACTATGAAGGGTTTTATGTTCAGCAGTTTTGTGCATATTGTGGTGGACCTTCGTTCTACCACAACTGTGAGGACTACTTGTCGTGGTATCTTCCAGAGTACAATAGCCACTATTCACCCCTATTTGAACCACCACCTTATAACCCTTCACCATTTCCTCAAAACCCCATTGAAGAATTTTACCACATCGATGGTTGCCGATTAAGCTCTCAGCCACCCTCAACACCTTGATCTCCACCACCACCATTTGATCCTATCCCACCATCACCTGATGCACTCGATAGAATGTATCACTTGGGTGACTCACCACCATATATTTTACCACAACCGTACCAATTCATTCCACCTTTACCTACACCTACACCTACACCTACACCCATTCCTAGCCCAATACCTTACATGCCATCTCCATTAGCCCAATACGAACCTATACGAGAACCTGAACCCAAACCAGAACCAAACCCTCCACTGATTGACTTGAAGAAGTTTGCAGAAAATCTTGAGGGACTCAAAAACTAGCTTAGGTATATTTATGCTATTGAAGATGCCGCTGATAAGGAAGAAATAAAAGCCGAGCAAAAGGAAGAAATTCGTGATTTACCAGTGGGAGCAGAGAAAGAAATTGAAGATGTTCTTGTTCCCACCATGGAAGAAAGACTGCACGCGTTCAATTCCTTGATGATGTAAGTGCAACTCAACATCCCTTATGCCGATTGTCAGCTCACACTCCCTGCTCACTTCAAATTTCTAAAGGATATCCTCTCCTAAAAGGATACTCATGAAGAAGGAGTCATCATACCCGTAACAAAGTCTGTTCAACCATTGTCCAAGGAAGATTACCCCCTAATTGAGTTCTGACCCCTTGCACCGTGGGAGAAAATATCTACACCAGAGCCATTGCCGATTTGCAAACAAATGTCAACATTCTTCCCGCCTCAATATTTCAAAAGTTCCCACAGCAAAATTTGAGACCCACAAAATGGAGCTTTACCTCACTGATCGTTTGGTGCGGTACCCCCAAGGAGTTGCTGAAGATGTTTTGATTGGTCTTGGTGATACTATTTTCCCGATGGATATCGTGGTGATAGATATTCCGGGGGATGAGAGTCCTATCATTTTGGGACGACCTTTCCTCATCACTGCATTAGCTTTAGTCGATGCAATGTCCGAGTATCCAAGACGATCTATCTGCCCCATCACAGACGTCGATCATATTATAGGGTATTATCTCTGTGATGTTTTGGGGGAGGGGGGGAGATGATTTTGAAGAACCCGCTTCCTTGATCGGTGAAAATGATCCTATGGTTTTTGAAAATTATCGCATTGAGCAAGTTTTTCCCGAAGAAGAGCCCAAAGAAACTCAACTCCCAGAAAGAAATCCTGAAGAAAAATCCAAAAATTGAAGAACCACCATCCTTGGAACTCAAAGAATTACCATCCCACCTGGAGTATGCTTTTCTAGAAGACGGATGCAAGCTTCTTGTTATCATAGCAGCCGATTTGTCACATGAAGAAAAAGAAAAGTTGATGGAAGTTTTGAAGCAGCACAAGAAAGCAATTGCCTAGAAGCTGATAGATATTAAAGGTATTAGCGCTTCTCTTTGCACACACAAGATCCTCATGGAAGATGATTACCGCCCTTGTGTGCACAGGCAACGAAGAGTTAATCCTACGATGCAAGAGGTCGTAAAAGAAGAAGTAATTAAGCTGCTTGATGTCGGCTTGATCTATCCTATTTCTGACTCACCTTGGGTGAGCCCGGTCCAACTGGTTCCAAAAAAGGGTGGTATGACGGTCGTGACTAATGCGCAAAATGAACTTATTCCCACATGGGTTGGCGGGTTTGTATTCATTATCGGAAGCTCAATGATGCAACAAGGAAGGATCATTTTCCCCTACCGTTCATTGACCAAATGTTGGAAAGGTTGGCCGGGTATCAATATTATTGTTTTCTCGATGGTTTTTCTGGGTACTTTTAGATCCCAATTGACCCCGAAAACCATGAGAAAACCACTTTTACTTATCCATATGGCACGTTCACTTACAGAAGAATGCCATTTGGGCTATGCAATGCCCACGCTACTTTCCAGCGCTGCATGGTAGCTATTTTTCATGACATGATCAAAGACTTTATGGAAGTATTTATGGATGACTTCTCAGTTTTTGGGAGTTCGTTCGATCATTTTTTGGGCAATCTTAAGAAAATGTTGGCAAGGTGTGAAGAAGTGAATCTGGCACTTAATCGGGAAAAGTGCCACTTTATGGTAAAAGAAAGAACTGTTTTGGGGCACAAAATTTCAGACAAAGGGATCGAGCTTGATAAGGCCAAAGTTGAAGCAATCTCATTGCTTCCCCCTCCTACAGGATTTCTCACAGATTTGAAGCAATCTCGGCTGCAACGTCTAAGTGTGAGGTGATATGATGAGTCCCAAAATAAACAAATTTTATGTGCATATTTTCACCTAATTATCACCTTATTTTATGCATTTATCTTGGCATTTTCACGGTATGTTCTCTTTTGTTGATAATTGCAGGTATTGAAAGTGGAAAGTGAAAAGAAAGGAAAACCGACGAAAAAGACAAGGATTTGAAGACTTTCAGAGAAGATCCAGATGAAGCACAGCCGCGCTCATGCCAGTGCACGGTCGTGCACTTATCCCAGGTCTACCAGTCAACATTTCTAGTCAACAGAAGGCAAAACTGAGGTTTTCAAATGTGCACGGGCGTGCTCCGCCTTATGGCACAGCCGTGGTCTGCTGCAGCGTGTTCTCCAAGCTCAAACCGACAAAGACTGACAAAACGGTTATTCCCAATAGTGAGCACGGACGTGCCATGTTCACTGGAATGGCGTGCCAAGCCTGGTACAGACAATACTGCATGAAAGGACTCTGCAACAGTACGCGTTGTCGAGCATGGGCTTGCCAGAAGTTGTCGAGGGCGTGCAAGGGCTGTCTTGCCTATAAATTGAGGACTTCACTCCACATTTTGGGCATCCCATTTCACTCGAGTTTTACTCACACTTCAGCCATCTCAGGGGTCTTGCAAGTCACCTTTGGAGCTTAGGATCACTCCATAAAGGCTAGGAGATTGAGAGTAGAGAGAGATCACTTAAACTCATCCAAACCACCCTTTTTAATCCCTATCACACTCACCACCATGTATTTCTCATCCACTATTGATTGTCTGATAGTTGTAGAGCCGATGTTGGTGTAACACCCCAACCGATGGCGGAAACATCGGGGTGCCACGTATTGATGATTGTTTTCAGTAGCACATGGTATAATATAAATTTTAAATAATTTATTCAAACATAATATCCAAAATGTGAAATAATGTCTAAGAATTCAAATACATAACATCAAATAATAACTTCAAAAACTTCAAATAAACTTCAAGATAAATCCTCATGCTAACTCAAGCCTCAGCTTCATTGTTACCTGAAACATGTTAATTTTGAAAGTATTTTGGGTCAACATAAGTTGGTGAGAATTACATAGGTTTTTGATGATAAATGAATAAAATGTTGTGCAATTCATGTGTCATGTTAATCTAGCCCATATGTGAGAACATATTAGAAATAAATCGAGTGCATAATCAACCCTGTTGACTGTTATAAAATGATACATACCATACACTTATGGTCCCAATGAATATGTTATGCGATAACAAACACCCACGTAACCTTTGTAGGAGGCACGTATCCGGGTGGGATTGTCAGTCCAATAGATCTATCAATGTATACCGTCGGCTGATCAATGTTAATGATTATGCTAGAATGGTGCTTACTCTAATCATGCTCAAGACAATATGCAACATAGAAAACACATAGACACATTGATGATTGAATTGCAATGAAAATGTTACAACATGTTTCACCCCAAAAATGGTGATAAAAGGGGCTATGTAAACTCACCTTAGCAAATGTTAACTTGTAGTAAAGGTGTGATAATTGTGTTGCCCAAAAAGATTCCAAATATTACCCTATAATGAGGTAATATATAATAAGTCTAAGTCTAATTAACTAATATGTGTACCCTAGGGTTTCGATTTGGGGATAATCATTTGTTGAAATTTAAATTAAAATGCTTAATTAATAAAGGAAAATTGGATAATTAATGAAAGATAGTCTTTTTATAAAATTTGAATTTTGAGTGAGCACATTAAAGTGTTTGAAGCAATAAAATAATTTTTATAAAATTATTTCATTTAAAATAGATTTTTAAATCTATTTATTTATAAATAGCCAATTATTAACTTTAATATTCAAAAATACTAAAATTAAAGAATTTCTATTTTAAAAATCATATTTCTGTTCTAAATGATTAAAAATAATTTGTGTAAAATTTTGGTGCAAAAATGATGAAAATTGGATTTATTATGAATTAAATATGATTAAATCTGACAAAAATTGATTAAAAATATTAAATAAATGATTTTACTGAATTAAAAATTATTTCAGTAAAGTTTAACTTTATAAAAAGTTAGGATAATTTTTGGGAAATTTAATAATACTGTTAAGATATATAAATGGATTTTTATAAATAAAATAGTATAAAAATGATTTAATTATTATAAATATTAAATAAATGATTTTCTGAAAAATAAAAATTGTAATTAAAACTTCTATATCAGATTAAACAATAATAATTTTTTTTAGAATTTATAAAATAGTCTTGGTATTTTAAAAAAATTTATATGATTAATAGGATTTAATATATATATATGTAATTATTGTTTGTTTGAAAAAAAAAGAAAAGAAAAGAAAAGATCAAAAACCGGTCAGAGCCGGGACTCGAACCCGGGTGACCATTGTGGAAGACCAGAGTCACAACCACTTGGCCTAGGCCGGTGGTTGTGAGATCTTCAGTTTAAAAACAAATAAATACGTTATGCCTGATTCAGTTTATCCCCAATTATTAAACGACGAACCCTAGAATTTTAAATTGGATGATTCAGGCAACTATAGCCCGATTAATGTTAGGTCTATTGTTGTCTGAACGCCGATGAACAAATCCCACAAAACTAATCGTACTCACAGTGTGGTATTGATGTTGATAGTCGGGTCAAAGAGAAAGTCAACCACGAGCAAAATAATCAATATCAGAGTGAATTAGAGTGAAATAGAGATTGAGAGAGAGTTGTGAGCGATTTGCCAAGACTCGCAGACCATCTATTTATACTAGAGGATTAGGGTTAGGGTTAATTAGAAGGTTTGACTTTCAATTGAATGTATACGCGTCCAATTGAATAAAAAGTCAATGATTGACGTGTAATAGACGTGGATTCGTGTTGTACAAGGCCGGTTAATGCACGAATTTGCCAAAAATAGTTCAATTACGCGTTTAATTGTTGGATTGATCACCAAGGAATCCCACAGTTGACTTTCCTTGTCAACTGTGAGGATTCAATCCGCGTATAAAATTATAATGAGTCTGGGTTATATCAACAAAGTAGGCTAGCCCAGCTGGTTGTGCTCGTGAGTTTGGTTAACCCGGCCTTTGGCGCGGGTTCGAATCCCGGCCAAGGCTTTTATTTTTTTGAGATAATTATACAATCACACACTTATATATAATATTATATATAGTATTAGGGTTTCATAATCGCGACAAAAATAATAAATGCGACGTATAAAATGAAACTTGACGTTTTATTAATGTCATGCGTAACGTACAAGTATTAATTGCGTAATGTTACAGTCTCCCCTACTTTTAGGAACTTCGTCCCGAAGTTGGAGTTGGAGAGTCTGGTGGAAAAAGATGCGGATACTTCGACTTCATCTGGTCTTTACGTTCCCAAGTGAACTCTGGGCCTTGTTTAGATTCCCAACGAACCTTAACGATCGGAATACGACTGCGCTTGAGTTTCTTGACTCCAGTGTCAACAATCTCGACGGGTTTCTCGATAATGTGCATGCTTTCATCGATTTGCACATCCTCAAGAGGAACATGAAGGTTCTCATCTGCTAAGCATTTCTTGAGGTTCGAAACATGGAAGGTCGGATGAACATTGCTTAGCTCAGGTGGAAGATCAAGCTTGTAAGCCACTTTTCCAACTCTGTCAAGAATTTTGAAGGGGCCTACGTATCGAGGAGCTAGCTTTCCCTTTCTACCGAAACGAATAACTCCTTTCCAAGGGGATACCTTAAGTAGCACAAGGTCCCCAACTTGAAATTCCAAGGGTTTACGACGTTTATCAGCATAACTCTTTTGGCGACTTCTAGCCTTGAGAAGATTATCCTGAATAAGCTGGATTTTGTCTGTGGTTTCCTGGATTAGTTCGGGTCCAGTAATACGAGCTTCACCAACCTCGGTCCAACAGACAGGTGAACGACATTTCCGACCATAGAGTGCCTCAAAAGGAGCCATGTTTATGCTGGCGTGATAACTGTTGTTGTATGAAAACTCAACCAAAGGAAGATGAGAATCCCATGCGCCACCAAAATCGATGACACACACCCTGAGCATGTCCTCAAGTGTCTGGATGGTTCGTTCAGTCTGACCATCCGTTTGAGGGTGATAAGCAGTGCTCAGGTTCAACTTGGTACCCAAAGCATCTTGTAGAGATCCCCAAAAGTGAGAGGTGAAACGACCATCGCGATCAGAAATAATGTCCAAAGGTATACCGTGACGACATACGATTTCACTTACGTACATCTTTGCCAACCTTTCCACAGAATACTTCTCACGAATAGGTAGAAAGTGAGCGGACTTGGTCAAACGATCGACGATTACCCAAATACTGTCAAAACCTTTGGGTGTGCGAGGGAGTTTGGTGATGAAATCCATAGCTATGCTCTCCCATTTCCAGACAGGAATCTCTGGTTGTTCGAGCATACCAGATGGTCGTTGATGTTCAGCTTTAACCTTGGAACAAGTGAGGCATTTTGCAACGAAAAGAGCAATGTCTTTCTTCATACCAGGCCACCAATAAGAATAACGAAGATCTTGATACATCTTGTCAGCTCCAGGATGAATAGAATAACGAGACTTATGAGCCTCGTTCATGAGAAAAGTACGAAGATCATCACGGTCGGGAATCCACAGTCGGTTAAGGAAATAAAGGAGACCATCGGGTTTGGTTTCAAGTTGAGTCTCAGCACCACAAGACATTTCATCGTACATGTTACCTTGGGTGACTGAGGTGTGTTGAGCCTGGAGAATGCGATCTTGAAGATCGGTACGAACTCTAGCACATTGGAGTTTGACACGCTCTTTACGACTAAGTGCGTCAGCCACAACATTTGCCTTGCCAGGATGGTAGCGAATTTCGCAATCGTAGTCGTTAAGTAATTCAACCCAACGTCGTTGCCTCATGTTAAGATTCTTTTGATCGAAGACATGTTGGAGACTTTTGTGGTCCGTGAACACCACACATTTGGTCCCATAAAGATAATGTCTCCAAATCTTGAGTGCAAAGACAACAGCGCCCAATTCAAGATCATGGGTGGTATAATTTTTCTCGTGAGTCTTGAGTTGTCGAGACGCATAAGCAATAACCTTTCCTCGTTGCATGAGAACACAACCAAGACCTTGGTTTGATGCATCACAGTAGACCACGAAATCATCATTACCATCAGGTAGAGATAAGACAGGAGCTTCACAGAGTTTCAGCTTAAGAGTTTCAAATGCTTCTTCTTGCTTAGGTCCCCACTCATAGGGTTTACCCTTGTGAGTTAAGGTAGTGAGAGGAACAGCGATCTTGGAGAAATTGGCGATGAATCGACGATAATAACCAGCCAACCCAAGAAAAGAACGGACTTCTGTTGGAGTGGTAGGAACACTCCAATTCTTCACAGCTTCGATTTTTGCAGGATCAACATGAATTCCATTCATATCAATGACATGTCCCAAAAATTGAACTTCCTTAAGCCAAAATTCACATTTTGAGAACTTGGCGTACAGTTGTTCTTTCTTTAGGAGACTCAAGATAGAGTGAAGATGTTGCTCGTGATCGGATTTTGATTTAGAGTAAATCAAAATATCATCGATGAAAACGATCACGAATTTGTCGAGATAGGGTCTACAAACCCGATTCATCAAATCCATAAATACTGCGGGAGCATTGGTCAACCCAAAAGGCATAACCATGAATTCATAGTGACCGTAGCGAGTGCGAAAAGCCGTCTTGGGAATATCTTCATCGTGGACTCTAAGCTGATGATAACCAGAACGGAGATCAATCTTCGAGAAGTGGGTTGCTCCTTGAAGTTGATCGAAGAGATCGTCAATCCTAGGAAGCGGATAACGATTCTTGATGGTGAGTTTGTTGAGTTCACGGTAGTCAATACACATCCGAAGAGAACCATCCTTCTTTTTAACGAACAAGACAGGGGCTCCCCATGGAGAAGAACTAGGGCGAATGAACCCTTTATCAGAAAGTTCCTGTAATTGACTAGCAAGTTCTTGCATCTCAGAGGGTGCAAGACGATAAGGAGCTTTAGGAATAGGATTAGCACCAGGAACAAGATCAATACGAAACTCCACTTGTCGAGCAGGAGGCAAACCAGGTAAATCCTCTGGAAAGACTTCAGGATAGTCTCGAATAATAGGAATGTCTTGGATACTTTTGCCTTTGTCCTTCTTCTCTATCACGTTAGCTAAGAAGGCTGTATACCCTTTTCGTAAGTACTTTTGGGCAGTAGTACAAGACATAAGCTTAAGCTCACCACAGGGTTTCTCACCATAGATCTTCAAAATCTCACCAGATTCGAGAGGAATGCGTATGACTTTCTCGAAGCACAGAATTTCAGCACGATGAGTTGACAACCAGTCCATGCCTACTATAACATCAAAACTACCAAGATGCATGGGGATGAGATCGATAGGGAAGGTATGATCATCGAGATTCAACAAGCAGTTACGTATAATAGAACCGATCGAAATAGACTTCCCGTTAGCTACCTCTACCACGAAAGGGTCTTCTAGATTAGTGTGGGGTAAGTTAAGTAAAGGTTCAAACTTCAGTGACACGAATGACTTATCAGCTCCTGAATCAAATAATATGGATGCATAGTGATTATTAATGAGAAACGTACCATTCACCACTTCGTTGTTGTCACGGGCCTGATTAGCGTTGAGATTGTAGGCGCGACCTCGAGCACCTTGGTTCTGGTTGCGGTTCTGGTTTTGGTTTTGGTTTTGGTTTTGGTTTTGGTTCTGATTTTGGTTTTGATTACGGTTACGGTTAGGGCAGTTGTTGATGTAGTGATTAGGGTTACCACACTCGTAGCATTGACCACGAGTAGGCCTGTTGTTTTGTTGGTTGGGAGCTGGGTTGTTGTTGTCTTGGGCAGCAGGAGATCGACAGACGTTCACCAAGTGACCATATCTTTGACACTTAGTACAAAATCGACATGGCACCTGTGTGGGATGGTGGTACTTGCAAGTGTTGCACAAAGGGTGAGGTCCGGTGTATGGTTTCTTGGCTGGGTTTTGGGCAGCAGGTGGAGTAGCAGCAACCATATAGTTTCTAGCCTTGCGCTTCTTGTTGCTTGAGGTCTCAGGCTTGACTTCAATTGCAGGCTGTGGAGTATCTTTGGCAACAGTCTTCTTGGTGCCCTTGCGAACCAGAGTACCGTTCTTCACATGATTATCAGTAAGAGTGGCCGCTAGACGTTTGGCCTCTTCCAGAGTTGCAGGATTTCTACCCCAAACAGTGTCCTTGATTTGCATGGGCAGACCACCGATGTACTTCTCGATGGCTACCGGCAGAGGAGTAACCTTGTGTGGCAACAATAAGCTAAGCTCATGAAAGCGGGTGTTGTAGGCAAGATTTTCCCCACTATCTTGAGCCAAGGTGTGGAACTCATCCTCAAGCTTTTTAACTTCATTGCGAGGACAGAACTCCTCCTTCATGATCTCTTTGACCTGGTCCCATGTCATAGCAAGAGCAACCTCGGCCCCACGAGTACGCTTTTCTTCATTCCACCAAGTGAGTGCTCGTTTATGGAGAACACTCATGGCGTAACGAACCTTGAAATTGTTGGGGCACTCACTGTTGATGAAGGTATTTTCAATACCCTCAAACCATTGGAGAAGTCCAGTAGCTCCTTCTTCACCGCTGAACTTTGGAGGGTTACAAGAGTTGAAATGTTTAAGGGTGCAAGCTTGGGGTCCATTACCATTGCCATTGCCATTCCCATTCCCATTGTTGTGACCATTCCCGTTGCCGTTCAATTGGATGACCTGAGCAAGTAAATTGGGAACCAGAGTTGCGATTTGCTGCGCCATTTGTTGAGAAATGATCGCAGCCAGTTGAGCATCGACCCCATTGTTGTTGTGACCAGGACCTTGGTCATGGTTGTGGTTATGGTTATCACCACCTTCTTCGTGGTTCTCACCATTGTTGTTGCGAGTGCTGCGACGAGGAGGCATGATCTGTAATAGACACAATGAAATGAATGAGAGTTCATATAAGGAATGTAATCATTTATTCATTAATTAAAACGAATAAACGAAAATGTTGACTTATCAAAGATTCTAAATTCTAATAACATATGAAGACATGCTTTAGCCTATAAGTGAACACTCATCCCGAGAATTCCCAGGTAGGCATCCGGGTCCCTCGTCTGATTGGGATATATGCGCAATGCCAGCCTAGACAGAAGACTCAGAATACAGGCGTTCACCCTTCCAGATTGCACGTGTTCGTTATTAAAATCTAAAACTTCGACGAGATCTCAAGGGGGTTCAGGTTAAACCTGAGGATTTTGTCCTATAAATCTAATGGTGGATCAGGATTGCAGCAGACAATTAAGAGTAGTCACATGTAGGTTTAGGGTTATAAGGCATAGGATAAGGATAGGATTAGGGAAGCAAGTAGGGTTACAAGTAGGAGAAGCAAGTACTGTTTTAGTCCCTAAGGTTATAGTCTAGATTATTTCTAATAACCTAATTCCCTATAACCAAGGCTCTGATACCAATCTGTAACACCCCAACCGATGGCGGAAACATCGGGGTGCCACGTATTGATGATTGTTTTCAGTAGCACATGGTATAATATAAATTTTAAATAATTTATTCAAACATAATATCCAAAATGTGAAATAATGTCTAAGAATTCAAATACATAACATCAAATAATAACTTCAAAAACTTCAAATAAACTTCAAGATAAATCCTCATGCTAACTCAAGCCTCAGCTTCATTGTTACCTGAAACATGTTAATTTTGAAAGTATTTTGGGTCAACATAAGTTGGTGAGAATTACATAGGTTTTTGATGATAAATGAATAAAATGTTGTGCAATTCATGTGTCATGTTAATCTAGCCCATATGTGAGAACATATTAGAAATAAATCGAGTGCATAATCAACCCTGTTGACTGTTATAAAATGATACATACCATACACTTATGGTCCCAATGAATATGTTATGCGATAACAAACACCCACGTAACCTTTGTAGGAGGCACGTATCCGGGTGGGATTGTCAGTCCAATAGATCTATCAATGTATACCGTCGGCTGATCAATGTTAATGATTATGCTAGAATGGTGCTTACTCTAATCATGCTCAAGACAATATGCAACATAGAAAACACATAGACACATTGATGATTGAATTGCAATGAAAATGTTACAACATGTTTCACCCCAAAAATGGTGATAAAAGGGGCTATGTAAACTCACCTTAGCAAATGTTAACTTGTAGTAAAGGTGTGATAATTGTGTTGCCCAAAAAGATTCCAAATATTACCCTATAATGAGGTAATATATAATAAGTCTAAGTCTAATTAACTAATATGTGTACCCTAGGGTTTCGATTTGGGGATAATCATTTGTTGAAATTTAAATTAAAATGCTTAATTAATAAAGGAAAATTGGATAATTAATGAAAGATAGTCTTTTTATAAAATTTGAATTTTGAGTGAGCACATTAAAGTGTTTGAAGCAATAAAATAATTTTTATAAAATTATTTCATTTAAAATAGATTTTTAAATCTATTTATTTATAAATAGCCAATTATTAACTTTAATATTCAAAAATACTAAAATTAAAGAATTTCTATTTTAAAAATCATATTTCTGTTCTAAATGATTAAAAATAATTTGTGTAAAATTTTGGTGCAAAAATGATGAAAATTGGATTTATTATGAATTAAATATGATTAAATCTGACAAAAATTGATTAAAAATATTAAATAAATGATTTTACTGAATTAAAAATTATTTCAGTAAAGTTTAACTTTATAAAAAGTTAGGATAATTTTTGGGAAATTTAATAATACTGTTTTGATATATAAATGGATTTTTATAAATAAAATAGTATAAAAATGATTTAATTATTATAAATATTAAATAAATGATTTTCTGAAAAATAAAAATTGTAATTAAAACTTCTATATCAGATTAAACAATAATAATTTTTTTTTAGAATTTATAAAATAGTCTTGGTATTTTAAAAAAAATTATATGATTAATAGGATTTAATATATATATGTAATTATTGTTTGTTTGAAAAAAAAAAGAAAAGAAAAGAAAAGATCAAAAACCGGTCAGAGCCGGGACTCGAACCCGGGTGACCATTGTGGAAGACCAGAGTCACAACCACTTGGCCTAGGCCGGTGGTTGTGAGATCTTCAGTTTAAAAACAAATAAATACGTTATGCCTGATTCAGTTTATCCCCAATTATTAAACGACGAACCCTAGAATTTTAAATTGGATGATTCAGGCAACTATAGCCCGATTAATGTTAGGGCTATTGTTGTCTGAACGCCGATGAACAAATCCCACAAAACTAATCGTACTCACAGTGTGGTATTGATGTTGATAGTCGGGTCAAAGAGAAAGTCAACCACGAGCAAAATAATCAATATCAGAGTGAATTAGAGTGAAATAGAGATTGAGAGAGAGTTGTGAGCGATTTGCCAAGACTCGCAGACCATCTATTTATACTAGAGGATTAGGGTTAGGGTTAATTAGAAGGTTTGACTTTCAATTGAATGTATACGCGTCCAATTGAATAAAAAGTCAATGATTGACGTGTAATAGACGTGGATTCGTGTTGTACAAGGCCGGTTAATGCACGAATTTGCCAAAAATAGTTCAATTACGCGTTTAATTGTTGGATTGATCACCAAGGAATCCCACAGTTGACTTTCCTTGTCAACTGTGAGGATTCAATCCGCGTATAAAATTATAATGAGTCTGGGTTATATCAACAAAGTAGGCTAGCCCAGCTGGTTGTGCTCGTGAGTTTGGTTAACCCGGCCTTTGGCGCGGGTTCGAATCCCGGCCAAGGCTTTTATTTTTTTGAGATAATTATACAATCACACACTTATATATAATATTATATATAGTATTAGGGTTTCATAATCGCGACAAAAATAATAAATGCGACGTATAAAATGAAACTTGACGTTTTATTAATGTCATGCGTAACGTACAAGTATTAATTGCGTAATGTTACAGTTGGGCTAGATTACTTGAGTGTTGCTAGGGTGAAGACTTAGTTTGGCATTGATTTATATACTTTTTATTAGTTAAGTGGTGTTGTGTTCTTGTTAAATTTTTTTACTTAGAGTCTTGTTTGATTAACTAAATAACTAATTAACTAGTCTTTGGTCTTGTGGGTGTCTTGATAGGAAATGGGAAGGACTCATGAGTGTACCCATGGTGCGTAAAAACCCGTGCACTTGTGAACTTAAACCCATAAGTAGTGATTAGTCCATTTATGGGTAGAAATACACACACTTTGAGACTTAATCCTCTACTATCAAGATCTCGCTTAGGGTCATAACGGTCTTTATATTCGGTCCTAGCGATAAGTCGAGTCTTAGTTGTGCGACTTAGCTTCATCGTCTCTGTGAAAGCTTTGGCGCAAAATATGGTTTGATGAACCTGCGTTGAGAGAAAACGGTCTTTAGTTTCTCTCATCTTTATACTGCCACACAGTTATCGATAGACCTCTCACTTATTAAAATAGTTATTTGGGTCAAGTAAAAGATGCACGTGTGCCGGTAGGTCACGACTCCTTTATGATATCAAGTAGCTTCTTGTTCGGTCATGCTCCGGCCACCGACAAGTTATCCATAGATGTTTTGAGTATTTAGATGTCATTATTGCAGCTTTGGGAATTGGATCATTCGGGGTTGGGTATACATAGTCTTGAGTCATCCATTTGTCATAGTTGAGAGGTTAGCTTACCAGGTCGGGAGACCATCATTTTCAAATAAGAACATAGCTCGTATTGCGATAACAAACACCACTGGTGAATGCTGTAGCAACTCCAAGTTTAGTAAAAGTGCGCACTTGTTTACACCACTTAATTAGGTAGTTACTATTAATCCAATCCAAAAATAAGTCGGATCCTGAAGCAGCACTTTGTTTGGTATTGATTTTTATTCTGATCACCCTTGCTTTCTTTCTTTATTTTATTATCTTTATTTTTATTGCAGCAGCTTAGAGTTGAGTAGGGGAAGTCGTATCTTATGGTTTGATACTCGGCACTTGCTATAGACTATACTACGCTCGATAGGTCCACTTTCCTATCGTGCGGGTTTAAAATAATCAGCAGCTATCGTTTTACTTTTATAAATTTAAAACTTAGATTAGTGTTTTAATTAAAAGGTTTTGTTTAATTACCCTTTTTACTGAGTCTTGACACTTCTTTCGAGAAAGTGTTGGTTTTAAAAAGGACGTTTAAAAAAAACCTAACTCACGCGACATCAACACCTATGACAAATGACCTACTGTTACATTGCATAACACATCAAAACTATATATAGACCAATCGGTTCGACCCTGCATAGGTTTGAATCAACTGATTCGATCCATTGATGTCATGAACCAATAATAAACATAACTAAAATTTCCTTTGACCTCCATAAAATCTCCTTCCAACTCTCGTTTAACCAAACCAGAATATGAAACATCCAAAACTTATAAACTTCGACATAATCATGTAAATCTGAATGCAAAAGACACATATTACATCTACAAACTCCCCCTTGTCTGCTACACATATTCCTTAGTCTGTTTTTTCTTCAAAACAACCTTAACTTGCTTCTTCAAACTAATTCCTTCAACATTCGATGGACGTTTTTTGACTCAGCCCTCAACCTCGTAGTAAGCTTTCCAAACAATGTTTTGTAGTCGCATCCTGCATGAACTCCAAATGTGAAACAAAATATTACAACCTTTTGAAATCTCCATGCATGTTTCATATCCGGCACATAAAAATGAATTTGGTTTTAATACAATGCATCGATATTATCTTTCGAACAATTTATCAACCACATAGGATCGAACACGTGTATCTTCTTGTACATAAGCTTCGGATTTTTATCATGCAAAACAATCACAACTTCTCCTGTCCTCCAGTCATAATACCAAAATGCAAAGTCTTTACTGAAATCTTGTTGTATCGGCATCAAAGGACTCCTCTTCAAGCAAGTTGGTGATTTGTACTTCAGAGTCACATATGGTAAACAGTTCTTCGGATCAATCTCTTTATGAACAATTCTTTTCAGAAACTGCGGCTTGAACATATCCCATTTTGTATGACTCTCACATGTCATCTTTTCAGCCTTATAAAGAAGTACATTCAAACTCTCCACACCACCGAACTTATGTCTACACACATCTCACAGAGCCTAATATGGAAGAGTTTTAATATCATGGAAGTGTCCAAAATATATTATACCTTTCTCCCACTTAATCCCAATACATCTCAGCTGTGGAAAGAATTTCCATGCCAATGCTCTACCTTTAAACATCCTATAATGATATGATAAAATTCACGTTGAATACATGGTATAGGAAGATTATCAGTTTCTTCTCTCAATTTCTTCAGATAAGCTTTCGAAGCATCTGATTGCTTTGACACACTTTCTTTCTTAGCTTTATCATCAAATACTTCATCTAACACCTTCTTTGCTTTTTCTTCGGTAATCTTTTTAGCTTCCTTCAAAATTTGCTAACTAACAACTAGAATGCTGGTATTATCCTTTAAATTGTAGTATTCCGGGTATTCTTCATGAGAAATGTCTTCGATTTCCACCACATTGAAGCTACTTGTGTTTATATCATCAAAGTTTTTACCCGGTTCAACCACTAGAATGTTTGGTATCTCTTGTCTCTTCAGTAA
The DNA here is from genome assembly GCA_028751855.1 of Ambrosia trifida. NCBI lineage: Eukaryota > Viridiplantae > Streptophyta > Magnoliopsida > Asterales > Asteraceae > Ambrosia > Ambrosia trifida. The sequence goes on from CM054130.1 coordinate 67,948,987, forward strand.
ATCATCCAGAGACATTCCAGCTTGTTGCACAACTCCTTCAAGTATTTCTTTTGTTACAGCAGCATTTACCTCACCATCTTCCAAATCTGGATCTTGGTATTCTAAACAGTATTTCATGTTATCAGTAATAAAAATTTCTCTGAACTTCTCAGTTAATTCCACTGTCATATAACCTCACTTCAACATTGTTTTCAACTTCTGCTTTTCAGCTTTTGACATTTCACCAGATTTCTTTCCACTTGAAGCAGGTTGATCTTCTTTTGTCTTTTCTCGCTTTTCAAAAGAATAGTTATCAGCATCATCATCTAATTCTTTTGAACTCGCAGGATTTTCCTTAGAACCAGCACCACCAGCATCATCATCATCATTATCATCATCATCAGAATCATCATCCTTATCGGTTCCACTGTAATTAACTTGTTCTTCCTCATCCTCTTTTTCTTCTTCTTCCTCATCATCAACACCTTTCAACTGTGGTGATATGTTATACAAGTCATCAATTATCTTTCTCAATGTCTTGTTTTCTTTCTCATCCTTTATTATTCTTTTCTCATTCTTCTTGCTAGACTGTTTCAACTATGCATTCTCTATCTGAAGACTGGTTACCTCTTCTTCAAGCTTATCTTGTCTTTCTTTTGACTTCATCACAACTTCAAGCATGTCTTTCTCATTCTCTTTCTTCTGATTGATTTCGTTGTCATGCTTAGTGAAGAATTTCATCATCTTAGAAACTGTTGGTTAACCAAGTTCATCACATCATCTGAAATAGCAACATTTGGTTGTGAACTTGATTCTTTCCGTGGTTTAGCAGCAGGTAAGTTTAAATTGGATAAGATACTTTTCAATGACTTGGAAACAGAATTTGGATTTTGTTGAATTTCTGTTTCTGCCACGAATTTCTGCTTGTTTGCAACAGGCGATTGAATCTGTGGAGATTAAGCTTGAGGCACTTTCTTTCCCTTCAGCAATAGATCAATATCCTTTATTCTTTTTGTCTTAGACGACTCTCTCTTCGACTTCAACTTTAAACGTTGTAACATTCACAATCTTTTCAATGATTTACGTACTATTTTAAGGACCTAAAGTGACAGTATTTCAAAATCGCATAAACCATAATTTAACGTGACTTTTGGTGTAATATTGTAACAACATGAGTTAACAAACTTTGTTTTTATCTATACTATATTAATAAGCATATAGGAAGGGCAGAAATGGTCATTTGCCACTTTCTTAAAATGTACAAACCTCATGCAATAAAACTCTTAAACTTTTAGGGGTGCAAACCATGATGCATCATGTACAAGCCTATGATGCAAAAAGAAAAACTACACGAGTTCCTTCACCTTAGGGTTTCATTCACCAATGCGCCCCATTCATCAGATTCACATTAGGGTTTCTCTTCAACAATCAACATTCACCCTCCATTGTGCACCACAGCCACCACCTGTGCTTCCACCGCCTCACCATCATTTTCACAACTACATCACCGTCACTACCTTCAACTATAATCACAACCGTCAAAAGTATCACCAAAAACCACCACGGAGTCCACCACCTCACCATCATTTTCACTTAATCAATGAAGAATCCGACCTTCGTCAACGGTAAGTCACAATTTCTTTTGATTATGAACACTATTTTGTCATTAAAAACCCTAACAAATACTAACAGATCGATTCTCACCAGGTCCATGAATATTTCAGCAGATCCATCAAGGGTAAGTCACATTTTTTTTTTGTTGATTTTGTACAAAAATCATTTAAATTTATATAGGTTTTTTCTATGTCTGTAAGAGTTCATAGACTACCGTACAAATCGAATAATTTTGCTGATTTTATTGATGAGGTTGACCATTATAACATGTCGATCTCTGATAGAGGTTTTTTTTTCTGTTTTGCATACTCGGGTTTTTTTACGGTGGCGATTTACTTGTGATGAAGGTCTTTTAAACAAATTCGAAGAGGTCTTCTCAGATCTTGAGCTCAATTGGATTCAGATATGTTACATTCAAAACATACATTGATGTTGTTTTGCAGGCTTGGACATTTCACAGTCCCAAAAGAAATGGAAGGTCTTGTCTATGGCTAAATGCAAGGCTTGGAGCTTAAATAATTGCCATGGCCTTAATGTGTGTGCGTGCGTGCGTCTGTTTTTTTTTTTCGCAGCTAGAACCACTAAGGGTAAAGCAATATTGTATTATTGTATTTTTTTTCTTGGTGTCAGATAAAAATTTTAGGAGGTTTGTTTTGGTTATCCTTCTTTGCTGGGGATTACATTTAAAAAAGTATTAAGCTTGATAATCATAATATATTTATGTTTTGAACTTGATGTGAGTTTGAAGTGTAATGAGAAAGAGAAGGGTGTAATTGTCATTATTTAGTTTTGTTTTAATGAAGTGTGTAATTACAAATTTTAACTATTTGTGAATAATAATATTTGATAATAATGTTTCTGATTTGATATTATCATCAAACTGATTTGTTAAGCTGTTCTTTATAGGTGTGGATAGCCATAGCTGCCGAAAAATATGACCCGAGTGCAGGAACACCTTTCCAAAAATGAGAGAAATAGAGAGGAGACATATACTGAAGTGGAAAAGAAACATAGGTTGATATTCGAGGGGATTGCAGAGGTGAAATGAACAATTACGAAGGCTGGATAGGAGGGTCGTGGTAAGCGGTTTCGAAGTAAAATTGTTTATGTAAGTTTACATTTTTAGTTGACGCATAGTCTGCAATAATTGACTTCTTTCGAATGTCTTCTAGGCAAAGATGACATGTTAGTGAGTCGCGTCAATTCAGGTTAGTGACCCAACTTTGGTTGTAAAAGATTACCAAAGGCTTGAAGTTCTCTTATTGGTGTTTCAGTAAAGGTTTTAATATCATAGTCTTATATTGACTGTTATTATTTGTAACTTGTTTTTTATTAATAAATTAGGTGAATCTGTGGATGAAAGATTAAAAGGCTTGATGTGGAACTTGCTCTATTAAAGAACAATTTAAGAAAATAAGAACATGTCCTGCTCAAGAAGCTTTGATGGCTCGAGCAATGAGAGTTCTTAAACAAAAAAGGATGTAGGTTACTCTTTAATATTTCGACTTTGTGATTTTGCATATATTATATAGATCTATACGTGTATAATATATGTTTTTTTTCTTATATTGACAAATGTTTTATCCTTATCTGAAATGTGTCATCTATGGGTGAATGCGTTTGTTTATATAACCGAACAAGAATGTTTAACAATCATTTTCAGGTACGAAGGACAACGTGACATGTTGGATTTGGATAAAATGTCGATCTTGGGTCAATTTTCGTCGCTTCGTTATTTGCTGGATTTGGCTTTGCAAGCTAATTGTTTGGCTATGAGAAATAAGGTGGTGCATGCTATTTTCCTCATGCCACTGTGGAGGTTATGCATGGTAACTAAAAAGTTTCTAAGGCCACTAATTCTTTGGTTTTCAAGGTGTTTGAGGACATCAAAGGTACTACATTTTGGTACTTTCTCATAATGCATATTTCAGTTCACTTTATAGGATTGGACTGATTTTCAAAAATATTTAGTTTTAATTTTGATCCAGGTTGGGATCCTTGAAAATTATAATGATATTCATTTAACAAGTTAGATATTATGTTGAAGCCAAGACAAGATGGTGTGACTAAATCAACAGCTAAAATCATCCGTGAATGGAATAGAAACTAAGTGGTATCTTTTATCATTGATATAAGGGTATTTAGGTGTGCACTTCTTAAGCGCCTTTCATCTAAGTGACATGATCACACTTTGTGCCTTGAGCCTTTGACTACTGTACCGAGGATTTTGCTAATCTCTTTGAAACCAAATTTGCGGAAAGTGCGCTTTAAGTGCGCCCTGATCCTTGTTTCAGAACATGACGGCTATGATCAGAAAAAATAAACCTTTGAACTACTCGATAGTTATCAAAAATCAACCTTTAGAATAATGTATGAAATCAATTTAATCACATTTGCTAACGACCTAAATTTCTTGTGATTTTCAGTTAAACAATATGTTTGATTATGAGGAAGCATCACATTGCTCGAATTTACCAGTACTTTGTATGTCGCCACCGCGATTGTCTTTGAACTACTACTTGATACACATTTGTAAGTTATTTTTTGCTGTATATAAATCATTTACATTGGATATTCATCTGGTACCCAAAGGTATTATTTTTTTGCATTATCTCATTTGGGTTAGTCAAATAAGTAAAATAAAGAATATTAATTGTAATTTGGATGGTGATGGGTCTTTTGGACATATCTGCTTTTGATATGTTTATTATACGTTTTGAATGGAACCAGTTCTTTGTAGATATTTATTATGCTTCTGTCAATGTTCTAAATTGGTTTCATCATACAAACTTGTTTAAACTACACACATGATAAATTTGGTATGAAGTGCACCTTGCTTTATCTAATACAGAAAGCAACATTATAACTTGCTACAAAAAAATTATGTCACACACCCTAAATTCATCACACGATCGCCATATATGTCTCCCATAACCGTAATCCTCCATTTTTATATTTATTTTTTGATTCCTCCTCGGCATACACTTCCAAGACCAGAACCGAAAGGAATCGATGAATAACCGTATAAAGAAATATATAATTCTAAATTATATTGTGTAAACTTTAATTAAATTTGATATTTGTGTTATATATTGTTTTATACAAGAGCCGTATCAAGAAAAGGCCCTTAGCATTTACCTACATGCTTGAAAAATTTAATATACTTAGATTATAAACTTAGAATGTGCGAAAAACAAATTGAGATAGGAGTTCAACTCTAATTTTGCATTCTGAGATATGATAGTATTTTAATCAAAGTAGATTCCTTGTGTTAGCTGGCATCAAAGGTTATACATTGGTTCAAATGTTTATGAATTGCGTGCACACTTTGCTTCTTGTCTTGTATAATTATTTGAAACAGTAAATTAGATAATTGATGATGTTCATGATATACATGGTGAAGGGGTTAGGGGAATCAAAGAACCATGGTAAAGAATCATAAGGTTTCACCTTTACCCTAAGAAAGGGTACACCTATTTTGGTGAGATCAGACTGCGGAAAAAGAACCATCTGCACCAACTCTTTTTTGGTGAAATTTGACCTGCCTATTCCTTTCTCAATTTCTGAATCCTCAATATTTTTAGTGAAATTTGTTGCTTTCTCTGTTTTGGTAAAACGTAGGTCAAACAAGATTAAAACCCCCTACTTCCGTTCTCAGTTTCTGAATCATCACACTTCAAATCTCTCATATAAAGTCAGAACTTAGTCTTCAAATCCCTATACCCCTAAATTTTCACACCTTAAATTCATCACACGGCCGCCATATATGTCTCCCCGTAACCGTATCCTCTGTTTTTATATTTATTTTTTGATTTCGCCTACTCACCTTATCCCTCACTGATAAAAGTAACTATGGGTTCATGACTAATGGAATTAAGTATTTGAACTCATTCAAAAGTAACTATGGGTTTATGACTAAAGAATTAAGTATTTGAACTTTTGTTTTACCGAATTTGTTCAAACTTAATATGTGCTACTCAAAAGGGGTAAGCGGCGCAACTTATTGCTCATATACCCACCACCCACTTTAAAAAATTGATGCTGGTTTTATTAGGGGGGACGGGGCGTCACACGAATTGTCCACGGGTACCAACTACCAGCATGGTAACACCACCGCCACCCACGCTGGTAGTGGTCCCGTAGATTGTTTTGCTGGTTCTATATAATGGGCTGGTACCGGTTGTTGTTTTAATTTTTATATATACTTTTTTTGTGTTTTTACCATTTGCCTTATTATTTTTAGTGTTAAATATTTACCGTTTGGTTTATAGTATTGTTACCACAAATATTTTAACCGTTTGTTTTGTAATTTAATTACATAAAAAACGTTAAAGATAAACATAAAAACTAAATTTCATTACTATTAAACATTATAAATAAAAACGAAATACATTAAAATAAAAAAAACCTAAAGTTGGCGCAACATTTGCCATGCCTTAACATGGTCAAACGTGCTTTCGTATCGAACCGCATATTCCATATGCGTGAACTCGATAGCCCACTCCGGTTCAATGCCCGGCTCCTCCCTCAATGTGTTCTCGTACAGGGTGGTCCACGGATCACACTTTATGTTGAGATCAGCCCACTTCCGCTGCAGGCTCACTGTAGTCCGGTCATTGGGGCCGACATGGCAGGTGAAATCTGCTAGCACACGGTCCCAAAAACCCTCCGGGTGGGAGGCCCTAATGCGTCAACGTTGTATAATAACCGGGTCGGCCGAGACGTCTTTGTGGCAGACTACCATGGCTATCTCTTCTTCGGGGGTCCAACGAGCCATCTTCGTGTGTGTTTGTTTGTATCTACGGTGATAAAAGTATGGTTTAACCCCACGGTTTGCTATCTTTATATATACAAATTTCGAACGGTTTGGTGGAACGGTGTCAATGTTATTTAATTGGATTGAACGGTTTCCAAATTGATAACACTGACCGTGAGGGTGTGGGACAATTGAAATAGTAAAGGTAGTTAATATTTACCCTTTAAAATCGTGTGAAATAATATAATTAAAAAAGGTTTAGTGAAATTATAAAAATAATTAAAAGAATCAGGGGAGTGCTGCCTCCAAATAGGTGTTTCAGTGAAGTAAATCAGTAAAGTGATGTGCCAAACAAGAATTGTTAAAATCAGTGAATTTTTTTTTTTTTTAAAGCTACAAGCACCCCTCCCCTTAGTGAAATATGAAAGAAAAAAATTTGTATTTGTTACTTTTAATACGCATTTGTTTTCTCTTTTCTCATACTAGACTGCAACTGTGAAAAGGGTTATAGACCAAAAAGGTCTGCACTAGATTAATTAAAAAGGGTCAAAGTTTAAATGCTTTGAAACAAATGGTATTAGGTATGGTTACACCAGTGATGTATGTGGCAATTTTTGCCGTTCAAAAAAAAAATGTGGCAATTTTTGTGCTGAATTTGCTACTTATCCATTTATAGTTAGAAGACAACATCAAATGTTATTTCTTTAAAAGATTCAAGTTGACATTTTTTGCTATATATATATTTTTTTCAATGCTTTATTTATGCATAGTTTTTGGTAAAGTAACATGTTTACCTTACTATTTAAAATCTCATACTTTGTCTAACTTAACCATACATAATATTTTTATTCTAACTACCATTTTTAATATTTTAGTTGTAGTTACTACTGTGCTTATGTTTTTATTTGTATTTCGTAAAATATCGTTCTTCCCGCACCAAAGCACATGTGAACCAACTAGAGGATTTATAAACTGACTTAAACGAGCACCAAATTGTCAATTGTCATCGCCTCCGCATCGCGCGGGTTTGCTACTAGTTATTATTAGTATGAATCATATGAATTTATTTAATTTTTTTATGTCAATACTTTAAAGAACATTTTAAAAAGAAATCTAAACTTTTGGTGTACATAAAATGTCCAAGTACAACATCTAGATAATCCTTGGAAATAAATGTAATTAAATAGTATTTGTGCTTTCGTAAAAGTAGTATTGATTAAAGAATTAAATTATTTAAAGGAGAATTTTAAAGGTAACATAAATAGGATATTAATACTATGGGTTTCATTCAACCCAAGGCTCATTGTGGTAGTAATGGCCAAAAATTTGAATGTTATAAATATCAAATTTTATTCTTGAAACTAAAATAACTTGGTCAACCTCATATCTCCATACTAATCTCTTCGGTATCTCCGTTGATGGGCAACACTTTAGATGATCTCAAAAAGTCACCAAAACTTCAATACGGGATTATGTCGAAAGATTTGTAACTTCTACAACAAAATAATCCATGGTAAATTTTCTTATTCATCAGCTATATGATTTTTGTAACCAAATGGTGTTCACCAATTTTTTCACAAATAGGCAATTAATTATGAGTGAAGAAGATGAGCACTTGTGGGTTATTTAAAACCATAAAGCCAATATGGCGTACATATATATATTCTTTTTCACGAATTGATTTTGTAATCTAAATGAGTTTTACACTTGATTTGTTATATGAACATACAATATTGATTTTGACATGCACTTCTTTTCAATTTTATGAACAAAACTAATAATTTTTATTAGCCATTCTTTGAAACAAACCCATGACATCTTGGAAAACGACATATCAAACACCCACATCATGAAATCGGTTCACTAGATTGATTTTGATTCTTTTAGGACGCTTGATGAATGAGCCGACAACTCATATAGTTAATTAATGTTGTTAAAGAAATAAAATAGATAAATCAAAAGTAACAAATTTCACACGAACACCATAACTATAAAATAATATTAGTGGATATTAAATCATTTTGTTAATCCACTTAGGTGCAAGCATAAGTCTATGATTCTTCTCTAGTTCTTGTGTTGGGTCTGCTGACCTAGAGAAGAACAGATTATTGGAAAGCCAAAATATACTACTCAGTTGATCCTAGAAATTAACAGCATTTACAAGATACTTCTCCCAAAAGACTGTTGACCCTAACATCTGCTGTACTCAACTACTGTTGGAAACAGCTGCTGCTGCAAAGGATTGGTAGATAAACAACTGCTAGAGAACAACTGCTGACTAAAGTTCAGGCGAAGAACAACTGCTGACTAAAGTGCTGAAGACTAAAGGTCTGTTGGAGCCAACAAAACTTAGGCTCCAACAGAGGATACAAGACCATCAGAGTTTTCCTCAACAGCAGTTTACCTTACAGTGTTTTACAATGTAACATTTGTTTGTATTTAACAGATGTTTTGTGTTGTTGTTCTGTAAGAGGTCACTGTCTTAGGTGACGTCAGCTGAGATCATCAGTGGTTTAGATTTGTCTATAAATAGAACAGTGCTTGTACTGTTCTATTCATCACGCAAAACATTCTCTTAGACAAACAATCACAGAGTGATCAGGCTGAGGAGGAGTATTTGTAATATTGTAATCTTTCAATTAATGAAAGCATTCGATTGAAAACAATTATTCTCTTGTTTTGATTTATAAGTTTATCATTCCGCTGCACTTTCCATTTATATTCACTTCGTTCATCACATCTTTTATATAAACAAATCAAAACAATCAAACTCAGATCCTAACAATTGGTATCAGAGCTTGGTCAAATTAAATTCGATCTAACCAATCAATTTAATATAAACAGATCAGCTCACAATTATTGATATCGTTTGTTTGCCGGATTGAAAACAGAGTAATAGTTTAATTTCGTTTCAACCGTTTTTAAACAGACTTTGTTTTGAAAACAATCAGAGAATGGCTTCAATCAATCACGATCCACACAACACTGGCACAAAAAACAAGCCACCGATGCTTGTCAAATCTGAATACAATATCTAGCAACGTCGGATGAGCCATGTTCTAGCTCAACAGAACACTGGATGTTGGAATTCGGTTATCTTCGGACCACATGTTCCGATGGTGCCGAGTACTGAAGATCCCAAGGTTCAGGAGCCTAAGAAACTTGAAAACTACTCCGACCAGGATTTCCAAAAGATTGAGTTAGATGCCAAGGCCTTCAGTATTGTGGCCATGGCTCTACCAAATGATATGTATGCTGGGCTGTTACACTGTAACAGTGCAAAGGAGTTGTGGGATGCACTGAAAGAACAATTTGGTGGGACTGAAAAGGTTATTGAAAACAACCGTGAAATACTTAACCAACAATATGAAACATTCAGTCATGTCAAGGGAGAGTCATTAACTCAACAATTTGAGAGGTTTAACTGTCTTATTAGTGAACTAATACTGGTTGGTCTAACTTACCCTCATTCAACTTTGAACCATAGGTTTTTAAGATCACTACCAGATAAATGGGACACTGTTGCTATAGTTATGAGAAACTCAGTTGGATTCTAGGACCTATCACTGACCCAGCTTCATGGTAAGATCTTGACCTATGAGAGAGAGCTTAACCAGAAAAAGAAGCTCCAGGACTCTGGAAAAGTGTCTGATGACTATGTATTTGGTAATACAGCACTTCTGGGTCATGATGAGGTGCCTGGTAATAGTAAGGATTAGAGTTATGATCATTTCATTGACATAACTTCAGGTTATAACTCAGGTTTTAACTCTGATTCTAATTCACCAAACTATGCTTTTATAGCAAGTGGTGGTGATTTCCAGGAATATGATAACTTATCTTTTGAGTATGATGACTTAAAATACTTTGACCCTGATGATTTGGAAGAAAAGGACATTATGCACCAATTGGCCCTTCTTAGTGTAAGAACTAACAATTTTTACAAGAAAACTGGGAGAAGGTTTCCAGGGTTAACTGGCATGTCAAAAGTGGTGTTGGATAAATCAAAGATAAAGTGTTATAAATGCCATAGACTTGGTCATTTTGCTAGGGAATGTAGGAGTCAACATGGTACACCTATGATTACCTATCCAAATCAAAGGCCACAGACCAACACTTATCAAGTTTCCCATAATACCCCTGGACCAAATGTGCAAAACACTGCCCATTTTGCACAGTCCTCAAACAATGTTCCTGTCCGGTATGTCCAAACCACTGTTCCTCAGATCCATTATGTGCAAATACCTGTTGCTCAGGCACATGTGCCAATGACTGTTGCTCCACCCTATGCTCCTGCAGAGACCAGTCAACAGAGTTTCTTCACACAAGGCTTTGTTGATTGGAGCAGTCTACCAGATGAGTTGACAGATGAAAATTTTGCCCTAGTTGCCAAAGCTGAAAATGAACCAGAAAATTACTGTTTCATGGCTATGGTAGAAGATGTTGATTCTGAGGAGGTGGTAACTGAATCTATTGTTATGACTGATGATATTGTTGATGAGGTAGTTGCAGGTGAAAAATCTGAAGAAGAGGTTGTGAGTCTCTCAGATCCCTGGGGTGCATCTGATGATTGTGAGTGCAAGTGTGATTGTGCATTGATGGCTACTGCTAAGGTATCTCCTCAAATCCTTAAAGATCTGTGTTCTGACAAATGTGTAATAGCATTTGCTAACATTAAAGAGGTAAATGAAAACCTTAGGAAGAAAATTTTAGATGATGAAGTTAAATTTGAGAAAATTTCAAAAGAATTAAAATCAAATTTGATGAAAAAAGAATCTGAAATAAGCAGCTTAAAACATGAAGCAACTATAACCAAAGACCAGCTCCAAACTATGATAACTAAATATCATAGTTGCAAAAGTGAGCTTGAGGTCACCCAACTGGAATGTGAAAAATGGGTGGAATCATGTAAAGGTTTTGAGATGCTCCTCAACAAACAAACCAAAAGTCATGTGAAGTTTGTGTTTGGTTTTGAAACCACTGCTCCAGCTTTTGAAAACACTGACAAAAGGGATCAAAAAGTTAGTTGAGGTAGTACCAACTAATTTGAAGGGTCAAGAGATTAAAATCACGAAACCTAATGGCAAGAAAATTGTTCTTGAAAACCAGAAAGTTCCTCATCATTCACTGAACTAGAAAAATATGAATTTAAACCTACTTAGTCTGATGAGTGTGATACTATTGAGAACTTCAAACCAGTTGATTTCAAAACTCCTGATGGGAAGACAGCACCATAGGCAAAGGTCATTCCCTTGAAAAACCTTCCAGCAGATGCTCAAAAATCTGTTGAAAAGAAGGTTGAAAAAGGGAAAAAGAAAGAAAAGTCTGTCTCTCACTTGTTCTGTGATTTCTGTGAAAAGAAGAATCATGTTACTAAAAACTGTTTTCTTCTAAAAGCATATGATATCAACAAAAGAACAAGTGTGTGTGATTCCAAGGCCACATGCTCAATATGTGGTAAAAAGAATCACAAAACCAAAGAGTGTCTGTATCTCAAAAATTTTGATGTCAAAATACAAGAGTACAAGGCTAAAACTCTGGCAAGTCAAGTGGTGAGTACTCCAAAACCAGTCTAAACATATGTTACCAAAAGTCTTGAAACATCTGCTCCTAGGGATGTCCAAGTAACAGATGCTCCACCCACAAGCAAGTACCCAAGAGGATATGGACAACCACCATGTCATAGTCTGTCACATGTTTATGAAGAACCCAAGAGGCCTTCTAAACTAAGAGTGAACAGAAATCCCTATGGGTACTATCATTTGTTAGGAAGTGATCAAACCACTGTTGCACCAAGTGTTGACATTCAAGCACTGACAAATGGTCAGCAACAGTTGTTGAACTTGATTCAAAAACTAGTTCAAACCACTGATCACCCTCCTAAGCTTGAGGCTGAAAAGTCTGTGGATCCATCCAAAGCCAACCTGGCTTTGGATACTCACCAAAACTAATCAATTACTAATGTGCAGGGAGCTTCTACATGCTTAGATAGCCTTTGGTATGTAGATAGTGGAGGCTCCAGGCACGTGACAGAATGTAAAGCCCTTCTTCTGGACTTCTTAGCTCATGGAGGGGGTGATATATCCTTTGGTAATGATTCAAAAGGTAAGGTGTTGAGTTCAGGGACTGTTCAGGCTGGGAAACTCAAGTTTGAAAATGTCAATCTTATTGATAATCTTAAATTTAATCTTCTTAGTGTATCACAGATGAGTGACAAAGGTTATGGCTCATTCCTCACTAAGAAAACTTGTAAGATTATTAGGCCAGAAATGGTGAAAAAGATTGACACCATCATTGCTGAGAGCAAATCACAACGTATTGCTCATAGGAGTGGCAATGTGTATATAGTTTATATGTTGAAGGACAATCCTATGGCAAATGGCTGTCTGTTTTCTGCTGCCTCCACAAAGGAGACAGAATTCTGGCATAGGAGATTGGGTCATACCAACCTTCAAACTATCAACTCACTCTCCAAACAAAGCCTTGTCAGAGGTTTACCATCAAAAGAATTCAAATATGATGAGCATTGTGTTTCCTGCTTAAAAGGAAAACAACATAAAAGCTCCTACAAATCCATTGATGAGTCCAAAACAAGTCAATGTCTACAATTGTTGCACATGGATTTGTTTGGCCCAGTTAAAATCATGAGTCTAAGAAGAAAGAGATTTTGTCTTGTCATAGTTGATGATTTTTCTAGGTTTACATGGACTTACTTTTTACACTCTAAGGATGAGACTGCAGGTATCTTGAAGGACTTTGTCACCAAAGTTGAAAAACAATATGACTTGCCAGTAAAAGTCTTTAGAAGTGACAATGGAACAGAGTTTAAAAATAAGGAGTTGGATGATTTCTGTGTGTCAAAAAGGATTGTGAGGCAGTACAGCATCCCAAGAACACCAAAGCAATATGGGGTGGTTGAAAGGAAAAAATAGAACTCTTATTGAAGATGCAAGAACCATGCTAGCAGATTCTGGTTTGCCACTGTCCTTCTGGGCAGAAGCTGTAAACACTGCTTGCTATGTTCAAAATCAAACCATTAATCTCATTTTTCAAAATCTTTGGCTGCCCATGTTTCATTTTAAATCATAAAGATTCCATTTCAAAATTTGCAGCCAAAGTAGATTGTAGATATTTTCTGGGATATTCTTCTACTGCCAAGGCCTATAAAGTGTTTAACATAAGGACCATGACAATAGAAGAAACTCTGAATGTAAAGTTCAATTAACTTTCATCCCTAAAAATCCCAGCAAATCCTGCTGAGTTGTTTGATTTAGATAAATTCAAATTTGAAGATATTACTGTCAAAACTAACACTGCAGGTATTTCACAAACTCCACAACAAGATTACAGAACAGATGTTGTGATTCCAAGTCACTATAAAGTCTATTCTGCATCAGAGGAAGCAGTTATTCAAAACACATGTCAAAAATCTGTCACAGCTGAGTCAGCCACTGTTGGCCAGTCTTACCCTCAAACCACTACTTCACCTATTACATCCACTGCTCTATCATCTGTTGACAAAAGTCAAACCTCTGTTGACAAAAGTCAGTCCAGTTTTACACCACTTGGACCCATTCCCCCACCTCCATTTCAAACATCTGTTGACACTACAGAAGTGCAAACAGATGTTACATCAACGAAGTCACCAAACCTCTGTCCTTCACCACAAAATGCCATCATACCATATCAGGGAGATCTAATCTACCTAAGAGCTCATCCACCAAATCAAATCATTGGCAACATCAGAGAGGGTGTGCTCACAAGAAGCCAATCTTCAAATATCTGTCTTTTTGCAGGCTTTCTATCTCTCACACAACCTGTCAAGTACCAAGAGGCACTAAAAGACAACAGTTGGGTAGAAGCCATGTAGGAAGAGCTCCTTCAGTTTAAAAGACAACAAGTATGGGAACTTGTACCACTGCCTAAGGATGTTTGTCCAATTGGCACAAAGTGGGTCTTCAAAAACAAAACTGATGATAGGGGTATAGTTGTCAAGAATAAAATCCAGGCTTGTGGTTCAAGGCTTCAGACAAGAAGAGGGGATAGACTATGACGAAACCTTTGCTCCTGTTGCTAGGTTAGAAGCTATTAGACTCTTCCTAGCCTTTGTTGTCAACCACAACATCAAGGTGTATCAGATGGACATCAAATGTGCATTCGTATATGGCAAAATTCAGGAGGAGGTCTATGTATGTCAACCACCTGGTTTTGAAGACACATTCCATCCTGATTATGTCTACAAGCTTAACAAAGCCTTGTAAGGACTCAAGCAAGCACCTAGGGCCTGGTATGAAACTTTTTCCACCTTTCACTTATCCATTGGTTTCACTAGAGGAAAAATTGATAAAACCTTATTTTTGAAATGGAGAGGGAAAGATTTAATGATTGTTCAAATATATGTGGATGACATCATTTTTGGATCCACATGTAACAAAATGTGTGAAGAGTTTAGGGAACTCATGACAGCAGAGTTTGAAATGAGTGCTATGGGTGAACTTCAGTGCTTCCTTGGTCTCCAAGTGAAGCAGCTGCAAAATGGCACATTCATTCATCAAAACAAATATGTGAAAAATTTGTTAACTAGATTTGAGATGAATGACTGTAAGCCATGTAGTACACCCATGAGTACAGTCAAGCTACTCACTATTGATGACAAGGATGAACCGGTTGACCACACACATTACAGATGCATGATTGGGTCTTTATTTTACCTAACTGTATCTAGGCCAGACATTATGTTTGCCACTTGTGTTTGTGCAAGATCCCAGGCTTCAACCAGAATGTCAATCCTTATTGCTGTGAAAATGATATCCGGATACCTAAAAGGTGCTCCCACACTTGGTATATGGTATCCTGCTAATGGAAACATTGAGCTTTCAGGTTATTCAGATAGTGATTTTGCTGGCTGTCACACCATAAGGAAGTCTACATCAGGAGGGTGCCAGTTTCTAGGGAATGCCTTAGTCTCTTGGCAAAGCAAAAAGCAAGCAGCTGTTTCAACTTCAACAGCTGAGGCTGAATACATTGCTGCTGCAAGCTGTATAGCCCAACTCATGTGGCTTCAAAATCAACTGCTGGAATAACTGCACTAAAGACTCCACTCATGTTGGACAGTTAAGCTGCTGAAAATATCATCAAAAATCCAGTTTCTCACTCAACCATAAAGCACATAGACATCAGACATCATTTTGTCAGAGATAGCTATGAAAAAGGTTTGATTTCTCTGCACCATGTTCCAACAGAGGATCAGTTGGCAGATGTGTTGACAAAAGCTATACACACATCTACGTTCACAAATCTGATTTCTAGAATTGGTATGCTAAACATGGACTAAACAACAAAAATGTTTTAAATAAAAACATTAAAATGTTAAAGAAAATCACAATTAATCCTTAAAAATAGCATTTTGGTTGAAAAATCTGTTAAGGATAAAACAACCACTGGTTCATCCACTCTATCCACTGTTAGTTGAAAAATCTGTTTCAAACCTCTGATCAGATAAAACAACTGTTTCATTATATATATATATATATATATATATATATATATATATATATATATATATATACACACACATATATACATATATCTATCTATATATATAAAAAACCAAGTGCTGTTAGTATCAACATTTTGGTAAAACAACAGCTGTTTGCATCAGACCTTTGGCAACAACTGTATACCACCAGATGTTTGGCCATCAGATGTTTGCCACGTCTGCTCCAAAAAGCAGAGTTTTGGCCACATCAGCGGTTTCACCAGAGCCTATAAAAACCCAGTTTTACCACAACAGTCGTTACACTGTCTCATTGTATTCAAAATACTGAAACTCCCTTCTTCATCCTCAAACCCTTACTCCAATTCCACTCACTCTCACACTCAGAATCCATTACAATGGATCTTCAAGCAAAAGCCACCCACAATTATCTCCCATATCTGGTAAAAACAGATGAAAACGTTCCATTTCATTCCACCATCGACATCATCTTAAACTCAAAATACTTGACAATCCTAACCGCTGATGTTTCTATTCATCTCGATACCCTCCAAGAAATTTGGTTGAATGCTGAGTTTCTTCTTCAAGACAAAAAGCCTACATCTATTATCTCAAAAATTGGAGAGACAAGTATTGCCATTACCTCTGAACTGATATCCACAACCTTCTCACACAATGATCTGTCAGGTAAAGACTCTTTCCCTAAGGCAGAGCTTCACACAGAGTTTCAGGAAAGAGGTTATGATGTACAAATGACTGGGTCAACACTTTTCAAAAAGTTTTTCCCACCAGTCATGAAATTTTTCTTTCATACCCTCTTTCTTTGTGTCTCTGCTAAGTCCACTTCCTTCAATGAAATCCCATTGAGGATTCAGTACTTGGGTTATGCTATGTTGTCAGACTCTGACTTCAATTTATCAAGGGACTGTTTATGGACTTAGTATCAAATGTGAAAGCCATAAAGTTTGGGTCTAATAATGCGTTTCTGATTTATCCAAGAATTTTGAGTGTAATCCTTCAAATGGTTTTACCAGAAAAAGATTTTAAAAAAGGGTGAGTCTGTTCAAATGAAGAGTCTAACTGATGAAACTTTCACAAGAAAGCTGGGTTCAACTACCCAAGAAAAAGTGTCAAAAGTGACAAAAGTTTCAAAAACACAAACAAAGAGGACCAAGACAACAACTGTTTTCCAAACCTCTGTTGTTGAGCCCACTGCTCCTGGTGATCATGGCACTACATCCAGTGCTGTGAAACCGACACCAGCCACCTCCAAAAGAAAATGTCCATCCACAAAAACCACCACTAAACCCAAAAGGGGGCTTCTGGAAGATGAGATACCAGAGGAAAACCCTGTTGCAACACAAAAGCAACAAGAAACCACTATTGTTACTTCCTCACAACAGATGGATATATCTCAACCTGAACAAACTCCTCATGAATCCTCACAAAAGGATCATGCTGTAAGCCAAAGGGAAACACATCATGATACATATGAGTCACTTGGCCATATGTTCACAAGCCCCTCTCCCAGGGCTAATTCTCTTTTCACTCCTCCACCTTCACCAAAACATGTCCCTCAAACCATGCAACCTTTGTTTGAGGCTATTGATAAAACTCAGGAAAATCCCAGTTCCCCTCCTTCACCCATCAATGAGAGTAAACCTCCACAAGAGACTGGGACTGAGGAAAATCAATCAGCCATCCGACAAGCAGAAGAGGATGTTACACCCCTAGAGTTCAATGAAACTCTAGGTGAGTTTTCAAGTGAAGCAACCACTACTGATGTAGAGACTAGTGTCTCACAACAGGTTAATGGTTACATAGCTAAGACTTCCTTGAAGGCAACAACTGATGAGCCATTATAGTGTCCCCAAAATAAGTTGGAAGTCCCCAGAACCAAGAAAAAGGGGCATCTGGTTCTCATCCTTTGGACTCACCTCCTAGGACTGAACCAGTTACAATTACCACTGGTAGGAATCCAGATGATCCTATTAACTTAGGTGATGGGTTAAAATACCAAGAATTGATGGCCAGAGTATAGTCCGTTGAAACCTCTGTTGCTGATATCAAATAAGATATCAAGACAATATTGGGATCATTGGCAACTCTTACCAAGAGTCAACCATCCATTGAAGATATTGCTAGTGAGCAATGGAAGTCTGTTTCCCCCATCATCATAGCTCACAGAAAACTAGCAGATTAGACTCATGAAACATATATGGCTGAGATCAGAACTATGGTGGATGCTAGGTACAAAGATACTCAAGCTGACATTAAAGCCATCAAAGATCATTTGCTGAAGACCACTGGCTCTGCCCCTACCACAATTCTCAGAGATGAAGATGATGATGACTTCACTGCTGATAATGCCAAAAAGGGGGAGAGTGGTAGAGATAGATTGCCAAAGCTAGATCCCTTTGGATGTCCACCCTCACAAAAGGGAAAATCAAAGTCTTCCAACAAACCAGGGTCTACCCACACAGCACCACAACAACAACACTAACCAACTGTTCAAACCTCTGCTGCTACTGAAACTTCCAAAACCAGCAAAGAAAAGGAAGTTGATACCTTTGCTAATGAAAAAGCTGAAAAGGCTGCTGAGGAAAAGCAAAAGAGGGCTGACACCTTGGAAGTTAAAGCAGAGTTTTTGGTATAATTGAAAAAGGAACAACAGCAGGAAGTTGAAGATGTGGGTTCCTCTAAAAGGAAGAAAATGCCTGCCTAACATGTCAAA
Organism: Ambrosia trifida; assembly: GCA_028751855.1. Taxonomy (NCBI): domain Eukaryota; kingdom Viridiplantae; phylum Streptophyta; class Magnoliopsida; order Asterales; family Asteraceae; genus Ambrosia; species Ambrosia trifida. The sequence continues at coordinate 67,967,566 of CM054130.1, forward strand.
CAACCACCATCCAAACTTGCTGCTAAAACCACTGCTACCAAAACCACTGCTGCCACCAAAACCACTAATACCACCACAACATCAGAACCTATCACCACAACCACCAAACCAACCACTGAACATACTACCACAACCACCAACACACCACCTACAACCACTCCACCACCTACATTCCAAACATCTACTGGTTCTACAAAAGTGCCAACAGATGTTAACACAACCACTGCTGCAACACCACCATCACCAAAAATCTTGTACAGAAGGAAGAGAAAATCTACCTTTGTTGTACAGGATGAAAACATTCACACATCACCACCTACTACTTCAACCACACAATCTACACCTATATCTGCCATTCCACTTTCATCATTCTCACCACACACCTCACAATTTACATCCCATAGACCACCACCAACCATTACACCATTGGCTGTTCAGTATCCCCTTGAACTTGATCTACTCAAGGGGGAAATGCAATCCTTCTACAATACTGAACAACCATCTGAAAGATCTTTCCCATCTCTTCCAAATTTTCCTGTTCCCCTAAACATAGACACATATCTTAAATACAAGGCTGGACAGGCAGATGCAAAGGGAAAGATGACGGGAGTGTTCGGGGCATCCATTCAGCAGAGCTTAGCAAACTAAGAAGGATTGAAGATTTTGCTAAGACCCTGAGCAACTCCATGTGTACCATGCCTCTCAGAAGTGACATGGAAAGGGAGGTTAGGGAATCACTTCTTGAACAAATCTTGTCAACCATGCCCTACAAAGCAAACAAGAAACAGTTTGCAGGCTGGACGACTCATGCTCTCAGAGAAGAACTCATAAGAATTGAGGACATGGCCAAGAATCCCCCATCTAAGGTCTCTGCCCCCAGATTTCAGTAAAGGCAGAGATCTAGCCAGAGCCTTAAAATTTAGAAGAATGAGACAAGAGATTGTGGCTGCAGACTATGGGGAGATGAAGTCTGTTGCAAGATGGCCAGAGCTGAGGCTGGTTGAAACTTGCAAGAAATTAGAAGAAAACAGGAAGAAAGACCATACCTTGCCCAGAAAACCTGTCTACCCTGATGAACCCTTGATGAAGAGACCTCAACAGGCTTTTACATTAGACAGCCTACTTGATACTTTTGATCTATCTGCTGCTGCAAGAAGACAATTCAAAAAGAAGAAAGAAATGTCTGAAGAATATCAGAAGAAGTTTGCTGATACTTTTATAAAGGAGGGCCTCTTCAATCAAATACACTATTTCTCTGATCCCACTTCTAAAAAACTCAGAGAACTCATTGGGAGACCTCCATAAACCAAACTCATCCAGAATAAAAGTGCATCTCAGCAAATCCTCTTATTCAAAAATTCTAAAATGGATGGTGTTTCTGGGAATGTGTTGGGTATGCTGACCTGGAGAAGAACAGATGATTGGAAAGCCAAAATATACTATTCAGTTGATCCTAGAAATAAACAACATTTACAAGATACTTCTCCCAAAAGATTGTTGACCCTAACATCTGCTGTACTCAACTACTGTTGGAAACAACTGCTGCTGCAAAGGACTGCTAGATAAACAACTGCTAGAGAACAACTACTGACTAAAGGTCTGATGAATAACAACTGCTGACTAAAGTGCTGAAGACTAAAGGTCTGTTGGTGCCAATAGCACTTAGGCTCCAACAGATGATACAAGACCATCAGAGTTTTCCTCAACAACAGTTTACCTTACAGTGTTTTACAATGTAACAGTAGTTTGTATTTAACAGATGTTTTATGTTGTTATTCTGTTAAAGGTCACTGTCTTAGGTGACGTCAGCTGAGATCATCAGTGGTTTACATTAAATAGAACAGTGCTTGTACTGTTCTATTCATCACTCAAAACATTCTCTTAGACAAACAATCACAGAGTGACCAGGCTGAGGGGGAGTACTTGTAATATTGTAATCTTTCAATTAATGAAAGCATTCGATTGAAAACAATTATTCTCTTGTTTTGATTTATAAGTTTATCATTCCACTGCACTTTCCATTTATATTCACTTCCTTCATCACATATTTTATATAAACAAATCAAAACAATCAAACTCAGATCCTAACATCTTGCAAGTTCATTATCTCGACCAATGTGAGTATACGTATCCCCTTTTTATCTTTTTACACGTTTTGGGTTGATTGATGTACACATATTAAACTTACACTTACACTTACACATATTCATAAACGTTTTACATACAATTCATACACGTGTTATGCTTTGAATTCTTGTGCTTTATGCTTAAACTTAAACGTAGTATACTTGCAATCATTACAAAATCATCAACTTAGCTAGCCGACTTTAACAATGGATAGCACTATTTGAATTGAGAACTCGCATAGTGGAAAGTACCTATGGTGGTGGGAAGTCCTGGGTCATTGTTAATGTATTAAACTTTGTCGCATAAGAGGTTTGATTTTGACCCGTACTGTGTACTTACGTGTTTTCCATATTTGCCTTGATTAAATCATGACACATGAATTGTAAATCATTTTCTTTAAACTTATATTATACGTATACAAACTGAGTATGCTCACCAACATTATTTATGTTGACAAAATATTTTCGTACACGTTTCAGGTTGATTGTTGAGATATGTCATGTAGGACATGTGGACTTAGTAAAGACTTAATCAAGACAACATGTGGAATAGTATTTGTACTTGATCATATCTGTAATTGTAACTTGAAGCATTGAATAAAATATTTACACTTTAATACCATGAGCTTTTGAACAATCGTCACTACATGCCTCGATGTTTCCGCCATCGGTTGGGGTGTTACAGATTGGTATTAGAGCCGTGGTTATAGGGAATTAGGTTATTAGTAAAAGACCTAGACTATAACTAAGAACCTATACTTGACCATACTTGTGCTTATTTGCTCCACTAACCTTTCTCGTGTGTCACCTTTCATTCTTTCCCCTCCCTCTCTCCATTTCTTTCTTTCTTCATCATGGGCTTTGAGGGTGATTTCACTTTGGAAAAGGTCTACATTTTGGAGCATGTTTTATATTATTGGCTTAATTGTCTAACCTCGTTTTTCATTAATTTTATCCCTTCAAAGTGTTGAACTCTACGTGAGAGAACACGTGCAATCTGAAAGGGTGGATGCCTACCTGCACACTAAATTTTCAGGCATAGGCAAAGTATAGCGCATAAATCCAAATCAACCGATGGACCTGTTGTGCTTACCTGGAGATTCCTAGTGTGAATGTCCACTTATATGCTAAAGCACGTATTCATTAATCTCCAATTGAGTTCGATTCCTTGAATAGTTAAAGTTTTTGTTGGGTCTTATGACTAGACAAGAACAATCCAATGTTTTATGTTCCATCGTTGATCTCTAGTTTTCATAATGAACTACTTTATACATTATGCCCTATGAGTTTCATGTTGCATTTTATAATTATATCTAAGTTCCAGTTTTCATAATAATCGAATATATAAATTTCTTATTCCAATTATTTTTATAAACATATGATTCCTTGCGTTGGATTCTTGAAAAATATCATACTGACGTCTCATAACCTTTGTCGTTATTACTCTTTGCTACAATTTCCCTTCCATGATCATTTATGGTTGTTTAGTGATTTTTTCACTATACTTAGTCAAACCGTTTGTGAACCCAAATTTCGTGATTCTTTATGATTGCTTTTTGTGATGTTTTTCCATGCCGACACAAAAGTAAACTCATTTGGTCTAGTGAATGTGCTAATACCCCACAAGTTTATAATCATTTTTGATTTTCTTGTACTTTCAAATTCTTTTCATTTACTTATTCGTGGGAGGCTTAGTTCATATCCTGAAGGAGTTAACCCATCACCATTACTATCCTAAATAGATTTCTATCAACATCCTTAACCTAGTGTCTCACACATAAAGTTTTAGGATGTCCTGATCAACCATTGCAAGGAAAAACTCATCTATTTAACCAAAACTTATATACACTTACTTCTCATATTCAGTACATTGAACCACTACAACAATCCTTTATACAAACAACCCTCCATATCCCATTATTATATCCCAATGGCACAACTCCTCACCATCTAATATTGGAAGGATACTCTCGTTCATCCGGTACATATTTTATGCAACCATAGTACACTATAGCTGACCTATGACCTTGTGTCGGGACATAGTCTAAACTCAAAAAGGATGCCTTAACAATTTCCATAATAGTCTTATCAAATACTTTATTAACTCACGGTTTCTTCAAACTACCCACCATTAATGATTGGTGGTAATAAGTATTTTGAAATTACTCACATCTAACTTGTAGGTCCATATCATACTTGTCCTTCTGGGCATAGTCTTTCTGAGTGAGATAAGGATTTCCTATCTGCCCTGCAACTAAACCACAATAGGAGTAAATTAGTGTAGACAATAGAGCCATATGTTCTAGAGCCAGTTCTACCGTCTCATTCTCGAATCCTGATGTGTTTAACTGCTGAAGAAATGGATTATCTGAAAGCATGCTACCATCTTGACCTAAAGAAGGGGCACCACCATATCTCGATGATGAAGCACCACCATATCCCAAAGATGAAGCACCACCATATGAAGAAGGTCCACTAAAGTTCGGCATTGCTTGTGCTGAAGCTGCAAGATGTGCAAAAAGGATAACACCAATCTGATTCACCCAGTATGGTGGAGGACATTGAGTAAAATTTCCTAAGCGGTATGTGGGAGGAGTAGTATCTGGGATGCGACCATAGTTGTCGAAGGCGAATACAGGATCTTGGTTATTATCAAAAGTTATCTGGGGTTTGGATCCTGTACTACTGAATTCTGGAGGAGCTGTCCCATAGTAGACACTAGGGTTTTGAGGGATAAATTCGTTATTCGCCCTCCTGATTTCATCAATTTCATTGTTCTTAAGCTTGATCATAAAGTCATTGATGGAGATGGTCTAATAATGGTTTGTTGACTTCTAGATGTCTAGCCACTGATGCCAGTGGGGAGGGAGTGCATCTACAAAGTGTTCAACGAGTTCAGCAGATGTATAGACAACCTCGTACAGCTACATTTCTGACATCAAATGATAATAGCATGCAGTCTGATCCCGGTGAGGCTCATTCCCAATCACTATGATGTTCTCAAATTCCTTCCTGAGTTGATCCATCTTGATCTTCATTGTGTTCCCAATCCCCTCATTCCTTTCTGCTAACGCAAGCCAAAGCATTTGTGAAGTCATACACTATGCGAATTGATGCAGAATGTCTTTGGGTAATGCTTGTGTAATAGCAGCCATCGCCTTCTTCTTAGCATTGAACTTCCATTTCTAAATATCCATCATATCATCCAAGGCGACTAGAATTTTTGAATTCTCTATCATTGGTTTGGTATACCTATTCTCCATTGCTGCCCAAACTTCACCGTTTATGCCTTAAACATGAGTCCTGAAACGTCCCTTCCATGATTGGTAGTCAGACATAAACTGAAGCTTTGGTGGCCTGTTCGAAATTCCGGTTTCCAGATCACTTAACAGCATTGACGATAAATGATGACTCTGTTGAGTTGCAACGGCTGCAAGTGCCCACAGATTCCCATTCATGAGGAGTTGTTGTTGGGCGTATTGTTGAGCTTTGATGGCCCACAGATTGGTTTCGGCAACATAAGCTTGTTGTTGATGTTGTTGCATTCGTTGCGCGTTTCGTTGAGCTGAGAATGCCCAAGGATTGGTTGTTATGTTCATTTGCATGTTCATGGGTTACTCAAACTATTGTCTAGGTTGGTTCAGGTGTCCCCACGGGCTAGCCATGTTTTAAAGTCCAATACTTAGTCAAAGTTTGAAAAATATTAATTTTAGACGATTACGAACTTGTACTCGACTAACATACACGCCTATGAAAAATGACACAATTATGGGTTAAAATAAACGATTATGAGAAAAAAGATGCTTATGTAGGGTTTTGCACGACTATGATCCTAGTCGGGTGATTCTTACACGATTATGAGCTAATCGTGTGAAAAAGGCCCGACTATGAAAAATTCAGACAGCTAAGGTTCTCAACGAGACTAGCTTGATAGTCGTGTATATAGTGCACGATTATGAATCTATTCGGCTAAAATAGTAACCCGAGTATGATCCCGAGGACTGCAGGCGTCTCCCGAGATGTGTCATAGCCGCCAAGCAGTCTCCGGTGGGCCCTTGAGACGTCTCACTGACGGCCGAGCTCAAGCCGTCTTCGGCTCGGCTTGAGCCGTGTCCAAGCCTTCGTGAACCATCTTCGGCTCGCCTGTCATTCAACCAAATATTTTTTTTCCTATTTTTTTATTAGATAATTTTTGTTATAAATTGGTAGCATATACTCTAGTATATTTCAATCCCACATTAAATGTTTTCCCAAAACAAACTATATCCTCTCATCCCTCTTCTCAAACACTCAATACAAGCATATATTCTCAAATATTCAACACGGTTCAAGACTTATGTTTTTATGTTATTCGACATGTATTTGAGCTTCAGAAAACCAAATTATTTTTTCGGTTAGTATTATGCCGATTTTTAACCCTAAACCCAAAGGATTCATTTAATCCTCTTCAACTTAACATTCATTCCCCTTCACATTTTCTGTTTCCTTCCACTCCCATCACCAGCACCTAACTCTATTGAGAGCTTCTGCTCTATCCCCCTCTTTAAAACCATTACATTTTTTTTGTATATCCCTTTCAAGTCCCCATCATCATCATCACCTTTGCCTTTCTTCCCTCATTTTCTTTTTCCTTAAGTTGTTGTTTTGAGATTATTTTTTAGATATTAAAATGAGCGATTTTTAGCGTAAAATTATCTTTTTTTGTGCATAATTTCACTATTTTGCAGAGTCTACCTTTAGAGTTTGAGGATGTTCGTTTATGTGGAGCAAATTGAATGATATCTTTTAGAGATGAATGTTTAAAGATGTTCGTTTATGTGGAGCCAATTGAATGATATTTTTTAGAGATGGACGGTTGTTCAAAGATGTTCGTTTGTGTGTATGTTGTTTTGTTGTAAATTTTAATATTTATATAATTTATAATTTGTAACTTTTGTTGTAAGTTTAACATTTTAATTTGATATAAATTTTAATATTACTTCATGACCACCAGTTTGCTATAAATTCCAAGCTACAATAATATCAACGTTGAAAAACAGCGTGACACTACAATAAGTATAAAAAATGAAACATAGTTAAAAAAAATATAAAAATAATAAAAAAAACAAAAGCCGTCTATGGAAGTGTGTGACGACTCAAAGCCGTCTTGAATACCGTGAGAGGACAGCAAGTCGTCTCGGGAACCGTTAGACGTCACCAAGTCGTCTCAGGAACCGTGAGACGTCACCAAGTCGTCTCGGGAACCGTGAGACGTCACCAATATATATAAATACCGTACTTTGTTTACCAAAATTTGTAACCCCTCTCCATCATGTATTCTAAAATCCTCCACTTTTCAGCATTCCAATCCATGACGTTATTAAATCCTCCACTTTTCCAACCCAAGCCTACCGCGTTATTTAAATGTTGTTCGATTATACATGGATCGTTGTTACATCTGCGTACAACTATTTGGATCGTTGTTGCATCTGCGCGTGGGTTAACCCGTGTAGAATGCATTGATGTAAGACCCGCAAAACCGGTGTCAAACAGTTGGGTTAAAATTCTTAAATATGCAAAACCATGAGTAAAATTTTCTTTTAAAAGAGTATGTATACGCAGCGGAAAATCGTTTAGAATAAAATTCTACAAAACACATGACAAATACTTATCCAATTGTAAATCAAATTTAAAATTTATCATGTGTAAACAAAAGTTGTCTTTTACTCGAAATGCCTTCAATTGCCAGGTAGCTTCTCGCATCGCCAAGCAGTCATCGATCCATCTCTCTGTTAACCTGAAATCAATCTAACGTGTATGCAAAAGTCAGCTACGCTGAGTGAGTTCAGGTTTTATAATTTTATATAAACAAGTATTTTGTCAAAATAAAAATTAACAAAATACCTCAACCTCAGAGTTAACAAAAGCGCAATCCGCTAATTTGTTTTTCCCCAAGCAAAACAAAAATTAAAGTCTAGGATAGGCATAATATGCCTATTTACCTCAAGACTTCACTTACCAATTATATATAATAAGCGCATCCCGCTTATCAACACAAAGTACAATCCAGTGTATGTAAGCCAAACCAAAGCTAGAGATTCAAAGCAGACATATCCCATCTCTGTCATAGCTCAGTTTATAAGAATACATATAATATCTAATACGTAACATTCCTGACTCAAAACCAAGACCAAATATCAGAGTAGGCATATCCCACTTCTGTCAGAGCTCAGTTTGACATATCAGGTAGCTCTCAACATAGTCTATTATATATAATAACAAGTATAACATAAACTAAGCAACCACCATGACACAAAACCAATACCTTATATCTGAGCAGGCATATCCCACTTCTATCATAGGCCAGTTTATAAGGTCAGGTAGTCGCTGAACAGAGTTTATATATTTAATTATAGAAAGACATATAACTTAAACCTACATATACACCTATATATAGGTACTATTCATTTTCATATACGTATAAACATATACAACTATCCGAATATATATTTTATTCTAGTTGCCTTCAAACATGTAGGTATAAAAACATAATAACCTACTCGCAATTTAAGCCTAGAAAAAAAAATATATTTGAATTAATATGGATTTTGTTCGTACGTAAAAATATTTATAATTTCACATTAGGCGCATTCCGCCTGCTTACGTTTCATGCCAAAATAATATATTTATTAACATGAATTGCATTTGTACACAAAAATATTTATAACTTCATAGAAAAATATTTTTGTGACTTCATAAAAATCAGCATGCACGTTAGCCCAAAATATTTAGAAAAACAATAACTAAAAGAGTGGGCACAAGAACTCACAGATCTGCGATGCTTCTAAATCCACAAGCTAAGCGTCTTGAACTGTGTCCTCAAAATGCCGTCGCACAAATTATTCTGATCAATCCATATATATATATATATATATATATATATATATATATATATATATGAATCACGAATCCATTTACTCTAGATCAATGAGTCACAAGCATTGCTTAAATTGTCCAAATCGCTTAACCAATGTGTTCTATCGCATACAAAATCTCAAACTTTGCATGCCATACTTGGCGCTTCTATTCTACTTTGAAAACATACAACAAAATGCGCAAGAAATCTTGTTTTTCTGATAACTTGATCATACGATAATCGTTTCACGCGATCCACATATCCACGAAATCGTCTCAACATGCCCGACATCGGGAAATCATTTGCGTCGAACATTGATGATGCCATTGCTGCCAGCACGCACTTCTGTGCGTCAGCTCGTCGGGTTCTGCGCATCTGTCTTTGCGCAGCCCAAAACCTTATCACCCTAACTCCGTTTTCTTCATATAATATATCGACGCGACCGCGAGACAATGATCTTTCATCTAGTTCGCTTCTCTCAGCCGTCCGGTGTCGTCGCCTCCGTCAGTGACCACAACAGTCCCTATTACCAGTGTAGTTTTGGTTCAGTACAGAACCCACCCCCATGTCAAACTGAATGTATACGATGGGTTATTACCTTAAATGTGGCTTACTAGGTTGTGAACCAGCATCTAAAAGGCCACGATGGTCACTCTCCAAAACCATTACAAAGTGTAATTACAATGCACCATCAACCACAATAACCAACATGCCCATGCTATTCTGTTGACATCATGCATGAGCTCCAATAAAACGCATGCATCAATATCCAATCCAGCATCCCAGGTTTAGCAATGATTAGTTTAAATACCATGTCAATGTATAATTATTCAAACTAGTGATTATCAAGATCAATCATTGACACAGAGTTGTTTTCCTTGTCAATCTCACCAAACTCCTTTATAGAAGCCTCGTGCATCCTAAACTCATGAACGAGACAAAACCAAACACCGACAAGCCATACCCAAAACAATAATCAAACTACATACCGACATCGCGACAACTCGACATACAATGCTATGAGTCATGAACCCGGGAAGGAAGGTGTACCGAGTATGAACATACTCACAGCTTCGAGATAGAGCTTTATGGGTGACTGGCCGAAGGATCTTGAAACCTGAAGTGTTTCGCTCGAGAATTACTCGCAGACAAAGACCGGGAACTTATTAAGAATCCTTAATATTATAAATGTTCCAAATCGAGATTAACAAAAAAAAATTGGACATCGCCCTCGTTTGCGTTTGAAAATAATGAAGGAATGTTAGTTTGGTAAGTTGACGGCACTAGGGTTTTAGCAAGGTGATGAGATCACAAATTTACCATTAGGCCCTCTAACAATACACCATGGTGCATGATATTCTAGGAACTTATTCATCTACTATAGTACCATAGCTATCCACAAATTTTCACTTGAGTTCTTTAAATTAAATCAAGGAGTAGATAGACCCCATAGGTTATAAAAGGCTCCCAATTTATCACCAAATTAAGCTTGTCCAGAAGCATAAACATACGCGAACTTTACAACAAAAAGGCATTGGAATTTGGGGTGTTACAATTGATGATGTGGTGGTCTACATTAATGGCAAGTTCATTCGCCTCCCAAATTTATGTCATGTGTTGCAGGAACATCTTTTACACATGTGTGAAAGAACTTCAACGGGGCTAGTTGGGAGAACTTGCCATTTTTCTTATACACCGATTGTAAACTTTCGTCCGTACATATTTTTGTTCATCATCGGTTGATGAAGATGAAACATGACAGTCGGTGTAAAGCACACTGGGAACTGTTGTTACATAAAACGAGAAAACGTCCCAGTTATGTCTCGGTGGTCGACGTGTGCAACGTATCAGATCCATGAACAATGGATCTTTGTTTATGTAGAGCACATACATCATTCAAAACAATGGTTCAAAGCAAGTAAACCTTGGAATATCCTATCAACCCTACGTCCGACGTCCCCTATTGCTGCTACCACCACCACCTGAGGAAACATCTAACATTAGTATCTAGTCTTCAATAGTTGGTTAGACATTTAGTATTACAACAAAAGTAGGATTAGAGATTGATTATATCGCACAAATGGAGGAGATATCTAACATTAAGATATAGTCTTCAATAGTTGGTTAGACATTTGGTATTACAACACAATGGTGTTATTGTGTTTAGTTTGTTTGGTAATTATGTCACTTATGTAAAAACTTTATAAGAATTGTGTCCACGTTTGAGTTATGAATTATGTATTTATTTTTTCCGGTTGACCGTCAGATTTTGTTTGTATATGTATCTGTCGTGTCATGCCCACAATCTATAACTAAAACTAAAACTAAAAATAAACATTTCATTAAAAAAAATACATTAGACACTAAAAAACACATGCAAAATTATAACTAAAAAAAGAAATACATAATTAAACCTAATCTAAGGCCCCGGGGACGTCGCGGATCATGTGCCACGCCGACAAATGGGCGAAGGGTGGTCGGCCTGAAAACTCGTGCTCTAACTTCGCGTGTTCAACCTTTTCATGTTCCGGAGTGCTCGGGTGAAGTTCTCGGACAATCATCCGATAGTGCCCCTCAAAGTGATGGCACTTGTTTTCCAAGTCCGTCCACTTGCGGTTGAGAGACTCGGTTGACCGGTTTGAACCTCCAACCAAGAGTTTAAAGTCGTTGAGCACGAGGGGCCATACGGACCCTCGACGTATTTGGTTTCACCTGACCTCCATCCATGCGGTGCACAAGGCTATTTTTTCTTCTTCAGTCCACGGTTTCGATGCCATTTGTATTAGTGACTGTGTATTGACGGTCTGTGCATGTCAACCGTTTGGCCCTTATATAGGAGGGGTAAAGAAGGTTGGGGGGGAGGTAAAATATGTATTAATTCCAATTAACCGTGTGGTATTTATTAAAGTATATTTCATATTTTTATTAGATTAACGTATGTATTTAATAGTTTATAAAATTTGAAGGTACTAAAGCATTAGAAAATTAAAACATTAACCTTAATTATAAAGTTCAATGTTACATGACAAAGAAAAACTCATTACATAAACTTAAACATAAATATAAATATAATTCGGACCTAACAACTGCCGCGCCAAAACATACATGAAGTCTCAATCATAGTCTAACGGGTAGTCAATCTTTGACAATTCAATGAGCCCTTCTTCGGACTCGTTTGGCTTTTCTTGTTTGTTGGCCTTGAAGAACTCTTCAGAGATGGTTTGTCCCTTTGACATTGTGAAATTTTTGTTTCACGTCTTCGGTCGTGCGGTTTGTTTGACCACCCATAAGTGTTTGAAACTCGGTAGAAACTTTATTCCGGAATTGAGTAGCCCGAATCTCATGGCTAGTGTCAAAAACTCTGTTTTCGCAAACATTGCGTTAGACTAGCGTAACTCCAAGAATTTCTTCTTCGGTCCAGGAGGTCATCTTTGATTGGTTGTTTGGTGTTTTGGGTATGTGATTTGTAAGAGAATGTGTTATGTGGTGAAGAATTGGTGGGTATATATAGTGTGAAAAATTAAACTAATTTAATATGGTAATTAATATGGAATGTAATTATATATGGTAATTAATTTGGATTCTAATTAAAACGTAATTAATTATGTATTTATTATAAATTTATATATTTTTTTAGTTACACTAATTTGCATGTGATACAATGTTAAAAAAATAAACTTGCACATTAAACATATTTTATTAAGAAATATTTGGACGTGGTAAACACCGCTAGAAATACATTTTTTCTGCCATGAATCGTCTGTAAGACGAACATGTTTGATTTAAATCACCGTTCATGGTAATTGGTTTATCAGTAACCAAATGCTCCATCGGCATACAAAGATATACCGCTTCATTACCAGATAGAGAGTTGTGTGGCACCATATAGTCTTCATTAAGATTGAAGATCATACACTTTTCTGGATTACCTGTCTTCTTCCAGAATCTTATGTTCACCAATAAAGATCCTAAATAAATTTGTACCTTCGTCAGCTTTGGGTGAACAATATTTCTGTACTTGTCTCCGATACAAAGGTCTTCACAAACATACATAACTAGCCCTTGGGTCACCAACTCTAGCCGTACGAGTAACCATTCCCTATTTTCAAGCGGAATGGGAAAAAAACAAAATCAACGTCGAAAAACGAAGGAAACGGTTTTAATTTACCATTGCAATAGTTGGCCATGTTTTTTGGAACACATTCTAATAAAGAATTATAAAATTCTGGAGGAAGAATTGTCCACCGCATATCCAACGAAGTATTTTTTTTGTAGCTTTCTACTCCTCAGTTCATCAGCCTTCCAACCGATCCTTCAATATGCTGGAAAAAAGTTGAAATAAAAAATTAATTTTAATGAATAAAAACAAAAAATACACTTAATTTTTTTAGTTTTTACTGTTGGTGTGAGGAATCCGTTAGAACGATAGCCCAACAAAGTTCCCCAAAAAGTTTTTTCAAGCTCTATACTTCTAGAAAAAACAGCTGAACAACAAAACGGTGCGTCTCCTTTATTATAAAACTCAACAACATCAGTTGACCAATTATCAGCTTCATCGTCCGGGATAGCCCATTTGCTGATAATTTGTCTGTGTAAGCTTTGTCGATTATTGACAAAATCTCTTTCTCTTCTAATTTCAGGATTCTCTGGATGTTCGTTAGAGGAAGACGTATCTATTAGATTCTTAGGACGCCTCCATTTTTTTAGTATCCAACTCAACGAATGGTTCGGTGGTTGAGAAAAGTATTCTTCTGGAGCTAGATTTTTATCACGGCCGTCAGACATTTTTTCGTAACTGAGAATTCGTCAACAATGTTTCAATGGAAAGAAGAATTTTTCAACTATTTAATTAAATGGATTCTTTTATATTTGATAAATTTTTCCTTTTTAAACATATAATAATATTCGGGGCCCACAAAGCCGTCTAGGGAACGGTGGGCGTCACGGAGACGTCTTGGGAAGTGTGAGACGTCTCGAGGACATCTCCACGAGATGCTTTGGGAGGTGTGACACGTCTCCCGACAGTCAACGATATTTTTCGGTGAGACGTCTCTGAGACGATTTGGGAAGTGTGACACGTCTCCGAGACACCTCAGTGGGAGCCATCTCTGAGATGCATTGGGAAACGGGAGACGTCTCTAAGACCGTTCCGTCGAAATCCGTCTCCATTTACCATTATGGTAATTCCGAAGCGTCACCAAGATGCTATGGGTTGCTGACGGTTTGCAAAATTGTTCTGGTGAGGTTGATCATGTCACGACGGTTTGCTGTGTACTCCGATAGAGCTTTACCGATAAACGACGGTTATTAAAGGTAACATTATCGCTCAATTTTACACCTTTTACGTATTTTGTTCTGAACAGAAAACGACACAAACGGGACCACAAACTTAAATTCGTCACAGGACCACACCGCACATGCTGACCACCGACCGTTAATTGTTTACTTGTTTTTTTTTGTTTTTTGTTTTACCGTTGTTTGAGGTTGACTTAACCCGTTGACCAAGATGGATCCAAATACTTTTGTCGACCCGATGAACGAAAATCAATTCTTACAAGAAGAATAGTACTACGAACAATTCTTTCAGCACCGACTTGATTACAATCCTCTTCGTCGTTTACCTACTTCCGTAAGTGCTCTTCCATTTTTGAAACATTTTTCAACTACTTTTTTTCTTATAAAATTACTGAGTTAAATTAAAATTTTTTTAAGGTCGAGTGCCAAATTAAAGTCCGAACTGCTTGGACCTGTGTAACAACAATGCATTCAAAAATGACCCAGGCACTCGTAGAACGTTTCAGGCAGACCGTCTTCGTTCACTTTCTGGATCTTAAGAACACAATGTGCGAAAGTAATTTGTTATACTCTGTTGCTCTACATCCGATTAATATTGGAAATCCTATGGACGGGCTGTTTTATCAGATTGGTCAACATTGTATGGTATTCACAGAAAAAGAATTTTGTTTGATAACCGGTTTATGATTTGGTTGTCACGATGGTTGGGACGTCGTTGAATCCACAACATCGTCTAAACGACGAATTTTTGGTGACGCGGATAAGGTCACGCTTCAAAGAGTTGATAATTTTTCAGGGGTGACCGGAGCAATTATGAAGTGGATGATATTGTGCGTATTTGTATTTTGATTTTGATCGAATTGGCGTTTAAGGGTGAGCAAGTACAATCCGCGGTTGTGGATAATCTACTGCTGAATCTAGTTGATGACTTTGAGACGATGAATAGTTTTCCATGGGGTTCTTATTTTTGGGAGAATTTAGTTTCAAATATCGATAACATGTCGTCGAAGCAAAAACCAAATACAAAGGGTTTCAGCTTAGAAGGATGTATATGAGCATTCAAGGTAATAGTTCTTATGAATTATTTACTCTTATTTATTATTATTGCTAAATTGTTTGTAATATTTTTCAGATTTGGATATATGAAATTTTTCCAGAATTGAGAAGGGATCCATATTTTTTTGTCGCTGATCGAATTCCCATATTTCTTTCTTGGGGTGAGGGAAGAAAACTTCACAGGCGGACGATTGATCGAATGATCACTGTAAATTCTATGGTAATAGTCGAGAATAATTTCCAACAAGCTTTTTCTATCCCCAAATAAAAGTGCTAAAATATTTGAAATTTTTCATGTTTCAGAATGAAGGAAATATCCCGTTTAGGTTTTTTCTACGGACAGATGAAGAGGCTGCCTGTGACTGGTACCGTGTCAGCAGCCGTTTTATAGATAATAAATTTTCAAAAAGGTTCAGTAAAAAACCCGCCGGATTTGATCCGTCTACGTATGTAAATTTTCAAAATAATTCAGCTGAGGGTGTAGATTTTGATTTCGGCAACTCGGCCGGGTATTATTCCGATAATCAGCATCCGGGCTTCAATATGCCTGATGCTGTGGATCTAAGTGCCAAGAAAAGAAAGTCGGAAACTGTTCCGACATCGTTCGTTTTGGATAATGCACTTTTAGATCAATTTAAAAAATTAATGGATGAAAGTTTGGAAAACTTTTACCATAAAAAGTTCGCGAGTGTATTCACCAAGGTAAAGTTGTTATATAATCATTAATTCGTATTAATTTAGTTGAAAACTTTAAGTAATTTTTATTTTCAAATGTTAGTTGCAGGGATGTAAATCACAAGCTGAGGGTGTGGAAGGCCAGACAGCCTCGCATTATCAGGAGGAGGCGGTAAAAATATCTGAGGATGTGGACATGTTTTCTGACCCCGATGATGGTTATAGGCCGAACACCGAGCAACTACCGGTAGCTATTACGTTTACTTTTTTTTTAGTTTAACATTTAATTTCCAGATAATTGGCTTAGTGTTTTTTTCCCTTAACAGGTGAGACGGTCTCAAAGGACAACAAAGCCGTCCACGGTTATGCTTTCCCCATTCACAGTTCTAAAGGGTCAAAAAAAGAAGCAATTGATTTCAAAAGAAGAAGACGATTCGATAGACGAAATCAAAAAGTGGTACCCAGGTAAAAAAATACTACTTGTTCATTATTAGGGGGAAGTATTATGCCGGATAAATTTTGGGAAATTCTATTCGGTGATGCAGACAACCGTTGGTTTCTTTCGAGGTAACAATTTAATAGTTTTATTAATTATTAATTATTTTTTTACTTAATTTTAGTATAATACTGAATATTGATATTTGTTTTGTTATTAGCACATATATGGATCGACATGACACCTGAACGAATCTCTTAGACAGCCAACCGACCGTTGGAGCATAATTCATCCATATTTTTCATTGGGTATACTTAGCCCTATTAATACTTCAAAATTTACCGATGTGTTTGACGGCTCGTTCTACCCGTTTCCAAAGATCACTGCCGTTGATGAGGTTGTTTTACTAAAATAAATTTTAAATTTGTTTTTGAACTTAATCCCTTTAAATAATATGATTTGTATTTAACATCTTGTGTGATCTAACAGGTATATATCGTTATGAATGTAATCAACGAACATTGGATCCTGGGAGTTTTTTACCTGTGCCAAAGAACGTTTACAATTTATGACATGTAAATCCTGAAGCAATTTTTTTTTATGATTGTTTTTCCTAAAATGTACTAGTGTTGAATTGCATTATGTATTTCTATGTTTTGTATTTATCCGGCTTTCCTTGGCCTACGGGAGGCTAGAAGAGACGTCATTACCAGTATGAATTATGCGTTTGAGCTTTGGCTACGATCCCATAATTATTACGGTCCCTGTCTGCCATCATTATATGCCCCTCCTTTCTGTGTTGTCGAGCCGGACAATGTACCTCAACAGTCAGGAATTTTAGGTGATTGTGGCGTTTCGGTGTGCATATTTATAGAGAGGTTGATTAAAAAACAACCTATAAATCAACAGGAAGACACCCAAGAAGCAGCTCTACAAATGCGCCGCATAATGGCAATTAAATTTTATGAGAACGTCGGGACGGGAGATTTGTCTACACATTCGGGACAGACGGCCGATGATGATGGCCTTGAAATGTATAATTAACATTATTAGTATTAATTAATTTAATATTATTAGTACTTCTCTTGTGTTACATTACTAATAAATAAAGTTGATACAAATAAAACCCAACTAACTACCAACAGTAACTTCAACCGTCTCGCCTGCGCACGGTTTTTCCGAGCCAAGGCCTGTTGCTCGTTTAACGATTGCACCATCGCAGGAACGATTTTTTTGCATGTGAAACATTCTGAAGTTTCAACCCACCTGAGAAAATCCACAACCCGCAGTCTGTGATCTCAAAAAAAAACCAGTTATTTGATGACCATTGAAAGGTTATATAATCAATTTCTTTTAATACTTACACAACACACGAAGTCTCTACCCGGGTTTGCATCAGTTGTGGAGGTACGTATACGAGTAGGAGCACCGCATAAACATATTTCCTTAGACCTGTTAAATCCTTTCGATGATGACCTTGAAGATGAAGGTGAAGATGATTATTGGAACATGGTGATGGTATAAAAACATAAAGACAAACCGTGGTGGTATATTTATATAAACAAAATTTACAAATTCAGTCCTTAAGGTTTTAGTACCAAACAAATTCCACCCGGTATTGGTATAGCTACCAACCTAGGTTCTTATATACCACCATGATTCACATGAATTTTAAAGGACATAATGACAAACATTCCTCCTCCGCTAAAAACCACAATTTGGGTAAATCGACATAACCAATCATGTTTTTGGGCTCCAAATGTTCTTGAGTTTTACTATGATTGTGATAGCCCATTTTGCTATTCAACCTATATGGGGAAACACCATTAAGCAATGAGTGGTGGGGTGGTATTTTAGGGTACTGTAGAAATTGGTATCTTAAAAAACGGTAAATACTTTGACTCTTAAGTTACACGTTATATGAAATGGTAATATTTTTGTCAATTTATTAAGATTTCTATACAGCATGTTCGTTCATGGTGCAACAAATTGATGTCGTTAAGGGAAATTGAAAGACGAAGACGACCAACAACATGTACTTATGGTCTTTGGAGTGTTCTTCCCCCTAATTTCTATAGCCTAATAATTGAACAAGATCACCACGCTTGTAGCTATGCAAACAGGGGTAAAAGAATGTATCCACCTCTTTGGGAAGTTGATATGGTACAATACTAACTATTTGTTTATTCATATATTTATATCGACATATCGTGCAGTATAAAATCTACATTTCTTTTCTTTTTAGGCCTTTATTTATTTAGGTATATATACCAGCCTCCATAGACAATGAAAACTAGTTCATTCTTAAAGTTGACATGCAATTACTACAAGTAACAGTATATTTTCCAAATGATTGTAGTGCCATAAACTACGGTGATTCTTTTTGCATTCATAGGAAAATTCACCAAATTCTTATAGAATTTGAGTCTGCGTTCCTATGGTTTCTTGGGGCTATAATGTACCGGTAAAAGTCTGGTAGAAACGAAGTTGAATCAATAGAATTTTCAGGGGATGTTGTCTGGCCGGTGACCAATAGTCAAATCACTCGACATTTAGGGGTAATCGTTTGTATGTTGCTGAGAAATCTTGTTCAAAACGGGTCAATGAATTAGAGAGAAAGCGGCCTACATGATGCTTGCATGAGATTTAGACGTTTCATGGCAGATGGAATTTACGGTGGTCGTTTTACACCGTCAAATATTGAATCTTAGGATGACTATGTTATGTATGCATGTCAAAGCTTGATACATCAATCAATGCATGTACCTGCTTGCCATATTATTTTATGTTATGTTATAACTATTTTTAACTAACGAATTTTTGCAAATCATTGTAGAAACTAAATAATTTAAAGTTAAAAGCATCGCTAAAAATCAGCAAGGTTAACAGTCGAGCACGTATTTTGAATTAAATAATCTTCAAAGTCATTTGCTTCAACAAAAATAGGTGACGGTGTTAGTTGATCGTTTTTCTTTGAACCTCGCCTGCTAGATTTTGATCATGAGGGAACAGGGGCTGAACATCGGTCACGATGATGACCATAAGTTTTACAATGACTGCAATATAAAGGCGTAAGTTTCTCACCTCACGATAAAATCCGGCTATTTTCACGAGGACGTCCCGACTGTCGTTTGGTGATATGTGGTGGTTGTACATGAATTATTTCCTCTGGCATCTCCCATTCAGACATGTGGGGTAAAGGATATATCGCGTCTTCATATGTTGCTTTACATAACTCGTTGCTATACCAATGTGCTGTATAATGACTGCAGTCATTTTCATTCAATAATTTTGATACTACAATCATGTGGCCACATGGGAAACCAGATATCTGGGGAACACAACAGCTTCATGTTTGATTAGACAAATCAACAAAACCATTTTTGTTACCGTCTAGAACATGAAAAGTGTTAACCCCAACGCCATAAGCCTTCCACGTTTTAGACCCTTCAATCTTTTTAATAATTTTTTATACCGCGAAAGGAGTCAGTACATGGTTGTTTTGAATGGTGTCATTTCGACGTTCATAATACCATTCCTGTAGTTTTTGTCTAATACATTCAACTAGATGGGTGATTGGAACTTTTCGTGGATGTACGGATAAGGCGTTCATTGACTCTGCACTGTTAGATGTCATATAATGATATCGTTTTCCCGAACAGTGTGCTCTTGACCATTTATGACAACCGATACTCAAAAGAGTATTCCTAATCCTTGGAACGAATGCACAAAGTGCGTTAAAACTTTCTTCAAAATCAGATACCCTATAAGCTTTACAAGTGTTCCACCACAACGACTGTAAATACTTCTTTTTGTTTTTTGGTAAGTTTAAGTTTAACATCAAATGACGACAACACAACCCGTGAAAGGCATTAGGAAAAATGGTCCTAACTGCCAAATCTATTGAATTGGCTCTATCAGATATGATCGCTAAATCCGGATGCTCACCGATACACTGTTTAAGTTTCGATAGGAAACGCACCCAACTATCACCGTCCTCGGATTTGCCAATACCATATCCAACAGGTAAAATTTGGTTGTTACCATCCATGCTAACAGCAAGGAACAACCTACCTTTAAACTCACCTTTTAAGTGTGTCGCATCTATAATAATGACCGGTCTTAGACACAGAAGAAAACTCCTAATCTATATAATAAAATGAAACAAAAGGAAATTTTTAGAAAACCTAAAAAGAAAATGACAATAAAAAATAGGGTATAAAAATATTTTACTGACCGTTGCACCAATGGCAACGAAAAGCATTTCAAACCGATTGTCTTCATTAGTCCTAATCTCAGTAACACTATTCGGATTTGCATTTCGCAAATTATAGCAGTAGAATGGCAGCTCACTAAACGATTGTTTGCTATTTCCTTGTAAAACTTCAAGTGCATGACACTTCCCACGCCATGCTTGGGAATATGTTATGTCCACCTTAAATCTTTCCAAAAAAATATTGTACTATTTCATTTCCACGATATACATGTCTGGTATCTCGTAATTGGTGTTTTAGTATGCTGCCAATTACGTGTGGGTTAGCCTGACGAAGATGCGGATGTGTTTGAGTTTTAGAACATGTGTGATTATTGTTAAAAAATGTAACATAAAACGTGCTTGAAGTTGAGACAGAATGTGCCCTAAATTGCTAATCACAATCGTCAACTACACATGAAATTTCGTACCGGGTTTTCGATGATCTATCCACTTTATAAGAAAAATGTTCTGACAAACACAAATTTCCTAACTGCAGTTTCATTTCATCTTTGTTACGATATATATAACCTTCAGGAAAATTTGCCGATGAAGTGATTTTTGTTTTCTTTAGAAACCTTTCAGTACTTGAATTTCCATAAAATTCTTCATTATGTGGTTTCTTATCATCAAAATTTTCAAAAGACCCATGTGGTTTGTAATCATCAAAATTTTCTAAAGACACATTTAAATGAGGGACTTTATAATGATTTAAATGCGCATGACTAGACGAACCGACACCAGGTTCATCAGTAACATATAACTTCAATACTTCGTCAGGACTTTGCTGAGCAACTTCAAAAAGAAAAGATACATCACGATCATTAAAAATGTCAATTGCATCATCGAAAGCTGAAGTTTTATAAGATAATGTGTAATGTGTGGAATCTCGCACACATCCGAAACTACATTTAACAAAGTAAAATACGAGATATTTGCTTCAATTTCTAAACCCTGTCTTTTACAGTTAAGATCAACGACATATTCAATTCGACCGTTGACAACTTCCCATTTGCCACCAGTATAGATTATAAATCTAACCATTTTTTAAAAGGCAAATGTAAACACTTTAGAAGAAAAGAAAAGATAATAATTAAAACACAAATGATACAAATTTTACAAAATTTATAATGATACCAAAATACATCTTGTCACATCACCGGAGACGACTCAAAAAGATAATAATTAAAACACAGTGTACGGCGTCCGTCACGGAGACGGTGCAAAAAGACGCCACCAGAGACGTCTTTTTGCCAGCCGGAAACGACACATAAGACGGTTCAAATTCTCCAAAAGACGCCACCGGAGACGTCTTTCTGTCATCCTGAGGCGTCATAGAAGACGGTTCAAAGTGTGCAAAAGACGCCACCGGAGACGTCTTTCTATCAGCCGGAGACGGCACAGAAGACGGGTTAAAGTTTGCAAAAGATGCAACCGGAGACGTCTTTTGCAGGGCTGAGACATTTTTGGAGACGTCTCCGGTAAGTCGGCTGTGTTGACAAGCCGATCCGAAGACAATAAGGCGAGCCGAAGACGAGCCGTCAGTGAGACGTCTCAAGGGCCCACCGGAGACGGCTTGGCGGCTATGACACGTCTCGGGAGACGCCTACAGTCCTCGGGATCATAGACGCCACGTGTTGGTTTTCTATTGGTTGTAGACGAAACCGTCTCTGGAGACGGTTCAGTCTTTTTGGGAGCCGTGACCCGTATCTTCAAAGACACGGGAAGGGACCATTTTGGTAAAATCTTCGATCAACGGGCCATTTTGGTAATTTTCCTTATGTTAAGTAATAAAAAAAACACTTCTTTTAACTTTTTTTATGTTAAACTATCATTATGCATATATAGTACTCATACGATAATCCTGTGAACAATAAGTGCACCAAAATTGTCACCACCATCATAGATTTATTTCAAAACCACATATAATAAGGAAAAATGAAGTGGCTGGAGTTTATTTTTGCTACAAAAACAACGTTTGATCCGTCAACACCTTCCAAACTTGTCCGAATAAGGTAAAGTGATTGGTCTTCGAAGCTAAAAATGGGTGGCCCAAATTTTATAAACCACGTAAATACTTTACACAAGCGAACAAAAAAACATATATAGTGGTAGGGATTAAGCCCGTCACTAGCAATCATATGAATTGACTCATGTGAGTAATTTTCCACAAGGTTACCTACTTAACAACCACATGTATTCTCTCAACTCTTTCATCCAAAGAAGCAAAATACAACTTCCCCATACAGTAGTTAAGCCAATGACTTAAGCCCTGACGTCATATGATCTTATTGTTTTCTTCCTTTACATATCGTCCTCTACTTGCATAAAAACAAACCAAATTCAGTCCAAACACAACCAAAAACAAATGTTAAACTCAGAGCTTGTTTTCATCCCATCTCCGGGTGCTGGGCACCTACCGCCAACGGTGGAGCTCGCAAAACTTCTCCTCGACCGCGACCATCGACTTACGGTCACCATCATCATAATGAACTTCCCCTTAGGACCCAAACACAACGCTGAAACACAGCTATCCACTCCCCGTCTCCGCTACTTCGATATCCCTTGCGATGAGTCTACCATGGCTCTCATCTCACCCAAAACTTTCCTATCTGCCTTCGTGGAACACAACAAGCCTCGTGTTAGGGACATTGTCCGAGGTATCACCCACTCTGACTCGGTTCGACTTGCTGGGTTCGTTGTTGACATGTTTTGCGTAGCCATGATTGACCTTGCGAACGAGTTTGGTGCTCCATCTTACACTTATTTCACCTCTGGTGCAGCCTCGCTTGACCTGATGTTTTACCTTCAGGCCAAGCGAGACGAAGAAGGTGACGACGTAACTGAATTGAAAATCTCAGAGTCTGAGTCTGTGTTGCATGTACCGGGTTTTGTCAACCCGGTACCTGCTAAGGTGTTACCAGAGGTAGCGCTTGACAAGGAAGGCGGGTCCAGCATGTTTCTCGACATCGCAAAAAGGTTTCGCGAGTCGAAGGGTATTATAGTCAATACATTTCAAGATCTTGAAAGTCATCCACTCGACTACCTTCTAAGCAGTAGTAATGACATTCCCCCTGTGTTTGCGGTCGGGCCGATACTCAACCTAGAGAACAAAAAGGTAGATGACACTAAATCTGACGAGATTATGTCGTGGCTAAACGAGCAGCCGGAAAGCTCTGTTGTGTTCTTATGCTTTGGAAGCATGGGAAGCTTCAACGAGAAGCAAGTGAAGGAGATAGCAGTTGCCCTTGAACGGAGTGGCCACAGGTTTCTGTGGTCACTCCGTCGCCCGATACCGAAAGACAGGTTTGACTTTCCTAAAGAATATGAGAATTTTGAAGAAGTTCTTCCTGAGGGATTCCTTGCTCGCACATCTAGTGTGGGCAAGGTAATCGGGTGGGCACCGCAGATGGCAGTGCTATCCCACTCGTCAGTAGGTGGGTTTGTGTCCCATTGTGGATGGAACTCAACGTTGGAGAGTATATGGTGCGGGGTTCCGGTGGCAGCATGGCCATTGTACGCAGAACAACAGCTCAATGCTTTTCAGCTGGTCGTTGAACTGGGAATAGCGGCGGAGATTCGGATGGATTACCGGACGGATATGAGAACAGGCGGTGGTAGCGCGATGATGGTGAAGGTGGAGGAGATTGAAGAGGGAATTACGAAGTTGATGAGTGATGGTGAGATGAGAAAGAAGGTGAAAGACATGAAAAACAAAAGTAGGGCTGCGGTTGTTGAGGGTGGATCTTCACATGCATCCATGGGAAAGTTCATCGATCATGTAATGAACATAACCAATTAAGACCAATGCATTGTTTGTTTTAGTCAGTTGATACGTGTCAAGATCATGGAGAAGATTTACAAGTGCATTTAGGAGTAGTGGGGAATAGCCTGTACCCATGTTTACATGTTTTTCTAATAAAGTGCATCTAGTGTAGGTTATGCATGTAGTGTAGGTTTCTTTCTATTTAAATGCATTGTAATTTTAATTAAAGGTTATGCAGAGAAAAATTATTATAAAGTTTTAGTCTTCTTCATTTAATTCTTGGAGGTTGACCCCCTCTAAGGGTTATCTATCTTGAAAGATTAGCCTTCTCTAATTGGCTTCTATCATTTGGTGCTTTCATTCCCGAATTCACCTCTATCATGACCTTAAAAATCCAATTGTTGCTTGACGAATGGTGGGATACTATCGAGAAAAACAAAAAACGCCTCGAAGAGTATACCGCTAGCCGTGGTCTACCTCCACCAGCTCCACTACCCGCTCGACTACCGCTTCCTAGACCGCCGCCCAAACCATTTGGCCCGAAACCATTCTTACATCAAATATCCTCCTCATCCGCATCCAAAAAACGCAACATTTGGCACCAACAAACAATCTACAAAACAAAACCTAAACAACCCTTTTCCACTACCTCGTTAGCACCGCAAACCTCACCCAAACCAGCCGTAACAACTGCATGTGTATCACCCAAACATACCACCCACAACATCCGAGTCTTGTCAATGGAAAACATAGAACAAAACGCCACCGAAAGACGAGAATGGAAACC
Organism: Ambrosia trifida; assembly: GCA_028751855.1. Taxonomy (NCBI): domain Eukaryota; kingdom Viridiplantae; phylum Streptophyta; class Magnoliopsida; order Asterales; family Asteraceae; genus Ambrosia; species Ambrosia trifida. Next base: position 67,992,854 of record CM054130.1, read on the forward strand.
ACCTTGGCGCCTCACCAAATCTCCTCTTATGCAAACACCTAAGCTTTCTACATACAACTACTATCAAGGTTTGGTTCCACTAAGTCCTAGTAATTATAATTCTGTGACTCCTACAAGTGCCAACTCATATTGGGATCTTCAACAACCGTCGCTACTCAGCTTTTTGGATCCGCAATTCATGAATCGAAAGGGGTCGGTAAATTTTGATCCGGGATCTGGAAGACGAGAATGGCGACCACCTTGGCAACCATGGCGTGTAGTTGAGACCGCACCGAATGCCGCTGGGAGACTAGAATGGCGACCTCCGTCGCGACATTGTTCCGTTCTTGAGGACAAGAACGTTTTGGGGCGCGCGGAAATAATACGTGTCAAGATTCATGGAGAAGATTTACAAGTGCATTTTGGTATCACATTGAACAAACCTGTGAACTCACCAGCATTATATATGTTGACGTCTTTTTGGCATGTTTTTCTCAGGTCGCTAAGGTAGCATTGGTTGGACTAGGCGCACGGGTCTGCATTGGTGTCTAGGCTTAGTCGCATATTTTAAATAAGTGCCTGGAATGTTTTGGAACACAATTGTGTAGTTGATTAAATTTTTAAATCCTTCCGCTATGGTTTAATGGTTTGATAACTAAGCTTTTGAGTTTACGTATTTCATATAGTGTTGTTTATTGTGACTGTTGACTTAGATCCTGGTTTGTCATACGCCTCGCGGTAAAACTCCGCAAGTGGAAATTTGAGGGTGTGACAGATTGGTATCAGAGCCAGGTTATAGTGAACTAGGACTGCATGTAGAGTCTGGTCTATAGCCGAGACACACACACTAGACGGTCACATACTTTGAGCCTCTTAGTGGGATACGTACTAACCTTGTCAGGGTGTCCTTACAGCATCATCATACTTTTGTGTTACATCATCCGCTTTTATTTGGGTTCTTACCTACTCTTGTCTTCTTTTTCAGGATTGAAGAGGAAGAAGCTGACTTGTTGACTCTAGCACACTCATGCTTTCTTACACTTGCACCTATCGTAACACGTTACTAGGCGGCGATATTCAGTGGCCATAGTTTGAACTAGGGGTACATTTGGAGGACCATGTAGAGCAGTTTATCATATTGGGTGCACACGAAATAATAAACTGAAATGCATGAAAATCCCGGTGGACTTTGAGTTAAGATGTACAATCCTGAATTTGTCCCTAAGTTAACTCTTGTAAATTTCTAGTGGTTGACACTAGAAGTGAATCTAAATCTCTCTATTTCTTGATTTGTTAGATCATGTCTGGTGCTCGTGGTGGTGGACGCCGGGGTGGCGAACTTGGAATTTGTTAAGTATAGAATTTAGAATATATGCAAAACTAAAAATCACGCGATGTTACATAAAGTTTGCGTCACATAGAATTTATAGAATAAATACAATAGATTAAGATTAAATGCAATTGACAAAATACTTTTCCATTGATCATATGCTCGGAATTACAAGGGTGTAAAAAAATGACAAGATACAAGAATACAAGGACTAGAATGGAAAATACGAAAAATACAAATGTTACAATAACTATCAATCTATGAAACTCATTCAACCTTTAATGTAACTGATTCGGCATCACGAAGACTCAAATGAACAACAAACTAATTGATTCAACCTCTAAAAACACTTGATTCGACCTAAATCCAATTGATTCGACCTAAACCTAACTCCTTCGACCTAAAAATAAACTTGTGTCGACCCGACCCATTAAAAATCAAATTTTCTTCAAAAATCAACAATTTTGATCTGAATTTCCAAAAAGTTATTGAATTTCAATGCAATTAAGCAGGTTTTGGATCATATTGATTGGAGATCAAGTTTTGTGAAATTTTTTTTGACTTTATCAGTAAAAAGTAGTCCGAATCAATCAATAGGCAAGTTCTTTGAAAGTTCATACAAAACAACAAAAATTTAGGTGTTTTTAATGAAACATCTAACTGATTTGTATCAATTTGCAGTTGTGTGATTGAGCAATGGCTCTGATACCACTTTGTAGGATCGGTTTATGACAAAAACATATAAAGATCACACAGGTATGAGCAAAGCAGGTGCAGAAACCCTAATTCGCTTGGAAAATGATATCAATAAAGATCAGAACATGTTAAGATACATTTTCAATCCATTTTTCATTAATATAAAAGTGATAATCGTTACAAAGATCAATACTAATGAAAACACACCATTAAAGAACTTTCTAGACACACCTTAGAACACACACACTGACCCTCTAGACAAAATGACCGAATGTTAAGTTGCAAAACAACTTAAATATATATATATATATATATATATATATATATATATATATATATATATATAGACATCTCATTTGACCCATGCAAGGCTCTAATGGACCCGTTTGGCCCTTGACGATTCAAACCAAAAACAAATAAACATCAAAACCACATTCGACCAAAATAAACTACATTCAACCTATGATAATCTTCATTCAACCTCCCGATAGGTCGAATGAGTCTTCAAAACTTCAACATCTTCAAAACTTCGGCAATCTTTGTAGAATCCGAAAGCTACAGCCACAATATGGACTTACAATATGGATAAAAGAGTATATATATATATATATATATATATATATATATATATATATATTGGTGCTTCAAAACATATTTCAAAAATAAACTTCCCATCTATATTTATATATATATATATATATATATATATATATACGATATATGTATATTAATATGAGTGTGCATGCATGTGTAAACTACCAATAATAGTAACATGGATAATCACTTTTACTTTGTGTCATATACATGTATTTTGTCCCCACTTTAATGAGCCATCAAGGCTTATTAATACACTTATCCAATTTTGGTTTGATCAAACAATCAACACTAATCACTAGGAAAGATTGTTGCCCAAAATAACCAACACAAAACCCCACACATGAGCCACAACCTCCTTCCTTTTTCTTTGTCTTTTTTTCCAACCTATGTGCACCCTCCCCATGTCACTTCTTGTCTTGAAGATATCCCACATAATATAAACATGTGATTAACCGCTTGAACTTAAGTTGAACTCCTAATCCATGATGCTGATTTAACTAATGAACCTCCCTTTTTCCTTCCTAGTAATTTCGGCCTTAGACACAAAAAGAAAAGGAAGCATCTTATCACCATAACTAAGCATGGTTATTCCTTAATATGGATAGCCACCATAATATCCCAAAAACCCAAGATGTTGACCCTTTCTAATTTGCTAAAGTCTTGCTCTTCCTTGACTTGTAAACCGTCACATACCCCTACAATATTCGTTTGGTTTTCAAACATCAATCCAAGATCTCTTGTATGGTCCTTCATACGAAGTATTATCAATCCCTAAACCTATGTTTGGTCTAATGAAAAGTGTTAGTAAACTAATGCTAAGAGTCTAGAAACATAATAATGATTATTAACTAATATGGTAAGATTTCTTTTGTCATTAAAACTCATGGAAGATTGTTTTCGCAAATTGCACTACTCCTCCCCTTGTGTCCCCTTGTTTTCATCTCCTTCCCCTCCCCCTATATAAACCATATTTTTTTTTATAATAAACACTATGACTAATCAACTTTTAAAAATATATGATTAGTCATGTTATGGAAAGATGAGGCAATATAATCTTGTGATTTGTCATGTTATGGAAAGATGAGGCAACATAATCTTGTGATTAGTCATGTTATGGAATGATGAGGCAAACATAATCTTGTTATTAGTCACCCTCAATTGATTAGATTAGTTTTATAAGTCACTTTGATTTGAAGAGAATCCACCAAAGACTTAAAACCGAATTAGATAAGTCCTTGATGACACAAAAACACACAAGGTGATATTCCACAAATAGAAGTCTCCCTCCCTTCCTCCCTCTTTCTATCTCTCTCATCTCCCTCTTTCTATCTCTCTCATCTCCCTCTCTCTCTCTCGCCACCCTCTCTCCCTCTTACACTCTATATAAAGGATATGCATTTCATTTGTTGATCAATTTTGTTCACTCTTAAACTCTCCTCCCAAACTCACACTCTCAACCTTCCACACTACTCCCTCACCACTAGTAACAAGGTCCAAGACTTTCTTCCTAAGATCTAGTGGTATGTTAACTCACTTAACCTTGTTGTTGTTATGTTTAAACATTAGTGTTCACTGCATGTTCCTAAATCATCTTTCCTATAAGTTTAAAACTACTAAACTAAACTAGAATGTGGCAAGTTATATGTGAGTACTTGTGTATATGTGTGAGTGAATTATATATATGTTGTATGTGTGCATGCAAAACAAATGTTTATGTATATAAATGTAATGACATCATGAACATAAGTGTTGATGTGAATGTATCGAGACATATACATATATGGGTGTGTATGTGTGACGATTCTATGAACATGAATATTTATGTGTGTGTGTCAAGTACATGAATATACATAGATGTCTGTTGTACATATATATTGCATAACTATATTTATGTATGCATATGTATGTATGTGTGCGTGTTGTAATACATATATACATGCGTGTGTCATGTGTTATGTATATACATATACAAAGGTGATTAGTTTGGTATATGATCTATAAGAAAATAAATTGTTTTAAAAGTTAACATATGTTTTATATCTAAAACATATGACAGAAAGTTATGGTTTTTTTTTTTTAATGTATACTTTATACAATAAGACATTTATTTTATATAATGTTTTGAGAACATAAAAAGTCACCAAAAATACCAAGTTAACTTATTTCGAAAGTTGGGTGAACAAAGAATACAATGAAACCTAAGATGCCCGTTCATATATAGGACGTGTAGGTCGGGTTTCCTAGTACATCTGAAATACGTTCTTGCTAGCCTTTTTGCACGGACTTGAGGTGAGTTTTTGTAACACCCGATTTTCGGACCCAAAATTTTTCGTGACTTTACTGTCGTGACCAATAAATAAATGTATATATATATACAAAACTGAAATCTAGAAATATATTTGAAATTAAAATAATATTATTCGAACATACGATACGAGACTAGATCGCCACATTTTAACGAACCCGACCCGTGACCATTGGCTAGTCACCACCGGGGGACACATGTCCCCAACTAGAAAGGGACACATGTCCCTTCCCTTAATTGACAACACACATCACAAAACCATTTGAAAGCAAATGGTTTTGTTAAAACCATTTATACACCAACCCAAATAAAGACCCACAAACCTATTACCTTGCACATAAACCACACACATAAACTAATATATATATATATATATATATATATATATATAGAGAGAGAGAGAGAGAGAGACCAGAGAATAGAGAGAGAAGCAGAGCATCACCGGCCACTATTTCAGCAGCGGAGCTCCGGTGAAGTCCACCGGTGTCGCTCCCAACTACCACTAACTGAACCCTTCTTCTTCTGAAAATCATACGCAGAGCTCAGAGAGAGAGAGAGAGAGATCGGGACAGATAAGAGAGGGAGAATTGGAAGAAGCTGAAAAGAAAGAGAAATGTGGAGGAGAGAGGACCACCGGCCGAGTCACCCGGCCGGCCAGACCTGTCAACAAGAAAAGAAAGACAGCAGCTGCAGTGGCTCAGTAGAAGGATCCGACCTGATGGTGAGGTCTGGTAATCTCCGTATACCCCGTTCTATTACTATTATTATTAACTAAAGTATTATTATGGATCTAGGAAATTATTGTCCAGTCGTACCACATTCGAAACACTCGTTTTTTGCAGGAGGAGAGTTTGTGGCTTTTGTAGATACACGAAGTGCGACTAATGCTATTAAATTGAGAATTCTATTATGTTTTGTCACTGACGGACGGTCGAAGGTGGAATTAACATGGTCGAATGTAGATATGAACGGTCGAAGGGAGAGCTCAAGAGGTCGAATGAAGTTTATGTATTCATAGTGTGTTGATTCGCCCTAATTGTTTGGTCGAACTTGCACATTCGCCCATTCGTTTGGTCGAATGTGCAGGTCTATATAAAGGTTGAATCATTTTGTAATGTTAACTTTTGGTCATTTTGTTTCCCTCTCTGAGTGTGTTCTCTCCCTAGGGTTTTGTTAAGTCTGTATTGAGTCTTTATCATTATAAACAAGGTTTTGTAAAGATTATCACTGATGTTTATGAATGAAATGAAAAAGTTTGAAGTGATTTGTGTGTTTTGCTAAATATATTATCATTTCGTAATCAATTCAGGGATTCCGCACCTGAATTGATAGACTTGTTTGATCATAGTCTTTGTTTGACGATCCGATCCTTTACGTACAAAGTGGTATCAGAGCCATAAGGATCAAACAACTATGAATTGATAATATTGTGTTGATTTGGACCCAATTTTGATCAAAACTTTTCTGTTTTCATTGAACATTTAAAATTGATGAATATTGATTGATTTGAACTAGTTTTCATGGATAAAATCTAGAATTCTCTTTGTTAAACTTGTTCCAAATCCAATCCGAAGCAAAACCTGCAAAATATCATCAAATTTTATCAACATTTGAAAATTTTGGATCAAAAAAACTGATTTTCAAAGTATAACCGTTTTTCAAAATGAAAGGGTCGAAGCTAGGGAGAAACGGTCAAGAGTGTGGCTTTTACGTCGAACCAGGACTTTTTAGGTCGAACGTGGAGGTTAATTCGGTCGAACCTAGAAATCTTTAGTGTGTTGTTGTTCATTCGACCATCTGTTTTACATTCGACCAATCGGGAGGTCGAAAGTGGACTAACTTGGTCGAAAGTGAAACGAGTCTGTTACATTCTACCTTCGAGTCTTTAGAAACGGTCGAATCTGGACATATTTCCACATTTGCCCCCACGTTTTGTGACAAACGGTCGAACGTAGAAACTGTTTGAAAATTTTTCTAATTGTTTCGTGGTTTGTACTTTGCAGACGATATGTGGAACTTTCCAACAACACCACGACCTAATACAACACCACAACAGCAAACAACAATGGATCCTTGGTCGGTGGCTGCTCAGAAGACGTCTAGTCAACCATCTCAACCAATCAACTATTTGGCGATGACTAGTTCGATGCCACAACAAGTTGCACAACCACCACAACAACCCATGGCTGATTACCGGGGAGTTGCAGCAGCGGCAATACACTCTCAAACTACCAATGTGATTTCCACGCTTATTCATGACTTATCTTCGGGTAGTGGGAGCCGTCCACCAAAGTTGATGGAAATGGTGGATTACAACCAATGGAAGACCAAGTTCAAGATTCATTTAGAAGGAATGGGAATGGAAGGCACATAAGCTTGGCAAATGATTGCTAAGGGGTATGTAGCTCCGGTTTTGGAGAACACTGGTGAGCCGATTCCATTAGAGAGTCTAGCTGAGGATGAGAAGAAAAAGTTTGCAGTGGAAAAGAAGGCGTTTTCCCAACTATCCCAGGCCATTAACACTGATCTTTTACATCAATTTGGATCATGCACCACTTCAAAGCAATTATGGGATATGTTAAGGAATCGTCACGATGGGAATGAGAAAACAAGGAAGCTTAGAATGGAGGAGGTCAGAAAAGAGTTTGAGAACTTTAGCTATATGGGAAATGAGACACTAAAGGAGTTGATTCCGAGGTATTGCCATTAGTTGACTGAACTTTCAAGCTATGATATTAACATACCTATGTCTGAGCTGGTGGATAAGTTCGCTGATGCATTACCACCATACTGGAATCAACACATTGAGGTCCTTAAGGAGAAAGACGCATACCAATATTGGACCATCAATGAATTCATCCAGAAGCTTGAGAACAAAGAGATGGAGGAGACGAGGAAAGCAAAAGGTGCACAAGTTCCTCAGAATCCTGAATTATATCATGGTGGTACATCTTCATCTCTGACTAGTTCAAGTTCTAGTAATACTGTTGCTCCACACATAGCTTTTGTTTCAAGCATTGTTGAACCAACCAAAACCCCCCATTAACTATCTTGCTCAAACATCATCTTGTACACCACCATCCTACCCTACTACTTACATCCTACCATTTTCACCGATGCAACAAGCTGCATGCTATTCAGCCAATTTGAACCAACCTCAACAACAATCTTACATTCCTCAAATGAACCAAACTCAAAGGAACCCAAGTGAACCAAACCAAAGCCCAATTGTGTTGGAGACATCAAACTTGAATAACATCACTGTTGAAGTTGCACAGCAACATGTAGCATTGGATTCTGCTATGGTCACTTCGTATAATGGGTTAGTAGCTAGTCAAATTGGTAATAACAACTTAACCAGTGAGGACTATTCTCAAATTGACAAGGAGGGGATGGAACTCATTGACATTCAGTGGGCATTTGCTAGTGTCATGAGGCGAGCGACTGAATTTATAGAGAAGACGGGCAGAACTGATCTTTCTACATCTCCAAACACCACATATGGCTTCAACAAAGCCAAAGTCACATGTTTTAACTGTGGTGGGAAAGGTCACTTCAAAAGAGAATGTACACAGCCAACACAACGGGGAACAGGAATCCGTTCAACACTAATTACCAGTACCGTCAATCACAAAATCAGGTATCATATCAAAGCGAAAACAATTCCAACTTTCAACCACAAAATAATTACCAAAACCGACATAATGCCTCACCAAACAACTCTGCTAGACAAACCACTACACAAAACCAGAACCAAAACCAAACACCACACAATCCAACCAGAACAATCATTCCAATTTCTACACCAAACAGTCAAACCCAACCAGATAACCAGAACCAAGCTTTGGTAATCCAGAAGGATGAGGGATTTGATTGGCCTTGTAACACCCCAATCGATGGGGGAAACATCGAAGTGTCACGTAATGATGATTGTTCAATAGCTCATGGCACTAAATGATAGTTGAATAATAATAATAATCAATTTATAATTCTTCTTACAAACAAAGAATACAAAAGTTGATTAATATAAACTAGATCCAAAGCTCCTATGTGTTCCAAAACTTGTACAACCTCCAATAGCAAATAAACCTGAAACATGTTAAGTTGGAAAGATGGGGGGGGGGGGTCAAGTATAAATAGTTGGTGAGAATACAAAGGTTTTGCATATAGTTGAAAACAATATGTTGTATAGTAATCATAGATGAAGTATAATGATAGAATATGAGTCCGACATGTAACAATGCGTCTTTTGTACAATCAAACCTTGTGTCGACTGAGACCTAACTCACATGTTAGTAAAAGTGTAACTGTTATCGATCATCCCTGAATTTATGCGGGGGGATGGGTTTGTCAGACCTATAGCGCGATAATCTAAACAGGCGGCTTGATCAATGTTAATGATTGTACTGTGTCTTTTTGTTACAGTCAAATGATAGAATGAGTAAATAATAGTGTATAAAATATTTAAACATGTTTCACCCCAAAATGTAAAACAGAAAAAGGGGCTATGTAAACTCACCTTAATGATAGTGTTGAATCCCTTGATATAGAATAAATGTGGCACAACGATTCCAAGTATTACCCTAAGTTCAAAGCAATAAAATAAGTCTAAGTTTTACAGTCTACATGTATTTCTAGGGTTCCTAATTTGGGGATTGACGATCGTTAAGAAGTTAATTTAAAATAATAGTTAATTAAATCATAAGTAAAGAAATTGAGAAAATAAATAAATAAAAAGCATTTTTGTAAGATCATGTTCAAGGGTGGTTGTACTAAAATATCATAGTGTGAAAATAATTTTTATAAAATTATTTTCTTAATTAAAGAATATGTAACACATTATAATTTATTTATCAAAACATGGTATTAATATCTAAAAATATTAAATTTAATAAATTTTAGATTATAAAATTATATTTCTGATCTAGTTTATTAAGAATAATTTATGTGAAATTTTGGTGCAAAAATAATGAAAATGAATTTATTATGAATTTATTATGATTAAAATAGACTAAATAAATAAAAAAATGCCTAATAAATGTTTTCCCAAAATAAAATTTAGTTTTGAGAAGTTTATTAGTTTATAATTTTAAAATAATTTTTTGTGGAGTTTTATAAAATTGTTTAGTTATATTTTTAGAAATTTTGATTTATTTATGAATAAATTTGTAATATATATTATATTTATTAAATAAATGATTTTTGTGAAATGAAAAAAATTGTATAATAAATTTTATTATTTATATATCACAAAATAAATTTTGCAGAATTTATAAGTCATTTTAGGTATTTTAAATATATTATAGCATTATTAATCAAAATATATAAAGAAAACATGGAAATTGATAACTAAAAAAAATTTATGCTGTTGGGGAGGATCGAACCCGGGTCTATGACCGGGTCAAGGTTTATCACAAGTGTGGCTCTCCAACTGAGCCACACCCTGAGAACGAGAGTTATTGATTTTAGATAATTATATAGTGTGTTTGAGATTAAAAGATTTATATTGTTAAAAGAAGAAAGAAAATCGTGGAGGCTATGGGTCGAACTCAAGACCCTTCGTTTAACAACACAAGAATCAACCATCTGATCCAAATAAGTTGATTGTTTTAAATCTGTTTCAGGCTATAGTTAAACACATGTGTGTAGTATCATTATCCCCAAATCAAGAAGAATGAAGAACCCTAGATTATCTAATAAATCAAATCAACGATCAATAACGCAATTAACCATAGGGCTTTTGATATATGATTCAAAACAAACAAAACCCATAATTATAATTAAACTTACAGAATGTTTAAAGGCTTGATTGTTTGGGTCAAAGAGAAAGTCAACCGGTCTTCTAATACGTGAATCTGTTGGACTTAACAGGGCGAATTGTGTTTGTGTGTGGTTTAGTCGGCCTTCTTAGAGGCTACTCGTGGTATCAATTTATAATATAATGCATCAGATGCTCGAATTGGAATGTTGACTCAACCATATTTACAAACGCGTAAAAGTCTTAATTAAGGTATGTTTTGAATGTGATTTTTGGCGTGTAGGACACGACGCTAAAGGCCGATAACAATCATACCATATATAATCACGATTCAAAACACGGATTGAGGTTTATTTTGGAAAGCTTCGATTGCAGTTGACTTTAGATTGTCAACAGGGTTAGTTTACGGAGGTGTTAAATTTATTTGGTTGGGATAGAGGTCACAAAAAGGGTTGTAGCCCAGTTGGTTTGAGAAGTGTGTGTTGGTTGTCTGGCTCGGCTGTGGACACGGGTTCGAGTCCCGGTCCACACAATTCTTTTTTTGGCATTTATTTTACTAAAATTATGTTATTATATATTCATAATATGATTATCTAAGTCCGAAAATGATACTAAATATTTTTAAAACGTACTAAACATCGAGATTCAACGATTTTTATCAGTTTAAGGTGTTTAAAACATATATTATTTAAAACAAATATATTCGTTTTTGATTTGGGGAAAATATGCGATGTTACAGGACTGGTATGCAACTTGGTGTTGAGGAAATCACTATTGGTAATGTGGCGTGTGTTGCCAAGAAGATCGATTTGGAGGAACAGGTGTCAATTGAAGATGATTTGGAGACTGAGAAGATATCTGAGGTGAAGATTGAGGAGTTAGTTGAAGATTATGATGTTTGTGTTGAGAAGAAGTTAGGATTGATTCTTGACTCAGTCACTGATGTTCCTGAACAGTGTGATTCAACTTATTCTGACACGGAGAGCGATTCTGATTCTGAAACTAGTGTTAACTCACTAGATGATGACATTTATCAACTTCTAGCCGAAGCTGATTTTCTTATGACTCGCAAATCTTGCATGGTGGATGATGCTTTTAACAGAAATGATTATTCTAAATTCTTTGCTGGAAAGGAAGCACATTTTGCATTGATGGCGATGACAGAGCCTCCAAAACAGGTAAGTTCTGAATCTACTTTAGACATGAACAGTGATAAGTATTGTGGTGCATGCGATAGATTGACAGAGGATAATAAGCAACTCAGGGTTCAACTTGAGAGTGCTAAGATCAACTGTCAATCGTATCGAAAAGAAGCATGTGAATTCAATAAGGTACTTGATGGTTATAAGAAAGACATTTCTGATCTTAAGAAAACATTATCTTTAAAACAACTGGCCATTAACAGTTACATTAATGAATTGGAAGAAACAAAACTTGAAATGGCAACCATCAAGTGCTTTGCTGAGAAAGTCAACAAGAAGCTTGAAAGCTACAAACAAATTGCATATGTTGTTGACCATTTATTAAGGAACCTTCACAGTCAAGTAGCGCAAACTACAAGGCCGTCCCATATCTAGTGTTGTTTGAAAATCATACTTTGCATTCAATAACACCGGAGAGTTCAGTTAAGTCTGACTCTACATCGGATGATTAGTCTCACACTTCCAGTGTGGGAGACCCTAATTCCGATGTTAGACCTATTTTGGGACTGAATGATGAAGGAGTGATAGCTGTAACTGATGATTCTGACTCCGAGGATGATAAATCTGAAAAAGTGAGTGATATTCCTGCTGAAAATCACATTATTACCAATGAACCAGTGTCACCTTCTCAGATTATACATCCAATGGCTAACGCTCATCGAGTGAATCAGTCAGTTAAGCAAGTTGAGAAGATTGAACAAAGTGACAAACCCGTCAAAGTGTTTTATCGGATGGAAGGATCCGATAAGATAATTTCTGTCGAGGAATATCTAATTAAGTTTGCCAATTACTCCAAGATTGAGAAAATTTGGCAGGAGAGTACCATTTGGTTCCCAAAGCATGAGAGAACAAAAGATGTACCACCAGAGGTTTTAAAGAAAATTTATTTGGATGTTCCAAAAGAACCAAAGGTTCATGTCACAGAGTTTATTAAGCCGTAGGAAAAGGCAAATAGTTTTCTTGAGCCATCTTACTCAAAGGACCTAGCTCCTGAGAGTTTAAGAAGAAAGTGTTTGGATGATCAATATCCTATCACTACTTATGCAAAGTCGAATGCCAAGAACAACATTAAGGAGTACCGTGCGTGTTTTAAATGCGGGGAGAGATGGCATTTACTTCTCATTGCCCGTACGTTAGGCACAAAAGGCACGAGGTTGAAGTGAAGCAAAAATATCAAAGTCCAGTCAATAATCATTGTTATCCACAAAGACGATTTGTCCCTCAACCAGCACCGTTTTACAACCAAAGCAGATATTTTCAAAAGAGGGATAATCGTCAGATAACATATGATCGTCGTAACCGGATCGCAATTGAAAAGCCTTTTAAGAAACCGGGTGAACACAACTGTTGAGAAGCAAAAGGTACCATTAAAACCTACAGTGAAACCAACAGTTGGACCTGTTTCTGTTAAATCAGAGAAGGTAACCAAGAAAGTTTCCTTTAAGGACGAAGTAAAGAAACCGACCGAGACCCCAAAATCTCAGATTCGGATCTTGAAACGTTCGGAACAATTCTGGTCACTAGTGGGATCTCAAGGTGCTTCAACTTCAAAAATGAATGAGAAATATGAAAATGAAAAGGATTTAATTGATCAGAAAAAGATCAATTCAAATTTAACTGTTTGTGAGAAAGACTCTTTGAAACAAAATGTTCAAAGACACAAGACCAAGCAGGCTTGGGGACCCTGAAAAATCTAATCTTTTTACTTGATATGTGCAGGGAGCTTCAGCTGTCCCTGTGAGCAGTCTTTGGATTGTTAACAGTGGAGCTTCTGGTCACATGACATGGGATTTGTCACTGCTGTTCGACATAAGAAATATCAATGGTGGATATGTAGCATTTGCTGGAAACAAAGGAGGATACATTACTATGGAGGGTAGTGTGAGTAATGGTATCGTGAGTTATGAAAAGTTTTCATATGTGAAGCAAATAGACTATAATCTCCTCAGTGTCAGTCAAATCTGTGATAAACAGTTCTCTGTATACTTTGATGACAAATCTTGCTACATTCTCAAGCCAGGTTTCGTACTTCCAAAAGAGTGGGTAATGCTTAAAGCACCGAGAGTGAACAATCTGTCCATTCTCGACATGTCAAAGGCCATGACAACCCAAGGTCAAGTAACGTGTTTCCTCTCCAAGGCAACTGAAAAAGAATCTATCATGTGGCATAGGAGGATGGGACACATTCACCTTAGAAAAATGAACCATTTGGTGAAGAATGAACTTGTCGAAGGCGTAAATGTTAAACATTTCCATTTGAATGACAAGTGTGTGAGTTGCAAGAAAGGAAAGCAGCACAAGCAATCCCACAAACCTAAGAAAGTCAATTCAGTTTAATTACCACTTGAGCGTTTGCACATGGACCTATTCGGACCGGTCAAGCGTAAAAGTCATGCTGGTGAATTGTACTGTCTTGTGGTTACCGATGACTATTCCAGACTTTCATAGGTTATGTGCTTGCATCATAATATTGACACGTTTAACAATCTGAAGGTTCTGTTCACTCGTTTAGAAAATGTCTATTGTCTAAACATCAAGAGAATTAGGAGTGATAATGGGACGGAGTTCAAGAACGCACAGATGGATGTTCTTTGTGAAGACAAAGGAATTCATCATGAATATAGTGCTCCGTATACCCCTCAACAGAACGGTGTCGCGGAACGTAAAAACGGGACTCTAATTGAAGCGGCGAGAACAATGCTTGCGGATTCCAACCTACCGGTAATGTTCTGGAACGAAGCCATTTAAGCAGCTTGTTATACTCTCTATCGTGTTTTAACAGTGAAGAAGTTTGGTAAAACTTCTTATGAGCTGTTGAACAGACAAAAGCCGAACTTAGAGTATCTAGAACCGTTTGGAGCACCGTGTACAATGCTTAATCCATCTGAGAAATTCGCACCGAAAGCTGAAGAAGGATTCTTTGTTGGATATGCAACCCCGCTCAAACAGGTATTCAACAAACGAACTCGTCAGGTAGAGGAGTGGGCTAACGTTGAAGTACAGCGGTATACTTAGAATGTACAGAGTAGCGGTCTAGATTGGATGTTTGATTACAAAGACTTCTTTGAATCATTCAATCTAGATAGCTTGGTTGAAGAGGCTGTATTACGATTATACTACGAGTGTGAAAACGCAGTGACATCACCGTTGGTGCGTCCGATCACCGTAACTCCTCAAACAGCTTCTAATGATGCCAATGCTCCTGCAGCTGAAGAAGAAGTGTTCCAGGAAGCTTCCATAACTCTCAATTCATCAGAATCAGAAGATGATGATGTCACAAGTGAAGCTGTTCCAGATATTGCTACAGAGACACCTCTAGTGAACCCAAATCCAAATGGTGCTTCATCATCCAACTTTTGTAATGATCTGGATTCGACAGAAAATTTGACTACTCAAACGGGAGTGCAAGTACCTGATTATCCGGAATCTCGAATACATCGTAGTCACTTGCTCGAGCAGGTTATTGGTGATCCTAGTAGCAGTGTTATGACGAGAGGACAACTGAGGATAGCTAACTCACAAGAAAACCTTGGTGCTCTAACTTTATATGCTAAAATTCAAAAGTCTGGTTGTCAGAATGATTGGTCTTTTGCTTGTTATGTTTCGCAGGTTGAGCCGCGGACATACAAAGATGCTCTTTTGGATGACGTTTGGGTAGAGGCAATGCAAGAGGAGTTATTGCAATTTCAGAAATTGGGAGTGTGGACACTGACTGATTTACCTCCAGGACGGAGAAAGATTGGAACAAAATGGGTCTTTAAATGTAACAAGGATGACAGAGGAGTGATTGTTAGGAACAAAGCTCGATTGGTCGTACAAGGCTTTCATCAAGTGGAAGGAATTGATTATAATGAGATTTATGCACCAGTTGAACACTTAGAAGCTATTCGCATGTTTCTAGCATTTGCATCTTATAAGAAATTCAAGGTGTATCACATGTTCGTTAAAAGTGCATTTCTTTATGGTGTGGTCAAGGAAGAAGTTTACGTAGGTCAACCACCAGGCTTTGAGGATCCTATCCACCGGGATAAGGTCTACGTTCTAAACAAAGCTCTCTATGGGTTGCACCAGGATCCACGACAATGGTATGAGGAGCTGAGCACGTATCTTCTATCCAAAGTATTCAAGCGAGATTTGGTAGATTGCACACTGTTCACAAAACGAACAGGAGATGACTTGCTTCTAGTGCAGATTTATGTTGATGACATTATTTTTGGATCTACTAATGAACTTTTGTGTAGGGAATTTGAAAAAGTTATGTAGGAAAAGTTTGAAATGAGTGCGATGGGAGAGATGCAATGTTTCCTAGGCTTACAGGTGGACCAAAGACCAACGGGGATCTTTAACCACCAAACCAAATACGTTTATGAAGTCTTGAGCCGATTCCAGATGGATGATTCGAAGCCGATGGATACCCCGATACAACCTAATCACGGGATTGGTGTTGACGCTAAGGGGGAGCTGACTGAACCTTTTACATACAGAGCAATCGTCGGATCTCTGATGTACCTCACCGCATCCAAACCAGACATAATGTTCGCCACATGTCTTTATGCACGTTATCGATCGAAGCCTAAACAAAGTCATTTAGCAGCTGTCAAACGTATCCTTAGATATCTGAAGGGTTGTCCGTTGAGAGGACTTTGGTACCCTAATGATGATAATTTTGACCTAATTGCTTTTAGTGATGTAGACAGGAAATCCACAATGGCTGGATGTCAGTTTATGGGGAACAGGCTCGTGACCTGGCAATGCAAGAAACAAACTACAGTCGCCTTATCTACATGTGAAGCAGAATATGTCTCAGCTTCAAGCTGCTGCTCTCAAGTTCTGTGGATACAACAACAGATGGTGGACTACGGTTTGCAATTTCTTAAAACCCCTATTTACTGTGATAATGAGGCCGCCATTGCATTAACAAAAGATTTAGTCAATCACTCAAAAGCTAAGCATATCCGGATCAAATATCATTTATCCGTGATTGTTATGCAAAAGAGTTGATCGATATGGTCAAAATCCACACTGACTATCAACGTGCATATCTTTTTACCAAAGCTTTTGATAAATCAAGATTTGAATATCTTTTAAAAGCTAATGGTATAAAAGAAAAACAAGACTGATCATCACTTCGGTTTATCGCTTTTTAGTTTTAGTTTTTACTGTTTTTCAGAAATATTTAAAAACCCTAAAATATGTTTTTCATTTTAGGGGGAGTTTATTTTCAGAAAAACCAAAAACATTGAAAAATTCAAAAACCCATAAAAATTAGAAAAACCCAAAATGATTTCCAGGAGAAAAAGAGGATATGATAGTACATCAGTAGGGATCTGACACATGCTAAAGAAGTGTAATGCAACATAAGGCGTGTGTTTGAGTCTGTGTGATTTGTTGATAGGCTTCGTAGACCTATTACTGCGTGCCTGATTCATACATATCAAACGAATTGTTGTGTAGATGAAATCCTCATAGGCATATGGTCTTAGTACCATAATTTCGTTTGATATGGTATTTGTACAAAACTCGGAGGTTTTGGGTCGTTATGTTATTAGCTATCTGGGGATAGCACTACGCCAAAAAAGGCCTACGGCCACACTTTTTCAAAAACCACCCTGCCACACTTTCGATTAAATGTGTGGCTAAAGGTCATTTTTCATATTACAAAACCTTCCAGCATACTTTTTGCCACACATCTTATGTATTCATGTGGCCAATGTATAACAGTTCAAAACTTTTAGTCACACTTTAAGAAAAAATTGTGACGTTTATTAGCCACACTAGAAAACGTGTGGCCATTTATGATCTACGATCACATTATTTGTTTCATGTGACCAAAAATACATCTGATCAAAACATTTAGCCACACATTAAGAAAAAAAAACCGTGACATTTAGTAGCCACACTAGAAAAGTGTGGCCAAATGTAATCTACAATGACGTTATTTGTTTGATGGTGTAGCTAAAAGTTTAAACTTATGGCCACATATATTATAGTGTGACCAAAAGATAGACAATAACCACACTTAAAATTACAAAATTTCGTGTGGCTTTACATAAACATTCGTAACATTATGGCCACGTTTATTTTTGTGTGACCGAATGAAAGCAAATGTCATGTAAAATATGTGTGACCAAAGGTTACACAATAGTCACGCTAATGTCATTGTTTAGTTTTGTGTGACGAAATGATAACAAATGTCATAAGAAAATGTGTGATAAAAGGTTAGACGGTAGCCACGGTTAAAATTATAAAATTTTATGTGGCTTTATATAATAATTAGTCACACCATCATCACTTTGTTCTTTCTTTGTGTGACGGAATAATAGTGAATGTCATGAAAAAATATGTGAGGCCAAATATTAGATGATAGCCACACTTAAAATTACAAAATTTCATGTAGCTATACATATTACATGGGGGGAGAACATATTCATTACAGAAGCCAAAGTCATATAACTTTTTGCTAGGAATGGGAGTAGACAGCTTAGTTCAGTTTAGAGGCATTAAGGCACTTGAGTCTCATTCGCCCGCCATATTGAACCTGCATTTTCCATGATCACGTTCAACAACTACAGAGACAACATCTTCCCCTTCAACAAAATATGATCATCTGAATGCTCCTGCACCGAAAATATCATCGCCAACTTACAAAAATTCTTAAACGCCACAGCCCCACGTTCCCTAATCTTCTGTTTCTATTTTCGAGCATCATTAATCTAATCAGTTAACAAAAAAAAAAAAACTTTATAAACATCCTTCCCTTGAACCCAACACATTAACTTCAAACAAAGTGTAGAAGAGAAAAACATGAAAGAACGCATTAGCTTTGACTGCTCAAGAAGAAAATAACCTTTGAATCTGCATCCTTCATCCCACCCATGATCCTCTTCAGATGTGAAATCGCTAAAGGCATATAACCTGACATTGCTATGGGTTAAAAGACATGGTAAATGAATCCACCACCGCCGCCCATGTTAATGCCCTCTTCAATGTCTTCACTATTATCATGACCTGCCACAATCAACAAACACAAAATTTTATAAAATATATGTAATACCAAGTTCCTCCCAAAGTAAAACACAACGAAGCATATACCAAGATACATAGAATGATTAACGAATGGATAGCAATGGGACGGGTATTTCGCACTCCTATATGCAAACCAATTCATCAAATCAAACCAAACAATCAAAATAAATATATAGAAACCATTCAATCAACAAAAAAAATTATAGCTATTCAAAGTCAAGTACAAAGCTACTTGCATAGTTTCACCTCACATCAGTTCAAGACATTTCTAAACAAAATGTGAACAAAAAATAACATGACACCTAATTAAGTAACAACTGAAAGTATCGGTTAACTGATATACCATATGCAACAAATTACCTTTAATAACTTGGCCTTGGCCAATTTGGAAGAAGGGCTGCTGGCCTGGATCTTTCGTGCTAATATTCACCAGAAAACGAAATGACAATTAGACCATTGGGGGTGGTGCCGCTCCGGCAAAGAAAACCCGGAGATAGCTACGGTATGTGTTATTCATGTTTTGTTTTAGAAGGCATAGAATTTGATAAAACATTATCTGTGCATGTACACTTTCATGTTGAATGTCTTTATTCTTGAAATAACTGCAAATGCTTGAGTTTTTTTTTTTTACTTTGGATGTACATCAGAAGACATAAATAATCTTACTCATAGACTGATGCTTAAAGTAGTTAATTATGTTACTCTTCCGGTCGTGGATGATTTAACTAATGCTATATATTTTATGGCCGAGGCTAATGCTCACATTCCCATGCTCTCTCTGACACATGAACAAGTAAATCATCTTATCTAAATATTTATTATAACTACAATTTCTTTAAATGTATGCCATTGCTAAGTCCAGGTGTTTGCGTTACAAGCATCTTTGAGGCCTTGTTCGTAGGTTCGTAAACTTTTTTCTATCACTTCTAGTCCATCTAGGCCTTGTTCGTGTGTACGTAAGTCTAGCATAGTAGTTACAAAATGAGTATTTTATTGTGATTTGTTTGCAATTGTCTTGGTTGTTGCTGCATAGCTTTAAGGTGTCATGAAACGAAGCTTGTCTTGAATGCAGCTGGACACTACGACTGCAGGTTGTTGAGCATTTGGAATTGGTGGGTTTGCTGTTGCTGCAAGTGCTGCTAAGAGTGATGAAAGCTCTATTGGGGTTCATGTAGATAACGTTTGATTAGAAGTTCATGTATTCAGCATTTAAATCGAAAACTTATGTATTGATTTGGTCTATTGTTGTTAATATCATTTGATTTTTTATATTTTCTCATGATTTACTATTGTTTTTATTATGAATAAAAAAAATTAATATTAAATGGCTAATTTCATGAAAATAGCCATATAGAACCACAATAAGGATGTGTGGTCAGGCATTAGTTAATGACCACACTCAAAATTAATAAATTTCATGTGGCTTTACATAACCATTAGCCACACCATCTTAATTTTGTTTATTTTTGTGTAACGGAATGATAACAATTGACATGGGTAAAATGAAATACGTGTGACCAAACGTTGGACAATAGCCACAGATAAAATTACAATAATTCAAGTGGCTTTATATAATCATTAGTCACGCTATCCACCATTTGTTTTTTCTTTTGTGTGACGGAATGTTACCAAATGTCATGAACAAAACGGATTATGTGTCACCAAAGTTAGGCAATAGCCACACTTTTTTTATGTGACGGCATAATAGTAAATGCCATAAGAAAAAAAATATGTGTGACCAAAAGTTAGAATATAGTCACACATATAATTATAAAATTGTTTCGTGTGTCTATAAATAGTTTTTTTACCACACTTACACAAAATTCATGTGACTATATAATAGAAACGGTCACACTTATAGTGAATTCATGTTGCCATTCCTACCCTTTAGCCACAGTTAATAAATGGAAAGCTTATTAAAACGATCAATTTTGCCACATATTTTTTTAATTGACGTGGCTAAAACAAAACTTTTAGTGACTATATAACTAAAATGGCCACACTTAAAGTAATTTCATGTGGCCGTTACCATCATTTAGTCACATTTAATAGACAGAATGCTTGATTTCAAAAAGAAATATGGGTATTCTTTAGCCACACTTTTTAAGTGATACGGCCACTAAATGTGAATGTGGTCGTATGATACCTACGATGACTCGACCTATGGTCACACTTAAGCCGGAAAAAAAAGGTGTGGCGAAAGGCCTATGGCCACACTTTTTTTGTGTGACCGTAGGCATATTTTGGCGTAGTGTAGCCTCTCTGATCTTCTGATGTAAGTCATTACAGACCTAGATCAGACAGGGTATCTTTATAAAAGAGCTGTAAAGCTAAATCCTAAAGTTACCGAATTGAGGAACTTTCAATGTATGATGATAATCAAAGATTATCTAATGCATCGTATCCAATCATTGATGCAAATCATGATTGATATCAGCCCTCAACCTGGTAGAGTGCACAAGTTACTTTGTAGCATTGAATTGCTGACCTGTACACCCCTGTGCCTCATACCTTGTAAATTACAAATGACGAAAGCATAATCAGGCGTTACAATGAGTCTTTGTGCATTTATTTCTTGATACAGGAGTATGTCGTGTGTGCGGGAACCACAGATAATTGAGTTTATACAATAAATATTCGTATCAGTCTAAAGCATTGCATAACAGTCTCCATGTGAGCTTATGTGGATAACAATATCAGCAGTTGCCAGCTCATACATTGTCTTTAATGATAATAAATCAAAAAGATCAACGGTGTGATCAAATTCCTCAATAACTGATATGATCCTCTTACCGGATATCACAAAACATTTACTGCTTTATCTTTAGATTTATGCATTTTCATTTCTCGTCAAAAATACAAAACTCAAAAAGATTTTAGTTGTGTTTTAAGAAAAACTTTCAGAAAATCCAAAAGATTTTACATTTCTATATTCTTTTTGATAACCGATGGTGGTTGATGGTGATTTTCTAAAACTTGATGGACAATTTTAGTTTTGTCATATTTAAATAAGAAATAGTGAATGTCGGATGCTTAAAAGTTAAGAAAAATATTGAACGGGACTAGATTTTGAGATTTGGTAAAAAGTTCAAAAATTCCAAATTTCATTCGCCCCTTCGATGGGTCGAAAGTGGAATTTTGCTGTTTCATTCGAACCTTCCAAACGGTCGAATGTGAGTGTTCTTATGTCTGATTGCACATTCAAACCATTTTTCTTCCTTCGAACCTTTAAATAGGGTCGAAAGTGGAAAAATGTTCACATTCGCCCAACTAAAAGGGTCGAACATGGAGCCTATATATACCTATCTGCACCTTCGACTCCCCATTTCAAAAAATTTTCAAATTCTGTGATTACCACCCCTTGTTGCTCAATTGTTTAAAATTATATCATTGAGATCCTCGTCTTCTACTGATCATTATACACTATCATTTGCAGGTATCCATCCATTATCGAATTCAAAATCATTGATTCTATGTTCGAACCCTTAACTGAATCAATTCATGGATTGTGGACTGTTATAGGGATAATGGATGTTAGGGATTCAATGTTTAAGTGTTTTAGGGGAAGAGGATATCAAAATCCAGGGTTAATTCACAACAGATTAGTGAATTGATTGTTCAAAACCTTCAAACCCTAGATTTTAGGGAAAACCACTTAAAAATTGAATAATTATAACAATTGATGGTTGGAAAAGGTTAATCAGTCATATTAGATGCTTTACCAATCAAAATGGCATGTTAAATCATACAAAATCAAAATCTGTAAATTTTGAAGATGAACAACCATATTCGACCATTTCAAAAGGGTCGAATGTGACTTTTTGGTCGAATGTAGCATGTTCAAACGGTCGAAAGTGGACAAAAATGGTCGAATGTACATTTTTAAAAATTGATTTTCACATTCGAACTTTATTTCCCACATTCGAACCCCATTTCCCACATTCGAACCCCCGACTGGTCGAATTTGGAATTCTAAAATCAAAAATTTCAAATTTTGTTTATTTTGTCCGTTTTTAATGTGTTTTCTTGTTTTGTTTTGCAGATCAATCCTGTCTGAATCACAAAGTTCTGATATTCCCGCACGATCATCAGAGAAAGCTTCCAGGAAGAAACTTGAAGAAAATTTACCGTTCGAAGAGGCACATAACTGTTGTGCTTATCTTGGGGATCTGAAGAAACATACCGAATTCACCGGTATTGTTGATTTTCTGAAGAGAAGTCGAGTTGTTGATGCTATTGCTACTCCTCCTATTATTTACAGAGATCATCAAAAGGAGTTGTGGATAAATGCAAGAATGGATTTTTGGAATAATGAAACTGCTATCGTTTCTAAGATTTAGGGGGAGCTAGTGATAATATCTGAAGATGACATTAGGCAAGCATTGATGCTGACTGATAAGAAGACTGATCCGAGAGTTCTATCTTGGATTGAACAGATGAAGTGTTTCTTGAGAATGATGTACAATGGACCGATTACTGATGGTTCATTACATAAAGGTAAATTGTGCCTGTAGTTCAAATACCTTGCTCACGTCATGTTACATGTTTTCGGATCTGTGAGTGGAGGATACGACGTGATGAGGAAGAGTATTAGCTCTTTAATGGTTGCCCTGATTCTGAATAAATCATTCAACGTATCTAGAATGATACTTGAACACATGCTTGAACCATTGAGAAGTTTGAAGAGTAAGAAGTTCTTATTGTATCCAAGATTCCTGCAAATGATCTTCTATCAGAAGTATAAGAATTTGAGAAAAGATCCTACTCAGATAGTACTGTAGGATCATATGAGCTTGAACACATTGGTAAGGATGTAGGGATATAAAGGTGTACCGACGAATGAAAGACCACTTTTGAAGAACTTGTTTGGTCACTTGATCAATCCAGGTTATGAAGATCCAGGTGTTGATAAAGCTAGGAATGCTAATAGTGATCCTGATGAAGATAATCCTTTATGCCCTGTTGATCCTAAAGCTAAAAGGAAAAGACAAGTTGTGAATGTTGGTGCGAAGAGTGGTAAAGGGAAAGGAAAAGAAAAAGAGGTTGATGCTGAACCACCTAAGAAGACATCTCGGAGAAAGAAAAGTGTTGCTAAGAAAGGTAAAGATTTGGTTGATGAAGAGTCGATGGATTCTGAAGAGACTCAGGTAGAGGAGAAATGGCATTCTGATAATGAGACTGTGAAGATCACTACGCCCAAGGCCACTGTGGCTGGTGAATCTGAAAGTTTGAATCAAACTTTGGAGGAACAAAGGATGAAGAGTCTGATTGTGATTGACGATGTTGATGACGGTCTTGGTTTGGGATCTGATGATTTTGGTGGATCGCCACAGGCTGGAACTAAACAGAAAAACCCAACTTACAAAAAGAAAGCAAAGGCAGTTGAAATTGAAAAGCCAATGAAAAAGAGAGCTAAGGACATTGAAAACTTGATTGCAGGTAAGAAAGTTCCTGTAATGTCTAGTTCTAAATCTCCCATTACATCCCCAGCAGGCAAGAAACAGAAAACATCTGCTACTGAGCAAAACATTCCAACAGATGATTTTAATGTTGCTTTGGATAGAGTCTTGGATAAGTTCAAGAAAAGACTCCAGTTACCGAGGCTTTAACTCCAAAGGTTATTGTATCAGGAGATGTGATGAATGCAGTGAACCAGGAGCTAACTGAAATGATGAAAATCATTAACCAACAACAAACTGAGATTGAGCAGTTAAGAAAGAATGATAGGAAGATGTTGGATGTAGTTGAATCTTCACAGGAGAGCCATGAAGAATTAGCAGCAAAAATCAAGTTACTCCAGGAAGACAATCAGAAATTGTTATTGCATGAGCAGAGAAATACTCAAAGATATATCACTATGAGGCTTGAAAACAAGAAGTTGAAAGCAAGCAACAAGAGCATGAAAAATATCATAGATGATTTATATTCGAGAGCTCCTCAATTGAAAGAAGGAGAAGAGGATAAAGAAAGAGAGGAAGAGCTTGTTTACTTCGAATCATCTGAAGAAGAAGAAGATGATGAAGAACTTGATCAGGATGCCGGTGATGCTCTTAAGAAAAAGAATGATGATGATAAAGATGATTCAGGTGATAATTCTGGTAATGGTAATAGCTCTGCTAATGATGATGATGACGACAATGATGATTACACAGATCGGTATAAGTATGCGAAGAGAGAAATAGGAAAAGATGCAGAAGAATCTAGTTCAAAAGCTCCTAGGGGTAATACTGACGATGACAATATTTTCTGGAATGAGAAGATCAAATCTTTATCTGAGGAAGACAAGAAGTTATATCGTTGGATGTTGACTGATAGAGTCTAGACGATTGAGATGACAGGTAGATTTCCAGAGATATTTGAGTCAGATGATATGAGGTTTGAACTAGAGTATAGTGATCCTGATCTGGAAGATGGAGAAGTTTCTGCAGCTGTATCTAAAGAGATATTAGAAGGTCTGGCTAAACAAGTTGGTAAATCTCTTGAAGAGTTGATGAGTGAGAATCAAATACCAAACATTCCTGAGAAAGAAGCAGGAAATCACTCTAATGATAGAGATGTTCCAGTATTTGAAGAAGTGGAAATAGAGGATATTACTAGTGAGGAATATCCAGAATACTTCAAAAATGATAAGGATTATGGATTTCCTGAATTCTCTAAAGAGATGTTGAGACAAGCTGAGAAACTTGCTCGTGAGAAAAGCAAGAAGTTCATTGATGAAGTGTTCAAGAACTCAGATTGTCAGAAGCCAAATGTTGAACAATCTGATGTTTTGAAAGACTTGCTAAGGAAGCTTAAAGAAAAAGAAGCTAACCGTCCCAAGACCGAAGTTCAGGGTAGTTTCAACAAATTTCATAATGAACTGTTCAAAGATAAAGCTCTCGGATGGAAATATTTGAGACAACTAAGGTGTGTCGCCGTAAAGTGGGAAAAAGGAATTCTGTACTTCAACAGATTCCATGACATAAAGACACTACCTTACTGGGCTGTTCACGATATCTCCAGACACACGATGTTAGGAGCTTCAGTAAACAACAATCTTGTTGGTTACTTTGCAGATCACATGGCGAGAGAAAGTAGAACAAAATGGGAAGTGTTCACCCCGCAGTATCCTAAAAGGATAGTTCACAAGAAGGAGAAAGATCAGATAACGGGGTTGAACAAGGTTATTTTGAAAAATAAACCACCAACTATTCTAAAACATATACCTTTGATGCCTATTCCACAACATTTCTCGAAAGATTTTATGTGGTGGTACTATGACTAGAAGACAGCAGAGGCTATTATTGTTCTGAAGGATGGGAAGAATGACTTCAAGAAGATACATATCTTTGACCCGATGTGGTTGATAAATTGCTCTCGTGAGGATATTATCATGCTATATTACAATTCGATTTATTGTGAAGAGAAAGATAGTGAACAGGCAGCTAAATACCAACGTGTGGTATTTTTAAGTTTTGCATGGGATGTTAACGCGGGTTGTGATTTTGATAAAAAGCTAGGGAAGTTTGTTCAAATTCAGAAAGCTAAAAAGAAGAAACCAAAACAAACTTATGAACCAGTTATGACAAAAGAGCAAAAGAAGTTGTTGCACATCAAGCTAATGAACAAGAGATTGGATTAAGAGCGATGGCTGAAGCAATTCAAGCAATAGTCGAGGGGGAGTTTGTAGATACACGAAGTGCGACTAATTCTATTGAATTGCGAATTCTATTATGTTTTGTCACTGATGGACGGTCGAAGGTGGAATTAACATGGTCGAATGTAGATATGAACGATCGAAGGGAGAGCTCAAGAGGTCGAATGAAGTTTATGTATTCATAGTGTGTTGATTCGCCCTAATTGTTTGGTCGAACCTGCACATTCGCCCATTCGATTGGTCGAATGTGCAGGTCTATATAAAGGTTGAATCATTTTGTAATGTTAACTTTTGGTCATTTTGTTTCCCACTCTGTGTGTGTTCTCTCCCTAGGGTTTTGTTAAGTCTGTATTGAGTTTTTATCATTATAAACAAGGTTTTGTAAAGATTATCAATGATGTTTATGAATGAAATGAAAATGTTTGAAGTGATTTGTGTGTTTTGCTAAATATATTATCATTTCGTAATCAATTCAGGGATTCCGCACCTGAATTGATAGACTTGTTTGATCATAGTCTTTGTTTGACGATCCGATCCTTTACATACAGCTTTGGCCTTGCAATTGGCGGTTGAGTGTCCACGACGGTTACAGTTCTTGCACAAGATGCTTTAGCAGGTACCTACGTGATGGTAGTTGCATCTGCTGCGGTGAGGATGGGGCCTGTTGTATTTGCGTTTGAGCTCCTCAGCAGTTGTGGCAGCAAAGACTTTTACGACATCTAGGTGTCGGTGAGAGGAGTGCTTGCCTTTCCGGTTGTCAGAACGTTTTCACTTGTTCCCGGAAATCTCACTGGTAACCGTATCCTTTTGGTTCAACGAACCCATGCAAACAACGTCGTCAGTCAAACTTTGGGCTAGGGTAACCGCAAACTGGATAATGGAGGGTGCCAATGCAGTGACTGTACTGCGGATCTTTGGTGACACACCCCAGATATACCGCTCAACTCTCTAATAATCGGGCGTGACCATGTGTGGGACTAGTCGAGAGAGTTCATGAAAACGAGTGGTATATGCAGTCACGTTGGCATCCACCATGCTAAGATTCCAGAATTCGGCTTCCAGCTTTTGTAGTTTACTCCCAGGGCAGTACTTTTCCATGAGCACTGTTTTGAGATCGACCCAAGCAAGGTTGTATGCCGCTTCTCTACCCAGGTTTTACACTTGCAGGTTCCACCAGGTAAGGGCTTCACCCTGAAAGGTACAAGTGGTGTACTTCACCTTTTGATCCTCGAAGCAACCACTTATGTCGAAGACTGATTCGGTCTTCTCTATCCATCGGACAATTCCCACATCACCTTCTGTACCACGGAAATTCCATGGCTTCCATGCAATGAATATTTTGTACGAACAACCATGACTAGAGTTTTCAACCTCGTAGTCTGTTTCACTTCCTCGGCGGCGACCAGTACCTCCTGAACCTCCACTGGAGTCAGCACGAGCTGCATCGTGTTGAGCAATTGCCTCGGTAATTACTCTAGCTAACTCGGCGGGAGTGGACGGTAGTGGTCCGCCTTTGTTTGTCCATGCTGACTGTCGGGTATGCATAACTAAGAGAAAATAACAAACATAAGAGATGCATATACATATGTAATAATATAATAACCAACACAATCATGCATATAAGTTAAATTGAATTCATACAACCACATAACATAATATCCATACATAAACCCAAAAGAAGTTAAGTTTTAGTACATAACGGGCGGTCGAACAACAATTAGTTTTTAAACATCACATCCTAAAATCATAAAACATCATAAGTCAACACATGCATAAACATAACAACACACAACATCATCAAAGTAGGTGGTGGAAAAGCAGCAGCGAGAGAAATAATCGCCTCCCTCATGCGTCGGTCAGTCTTCGCCATCCTTCGCTCTAGCATCTCAACACGCCTCCCCATCTCGGCTCGCTCCATTACAGCAGCTAATCTCCCCTGCTTGGCTTCAGACAACTGACCCTCGAGCTCCCGAATGCGGTCTCCTAACGCCACTAGCTGCACATCATGGGATATAATGAAGCTACGCTCCGAGCAGAGGGGTCTCTCGGATGAGCCTCCCAAGCTCAAGGCCTCGGGATCATCCTTCTCGTCCCTATGTGCAAGGTCGCTAGTAAGGCTAGGAAGAAAAGGCCGTTTGCGGGCTTACGAGCGTCTCTTTATCCACTTCAATGTCTCGCACACCTCTACTGCTAAAGGCTCTGACATGGGGTCAATAGGCTAGGTAGGCTTAATGGTCGGGACAGGGTCCGCGGGAAAGGGGAAGATCGGGGCTCTAGCGGGTATAGCAATAACAAGAGCTGGTCGTGCCCTCTTTCGAGGTGTACACTTGGTGAGTGTACGTACCGAAGCGTTCAGGCAGAAAAAGGGGTTAAGGCTAGCTGGAGAGCGTGAAACAGGAGGGGTAACAGAGGGATGAGTGTCGGGGGAGGCTAGAGAAAGTGGGGCGTCGTCGTCCGTGTCATCATCGGAAGTACGCCTCATGACCGGTGGAGGGTCTATGTCCATTTCAGAGTCTGAGATCCACCCACACTCGTGATGTGAGGACTTAGGGGCAGGGGCTAGCTGAGTAAGGGGCAAATCATTCTCCAAAGGTTCGTCCACCAAGTAATCCGCCTCATAATCGGATGGAGATGTAAGGTCAATCGTGATGACCATAATCCTGTCATAACATGCATATATATGTAAATAATCACATATGTAAATAAATAAACTATTATACCCATATGTCTTCGTGGAACGGCTTAAGATTTGAGAGGTGCAAGGCGAGATAGCGTGGTACTTTGTGAAAACATTTCAAAAAATGTTTTAAGTTATAGTTGACTCAAAAGAATCGTAGTTCGCTATAACCTCGTGCTCTGATACCAATTTGTCACACCCCGCCAAGGCGGAAACACAGGGATGCAACCATCGAAAGGTTTTCAAGCACAAGGTTCAAGCAACACACATTTTTATTAAAATAGTACCACCATGAAAGATGGATATTGTCATAAATTATTTAATCCAACATAATAATATTTGGAAAGTAAGGTAATGTCTAGTACTCATGGAAATTGGAAACAAAACATCATGAAATTGACAAAACCCATCAAAGTGGTACCACATAGTGCATGCTCGAACCACTCCCTCAAATCCCCGCGGCCCTCCATTAGTTACCTGAAAAACATGCATCATAAGTTTTGTCAACAATAATGTTGGTGAGTTCACGGGTTTTGAATGTACAAGTAAAACCAATGTGTAATTCGTGTATGACCAATCATAGGCTAGCTAAGCGAATGATTTCTATGCAAACCATGAGTCCCATAACCAAACCTCTTGAGTGTTGTGCCTCGCACATTGTACACTAAAGACAATGTATGTATAGTAGAATACTAACACTCTTTTTTATGTAACCGGTTAGAGCGACTAACCAAGAGTAGGGGTGTCAACCCAGTAGATCTATTAAAGTGTCCCATGGCTTTTGATAGCTAATGGTTACAGTAAACGTTGTACGAGGACTAATGAGCTCATGAACCGATATGTCTCATGTTCCACATGGCAGTCATGATAGAATGTACACACACTTGTAAATGACACTAGTATTGGAGCATGTTAACCCCCGAAATGTGAAAATAGTAAAATGAGGTCATAAAACTCACCTGATAGAGTCGTATATGGTCTAGTGAAGCTGTAATTGTGAGATAGCTACCATCCCGACACTGTTTGCCCTATGATTTTTTAAGAGCATGGTAAATCACAAGTTCTCATTGTTTATCATACATTTTGTTCACCCGACATTTGTGGACCTTCGTGTTTAGTGTGTATTCAAGTCATGTAATCCCGAGAATATGGTTTTTTGTATTCAAGATGGACCCCATATAGTATCATGGGTTCTATGTTGACATCCATTTCTTATGTGTGGTCGATCTTTAAGGAACACAAAGTGCATTAATATGTTTATAAGCCTATTATGCATTAACACATGCTAAGGCCCATGCTAACACATGTTATGTGTTCATAGCCGAAGCAATGTCTTATGTTTGCATTGAATCCGAATGTTATAAGCATCAAACGGGCTTGGCATAGACTTGTCAAGTCTTGGCCGTGAGTTTTTTAAGATGTTACGAGTGTTTTGATGACAAAAAGGATTACAAGAACATGGCCAGGAGTATCTGCATTTTCATTGGCAACAGGGATTCGTAGATGATGGTTCACAAGCTGAACGATAGGGTGATGAATTTGCCAAACTTTTCTTTCAAGTATAGCATTTTCAATGGCGAGCTTAGATATGTTTTCTTGGGCAGATGAGATATTAAAGATAAATTACCATGCTTTCGCCGATGTGCTTGCATTCGATGCGACATATCAAATAAACAGGTAAAGTGGTAGTTTTATCTCTTTATTATTGTATGCAGCTGCGCAAAAAAATTTTTATTAGGTCTCTTTTTTCACTGTGTTTATTGTAATTTCGTTTACTTGGCCAGGTACAGTCTCATTTTTGTCCCTTTCACTGGTGTGGACAACAACAAAGGCTGTGATACGTTTGGCGCCGGTCTACTGTTTAGTGAGACGATCGAGTCATATTGCTGGTTGCTCAACACGTTTCTTGGAGTACATGGGAAGCAGCCTAAATTGGTGTTAACGGACCAGGATCTAGCAATGAAGCAAGCTGTGGCTGCTGTTTTTACTGAGGCAAGGCATCGGTTATGTATGTGGCACATTATGAAGAAACTGCCGGCGAAGGTACTCATAATTTTTCAACATTTTCAAAGATGGATGCTTTTTTTTTTTTTTTTTTTTTTTTTGAGAACTCAACTCATGCCCCATGGAATTTGTTTTGAACAGGTTGTAGGAGGTGCCTTGATAACGCGGAAGTTCGGGCTGCAATCCATAAGTTGGCCTGGTATGTTTACATAAAACCGTCAACTTTTGAAACCCGATGGGGAAATTGATTTACAAGTACGGGCTGGCAGAAAATGAGTGGTTGTGAGATATGTTTAATATCAAGGAGATGTGGGTGCCTGTGTATTTTCGTGAAATCCCAATGTCGTTCCTCATGAAGACCACATCCCGATTGGAAAGCTCGAACGTGTCATTCAAAGTTAATTCTAGATGGGCTAATAAGCTTGTGCAGTTTGTGTTGTGTTTTGACACAACGATGGAGTCTCAAAGATATAGGAAAAGGGTTGCGGAGCATCAACGAGGATGATCGGAGGGAATAACAACAACGTTTCTATGATGATCGCCGGTGTCGGAGTACCTTAATGTTGAATGACGAGAGAATAAGGAGGAAGAGAGGGGTTTGAAGTTTTGAAATTTTTTCAGAGAGTATGACATGATAACTGCCAGGAGAGAGGGAATCGAGGGAAGTTCAGAAGGTATCTCATTTTTTTTGGATACCCAAAATACCCGTTTCAGGGTTTTTTATTCTTTATTTTTCAAACTCAGATATGTATGCCACAAAAGACAAAAAAAAAAACCAAAATTAAATATGAGCCATTGGGTTGCTATAATCAAGGTTCCAAAAGAGTTCCTTGGTTCTCGCAACTCGGATGAGTTCTCAAACTATCCATTACCTATATATATATATATACTATATTATAATGCACGAGACAAGGACTTCTTAAATTATAAGTTTTACAATTTTACTTGCTTAAGGTACAACACATGATGCATAACCTAATAAATTTACAAGGGAAAATCTAACTTTTAACCTCTTAGGGAAGTTCAACATTCTCAGGGTATTTTCCGATATATGTGTATTCATTTGAAATTGAAAAAAGAAAATGAGCGGCGACTTTTGATTATACAAGCCCTAATCTCAATAAACAAACTTTGCACTCTTCTTTCTTGCCAATAAAACCTTGAATATTATTTCACCTCTAAATTCTTCTCCTCCAATAAAACCTCCTCTCCTGGCTTTGGTTCTGATCCTGCTATTCAAATCTCCAATCTTTTCCGGAGATCTGAACTTTTGGTGCGTTTTTGTTTTTTTTTTTATTATCTTGTTATTGTCTACGCAACTGATTGTGATTGGTTGTGTGAATCACTTGTTGTAATGATGTGTTAGTGATGACAATTGTTAACATGACCCGAAACCTGATATGAAAAAAAAGAATATAAAGTTTTGGCCTTTTGGGTCGATTGACATGATCCATTTAAAATTGGACTTGGGTATCGAAAATGGGTTAGTTTGGGTTGACCTGTATGAAAAATGTGTTGACTCGTTAACCAATTAAAGTATTTAGGGAAAAAATATTTTTGTTTTTGTTTTGGAAGTATTTAGGGAAAAAATAGGTTTTTGGATGTTAGAGAATGACTTTGTAGGTATGAGTTGAGGATTATAGGTTTTGAAGGTTGTGTTTTTTTGGATGATTATGTTGGACTACTTGTTTAGTGATTAATGAATGGGTGATGATATTGTTTAGTGTATCACTTTTTGATTCTTTAATACTTTGGGGAAGTATTGGTTTTCTTTAGTAAGTTCCCGGTGCTAATGAATATCTTTGTGCATGTTCTTATTCCGTTCTTTGATCTTGTTATTTCTAATTTTTTAAGGTATTAGCATTCAAACATCACTCAAGGGTCTCGGGCTACGCTCCATCACATAGGTGCAAAGGAAGGGGGAGATAGCGATTTTGAAAGGCCGTGGCGTTAGCGATTTCACACATTAGCTATGATCTATATATTTTTTTTTGTTCCTAGCTGCCCCGTGTTGGAACACATATTCCCTCCCACTAATGCAATTAGAGATGTCAGTTCCCTCCATCAAATTGTTCTATTGGTAATTCTACAATATTTTAAACAACAATTCTGCACATTTAACACCACTTATACATTGTTTTACAATTTTGCATAGACTTCATAAAGTTAAGAAGAAGCTAGCTGCCATTAAGAAGTTATTAAATAAGGAAAGCGATCACCTTAAAAAACAAGTGTCCTGGCTTATATGCGAGAATGTGCCAACAACCCACACTGTATGTTTATATAATATAAGATTTTATGCCTAACTTTCAATAAAAAAATCAACTTAATTGTGATTTTGCAGGGTTCCACAGCTACGAATGTGAATTGTGAGGGGACAGGATGATGGTTAATGTTAATGGATATAATGGATTAACGGGCATGCACAAGTCTTGGATTAGTCTATGTTAACGTGTGTTCAATGCATGACATAAATTGGTCTTGTATTTGCCGGGAGATAAGGCGTTCAAATTGAGACCCACAACCACAAGACCCCTCATCCACTCCTATTTGCGCTACTGATGCGTCTGGTTTTAGTATTTACAAAGATGTCAATTTCCACAGTGCCAAAAGATTTGATGTGTCAATCCCAAAACGATGGTTTAGGGGAAACGACTGATTTTTACTAAAGCTTTTTTACAAAGTTTTAAATTTATAAGTAAATGATAATTACTAAGAAACTAAAACCAACACATAGGCAGAGAACTTGACGTACATAGTATAACTAGCTAGGGCAAATACGGAGTATCGTATTCCGAAGAACACACTTTCCCCTACACAACCTTTCATCAAATAACTGATCGTGTTTTAAAAAGAAAATAAAACAGAGGGGTTCTTAAAAAGAAAATAGTTTTAAAAAGGTTTTGGTTTTATAAAATTAAAAGATAAAATAGTAGAGTAGGCAAATATGGTTGTAAATACATATACAAAAAGGGGAACTCAAGATTTGATATAGAACATTTATTACATCAGAAAATGGGGTAGACCTCCTAAATAATACAGTCACTTAAGGAGTATATTCTTGATTTCATTTATTACACCACTTCATTATTTCTTTTCATTAATTACACCAATGATTGTAGTGTATTAACTTTTGGAAACATGAGAATAAACAAAATCTATAACAATAGAAAGTAATGCTTACTCCAAATCTCAAAGATCAAAGTTAATCCGTTTCATTTCTTTTGGAGGTTGTACAAACACATCCAAAGCCCCACATGAAATCACACTTCCAGCAACATCTATAATAAAATTAAAAATACAAATCAATCAAACATCTATAAAAATTAAAGCACCAAAAACAAAGTAAACTATATATTGATGTTATTGTAACATAAAGAATAATAGACAAACCAACTGTCAAAAGTTCCTTTGCTTCTCCCTTCGGAATATATTTAAAAGAAATAAAATTGAAACCATATTCAACACCTTCCCAACCATCAACATGGCTAACATTAGTACAACGATAAAAACTGCTTTTAAAATCATGTGCAACAACTTTGTAGGGGTCCTCGTTTCACCAACCCCGAATTTGGACAAAACAACGACATCATCCTCGTGAATCTAACTGTCAAATACGTGTACTAAATAACCTGTTGATGCACATTTTGCGATTAATACTTTTCGATTGTACATTCTAATATGTTTTGCTGATTACGTAGGGCGAAAGTAGAATTTGGGAGGTCGAAGGTGGATATTGAAGGTCGAAGGTGGAGAATATCAGACGAATGTGGAAGACAGATTTATATGTGTTTGTTCGAACCTATTGAAGGGTTGAACCTGCACATTCGACCCTATCGGGGGGGGGGGGCGAATGTGCAAGTCTATATAAGGCTGAAATTTCATTTTAAGTTTAACATTTGTCATTTTTGTGTCTAGTTCGATCTGAATTCTCTCTAGGTTATCTAAAAGTGTCTGAAACTTGATTATTTCATTGTTAACACTCTTTGTAAGGATTATTACACATGTTTATAAATGAAATGGATATTGAAAAGGTAAATTGCGTGTTTTGATTCGATTATTATCATTTTGTAACTGATCTAGGGATTCCGGACCTGGATTGGTAGACTTGTATGATCAACTAAACATGTTTTTGTCAAATCGATCCTCAACAAAGTGGTATCAGAACCTATACGGATCATACAACTACAAATTGATAGTTTTTGAACTGATTTGGACCCAAAATTGATCAAAAATTTTCTGTTTTCAATGAACAATGAGTTTTGATGGAAATTGATTGATTCGGACTAGATTTTACGAATAAAATCAAGAATTCTCTTCACTAAAGTTGTTCCAAATCAATTCCGAAGAAAAACCAGCAAAACATCATCAAAATTCATCAACTTTTGAAAAATTGGGATCAAAATAACTGATTTTCAAAGAATAACTGTTTTTTCAAATGGGTCGGGTCGAACCTAGGAGAGATTGGTCGAACGTGTAGAGTTTTGAGGTCGAACCTAGGATTATCTAGTCGAAAGTGATTATTTTAGGTCGAACCTAGAAGCTGTGTGAGTTGTAATTGTACATTCGACCTTACGGGAGGTCGAAAGTAGGCTTTATATGGTCGAACGTGAGTCAGTGTTGCTTCATTTTCTACATTTGTGTCAGATTTAAGGGTCAAACCTGGAACTTTTCCACATTTGAACCCACGATCATTGAAAAGGGTCGAACGTAGAGTCTGATTGAAAATTTTTCTAAGTGTTTCACATTTCGAACTTCATAGACGCTATGTGGAGATTTCCAACAACACCTAGGCCTAATACTACACAGCAACAACACATTACCATGGATTCTTGGGCTGTAGCTGCACAAAAGACAAATACTCACCCATCTTAGCCAATCAATTACCTCGCGATGAGCAGTTTGATTCCACAGACTGTTGCTCAACCTCCACAGCAACCCATGAATGATTATTGAGGTGTTGCAGCGGCAGTGGTACACACTCAAACTTCTAATGCTATTTCTACACTAATAAATGATTTGTCTTCAGGTAGTGGAAATCGTCCACCGAAGCTGATGGAGATGGTGGATTACAATCAATGGCACAAAAAGTTCAAGATTCACTTGGAAGGAATGGGATTAGAAGGCACAGAGGCATGGCAGATGATTGCTAAGGGATATGTTGCACCGGTTTTGGAGAATACAGGTGAACCAATTCCGCTTGAGAGTTTAGCTGAGGATGAAAAGAAAAAGTTTGCAGTGGAAAAGAATGCGTTTTCCCAACGATCTCAAGCTATCAACACTGATCTTCTACATAAGTTTGGATCTTGTACTACTTCCAAGCAGCTTTGGGAAATATTGAAGAATCTTCATGACCATAATGAGAAAACCAGAAAGTTAAGAATGGAAGAATTGAGGAAAGAATTTGAGAATTTCAGTTATGCGGGGAATGAGACTTTGAAGAAGTTGATTCCTAGATATTGCTATATTTTGACTGAATTGTCAAATTATGACATTAAGATTCCCATGTCTGAATTGGTGGACAAATTTGCTGATTCTCTACCACCGTATTGGAATCAACACATTAAGGTTCTGAAAGAGAAAGATGCCTATCAATACTGGACTATCAATGAGCTAATTCAGAAGTTAGAGAACAAGGAGTTGGAGGAGAAGAGGAAAGCTAGGCAATCACAATTCCCACAAAATCCGGAATTGTATCATGCCTCTTCATCTACTTATGTGAATAGTTCAAGTGTGGTAGGTAATGTTGGGCCACATATAGCTTTTTTGTTGAGTGTTATTGAACCTCCCAGACAACCAATTAACTATCTTGCACAAATATCAACTTATCCACCAAACTACACCACAAATTCTTATATTCCACCACAACCTCAAATGTCCACCGCATGTTATTCATCCAACACATCTCAACAACAAACTTATGTTCCTAACACATCACAAGCTTCTTCTAGCCAAAGTCCTATTGTGTTGGAAACTTCCAACATGGATAATGTAACTGTTGAAGTTACTCAACAACACATTGCGTTGGTTTCAGCAATGGTTGCATCTTATAATGGACTGGTGGCGAGCCAGATTGGAAACAATGTTTCTGACTAATGAAGATTATGCACAGATTGATAAGGAAGAGATGGAGCTTATTTATATTCAGTGGGCATTCGCTAGTGTGATGAGAAGGTCGACCGAGTCTATTGAAAAGATTGGTAGGACTGATTTGGCAAGATCACCTAACACCACATATGGCTTCAACAAAGCCAAAGTTACTTGTTTTAGTTGTGGTGGTAAAGGTCTTTTCAAGAGGGAGTGCACTCAGCCAGCTCAACAATGTAATAGTAACCCTTTCAACTCAAATTACCAAAACTGTCAATCACAGAACCAAATAACCTATAAAAACCAAAACAACAAAAACTATCAACCACAAAACAATTACCAAAACCGAGATAACACCTCACCAAATAATTCTGCCAAACAAACAACTACACTCAACCAGACTCAAACTCAAACATCACATAACCAAACCAGAACCATTGTTCCAATCTCAACACCAAATAGCCAACAATAAACCGAAAACTAAAATCAGGCTTTGGTGATACAAAAGGATGACGGTTTTGACTAGACGGGGATGCAACTGGATGTTGAAGAAATTATTGCTGGGAATGTAGATTGTGTTGCTCAGAAGATTGACTTAGAGGAGTCAGTGATAGTTGAAGAAGTTTTGGAGACTGAGAAGGTTTCTGAAGTAAAGATTGAGGAGATGGTAGATGAAGCTGATCTTTCTGTTGAAGAATCACAAGTTAAGAAGACTTCGGGAATGATAATTGACTCTGTCACTGATATTCCTGATGAGCGTGATTCGGCATTTTCTGATTCGGAGAGTGAAATAGATTCGGAAGCTAGTGGCAATTCATTAGATGATGATATTGATCAACTCCTGGCCGAAGCTGATTTTCTAATGACTAGAAAGTCATGCATTGTTAATGACGCTTTCACAAGGATTGACTACTGTTGCCGAAGCTGATTTTCCAGAAATTTTTGAGTCCGATGATATGAGATTTGAACTTGAATATAATGATCCTTATTTGGAAGATGGTGAAGTTTCTGCAGCCGTAGCCAAAGAGATACTTGAAGGTTTGGCGAAACAGGTCGGTAAATCTCTTGAAGAGTTGATGAGTGACAATCAAATTCCAAATATTCCAGAAAAAGAAGCTGGAAATCACTCTGATGATAGAGATACTCCGGTATTTGAAGACATTGAGATTGAGGATATTACTAGTGAAGAATAACTAGAGTACTTCAAAGACAAACATGATGATGCATTTCCTGAAATTTCTGAAGAGCTGTTGAATCAGGCTGAGAAACTTGCACAACAAAAGAGAAAGACATTTGTTAGTGAAGTATTCAAGAATGTAGAGAATCAGAAACCGAATGTTGAACAATCTGATGATCTGAAAAGCTTATTAAGGAAACTAAAAGAAAAAGAAGCCAACCGACCAAATACTGAAATTCAGGGAGGTTTCTACAAGTTTCACAACGAATTGCTCAAAGGAAAAGCTCTTGGTTGGAAATATTTCAGACAGCTAAGATGTGTTGCTGCTAAATGGGAGAAGGGAATTCTGTATTCAACAGATTCCATGATATAAAGAAACTACCTTACTGGGCTGTACGCGATATCTGCCGACATACTTTATCTGGAGCAACTGTAAACAATGATGCAGTTGGCTATTTCGCAGATCGTATGGCAAGAGGGAGAAGAACAAGATGAGATGTGTTCACTCCGCAGTATCCTAAAAGGATTGTCCATAAAAAGATTTATCCGATAACTGGGATGAACAAGGTGACGTTAAAGTATAAACCACCGACCGTATTGAAACATATTCCTTTGATACCGATTCCACAACATTTCTCAAAGGAATTCATGTGGTGGTACTATGATTGGAAGACCGCAGAAGTTGTTATCTTGTTGAAGGATAAGAGAGATGAGTTTAAGAAGATTCATATTTTCGATCCGATGTGGTTGATCAACTGTTCACATGAAGATATTACTATGCTGTATTACAACCCAATTTACTGTGAAGAGAAGGATAGCGAACAAGCTCTAAAATACCAACGTGTGGTATTCTTGTGTTTCGCTTGGGATGTCAATGCGGCATGTGATTATGACAAGAAGCTGGGAAAGTTTGTGAAGATATCGAAAGAAAAGAAGAAATCTAATCCAACTTTCGAACCAGTTATGACGAAAGAGCAGAAGACGAATTTGCGTATAAAGCTGATGAACAAGACGCTCGATTACCAAAGACAACAATCCAAGCAATAGTTGAGGGGGAGTTTGTTGATGCATGTTTTGTGACTAATGCTTTTGGATTGTACATTCTAATATGTTTTGCTGATTACATAGGGTCGAAAGTGGAATTTGGGAGATCGAAGGTGGATATTGAAGGTCGAAGGTGGAGAATATCAGACGAATGTGGAAGACAGATTTATATGTGTTTGTTCGAACCTATTGAAGGGTCGAACCTGCACATTCGACCCTATCGGGGGCGAATGTGCATGTCTATATAAGGCTAAAATTTCATTATAAGTTTAACTTTTGTCATTTTTCTGTCTAGTTCGATCTGAATTCTCTCTAGGTTATCTAAAAGTGTCTGAAACTTGATTATTTCATTGTAAACACTCTTTGTAAGGATTAGTACACATGTTTATGAATGAAATGGATATTGAAAAGGTAAATTGCGTGTTTTGATTCGATTATTATCATTTTGTAACGGATCTAGGGATTCCGCACCTGGATTGGTAGACTTGTATGATCAACTAAACTTGTTTTTGTCAAATCGATCCTCAACATAACCCTTAATACATGCCTGAATATCATCACCCAAAAAATAACCATAAACAAAACATCAAGATGAATCACAACAACTTTCATAACATATACATATAACCATGACCATAAGATGAGGATAAGAGAACATCATTAAACTCAGACAAAATATAACCATATACAATCACAGCTATGACGTTTCCTTCTCATCGATCAATATCACCTCCATCGTAAAATTTTGATTTCATTTTCGTATGACTTGGTCCTTCATGTACCACATATCTTTGGCTGGGTTGACATCACAAAATTAAGATTGTAGTTCTCAGCGTCCATTGACATGGCTTTAAAAAACTTCTAAGGATGAGAGGATGGTTAGGAAAAACTCTGTTGAAATTTAAAAACTGATTTATAAATGGTTGTATTAGTTATGCCCATATGCTTATGAAGGAAGCTTAGTTATGATTATACATGCAGCATAATTAATGAACACGCTTCCCTATGTTAATTTAAAACTTATCTCTTAAAAGTTCAAACTTCGCCAGCTTAAAAACGGCCAAGAGATGTTAATAACATTTTCTCGTTAATATGGGAGCTCAATAATTGGTCTTAACAATTCTTCATTAATCGAGATTAACAAGCATATGTAGAGCTGAACAGTGTTACATTAATGATTGACCCACATATTTTGTTGAATATTTTAAGCAGATTAATGACATCATTATTCGCATCATCGAGGCATTTTAGATCACCTCTATAATTGACACATCAGCCTTCTTACGTCATTCAAAACTCTCCTATAATAGTAATTATTGGTAGATTATTAAATTTCGTTAAATAATAAATATATTGAAGAAACAAGACAGAAAAGAGAAGTATCCTTTCCATCCTTACTAAACGACAAGGTGCTTTTACTGCAAAATAAAACACCGTTAGGACTCGTCACGGGATTGGGGGTTTTCCTGTGACCACCCTCCGGCGTGAGAGTAAGTATGACTTTTAAGCGGTGGGTATTATGAAAGTGTGTTGAGAAATTGAATGACCTTTACGTTTTACCTGGGACCTCCTTTTATAGCTGAGATTTCTTGCTTACAGATATCTACGTGAAGTCGTATCCTAGTTGTCGTTCCTCCCGAATAGAAGGAGATAACTATTACCAGTTATCATCGTCCGTAAAGATCTGCTTGGTTGTTATTCTCGATCGATTGGTTTGTTAACCGCCAAACATCATCGTTTGAACAGGCTGGGCCGAGTTTATTAGGCTTGTACTAACTGGGCCAGTCTAGTTTGACTGGCCCCACCTCATCGTGTCCCCCATTCTAGTGATAAGAACATGTGAATATTACTAGACTTTAAAAGAGTATAGAACATAAAGTATAAGTACGGAAAAAAGCAGATAAAGTTGAAAATAAAAAGATCACTTTTTTAAAGCCGAATTGGGATTGGTGCCGCATGACCTATGCATGTGCCATGACATCATCACCAGTTTCCCATCAATCGCCCC
This sequence comes from Ambrosia trifida, assembly GCA_028751855.1. Taxonomy (NCBI): domain Eukaryota; kingdom Viridiplantae; phylum Streptophyta; class Magnoliopsida; order Asterales; family Asteraceae; genus Ambrosia; species Ambrosia trifida. The sequence continues at coordinate 68,034,380 of CM054130.1, forward strand.
CGAACAGTCTGATTGGCAAGAGTGTTGACGTTTGGCGGTTCAATTTAAATTTTGAAATGCCCCCCTTTGGGTTGCCTATAAAAGTGTATCTCGGTGGCAAAGAATCAAACCAAATATCCCGAGTTAAAAATAATCACTTCATTAGTTCCGTCTGAAATGGCACCCAAAGCTGGTTCATCGCGCACAGTCATGAGTGTTGTTGAGATTCACTGTAGCTGGTCGTTAAAGGCGTTCCAATCCTTTCTTAGTGAATATCGTATTCCGCCGGAGTGGGTCCAGTGCTCCCTGGTAAGGAAGACATAGCCTTTCCTTTGAAAGAGGGAAAACTGACCATGTATGGAGAGTTTTTTTTACCTTCTCTCACTTTCGATTGCCGTGACGAATTTCATGTTTCACATATTGTTGTATTACAAGGTAAGCATCTCTCAGATGCATTCATTAGGTCTGATAAAGATCCGTCATTTTGAGTTCTATGCCCTAGGGCTTGGTATGCCACCTCGATTGGAGATTTTTTGAACCATGTATGTGTTGAAGTTCAAGGGAGAATATTTTACTTTCGATTGTCGTCCCAGTGCCTTGTCCTACATAGACAACTTCCCACATAGTGTTCGGGATAAGGATTGGTGTAGATACACGAATGTGCGACTAGTGCTATTGAATTTCGGATCATAATATGTTTACATGTTGTCGGCTGGTCGAATGTGAAAAAGAATGGTCGAAGGTAGAATCAGATGGTCGAAAATAGCTCTAGGAGGTCGAATGTAGTTTTGTTTTTTTATATGTCCAGATTCGCCCACCTTGAATGGTTGAACCTGCACATTCGACCAAGCTATTTGGGCGAATGTGCAGGTCTATATAAGGCTGAATCAATTTTGAATGTTTAACTTCTGGTCATTGTGTTTCCCTCCCAGTGTGCGTTTCTCCCTAGGGTTTTTATTGAGTCTGTAATCAAGTTATATCATTATAAACAATCTTTTCAAGTGTAATTGATTATATTATTGAATGAAATGAATGTGTTTCCCTCCTAGTGATCTGTGTGTTTTGCTAGTTTTATTATCATTTTGTGATCAATTCAGGGATTTTGCACATGAATCGAACTTGTTTGATCGTATTCTTTGTTGATTAGCCGATCCTATACGCATACAAAGTAGTATCAGAGCAAATCCACAACGGCTGGATGCCAGTTTATGGGGAGCAGGCTCTTGACCTGGCAATGCAAGAAACAAACTGCAGTCGCCTTATCCACATGTGAAGCAGAATATGTCTCAGTTTGCAAGTTCTCTGGATACAACAACAGATGGTGGACTACGGTTTGCAATTTCTTAAAACCCCTATTTACTGTGATAATGAGGCCGCAATTGCATTAACAAAAGATTTAGTTAATAACTCGAAAGCTAAACATATCCGGATCAAATATCATTTTATCCGTGATTGTTACGCTAAAGAGTTGATCGATATGGTCAAAATCCACACTGACTATCAACGTGCGGATCTTTTTACCAAAGCTTTTGATAAATCAAGATTTGACTATCTTTTAAAAGCTAATGGTATAAAAGAAAAACAAGACTGATCACCACATCAGTTTATCGCTTTTTAGTTTTATTTTTATTGTTTTCAGAAAATTACAAAAATCCAAAAATATGTTTTACATTTTAGGTAGAGTTTATTTTCAGAAAAACCAAAAACATTGAAAAATTCAAAAACCGATAAAAATTAGAAAACCCAAAATGATTTCCAGGAGAAAAAGGGGAAATGATAGTACATCAGTGGGGATCTGACACATGCTAAAGAAGTGTAATGCAATATAAGGCGTGTGTTTGAGTCTGTGTGATGTGTTGATAGGCTTCGTAGACCTATTACTGCGTGCCTGATACATACATATCAAACGAATTGTTGTGTGGATGAACTCCTCATGGGCATATGGTCTTAGTACCGTAATTTCGTTTGATAGGGTATTTTTTACAAAATTCAGAGGTTTCGGGTCGTTATGTTATTAGTTATCTAGGGATAGTCTTTCTGATCTTCTGCTGTAAGTCATTACGGACCTAAATCAGACAGGGTGTCTTTCTAAAAAGAGTTGTAAAGCCAAATCCTAAAGTTACCGAATTGAGGAACTTTCAATGTATTATCTAATGCATCGTATATGATCATTGATGAAAATCATGATTGATATCAGCCCTCAACCTGGTAGAGTGCACAAGTTACTTTGTAGCATTGATTTGTTGACCTGTATACCTCTGTGCCTCATACCTTGTAAATTACAGATGACGAAAGCATAATCACGCGTTACAATGAGTCTTTGTGCATTTACTTCTTGATACGGGAGTATGTCGTGTGTGTGTGGGAACCACAGACAATTGAGTTTATACTATAACTAATAGTATCAGTCTAAAGCACTGCACAACAGTCTGCATGTGAGATTATGTGGATCACAATATTAGCAGTTGCCAGATCACACATTGTCTTTAATGATAATAAATCAAAATATCAATGGTGTGATCAGATTTCTCAATAACTGATATGATCCCCTTACCGGAAATCACAAAACATTTATTGCTTTACTTTTTCATTTTTGCATTTTACATTTCTCGTCAAATATACAAAACTCAAAAAAAAAAAAAAAAAGATTTTAGGTGTGTTTTAACAAAAAGTTTAGAAAATCCAAAAGATTTTACATTTCTATCTTATTTTGATAGCTGAAGGTGGTTGATGATGATTTTCTAAAACTTGATAGACCATTTGAGTTTTGTCATCTTTAAATGGGTTATAATGAATATCGGTTGCTTAAAAGCTGAGAAAAAATATTGAAGGGACTCGATTTTGAGATTTGGTAAAAAGTTCAAAAATTCCAAGTTTCATTCGCCCCTTCGATGGGTCGAATGTGGAATTTTTGCTGCTCATTCGAACCTTTCAAACGGTCGAATGTGAGTGTTCCTATGATATTTTCACATTCGAACCATTTGCCTACATTCGAACCTTTAAATAGGGTCAAAGGTGGACAAATTTTCACATTCGCCCTAGTCGTTTGGTAGAATGTGGAGCCCTATAAGTACCTGATCTGCACTTTCGAACCTTATTCATTTTTTTTTTCAAAATTTCTGAGATTAAAAGACCTTGTTGCTCGTGTTTTAAAAATCATACCATTGTGTTCACTGATTCTTGCTGATCATTTCAAGATATAATTTACAGGTATCCATCCACAAACAAAGACAAAATCGTTGATTATTTGTTCGAACCCTAACTGGAATCAAACTGTGATTTCTGACCAATAATTGTTAAAATTAATGTTAAGGATTCAATGTTTAAGTGCTTTAGGGTGAGAATAATCCAAAATCAAGGGTTTAAACAACTCACATCCGTCAATTGATTGTTTAAAAACTTTGAACCATAGATTTTAAGTGAAAACACATAAACACTGAATAATAATCAAAATTGTTGATTGGGAAAGGTTAATCGGCTATATTAGATGCTTTTCAAATCAAAATGGCATGTTAAAACACTTTGAATCAAAATCTGTAATTTTGAGAAGATGAACAGTTTCATTCGCCCGAATTCAAACGGTCGAAAGTGGCTTTTTGGTCGAATGTAATGGTTTAAACGGTCGAAAGTGGAACAAATGGTCGAATGTACATTTTTTAAACAACTAATTTTCATATTCGAACCTTTAACTCCACATTCAAACCTTCATTTTTCACATCCGTACCCTCGATTGGTCGAATGTGTAATTTCAAAAACAAAAAATTTCATATTTTGAATATTTTGTCAGTTTTTAACGTGTTTTCTTGATTTGTTTTGCAGTTTAATCATGTCTGAACAGCAGAGTACTGATTGCTGTGAGAAGAAACAAGTTGAAGAGTTACCGTTTGAAGAAGCACACAATTGTTGTGCTTATTTAGGCGATCTGAAAAAACATACTGAGTTCACCGGTATTGTTGATTTCTTGAAGAGAAGCCGGGTGATCATTGCTATTGCTACTCCTACCATCATATACAGAGATCATCAACAAGAATTCTAGACGAATACCAGAATGGATTTCTGGGATAACGAATCTGCTATTGTTAGTATGATTCAGGGGGAGTTAGTGATCATTTCTGAAGATGACATCAGACAGGCATTGAAGTTGAGAGATAGGAAAACTGATCCAAGAGTTCTTTCATGGATTGAGCAGAGAAAGTGTTTCCTACGCAAGAAGTACAATGGACCGATTACTAATGGTTCATTACACAAAGGAAAGCTATGCCCGCAGTTCAAGTATCTTGCACACGTTATGTTACATGTGTTTGGATCAGTGAGTAGAGGTTATGATGTTATGAGAAAGAGTATTAGCTCTTTGATGGTTGCCCTAATCTTGAACAAGCCTTTCAACGTATCTGGAATGATACTTGAACACATGCTGGAACCACTCAGAGGTTTGAAGAACAAGAAGTTTCTGTTATATCCGAGATTCCTACAGATGATTTTTGATGAAAAGTACAAGAACTTGAGAAGAGATCCTACTCAGATAGTAGTACAGGATCACATGAATCTGAACACGCTTGAAAGATTGAAGGGTTATAAAGGTGTGCCAATGAATGAGAGACCACCATTGAAGAATTTGTTTGGTCATCTGATCAATCCAGGATATGAAGATCCAGGTACTGATAAAGCTAGGCATGCTAACAGTGATTCTAATGAAGACAATCCTTTATGCCCTATTGATCCTGATGCAAAGAGAAAAAGACAAGTAGTGAATGTTGGCACAAAGAGTGGAAAAGGGAAAGGGAAAGAGAAAGAGGATGATGTAGAACCACCAAAGAAAGTTTCTAGAAGGAAGAAGAGTATTGAAGAGAGATGGGATTCAGATAATGAGACTGTTAAGAGCACCACGCCCAAGGCCACTATGGCTGGTGAGTCTGAAAGTCTAAACAAGTCTTTAGAAGAGTAGAGGACAAAAAGTCATATTGTATTGGATGAGATTGATGAAGGTTTAGGTTTGGGATCTGAAGATTTTGGAGGATCGCCAAAGACGGGAGAAAAACAGAAAAATCCTACATATAAGAAGAAAGAAAAGGCAGAGAAAGTTGTAAAACCGTTGCAGAAAAGGGCTAAAGACATTGAGAACTTGATTGCAGGAAAGAAAGTGCCTGCAGCATCTAGCTCTAAATCACCCATTACATCCCCAGCAGCAAAGAAACAGAAGACATCATCTGCTGCTGAGCATACTAAACTGCCAACTGATGCGTTCAATGATGCTTTGGATAGAGTCTTGAAAAAGCTGAAGAAAGGAAAGACTCCAGTTGCTGAAGCTTCAACACCAAAGGTTACTGTAGATAGTGATGTGATGACTGTAGTAAACCAGAAGCTTGCAGATAAGATGAAGATCATTAATCAGCAACAAGCAAAGATTGAACAGTTAAGGAATAATGATAGAAAGATGTTGGATGTTGTCGAATCTTCACATGAAAATCAAAAAGCTCTGGAAGCAAAGATTAAATGACTTCAAAAAGAGAATCAGAAGTTGTTATTACATGAGCAGAGAAACACCAGAAGGTACATCACTATGATAGAGGAGAACAAGAAGTTGAGAGCAGACAACAAGAGTATGAATAATCTGATAAAGGATTTGTACTCTAAAGCTCCACAACTAAAAGCTGGTGAAGAAGATAAAGAACGTGAAGAGGAGCAGGTTGATTTTGAACCATCAGATGAAGAAGAAGAAGATGATGATGAGTTGAATGAGGATGTCGGTGATGCTCCTAAAAAGAAGAAGAAAGATGATGGTGATGATGATGGTTCAGGTGATAATTCAGGTGATGGTAATAGCTCTGCTAGTTATGATAGTGATGATGATGATGATGACGACAATCCTGATAAATATAAGTGTGAAAAGAGAGGATCGGGAAAAGACACATGAGAATCTAGCTCGAAAGCTCCTGGTGGCACTACTGACGATGATAATATCTTCTGGAAAGAGAAATTAAGAGCCTTATCTGAAGAAGATAAGAAATTATATCGCCAGATGTTGACTGATAGAGTCTGGACGATCGAGATGACTGGTAGGTTTCCAGAAATATTTGAGTCAAACAATATGCGTTTTGAGTTGGAATATAAAGATCTTGATCTAGAAGACGGAGAAGTTTCTGCAGCCGTATCGAAAGAGATATTAGAAGGACTGGCGAAACAAGTTGGTAAATCTCTGGAAGAGTTGATGAGTGAAAACCAGATACCGAATATACCTGAGAAAGAAGCAGGTAATCACTCTGATGATAGAGATGTCCTAGTGTTTGAAGAGATAGAGATAGAGGATATTACGAGTGAGGAATATCCAAAATATTTCAAGAATGATAAAAATTCTGGATTTCCAGAATTCTCTTATGAAATTTTGAGCCAGGCTGAGAAACTAGCTCGTGAGAAGAGTAAAAAATTTGTTGAAGAAGTATTCAAGAATACAGATTGTCAGAAGCCAAATGTTGAACAGTCTAATGATTTGAAAGAATTACTGAGTAAGCTTAAAGAAAAAGAAGCTAACCGTCCAAAGACTGAAGTTCAAGATAGTTTCTACAAATTCCATAACGAGTTATTCAAAGGCAAAGCTCTCGGCTGGAAGTATTTGAGACAGCTTAAATGTGCCGCTGTTAAATGGGAGAAAGGAATTCTATATTTCAACAGATTCCACGACATTAAGACACTGCCGTACTGGGCTGTTCGCGATATCTGCAGACATGAAATGTCAGGTGCTTCGGTAAACATCCATCTTATTGGTTACTTTGCAGATCGCATGGCGTGGGAGAGCAGGACGAAATGGGACGTGTTTACCCCAGGAAAAACATATATTCCATGTTGAAGACCGAGTAAAGGTTCTTGTGAAGGAGTTAGAGGCGGAGAAGAACACCGTCGCCCTAAACCAGGCGGACATGGAAAGTTACAAATTAATGGTTGCTGATATTGATAACTACGAGTCCCAGGTTAGGCGGGCTGAAGAAGAGAGGGATTCTACTCTGGAAAAGCTGAACGAGTGTTAGAAACATCTCATTGCTGCTAATGAATGGGTTAACCAGGCTATAAATGCGGCTGAATCTGCCAAGTCTCAGACAACCCTTCTTCAATCCCAGTTAGACAGTGTTCATGATGACCGTGACTGGTTGATCAGCCGGGGTATACCAGCATCATGGCATTACATTTGGGAAAACTTTGTTAGGGACCCCATCGCCGACGGGATTCACTGCCGTCGGCGACGCCTTACTGTAGCCGACGGGTTTCACTTCTGTCCGCGACGCCTTAATGTAGCCGACGGGTTTTACTGCTGTCTACGAAGGATCCTACGGGATCCTAATGCGTCAGCGACCGCCTGACACCCCGTCGCTGACGGGACCCAAAATTTCCAGTTATCCATTTTTGCTCCTTTTTCAATTCTGCATCCACCTAGCTCCATCCCAAAGCCTCTTTAAGTTCCAGAAAACACATTAAACTTCGTCAAACCTGCAAAATGCATACTTTATCAAAGTAGTGTGTCCAAAACCATAAAATTGCATAAAAATACAATCATAAACACGAAGCGACTAAGATTTTCATCCGCGTATCAAATACATGTACCCGTACGGCTGCATTGGGTAGTATGGCATATATGGCTGATTCCCGGGTGTGACCGGGGTATATGGGGCCATCGTTGGAGGTACCAACGTGGCCATTGGCGAGGACATCATAGCCGTCGTCATGGGCGCCGAGAACAACGGCAAACTTGCGGCAGCAGTCATCCATGACATTGTTGTGGAGGGTGGTGGCGATCTTATTGCCGGTATAGGGTTATTTATGGGTCTTGTATATGTGTATGTGGCAGTTGGGGTGATCCTAGGGAAAGACAGTGTTGGCGTGGTAGGCCCCATGGGTAAGGCAGGTGATGGCCCAACACAGGACGTCGGGATGTTGGTTCTTTGGTTAGTGGAGGCGAATTGTTGATGCGTTTTGCGACTAAGGATTGGATATACAATATTAACATATGTTAGTGATGGCCGAAGGTGTATCAGATGGGGCGAATGTAGAAATGTATGGGCGAAGGTAGATTTGAAGTGGACGAAGGAAGTATGGACTGAACTAGAAGACACATTCGACCATTTGGAATGGGCGAATGTGGAATACACTCACATTCGACCAGAAGAAACGGGCGAATGTGCAGTGCCTATATATAGTTTTTGTGTTTTTGAAAATGTAAGAGAGTTGTCATTTGTGTCCAGGTTCAGTTCAGGTTCAGAGGTGTTTTTGAGAAATAGTGTGTGTGTTCTAGATTAACATAAACAGATTGTAAATCCTTTTTGAATGAAAGTTAATCTATGAAATGATATTGAAAATGATCTTGATTGTGTCGTGATTTGTGTTTTATCAATTTGTTCAGATCTAGGGTTTCCGCACCTAGTTTTGTGACTTGTATGATCGTGTAATCCTGTTTTTAGCTAAAATCCAACGCTCACAAAGTGGTATCAGAGCATAGAGGATCATACAACAACAAATTTGATAAAATCAGAGCTGATTTGGACATGTTTTTGACATAAAATCATCTGTTTTTACATAAACATTGTTTCTAAGAGTTTTTGATCGATTTAAAGGTGAATTTGTGGTCGAATTCAAGTTTTCCAAGACTTAAAGTTGTTCCAAATCAATTCCGAAACATAACCTGATTGAGATCATTCAAATCCATGAATTTTTGAAAATCTGAGATCTGAATAACCGTTTTTCAAACAATAACCGTTTTTCAAAAAATGAGATCTGACTGTTTTGGGCGAACCTGGAACCTGATCTGAGTGTTGTGGTCGAAAGTGCTAAAAAGTGGGCGAATCTGAGTTTTGAGTGGACGAACCTGGAATTTTCTTGTTGAACTTTTTACTTTCGGGTAGAAATTTCCACATTCGACCGTTCTGATTTGGGCGAAAGTGGAATAGTGTTAGTCTGTGTTTACATTCTGGTCAAGTCTACATTCGGTTGTTCCTGTTTGGACGAAAGAAGAACCAGAAGGGACGAAAGTGAGAAAGTTTGGACGAGAGTGTGAAAGTTTGGACGAACATAGGATTGTTTGGACGAATCTACTATTTTTCGGGCGAACCTAGGATTTTTGTTGAAAATTTTTCTAAGTGTTGAGATTTTCAGATTGAGATCATGTGGCGTTTTCAAACTACTTCGGGATCAGCAACAACACAACCACAACAGCAGACAATGGATCCATGGACAGTGGCAGCGCAAAAGACGAACACACAGTCTTCACAACCACATAACTACATGACAACGACGAGCACGATGCCTCAAAGTGTAGCACATCCGGCACTACAATCAGATTACTGGGGAGTAGCAGCAGCGGCGGTAAATACTCAAACCACTAATGCTATTTCTACTTTGATTAAGGATTTGTCTACAGGTAGTGGAACTCGGCCACCGAAGCTCATGGATATGCAAGAGTATAATCAGTGGCACACCATGTTCAAGATCCATTTGGAAGGCATGGGAGTTGAAGGAGCAGAGGCATGGAGCATGATTGTTAAAGGATACACAGCACCTATTCTGGAGAATACAGGTGAGTTGATTCCTTTGGAAAGCCTAACTGAGTACGAAAAGAAGAAATATGTGGTGGAGAAGAAGGCGTTTTCTCAACTGACACAGGCAATCACAAGTGACCTGTTGCATCAGTTTGGGACATGTACTACGTCAAAGCAGCTTTGGGATAAGCTGAAGAGGAAACATGATGGTAATGAGAAGACCAGGAGTCTGAGAATGGAGGAATTAGTCAAAGAGTTTGAGAATTTTTCTTTCATTAATAATGAAACTTTGAAAGAACTAACTCCTAGATATATGCATTTGTTGTCTGAATTGTCTAGTTATGGTGTACAGATTCCAATGACTAAGCAGGTGGATAAGTTTGCAGATGCTTTACCACCACAATGGGATCAGCATGTGGAGGTACTCAGAGAGAAGGATGCTTATCAATTCTGGACCATTTCAGAGTTTATCGAAAAGCTGGAGAACAAAGAGTTGGAGGATAGGAGGAAAGCTAGAAGGTCACAGATTCCTCAGAATCCCAGTTTGTATTTTGGAGGCACTTCAGTTCCAGCTGGAAACTCGAGCTCAGGAAGCGTTGCACCACATGTTGCATGTATTTCTAATGTCATGGAATCATCAAAACCAACCACCAACTACACACCACCACAATACAATTCCTACTCACAACCATCATACACACCACCACAATATAATTCCTACATTTCACCAATCTCTCCATTGCAACAAGCAAGTTTTTACACCGCTAACCAATCACAACAACCAGCAAACCAAGTTACTCAACATAAACAACAACCGGTGGTTTTGGATACATCTAACTTGGGAAATGTGACTGTGGAGGTTGCTCAGCAACACATTGCATTAGTCTCAGCAATGGTTTCATCCTACAATGGGTTGGTTGCTAGTCAGATTGGGAACAACAACTTAACCAACGAAGACTACGCACAGATAGACAAGGAAGAGATGGAACTCATTGACATTCAATGGGCTTTTGCGAGTATAATGAGAAGAGCAACAGAGTTCATCGAGAAAACTGGAAGAACTGATTTGGCAACTTCTCCCAACACAACTTATGGATTCAACAAGGAGAAGGTTACGTGTTTTAATTGTGGAGAAAAAGGACACTTCAAAAGGGAATGCACCCAGCCACCTAAACAAGGTAATCGAAACCCTTTCAATGCAAATTACCAGAACCGTCAACAAAACCAAGTTTCTTACCAAAATAACAACAACTACCAAAACCGAAACTTTAACAACCAAAACAGACAACCAAACATTCAAAACCAGATTCAAAACCAATCTCCTAATCACCCAAATCGAACAGTTGTACCTATCACTACACCTAATGAGACTCAACAGAATGCGAGTCAGAACCAAGCTTTGGTGACTCAACAAGATGAGAGGTTTGACTGGTCGGGTATGCAAATAGGAGTTGAGGAAGTGACTACTGGTGGGAATGTGGCATGTGTTGCTTATCAGGTTGATATGGAAGAGTCAGTGGCAGTTGATGAGAAGAAAGAAACTGAGGAGTGTGAAAGTGATGATTCTGAGACTGAGATGGAAGTGGAGAGTGAACCTGTTGAGGTTAAGGCTGAGGAAAAGAGTTCTGGAATGGTGATTGATTCAGTTTCTGATGTTCCCGAGGAGTGTAGATCAGTTTATTCAGATTCTGAGAGCGAATCAGACACAGAGGCAAGTGTTGATTCTTTAGATGATGATATTGATCAGTTGCTGGCAGAAGCTGACTTTTTGATGACGAGGAAGTCGTGTATCGCTGATGATGCTTTCACTAAGATTGACTACTCCAAGTTTTTCACTGGAAAGGAAGCTCATTTTGCGTTGATGGCCATGACTGAACCGCCAAAACCTGTAAGTTCTGAATCTAGCACTGATGTTATGAGTGATAAATATTGTGGAACATGTGATAGATTGACTGAGGAGAATAAACAACTCCGAATTTCACGAGATAGTGCTATCTTGAACTGTCAATCTACTCGCAAAGAGTTGAATGCTTTCAACAAAGTATTAGATGGCTATAAAAAGGACATTTCCGACTTGAAAAATACTTTGTCATTGAAACAATTGGCCATAAACAACTATATCAATGAAATTGAAAACACCAAGTTGGAAATGGCAGCCATAAAATGCTTTGCTGAAAAGGTGAACAAAAAGCTGGAAAGTTATAAGAATGTTGCTTATGTGGTAGATCATATCATTGATGATAACACCACCAATTACAAGTCTGTACCATCTCCGGTTCTTTTTGAAAATCATAACTATCACCAAGTTATACCGGAGAGTTCGGTAAAATCAGACTCATCATCGGAAAAGGAATCTAATACCTCGAGTATTGGTGATCCATATTCCGATGTGAGACCGATTTTGGGCTTGAACAATGAGGGTGTTTATGCTGAGAGTGATAGTTCAGACTCAGAAAATGATGATACTGGTAGTGATCAATCTGTTAATGAATGTGTGATTCCGAAAGAAAATCACATCATTACTACTGAACCAGTGTCACCATCTGATCAGGTTCATCCGATGGCAAATGCTAATCGTGATAAAAAGTCTGAAAAGATTGATGTTAAGAAAGATAATGGTGTTAAGAATGTGGTCAAAAAGAATGAGCTGAATGAACAAAGTGATAAACCGGTTAAAGTGTTTTATCGGATGGAAGGATCCGATAAGATCATTTCTGATGAGGAATTTCCGATCAAAAATGTTAACTATTCTAAACTTGATAAAATCTGGCAAGAAAGCACAATATGGTTTCCAAAACATGAAAGAATCAATGAAATTCCACCAGAAATCTTAAAGAAATTGTTTTCAGAAGTTCCTCAAGAATCAAAGGTCCATGTCACTGAGTTTATTCGACCAAATGATAAAGCAAATGGTTTTCATGAGCCTTCTTACTCGAAAGGACCACTTCCTGAGAGTTTAAGAAATCAACAGTATAATGATCAATTTCCTGTTAGATCATTTGCTTCACCAAATGCTCATTATGTGTTAGAGGAATATAGAAAATGCTTTAAATGTGGAGAACGCGGGCATTTACTTGCTCAGTGTCCATATGTAAGGCACAAAAGACATGAGGTTGAAGTTCGAAATTCCATGAAAAAGCCGATTGATCATTATGTCCCACCACATAGACGGGCTGTTCCTCAACAACAACATTTTTATAATCAAAACAATTTTCAAATGAGGAACAACCGTCCATTTCAATATGATCAAAGGAATCGGATTGCAATGGAACAATTTTGGAGAAAACCTGTGGTGAACACAACAGCTGATAGACAAAAGGTTCCACAAAAACCAATTGTCAAATCAAATGTTGGACCTAAGTCTGATAATTCAGATAAGGTTGCTAAGAAAGTTACTTTTAGTAACAATGTTCAGAAACCAATTGAGAAACCAAAATCTCAAATTCGTATTCTCAAAAGGTCTGAACAATCTTGGACACCTAATGGTACTCCAGGAGCTTCTACTTCGAAGGTGAGTGAGAAAAATGAAAGTGTTTTGAAAAATCAGAAAACGATTGATTCAAAACAGAAAGTTGTTGAAAAAGTCAATGAGAATGTTTCTTTGAAATCTGATGTTCAAAGGCCCAAGACTCAGGCTTGGGTCCCCCGAAAGAACTAAATGTTTACTTTTTGTGTGCAGGGAGCTTCAGCTGGCCCTATTAGCAGTCTCTGGATTGTTGATAGTGGAGCTTCAGGCCACATGACGGGGGATTTGGCATTGTTGTTTGATGTGAAGAATATTAATGGAGGATATGTAGCGTTCGCGGGTAATAAAGGAGGATATATTACGATGGAAGGAAGCGTGAGTAATGGGATTGTGACTTTCGAGCGGATTTCTTATGTCAAGCAGATAGACTATAATCTGTTGAGCGTCAGTCAAATATGCGATAAACAATTTTCTGTGCATTTTGATGACAAATCCTGCTATATTCTCAAACCGGGCTTCAAAATTCCAAAGGAGTGGGTTATGTTGATGGCACCTCAAGTCAACAATCTTTATATTCTTGATATGTCCAAGGCGATGACATCACAGGGGCAGATAACATGCTTTCTATCCAAGGTGACCGAAAAAGAATCGATTATGTGGCACCGCAGAATGGGGCACATTCATCTGAGGAAAATGAATCAGTTAGTGAGAAATGGACTTGTCGATGGAGTAAACGTGAAACATTTCCATCTGAACGACAAGTGTGTGAGCTGTATGAAAGGCAAACAACACAAACAGTCCCATAAAGTGAAGAAAGTTAACTCTGTTGAGATGCCGCTTGAGCGATTGCACATGGACCTTTTTGGACCGGTCAAGCGCAAAAGTCATCTTGGAGAGCTTTATTGTTTAGTCGTCACTGATGACTATTCACGATTCTCATGGGTGATGTGTTTGAAGAACAAAAGCGACACCTTTACCAACTTACAAGTTCTGTTCACTCGACTGGAGAATATCTACAATTTGAAGATAAAAAGGATCAGGAGTGACAACGGGACAGAGTTCAAAAATGCAAAGATGGATGAACTTTGTGAAAGCAAAGGGATTCATCATGAATATTCAGCTCCGTATACCCCGCAACAGAACGGTGTTGCTGAAAGAAAGAATAGGACTCTGATTGAGGCTGCTAGAACAATGCTCGCTGACTCAAATCTTCCAGTAATGTTCTGGAATGAGGCGATTTATGCAGCAAATTATACATTAAATCGGGTTTTAACAGTGAAGAAGTTTGGAAAAACATCTTATGAGCTGTTACACCGACGAAAGCCCAATTTAGAGTATCTAGAACCATTTGGGGCGCCATGCACGATGTTGAATCCAAGCGAAAAGTTTAGTCCTAAAGCTGAGGAGGGATATTTTGTTGGATATGCAACCCCGCTTAAACGGGTATTCAACAAGAGAACTCGTCAAGTAGAGGATTGGGCTAACGTAGAAGTTCAACGATACACACAAAATTTGCAAGGCACGGGCCCTGATTGGATGTTTGATTACAAAGATTTCTTTGAATCATTCAACCTAGATAGCTTGGTTGAAGAAGCTGTTATCAGATTACTTTACGAGTGTGAAAACGCGGCAACTTCACCGTTGATGCGTCCAATCACCGTAAACCCCCCACCAGCTTCTAATGATACCAGTGCTCCTACACAAGAAGAAGAGATGTTTCAAGAAGCTTCAACTTCATTAGACACTTCAGAATCTGAAGATGAACAATTTGAAGAAGCCATTCTTGAACATGCAGAAGACTTAGAAGAGCAAACTGTGAACCCAACTCCAAATCCAGACGTTGCTTCATCGTCTAACACGGGTAATGATCAGGATGCTGTAGAGAACTTGACTGCTCAGACGGGAGTGATTGTACCTGTTAATCCGGAATCTCGGATTCATCGTATTCACCCGCTGGAGCAAGTAATCGGTGATCCTGGAAGTGGAGTGATGACCAGAGGGCAGCTTAAAAGCGTTAATTCACCAGAGAGTTTTGGTGCTTTAGCATTGTATGCCAAAATTCAGAAATCTGGTAGTCAAAATGATTGGTCGTTTGCATGTTATGTGTCACAGGTAGAGCCAAGGACTTACAAAGACGCTTTGAATGAAGATGCCTGGGTTGAGGCAATGCAGGAGGAGTTATTGCAATTCCAGAAATTGGGAGTCTGGACGCTCACAGATTTGCTGCCAGGAAGAAAGAAAATAGGCACTAAGTGGGTGTTTAAGTGCAAAAAGGATGATCGTGGAGTTATTGTACGCAACAAAGCCAGATTGGTTGTGCAGGGTTTCCATCAAATCGAAGGAATTGATTACAACGAAATCTATGCACCAGTAGCACGAATTGAAGCTATTCGGATGTTCCTTGCGTTTGCTTCATATAAGAAATTCAAAGTCTATCAAATGGACGTCAAGAGCGCATTTTTGTATGGTAAAGTCAAGGAGGAGGTTTATGTCGGGCAGCCACCAGGCTTTGAGGACCCAATCCACCGGGACAAGGTCTACGTGCTGAACAAAGCTTTATATGGTCTGCACCAGGCTCCAAGACAGTGGTACGAGGAGCTAAGTACATACCTCATCTCCAAAGGATTCAAGCGTGGCCTCGTCGATTGCACTCTCTTTACGAAGAAGACGGGAGATGACTTGCTTCTAGTACAGATTTACGTTGATGATATTATATTTGGTTCAACTAACGAACTTTTGTGCAGGGAATTTGAAACTGTTATGCAGGAGAAGTTCGAAATGAGCGCTATGGGGGAAATGCAGTTTTTCCTCGGCTTACAGGTGGATCAAAGACCCGACGGGATCTTCATTCACCAGACGAAATACGTAGCCGACATCTTGAGCCGATTCCAGATGGAGGACTCTAAGCCGATGGATACCCCGATTCAACCCAATCACGGGATTGGAGTGGACGTTAAGGGGGAGCTGACAGATCCATTTACATACAGAGCAATCATCGGATCTCTGATGTATTTGACAGCGTCTCGACCAGATATTATGTATGCAACGTGTCTCTGTGCTCGCTATCAATCGAAGCCGAAACAAAGTCATCTGACGGCGGTCAAGCGTATCCTTCGATATCTGAAGGGTTGTCCATCAAAAGGACTTTGGTACCCTAATGATGATGATTTTGATTTTATTGCTTTTAGTGATGCAGATTGGGGCGGCTGTGACAAAGACAGCAAATCAACAACAGCCGGTTGCCAGTTTTTAGGGAGCAGGTTAATTACCTGGCAATGCAAGAAACAAACTTCAGTCGCACTGTCTACATGTGAAGCCGAGTACATTTCAGCCTCGAGTTGCTGTTCGCAAGTGCTCTGGATCCAACAACAGATGGTCGATTACGGTTTGCAGTTTCTTAAAACCCCTATACACTGTGACAACGAAGACGCAATTGCATTAACTAAAAATACTGAAAATCATTCTAAAGCGAAACATATCCGGATTAAATATCATTTTATTCGTGATTGTTACGCTAAGGAATTGATTGACATGGTCAAAATCCATACTGACTACCAACGTGCAGATTTGTTTACAAAAGCTTTTGACAGATCCCGCTTTGAATATCTTTTGAAAGTAAACAATATAAAGGAAAAACAGGACTAATCGGCTCCTCGGTTTATCATTTTTAATTTTTAGTTTTAGTTTTAAATTTTTGCTAATTGGGAATTTCTCTTTGCTAATTGGGAATTTCTCTTTACTATCATAATCCTCAAAGAAGTTGATGCTTTCGAGGGGGTTGTTTAATCCTCAAAGAAGTTGATGCTTTCAAGTGGATTGTTTCTTTCAAATTTTTGTTTTGTTTTTTTAGAAAAATTAAAAACCCAAAAATATGTTCTTTATTTTAGGGGGAGTCTTTTTATCAGAAAAACCAAAAACATTGAAAAATTTTCAAAATACCTAAAAATTAGAAAAACCCAAAATGATTTCCTGGATAAAAAGAGGAAATGATAGTACATCAGTGGGGATCTGACACAGGCTAAAGAATTGTATAGTTTAATGAGACGTATGTTGATTACGTGTGATATGCTGATAGGCTTCGTAGACTATATATTGCGTGCATTAGTGATACAAACATAACAAACTACGCGTTTGTGGCTGAACACCTCATGGGCATATGGTCTTAGTACCGTAATTTCGTTTGATAGGGTGTTTGTACAAAACTCGGAGGTTTAGGGTCGTTATGTTATTAGTTGTCTGGGGATAGCCTATCTGATCTTCTGCTGTAAGTCATTACGGACCTAGATCAGACCGGATGTCTTTATAAAAGAGCTTTATGCCAAATCCTAAAGTTACCGAATTGAGGAACTTTCCATGTTATATGATGATCAAAGATTATCTATAATATCGTATTGATCATTGATGCAAATCATGATTAATATCAGTCCTCAACCTGGTATGGTGCATATGTTACTTTGCTGCATTAATTTGCTGACCTGTATACCTCTATGCATTATATCTTGTACAATTACAGACGATGAAAGCATAATCACGCTTTACAATGAGTCTTTGTGTAAATTACTTCTTGATACGGGAGTATGTCGTGTGTGTGGGAACCACAATGTGTTAGTCTAATACACCTAATTCGTATCATTTTAAAGCATTGCGTAATTGTCTGCATGTGAGCTTATGTGGACAACAATATCAGCAATTGCCGTGTCACATATTGTTTCTAATGATAATATTAAAACAGATCAACGCTGTGTTCAGATTTCTCAGAAAACTGATATGATCCTCTTACCGGAAATCACAAAATGTTTACTGCTTTCATTTACTTTGCTGCATTTTACTTTGTCGCATTTTACTTTTATTGTCAAAAAGATACAAAATCCAAAAAGATTTTAGGTGTGTTTTGATAAAAAAATTTCAGAAAATCCAAAAGATTTGCATTTCTGCTTTATTTTTGATAACCGGGGATGCTTGATGGTCAATTTCTGAAATTTGATAACACCATCTGGACTTTGTAACATTCAAAAAGTGAAAATTTGAGTTTTGGAAGTTTAACGGATTGAAAAATGTTGAACGGGATTCGAATTCGTGATTTGGCGAAATTTTCAGATTTTTCCATTTCACATTCGCCCCTTAAATGGGTCGAATGTGGAAAAATCATCATATTCGACCGTTTTGTTTTTGGGCGAAGGTGGACATTTTCACTTCCGGGTGTAAATTCCACTTCCGGGTACAAATTTCACCTTCGGGTCTTTAACTAGGGGCGAAGGTGGAAATTCTTTCACATTCGTGCCATTCACTTGGGGCGAATGTGGACTTAACCCACATTCGTCCACTACAAACGGGCGAACGTGGATCCTTATATATAGGCCTTTCAGGTTCGATCCCATCATTCAAAACATTTTTCAAAATTTCTTCATTACCAGACTTTGTTGCTCGTGACTTTTATGATTCATTGATTTGTTCCCTAGTTCTTTCTGATCAATTTGATACAACTTTTACAGGTATTGGACTTCAAATCAGATTAGAATTGATCGTTTTCAGAACCGGACCTAGGGTTTCACAATTTATGGTCTTAGAGTCTGTTTTATTGGTTGATTTTGATCGCATTTCATTCCACATCAGTTTTAGGGGGAGATATATGCAGGAATTAGTGTTTAACATCGTTTAAATTGATTGAATGTGTGATTGAACATAGTTAAACCTAATTCACCTTTAAAAACTGATGTAAAATGAAATAAATGGACAATTGGTAATGAACGAGTGATAATCGGCCAATATAGAACACATTTGAATCATTTTTATGGTTTAAAAACAGATTTGGCAAAAATTTAAATTTTTGGGGAAAACCATTTCACATTCGGTTGTTAAAAACGGGCGAAAGTGGAATTGGTTGGGCGAATGTACAACAAAATGGACGAATGTGATTTATACTCATGATCATGTTCTCATTCGACCAAAATTTTTCTCATTCGACCAGATTTACTTACATTCGACCACTCTAGAAACGGGCGAATATGCAGTTTATTTGGATCAAAATTTTATAATTTTGTCGTTTTTGTATTTTGACGAGTTTCTTTGATTTTTATGTGCAGATGGCTGATCAACCCGAGAATGTTGAAACACCAGCAGTCAATGTGGAAACTCCAGCTGAGATTACACCAGTGCCAGAAGCTGAAACATCTGTTCTGAGCAGTTGGCCGTTTGAAAGATCGCACAACTGTTGCGCTTATCTTGGAGATATTGAGAAAAACACGGAGTTTACTGGAATTATAGAGTTTCTGAAGAGGAGCAGGATTGTTCATGCTTTAGCCACACCAACCATCATATACAAAGACATCATTGAAGATTTTTATCAGAATGCGAAGTATGACTACTGGGAGAATCAGACGATCATCAAGAGTAAGATTCAGGATATGGATATGTTCTTGACTGAAGCTGATATTCGGGAAGCTTTACAGATTAAGTTTGAAGATAGTGAAGATCCCAGGGAGTTATCATGGACAGAACAGAAGGCGTGTTTCTTACGTATGAAATACAAAGGTCCAATCACTGACGGATCTATGTATAAGGGGAAGCTGGGAGTGCAGTACAAGTATTTTGCACATGTTCTTATTCATGTTTTTGGATGTGTGAGTGGTGGTTATGATGTGATGAGAAGGAGTTTGAGTTCATTAATGGTTGCGTTGACACTCAACAAACCATTTAATGTTTCTGGGATGATTCTTGATCATATGCTGGAGATGCTGAAGGGAATGAAGAATAAGAAGTTTATGTTGTATCCGAGATTTCTGATGATGATCTTTGACTACAAGTATCCTATGCTGAAAAAGGATCCAACAATGATCCTAGGTCAAGATCATATGAATATTAGAACTTTGATGAGGATGAAGGGTTACAAAGGTGTGCCTGATAGTGAGAAGCCACCTAACAGGAGATTATTTGGTGCTTTGGCTCGTCCGGATTATACTGATCCTGGCAAGAACAAAGCAAGACATGATGATAGTGACTCGGACAATGATGATCCCTTAGTGTATGTTGATTCAAGCACTAAGCGGAAACGGCAAGTAGTCAATCCTGGAGCCAAAGGGAAGGGCAAGGGAAAGGCTGTGGATCAGGGAAGCACTAAGCAACAAGTGGCTAGAAAGAAATCGACGGCGAAGAAAGGATCGGGTTTGGTGGATGAAGAGTCTGTAGATTCAGAAGAGACTGAGGTTGATGAGCAGTGGGATTCTGATGATGAGAATGTGAGGACCACCAAACGTAAGGCCACTATGGTTGGTGAGTATGAATCCTTGAATCAGTCGATAGAAGAAGCTGAGAGAAGAAAGAAATCAGTTGAAGATGAGGGTCTAGGTGTTGACCTAGCTGAATTGAGTGTTGGAGATACTGTAGTGGTGAATTTGCCCAGAAAGACAAAGAAGCAAAAGACTATGGCAAAGAAATCAAGTGTAAAAGAACTGAGGGAGAAAGAGTTGGCTCAGTTGTTGAAGGGAAAGAGATTACCTGATGCTGGTACACCATCTAAGCTATCTTCACCAGTTGCCAAGAAGTAGAAGAAAGCGAAAGAGGCAGAGACTTTACCAATCGATCAATTCAATATCGATATGGATAAAGTGCTCGATATGTTTAGAAAGCCTCAGAAGGAGAAAGTTATTGAAGTTGAGCCATCCAGATCTAAGTCGAAGAAAGTGACGGTGGATGACGATGTCATGAAGCAAGTTAATAAGAAGATGGAAGACATGATGAAGATGTTGGTTGCTCAACAGGCTGAGATTGCTAAGTTTAAACAGAATGAGGAGAAAATGCTTCAGATAGTGGTTGCTTCGAAATCTAATCAGGATGATATAAATGATAAGATTAAGATGATTGAAGCTAAGAATGAGAAGCTTGAAAGAAAATGTGAAAGAAACAAGAGCAAAATCAAATTGATTAAGGCTGATAACAAAGAATTAAAGAAGGAAAACAAACGCCTTAGTAATTTGATTGAAGAGCTTTATAGCAGGGCACCCCAGTTGAAAGAGGGTGAAGAAGATGAAGAAGAAGATGAACAGAAAGTTGATTATGAGTATTCTGAATCTGAGAAAGAAGAAGATGATGATGAGGATAATGATGGATCGGATAAAAGTGATGATGATAATGATGATGATGATGACAATAATGATGATGATGATGGTGCTGAAGGTGCTGGGAAAAAGCAAGGTGATGAGTTTAGCAGTGGAAGTGATCATGATGGAGGAGATGATACTTCTAGATTTACTTATGAGAAGAGAACACCGAAGAAGAAAGATACTGGAGAATCGAGTTCCAAGAAGAAAGATGAGAATGTTGATTCGGATGAAAGTATTTTCTGGAACGAGAAGGTGAGATCTCTGTCTGAGGATGCTAAACAGCTGTATAAGAATATGTTGGAAAAGAGAGAGTGGACCATTGAGTTCACAGGATGCTTCGCTGAAATATTCCAGACTGATGATTTAAGATATGAGTTGGAATATGAAGATCCAGATCTTGAAGAAGGGGAATTACCTGCATCTGTGGCAAAAGAAATACTAGATGGTCTTGCACAGAGGGTAGGGAAGACGTTTGAGGAGTTTATGATGGATGAATCGATTCCTGATATTCCTGAAAAGGATATGGGAAGTCATTCAGATGATGTGCAGACTCCAGAAAACAATGAAGTGGAGGTAGAAGATATAACTCATGAAGAGTTTCCCCAATATTTCAGACAAGAGGATGAAAATGAAGTATTTCCTGACTTCACTGAAATACCAAATAAGTCAGCGAAACAGAAAGCTAAGAAAAGGAGTGAAGAGTTTGTTGAAAAGGTATTTGGTACTGAAAAGAAAGATTCTTCTAACCAGTCTGATGAGTTGAAGAATTATATGAAGAAATTGAAGGAAATGGATGAGAACCGACCAAAGCCTGAAGCTCAAGGTAACTTTTATCGATTTCATAATGCCAAGTTCAAAGGCAGAGCTCTCGGGTGGACTTACTTAGGCAGGCTGAAATGTATTGCTGCAAAATGGGAAACCGGAATTCTGTACTTCAACAGATTCTGTGACTTGCTTACTCTACCGTACTGGGCGGTGAGAGACTTATGCAGATTCCCAATGTCAGGTGCCGAGGTAAATGGATCACATGTCGGTTGGTGCGCAGACAAATTGGTTTGGGAAAGTCGTACGAGATGGAATAGATTCAAACCTCAATATCCCAGAAGAAAAGTGCATAGGGATATTGATCCACAAACCAATATGAAGCGTGTTACTTTGATTTACAAAGCACCTAATGTGATGAGGAAGATACCGTTGATGCCAATGCCACAGCATTTTAGTGCTGATTTCATCTTTTGGTATTATGACTGGAGAAAGGCAGAAGCGGTGATCGTGTTGAGAGATGGAAAGGATAAATACAAGCATGTTCATGTATTTGATCCTATGTGGTTGATTAATTGCACCTTTGAAGACATCATCATGTTATTCTACAATCCGATCTACTATGAACCCAATGACTTTGCTCAAGCGAGAAAGTATACGCAAGTTGTTGGAGTTTGTTTTGCGTATGATATAAATGCAGGAAGCAACTTAGAGGGTAAACTTGGCAAGACTGTGAAGATGGCCAATGTGTCTAAGCCTGTGAAGAAAACATTCGAGCCGCCAATGACTACTGAGCAAAAGAAGCAGCTCAGAATCAAGTTGATGAACAAGACAATGGACCAACAGAGAAAACTATCCAATCAATAGTCGAGGGGGAGTTTGTTGATGCGTTTGGCGACTAAGGATTGGATATACAATATTAACATATGTTAGTGATGGCCGAAGGTGTATCAGATGGGGCGAATGTAGAAATGTATGGGCGAAGGTAGATTTGAAGTGGACGAAGGAAGTATGGACTGAACTAGAAGACACATTCGACCATTTGGAATGGGCGAATGTGGAATACACTCACATTCGACCAGAAGAAACGGGCGAATGTGCAGTGCCTATATATAGTTTTTGTGTTTTTGAAAATGTAAGAGAGTTGTCATTTGTGTCCAGGTTCAGTTCAGGTTCAGAGGTGTTTTTGAGAAATAGTGTGTGTGTTCTAGATTAACATAAACAGATTGTAAATGCTTTTTGAATGAAAGTTAATCTATGAAATGATATTGAAAATGATCTTGATTGTGTCGTGATTTGTGTTTTATCAATTTGTTCAGATCTAGGGTTTCCGCACCTAGTTTTGTGACTTGTATGATCGTGTAATCCTGTTTTTAGCTAAAATCCAACGCTCACACGAATCCTGGGGGATGTTCGGCTATTATTTCCTCTTCCACGGAATCTACTGAGAACTGGTCTTCATTCTTGTTATCCGCCCTTCTCGGAACTTGGTGAACACCGGGTATTATGGTGACTGGAGTGTTCTAATTCGATGCCATTCGGTACGGTGAAAAAAGATGGCTCTCTGTCTTTGTATTCTGTCCCGCAGATGGCGCCAATGAAGAAACAAGTACCTGAGGGGGTAAATCTTCTAGACAGAACAAAGAAGTATCCTTACCAACCTTCCTAAACGAACAAGGTGCGTTTACTGCAAAACAGAACACCGTTAGGACTCGTCACAGAATTGGAAGTTTTCCTCTGACCACCCTCCGGCGTGAGAATAAGTATGGCTTTTAAGCGGTGTGTATTATGAAAGTGTACTGAGAAATTGAATTACCTTTACGTTTTACCTGGGACCTCCTTTCATAGCTGAGATTCCTTGCTTACAGATATCTACGTGAAGTCGTATCCTAGTCATCGTTCCTCCCTAATAGAAGGAGATAACTGTTACCGGTTATCATCGTCCGTAAATATCTGCTTGATTGTTATTCTCGATCGATTGGTTTGTTAACTGCCTAACATCATCGTTTAAACTGACTGGGCCGAGTTTAGTGGGCTTGTACTAACTGGGACAAGTGTGTTATTTTTGTTTTTGGTGTGGGCCAGTCTAGTTTGACTGGCCCCACCTCGTCATATATTAATTAATACTTCTTCTAAGAATTTATAGTCGTATCTTAATCCTACAAAAGTCGTCCAATAAATGTCCAAATGGTGGCTTCTTTCTTATTGACAAGGGGACATGAGGGCCGATCATTGAAAAGCATATTAGTTGAATTTACTTAGACTCAAGTTATCATACGTACAAATTAAAAGGGTGAAATAGATAAAAAAAAAACACACAGTAAATTATAAAATATAAGACAATGGGTCATAAATATCACATAATGCATATAAATATAACACAGTGAAAAAAATAAGAAAGACACAATACTACATAAAAGATACAAACGATATGACACAAATACAAAAACTAAAAGCTAAATATGTAACAAACAAAATCTAAAACCTAAGATCATAGGGTTCGATGAAATTGTTTCAATGCCGCTTAAATGAGTTCAATTGGAGTCCTTTTGATACTCTTCGTATGGCTTCTTATTTTTCTTTCATTATGTATTTATCATAATAGCGTTTTACAAAATATATATTTTATTCGACCATTAGATTTGAATACTTATTATATTACCTGAGAATTCGTTTTAGGATCGTAATCAAGAAACGTGATCTCACGAATATCAACCGTAGGGTGCGGAATCCCCAACGATCGTGCAAAATGATTCAGAAATAAACGATAAAGATCGTGATGAAAACAGATAACAAATCACCGAGCAATTTCCATAACTTTAATCTTTGTATTAGATCAAATCAAGATGTTTACAGATGAAATCTTAGACCTAACACAGAGAAAAAAAAAACACATACACACTCTAGGGAAAAGGCTCAAATGATAACTAACTTTCCCTATATATAGGCTTTCCACATTCGCCCTAAACGTGAGATCGAATGTGGATGTTTTCCACATTCGCCCCTTTAAAAATGGACGAATGAAGCCTTCTCCTATCAACTAAACCACATTCGACCCGAGACAACCTACATTCGACCTTTCGTCTGGTCGAATGTATCTTCCAGTTAAAGTCATGGTCGATTTCTGATTATCTGAACCTCCAACATTCAGGACTGGATCACTAGCTAGGGACATACATGAATAATGCACTTACAATCTCCCCCTTGGACCTAGCTAGTGATGTACCAAATCAGAAAGTTATCAATTCTTCAAGTCTTGATCTCATCATCTTGAATAACTTGAAAACTTTCCATCTTCATGCACGTTTGTGTCAAGGTTCCTGTCTATCTCTCTAGTAAGCTTTGAAATCTTAGACAGAGTCAAGAAATCTTGGCTGTGTCATTTGTTGGTCCAGAGATAAAAAATCTTGAATTCTTCATTCTTTAATCATTTCTTTAACAACCTCTTACTAGCTTCTGTTGTTTTGGTGATCTTGATGTTCAGGTTTGGGTCTTGTTCAGTTACACACTTTGTCGATGAATCTTGTGTAGTGCACCTGTTGTGTTTGATTCTGCAGAAAAAATTTACTAAAAACTGCACAAACTACAACCAGCGTTAAACACGACAAAAATCTCGAAAGTACTCTTCACATTCCTTTTGACCCTCAATAGTTCTCCCCCTGAACTATTAAACATTTTTAATATGCACCAGAAGCTTGAAAATTTGTAGTCTTTTTCAACTTTTATGTATCTGAGCATTCACATTAAGTATCCCATCATCGGTTATCGAAAATAAAGTAGAAACAAAACATTTTGATTTTTCAACGTTTATGCTAAATCACACCAAAAATCTTTTTGAATTTCAAATGGAATTGCATAAAATTAAATTGAACATATTTTTGTGAATTTTCTGGTAAGAGGATCATATCAGTATTTAAACAGTCAGTCAAAACTCTATTTGATTAATTTTCTGCTTTTTAACATTGAGCATTCTACAACCATTATCAGTATGTTTGTCCATTTAAACTCAAAATCATCATTTATTGTTCAGCGCTTCAGATACATTATGGTAATATTAGATACTGAAAAAAACTATGGTCCCCGCGCACGCGACACATTCCCGTATCAAGAATTGCACAAAGTTTCATCGTAACACGTGATTATACTGTAGTTATCTATAAGTTACAAGGTATGAGGCACAGCGGTGACAGGTCAGTAAATTAATGCTTCAAAGCGGCTTATGCACTCAACCAGGTTGAGGACTAATATCATACATGATTTTCATCATAGTACTGATACGATGCATTAGATAATCTTTGATTCTCATCACACATGTTAAGTTCCTCATTCGGTAACTTATGGTTTTGTCATTAAAGATCTTTTGTTAAGATACCCTGACTGGTCTAGGTCCGTAAATCAATACGACAAAAGATCAGTTAGGCTATCCCCAGATAACTTTCAATATAACGACTCGAAACCTCGAGTTTTGGCAATCTATCAAACGAAATTTCGGTACTAAGACCATATGTCAACGAAACGTTGATCCACATGATTATTAGTTAATGTTTTTAAGTTTATATCACCATGCTGAACTTTAAACTTTGATTTCAAGCCTACCAATATATAATTGTAGTGGCTACTCAATGTTTATCAATACATTTTGTTTTCAGAGTAATCTGACAGTCAACTGATGTACTATCATCTCCTCTTTTTCTCCAGGAAAACTCATTTTTTATTTTCTATTTTTTTAATTTTGATTTTTCTGAAATTTTCTCCCCCTAAAAATCTAAAAATAAGCATATTTTTTGGATTTTTAAACTTTTGAAGAAAAACAAAATAAAACGATATCCGATGAGGTTTACTCATTGAGTTTCAAAAACCATTTTCTCACTCAGATTACTTGACTCACATTGTTCTTTCAACTTGTAAAGCCATTAACAAAGATAAAAGAGTTT
Source organism: Ambrosia trifida (assembly GCA_028751855.1). Classification (NCBI taxonomy): domain Eukaryota; kingdom Viridiplantae; phylum Streptophyta; class Magnoliopsida; order Asterales; family Asteraceae; genus Ambrosia; species Ambrosia trifida. The sequence continues at coordinate 68,061,141 of CM054130.1, forward strand.
AGAATAAACCATTTTGTCGCATCTATTGTAAAATCCAAAACCTGAGAGCAATTGAATGAGAGATTTTTTTTTTCGACTTCACAGGTAGGAAACAGACGACAAACACTCTCCTTTCTGTTGAAATCATGTTTTCCTTTTTCAATATCTCTTCTTTTGACCTTCACCTCTCCAATAAATAGCTTGTATACAGATGTTCCACTATCAACTATCAAAAGATAACTAATAGATCTGTCTGGAACAACCTGCACACTTGTTAAACAATTAGCAAGAGAGAGGCACCCATCCCTTCACAATGATGGGTCGTCCAAGGTCATCAATCCTCGGAACATCAATCCATTCTCCTTTTGAAAAATCAATTGGTTTTTCAATGGATTGATTTTAAGTTGAAATTGCTATTGATTTAGAAAGTGATTTGGGTTTCCAAACGCATTCAGAATTTATTTTAGATTTTGTTGAAATCATTTTGATTGTTGACTTTTCAGATTTCTCATTTAAAACCTGCTTCTGAACTTTGTTTGGAACCTTCTCAGACTTAACTGATAAAGGTCCAGGTTTAGAGTTATTCTTAGGCTTAGCCTTAGAACTCCCCCTTACCTTAGCAACCCGTTCACTATCTACATTTTTGTTTAAGGCAATCTTGTTACGATTGTCATACACAACTTGTTTCTCCTTTTGTTTCTTGAGTTGTTTTGGGGATACAGGCCTTTTGACATTGCCTGAATTTTTAGCAAAGTTCACTTCGGTCTTTTTTTGTTTAACATACGGACAGGCAGCAACTAAATGCCCACACTCTCCGCAGTTATAACAAGACCTATATTCCACAAAATCACATGCATACCCTTCATCCCAATACCAGTAGGCACAATAAGCAGCAATATGACCAACTTCACCACATTCAAAACAGTTTCTCCATTCAACATATTCATGAGAATACTGTGGTGAGTTGTTTCTCCAATAACCATCAAATCGAGAGGTATATGAATAATCATAAGAATCATATGATCTAGATGAAAAATTTCTTGAATTCTTTTGATGAGAATTTTTCATCTGATCATTACCTTTCGATTTGTTTGGTTTTGGTCCTTTTGCCTTAGAATTTTTCTTTTTGTTCCCAAGCTGATCCTTTTTATTCTCATGTTGGTTAGGACTGAATTCAAAATGTAAATGATCAAATTGCTTTCTAAATTGATTTATCAAATCATTATTATCGACAAAGATACATTTAAGTAATGATTGTTCGATATTATCAATTGGAAAATCTTTGTTGAAAATCAATTTGTCCTGTCCTACCAACATATAGGATCCTTCAACTCCTTCAGGAAACTTGAATATGGATTTCTCTTCAGATTCAGTTTCTGAAGTGACAACCACATTTTCATTTTTCACTTCAAGTTTTGATTTCACCTCAGAATTAGGATCAACAACACAAGGTGTTGTGATTTCCAACTCTGATGTGGAATTATTCTTTGAAATGGTGTTATGAAGTTCTGAAATCTCTTTCTTAAAAGATTCAATTTTATTCAAAAAATGTCTTTCATTATTTGCCAAAATTTTATTTTCAGTTTGAAATCTTTCAAGTTTATTTGTTAAGTTCTGTTTGTCCTCAAGAAGTTTCAGCACTTCATTTTTCAATTTGACACACTTAGAACAGTTAGCACATTCAAATTTTAAAGTTACCTCATCATCTGCGTTATTACCATTTTCAGAATTGCCATCAACATTTGATGTATCACTTCCTCTTGATTCACTCTTTTCTGAACTCGTATCAGAACTCAAATCACTCTCTGACAATTCACTTGAATCATCATTCCCCACTTGTTTGACAAGACACACAACGTTACTTTTAACACTTTCTTTGTTAACAGACTCATTCACATTAACCATTTTTTCAGTTGGTTGCACAGCTGGCCGTGTAACAGATTGTTGAATCTTAGATGCAACAACTTTTTCCCATGTTAGATTTTGTTGCATTGCAACTTTACACCTTAAAATTTGAAAAATATTATAAAAAAAAATTTGTAGGTTTGAATGTAGAAGTAACCAGTCTTATTCGACCTTTTACAAGGGTCGAATGTACATCTGTCTTGGTTCGACCTCAAGAATGAAAATCTTTGAAAATTAGATTCTACGTTCGACCCTTTTCAAATGTCGTGTAGTCGAATGTGAAAATTAGTCCACGTTCGACCGTTTGATAAAGTTCGAATGTAGAAAATAACAAACTCAGTTCACTTTCGCCCGTTTAGACCCACGTTCGACCACTCGATTGGTCGAATGTACCCAATAAGGTCGAATGAACAAAATGACACTAATACTTTCTAGGTTCGACCAACTAACACTCCACGTTCGACCAAATAAGGCTACATTCGACCCTCAAATCTCACATTCGACCGTTTCAAGTCTGTTCATCATCTTCAACCTCAAGAACGCGAATCTGATCGGTTTTTGACAAAATTTTCACAAAATGTAATGAAATTTGATAGGTTTTGTTCGGATTTGAATTTAGACAAACAATTGTGAAAGGATTTTTGAAAACAACATCAAATTCAACTCCAATTTAATCAAAAACCATGTTTTTATGAAAAGCTTCAAAATTTATTGTGTTTTGATCTTTATACCAGAATTCTAATCCATTTTCATCAATTCAGATCAATTTGCAATCATTAAATCGAGCCTATGCTCTGATACCACTTGAGAATTCGTTTTAGGATCGTAATCAAGAAACGTGATCTCTTGAATATAAACCGTAGGGTGCGGAATCCCCAACGATCGTGCAAAATGATTCAGAAATAAACGATAAAGATCGTGATGAAAACAGATAACAAATCACCGAGCAATTTCCATAACTTTAATCTTTGTATTAGATCAAATCAAGATGTTTACAGATGAAATCTTAGACCTAATACAGAGAAAAAAACACACATACACACTCTAGGGAAAAGGCTCAAATGATAACTAACTTTCCAAAATAACTAACTTTCCCTATATATAGGCTTTCGACATTCGCCCTAAACGTGAGATCGAATGTGGATGTTTTCAACATTCGCCCCTTTAAAAATGGACGAATGAAGCCTTCTCCTATCAACTAAACCACATTCGACCCAAGACAACCTACATTCGACCTTTCGTCTGGTCGAATGTATCTTCCAGTTAAAGTCTTGGTCGATTTCTGATTATCTGAACCTCCAACATTCAGTACTGGATCACTAGCTAAGGACATACATGAATAATGCACTTACATTACCGTGTATTGTGTTTTGTTTGTTAGATATTTATATTTATATTTTCTAAAACCTTAATGAAAGTGGGCTTGATGTCCATGCCAAATAAATAAATTCGATTTAAGTGTCCAAGCCCGGAAAAGTTAACGTTGCGTTCACTCGGACCAAATCAGGCCACATTAAGTAAGCCCATTACAAATTTACCCATTTTGCCTTTTATAAACAGTGACCATCTTTCCCGATCTACAAGACACTAAGGTAGCTCCATCGTGACTTCTTTCCTTGCACTGATTTACATCTCTAAGCTTATACAAGCCAGATTCATGCGTCGTCAACAGTGGTCCTCTAATGAGGACAACTGTTATATTTGATGACAACTCTTTCACTAAACCATGGTGTACTTATTTATTTTCTTATATATACATAAATGTAATAAGACATATTACAAACACACGAATAAGAAAATATCACTCAAAAACATAATAATTTAAAAATTAAATTCTTATCACACGAATAAGAAAATTGAAGGAAATGGAGGAGTGTCAAAGATAGAAGTGAGGGTGATTGCTTATGGGGAGTATAGACATGTTAACAGAAGAAAACGAACTAGAAGCAAAAGATACTGTGACCATGGGCTGTCAAAAGTTACTTTCTCAATGGCTGCAATCCACCTTTAGTGCAAAGTCACCATCAATGCAATGGCTCACCTAGGAAGCAAAGCAAAAGAAACATATTACCTCCCATTTGAAACTGCTAAAATGTCTTATATGCTTTAAAAAATAAATTACATGAATTTAATGTAGTTGCAATTTACAAAAGCGACCCTCATTACATACGCATCCCTCAATCAAGGATCATGTATATTATGAAATGAAACAAAAATACATGGAAGGAACTTAAAAGCATTTTGAGTTCAAATGGACACCCATTGTTATTTTATCAAATATACAAACCTTTTGCATCCGAAATGTCAATATTTGAGCATTCTTAAGTTGATTTAAAGTTCCAGCCAAATAACTGAATAGAAGGATAATGTCGATAACAATGATTTTGACACGATAAAGAATAAACCATTATTCGGTTTTAGTTTATGGCCAAGAAATAGAGATTTGCAATTTAAGTTTATAGCTATAATCCTTTTAACTGCAGAACGACACTACTGCTCAGAACCAAATTCAACGAGAGATTAAAAAGAAAAGCAAATATGAATCAAAATCACGAGAATAAAAATGCCACATGATAAATGGCGTAGGATTATTGAAGTTCCATAGAACAACACTGCACTACCAATAAGGGGCCATTTGGTAGGATTTATATGATTAAGCGTTGAATCATTAAGAATGTTTGAATGGTTCGGCACCCCTTATTAGCTGAATGGTTTAGAGTTTAATGAAACCTTTCGGTGCTATTTTTTAGTTGAAACAAACACTCTTAATACTGAATGATTAAGAGTGGAATTATTAAGAAGCTAATTAAAAGACTAACAAACACCCCATACATGTTAAATAGTAAATAAATGTTAAACAACAAATATAGGAGTCCATTGATCAAAATAAAAAATAATACATGACAATCTCATTAGCGTTTTATAAACTTCATATATATATATATATATATATACACACACTAGTAAGATACCCGCGCGATACTGCGGGGTGACTATTTATATCATGATGGTGGGTAAGAAAGTGCGCTTCAAAAAGTTTCATGTAGGACAGGTATCGGTTAGAACGGGTTGCTTTAAAAATGGTCATTTGTTCGGGTCAAACGGGTAGCTTGGAAACAAGATTATTTTTTATCAGGTCAAATTAGGTCTTAAAGCTTTCGACAAAATGGGTATAGGTCAAAGCATTTCAATATTACACATAAGAAGAACTTATGGAATGTTAAAACAATCCATCTGTAGGAATGTAAATACAATGGTCAGTTTGAATTCAACTTTGTAACATATATATTACAAATGTTTTCGAGACACAAATAGATATAAAACCGATTGGGTCAATACCTGATGAAGCATTTAATAGATACATAACATTAATCATCTGTAACAAACGTTAAAAGTTGCATCAAATGAAGAATTATATAAACAAACCAATTTGCAATTCATCACAGTATTAAAAAATCTGTTTATACTAATGGACTCAATCACACATTTTGAAATTCTCCCACATACCACAAGTCATGGCTTGAAATATATTTGGGTCAAACGGGTAACTTTAGACACAGAGCAAACCGTGATGGTCGATTTAAGACATTTTTTAGTTGAAATATGAATTCTTTTTCTTTTTTTTTTTTAGAAAATGGTTTAGTACAAAGAGGGCAATCAATCAATTAATATTAAGAATTTTATCACTTATGAAATAACGTCATGAATAGGAGGGTGTATTGAATTGATACAAGGCATTCAAGTAGTTTTTCCAATTTGGAAATGACTCATAACAAATACTTTACAAGTACAACAAGAGAGTATAATATTGGTTTAAACTTTAAAGTATAAATATATTTGGTTCCAAATACATAATGATAACGGTAATACATAGCTTAACTCCTTGCATGAAGCATTAAGATGCATATTCTAGTTTTAAGATTTGTTGATAACACACAAATAGGAATTCAAAAATCAATTTAATATGATTTCGTTAACTATGAACATCAATGAGAAATCAAGTTATCACAACAAAACAAGAAATCAAGTTATGATAACAACACAAGAAATCAACTTGTTACAACAATATAAAACATGTCCAATTTGGTTCTGATCATTACTGGACATGCTCAAATTATGTTCCGGCCCAATATAACCCGACTCCTGATCGATGCTTTACCTCTACTCATCTAGATACATTCAAGGCCTTGGCTCTACCCATATTGACCCATCGTGCGAGGCCAATAAATAATACACCACAAATACTTTATCAGTACCATTACAAGTACATAATGCTAGTATAAATTTGGTTTGAAAGTTAAAGCATAAATGTATATAGTTACAAACAAATAATGATAACAGTAAACATAGCTTTTTTTTAACAGAAAATTTTTTTCTTGAAAGGGAATAAAAATGGCAAACATAAAGTGTGACACCCGGCATATTTGGCTTAAACATTAGTAACACCTAAGTCTACCTTAGCAGGAAACATTTATAAACAAACTTAACTAGGTTAGTTGAGTCGGGTCAAGTTAGGATTGTCCAGGGTTCAATGATCTGGAGGATCATTGGGAGTCGTTTTGGGAATACACTAGTACCGGGTCCCGTTGTTGGTGAAATTACATAAACTAATTAAGTGTATGTGTAGATTAATTGTCGTGTGGTGGATTATATGCATAGATGTGTTTAAACGATGTGTAGATAATCATCCATGCTTAAATATGTTAAACATAGACTAAGGTTGCATGCTCATATGTTAAGGTGCGTTAAAATGCGTTAAACACGACAAATTGGAAAACTAGAAAAACATAAGTTGTGGTTCGACCACATCGAGTGGGCGAACCTGGAAAATAATCTTGGTTCGACCCTTATCAAAGGGGCGAACCTGGAATGTGGAAATGAAGAAGTTTCATTCGACCAAAACATGCACATTCGACCCTGTGAAAGGGGCGAATGTGGGTACATTCGCCCAGGTAGAAGGGGCGAATGTGGACTAGTATAAATACCAAACTTTGTCATTTTTCACCATTTCACAAACCCTAACCGTCTCAATACACTCTCAAACGATTTTAATCACTAAGGAAGGAGTTTTTGCTCTTCTTTTTCATAATCTAACCTATCAACAACATCTAAATCAAGAATCCAAGGTATGTTCTTAATTCTAAACCTTTTTCAAGTATTTTAATTCGTTTTTATCTATCCCTAAATGTCCAGATCTGTTCTAAGGATGTTTTTATCAATAAAAACCTTTTAAACATCTTTCTAAACCTAAACCCTATCATTAAACATAGGTTTCCATATCAATAAACATATGTTAATTATGTGTTATGTGATGTTATGTGTTATTTAATGATTTGTAACACCACAACCGATGGCTGAAACATCGAGGTGTCACGTAGTGACGATTGCTCAATAGCTCATGGTACTAAAGTGTAAATTTGAATTCATTGAATTGCATAGTTTATTACATGAAAAGAAATACAACGATTAAAAGCAACCAATCTGAACTGAAATACAATAAATCTCAATCTAAGTCTAAGTTCCAAAAGCTTAAAGGTGATCTCATAATAACCTGAAACATGTACAAAAATAATTTTTATCAATACATAATGTATTGGTGAGCATACCCTGTCTGAATAAATATAGTAGGAAAAGAGTTTCGCAATTCATGTGTTGTATACTGTTTGCAATTATGTAATAGGGTAATATCCGTTCAAAATCAACCCTAAGAATCAAGTATCAAGAATCAAGAACCAAACCATTTTTGAGTATAATGAATCACAAGACAATGACCAAGGTCTCTCAACAGAGTCACAAGGGGTATATACCATAGTACTATTCATTGAAATGTTAGGCCCTCAAAGGTTAATGATTTTGACAAGTTATAGACACACAAATTAACATAAAGTAAACACACATGAGAATTGCATTAAGAATAAGAATAACATTTGATAATAGTGTACATGAATAGCCCCAAAAGAGTAAAACATGAAAAAGGGGAAAGATATACTCACAGTTTGCGAAAGCGATCAAAACCCAACTTAAGCTGACGTGAGTTAAGAAATGGGAATTCTGGAGAATTCGACCTATAATGTATAAGAATAATAATAAGGAAATGTCTACAGAGTCTAAGGTATCTAGGGTCTAAGGCATTAGGGTTTGCTAAGTCGATTTGGGGAATTAGAGTTTTTATGATAAGTCGAATTAATATAAAAGTTGTATACTAAAAATAATATACCAAAGTTTGTAAATATGGTTTAGTTAATATACTTATTACCCACTGAATATTTAGATAAAAATATGCTTGAATAATTAAGGCAAAATAATTTAGTTAATTACTTTAACTAAATTAAAATATATACAATAATCATAAAAGTATAAATAATTAATTATGAGTTACATAATGATCCAACAAATAATAACTAAGACTTTCCAAGATAAGAATATTTCTATTTTATAAGAAAAGTATTTATAAAATAGATGTTGAAATAGTATAAATAAATATAGGTTTAATTATGTCTATTTAAACGTAGATAAGACTAAAACTACAGGAGATGATCCAAAAATATTATGTTTTTAGAAAATAAATATTTTCTAACGTAAATAAATGAAAATAATTTTCCCATAATTTTTCTAAACTTATTTATATTTAAAACTGATTTAATGAATTTAAATCATGTTTAAATGATTAAAAATAAATGTTTTCTGAACCAATAATTTTTGTTTCAGTTAATGATGATGAATCGGAAGTTGTCTTGATTTTATAAAACTGAAGTAGAGGGTATCTCCTTTTGTTATGCTATTATCTTTTCAAAAAATAGCCCAATCTTTCAACACATATCTCTTCGTATTCCCATTCTTCTCAGACTTGACAGGTAACAATTTTTCTTCTATTTTTATATTCTGAATTTTTATTGGTTTTAAATTTGTCTTCAGTTGGGCTGATTCTGCAACATCGTTTGGCAGTTGCTGCATTGATTATTTTATTATTTCATTTGTTAGATTTTATAGTTAATATAATATAAATCATCTTTAAAAAATAACTTATTATGATTAATATAGTACCATTCTGTTTTCTCCATGTTCAACTCGAGTAAAGTTAATCACATCATTAACACTTTGACGTGAATCATGTTGCTTTTTTTTTATTAAACTGTTTGGATCTCTTCAAACTTGATTCAGGATAGTTTGTAGCTTTTCTTTTATTATATTTGTTCATTTTTCTAAACGTCTTTCTTCCTGCGGGAGTTACATAAACTTTAGTCACTATCTATAAAAATAATTAAGTAGTCAACATTTTAAATAGGATAAGTACCTGTTCTAAATTTTGTATATGTTTTGGTTTTGGATTTTCAGGTTGTTGTTTTGGAGAATATTTAACCTTCAATTCTGTATCCCTTCTATAAACAGTTATGTCACACCACGCCTATGGCGGAAACACGTGGCGCGACGGTTCAAGAGGATTAAGCCAAGATTAATGCAAATCACAAAATTAATTAAAGAAGAGGGCATTTATTCAAACGTTGAAAATCACGTCAAATTATTCATACATAATTAAAATTGTTTTTAATATAAATAGGGAGGCTCCTCCCTATATCCCGAATTCCTTGGGATAGAGAGACGAGACCCCTTCACGACATCCAACGCCCAAATTGGAGGTTCCCCCGACCCTGCTTGCCATGTCATCCTTCATCTGTCAATTACCTGAAAGATATGTTTAAAAAATCGTCAATATATAAATATTGGTGAGTTCACAGGTTTTGGTTTAATAAATCTTTATCTCATGGGAATATCCTTGTTATGACAATTTATAGGAATTGCAAGTTCCTACAATTCTACTTGAGCCTATAACCAAACCAAGACGATATAAAAATGCCCCGCCCCAAGTCGTTACTCGGTATTCCTACGACTTGATTTCAGAATACGTGCACCCCAGGCATACGCCGATGCATAATCGACGCTATCGATTAGGGGTGGGCCTTGTCAGGCACCAATAGTACTATCCAAATATTCCTTCGGTTTCGCTTTCCTGAATTAATGATTATAGTAGAGAGGTCTCAACCCCGAGTGGCGATCACAACTCAAGTATCCAACCCGTCAAACAATTCCCAACATATCTTTCCCCCGTAAAAACGTTAAATAGTTTAGAAATGGGGCCGTGAGACTCACCTGTAACTGTGCTCGGCTCAAAGAAGAAAATAGCAAATTTTGCGGCCTCGCACCTACAAGTGTCCTAGACGTATAAGTCACTTACACCTATAGTGCATGTGCCTTGGCAAGTTGTACACCCAACTTCCCGACTACGTTTTATCCCAATTCCCGTTTAATAGTTTCGTATCCTAGGTTCATTGGCGATGGATTACCCTTTTCTTACAAGTCATATATTATTCTTGTTAATATTCTTTGTGACTTGTATACTATTATTCTCGACACGACTCTACCCAACGTATAATTATTTTCCCATTTAAATAATTATACTTAGGATCGTTTCGCTCGATATAATATGATTTCTTATTACCCGACCCGACTCACTTTGCCACATATTTATTTTCCCATTCAAATAAGTATGCTAAGGTCTTGTCGTTTGGTAATATATTCTTAACGCCCGACTCGACTCACTATGCCGTACATTTATTTTCCCATTTAAATAAATGTATTAGGATCTTGTCGGTATTCACATGTTCGTAGATATACTTCACCTACTCGTCTCGGTTTTCCTTATCGCATATCTACTTTCCCATTCAAATAGATATACTAGAATTTCGTCGAAACGAGCATGTGTACATATACCCATGCGCGAATTCTACTTGTTAAGTTCATGTGTCGTTTAGCGTTTTTAATTCATTACGTTGTGTTTTCTCCCACGAATATTCTTTCTACACTTAGGAAAGTGTTACGCACGTTTCACCCTTGTTATATATATATATATATATATATATATATATATATATTTTATTACTTAAAATATATATTTATATTTTTATCTTGCCGTAATGGCATTTTTCTCATATGTCCGTTTATCCGTTTTCGTAAGTTCATGTAACTAAGTCCGTTAGTTAGCTTTTTCCACATTTTCTTCCAATATGCGTTCTATGGAAATATTATTCATACTTCCAATTCCGAACGTATATTTCTTGGAAAAATATACTTTTGTATTTTTAGCCCAACTTGTTCAACTTGTAATCCAAAAATGTTTTCCGATACTTTTATATTCCCATTTATATAAAAGTATCCATTTTTGTACAAGTTTTCCCAAGTCTTTACTAATATTTTATAAATCCTTATTTTTATAAAATCCTTATGTTAACTTATCCTCTTATTTTTATAAAACTTCCATTTTTATAAAAATACCTCTTTTAATTTATACATAAGTAAGTTTCTCATGTTTATCAAAACTACACTCGGAAAAACTATTATTTACGTTTTTGACACCGAACTTTCCGTTAATGCATTTTTGGACCAAAGTTTCTAAAATACATATTTTAGTCCCTCAACTTTCTAAGTTACAATATTAGTCCCTTAACTTAGACTTGTTGCATTTTTCATCTTATCCTTCAAGGTTAGCATTTTTCTTCCAACTTAGTGGACTTTGAAGAATCATTTTCTTAATGCTTGATTATTTTTACTTCATTCCACTTCTAATAATCTTATAATCCATCCTAGATGCTATTAACATGTGTGTTTCATATTTATATCCAAAATATCAACTTTTCACTCATCCAAGTGAGTAGACTTTGAACATGGAACTTTTTCACCTATGATCATCTAACCCATTTTAATATATTTTTGACATTAACTAGTCATCTTATGATGATTAAAATCATCTTTCATCATATTCAAGTCCTTTTCACAAATCATATTCCAATCATCATCCAACTCAAGTGTATGTTCATATTATTACATTTTCTCAAAATATCACCTTTATTAATATCAATCCATGTTTTATTCATGTTATTATTCTTCCATTTTTATTCTTGTAAGACACATTATTTCAAAAACCATATTTCCCATCAATGTACAACTTGCTCATAAAGACACTTAATATGAACATTATCAAACAAAACAAGGTTAAAACTTACTACTAGCTCAAGGCTAGGGAAGACAAGAACATTGGATTGGATGGGGTTTTAGTGTGTTCTTCCAAAGGGTTAAGCTCCAAGATCTTGAAACACACAATGGGGTTTTGAAGGATAATGATCTAGAGGTGATTTGGAAGTGTAAGAATTGTAAGAATGATGTTGGTGTGGGGGTGCAATGTCACGGCCACAAGGAGGAAGGAAGAAGAAATTTTTGTGATTTTGTTTCAAGTGTCTTCTCAAGTGGCTTATAACATTCTCTTTCAAATCTTCCAAAGATCACTTGTATCTTGATTAGATTGGATGATATCTTTAGGAGATTATGTAAGATTATGGAAGATATTTGGGGGATATTAGAGGGTGGTTTGGGCCGTGAGTTAGAGAGAGAAAGAGAGGATTTGGTGATTTTTGTTGCCCAATACTAATTCATGCAAGACCATGATTATTATCTAAATAATTGGATATTAAAGGAGATGAAGAGTTTAAGTGAGATAATGAAAAGGTTTTACCCATTTGAGTGGGCCATAGGCTGGCCCCAAGGGGGTGTTGGTGGGGTCCACTTTGCTAAATAATACCCTTTATTAGTTAAGTTAATCTTGTGCGGGTACCGTCCGTGTATTCTTGGGTTTTTAATCGCGTGTCACCCGAATATTAAAATACCCTTAATATTCCTTAAATATAGTCCAGTTTAATTACTGATAATTTATTTCGGCTTTTGTCGGGTGAAATTACGAGTTACGCGCGTATCGGGTGCGGTACGCGCTCTTTACTCGTTACCGGGAGATTTGTACAATAAGCTTTCACGTATGGCTTTGGGTTTCCAAAACTCATTATATTTTGCGAAATTATCATTTATTATATATTCCGGGTGTCCGGGGTTCGTTTCGCTTATTTAATTTTTACCGGGTAATCGCCAGTGTCCATACCGGATAGATTTGCTTGCGCATGATCCTATCATGTTTTGTCATTAAACTTATGCATTCCTATGCATTATTTGGGAATTGCTATCTTTCTAAGGCCTCAGTTAAATAATCAACACATAATTACGCTTAATTACGTTAATCGCGTTTAATTAATTAGTACAAATTTACCTTAATTTTGCCGGTTGTTACATTCTCCCCCCGTTAAGAGAATTCCGTCCCGGAATTCACTTTGAATCCTCCGGTATAGGGGTATTCTTGAATAGGGCGGGATATTTTTGCTTCATTCGGTCCAGCCTTTCCCACGTGAACTCCGGTCCACGCTTGGCATTCCAGCGCACTTTGACCAACCTGATCTTGCTGCGCCTTAGTTTCTGGACCTTCCAATCGGTTACTTCGATTGGTTCTTCAACAAAATGTAACTTATCGTCGATGTGGATTTCGTCTGCAGGGATGACGAGAGTCTCGTCGGATAGGCACTTCTTTAAATTTGACACGTGGAACGTGTCATGTACACCGTTAAGCTCTTGTGTTGAGCTTATATGCCACGGGGCCTACTCTGGACAGGATTTCAAATGGTCCAACATATCGTGGGTTCAGTTTTCCGCTCCCCAAAGCGCGCGACACCTTTCCAAGGTGACACCTTTAGTAGGACCCTGTCTCCGACTTGAAATTCTAAAGGCTTTCGCCTCATATCTGCGTAGCTTTTCTGCCGGTCACGTGCCGCTTTGAGGCGTTCTTTTATCAAAAAGATCTTGTCCGTCATCTCTTGAACAATTTCGGGCCCGGTGAGTTGCTTTTCTCCAACTTCGGCCCAACATAGAGGAGATCTACACTTGCGTCCATATAGAGCTTCAAAAGGTGCAGCTTGAATGCTCGTGTGGTAACTGTTGTTATACGAAAACTCTACCATTGGCAAGTGTGTATCCCAATTACCGCTGAAATCGATTGCGCATGCCCGTAACATATCTTCCAAAGTCTGGATGGTTCGTTCACTTTGACCATCGGTTGGGGGATGATATGCGGTACTCATGTCAAGGCGAGTACCGAGGGCTTCATTCAAACTTTCCCAAAATCTTGAGGTGAAACGACTATCTCGATCGGAGGTGATGGAAATAGGTACACCATGCTTAGACACTACTTCCTTAATGTACAAACGGGTCAGTTTCTCCAACTTATCCGTTTCGCGAATCGGGAGGAAGTGTGCAGATTTTGTCAATCGATCAACGATTACCCAGATCATGTCATGGCCGCTTGTTGTCTTGGGTAACTTGGTAATGAAATCCATGGTAATTCGTTCCCATTTCCATTCCGGTATTTCCAGTTGCTGGAGCAAGCCGGATGGTCTCTGATGCTCGGCTTTGACCTTCGCGCAAGTCAAGCATCGCGCAACATATGCCGCTATATCTCTCTTGAAATTTGGCCACCAATAAAATTCTTTCAAATCGTGAAACATCTTGTCTGCACCAGGGTGAACCGAATATCGTGAACTGTGAGCTTCGGCCAATACTAGTTCACGCAATCCACCATACACTGGTACCTAAATTCTATTCATGAAATACAAGGTTCGATCCGCCTTTGGCTCCAGTGAATCAACCATTTTCCGTAATCTTTCATCCTTGACATACTCGGGTTTAAGGGCGTTGATTTGAGCTTCACGAATCCGGTCAGTCAGGTTCGTGTGGATGGTTAGACCCAAAGCTCGGACACGCAACGGTTTTACCCGTTCCTTGCGACTTAAGGCGTCAGCTACCACGTTCGCCTTCCCGGGATGGTACTTTATCTCACAATCGTAATCGTTCAATAATTCGACCCATCGCCATTGTCGCATGTTCAATTCCTTCTGATCGAAGATGTGCTGCAAATTTTTATGATCGGTGAAGATTGTACACTTGGTTCCATATAAATAATGTCTCCATATCTTGAGCGCGAATACCACGGCTCCCAATTCCAAGTCGTGTGTAGTGTAATTCCTCTCGTGGAGCTTTAGCTGTCTGGAAGCATATGCTATGACCTTTTCTCGTTGCATCAATACACAACCCAATCCCTGGTGAGAGGCGTGACAATAAACCACAAAGTCTTCCTTACCATCGGGGAGCGATAGTATCGGGGCGCCACATAACTTATCTTTTAGCAATTGAAACGCCGCTTCCTGCTTTTCCATCCATTCGAACTTCTTATCCTTTTGGGTTAGCATGGTTAAAGACTGTGCTATCTTAGAAAAGTTCTCGATGAACCTTCTGTAGTAACCCGCAAGGCCAAGAAATTGTCGTACTTTCGTGGGAGTTCTAGGGGCGTCCCAATTTTTAATTGCTTCGATCTTGGCGGGATCGACATGTATACCCTTTTCGTTCACTACGTGGTCTAGGAAGTGAACCTCTCGAATCCAAAAGTCACATTTCGAGAACTTAGCATAGAGTTTCTCTTTGCGTAGTGCCTCAAGGATTAACCGAAGATGATCCTCATGTTCTTCCTTATTGCGTGAATAGATCAAGATGTCATCAATGAAGACAATGACAAATTTGTCCAAGTATGGCTTACACACACGATTCATCAAATCCATGAAAACAGCTGGTGCATTGGTTAAACCGAATGGCATTACCAAGAATTCATAGTGCCCATATCGAGTCCTGAACGCTGTTTTTGGTACGTCCTCCTCTTGGATACGCAACTGGTGATAGCCGGACCTTAGATCAATATTGGAGTAGAAACTGGATCCTTGAAGTTGATCAAATAAATCGTCGATCCGGGGAAGGGGATAGCGATTCTTAATGGTTAACTTGTTCAGTTCCCGATAGTCAATGCACATTCGAAAAGTGCCATCCTTCTTCTTTACAAATAAGACAGGGGCTCCCCAGGGTGAGAAGCTTGGTCTTATGAAACCTTTGTCCAACAACTCTTGCAGTTGACCAGATAGTTCCTGCATCTCGGATGGAGCTAAGCGATATGGAGATCGCGCTACAGGTGCAGCTCCTGGAACAAGTTCGATGCGGAACTCGACTTGTCGAGGTGGTGGCAATCCCGGCAAATCTTCTGGGAACACATCTGGAAAATCTCTGGCTATCGGAATGTCTTCTAACCTTCGCTCGTCGGCCTTCTTATCTACCACGTGCGCCAAGAATGCAACAAGACCTTTTCTTAAACACTTTCGGGCCTTCATGCTGGTAATAATTCTTAATGGCGTCCCACGCCTTTCCCCTTGGATCGATAGGGTTTCACCGCTCGCGAGGGGAACTTGAATTACTTTGTCGTTGCAAACAACGACGGCGCGGTGTGCGGGTAGCCAATCCATGCCAACGACGATTTCAAAACTACCCAGTACGACTGGCAATAGATCAATGCCAAACTCGTGACCACAGAGATCCAACTTACAATCCTTCGCTACTTCTCGAGTTTCTATAGTCTTACCGTTAGCCAGTTCTATAGAGTAAGGTGTATCTAGCTTACTAGTTTTTAGTCCATGTAATCTTTTAAATTCGACAGATACGAAGCTAAAATTGGCGCCAGTATCAAACAATACAGAAGCATAATGACCATTAAGAGGGAACTACCAGTGACCACGTTAGGGTCTTGTCGTGCATCACCGGCACAAATCACGAATGCCCGCCCATGGGCTTGGTTGTTGAGCTTAGGACAATCCCTCTTCCAATGATCGAGCGATCCACATGCGAAGCAGGGCCTCGCTCCCTCGTTCTTTGGCGCTCCTGACTTGCAGTCTTCTGTCTTGTGCCCAGAACGGCGGCACTTACCGCAGATCACCTCATTCTTTCCTTGGTTACCTTGCTTTCCATTGTTTCCACGTCCAGTGGCTATATACCCTTTCCCTTTCTTGCCTGAACTACCCGATGATCCATCCTTTTTCCTTTCATCGCGTTTACGCTTCCCAAACCTCGGCTTATTCCCTTGTTCGCTTAACCCAACTGCTGAACTTGTACCCAGATTCTTACCCTCAACGCTGCTGGACTCGGTGAGCT
Source organism: Ambrosia trifida (assembly GCA_028751855.1). Classification (NCBI taxonomy): domain Eukaryota; kingdom Viridiplantae; phylum Streptophyta; class Magnoliopsida; order Asterales; family Asteraceae; genus Ambrosia; species Ambrosia trifida. The sequence continues at coordinate 68,077,974 of CM054130.1, forward strand.
TTAATCCTGACACTTTCCGGATCAGAGTGCCCATTCGAATGGCGTCTTTTGTGAGGCTCAGACCGAGGTCGATAGCCTCGCGCATGGTCGTAGGTTTGGAAGCAGTGACCATGCCGCGTATCTGTGCCGCCAATCCGAATAGGTACCTTTCCACCTTTTTGCTTTCCGGGGTAACCAAGCGAGGCACTAACCGGGAGAGATCATGAAATCTGGACGTGTACCCAGCTACGTCCGATCCAACCATGGTGAGGTTCCAGAACTCGGTTTCTAGCTTTTGCACTTCACTTGCCGGGCAGTATTCGGCGATCATCAGTTCCTTCAACTCCAACCATGATAAGGAGTAAGCAGCATCGTCTCCCAGTGATTGCACTTGGTTGTTCCACCATGTTAGTGCTTGGTCCAGAAACAGGTTAGTGGAGTACATGACAGCTTGTCGCGGGGTACAGCTGCTGATACGGATCACCGCTTCAGTTTTCTCGAACCGCTTGACTAGTCCGACAGAGCCTTCAGTGCCACTGAAGTTGAGTGGCTTGCAGTCCAGAAAAGCTTTGAACGTGCAGCCACGCTCTCGTGAGGCCGTTTCTGCAATAATAAAATAGCATATTATTATGGGGTAGGAATTTCATGAAAAACTCCCATTGCATATATTCGTAATCCTCTTACCGGTAGGGGAGTTTTCCCGTCGGTCGCTCCCCGTTCGATCTCGCGATCTTTCAGTGCGGGTGGCATTGTGTTCCGCGAGGGCTCGGGCTATGCGTTCCGAGACTAGGGCTTCAAGCTCCTCGGGTGTTGTGGGTAGTCCTCCATTTCCACTGTTGCTTCGGGTGGCTGGTGCCATTTTTCTTCACTAATCATTATCAAAGGTTAATTTGGCGATCATTCATACAATATCGTCATACATAAAGTATAAATAACAACACAACACATGAACACAATAATCAACACAACGTTACCACATCATCACACAAATCACAATATATACAGAGTAGGTAATAATAATCGTAGACAATCATAACACATATTTTACCATTACAAAATTTTCATTAATTTCAACACCACGAGTACAATGATTTGTTCGTAATAACAAAAACCGAGGATACATTCCTCATACATCGTTCTTTTGAAATATACTAGAAATATAATGTCATATACCGGCACAATCCCGCTCGGCTAGGCAAAAATGCAGATGGGTGCTATAACCCATGCTGTGCTATCATACTACTACTACTACTACTACTACTACTACTACTACTACTACTACTACTACTACTACTACTACCTATGTCTGCAGGTGATCCTCCAAGTGTCTCTGAAGTATCTCTATTGTGGTGGCAGCGGCGGGTACTGATACTGGGGGGCGTACATGCTAATGGTCATACTGATCGCAATAATACGATCATACAAGAATTGGCGATGCGCAAAATGTGCGTCGCCCGTAATCCCGCAATGCGCGTCCATGCTCAGTAACTCCACAGCATAATGCGCCAGTGCATCTCTGGCGTCGATGATCCTGGCCCACATGAGCTGGGCCTGCTGCTCCATCTGGTTCACGGTGTGCTGCACCGTGTCGGTGAGAGTCTGAAAGTCTCTCTCCAAGGAGATCACTGTGGACCATGCCGGTCCCGACAGTGGGGCCATCCCGTGGGGCTGCGACGGCCCGGGGATGTCAGTGTACGTCGGCTGGGATGGGCCGACTATATCGGGTATCGGTAAGGGTGTGAAGGGTGGGGCAAAGCCCGGTAATCCGGTGAGGAAATGGGGTGGTATCTGGTATGGGTCTCCTGCACCTAGAGTATATGGTGCAAGTGGTGGCATCGAAAAGAGGGCTCCTGCACCCACAGTGAACGGTGCAGGTGGTGGTATGGTGAGCATCTCGGGTAGGGGTGGTAGTATGGGAAAGGTGGTGATAGGTAGCGTCATGGATGCTGGTGAGGGGACTATGAGCTCGGCGAGTGGGACCATGAGGGGCTGTGTGACAGCAACCCACTCAGGAGCGGATATCACGTTGGTAGGGGTGGGAGGGCTAGCAGTGGCGTGAGCTGCCAAGCCTGCTCGGTGCAGCTCAGAGCTACGGGCTGAGCTGCCCTCGAGGATGTGCCCAGCAGAGGCTGGCCCATCCTGTGGTACGGGCTCTGGTAAGGCTAGTAGGGCGGCCGGTTCAGTGGTGGCGTGCCCTATCATCGGAGCAACGTGCTCCTCTAGGTCTGCTGGTGGAATCGGCACAGCAATGTGCTCCACCGATGCGGTCGACTCGTCGTCGGAGTCGTCCGAGATCCACCCGTTGTGTCCTCGGGAAATGGGCACGAGCCTCATGCCCGGGGGAACGGGGATATGTGGGGTGGGTAGTGGCTCACGATCGACGTGTGCATGTCGATCGAATGGAGACTCCACGGTCTCCGACTGGGTGGGGACGGGTCTCGATGGACCTGCACAGCCTACAGGGAAGTCCCTGACGGCTCGAATGGGCAGTGCTGGCAGTGGTGCTGCCTGGAAGGGCACTAGAGGCAAGTCAGCCTGCGGTGCCTCGGCCATCGGTAAATCGGCCACGGCGGCCACGTCGCCTCCTGCGGGGGCCCACGCTGGGTCCTCGCTCGGGTCAGTCTCATCGGAGCTATCTCCATCTGCGCCCTCTGCAGCGGCGTCAACCTCCATATCATCGTCCTCGGGATCGAGTACCACAACCTCGATCGGCTCAGCTGGCGGAGCTGGAATGATCTGGATGCTACTGTCATAGCTCGATGCTACACTCCTTATGTCTGACATCCTGGCAAAAGAACCGTACTAATATTTAAGTATTATTCATTAGGCAGTTAAGGCACACATCTACGGTATTCTTCCTAACTTCTATTACTAAAATAACACGTATCATTACCCATGGCTAGCTTGGTCGGAATCTCCTCATACCCAATGTTCGTTGGAAAATTAGTTCGTTGCGTTTTGCATTTACTTTGAAAGCTTATCTTTTTGAACCAAATCCGGTTATAGTTTAGATTTTTAAAAAATACTAATTCGCTATAACCTTGGCTCTGATACCACTTTCTGTCACACCACGCCTATGGCGGAAACACGTGGCGCGACGGTTCAAGAGGATTAAGCCAAGATTAATGCAAATCACAAAATTAATTATAGAAGAGGGCATTTATTCAAACGTTGAAAATCACGTCAAATTATTCATACATAACTTAAAAATGTTTTTAATATAAATAGGGAGGCTCCTCCCTATATCCCGAATTCCTTGGGATAGAGAGACGAGACCCCTTCACGACATCCAACGCCCAAATTGGAGATTCCCCTGACCCTGCTTGCCATGTCATCCTTCATCTGTCAATTACCTGAAAGATATGTTTAAAAAATCGTCAATATATAAATATTGGTGAGTTCACAGGTTTTGGTTTAATAAATCTTTATCTCATGGGAATATCCTGGTTATGACAATTTATAGGAGTTGCAAGTTCCTACAATTCTACTTGAACCTATAACCAAACCAAGACGATATAAAAATGCCCCGCCCCAAGTCGTTACTCGGTATTCCTATGACTTGATTTCAGAATAGGTGCACCCCAGGCATACGCCGATGCATAATCGACGCTATCGATTAGGGGTGGGCCTTGTCAGGCACCAATAGTACTATCCAAATATTCCTTCGGTTTCACTTTCCTGAATTAATGATTATAGTAGAGAGGTCTCAACCCCGAGTGGCGATCACAACTCAAGTATCCAACCCGTCAAACAATTCCCAACATATCTTTCCCCCGTAAAAACGATAAATAGTTTAGAAATGGGGCCGTGAGACTCACCTGTAACTGTGCTCGGCTCAAAGAAGAAAATAGCAAATTTTGCGGTCTCGCACCTACAAATGTCCTAGACGTATAAGTCACTTACACCTATAGTGCATGTGCCTTGGCAAGTTGTACACCCAACTTCCCGACCACGTTTTATCCCAATTCCCGTTTAATAGTTTCGTATCCTAGGTTCATTGGCGATGGATTACCCTTTTCTTACAAGTCATATATTATTCTTGTTAATATTCTTTGTGACTTGTATACTATTATTCTCGACACGACTCTACCCAACGTATAATTATTTTCCCATTTAAATAATTATACTTAGGATCGTTTCGCTCGATATAATATGATTTCTTATTACCCGACCCGACTCACTTTGCCACATATTTATTTTCCCATTCAAATAAGTATGCTAAGGTCTTGTCGTTTGGTAATATATTCTTAACGCCCGACTCGACTCACCATGCCGTACATTTATTTTCCCATTTAAATAAATGTACTAGGATCTTGTCGGTATTCACATGTTCGTAGATATACTTCACCTACTCGTCTCGGTTTTCCTTCTCGCATATCTACTTTCCCATTCAAATAGATATACTAGAATTTCGTCGAAACGAGCATGTGTACATATACCCATGCGCGAATTCTACTTGTTAAGTTCATGTGTCGTTTAGCGTTTTTAATTCATTACGTTGTGTTTTCTCCCACGAATATTCTTTCTACACTTAGGAAAGTGTTACGCACGTTTCACCCTTGTTATATATATATATATATATTTTATTACTTAAAATATATATTTATATTTTTATCTTGCCGTAATGGCATTTTTCTCATATGTCCGTTTATCCGTTTTCGTTAGTTCATGTAACTAAGTCCGTTAGTTAGCTTTTTCCACATTTTCTTCCAATATGCGTTCTATGGAAATATTATTCATACTTCCAATTCCGAACGTATATTTCTTGGAAAAATATACTTTTGTATTTTTAGCCCAACTTGTTCAACTTGTAATCCAAAAATGTTTTCCGATACTTTTATATTCCCATTTATATAAAAGTATCCATTTTTGTACAAGTTTTCCCAAGTCTTTATTAATATTTTATTAAACCTTATTTTTATAAAATCCTTATGTTAACTTATCCTCTTATTTTTATAAAACTTCCATTTTTATTAAAATACCTCTTTTAATTTATACATAAGTAAGTTTCTCATGTTTATCAAATCTACACTCGGAAAAACTATTATTTACGTTTTTGACACCGAACTTTCCGTTAATGCATTTTTGGACCAAAGTTTCTAAAATACATATTTTAGTCCCTCAACTTTCTAAGTTACAATATTAGTCCCTTAACTTAGACTTGTTGCATTTTTCATCTTATCCTTCAAAGTTAGCATTTTTCTTCCAACTTAGTGCACTTTGAAGAATCATTTTCTTAATGCTTGATTATTTTTACTTCATTCCACTTCTAATAATCTTATAATCCATCCTAGATGCTATTAACATGTGTGTTTCATATTTATATCCAAAATATCAACTTTTCACTCATCCAAGTGAGTAGACTTTGAACATGGAACTTTTTCACCTATGATCATCTAACCCATTTTAATATATTTTTGACATTAACTAGTCATCTTATGATGATTAAAATCATCTTTCATCATATTCAAGTCCTTTTCACAAATCATATTCCAATCATCATCCAACTCAAGTGTATGTTCATATTATTACATTTTCTCAAAATATCACCTTTATTAATATCAATCCAAGATTTATTCATGTTATTATTCTTCCATTTTTATTCTTGTAAGACACATTATTTCAAAAACCATATTTCCCATCAATGTACAACTTGCTCATAAAGACACTTAATATGAACATTAACAAACAAAACAAGGTTAAAACTTACTACTAGCTCAAGGCTAGGGAAGACAAGAACCTAGGATTGGATGGGGTTTTAGTGTGTTCTTCCAAAGGGTTAAGCTCCAAGATCTTGAAACACACAATGAGGTTTTGAAGGATAATGATCTAGAGGTGATTTGGAAGTGTAAGAATTGTAAGAATGATGTTGGTGTGGGGGTGCAATGTCACGGCCACAAGGAAGAAGGAAGAAGAAATTTTTGTGATTTTGTTTCAAGTGTCTTCTCAAGTGGCTTATAACATTCTCTTTCAAATCTTCCAAAGATCACTTGTATCTTGATTAGATTGGATGATATCTTTAGGAGATTATGTAAGATTATGGAAGATATTTGGGGGATATTAGAGGGTGGTTTGGGCCGTGAGTTAGAGAGAGAAAGAGAGGATTTGGTGATTTTTGTTGCCCAATACTAATTCATGCAAGACCATGATTATTATCTAAATAATTGGATATTAAAGGAGATGAAGAGTTTAAGTGAGATAATGAAAAGGTTTTACCCATTTGAGTGGGCCATAGGCCGGCCCCAAGGGGGTGTTGGTGGGGTCCACTTTGCTAAATAATACCCTTTATTAGTTAAGTTAATCTTGTGCGGGTACCGTCCGGGTATTCTTGGGTTTTTAATCGCGTGTCACCCGAATATTAAAATACCCTTAATATTCCTTAAATATAGTCCAGTTTAATTACTGATAATTTATTTCGGCTTTGTCGGGTGAAATTACGAGTTACGCGCGTATCGGGTGCGGTACTCGCTCTTTACTCGTTACCGGGAGATTTGTACAATAAGCTTTCACGTATGGCTTTGGGTTTCCAAAACTCAATATACTTTGTGAAATTATCATTTATTATATATTCCGGGTGTCCGGGGTTCGTTTCGCTTATTTAATTTTTACCGGGTAATCGCCAGTGTCCATACCGGATAGATTTGCTTGCGCATGATCCTATCATGTTTTGTCATTAAACTTATGCATTCCTATGCATTATTTGGGAATTGCTATCTTTCTAAGGCCTCAGTTAAATAATCAACACATAATTACGCTTAATTACGTTAATCGCGTTTAAGTAATTAGTACGGAATTACCTTAATTTTGCCGGTTGTTACAAGTTAATTTCCATATGTCATTGTCAATAATATTAAATATAAAAGTGTCAGTAAACTCCAAGCCAAATGCTTCTAATAGATGACTCCATCCTTCCTTCAGAATATAAGATTTATACATTTTATCCAACTTGACATTGAATGTCAATCCACTTGCGTCAATTTTAATGTCGGCTGGAATGTATTTGCCTTCATAATTATTTTCAATAAAGTTCTTTGCTACTTCCTAAGAAAAATATACATATATCCATTAAATTAGTATACTATTTCACTGTATAATTTTATTTATTAACTAATAATAATTCATTTAAATATATTTTCATTTTACTTATAATTACTCCCAACTCATTATCTTTTGTACAAGTTCCAAGACTGCAACTTGTTGCAGACTTGCTTTTGTAACAAGGTTCATGTATTTGTTTGTCTATAAATAGATGGGTTAATCCCTCTGTTTTAGACATTAATTTTAATTGAAAAACTGAAATCCTTCAAAGCTTTTACTTGATATTCCATTTCATAATCTGAGAATCTATTTGCTAATTTATTGTCATATACATTCAATACTTAGATTCTCATTAACTGTCTTTAGTTTATAAACATCCAGGGGGAGTAATAACTCATGTTGATAGTGAAACTTTATAACTTATTCCGCTGTGCAAAACTGCAACTGACAAAGAGCATACTGATCCAACAATTCGTATCAGAGCACTAGTTTATCTGATCAAATATCAATCTAACAAATTGAGAATCAGACACAGGCTTTTATTGTTATTCAATAAAGGATAAAAGTTCACTTTTTTCAACATCCATCACTTTAGGAGAAACTTGTCAAATCTATACTCTCAAAAATGGATCCTCATAATACTAGTTCTGCCAATAAGCCTGCTATGCTTGTTCGTTCAGAATATAACACATGGCAAAAAAGGATGGCACATACCCTGACTCAGACCAACACTGGTTGTTGGAAATCTGTGATATATGGTCCTCACAAACCAGTAAATATAAACCTTGAAACTAAAGTTGAAATACCAAAGGACCCAAAAGACTACACAGATGAAGATTTCCTTAAACTTGAGCTTGATGCCAAGGCTTTCTCTATGTTGGCAATGTGTCACAACCCGCCTAAAATCAGTTCAAAGTTTTCACCTTCTAGGAGCTTCCGGGGACATCTTAACGTCTCCAAACCCATCCGGAAGTCTCTGGATCAGTCTCTGGCGCACATAAGGGTCATGATCCAGCCACGAATGGTCTAGAAACACCTAGAAAGGGCTGGTCAAAACAGCTCCTAAAAGGCAGCTCCGTAACTCTCTAGATCCTACTAGTCAACACCATAAATATCAAGATATTGTCAAGGAATACCGTAAAAGATCCTAGGTAAATTTTGGTATGGAACCATCTAGATCTTCTAACACTAGTATAAATAGGTGATCAAGGCATCATTTGTAATCACCCCTCACAACTTGTTCATCACCAACATAACCTGCATAACTTGCACTACTTGTAAAAGCTTCTTGTAATATTGTTCTTGTATCAATATAAAGAGTTAATCTTTCATAACTTGAACGCTTCCGCATCACTTAACGTGAATTAATACATAACCAGATCAAAGGCTTAACTTAGAGGCATTCTAAGTCGCCGCACGTGAGTCAAGAAAGTTACTCCGTGACAAGTGGTATCAGAGCCGCGTCGGTTCATCGGGATGGCAAACAAAAAGACCAAGAGAAACGCTGCTACCAAAAAATCAACACAACATCAAAACGAGGCTCCACAAGAAGCTGAGACAAGCAAAGGTACGTCTATGGATTTAGTTAAGTCCTTAGAAAAAATGATGGCCAATGTTGACGCATAGGTCACACAACTCGGAAATTTAGTCAATAGCTACCTGAAAAAGCTAGAAGCTTTGGAACCATTACGCGTTGAGTTAAAGGAACACAAAAGCGACTTCAAGGATACAATTGAAGTCATACGTCTTGAGATGCAAGACACGATCGAAAAGGAGGTTGCGAAGCTCCGAGAGGAGGTAAACAACAAACTCCAAGAATTATACCCAAACTTTGCTGAAATGAAGGCAAAAGAAAACAACAACAAGACAAAACCAGAAGCATGTTTGGGGTCAATACAATTACAAAAATTCAATACTTTACATCAAAAAGAAAAGACCAAATCAAAACACAAAAATAAAGGAGTCATGAACAATGGCAAGACAAGCCAAAGAAACTCAAAACCAAGAACGGAGTAGGAGAAAAGACTTCTACTAGTCAACATGGTGGTAAACGGAAGACCCGTAAAAGCACTTGTTGACACAGGAGCAAGCCATAACTTCATCTCAATTGATGAAGCCATAAGACTCGGTGTCCGAGTAACCAAACATAACGCGACAATGAAGGCCACAAATGGACGAATTCAACCAATACTTGGAATGGCATACGACGTCAAAGCCACAATTGGGAAATGGAAGGGAAGAATAGACCTTTTCGTTGTCCCGATGGAAGATCATAACTTTATGATTGGCCAAGATTTCCTCGATAAGGAATCAGCTTTTCCCATGCCTTTCGCAAATAAATTTTGCATCATGATAGAAGATCGCCTCCACACAGTCAAGATGGAGTCTGATCCAAGACAAGGTCTGTAACACCCCAACCGATGGCGGAAATATCGGGGTGCCACGTATTGATGATTGTTTCAGTAGCACATGGTATAAATTAAATTTTAAATAATTTATTCAAACATAAAATCCAAATATAAAATGATGTCTAGGAATTCAATACATAATATCAAATAACAAAACTTCAATAGCTTCAAATAAAACTTCATGTTAAATCCTCATGTTAACTCAAGCCTCAGCTTCATTGTTACCTGAAACATGTTAATTTTGAAAATATTTTGGGTCAACAAAAGTTGGTGAGAATTACATAGGTTTTTGATAAATGAATAAAAATGTTGTGCAATTCATGTGTCATGTCAATCTAGCCCATATGTGAGAACATACTAGAAATAAATCGAGTGCATAATCAACCCTGATGACTGTTATAATATGATACATACCATACGCTCATGGTTCACTTGAATATGTTATGCGATAACAAACACCCATGCTACCTTTGTAGGAGGCACGTATCCGGGTGGGATTGTCAGTCCAATAGATCTATCAATGTATACCGTCGGCTTGTACGGAGTTAATGATTATGCTAGAATGGTGCTTACTCTAATCATGCTCAAGACATAATGCAACATAGAAAACACATAGACACATTGATGATCGAATTGCAATAATGATGTTATAACATGTTTCACCCCAAAAATGGTGATAAATAAAAGGGGCTATGTAAAACTCACCTTAGCAAATGTTATACTTCTTGAAAATATGAAATAATAGTGTTGCCCAAATAATGCCAAATATCACCCTATAATAAGGTAATAAATAAGTCTAAGTCTAATTAGTTTATAAGTGTATCCTAGGGTTTCGATTTGGGGATATCCAATTGTTGAATTTAAAATAAAATGTTAATTAAATAAAGGGAAATTTGATAATTAAATAAAAGAAAGTCTTTTTATAAAATTTGAATTTAGAATGTTCACCATAATGTGTTTGAAGTACAAAAATATTTTTTATAAAATTATTTCTTTTAAAATAGATTTTTAAATCTATTTATTACAAATTGCCAACAATTAACTTTAATATCTAAAAATATTAAAATTAAAGTATTATTATTTAAAAAATCATATTTCTGTTCTAAATATTTTAAAATAAATTGTATAAAATTTTGGTGCAAAAATAATAAGAATTGAATTTATTATGATTTAATTATGATTAAATCTAACAAAAATTGATTAAAAATATAAAATAAATGATTTTTTAGAATTAAAAATCATTTCTGTAAAGTTTAACTTTATACAAACTCAGGATAATTTTTGTAGAATTTAATAAAATTGTTTTGATATTTTAATGGATTTTTATAAATATAATAGTATAAAATTGATTTAATTATTATAAATATTAAATAAATGAATTTCAGAAAAGTAAAAATTGTAAATAAAACTATTAACTCAGATTTAATAAATATAATTTTTTTAGAATTTATAAAATATTTTTAATATTTAAAAATGAATTTATAAGTTTTAAATGTATAATATATATTTATAATTTGCTTTGTTGTTCAAAAACGAAAAAGAAAAGAAAAGAAGGCCACAGCCGGGACTCGAACCCGGGTGCCTTTGGTCATCAACCACGGTCACAACCACTTGGCCTAGGCCTGTGGTTGTGACAAACCTCTGATTAAATAAAATAAATATACTGTGTCATTCCAGTTTATCCCCAAATCCAAATTACGAACCCTAGATTATCCAATCAGGCAATCCATACATTTCTAACCCGATTATTGTTAGGGTTTTCGTTGTATGGATGCCGACTAACAAAACCCACAAAAAAGATTGGACTTCCAGTGTTGTTTGCTACACGATTGGACAGTCAACCTAAATGGTCAAACTGTGTATGCGTGGGTATTATCAGAGGTGTTTCAGAACAATTGGAGGTTTAAGAGAGATATGTGAGCGAGTTGTGAAGGATCGCAGCAGATCAATTTATAGTGTGGTTCGATGGTTGGGTTTAATTGGAAGGTTTGACTAATCTTTAAAGTCTAAACGCGTAGGATCCAAATTGGTCAATGATTGATTGTTAATTGACGTGTATACAGGTCATACAAGGCCGGAATACAGGTATCGTTGCCATATCTGGATCAATCACAAGTTAATTGTGATTGATCATACATACGCGTCCACAGTTGACTTTCCATAGTCAACTGTGAGGTTTTGAAATCAAGTATAAGATTAATATGCGTCCGGATTTATTCCAAGTTGATGGCTAGCCCAGTTGGCTGAGTGTTGTGTTTAGTTGGGCCGGCTTGGGCGCGGGTTCGATTCCCGGCCCAAGCGTTTATTTTTTTTACATAATTATCACACACAACCACATATATATCTATATATATATATATATATATATATATATAGTATTAGGGTTCCACTTATGCGACAAAAATAATTAATGCGAATAATATAGGTAAAACTTGACGTTTTATTAATGATAGCCGTGTAACGTACAAGTTTAAATGCGAAATGTTACAGTCTCCCCTACTTTTAGGAACTTCGTCCCGAAGTTGGAGTTGGAGAGTCTGGTGGAAAAAGATGTGGATACTTCGATTTCATCTGGTCTTTACGTTCCCAAGTGAACTCTGGGCCTCGTTTAGATTCCCAACGAACCTTAACGATCGGAATACGACTGCGCTTGACTTTCTTGACTCCAGTATCAACAATCTCGACGGGTTTCTCGATAATGTTCATGCTTTCATCGATTTGCACATCCTCAAGAGGAACATGAAGGTTCTCATCCGCTAAGCATTTCTTAAGATTCGAAACATGGAAGGTCGGATGGACATTGCTTAGCTCAGGTGGAAGTTCAAGTTTGTAAGCCACTTTTCCAACTCTGTCAAGAATTTTGAAGGGGCCTACGTATCGAGGAGCTAGCTTTCCCTTTCTACCGAAACGAATTACTCCTTTCAAAGGGGATACCTTAAGTAGTACAAGGTCCCCAACTTGAAATTCCAAGGGTTTACGACGTTTATCAGCATAACTCTTTTGGCGACTTCTAGCCTTGAGAAGATTATCCTGAATGAGTTGAATTTTGTCTGTGGTTTCCTGGATTAGTTCGGGTCCAGTAATACGAGCTTCACCAACCTCAGTCCAACAGACAGGTGAACGACATTTCCGACCATAGAGTGCCTCAAAAGGAGCCATGTTAATGCTGGCGTGATAACTGTTGTTGTATGAAAACTTAACCAAAGGAAGATGAGAATCCCATGCGCCACCAAAATCGATGACACATGCCCTGAGCATATCCTCAAGTGTCTGGATGGTTCGTTCAGTCTGACCATCAGTTTGAGGATGATAAGCAGTACTCAGGTTCAACTTGGTACCCAAAGCATCTTGTAGAGACTCCCAAAAGTGAGAGGTGAAACGACCATCGCGATCAGAAATAATGTCCAAAGGTATACCGTGACGACATACGATTTCACTTACGTACATCTTTGCCAACCTTTCCACAGAATACTTCTCACGAATAGGTAGGAAGTGAGCTGACTTGGTCAAACGATCGACGATTACCCAAATACTGTCAAAACCTTTGGGTGTACGAGGGAGTTTGGTGATGAAATCCATAGCTATGCTCTCCCATTTCCAGACAGGAATCTCTGGTTGTTCGAGCATACCAGATGGTCGTTGATGTTCAGCCTTGACCTTGGAACAAGTGAGGCATTTTGCAACGAAAAGAGCAATGTCTTTCTTCATACCAGGCCACCAATAAGAATAACGAAGATCTTGGTACATCTTGTCAGCTCCAGGATGAATAGAATAACGAGACTTATGAGCCTCGTTCATGAGAAAAGTACGAAGATCATCACGGTCAGGAATCCACAGTCGATTAAGGAAATAAAGGAGACCATCGGGTTTGGTTTCAAGTTGAGTTTCAGCACCACAAGACATTTCATCGTACATGTTACCTTGGGTGACTGATGTGTGTTGAGCCTGGAGAATGCGATCTTGAAGGTCAGTACAAACTCTCGCACATTGAAGTTTGACACGCTCTTTACGACTAAGTGCGTCAGCCACAACATTCGCCTTGCCAGGATGGTAGCGAATTTCGCAATCATAGTCGTTAAGTAATTCAACCCAACGTCGTTGCCTCATGTTAAGATTCTTTTGGTCGAAGACATGTTGAAGACTTTTGTGGTCCGTGAACACCACACATTTGGTCCCATAAAGATAATGTCTCCAAATCTTGAGTGCAAAGACAACAGCGCCCAATTCAAGATCATGGGTGGTATAATTTTTTTCGTGAGTCTTGAGTTGTCGAGACGCATAAGCAATAACCTTTCCTCGTTGCATGAGAAAACAACCAAGACCCTGGTTCGATGCATCACAGTAGACCACGAAATCATCATTACCATCAGGTAGAGATAAGATCGGAGCTTCACAAAGTTTCAGCTTAAGAGTTTCGAATGCTTCCTCTTGCTTAGGTCCCCACTCATAGGGTTTACCCTTGTGAGTTAAGGTAGTGAGAGGAACAGCGATCTTGGAGAAATTGGCGATGAATCGACGATAATAACCAGCCAAACCAAGGAAAGAACGGACTTCCGTTGGAGTGGTAGGAACACTCCAATTCTTCACAACTTCGATCTTTGCAGGATCAACATGAATTCCGTTCATATCAATGACATGTCCCAAAAATTGAACTTCCTTAAGCCAAAATTCACATTTTGAGAACTTGGCATACAGTTGTTCTTTCTTTAGGAGATTCAAGATAGAGTGAAGATGTTGCTCGTGATCGGATTTTGATTTAGAGTAAATCAAAATATCATCGATGAAAACGATCACGAATTTGTCGAGATAGGGTCTACAAACCCGATTCATCAAATCCATAAATACTGCGGGAGCATTGGTCAACCCAAAAGGCATAACCATGAATTCATAGTGACCATAGCTTGTGCGAAAAGCTGTCTTGGGAATATCTTCATCGTGGACTCTAAGCTGATGGTAACCAGAACGAAGATCAATCTTCGAGAAGTGGGTTGCTCCTTGAAGTTGATCGAAGAGATCGTCAATCCTAGGAAGTGGATAACGATTCTTGATGGTGAGTTTGTTGAGTTCACGGTAGTCAATACACATCCTAAGAGAACCATCCTTCTTTTTAACGAACAAGACAGGGGCTCCCCATGGAGAAGAACTAGGGTGAATGAATCCTTTATCAGAAAGTTCCTGTAATTGACTGGCATGTTCTTGCATCTCAGAGGGTGCAAGACGATAAGGAGCTTTAGCGACAGGATTAGCACCAGGAACAAGATCAATACGAAATTCCACTTGTCGAGCAGGAGGCAAACCAGGTAAATCCTCTGGAAAGACTTCAGGATAGTCTCGAATAATAGGAATGTCTTGGATACTTTTGCCTTTGTCCTTCTTCTCTATCACGTTAGCTAAGAAGGCTGTATACCCCTTTCGTAAGTACTTTTGGGCAGTAGTACAAGACATAAGCTTAAGCTCGCCACAGGGTTTCTCACCATAGATCTTCAAAATCTCACCAGAATCGAGAGGAATGCGTATGACTTTCTCGAAGCACAGAATTTCGGCACGATGAGTTGACAACCAGTCCATGCCTACTATAACATCAAAACTACCAAGATGCATGGGGATGAGATCGATAGAGAAGGTATGATCGTCGAGGTTCAACAAGCAGTTACGAATAATAGAGTCGATCGAAATAGACCTTCCGTTAGCTACCTCTACCACTAAAGGTTCCTCTAGATTTGTGTGGGGTAAGTTAAGTAAAGGTTCAAACTTCAGTGACACAAATGACTTATCAGCTCCCGAATCAAATAATATGGATGCATAGTGGTTATTAATGAGAAACGTACCATTCACCACCTCGTTGTTGTCACGAGCCTGGTTAGCGTTGAGATTGTAGGCGCGACCTCGAGCACCTTGGTTCTGGTTGCGGTTCTGGTTTTGGTTTTGGTTTCGGTTTTGGTTTTGGTTTTGGTTACGATTAGGGCAGTTGTTGATGTAGTGATTAGGGTTGCCACACTCGTAGCATTGACCACGAGCAGGCCTATTGTTTTGTTGGTTGGGAGCTGGGTTATTGTTGTCTTGGGTAGTAGGAGGGGCTCGACAGACGTTCACCAGGTGACCATATCTTTGACACTTAGTACAAAAACGACATGGCACCTGTGCTGGATGGTGGTACTTGCAAGTGTTGCACAAAGGGTGAGGTCCGGTGTATGGTTTCTTGGCTGGGTTCTGGGCAGCAGGTGGAGTAGTAGCAACCATATAGTTTCTAGCCTTGCGCTTTTTGTTGCTTGAGGTCTCAGGCTTGACTTCAATTGCAGGCTGTGGAGTGTCTTTGGCAACCGTCTTCTTAGTGCCTTTGCGGAAGAGAGTACCGTTCTTCACGTGATTATCAGTAAGAGTGGCCGCTAGACGTTTGGCCTCTTCCAAAGTTGCAGGATTCCTACCCCAAACGCTGTCCTGGATTTGCATGGGCAGACCACCGATGTACTTCTCGATGGCTACCGGCAGAGGAGTAACTTTGTGAGGCAACAATAAGCTAAGCTCATGAAAGCGGGTGTTGTAGGCAAGGTTTTCCCCACTATCTTGAGCTAAGGTGTGGAACTCATCCTCAAGCTTCTTAACTTCATTGCGAGGACAAAACTCTTCCTTCATGATCTCCTTGACTTGATTCCATGTCATAGCAAGAGCAACTTCGGCCCCACGAGTACGCTTTTCTTCATTCCACCAAGTGAGTGCTCGTTTATGGAGAACACTCATGGCGTAACGAACTTTGAAGTTGTCGGGGCATTCACTGTTGATGAAGGTATTCTCAATACCTTCGAACCATTGGAGGAGTCCTGTAGCTCCTTCTTCACCACTAAACTTTGGAGGGTTACAAGAGTTGAAATGCTTAAGGGTGCAGGCTGGGGGTCCATTTCCATTGCCATTACCGTTCCCGTTCCCGTTCCCGTTGCCGTGACCATTCCCGTTGCCGTTCATTTGGATGACCTGAGCGAGTAAATTGGGAACCAGAGTTGCGATTTGCTGCGCCATTTGTTGAGAAATGATCGCAGCCAGTTGAGCATCGACACTATTGTTGTTGTGGTTAGGAACTTGGTCATGGTTATGGTTATCACCACCTTCTTCGTGGTTCTCACCATTGTTGTTGCGAGTGCTGCGACGAGGAGGCATGATCTGTAATAGACACAATGAAATGAATGAGAGTTTATATAAGGAATGTAATCATTTATTCATTAATTAAAACGAATAAACGAAAACGTGGACTTATCAAAGATTCTAAATTCTAATAACATATGAAGACATGCTTTAGCCTATAAGTGAACACTCATCCCGAGAATTCCCAGGTAGGCATCCGGGTCCCTCGTCTGATTGGGATATATGCGCAATGCCAGCCTAGACAGAAGACTCAGAATACAGGCGTTCACCCTTCCAGATTGCACGTGTTCGTTATTAAAATCTAGAACTTCGACGAGATCTCAAGGGGGTTCAGGTTAAACCTGAGGATGTTGTCCTATTAATCTAATGGTGGATCAGGATTGCAGCAGACGAATAAGAGTAGTCACATGTAGGTTTAGGGTTATATAAGGTATAGGATAAGGATAGGATTAGGGAAGCAATTAGGGTTACAAGTAAGAGAAGCAAGTACTGTTTAAGTCCCTAAGGTTATAGTCTAGATTATTTCTAATAACCTAATTCCCTATGACCAAGGCTCTGATACCAATCTGTAACACCCCAACCGATGGCGGAAACATCGGGGTGCCACGTATTGATGATTGTTTCAGTAGCACATGGTATAAATTAAATTTTAAATAATTTATTCAAACATAAAATCCAAATATAAAATGATGTCTAGGAATTCAATACATAATATCAAATAACAAAACTTCAATAGCTTCAAATAAAACTTCATGTTAAATCCTCATGTTAACTCAAGCCTCAGCTTCATTGTTACCTGAATCATGTAAATTTTGAAAATATTTTGGGTCAACAAAAGTTGGTGAGAATTACATAGGTTTTTGATAAATGAATAAAAATGTTGTGCAATTCATGTGTCATGTCAATCTAGCCCATATGTGAGAACATACTAGAAATAAATCGAGTGCATAATCAACCCTGATGACTGTTATAATATGATACATACCATACGCTCATGGTTCACTTGAATATGTTATGCGATAACAAACACCCACGCTACCTTTGTAGGAGGCACGTATCCGGGTGGGATTGTCAGTCCAATAGATCTATCAATGTATACCGTCGGCTTGTACGGAGTTAATGATTATGCTAGAATGGTGCTTACTCTAATCATGCTCAAGACATAATGCAACATAGAAAACACATAGACACATTGATGATCGAATTGCAATAATGATGTTATAACATGTTTCACCCCAAAAATGGTGATAAATAAAAGGGGCTATGTAAAACTCACCTTAGCAAATGTTATACTTCTTGAAAAGATGAAATAATAGTGTTGCCCAAATAATGCCAAATATCACCCTATAATAAGGTAATAAATAAGTCTAAGTCTAATTAGTTTATAAGTGTATCCTAGGGTTTCGATTTGGGGATATCCAATTGTTGAATTTAAAATAAAATGTTAATTAAATAAAGGGAAATTTGATAATTAAATAAAAGAAAGTATTTTTATAAAATTTGAATTTAGAATGTTCACCATAATGTGTTTGAAGTACAAAAATAATTTTTATAAAATTATTTCTTTTAAAATAGATTTTTAAATCTATTTATTACAAATTGCCAACAATTAACTTTAATATCTAAAAATACTAAAATTAAAGTATTATTATTTTAAAAATCATATTTCTGTTCTAAATATTTTAAAATAAATTGTATAAAATTTTGGTGCAAAAATAATAAGAATTGAATTTATTATGATTTAATTATGATTAAATCTAACAAAAATTGATTAAAAATATAAAATAAATGATTTTTCAGAATTAAAAATCATTTCTGTAAAGTATAACTTTATACAAACTCAGGATAATTTTTGTAGAATTTAATAAAATTGTTTTGATATTTTAATGGATTTTTATAAATATAATAGTATAAAATTGATTTAATTATTATAAATATTAAATAAATGAATTTCAGAAAAGTAAAAATTGTAAATAAAACTTTTAACTCAGATTTAATAAATATAATTTTTTTAGAATTTATAAAATAGTTTTAATATTTAAAAATGAATTTATAAGTTTTAAATGTATAATATATAATTATAATTTGCTTTGTTGTTCAAAAACGAAAAAGAAAAGAAAAGAAGGCCACAGCCGGGACTCGAACCCGGGTGCCTTTGGTCATCAACCACGGTCACAACCACTTGGCCTAGGCCTGTGGTTGTGACAAACCTCTGATTAAATAAAATAAATATACTGTGTCATTCCAGTTTATCCCCAAATCCAAATTACGAACCCTAGATTATCCAATCAGGCAATCCATACATTTCTAACCCGATTATTGTTAGGGTTTTCGTTGTATGGATGCCGACTAACAAAACCCACAAAAAAGATTGGACTTACAGTGTTGTTTGCTACACGATTGGACAGTCAACCTAAATGGTCAAACTGTGTATGCGTGGGTATTATCAGAGGTGTTTCAGAACAATTGGAGGTTTAAGAGAGATATGTGAGCGAGTTGTGAAGGATCGCAGCAGATCAATTTATAGTGTGGTTCGATGGTTGGGTTTAATTGGAAGGTTTGACTAATCTTTAAAGTCTAAACGCGTAGGATCCAAATTGGTCAATGATTGATTGTTAATTGACGTGTATACAGGTCATACAAGGCCGGAATACAGGTATCGTTGCCATATCTGGATCAATCACAAGTTAATTATGATTGATCATACATACGCGTCCACAGTTGACTTTCCATAGTCAACTGTGAGGTTTTGAAATCAAGTATAAGATTAATATGCGTCCGGATTTATTCCAAGTTGATGGCTAGCCCAGTTGGCTGAGTGTTGTGTTTAGTTGGGTCGGCTTAGGCGCGGGTTCGATTCCCGGCCCAAGCGTTTATTTTTTTTACATAATTATGCGACAAAAATAATTAATGCGAATATTATAGGTAAAACTTGACGTTTTATTAATGATAGCCGTGTAACGTACAAGTTTAAATGCGAAATGTTACAAGGTGTGGCAATAACATCAATGCGACTTGAATTCAGTTCCAAAAGATGTCCAGGCACAAGCTCATCACCAAGGCCATCCATCATAACGAGAAAAGAAGGGAAAACCAGCACGTCCCATAAACACGACGAGGACGTCGTGGATTTAGGTGGGGGAGAATGTCACAACCCGCCTAAAATCAGTTCAAAGTTTTCAGCTTCTAGGAGCTTCCGGGGACATCTTAACGTCTCCAAAGCCATCTGGAAGTCTCTGCATCAGTCTACAAATTTCCAGCCAACATGGGGCGCGCATAAGGGTCATGATCCAGCCATGAATGGTCTAGAAACACCTAGAAAGGGCTGGTCAAAACAGCTCCTAAAGTGCAGCTCCAGAACTCTCTAGATCCTACTAGTCAACACCATAAATATCAAGATATTGTTAAGGAATACCCTAAAATATCCTAGGTAAATTTTGGTATGGATCCATCTAGATATGGAACCATCTAGATCTTCTAACACTAGTATAAATAGGTGATCAAGGCATCATTTGTAATCACCCCTCACAACTTGTTCATCACCAATATAACCTGCATAACTTGCACTACTTGGAAAAGCTTCTTGTAATATTGTTCTTGTATCAATATAAAGAGTTAAACTTTCATAACTTGAACACTTCCGCATCACCTAACGTGAATTACTACATAACCAGATCAAAGGCTTAGCTTAGAGGCATTCTAAGTCGCCGCACGTGAGTCAAGAAAGTTACTCCGTGACAAATGGCACTCCAAATGAAATCTACTCTGGACTTTTACATTGTGAAAGTGCCAAAGAGCTTTGGGACTGCCTAAAAGAGCAGTTTAGAGGAACTGAAGAGGTGATTGCCAACACCAGAGAAATCCTAGCTAAACAATATGAAACATTTACTCATATTAATGGGGAAACTTTGACACAATAGTTTGAAAGATTCTCCTCATTAATTTCTGAGTTGAAATTAAATGGTCAGACCTACACAAATGTATCTATGCTTCATAGATTTTAATGGTCATTACCAGAAAAATGGGAAACTTACTCTATAGTTCTCAGATCTTCACCAGATTTTAACTCCCTCACTCTTACAAAGTTACATGGGAGATTGCTAACTATTGAAAGAGAAGTTTGTAGATGCAAAAGTGCGACTAATGCTTCGGATTGATCAACACATATGTTTTTGGTAAATATCGTTGGTGCGAAGGAGGATTTCAGAAGGTACGAAGGAGGCTTTTTGTAGGTACGAAGGTAGATGAAAGGTGCGAAGGAAGAAGACATGGACGAATGTGATTTTAGTTTATTGTAGAACTTGGTTCGACCATTCAGTTTGGGCGAACCTGCACATTCGCACAATCAATTTGGGAGAATGTGCAGTCTATAAATAGACAAGTTTGATTTTTGAATGTAACTTTTGGTCATTATTATTCCCTCCACTTTCTGAAACTCTCTCTAGTGTTTTGTTTAACTCTTTTAACGTTCATACCTTGATTGTAATCATATTTCAACGTGTAATCAAGTTGTTAATTAATGAAAAACATTTGAAAATGATGATCTGTGTGTTTTAATCTGTTTGACTATTATTTTGTGATAGTTTTAGGGTTTCCGCACCTAAAACTAACTTGTTTGATCATTCTTTGTTGTTATACGATCCTTTCACGCACATACAAAGTGGTATCAGAGCTATTCTGGATCAAACAACCACAAATTAATAGTTTCTCAGTTGATTTGGACCCAATTTTGGTCAAAAAGTTTCTGTTTTCAATGAACAAACTGATGTGATAAGATTTTGATTGATTACAACTTGATTTCGACGTTAAATTGGATAATTCTCTTCATTAAAGTTGTTCCAAATCAATTCCGATTCAAAACCTGATTTAGATCATCAAAATCCATCAACATTTGATAAACATGATCAAAATTAACTGATTTTCAAAGAATAACCGTTTTTGAATTCTCTAGGGTCGAAAGAGAGAGAGTGGTCGAAAGTGGAAATCTATTGGGTCGAACGAAGGATTTTGTGGTCGAAGGAGGTGTTATAGTGGTCGAAAGTAGACTTTGATTGCTTATTTTGTTCATTCGCCCAGTTGCATCACCTTCGATTGATCGAACGGTCGAAGGAGCAGGATAACGGTCGAAAGAGAGACGAAAGCGGTCGAATGAGATTTTGTTATTTCAGTCCACATTCGTATCAATCAAAACGGTCGAAGGAGAACATTATTTCTCATTCGCACGTTCGACTGTACGAAGGAGTATCCTGTTTTAAAACATTTCTAATCTTTTCGTGTTTGATCGTTTGCAGGACAAGATGTGGAACTTCCCAACAACGCCTAGACCTACTCAAACACCACAACAGCAGACAACACAAGATCCGTGGTCCGTTGCAGCCCAGAAGACTAGTCAACCATCACAGCCAATAAATTATATGGCAATGACTAGTTCGGCTCCTCAACAAGTTGTTCAACCATTATAACAACCGATTGACAACTATTGGGGAGTCGCAGCAGCAGTTCATTCGCAGACGACCAACGCCATATCCACTCTTATTCATGATCTATCCTCTGGAAGCAGCAATCGTCCACCAAAGCTAATGGACATGAAGGAGTACAACACGTGGAAGACGAAGTTTAAGATCCATGTTGAGGGACAAGGACTTGAGGGAGCCGAGGCATGGCAAATGATAGTGAAGGGTTACGTTGCTCCTATTCTGGAGAATACTGGAGAACCGATACCTTTGGAGAATTTGGCGGATGATGAGAAGAAGAGGTTTGCGATAGTGAAGAAGGCATTCTCTCAGCTATCCCAGGCGATCAACACTGATTTATTGCATCAGTTGGATCGTGTACTACATCCAAACAATTATGGGATATGCTGAGAAATCGACATGATGGTAATGAGAAGACAAGGAAGCTGAGGATGGAAGAGCTTCGTAAGGAATTTGAAAACTTTAGTTACATGGGTAATGAGACCCTAAAAGAGTTGGTTCACGGTATTGCCATTTGCTCACTGAACTGTCGAGCTATGAGATCAGCATACCAATGTCAGAACTTGTAGATAAATTTGCTGATGCTTTACCGCCCTACTGGAACCAACACATTGAAGTGCTGAAGGAAAAGGATGCCTACCAGTATTGGACTATTAACGAGTTCATTCAAAAGCTGGAAAACAAAGAGATGGAGGAGAAGAGAAAAGCTAAGAGAGCTCAGATTCCACAGAATCCTGATCTATATGTGAGTGGTACATCTAACTCTCTTTCTGCTTCAAGCACCACTTCTAATGTTGCTCCTCACATAGCATGTGTATCCAATGTTGTTAAACCAACAAAAGCACCCATCAACTACCTTGCCCAAACTTCATCCTACACACCATCATACACACAACAACCTTATCAAACACCAAACTGTATTCCACCTTTTTCACCATTACAACAAGCTGCATGCTACACATCAAGTCAACTTCAACAACAACAACAATATACTCCTCACATGAATCATATGCAGATTACTCAAGCACAATCAAGTCAAAACCCGATTGTATTAGAGACCTCGAATCTTAACAATGTGACTGTTGAAATTGCTCAACAGCATGTTGCTCTTGTATCTGCTATGGTTGCTTCTTACAACGGTTTGGTTGCAAGTCAAATTGGAAACAACAATCTCACCAATGAAGACTACGCTCAAATCGACAAAGAGGAGATGGAGCTTATGGACATTCAGTGGGCTTTTGCAAGCATTATGAGGAGAGCCACTGACTTTATTCAGAAGACTGGCAGAACTGACCTCTCAACTTCTCCCAACACCACATATGGATTCAACAAAGAAAAAGTTACATGCTTTAATTGTGGAGAGAAGGGTCACTTTAAAAGAGAGTGCACACAGCCAGCACAGCAAGGTAATCGAAACCCGTTCAATTCAACATGCCAAAACAGACAAAATCAAAACCAAAATCAAGTTTCATACAACAGTCCCAACATATCAAGCTTTCAACCCCAAAACAATTATCAGAACCGTCAACAAAATACCAACACCAGACAATCCACAACTCAAAATCAACCTCAACAAAATCCAAACCGAACTATTGTTCCTATCTCTACACCTAACACACAAAACCAAAACCAAACTGACAATCAAAACCAAGCACTTGTGATCCAAAAGGATGAAGGTTTTGATTGGACGGGTATGCAATTGGGGGTGGAGGAGATTACTGCTGGGAACGTGGCTTGTGTGGCACAGCAGATGAGTTTGGATGAGAATGAGGAGATTGAAGAGGAGGTTGTGATTGAAAAAGTGTCACAACTGAAAATTGAGGAAGTGAATGAGGATGTGATTGCTGAGAGTGAAGACAAGAAATCGGGGATGATTCTTGATTCTGTCACGGATGTTGGAGATCACTATGATTCAGCTTACTCGGATATGGAGAGTGAATCTGATTCAGAGGCTAGTGTGAATTCACTAGATGATGACATTGACCAACTGCTAGCTGAAGCTGATTTCCTGATGACCCGCAAGTCATGTATGGTGGATGATGCGTGCACCAAGATTGACTACTCCAAATTCTTCGCAGGGAAGGAAGCTCACTTCGCTTTGATGGCCATGACAGAACCTCCTAAACCGGTAAGTTCTGAATCTCAATCTCAAGTGTGTGTTAAATGTGTTGATTTTGAAAAACTGACAGATGAAAATAAGCTTCTCAAGGTCCAACTTGAGAGTGCCAAAATCAACTGTCAGATTTATCAAAAAGATTTAAAAGATTTCAACAAAGTTCTTGATGGTTATAAAAAGGATGTGTCTGAACTTAAAAAAACATTGTCAATTAAACAACTTGCCATTAATAATTACATCAATGAAATGGAAAAAACTAAATTGGAAATGGCAACCATCAAGTGCTTTGCTGAAAAAGTTAACAAGAAGTTAGAGAGTTACAAGCACATAGCATATGTAGTTGACCATATCATAGAAGAACCCTCCCAGTCGAATAGTGCAAACTATAAGGCGGTCCCATCTCCGGTATTGTTTGAGAACCACAACTTACATGCAATACCACCGGAGACTTTAGTCAATTCTGACTCCACATCAGAAAACGAGCCTAACACTTCCAGTGTCGGGGATCCGTATTCTGATGTGAGACCTGTATTGGGAAATAATGAGGGTGTGGTCGCTGCTGATGATTCAGATGAAGAAGATGAACCATCTGAGACGGTTGAAAATGAAAGTGATATCCCTGATGAAAATCATATAATCACTACTGAGCCAGTCTCACCGTCTCAGATCATTCATCCAATGGCAAATGCTCATCGTAAGAATGTGGTAAAGAAAAATGAAAAGTCTGTTGGTAAGTGTTTTGAAAAGAAAGAGGTAAAGAAAATGAGAAACATGTTGTTAAACCGGTAGAAAAGAAAAATGAAACTAAATCTGAGAAATATGTGGTGAAACCGGTTGAAAAGAAAAATGAGCTTAAATCTGAAAAATCTAATGATATGAGCAACGAATCGTGTGACAAACCTGTCAAAATCTTCTATCGGATGCAAGGCTCCGATAAGATTTTATCTGATGATGAATATCCGATTAAGTTTGTCAATTATTCAAAAATCGAAAAGATCTGGCAGGAAAGTACGATTTGGTTTCCAAAATTTGAAAGAACCAATGACATTCCTCAAGAAATTTTAGATAAAATTTATTCGGATAAAGATGCCAAGGTCAATGTCACACAATTTGTTTTGCCAGTTGATAATGCAAATAGTTTTATTGAACCGACTTACTCGAAGGACCCAGCTCCTGAGAGTTTATGGAAACAATGCATGGTTGATCGATATCCCATTGCTAGCTTTTCCAAGTCGCCGATCAAAGAAAACTATGAGGAATACCGTGCGTGTTATAAGTGCGGGGAACGGGGACATTTACTTGCCGCCTGCCCGTACGTACGACACAAAAGGAAATATCATGATTATCCGGTTGACAACTACGGTTTTCCTCAAAGACGGTATTTCCCTCAGCAAGAATCTTATAATAATCAAAACAATTTTTACAACAAGAGGGAAAACCGTCCGATGACGTATGATAAACGTAACCGGATAACCATTGAAAAATCTGCTAAGAAACCTGTGATGAACTCAACTGCTAATAACAAAAAGGTTGCTCCTAAACCTAATGGAAAACAAGCAGTTGGACCTGTCTCTGTTAAATCAGAGAAGGTAACCAAGAAGGTTGCATTTAAAGATGAAGTAAAGAAACCAAATGAGACTTCAAAATCTCAGATCCGGATCTTGAAAAGATCTGAGCAATCTTGGTCATCTAAGGAATCTGAAGGAGCCTCTACTTCACAGAATGAGAAGAGTGAGAAAAAGAAAATTGTTAGTGAGAAGAAAGGGGTTGAGTTAACCCAAGATGTTTGTGAATTGAAAGAATCTTTGAAACAATCCGTTCAAAGACCCAAGACCAAACAGGCTTGGATCCCCCGAAAGATCTAACTGCTTTACTTTTTATGTGCAGGGAGCTCTAGCTGGCCCTGTTACCAGTCTATGGATTGTTGACAGTGGAGCTTCTGGTCACATGACAGGGGACCTCACGCTACTCTTTGATATCAAAAACATTAACGGAGGTTATGTGGCATTTGCTGGTAATAAGGGAGGCTACATTACGATGGAGGGTAGTGTAAGCAATGGGGTCGTGACATTTGAGCGGATATCATACGTGAAACAAATAGATTACAATCTGCTCAGTGTTAGTCAAATTTGTGATAAACAATTTTCTGTGTATTTTGATGACAAATCCTGCTATATCTTGAAACCTGGGTTTGAACTTCCGAAAGAGTGGGTGATGCTGAAGGCACCGAGAGTAAACAACTTGTATATTCTCGATATGTCCAAAGCAATGACCACCCATGGCCAAGTCACGTGTTTCCTCTCTAAGGCTACAGAAAAAGAATCGATTATGTGGCACAGGAGAATGGGACACATCCATTTGCGAAAGATGAACCAGTTAGTGAAAAATGAACTTGTCACGGGAGTTAATGTAAAACACTTCCATTTGAATGACAAGTGTGTTAGTTGCAAAAAGGGAAAGCAGCACAAACAATCCCATAGACCAAAGAAAGTCAATTCCGTTGAATTGCCGCTTGAGCGTTTGCATATGGATTTATTCGGTCCAGTCAGACGTAAAAGTCATGTCGGGGAGTTGTACTGTCTTGTGGTGACTGACGATTATTCAAGATTTTCATGGGTAATGTGCTTGCATCAGAAAAGCGACACTTTTGACAATTTAAAGGTTCTGTTTACATGTCTGGAGAATATATATGGTCTGAAGATCAAACGAATCCGGAGTGACAATGGGACGGAGTTCAAAAACGCTCAGATGGAGGATCTTTGTGCAAACAAGGGAATTCATCATGAATATAGCGCTCCGTATACACCCCAGCAGAACGGTGTCGCAGAGAGAAAGAACATGACTCTAATAGAGACGGCGAGAACTATGCTTGCGGATTCAAATCTTCCAGTCATGTTCTGGAACGAAGCTATTTACGCGGCATGTTATACTCTTAACCGTGTTTTAACAGTGAAGAAGTTTGGCAAGACTTCTTATGTGTTGTTGAACCGACGCAAGCCGAATCTGGAGTATCTAGAACCATTTGGTGCCCCGTGTACAATGCTGAATCCTTCGGAGAAGTTCGCACCAAAGGCTGAAGAAGGTTATTTTGTTGGATATGCAACCCCATTAAAACGGGTATTCAACAAAAGAACTAGAAAAGTCGAGGAGTGGGCTAATGTTGAAGTTCAAAGATACACACAAAATGTACAGGGTGGAGGACCAGATTGGATGTTTGATTACAAAGACTTCTTTGAATCATTCAATCTAGATAGCATGTTTGAAGAAGCTGTACTTCGCTTATATTACGAGGTCGAAAACGCCGTAACTTCACCGTTAGTGCATCCAATCACGGTAAATCTTCAAGCAGCTTCTAATGATACCAATGCTCCTGTGATGGAAGAAGAGGTGTTCTAAGAAGCTTCTACAACGTTTAATTCATCCGATTCAGAAGAAGAAGACGATGATGCAACAAGTGAAGCTATTTTGGAAAATGCTACAGTGACACCACCCGTGAACCCAACTAATACTGATGCTTCAACATCGAACGTGGGTAATGATCTGGTTTCTACAGAGAATTTGACAACTCAAACGGGAGTACAAGTACCTGATTATCCGGAATCTCGGATACATCGTATACACCCGCTTGAACAAGTTATTGGTGATCCTGGTAGCAGCGTGATGACAAGAGGGCAGCTGAGAAATGCTCAAGCACCAGAAAATATTGGCAACCTTGCTTTATATGCCAAAATACAGAAATCTGGTTTGCAAAATGACTGGTCGTTTGCTTGTTATGTTTTGCAGGTTGAGCCGCGGACTTACAAGGATGCTCTTTTGGATGATGCCTGGGTGGAAGCAATGCAGGAGGAGTTATTACAATTCCAGAAACTTGGTGTATGGACACTGACAGATCTGCCCCCTGTAAGAAAGAAAATTGGAACCAAATAGGTGTTTAAGTGCAAGAAGGATGACAGAGGAGTCATAGTACGAAACAAAGCTCGTTTGGTTGTTCAAGGTTTTCATCAGGTTGAGGGAATCGACAACAATGAAATCTATTCACCGGTTGCACGCTTAGAAGCTATCAGAATGTTCCTAGCGTTTGCATCATGGAAGAAATTTAAGGTGTATCAGATGGATGTAAAGAGCGCATTTCTTTACGGTGTGGTCAAAGAGGAAGTTTACGTAGGTCAACCGCCAGGCATTGAGGACCCTATTCACCAGGATAAGGTTTATGTGTTAAACAAAGCTCTCTACGGGTTGCACCAGGCTCCGAGACAATGGTATGAGGAGCTGAGCACGTATCTTCTCTCGAAAGGATTCAAACGCGGACTGGTAGACTGCACATTGTTCACGAAACGAGCAGGAGATGATTTGCTTCTTGTACAAATTTATGTTGATGATATTATTTTCGGGTCAACTAACGAACTTCTGTGCAGGGAATTTGAAAAAGTTATGCAGGAAAAGTTCGAAATGAGCGCAATGGGAGAAATGCAGTTTTTCCTAGGCTTGCAGGTGGAGCAAAGACCAACGGGGATCTTTATTCACCAGACGAAATACGTTTCTGAAGTCTTGAGCCGATTCCAGATGGATGATTCGAAGCCGATGGATACCCCGATACAGCCCAATCACGGGATTGGAGTGGACCTTAAGGGGGAGCTGACTGATCCATTTACATACAGAGCAATCGTCGGATCTCTGATGTATCTCACAGCGTCTAGACTTGATATAATGTTTGCGACATGTCTTTGTGCGCGATATCAATCGAAGCCGAAACAGAGTCATCTTGCAGCTGTCAAGCGTATCCTTAGATATCTGAAGGGTTGTCCATCGAAAGGATTTTGGTACCCTCATGATGATAATTTTGACCTAATCGCTTTTAGTGATGCAGATTGGGGCGGCTGTGACAAAGACAACAAATCCACAACGGCTGGATGTCAGTTTATGGGGAGCAGGCTCGGGACCTAGCAATGCAAGAAACAAACCGCAGTTGCACTATCCACATGTGAAGCAGAATACGTTTTAGCATCGAGCTGCTGCTCACAAGTTCTTTGGATCCAACAACAGATGGTGGATTACGGTTTGCAATTTCTTAAAACCCCTATTTACTGTGATAATGAGGCCGCAATCGCATTAACAAAAGACTTAGTAAATCACTCAAAGGCTAAACATATCCGGATTAAATATCATTTTATCCGTGATTGTTATGCTAAAGAGTTGATCGATATGGTCAAAATCCACACTGATTACCAACACGCAGATCTTTTTACCAAAGCTTTTGATAAATCCAGATTTGATTATCTTTTAAAAGCTAATGGTATTAAAGAAAAACAAGACTGATCACCACCTCAGTCTATCACTTTTTAGTTTACAATTTTACTGCTTTTCAGAAAAATTTCGAAAATCCAAAAACATTGAAAAATTTAAAAATCCATAAAAATTAGAATATTTCTTTGCTGACTGCTATATCTTCTTCCCTTAGATTAATGCCGTCAGATTTCTGTGAACAAACGATATCTGGACAGTCACATATTTGAAATGCTCCAGCTTATCCTTGGGAACAGTAAATTCGAAAATCTATAAAAATCAGAAAAATCTAAAATGATTTCCTGGAGTATAAAGTGAAATGATAGTACATCAGTGGGGATCTGACACATTCTAAGTAATGTACTGCTATATAGGGCGTGTGTCTGAGTCTGTGCGATGTGCTGATAGGCTTCGTAGACCTATTACTGCGTGCCTGATACATACATATCAAACGAATTGATGTGTAGATGAACTCCTCATGGGCATATGGTCTTAGTACCGTAATTTCGTTTGATAGGGTATTTGTACAAAACTCGGAGGTCTAGGGTCGTTATGTTATTAGTTGTCTGGGGATAGCCTCTCTGATCTTCTGCTGTAAGTCATTACGGACCTAGATCAGACAGGGTGTCTTTATAAAAGAGCTATATGCCAAATCCTAAAGTTACCGAATTGAGGAACTTTCCATGTTATATGATGATCAAAGATTATCTATTACATCGTATTGATCATTGATGCAAATCATGATTAATATCAGTCCTCAACCTGGTATAGTGCATATGTTACTTTGCTGCATTAATTTGCTGACCTGTATACCTCTATGCATTATATCTTGTACAATTACAGACGAAGAAAGCATAATCACGCTTTACAATGAGTCTTTGCGCATTTACTTCTTGATACGGGAGTATGTCGTGTGCGTGGGAACCACAGACAATTGCGTTTATACTATAAATTTCAGTATCAGTATAAAGCACTGCACAAAAGTCTGCATGTGAGTTTATGTGGATCACAATATCAGCAATTGCCAGATCACACATTGTCTTTAATGATAATAATTTCAAAAAGATCAACGGTGTGATCAGATTTCTCAAAAACTGATATGATCCCTTTACCGGAAATCCCAAAAACATTTACATTTTTGCATTTTATTTTATTGTCAAAAATTTACAAAACTCAAAAAGATTTTAGGTGTGTTTTAGCATAAACTTTAGAAAATCCAAAAAGATTTTTCTTTTCCATCTTATTTTTGATAACTGATGGTGGTTGATGTCGATTTTCTAAACCTTGATACACCATTTAAGCTTTGTAATTTTTAAAATGTGAAAATATGATTGTTGGATGCTTAAAAGTTGGAAAATAATTGGACCGGGACTCGTTTTTGAGATTTGGAAAATTTTCAAAAATCCCATTTCTCATTCGCCCATTCGGTTGGTCGAATGTGGAATTTTACATGTTCCTTCGTATGTTTATATGGGCGAAGGAGAGTGTTCATGAGCATTTATCTCATTCGAACCCTTTTGCCTCATTCGAACCTTTCAATAGGGTCGAAGGAGACAAATGTTTCTCCTTCGTATGTATAGAATGGGCGAAGGAGTATGCCTATAAATACCCATCTGTCTCATTCGAACCCCATTCAAAGTTTTTCAGATTTTTCACTCTAACCTCACCTTGTTGCTTGTTTATTTTGAATCATTTCATTGTGTTCGGAACTTCACACTGATCATTTTGCACTCTTATTCACAGGTTATCATCAAGGATTTAAGGATTTAATCTCTGTTTTATATTCCAAGCCCTAACTGTTCTAAACTGTTTAAAATCACTATAATTGTATCAATTGATGATTAGATTTTATTGTATGTGTGTTTTAGGGGGAGAATTAACAAAAAACATGGTTTAAAAACTGACTATTTGATCAATTGATTGACAGTTGTGTTTAAACCCTAGTTTTTAAGTGAAAACACAAATACAATACATAATTGATGAATCTGCTAGTTTTGGATTGTTAATCGGCATCATTAGGACTTGTTTCAATCAAATGGACATGATCAGAAACACTCAATTTCAAAATTGAAATTTCAAAATTATGAACAGTCACCTTCGACCATTACGAATGGGCGAAGGAGAAGTTCAAACGGTCGAATGAGGAATATATGGGCGAATGAAACTTTTATTTAAAATACATACATTCGTACCATCTATGTTTCACATTCGCACCTTGCAAATTCTCTTTCGTACCCCCGTTTGGGCGAAAGAGAAGGTTTGTTACCAAAACTTTTCAAGTTTGAAATTTTGACGATTTTTAACGTGTGTTTTTGTTTGTTTTTGCAGATTTAAAGATGTCTAAACAAGAGAAGACGACGGAACAAGCTGGATCATCATCACAGCCTGCCAAGCTCTTAGACTTTGAAAATGCGTATAACTGCTGTGCGTATCTCGGAGATGTAAAGAAGCATACAGAGTTCGTTGGCATTATTGATTTTCTGAAGAGATGTAGGGTGATAGATGCCATTGCTACCCCGATGGTTATATACAGGGATATGATACAAGAATTTTGGTCGAATGCCAAGCTTGACTTCTGGAAGTGCGAATCGTGTTTGACGAGCAAGATTCAAGGACAGAGAGTCATTGTTTGAGAAGAGGATCTGAGAGAAGCGTTGAACTTGAATGATGAGTCGACAGATCCAAAGGAGTTTACTTTTATGGATCAGCGAAAGTGCTTCCTCAGAATGAAATACAATGGACCAATCACTGACGGTTCATTGCATAAGGGAAAACTGTGCCCTCAATTTAAATATCTGGCACATGTTTTGTTTCATGTATTCGGATCTGCAGCTGGAGGATATGATTTTATGAGGAAGAGCATCAGTTCTATGATGGTTGCCTTAGTGTTGAACAAACCGTTCAATGTTTCAGGCATGCTGATGTCTCATTTACTAGAGCCTGTGAACGGCACGAGGAATCATAAGTTTCTACTTTATCCTCGTTTCCTCCAGATGGTATTTGACAACAAGTATAAGGAGCTGAAAAGAGATCCTAAGCACATAGTTGTTCAGGAACATATGTCGCTGAATATACTAGCTAGGATGAAGGCGTATAAAGGATTGTCAGTTGATGAACGTCCTCCAGTAACACGTTTATTTGGACACCTAGCTAGAGTTGATTATACAGATCCGGGTGAAGGGCTTGTGAGGAATGTAAACAGTGATTCTGATCCTGATAATCCGTTACATCATGTTGATCCTGATGCGAAACGCAAAAGACAAGTTGTGAATGTGGGCGAAAAGAGTGGAAAGACAAAGAAAAAGGAGATAAGGTTAGAGGTTACTGAGCCCGAAAAGAAGAAAAGCACGCCAAGAAGAAACAAGACGATGGTGAAAAAGGGTTTACATATAGTTGATGAGACGTCTGTTGATTCAGAAGAGACGCAGGAAGATGAACGTTGGAATTCAGATGCTGAGACGGTAGAGACCACCACGCCCAAGGCCACTGAGGCTGGTGTGTCTGCTAGCCAGAATGTAGAAGATCAAGGGAACAAAAGTCCTATTTCTATTGATGAAGATGAGTTGATTATGAACGTAGATGAGACGTTTATTGGTTCTCCTGTGCAAGCTGCTAGGAAAGAGAAGAAGAAACAGGAGAAGCCAAGTATCAAGAGAAAGAAAGAGATTGAATCATTGATAGCTGGAAAGAAACTACCACCGGCTACTAGTTCTAAGTCACCGGTTACTGCACCAGCACAGAAGAAGCAAAAGACTGCGACAACATCGAGCACACAACAGACTGAAGATATGCCTATGGATAAGGTTAATGAGGCATTGGATAACGTGCTCAAGAAGATCAGAAAAGGCAAACTGCCTGATGTTGTTGAACCACAAATGAAAAAGAAAGTTTCAGTGGACAGTAACATTATGAGTGCTGTGAATCAGAGATTGTCTGAGATGATGAATCTGATCAACAAACAACAAACTTAGATCAAGCAGTTAAAGTCGAATGATAAGAAAATGTTGGAGGTCGTAGTCACATCAGCAAATGATAATGAAGCTTTGAAGAAAACGATTAAGAGGTTGAAGAGAGAAAATAAGAAGTTGCTGAAGCACGTGCAACGAAACACCAGGAGAATCATAGTCTTGAAGGAGGAGAACAAACAGTTGAAGAAGAGTAACAAGCATATGGATGATTTAATCAAGAACTTGTACTCTCAAGCTCCTCAACTTCAAGCTGGTGAAGTAGATAAAGAAAGAGAAGAAGAACAGGTTGATTACGAACCATCTGATGAAGAAAAAGATGAAGAACTTGATGAAGATGCAGGAAACGATACAAAGAAGAAGAAGAAAGATGATAAGGATGATGGAGGTTCAAATGATGGTTCAAGTGATAGAAACGGCTCTTCTTTTAATGATAGTAGTGATGATGATGATGATGACGCTGACAAGTTTACATATGAGAAGCGTGACTCAGATAAGGGTGGTGAGTCGAGCTCTAAGGCTCCTGGAGAGAATGTGGATGATGATATCTTCTGGAACGAGAAACTGCATTTATTGTCTGAAGACGATAAGAACAAGTATCGCTAGATGCTCACTGATCGAGTCTGGACGATCGACATGACTAGCAGATTTCCAGAGATATTTGAATCGAACAATAAACTATTTGAGTTGGAGTTTGATGACCCTCATCTTGAAGATGGGGAAGTTTCTGCGGCAATTTCAAAAGAGATACTTGAGGGTTTAGCAAAGCAAGTAGGAAAGACTTTGGAAGAATTACTTGCTGACAATATCATTCCGAAGATACCTGAGAAGGAAGCCGGGAATCATTCTGATGACCGTGATGTTCCTGCGTTTGAGGAAGGTGAAATGGAAGACATTACAAGCGAGGAGTATCCACAATACTTCAAGACTAATCAAGATTGTGGGTTTTCTTTCTCAGATGAATTGCTAAACCATGCCGAGAAACTAGCGAAAGAGAAGAGCAAAGCGTTTGAAGACGAAATCTTTAAAGGGCATGACAAACCACGGTTCGAGCAGTCGGAGAGTTTGAAAGAATTCTTGAAGAAATTGAAAGAAAAAGAAAACAATCGTCCGAAAGCTGAAATTCAAGGAAGCTTTTACAAACTTCACAGTGGTATATTCAAAGGTCGTGCTTTGGCCTGGAGGTTTGTTAAAGAATTGAGATGTATTGCAGTAAAGTGGGAAAAGGGAATCTTATACTTCGATAAATTTCATCATTTGAAGACTCTTCCCTATTGGGCAATCCGTGATATTTGTCGTCGCCGTTTAACGGGAGCGTCAAATAGTCAGATTACCTACTTTGCTGAGAAAATGACTAGAGAAGGCCGAACCAAGTGGGATTTGTTTAAACCACAATATCCTAAACGTATTGTTCACAAGAAGGATATTGATCAGATTACTGGTATGCCCAAGGTGACGTTAAAGTACAAACCACTGCGAGTGTTGAAAAAGATTCCTTTGTTGCCTATCCCACAACACTTCGCCAAAGATTTCATCTGGTGGTATTACGACTGGAAAATTGCAGAGGCCGTGATTGTATTGAAAGACGGAGAGAAGAACTACAAGAAAGTACACATTTTTGATCCTATGTGGTTGATAAACTGCTCACATGAGGATATAATCATGTTGTTCTATAATCCGATCTATTCTGATGCGAAGGATGCTGAGCAAGCAGGAAAGTACCAACGTGTGGTATTTCTGTGCTTTGCGTATGACATTAATGCTGGATGTGACTATGGCGAGAAGCTGGGAAAGTTTGTTGAAAAGCAAAAGGTGCCTGGTCTGAAAACGAAGAAGCAAAAGCAATTTCATGAACCGGTGTTGACGAAAGAACAGAAGATTCAACGACACATCAGACTGATGAACATTAGAATGGACGAACAACGTCGACAACAATCCAAGCAATAGTCGAGGGGGAGTTTGTAGACGCAAAAGTGCGACTAATGCTTCGGATTGATCAACACATATGTTTTTGTTAAATATCATTGGTGCGAAGGAGGATTTCAGAAGGTACGAAGGAGGCTTTTTGTAGGTACGAAGGTAGATGAAAGGTGCGAAGGAAGAAGACATGGACGAATGTGATTTTAGTTTATTGTAGAACTTGGTTCGACCATTCAGTTTGGGCGAACCTGCACATTCGCACAATCAATTTGGGCGAATGTGCAGTCTATAAATAGACAAGTTTGATTTTTGAATGTAACTTTTGGTCATTATTATTCCCTCCACTTTCTGAAACTCTCTCTAGTGTTTTGTTTAACTCTTTTAACGTTCATACCTTGATTGTAATCATATTTCAACGTGTAATCGAGTTGTTAATTAATGAAAAACATTTGAAAATGATGATCTGTGTGTTTTAATCTGTTTGACTATTATTTTGTGATAGTTTTAGGGTTTCCGCACCGAAAACTAACTTGTTTGATCATTCTTTGTTGTTATACGATCCTTTCACGCACATACAAAGTTGATCAAAAGAAAAAGTTGCAAAATTCTAGTAAAACAGCTGATGACTATGTACCAGGTAGTACAACACTGTTGGGACAAGACTCACATTCTTGTCCAAATAATTTTGGATCTTTTGACCACATTGACATAACTGCTGGGATCTCATTAGAAAGATCATATCCAGCTTATGACAATGATGAAAATAGTCAAACTGCTGATAACATGTGTTTTATCATGGATGACTTGAAAATTTTTAGCAGTGATAACTTAGAAGAAATGGACATTTTACACCAACTGGCCATGTAAAGTATAAAAACTAAAAAAATTTACAAAAGGTCAGGAAGGAAATTTCCAGGACTAAACAGTTCTACAAAAGTTGGTTTTGACAAATCTAAACTTAGATGTCACAAGTGTTAGAAGTTGGGACACTTTCCTAGAGAGTGTGGAAGCTCTAGCTATAACCAACCACAATCTGGAAATCAGTTTAACCCTAGTTATAATAGGAATAATGGAATACAGGGAAGTGCACATTTTGCACAGGCATAAGCTCCACAAATCCAATATGTGCCACAAATACAATATGTACAGATGCCTGCTCAACAAATGCAGAGCCAACAATCAATGCCTTCCATTCTAGTTGCTCAACAACCTCCAGAAACTCAGCAACCCTCACAACAAAGTCTTTTCACTTCAGGGTATGTTGACTGGAGCAGTCTTCCTTTTGACACAACTGAGTGCAATCCTGATGCAGACAGCAAAATGTTTGATATCAACTGGGGAGAACTTGACAATGGCAGAAAGAACTTTGCCTTAATGGCATTTGAGGGCTGCACCTCTAAATCTGCCTTATCTCAGGTATCAAAAGAATCTTTAAAAAAAAATATTTTCAAACTCATGCAAAGAATCTTTTGCTCTCATAAGAGAGACTAATGTGCATTTACAAGGCAAGGCCAATGACTCAGGGAGAAAATATACTCAGATAAAATGTGATTTTGAAAGAAAACTTGATGCAAAATCAAAAGAAAATTCTAAATTAACAAACAGTGCTATTGAAACCCAAGCACAACTTAAAATCATGATAGTAGACCTAGGAAATGTCAGAAAAGAGCTTGCTGATTGTTAGGTATGCTGACCTGAAGAAGAAAAGATGATTGGAAAGCCAAAATATACTAACAGTTGATCCATATAAATAACCAGCATTTACAACATACTCCTCCCAAAAGACTGTTGACCCTAACAACTATTCCACCTAAACAACTGCTATGACAAATGCTGCTACAAAGGACTGCTGGATAACAACTTATAGAGAACAACTGCTGACTAAAGGTCTGATAGAGAACAACTGCTGATCAAGTGCTGAAGACTAAAGGTCTATTGCAGCCGACAGCACTTAGGCTCCAACAGATGATACAAGACCATCAGAGTTTTCCTTAACAGTAGTTTACCTTACAGTGTTTTGCAATGTAACAGTAGTTTGTATAGGGCAGATGTTTTATGTTGTTATTCTGTTAGAGGTCACTGTCTTAGGTGACGTCAGCTTAGATCATCAGTGGTTTAGATTTGTCTATAAATAGAACAGTGGCCGTACTGTTCTAATCAATCACTCACAACATTTTCTCAAACAAACAATCACAAAGTGATCAGGCTGAGGGGGAGTACTTGTATAATCGTTTGTAATCATTTGAGTCTATGAAAACATTCGATTGAAAAACATTTATTCCTTTGTTTTGATTATAGTTTATTATTCCGCTGCACTTTCCACTTATACTCACTTCATTTAATTATCATTTTATTTAAACAAATCAAAACAATCAAACTCAGATCCTAACAACTGGTATCAGAGCTTGGTCAATTAAATTCGATCTAATAAATCAATTTAATATAAACAGATCAGCTCACAATTATTGATATCGTTTGTTTGTCGGATTGAAAACAGAGTAATAGTTTATTTTCGATTCAACCATTTGTAAAAAGACTTTATTTTTGAAAAATCAGAGAATGGCTTCAATCAATCACGATCCACACAACACTAGCACGAACAACAAGCCACTGATGCTTGTCAGATCTGAATACAATATCTGGCAACGTCGGATGAGCCATGTTCTAGCTCAACAGAACACTAGGTGTTGGAAGTTGGTTATCTTCGGACCACATGTTCCGATGGTGCCGAGTACCGAAGATCCCAAGGTTCAGGAGCCTAAGAAACTTGAAAACTACTCCGACCAGGATTTTCAGAAAATTGAGTTAGATGCTAAGGCCTTCAGTATTGTGGCCATGGCTCTACCCAATGATATATATGCTGGGCTGTTACACTGTGACAGTGCAAAGGAGTTGTGGGATGCACTGAAAGAACAATTTGGTGGGACTGAAGAGGTTATTGAAAACAACCGTGAAATACTTAACTAACAATATGAAACATTTAGTCACGTTAAGGGAGAGTCAATAACTCAACAATTTGAGAGGTTTAACTGTCTCATTAGTGAACTAAAACTGGTTGGTCTAACTTACCCTCATTCAACTTTGAACCATAGGTTTTTAAGATCATTCCTAGATAAATGGGACACTATTGCTATAGTTATGAGAAACTCAATTCGATTCAAGGACCTATCAATGACCCAGCTTCATGGTAAGCTCTTGACCTATGAGAGAGAGCTTAACCAATCAAAGAAGCTCCAGGACTCTGGAAAAGTGTCTGATGACTATGTATTTGGTAATACAGCACTTCTGGGTCATGATGAGGTGCCTGGTAATAGTAAGGATCAGAGTTATGATCATTTCATTGACATAACTTCAGGTTTTAACTCTGATTCTGTAACAACCGGCAAAAATAAGGTAATTCCGTACAAATTAATTAATATATGATTAACGTAATTGAATGCAATTATGTGTGATTTAATTATTAAGGCCTTAGGGGATAGCAATTTCCAAATAGTGCATAGGAATGCATACGTTTAATGGTAAAGCATGATTGGATCATGTGCGAATAAGCTATCCGGTATGGACGTTGGCAATTACCCGGTAATAATTAAATAAACGAAAAGGATCCCGGACACCCATGATATAAAATAAGGGGTATTTTCATAAGATATAATGGGTTTTGGAACTCCAAAACCATAAGTGAAAACGTCTTGTACAAATCTCCCGGTAACAAATAAAATGCGCGTACCGCACCCGATACGCATATAACTCATAATTTCACCCGGCAAAGGCCTAAATAACCAATCAACGCTTAAATTAGACTATATTTAAGGGTTATTAAAGGTATTTTTAATGTCCGGATGACGCGTGATTAAAACCCGAAAAATACCCGAACGACACCCGAACGACGGGGGATTAAACATAACAAACAATGGGTAAATATTTGAAGTTGTGGACCCCACTTAAACCCACATGGGGGCCGGCCTTATGGCCACAAAACACCTATGCATTGTATTAGTAATAATAATAATCTATACTTAGATAAAGCATGCATATGTAAAGCCAAAAGATGTAAGAAAGACATTAGTACAAAAGCAAACTCTATCTTGTCCCCCCTTTACCAATTTTCGGCCAAGTGCCATATAAATCCAAGACATGATCTAAACCATCATTACACTAGTATGCATGCATGGGTGAAGGGTCTTGTATAAAGATCATGATAGATTACAAAGATTAACCAAGATTTACAAGCAAACTCTCCCTTGTCCCTTCAAAAACCCACGGCCACCACTATTTTCACATCCAACCAAGATTATTTTTGTACTCCATAAATCTCTTGAATCTTTGGTAATAATCACAAAATCCATGGGAGATTACATGTGATAAGGTTATAAATAACATGTGTTAGAGATTGGATATCAAAGCAAAACAACTCCTCTTCTCCTTGTTCTTGTGGCCGTGAGTTTCCCACCATCCCCACACATCATTCTTTCAAGTTTTTACATCTCCAAATCACTTAAAACAATTCATCATCCAAACCCCTATTGTGTGTTTCAAGCTTGGAGCTTAACCATTAAGGAAGAACACACTAAACCCCTCTCAAAATCAAAGGTTTTGTCTTCCCTAGCCTTGTGCTAGTAGTAAGCTTCTTAACCTTGTTTTTGATTATTATTATTCATGTATGTGTTCTTAGGAGCAAGTTGTACATGAAGGGTTTAAAAGGAGGTTTGAACATAATCTTTAATAGGTTTTACATGTGTAAAATGGATGATTAAAGATATGAAAATAAATCATGGATTTGATGATGATAATGTAATAATCTTGAAAATATATAAAGTTTACATTTAAAACTAAGTAGGATGATGTTTTGGTTAAGATTGTGGAATGAACTTGAATATGTTAAAAGTAACTTAAAATCATCTTATTATGATCATCTAAGGCATAATGTATGGTGGAACATATTAGAAGTTCATAAATAAAGAAGATGAAAAATTAAAGTTAGCTTACTTAGAAGAATGATATTTTGTTAAAATGGACAAATACATAAGACACACATACAAGTAGTCTACCATATGGAATATAAGACTAACAAAAGTGTTTTGATACAAAAATAACTTACCAATAAAAAGTTGAATCTTCAAAGTCTACTATTTTGAGTGAAAAATGTTAACTTTGGAAGTTAGAGTAGAAAAATGCAACTTTTGAAAGTTAAGGGACTAATATTGTAACTTTGGAAGTTAGAGGACTAAAATGGATATTTTAGAAACTATTAGTCCAAAAATGCAAGTATGGAAAGTTTGGTGTCAAAAGTGTAAGTAATAAGCTTCTAAGGATGATTTTGGTAAATACTAGTAGATATACTTGGGTGTTTTGTATAAAAGTGTATTTTTGAAAGTTATAAAAATATAGAGGGTCTTAACATAAGGATTTTTATAAAATAGAGATTTTATAAAAATATTAAACAAACTTGAGAAACTTATACAAAAATGAATACTTTTATATAAATGGGAATATAAAAGTGTTGGAAACATTTTTGTAGTTAAGTTAACAAGTTGGGTTAAAAATACATAAGTATTTTAAACCATCCAAGTAACATGTGAAAAGAGGAAGAAATATGGATAATATTTCTATAAAATACATGTTGGGAAAAACTTGGAAAAATTAACTAATCGAGTTAAGATATCGAACTAAGACGCGTTAACGAACCGTACACGGACAAATCATGAGAAAAATGCCATTGCGGCAAGATAAGAAAAATATATATTTTAAGAAGTAAAATATATATACATTATGGGTGAAAACTAATAAACACTTTCCTAAGTGTTGGAGGAATTATTCGTGGGAGAAAACACATGACATAAATAAATAAGACGTTAAACAAACGTATATACTTAACAAGAAAAATTACACAATTATATATATATGTACGCTCGTCTCAGCAAGATTCTAGTATATCTACTTAATGGGAAAGTAGATATGTGGGAAGGAAAGCCGCGACGAGAAGACAAAGATATATATATATGTGTATGCCGTACCAACGAGATCCTAGTATATTTATTTGAATGGGAAAATAAATATACGGTATGGTAAGTTGAACCGGGCGTTAAGAATATACAATCGAACGACAAGATCTTAGCATATTTGTTTAAATGGGAAAACAAATGTGTGGCAAAGTGAGTCGGGTCGAGTGTTGAAATATATATTATATCGAGCGATGCGATCTTAAGTATAATTATTTAAATGGAAAATAATTATATGTTAAGTGACGTCGAGCCGATGATAATAAGATACAAGTTAAGGAAATATTAACAAGAGTAATATATAACTTGTAACACAAAGGGTAATCTAACGCCAACGAAACCTAGGATACGCGCTTAATTAAACGGGATTTGGAATAACTTGTGGTCGGGAGTTGGGTGTACAACTTGCCAAGGCACATGCACTATAGGAATAGTGACTTATACGTCTAGGACGTTTGTAGGTGCGAGACCATCTTTGCTATCCGCCTAGTAAGCCAGACAGAGTTTCAGGTGAGTTTCACGGCCCCATTTTAAACTATTTTTACGTTTTCGGGGGAAAGGTATGTTAGGGAAAATGTTTGACGGATTTATTACTTGAGGTGTGACCGCCAGTCGGGGTTGAGTCCTCGCCTCTATAATCATTTATTCAGGGAAATGAAACCGGAGGAATATTGAATAGTACTATTGGTGCCTGACAAGGCCCACCCCTAATCGATAGCGTCGATTATGCATTAGGTTATGCCTGGGGTGCATATATTCTGAACTTAAGTCGTGGGAAACCGAGTAACGACTTGGAGCGGGGCATATTTACTTATACGTCTTGGTTTGATTATAGTCTCAAGTAGAGTTATAGGAATTTGCAACTCCTATATATTGTCATAACATGGTATTTCCCAAGTATTCAAGTTTTGGAAACTAAAAACCTGTGAACTCACCAATATATTTATATTGACGAAACTTTTAAACATATCTTTCAGGTAACTAGATGAAGGAGAACCGGGCAAGCTGGGTCAAGGAATCCTCCAATGCGGCGTCAAACTTTTGCGGGGTTTCACTTTTATTTCCCAAGGCATTTGGGATATATATGAGAAACCTCTATGATTAACTTAAAAACAATTTACTTTTGTGTAATGTTTGAAACAGATTTGACGTCATAATAAATGACCCATTTTCTTAAATTACTTGTGTTTAGCAATAACCTTGACTTTATGCTTTGAACCGTCGCGCCACGTGTTTCCGCCATTGTCGTGGTGTGACAGAAGGTGGTATCAGAGCCAAGGTTATAGCGAACTAGAGTATTTTCTTTAAAAACTAGACTATAACCGGATTTGGTTCAAAAAGATAAAGTTTTCAAAAGAAAAATATTTATAGTTGCTAAAATGCAATAAAGTAATTTTTTTCAAGAAGCATTGGGCATGAGGAGATTCCGACCAAGCTAGCCAGGGGTATCGTTATGCATTAACGTAGTATTAGAGGTTAGAAAGGATACTGATAATGTACGCCTTAACTATCTAATTTAAAATTAATTCATATATATACATGTACGGTTCTTTTGCCAGGATGTCGGACGCTGGTAGCATAGCGCCCAGTATCGATAGCAGCATTCAGATCATCCCTGCACCATCGCCTGAGCCAGTCGAGCTGGTAGTGCTTGACGCGGAGGACGACGACGTGGAGATGGACGTCGCGGGAGGTTCAGATGACGACTCGGACGAGACAGATCCTAGCGAGGATCCTGACTGGGCACCCGCCGTGGTCGACGCGCCGCTACCCATTGTACCGGCCGCACCGATAGCCCCACGCCCCATCCGAGCTATCAGGGACTTCCCTGAGGGCTGTGCCGGACCGTCCCGGCCGATCCCAGCCCAGTCGGAGACAGTAGAGTCTCCATTCGACCGACAGGCTCACGTTGAGCATGAGCCAGCACCTGTACCCCACATCCACATTCCTCCAGGCATGAGACTCATGCCGATCTCCCGTGGGAGGAACGGGTGGATATCTGATGACTCTAACGACGAGTCCGTAGCGTCGGTAGAGCACATGCTGGTACCCGAGATTCCAGCTGTTCAGGAGGAGCCAGTGGCTCCAATGGTAGAGGACGCACCTGCTGACCCCATAGCCCCACCAGCACCACTTGAGCCCGCACCTCAGGAGGGGCCAGCAGCACATGTACTTGAGGGTAGCCCCGCCGATAGCTCTGAGCTACGCAGGGCAGGCATGGCAGCCTTTGCCACCGCGAGCCCTCCTACCCCCACTGTCGTGGTATCCACTCCAGAGTGGGCCACTGTTTCGGAGCCTCTAGTAGCCCCATTAGCCGAGCCTATGCCACCACCCCCAGTAGCCATGACCTTGCCGATTCCCACCCTTCCCAGCATGACACCTGCACCGTATCCTCTAGGTGCAGGGGACCCTTACATGATGCCACCCCACTTTACCCTCAGACCACCAGGTTTCACCCCGTTACTACCACACATACCGATACCAGCCCCCTTTGGGCCATTCCCATCCACACACCCAGATATACCCGGACCATCCCAGCCACCTAGGATGACACCCTTGTCTGGACCAGCATGGTCCACTGCCATCACCTTAGAGCGGGACTTTCAGACTCTCGCTGACACGGTGCAGCGCACCGTAGCACAGGTAGAGCAGCAGACACGTCTGATGTGGACGAGGATGATAGAC
Source organism: Ambrosia trifida (assembly GCA_028751855.1). Taxonomy (NCBI): domain Eukaryota; kingdom Viridiplantae; phylum Streptophyta; class Magnoliopsida; order Asterales; family Asteraceae; genus Ambrosia; species Ambrosia trifida. Next base: position 68,121,978 of record CM054130.1, read on the forward strand.
ACACGGGATGCTTTGGCGCATTACGCGGAGGAGTTACTGAGCCTGGACGCTCAGTGTGGTATTACAGGGGATGCGCATTTTGCGCATCGACAGTTCTTGTATGAGCGTATCATGACGATCAGCATGACGATCAGTACGCATGCACCGCAGTACCAGTATCCGCCACCACCGCCACAGTGAGGATGTATCAAGGATGCACAGAAGAATCACCAGCTTATGTACATAGTAGCAGCAGTATGGTAGTACAGCACGGGTTATGACACTCGTCTGCATTTTGCCTAGCCGTACGGGTATTACGGCACATGATATGATGCTTTATTTATTTCAAAAACAATGTATTGTATGAGAAATGTATTCTCCATTTTGTTATTATGAACAAGCATTGTACTAGTACGATTGAAATTAATGAAAAATCTTATTATTATGGTGAAATATGTTGTTGTCTATGATTATTATTGCTTACTCCATATGTTGTGGTTTGTGTATTGTGTGGTGATGTTGTGTTGATTACTATTTATTTCTGTATGATGTTGGTGTGTTGTGTGATGACATGGTGTTGATTATTGTGTTCATATTCTGGTTTGTTATTTATGCTTTATATTGTATAAATGTTTGCCAAATTAACCTTTGATAATTATTATTGAAGAGAAATGGCACCGGCCACTAGAAGCAATAGCGGAGCAGACGGACTGCCCGCAACGCCAGCCGAACTTGAAACCATGATTTCTGAACGCATAGCCCGCGCGATCGCGGAGCACGAAGCTGCTCGCTCCGAAAGATCATGTGATTTGACTGGGAGTGACCGACAGGAAACTTCCCCCACTGGTAAGAAGTTGAAAATAATTGATAAAGCGATGGGAGAATATCCTAAAACTCCTATCCCATAATAACATACAGCTTTATTAATGCAGAAACGGCCTCGCGAGAGCGTGGCTGTACCTTCAAAGCCTTCCTCGACTGCAAGCCGCTCAATTTCAACGGCACGGAAGGATCAGTTGGCCTGGTCAAATGGTTCGAAAAGACCGAGGCAGTTATTCGTATCAGTGGGTGTACCCCACGTCAGTCGGTTATGTACTCCACCAATCTGTTCTTGGACCAAGCATTGACATGGTGGAATGGTCAAGTGCAGTCTTTGGGTGATGACACTGCTTACTCCCTGTCGTGGACAGAACTGAAGGAAATTATGATTGCTGAGTACCGCCCGGCGAGCGAGGTACAGAAATTGGAAATTGAGTTCTGGAACCTCACTATGATGGGAGCGGACGTTACTGGTTACACGTCTCGATTCCACGATCTTGCCAGATTAGTGCCGCGATTGGTTACCCCTGAAAATAACAAAATTGAGCGATATTTGTTCGGCCTAGCACCGCAAATACGCAGCATGGTCACTGCTTCTAAACCTACGACCATGCGCGCAGCCATTGATCTTGCGCTCAGTCTCACCGAAGATGCTATACGCATGGGCACACTGATCCGACAAGTTTCGGGATTGAAAATTTCTGAGGCAAGCAGTGTGGAGGCCAAGAATCAGGGATCAAACTCAGCTGTTGTGTCAAACGACCAGGGTAACAAGCCGAGGTTTGGGAAAAGGAAGCGGGATGAAGGAAAAAGGGACTGAGCGTCGGGTAGCTCGAACAAGAAGGGAAAGGGATATGTCGCCACGGGACGTGGTAATGGTAACAAACAGGGGAATCAGGGAAGAAACAATGGGTTGACTTGTGGAAAGTGCCACCGCATGTAACATTCCGCATTTAACTATTTATACGTTACGGATTAAAACGACAAGCCCTATTATTTTTGGTGATATTTTGAACCCCTATACAATGATAATTATGTATCTATATGTGTATATATAATAATAATAATAATAATAATAATAATAATAATAATAATAATAATAATATGTCAAAAAAAAAAGAAAAATCTTCAATTTTCATTTGCCATATAGGCCCATTGATCAAACCAAACAAATGGCCCAAGTCTGAGCCCAAAGAACCCATCGGCCCACCAGATCCACTCCCCTTTCTGATTTAATTCAAAAAAATAAAACATGGGATCTGCCGGGTTCGAACCCGAGTTAATCAGGACACACTCACACACCACACCAGTTGAGCCACATGAACCTATTGTTCCTATATCAACTTATTATATATATATAATGACTTGATTTCATGTCTGTTGTATCGCTGTACATACAGACGCACGTAAGCATGATTAAATGCACAAATTTATCAATCAATTACGCGATTATGGTAAGAATTTGTGATTTCCGGCCTGGTATGACTTGGCACATTGATTATCAACAGTTAATAGTTGCCAATTTGATAAAAATCACGCGTAAACATTCAATAGTGAGTCAAAGTTACCAATTCAATGATTCAGACGAGACCACTATAAATTGAACACTCTTGGACCTGCTACACACGCCAATTCATCTCTCTCAATCCCCAATTCTTCACCTAACACTCTGTTATTGTTATACGATCGTGTATTTTGACTTTCAGTTTGACCGTGCATTCGTGACGATTAAGCTTTGTAAGTGACAATGTTTTTGTTGGGTTTTGACCTTCGGGATACACACAATGATAACCCTAAGGTTAATTGGGTTATCATTGTGTAATCTGTCCGATTGAAAAAGTTAGGGTTCGTGGGTAATAGATTTGGGGAAGAAACCGTTTGCTTATTGTATTTATTTTCAATAAACTGAGATCAATCACAACCACAGGCCTAGGCCAAGTGGTTGTGACTGATGCCTATAACTAAGACAACCCGGGTTCGAGTCCCGGCTTGCACACACCTTTTTCACCTAATTTCATTTTTTTTAAAAAAACAAACCAATTGTATATATATTATACATTTAAATCTTATAAATTCATTTTAATTATTAAAACCTTGTTATAAATTCTAAAAAAATTATTTTTAAACAAATCTGATGTCAAAGTTTCATCTACAATTTTTATTTTTCTAAAATTCATTTATTTAATATTTATAATAATTAAATCAATTTTATACTATTATATTTATAAAAATCCATTAAAATATCAAAACAATTTTATTAATTTCTACAAAAATTATCCTATGTTTGTACAAAGTTGAACTTCACTGAAATGATTTTTAAATCAGAAAAATCATTTATTTTATATTTTTAATCAATTTTTGTTAGATTTAATCATAATTAAATCATAATAAATCCAATTTTTATTATTTTTGCACCAAAATTTTATACAATTTATTTTTAAATATTTAGAACAGAAATATGATTTTTAATATAATAATTCTTTAATTTTTGTATTTTTTAAAATTAAAGTTAAATTTTGGCAATTTGTAATAAATAAATTTAAAAATCTATTTTAAAAGGAATAATTTTATAAAAATTATTTTTATACTTCAAACACATTATTGTGAACATTCTAAATTCAAATTTTATAAAAAGACTTTCTTTTATTTAAATATCAAATTTTCCTTTATTAAATTAACATTTTATTTTAAATTCAACAATTGGATATCCCCAAATCGAAACCCTAGAATATACTTGTAGACTAGATAGACTTAGACTTATTTTGTTGCCTTATACATAGGGTAATACTTGGCAAGCTATTAGGCTACACTCATACAAATTCTCAATACCTAATACTATACCAAGGTGAGTTTACATAGCCCCTTTTACTCTATTTTTACTATTTTTGGGGTGAAACATGTTCAACTATTTTATACTATCATTTACTCATATTTACTTGTGATTCAATTACATCATCATTCTATCATTTGACTGTAACAAAAAGACACAGTACAATCATTAACAATGATCAAGCCGCCTGTTTAGATTATAGCGCTATAGGTCTGACAAACCCATCCCCCGCATAGACTCAGGGATGATCGATAACAGTAATAACATTTAACTAACTTGCGAGTTAGTCATCAGTCGACACAAGGTTTGGTTGTACAAAGACGCATTGTTGCATGTCGGTATCATACTCTATCATCATACGACTTTGAATGTTGTACAAACTATTGTTATCAATTATTTTCAAAAACCTATGTATTCTCACCAACTTTTGTTGACCCAAAATATTTTCAACTTAACATGTTTCAGGTTCTACTTGCTTGAAGAATTGCTTGAAGATATGTGCATAGTTATATTCAATTTGATGTACGAGTTCTTGTAGAACGATTGTATGTAATTTATTTAAATCAATTAATGGAATTTATTATTCACCATGAGCTACTGAACAATCATCAATACGTGACATCCCGATGTTTCCGCCATCGGTTGGGGTGTCACAGATTGGTATCAGAGCCATGGTTATAGAGAATTAGGTTATTAGAAAAATAATCTAGTCTATAACCATAGGATTTAACCAGTACTTGCTTCTTTTACTTGCTATTCTCTATCTCCCTCCTACTTCTTATCCCTACATTAATCCCTACGAGAAGGTTGCTCTCCATCACTGGACCTACTCTTAGACTAATAGGACAAAATCCTCAGGTTTAACCTGAACCACCTTGAGATCTCGTCGAAGTTCTAGATTTTAATAACGAACACGTGCAATCTGGAAGGGTGAACGCCTGTATTCTGAGTCTTCTGTCTAGGCTGGCATTGCGCATATATCCCAGTCAGACGAGGGACCCGGATGCCTACCTGGGAATTCTCGGGATGAGTGTTCACTTATAGGCTAAAGCATGTCTTCATATGTTATAAAAATTTAGAATCTTTGATAAGTCAACGTCTTCGCTTATTCGTTTTAAATAACGAATAAATGATTACATTCCTTATATAACCTCATTCATTTCACTGTGTCTCTTACAGATCATGCCTCCACGTCGCAGTGCTCGTCTTAACAGTGGTGAAAATCATGATGAAGGAAGTAGCAATCACAACCACAACCATAACACTAACCACAACAACAACAACAACAACAATGGTGTTGATGCCCAACTAGCTGCAATCATTTCTCAACAAATGGCGCAGCAAATCGCAACTCTAGTTCCCAACTTACTAGCTCAAGTCATCCAGTTGAACGGCAACGGGAACGGCAACGGGAATGGAAATGGAAATGGACACCACAACGGGAATGGACTTCCAGCCTGTACCCTTAAGCACTTTAATTCTTGCAATCCCCCAAAGTTTAGTGGTGAAGAAGGAGCTACAGGACTCCTACAATGGTTTGAGGGTATTGAAAATACCTTCATCAACAGTGAGTGCCCCGACAACTTTAAGGTCCGTTATGCCATGAGTGTTCTTCACAAACGAGCACTCACTTGGTGGAATGAAGAAAAGCGTACCCGAGGAGCTGAAGTTGCACTTACTATGACGTGGGATCAAGTCAAGGAGATAATGAAAGATGAATTTTGCCCTCGAAACGAGGTCAAGAAATTAGAAGACGAGTTCCACACCCTTGCTCAGGATAGTGGGGAAAACCTTGCCTATAATACCCGCTTTCACGAGCTTAGCTTATTGTTACCCCACAAAGTCACTCCCCTGCCGGTAGCCATCGAGAAGTACATCGGTGGTCTACCCATGCAAATCCAGGATACGGTGTGGGGAAGGAATCCTGCTACCTTGGAGGAAGCCAAACGTTTAGCAGCTACCTTAACTGATAATCACGTAAAGAACGGGACCTTAGTTCGGAAAGGCAATAAAACAAGTATTGTAGCCGCGGTAACCACTGAGAACCAGAAGCGTAAGACCAGGGATCCTGATGCAAACCTCACCCCACAAGCTTCCAACAAGAAACCTTATACAGGAAACCATCCCTTATGTAATACATGCAACCGACATCATCCCACTACTTCAGCATGTCGCTTGTGCACCAATTGTGGAAGGTATGGCCATCTGGTCAACACTTGTCGTGAGACCCCAAATCCAAATGCCAACCAACCCACCAACCCTGCTCAAGCTGCTAACCTTAATCAATACAACTATGGACAATGCTATGAATGTGGAGACCCAAATCACTTCCGTAACCGATGCCCTAAACTGAACAGAGATCAAGACCCTCCAGCTACTTAAAGCCCTACCATTTGAATAATGTCTACTTTCTCTTTAATTCCATGTATTGCACTTTTGATTCAAATAATAAATCCAAGTATTATCATAACATTTGTGTGCATGCTTGTTTGTGAACTAATTGCTATAATCATACTTGCTTGTACAACAGTTAGTTAACTACCAAACAACCAGCTTAACGATTGGTAGAGGTCATCATGTCTTTCCAACAGTCGGGAGAGGCCCTACCACCTGCTCAACGACTGGCGGAGACTATCAGACCTGCTTAACAATCGGTAAAGTCATAAAAGGGCACAAAACCCTAATGTAAGGTAAATTGGTAATTACGGTCCGGAACGTAATCATGAATTTACAGGTACGTTAAGGTAGTGTGAAATTTTATTAAGATTTTCGGTAGTTGGCCAATTGTAACCTTGGTTTTCCCTTAACTTCGGGACGAAGTTCCTAAAAGTAGGGGAGACTGTAACATTCCGCATTTAACTATTTATACGTTACGGATTAAAACGACAAGCCCTATTATTTTTGGTGATATTTTGAACCCCTATACAATGATAATTATGTATCTATATGTGTATATATATATAATAATAATAATAATAATATGTCAAAAAAAAAAAATCTTCAATTTTCATTTGCCATATAGGCCCATTGATCAAACCAAACAAATGGCCCAAGTCTGAGCCCAAAGAACCCATCGGCCCACCAGATCCACTCCCCTTTCTGATTTAATTCAAAAAAATAAAACATGGGATCTGCCGGGTTCGAACCCGAGTTAATCAGGACACACTCACACACCACACCAGTTGAGCCACATGAACCTATTGTTCCTATATCAACCTATTATATATATATAATGACTTGATTTCATGTCTGTTGTATCGCTGTACATACAGACGCACGTAACCATGATTAAATGCACAAATTTATCAATCAATTACGCGATTATGGTAAGAATTTGTGATTTCCGGCCTGGTATGACTTGGCACATTGATTATCAACAGTTAATAGTTGCCAATTTGATAAAAATCACGCGTAAACATTCAATAGTGAGTCAAAGTTACCAATTCAATGATTCAGACGAGACCACTATAAATTGAACACTCTTGGACCTGCTACACACGCCAATTCATCTCTCTCAATCCCCAATTCTTCACCTAACACTCTGTTATTGTTATACGATCGTGTATTTTGACTTTCAGTTTGACCGTGCATTCGTGACGATTAAGCTTTGTAAGTGACAATGTTTTTGTTGGGTTTTGACCTTCGGGATACACACAATGATAACCCTAAGGTTAATTGGGTTATCATTGTGTAATCTGTCCGATTGAAAAAGTTAGGGTTCGTGGGTAATAGATTTGGGGAAGAAACCGTTTACTTATTGTATTTATTTTCAATAAACTGAGATCAATCACAACCACAGGCCTAGGCCAAGTGGTTGTGACTGATGCCTATAACTAAGACAACCCGGGTTCGAGTCCCGGCTTGCACACACCTTTTTCACCTAATTTCATTTTTTTTAAAAAACAAACCAATTGTATATATATTATACATTTAAATCTTATAAATTCATTTTAAATATTAAAACCTTGTTATAAATTCTAAAAAAATTATTTTTAAACAAATCTGATGTCAAAGTTTCATCTACAATTTTTATTTTTCTAAAATTCATTTATTTAATATTTATAATAATTAAATCAATTTTATACTATTATATTTATAAAAATCCATTAAAATATCAAAACAATTTTATTAATTTCTACAAAAATTATCCTATGTTTGTACAAAGTTGAACTTCACTGAAATGATTTTTAAATCAGAAAAATCATTTATTTTATATTTTTAATCAATTTTTGTTAGATTTAATCATAATTAAATCATAATAAATCCAATTTTTATTATTTTTGCACCAAAATATTATACAATTTATTTTTAAATATTTAGAACAGAAATATGATTTTTAATATAATAATTCTTTAATTTTTGTATTTTTTAAAATTAAAGTTAAATTTTGGCAATTTGTAATAAATAAATTTAAAAATCTATTTTAAAAGAAATAATTTTATAAAAATTATTTTTATACTTCAAACACATTATTGTGAACATTCTAAATTCAAATTTTATAAAAAGACTTTCTTTTATTTAAATATCAAATTTTCCTTTATTAAATTAGCATTTTATTTTAAATTCAACAATTGGATATCCCCAAATCGAAACCCTAGAATATACTTGTAGACTAGATAGACTTAGACTTATTTTGTTGCCTTATACATAGGGTAATACTTGGCAAGCTATTAGGCTACACTCATACAAATTCTCAATACCTAATACTATACCAAGGTGAGTTTACATAGCCCCTTTTACTCTATTTTTACTATTTTTGGGGTGAAACATGTTCAACTATTTTATACTATCATTTACTCATATTTACTTGTGATTCAATTACATCATCATTCTATCATTTGACTGTAACAAAAAGACACAGTACAATCATTAACAATGATCAAGCCGCCTGTTTAGATTATAGCGCTATAGGTCTGACAAACCCATCCCCCGCATAGACTCAGGGATGATCGATAACAGTAATAACATTTAACTAACTTGCGAGTTAGTCATCAGTCGACACAAGGTTTGGTTGTACAAAGACGCATTGTTGCATGTCGGTATCATACTCTATCATCATACGACTTTGAATGTTGTACAAACTATTGTTATCAATTATTTTCAAAAACCTATGTATTCTCACCAACTTTTGTTGACCCAAAATATTTTCAACTTAATATGTTTCAGGTTCTACTTGCTTGAAGAATTGCTTGAAGATATGTGCATAGTTATATTCAATTTGATGTACGAGTTCTTGTAGAACGATTGTATGTAATTTATTTAAATCAATTAATGGAATTTATTATTCACCATGAGCTACTGAACAATCATCAATACGTGACATCCCGATGTTTCCGCCATCGGTTGGGGTGTTACACCGCACAGGGCACAAGACTGAAGAATGCCGTTCTGGAGCACCGAAAAATGGAGGGGCTAGACCATGCTTTGCATGCGGGTCGTTAGATCATTGGAAGAAGGATTGCCCCAAGATCAACAATCAGGCCCGCGGCCGGGCATTTGTGATTGGAGCCGGTGATGCACGGCAAGACCCCAACGTGGTCACTGGTACGTTTCCTCTTAATGGTCATTATGCCTCTGTATTATTTGATACCGGTGCTGACTTTAGCTTCGTATCCATTGAGTTTAAAAGGCTACTTGGATTAAAAACTAGCAAACTAGATACACCCTACTCTATAGAACTGGCTAATGGTAAAACTATTGAAACGAGAAAGGTGGCAAAAGACTGTAGATTAGAACTCTGTGGGCACGAGTTTGGGATTGATCTATTGTCGGTCGTATTGGGAAGTTTTGACATCGTTGTCGGCATGGACTGGTTGTCCGCGCACCGTGCCATTGTGGTTTGCAACCATAAAGTTATTCAAGTTCCCCTCGCAAACGGTGAAACTCTCTCAATTCAAGGGGAAAGACACGGGACGCCACTAAGGATTATTTCAAGCATGAAGGATCGTAAGTGTCTAAGAAAAGGGCTTGTCGCATTCTTGGCACACGTAGTGGACAAGAAGGCCGACGAGCGAAAGTTGGAGGACATTCCAGTAGCTAGAGATTTTCCGGACGTATTCCCAGAAGATTTGCCGGGGTTGCCGCCACCTCGACAAGTCGAGTTCCGCATCGACCTCGTTCCCGAAGCAGCTCCTGTGGCACGATCGCCATACCGCCTAGCTCCATCAGAGATGCAGGAACTGTCCAGCCAGCTACAAGAATTATTGGACAAAGGTTTTATAAGACCGAGTTTCTCACCTTGGGGAGCTCCCGTCTTATTTGTGAAGAAGAAGGATGGCACATTTCGCATGTGCATCGACTATCGAGAGCTGAACAAGCTAACCATCAAGAATCGCTATCCTCTCCCCAGGATCGACGATCTATTTGATCAGCTCCAAGGTTCCAGCTATTACTCCAAGATCGATTTGAGGTCTGGCTATCACCAGTTGCGCATACAAGAAGAAGATATACCAAAAACGGCCTTCAGAACCCGGTATGGACACTATGAATTTTTGGTAATGCCGTTCGGCTTAACCAACGCACCAGCGGTTTTCATGGACCTAATGAACCGCGTTTGTAAGCCATACCTGGATAAATTCGTCATTGTCTTCATTGACGATATTTTGATCTATTCACGCACGAAAGAAGACCACGAGGATCACCTTCGGTTAATTCTTGAAGTACTACGTAAAGAGAAGCTCTATGCTAAATTCTCGAAATGTGACTTTTGGATTCGGGAAGTTCACTTTTTAGGCCACGTGGTAAACGAGAAGGGCATACACGTCGATCCCGCCAAGATCGAGGCAATTAAAAATTGGGAAGCCCCTCGAACTCCTACCGAAGTACGACAATTTCTTGGCCTTGCGGGTTATTACAGAAGGTTCATCGAGAACTTTTCAAAGATAGCACAAGCCCTAACCATGCTAACCCAAAAGGATAAGAAATTTGAGTGGACGGAAAGGCAGGAGGCAGCATTCCAATTGTTAAAAGACAAGTTATGTGGCGCTCCGATACTGTCACTTCCAGACGGTACGGAAGACTTTGTGGTTTACTGTGATGCCTCGCATCAGGGTTTGGGTTGTGTGTTGATGCAGCGAGAAAAAGTAATAGCATACGCTTCCAGGCAACTGAAAATCCATGAGAATAACTACACTACACACGATTTGGAATTAGGTGCAGTGGTGTTCGCTCTCAAGATATGGAGGCACTATTTGTACGGAACCAAATGCACGATTTTCACTGATCATAAGAGTTTGCAACACATCTTTGATCAGAAGGATTTAAACATGCGACAACGGCGATGGGTCGAATTATTAAACGATTACGATTGTGAGATAAAGTACCATCCCGGTAAGGCGAACGTCGTAGCCGACGCCTTGAGCCGCAAGGAACGGGTTAAACCATTGCGTGTTCGAGCTTTGGGCCTGACTATCCACACGAATCTGACTGAACGAATTCGTGAAGCTCAAGTTAACGCCCTTAAACCCGAGAATGTCAAAGGTGAAAGGTTACGAAAGATGGTTGATTCACTGGAACCAAAAGCGGACCAGACACTGTATTTCATGAATAGAATTTGGGTCCCAGTGTATGGTGGATTGCGTGAGCTAGTATTGGCCGAAGCTCACAGTTCTAGATATTCAGTTCACCCGGGTGCAGACAAGATGTTCCACGATTTGAAGGAACTTTATTGGTGGCCGAATTTCAAAAGGGATATAGCAGCCTATGTTGCGCGATGTTTGACTTGCGCAAAGGTCAAGGCTGAGCACCAGAAACCTTCCGGTTTGCTCCAGCAACCGGAAATACCGGAATGGAAATGGGAACGAATTACCATGGATTTCATTACCAAGTTACCTAAGACAACAAGCGGCCATGACATGATCTGGGTAATCGTGGATCGATTGACGAAATCTGCACACTTCCTCCCGATTCGCGAAACGGACAGGTTGGAGAAACTAACCCGTTTATACATAAAGGAAGTGGTATCTAAACACGGCGTACCTGTTTCTATCATCTCCGATCGGGATAGTCGCTTCACTTCCAGATTTTGGGAAAGTTTAAATGAAGCCCTCGGTACTCGCCTCGACATGAGCACCGCCTATCACCCCCAAACGGATGATCAAAGTGAACGAACCATCCAGACCTTGGAAGATATGTTACGGGCATGCGCGATTGATTTCGGAGGTAATTGGGATACGCACTTGCCATTGGTAGAATTTTCGTATAACAACAGTTATCATACGAGCATTCAAGCCGCACCGTTTGAAGCTCTATATGGACGCAAGTGCCGATCGCCATTATGTTGGGCGGAAGTTGGAGAAAAACAACTCACCGGGCCCGAAATTGTTCAAGAGACCACGGATAAGGTCTTTTTGATAAAGGAACGCCTCAAAGCGGCCCGGGACCGTCAGAAAAGCTATGCTGATATGAGGCGAAAGCCTTTAGAGTTTCAAGTCGGAGACAGGGTCCTACTGAAAGTGTCACCTTGGAAAGGTGTCGCGCGCTTTGGGAAGCGCGGAAAGCTGAACCCACGATACATCGGACCGTTCGAAGTCTTGTCCAGGGTAGGCACAGTGGCATACAAGCTCAAGTTGCCTCAAGAGCTTAGTGGAATACACGACACGTTTCATGTTTGGACAAATTGGACAGGAACAGTGTTTGAGGACTGTGCAAAATGATAATCATTGATTGTCCAAACCACTGTTCATCGGATACGATGCATTAGATGCGGTGAGATACATCAGAGATCCGACGATTGCTCTATATGTAAAAGGATCAGTCAGCTCCCCCTAAGCGTCAACTCCAATCCCATGATTAGGTTGTATTGGGGTATCCATCGGCTTCGAATCTTCCATCTGGAACCGGCTCAAGACTTCAGATACGTATTGAGTATGGTGAATAAAGATCCCCGTTGGTTTTTGTTCGACCTGCAAGCCGAGAAAAAACTGCATTTCTCCCATCGCACTCACCTCGAACTTTTCCTGCATCACTTTTTCAAATTCTCTGCACAAAAGTTCATTAGTAGATCCAAAGATGATATCGTCAACATAAATCTGGACGAGAAGCAAGTCATCTCGTGTTCTTTTGGTGAACAGAGTGCAGTCTACCAAACCGCGCTTGAATCCTTTGGACAGTACGTACGTGCTCAGTTCCTCATACCATTGGCGTGGAGCTTGGTGCAATCCATATAGTGCTTTGTTGAGAACATAGACCATATCCCGGTGGATAGTATCTTCAAAGCCTGGAGGTTGACCGACGTATACCTCTTCCTTGACCACACCGTAAAGAAACGCACTCTTGACATCCATTTGGTACACCTTGAATTTCTTATATGAGGAAAATGCTAGAAACATACGAATAGCTTCTAAACGTGCCACAGGTGCATAAATCTCATTGTAGTCAATTCCTTCCACTTGATGAAAACCTTGAACTACCAGTCGAGCTTTGTTTCTCACGATTACGCTTCTGTCATCCTTTTTACAATTAAAAACCCATTTAGTTCCAATTTTCTTTCTGCCTGGAGGTAAATTTGTTAGTGTCCACACACCCAGTTTCTGAAACTGCAATAACTCTTTTTGCATCGCCTCAACCGAAACATCATCCAATAGAGCATCTTTGTATGTTCGCGGCTCCACCCGCGAAACATAACAAGCAAAGGACCAGTCATTTTGACAGCCAGATTTTTGCATATAAAGCTAGAGCGCCAAGATTTTCAGGTGAGTTTGCACTCTGAAGTTGTCCTCTAGTCATAACAGTGCTTCCGGGATCACCAATAATTTGCTCGAGCGGGTGAATACGATGAATCTGAGATTCCGGATGATCAGGTACTTGAACTCCCATTCGAGTAGTCAAATTCTCTGTTGAATCCAGATCATTACCCATATTTGAAGATGAAGCAATATCTGGATTTGGGTTCACTGGTGGTGTCTCTGTTGCCTGTTCTAGAATAGCATCACTTGTGACATTATCATCATCTTTTGATTCTGAGGAATTAAGAGTAGTGGAAGCTTCCTGGAAAACTTCTTCTTCAGCTGCAGGAACATTGGTATCATTAGTAGCTGCTGGAGGAGTTGCGGTGATCGGATGCACCAACGGTGAAGTCACTACATTTTCACACTCGTAATATAGTCTTAAAACAGCCTCTTCAACCAAGTTATCTAGATTGAATGATTCAAAGAAGTCTTTGTAATCAAACATCCAATCAGGACCGCTACCCTGTATGTTCTGAGTATATCGTTAAACTTCAACGTTAGCCCACTCCTCTACCTGATGAGTTCGTTTGTTGAATACCCGTTTGAGCGGGGTTGCATATCCAACAAGGAATCCCTCTTCAGCTTTTGGAGCAAACTTCTCAGATGGATTGAGCATAGAACATGGTGCTCCAAATAGTTCTAGATACTCCAAATTCGGCTTTCGTCTGTTCAACAGTTCATAAGAAGTTTTGCCAAACTTCTTCACTGTTAACACACGATTCAATGTGTAACATTGATGTGTTGCAAAACACATCTCTTTTCCTATGTATTTTTTATATTATTTGGTCATGTTTTTATTCGTTTCGTGTTGTTTTAATTATGTATTTATTTGTTTTATTATTTTATAGGTGTTCGTGAGAAAGGAGCTTAAAACAGTGAAAAATAATCAAGACGCGAGCGCTTGGTGTTCATGGACGTTGGAGCGTAAACGAGCAACTTTGGTTAAGCCAAGAACACCCGAGTCTAGAGCTTGGAGTATATTACTACTACTACTACTACTACTACTAATAATAATAATAATAATAATAATAATAATAATAATAATAATAAGATAAAAAAAGAAAAAAACACATAAGTTGATATGGGCCCAAAAGTCAACATAAGAAAAATAAAATAAAAAACCTACGGTAATATTATTAGGTGACACAATATAAAGGCACAAGATATTATCTATCAAAACAGAAGGGGGAGCCGCAGAAAGGAATTGGAAGCAGCATATTATCATCTAATCGAAACACATATTATATTCCTGGAACGGCGTTTATTTTATTTTTTTTTGAAGAAGAACAACATCTCGCCGCAGCGGCAAAAACAAGAATCGATCGACATCAAGCTTATTTGAAGGTTAGAGCTTAATTGAAGGCCAGGAAGGCACGGGTCAAGATTGAAGGCACGGGTTCGACTATAATAATTTTTGGCTTTATATTTATTTATTTCGTGTTTATAAATATTAAGACCATGACTATATATTTTTGTGAACCTATGTTTTTATCTTTTTCCGTTGTTATGAATAGCTAAACACTTAGGCTACCTAGGTCGGTATGATGAACACTTAGCGTTTTTATGACTTTCGGATTCGTTTAATTATATAATTGGCTTATGTTTTGGTAAAGATTTAATTGTGTTTGGTTATAATGCTTTTGCGTATTTAAGTCTAATTTATTATCTTTGATAGTTCCACATGTGTCTTGTTGAATGTCTTTCAGTTATAGATGCATGTTAGGTTACCTGCTTTGTGCTTGTAACTAGTTTATGGTTTTTGACGTCTAATTCCATAGGAACTTGATTTGAGAGTTTAGAGGGCTTAGGTATTCTGCCATTCCTTGAGACCGGGAGGTGATAGGGTGTCGGGTTGTCTAGATCTTTAGGTATCGGGTAGAGGTGAGACCGGGAGGTGATCCTTGCCTAGTGTGTCTTTAGATTCTTGTAATTCCGAATTATTTCCAAGCCAATTAGATTACTCCTTCACATTTTTGGATGTGTTGTGACTAGCGAGACCGGGAGGTGAGCGAGTCTTTCGAGTACCTTAGCATTCTCTAGTGAGGTGAGACCGGGAGGTGATTCGAACTAGTAACCAGTGATTTACACGTCCCTTAGGATTTTCTGAGAGGTGTTAGTGAGACCGGGAGGTGATCTAGCATGCTTTAGGGGTTTCCTGGGTCGGGCGTATCTTTAGAAAACCTGGTAGCCAATCCATTATTCGATTCCGAGAGTTGTGAGTTTGCGGGTAGGATTCTAGACCTAGGTAGTTGCCTTCCACATTATCTGAGTTCGATCCAGTGTTCTTAGCTCCCTGTTTTCGTCTGTGTTATTTACTTTAATTGTTTTTATTTTATTTGCATTTAGTTTAAAATTAATTCTCAAAAATCCAAATTATTAGGCTAGGAGTCGACGAAGGTTTAGTACCGAGAGTCGCCATATTGTGTCCACGGTTCGATATTCCGGACTTACTTGCTCTGCTACACTACGACCGGTACACTTGCCGTTAGTGTGTGGTTTTGTAGGTTTTTCCATTTTTAAAACTTGACCGATTTATTTACTACACATTTCACACATCAAACATGCTGCGTAAATGGCTTCATTCCAGAACATACTAGAAGGTTAGAATCTGCAAGCTTGTTCTCGCCGCCTCTATTAAAGTCTTGTTTTTCCTTTCTGCAACACTGTTCTGTTGAGGGGTATACGGAGCACTGTATTCATGATGTATTCCTTTATCTTCACAAAGAGCATCCATATGTGCATTTTTTAACTCCGTCCCATTGTCACTCCGAATTCTTTTGATTTTCAAACCATAGACATTCTCTAAACGAGTGAACAGAACTTTCAAGTTGTTAAACGTGTCGCTTTTATATTGCAAGACAGTAAAGCTCTCCGCAATGACTCTTACAACTGATGATTTAACAGCAGGTTTTGGTGGTACCTTCTGTTTATCAACAGTTGAGTTCACCACTGGTTTCTTCAATGGTTTTTCCATAGCAATCCGGTTACGACGATCATAAGCAAATTAACGATTATCCCTCCTTTGAAAATAACGACTTTGATTGTAAAACGGTGCTGGTTGAGGGAATATAAAAGTGTTGGAACATTTTTATGTTGCAAGTAATCAAGTCTTGGATATAACATACAAGTATTTACCCTTACAAAATTATATATACAACTTGTACCATTCGGGACACTAAAATATATAAGTTTAAATGATCGGATATGGACGTGTTCATGTTACGACGTGTTAACGGACTAAAATGTAAAAATGAACGTATAAGTATTTGTGTTATTGTGTCTGAGAATCCGGTTAAAAACCGAACTCATGGATCGATTACACGAAAACAACTCGGTTTCAGACGGGAGATTCGAGACGAGACAGAAACATACGATAACAAAGTCATCACAGAATCGTATTAATTCAGAAACGGTTACAGACACTGTCATCAGTAGGATAAACATCTATCTCGGAGCCGGGGGAGGTCGGGCATGACCTCCCCCTTGAGAGCATTCAAAGCATAAACTCAAATCTACAAAAATAAACCAACACATGAGATTGCTATTTATAGTCCAACACACAAGTTCCACCTTCGCCCCTATGAGGAGGTCGAATGTGGAGATTTTCCACATTCGCCCCTTCTTATAAGGTCGAATCTAGACCAAAGTCCACCTTCGCCCCATTGTATAGGTCGAATGTGGAATGTTTCCACATTCGCCCTTTACATCAGGTCGAACCTGAACTTTGTGTATTGTCCTATATCTTTACAAATGCATCAGATCCATATAATGCCCTTATGGATCACCACAATCTCATGTAATACAATACACGACTCAACCCTAGTCTATTCGACAGTGACGTCCACAGAAAGTGCATCAACAGTGTCTAATGTGGAAATGAAAACATATATTTTAAGGATTTAAAAGTATATAATTTGGGTGAAAATACATAACACTTTCCTAAGTGTTGGAAACTTATTCGTGGGAGAATATAATGTAAATAATCTAACGATTAAGCGTCTAAAACAAGCATATGGACTTGACAATGAAAATATGTTATCAAATCGACAAGATCCTAGTATATTTATTTAATGGGAAAGTAAATATACGGTAAAGTGAGTCGAATTAAGTATTGAAAATGTTATATCGAATTGACAAGATCCTAGTATATTTAATTAATGGGAAAGTGAATATACGGTAAAGTGAGTCGAGTCGAGTGTTGAAAATATTATATCAATCGACAAGATCCTAGTATAATTATTTAATGGGAAATAATTATATGCCAAGTGAGTCGAATCGAGAACGATATTATACAAGTTAAGTAATATTCATGGAAATATAAGTGTAACTTGTAACGAGGGTAAATCCATCACCAACGGACCCAGGGTACACGTTTAACTAAACGGGGAATTGAACTAAAATGGTGGTTTGGGAGATGGACGTACAACTTGCCAAAACCCACGCACTATAGACTTAGTGATTTGTACGTCTAGGACATTAGTAGGTGTTTGACCTTGGAAGAGCTATTCTTTGAGTTTGGATTTGCGTACTTTTCCTGAGGTGAGTTTCATGGCCCCATTTTACTGGTTTTACTTTCGGGGGAAAGATATGTTATGTTAGGGAAATATGTGCTGTGTTGGATACTTGAGTTTGTTGTTCGTCACTCGGGGTTGAGTCCTCGCTACTGTAACAATTTATTCGTGTGTATGTGTGAAATCGAAAACCGAAGGAATATTTGGATAGTACTATTGGTGCCTGACAAGGCCCGCCCCTAATCGATAGCGTCGATTATGCAATTGTGTATGCCAGGGGTGCACGTATTCTGAATTAAGTTGTTATTTTCTGAGAAACAACTATGAACGGGGCATTGTTAGTCTTGGTTTGGTTATGGGCTCAAGTAGATTGTAGGAACTTGCAACTCTTACAATAATCACTACTCGTGTTTATTTCCCAAAAATGTTATTGTTGAAATGTTTCTAAACAAAAACCTGTGAACTCACCAATATTTATATATTGACGATTTTTGACATATCTTTCAGGTAATTAATCGCTGGAAGGTCACATGGATAGTACGGTCGGGGATCTTACTTAACGTCGGATATTTTGACGGGGTTTCACTTTTATTTTCCATGGGGTTGGAACATAATTGAGAAACCTCTACTTTGATTTGAACTGTGTTTGGTTAAGAATGTATGAACTTGAAAACTCATTTCGACGTGTTAAATAAATGATCCCTTTATTTTAATTACTTATAGTTTTTGTTAATCTTGACTTTATGCCTTTCGAACGTCATGCCACGCGTTTCCGCCATTGGCGTGGTGTGACACTTTTCCAGTGACATCATCCTCAAAACCCATGATGAAGAAAGAAAGAAATGGAGAGAGGCGGGAGAAAGAATGAGAAGTGACAAAGGATAAAGGTTAGTGCAACAAATAAACACAAATAAGGTCTCAAGTATAGGTTCTTAGTTATAGTCTAGGTCATTTACTAATAACCTAATTCCCTATAACCATGGCTCTGATACCAATCTGTTACACCCCAACCGATGGCGGAAACATCGAGATGTCACGTAGTGACGATTGTTCAAAAGCTCATGGTACTAAAGTGTAAATATTTTATTCAATGCTTCAAGTTACAATTACAGATATCATCAAGTACAAATATTATTCCACACATTGTCTTAATTAAGCCTTTACTAAGTCCACATGTCCTACATGAAATATCTCATCAATTAACCCGAAACTTGTAAGAAAATAATTTTGTCAACATAAATAATGTTGGTAAGCATACTTGGTTTATATACGTATAAAATAAGTTTAAAGAATAAGATCTACAATTCATGGCAAATATGGAAAACACGTAAGTACACAATGCGGGTCAAAATCAAATCTCTTATGTGACAAAGTTTAAAACATTAACAATGACCTAGGACTTCCCACCACCATAGGTATTTTCCACTAGGCGAGTTATCAATCCAAATAGCGCTATCCATTGTTAAAGTCGGCTAGCTAAGTTGATGATTTTGTAATGATTGCAAGTATACTACATTTATGTTTAAGCATAAAGCACAAGAATTCAAGGCATAACACGTATATGAATTGTATGTAAAACGTTTATGACTATGTGTAAGTGTAAGTTTCATATGTGTACATGTTTCACCCCAAAAGTGTAAGAAACTAAAATGGGAATAAGAATACAAATAAAAGTGATGTCTTAAAAGTCTAAGGTATCTAGGGTTTGCTAAGTTGATTTGGGGAATTAGAGTTTTTGCGATAAACTCAATTGGTATTATATTTGTATGTCAATATAATATGATTAAAATCCATGAATATAATATGTAAGTCTAAATATTACCAATTGAATATTAAGATAAAAATATGTTCCGAATAACTAAGGGGCTGTTTGTTTTTTGCTCAAAAGCACTTCTGACATCTTCTGTCTGCGCCGCGCAGACGCGTGCAGACTCTTGGGTTCTGCAGATTGTTTGTTTTTTGGAAGACCTTTCACTCAAAAAGGTCTTCCTGACCTCTTCATGGTGCAGACTTGTTCCAATGTCTTCAAAGGTCTTCAAAGGTCTTTTCCTCTTCACTTCTTCTCACCCACCACCACCCATCACCAACACCACCACCGTCACCGTCCACCATCCACGACGGTCCACCACCACCGACCACCACCACTATGGTCCACCACCACAGTCCACCACCGTTCACCACCACCATCACCGTCCACCACAACCACCACCGTCCACCACCACCACCGTCCACCACCACCACCGCCACAGCCACCATCCACCACCACCACGGTCCACCACCACCATCACCGTCCACCACTACCACCATGGTCCACCACCACCACCACCACCATGGTCCATCACCACCACGGTCCACCACCACCCACCACCGCCCAGCACGGTCCACCACCACCGTCATCCACCACCACCGTCATCCACCACCACCACTGCCACCGTCCACCACCACGGTCCTTCACCACCACCATCCACCACCACCCACCACCACTACCATCCGCCACCACCATCACTTCGGTCTACCACCACCCACCACCACCCACCACCACTACCATGGTCCACCACGACCACCACGGTCCACCACCGTTCGTCACCACCACCATGGTCCACCACCAACACCGTCTACCACCACCCACCACCACCACTAGCGTCCACCACCACCACGGTCCACCACCACTGCCACCGTCCACCACCACCACCCACCACCACCACCACCACCGTCCACCACCACAATGGTCCACCACCATCATGGTCCACCACCAACACCCTCTACCACCACCATCCACCGTCCACCACACCACCACGGTCCACCACCACCCATCATCACCACCATCCACTACCACCGTTTACCACCGCGGTCCACCACTACCATGGTCCACCACCAGACTCCTGTAAAATAAAATCAGTTAATTTAAATTTTAGTTTATTTCAGCAGCTTGCAGACGTTAACAAACAAACAGTCTTCTTCTTGCAGACTGTAGACCTTTAGTCCACCTCTTCTCCTGCAGATGTCTACAGATGTGATCCACAGACTACAGACCTTTTCCTGCAGAAAAAACAAACAGCACCTAAGAAAAAGAATAACTTTAATTATAATTGCATCTAATTATCATAATTAATAATTATGGCACAAATGATTATATGTTTCTCAAATGATTTAACCAAATAATAATTTTGACTTTAAACATGGAAATATTTCTGTTTTATAAGAAAATTTTTTTTTATAAAACAGACTTTGAATATTATAAATAAATAAATGATTTATTGTATTTAAATAAGCATAAATATAAATAACATGCAAGATATGGTTCAAAAATAATATTTTTTTGAAACATAAATACTTTTTTATTTGTATTTAAAACTGATTATTGAGTTTAAAATGTATTTAAATGACTAAAAATAGGAAAATCTATAAAAATATATATATTTATGCTCCAATAAAGTAGGTTTAAGTTCTAGGTGTAAAATAATGATTCCAAAAAAAAAAAAAAAAAAAAATTGGGATTAAAATCATTTACTATGAATTTTTAATCAATTAATTATGATTAAAACAATTTAAATCTTTAAAAATATAAAAATAATTATTTTCCAGATAATAAAATTAAGACAATTTTATTTAAGGTGTCAAGAAACTACACCTAAATTTTCATAATTTTTCGACAAAAAATGAATTTGTTATGAATATTCCAAAGTTTATATGAATTATAAATTATTATTATATATTTAAAAAAAAACTAATACAAATTGAGAAAAAGAAAAAAAAATGCGGTGGTCATGGGCTTCGAACCCATGACCCTTTGTTTAGAATGCAAGTGTCTCAACCACCAAGTCAGGCATTACTTTGTTTAGTAAAATGAAAAGAAAATATTAACATGTATTGAAAATCTCAACTTCTTCCTCCCCAAATCATAGCCATAACCCTAGAATTTACATAACCACAATTCACATAAGATGAGATCCGAATTCATGGGGTTTGTATAGAGTGACGAATAGGAAACAAAATGGTAAAAAAAATATTTAACTTACAATGTTTAAATCGATTGAAATCGATGCTGCAAAAACCGTAATAGGAATAAAAAATGGGCATGAATTCTAGACGATTTGCAAGATTTTTAAAGTGTTCTATGGAGTGTGAATACGTGCAGAAAAAGATTAGCGAGGTTGATTTTATACTTGAACAGTTAAAATGGACGTTTTGGTGGTTACACGTCAAACCCCGACATTAATCACAATTAATCACACGTTATAGCTCGATTTGATAATGGGAATTTACTGCATATGAATGGAAAATGGTTTGGAATAAGAATTGGATGTTAAAACGCCTTCAAATCCATTGTTTTGCTTCGCCGGACAGTTGCCGGATTCCGGCCGAGCAATCGCCGGAAAAACGCTGCTGGAGAGAGGGAAGGAGATTGAAGTTTTGAACTTTTTAACGTTTAGCATAAATGGTCCCACAAGTTAGATAGGTTAAGTTTAATATGAATTGGGTGGTTGTTTTCTTAATAAAAGTTAACCAAAGTTAACTAACCAACTTAAAAAGTTTTAAAACTTTTAAAGAAACTTAATTTTTATAACTTTTCTATAAAATTTACATAATATTCTTTATATTTTAAAAACTTTTCACTCAAAACTTTGACGTTTCCCAAAATCTTTCGACAACTTATTATACGTTTGACATTAAAAATATTTTCTTAACAAAAATATTGTATAAAAACACAATAAAATTTAAAACAATAAGATTTTCTCAAATGTCCAACACGACATGTTTAAGTTACAATTAAACAAAGATGTACGATCAACAAAATTCAACGTTTTATTAAAATCCAAAACAATCAAAGTACGATGACTAATAATGTAAATACAATAAAGTCTAGGAAAAGTGCAATTGTCACAAAAACTCACATCTTTTAATCTCAACCATTGGATTATCAAGATCAATGGTCCACAAGAGTTTTCTAGTTCTTACAACTTGGTACAGTTCTCACATGATCCTAACCCTATATATATATATATATATATATATATATATGATAAGGTTCCTATAGGAAAATTGATTTGTGTAGGAAGTGTTTTCACCCATTAGATCTAGAACTGGATGATTGATATTAAAAGTTTGGGTTTGTTAAGATTCTATTAATTATATTTTAATAATTAAGGGTAGGATGGTCCAATAAATGTTTTAAATGAGAGTAGTAATGTCATTTTCTTGTATTTTGATAGAGAAACCATTTGACTCTCACCTTTAAATCATGCACCTTTCTCTCTCATCTTATTTTTAATCTTAATATTATTAGTGATTATAATCTCTCTCAAATATTTAAACTTGTTCATCTTCCAAAAACCAAAAACAAATAGTACCACAAAACCTTCTTTGCATAGGTTATTCTTCATCTTCTATAATAGTGGGTTTAAAGTAATAGTGTTTTTTTTTTTTGCTGATCTAACCGAATAATAGTATTTTTTTTACTAAATATGATTCGTATCTGTTAAAAAACAGCCATGATTCATTTTTAAAGCACTACTGATTCGTATAAATCACTACTGATTCGTTTAGTAAAAAATAGTTTATAAAACACTACAGATTCGTATCTATTAAAAAACACTCATGATTCATTTTTAAAACACTACCGATTCGTATAAAACACTAATGATTTGTTTATTAAAAAACAGTTTATAAAACAATACTGATTCCTATCTGTTAAAAAACACTCATTATTCGCATCTGTTAAAAACACTCATGTTGTTATCCTGATGTGAAATGCATGGTATTTTCATATGTCACACCCCGCCAAGGAGGAAATGTGAGGTGCGACTTCGAATGATTTCCAAGCACAAAGGTCACACGAGCATTAATGAAAATAAAATAGGAACTTCCATTAAACAACCAAGTTTGTCAAGCGTATGGAAATTGTTCAATTTCAAAACCATTGTATAAAAATGTTTAGAGTTAAAACAACAACACAGCGGCTCAAAAGGAGGTATCCCATAAATGCTCGCACGCGACCCACACAAGTTCCATGATCCATGCTAATTTCCTGAAAAACATGCATGTAAAAATATAGGTCAACATAAAGTTGGAGAGTTCACGGGTTTTCTATATGATGGACATGTAATCCAAAACCGACTAAATCATTGCCTAGCTAGGGCAATACTATGTGATCTGACATGAGCCCATATCCAAACCTTGACATGTTTTTCCTCGCCCATTGTACACTAAAGACAATGAAATAATGTGAAATACAAGCACTCTTTTGATATTTGTCATCCGGTCAGAGCGACTGACCAAGAGTGGGGGTGTCAACCTAATAGATCTATTCCGGTGTTTCATGGCTAAGTCCATAGCTAATGGTTATGGTATGATGTATGACACGAGGGCTTAATGGATCATGAACCTTAATGTCCCATGTTCACATAATAGTCATGTTTGTAACTGAAAACTGTACGCATGTTTTCCCCCGAAAAAATGTAAAAACGGTAAAAAGGGCTCGTGTAAACTCACTTGATGTCTGGATGCTCTAAGTTCATTTAAAAGCAACTTAATCTATGTTTGGTTCTAACTTTGATTCAATTGTTCACCCGACTGAAACACCTATGGACTGGGTGTTTCTGTACCACTTTCCAGGTGTGTCACACACTGTATGCGTCAGAAGATGCCGTTTTTGTCGTTATTGTGACTATGTTTAGTCTGTTTATGGTAAAACAAGTGGTTTGGTTTACTTAGTGTTACCGAGTGTTTCTTATGCCTCAATTATGTAAGTTTAGGATGAGATATGAACATATCTTGTGGAAATTTTGTACAAAATCGACACATTTATGTATTTTGCTCATGCACGTAACCGCATTGTAGTGTTCATCATAGGTTTCCAAGAAAATTCTTGTGTTAAGCTTGTTAACACATGCTTATAAAGTAATCCCTAGTATATGTTATGAAACTAAGTGAGATCGGCTTGCTTTTGGGCCAGCCTCGCCCCTATATACTCACGCATACATACATATGTATGTGTGGGTATACGTGTATGTCCACACATGCATTCTAGAAGATATATAACCGTATATATGGGTGTGTGTATCATTAAGTGAAAACATTGATCTTTAATCATAAAACTTGGGTATTTATGTTGGTCTTTACTCAAAAACTAGTGGCTTAGTGGTGTGTGCGAGTGAGTGCCTTCGGGTAAACCTCTCACATGTTCGAATATTATGTAAATAAAGGATAGGAATCGGTTTTTATGCCTCACTTGTGTGTAGTCGAGAATATCAAAAGAAAATAAGCTAATCACCCCACAATGTGACTCCTAGATGCTTGTTAGAGACTTGGGACTCCTATAGGATGATGGTGAATGGTCAAACCAAGTTCCTTGGGTTTGGATACCTTTGGCCGAGGGGGTGTCAAGGGACGAATGAGGTGTTTTCAAGTGTTAGTGTGAATTGTGATGTTGTAGTGCTATCACATATGTTCATGTGTCTCTATATATAGCCGAGAATGGGGAACGAGCCAAGACTTCATTGGATCACATTTATAGAAGGTCAACTCTTGCTTTCTTAGTGTGCATTCCATTAAAACCTTAAGAGTGAAAAGGGTTGACTTGGAAGTTTTGGTTGGAAGTGTAGAGGTGGTAGCGGCCGAAATGCATGGGGAAGGGGAAATTCTCTTGTGGCAAGTTTGATAAGGTGATATGGCTCATGTGTTTTATGTTTTGCCATTCTAGTATAAGGAGTTGACTAGTGTTTTTGGTTGTTGTGTGCACACCTCTTGGGAGGCGCAATTTATGGAAAAGTGGGAGGTTATTATGGTTAGTCAACTTAGCTAGGAGGTTGTGAGGGCTTTGTGTTGGTTCCATGTTTGTATAAGGGTTCAAGGTTGATAGTTTAGAAGGATAAGAATGGTGACTTGTATGTAAATGTATGTGTGTCATATGTGTTTATATTATATATATGCGTGTGATGTGTATGTGTTAGATAGAGTGTTGGTAGGCTTAAACAACATAGCTTGATTTCTTGGAAACATGAGGGCCAAAATCTAGGCCTTGGGAATGATCATGGATTGTCTTTGGAAACTAAACAACATGGTTCCTAGTGATCTTACAATGTCTTGCCAAATTAGGAAGTGTTCTTGGGAATTCAATGTCATGGTGTGGAATTGTAGAAGTGGGGGACTTGTGTGTGTGTGTGCTCGTGTATATATATACATACATGGGTCTTGTATGTGCCTTGTGAGAATGGTGATCTATATGTTGGATGTTATAAATCACACAAGCCTGATACGGATTGAATTTTAGGGACATTTGTAGACGCATTGTCATGGTTTCACTAGTTTTCCATAGAATACGCGTCGGTGACCTTATTGTTATTAAGCATTGTTTGTTTTTGTTCTTGTCGGGGAAACAATTTGAAATCTTATGTTTAATTGCATAGATTCCCATAACTAGGGTTTTGCATGGATTTCCTATAGTCTAGCATGAACTATTTGACAAACTAAGGCCTTGGACTAACTAGTGTGTCTACTGCTAGACTGCACGCCTCGGGATTAACTTGTTGGAACCCTGTGTGGCCCAATTATGATAAAATAGATGACATGTAATGCTATGCTCACTGTATACATGCAGCTTAGTGTACGGATATGACCTGGGATTTCAACGGGTGTCACATTCTCCCCCTGTTAGAGGAATTTTGTCCCCTAAATTTTCGGTGTTGAGCATCTGTACTGGTGGTCTCCTGGAAGAGATGTGGGTACTTGTGTTTCATCTGATCTTCACGCACCCACGTGAACTCGGGTCCGCGTTTGAAATTCCAATGTACGTTGACTAGTTTGACCTGACTGCGGTGAAGTTTCTGAACTTTCCAGTCCGTTATCGCGAGCGACTCCCCAATGAAATGGAGTTGTTTGTCGATGTGGGTATCCTCTGGAGGGATAACCAATGACTCATCAGAAAGGCACTTCTTTAGATTCGAAACATGGAATGTGTTGTGAACACCACTAAGTTCTTGAGGCAGCTTGAGTTTATATGCAACTGGTCCAATTCGTGCAAGAATTACAAATGGACCTATGTATCTTGGATTAAGTTTTCCACATTTTCTAAACCTGGATACTCCTTTCCACGGAGATACTTTGAGCAAAACTATGTCACCCACTTGGAATCTAAGGTTTTACGCCTCATGTCAGCATAACTCTTCTGCTTGTCCCTAGCAGTTTTCAATCTGTCCCTGATCTGAAAGATCTTGTCGGTTGTTTCCTAAATGAGCTCAGGACCTGTCAAATGCTTGTCCCATACTTCAGCCCAACACACAGGCGATCGACACTTGCGTCCGTACAACGCTTAGAAAGGGGCATCTTTGATACTGGTGTGGTAACTGCTATTGTAGGAAAATTCAATCAACGGTAGATGTGTATCCCAATTTCCTCCAAAATCCATTACACACACACGAAGCATGTCTTCAAGTGTTTGGATGGTTCTCTCGCTCTGCCCATTAGTCTGAGGATGGTAAGCGGTGAACATGTCTAATCGGGAACCAAGGGCTTCCTGTAATGACTGCCAAAATCTCGAAGTAAAGTGACTATCCCAATCAGAGATAATGGAGGTAGGCACACCATGCCTTGCCACTCTTTCGTTGATGTATAACCGGGATAATTTCTCTGTTTTGTCTTTTCCTTTGATCGGCAAGAAATGTGCAGACTTTGTTAAACAATCGACAATTGCCTAAATCGCATCATAACCTCGAGATGTCTTTGGTAATTTGGTGATAAAGTCCACAGAGATTTGCTCTCATTTCCAAACGGGAATCTCTTGCTAGTGAAGCATACCTGACGGGTTTTGGTACTATGCCTTGACCTTTGAACACATTAAGCAACATCTGACTTAGGCCACAATACAACCCTTGATGTTAGGCCACCAATAAAACTCTTTGAGGTCCTTATACATCTTATCTGCACCAGGGTGTATTGATTCCTTTGACTTGTTTCCTTCATCTAAAACTGTTAGGACAAAGAGGATTAGTGAAACCACTTTTGGAAACCTAAGTCTAATTCACTTCTGTCAAAAATATTCTAAGTATAGAAATACTGAAGAAAGAAGACAAAAGTACTGAAGAAGGATTCTACAAGTACTGAAGAAGAAATGCAACAGAAATTCTGATGTTCAAACCAGACAGTTCACTGAAGAACAACTGAAGACAAGCTACTCATCAGTAGTTTGTCATTCATCAGCACTTGTTCAAGAATCATTCCACCGCCTTATGTTTCAGTAGTTTATTAGTTTAGTATTACTTTAACTTTTTGTATGAGTTCCAAGATTGAAACTTGTTGCAACTTGTTTCTGAACTTGCTTTTTGGCAAGGTTCATGTATATGAAAAGTCTATAAATAGATGGGTTCATCCCTCTGTATTAGACATTGATTTACATTAATACAGAAATCCTTCAAAGCTTATTATTGTTCATTCCATTTTATTTACTGAGAATCTGTTTAAGTATTCATTCTCATTCTATACTTAGATTCTCATTAAATACTTGTCTTTAGTTTTCAAACATCCAGGGGGAGTAATAACTCCTGTTGATAGTGTAACTTTACTTATCATTCCGCTATGCAAATCTGATTGAACTTGCTAAACACATAAGTGTTCACTAGCAAGCAATACATCAAGAGCATTACTGATCCAACAATTGGTATCAGAGCACTAGTTTATCTGATCACATATCAATCTAACACATTGAGAATCAGACACAGGCTCTTATTGATATTCAATAAAGGATTAAAAGTTCACTTTTATCAACATCCATCACTTTAAGAGATATTTGACAAATCAATACTCTTTAAAATGGATCCTCATAATACTCGTTCTGCCAATAAACCTGCTATGCTAGTAAGAAATGAATACAATATCTGGCAAAGGAGAATGGCACATACATTATCACAAACCAACACTGGTTGCTGAAAATCTGTGATATATGGTACTCACAAACTAGTAAATATCAATCTTGAAACTAAAGAAGAAATAACAAAAGACCCAAAAGACTAGATGATGATTTCCTAAAACTTGAGCTTGATGCTAAAGCTTTCTCTATGTTGGCAATGGCACTCCCAAATGAAATCTACTCTGGCCTATTACATTGTGATAGTGCCAGAGAGCTTTGGGACTGCCTCAAAGAACAGTTTGGAGGAACTGAATAGGTGATTGCCAACACCAGAGAAATCCTGGCTCAACAATATGAAACTTTTGCTCACATAAATGGGGAAACTTTAACTCAACAATTTGAAAGATTCTCCTCATTAATATCTGAGCTAAAATTAAATGGTCAGACCTACACAACTGTATCTATGCTTCATAGATTTTTAAGGTCTTTACCTGAAAAATGGGAAACATACTCTATAGTCTTAAGATCTTCACCAGACTTTAGCTCCCTCACTCTTACAAAACTACATGGGAGATTACTTACTTTTGAAAGAGAAATTGATCAAAAGAAAAAGTTACAAAGTTCTGGTAAAACTGCTGATGACTATCTACCAGGTAGTACAGCCTATTAGGACAAGACTCACCAACTTGTTCAAAGAGTTTTGGATCTTTTGACCATATTGAAATAGCTGCTGGGATCTCATCTGAAAGATCATTCCCAGGTTATGACAATGATGATTTTAGTCAAACTGCTGATAACATGTGTTTTATCATGGATGATTTAAAAAATTTCAGCAGTGATGACTTGGAAGAAATGGATATTCTACACCAACTGGCCATGTTTAGTATAAAAACAAACAAATTTTACAAAAGGTCAGGAAGGAAATTTCCAGGACTCAACAGTTCCACAAAAATTGGTTTTGACAAATCTAAACTTAGATGTCACAAGTGTCAAAAGTTGGGACACTTTGCTAGAGAGTGTAGAAGCTCTAGCTTTAACCAATCTCAGTTTGGAAATAATTTTAACCCCAGTTATAACAGGAATAATGGAACACAGGGGAGTGCACATTTTGTACAGGCACAAGCTCCACAAATCCAATATGTGCCACAAGTACAATATGTACAGATGCCTGCTCAACGAATGCAGAGCCAACAATCAATCCCTCCCATTCCAGCTGCTCAACAACCTCCACAGACTCAGCAACCCTCACAACAAATCTTGTTCACCTCAGGGTATGTTGACTGGAGCAGTCTTCCTTTTGACACCACAGAGTGTAATCCTAATGCAGACAACAAAATGTTTGACATCAACTGGGGAGAACCTGACAATGGCAGAAAGAATTTTGCCTTAATGGCATTTGAGGGCTGCATCTCAAAATCTGCCCTGTCTCAGGTATCAAAAGAATCTTTAACAAAACTTTGTTCAACTTCATGTAAAGAATCTTTTGCTCTCATAAGAGAGACCAATGTGCACTTACAAGGCAAAGCAAATGACTCTGAGAGAAAATTCACTCAGATGAAATGTGATTTAGAAAGAAAAATTGCTGCAAAGACAAAAGAAAATTCTAAATTAACTAACAATGCTATTGAAACCCAAGCACAACTTAAAATCATGATAGATGACCTAGGAAATGTCAGAAAAGAGCTTGCTGACACTAAGGTCACTTGTGAAAAATGGGTAGAATCTTGTAAGGGGTACCAACTGTTGCTAAACAAACAAAGTGCTTCAAATGTTAGGTTTGGCATAGGGTACAATCACACTGAAACACCAACAGATTTTTCCCCCAAAACTACTGAAGATGGGAGAAAAATTATTTCAGGTGAAACTTCTGAAGAGAAAGAATGCACATCTTTCCATGAAAACTTTCTAAAAACTCACAAAGAAAGTTCTTCAGAAGTACTGATAAAATCTGACTTTAAGCCATCAGTAGTTTCATCTACATCAGGAGTTGAGAACCTGAAAACTACTGATGACCTAAAACCAATTAAAACAGTCAGAAACTTGTCTTTAAAAGAAAAGACAAAAGAATGTGAAATATGTGGTCTGTTCAACCACAAAACAGAATTTTGTAGATACAGAAAAGGAATTCAGTACAACAAGAAAATTTCACAACTGGTTGTGGGAAAACAAATAAAAAATGATTTTGAAGAAACTTTTTCTCCCAGGAAACAACAACCAGTAAACACCTTTTCTCGGAAAAAGTTAAAATCTCAACAAAAGTCTTTTTCTCAAAATTCTCCTTCAGTAGTTAGACCTACATCATCAGCAGTTTCACAAACTGCTGAGATAAAAGATCTCATGAACATGGTACAACTACTGATGACCAAGGTTGATGGTGGTCCTCAAAAGGATACCATCATTGCTCTTAATGAAAAATCCATTGCCAAAAAGACTTGGATTCCTCAACCTGGTTAAGAACAAACTGTTAATGTTCTCAAGAGCAAACCCAAAGCCAAACTGACTTGGGTTCCTAAATCTAACTAATTTGCTACTTTGTGCAGAGGGTTTCCAGAGGCTTAAATAGCATTTGGTATGTGGACAGTGGAGGCTCAATGCACATGACAGGATGTAGATACCTGATAAACAATTTTATCAGTCAAAGAGAAGGATCTGTATTCTTTGGGAACAATGCTAAGGGATATGTGCTAGGACATGGCAATGTCTCCTCTGGCAAAATACAGTTTGACAAGGTCAATCTGGTTGAAAACCTTGAGTACAACTTGCTAAGTGTGTCTCAAATGTGTGATAAAGGATATTCTTCCTTTTTCACAAACACAGCATGCAAGATCATATCACCAGAAGGCCAGAAGTTGATAGAGAAGATCATTGAAGATCATACTTTGTTGATAGCCAAAAGATGTGGCAATGTCTATGCAGTGGACATTGAAAAGGACAAAGTACTAAACAACACTGCCTGTTTCTTCTCAAAGGCATCAACTTCAGAGACTGATCTCTGGCACCGGAGACTTGGCCATGTGAATTTTAAAACCATAAATAAAGTCACAAAAATGGGCTTGGTCAGAGGTCTACCTTTGAAAGTATACCAGTGTCAAGAACACTGTGTATCTTGTTTGAAGGGAAAACAGCATAAGTCCTCCTATAATTCTATTGAAGAATCAAAAACAACTGCATGTCTTCAACTACTCCATATGGACTTATTTGGGCCTGTAAAAATCATGAGCCTTGGTAAGAAGAAGTACTGCCTAGTCATCATTGATGACTATTCAAGATTCACATGGTCTTCTTCTTATTCTCTAAGGATGAGGCAGCTGAAATCATCAAGTTCTTCATTCTACAAGTAGAGAAACAATATTCTCTTTTTGTCAAAGCCATTAGAGGTGACAATAGGACAGAGTTCAGGAACAAAACTCTGGATGAATTCTGTTTGTCTAAAGGGATTATTAGAAAATTCAGTGTTCCCAGAACTTCTGAACAAAAAGGTGTAGTAGAAAGGAAGAACAGAACCTTAATTGAAGAAGCAAGAACAATGTTAGCTGATTCTGGCCTACCATTATATTTTTGGGCAGAAGCAGTTAACACTGCATGTTATGTTCAAAATAGAGTCCTTGTGAACAAGAGACACTCCAAGACTGCCTACGAAGTTCTTCATGGCATAAAGCCCCTTATCTCCCTTTTCAGGGCTTTTGGATGTCAATGTTTCATTCTAAACATTAAAGACTCTATTTCAAAGTTTGCTGCCAAAGTTGATTCAGGTTATTTTCTTGGTTATTCTTCCACTAGAAAAGCCTACAAGGTTTTTAATTCAAGAACCAAGATAGTAGAAGAAACACTGAATGTCAAGTTCAATGAGTCAAAACACACTCTTATTCCAGCACATCCTGTTTAACTTTTTGACCTTGACAGCTTTCATTTCGGACCTGAAAAGACTGTTACTTCATCTAAACCTACTTATTATGGTGATCAGAGGTTTGATGATGAGGATCCAATACCATGGACTCCTCAAACAGTTATTAAGTCAACATCCAAACCATCAGAAGTTTCACAAACTTCTGATTCAACAACTGCTGATGTACAAACTCAAACATCTGCTTCAGCACCTACAACTACTGAAGACACTGAAACTGCTGAACCAGACATTATAAACCTCAGTGGTTTCTTTGATGAAGTACAAGAGCCACCTACACCTGTTAGTGCTTTACAACAACTGATTAAACACAAAGATCATCCACTTGAACAAATCATGGGTGATATTGCATCAGGTGTTCTTACAAGAAACCAGCTTTCCAACTTTTGCCTCTTCCCAGCATTCATTTCTCAGTTGGAACCTAAAAAGTACCAAGAAGCCCTCAAAGACAACAATTGGGTGCAAGCCATGCAAGATGAGTTGCTTCAATTCAAGAAGCAACAAATTTGGGAAATCTGTCCCTTACCACCAAACAAACAACCAATTGGCACAAGATGGGTTTTTAGGAACAAACAAGATGAGGCTGGTATGATTATAAAGAACAAGGCAAGACTGGTAGTACAAGGTTACTCTCAAGAAGAAGGAATTGATTATGATGAAACCTTTGCTCCAGTTGCAAGGCTTGAAGCCATCAGGTTATTTCTGGCCTATGCCATTTCCAACAAAATCAAAGTTTTTCAAATGGACGTTAAAAGTGCATTTTTGTATGGAAAAATAAAAGAGGAAGTGTATGTCTGTCAGCCACCTAGGTTTGAGGATCCTTCTCATCCTGAGTGGGTGTACAAGCTAGACAAAGCTCTTTATGGGCTCAAACAGGCTCCAAGAGCCTAGTATGAAACACTTTCTAACTTTTTGCTCAAAAATAACTTCACAAGAGGCTCCATTGATAAAACTCTTTTCATAAAACATGTTGGAAATCATGTCTTACTTGTTCAAATATATGTTGATGATATCATATTTGGTTCAACAAACATAAAACTGTGTGATAAATTTAAGAAACTCATGCAATCAAAATTTGAGATGAGTACAATGGGAGAACTGCAGTACTTTCTGGGACTGCAAATTAAACAACAAACAAATAGAACTTTTATACATCAATCAAAATATGTTAAAGAATTATTGAACAAATTTTCTTTACAAGACTGTAAATCATGTTCCACTTCCATGACACCAACCACACAAGTTGAACCAGATGATCAAGGAAAACAGGTTGATCAAACCATGTATAGATGTATGATAGGTTCCCTTTTATATCTAACTGCTTCTAGACCAGATATTATGTTTTCAACATGTGTCTGTGCTAGATATCAATCAGCTCCTAGGGAATCACACCTCATTGTAGTCAAAAGAATCTTCAGATATCTGAAAGGAACTCTAAAACTTGGAATTTGGTATCCTGCTTCAAGCAATACCAAGTTATCAGCTTTTTCAGATAGTGACTATGCAGGGTGTAAAATGTCAAGAAAATCATATCTGGTGGTTGTCAATTCTTGGCAAACTGTCTAGTGTCCTAGCAATCAAAGAAACAAACATCTGTTGCAACTTCAACTGCTGAAGCTGAATACATTGCAGCTGCAAGTTGTACATCACAGATACAATGGCTCCAGTATCAACTTCTTGATTATGGAATCAAAGAGACCAAGACACCATTGCTTGTAGACAGCAAATCTGCCATTAGCATCATTCAAAATCCTGTTCAGTTTTCAAAAACTAAACATATTGAAATCAGGTATCATTTCATAAGAGATTGCTATGAAAAAGGCAAGATTGAAGTGAAATATGTAGCAACAGCTAATCAAATAGCTGACATATTCACTAAACCCCTTGACACATCAACATTTCAGAAGTTAGTATCCATGCTTGGGATGCTAAATTTGTAAGTGTTTCTTTTTATTTTTCTGCACATATTTTCATTTTTCACTTACATCTGTTTTTAAGTCTGAAAACTTCTGAGAAACAAAAAGAGAGAAACTACTGATGAACAAAACATCAGTATGGGAATATATTCTAGAAAAATGATTAACTTCTGATAGAATAACCTTCAGAAGTTATAAATAAAGTATTTATAAAACATTCTCATCAGTTGTTAACAAAACTACTGAAGAGAAAGTGGGAACTACTGATGATAATTGTTCTTCATCAGCAGTTTGGTCAAAAAGGGTAAATCAGACTTTTTCCACATCAGAAGTTTGACCTAGGCATGTTATAAACTTCTGATAAATACCTTTTCCAACACTTATCCTTTCAAAAAGCAAAAATTCCCCCCGTTTCTCTCACAAAACACTCTCAAGACCTAAAACTGCAAAAGCACGGTTCGATCCACACACACACACAAACCACATGGCTCTAATACTGAAACAGGGACACAATCAAAGAGGCTACTTCGAAAAACTTGAAGCTGGTCCCAATACGACGAAATCATTGATTTGGTCGTCAAATCACAATACTTCACCACCCTCACCATCGACCCTCCAATCCACACTGAAACTCTAAATGAGTTTTGGGCAAACGCAGAGACGGTGACGGTGAACGACAAAGTGATCTCCATCAACTCAACCATCCAAAGGAGAAGAATGGCAATCACAACGGCTACTTTGGCGATTAGGCTGGGTTTGGATGATGTAAACGCCCCAGACCAATTTCCAAACTCTGAGATTCACTTAACCATGACAGAGTGTGGTTACCTAGGTACTCTCTCACATGCTACAATTTTTAAGAAATATTTTGAACCAAAGTATCAACTGCTGTTTCATTATATTATTATGTGTTTGAGTCCAAAAACTGGATCTTATGATCAGATGCCCTCAACTTTTCAACCTATTTTTCATTCCATAGTGAATGAAACAAAATTCAGGGCATCATCACTTTTCTTTAATGAGTTAGTGTTACATCATCTCAATACTAAAAAGAAGTTTTTGTTGTACCCAAGATTTATTATGAAATGCATAATAAAAGAACTTGGAGAAGAGGTGCTTGTGGGTAAAACTACAACTTTAAACCCTTTGTCCTCACAAGCATACGCAAGGCACAACAAACTGGCTGCCTGGCCAGAAGATGACCAAGGGGAACCAGAAACAGTCCCCATGGAACCCTCATCTTCCAAACCTTCACCCCCAAAGGACAAGAAACCCAAGCAACAAAAACAAAAACCCACCAACCCAAAAAGAAAGGCAGTTCAGGAGGTTGAGATGCCTGAACTTGCTAATGTGCAATCTGCACTTGATAAAGATGTGACTGAAACATCCTCTCAGTCTCATCCATCTCAAACCCCACCAAGAGCACCAATAACAATCCTTTTCAAAAGAAAGAAATTCAAGAAAACAATCCCAATAGACCCTTCTTTTGAAACTGCTGAACCCAGAGCCCAAACTACTGAACCAGCACCCCAAACTTCTGAACCAGAAATTGAAATTGCCAAGCTTCTCTTTGGGCTAAAAGAGATAATCCCATCTGAACATGTCAGTCCCTAACAACAACATCAAACAGGGGACATAGCTTCAGAACTTGACATGGATGTGGACACTCAAAGCCCTAACCCAAGAGATGAGGATGAACCAGGGTCTCTAAACCCAAACTTAGAAACTCTAGGTACATTTGAGGCTACTACTACTCAAATACCACCTAGTGGTGGATCTGAGGAAAGAAGTAACATTGCTAAGACCTCATTTGTGGCAACTACTGATGAAGGCTTAATGCCTGAGATAGGAAATCCTCTGACCAAGAAAAAGAGGTACATGAGACAACTGAGTTGGGCTCAGCTCATGATGTAACTGATACTGTCCTCATTGAGGATGTAATCAGGGATTCAGATGATTCCATTGATTTGGATGATGATTCACAACCAAACATTGAATTGACGGCTGCTAGTGAAGGTCCTGCACCTGGTGTATCTAAGCTCAAAGAGCTGGTCACGCCAGATCAGGTTAAAGTCCACTTGATCCCTGATTCCCCTAAAGTGGCATCTTCTGTACAACAAGAAGATCACCCCAATACACACCCCTCACTACAAATGCCTACCCAATTCCCTGGGTCAACAAGCATAGACTTGAACCAACTATGCAGCCCAGATGGTCCCTTATACCATATGATGAACACACTTATAACCAATAACTTCAGAACCTACACAGCTGCTTTGGAGCTGTCATTCAAGAACCAATTTGAAGTGATCAAGACAAAAATGAACGATCTGTCCAACAAAATTGACCACAATTCAAAACAGATCGCCATTCTCACTGGTACTTTCTCTCAACCTTCCAAACTCAAACTTGATGAATCCAAAATGGGGGAGAAAACTAAGGAACCAAGGGAGTCATTCAAAGCCAGAATAAGAGCAGGAGTGGCTCTCCAAGAAAGAGAACTCAAAGACAAAGCCAGAAGACAAAAACTGGCATAACAATTTGGTGTCTCTGAACAAGAAATTGAAGAAGCTGAAACATCCCAAGGCCATAATGAAGAAACTTCTGATGCTGATGAAAGTTCTGATGATGACTCAGAAAGTACTGAAGACAATCCTTCAGTAGTTGACAAACCTTCAGTAGTTGTCAACACATCAGAAGTTAACACTTCCAATATACAACTAACAGAACAGCCTTCCAAATCAATTGAACAAACTCAACCAACTCCTGTTCCAAGGCCTACAATTACCACTACCATAATGACTGTACTAAACCCTTCTCCAATCTCTGAATCAAAGGAACTTCTTGAGAAGAGTTTAGTTGCAGCCCAAAGAAAAGCCAAGGAAGATCAGGTATGGAATACTTTGGAAGCAAGGGATGACTTAAGCCTCAATGAAAAATTACAGGCTTATGAAGCAAAGTTACAAAGGCAACAACTTATCCTAGAAAAAATTGCTGAAGAAGACAAAAGACAACAACTGGTGTCTTACATTACAAAGAACAGCAAGACTAAAGCTGTGACACCCGGCATGTTTGGGTCAACATTTTATAAACACATAAGTCTACCTTAGCGAAAAACGTTTATTAAACATACTTGACGGGGTCAGTAGAGTCGGAACACAGTCCGTATTGTCCAGTCCAGGGTCCAATGATTCGGGAGATCATTGGGTTAGTCACACACACACACACGATACGAGTCCCGTTGTTGGTGGATTACATAAACTAATTAAGTGTATGTGTAGACTAATTGTTGTATGGTGGATTATATGCTTAGATGTGTTTAAATGATGTATAGATAATCATCCATGCTTAAATATGTTAAACATAGACTAAGGTTGCATGCTCGTATGTTAGGGTGCGTTAAAATGCGTTAAACACGACAAATTGGAAAACTAGAAAAACTTGAGTCCTGGTTCGACCAATCGAATGGGCGAACCTGGACAATAGTCCTCGTTCGACCCTTGTAAAAGGGGCGAACCTGGGATATGGAATTTAAAGAATTTCATTCGACCAAGTCAGGGTACGTTCGATCCTGTGAAAGGGTCGAAGGAGGGTACATTCGCCCAGGTAAAAGGGGCGAATGTGGACATAGTATAAATACCACACTTTGTCATTTTTCACCATTTCACAAACCCTAAACGCCTCAAAACACTCTCTAGCAACTTTAAACATTGGGGAAGGATTTTTTGCCCTTGTTTTCTATAATCTAACCTACAAACATCTTCTACACAAAGATCTAAGGTGTGTTCTTCATTCTAAATCATTTTAAAGCATTTCAATTCGTTTTCATTAAACCCCAAGAGTCCAGATCTGATTCAAACATGTTTTCATGAATAAAAACCTTCCTAATATCTTTCTAAACAAAACCTATTCATAAACAATGAGTTTTCATACAAAATAACATGTGTTAATGGTGTTTTATGTGATGTTATGCATTGTTTGATGATTGATTGCTGTATAGATGTTATGACAATGATCTAGGACTGTTATTGATGATGATTTATGATTGAGATAGGTTACAATTGATTATTGATGATGTTATGTTCATTTTGGGGATTTTGGGTTAGATCTAGGGCTTGTTCATGATGATAGTGATAAGGATATGATTAGGGGGTTTATTGTTCATGATAATCTGAGTATATTAAGTTGATTATTGATTGATTTCATAAATTTTCCTAATTGGGTAAAGATTGCATGCGTTTGATGTGACATCTCCATAATTTGCTATTTCGGGTAACTTGTAAAACGGACGGATTTCGGGATAAAATTGGTAGGGTTACGTAGGAATATGTTAATGATAGTTGACTGCTGTGATTGGTAATGTTTCGTGATGTTTTCGGACCGTTTAGATGCGTTTTGGTGCATTTTATAAAATGCTGATGAAAACGGGCGAACGTGGAATAAAATTGGTTCGAATGGGCGAACGTGGAATAAAATATGGGCGAACGTGGAAAAACGGGCGAACGTGGAAAAACGGGTGTACGTGGGAAAAACAGGCGAACGTGGGAAAAACGGGCGAACATGGGAAAAACGGGCGAACGTGGCTCAAACGGGCGAACGTGGAAATGGGAAAAACCACATTCGACCATCTAATGTCCGGGATGAGATTTTTGATGCAAACTAAGTGTTTTATGCTTGAAACTTATGTGTTAAACTTATGTGCATGACTAATTGATGTAATGGGTCACCAACGGGATGTCGGGTCGGTCTGGGATGTCCGGTTAACGTTTAAACACACTTTTTAACACATGTAGTCAAGATCTGGACAACCGGGGACTGGTTAGCCTTCGGGTTAATAGTCATCACACTTATGTAAACTCATTGATAGGTTGTCATTAGTTGGGATTATCATACACGTGTTGGAATTCTAGTTATCAGAAGACGCACTCTAAGGTGAGTTTCACGGCCCCTCTTTTATACTCTTTTCTCTCGGGGGAGAAGCATGCCACACGTTTTAGCAATGCAACGTTTATGATTCGAAAACGCAACTCTTATGAAACTTACCACTTTTGGAAACATAACGCTTTTGAAACGCAACGCTTTTGAAACACGACGTTTTTGAAACACAACACTTTTGAAACGCAACGCTTTTAGAAACATGACGCCTTTTGGGAATGTGACTTTTTGGAGAAACGTGACACGTTTGGCACTTGGCATATTTAAACATTGGCACTTGACACTTTTAAACATTGATGTTTGGCATTTGACACTTGACGCTTGGCACTTATTTACTATACGACGAAACCTAAGTCCCTATTGAAACCATGAATGTGCGGGGCACAACGGGGGAAATGTGGATAGATCTATCGGGTGTGACGAACCCCACCTGACGGCTTGGAGCCGGGCGGGTGCATATTGTCTCTACTTGACACTTGACACTTGACACATGGGCAGCAACTTGAGCAACGTTTGTCAGTAATGGTTTTAGCAACATAGTCGTAGTAGTAAGGGAACGTTTGTTATTTACTTGGAACTTTTGCACACTTGGAACTTTACGAGGAATTGCTTTACACATGAAAACGTTTACGAACTTAAAACCTGTGAACTCACCAGCATTATATGTTGACGTCTTTTTGGCATGTTTTCTCAGGTCGCTAAGGTAGCAGCATTGAGTATAGGCGCACGGAGTCTCACGGCGTCTAGGGATCATATGCATATTTTGTTAAACCTTTCAGACTTTGAGTTTTACTTTTAAGTTTTAATAATACATTTTGCTTCCGCTGTGTTAGAACGGTTTTGAAACTCAATGGTAGTTTACGTTGTTTTCTTATCATATAGATGTCGTTTATTGTGACCGTTGACTTGGATCCTGGTGTGTCACGCGCCTCGCGGTAAAACCCCGCATGTGGAAATTTGAGGGTGTGACAGATTGGTATCAGAGCCAATGGTTATAGTGAACTAGGACTGCATGTAGAGTCTAGTCTATAGCCGAGTATCACACACGTTAGACGGTCACACATAGTTACGGGTCGTGTCATTTGGTGAACATAATAACCTTGTCGGGGTGTCAGTGTCCTCATCACACAGTATCACATTATCCATCTTTTGTTATTCCTACCTCGGATCTATCTTCTTCTTCGGGTTTGAAGATGAAGGGGCTTATCGCTTATACTTGATAGTAGTGTACATTGGGGTGGCTTCGGCACATTCTTGAGATCTTTCCGGGTTTTGGATATCTCCTCTCTATACTTGCCTACACAAACACTATCATGCACTAGTACTTGTCATAGTACACTCCTGGGTGACCGTTCACTTTGGGATCTTCGTGCGATAACAGTTTCTTTTAGGAATGTGTGTATCGGGTGATTTGAAGTTCTAGCTAGGAGCACGCCTAGAGGACCATGTAGAGCGATTTGTTATTTCGGGTGCACACGAAATCATAAATCGAAATGCATGAAAATCTTGGTGGACTTCGTGTTCGGACTAATGGTCATGCTGGAACCACGTTCTGAATTCGTTTGGTCACTTGTAGCTTGATCTGTTAGTGGTTTTGAGTATCTTGTCTCATGTTTGGCAGAACATGTCTCGTCGCGCTAGTGGACGTGCTGGTGGACGCCGTGGTGGCGGCGGGGGTCGCAATGGCGGTGGACGAGGTGGTGGGAACATCACCATGACTCAGGCGGAATTGGAGAACATGTTGCAGCAGCAGTTGAATGTTGCGTTGACTGCTTTCCAGGCTGCTCAGCAGACCCTGGGAAATACTAATCAGGTGCAGTCTGGGTGCACCTACAAGAAGTTCATGGACTGTAAGCCCCATTTCTTCAATGGGACTGAAGGGGCAGTGGGTCTGCTCCGGTGGTTAGAGAAGATCGAGTCGGTGTTTGCTATGTGTAACTGTCCTGACGCTGATCGTGTCAACTATGCTTCTGCTACTCTAGAGGGACACGCTTTGACCTGGTGGAACTCCACCACTGCGAACCTTGGCCTGGGTGAGGCCAATGCTATGCCGTGGTCCGAGTTCGTTCAGATGTTGCGAGCAGAGTATTGCCCGAGGGACGAGATTATGAAGTTGGAGCATGAGTTCTGGAATCTGAAGATGGTTGGGTCGGAGATCGAGGAGTTTACTGCTAGGCACAACGAGTTGGCTGTAATGTGCCCCGGTTTGGCTACACCGGAGTACCGGAGGATTGAGCACTACGTTGCTGGGTTAGTGCCGG
Organism: Ambrosia trifida; assembly: GCA_028751855.1. NCBI lineage: Eukaryota > Viridiplantae > Streptophyta > Magnoliopsida > Asterales > Asteraceae > Ambrosia > Ambrosia trifida. The sequence continues at coordinate 68,163,704 of CM054130.1, forward strand.
AGATTGCTGGACTTGTTGCCGCTGCTGATCACACTACTATGTTGGCCACTGTTCGGGCAGCTCACAAGCTGACCAACATGAAGGTTGTTGAGGGCGTTCTACCTCCGAGGGGTGCTGCTGTGAAGGCCCCTGCGGACAACAAGAGGAAGTGGGAGAGTGTTGGGATGAACGTTGGGTCGTCTCAACAGCAGGTTAAGAGGCAGGACGTTGTGGGAGCGTCATCTGAGCAGAAGACTGGGGGTTATGTTGGTAAGAGTCCGAAGTGTAACACATGTGGGTATCACCATGTTGGGGGTTGTGATGCATTTCGCTGTAATCGTTGTCAGCGATTCGGTCACTTGGCTAAGGATTGTAGGGTCAATCTGCAGCCGAAACAGACTCAAGCGGTTGTCCCCGCTCCTGCTCCTCGGGGAAACCATGGGTGTTTTAACTGTGGGGAGACTGGGCACTTCAAGCGGGATTGTCCTAAGCTGAACCAAGGGACTGCAGGTGGTGCTGGGAACGAAGGCGGCGGTCGAACTACTCGTGGTCATGTTTATGTCATTCGCGCTAGGGGAAACCATGGGTGTTTTAACTGTGGGGAGACTGGGCACTTCAAGCGGGATTGTCCTAAGCTGAACCAAGGGACTGCAGGTGGTGCTGGGAACGAAGGCGCTAGGGAGAACCAGGAGGATCCTGATACTGTTACTGGTGAGTATTCTTTTCTTGATTTTCGTTATGCTCGTATTCATTCTCATTCACATTGTTTGGCGATTCGTATTCATTGTGCGCATTCAGTTTGGTATTTGGTCATCGTTTTGCATCCATGGGTCTGATGTGGGTCCTCTGGAGATGCTACTTGGACGGTACCGGTGTGTCATTTATACCGATCACAGTAGTCTCTAGTAGGCCTTTGATCAGGAGGATTCATTGTTTTGTATTCACTTTGGGGAGGGCGGTTCCCTGGCATAGAGTATCTGTTAATATCATCTTCCGTTCGTGGTTATCACTTCGTTTGCATTCTGGGAGACGTTACTTGGGTTAGGTCGACACTCATTACTGTCGAAGAGTGAATCTCGGGGCGAGATTCCTTTCAACAGGGGGATGATGTGACGACCGGGAAAATTTTTCTTTTTATCGCGTCGTTCTCTTTGACTTCGGGAAATTTTCGGGACGAAAATTCTTTCAACAGGGGGATGATGTGACACCCGGCATGTTTGGGTCAACATTTTATAAACACATAAGTCTACCTTAGCGGTAAAAATTTTATTAAACATACTTGACGGGGTCAGTAGAGTCGGAACACAGTCCGTATTGTCCAGTCCAGGGTCCAATGATTTGGGAGATCATTGGGTTAGTCACACACACACACACGATACGAGTCCCGTTGTTGGTGGATTACATAAACTAATTAAGTGTATGTGTAGACTAATTGTTGTATGGTGGATTATATGCTTAGATGTGTTTAAATGATGTATAGATAATCATCCATGCTTAAATATGTTAAACATAGACTAAGGTTGCATGCTCGTATGTTAGGGTGCGTTAAAATGCGTTAAACACGACAAATTGGAAAACTAGAAAAACTTGAGTCCTGGTTCGACCAATCGAATGGGCGAACCTGGACAATAGTCCTCGTTCGACCCTTGTAAAAGGGGCGAACCTGGGATATGGAATTTAAAGAATTCATTCGACCAAGTCAGGGTACGTTCGACCCTGTGAAAGGGTCGAAGGAGGGTACATTCGCCCAGGTAAAAGGGGCGAATGTGGACATAGTATAAATACCACACTTTGTCATTTTTCACCATTTTACAAACCCTAAACGCCTCAAAACACTCTCTAGCAACTTTAAACATTGGGGAAGGAGTTTTTGCCCTTGTTTTCTATAATCTAACCTACAAACATCTTCTACACAAAGATCTAAGGTGCGTTCTTCATTCTAAATCATTTTAAAGCATTTCAATTCGTTTTCATTAAACCCCAAGAGTCCAGATCTGATTCAAACATGTTTTCATGAATAAAAACCTTCCTAATATCTTTCTAAACAAAACCTATTCATAAACAATGAGTTTTCATACAAAATAACATGTGTTAATGGTGTTTTATGTGATGTTATGCATTGTTTGATGATTGATTGCTGTATAGATGTTATGACAATGATCTAGGACTGTTATTGATGATAATTTATGATTGAGATAGGTTACAATTGATTATTGATGATGTTATGTTCATTTTGGGGATTTTGGGTTAGATCTAGGGCTTGTTCATGATGATAGTGATAAGGATATGATTGGGGGGTTTATTGTTCATGATAATCTGAGTATATTAAGTTGATTATTGATTGATTTCATAAATTTTCCTAATTGGGTAAAGATTGCATGCGTTTGATGTGACATCTCCATAATTTGCTATTTCGGGTAACTTGTAAAACGGATGGATTTCGGGATAAAATTGGTAGGGTTACGTAGGAATATGTTAATGATAGTTGACTGCTGTGATTGGTAATGTTTCGTGATGTTTTCGGACCGTTTAGATGCGTTTTGGTGCGTTTTATAAAATGCTGATGAAAACGGGCGAACGTGGAATAAAATTGGTTCGAATGGGCGAACGTGGAATAAAATATGGGCGAACGTGGAAAAACGGGCGAACGTGGAAAAACGGGCGAACGTGGGAAAAACGGGCGAACATGGGAAAAACGGGCGAACGTGGCTCAAACGAGCGAACGTGGAAATGGGAAAAACCACATTCGACCATCTGATGTCCGGGATGAGATTTTTGATGCAAACTAAGTGTTTTATGCTTGAAACTTATGTGTTAAACTTATGTGCATGACTAATTGATGTAATGGGTCACCAACGGGATGTCGGGTTGGTCTGGGATGTCCGGTTAACGTTTAAACACACTTTTTAACACATGTAGTCAAGATCTGGACAACCGGGGACTGGTTAGCCTTCGGGTTAATAGTCATCACACTTATGTAAACTCATTGATAGGTTGTCATTAGTTGGGATTATCATACACGTGTTGGAATTCTAGTTATCAGAAGACGCACTCTAAGGTGAGTTTCACGGCCCCTCTTTTATACTCTTTTCTCTCGGGGGAGAAGCATGCCACACGTTTTAGCAATGCAACGTCTATGATTCGAAAACGCAACTCTTATGAAACTTACCACTTTTGGAAACATAACGCTTTTGAAACGCAACGCTTTTGAAACACGACGCTTTTGAAACACAACACTTTTGAAACGCAACGCTTTTAGAAACATGACGCCTTTTGGGGATGTGACTCTTTGGAGAAACGTGACACGTTTGGCACTTGGCATATTTAAACATTGGCACTTGACACTTTTAAACATTGATGTTTGGCATTTGACACTTGACGCTTGGCACTTATTTACTATACGACGAAACCTAAGTCCCTATTGAAACCATGAATGTGCGGGGCACAACGGGGGAAATGTGGATAGATCTATCGGGTGTGACGAACCCCACCTGACGGCTGGGAGCCGGGCGGGTGCATATTGTCTCTACTTGACACTTGACACTTGACACATGGGCAGCAACTTGAGCAACGTTTGTCAGTAATGGTTTTAGCAACATAGTCGTAGTAGTAAGGGAACGTTTGTTATTTACTTGGAACTTTTGCGCACTTGGAACTTTACGAGGAATTGCTTTACACATGAAAACGTTTACGAACTTAAAACCTGTGAACTCACCAGCATTATATGTTGACGTCTTTTTGGCATGTTTTCTCAGGTCGCTAAGGTAGCAGCATTGAGTATAGGCGCACGGAGTCTCACGGCGTCTAGGGATCATATGCATATTTTGTTAAACCTTTCTGACTTTGAGTTTTACTTTTAAGTTGTAATAATACATTTTTCTTCCGCTGTGTTAGAACGGTTTTGAAACTCAATGGTAGTTTACGTTGTTTTCTTATCATATAGATGTCGTTTATTGTGACCGTTGACTTGGATCCTGGTGTGTCACACGCCTCGCAGTAAAACCCCGCATGTGGAAATTTGAGGGTGTGACAAAAGCCTTTTCACTGAAAGGACTCTCCATGAATGAGCTGACAAGAAGAACTCAACTTGTTGTAGATAAACTTGCAACAAACAAAGATGGGAAAGCCAAGAGAGCCCAAATGATTGAAGAACTGGTAGCAAATGAGTATGGTTCAAAAGCCTTAGTGTCTAAGTGGAAAGAAGAAAGATTATTAGACACCTACAGAAAATACAAGGCTGTAAAGGCTGCTAATCCAGAGAAGTTCAAAACTTCTGAAGTATCAACCTCAGTAGTTAGAACTTCTGGTGTTACAAGACCTGCTACCAAGAAAAAGAAGACAGAGGACAATACAAAGACTGACTTCAAGATGGTACTACTAGAAGGAAACACAGTAGTTCATTCAGACTTTGATATTGAAGAAAAGCCTCTGTTAACACAGTTCAGGGATCCTTCTACATTTTCCTACCAAATCCAGAAGACCATCAAAGACAAACTGCACACTAAGGTAGTTACTGAACATCACTTACCAACTTTCCAACTACCTGATGTGATGCAACAAGAAGAAAGAAGTGAATCCCACCTGAGAGTCACTGAAATTGAAAACATCCAACACTCAGGAACTTCCCAAGGGACCAGCATGGTTCCCTATACTTCAGACTTTGACAAGTCTAAAGTGCTGATCATCAGATGGTCTTTTACTGATGACAACTCAGTATTAGTGACAAGAAGAGACCTCACAAGCAAGGCCTACAAGTCGATAAATGAACTGAAGAAACTATCAACTCAGGACCTGCTTACAATCCAACATCATGAACCCCAAAGAGGATCTCTCACTGATGAGCAGCTAAATCAACTGAAGAATTCCATGTTCAAGGAAATATGGAAAATTGTGAATGACAGAAGAAGACAATAAAGGAATTAGAAAGGTTTTGGCTTCATCAATCCAGGGGGAGATTATTAGGACAAAGAGGATTGGTGAAACCACTTTTGGAAACCTAAGTCTAATTCAATTCTGTTAAAAATATTCTAAGTATAGAACTACTGAAGAAAGAAGACAAAAGTACTGAAGAAGGATTCTACAAGTACTGAAGAAGAAATGCATCAGAAGTTCTGAAGTTCAAACCAGACAGTTCACTGAAGAACTACTGAAGACAAACTACTCATCAGTAGTTTGTCATTCATCAGCACTTGTTCAAGAATCTTTCCACCGCCTTATGTTTCAGTAGTTTATTAGTTTAGTATTACTTTAACTTTTTGTACGAGTTCCAAGATTGCAACTTGTTTCTGAACTTGCTTTTTGGCAAGATTCATGTATATGAAAAGTCTATAAATAGATGGGTTCATCCCTCTGTTTTAGACATTGATTTACATTAATACAGAAATCCTTCAAAGCTTATTATTGTTCTTTCCATTTCATTTACTGAGAATCTGTTTAAGTATTCATTCTCATTCTATACTTAGATTCTCATTAAATACTTTTCTTTAGTTTTCAGACATCCAGGGGGAGTAATAACTACTGTTGATAGTGTAACTTTACTTATCATTCCGCTGTGCAAATCTGATTGAACTTGCTAAACACATAAGTGTTCACTAGCAAACAATACATCAAGAGCATTACTGATCCAACAAAAACCAAATCACGCAATCCTCCATACAATGGAACCCATATTCTATTCAAGAAATACTTTGTCCCGTCAGGCTTTATTTCCAGCTGACTAACCTGACTGTATAGAGCTTCCTTCCCAATGTTGCTGTCTTTTAAAGCTTCCTGCTGAGCCTCGCGAATACGGGCGGTGAGATCGGTATGAATGGTCATGCCTAATGCGCGAACACGCAATGTCTTGACACGTGCCTTTCGGTTAATGCATCTGCTACGACATTTTCCTTCTCTGGATGGTACTTAATCTCACAGTCGAAATTGTTGAGCAGCTCAACCCATCATCGCTGATGCATGTTCAGATCTTTCTGGTCGAAGATATGTTGCAAGCTCTTGTGATCGGTAAAGATAGTACACTTGGTCCCGTACATGTAGTGTCTCTAAATCTTGAGCTCGAACACTACTGCACCTAATTCCAAATCATGGGTCGTATAGTTCTGTTCGTGCACCTTGAGTTGGCGAGAGGTATAGGCAATGACTCTGTCTTCAAGTGAGTTCGGAAATAATGAAAAGATACAACCATAAGAAATAGTCAACACAAGAACACAAGAACATGGCTACTCATAGATAAGCTCTCCATCTTCAAGTGATATGTAACTCACATGATCCTCACAACCCTCGATATTTACTGCATAACTACTCTACGATCCCATGCTTGACCGAGTTAATAAAGTTAGGACGAGGCCTAACCTTTGTGGGTGTGTTTGGGGGGCCCTGAGGCCTCCCAAGGGACCCAAAGATCTCTACAAGAGTCTTGGAAGTCGACCCAAGAAGTGCTCAAGTCAAGGTGGAATGGGATGATCAAATGGTGGGGGTTAGCTTGCTCTTTATAGAGCTCTAGGGGAAGCACGGTCGTGCCAATGGTTTTCAAGGGCGTGCTCGCTGTCACACGTACGTTCTGTTGCTGAAATTCAGAGCCTGTCTGTACTTTTTATCTTTGGCACGGCCGTGCCTATGATAATGGCATGGGCATGCTTATCATGCTTATTGTGTTTTCTTGCTCTCCAAGTTTGCTTTGTTTTCCTCTCGTGTTCAGGGCCTTCATGTAAGTGTGCATGGGCGTGATTGGTTACTCCCGGATTGATTTCAGCATTGTTTAAGTCCCGGGATTGTCATCAAACATACAGTGAACAGGTTGGAAGTCTCGTATCTTCAGGAATCTCCAGTTTTTCCATGTTTTTACCCGGAAATCCTCTATTTCCGTCTTGGAGCTCCATTTTCCTGACAAATACAAATTAGAACGAATTAAGTATCAAATATCAATAATATAACCCTAAGTGTAACTTATTATGAGACTGTTTATGCCTATTTTATATGTTAAACTTGTGTGTTATCAATCATCTAGTTCGAGCTTACAGTCTCGACGGATGTGGGTTGCCTCAACAGGCTTACCATCATCTAGCTCTATAGAGTGTGGGGTCTCAAGATGAGTAGGGGCTAACCCTAGGAGTTTGCAAAGTTTTAAAGATACAAAGCTGATATTCCCACGAGAATCGAAAGGAACAGCAACAAGATTGTCTTTCACAGAAAACATACCTGTCAACACATTATTGTCGCTCTTGGCTTCTCCCGAGCCAATTACGCATGCTATTCCCCGAGCACCTTTAAGGTTGTTGTTGCCGTTGTTGCTATTGCGGTTGAGCTGGGACAATTCCTCTTGAAGTGGGTTTCACTCCCCTACTAGGAATACCCTTTCCCAACACCTCGTTGTTGTTGCTATGCTAGTTGTTGCTTATTGGAGAACTTATATTTCAACCCATCCTACATTCTCTTGCTATCAATAGAAGTAGAAGATGAAGCACTTTCAAGAAAAAGTTCCATGCTCAACAGCCTTATTTGTGAGCCAGGTGAAAGATTTGTTAGATTGCAGTGACCATACCACAAATTTGTGGGACCAATCCTTTTGGGTGTAAAGCTCAATCTGCTAGTAAGGTAGGTTAATTAGATTTGAGCATATAGTAGCTAACTCATGTTGCTTGGTAGTGTATGCGTCAATCTCAGACTCAAGTAATAGTGTTCCGTCTCAAATTTCTAAATTTTAATCACAGGGTATTACATTCTCGACCTATGTATTTGTAACTCATCTAGTGTGCCTGTAGCATACCTTACCAGTTCCTCCTAGGGCGGATGCACATGGCAAACACCGCCTATCCCTTGTCTAAACTATCGAAGTAGTCCAACAGTCTCCTTCAGTCATTAGTAGAATTCGTCTTCCCTTGAGATGTTGCACTGCATCGTAGGCCTTGCGTAACTCCCCAGGAGCGTGGGTAACAAGTCTTGATCTAGTGTGTTCCCATGTATCTACCATATACTTATGAGAAATAGGGATACACATGACATATAATCGCTCGTACTTGGCGTAAATGAACTAGAGCACGAATAAAATTTTATGTGTGTAACCCAGTCTCATCTGAGTTTCAAACGAAATTAAGAAAGATCAAGCAACAAGGGACACGAATTTAATGGTTTAGGTTCCTATTTCAATTCCTCTTTTAGTGGTACCACGTCATAGACATCGTGCAACTTTCCGTGTACGTGCGCCACAATGCCCGCAAGGGCTCTCTCCCCTGCACTATTGCCGATTTCCCATCCATGAAGTTTGTTGGGATAATAATCCCAATATTGCGCCACCTAGTGTAACCTTGGTCCCTCACCAGTGACGTGCCTAGAATCAGGTTTAGGGCTAGAAGATAACATATCTCCTGAAATCATGTGTTGTAGATATATGTAGCCAAAAGCTAATTGTACACTTAAGCTATGAGTGTAACTAATGCAATGCTTATTCTATGACACTTATAGACTAGACTCAACATGCAGTCCTAGTTCACTATAACCAATGGCTCTGATACCAAACTATCACACCCTCAAATTTCCACTGCGGGGTTTATACCGTGAGGCGCGTGACACTCCAGGATCCCCATAGCCATAAGTCATATGAACGACTCTAAATGCCCAAACCATTTAGTTCATTTTCAAAAATATGTTTTAACGTTTAATCAAAAGTTTAATTAAGTTGCGGAAGCGTAAACCAAACATAATTGTTTTAAGTTCATGCGCAAAACAACGCATCCATATGCTAAACCAAATAATATTAAATAAAGTATAAGTTTAATAGTGTTCAATACCCCACGACTCAATGATGCATGACCTACAGTGCTCCCAACCTAACGACCTGCAAAAGCATGCTAGCGTGTATCAACATAAAGTTGGTGAGTTTACAAAGTAAAGTAAATCGGTAAGTAAATGCGTATGTTTCCAAAACCATGTAACCATTAGTTCATCACATGCCAGGGGTAGCTAACCCACTCATGATAACTAAACACAGGTATACCGAACTGTTAAACAATGAGCTCTCACAACAGTGAGCAAAAGTGCCTTGCATCATTGCCTATCAACAATGTTAATATATGTTAAGTTATAGTTCACACCCATGCTCCCAGCACGATGTGAGGTTTGTGAAACGTAATAGCACTATCAACTAGTAACCCGCTTGCCAACCCGGCAACTCATTCGGTATAGGAAGGACTTCAATGATAGTGTATGGTTTTCATCAAGGACAAAGATGTGAACTAGTAAAATCCAATTCACCCCGTGAACCATAGCACCCCAAAACCTGGCATGTAAAAGTAGTCCCAAACCGGATTAGAAAAAGTTTAGAAAGTTGTCTCAAACCCAAGATGCATGCTTTTGAGATTGGAGTAGTGAAACCCACCTTAGGTTGCAAGCTAAATCCAAACTTCATAAATATGGACGTGATACCGACTCCTTATATGCCACTATGTCAGTATATGAGTATACACGATACACCACATAACTCGTTTGTCCAAGACGTTAATTTATGCGAAAACATTTAAGTGACACCTATCGTAACTACATGCACAAGTTGACCATACAAAACCGTTGGTGAAAGTTATGTTTATTATCAATCAAACATGTCAATTACGTCTCATATAAGTGTACATACAAGATCAAGTCATACGAGACTCCAATTAAGCACATATACACATATATCACAATCTGCATTTTCAGGACAGATTATGCACTACAGAAATAATTTTATTAAAAATACTTAGATAACGAATTAGACTCCCAAACGTTTACTAAATATTCCTTGGAGTCTAGTTGTCTTGCCACTATTTTTGTTTCGAATCAAAACATTGGAGAAAAATTATGAAAAATCAAATACTACTATTAGGTTATGAAAACATTCACATCAGGTCAGTTTACGATAAAAATTCTCAAAAATTGTGTATTCATCCAAACGGGATGAATCTACTTGGAAAAGCAAAACTATTCCCATATCCACCTTCTGACTAAATTTCACGACCTAACTCTTTATAAAACTCATGTTATAGCCGATTAAATTTGACCTAAGTTTTTAATCCGATAATCAGTTTAGACCTTTATTCGAATAAAATTCCAAAACCATATCAAACGACAATCAATATGCATGATTTTACACATTCCCAAAACCTAAGATCATATAAGACATGCACATAACAAGAATCGATCACAAACAATAATTTAAATTCAAGTTACAGAGCCTACAAGTCGACATACACATTCTGTCCAGATTTTAAACATGCAATATTCTCAATTATATCAATCCCTAGGTGTATATTATTAATCAAGAACCTCAAATAATCATTATACAATACAATATTCCTAATACATTAATATGATTAAAACATGCAAGATTTATTGTAAACGTCATCTTTGAACCCTAGACGCTCAAACATCATAGACATTCAATAAAATGCAATCATATTACATAATCAATCATAAATCTTTATGTTTATCATGTTAATCAAAGTTTTAATCTTTATAAAATCGTATCAGGTATGGACAAACTTTATTATGGTGTTTAAAACATAATCAAGAAGTTTAAAACACAAAGGTTTAACATAATATACCCAAAGCACTTCACAATCACGAACCGAACGCCTTCTACGCCTCCCGAATGATGTTCTTGAGCCTTAGCAGGTATTAGAGGGTTATATTTTTGTATGGGGGCTATTATGGACGATTAGGGTTGTGATTATGAGAATCATGGGGCTTAAGGTTGCTTAAATAGGTGAATTAAGTCGGTTTCACGCTCTGGGCCCGCTAAACGATCGTTCGGTCAAAGTGAACGGCCGTTCACTTTGACCAGGCCTGTTTCGTGCGGCCCAGTTCAGTGTATTGTACATTTTCTTTGATGTTTTTGTTATTTTGTACCATACCAAGTGTAAGCCCATGTATTTAGACCCCAACCATCCTAACGGTTCATCGATTACGATTTGATAACATGTTCGATTTAAATTCACGTAATCACATAACAGTTTACACATAGTTTCACAGAAACACGTAATTGCAATTAAAATCAAACAATTAATTCACAATTATCTATTTTCTCAATTCACCAACGTTCAGGGTTCGATACTCGCGTAAGTAATTCGGTAATTCCCTGAATTACCTTTTTATGCAGTTATTATCCTATATTTGTGCAACGTGTGACTCACCTAACTAACCCTAGTTAAGTAACATGCGGTAAACGTAAATAAAGTTAACTAGAGTTTAGTGAAAGTAGGAACCTGAAAATGCGGGGTGTCACACAAACTTATGTGTTTTACACAAAATTTGTGATCTATATTAATCTAACTTTGTTTTTGATCAAATTTTGATTAAAAACAATTGTGAAGCTAAAACAACAATCCGGTCTAACAATTTAATCCCTAATAAGCCAATTCAATCAAAAACCCAATATTAGGAGAAAAATAAATTTACATTAAAAACTTGAACAACTGCTCTATAATCTCAGATCTTATGCTATCCGATACTAACAACACGCGTAGTATTGAGCCCTAGCTCTGATACCACTTGAAGGATCAAGTTCAAAAAAGAAATTCATATACTACATGCGTATCAGAATCAAAGGCGGAATCAGTGATCTGATTAGGTGTTAGATGTGATAGATAAGTGTTAGGAATAAGAAATAAAAGCGCGCGCACACAAACACACATCAAGCACAAAACGAGCAACACTTCATCGTATTGGAATGGAATCGAATGAGCAAAAGTTACAAAAATGAGCACCAAGATAGAACCCTGTCCTATGCCGGAAACATACCAAGCATAGGACTCCTACACCTAAAAGCACACCCGACGTATGACTCTCATAGGCATGGAAGGTTACATACGTTACAAATCAAAGCGTTAAAGACCTAAATGCTCCCCGATTAACATCAAAACAATATAAAAGAGAGGTAAACCTAATATATAGCATTCACATCAGTGTTTATATCCTCGTCCACTAACAACCGCATATTACACTAAATATCATCTCATTTTTCTCTCATTTTTGATTAAATAATACTTTTATATACCTTTATCATTATATTTTCTCTCTACTTCACTCACAACCACTTTCAAAATATATTAAGAAAATAAATTAATCCGGGGTTTTCTCATACATAATTACAGAATATAGAGTCTATATACAGAATGAATTATCTTTCTTTTAGACCATACGCAGTGCAGCACGAATAAGGGCGTGAAGGCAAAGATAGCGCCCCCAACGCCATTACATGGGGGCTCCATCTTCCAAATACTTCCCTGGGTGTTATGATCATAACGTTGTGTAACCAAAACAAAAACCAATCATCGATGGCCACGTGGATGAATGGAACGTTTGAAAATTAAACGGTCAAAAAAAGTCCAACGGTTATTTTTATATTTCAAACGATTGTTTTTTTTTAAGTTTATATATGTATACACACTACAGAAACAGACTACAACACAAACATATTATTCAAACTAAAAAACACAACTACAAACACAAAAATGTTTCCCTACCATCCACCTTTTGGGGTCCCGTCTAGCCCGGGAAACTCGAATGCTACGCAGCCAAACACCACCCAACCGCCTCCCACTTTTAATTGGAGCGATTTCGACGTGAACACAATGGGGTACGCACAATTACTTTGCATGTCGGGTCAATTTTTTCAATGGCCAATGGGGATTGCGTCAAGCATGAACATAAACTATGGCCAAGGTTCTCAAGAGGAACCCAAACTCGTGCCTGATACTCAAGCTAATCCTGAACCGGTACCTGAACAACCGCGTCAACCCGAGGGTTCTCAACCGGGGTGTCGCACCCCGCCAAGGCGGAAACACGGGGATGCAACCATCGAAAAGTTTTCAAGCAACACACATTTATTTTAAAATAGTACCACCACAAATGATGGATATTGTCATAAATTTATTTAAACCGACATCATAACATTCATAAAATGAGATACTGTCTAGTACTCATGAACTAAAACATCACAAGTTTGACAAAAAAAACCCATCATTGTGGTACCACGTAGTGCATTCTCGAACCCCTCCCTCAAATCCCTGCGACCCTCCATTAGTTACCTGAAAAACATGCATAAAGGGTTTTGTCAACAATAATGTTGATGAGTTCACGGGTTTGTATGTAACAAGTAAAACCAGTGTGTAATTCGTGTATGACCAATCATAGGCTAGCTAAGCAAATGATTACTATGCGAAATATGAGTCCCATAACCAAACCTCTTGACTGTTGTGCCTCGCGCATTGTACACTGAAGAAAATGTATGTATTGTAGAATACTAACACTCTTTTGTATGTAACCAGTTAGAGCGACTAACCAAAAGTAGGGGTGTCAACCCAATAGATCTATTAAAGTGTTCCATGGCTTTTGATAGCTAATGATTACAGTATTGATGCATGTTATTCCCCTGAAATGTAAAATAGTAAAATGGGGTCGTAAAACTCACCTGATGATAGTACGTGTGGTCTAGGGAAGCCGTAGATGGTCACCGTCCTGACAAATGATACCATATGATCATTATGGACATGGTAAGTCGCCTAGTATAGTTGTTATCATACAAATTGTTCACCCGACATTTTTGGAACCGGTCGTGTATGTGGGTCACCACTTGTGAGGACTATTAGTGTGCTTGCAAGATGTTTGGAAGTGTTAATTGTGATAAAATGGACCCTTTTATATTAGTCATGGGTTTAAGTAGTTCCCAATCTTATCATGTGTGATTGATTTGTGATAAAATAGTACCTTAACACATGTTTAGCCTATTATATTATTCAAGCCAATGCTAACAAATGTTCTAGCTTTGCTTAACATATGTTAGCTGATTGAAGCATACTATGTATGCCTTGAAGCCGATTATTTAGTGGTTCAAACTTGATTGTTTTAAGCTTGTCAAGGCCTTGTAGAGTTAACACGCAACATGCTCGTGAGTTCTTGAATGAAAATCGAGCTTGATCACCATGTTGTTAGCCTTAGCTTTGAACTTAAGCCAAGTGAGTTTGTGTTCATGAAAACCAATTTATATATGGTGATTCAAGTTGTGTATTGACTCAAAAGTGTGACTCGACTACTCAAAGTTATAATAAGGGCTGGTTGTTGCTTGTGCTAAGACAATGTTATCACTACTGTGAACTAATACAACGTGTGCAAGACTCCTAACCACGAGGTAATGCTTCGTAAATTATCACCTATATAGTGTCATGTGAATAAAAATGTGGAGTCCAAGGGTCGAGGGTCGGGTTAACAAGGAAGCCGAGTATAATGTGATGAATAAAGAGGCATGTTAGTCGAGTATCTTACCTAGTAAGGGCTTGAGATGATGTAACTCCTAGGGATCTTGGGACCTTCCTTCCTTGGCTTGATACTCAAATGATGCGGTGGTTCTTGAGAGGTTTTAGAGGGTTTTCGGCTGCTTTGAGAGTCAAGAAAGAAGTGTGGAGGTTTGGGTTATGGTGGGGAACTATGAGGCCATTATATAGAGGTTTAAGTGGGAAAATGACAAGACAATTGTGGTAGTCTCATACTCCTCGGCCAAAGAATGGGTTTTTGTAATGTCATTTGATGGAGAGACTAATCAAGAAAGAGGAAAAGGTTGACCTTGGTAGATGGATAGTTTAGTTTGGGCTTTAATCCATTTGTATGCAAGGTTTACACCACCTCTTAACTCTAGTCGATCCTCATTATGTAGGCTTGGGAGCTTTGTGATCCATCACTATCTTGTCTCCTTGTATATGAGCCGTAGCTTTGTCATAGGAGTGTAGACTTGATGGTGACTTGTCTTAGAATATTCTTGCTAGAGGTTGATAGTTCCAAGTGTCATTGGTTGTCATAGTGATAGTGATGTGTGCTTGGTGTGTTTGGCCGAGATTTAGGGGGTATTCGAGTATAGATAAAGCAAAGGGAAGGGATAGGACTCTAGGTGTAGGTCCTATTTGGTATAAAGAGAAGGTTTTGTCTTCATTAGTAAGCATGTGTGGATTAGTGTGTGTCTTATCCAATCACCAGTCATGTATTAGCAAATGTGATCAACCCTTTGGCTTGGCTCTCCTTAGGCCGATTGTGGGGTGTCTTTCACATATGTGGTTAGTTGACTTCATGTGGGAAGGTGGATATCCTTGTCCTTATGTCTAATTATGTGTAAGTGATGACTTCATGTGTTAACTCTTGTCACTCATGTCATGTGCTTCATGTGGGAGTGATATTGGCCGATTTCCTATGAGTCATGGGTGATAGGGGTGCATCTAAAGTGGTGTTTTTCATGTGATGGTGAGGTTTCAAGATCTTAGTTTGTTAATTATTATGTGGGTATGTGGGTGTTTTGGCCGAAGGAACAAAACGAAGGAGGGGTTCCACGAGTTATCTAGATGTTCATGTGAGCATAGTGTCTAAGCCGAGTGTATGTAGGTGTATATATATATATATATATATATATATATACATATATATATATGATTGTAGATTTAATGGTACATGTATATCTACATAGGTTTGATGTTGATAAAACAGATTATTAGTTGCCTTAATCTTTCGTTCGACCACTAAGCCAAGGCATGTCATGGCGTTGATTAGATTGTGAGTCTCTTAAAGATGACATCAACATGTAGTGTGCTTATAAATCATGAACACTAGTCATTATATGTGGACACATAATAGTATTGATGGAGAAGAACATGTGTTAGTAATGGTGCTATCATGTGTTAGTGGGTGACGACCTCATTGAGTGCTTGTTTGGGGATTTGTCCGAGTGTTGTATTACTAAACAAGTGCCCCATGTTGTGTTCTATGATTAACTCTTGCTTTACCAGACTAGGGGGTATAGTGTATGCAAAATGTATAATTATGCACTTAAAATGAAGTAATAAATAATAAATGAAACGTATACGGATGTTGACCTGGTTTGTTAACTGTTGTCACACGGGGGGGGGGGGGGGAGGAGGCGCTCGCACACAAAAAAAAGAAGTATAAGCTTTTGATGAGAGACGAGGAGTTTGCACTAGCGCGGGCTTGACTCGACATATCGGAGGATCCCGAAGTTGGTTAGTATTTTTAATCGTATTTTTTTAATATAATTTTTTAATCAACTCATATTAATATTAAATTTTTTTTTTGTAGCGAACTATCATGACAAGCCTTTGTTTTCGATAAGAATTCGAGAGCTATTTTTTACCGCCATGGGTCGAGGGGAATATCGGGACAACGATTCGATATCGGGAAAGTGGATCGATGTAAATAATAGATGTCATGCTTTTGCGGAAGTTTACCAGCGTTGCAGCGACAATAGCAGTAGTGGGGGAATGTGATGATGGTGTGTTAGCAAGAGCGTTGGAGGAATTCAACGCAACCCGTGGGACGTTCACATATTTGAGGTGTTGTGAGATGTTGAAAAAAAGTCCTAGGTGGGGACTGGTACCGCCGATGGGGTCCGGTATTAGGCGCAAAGGAAGGAGAGCAAAATGAAGCAAAACCTCCTCGTCGCGAGATCCGGATACACCGTCATCCGATGCTCGCTATGTGAGCTTAAATGATCCAGTTAATGTGGAGGAGGAGGAGGAGGATTTGGCTCGACCACCAGGTAGAAGGGTGCGAAAAGGTGGAAAGGCGGAGTCATCTTCGGGAGGTGGCGACTTGAAGGAAGATTTTGAGGAAATGAATAGACAACTACAAGATATTCGCGACTTTGGCCAAAGACGTTTGGAAACTATGCACCGAAGAGTGGTCGAGAATAAAAGGTTCGTGGACATCCAAGAGGCGAGACAAAGGGAAAAGGACATTGACTTTTTGTCCAGATCGATCGACCACCTCAAGGGAGACGCCCTACGGCTTACACAACATCATAGGCAACAAATTCTTAATTAATATAACCTGTAGTGTGTTTTGTTTTTTTTTTTTTAAGTTGCTTTTTTTTTAAATTTGCTATTTGTATTTTTTTAAGTTGTTTGTTTAGTTGTATGATTTTAATTAATGTTAGTTATGTGTATTAATATTATTTGTAACTTTTTTTCATAATATTTGTCCTTTGTTTTTTACTTTTAGTTGATTAGTATAAAAAAAATAAAATAAACAACCAATAAAAAACAGGGGCCTTAATTTTTTAACATCCTCACTACACCTCATTTTTAATTCAAGCCTCATGCTGAATCAGCTGCTACATAAACTAATAAAAATCAGAGCCTTATGTTTTTTAGGTCCCACTACACATAGCCTTAACAATAATGTAGTACAATATTCGGTGACCACTCATTTTCTGATGAATATTGGTTGCTTCATTGGTAGAATAAAGCATCACAAAGGAATAGGAATACTAATCAGAAACCGACCAAATCTATACACATAGCAACAATATATTCCAAACAGACTTTTAAATAAAAATTTTACGAAGTAAAAAAGAGTTATTCCTCATGTATTCATTTCATTATTAGAACAGTGGATCAATCATAATGTTGAAATGGAGATAAAAGCATATGTTCATACTCATATCATCATGTGAGTATGTCATCTCATTTTCGTTGAATTAAATAATTAGCTTGATAAAACTATCTTGTTGATTATTTTAATAAAAATTAGAAGGGTGAAAAGGATACAAAATCTTAATAAATCACAATATATAACATAATGGAGCGTAAAATATAACACAATCCCAATAAATATAGTACAATGCCGAGGAAAAAAGACCCAATGAATCGTAGAAATGACACGACAAAAATTATAGATGAAACACAATGCAATGCAACATAAGATACACAAATTCAAAAAATTACAAACTAAAAATTCAAAAATCGAAAACCAAAAATTTAAGGTCGTAGGATTCAATGACATGGTTTCAATGCCGATTGAATGATTTCAATCAGAATCCTCTTAATACCTTTTCTATTTTTTTTTTTTTTTTTTTTTTTTTTTTTTTTTGCGAAATTCAGAATTGATTCAATAAAGAAAAATTTGCGAAAAATTACATCAAGATAGCGGGCAGGCGGGCAACAAGCTGCGCCGCCACCCCTTTTTGGACGGCAAACCCTAGCCTACTAAAAACGAACCCCTGCCCCCCCGGAGTCGAGACACTGCTATTAATAACCCGTTGGACTCTGGTCAGGAAACGAATGGCTTCCGGTGCCAAGGCGCCAAAGGTATCAAATGCCAGGGGTACGAAAACGTGTTGGTTCTCCTCACAAGCTTTAGCGTGCTTCTCAACTTTCATCGCCTCCGCTTTCCGCACCGCTTGCCCTGCTACAAAACCAGTATCCCTCAAACCAACCAGGGGAGATACGCCTGTTAGGTCAACACAAGCGTGTTTCCCCCCGGCCCACCCGAAGACAAGCAGGTCTGCTGGACGTAGGGTGGATCTTCCTTCTGTGGGGTCTGAGAGGAAATTCACAGGAGCCTCTTTCTTGGCTGAGATCCCAGCCCTTCTTAAAAGGTCCCAAAGAACGTCTCGGACCCAGTCATGCCTGTATTTGAAGCCGGGCAACTCCTTACAGTGAACCGCATGTTCCCCGTATTTATCCAAGCATGCCTTACGGCAAATCGGACAGACCTCATCTTCATGGTACATGGGGATCATCAAACGATATTTAAGAATTGCCCTGTATTCAACCCTAGACATTTTTTGGCCCAAACCTTCGATTGGGATAACATTCAGGAAATCTTGGGCATGTGGGCTTTGCAAGCATTCAATAACTGCCTTTTGGCGAGGGGACAGATCAAAAGATTCACCCAGGCTCTGTGCGATTTTGCCAAAAAGGGCATTCGCCAAAGTTTTCTGAGGCTTTTGGGGGGCGGTGTCCTTGTTAGAAAAACCGTCCATATCAAAACCTGGGAGATAGTCATTTATTCTTTCGAGGGCCTGTGCGTAGTCCAAGTCCATGTCGACAACCCCGCTATTCCTTAAGATGTGGTCTTGGAGGTTCCAAGATTGAGCTCGCGATGCTACAAAAGCATACACCCCAACATCCTTAGCTGAGAGGAGCCCTAATCCTCCCAAACGCATCGGAAAAGATGCCAGTCTCCACTGTAGGTCACCAAAGAACGGACCCCCACATACCACTATGTCTTCGATGGCTCCCCGCAGACCCTTGTCAAAACATGATACCGCTTCATCCATCATGTCGGGTTGGCAGGTTCGCAAGCCAAAAAGCAACTTAGCGACCCCCATACAAGATCTGAGCAAGAGGAGTTCACTCTGGGGATCCCTAAGGCAGGGCAAAAGTTTCATAAGATCAACCGCGCGCGAGGCTCTCCGCCCTGCTAATTCCCGTATAAAGTAAGAGTCCCGACTAACAGCCCCTCCAAGGAGTTTCACCCCTTTTTCTGGCCTACCAATCCCACTAGGGAAAAGTCCGTCCCTAAGTTTCACCCCATTACAGGACGGCCAAAAAACCTCAGTTTTCTTAATATTCAGTTGAAGCCCCAGGGATGGCCCCTCATTCCGGATGATATCTAAGGCATTCGCAACATCGGTGGCATCACCAATAATCGAACCATAGGGTGTAATGCCAAGGCGAAAAGGAGGGGACCTAAAGGGTCCCCCTGCTGAACCCCTGTAGTGGCCCCTATACAATCATTACCAACATACAACCTAGCTGGTAATGGCCCCCTGCTGAACCCCTGTAGTGGCCCCTGCTGAACCCCTTTTCTATGACCTTCTATTTTTTTTTTTTATTATTTATTTGATCTTAACCATATCTCTTACATATTGCTAATTTCTAGTGTTTAATTATAGTGTCAACCAAAAAAACAACTGTAATAAAATTAACCGACAAAACCAAACCTAAATAACGGATTCCTCTTCATCGTCATCGTCCTTCAAGACCAAGGAGATTATTATCACAACAAAGTGTTATAGTGGTCCAAACGTTAATATAAGAGGCTGAAAGTCCACGTCTTCTGAAAGAAAAAAGTGAAAAAACTACTAGCTATCCACTGGTATGTGATGTTGGGAATAACCGTAACAAACGAACAAAAACGGATAACAGAAATCTCTGAAAGTACGTGATCGCTTTCAGATTGAATCAATTCGACGGTTCTATCGATTATTCAATCGGATACAATCAGAGATTGAGAATTTTCTGTATGTTGTGATTGAGATTCTGAAGAACCAGAGAATTCTGACCAAGAAGAAGAAAACGTTATGAAACAATTTGGGCCATTAACTGCTTTTAGGCAGTTTTTCCAAGGGTTTCATCATTGCCAAAATTAGTCCCTCTATTTTCGAAAATCAATTTTCTGAGACATTTTTACCATAGCAATTTTCACTTTTAACAGCTCGACCCCAGCCAAGGGCTTTGCCCCCTAGACCCCGCCAGGGGCTGCTGCCCATTGGACCCTGCTCCCAGGGGCGCTGCCCCCGGACCCCCGTTCCTTAGGGGCTTCGCCCCTAAGTTTATAATAAATTCAAATAGGCGTGCACTCCGTACCACCATACCTATATGATGTATTATTATGAACATATTGGTCAAACAGTCAATCCAATTACACTAAAATATCCAACATGTGATTACTTTTCAAATAATTATTTGTATAATGATTGAAATTTTAGGCGTCATCTTCGTATAAGAGGACAATTTTATATATATATATATATATATATATATATATATATATATATATATATATATATATATATATATATATATATATATATATATATATATAATTAGCAACTTGGTTTACCTTTAATCATCACCACCATTATCTTGTTCAATACCTACAATTTAACATGTATCTTCTTCAAAGTCACGACCCTTTACCCATCCATTGGCACTGTTTCACAAACTATACAATTTGCAACTTAGGTTACCTCTAATCATCACCACCTTTCTGTTGTCCAATACCCACATTTTCACAATTTAACATGAATCTCCTTCAATAGTCACGATCCCTTACACATCCGTTAGCACTGTTTCACAAACTATATATTATCTATCCATAAAAAAAAAAACAAGTTTAATTACGATTTATTACGTTTAATTAATTTTAACCCATTTATTTAAGATTTAAAAATGAAGAACACATCAATTAAAAATTCCCCCTATTTTGCTCATCAAAATTCTGAAGCATATTGAATCCAAAATCAACATCCATAAAAAGGTCCAATAAACCGTTTTTTAGATTATTTTTGACAATTTTTGTAAGGGGGGACGGGGCGCTACCAGAATTGGTCACGGGTACCTCACTACCAGCACGGTAATGTCACACCCTCAAATTCCACGTGCGAGGTTTTACCGCGAGGCGCGTGACACACCAGGATCTCAGTCAACGATCACAATAAACATACAACAAACATGCATTCATATATATATTTAAAATCAAAATATCATGCTTTGAGCCCTAAACCAGCAACGGAAGCATTCTTGTTTACAACCAAAAGACATATCATTGTTTACAAAACATTGTTTAATATGCTTCAAAATATTAGACGCTGTGCATGACTCCGTGCGCCTAGCCCATTGACTGCTACCTTAGCGACCTGGGAAAACATGCCAAAAATGTCAACATATAATGCTGGTGAGTTCACA
The DNA here is from genome assembly GCA_028751855.1 of Ambrosia trifida. Taxonomy (NCBI): domain Eukaryota; kingdom Viridiplantae; phylum Streptophyta; class Magnoliopsida; order Asterales; family Asteraceae; genus Ambrosia; species Ambrosia trifida. The sequence continues at coordinate 68,185,180 of CM054130.1, forward strand.
GGTTTTCTTTTATAAAAGTGTTGTCACAAGTTCACAAAGATCATTCCCGTTAATACTATGTCATAAGAACGTTAGCTAGACGTTAAGTGTTTTTACTACTACGGTTGGGAACCCATTACTAAACATGAACCAAAATATGATACCAGCCCAGATGACTGGGCTACCGATGCCTCGGTAACCCGATAGGTAGAGACAATATGCACGCGCCCGGCCCCGCCGTCGAGTGGGGTTTGTGAGGCCTAATAGATCTATCCACATTTCCCTCGTTGTGCGTTCCAGCACATTCATGGTTTCCCCCTGGGACTTTCCATAAAATCCGTATAGTAACAAAAAGTACCCATAGTATAACATGACCTTTAAACAGTTTGTACGAAGCATGTTTCTCCCCCGAAAGCAAAACAGTAAAAGTGGGGCTGTGAAACTCACCTCGGTTTGCGTTACTTGAAAACAGTTAAGTAATTATGCTATGATAGCCCCAAATAGCGGCGACCTATCATAAGATGTATATAAGTATCCGGACTAATAACCCGTGGGTTAACTAGTCCCCGAATGTCCAGACCGTGACCATAAACGTTTGAAAACATCTTTAACTGTTAAACCGACCGTGCCAAACAAGACCCGACATCCCATTGGTGACCCGACATCCCACGTGTTAGGTAAATACAAGACATCATGCAACATATGCAATTAAACACTTAATACGCGCAATAGTTCACCTAGTCTAGCATAATGTCCGATTAACGCGTAAACAGGTCCGAACACGTGTTACTAAGTCATTGGGTGCATCCCGGGGTTCCTATCATGTTCTTAGGCATCAAATCATGTTCCGGGATGTTAAAATATACGTACAGCAGCATTATACGCGATTAGGAATCAAACTAGCATTTAAGATTGTAATCACTAGTAAAAGTAGCATTTAGGAGTCAAACTAGCATTTAGGATTGTAATCACTAGTAGAAGTAGCATTTAGGATTGTAATCACTAGTAAAAGTAGCATTTAGGTTTGTAATCACTAGTGCTTGGGGCGAATAGGATTGTATTCGCCTGAACATTAGGCGATTAGGAGCCTACTCGCATGAAGCCTCATGCGAGTAGGATCCTACTCGCCTCTGCAGCTCTGTAGTGCAATTTCGCGCGCCGAACACTCCAAATCAGATCTGAAACATGTAAAAATACCTAATATCAAAACTAAACTATTAACCAACCCTTTCAAAGCAAAATCCCCCAATTTATCTCTGCTCTAACAGGCTCGGTGCGATTATTTCCAAAAATGGCAAATACTAGGTTTCATTAACTAACCTTATCTTTCCCTATATGGAAACAATCAGATTTCATCTCCTACAAGTTGCAATTCATCATCTCTATGTTATATCATCATCCTAGCATGATTTCTAACCATAAACAAGCAATGAATCACATCATAACATCCTATTCTTCAAGAATTACCCAAATGGGTCAAAATGCATACTTGCACCTAAACATCATAACAAGGGCTTAAACTCATAGATAATCATCCTAACAACACCTACACATCAGAAGTACAACAAATTCATGGAAACATTCATGTTATAATCACCAACAATCATCATATGCACAAATACTTCACATATAGCAAGTATTATGGTGTAGACTTGTTTTAGAACTCTTTTCAAAGGGTTTTAAAGACACAAACTTTGCAAAACAAGGTCTGGACTTTTGGGGAACCAAAACAACAACTTTATAAAGGTGTAGGATGAAGAACACACCTTGGAATTTATCAAAGAAGGGTGTATAAGCTTGGTGATGGTGTGTTTTGAGGCAAAGCAAGTTCCAGAGGTGTTTCAAGGTGTGTGGGAGGCTTAGGATCAGTTAGGGTTGCACAAATGGTGTTTGGGGAGTCAAGGGTTCTATTTATAGGTGTTTTGACCCGTGTTCAGCAGTATAGGCGAGTAGCAGGTCCCTTCAGGCGATTGGGGCTCCTACTCGCCTCTATTCAGGCGAGTAGGGCCCCTACTCGCCCCAACCTCATCCTACTCGCCTAAGATATAGGCGATTAGGGGTCTCCCCAGCTCCTAATCGCCTCTGTGATGCTGGAACGGGTTTTTGGCGCGTTAAACACTATTTTAACATATATAAACACGTATTCACATACCGATAAGTCACATAATGATTTCAAACATATAATGCACGATAACTAACACGTTTACATCCGTTCACCAATTCCCGGGACTCGAGACTAGTGTGTGCATTAAACCCGGCGATTCCACGAATCACCAATCCTTATACACATGGTTATGGACCGACTCCCGATGACCCCACGGATCATCGTAACGACTCCCGATGATTCCCAGAATCATCATACCGACTCGACTGACCCCGTTAAGTACGTAATATGCATGACTCGCTAAGGTAGACTTACTAGTTTAGTCAACGTTACTAACCTGAGTTTGCCGGGTGTCACATCATCCCCCTGTTGAAAGAATTTTCATCCCGAAAATTGCCCAAGGCCAAAAAGGAAGAGACGAAAGAGAAGAAAAATTTTCCGGTTGCCACATCATCCCCCTGTTGAAGGGAATCTCGACCCGAGATTCATTCAGCTTCAGCAGAGACATGCCTTGATTCGAACGCGCGTTTAGCAAATAAATGGGGATACTTAGCCTTCATTTGATCTTCCCCTTCCCACGTGAACTCCGGTCCACGATTTGAGTTCCAACGGACTTTAACAATGCGGATTTTACTCCGGCGAAGGCTACGGATCTTATAGTCAAGAATTTCAACCGGTTCCTCCACAATACGCAGACGATCATCCACCTTGATCTCTTCGAGAGGAACAACCAAAGATTCATCCACCAAACACTTCTTCAGATTAGAGACATTGAAGACATTATGAACATTACTGAGTTCAACTGGCAGATCAAGCCTGTATGCTACCGGTCCAATCCGTTCCAGAATTGCGAACGGTCCCACATACCGAGGATTCAATTTGCCCCGCTTCCCAAAACGTATAACGCCCTTCCACAGAGATACCTTCAACAAAACCTTGTCGCCAACCTCAAACTCTAAAGGTTTGCGACGACGATCGGCATAGCTCTTTTGACGATCCCGAGCTGCTGCCATGCGGTTACGGATTTGTACGATCTTCTCGGAAGTCTCGTACACAAGTTCCGGGCCGGTAAGTTGACTCTCACCCACCTCGGCCCAACAAAGAGGAGACCGGCATTTCCGCCCGTAAAGAGCCTCGAACGGAGCTGCCTTGATGCTAGAATGGTAACTATTGTTGTAGGAGAATTCCACCAACGGTAGATGACTCTCCCACCCCTTGCCAAAATCGATCACACATGCCCGGAGCATGTCTTCTAGTGTTTGGATTGTCCGCTCACTTTGACCGTCAGTTTGCGGATGATAAGCTGTGCTCATGTCTAACTGAGTACCCAGAGCCTTATGCAAGGATTTCCAGAAGTTAGAGGCGAATCGGGAATCACGATCAGAAATAATAGAGACAGGCACCCCGTGCCGAGAGACCACTTCCTTGAGATATAACCGTGCCAGACGCTCGAGGCCATCGATCTCTTTGATAGCGAGGAAGTGCGCAGACTTTGTCAACCTATCAACAATCACCCAGATCATGTCACAACCACTGGGCGATTTCGGGAGTTTGGTCACAAAGTCCATCGTAATCCGCTCCCATTTCCACTCGGGAATTTCAGGCTGTTGCAGAAGGCCGGATGGCTTTTGATATTCGATCTTGACCTTGGCACAGGTCAAGCACTTGCTCACGTACGAAGCCACGTCTGCCTTCATGTTCGGCCACCAATAAAGTATCTTTAGGTCTTGATACATCTTATCAGAGCCAGGGTGAATAGAGTACCGGGACTTGTGAGCTTCATCAAGAACGAGCTCCCGCAAGCCCCCAAATAAAGGGACCCAAATACGTTCAGCGAAATAATGTAGGCCATCGGACCTGAGTTCAAGGTGGCTATCAGCACCATGCATGGTTTCAGCTTTAAGGTTTTCCTCTTTCAAAGCTTCTTGCTGCGCCGAACGGATTCGATCAGGTAAGCCGGAATGGATGGTGAGCTGAAGAGCTTGAACACGACGAGGTTTAGCCGTTTCCTTCCTGCTCAAGGCGTCTGCGACTACATTCGCCTTGCCAGGATGGTATTTAATAGCGCACTCGTAATCATTAAGAAGCTCGACCCAGCGACGCTGTCTTATATTCAACACCTTTTGATCAAAGATATGCTGGAGGCTCTTGTGATCGGTGTAGATAGTGCACTTGGTACCGTACAAGTAATGCCTCCAAATCTTTAAAGCAAAGACTACAGCACCCAATTCCAGATCATGGGTGGGGTAGTTTTTCTCATGAACTTTGAGCTGACGAGAAGCATAGGCGATGACCTTCTCGCGCTGCATCAGTACACAACCGAGACCCCGGATAGAAGCGTCACAATAAACCAAAAAATCGTTCGTGCCCTCGGGCAAGGACAAGATAGGAGCAGAACAGAGTTTAGCCTTTAACATCTGGAAGGCCGACTCCTGCGAATCACCCCAGTCGAACTTCTTGTCCTTCTGGGTAAGCGAGGTGAGGGGTTGAGCGATCTTCGAAAATCCCTCGATAAAACGACGATAATAACCTGCAAGGCCTAGGAATTGCCGTACCTCAGATGGCGTCTTTGGTGCTTCCCAGTCTTTAATGGCCTCAATCTTAGCTGGGTCAACGTGAATTCCTTTCTCATTAACTACATGACCAAGGAACTGGACTTCACGCAACCAGAAGCTACACTTAGAAAATTTGGCGTACAACTGTTCCCGCCTCAGGAGTTCCAAAACAAGACGCAAGTGTTCCTGGTGGTCCACCTCGTTCTTGGAATAGACTAGAATATCATCAATGAAGACAATCACGAACTTATCGAGATAAGGCTTACAAACACGGTTCATCAAATCCATAAAAATGGCCGGTGCATTGGTGAGACCAAAAGGCATGACCAAGAATTCGAAATGGCCATAGCGAGTTCGAAAGGCGGTCTTCGGAATGTCAGCTTCTTGAACCCTCATCTGATGGTACCCCGACCTCAAATCGATCTTCGAATAGAAACTAGAACCCTGAAGCTGGTCAAATAAGTCATCGATGCGAGGAAGAGGATAACGATTCTTGATGGTAACCTTGTTCAATTCCCGGTAGTCGATACACATTCTTAGGCTTCCGTCCTTCTTCTTGACAAACAAAATAGGGGCTCCCCACGGGGACAAACTAGGTCGAATGAAACCCTTCTCTAACAGCTCCTGCAACTGGTTAGACAACTCCTGCATCTCGGGAGGTGCAAGACGATATGGGGCTCGGGCAATAGGGGCCGCACCTGGAGCAAGTTCAATACTGAATACGACCTGACGATAAGGCGGAAGACCAGGTAAGTCTTCAGGAAATACATCGGGAAAATCACGGACAATAGGAATATCTTCGATCTTCTTCTCTTCCTCCGACGAAACCGAAACAAGTGCCAGAATGGCAGAATACCCCTTCCGAAGATACTTATAGGCTTTCATACACGAAATGATACTCAAAGGGACCCCGCTCTTATCACCGCGCACCAACAGAATTTCTCCATCAGGGAGAGGAAGTCGAATGACTTTATCAAAACAAACGATCTCAGCATGATACAAAGACAACCAATCCATACCCACGACAACATCGAAACTACCCAAGGACACCGGCATAAGATCAATAGGAAAGGAATAACCCGACAACTCAAGGCGACACTCCCTAAGGACGTGCGTCGCTTCGACTTTCTTACCATCAGCCAATTCTATCAAGTACTTAGCCTCTAAAGGTGTAGGACCCTATCAAGCAATTGACTAAACCCAAGAGATATAAAACTCTTATCGGCACCGGAATCGAATAAAACCGTAGCATAGCGATTATCGAGAAGAAACGTACCAGTAACAGTGTCAGGATCCTGTCGAGCACCGCTCGAACCAATCACGAAGGCGCGAGCATTCCTGCCTCCGCCCCCATTGTTTCCATTACCCGACCCGTTCTTCCCAGCCTCACCCTGCTTTAACTTGGGGCATTCACGCTTGTAGTGACCAAGCTCACCACAATTAAAGCGCCCCTGTTTTCCCTGGTTTCCCTGGGGAGCATCAACATGAGGAGCCGGAGTAGGTGTAGCAGGTGGGTTCCGGTTACCCTGAAGATTAACCCTGCAATCCTTTGCCTGGTGCCCAAGCATATGGCACCTGTGGCAGCGGTTCCGGTCCTCGCAATGACCGTTGTGGTGAAATCCACACCGGTCACATTTCGGCAGTTTCCCCGAATAACCCCCCGGTTTCTGTTCAGATGACGATCCCCCAATATCAGACTTCCTCACCTGCTGAGGCTGAGCCCAACTCGAGCCTTTCCCCACAGCTTCCCACTTTCGCTTGTTACCATCAGGAGCCTTCACAGTAGCGCCTCGAGGAGGCAAGACCCCTTCAGCCACCTTCATGTTGGTCAGCCTGTGAGCCGACCGAACCACCTCAGAATAAACAGTGAGATTACTCGCAGCAACCAACCCCGCAATCTCTGGTACCAACCCAACAACATAGTGTTCAATCCTCCGGTATTCGGGTGCGTGCAGATCAGGGCACAACATAGCCAACTCATTGTGCCTAGCAGTGTAAGCTTCAATCTCGGACCCCACCATCTTATGATTCCAGACTTCGTGCTCAAGTTTCTGAATCTCATCCCTCGGACAGTACTCGTTTTTCAACAACTGAACGAACTATGTCCAGGGCATAGCGTGAGCTTCCCCAATACCCATAGTCTGGGTGGTGGAGTTCAACCAAGTCAGAGCTTGACCCTCCAGGGTCGCAGAAGCATATTTCACCCGGTCGCCTTCAGGGCAGCTGCACATCGAGAAAACCGATTCAATTTTCTCCAACCAGCGGAGCAGTCCCACTGCCCCTTCAGTGCCACTAAAGTTGTGGGGCTTGCAATCCATAAACTTTTTGTAAGAGCACTGGGGTGGAGGGGGATTGACAGCACCACTTGGAATAGACACACAGGTGAAAATCAAGAAAAGGTACAGTACCCCAGAACAAGATAGGATAGGTGAGAATCGACGTACCACCCATAGCATTATGAGCGGCTTGGAATGCAGCCAAAGCAATATTCACATGCTGCTGCATCAGGTTATCCAACTCTGCTTGGGTCATATTAATGTTCCCACGGCCACCGCCGCCACCACGGCCGCCAGCACGACCGCCAGCACGGCCGCCTCTGCGACCCCCACGAGCTCCCGACATCTTCTGTCACAACATGAAACAAAAGATTTAGGCTTGCCCGTGGTATAACCCATTAGGAATTTCAAGAAACTAGACCGAGCCCAGTTCAGGTCCATCCGTTCAAGCCCAAAGTCCGCCAGGGATCCCATGCATCACAGTTTATAATCTCGTGTGCACCCGACATGATAAACTGTTCTACATGGTCCTCCAGGCGTGCTTTAAGTTTGAAGTTCAAGTCACCGAACACTAGCGCCCACTCATGGTATTATCATAAGTATAAGTACAAGATAGTATGCATAAGAACGAGCGTGTCCATTAGGGCATATAAGGGAGATGTCCAAATCCCTGGACAGATCTCAAGAGTACGCCGAAGCTACCCCAATGTACACCGCCGCCAAGAAAGTTCAATAGTATATCGTTCACCGTTGAATCATAGTAAGGATGAGTCAAGAAATGGGATGATAAAGAGTAAACAGATGACGTAGCGTAGAAGATGATGACACCGACACCCCCGACTAGTCATGTTGTTACCCACTTGTTAAGACTCGACTATCTGTGACCGTCTAGTATGTGCGACTCAGTTATAGACTAGACTCTACATGCAGTCCTAGTTCACTATAACCGTTGGCTCTGATACCAATCTGTCACACCCTCAAATTCCACGTGCGGGGTTTTACCGCAAGGCGCGTGACACACCAGGATCTCAGTCAACGATCACAATAAACATACAACAAACATGCATTCATATATATATTTAAAATCAAAATATCATGCTTTGAGCCGTAAACCAACAGCAGAAGCATTCTTGTTTACAACCAAAAGACATATCATTGTTTACAAAACATTGTTTAATATGCTTCAAAATATTAGACGCTGTGCATGACTCCGTGCGCCTAGCCCATTGACTGCTACCTTAGCGACCTGAGAAAACATGCCAAAAATGTCAACATATAATGCTGGTGAGTTCACAGGCTTTCTTTTATAAAAGTGTTGTCACAAGTTCACAAAGATCATTCCCGTTAATACTATGTCATAAGAACGTTAGCTAGACGTTAAGTGTTTTTACTACTACGGTTGGGAACCCATTACTAAACATGAACCAAAAGATGATACCAGCCCAGATGACTGGGCTACCGATGCCTCGGTAACCCGATAGGTAGAGACAATATGCACCCGCCCGGCCCCGCCGTCGAGTGGGGTTTGTGAGGCCCAATAGATCTATCCACATTTCCCTCGTTGTGCGTTCCAGCACATTCATGGTTTCCCCCTGGGACTTTCCATAAAAGCCGTATAGTAACATAAAGTACCCATAGTATAACATGACCTTTAAACAGTTTGTACGAAGCATGTTTCTCCCCCGAAAGCAAAACAGTAAAAGTGGGGCTGTGAAACTCACCTCGGTTTGCGTTACTTGAAAACAGTTAAGTAATTATGCTATGATAGCCCCAAATAGCGGCGACCTATCATAAGATGTGTATAAGTATCCGGACTAATAACCCGTGGGTTAACTAGTCCCCGAATGTCCTGACCGTGACCATATACGTTTGAAAACATCTTTAACTGTTAAACCGACCGTGCCAGACAAGACCCGACATCCCACGTGTTAGGTAAATACAAGACATCATGCAACATATGCAATTAAACACTTAATACGCGCAATAGTTCACCTAGTCTAGCATAATGTCCGATTAACGCGTAAACAGGTCCGAACACGTGTTACTAAGTCATTGGGTGCATCCCGGGGTTCCTATCATGTTCTTAGGCGTCAAATCATGTACCGGGATGTTAAAATATACGTACAGCAGCATTATACGCGATTAGGAATCAAACTAGCATTTAGGATTGTAATCACTAGTAAAAGTAGCATTTAGGAGTCAAACTAGCATTTAGGATTGCAATCACTAGTAGAAGTAGCATTTAGGATTGTAATCACTAGTAAAAGTAGCATTTAGGTTTGTAATCACTAGTGCTTGGGGCGAATAGGATTGTATTCGCCTGAACATTAGGCGATTAGGAGCCTACTCGCATGAAGCCTCATGCGAGTAGGATCCTACTCGCCTCTGCAGCTCTGTAGTGCAATTTCGCGTGCCGAACACTCCAAATCAGATCCGAAACATGTAAAAACACCTAATATCAAAACTAAACTATTAACCAACCCTTTCCAAGCAAAAACCCCCCAATTTATCTCTGCTCTAACGGGCTCGGTGCGATTATTTCCAAAAATGTCAAATACTAGGTTTCATTAACTAACCTTATCTTTCCCTATATGGAAACAATCAGATTTCATCTCCTACAAGTTGCAATTCATCATCTCTATGTTATATCATCATCCTAGCATGATTTCTAACCATAAACAAGCAATGAATCACATCATAACATCCTATTCTTCAAGAATTACCCAAATGGGTCAAAATGCATACTTGCACCTAAACATCATAACAAGGGCTTAAACTCATAGATAATCATCCTAACAACACCTACACATCAGAAGTACAACAAATTCATGGAAACATTCATGTTATAATCACCAACAATCATCATATGCACAAATACTTCACATATAGCAAGTATTATGGTGTAGACTTGTTTTAGAACTCTTTTCAAAGGGTTTTATAGACACAAACTTTGCAAAACAAGGTCTGGACTTTTGGGGAACCAAAACAATAACTTTACAAAGGTGTAGGATGAAGAACACACCTTGGAATTTATCAAAGAAGGGTGTATAAGCTTGGTGATGGTGTGTTTTGAGGCAAAGCAAGTTCCAGAGGTGTTTCAAGGTGTGTGGGAGGATTAGGATCAGTTAGGGTTGCACAAATGGTGTTTGGGGAGTCAAGGTTTCTATTTATAGGTGTTTTGACCCATGTTCAGCAGTATAGGCGAGTAGCAGGTCCCTTCAGGCGATTGGGGCTTCTACTCGCCTCTATTCAGGCGAGTAGGGCCCCTACTCGCCCCAACCTCATCCTACTCGCCTAAGATATAGGCGATTAGGGGTCTCCCCAGCTCCTAATCGCCTCTGTGATTCTGGAACGGGTTTTTGGCGCGTTAAACACTATTTTAACATATATAAACACGTATTCACATACCGATAAGCCACATAATGATTTCAAACATATAATGCACGATAACTAACACGTTTACATCCGTTCACCAATTCCCGGGACTCGAGACTCGTGTGTGCGTTAAACCCGGCGATTCCACTTGTACACATGGTTATGGACCGACTCCCGATGACCCCACGGATCATCTTAACGACTCCCGATGATTCCCAGAATCATCATACCGACTCGACTGACCCCGTTAAGTACGTAATATGCATGACTTGCTAAGGTAGACTTACTAGTTTAGTCAACGTTACTAACCTGAGTTTGCCGGGTGTCACATCATCCCCCTGTTGAAAGAATTTTCGTCCCGAAATTTGCCCAAGGCCAAAAAGGAAGAGACGAAAGAGAAGAAAAATTTTCCGGTTACCACAGGTAACACCGCCGCCACCCATGCTGGTAGTGCTCCTGTGAACCACTTTCTGGTTATACTTACCGTGCTGGTTCACGGATGTGCACAAACTTTCATACAATTATTTTTTTTTTTTTTTTAGAAATTGACCCTTCTAAGTAGCATAAGTGTAGGAAGGAAGTGAAAAATGTGTAAATTTGATTTCGTTTTGTGAGTGGCGGTAATGAAGAAGTTACAGGTTTGGTTTTGGGAAGAAGATGACACTGTTGTAGTGTTGATATTTTGACTTTTGTGTGAAGACAAGGCACGTGCATCAAGAGGTTCACTAGAACAACCACCCAAACCCAATTTTGATAACCTTTTAGGTTTTACTAAATATTAACTTCATTTTATATTTTCTTAAAAAAATTTGTATTATTATTATTATTATTATTATTATTATTATTATTATTATTATTATTATTATATGTGAAAATAATTGATAATTGGGTAAAGAATCAGTGGAGTGCTACCTACAAAAAAGTGTTTCAGTGAAGTGATGTGGCAGTGCAAGATTGGTAGAAATCAGTGAAGTGAAAACATGTTCAGTGGAGCACCCCTTGTGCCCTAAGGAAAAAATGGAATTTAAAAATTTTAAATAATAACAAAATATATTAATTTTATTTTTCAAGGAATTTGAATCGGTGTGAAAACTCCAACGATTGGTAACCGCCATCCATTTAGGACTACTTCCTAATCGTCGGCCATCTAAATATCAATTACACGCTCACCGGTTACGTCATTCGATCTACCTTGCTCTTTGTTTCGTTGTTGCAATTGTACACCGACTTTGGCCGTAGTCGCCCACCACTGTACATCACCGACAACACTTAAACGCCATAGTCAATGATGTAGTCATGAGTCGGTACCATTTTTCTTCTCCAATCTCACCCGCTCCTTCTTCTCCACTCAATTTACTCGTCTATTTATTTCCTATCTTAAAAAAGATGAATAGTCCGACCCTTTTAACATTTTTAACTTACCCAAAAGCACCTAATTTACATATATGATAACCATTAACAAACTTCGCCAATTGTCTAGCCCCATGCGAACCCCTACCATTCTTGCTCAAATCGCGAATACCAATTAATTCACGATTCGAAAAACAACCAAATAGATTTTAGAAATCTTCGCATAACATATAACAATACTAAACAAATTCATAATTAATGACCCGCTGCAATGCACGGGGTGGCATAAACTCGTTGTTATACAAATAGTCGCCTATTGGAGAGGGAAGTGTCGTTTATAGGACTAACTGGGATGCAAAAGGTAGACATGGTTATACCACTTTACAAAAGTGTGTATATGCAATCCTTCATAGAGGTGTACAAACGACACCTGGACTGAATCTTGGGGTAGCTGTTTGAAAAACTTTACACCGGCTTAGTATTTAGAAATATTGCATGTCACATCTTCACATGCACACCTGATGGGAAACAACAAAAATTCATAGACATTTAAGAAACAACAAGAAAAGATGTGGAACAAGCAGTTAAAAGAATAAGAAACGTAATGTACACGTTCCTCATATTATTTCATATCTGTGTTACCTTATTAAGGAGGAGATGATATGGCTAGAAAAGTAATTTTACACCCATTTTAAGATGTGATATCAAGCAGGGCCGGCCCGATAGGCTTAGTAATCTAGGCAAAAGCCTAGGGCCCTCAAAAAATAAGGGCCTTCAATTTTTATTTTCTACTTTCTTCGTATATTACATGTTTGTTTAACCTAAATTTAAAAGCTAATAACTAAAGACGTAAAAGACCAAACAAATAAAATTTCTAGACCCAAAACTTGAAGAACTAATGGCCCGGTTCTTTTTTTCTGGAATGGATCCTTAGTTTGTATCCTCATTATGCGCGACCTCGCTAATTGTAACCGACATGGATGTCGATTGGCAAAAATTTATGAGCAAAATTAAATACCACCAATGGTTGCTTAATGTCTCCATATCAAGCGAAACAAGGATTATCCATGTAACGACTATTTTTTTCCACTAATACTAATCTATATATGTAGTGCAATTTGTGAATGAGTAAAAAAAAGCGATTTTGAATTTTGATATTTGCGATTTTTTATACCAATTCAAAGGCCCTGATTTTTTAGTTCGCTTAGGACCTCCAAAAACCTAGGACCGGCTCTGTATCAAGAGACTCATGCTTTAACATAGATATGTCATGTAAAACTTCCCCATAATACCTCTTATTGCATTATGCACTTGTACTATAACTATAACTATATAAACTTATCCCACCGTTACTTTGCTTATTATTCTTGCGCCACATTTGTTCACACACCTTTCTAACTCCTCACATCTCTTACCTAACAAAACAAGTCCCACCAAATCCATCAATATGGCAACGATCGACCACACTAATCTTAATGCAAAAATAGCAATATTAATTTTTTTATATATTAGGTTTTGCTCAGAGACATGGGTGCCTATAAATCAAGCCTTGTTTTACGGTTTGTTGAAAGCCAATTTCTTGAATTTCAGGTTAGGTTTATACATTTTTTTTACTATACAATGATATTTACAAATTTTCTAGCAAGTAATATGGCCTTTACATTTCCATTACTCTATTTTGTATTAATATTTGATAGTAAACTGAATCCGTTTTCAAATAACAGTCTTGTATTTTCTTTGAATGTTGATGCGTTTGGTAACTATAGGTTGTCGTAATTGTTTTGGATATTCGGTTGTATTTGTTGATTAACTTGATTTTGTCTTTGTTGTAATTTAACTTTAGTACGTCAGGAGATGGAGCTGGGAGTTTACTGGCTTTTTCAGCGTCCCTGGCAATAGAGTCGGAAGGTATATTTTAAGCCAGTTTTTTTTGTTTGCATTCCATTTATATATTTTGAAATATTTCGTATCATTTTACTGTTGGTAATAAATCATTAGCGTTTTAGAAAGAAACTCTGATGTGCGTCAAGAAATGGAATCTATGAAGGTAAACTGAATAACCAAATTTTAGGTTTATATTAAAAATTAACTCCTTATCTTTACAAGAATCTGTTTTGCTTTGCAGAAGATTGATGAGTGTGTTGATGACACAGAAGCAGATGTCGATAACCCTGTCCTCAAGGCTAAGCAAGATGCACAGGTATCTATCGACAGTTGATTGTAGCAAAGTTTTTTTTGTAAATGACACACTGAAAGCAAATATATTGAGGTTTATTTTGTAATTTCAATATCACACAAGTAAGCCTAATAAAACCTTTTTGGTTATTTCATATACATCGTTTTTCATTCAAAGACAATGGAAGGAAGACAGTGTGTTTTTACACTTTTTCTACTACTTGATGGGCTAACAAGGCTACGCTTGTGCCTTGTTCAAAAAAATATATTTATCTTAACCGTCCCGCAGCAACGCGCGAGTTTCCCACTAGTGTATATAGAAGAGGAAAATAATTGATTTGCCAATACAATTAATACGATATCCAACCGTCTTTTGTGGGAACTGATTTCCAATTTTGATGTAGTTTATATAGTTTTTTTTTTTATCTTTTTTTGTTTCAAAACTGGAAATTGAAGGATATTTTGTAACATTGCAGTTTTTTCTCCAATCTTTGGATTAGTAAAATCACCACTTTACCTATATTGCACTCTCTTTTGTACAAATATACTAACCTTAATTTTTTTTTATTTCAAAACATTTTTTTTCTATATTAATAATAATAATAATAAATATAATAATTCAGATTGTAAAATTTATTTATTTTCTATATTAAAAGTTTTATAAAAATTATATACAAAAAAAAAAAAACCATAACCTTTTTGTTTCCTTTTACCTAAAATCCATAACCAAAACTAAAACAAATAAAATCCATTTATTTAGCCTAACTCCCATCCAACCCTTTACACCCGGCCCAAAACCCCATGTGTGCTCCCTATTGTGCAGACACGATCCAGAATATACCCACCACCATTCTTGGAGTTTGACCACATGATTGAGCCTAACTTTGGAAAAAAAATTCACGAATTTAACCTGGCTTTCTAATCGAATAACTATTACGCGTAATCACAGCCATTAACCATATACTTACAGCTCGAAATTTTCCTTAATTAGAATCAAATCACGCGTTTTTGACCAAATCGGAGTCAACCTTCAAAAGCTTCCAAATATACATTTTCATTATAAATTAAACACCTCTTTTTGTTCATAATGTGCCGAAACACATTATCCCACCCTCGATTTATGTCAAAAACTCCTAATAGTCTCCAATCACTCGCTCGTTGACTACCCTGTTGACCGGCCAAATCACACTCTTATAACTGTTGTAAGTACAAATTAATTTGTTGTTTTCGTTCTTTAATATCGATCGATCAATAGCCCTGTGGATTCTGTGGCTATTGATCGTTCGTTTGGTTGATTGATTAAACTAGGGTTCTAAGATATTGTATTTGGGGAAGATGATAGCTGACTGTATTTGTTTTTATTTAATTCGAAGCAATAACAAACACAAACTGATATGTAGATCGGTTGGTGAAATCTGTTGCTACAAAAAACTCTGGCCACTGGTTGCCTTGGGTTCGATCCCAGGCACCTTCTTTTCTTTTTCTGTTAATTAATCATGTTAGAACTTAAGCAACCTATACCTATAATTGCATTCAGAATAAACTCGTTCTCAGGGTCAGACCAGTTGGTCTGGCTTGTGATTTTAAAACCATTGAACCGGCCAGAGACTCGGGTTCGAGTCCTGGCTCAAGCAACTATTTTTTTAGTTATTTTTTATACTTATATTTTCATTAGTCTTTTTAAAAAATAGTTTTAACATATGAAATGTACTTTATAAATTCTATAAAAAATATTTTATGTTAATCTGATGATAAAGATTATTGTACAATTTTTAGTTTTTCAAAAATTATTTATTTAATATATATTATAAATATTACAAGTTTATTCAATTATAAATTGAGAATTCTATAAAAATATCTAAACAACTTTATAAAATCCTACAAAAATTATGATAAACTTATAGACCAATAAATATTTAACAAATAAATTTTTATTCCAGAAAATCATTTATTTAATATTTTTAATTAATTCTTTTTCATTTAATCATAAATAAATCATAATAAATTCATTTTTCACTATTTTTTTATCAAAATTTTACATAAATTATTTTTGTTCATTTAGAACGGAAATATAAATTTTAAATTTGAAACTTTATTAATTTCAATATTTTTAGACACTAATACTATATTTTGACAAATAAAAATAAATATACTAAATACTCAATTCTTGAGAAAATAATTTTATAAAAATTATTTTCATATTTAAAATATGACCATCCTTAATCAAAAATTTACAAATAGTCTTTTATTTATTTATTTTCCGAATTTCTTTTATTTATTAACAATTTATCTAGATTAACGATTAATCAATTATCAATCACCAAATTAAGAACCCTATAACTACTTTTAGACTATAAAACTTAGACTTTTAACTTTTCCCATTACTTAATTATACACTATCATATACTCATTCTTACATTGTTGAAACTTGTTGATTCAGTTTTTTGTAGCAACAGATCTCACCAACTGATTTACATATCAGTTTGTGTTTGTTATTGCTTCGAATTAAATAAAAACAAATACAATCAGCTATCATCTTCCCCAAATACAATATCTAAGAACCCTAGCTTAATCAATCAACCAAACGAACGATCAATAGCCACAGAATCCACAGGGCTATTGATCGGTTGATATCGAAGAACGAAGACAGCAAATTAATTTGTACTTACAACGGTTATAAGAGTGTGAGTTGGCTAGTCAATTGGGTAGTCAACAAGCGAGTGATTGGAGACTATTAGGAGTTTTTGACAATAATCGAGGGTGGGATAATGTGTTTCGGCACATTCTGAACAAAAAGAGGTGTTTAATTTATAATGGAGATGTATATTTGGAAGATTTTGAAAGTTGACTCCGATTTGGTCAAAAACGTGTGATTTGATTCTAATTAAGGAAAATTTCGAGCTGTAAGTATATGGTTAATGGCTGTGATTACGCATAATAGTTATTCGATTAGTAAGCCAGGTTAAATTCGTGAATTTGTTTCCAAAGTTAGGCTCAATCATGTGGTCAAACTCCAAGAATGGTGGTGGGTATACTCTGGATCGCGTCTGCATAATAGGGAGCACACACGGGGTTTTGGGCCGGGTCTAAAGGGTTGGATGGGAGTTGGGCTAAAAAAATGGGTTTTATTTGTTTTAGTTTTGGTTATGGATTTTGGGTAAAAGGAAACAAATTGGTTATGGTTTTTTTTTTTTGTTAGCATAGAATTTTTATAAAACTTTTAATATAGAAAATAAATAAATTTTACAATATGAATATTATATTTATTATTATTATTATTATTAATATAGAAAAAAAATGTTTTGAAATAAAAAAAATTAGAGAAGGTTAGTATATTTGTACAAAATAGAGTGCAATATAGGTAAAGTGGTGATTTTACTAATCCAAAGATTGGAGAAAAATCCGTGATGTTACAGTCTCCCCTACTTTTGGAAACTTCATCCCGAAGTTATTAAAAACACAGGGTTGAGGGTGATTGGGTGAGTATTAGGGCAACTGTGGTTTGGAAAAAAAAATTGGTTTAAGGCACGACATGAATTTATAGGTAATAAACAGTTTCGAATAATTTGGATAAGAGGTTTGATATATGTGAGTTTTGAGGGTTGGATTAGGTTCGTCTTGAAATAGCAAGGAGAATATGAATATAGCAAGACACTAAACTTAAGTTTTAGGAATTATAAAAGAAATGCATGAGTTGATTTACTATATGAAAACCAAATGAACTATCAAAACCTTATTAGAATTTCACACTACCTTAATATACCTGTAAATTCATATTTACGTTCCGGACCGCAATCACCAATTTACCTTACATTAGGGTTTTGTATACTTCTATGACTCTAAACACACATATAAGTAATGCAAAATAACCTTGTTATTGAATCGTATACAATGTATCCAAAAATGAGTCCAACTGTTGAGCAGGAAAAAGACTTCTACCAGTTAGTGAGTAAGAACCTCTACCGATTGTTGAGCAGGTCGATAGCCTCTACCAGTCGTTGAGCAGGTTGTAGGGCCTCTACCGACTGTTGAGCAGGCATGATGACCTCTACCAATTGTTGAGTAGGTTATTTGGTACTCTACTAACTGTTGAGCAAGTACTTCATCCTCTATCAGTTGTTTGATTAAGTGTACCAATTATTACACACATAAATTGCAAATTGATAATATGTACATGTAAGCAATTAAGTATCAAGTATAGCATGCGAGTTGTAATAGAGTTGCCCTAGATAAGGTTAATGACTCTAGGTGTGTCTATAACAAATAGTTTATATTCCATGAATTCTAGTATCAAATGTTCAAATATGGTAGATAATCGAATCCTCATGTATAACTAAGGATTAAGTTATGCAACACACAATCAAGTTTCAATAGTTTGGTTATCATGGGTAACTAGCTCATGTTTGAAAAGGTGATGGATATGAATTTAGTTCTTGAGAGGATGGTGAAAAATCTCAAAGCAGAATCAAGGTTGCGAGAGATAGTGAATGTGAAGATGGTTGATAATGAGTTTATTTTATAGTAAGGAGATTATGTAGTAGTGTAAATTGTGGGGTTATAGTAGGGATAAGAAATAGGATGAAGATAGAGAATAGAAACAAGTAGAGTTGCAAGTAAGAGAAGCAAGTACTAGTTAAAATCATAAGGTTATAAACCAGATTATTTTTCTAATAACCTAATTCCCTATAACCATGGCTCTGATACCAATCTGTAACACCCCAACCGATGGCGGAAACATCGAGGTGTCACGTAGTGATGATTGTTCAATAGCTCATGGTACTAAATGGAAGTTGTATATTATTAAACAACTTACAATTTGACATACAATTTAATAAATACATAAATTTGATTTACACAACTAGTTCCAAAGCTCCTATGTGAGTTCATACTTGTCCCCCTTTTATTCTTTATACTTTGGAGCTCAACATGTATCACTATCAAAACTTAAACGAATTCATACTCATAAACTATTATGCTCAATCTAAATGCTTATATGCTATGTCATGCTAGAATTCTAAGTCTTACATACAAATGTTCGATTAGCTGACAACCCACCTTACATGTATAGCGCTATAGGTCTGACAAACCCATCCCCCCGCATAAATTCAGGGATGATCGATAAACAGTTACACTTTTACTAACTTGCGAGTTAGGTCTCAGTCGACACAAGGTTTGATTGTACAAAAGACGCATTGTTACATGGCGGACTCATATTCTATCATTACTCATTATTATACTTCAACTACGATTGCTATACAACATATTGTTTTCAACTATATGCAAAACCTATGTATTCTCACTAACTATTTATAGTTGACCCCCCATCTTTCCAACTCAACATGTTTCAGGTTTTACTTGCTATTGAAAGTTGTACAAGTCTTGGATCACATAGGAGCTTTGGAACTAGTTATGTAAATCAAATTTATGTATTTATTAAATTGTATGTCAAATTGTAAGTTGTTTAGTAATATACAACTTCCATTTAGTACCATGAGCTATTGAACAATCATCACTACGTGACACCTCGATGTTTCCGCCATCGGTTGGGTGTTACATATTTGATATTTGTAAAATCTGAAAAATATTGGAAAAAAATGAAAAATACCGAAAAAAAGGAATTAGCGGTTATAATATCCATAGCGTATTAGCGCGAGCGCATTAGTGGTGACATTTTGTTGGCAATATGTCACCATTAATGCATTTTTAGCATTAGTGGTGACGTGACTTTTAGTGGCGAATATTGGCCATTAGCGACAAGAAAATAGCGGTGCATTTTCAGTTATTACTATATGTTAGATGCTAAAGGACTACTTTATTGTAGTGTCTTTGCACGAATTTGGTTGATTGCGTAATGTTATTTTAATTGGTATCATCTTTATGTTTTACTTCGTTTTTGGATGTACTTGTTTTATAATAAAGAAACTATATGTCATAAACTGAATCAATTGCATAAGTAGGCGAGTTTTTTTTAGAGTGGAATTAGGTGGTCCATCACAAACAACCACAATGGGTGAAGCCGCTGATCCATTCAAGGACTTCTACCTCTCCTCTGCCATGTCTTACACCACTCCTGCAACATTGCTTGTGAAGCGTCACTCTCAATCAGCGACTTCTAAGAAGTCTCACTCTCAATCAACGACTTCCAAAAAGCCTCACTCTCAATTAGCGGCTTCTAAGAAGCCTCACTCTTGATCTTGATGGTGATTCCAAACCTTGATCTTGATGGCACAAACTGTCACACCCTCAAATTTCCACGTGCGGGGTTTTACCGCGAGGCGCGTGACACACCAGGATCCAAGTCAACGGTCACAATAAACGACACTATATGATACGTAAGAATGACATAAGCAAAACATTAAGTTTTCATAAATGATCCATCGCTGCGAAAGCGTAAAACTTTATTACAACACGAAATCAAAAGTACGAAAATCTGGAAATACTAAATGAGATGCACATGAATCCTAGACGCCGTGAGACTCCGTGCGCCTATCGACAGCTGCTACCTTAGCGGCCTGAGACAAACATGCTAAAAACGTCAGCAAATAAAGCCGGTGAGTTCATAGGTTTTTAATGAATACCGACTCCAATGAATACTAACTCCCAAATGAATACCCATGATCAATCCAGAGCACATGCATGCAAATCATATGAATACCTGTTACTACTGCGATTGGAAAACCATTACTGGACTCGAATACTGTGAATACTGAATACGTGCCCGAATGAATACTGAAATACTGAATATTGAATACCTAAGAGACAACATGCACCCGTCCGACCTCCAGTCGACGAGTGGGGCGGGTCAAGCTCAAATAGATCTATCCACATTTCCCCCGTTGTGCATCCCCGCACATTCACGGTTCTCCCCGGGACTTCCAAAGATCGCATAGTAATATAATGAATACTCTAAAAATAATGAATACTTGAAAACATAATGAATACTCCAAAACCCAATGAATTCGTGAATACCAAAACGTAGTTGACACACCTTTTATGAAAACATAGTTGAAACGCCTTTTTTGAAAACATAGTTGACACACGTTTAAAGAACACAGCATGTTTTCTCCCCCGAAAATGTAAAACCAGTAAAAGAGTGGGGCCGTGAAACTCACCTTAGAGTGCGTCTTCTTGATAACAAGAGATCCAACCCGTGTATGATACTCATGACTAATAACAACCTATTAATGAGTTTACATAAGTGTGATGACTACTAACCCGAAGGCTAACTAGTCCCCGATTGTCCAGATCTTGACTCTATGTGTTAAAAAGTGCGTTTAAACGTTAACCAGACATACCAGACAGACCCGACATCCCGTTGGTGACCCATTACATCAATTAGTCATGCACATAAGTTTAACACATAAGTTTCAAGCATAAAACACTTAGTTTGCATCAAAAATCTCAATCCGGACATCAGATGGTCGAATGTAGTTTTTCCCATTTCCACGTTCGCCCGTTCGAGCCACGTTCGCCCACACGAATGGTCGAAGGAGAGCCACGTTCGCCCGTTTGCATCACCATTTCATAAAACGCACCAAAACGCATCTAAACGGTCCGAAAACATCACGAAACATCACCAATCACAGCAGTCAACTATCATTAATATATTCCTACAAAACCCTACCAATTTTATCCCGAAATCCGTTCGTTTTACAAGTTACCCGAAATAGCAAATTATGGAAATGTCACATTAAACGCATGAAATCTTTACCCAATTAGGAAACTTTCTGAAATCAATCAATAATCAACTTATTATACTCAGATTATCATGAACAAGAAACCCCCAATCATATCCTTATCACTATCATCATGAACAAGCCCTAGATCTAACCCAAAATCCCCAAAATGAACAAAACATCATCAATAATCAATTGTAACCTATCTCAATCATAAATCATCATCAATAACGGCCCTAGATCATTGTTATAACATCTATACAGAAATCAATCATCAAACAATACATAACACTACATAAAACACCATTAACACATGTTAATTTGTATGAAAACTCATTGTTTATGAATAGGTTTTGTTTAGAAAGATATTAGGAAGGTTTTTATCCATGAAAACATGTTTGAATCAGATCTGGACTCTTGGGGTTTAATAAAAACGAATTGAAATGTTTTAAAAAATGATTTAGAATGAAGAACACACCTTAGATCTTTCTGTAGAAGATGTTTGTAGGTTAGATTGTAGGAAAACAAGAGCAAAACTCTTTCCCCAATGTTTAAAGTTGCTAGAGAGTGTTTTGAGACGGTTAGGGTTTGTGAAATGGTGAAAAATGACAAAGTTTGGTATTTATACTATGTCCACATTCGCCCCTTTCACCTGGGCGAATGTACCCACATTCGCCCCTTTCACAGGGTCGAATGTGCATGTTCTGGTCGAATGAAACTTTTTCATTTCCATATCCCAGGTTCGCCCCTTTGACAAGGCTCGAACCAGGAGTATTGTCCAGGTTCGCCCATTCGTTTGGTCGAACCAGGACTCACGTTTTTTTCTAGTTTTCAATTTGTCGTGTTTAACGCATTTTAACGCACCTTAACATACGAGCATGCAACCATAGTCTATGTTTAACATATTTAAGCACGGATGATTATCTACACGTCATATAAACACATCTAAGCATATAATCCACCATACGACAATTAGTCTACTCATACACTTAATTAGTTTATGTAATTCACCAACAACGGGATTCGTAACGTGTGTGTGTAATTAACCCAATGATCCCCCGAATCATTGAACCCTGGACAATACGGACTGTGTTCCGACTTTGCTGACCCCGTCAAGTATGTTTAATAAACGTTTTTCGCTAAGGTAGACTTATGTGTTTACAAAATGTTGACCCAAACATGCCGGGTGTCAAACAAACTAAGATGGGAAACAAGAGCGAATTTTTCCGGTGGATGGAAAACGTTGTGGTAGTGGTGGAGGAAAAGAAAAGTAAAGGGAAGAAGATGGACTTGCTTGTTTATTCTAAAGATGAAGCATTGGGAAATGGAATATTAAAAAACACACTGATGACCGTATAAAAAGTTGCATTCAAATCATATATCAAATTAATTTATTTTTAACCATTTATTAACCTTCAACTTTTTTTTAATCGGTTCTGAATACTTTCTAGTTTAGTTACTTGAACATTAATTAACTGATCTATTTTTTTGTTACTTTATTTATTTATCACTAAACTAGACTGTGCCCTAGAAAGCTTTTTTTTTCTTTTAATGTTTTATGATATTATAGAATTAAATTTTTTCAATAACAAACAAGATGACAGTTGAACTTTTGGAGAAGCCTTGGATTCAATCAGCGGCTTCTAAGAAGCATCACTCTCAATCAGCGGCTTCTGACATAATGTTTTAGGTGTGTAAGAAAGTGTACGAATGTGTAAGAAAATTAAGGATGAAGTCGCTGAATGAATCAACGACTTCACCTATAATGGTTATTTAGTGATGGACCACCTAATTGCACTCTAAAAAAAACTCACGTACTTATGCAAATGATTCGTTATAAAATATATTGAGATGGTGAGTTGAGTGAGACCACTTTTGTTGGTGAGTGAGAGTATGAACTATGAACGCGTGAGGATGAGGATTTAGAGATGGTCTGACAGTGAGGCAGCACAAGGGATGGTCTAACTAAAAGACAACCAATACGTTTGTCCTTTTGTTTAGGAGTAAATTGCATTTAATGTTTTATAAGTTTCAGCCAAATATAAGGCAATGTCCATTAACTATCGAATGGTCCGCTTGTGGTGAACGAAATTATGGAGTGGTTGAAAAAAGAAAGAAAAAGGCTTTTCTCTTGATAATAGATTTCGAAAAAGCCCATGACAATGTCAATTGACATTTTTTGTTGTCTATAATGACTCAAATGGGTTTTCCGGCTAGGTGGTGCACCTGGATCTAAGGTATTCTCGTTTCGAGTAGAACTTCTATTCTTGTTAACGGGTCTCCTACTTTCCAATTTACTAGTGAAAAGGGTCTTCGCCAAGGTGATCCGCTATCGCCTTTTTTATTCTTGATTGTGATGGAATGTTTATCATGGATGTTGGATAAAGCTAAAGATATTGGAGTTCATAAAGGCATTAATCTATCGACCAACGATGTAAACATCAATCATCTTTTCTACGCGGATGATGCACTTATTATGGGTGAATGGTCTCGTGAAAATCTTCAACGTACGGCTCGAATCCTTGGAGTTTTCTATATTTGTTCGGGGCTGTGCATAAATATTCATAAATCCAATTTATTCGGGGTCGGTACGGACGATGCTGAGGTCGATAACATGATGGAGGTTTTGGGGTGTAAACGAGGTGCTTTTCCTTTTTTATATTTGGGTATCAAAGTAGGAGCCAAGATGTCTAAAACGTGTAATTGGAATTCGGTGATTGAAGTGGTTAAAAACCAATTGCTATCATGGAAAGCTAAGCATTTATCAATTGGGGGCCATTTAGTCCTTATCAAATCGGTTCTTGAGAATTTGCCTATCTATTATCTTTCTTTATACAAAGCTCCTAAGGAGGTAATTGAAAATATTGAGGCGATAATGAGACGTTTCCTTTGGGCCGGTTCTAGCGAAGACAAAAAAATAAATTGGGTGGCATGGGACGTTGTTACAACCCCTAAGAAATCTAGGGGTTTGGAGCTCTCCAAATTACAACATGTCAATGACGCCCTTCTTCTTAAATGGTCTTGGCGTTTTAGGAAAGAAGGTGCAACTACATGGAAAAAAGTGTTGGTGGGATGTCATGGTTCGAGTAGTTCTTGGACTCTGCTTCCATGCTCCCCCTCGACACACGGATGCTGGAAATCCATTGTTAAAACAGGAGAAAAGATAATTTGGAATGGCACTTCGCTCAATAGTTATTTTATTGGAACAGTGGGTGATGGAAAACGTTTCATTTCTAGGTAGACGCATAGATTTATGATGAACCACTCCGCAATATCTACCCGAATCTGTTCAGAATTGAAAAGAATAAGTGGGCGACTATTGCAGATAGAATGAAGGTTATTAACGGTTGCAAAACACTGTCTTGGGACTGGTCTGCAGTCTCGTCCTCACCTCAGCAGATTGCCGAGCTGTTCAGTTTGTTATCGGTCATACATGATTTCGAATTTATAAGAGGTACAAATATATGGAAATGGACCGCTGATCCAAATGGTATATTTTCGGTGAGCAAGGCCGAAAGGTTGTTGTCGAATGATTATGTAGACACAAACAATTGGAAGTTTAGTTGGTCCGGATGGGTTCCTTTGAAGTGCAAAATAATGGCATGGAGAGCCACGCTTAATCGCTTACCAACAAAGACAGAATTACTCAAAAAGGGAGTCCCATTGCAGAATAATACATGTGTGCTTTGTAACTCGGATGAAGAGACATTACTTCACTTATTCACCGGTTGCTTTTTTACAGCGGAGATTTGGTCTAGGATTCAGAGTTGGTGTCGTATAGCCCCATGATTGTGTTTGATGTTCTGGATCTCCCACAGATAGTGGAATCACAAGCGTTTTCGAGTCAAACTTCATACGTCTTGAAAGGCATTATTATTACTTCCATGTGGGCGATATGGAACAAGAGGAATAATAGAAGCTTCAACCGAAAAAGGCGGAGACTGATTGAAGTCGTGGAGGTCATCAAAACAATTTCGTATTTTTGGATCTGAAATAGACCCAAAATGAAAGATATAGGGTGGAATGGTTATGTACTTCTCCTTTAAACATGTTGTAATGTCGTTTTTAGTGCCCTTGGGTCTTCGCTTTGAGGACCTCTTGTGGCGTTTTTTAAATGAAATTAACCTTTAAAAAAAACTATCGAAATTACTTCCAACCAATGTCCTTTGTGGTATAGATTGTCATCAAGCGTTGTGCTTATGGCTTAACCCAATTAAATTTGTTAGTTACTTCCAGACACATGCATTCCACGTGTGGGTAATATTGTCCTTAAAACTAAAACCGAACCACCACCGACCACCCCACCTTCAACCGCCCATCTTCAATTCCACCTCCAATGACACATGGGCCGACTCATTTTCACCTCCCAGTTTCAAAAAAAAAAAAAAAAATACAGATTATTCGAAATGCATTGCATATATTTGTAGGAACAAAACTAGTTAACAAACCCAACACATTAATTAAGCATTGTGCAAATCCCAATCTCTGGTAGAATCCGGCGGGATAACTCGTTTCCCACCAATAAAAGTGAGTTTATTTAGCCGGAAAACAAAATCTAAGAAATCTCTTCCGGTAAAGATGCGTTGTCAGATTAGGTGTATCCTTGATTTTAAAGTACGTAAAATGCAATTTCTCTTTTGTTTAGATGTTTAATTTGGACACTATTCTTGATAATAGGAAAACTAATTTATTATCTAACGCCAAAATACGAACTAAATTTATCCACATCTTTTGATTTTTATAAACCAAAAATCTATATTTTAACTTTTTTTTTTTAAAGGTTAATTTCTTTAAATCCTGTGGTCTGTGAGACTTGAATTCAAGACTTTCCACAACCTAGGTGTTTTAAAGGCTTTGCCTTTACCAATAGATCACCACCTCATTGGTAATCGATATTTTAACTAGCCAGCTGGTTAAAGACATTTCTAAAACGAAGTTTAATCGAAAAAACAATTTTGTGAAATCATATTATATCATACAAATACGTAAATTTAAAATATAAGTGGTGCCATATAATATAAAACTATTGTAATAAAACACTTGTATTCAAATTAAAACACACACATATATATATATGATCAATACAAAGAAATTTACACATCTGTTTATCTACCCTCCAAATATATAAATCCAGTAAAACTAAAGTACTATATATAATTAAGAAGTTAAATACAAATTATCGAAACGCTAATAATTTTTTTTTATTTACTTAATGATAGTTTCAGAAGATTTCGTAATTCATCACCTTAATTACCAATTATAAGACCCTGTCTGTCTAAACCCCATATGTTGATCACCATTATCATCATCATAAGCAGCAGTAGTAGTTCCACCGGAGTCCTCCATCATCGTGAAATACGTATGGTTGTTCGGAAACTGGAACTCCATGTTATAGCTTTCATTAGGAGGCATCACTCTAGAAGAAGTAATAGTGTTGTAACTGTTTAAAACCTGATGAGTTGTATATTCGTGTGATGTATACGGTGCAGAAGTGACGTCGGCACCACTGTGGCCACCACCGGTGAACCGTTGAACCATGGCACGAAAGTTGGTTGTGTCGGTGTTGAGTAAGGTAGTCGGTGTTTTCCTGGAAGCCCGGGTCCGTCTACGGGCGATGGTGGGTCGCGTTACTCGGTTGAGCTGACTCGAACCACTAGCGTTTGGGGAGGTGACTACATCGGTTTGCACCGTAGGTTGGGGGTTGTTTTGGTGGAACTGTAGCCATGGATTGTTTGATCTTGACATTATTATTAGTTACATACAGTAACTAAACCGTACTAAAAACGCAAGGATTAATAATATGGTAATGTAGATGAATATAAAAGGGATTGGATGGTTGGTCATTGGTCAAAATTATTGACTTTTCCGGAAGGAGGAGGTGGTGGCACGTAAGGATGGATGTCGGATTTTTTTGTTGACTTTGTGTTGTCATTCAAGATGTTCTGGAAAGCATTATATTTACAACTGACCGGGTTTGGTTTCGTAGAAGCTACCTACTTATCTAAGTAGGCTTATGTCCTAGGTTGTTATGACGGCTATTAATACTAAACTTGTCCTTAATTAAATCCTGTTCCCGATCTTTGCCTTGCCACCAGCATATCCACGGCCTGTAAGGGGGACGGGACGTTACTAGAATTGGTCACGGGTATCCTACTATCAGCACGGTAACACCGCCGCCACCCATGCTGGTAGTGGTCCCGTGAATCAAGTTCTGGTTCTAGTTACCATGCTGGTTCACGAATGTGGCACAAACTTTCACACAATTTTATTATTTTTTTTATTCCTCTCTCTCTCTCTCTCTCTCTCTCTCTCTCTCTCTCTCTCTCTCTCTCTCTCTCTCTCTCTCTCTCTCTCTCTCTCTCTCTCTCTCTCTCTCTCTCTCTCTCTCTCTCTCTCTCTCTCTCTCTCTCTCTCTCTCTCTCTCTCTCTCTCAGTGTTCTATTTTGGTTAGGTTGCCTGCTATTTTTTTTTATTTTACAAGAGTGGGTTTAAAGTGAGTTTGTAAAGAAGGAGATAGATATAGAAGTATAGGCTATTTATCCTAATGAAACTTGGTTGAGTTGGAGAAACCTTTAAAACCCATCTCATGGTCACCATCTTTCCACATCTACCATATTCACTTTTGTTAGTAACGGCAAGATTGTAACTTCCCCATGTCATCCACCAGCTCCTTTTATACATAGCTGCACAAAGTACTTTATCTTCAAATTAACTTTTTTTCTTTGACTTTCACATTCACCCCTGCTTCTTTCTCTCTCCCTCTCTCTCTCTACTGTTCTTTTCATTTTTCACTTTTTAAAAAACCCACATTTTTCTTTTGTTCTAAAAGATGAACATCAAAATAGAGCTTAAACACTTCATCACAAAAATACTTGATTCCATAATTTCCATCAACCATGTTCAAATATCCTTTACTATTACTATTATTGTTATTATTATTATTTTCTTTACTTCTTTTTACTTTCATGGTCACAAGTAGTCAAGAACACAACATGAACATGAAATGGCTTGTACTTCTAGATCTGGTTAACCACCACAATATTCCAGATCTGGTGATTAACAATCGCGTCGTTGTTTCCTAGGTTTTAGACGAAGATGAATCAGGGCACAAGAGAGAGAGAGAGAGAAGATCCACTTCGTCGGAGCCCATACCCGATAGTGTTTCTTAAGGTTTTTTTAGACAAAGATGAACCCTTTTCAGACAAAGATGAACAGTTTCAGATGAAGATGAATTGCATCGGTGAGTTTCGAACCTATACCCGACAGTGAGAGTATTGAACCCATATCCGACATCTGTGTATTTTTCTTGTTCTTTTTGTTAAATTTTACTTAAATTCTTTATGTTATATTTTACTTAAATTTTACTTAAATTCTTAAATTCTTTATTTTTCTTGTTCTTTTTGTTAAATTTTACTTAAATTCTTTATGTCATTTGTTGTTATGTTATGGATGGATCTGTGTAAATTCTAATTGTTATGTTATGGATCTGTAAGTTTGTGAAGAAGAGAAATACAGGGAAGGAAGAAAGAGAAGCATAAAACTTGCTTTTATAGTTTATTATTCTATGAAAATATAAATATAAATGTTAACAAAAATTCAAGAAATGACAAGTGCCTGACCCACCTTTTGTTTTATACTTTTCCAGCTGTAAACCTTTTTTTAATTTAACTATTTTATTTAACTTTCTATTCTTCCTTCTTGTTTTTATTTTATGTCAAAATTTGATAGTTTTTAAGTGAAATTTGTATTTTACGTCAATACTTATATCACTAATTATATCACTAAATAAGGACCATAACTATTTTATTTAACTTTCTATTCTTCCTTCTTGGTCCATGATCTCACCGTACTGTCTCAAAACTTTTATTTGTCAAACCGAAAATGTTACATAAGCACCGTTAACTCATCAACCCTTTTAATCAATTCATAAGATATCCCACATATGTAACAATTGCCATTTGGTAATCTAACATCGTTAGTTACATGCGTAACATCTATCCGATTTTTTGGGTACATATGTCAGTTTTGCTACGTACGTATGTAACTATAATAGAAATGAAACATGTATCGGTTACATTCTTAACTTTTTAAATAGTTACATAAGCATCGTTAACTCGTCAACCATTTTAATAAGAAATTCAACTATTTCTAATAACAAGAAAATTTTGATTTAGAATATTATACTATACAAAGTCAAACTTTAGTAACTACTAAACCAAAATCAAAATTTAAAATATATTAATGTCATAAATGTACTTTTAAATTAGATATTCTTTTTATTAGTAAAAAGATTCATTAAAAAAAATAAAAAAATAAAAACTTGTAAAATGATAAACTGTATATTAATTTAAATCAAGGTGAGAAAAATAACTATTTTGTTTTTGTCCTTTTGTAAGGTGAAACAAACTTCACGTAAACCAACGAGTTCAAAGTATTCCAAAAATTAAAAAAGAAAGCAAAAGTCAAAGGGACTTTTATGGATTTTATGGTTTTAGCAGGTTCAACAGTATATCATGTACTTTTATTTGTCTTCTCCTAACACTCTTAATAAAAATCGGACCATAATGCCCTTTGGGGAAGTTAAAATTAAAAAGGACATATCATTTATTAATATAATATAGTTGGATCAATCTCAACCTTTGATAGTGTTTGATCAATGGTCACCATTGAGTTTCTTGAGTTTCTCCAACTTAAGGGAGTTTCTAATTTATCCTTATACTAGAAGTATATGTATATGTTTACAAATGTGTGGGAAGACATCTTTTGTCATTTAGTAATTGTTTTGTGGTACAAGTTGAAAAGTCACACATGTTTTTTTTATGTAAACTAGATACTTGCCGTAGGCCGCGCGTTGCGGCAGAAACGCCTAAGTTGTTTTCAGGTGGCGACACGTCATGTGATGCGTTAACCGTACAAAAATGTACAATAACTCAATTTTATACAATTGAATTAAAACAAATTATATTTGAGCTGAGTCGTTTGTTTCCGAACACAGTTTAAGTCAGAAACGTAGGTAACTCGGATTTTTACTATCAAATTAAAAGATTTTATATTTTATCTAATTCCTTTACGAACAAAATTTACGTCAGAATCGTAGACCAACCGATATCATACGTAAAACAAAGAATGAAAACGTTTTATGTTTGACCCGACTCGTTTCAGAAAAAAAATCTATGTCGAAACGTGTATTTATATTGTTTAAGTTGAAACATGAATTTATACCAACATGTATGGCAAACGTAGACTAACCAAAAGTGTACTTAAAATTATTTTTTACGTCGAAATGTGAATTTATACCGACACATAAACAATAATAACAACGTGAGAAAAAAATTGTTTTTCCTTTAGCTTAAATAATGAAATACGGTGGGTAAATTTGAGAAGTTAGAACTCAAGGGTGGTGAAAATGACGCTTTATAAAGTTTTTAAGAAAGTGCAGGGGTGTAAATACCAATTTCTAAAGTTAAAGGGTTGTTTGTGTATTTTATCAGAAGCGTAAGTAACTCGAATTTTTACTGTCAAATTAAAGCGTTTTATA
Organism: Ambrosia trifida; assembly: GCA_028751855.1. Taxonomy (NCBI): domain Eukaryota; kingdom Viridiplantae; phylum Streptophyta; class Magnoliopsida; order Asterales; family Asteraceae; genus Ambrosia; species Ambrosia trifida. The sequence goes on from CM054130.1 coordinate 68,216,208, forward strand.
TTTGATCCGACTCATTTTCGAACAAAATTTACGTCAAAATCGTAGACTAACTGATATCATACATAAAAATAAGAATGGAAACGTTTTATATTTGACCAGACTCGTTTTAGAAAAGAAAAAAAAATATGTTAAAACGTGAATTTATATCGTTTATAAAGAAGTTTGTGGATATAATATGTTACATGTCAAAAGTTTGCGGGTTAAAAAGATGTTAGAAAGTAACAATGTCTTTTTTTGTCAAGTTAGAAAGAAAAGAAAAAAAATATGTCGAAACGTTAATTTATATCGCTTATAGAAAAGTTTGTGGATATAATGTGTTACATGTCAAAAGTTTTCGGGTTAACAAGATGTTAGAAAGTAAGGATGCCTTTCTTGTCAAGTTAGAAAGTAAATGGGCAATTATGTTAACTTAGAAAGTTGGCTTTTATCAAAAAGTAAACTTAATGGGTAGATAATATCATCTTGAAAAATTTGAGGGTCTATACATAAAGGTAACCAACCATGCTTTTTGTTATATATATTATTGTTATGTGGTTTTTTAAGCTTTTTTTTCTAGAATTACATAAAAAAATAATTATTATTTTTTGAAAGGCAAAAAAAATTATAATTATTAACTATACTTTTATGTGTGAAAATTATTATTATTATTTGTGAAAATAATTGATAGTTAGGTAAAGAATCAGTGGAGTGATGCCTTTAAAAAAATGTTTCAGTGAAGGAAATCAGAGAAGTGATATGGCAGTGCAGGATTGGTAGAAATCAGTGAAGTGAAAACACCTTCAGTGGAGCGCCCCTTGTGCCCTAATTATAGTTTAGGTTTTTTCCTTGATGTATCGATTGGTGTAATTTCCAGCTCCTTATTTTTTTTAACGACCAACAAACATTTCTGTCCGACTACTCGGGGAGTCCCCACGCTATGGACAGACCCCCATGACCAACTCAATGGAGAGCCCATACGTACCTCGGGCGGCTGGTCAGGCCCGCCAATGCAGTTCCCGAAACCGGGGAAAACCCAACCCGTCACCCGCCCGTAGGCACGACGGTGAAGGATTGGTAAAACCCGGGCGAGATCAGGGCTCGAACTTGTGAAAATAGGCCAGGAGTCATCCATCATTTCTTATTATGTCACTTGTGGGAATCGAACCCAGGACCCCCAAGAGAAATCCTCGGTCCATTCACCATCTGAGCTACCCGTGAAGGACATGTATCAAACTCCTTGCTAGTTTGTTTTACAGGACTGGATTATTATGTTTATTTAATTAATTAGTTAAAAATTTTATCTACTTAAGTAAATAAACTTAATAATCCCGTTCATCACCTGCGTTGACCCATTATGACCTGTGGTCATCTTGTCGCAACCCTTATTGACCCGCCCTTCCATATCAAGAATCTGATAGATGTCCATGTAGACCCGGTTTTTACTTTTGCCTAACCCAGAAGAACACAAATGCAGAGAAATTGTACTCAAATCAACCTGTAACCGGTAGTTTAGGTTGTGATTGCCAGCCCTAGTTAAAATTGAACTTTCATGGTTACCACAAACACAAATTCAATACATTGTAAAACCGAATTCAAATGACGTAAGTGAGAACTTTTATACAATGATGAAAATAACGAAGGAGATGGAATTTTTTTTTATATACTTTCCCGATGAAAGTCCTTTATCATAACAGGATTGCCGGGTATTTGCGATAGACTTGCTGACCAAAAATTGTGATGGTCATATTCCTATTCGTGATTGAAAGTCGAGCAATTCAAAACCATATTGTTGATGAACTCAAAATTCAATTAAAACACTACATGGGAGTCCAAAGAAGAATTTGCTAAAATACTATCCTCACATTTATTTAATATGTAATGCAATTTAAGGGATGTATTTAAGGGCATAAGGGGCGTTTCACTAAAGGCGTTTTCACTTCACTGATTTCTACCAATCCTGCACTGCCACATCACTTCACTAATTTCCTTCACTGAAACACTTTTTTATAGGCAGCACTCCACTGATTCTTTACCCAACTATCAATTATTTTCACACATAATAATAATAATAATAATAATAATAATAATAATAATAATAATAATAATAATAATAATAATAATAATCACTTTCAACAATCAACAACCAACTTTAGATATTTTCTTTAAAAAACTGTTTTCCTAAAAGATGCATATGTAACATCTTGATAAGTATAAGGGGTTGACTGAAAATAATTTCTTTAATAATACAATATTCACACATCTTAATTCTTCATTCTTCTATATCTCCTTCTTCTCTACCTGTACCAGCAAATAACCAAAAGAAAAAAACACAAAGCAACTAAATATATTTATATTTCAATGTTTATCTTCTTCATCTCTTCTTAGAAACACGGTTGTACTCGGTGGAATAATAACATTAACCATTTTTTTATTTATGATGAGAGAGAAACTCACGGGTACCAGCCCGTTAACTACAACAAGATTTTGGTTCACGGGACCACTACCAGCATGGGTGGCGACGGTGTTACCGTGCTGGTAGTGGGGTACCCGTGCCCAATTCTGGTAGTGCCCCGTCCCCCCTAAAGTTGTAAGGGATATAATTTAAAACATTCTAAATTTCAATATCTATCAATATATATAAAAGAAAACGTATATGCTGTCGTGACGTGCAATGGAGACCTCAACCTTCCCTTAAGAGTGCCATGTGGCATCATAATAGAGAGTTTTTGGTGTTTTTGAATTGTTTCATTTTTTAATTAAATTGAGTTATTTTAGGAAAAAAAAAATTTAAAAATAAATTTAAAATTTTCTCTCTCATATTTCCTCCCATAATTTTTAAACGTTTATATCTTTTATATACGGGATTTTTTAAAGAAAAAAATTACACCAAATTAACGAGCGTTTTATTATCTTTCCAACGAGTACCATAGTGCTATATAAAAAAACGGAGAAAAAATCGACTATTTTTTGTGGGGTTTCGTTCATACAGGAAAAACACAGACAAAGTGTTCATGTTATCACATAAAATTAGATTTTGTAGGGAATATGAGTTATTACTGATTAGAATACTATGAACATGCAATGATTGAGAGATTTTGTGGTTAGTTAACTTGAGCCATTTGCAATAGGTTATCACGTAAAATTAGATTTTTTAACCCCGGGACCCTCCCGAAGTAATCAACTAGTTGTAATATATATCAAACTAGCTTTTATCCCGGGAACGTCCCGAGATTGAAATATCTAATATGACATAATAAAATATCTAATATGACAACATAATTAATGATTTGCCAATATATGATTAATGAATAATAATAATAATTATATTTATTTTGAACAAATCTCTGACATAAGTTATCATATTCAAATATATATAAAAAAAAGAATCTCTACCTATGAAGTTATATTTATCGTTTCTTATTCAAATATAAAAAACCCTAAGTAGTGATTTATTAGTAGACTATAATATATTTGAAAACAAAACCCCACAAAAATAGTCGTTTTTTTCTTCGTTTTTATATAGCACTATGGTATTCGTTGGAAAGATAATAAAATGCTCCTTAATTTGGTGTAATTTTTTTCTTTAAAAAATCTCATATATAAAAGATGTTACGTTTAAAAGTTATGGGAGGAAACATGAGAGTGAAAATTTAATTTTGTTTTTAAATTCTTATTTTTCCTAAAATAATTATATATATATATATATCTATTAATATATATAAAAGAATTGAACATTGCTGACGTGGCGTGCAATGGTGCCTTCAACCTTTCCATGAAACTGCCACGTGGTATCATCATTGAAAGATTTTAGTGTTTTTAAATTATTTTCTTTTTAATTAAAAAAAGATAAACATAAAACCCTAAATTTATCTCTCTATCTCTCAATTCTCAATTACTAAAATTAAATTGAGTTATTTTAGAAAAAAAAAAGAATTTAAAAACAAATTAAAATTTTTCTCTCTTATGTTTCCTCCCATAATTTTTAAACGTTAATATTTTTTATATTCGAGATTTTTTAAATAAAAAAAATTACACCAAATTAACGAGCGTTTTATTATCTTTCCAACGAGTACCATAGTGCTATATAAAAAACGGAGAAAAAAACGACTATTTTTTGTGGGGTTATGTTCATACAAGAAAAAAACACAAAGTGTTCAGGTTATTCATTAATCATGTTTTTTTCTTTTAAACCAGGTTCTTATCTACGATGTTGAAATTCAGCCCAATCGTCATGCTATCATTGGAATTTTACTCTTCTAAAGATGGATAGGTGTACTTCATCAAGAGAAGCTATGAGAAGAATCGTGCAACACTGCAACACATGGTGTCACCTTATAGCAAGATTATTTTTTTATTTATTTAATTACAAGAGTAATGATTATTACTATTAGTATTAGTATTATTAGAATGGTTATATTTTTCAATCCCGGGACACTCCCGGGATAAAAGCTAGTATATATATATTGCAAAGGGATTAATCTTACATGTCATACTCCTATGCAATCTCTCTTTTGAGAGATGCCACATAAGATGTGATGTGACAACTCTAAACCAATTAAAAAAAAGAAATAAATATGATTTAACCTAATCTATTATAATTTTTAACCTAATCTATTAAATACCTAATCTACTAAATCTAAATATTAAAACTTTATTATTTTATCTTTCGTGTTTCCTCCCATAACTTTTAAACGTTAATATCTTTTATATACGAGATTTTTTAAATAAAAAAATTACACCAAATTAACGAGCGTTTTATTATCTTTCCAACAAGTACCATAGTGCTATATAAAAATCGGAGAAAAAAATGACTATTTTTTGTAACCCGACAAGTATTGTGTCGGGTTTGGGATTAGTTTAAAAAAAATTGTGGGTTTGGGCCGGGTCTTGGATTAGGTGATACCCAACCCGATTACCCGAAACAACATACCCAAATACTCGAACTACATACCCGATCATATACCCATGAATTTTTTACGCATCACATAACCCTTAGACTAATGCGTTCAATATTTCAATAATTAACTTTTTTTTCTTATTTCATGTTAGTTTTTTTAGAATGTTCGATTACGAACTTCCGAATTCATTTGTAATGACACTAGATTTATACCCCGGCGCAGAGATTCGTTTTTTTTATATTTGAATATGATAACTTATGGTAGAGATTTGTTTAAAATAATAATAATAATAATAATAATAATAATAATAATAATAAAAATAATAATAATAATAATATATTTTATTATGTTATATTAGATATTTCAACCCGGGACGCTCCCGGGATAAAAACTAGTATATATATATATAGATTTAATAAAAAAACTCAAAAATTAAAAAAATCTCACATGATGCCATGTGACACATTCAATGAGGGGGTTGAGGGCTCCATTGAATGCCACATCATCATAAATCAATTCTTTTATTAATAGTTACTAGGCGAGATCCCGTGTGGAAACACACGAGAAGACTCAGCCAACCCTTATCCGCTGTACGGTAACAATTAACACGTCAGCAGACCAAACCCTCCAAAACACTCGATCTATCATTAAAACAAAAACTGTATTTTGTAACGTCTGTTCATTTCATAACATCAGTTAATAATATACTGAGGCAATAGATCGTTTGTTACGGTTTGTAATTCAATGTCTGTTCGTTTCGTAACTCTGTTCACTACCTCAATTAAGCAGGTTTTTTAAAACACCTGGTTGTAAAAAACTGTTGATTCAAACAGTTGTTAATTCAACGGTTTATTTCAAACAGTTGTTGCATTAACCACCGACACGACAACGGAGCAAACGTCTGCTGAGAGGAACCGCTGTTTCGCAAGGACTGTTTATATTCTTTAACACTGATCAGATGTTTAATAACTGAAAGGTTACTACCAAGGAACAAAAACTCTACAGACGGATTAAAAAACCATATCTAATCAACGTTAAACAAAACAAATATAATCAACTTTAAACATCAATATACATTATGAATTCCATCTTCATAACATATGTTTATACATATGAATATACATTAGGAATTAATAAACTTAAGCTTCAATTCCATTGAAGCTTCAAGCTGTGCGTGTAGATCTTTGAATCGTGCCAAAAGTTCTGCATCCTAAATACCGGACTCTGAATTGCACAACACCGACAAATCACGAACAACAGTCGAAGGCATTGATTTTAAAATCCGTTAAACATTGTCTCGCTCAAATGTGCCCAAGTGCAAACGGTTAAAACAAATCTTCAACTCTCTTGCAGTCTTCAAACCTTGATAGTATTATCCTGTAATTTGACTCAGAACAAATTTCTTTTTTTCATCTTCATGATTATCACTTGGGGCTGACATTGATCCAATTGGTGAAGACTGAAATGTAAATGTTAATATTAATTAAAATCGTTTATGATGAACTTCCGGATGTCTTTAGTATTTTATAGACCGATAACGCGTGAAGATGAAAGGTCATACGGTAGAATAGTTATTATACTTGGCTTAACGTGTTGAACGAAAGGTTTTCTTATAATGATTACGTAATTAATTTCAAAACGTTTATAGTATCTAAAAAGTCTAAACAATTTGTGAAACATAAATGGACGAATGCTTTGGAAAACGAATAGACGAAATAATTAACTATCATTTTAACAAATCGGAGATTGTAATAATTATACAAAATATCGCGTGAAATTAATTATCTTTTGAAATTATTTCTATACATATATCCAACCTAAAATTAATCTATAAATTCCACACAGTACATATATTCTAAATTCATCTACAAAAATGGCAAACAGATCATACTACCATTTTGCTGATGCATCAGATGTGAAGTCTTTATCCAGCACTTGGTCACTAACAGAAAAGAGAAAAGATGAAGAGATTTGCAATGAAGTAGAGAGGATCGAAGAAATAGTTACGGAAAAAATCTGGGCAAACATTGCCTTGCTAGATATGGTGTTGCATGAACCAGGAAGTCGTTTAAGAGACAAGATAGAAGAATATTTGACCCAACAACTACAAATTGAAAACGACATCCATGAATCGTTGAAAGAATTAAAAAAAGGATCTTTCAAGCGAGATTCTGAAAAAGAAACAAAGGATTTTTGAAATTTTAAACAAGTAGTTTTGTATATTAGATATGATTTTTATTATGTACGATTTAATATTAAATGTCAAGCTCTGTTTATTAAAAACAACATTATCTATTCCATCGCCTTTTGTTTGAGAACATCCGTTTATTACCATCTATTTGTGTATGTTGAAAACAATTAGTTTAAGGTCTATTTGTGTATGTTGAAAACAATCGTCTACTGTAAAGAAAACCTGTTTACTAATATCTGTTTCTGTGACACCCGGCAGGTTTAGGTCAACAATTCATAAACACATAAAGTCTACCTTAGCGATAAACGTTTATTAAACATACTTGACGGGGTCAGTAGAGTCGGAACACAGCCCGTATTGTCCAGGGTTCAATGATTTGGAGGATCATTGGGTTAATCACACACGCACACGTTACGAGTCCCGTTGTTGGTGAATTACATAAACTATATTAAGTGTTACGCGTAGATTTATTCTTATGTGGTGGATTATATGCAAATACGTGTTTAAATGATGTTTAGATGATTACCCGTGCTTATATATGTTAAACACAGATTACGATTACATGTTCATCTGATGCGTTAAAATGCGTTAAACACGACAAACTGGAAAAACTAGAAAACATAGGTCCAGATTCGACCCATAGCGTGAGGGCGAACCTGGGAAAAGATCTTGGTTCGACCCACAATGTAGGGGCGAACCTGGGATGAGAAAACCACATAAGTTCATTCGACCTTGAATAAGGAGCGAATGTGGACTGGGTATAAATACCACACTTTGTCATTTTCACCATTTCACAAACCCTAAACGCCTCTAAACGCCTCCAAACACTCTCTAGCAACCTTAATCATTGAGGAAGGAGTTTTTGCTCTTGTTTTCCATAATCTAACCTACAAACATCTTCTAAACAAAGATCTAAGGTGTGTTTTTCATCCTAAATCCCTTTTAAAGCATTTTGATTCGTTTTCCTTAAACCCAAGAGTCCAGATCTGATTCAAACATGTTTTCATGGATAAAAACCTTCCTAACATCTTTCTAAACAAAACCTATTCATAAACAATGAGTTTTCATACAAATTAACATGTGTTAATGGTGTTTTATGTGGTGTTATGTATTGTTTGATGATTAATTGTTGTATAGATGTTATAACAATGATCAACGATTGTTATTGATGATGATTTATGATTGAGATAGGTTACAATTGATTATTGATGATGTTTTGCTCATTTTGGGGATTTTGGGTTAGATCTAGGACTTGTTCATGATGATAGTGATAAGGACATGATTGGGGGTTTCTTGTTCATGATAATCTGAGTATATTAAGTTGATTATTGATTGATTTCAGAAAGTTTCCTAATTGGGTAAAGATTTCATGCGTTTGATGTGACATCTCCATAATTTGCCATTTCGGGTAACTTGTAAAACGGACGGATTTCGGGATAAAATTGGTAGGGTTTTGTAGGAATATGTTAATGATAGTTGACTGCTGTGATTGGTGATGTTTTGTGATGTTTTCGGACCGTTTAGATGCGTTTTGGTGCGTTTTATGAAGTTCTGCAGCAAAGGGTCGAACGTGGAACTCATTCGACCCTTCGTGGGGTCGAATGTGGCTCAAATAGGTCGAACGTGGCTTCTAGGGGTCGAACGTGGCTTCTAGGGGTCAAATGTGGCTCCTAGAGGTCAAATGTAGCACCATAGGGTCGAATGTAGGTGTCTGGGGTCAAATGTGGGTGCCTGGGGTCGAATCTGGGTCCCCGAGGGCAAATTAACACGTTTTAGGGTCGAATTAACATACGTTAAGGTCGAATAAACATATGTTAGGGTCAAATAAACATGTGTTAGGTCAAATGAACTTGTGAATGGGTTGAATGAACATCATGAGGGTCGAACCAAGGGTCCATGGGTCGAAGTAGAAGCCCTTGGGGGCGAACCAAACACAGGAAACTCCAGATTTGACCTTACGACTTCGTATATGCGATTTTTGATGCAAACTAAGTGCTTTATGCTTGAAACTTATGTGTTAACCTTATGTGCATGACTAATTGATGTAATGGGTCACCAACGGGATGTCGGGTCTGTCTGGTATGTCCGGTTAACGTTTAAACGTACTTTTTATCACACGTACTCAAGATCTGGACAATCGGGGACTAGTTAGCCTTCGGGTTGGTAGTCATCACACTTATGTAAACTCATTGATAGGTTGTCATTAGTCGGGATTATCATACACGTGTTGGATTTCTAGTTATCAAGAAGACACACTCTAAGGTGAGTTTCACGGCCCCACTCTTTTACTGGTTTTACATTTTCGGTGGAGAAAACATGCTGTGTTCTTTAATGTTTGTCAATTGTGTTCGCAAGTTCACTATGTTGGGGAGGGTTCATTCGGGTTCAAAGTATTCATTTATGTTCAGTATTATATGGCCTATGTTGTGGCAGTTCGTTAACCGTGATGCGGTAGTTCGTTAACCACAATGTGGTAGTTCGTTGGCTATGATATAGCGGTTCGTTGACCATTGGATGGTAGTTCGTTAATCGCGGTGGGCGATAGTTTGTTTGGGAGTTTGTTATGGAGTTCAAACGTTTAACGAGTATTTTCATCGGTCAGTAGTATCATGATAGTCTTTCAAAAGTTCATGGGAAAACATCAAATTGAAGTTGTTTATCAACCAACTGTTGGTAAACTATTTTCCTTTGATTGTAAGAATCTTTCAAAAAATTTGTGGAAACATATTTGAAAGTAATATCATAATGGATATTGGATGGAGTGATGTAAAGTGAGAGAAGTGAAAATGAATATTCGGAATACATCCCGATTTATAGGCTAAAAATATAATAACTATTCGTAAAGTTGGTTTTCAACTTTATTAGTTGGATTTCAAGTAAATATAAAAGTGGCAATTACTTTTGGAAATTTAAATTTATTTCTTATATTTCTTATTTCTTATATAGAATAAAAGCCAATTGCAACACAAAAATAATAATAATAAAATAATGTTTTCGCTAATAAAATAATTTGTCAATGAAAAAACACGTCAAATTCTAGTTTATTTTTTGTTAACAAAGATAATAAATATAAATATATTATTTGTGTAAAAGAATTATCAATTTAACTTTAATTTAAAAATATTGAATTGTTACAGTTGAGTATATTTGCGACATAGAAAATAAACACATTATAACTTTAAATATTAAAGGTGCTTAATGATTTCATTAGACAAGAAAAAACTGTTTATATTATATTTGAATGACTGCTTACTAAAAAAAACTTTAAAAAGCCACTCGTCTGTTTTAAGGAAAATTTGTTATCTTCACGACAGTAGTTAATCGTATGGTCAGATGTTTAATACTTAATACAATCAAAAGTAAACAAACACTTTAAACATCTATAATCTAGACAAATATATATATATATATATATATATATACACTTGGATGCACATATGAAAAGATGGATTGTAATCAATATCTAACAAAATACCTACAAATTTAAATTAGATCAGTCTTTTCAAATTCATAATTACAAAATACTTAGATGGAAAGATATCATAAATTTCAATTTCTAAAAACGCTGTTAGTATAAACAGTTGTTTATACAAAACAGATGATTGTCAAACACTTTAATTAAAACAGATGTTGTATTAAACAATTCTTATTAAGAATATGATAACATTTACGATTAACAATAGTTTGTGTAAATTTATATCAAAACAGATCAACCTTTGTCGACCTAAAATAACAATATTGAAGAGTACAAAATAAAGAGTCATCAACATAACTAATTTAACCTAAGATTTACAATTAAGCATCACCAAACATGAAAGCATTGTATCAAGATCAAAATATTTTCACTCCTTACCATGCGATCAATTTTTAGTTATAACCAATATTCCTAATGATTGATCAAACTTGAAATTACAACAGTTACCTATTTTCAATCCTTTAGACTTTATAAAGCTTACCCATCTCCTAATTGCAAACCTATGAAATGATAATATACAAATGTTAGTTATGTTATTAAAATTAAATGCAAATTTAATTATAAAATTTAAGTAATACCTTTGGTTATTCTTATCTTTTTCCACATATAATTTACACTCGTTCACTTCACCATCATTGACTTGAACAAAAATCTTATGCAGAAAAGTACTCTTAGCTAATCTAACTATTGAAGCATTAAGCCGCTGAAAAGTTGATGCTTTTATAACATTATTAGTTAACTAATGTCACACCCCGACTTTTCCCTCGTCGGTTGTGACGTTTGGTAGCTTCGCCGTGCAGCGGAAAGATCCATCTAAGACTCTTACTTCCTGAACGCCACTTCTAACCCTCTAGGATCCCCGATCCCAAGATGTCGCCCACTCCAACCGTGCCATTACCAAAGTTTAAACCTGAATGACATACTTATAAAGTCAACATATAATGCTGGTGAGTTCACAAGTTTTATAAAAGAGTTGTTATAAGTTTGAAAAGATCATATCCGTTACTACTAGGTTATGAGAACGTTAGCTAGACGTTAAGTGCTTTTACTACTACGGTTGGGAACCCATTACTAATCCGATAACAATGTTGAAGCCAACCCAGACGGACAGGATTACCAATGCCTCGGCAACCCCAAAGTTTTAGAGACAATATGCACCTGCCCAGCTCCTAGCCGACGGGTGGGGTTTGTAAGGCCCAATAGATCTATCCACATTTCCCTCCTTGTGCCCCGCACATTCATGGTTTCCCCTGGGACTTTCCGTAAAGCCGTATAGTAATGTAAAGTAACCATAGTATAACATGACCTTTAGTAAGTAAGTATGTAGCATGTTTCTCCCCTGAAAGCAAAGCAGTAAAAGTGGGGCTGTGACACTCACGCACCCATTTCATTTCTCAAAAACTTGTTCGTTTGAAATTCCTCAAGTTTTCATAAAAGAAGCATGTCTTCCCCCCGAAAACATTTATAAAACAGTAAAAAGTGGGGTCATGAACTCACCTTAATTTCCTCGCTTAGCTAGCAAACAAAGCCCGAATCTTTGACCGACTTCCTCGTGCCCTATTACCAACAAAGGACACATTCAAAGTCTATCACATATAAACCTAGCCTATTATCCGGCTAAAAGATAGTTTATCCAACTATCTAGACTCGTGTGTACTAACTCGAGTACTAATATGCCTTAACTCGACGAACCGATCGTGACTTATCTTACTTATGCGTTAACACACGACATAGTACCCAAGTTGCGCACTTGTCACTATTTGTGTGTACACCACGTTGGACCAATACTATGAAACATATAACTTATCCTGAACCGTAGCTCGTCTTATAATTATATTTTAGGAAAATACTCTTTGATAAAAATATAAGTATAGTTATTTAAAACTGATCCATAACAAGTGTCGCTTCTTTTCCTAACTCCGCAAGCCTTTAAAGGTTTCAAAATATTAACTTTTGTATAATTCTTTCTCCAATACTGTGACATTCGTCACCCTCGACTTTCATCAAATTGACAATAATAGTCCTTCAAATAATTCCATTATAGTCCTTATAAGTTTCGTCGTTTCAAATTTAAGTTTAGAGCAAACTAAAGTTTTATCATTTATATTTATTAGGGATCGGGTATAAGTTTTAACCAAATACGTATTTGAAACGTCTACGCCACGGATTTTATAAAAATTCCAAGTTTTATAAAGTTATGAAACTTTTTGGTTAAATTAGTTTAACTTGGTTAAGTTTTGAATAGGAAAAAGTTAACAAGTTATAATAAAATTAACTAGGTTAAATTTGAGGGACCACTCTTGCCATAAATGAAAAGTTGAATTTTTGAAAAATCCCTCTTCCTGCACATCACGTTCTTTTCTTTTCTTTTTTATTATTTTTTTTTCCGGCGGCATGTCCGGCTACCGGATCTGAATTCCGGTGAAACTGAAACATCATAACAAGCTATAATTGTTCGTCTTTATTGCTACAATGACGTTTCCTCACCCTGTAACAACCATAATCGCGTCAAATAACGAGCATTTAAAGCGTTTTCATGTAACCGATCGGAAGGTGTAAACCCACATTTAATAAACACAAAATACGTTTCTTATTGAACAAACATATAAATGGATCTCGCTATTAGTTTCCTGCACCGATTATCGTTCTAAACCCACTTCTAATCGTCCCAAAATGATCCAGAAAGCCTATCAATTTTCGTTTTATTAGTTCGGCTATAGGAGCTCCATTTTTTTATCATAAGTTCATTGTGAGTCCACTTTTCTCTTGTCATTTTGTCCTAATATCGTATCCGAATGAAAGCCCCTTGTTATTGAGGGTTAATCGTGTTGGATGCAGGTTATTAGATTTGGTTAGTAGGGTTAGGGTTTATGTGTGATTTGGGGAAGAAGATGATGGTTGGTTTAATTGATAAATATATTTTGTTTTGAGATAAATCAACAAACTGATATGCAGTCTAGTGGTTTGTGTGAATGGGTTGGAACAAGGCAAGCCAGGTTCGAACCTAGGCATTGCCATTCTTTTCATATATTGTTTTTTCTTTTTTTTTTCTTTCTTTTATTATTACTATAAACATTTATAATTCATTTAAACTTAGAATATTCATAATAAATTCATTTTTGCTCCAAAAATTATAAAAATTTAGGAGTAGCTTCTTGACACCTCATAGAAAATTACCACACTTTTATTTTCTGGAAAATATCTTATTTATATATTTTTATTGAATTAAATTGTTTAAACCATATTTAATTGATTAAAAATTCATTTTTAATGATTTTAATCTCAAACTTTTTGAGTAATTATTTCTCATCATCATGAACTGAAATAAAAATTATTGGTTTAGAAAACATTTATTTTTATTAATTTTTCTATTTTTAATCATTTAAACATGATTTAATCTCATTAAATCAGTTTTAAATATAAATAAGTTTATAAAAATTATGAGAAAATTATTTTCATTAATTTACATCAGAAATCATCCATTTTCTATGAAAATAGAATTTTTGGATCATGTCTTGAATTATTAGTCTTATTTATGTTTAATTAGACATAATTAATCATTTATTTATTTATACTATTAAATATCCATTTTATAAATACTTTTCCTATAAAATAGAAATAGTTCTATGTTTTAAAAATCTTTATTATCAATTGTGGATCATTGTGTAACTCATAATTATGTGTTTCAATATTTATGATTATTGTAATTATTTACAATAATTAGTTAAATTATTTCGTCTTAATTATTCAAACATATTTTTATTTAAAAATTCTTTTGGTAATAATTATGTTACTCAAATCACATTCACAAATTTTGACATATTATTTTTAATATACAACTTTTACATTAATGCAATTTATCATAAAACTCTAATTCCCCAAATCGACTTAGCAAACCCTAATGCCTTAGACCCTAGATACCGTAGACTTTGTAGACATTCCCTTATTAGTATTTTTATACATTATAGGTTGAATTCCTCGGAATTCCCATTACTTAGCTCACGATCGATTAAATTGGATTTTGATCGCTTTCGCAAACTATGAGTATATCTTTCCCCTTTTTACTGTTTTACTACTTTGGGGTGACTCATGTACCTATATATTAATCAAGTTTCAATTTCTTATACTTAATGCAATTCTCATGTGTGTTTGCTTTATGTTAATTGGTGTGTCTATGACTTGTCAAAATCATTAACCGCTGGGCGGCCTAGCTTTTCAATGAATAGTACTATGGTATACCCCCTTGAGACTCTGTTGAGAGAATCTTGGTCATTGTCTTGTTAATTCATTATTCAGTTGGTTAGTCATGTGTTAGTCATTATTCTCAGGTTTGGTTTTGAACGGATATTACTTATTGCATAATTGCAAATGGTACCGCACATGAATTGCTAAACATTTTTCCTACTATATATATTCAAACAGGGTATGCTCACCAATACATTTTTGTATTGACGTATACTATTTCGTACATGTTTCAGGTTGTTTTGAGATGCATCCTTTAAGCTTTCGGATTTATATTTAGATTTTGATTCATTGTATTTCAATTTAGTTGGCAGTTAGAATCGTTGTATTTCATTTGAATGTAATAAACTATTTAATCAATGTATTCAAATTTACACTTTAGTCCATGAGCTATTGAACAATCGTCACTACGTGACACCTCGATGTTTCCGCCATCGTCTGGGGTGTTACAGATTGGTATCAGAGCCATGGTTATAGGGAATTAGGTTATTAGAATGCCTTTTAGCCTAGACTATAACTAAGTTTTCTTTCACGAGTCCTCTCGTGTATATTTCTCTCGTTTCTTATATTTTCTTTCAAGATATTTTCGCTATGATTATTTCCCGTTATTCTTTCGATATTTTGCTTGGTGAAGAAGACACTCGTATTTCACAAACGAAACAATATCATCAAGTTAGGAGTGGTATCCATACCTTGGTAATTAGTTTCACTCCTCTATATGTTATTTATCTTAGGAATATAACTTTGAGATAGGAGTGACATCCACACCTCAAAGAGTACTTCCTTCAAAAAGAAACTTAACCACTAAGCTGGGAGTGATATCCTTAACTTAGTGATTGGTTTCATTCCGCAATTGTTTTCAATTTTGAAATACATCTTTGAGTTAAGAGTGAAATCCACATCTCAAGGATCTATTTCTACATCTCGTTGATTATGAATTTTCTTAAATGTTGGTAATCTATTACATACTTTAATCTTATCATTCACGTCATTTTAAATCATGGTCTTTTAAAGCACATTAGAATTACACATAGTTCATGAAATGGTTTCATTTTGCATTTTACAAACTTGTACTGCATATTTTAAAGGACAAATGTAATCCTTTGTTTTCATATGACATAACCAATATATACTTTCGAAAGAAACTAGCAACTAATGATAAGCCTTATAACATTTTTCAAACTTGACGTCTCGTAAACACATGAAAATGTGTATTCGCGAAGATTTTTCAAATGAACCTGTTTTGAATCTAAAACACACATTGACTTCTAAAAAAAAAGTTATCCCCATGCATTACTATTATCTTTTCAACTATATCACAAAGTTCGAGCAAACTACGTTTTTTGATAAACGGAAATTTATCTTATTACACTCGCACTCTTTCAGTCGCAAAACTTTTGGCCTAATAAAATATTGGACATATCCTTATCAGAATGTCACTAATTGTCTTTTATCACATAGTGCATATATATAAACTAACTAAATTTAAACCCTTATATCAGTAGACTATACGTCTGTTCTGCATACTCTCACTTATCGTAAAATTCATTATTTTATTCTTACACCATTTTATTCATAGTTATTTCTAACACATTATTTGTGATTATTTTTCACATTGCCTATTTTGCATTAATTCAACTCGTTTACTTTCATTTTGTGCAATTGTGCGATTTACTTGATTTATGTTATACTATTCTTTCAATCGAATGTTTTTTTTTACTTATATACCTACTTGAACGCATATTTGGTATGCACATTTTCTTTTCTGTTTTGAGCAAAACCCTGTTATACATACATTATTTTTTGTCCATCATCATGGTCAATGAACATACTAGTTGATAACTCGTATGAGATCTAAGCCAGTGCCCATGTACGACTCGAATTAGAGTATTTCTTTAATCCGAGGGGAACAGTGTAAACCTCAGAGTTTATCAACATGAGTGTTTAGAGCCAATGATATGAACAAAAGTTACCGGTTAAGGGTGAACCCGAAAGGGAAGAACCTCTAACCATGTCTTATACTTACATGTTATTCACATTACGGTTAAAGGGAAAACCCGTAAGGGAAGAACCTCTAACTATGTCATGATTGAACATTATTCATTACAGTGACTATTACATATTGGTTGCACGCATTTATTTCTTGTTAAGGTTATGGAAAAGCATAACACCTTAGTGTAAGGTAAAGGTGATTATGGCCCGGAAAGCAATCATGGGTTTACAGGTACATGAGGGTGGTGTGTAATTCTATTTAGGCTATTGGTAGACAATCAGTACGAGTCCAAAGTATCGGGAGTGTGGTGGGTCAGCTGCGGTACACCCTATATATAAGCATAAACGATACTACG
Source organism: Ambrosia trifida (assembly GCA_028751855.1). NCBI lineage: Eukaryota > Viridiplantae > Streptophyta > Magnoliopsida > Asterales > Asteraceae > Ambrosia > Ambrosia trifida. The sequence goes on from CM054130.1 coordinate 68,233,341, forward strand.
GGAGCGGACTAGGAGACCTACCCATTACTTTATAAGTACCTCCTCATTAGATCATTGACTATTAGCTAGCATTTTCGATAAGAACATTTTACATAAATTCAATTAGTTTCTTTGGAGCCTTCCTTGTTGACCACCTCTACTGAAAACCTTAAACCTCGTATACTCTTACACTTTCTACTAGTCGAAATCTTGTTGCATGACTTTAATAAAGTTCAGTTAGAAACCTTTCTAAAGTATGGGAGACTGCTTCATTACTACCTCTGCCCCTCACCAGTTACACTTTTGTTGGGTCTGCTGACCTGGAGAAGAACAGATGATTAGAAAGCCAAAATATGCTATCAGTTTGATCCTTTGAATAAACAGTCTTTACAACTTACTTCTCCCAAAAGACTGCTAACCCTAACAACTGTTCTATCCAAACATCTGCTTAACAACTGCTGATACAAAGAACTGCTAAATAAACAACTGATGAAGAACAACTGCTGACCAAAGGTCTGATGAAGAACAATTGCTGATACAAGTACTGAAGACCAAAGCACTGCTGGAACCAACAGCACTTAGGCTCCAGCAGTGGATACAAGACCATCAGAGTTTTCCTACAACAGCTGTTTAATATCAGTGCTTTCAATGTAACAGTAGTTTGTAATAGGCAGATGTTTATGTTTGTTATTCTGTTAGAGGTCACTGTCTTAGGTGACGTCAGCTTAGGTCATCAGTGCTTTGAGTCTGTCTATAAATAGAACATTGCTTGTACTGTTCTATTGTATCACACACACAAACATTCTCTCAGACAAACACTGTGTGATCAGGCTGAGGGGGAGTAATTGTACGATTGTAATCTTTTAGATAAATGAAAGCTTTCGATCTGAAAACATTTACTCTCTTGTTTTGATTAACAGTTTATTATTCCGCTGCACTTTCATTCTATTTTCATTTCATTATTACCATATTTAGTTAAACAATCAAAACAAACAAACTCAGATCCTAACAATTGGTATCAGAGCTTGGTCAATTAAATTCGATCTAACAAATCAATTTAATAATCAGCTCACAATTATTGATATCGTTTGTCTGTTAGATTGAAAACAGAGTAATAGTTTAATTTCGTTTCAACCGTTTTTAAACAGACTTTGTGTTTTGAAAAATCAGAGAATGGCTTCAATCAATCACGATCCACATAACACTGGCACGAACAACAAGCCACCGATGCTTGTCAGATCTGAATACAATATCTGGCAACGTCGGATGAGCCATGTTCTATCTCAACAAAACACTGGGTGTTGGAAGTCGGTTATCTTCGGACCACATGTTCCGACTGTGCCGAGTACTGAAGATCCCAAGGTGTTTGAGCCAAAGAAACTTGAAAACTACTCCGACCAGGATTTTCAGAAAATTGAGCTAGATGCTAAGGCCTTCAGTATTGTGGCCATGGCTCTACCCAATGATATATATGCTGGGTTGTTACACTGTAACAGTGCAAAGGAGTTGTGGGATGCACTGAAAGAACAGTTTGGTGGGACTGAGGAGGTTATTGAAAACAATCGTGAAATACTTAACTAACAATATGAAACATTCAGTCATGTCAAAGGAGAGTCATTAACTCAACAGTTTGAGAGATTTAATTGCTTAATTAGTGAACTAAAATTGGTTGGTCTTACTTACCCTCATTCAACCTTGAACCATAGGTTTTTAAGATCATTACCAGACAAATGGGACACTATTGCTATTGTGATGAGAAACTCAATTGGATTTAAAGACCTATCACTGACCCAGCTTCATGGTAAGCTCTTGACCTATGAGAGAGAGCTTAACCAGAAAAAGAAGCTCCAGGACTCTGGAAAAGTGTCTGATAACTATGTATTTGGGAATACAGCACTTTTGGGTCATGATGAGGTGCCTAGAAACACAAAGGATCAGAGTTATGATCATTTCATTGACATAACTTCAGGTTTTAACTCAGGTTTTAACTCTGATTCTTATTCACCAAACTATGCTTTCACAGCAAGTGGTGGTGATATCCAGGCATCTGACAATATATCCTTTGAGTATGATGACCTGAAATACTTTGACCCTGATGATTTGGAAGAAATGGACATTATGCACCAATTGGCCCTTATCAGTGTAAGAACTAATAATTTTTACAAGAAAACTGGGAGAAGGTTTCCAGGGTTGACTGGCAGATCTAAGGTTGGGTTGGATAAATCAAAGATAAAGTGTTACAAATGTCATAGACTTGGTCATTTTGCTAGGGAATGTAGGGGTCAACATGGTACACCTATGATAACCTACCCAAATCAAAGACCACAGACCAACACTTATCAGAATTCCTATAATGCCCCTGGACCAAATGTGCAAAACACTGCTCATTTTGCACAGTCCTCAAACACTGTTCCTGTCCAGTATGTCCAAACCACTGTTCCTCAGATCCACTATGTGCAAACACCTGTTGCTCAAGCACCTGTGTAAACGACTGTTGCTCCATCCTCTGCTCCTGCAGAGACCAGTCAACAGAGCTTCTTTACACAAGGCTTTGTTGATTGGAGCAGTCTACCTGATGAGCTAACAGATGAGAATTTTGCACTAGTTGCCAAAGCTGAAAATGAACCAGAAAATTTTTGTTTCATGGCCATGGTGGATGAGATTGAATCTGAGGAGGTGGTAACTGAATCTGATGTTGTGATTGATGATGTTGTTAGTGAAGTTGTTACAGGTGAAAAACCTGAAGAAGAGGTTGTGAATCTCACAGATCCCTTGGGTGCATCTGATGACTGTGAGTGCAAGTGTGATTGTGCATTGATGGCTGCTGCTAAGGTATCTCCTCAAATTCTTAAAGAGTTGTGTTCTGACAAATGTGTGATAGCATTTTCTAACATCAAAGAGGTGAATGAAAACCTTAGAAAGAAAATTTTGGATGATGAAGTTAAATTTGAAAAACTCACAAAAGATTTGAAAACAAGTTTAACTGCAAAAGAGTCTGAAATAAGCAGCTTAAAACATGAAGCAACCATAACCAAAGACCAGCTCCAAACTATGATAGCAAAATATCAAAGTTGCAAAAGTGAGCTAGAGTCCACCCAAGTTGAATGTGAGAAATGGGTGGAATCATGTAGAGGTTTTGAAATGTTACTCAACAAACAAACTAAAAGTCATGTGAAGTTTGGCTTTGGTTTTGAAACCACTGCTCCAGCTTTTGAAAACACTGATAAAAAGAGTCAAAAGTCTGTTGAGGTAATACCAAAAAACCTACAGGGTCAAGAGATTAAAATCACTGAACCAAATGGTAAGAAAATTGTTCTTGAAAAACCAGAAGGTTCCTCATCTTTTACTGAACTAGAAAAGTATGAATTTAAACCTACTTGGTCTGATGAGTGTGATACTCTTGAGAATTTCAAACCTGTTGATTTCAAAACACCTGAGGGAAAGACAGCTCCTTAGGCAAAGGTCATCCCCTTGGCAAAAGTCATTCCCCTGAAAAATCTTCCAGCAGATGCTCAAACATCTGCTGAAAAGAAGGCTGAAAAGGGGAAGAAGAAAGAAAAGACTGTCAACTTGTTTTGTGATTTCTGTGAAAAGAAGAATCATGTCACCAAAAACTGTTTTCTTCTAAAAGCATATGACATTAACAAAGGAACAAGTGAATGTGATTCCAAAGCCACATGCTCAATATGTGGGAAAAAGAATCACAAGACCAAAGAGTGCTTGTATCTCAAAAATTTTGATGTTAAAATACAAGAATACAAAGCTAAAACTCTTGCAAACTCTGTGGTTAGTACTTCAAAAGGAAAGCCCAAACAGACCTTCACCCCTGTCCAAACATCTGTTACAAAAAGGCTTGAAACATCTGCTTCTAGAGATGTCCAAGTAACAGATGCTCCACCCACAAGCAAATACCCAAGAGGTTATGGTCAACCTCCATGTCACAGTCTGCCACATGTTTATGAGGAGCCAAAAAGACCCTCTAAACCAAGAGTGAACAGAAATCCATATGGGTATTATCATCTGTCAGGAAGTGATCAAACAACTGCTGCTCCAAGTGTTGACATTCAAGCACTGGCAAATGGTCAGCAGCAGTTGTTGAACTTAATTCAAAAATTGGTCCAAACCACTGATCACCTTCCAAAGCTTGAGCCTGAAAGGTCTGAGGACCCATCCAAAGCCAAACCGGCTTTGGACACTCACCAAAACTAATCATTTACTGATGTGCAGGGAGCTTCTGCTTGTTTAGATAGTCTTTGGTATGTAGATAGTGGTGGCTCCAGGCACATGACAGGATGTAGAGCTCTTCTTCTGGACTTCTTGGCTCATGGAGGGGGTGATATATCCTTTGGTAATGATTCTAAAGGTAAGGTGTTGGGTTCAGGGACTGTACAAGCTGGAAAACTCAAGTTTGAAAATGTCAATCTTATTGATAATCTCAAGTTTAATCTTCTGAGTGTTTCACAAATGAGTGACAAAGGTTATGGCTCATTTTTCACAAAGAAAACTTGTAAGATTATTGGACCAGAAGTGGTGAAAAAGATTGATACCATTATTGCTGAGAGCAAAGCACAACTTGTTGCTCATAGAAGTGGCAATGTGTATGTTGTTGATATGTTAAAGGATAATCCTATGGCAAATGTCTGTCTATTTTCTGCTACCTCCACTAAGGAGACAGAATTGTGGCATAGGAGATTGGGTCACACCAACCTTAATACTATCAACACACTCTCCAAACAAAGCCTTGTCAGAGGTTTACCATCAAAAGAATTTAAATGTGATGAGCATTGTGTTTCTTGTTTAAAAGGGAAACAACATAAAAGCTCTTACAAATCCATTGATGAGTCCAAAACTAGTCAGTGTCTACAACTGTTGCACATGGACTTGTTTGGCCCTGTTAAAATCATGAGTCTAAGAAGAAAAAGATTTTGTCTTGTCATAGTTGATGATTTTTCTAGGTTTACATGGACTTACTTTTTACATTCTAAGGATGAGACTGCAGGTATTTTGAAGGACTTTGTCACCAAAGTTGAAAAACAATATGACTTGCCAGTAAAAGTCTTCAGGAGTGACAATGGAACAGAGTTTAAGAATAAGGAGTTGGATGACTTCTGTGTGTCAAAAGGGATTGTGAGGCAGTTCAGCATCCCAAGAACACCAGAACAAAATGGGGTGGTTGAAAGGAAAAATAGAACTCTTATAGAAGCTGCAAGAACCATGCTAGCAGATTCTGGTTTGCCACTGTCCTTTTGGGCAGAAGCTGTAAACACTGCTTGCTATGTTCAAAACAGAGTTTTGATCAACCCCAGACATCAAAAAACTGCTTATGAAATTTTGTTCAAAATCAAACCATTAATTTCATTTTTCAAAATCTTTGGCTGCCCATGTTTCATTTTAAATCTCAAGGATTCCATTTCAAAATTTGCAGCCAAAGTAGACTGTGGTTATTTTCTGGGATATTCTTCTACTGCTAAGGCCTACAAAGTGTTTAACATAAGGACTAAGACAATAGAAGAAACTCTGAATGTAAAGTTCAATGAACTTTCATCTCTAAAAATCCCTGCAAACCCTGCTGAATTATTTGATTTAGATAAATTCAAATTTGAAGATATCACTGTTAAAACTAACTATGCAGGTACTCCACAGTCTCCACAGCAAGATTACAGAACAGATGTTGTGATCCCCAGTCACTACAAAGTCTATTCTGTCTCAGAGGAAACAGCTGTTCAAAACAATTGTCAAAACTCTGCCACAGCTGTGTCAACCACTGTTGGCCAGTCTTATCCTCAAACCACTGCTTCACCCCTCACAACCACTGATCTATCATCTGTTGACAAAAGTCAATCATCTGTTGACAAAAGTCAGACAAGTTTCACACCACTTGGACCCATTCCTCCATTACCATTCCAAACATCTGATGGCACTACAGAAGTACCAACAGATGTTACACCAACAGAGTCACCAAACCTCTGTCCATCACCTCAAAATGCCATTGTTCCATATCAGGGAGATCTTATTTACTTAAGAGCTCATCCACCAGACCAAATCATTGGCAACATCAGAGAGGGTGTGCTCACAAGAAGCCAATCCTCAAATATCTGTCTTTTTGCAGGTTTCTTATCCCTCACACAACCTGTCAAGTACCAAGAGGCACTGAAAGACAACAGTTGGGTAGAAGCCATGCAAGAAGAACTCCTTCAATTTAAAAGACAACAAGTATGGGAGCTTATACCACTTCCTAAGGATGTTTGTCCTATAGGAATAAAGTGGGTCTTCAAAAACAAGACTGATGAAAGGGGTATTGTTGTCAAGAATAAAGCCAGGCTTGTGGTTCAAGGCTTCAGACAAGAAGAAGGAATAGATGATGATGAGACTTTTGCTCCTGTAGCAAGACTAGAAGCCATCAGACTCTTTTTAGCCTTTGCTGTCAACCACAACATAAAGGTGTATCAGATGGACATCAAATGTGCTTTCCTTTATGGCAAAATTCAGGAGGAGGTCTATGTATGTCAGCCACCTGGTTTTGAAGACACATTCCATCCTGACTATGTCTACAAGCTCAACAAAGCTTTGTATGGACTCAAACAAGCACCAAGGGCCTGGTATGAAACTCTTTCCACATTTCTCTTAACCATTGGCTTCACAAGAGGTAAAATTGACAAAACTTTATTTCTTAAATGGAAAGGGAAACACTTAATGATTGTTCAAATATATGTGGATGACATCATTTTTGGATCCACATGTAACCAAATGTGTGAAGAGTTCAGAAAACTCATGACAGCAGAGTTTGAGATGAGTGCCATGGGTGAGCTTCAGTGTTTCCTTGGTCTTCAAGTGAAACAACTGCAAAATGGCACATTCATTCACCAAAACAAATATGTAAAGAATTTATTAACCAGATTTGAGATGAATGATTGTAAGCCATGTAGTACACCCATGAGTACAGTCAAGCTGCTCACTATTGATGACAAGGATGAACTGGTTGATCAAACACATTATAGATGTATGATTGGGTCTTTACTGTACCTAACTGCATCTAGGCCAGACATTATGTTTGCTACCTGTGTCTGTGCCAGATCCCAGGCTTCACCCAGAAAGTCAAACCTTATTGCTGTGAAAAGGATATTCAGATACCTCAAAGGTGCTCCCACACTTGGTATCTGGTATCCTGCTAATGGAAACATTGAGCTTTCAGGTTATTCAGATAGTGACTTTGCTGGCTGTCACACCACAAGAAAATCCACATCAGGAGGGTCCCAATTTCTAGGGAATGCCTTAGTTTCATGGCAAAGCAAAAAGCAGGCAGCTGTTTCAACTTCAATAGCTGAAGCTGAATACATTGCTGCTGCAAGCTGTACAGCCCAACTCATGTGGCTTCAAAATCAACTACTGGATTTTGGGATAACTGCACTTCGGACTCCACTCATGTTGGACAGCCAAGCTGCTGAAAATATCATCAAGAATCCAGTCTCTCATTCCACTACCAAACATATTGACATAAGACATCATTTTGTCAAAGACAGCTATGAAAAAGGTTTGATTTCTCTGCACCATGTTCCAACAGAGGATCAGTTGGCAGATGTGTTAACAAAAGCTTTAGACACATCTACCTTTACAAATCTGATTTCCAGAATTGGTATGTTAAACATGGATTAAACAATAAAATTTTCAATAAATCATAATAAAATGTTTCAGAAAATCAAAATTTTTCTTTAAAATAGCTGTTTGGTTGAAAAATCTGTTTATAACATCTGATCAGATAAAACAACCACTGTTTCATTCATATCCACTGTTGGTTGAAAAATCTGTTTCAAAACATCTGATCAGATAAAACAACTGTTAGTTGAAAAATCTGTTTCAGAACATCTGTTAGTGCATTATTCATGTATGTCCCTAGCTAGTGATCCGGTACAGAATGTCAAAGGTTCAGATAATCTGAAATAGTGATTGGATCTACAATGTTAACATGTGTTAAAAGTGCTGATAACATGTGTTAAAAAGTGCTGATGGGTTGAAAGTGGAAAAAGTGGGCGAACGTAGAAATAAGTGGGCGAATGTAGAATCAAAGTGGGCGAATGTGGAAAGATTCCACATTCGACCATCCACACTGGGCGAATGTGGAAAGTGTCCACATTCGCACCATGAAAAGGGGCGAACCTGCAGAGCCTATAAATAGATTTTGAGTATTTGTGATGATAAGAGAGTTATTAGTTGTGTGTGTTTTGAGGTCAGGTTCCAGGTTAGATTGAAAGTGTCTGTAATTGATCTAGATTAACTGAATTGTGATTGTAATCAAGTTTATGCAAAAGTTAATCTATGAAAAGCTTTGAAAATGATATTGATTGTGTTTTGATTTGAGTTTATATCAGTTTGTTCAAAGCTAGGGTTTCCGCACCTGGTTTTGTAACTTGTATGATCATATAATCCTGTTTTAGTCAAATTCTTTCGCTTACAAAGTGGTATCAGAGCCATACGGATCATACAACAACAAATTTGATAAACTCAGAGCTGATTTGGACATATTTTTGATCAAAATACATCTGTTTTTGCATGAAAATGGTTTTTGAGTGTTTTTGATTGATTTGAAGTTGATTTTGTGGTTAAAATCTAAAATTCCAAGAATTAAAGTTGCTCCAAATCAATTCCGAATCATAACCTGATTAAGATCATTCAAATCCACAAACTTTTGAAAATCTGAGATCAAAATAACCGTTTTTCAAAATGTAACCGTTTTTCAAATCTGAATTTTTCTCAAACTGGGCGAACCTGGAGTCATTATGGGCGAACCTGGAAATTTTCTGGGCGAACCTGGAACTGTAGTGGGCGAACCTGAAAATTTTTGGGCGAACGTGGAATAGAAGTGGTCGAACGTAGATATTTTTGGGCGAACGTGGAATTTGAATTTTGATATTCTACATTCTGGTGTTTATTCTACATTCGGCTGATACTTTTGGGCGAACGTGGAATCAAAAGGGGCGAACGTAGAATTACCAGGGGCGAACGTAGAATTTAGTGCCTAAAAATTTCGACCTGATTTGAGAAATTTTTTTTTTGATATTTTTGTTGGAAAAATGATTAATTACATGGCCATATGTAGAACGGATGAGGAGATCAAAGCTCTAGTAGAAGCTGAAAGAAAGCAACAACAATTACAGAGACAAAATTCTCAAGCTGACAACATTTGGGGATTTCCAATGACACCGAAACCAACTGATGAAATGGTATATGTTAACAAGTGTGTTAACAGAGAAGGTGTTCATAGGAATGTTGTATGTTTAGTCAAACAAATGAGACATGATGATTCCAGTGAATTGTTAAAGAGTGATTTGAGTTCTGATACGAGTTCAGAACGAAGTACATCAGAACAGAGTGATAGTTCAAATGGTGATGCAAAATCTGATAATGGTAATAAATCAGATGATGAGGTAAGTGCTAGTTGTTCTAAATGTGTCAAGTTGAATTGTGAATTGATGACACTTATTGAGGACAAACAGAAACTAGTAAATGAACTAGAAAATTGTAAAAACCAAATTAAAGTTTTTGAAAAGAATGAAAAAGATTTGTTAAATAAAATTGAATCTTTAAAGAAAGAAATGTTAGAAATGAATAAAAATGTTTCAAAGAATACTTCCACATCAGAGTTGGAAATCACAACACCTTGCGTTGTTAATTCTGATTCTGAAGTGAAACAAGTGTTTGAACAGAAAACTGAAAATGTTGAAACAACTTCAGAATCTGAATCTGAAGAAAAACCCATATTCAGTTTTCCTGAAGGAGTTGAAGGATCCTACATGTTGGAAGGACATGACAAATTGATTTTCAACAAAGATTTTCTAATCGAGAATATCGAACAATCTCTACTTAAATGTATTTTTGTTGATAATATCGATTTGTTAAATCAATTTAGAAATCAATTTGATCATCTTCATTTTGAATTCAGTCCTAACCAACATGAGAATAAAGAGGATCAAAAGAAAAATATTGAAAAGAAAAATGTTGAAAATAAGAATGGTCCTAAAGTAAAGGGATCAAAACCAAACAAATTGAAAGGAAATGATCAGATAAAAAATTCTTATCAAAAGAATTCAAGAAATTTTTCATCTAGATCATATGACTATTATGATTATTCTTATAACTCTCAATTTGATGGTTATTGGGGAAACAATTCACCACAGTATTCTCATGGTTATGTTGAATGGAGAAACTGTTTTGAATGTGGTGAAGTTGGACATATTGCTGCTCATTGTCCCTATTAGTATTGGGATGACGGGTATGCTTGTGATTTTGAAGAGTATAGGTCTTGTTATAACTGCGGAGAGTGTGGGCATTTAGTTGCTTACTGTCCGTATGTTAAACAGAAAAAGACAGAAGTGAAATTTGCTAGAAATTCAGGCAATGTCAGAAAGCCTGTATCCCCAAAACCAATCAAAAAGCAAAAGGGGAAACAGGTTGTGTATGACAATCGTAACAAAATTGCCTTGAATAAAAATGGAGATTGTGATAGGGTTGCTAAGGTAAGGGGGAGTTCTAAGGCTAAGTCTAAGAATAACTCTAAACCTGGGTCTTCATCAGTTAAGTCTGAGAAGATTCCAAACAAAGTTCAGAAGCAGGTGTCAAACATAAAACCTGAAAAGTCAAAAATCAAAACGATTTCAACAAAATCTAAAATAAACTCTGAACGTGTTTGGAAACCCAAATCACTTTCTAAATCAATAGCAATTTCTACTTCAAATCAATCCATTGAAAAACCAATTGATTTTTCAAAAGGAGAATGGATTGATGTTCCAAGAATTGATGACCTTGGACGACCCATCATTGTGAAGGGATGGGTGCCTCTTTCATGCTAATTGTTTAATAAGTGTGCAGATTGTTCCAGACAGACCTATTAGCTATTCTTTGATAGTTGATAGTGGAGCATCTGTATACACACTATTTATTGGAGAGGTGAAGGTCAAGGAAGGGATATTGAAGAAGGAAAACAAGATTTCAACAGAGAGGAGAGTGTTTGTAGTCTGTCTCCAACCTGTGAAGCCGGAAAAAGTTGCAATCTTTTGCTATTGCTCTCAGGTGTTGGATTTCAATAACAGATACGACAATATGGTTTGCTAATTGAAAAATCTTAATGAGTCTAGTAATCTGAGTGGAAAATGGTTTTTGAAAACTCAGTGGGTAAACCGCATCGGATATCATTTTATTTTGTTTTTCTTCAAAAGTTTAAAAATCCAAAAATATGCTTATTTTTAGATTTTTAGGGGGAGAAAAATTTCAGAAAAATCAAAATAAAAAATTAAAAAAAAAATCAAAAATGAGTTTTTCCTGGAGAAAAAGAGGAGATGATAGTACATCAGTGGATTGTCAGACTACTCTAAAAACAAAAATAATTTGATAAACATTGAGTAGCCACTACAATTATATATTGGTAGGCTTGAAATCAAAATTTAAAGTTCAGCATGGTGATATAAATTTAAAATCAATAACTGATAATCATGTGGATCAACGTATCGTTGGCATATGGTCTTAGTACCGAAATTTCGTTTGATAGATTGCCAAAATCGGAGGTTTCGGGTCGTTATATTGAAAGTTATCTGGGGATAGCCTAACTGATCTTTTGTTGTATTGATTTACGGACCTAGATCAGTTAGGGTATCTTATTAAAAGATTTTTAATGACAAAACCTTAAGTTACCGAATGAGGAACTTAACATGTGTGATGATAATCAAAGATTATCTAATGCATCGTATCCAATCATTGATGCAAATCATGATTGATATTAGTCCTCACCTTGGTAGAGTGCACAAGTCGCTTTGAAGCATTAATTTGCTGACCTGTCACCACTGTGCCTCATACCTTGTAACTAACAGATAACTACAGTATAATCACGCGTTACAATGAAACTTTGCGCAATTCTTGATACGGGAATGTGTCGCGAATGCGGGGACCATAGATTTTTCAGTATCTAATATTACCATAATGTATCTAAAGTGCTGAGCAATGAATGATGATTTTGAGTTTAAGTGGACAAACATACTGGTAATTGTTGTAGGATGCTCAATGACAAAAACAGAAAATTGATCAAAAAGAGTTATGACTGACTGTTTCAATACTGATATGATCCTCTTAACCAGAAAATTCACAAAAATATGTTGAATTTACTTTTATGCAATTACATTGGAAAATTCAAAAAGATTTTTGGTGTGTTTTAGCTTAAACTTTGAAAAAAATCAAAAAGTTTTGTTTCAACTTTATTTTCGATAACCGATGTTGGGATACTGTATGAGAATGCTCAGATACTTAAAAGTTGAAAAAGATTTCAAATTTTCAAGTTTCTAGTACATATTGAAAATGTTGTATAGTTCAGGGGGAGAACTATTGAGGGTCAAAAGGAATGTGAAGAGTACTTCCGAGATTTTTGTCGTGTTTAACGCCGGTTGTAGTTTGTGCAGTTTTTAGTAAATTTTTCTGCAGAATCAAATACAACAGGTGCACTACTCATGACTTATCGACAAATTGTGTAACTGAACAAGACCCAAACCTGAACATCAAGATTACCAGAACAACAAAAGTTAGTAAGAGGTTAAAGAAATGATGAAGATTGAAGAAATCAAGATTATTGTCTATATTCATCTCTGGATCATCAAATGACAAAGCCAAGATTTCTTGAGTCTGTCTGCGATTTCAAAGCTTACTGGAGAGATAGATAGGAACTTCGACACAAACGTGCATGAAGATGGAAAGTTTTCAATCAAGACTTGAAGAATTGATAACTTTCTGCTTTGGTGCATCACTAGCTAGGTCCAAGGGGGAGCATTATTCATGTATGTCCCTAGCTAGTGATCCGGTACAGAATGTCGAAGGTTCAGATAATCAGAAATAGTGATTGGATCTACAATGTTAACATGTGTTAAAAGTGCTGATAACATGTGTTAAAAAGTGCTGATGGGTTGAAAGTGGAAAAAGTGGGCGAACGTAGAAATAAGTGGGCGAATGTAGAATCAAAGTGGGCGAATGTGGAAAGATTCCACATTCGACCATCCACACTGGGCGAATGTGGAAAGTGTCCACATTCGCACCATGAAAAGGGGCGAACCTGCAGAGCCTATAAATAGATTTTGAGTATTTGTGATGATAAGAGAGTTATTAGTTGTGTGTGTTTTGAGGTCAGGTTCCAGGTTAGATTGAAAGTGTCTGTAATTGATCTAGATTAACTGAATTGTGATTGTAATCAAGTTTATGCAAAAGTTAATCTATGAAAAGCTTTGAAAATGATATTGATTGTGTTTTGATTTGAGTTTATATCAGTTGTTCAAAGCTAGGGTTTCCGCACCTGGTTTTGTAACTTGTATGATCATATAATCCTGTTTTAGTCAAATTCTTTCGCTTACAACATCTGTTCAGATAAAACAACTGTCTCCTTATATATTTATACTATATCTATATGAAAAAAAAAACAAACAGAGGTTTTGGATCCATCAGCTGTTTGTATCAGTTGTTTACCAAAAACAGCTGTTCTCCACCAGATGTTTCATCCATCAGATGATTGCCACGTCTGCTCATATAAGCAGAGGTTTGGCCACATCAGCGGTTTCATTGAGCCTATAAAAACCCTGTTTTACCACAACAGACGTTACACTGTCTCATTGTATTCAAAATACTGAAAACCGCCTTCTTCATTCTCAAACCCTCCATCAAATTTCAATCATCTTCACCTTCGAAATCCATTACAATGGATCTTCAAGCCAAAGCTACTCACAATTGTCTCCCTTATCTGATTAAAACAGATGACAACACTTCATTTCATTCCACCATCGACATTTTCCTTAACTCCAAATACTTACCCATCCTAACCGCTAACGCCCCCATTTATCTTGATACACTCCAAGAATTTTGGTTGAATGCTGAGTTTCTACTCCAAGACAAAAAGCCTACTTCCATTATTTCCAAAATTGGAGAAACCAGTATTGTCATTACCCCTGAAACCATATCCACAACCTTCACACTGAATGACCTGGCAGGTAAGGATTCTTTTACTAAAACAAAGCTTCACACTGAGTTCCAAGAAAGCGGGTATGATGGTCAGATGACTGGATCAACTCTTTTCAAAAAGTTTTTCCCTCCAGTCATGAAATTTTTCTTCCATACTCTTCTTCTTTGTGTCTCTGCTAAGTCCACATCCTTTAATGAAATTCCATTAAGGATGCAATATCTGGGTTATGCCATGTTGTCAAACTCTGACTTCAATCTTTCCCAGGGATTGTTCATGGACTTGGTATCAAATGTGAAAGCAGTCAAGTCTGGGTCAAACAATGCTTTTCTTATTTACCCAAGAATTCTTAGTGTAATCTTACAAAAAGTCTTACCAGAAAAAGTTTTCAAAAAGGGTGAGGCTATGCAAATGAAAAGCTTAACTGATGAAACTTTCACAAGAATGCTGGGTGGAAGCACCCAAGAAAAAGTGTCTAAAGTGTCAAAAGTTTCTAAAACACAAACAAAGAGGACAAAGACAACAACTGTTGTCAAAACCTCTGTTGTTGAGCCCACTGCTCCTGGTGATCATGGCACTACATCCAGTGCTGTGAAACCCACACCAGCCACTTCCAAAAAGAAACACACATCCACAAAAACCACCACTCAACCACAAATGAGGCTTCTGGATGTTGAGGTACCAGAGGAAACCTCTGTTGCACAACAAAAGCAACCTGAAACCACTGTTGTTACTTCCTCACAACAGTTGGATATACCTCCACCTGACCAAACTCCTCATGAATCCTCTCAAAAGGATCATGTTGTAAGCCAAGGGGACACACATCATGATACATTTGAGTCACTTGACCAAATGTTCACAAGCCCCTCTCCCAGGGCTAATTCTCTTGTTACTCCTCCACCCTCACCATCACATCATGTCCCACAAACCATGCAACCTCTGTTTGAGGCAATTGCCAAATCTCAGGAAGATCCCAGTTCCTCTCTTCCACCTGTCACTGAGAGTATACTCCAACAAGTGACTGGTCCTGAGAATATGCAATCTGCTATCCAACAAACAGAAGAGGAGGTTACACCACCTGAGTTCAATGCAACTCTAGGTGAGTTTTCAAGTGGAGCAGCCACTACTGATGTAGAGACCACTGTCTCACATCAGGACAGTGATTACATAGCTAAGACTCCCTTGAAGGCAACAACTGCTGAAGCCACTATAGTGTCTCCAAAAACAGTTGGAAGTCCCCAGTACCAAGAAAAAGGGGCATCTGATTCACCTATTAGGACTGAATCAGGTAGAACTACCACTGGTAGGGACTCAGATGATCCTATTAACTTAGGAGATGGGTCAAAATACCAAGAATTGACGGACAGAGTTTCTGTAATTGAAACCTCTGTAGCTGACATCAAATATGATGTCAAGCTTATACTGAGCTCTATTGCAGACCTTTCCAAGAGTCAACCATCAACAGCTGATATAGCCAGTGAGTTATGGAAATCAGTTTCCCCCATCATCATAGCTCACAGAAAACTGGCTGATCAGACACATGAGACTTACATGGCTGAGATCAGGAATATGGTAGATGCAAGGTACAAAGATACCCATGCAGATATTAAAGCCATCAAGGACCACCTGCTGAAGACTACTGGCTCTGCCCCTACCACCATCCTCAGGGATGAACATGATGATGCTTTCACGGTTGATGATGCCAAAAAGGGGGAGAGTGGCAGAGATAGGCTACCAAAGCTGGATCCCTTTGGTTGTCCTCCTTCTCAAAAAGGCCAAGCCAAGTCTGCCAACAAACCAGAGTCTACCAAATCAGCTCCACAACAACAACAGCAACAACCACAACAACAACAGCAACAAACAACACCAACAGCACCACAACAAACCACTGAGAAGAATAAAGCAGTAGATGACTCTGCAAATATAGAAGCTGAAAAGGTTGCTCAAGAAAAACAGAAAAGAGCTGACACCTTGGAAGTTAAAGCAGAAGCATTAGTTGAACTCAAGAAGAAACAACAAAGGGAAACTGAAGATGTGGGATCCTCTAAAAGGATGAAAAGGCCTGCTAAGCATGTCAGAAAACCACCATCTAAGTTAAACACCTCTGTTGACAAAACCACTGCTACTGAAACCACTGCCACCCAAAACACTGAAACTACCCAAAACACTGCTTCCCAAACCACTGTACCCAAACCAACATACACACCTGAACAAACAACCACCAAACTTACATCACCAGCCAAAACCCCAACATCTGCTGGTTCTACTAAAAGGCCAACAGATGTTAATCCAACCACTGCTACCAAATCACCATCACCTAAAATCATGTACACAAGGAAGAGAAAATCAACCTTTGTTGTACATGATGAAAACATACACACATCACCTAACACCATCTCAACTGCACAATCCACTCCTCCCATCACAGCTATTCCAATCACAAACACACATCCAAGTTCAGATCCCATAGACCACCACCAACCTTTACACCATTGGTTGTTCAGTATCCCCTTGAACTTGATCTACTCAAGGGGGAATTACAATCCTTCTACAATACTGAACAGCCATCAGAAAGATCCTTTCCATCTCTCCCAAACTTCCCTGTTCCCCTCAACCTTGATAAATATCTGAAATACAAGGGTGAACAGGTGGATGCCATCATTAAGGAGAAATGCAAAGGGAAGGATGACAGGACTGCTCAGGGCATCCATTCAGCAGAGCTTAGCAAACTCAGAAGGATTGAAGACTTTGCTAAGACCCTGAGCAACTCCATGTCCTCCATGCCTCTCAGTGTTGATTTGGAAAAGGAGGTAAGGGATTCTCTTCTGGAACAGATTATGGCAACCAAGCCTTACAAAGCAACCAAGAAGCAGTTCAATGGTTGGACCACACATGCTTTGAGAGAAGAACTCATCAGAATTGAAGAAATGGCCAAAGACCCAAAGGCCAAAGTCTCTACTCCTAACTTTGGCAAAGGCAGAGACCCAGTCAGAGCCTTGAAGTTCAAAAGGATGAGACAAGAGATTGTGGCTGCCAACTATGGGGAGATGAGGTCTGTTTCAAGATGGTCTGAGCTAAGGTTGGTTGAAACATACAAAAGTCTGGAAGAAAACAGAAAGAAGGATCCCAGCCTACCAAGAAAACCAGTTTACACTGATGAGCCAATAATGAAAAGACCCCAACAGACCTTTAACTTGGACAGCTTACTTGAAACCTCTGATCTAACAACTGCTGCAAGAAGACAGTTCAAAAAGCAGAAGGAAATGTCAGAGGAAGATCAAAAGAAGTTTGCTGATACATTCATCAAGGAAGGGCTCTTCAATCAAATACACTATTTCTCTGATCCTACAACAGAGAAGCTCAGAGAAATCATTGGAAGACCTCCATCACCCAACTCATCAAGAATAAAAGTTCATCTCAGCAAATCCACTGACTTAAAAATTCTAAAATGGAAAGTCAATAAAGACAACCATGAATTGACATTGCTCAGGTCAGATGGAAGGGTTCAGAAGATCAACATGGATGATGCTTACAGCCTATGTGCAGAAGATCACCAAACATTGCTAAATCTGGACCTAGAAAGAGATGAAGAAGACTTGTTTGCTCTGAACTTTGAATTACAATTCAAAGGTCAAATCAGAGAAAGTCTGATGAGAAATAAAGATCAATAAATAAAGCTGAGTTTTGGCATCATCTGTTCTAGGGGGAGATTGTTGAGTCTGCTGACCTGGAGAAGAACAGATGATTAGAAAGCCAAAATATGCTATCAGTTTGATCTTTTGAATAAACAGTCTTTACAACTTACTTCTCCCAAAAGACTGCTAACCCTAACAACTGTTCTATCCAAACATCTGCTCAACAACTGCTGATACAAAGAACTGCTGAATAAACAACTGATGAAGAACAACTGCTGACCAAAGGTCTGATGAAGAACAACTGCTGATACAAGTACTGAAGACCAAAGCACTGCTGGAACCAACAGCACTTAGGCTCCAGCAGTGGATACAAGACCATCAGAGTTTTCCTACAACAGCTGTTTAATATCAGTGCTTTCAATGTAACAGTAGTTTGTAATAGGCAGATGTTTATGTTTGTTATTCTGTTAGAGGTCACTGTCTTAGGTGACGTCAGCTTAGGTCATCAGTGCTTTGAGTCTGTCTATAAATAGAACAGTGCTTGTACTGTTCTATTGTATCACACACACAAACATTCTCTCAGACAAACACTGTGTGATCAGGCTGAGGGGGAGTAATTGTACGATTGTAATCTTTTAGATAAATGAAAGCTTTCGATCTGAAAACATTTACTCTCTTGTTTTGATTAACAGTTTATTATTCCGCTGCACTTTCATTCTATTTTCATTTCATTATTACCATATTTAGTTAAACAATCAAAACAAACAAACTCAGATCCTAACAACTTTCCCGAAACCATTCGCATTTAAACTCTCAATTTCTTAATCACGGGTCAACTGTCAAACATCTTTGAAACTTTTACTTTGGGTATTAGACAACTATTTTAAATTTTGTCAAATCATAAATGATGAAATTTTTAAAGAAAAATCTAGTTGACTTTTACAACGCCTTTTATTTCATAGTAACCTCCACTTGAAGGAAATTTCGAGACGAAATTTTCTAAAGTAGGGGAGACTGTGACATCCGTCACCCTCGACTTTCATCAAATTGACAATAATAGTCCTTCAAATAATTCCATTATAGTCCTTATAAGTTTCGTCGTTTCAAATTTAAGTTTAGAGCAAACTAAAATTTTATCATTTATATTTATTAGGGATCGGGTATAAGTTTTAACCAAATACGTATCTTGAAACGTCTACGCCACGGATTTTATAAAAATTCCAAGTTTTATAAAGTTATGAAACTTTTTGGTTAAATTAGTTTAACTTGGTTAAGTTTTGAATAGGAAAAAGTTAACAAGTTATAATAAAATTAACTACGTTAAATTTGAGGGACCACTCTTGCCATAAATGAAAAGTTGAATTTTTGAAAAATCCCTCTTCCTGCACATCACGTTCTTTTCTTTTTTATTATTTTTTTTTTCCGGCGGCATGTCCGGCTACCGGATCTGAATTCCGGCAAAACTGAAACATCATAACAAGCTATAATTGTTCGTCTTTATTGCTACAATGACGTTTCCTCACCCTGTAACAACCATAATCGCGTCAAATAACGAGCATTTAAAGCGTTTTCATGTAACCGATCGGAAGGTGTAAACCCACATTTAATAAACACAAAATACGTTTCTTATTGAACAAACATATAAATGGATCTCGCTATTAGTTTCCTGCACCGATTATCGTTCTAAACCCACTTCTAATCGTCCCAAAATGATCCAGAAAGCCTATCAATTTTCGTTTTTTTAGTTCGGCTGTAGGAGCTCCATTTTTTTATCATAAGTTCATTGTGAGTCCACTTTTCTCTTGTCATTTTGTCCTAATATCGTATCCGAATGAAAGCCCCTTGTTATTGAGGGTTAATCGTGTTGGATGCAGGTTATTAGATTTGGTTAGTAGGGTTAGGGTTTATGTGTGATTTGGGGAAGATGATGGTTGGTTTAATTGATAAATATATTTTGTTTTGAGATAAATCAACAAACTGATATGCAGTCTAGTGGTTTGTGTGAATGGGTTGGAACAAGGCAAGCCAGGTTCGAACCTAGGCATTGCCATTCTTTTCATATATTTTTTTTTCTTTTTTTTTTCTTTCTTTTATTATTACTATAAACATTTATAATTCATTTAAACTTAGAATATTCATAATAAATTCATTTTTGCTCCAAAAATTATAAAAATTTAGGAGTAGCTTGTTGACACCTCATAGAAAATTACCACACTTTTATTTTCTGGAAAATATCTTATTTATATATTTTTATTGAATTAAATTGTTTAAACCATATTTAATTGATTAAAAATTCATTTTTAATGATTTTAATCTCAAACTTTTTGAGTAATTATTTCTCATCATCATGAACTGAAATAAAAATTATTGGTTTAGAAAACATTTATTTTTATTAATTTTTCTATTTTTAATCATTTAAACATGATTTAATCTCATTAAATCAGTTTTAAATATAAATAAGTTTATAAAAATTATGAGAAAATTATTTTCATTAATTTACATCAGAAATCATCCATTTTCTATGAAAATAGAATTTTTGGATCATGTCTTGAATTATTAGTCTTATTTATGTTTAATTAGACATAACTAATCATTTATTTATTTATACTATTAAATATCCATTTTATAAATACTTTTCCTATAAAATAGAAATAGCTCTATGTTTTAAAAATCTTTATTATCAATTGTGGATCATTGTGTAACTCATAATTATGTGTTTCAATATTTATGATTATTGTAATTATTTACAATAATTAGTTAAATTATTTCGTCTTAATTATTCAAACATATTTTTATTTAAAAATTCTTTTGGTAATAATTATGTTACTCAAATCACATTCACAAATTTTGACATATTATTTTTAATATACAACTTTTACATTAATGCAATTTATCATAAAACTCTAATTCCCCAAATCGACTTAGCAAACCCTAATGCCTTAGACCCTATATACCGTAGACTTTGTAGACATTCCCTTATTAGTATTTTTATACATTATAGGTTGAATTCCTCGGAATTCCCATTACTTAGCTCACGATCGATTAAATTGGATTTTGATCGCTTTCGCAAACTATGAGTATATCTTTCCCCTTTTTACTGTTTTACTACTTTGGGGTGACTCATGTACCTATATATTAATCAAGTTTCAATTTCTTATACTTAATGCAATTCTCATGTGTGTTTGCTTTATGTTAATTGGTGTGTCTATGACTTGTCAAAATCATTAACCGCTGGGCGGCCTAGCTTTTCAATGAATAGTACTATGGTATACCCCCTTGAGACTCTGTTGAGAGAATCTTGGTCATTGTCTTGTTAATTCATTATTCAGTTGGTTAGTCATGTGTTAGTCATTATTCTCAGGTTTGGTTTTGAACGGATATTACTTATTGCATAATTGCAAATGGTACCGCACATGAATTGCTAAACATTTTTCCTACTATATATATATTCAAATAGGGTATGCTCACCAATACTGTATTGACATATACTATTTTCGTACATGTTTCAGGTTGTTTTGAGATGCATCCTTTAAGCTTTCGGATTTATATTTAGATTTTGATTCATTTTATTTCAATTTAGTTGGCAGTTAGAATCGTTGTATTTCATTTGAATGTAATAAACTATTTAATCAATGTATTCAAATTTACACTTTAGTCCATGAGCTATTGAACAATCGTCACTACGTGACACCTCGATGTTTCCGCCATCGGTTGGGGTGTTACAAATACGTCGAGCGTTTTGTAATTCAAAATCATTTAAATAGCAATGTTTTAATTACCAAAATCTTTGAAGATTGACACAATTGAGGCTCAGTAAATATTATGTATTTGTTTTGGAAATATTGTTCGACGTTTTTCTTTAACTGTTGTAAGAAATCATTTGTCGAAAACCTTTTGCGATATTGTAGAAAACTACATTTGTCAAAATATTTAAAGATTGTTCATAATGAAATATACAACAAATATCGCCTTCGTTTATGCGTATAAATTTTATAAAATTTCGGCAGAGTTTACTCTGTTTTTGTACGAACCAGACAACACAAGTTGTCAAAAAATTCCCAAAATAAACTTCAAAACACAAGACTACAATTTGTTTATCCGCCAATTCCAAATCAAACGAGACTTATAGGTTTTGACGCTTTTATACAAACTATACTTATTTATATTTATATACCTATATAGTCCAACCAATTTAGTCCAATATCGATATTATAAGTCACGCATTTTAGCCACTATTACCAATCGTTCGATTTAATATATAGTTACCATTTATTATTAAAGTCGGTTCGTTCACGAGTTAATACCATTTACGTTTGTATTTATATTTTTATAAAAAATACAATGTTTATAAAAATGAAATAATTAAATAAATATGAAATGGTTATACCGAGATTACACGCGCACAACCCAAAATCTGACGCGCAAGACGGTTGAGCAGATCTGACCCGAGCCGACCATAACCGCCACTGAAACCCAAACCGAACCGAACCTTATCTCGTACCGAATCTGACCCGAAGACCAAAACCACCAAACTTTGACCCGAACTTAAACCAAACACGATTCGGACCTAACCCGGGCACCACACTACAAGAAATATAGGTCTTTACCCACACATAATTTACCTACACATGTAAATTGTGGGTAAATACCAACACATGATATTTTATGTGTGGGTAATTATTGATAATATAATTACATTTTGGACAAACATTCAATATGTGTAGATAATACATTTTAGCTACACACTGAAGTTGGTGGGAAAATTTCCCACAATCAATTAAATATTAAATACCTACACAACTCGTAAAATTTTATTATGTGTTGGTAAATTATTTACACATATATAAAAAACTAATATATGTGTAGGTAAATGATAATGTTTACCAACACATAATAGTTTTAAATAAATATGTAGATAAACTAAGAAATTAACTTTTTATTTGATTTATTGAAAATGACATGGCAAAATAAATACCTGCACATGTTAAAAAATGTAAAATATGTGTAGATATTTGATACATATAAAATTAGTAAATAAATATTTATTTAATTTTTTTGATGATGTGGCAACATAATTATCTTCACATATTACAAAGTGTACAATATGTGTAGATATTGGATACACTGTAAATATATCTTATTAGTTTATTTTAATTTAAATTCCAAAATTATTAATAATATAATTGCAATAATATATACTTTTTTATTAGTATACATAAGTGTATATTTATGTAAGATTGACTATTTTTCTATTATTTTAATAATATAGTTATATTATTTTTGATAAAAAATACTATTTGTTAACATGAAGTTTGAACTATACACGTGTTTCATGGATCATTTTATATAACAGAGTTTGTATAAAAGATTTATTGTATGTATATATTAAAAAAGGTTTATATGTATATAAATAATTTTAATTCTTTATATTTATGTATATGATTTTTCAAATATCTCTATATCGTTACAATGACTTTGGGTACGAAGAAAACATGCAAAAGTGTTTTGGAAATTTGGCTTGTCCTTGTATATAACAAACGATAAAAAGTTTATTTACAATTCCAAATCCCCTTCCAAGTTATAATTTTTATAAAAGAAATCTGATTTGTAATTGAATTATATAAAAAAAAATACATAAAAAAACTCTAACTTAACCTTCAAGTTTCAATAACACCAAACATACTAAATCTTTTCCTAATCTAATAACTCCACAGATTCCCCATCTCCACTCCTATAAAATCCCTCCAACAATTTCACCATTCATCACCTATCCTACTCGCAATTGTTCGACCCAGTTTTGGTTATTATACATCCTAATCGAGCAAGCCAGGTCAGTAAAATATCGATTAAACATTATCATAGGTTCGGTTCTTATTAATTAGAAAAACCCTTTATAATAAATTTGATTATCGATGTCAGGTGTAAGTGAAATAATGGGATTTATTTTTGCTAGTACTGTTCGCTGTTGGGTTTTTTGGGGAAGATGGTATCGTTTAGCTTTAAGTATTATATAATTAGGGTCGGAGTAAATCAAAGCACCTGTGGTGTAGTGTTTAGGAAGTCTGTGTTTGATGCCTTAGGTCCCCGGTTCGAAACCGAAAGGACTGTATTTTTTTTTAAACAGGCTTGAATATTGCAATGCTCATGCTTATGAATTTTCTGATGCCTTCTGTTTTCAACTAACTTTTGTAGGATATGTTAGTTTTTTACTATATGATCATGTGCATCTTTTTATTAAATATTATTATTATTATATATATATCTTTATTTTTAGAATTTATTAGGAAAGATGAAGTAATGTTTTATGTTCCACAAAAATTTTAAGCCGAACTACAATTTTGGAAAAGAATAAGCATACCGATTCTTAACTCAATTGGCTAAAATGATTTGGTTTCACGGTGTTTCACGGTTTGAATTGTTATAAACATAAACTGATTGATTTGCATCACTTGAGCGGATCGGTTGGTTTTATTAGATAATGAACACAACTAGTGGTTTATAATACCGATTCACAATGGTTTTTGTAAATAATTTTTGCTAACAACTAATGAAATAAAGATTTACAATGTAACAATTTTAATCTTTAATTAGATGAAATTGATGATGCAATCTATTTTATTTGTTTAACATTTTGCAACGTTTACTAACTTTTGAAATTGATAATGTAATCTATTTTATTTGTGTAACATTTTTAAACAATTATATGTGATATAATATAATATTTGCATCTTACATATACAGATATGGTCATCAATGGGTAAAGAATGGAAATCGTGTATCAACTGAGTATATGGACGGGGTAAAGAAATTTATAGATGTTGCCCGAAAAACGTTGAACTCCAAAGGGCTAACTTTATGCCCATGTGCTAATTGTCTTAATACGAGACTGCAAAATATAGGCATCATTACTGCCCATTTGATTAATGCTGGAATTGATAAATCATATACTTGTTGGGTGTACCATGGTGAGAATGAAGTCGATGAAGAAGATGAGGGACCTGCTGATTTTATTAATGAAGAATCTGCTGGTTTAAGAGCAGGATTGGAGGATGCGATCGGTCATCCATGTTTTAATATTGGTCCTACAGATGATCTAATTGGAAATCAACAGTCAGTTAATGGAAATACTCGTTATGAGAAGCTGCATGAAGCTCTAAATAATCCCTTGTATGAAGGATGCAAGAATTCTTCTACCTTGACGTTTGTTGTGAAACTGATGAATTTGAAAGTGATGAACAAATGGACTGATAATTCTTTTGAGATGTTACTGAGATTGTTGCATGAAGTACTTCCTCTTGGTAATAATTGTCCAGAGAGTTATTACAATACTACAATGATGCTTTGTGAAGCTGGTTTAGGTTACGAGCTTATTGATGTTTGTCAATATGATTGTGCTATATTCTACGGGGACAACAAAGATGCCATAGTATGTCCTGTTTGCCAATTCTTTAAAAAAATATGCTCTAAAACACTATATGCCAAAGAACTCGAGGATATGAAGACCGGGATTGTTATTATATTATGCAAACTTGAGAAAATATTTCCTCTGGCATTTTTTACGATCATGGTTCACTTGTGTGTGCATTTACCTGAAGAGGCATTATTAGGAGGTCCAGTAAGCCAAAGATGGATGTATGGGATCGAACGTCGTATAGGTACATACAAGGGATATGTCCGTAACTTTGCACGTCCTGATGGCTCAATTACTGAAGCGTATGTTGTCGACGAGGCTATCATGTTTTTATCTTGTTATGTAGATGATATCGAGACAAGATTCAACCGTGCAGACCGTATGTGGGATGTACCGACCACTAAGTATGAGATGGATTTATTCAACAATAAAGTTCGTACATTGGGGGCTTCGAAATTCAAACAACTTGGGGACTATGCTAATGTGGTGAAATGGTATATCTACAACAATTGCGGAGTTGAACTTGATAGTTACCTAAAGTGAGTTAACTGTATTTAACAATATTTTATTTTGTATTTAATATTCAATTGAAAAATAAAAAACTCGTTTGTCTTGAATTTAGGGAGCACAAAGAGGCATTATCGTCCAGAGGTATAAGAGAAGCAAATGTAGATAGCATACAGAAACAAGAATTTCCCTCATGGTTCAAGAAAAAGGTAAAACTAAAAATGTACTAATTTAATTTAATTGATATTAAGCACAATGATAACTTAACTTATGTGTTTACAGATGGCTATTTTGAGAGTCAACAGTGATCCCCGAGCAACAGATGATTTGTACGCATTATCACAATTTCCTAATGATCGCTACAACAGCTGGCAAAGTTGCATTGTGCATGGTGTTAGATTTCGTTGCAAGGAGCGTGATGACAAGTTCAGTACACATTGCAACGGAGTCTGTGTAGGGGGTGAGGATGAATCAATGATTTTTTATGACGTGTTACTTGAAGTTTTGGAGTTGGATTTTATACTTGGTAGAAAGGTATATATGTTTCGTTGCAAATGGTATAATACCAATCCAAAGGGAAAACGGATGGCAGTTGATAACAAATTGACATCAATTGACATTTCATCTAACTGGTATGTAGACGAACCATTTATTTTGGCTAGCCAAGCTCAACAAGTTTTTTATCTGAATAATAAGGCACGTGGAAAGAATTGGATGGTGGTACAGAAAGTACAACATCGCAACATTTATGATATACCTGAGCAAGATGAACATGAAGTATCGATGAATGATATATTTCAAGAGGATGAGTCTAGTGAGTTGCCACCTTTCAACCGACCAAAGAATTACCTGAAACGTCTCTCATTATTCGAAATGAATTAGAACCCGAAACATTACCATACGAGGAAGTTCTAGCAATACGTAATGTAAATGCCCCTGTGAATGACTTAGAAGATATTGATGACGAATTTGATGACGGGGTAAAATTTTTTTAACTATGAATCTATACTTGTTTATGAGATTGAGCATGATTCCGATGATCCAAATCAAAATTGTGATGATGATGACTCTTTGGCATGATGAGTGCAATTTCATAGTAGTCATTCTGGTGAATGTGAGGCTCGGATTGTTCTTTTATGGTTTTATAACTTTTGTTCTTTTATGATTTTATAACTTTTGCTCTAGCATACAAGGAAATTTCTAGTAATGTTCTTTTATTATTATTTTGTGTATGATAATATTGAATCAATCACATACCTAAATTAAATTGTTGGGTTAGGGGGACGGGACGCCACCCGAATTGGTCACGGGTATCCCACTACTAGCACGGTAACACCGCCGCCACCCATGTTGAAAGTGGTCCTGTGAACCATTTTCTGGTTCTATCTAACGGGCTGGTAACTATAAGCGCCCCTCTTCCCTTAGTAATATGTAATAAACTAGTCATATATTATATTTTTCTTGTATTATTAATATTCACCTAAAAAATTTCCCCTCAATCCCTTTTAATTACCCGGTTTCTTTCTCTCTCTCTGCATTTAAATATTTCATAAGCTCACCATTTTCTCTTTGCATTTAAATATTTCATAAGCGCCATTTTCAACCTAAATAAAATCAAACAACCCGCCTTTATCATCCAATCTTCTAGCAATAACCCTTCTCTGCCTATATATCTTCAATTAACCCTAAAAAAATCAAAAAAAAGTACAACATACCCATCGTTTCATCCGAAGACCCACCTGTTCATCATCCAATCTTCAAAATAGGTATGTATGTTATATTTGATGCTAAATAATTTAGGTTTTCTTGATTAGTTCTGCTCAAAGTTTTATAAAGGGTGTGTTATTATTTTGGTTTTACATAAGAAATGTTTGGAACTCAAAGGAAGAGAGATGTGTCTCTTGAAATCCAATCACAGATACCTATTTTAAGACCACGTATTCATTCTAGAAGAGCTAATACTGTAAAGTTTCAAGATCTTTGCGGGTTTACAGTTGTAGGCAATGTTGATGATGCTAATATATTGGATGAGGTTAGGGAGAAGGTGAGGGAAGAGGGTAGGGTATGGTGGGCATTAGAAGCTAGTAAAGGGGTTAATTGGTATTGAATGAGATTTAGAGCGAGTCCTTGTTCAGTACCCTGTGGCTTTCTCTCTATGTCTTTGATAATATCAGCAGGGATGGTGAGATTTGCATTTGGCTTTTGTTTTATTTTAAAAGGTCAAAGAAAAGTTTTTGCTAACAAAGAAACACATCAAACGGGTCAAAAAGCAACAATTTTTTCTTAGCATATAACCTCCTAAATCGTATTAGGACAATTGATAAAAAAAAAATCCTTATGATTACTACTGAACTCACAAATAAGCTGTGGATATTCGGGTGAGCAAAAAAAAATGAGCTTTGTGAAGTAATTTAACTTGCAGTAAAAGGTTTAATTGGGTAACTACTTATTACCCAATTCTATTCCATGATCCCCTGACTCAACATTCTATGGATTAGTTCTTCTCAATGGCATATCCATACTTACGATCTTTGACTATTTCTTTTGTTGTTAAATCTAGTGGAGGACTGAAACTTGTTTTTTTAAAGATCCATAATGTCGATGCTAACCTACCAGCTGACCATTTTTTAAACGGTCTGTTTTTACTTGAATTTGTCAAAACGAGTTTTGATCCGAACCAAAATGACCATTTTTATAACCGACCTGTATTGACTTGAACCTGTTCTGACCCAAGCTTTTTAAAACCAAGCTTCTTAGGCAGCATTACTATTATGCAACCTGGAAAGTTGATGGAACAAGATATTATGTGAAAGTTGGTTGTATGTCCTTGAAGGAAATTGCAAAAAAGAAAGTTATTGCACGTGCAAAACGAAAAGTAGGTAGCAGAAATGGATCGAAAAGTACAGTACGGTATCACATTGAGCGTGGCTTAGATTTGGAATCTTCATCGGGTCAACTTGAGACTTGGCGGCTTACACACTGGGATGAGGAAAAAGGTTGGATATCTAATGATGCGGCAACAATATATGTAAGTTTACATATTTATTTCTACCACTAAATATTCATTATTTGGTAATTTATAGCATTTATCTTCTTTTTCGTTAAAAGGATGAAATGATGAAGCTGAGAAACCAACATACAGTGGAATCAATGAACGATAAGAAGATTATTGAGAGTGTACTTGGACGAAGCTCTAATCGTCTGCATGGGTGGGGACGCGGTCCAGTTATAGCTGATAACACAATGCGCACTAAAAAATCAAAGCGTCCTACTTATGACGAGCTAGTGGATGGTGAGATTTGCATTTGGCTTTTGTTTTATTTTAAAGGTCAAAGAAAAGTTTTTGCTAACAAAGAAACACATCAAACGGGTCAAAAAGCAAAATTTTTTTCTTAGCATATAACCTCCTAAATCGTATTAGGACAATTGATAAAAAAAAAAAAACCTTATGATTACTACTGAACTCACAAATAAGCTGTGGATATTCGGGTGAGCAAAAAAAATGAGCTTTGTGAAGTAATTTAACTTGCAGTAAAAGGTTTAATTGGGTAACTACTTATTACCCAATTCTATTCCATGATCCCCTGACTCAACATTCTATGGATTAGTTCTTCTCAATGGCATATCCATACTTACGATCTTTGACTATTTCTTTTGTTGTTAAATCTAGTGGAGGACTGAAACTTGTTTTTTTAAAGATCCATAATGTCGATGCTAACCTACCAGCTGACCATTTTTTAAACGGTCTGTTTTTACTTGAATTTGTCAAAACGAGTTTTGATCCGAACCAAAATGACCATTTTTATAACCGACCTGTATTGACTTGAACCTGTTCTGACCCAAGCTTTTTAAAACCAAGCTTCTTAGGCAGCATTACTATTATGCAACCTGGAAAGTTGATGGAACAAGATATTATGTGAAAGTTGGTTGTATGTCCTTGAAGGAAATTGCAAAAAAGAAAGTTATTGCACGTGCAAAACGAAAAGTAGGTAGCAGAAATGGATCGAAAAGTACAGTACGGTATCACATTGAGCGTGGCTTAGATTTGGAATCTTCATCGGGTCAACTTGAGACTTGGCGGCTTACACACTGGGATGAGGAAAAAGGTTGGATATCTAATGATGTGGCAACAATATATGTAAGTTTACATATTTATTTCTACCACTAAATATTCATTATTTGGTAATTTATAGCATTTATCTTCTTTTTCGTTAAAAGGATGAAATGATGAAGCTGAGAAACCAACATAAAGTGGAATCAATGAACGATAAGAAGATTATTGAGAGTGTACTTGGACGAAGCTCTAATCGTCTGCATGGGTGGGGACGCGGTCCAGTTATAGCTGATAACACAATGCGCACTAAAAAATCAAAGCGTCCTACTTATGACGAGCTAGTGGATGGTGAGATTTGCATTTGGCTTTTGTTTTATTTTAAAAGGTCAAAGAAAAGTTTTTGCTAACAAAGAAACACATCAAACGGGTCAAAAAGAAAAATTTTTTTCTTAGCATATAACCTCCTAAATCGTATTAGGACAATTGATAAAAAAAAAAAAACCTTATGATTACTACTGAACTCACAAATAAGCTGTGGATATTCGGGTGAGCAAAAAAAATGAGCTTTGTGAAGTAATTTAACTTGCAGTAAA
This sequence comes from Ambrosia trifida, assembly GCA_028751855.1. NCBI lineage: Eukaryota > Viridiplantae > Streptophyta > Magnoliopsida > Asterales > Asteraceae > Ambrosia > Ambrosia trifida. The sequence continues at coordinate 68,263,498 of CM054130.1, forward strand.
AGGTTTAATTGGGTAACTACTTATTACCCAATTCTATTCCATGATCCCCTGACTCAACATTCTATGGATTAGTTCTTCTCAATGGCATATCCATACTTACGATCTTTGACTATTTCTTTTGTTGTTAAATCTAGTGGAGGACTGAAACTTGTTTTTTTAAAGATCCATAATGTCGATGCTAACCTACCAGCTGACCATTTTTTAAACGGTCTGTTTTTACTTGAATTTGTCAAAACGAGTTTTGATCCGAACCAAAATGACCATTTTTATAACCGACCTGTATTGACTTGAACCTGTTCTGACCCAAGCTTTTTAAAACCAAGCTTCTTAGGCAGCATTACTATTATGCAACCTGGAAAGTTGATGGAACAAGATATTATGTGAAAGTTGGTTGTATGTCCTTGAAGGAAATTGCAAAAAAGAAAGTTATTGCACGTGCAAAACGAAAAGTAGGTAGCAGAAATGGATCGAAAAGTACAGTACGGTATCACATTGAGCGTGGCTTAGATTTGGAATCTTCATCGGGTCAACTTGAGACTTGGCGGCTTACACACTGGGATGAGGAAAAAGGTTGGATATCTAATGATGCGGCAACAATATATGTAAGTTTACATATTTATTTCTACCACTAAATATTCATTATTTGGTAATTTATAGCATTTATCTTCTTTTTCGTTAAAAGGATGAAATGATGAAGCTGAGAAACCAACATACAGTGGAATCAATGAACGATAAGAAGATTATTGAGAGTGTACTTGGACGAAGCTCTAATCGTCTGCATGGGTGGGGACGCGGTCCAGTTATAGCTGATAACACAATGCGCACTAAAAAATCAAAGCGTCCTACTTATGACGAGCTAGTGGATCAATTTCAAACAGTGACAACTAAATGTGCAATTATGGAACAAGCACTGATTGATAATAATATTATGCCTCCTCCATCAAGCACATCAGAACAATCTCAAAGTGATACACTAGAGAGTGATGAAAGTACCGACGACTGAAGTTTTTTTAGTATTTTTATATAACTCGTTATTAACTTATAGTTAATTTTTCTTTTGTTTGTGTAAGTATTTGGTTTAGTTTCTTGAACGATGATGTTTTATTAATAATGATAATTTGGTTGCATTTCTTTATTTACTTGTTTTTGTATTTGCTTATATATATATTTGAATATTATTAATATATATAGTGGTGAGTGTTTACCTACATATAATTGTACATTTAACTACATATATATTTATGACACGTGTCATAATCATAGTGCAATTCAGTTGCCTTGTCATGTGCCACGTCAGATGACATGTCATGTGACACGTCACTTGCCATGTCATCAGCCACATCGACACACGCCATATCACGTGCCACATCAGATGCCACGTCATGTGCCACGTCAGTTGCCACGTCATGCGCCACGTCAGATGCCATGTCATGCGCCACGTCAGATGCCACGTCATGCGCCACGTCATGTGCCACGTCAGATGCCACGTCATACGCCACGTCATGCGCCACGTCAGATGCCATGTCATGCGCCACGTCAGCTTCCATGTCATCTGCCATGTCACAGGCCACGTCAGATGCCATATCATAATCTATCTTAACAAGTTGGTATAGTTTTAACCACACATAGAACATACTTTTAGCTACATATGTATGTGTAGGTATAGCTTGCTGTATACCTACACATAATTTATGTGTGATTAATGATTTATACCCACAGTCCTGAGTCTACGCATCCTAACACTTAATTTATGTGTAGGTAAATACAAAGTCCAACACATTATAGCCTTTTTCCCACACATACTATGTGTGGGTAAAGACCTATATTTCTTGTAGTGCCATGACTCGAAAATAACCAAAACGAGCTCAAAATGACCTGAGACCCAAAACCCGAGCACAACCAAACCAGAACCGAAGCCTAATCCGATCCGGACCACTCGACAGCCACAAACCACCATCACAGCCATCGCCACCACAAACCTCCACCATCTCCGGCCACTGTAACAGATTACCACCACCAACAGGGCTCCCAGTCGTAATCCTAGCCGAGCAACGACCAAATACCCAACCCGACAAAACTTCACCACTCGGACGACCATACCCACGACCAGGCACCACCACCTTCCTCTTACCTGAACCAATCGGACCACAACCTGAACCCACCATCGAACCATCCTACACCACGACCATCGGATCCCACTCCAAAGCCACCGCTAACCACAGCCACCCAAACAAAATTAAAGAACCAGACCCGACCCGACCCAACCCAAAACTAACCTGGACCAAGCACACCACCTACAACACCAGGTCACCGCTACTCACCCCTACTCGAACCAGCACCACCGAAAAACGAACACCATGAGTGTTTTTGCTGTTGATCTTTTTCGGGACCCTACATCAGCGCCGCCACCACCCAAGCTTGGTGGTGGCCGGCTGCTTACTGAAAACAGAGGGGAGAGAGAGACGAGCGGGTGAGAGAGAGAGAGAGAGTAGAGAGAGAGAGAGAGAGAGAGAGAGAGAGAGAGAGAGAGAGCTGCGAGAGTTATTAGGGGGGGGGGGGTTGGCTGCGGGTGTCAAAATGAAAGAGGAAGAAGGTTAGGTTGCCTTATATAGCTAGGGTTAGTTGGTAGGTGAGGTATACCGCGTATCGAACCTGTATAAACGTAAAACGTCCCGGTTTAATTCTAGGCTCGATAATTAATTATAAAAAGTAGTCGGTTTTGTTCGAAATGTAAAACACAACTAAACCGAGCAAAGATATAAATATTTTCGTCGACTGGCACGTGCGTTCGACGCACGCGTTGACATCGCGTTAATTAAATCGGTCGCGTTTTCCATTGTTAAAACGATCAGTTAACTTCCGAAACTTAATAATTAACAATATTTAAAGAAAAAAATATTTCACATAATAAAAATCACATCAGTATAGATCGGAAATTTCCGGTTGTCACATCCTCCCAATGTTACAGAAATTTTGTCCTCAAAATTTGAGGTAGGATATCATCCAAGAACCGATGGTAGTACAACAAAAATGGTCAACGGACTTGCCGGTACAAATGGCACGAGATAAATTTCCATAATCAACTGAACGCAAAGTGTAAACAATAACTCTGTCAACAAATACTATTGGCGCACCTCAAACGAAGCAACTAGTGGACCAACTTTTTCATTACACACCATAAGGTGTGTCTGCATTTAAGGCAATAACAAACAAGTTGATGAAAGTGAGACATGTCAATAAAAAATCATTCATTATTCCAAGTCGGTTGAATATTCACCGCAAGGTGTTGTATCAAATTCTAATAATTCGATTCAACTGAAATTTCGACTTCAAAGAAACTCATCGACGACGTATCAAAGGATTCATTGCCCACAATGGCCTAGCATAGCAAGACTAGAAGACAAACATTACGAGCAACGTAATGATAAAACAAATCACTAATGAAAAAATTGTTTGATGTGAAGTCCTACGATTGACCTTCACAAATTTAAAGAATCCAAACATACAATAGTTGACACGTGTACAAAAATACATGTCTAATTCTGTGGAAAAAAAAATAAGGAATCAACAAAAATTAGATTCCTTTACGATAGAATGTTGAAGACCACAAACACAAAAGAAGAGAGATGTAAATCGTGCCCAAAGATATAACTAGGTTCTAAAACAGGAACCTTAGAAGCTCAAGAAACGAGATCATCAAGATCTTAAACTGGTTTAAGAAAATCGTAGTAAAAAATGACACGAACATGGGAGAATTGGCAATCGCGTCCGCAACAACAAAAGAACGAATAATCCTCATCCGTTATTTATATATATATATATATATATAAATATTTACACAACATATAGGATACCCTCACGATACAATTTTCTAGAACTATCAAGTGCCTGTAAATTTGCAATAACGTGATGTCTGCGTTATAAAAAATTTGCCCCACCAGATCATCCTATTAACCTCCATCATAAGTTATATCACGAGCACTCGTTACATTCATATAATAACACGTATATATATAACATAATATAATGTTCGTCGTGTGCGCCACTTTTCCTAGTGCTCTTCCCGTTCGCATTCCAGCTTCGCAGCATCATTGGCAGAATGAGGTGTGCCATCAAGATGTTCCCGGCCCAAATCGACCTTGACGACATAGGATACTCCGAACACGGGATGCGAGACCGTAGATGCTACAATAATCCTTTTGCCAAGTCGTCCAACTAACGTGACACATGTGAGCGTTCTAGGTACGTCCAAGCTTGAGTCGACAACCATTGGCGATACGTATCATATATACTTTACATAAATACACATAGTATATTGTCACACCCTCAAATTTCCACTAGGGGGTTTATACCGCGAGGCGCATGACATACCAGGATCGCATAGCCATAAGTCATATGAACGAACTCTAAATGCCCAAACCATTTAGTTCGTTTTCAAAAATCATGTTTAGTTAAGCTGAGGAAGCGTAAACCAAATTTAAACCTTTTAAAAACCATGCGCAAAACAACGCGCCCAAATTAAAACCTTAAAGAAGGAAAATGTAAAAGTGCAATATATAATTCAGGTGTATGCCCAAGACTCAAATGCAGTGAGGTGTGCAGTGCTTTCTAATCGTGGCACCGGAAGCTAACTACCTTCAAAAGCATGTATATCGTGGGTCAACAAACAATGTTGGTGAGTTCACTAAGTAAAGAAAGTGAGTAAGTAAATGCGCTGGTTTCCAAAACCACGTAACCAAGTAAAAGCGTAAGTAATTAAGTTGGTTCCAAAAACCATGTAACCACTAGTTCATCGCATGCCAAGGGTAGCTAACCCATTCATGATAACTAACACCGATATACCGAACTGCTAATGTACGTGTTGTCACAAATGTGAGAAGTTTGCCTTGCATCATTGCCTATCAACAATGATAATATGTTAAGTTATAGTTCACTCTCGCCCTCCCCCGAGCCGTGTGAGGGTTGTCAAACCTAATAGCACTATCAACTAATAACCCGCTTGCCATAACCCAGCAACTCATTCGGTATGTGAAGGACTTACAGTGATAGTGTTGGTTTAGTTCATCAAGGACACAGTTTGCGAACTAGCAAAAACACCGACCCACACAAGGAGTCAAAACCCGACCCACACAAGGAGCCATAGTATCCCAACCTGGGATGTGTAAGTAGTCCCAAACCGGACTAGAAAAAGTTAAGTACGTTGTCTCAAACCTGAGACGCATGCTTTTGAGAAAAGAGTAGTGAAACTCACCTTAGTATGCAAGAAAATAAATCCAAACTCCAAAGTAGGGTGTGCTACCAACTCCCTAGTATATGTGTCACTAAGTAAGTATATGTGTAATACCATTACACCATATAACCCGTTTGTCCAAGACGTTTAAATGTTCAAAATCATGTAAGTGACACCTAGTGATTCTACATGCATAAGTAAACCCTACGGACCTGTTGGTGAATATGTTGGTTATCATTAGTTTTACACTTCGTATGCATCTCATATAAGTGCCCATTCAGTTACATGTCAAATACATACCACAAAGGACCCCAATTAGTCACATAAACACATAATACACAATCTGCGTTTTTAGGACAAATTATGCGCCATGAAAACTAATTTATTTTAAATACCTAACCAATGAATTAAACTCCCAAATATTTACTGAATATTCTTTGCGGTTCGATTGTTAACCCATATTTTTGTTTTGTTTAAAAACTAAACACAAAAGTTATGAAAAATCGTACATCACAGATATGTCCAGAAACTACACACAACAGATCAGTTTAGTAGAAAAATTCCCAAAAATCGTGTATTCATCCAAACGGAATGAATCCACTTGGAAAAGTCGAGCTATTCCAATTTTAACCTACTTTCCAAATTTCATAGCTTAATTACTTATAAAACTCAGTTTGTTAATCCGAAAATCTGATATGACCTTTATTCAAAAAAAAATTCCAAAAACATATCAAACGACATCCAAATCAGATGATTTTACCCATTCTAAAAAGCTAAGACCATGTACAATCCATTCATGCAAAGAATCGATCAAAATTAATAATTTAAGGTCACGTAACAGACTCTACAAATCGACATTCTGATTCTGTCCAGATTCTAATCATGCAATATTATCAATTATATCAAACCCTAGTTGCATATTATCAATCAATAACACCTAATAATCATCATATAACATTAATAAGAGCCACATCTGATCAAAACCCTAATGATACATCATAAACATCATCATTCATAAACCCTAGGAGTCTAAAATATCAAGAACATGCATAATCATGCAACCTATCAATTACTAATCGCGTAGGATTGTGTTTAACCCATTCAATCTTTATAAACATCAAGTTTTAATCTTTATAAAAATGTTTTAGACCTGGAAAAACTTAGTTATAAGGTTTTATAACATATTAAAGAAGATTAGAACACAAAAGATTGAATATTATACCGCAAGCTCTTCAAAACAATCAACCGAATGCTCTCCAAGCTTCCCGATCGATGTTCTTGCGCCTTAGCAGGTGTTAGAGGTTGATATTTTCGTAAAAGGGTAGTAGGGGCGATTAGGGTTTGAGTTTAGGGGATACAAGTGGCTTAAGGTTGCTTAAATAGTAGTTTAAGGCGGTTTAACCACGTCTGCGTGTTCCGAACACCCGTTCGGAATGGTTTAATCCGTTTTGAGCGGCCCAGTTTGTTGTATAGCCTGTTTTCTTTGATGCTTTTATTATTTTGGGCTATACCAAGTGCAACCCCATGTTTTAAGACACTATGGTTTTTATTAACGTATTCGGTTTAAGTTCACGTAATCACATACAGTTTACACATAGTTTCACATAGTATCATAAAAGCACGTAATCACAATCAATCTCAATCAATTAATTCACAATTATTTAACTTCATTGTTCACCAACGTCCGAGGTTCACTAATCTTGTATACAGTATGGTAATTCCCCGAATTACCACTTCATGCAATTATTAACCTATAACTGTGCAACGTGTGTCCTATTTAGCTAACCCTAGTTAAGTAGAATGCAAGGAATGTTACTAGAGTTTAGTTAAAGTGAGAACCAGAAATTGCGGGGTATCACATATATAAAGAAGTAAATTGTTCCTCATACCAAGAAACAATGACTCAACTAACTCTATGTGAATAACCGCTCTGATATCTAAAGCGATGACTCGTCGGTCACCAGTGAGGTATGCCTAACCACCACGTGTTATTATTCTTTCTATATACCCTTATAGAATATACTCAATTATTATTCACATAGGAAAATAAGTTTTCCTTGCCCCGAGGAAATGTACGCTGAGTTAGTGTGATCTAACACACTAATATTCATGTAACATACTTGGCAATGGTTAGAATTCCAGTTCCTAGGCGTTCGTGCTAAATATTATGTCTTAGAAATTTTGGCCCATACTTCAAAACAAACTCAGGTTAAAGCCTAGATATCTATACAGACACCTAATTCGCTAAAACCTATGGCTCTGATACCAAACTGTCACATCCCGACTTTTCCCTCGTCGGTTGTGACGTTTGGTAGCTTCGCCGCGCAGCGGAAAGATCCATCTAAGACTCTTACTTCCTGAACGGCAATTCTAACCCTCTAGGATCCTCAATCCCAAGACGTCACCCACTCCAACCGTGCCGTTACCAAAGTTTAAACCTGAAAGACATGCTTATAAAGTCAACATATAATGCTGGTGAGTTCACAAGTTTTATAAAAGAGTTGTTATAAGTTTGAAAAGATCATATCCATTACTACTAGGTTATGAGAACGTTAGCTAGACGTTAAGTGTTTTTACTAAACCGGTAACAATGTTGAAGCCAACCCAGACTGTAGATGCAATTGTGCGACTAGTGCTTCGGATTGAACAACAAACTTGTTTTGTGATTTGTCGTTGGTGCGAAGGAGTATTTGTAGATACGAAGGAGACTTTTAGAAGGTGCGAAGGAAGAACAGAAGGTGCGAAGGAAGAAGCTTTGTACGAATGTGAATATAGTTTATTGTGTAGCTTGGTTCGACCAGACTGTTTGGGCGAACCTGCACATTCGCATGAACCAAATGGGCGAATGTGCAGTCTATAAATAGACAAGCTTGATTTTTGAATGTAACTTTTTGTCATTATTATTCCCTCCACTTTCTGATATTCTCTCTAGTTTTTTGTTTAGCTCTTTTCACATTCTCACTCTGTTTGTAATCATCTTTCAACGTGTAATCGAGTTGTTAATTAATGAAAAGCTTTTGAAAATGATGATTTGCTTGTTTTGATCTGTTTGACTATTATTTTGTGATTGTTTTAGGGATTCCGCACCTAAAACTAACTTGTTTGATCATTCTTTGTTGTTATATGATCCATTCACGCACATACAAAGTGGTATCAGAGCCATTCTGGATCAAACAACCACAAGTTAATAGTTTCTCAGTTGATTTGGACCCAATTTTGATCAAAAAGTTTCTGTTTTCATTGAACAAACTAATGTGATAAGATTTTGATTGATTACAACTTGATTTCAAGGTTAAATTGGATAATTCTCTTCATTAATGTTGTTCCAAATCAATTCCGATTCAAAACCTGATTTAGATCATCAAAATCCATCAACATTTGATAAACATGATCAAAATTAACGGATTTTCAAAGAATAACCGTTTTTGAATTCTCAGGGGTCGAAAGAGAGAGAGTGGTCGAAAGTGGAATATTATTTGGTCGAAAGAAGGATTTTGTGGTCGAAGGAGGTGTTTTAGTGGTCGAACGTAGACTTTCATTGCTTATTTTGTTCATTCGTCCAGTGGTGTTACCTTCGATTGATCGAACGGTCGAAGGAAGAGGAAAACCGGTCGAACGAGAGTAGAAAGCGGTCGAAAGAGATTTTGTGATTTGAGTCCACATTCGTATCAATCAAAACGGTCGAAGGAGAAGATTATTTCTCATTCGCACGTCAAGATGTGGAACTTCCCAACAACGCCAAGACCTACTCAAGCACCACAACAGCAGACAACACAAGATCCATGGTCGGTTGCAGCCCGGAAGACTAGTCCACCATCTCAGCCAATTAATTACATGGCTATGACTAGTTCGGCTCCTCAACAAGTTGTTCAACCTTCACAACAACCTATTGACAACTATTGGGGAGTAGCAGCAGCTGCAGTTCATTCGCAGACGACCAATGACATATCCACACTTATTCATGATCTATCCTCAGGAAGCGGCAATCGTCCACCAAAGCTAATGGACATGAAGGAGTACAACACATGGAAGACGAAGTTCAAGATCCATGTTGAGGGACAAGGACTTGAGGGAGCCGAGGCATCGCAGATGATAGTAAAGGGGTATGTTGCTCCTATTCTGGAGAATACTGGAGAACCGATACCTTTGGAGAATTTGGCGGATGATGAGAAAAAGAGGTTTGCAATAGAGAAGAAGGCATTTTCTCAGCTATCTTAGGCGATCAACACTGATTTGCTGCATCAGTTTGGATCGTGTACAACATCCAAACAATTGTGGGATATGCTGAGAAACCGACATGATGGTAATGAGAAGACAAGGAAGCTGAGAATGGAAGAGCTTCGGAAGGAATTTGAGAACTTTAGCTACATGGGCAATGAGACCCTAAGAGAGTTGGTTCCACGGTATTGCCATTTGCTCACAGAACTGTCAAGCTATGAGATCAGCATACCGATGTCAGAATTGGTGGATAAATTTGCTGATGCTTTGCCACCATACTGGAACCAACACATTGAAGTGTTGAAGGAAAAGGATGCATACCAGTATTGGACTATCAACGAGTTCATTCAAAAGCTGGAAAACAAAGAAATGGAGGAGAAGAGGAAATCCAAGAGAGCTCAGATTCCACAGAATCCAGATCTGTATGTGAGTGGTACATCTAACTCTCTTTCTGCTTCAAGCACTACTTCAAATGTTGCTCCTCACATTGCATGTGTATCCAATGTTGTTGAACCCACAAAACCACCAATCAACTATCTTGCCCAAACTTCATCATACACACCATCATACACACCACAATCATATCAAACAGCAAACTTTATTCCACCTTTTTCACCATTACAACAAGCTGCCTGCTACACAGCAAGTCAACCTCAACAACAACAACAATATACTCCTCACATGAATCAGATGCAGATTACTCAAGCACAATCAAATCAAAGTCCGATTGTGTTAGAGACCTCGAATCTTAACAATGTGACTGTTGAAATTGCTCAACAGCATGTTGCTTTAGTATCTGCTATGGTTGCATCATACAACGGTTTGGTTGCGAGTCAGATTGGAAACAACAATCTCACCAATGAGGACTACGCACAAATCGATAAAGAGGAGATGGAGCTTATGGACATTCAGTGGGCTTTTGCGAGCATAATGAGGAGAGCCACTGACTTTATTCAGAAGACTGGAAGAACTGACATTTCAACTTCTCCCAACACCACATACGGCTTCAACAAAGCCAAAGTTACATGTTTCAATTGTGGTGAGAAGGGTCATTTTAAAATAGAGTGTACACAGCCTGCACAGCAAGGTAATCGAAACCCGTTCAATTCAACCTACCAAAACAGACAAAACCAAAACCAAAATCAAGTTTCATACAACAGTCCCAACATCTCAAGCTTTCAACCCCAAAACAATTACCAGAACCGTCAACAAAATACCAACACTAGACAACCCACAACTCAAAACCAACCTCAACAGAATCCAAACCGAACCATTGTTCCTATCTCTACACCTAACACTCAAAACCAAAACCAAACTAACAATCAAAACCAAGCACTTGTGATCCAAAAGGATGAAGGTTTTGATTGGACGGGTATGCAATTGGGGGTGGAGGAGATTACTGCTGGAAACGTGGCTTGTGTGGCACAGAAGATGAGTTTGGATGAGAATGAGGAGATTGAAGAGGAAGTTGTGATTGAGAAAGTGTCGGAGTTGAAAATAGAGGAAGTGAATGAGGATGTGATTGCTGAGAGTGAAGACAAGAAATCTGGGATGATTCTTGATTCTGTCACGGATGTTGGAGAGCACTACGATTCAGCTTATTCGGATATGGAGAATGATTCTGATTCAAAAGCTAGTGTGAATTCACTAAATGATGACATTGATCAACTGCTAGCTGAAGCCGATTTCCTTATGACCCGCAAGTCATGTATGGTGGATGATGTGTGCACCAAGATTGACTACTCCAAATTCTTCGCAGGGAAGGAAGCTCACTTCGCATTGATGGCAATGACAGAACCTCCTAAACCGGTAAGTTCTGAATCTCATTCTAAAGTGTGTGTTAAATGTGTTATATGTGCTGATTTTGAAAAACTGACAAATGAAAATAAGCTTCACAAGGTCCAACATGAGAGTGCCAAAATAAACTGTCAGATTTATCAAAAAGACTTATAAGATTTCAACAAAGTTCTTGATGGTTATAAAAAGGATGTGTCTGAACTCAAAAAGACTTTGTCAATTAAACAACTTGCCATTAATAACTATATCAATGAAATGGAAAACACCAAGTTAGAAATGGCAACCATCAAGTGCTTTACTGAAAAAGTAAACAAGAAGTTAGAGAGTTACAAGCACATAGCATATGTAGTTGACCATATTATAGAAGAACCCTCCCAGTCGAATAGTGCAAACTATAAGGCGGTCCCATCTCCGGTGTTCTTCGAGAACCATAATTTACATGCAATACCACCGGAGACTTTAGTCAATTCTGACTCCACATCAGAAAACGCGCCCAACACTTCCAGTGTCGGAGACCCGTATTCTGATGTGAGACCTGTTTTGGGAAACAATGAGGGTGTGGTCGCTGCTGATGATTCAGATGAAGAAGATGAACCATCTGAGACGGTTGAAAATGAAAGTGATATCCCTGATGAAAATCATATAATCACTACTGAGCCAGTCTCACCATCTCAGATCGTTCATCCCATGGCAAATGCTCATCGAAAGAATGTTGTTAAGAAAACTGAAAAGTCTGTTGGTAAGAGTGTTGAAAAGAAAGACGTAAAGAAAATTGAGAAAAATGTGAGCAAACCGGTTGAAAAGAAAATTGAAACTAAATCTGAGAAAAATGTGGTTAAACCGGTTGAAAAGAAAAATGAGATTAAATCTGACAAATCTAATGAAATGAGCAACGAATCGTGTGACAAACCTGTCAAAATTTTCTATCGGATGCAAGGCTCCGATAAGATTTTGTCTGATGATGAATATCCGATTAAATTTGTCAATTATTCCAAAATTGAAAAGATCTGGCAGGAAAGTACGATTTGGTTTCCAAAATTTGAAAGAACCAATGACATTCCTCCAGAAATTTTAGAGAAAATTTATTCGGATAAAGATGCCAAGGTCAATGTCACACAATTTGTTTTGCCAGTTGATAAAGCAAACAGTTTTATTGAATCGACTTACTCGAAGGAACCAGCTCCTGAGAGTTTAAGGAAACAATGCATGGTTGATCGATATCCCATTGCTAGTTTTTCCAAGTCGCCGATCAAAGAAAACTATGAAGAATACCGTGCGTGTTATAAGTGCGGGGAAATGGGACATTTACTTGCCGCCTGCCCGTACGTACGACACAAGAGGCACGAGGTGGAGATGAGGCAACATCATGATTATCCGGTTGACAACTACGGTTATCCACAAAGACGGTATTACCCTCAGCAAGCTCCTTATTTTAATCAAAACAATTTTTACAACAAGAGGGAAAACCGTCCGATTACGTATGATAAACGCAACCGGATAACCACTGAGAAATCTGTTAAGAAACCTGTGATGAACTCAACTGCTGATAACAAAAAGGTTGCTCCTAAACCTAATGGAAAACAAGCAGTTGGACCTGTCTCTGTTAAATCAGAGAAGGTAACCAAGAAGGTTGCATTTAAAGATGAAGTAAAGAAACCGGCTGAGACTTTAAGATCTCAGATCCGGATCTTGAAAAGATCTGAGCAATCTTGGTCATCTAAGGAATTTGAAGGTGCCTCAACTTCACAAAATGTGAAAATTGAGAAAAAGAAAGTTGAGAGTGAGAAGAAAGGGGTTGAGTTAACCCAAGATGTTTGTGAATCAAAAGAATCTTTGAAACAACCTGTTCAAAGACCCAAGACCAAACAGGCTTGGGTCCCCCGAAAGATCTAACTGCTTTACTTGATATGTGCAGGGAGCTCCAGCTGGCCCTGTTAGCAGCCTATGGATTGTTGACAATGGAGCTTCTGGTCACATGACAGGGGACCTCACGGTATTCTTTGATATCAAAAACATAAACGGAGGTTATGTAGCATTTGCTGGTAATAAAGGAGGCTACATTACGATGGAGGGTAGTGTAAGCAATGGGGTCGTGACATTTGAGCGGATATCATACGTGAAACAGATAGATTATAATCTGCTCAGTGTTAGTCAAATCTGTGATAAACAATTTTCTGTGTATTTTGACGACAAATCTTGCTATATCTTGAAACCGGGGTTTGAACTTCCGAAAGAGTGGGTGATGCTAAAGGCACCGAGAGTAAACAATTTGTATATTCTCGATATGTCCAAAGCAATGACCACCCATGGCCAAGTCACGTGTTTCCTCTATAAGGCTACAGAAAAAGAATCTATTATGTGGCACAGGAGAATGGGACACATCCATTTGAGAAAGATGAACCAGTTAGTGAAGAATGAACTTGTCACGGGAGTTAATGTGAAACATTTCCATTTGAATGACAAGTGTGTTAGTTGCAAAAAGGGAAAGCAGCACAAACAGGCCCATAGACCAAAGAAAGTCAATTCCGTTGAACTGCCGCTTGAGCGTTTGCACATGGACTTATTCGGTCCAGTCAGGCGTAAAAGTCATGCCGGGGAGTTGTACTGTCTTGTGGTGACTGACGATTATTCTAGATTTTCATGGGTCATGTGTTTGCATCAGAAAAGCGACACTTTTGACAACCTGAAAGTTCTGTTTACACGTCTGGAGAATATCTATGGTCTGAAGATCAAACGAATCCGGAGTGATAATGGGACGGAGTTCAAAAACGCTCAGATGGAGGATCTTTGTGCAAACAAGGGAATTCATCATGAATATAGCGCTCCGTATACACCCCAGCAGAACGGTGTCGCAGAAAGAAAGAACAGGACTCTAATCGAGACGGCGAGAACTATGCTTGCGGATTCAAATCTTCCAGTCATGTTCTAGAACGAAGCTATTTACGCAGCATGTTATACTTTAAACTGTGTTTTAACAGTGAAGAAGTTTGGCAAAACTTCTTATGAGCTGTTAAACCGACGCAAGCCGAATCTGGAGTATCTAGAACCATTTGGTGCCCCGTGTACTATGCTGAATCCTTCGGAGAAGTTCGCACCAAAGGCTGAAGAAGGTTATTTTGTTGGTTATGCAACCCCACTAAAACGGGTATTCAACAAAAGAACTAGAAAAGTCGAGGAGTGGGCTAATGTCGAAGTTCAAAGATACACACAAAATGTACAGGGTGGAGGACCAGATTGGATGTTTGATTACAAAGACTTCTTGAATCATTCAATCTAGATAGCATGATTGAAGAAGCTGTACTTCGCTTATATTACGAGGTCGAAAACGCCGTAACTTCACCGTTAGTGCGTCCGATCACAGTAAAACCCCAAGCAGCTTCTAATGATACCACTGCTCCTGTGATGGAAGAAGAGGTGTTCCAAGAAGCTTCTACAACGCTTAATTCATCAGATTCAGAAGATGAAGATGATGATGCAACAAGTGAAGCTATTCTGGACAATGCTACAGTGACACCACCAGTGAACCCAACTACTACTGATGCTTCAACATCGAATGTGGGTAATGATCTGGTTTCTACAGAGAATTTGACAACTCAAACGGGAGTACAAGTACCTGATTATCAGGAATCTCGGATACATCGGATACACCCGCTTAAACAGGTTATTGGTGATCCTGGTAGCAGCGTGATGACAAGAGGGCAGTTGAGAAATGCTCAAGCACCAGAAAATATTGGCAACCTTGCTTTATATGCCAAAATACAGAAATCTGGTTTTCAAAATGACTGGTCTTTCGCTTGTTATGTTTCGCAGGTCGAACCGCGGACGTACAAGGAAGCTCTTTTGGATGATGCCTGGGTGGAAGCAATGCAGGAAGAGTTGTTACAATTCCAGAAACTCGGTGTATGGACACTGACAGATTTGCTCCCGGGAAGAAAGAAAATTGGAACCAAATGGGTGTTTAAGTGCAAAAAGGATGATAGAGGAGTCATAGTGCGAAACAAAGCTCGTTTGGTCGTTTAAGGTTTTCATCAGGTTGAGGGAATCGACTACAATGAAATCTATGCACCGGTTTCACGCTTGGAAGCTATCCGAATGTTCCTAGAGTTTGCATCATGGAAGAAATTTAAGGTGTATCAGATGGATGTAAAAAGCGCATTTCTTTACGGTGTGGTCAAAGAGGAAGTTTACGTAGGTCAACCGCCAGGCTTTGAGGACCCTATTCACCGGGATAAGGTTTATGTGTTAAACAAAGCTCTTTACGGGTTGCACCAGGCTCCGAGACAATGGTATGAGGAGCTGAGCACGTATCTTCTCTCGAAAGGATTCAAACGCGGACTGGTAGACTGCACACTGTTCACGAAATGAGCAGGAGATGATTTGCTTCTTGTACAAATTTATGTTGATGATATTATTTTTGGGTCAACTAACGAACTTCTATGCAGGGAATTTGAAAAAGTTATGCAGGAAAAGTTCGAAATGAGCGCAATGGGAGAAATGCAGTTTTTCCTAGGCTTGCAGGTGGAGCAAAGACCAACGGGGATCTTTATTCACCAGACGAAATACGTTTCTGAAGTCTTGAGCCGATTCCAGATGGATGATTCGAAGCCGGTGGATACCCCGATACAACCTAATCACGGGATTGGAGTTGACCTTAAGGGGGAGCTGACTGATCCATTTACATACAGAGCAATCGTCGGATCTCTGATGTATCTCACCGCGTCTAGACCTGATATAATGTTTGCGACATGTCTTTGTGCACGATATCAATCGAAGCCGAAACAAAGTCATCTTGCAGCTGTCAAGCGTATCCTTAGATATCTGAAGGGTTGTCCATCGAAAGGACTTTGGTACCCTCATGATGATAATTTTGACCTAATCGCTTTTAGTGATGCAGATTGGGGCGGCTGTGACAAAGACAGCAAATCCACAACGGCTGGATGTCAGTTTATGGGGAGCAGCCTCGTGACCTGGCAATGCAAGAAGCAAACCGCAGTTGCACTATCCACATATGAAGCAGAATACGTTTCAGCATCGAGCTGCTGCTCACAGGTTCTTTGGATCCAACAACAGTTGGTGGATTACGGTTTGCAATTTCTTAAAACTCCTATTTACTATGATAATGAGGCCGCAATCGCATTAACAAAAGACTTAGTAAATCACTCAAAGGCTAAACATATCCGGATTAAATATCATTTTATCCGTGATTGTTATGCTAAAGAGTTGATCGATATGGTCAAAATCCACACTGATTACCAACGCGCAGATCTTTTTACCAAAGCTTTTGACAAATCCAGATTTGATTATCTTTTGAAAGCTAATGGTATTAAAGAAAAACAGGACTGATCACCACCTCAGTCTATCACTTTTTAGTTTTAAATTTTTACTGTTTTTCAGAAAAATTTCGAAAATCCAAAAACATTGAAAAATTTCAAAATCCATAAAAAATAGAAAATTTCTTTGCTGACTGCTATATCTTCTTCCCTTAGATTAATGCCGTCAGATTTCTGTGAACAAACGATATCTGGGCAGTCACATATTTGAAATGCTCCAGCTTATCCTTGGGAACAGTAAATTCGAAAATCTATAAAAAATCAGAAAAATCAAAAATTGATTTCCTGGAGTATAAAGGGAAATGATAGTACATCAGTGGGGATCTGACACATTCTAAGTAACGTACTGCTATATAGGGCGTGTGTCTGAGTCTGTGCGATGTGCTGATAGGCTTCGTAGACCTAATACTGCGTGCCTGATACATACATATCAAACGAATTGTTGTGTGGATGAACTCCTCATGGGCATATGGTCTTAGTACCGTAATTTCGTTTGATAGGGTATTTGTACAAAACTCGGAGGTTTAGGGTCGTTATGTTATTAGTTGTCTGGGGATAGCCTCTCTGATCTTCTTCTGTAAGTCATTACGGACCTAGATCAGACAGGGTGTCTTTATAAAAGAGCTTTATGTCAAATCCTAAAGTTACCGAATTGAGGAACTTTCCATGTTATATGATGATCAAAGATTATCTATTACATCGTATTAATCATTGATGCAAATCATGATTAATATCAGTCCTCAACCTGGTATAGTGCATATGTTACTTTGCTACATTAATTTGCTGACCTGTATACCTCTGTGCATTATACCTTGTACAATTACAGACGACGAAAGCATAATCACGCTTTACAATGAGTCTTTGTGCATTTACTTCTTGATACGGGAGTATGTCGTGTGCGTGGGAACCACAAACAATTGTGTTTATACTATAAATAGCAGTATCAGTTTAAAGCACTGCACAAAAGTCTGCATGTGAGTTTATGTGGATCACAATATCAGCAGTTGCCAGCTCACACATTGTCTTTAATGATAATAATTCAAAAGATCAATGATATGTGATCAGATTTCTCAATAACTGATATGATCCCTTTACCGGAAATCCCAAAAACATTTACAGTTTTTCATTTACATTTCTGCATTTTATTTTCTCGTCAAAAATTACAAAACTCAAAAAGATTTTAGGTGTGTTTTAGCATAAACTTTAGAAAATCCAAAAAGATTTTTCAGTTCCATCTTATTTTTGATAACTGATGGTGGTTGATGTCGATTTTCTAAACCTTGTTACACCATTTGAGCTTTGTAACTTTTTAATTGTGAAAATATGATTGTTGGATGCTTAATAGTTGGAAAATAATTGGACCGGGACTCGTTTTTGAGAATTGGAAAATTTATCAAAAATCCCATTTCTCATTCGCCCATTCGGTTGGTCAAATGTGGGATTTTTCATGTTCCTTCGTATGTTTTAAATGGGCGAAGGAGAATGTTCTTGAACATATGTTTCATTCGAACCCTTTTGGTTCATTCGAACCTTTCACTAGGGTCGAAGGAGACAAAAGTTTCTCTTTCGTACGTATAGAATGGGCGAAGGAGGATGCCTATATATACCTTTTTGTCTCATTCGAACCCCATTCAAAAATTTTTCAGAATTTTCATCTTAACCTCACCTTGTTGCTTTGATATTTTGAACCTTACCATTGTGATCCTCCCTTTCTACTGATCATTTTGCACTATCATTTACAGGTTAACACTCAGGATTGATGGATTTAATCCCTGTTTTCTGTTTCGAGCCCTAATATACTAAAACTGTTATTAATCAATTTCATTGTGACAATTGCTGCTAAGGTTTCATTGTATATGTGTTTTAGGGGGAGAATTACCAAAAACCATGGATTCAAAACCAACAGTTTGATCAATTGATCATCTGTTATGGTTTGAACCCTAGTTTTAATAGAAAACACATATATAATGAATAATTGATGAATTTGTTAGTTTTGTATGGTTAATCGGCATTGTTAGGATCTGTTTCAATCAAAAGAACATGATCAGAAACCCTTAGTTTCAAAATTGAAAATTCAAAATAAGAACAGTCACCTTCGACCATTTCGAATGGGCGAAGGAGATAATCAAACGGTCGAATGTAGTAAGTTTGGTCGAATGAAACTTTTTATCAAAATCAATACATTCGTACCATCAAAACTTCTCATTCGTACCTTATGGATTTCTCATTCGTACCCCCGTTTGGGCGAATGAAGATGTTTATTACGAAAATTTTCAAGTTTGAATTTTTGTCGATCTTTAACATGTGTTTTTGTTTGTTTTGCAGATTTAACGATGTCCGAGCAGGAAAAGACGACTGAACAAGCTGGATCATCCTCACAGCCTGCCAAGACTGTTTCTGAAGAGCTTTTAGCCTTCGAGAATGCGCATAACTGCTGTGCGTATCTTGGAGAGGTTAAAAAGCATACGGAGTTTATCGGAATTATAGAATTCTTGAAGAGATGCAGGGTGATAGATGCTATTGCTATACCGACGATTATCTACAGAGATATGATGCAAGAATTCTGGTCGGGAGCGAAGCTTGATTTCTGGAAATGCGAATCATGTTTGACGAGCAAGATTCAAGGGCAGAGAGTCATTGTTTGTGAGGAGGATCTAAGAGAAGTGTTGAACTTAGATGATGAGTCGACAGATCCTAAGGAGTTTAGCTTTATGGATCAGCGAAAGTGCTTTCTCAGAATGAAATACAATGGACCAATCACTGATGGTTCATTGCACAAAGGAAAATTGTGCCCTGAATTCAAATACTTGGCACACGTTTTGATACATGTCTTTGGATCTGCAGATGGAGGATATGATTTAATGCGCAAAAGTATCAGTTCTATGATGGTTGCCTTAGTGTTGAACAAACCGTTCAATGTTTCAGGCATGCTGATGCAACATTTATTAGAGCCTGTGAACGGCACGAGGAATTTGAAGTTTCTATTATATCCTCGTTTCCTCCAGATGGTGTTTGACAACAAGTATAAGGAGTTGAAAAGAGATCCTAAGCACATAGTCGTTCAGGAACATATGTCGCTTAATACACTTGCTAGAATCAAGGCGTATAAGGGATTGTCAGTTAATGAACGTCCTCCAGTAAGGCGTTTATTTGGACACCTAGCAAGAGTTGATTATACAGATCCGGGTGAAGGGCTTGTGATACATGCAAACAGTGATTCTGATCCTGATGACCCATTACATCCTGTTGATCCTGATGCGAAACGCAAAAGACAGGTTGTGAATGTCGGTGCAAAGAGTGGAAAGATCAAGAAGAAAGAGATAAGGTTAGAGGTTGCGACTGAATCTGAAAAGAAGAAAAGCACACCAAGAAGACATAAGAGTATGGCGAAGAAAGGGTTACATCTAGTTGATGAGGCGTCGGTTGATTCTGAAGAGACGCAGGAAGATGAACATTGGGATTCAGATGCTGAGACTGTAAATACCGCCACGCCCAAGGCCACTGAGGCTGGTATGTCTACTAGTCAGAATGTAGAAGATCAAGGGAATAAGAGTCCTATTCCTGTTGATGAAGATGAATTGATTATGAACATAGATGAAACTTTTACTGGTTCTCCTATACAAGCTGCTAAGTCAAAGAAGAAGAAACAGGAGAAACCAAGTATCAAGAGAAAGAAGGAAATTGAATCGCTGATAGCTGGTAAGAAACTACCACCGGCTACTAGTTCTAAGTCACCGGTTACTACACCAGCACAAAAGAAACAAAAGACTGCGACAACATCGAGCACACAACAGAGTGAAGATATACCTGTTGATCAGTTTAACGAAGCATTGGATAATGTGCTCAAGAAGATTAGAAAAGGCAAACTGCCTGATGTTGTTGAACCACCTTTGAAGAAGAAAGTTTCGGTGGATAGTGATATTATGAGTGCTGTGAATCAGAGATTGTCTGAGATGATGAATATAATCAACAAACTGAGATCGAGCAATTGAAGACAAATGATCAAAAGATGTTGGAG
Source organism: Ambrosia trifida (assembly GCA_028751855.1). Taxonomy (NCBI): domain Eukaryota; kingdom Viridiplantae; phylum Streptophyta; class Magnoliopsida; order Asterales; family Asteraceae; genus Ambrosia; species Ambrosia trifida. The sequence goes on from CM054130.1 coordinate 68,284,091, forward strand.
GTCGTAGTCACATCACATGATGATAATGAAGTTTTGAAGAAAACTATCAAGAGATTGAAAAGAGAGAATAAGAAGTTGCTGAAGCATGAGCAACGAAACACCAGAAGAATTATCGTCTTGAAGGAGGAGAACAAACAGCTGAAGAAGAGTAACAAGAATATGGATAATTTGATCAAAGACTTGTACTCTCGAGCTCATCAACTTCAAGCTGGTGAAGAAGATAAGGAAAGAGAAGAAGAACAGGTCGATTTTGAACCATCTGACAAAGAAGAAGAAGATGAAGAACTTGATGAAGATGCAGGAAATGAGACTAAGAAGAAGAAGAAGAAAGATGATGGAGATGATGGAGGTTCAGATGGTGGATCGAGTGATGGAAACAGCTCTGCTTTCGATAGTAGTGATGATGATGATGATGATAACGCTGACAAGTTTACATATGAAAAGCGTGATACAAGTAAGGGTGGAGAGTCGAGCTCTAAGACTCCAGGAGAGAATGTGGATGACGATATCTTCTGGAATGAGAAACTGCAGTCGTTATCTGAAGATGACAAGAACATGTATCGCCAGATGCTAACAGATCGAGTCTGGACGATTGACATGACAAGTAGATTTCCAGAGATATTCGAGTCGAGCAATAAACTATTTGAGTTGGAGTTTGATGACCCTGATCTTGAAGATGGAGAGGTTTCGGCGGCGATTTCAAAAGAGATACTTGAGGGTTTAGCTAAACAGGTAGGAAAGACTTTGGAAGAATTGCTTGCTGATAATTTTATTCCAAAGATACCTGAGAAGGAAGCCGGGAATCATTCTGATGACCGTGATGTTCCTGCGTTTGAGGATGTTGAAATGGAAGATATAACGAGTGAGGAATATCCACAATACTTCAAGACTAATCAAGATTGTGGATTTCCTGGATTCTCAGATGAATTGCTAAACCAAGCCGAGAAACTGGCGAAAGAGAAGAGTAAAGCATTTGAAGATGAAATTTTCAAAGGGCATGACAAACCACGGTTCGAGCAGTCGGAGAGTTTGAAGGAATTCTTGAGAAAATTGAAAGAGAAAGAAAACAATCGTCCGAAAGCTGAAATTCAAGGAAGCTTTTACAAACTTCATAGTGGTATTTTCAAAGGTCGTGCATTGGCCTGGAAGTTTGTTAAAGAATTGAGATGCATTGCAGTGAAGTGGGAGAAGGGGATCTTATATTTCGATAAATTTCATCATTTGAAGACTCTTCCCTATTGGGCAATCCGTAATATTTGTCGTCACCGTTTAACGGGAGCGTAAAATAGTCAGATTACCTACTTTGCTGAGGAAATGATGAGAGAAAGCCGAACCAAGTGGGATTTGTTTGAACCACAATATCCGAAACGAATAGTTCACAAAAGGATATTGATCAGATTACAGGTATGCCCAAGGTGATGTTAAAGTACAAACCACCGCGAGTGTTGAAAAAGATTCCTTTGTTGCCAATCCCACAACACTCCGCTAAAGATTTCATTTGGTGGTATTACAATTGGAAGATAGCAGAGGCCGTGATTGTATTGAAAGACGGAGAGAAGAATTACAAGAAAATACACATTTTTGATCCCATGTGGTTAATAAACTGTTCACATGAGGATATAATAATGTTGTTTTACAATCCGATCTATTCTGATGCGAAGGATGCTGAGCATGCAGGAAAATACCAACGTGTGGTATTTCTGTGCTTTGCATATGACATTAATGCTGGTTGTGACTATGGCGAGAAGCTCGGAAAGTTTGTTGAGAAGCAAAAGGTGCCTGATTTGAAAAAGCCGAAGCAAAAGCAATTTCAGGAACCGGTTTTGACGAAAGAACAGAAGATTCAACGACATATCAAACTGATGAATATTAGAATGGACAAACAACGTCGACAGCAATCCAAGCAATAGTCGAGGGGGAGTTTGTAGATGCAATTGGGCGACTAGTGCTTCGGATTGAACAACAAACTTGTTTTGTGATTTGTCGTTGATGCGTAGGAGTATTTGTAGATACGAAGGAGACTTTTAGAAGGTGCGAAGGAAGAACAGAAGGTGCGAAGGAAGAAGCTTTGTACGAATGTGAATATAGTTTATTGTGTAGCTTGGTTCGACCAGACTGTTTGGGCGAACCTGCACATTCGCATGAACCAAATGGGCGAATGTGCAGTCTATAAATAGATAAGCTTGATTTTTGAATGTAACTTTTTGTCATTATTATTCCCTCCACTTTCTGATATTTTCTCTAGTGTTTTGTTTAGCTCTTTTCACGTTCTCACTCTGTTTGTAATCATCTTTCAACGTGTAATCGAGTTGTTAATTAATGAAAAGCTTTTGAAAATGATGATTTGCTTGTTTTGATCTGTTTGACTATTATTTTGTGATTGTTTTAGGGATTCCGCACTTAAAACTAACTTGTTTGATCATTCTTTGTTGTTATATGATCCATTCACGCACATACACAGACGGACGGGATTACCGATGCCTCGACAACCGCAAAGTTTTAGAGACAATATGCACCCGCCCGGCTCCCAGCCGAAGGGTGGGGTTTGTAAGGCCCAATTTCATTTAGTAAGTAAGTATGTAGCATGTTTCTCCCCCGAAAGCAAAACAGTAAAAGTGGGGCTGTGACACTCACACACCCATTTCATTTCTCAAAAACTTGTTCGTTTGAAATTCCTCAAGTTTTCATAAAAGAAGCATGTTTTCCACCCGAAAACATTTATAAAACAGTAAAAAGTGGGGTCATGAACTCACCTTAATTTCCTCGCTTAGCTAGCAAACAAAGCCCGAAGCTTTGACCGACTTCCTCGTGCCCTATTACCAACAAAGGACACCTTAAAAGTCTATCACATATAAACCTAGCCTATTATCCGGCTAAAAGATAGTTTATCCAACTATCTAGACTCGTGTGTACTCACTCGAGTACTAATATGCTTTAACTTGACGAACCGATCGTGACTTATCTTACTTATTCGTTAACACACGACATAGTACCTAAGTTGCGCACTTGTCACTATTCGCGTGTACACCACGTTGGACCAATACTATGAAACATATAACTTATCCTGAACCGTAGCTCGTCTTATAATTATATTTTAGGAAAATACTCTTTGATAAAAATATAAGTATAGTTATTTAAAACCGATCCATAGCAAGTGTCGCTTCTTTTCCTAACTCCGCAAGCCTTTAGAGGTTTCAAAATATTAACTTTTTTATAATTCTTTCTCCAATACGTCGAGCGTTTTGTAATTCAAAATCATTTAAATATCAATGTTTTAGTTACCAAAATCTTTGAAGATTGACACAATTGACGCTCAGTAAATATTATGTATTTGTTTTGGAAATATTGTTCGACATTTTTCTTTAAATGTTGCAAGAAATCATTTGTCAAAAACATTTTGCGATATTGTAGAAAACTACATTTGTCAAAATACTTGAAGATTGTTCATATACAACAAATATCACCTTCATTTATGCGTATAAATTTTATAAAATTTCGGCAGAGTTTCCTCTGTTTTTGTACGAACCAGACAACACAAGTTGTCTAAAAATTCCCAAAATCAACTTCAAAACACAAGACTACAATTTGTTTATCCGCAAATTCCAAATCAAACTAGACTTATACGTTTTAAGGCTTTTATATAAACTATACTTATTTATATTTATATACCTATATAGTCCAACCAATTTAGTCCAATATCGATATTATAAGTAACGCATTTTAGCCACTATTACCAATCGTCCGATTTAATATATAGTTACCGTTTATTATTAAAGTCGGTTTGTTCACGAGTTAATACCATTTACGTTTGTATTTATATTTTTATTAAAAATACAATGTTTATAAAAATGAAATAATGAAATAAATATGAATTGGTTATACCGATATTACACGCGCGCAACCCGAAATCTGATGCGCAAGACTGTTGAGCATATCTGACCCGAGCCGACCATAACCGCGACTGAAACCCGAACCGAACCAAATCTTATCTCGTACCGAATCTGACCTGAAGACTAAAACCACCAAACTTTGACCCGAATATAAACCAAACACGATTCGGACCTAACCCGGGCACCATGACTCGAAAGTAACCAAAACGAGCTCAAAATGACCCGAGACCCGAAACCCGAGCACAACTAAACCAGAACCGAAGCCTAACCCGTTCCGGACCACTCGACACCCACAAACCACCATCACAGCCGTCGCCACCACAAACCTCCACCATCTCCGGCCACTGTAACAGAAAACCACCACCAACAGGGCTCCCAGTTGTAATCCTAGCCGAGCAACCACCAAATACCCAACCTGACAAAACTTCACCACTCGGACGACCATACCCATGACCAGGCACCACCACCTTCCTCTTATCTTAACCAATCGGACCACAACCTGAACCCACCATCGGACCATCCTACACCACGACCATCGGATCCCACTCCAAAGCCATCGCTAACCACAGCCACCCAAACAAAATTAAAGAACCAGACCCGACCCGACCCAAAACTAACCTGGACCAAGCATACCACCTACAACACCAGGTCACAGCTACTCACCCCTACTCGAACCAGCACCACCGAAGTACCATCATAAAACGAACACCATGAGTGTTTCTGCTGTTGATCTTTTTCTGGACCCTACATCAGCACCGCCACCACCCAAGCCTGGTGGTGGCCGGCTGCTTACTGAAAACAGAGGGGAGAGAGAGACGAGCGGGTGAGAGAGAGAGAGAGAGTAGAGAGAGAGCTGCGAGAGTTATCAGGGGGGGGGGTTGGATGCGGGTGTCAAAATGAAAGAGGAAGAAGGTTAGGTTGCCTTATATAGCTAGGGTTTGTTGGTAGGTGAGGTATACCGCGTATCGAACCCGTATAAACGTAAAACGTCCCGGTTTTATTCTAGGCCCGATAATTAATTATAAAAAGTAGTCGGTTTTGTTCGAAATGTAAAACACAACTAAACCGAGCAAAGATATAAATATTTTCGTCGACTGCCATGTGCGTTCGACGCACGCGCTGAGTTCGCGTTAATTAAATCGGTCGCGGTTTCCATTGTTAAAGTGATCAGTTAACTTCCGAAACTTAATAATTAACAATATTTAAAGAAAAAAATATTTCACATAATAAAAATCACATCAGTATAGATCGGAAATTGTTGGTTGTCACAACTAAGCTTAGTAAGATAATGAAAAATATAAAACATAATCTAATATATAACTTACATAACGTTTAGCAATCACTGCATCATGCTCATAAACTTGAAAACTGATATTCTGATCCAAATCATGTACCTGTACATCCATTTTAAACAAATGTATTACTACATGACATGTAGAACAACTTTAAACAAACATATAAACGTTTTTTTAACCTGCATATGAAGCTGAGAATTATCAGACATTTTAATATCTTCAACTGATGGTTCAGATTGGTGAGTTTGTGTATGCGCGTAGGATCGGCTAATCAACAAAGATAATGATCAAACAAGTTCAATTCAGGTGCGGAATCCCTGAATTGATCACAAAATGATAATAAAACTAGCAAAACACAGAAATCATCATAAACATAATCTTTTCATTCAATTAGATAATCAATTACACTTCAAAACGTTGTTTATAATGATTAAACTCTGTTACAGACTCAATAATAACCCTAGGGAGAAACACACACTTGGAGGGAAAACAAATGACCAAAAGTTAACATTCAAAATTTGATTCAGCCTTATATAGACCTGCACATTCTCCCAATTGACTTGGTCGAATGTGCAGGTTCGACCATTAACATTGGGCGAATCTGGACACATATATAAACAGATTTACATTCGACCTCCCAGTGCTTCCTTCGACCGTTCTATTCTACCTTCGACCATCCTTTTCCACTTTTGACCACTCGACAAACAACAAAACAACTTTAAATTCGCAATTCAATAGCATTTGTCGCAATATGTGCATCTACAAACTCCCCCTCGACTATTGCTTGAATTGCTTGAGCCTTCGCTCTTCGTCCATAGTCTTGTTCATCAGTTTGATACGCAATAAAGTCTTTTGTTCTTTTGGCATCACTGGTTCATGAGTTTGTTTTGGCCTTTTCTTTTCAACATTTTGTATCTTTACAAACTTCCCCAGTTTCTTGTCGAAATCGTACCCAGCATTAACATCTCATGCAAAGCATAAGAATACCACACGTTGGTATTTGCTTGCCTGTTCACTATCTTTCGCTTCGCAACCGATTGGATTGTAATAGTGCATGATGATGTCTTCGTGCGAGCAGTTGATTAACCACATCGGGTCAAAAATATGAATCTTCTTGAAATCCTTTGCACCATCCTTCAGAACGATAATAGCTTCTGCAGTCTTCCAATCGTAATACCACCACATAAAATCCTTTGAAAAGTGTTGTGGAATCTGCATCAAAGGAATATGCTTCAACACTTTTGGTGGTTTGTATTTCAAAGTCACCTTGGGCATCCCTGTTATATCATCCTTCTCCTTCTTATGAACAATCCTCTTAGGATATTGTAGGGTAAACACATCCCATTTTGTCCTGCTCTTTCTAGCCATTCTATCTGCAAAGTAACCAACCAAATGATTGTTCATTGAAGCACCTGACATTTCATGTCTGCAGATATCTCGAACAGCCCAGTATGGTAGTGTCTTAATATCATGGAATCTGTCAAAGTACAGAATTCCTTTCTCCCATTTCACTGCAACACATTTCAGCTGTCTCAAGTACTTCCAGCCGAGAGCTTTCCCTTTAAACAACTCATTATGGAATTTGTAAAAACTACCTTGAACTTCAGTGTTTGGACGGTTAGCTTCTTTTTCTTTAAGCTTCCTCAATAATTCTTTCAAAGCATCAAATTGTTCAGTATTTGGCTTTTGACAATCTGGAAACACTTCTTCAACAAACTTCTTACTCTTTTCATGAGCAAGTTCCTCAGCCTGGCTCAACAGTTCATCAGAGAATTCAGGAAATCCAGAATCTTTGTCATTCTTAAAGTATTCTGAATATTCCTCGCTAGTAATATCCTCAATCTCCACTTCTTCAAACACTGGAACATCTCTGTCATCGGAGTGATTACCTGCTTCTTTCTCAGGTATGTTTGTTATCTGGTTTTCACTCATCAACTCCTCCAGAGATTTACCAACCTGTTTCGCCAGTCCTTCAAATATTTCTTTCGACATGGCTGCCGAAACTTCCAGTCTTCTAAATCAGGATTGCTATACTCCAACTCAAAACGCATATCGTTTGACTTAAATATCTCTGGAAACCTACCAGTCATCTCTATCGTCCAGACTCTTTCAGTCAACATCTGGCGATATAATTTCTTGTCATCTTCATATAAAGATCTGATCTTCTCATTCCAAAAGATATTATCATCGTCAGTAGTACCACCAGGAGCTTTCAAACTAGATTCTCCTGTGTCTTTCCCCGATCCTCTCTTCTCACACTTATACTTGTCAGTGTCATCATCATCATCATCACTATCAGAACTAGTAGAGCTATTACCTTCACCCGAATCATCTCCTGAACCATCATCATCATCTTTCTTCTTCTTTTTAGGAGCATCACCTGCATCCTCATTCAACTCATCATCCTCTTCTTCTTCTTTATCAGATGGTTCAAAATCAACTTCCTCTTCATCACGTTCTTTATCTTCTTCACCAGCTTGTAGTTGAGGAGCTTTAGAGCACAAATCTTTTATCAGATTATTCATACTCTTGTTGTCTGCTTTCAGCTTCCTATTCTCCTCTTTCATAGTAATGTACCTTCTGGTGTTTCTCTTCTCATGTTTTAACAACTTCTTGTTTTCTTTATGAAGTATTTTAACCTTTTCTTTCAGAGCTTCATGATTTTCATGTGAAGATTCGACAACATCTAACATCTTCCTGTCATTACTTCTCAACTGTTCAATCTCTGCTTGTTGCTGATTTATAATCTTCATCATATCTGCAAGCTTTTGGTTAACTGCAGTCATCACATCATTATCGATAGTAACCTTAGGTGTTGATGCTTCAGCAACTCGAATCTTTCCTTTCTTCAACTTTTTCAACACTCTATCCAAAGCATCATTAAATGCATCAGTTGGCAGATCAGTATGCTCAACAGCAGATGATGTCTTCTGTTTCTTTGCTGCTGGGGATGTAATGGGTGATTTAGAACTAGATGCTGCAGGCAATTTCTTTCCAGCAATCAAATTCTCAATATCTCTAGCTCTTTTCTCCATCGGCTTCACAACCATTTCTTTCTTCTTGTACAAAGGTTTCTTTTGTTTCTCTCCTGCCTTTGGCGATCATCCAAAATCTTCGGATCCCAAACCTAAATTTTCATCAATCTCATCCAATGCAATAGGACTTTTTGTCCTTTTCTCTTCTACAGACTTATTAAGACTTTCAGACTCACCAGCCACAGTGGCCTTGGGCGTGGTGCTCTTAACAGTCTCATTCTCTGAATCCCATCTTTCATCTTCCCGTGTCTCTTTAGAATCAACAGACACTTCATCAACCAAATGTAAACCCTTTTTGGCTACACTCTTCCTTCTTCTAGAAACTTTCTTTTGTGCGGCTTCTACATCATCCTGTTTTTCTTTCCCTTTCTCTTAGCATCAGGATTAACAGGACATAAAGGATTGTCTTCATCAGAGTCACTGTTAACATGCCTAACTTCATTCTTTCCTGGATCTACATATCCTGGATTAATCAGATGACCAAAGAGATTCTTGTGTGGTGGTCTTTCATTCAACGGCACACCCTTATAACCTTTCATTCTAACAAGCGTGTTCAGATTCATATGATCCTGTCAACAATCTGAGTAGGATCTCTTCGCAAGTTCTTGTACTTCTCATCAAATATCATCTGCAGGAATCTCGGATATAGCAGAAATTTCTTGTTCTTCAAACCTCTGAGTGGTTCCAGCATGTGTTCAAGTATCATACCAGATACATTGAACGGCTTGTTCAAGATTAGGGCAACCATCAAAGAGCTAATACTCTTTCTCATAACATCATACCCTCCACTCACTGATCCAAACACATGTAACATGACGAGAGCAAGATACTTGAACTGAGGGCAAAGCTTCCCTTTGTGTAATGAACCATCGGTAATCGGTCCATTGTACTTCATTCGTAGGAAGCACTTTCTCTGTTCAATCCATGATAATTCTCTTGGATCTGTCTTCTTATCTTGTAGCTTCAGTGCCTCTCTTATATCATCTTCAGAAATAATCACGAACTCCCCCTGAATCGTACTTACAACAGCAGATTCATTGTTCCAGTAATCCATCTTGGCATTCTTCCATAATTCTTGCTGATGATCTTTGTATATGATGGCGGGGGTAGCAAGGGTAACTATCACAAGGCTTCTCTTCAAGAAATCTACAATGCCGGTGAATTCTGTGTGTTTCTTCAGATCTCCCATAAACGCACAACAATTGTGTGCTGGTTCAAATGGTAAATCTTCAATTTGTTCCTTCCCAGTTGCCTGTTCCGAAGATCCGGTGGGAACATCAGTACTTTCCTGTTCAGACATAATTAGACTGCAAAACAAATCAAGAAAACACGTTAAAAACGGACAAAATAACCAAAACTTGAAATTTTTTATTTTGAAATTCTACATTCGACCATTCGAAGGTACGAATGTGAAAATAGAGGTTTGAATGTGGAATTAAAGGTTCGAATGTGAAAATCAGTAGTTAAAAGTGTACATTCGACCAAACATTTCCACTTTCGACCGTTTGAACATCTTCATTCGACTAAAATCCACGTTTGACCGTTTGAAATTGGGCGAAAGAAGACTGTTCATCTTCTTCAAATTGCAGATTTTGATTTTGATCGTTTTAACATGCCATTTTGATTTGAATACCATCTAATATGGCCGATTAACAAATCCCAATCATCAATTTTGATTATTATCCATTGTTTATGTGTTTTCAATTAAAAACTAGGGTTCGACATTATTAATCAATCAGTAATCCAATCTGTTTAGTTTTAAACCTTAATTATTGTTTATTCTCCCCCTAAAACTCTTGAACAATGAAACCAATGAAACCTCAACATCAATTTTGATTATTAATGGTCAGAAATCATGTTTTGATTATGGTTAGGGTTCGAACACAATTTCAGTGATAATGACTTCATTTGTGGATGGATACCTGCGAATGATATCTTGAAATGATTAGTAAAACAATACGAACACAGTGATATGATTTTTATTTCACGAGCAGCAAGATCACTTTATCACAGAAATTTAAAATTTTTTGAATATGGAGGTTGAATGTGGAGATCAGGTATATATAGGCTCCACATTCGACCAAATGACTAGGGCGAATGTGAAAATTTGTCCACCTTCGACCCTATTTAAAGGTTCGAATGTAGTCAAATGGTTCGAATGTGAAATTAACACATGAACACTCACATTCGACCGTTTGAAAGGTTTGAATGAGCAGGAAAAATATCACCTTCGACCCAACGAAGGGGCGAATGAAAATTGGATTTTTTGAAATTTTTTACCAAATCTCAAAATCGAGTCCCGTTCAAAAATTTTCTTAACTTTTAAGCATCTAACATTAATTATTTCACATTTTAAGATGACAAAACTCAAATGGTCCATCAACCTTTAGAAAATCACTATCAACCACCATCAGCTATAAAAAATAAGATAGAAATGTAAAATCTTTTGGATTTTCTAAACTTTTTGTTAAAACACACCTAAAATCTTTTTGAGTTTTGTATTTTTGATGAGAAATGTAAAATGCAGAAATGTAAAGATAAAGCAATAAATGTTTTGTGATTTCTGGTAAGTGGATCATATCAGTTATTGAGAAATCTGATCACACCGTTGATCTTTTGATTTATTATCATTAAAGACAATGTGTGATCTGGCAACTGCTGATATTGTGATTCACATAAACTAACATGTAGACTGTTGTGCAGTGTTTTAGACTGATACTATTATTTATAGTATAAACTCAATTGTCTGTGGTTCCTACGCACACGACATACTCCCGTATCAAGAAATAAATGCACAAAGACTCATTGTAACGCGTGATTATGCTTTCGTCATCTGTAATTTTCAAGGTATGAGGCACAGAGGTATACAAGTCAGCAAATCAATGCAACAGAGTAACTTATGCACTCTACCAAGTTGAGGGCTGATATCAATCATGATTTGCATCAATGATTGGATACGATGTAATTGATAATCTTTGATTATCGTCATACATTGAAAGTTCCTCAATTCGGTAACTTTAGGATTTGGCTTTACAGCTCTTTTATAAAGACACCCTATCTGATCTAGGTCCGTAATGACTTACAGCAGAAGATCAGAGAGGCTATCCCCAGATAACTAATAACATAACGACCCGAAACCTCCGAATTTTGTAGAAATACCCTATCAAACGAAATTACGGTACTAAGACGATATGCCCATGAGTAGTTCATCCACACATCAATTCGTTTGATATGTATGTATCAGGCACGCAGTAATAGGTCTACGATGCCTATCAACACATCACATAGACTCAAACACATGCCTTATATTGCATTACACTTATTTAGCATGTGTCAGATCCCCACTGATGTACTATCATTTCCCCCTTTTTCTCCTGGAAATCATTTTGGGTTTTTCTAATTTTTATGGGTTTTTGACTTTATCAATGTTTTTGATTTTTCTGAAAATAAACTCTACCTAAAAAGAAAAACATATTTTTGGGTTTTTGAATTTTTCTGAAAAACAGTAAAAACTAAAATAAAAAGCGATAAACTGAGGTGGTGATCAGTCTTGTTTTTCTTTTATACCGTTAGCTTTTAAAAGATATTCAAATCTTGATTTATCAAAAGCTTTGGTAAAAAGATCTGCACGTTTATAGTCAGTGTGGATTTTGAACATATCGATTAACTCTTTTGCGTAACAATCACGGATAAAATGATATTTAATCCGGATATGTTTAGCTTTCGAGTGATTTACTAAGTCTTTTGTTAATGCAATTGCGGCTTCATTATCACAGTAAATAGGGGTTTTAAGAAATTGCAAACCGTAGTCCACCATCTGTTGTTGTATCCAGGAACTTGTGAGCTATAGCTTGATGCTGAAACGTATTCTGCTTCACATGTGGATAAGGGAATTGCGGTTTGTTTCTTGCATTGCCAGGTCACGAGTCTGCTCCCCATAAACTGGCATCCAGCCGTTGTGGATTTGCTGTCTTTGTCACAGCCTCCCCACTCTGCATCACTAAAAGTGATTAGGTTAAAATTATCATCATTAGGGTACCATAGTCCTCTCGACGGACAACCCTTCAGATATCTAAGGATACGTTTGACAACTACATGATGACTCTGTTTTTGGCTTCGATTGATAACGTGTATATCTGGTCTGGAGGCGGTGAGGTACACCAGAGATCCGACGATTGCTCTGTATGTAAATGGATCAGTTAGCTCCCCCTTAGCGTCAACACCAATCCCGTGATTAGGTTGTATTGGGGTATCCATCGGCTTTGAATCATCCATCTGGAATCGGCTTAAGACTTCAGAAACATATTTCGTCTAGTGAATAAAGATCCCCGTTGGTCTTTGTTCCACCTGCAAGCCTAGGAAAAACTGCATCTCTCCCATCGCACTCATTTCGAACTTTTCCTGCATAGAAGTTCATTAGTAGAACCAAAAATAATGTCATCAACATAAATCTGCACGAGAAGCAAGTCATCCCCTGTTCGTTTTGTGAATAGTGTGCAATCTACCAAACCTCGTTTGAATCCCTTGGTCAGAAGAAACGTGCTCAGCTCCTCATACCATTGCCTTGGAGCCTGGTGCAACCCGTAAAGAGCTTTGTTTAGAACGTAGAACTTATCCCGGTGAATAGGATCCTCAAAGCCTGGTGGTTGACCTACATAAACTTCTTTCTTTACCACACCATAAAGAAACGCGCTTTTAACGTCCATTTGATACACCTTGAATTTCTTATAAGATGCAAACGCCAAAAACATGCGAATAGCTTCTAAGCATGCAACCGGTGCATAAATCTCGTTGTAATCGATTCCTTCAACTTGATGAAAGCCTTGTACGACGAGTCGAGCTTTGTTCCTAACAATCACTCCTCTGTCATCTTTCTTACACTTGAACACCCATTTTGTTCCTATCTTTTTCCGTCCTTGAGGTAAATCTGTCAGTGTCCACACTCTAAGTTTCTGGAACTGTAATAACTCCTCCTGCATAGCCTCTACCCAAGCATCATCCAAAAGAGCGTCCTTGTATGTCCGCGGCTCGACCTGCGAAACATAACAAGCAAAAGACCAGTCATTTTGAAAACCTGATTTTTGAATTTTGGCATATAAAGAAAGAGCGCCAAGGTTTTCTGGTGAGTTTGCATTCCTCAATTGACCTCTTGTCATTACACTGCTACCAGGATCATCAATAACCTGCTCGATCGGGTGAATCCGATGTATCCGAGATTCCAGAAAATTAGGTACTTGTACTCCCGTATGAGTAGTTAAATTCTCTGTCGTATCCAGATCATTACCCAAGTTTGATGATGAAGCACGATTTGGATTTGGGTTCACTGAAGTTGTCTCTGTAGCAATATCTAGAACAGCTTCACTAGTAACATCATCGTCATCTTCAGATTCTGATGAATTAAGAGTTGTGGAAGCTTCCTAAAATACCTCTTCTTCAGCTACAGGAGCGTTGGTATCATTAGAAGCTGTTTGGGGGTTTACAGTGATCGAACGCACCAACGGTGATATCACTGCGTTTTCGACCTCGTAATATAATCGTAATACAGCCTCTTCAACCAAGCTATCTAGATTGAATGATTCAAAGAAGTCCTTGTAATCAAACATCCAGTCTAGACCGCTACCCTGTACATTTTGAGTATACCTCTGAACTTCAACGTTAGCCCACTCCTCGACCTGACGAGTTCGTTTGTTGAATACCCGTTTGAGCGGTGTTGCATATCCAACAAAGAATCCTTCTTCAGCCTTTGGTGCGAACTTCTCAGATGGATTAAGCATTGTACACGGAGCTCCAAACGGTTCTAGATACTCTAAGTTCGGCTTTCGTCGATTCAACAGCTCATAAGAAGTTTTGCCAAACTTCTTCACCATTAAAACACGATTGAGAGTATAACAAGCTACGTAAATTGCTTCGTTCCAGAACATTACTAGAAGATTGGAATCTGCAAGCATTGTCCTTGCCGTTTCAATTAGAGTCATGTTTTTGTGTTCTGCGACACCGTTCTGTTGAGGGGTATACGGAGCACTGTATTCATGATGAATTCCTTTGTTTTCACAAAGAGTCTCCATCTGTGCATTCTTAAACTTCGAACCATTATCACTCTTAATTCTCTTGATCTTGAGACCATAGACATTTTCCAATCGAGTGAACAGAACTTTCAAATTATCAAACGTGTCGCTCTTATGATGCAAGCACATAACCTATGAAAATATGGAATAGTCATCTGTAACCACAAGACAGTACAATTCACCAGCATGACTTTTACGCTTGACCGGTCCAAACAGATCCATGTGCAAACGCTCAAGTGGTAGTTCAACTGAATTGACTTTCTTTGGCTTATGGGATTGCTTGTGCTGCTTTCCTTTCTTGCAACTCACACACTTGTCATTTAAATGAAAATGTTTAACATTCACGCCTGTGACAAGTTCATTCTTCACCAAATGATTCATCTTTCGAAGGTGAATGTGTCCCATCCTCCTATGCCACATGATTGATTGTTTTTCAGTAGCCTTGGTGTCACACCACGCCTATGGCGGAAACACGTGGCGCGACGGTTCAAGAGTATTAAGCCAAGATTAATGCAAACCACAATAATAATTAAACAAACGGGCATTTATTTGTTCAACATTTTATTAAAATCTCTATTTTTATAAAAATCCTTGTGTTAATACAAGTCCATATTTTCATAACTTCCACTTTTATAAAAATACACTTTTTATACAAAATACCCAAGTATGTTACTAGTATTTACCAAATCAACCTTGGAAAATTATTACTTATACTTTTGATACCAAACTTTCCATTATTGCATTTTTGGACTAATAGTTTCTAAAATATTCATTTTAGTCCTCTAACTTTCAAAGTTACAACATTAGTCCCTTAACTTTCAAATGTTGCATTTTTCTACTCTAACTTCCAAAGTTAGCATTTTTCACTCAAATTAGTGGACTTTGAAGACCCATTTTCATGGTGCTTAGTTGTTTTTACTTCATTTCACTTTTAATGATCTTATAATCCATCCTAGATGTCATTAACATGTTTGTTCCATACTTTTATCCAAAACATCAATTTTTCACTCATTCAAGTGAGTGGACTTTGAATATGGAACTTTCTCATCTATGGTTATTTAACCCATTTTAATCCATTTTTGTCATTAACTTATCATCTTATGATGATTAAAATCATCTTTGATCACATTCAAGTCCTTTTCAAAAATCATGTTCCAATCATCATCTAACTCAAGAGTATGTTCATATTTCTACATTTTATTTAAATATCATATTAATAATATTAAATCCAAGATTTATCCATATTGTTGTTCATCCATTTTTATTCTAACAAAACACATTAACTTAATAAAATCCATTTTATTACCCATTAATGTACAACTTGCTCATACAAGCACATAATATGAACATTTAAGAATAAAAACAATGTAATACTTACTACTAGCTCAAGGCTAGGGAAGACAAAAACCTTGGTTTTGGGTGAGGTTTAATGTGTTCTTCCAATGGGTTAAGCTCCAAGCTCTTGAACACACAAAGAGGGTTTTGAAGGATGATGATTTAGAGATGATTTGGAAGTATAAAAATTGAAAGAGAAATGTTAATGGAGAGGTGCAAACTTACGGCCAAGAGAAGAAGAAGAAGAATTTTTTTGTGATTTGCTTCAAGTGTTCTTCAAGTGGGTTATAATATCCTTCTCAAATCTCCAAAGATTATGTGTATCTTGTATAGATTATGGAAGATTTAATGGAGATTATGTGGGATATGAAAAAAATCTTTGGGGATAATATTAGAGGGTGTTTGGCCGAGATTAGAGAGAGAGAGAGTGAGGGATTTGTCAATTTTCAACCAATGTTAATCCATGCATTAATATCATTGGGTATCTCACTAATCATTGGGTTTTAAAGGAGGTGAAGGGTTAAAGGGGATTATTAAGAGTTTTGCTTATTGGGTGGGCCATGGCCGGCCCCTATGGGGTGTTTGGTGGGGTCCACTTTGCTAAATATTATCCCATATTATGTTTAAGTTAATCTCTTTCGGGTACCGTCCGGGTATTCTTGGGTTTTTAACCGTGTGTCACCCGAATATTAAAATACCATTAATATTCCTTAAATTTTGCCCAGTTAAATTACTGATAATTTATTTCGGCCTTTGCCGGGTGAAATTATGTGCTACGCGCGTATCGGGTGCGGTACGCGCACTTTATTCGTTACCGGGAGATTTGTACAATAATCTTTCACGTATGGCTTTGGGTTTCCAAAACTCATTATATTTTGTGAAAATATTATTTATTTTATATTCCGGGTGTCCGGAGTTCGTTTCGCTTATTTAATTTTTACCGGGTAATCGCCAGTGTCCATACCGGATAGATTTGCTTGCGCATGATCCTATCATGCTTTGCTATTAAACTTATGCCTTCCTATGCATTATTTGGGAACTTCTATCTTTCTAAGGCCTTAGTTAAATAATCAGCACATAGTTACGTTTAATTACGTTAATTGCGTTAAATTAATTAGTACGGAATTACCTTAATTTTGCCGGTTGTTACACTTGGAGAGGAAGCACGTGACTTGGCCTTGTGTAGTCATAGCTTTTGACATGTCGAGAATGTACAAATTGTTCACTCTTGGCGCTTTTAGCATAACCCACTCTTTTGGTAAAACGAATCCTGGCTTGAGTATATAGCAAGATTTGTCATCAAAGAATACCGAAAACTGTTTATCACAAATCTGACTGACACTGAGCAGATTATAATCAATTTGCTTCACGTATGAAATCTTCTCAAAACTCACTATCCCATTACTTACACTACCCTCCATAGTAATGTATCCACCTTTATTCCCAGCAAACGCTACGTAACCTCCATTAATATTTCTGATATCAAACAGTAGCGATAAATCCCCTGTCATGTGACCAGAAGCTCCACTGTCAACAATCCAAAGATTGCTCACAGGGCCAGCTGAAGCTCCCTACACATATCAAGTAAAAGATTAGATTTTTCGGGGGACCCAAGCCTGCTTGGTCTTGGGTCTTTGAACTTTGAGTTTCAAAGATTCTTCTCACAGACAGATTGATTTGAATTAATCTTTTTCTGATCAATTAAATCTTTTTCAATTTTAGTTTTCACATTCTCATTCACTTGTGAATATGAAGCACCTTGAGAACCCTTTGGTGACCAATGTTGTTCCGAACATTTCAAGATCCGGACTTGAGATTTTGAGGTCTCAACCGGTTTCTTTACTTCATCTTTAAAGGACACTTTCTTGGTTACCTTCCCTGATTTAACAGAGACAGGTCCAACTGTTGGTTTGACAGCAGGTTTTACAGGAACCTTTTTCTTGTCAACAGTTGTGTTCACCACCAGTTTTTTAAGGGGTTTTTCAATGGCTATCCGGTTACGACTGTCATATGTCATCGAACGATTATCCCTTCTTTGATAAAAATGATTTTGATTGTAAAAATTTGCTTGTTGAGGGACAACACGTTGTTGTGGATAACATTGATTATCGACTGGATGTTGATGATTTTGCTTCATTTCCACCTCGTGCCTTTTGTGCCTAACATACGGGCAGTGAGCAAGTAAATGCCCTATCTCCCTACATTTATAACACGCACAGTATTCCTCAAAGTTGTTCTTGGCGTTCGACTTAGCATATGTGGTGACAGGATATTGATCCTCCACACATTTCCTTCTAAGAATCTCAGGAGCTGGGTCCTTGGAGTAAGTTGGCTCAAGAAAACTGTTAGGCATATTCTTTGGCTTGATAAAAACTGTGACATGAACCTTTGGTTCTTTTGGAATATCCAAATAAATTCTTTCCAAAACCTCTGGAGGTACATAATTTGTTCGCTCATGCTTTGGGAACCAAATAGTACTCTCCTGCCAAATTTTCTCAATCTTTGAGTAATTGGCAAATTTGATTGGATATTCCTCGTCAGACATTATCTTATCAGATCTAATCATCCGATAGAAAATCTTGACGGGTTTGTCACATTGATCATTTTTCTCAACAGGCTTAACGGGTTAGCCATGGGATGCACAATCTGAGATGGTGACACTGTTTCATTTGTAATAATGTGATTTTCAGTAGGAATATCACACACCTTCTCAGATTTGTCATCCTCAGAGTCGGAATCATCAGTTACAGCAACTACACCTTCATTGTTTAGTCCCAAGATAGGTCGAACATCAGAATTTGGGTCTCCCACACTAGAAGTGTTCGACTCATCGTCCGATGTTGAGTCAGATTTAACTGAGCTCTCCGGTGTTATTGAATGTAAAGTATGATTTTCGAATAACACTAGAGATGGGACTGCCTTGTAGTTTGCACTACTAGACTATGAAGGCTCCTCTATGATATGATTAACAACATATGCAATGTGCTTATAACTTTCGAGTTTCTTGTTGACCGTTTCTGCAAAGCACTTGATGGTAGCCATTTCAAGTTTTGTATTTTCCAAATCATTGATATAGTTGTTAATGGCTAATTGTTTTAAAGATAAAGTCTTTTTGAGTTTTGAAATGTCTTTCTTGTAACCATCAAGCACTCTATTAAATTCTCGTGCTTCTTTCTGATACGATTGATAGTTGATCTTAGCACTCTCAAGCTGAACCCTGAGTTGCTTATTATCCTCTGTCAATCTATCGCATGCACCACAATACTTCTCAGTATTCATATCAAGATTAGATTCAGAACTTACCTGCTTTGGAGGCTCAGTCATCGCCATAAGTGGAAAGTGTGCTTCCTTACCACCAAAGAATTTAGAATAGTCGATTCTGGTACAAGCATCATCCACCATGCATGATTTACGTGTCATCAGAAAATTAGCTTCTGCAAGCGGTTGATCGATATCATCATCTAGTGAGTTAACACTAGCTTCAGAATCAGAATCGCCCTCCATATCAGAATAAGCTGAATCATACTGTTCTGGCAAATCAGTAACAAAGTCAAGAATCAAACCCGACTTCTTCTCTACACAATCATCACTTTCTTCACTCAACTCCTCAATTTTCACCTTAGACATCTTCTCAGTTACCAACTCTTCATCAACCAATACCGGCTCATCCAAATCCATTTTCTGTGCAACACACGCCACATTTCCAGTGGTAATCTCCTCAACACCCAACTGGATACCTGTTCAATCAAATACCTCATCTTTCTATATCACCAAGGCCTGGTTATGGTTATTTGATTGGGTTTGAGTGTTTGGTGTAGAAATAGGAATGATTGTTCGGTTTGGATTTTGGGGTGTTTGGTTTTGGTTCTGGTTTTGTGTAGTGGTTTGTCTAACAGTGTTGTTGTATGAAGTGTTTTGGCGGTTTTGGTAGGTATTTTGTGGTTGAAAGCTTGAAATGTTTGGGCTTTGATAAGATACCTGATTTTGGGTTTGACGGTTTTGGTAGTTCGTGTTGAAAGGAAATCTGTTCCCCTGTTGTGTTGGCTGTGTACATTCTCTCTTGAACTGACCTTTCCCACCATAATTAAAACATGTCACTTTGGCTTTGTTAAAGCCATATGTGGTGTTTGGAGAAGTAGAAAGATCAGTTCTGCCAGTTATTTTTTCAATGGCTATCCGGTTACGACTGTCATAAGCTTTCACGTATGCTACGGGGCCTACTCTAGACAGGATTTCGAATTGTCCAACATATCGTGGGTTCAGTTTTCCGCGCTTCCCAAAGCGCGCGACACCTTTCCAAGGTGACACCTTTAGTAGGACCCTGTCTCCGACTTGAAATTCCAAAGGCTTTCGCCTCATATCGGCGTAGCTTTTCTGCCGGTCACGTGCCGCTTTGAGACGTTCTCTTATCAGAAAGACCTTATCCGTTGTCTCTGGAACAATTTCGGGCCCGGTAAGTTGCTTTTCACCAACTTCAGCCCAACATAGAGGCGATCTACACTTGCGTCCATATAGTGCTTCAAAAGGTGCAGCTTGAATGCTCGTGTGGTAACTGTTGTTATACGAAAACTCTACCAGTGGCAAGTGTGTATCCCAATTTCCGCTGAAATCGATTGCGCATGCCCGTAGCATATCTTCCAAAGTCTGGATGGTCCGTTCACTCTGACCATCGGTTTGTGGATGATATGCGGTACTCATATCAAGGCGAGTACCGAGGGCTTCATTTAAACTTTCCCAAAATCTTGAGGTGAAACTGCTATCTCGATCGGAGATGATGGAAATAGGTACACCGTGCTTCGACACAACTTCCTTAATGTACAAACGGGTCAGTTTCTCCAACTTATCCGTTTCGCGAATCGGGAGGAAGTGTGCAGATTTTGTCAATCGATCAACGATTACCCAGATCATGTCATGGCCGCTTGTTGTCTTGGGTAACTTGGTAATGAAATCCATAGTAATCCGTTCCCATTTCCATTCTGGTATTTCCTGTTGCTGGAGCAAACCGGATGCTCTCTGATGCTCGGCCTTGACCTTCGCGCAAGTCAATCATCGCGCAACATACTCCGCTATATCTCTCTTGAAATTCGGCCACCAGTAAAATTCCTTCAAATCATGGAACATCTTGTCTGCTCCAGGGTGAACCGAATATCGCGAACTGTGGGCTTCGGCTAGTACCAGTTCACGCAATCCACCGTACACTGGTACCCAAATTCTATTCATGAAATACAGGGCTTGATCCGCTTTTTTGCTCTAGTGAGTCAACCATCTTCCGCAATCTTTCACCTTTGACATTCTCAGGTTTAAGAGCGTTAGTTTGAGCTTCACGAATCCGGTCAGTCAGGTTCGTGTGGATGGTTAGACCCAAGGCTCGGACACGCAATGGCTTAACCCATTCCTTGCGACTCAAGGCGTCGGCTACAACGTTCGCCTTCCCGGGATGGTACTTTATCTCACAATCGTAATCGTTCAATAACTCGACCCATCGCCGTTGTCGCATGTTCAATTCCTTTTGGTCAAAGATGTGCTGCAAACTTTTATGATCAGTGAAGATTGTACACTTGGTTCCGTATAGATAATGTCTCCATATCTTGAGCACGAATACCACGGCTCCCAATTCCAAATCATGTGTGGTGTAATTCTTCTCGTGAAGCTTTAGCTGTCTGGAAGCATAGGCTATGACCTTCTCTCGTTGCATCAATACACAACCCAATCCCTAGTGAGAGGCGTCACAGTAAACCACGAAGTCTTCCGTACCATCGGGGAGTGATAGTATCGGGGCGCCACATAACTTATCCTTTAGCAATTGAAATGCTGCTTCCTTCTTTTCTATCCATTCGAACTTCTTATCCTTTTGGGTTAGCATGGTTAAAGACTGTGCTATCTTAGAAAAGTTCTCGATGAACCTTCTGTAGTAACCCACAAGGCCAAGAAATTGTCGTACTTCAGTAGGAGTTCTAGGGGCGTCCCAATTCTTGATTGCTTCGATCTTGGCGGGATCGACATGTATACCCTTTTCATTCACTACGTGGCCTAAGAAGTGAACCTCTCGAATCCAAAAGTCACATTTCGAGAACTTGGCATAGAGCTTCTCTTTGCGTAGTACCTCGAGGATTAATCGAAGATGATCCTCGTGTTCTTCCTTAGTGTGTGAGTAGATCAAGATATCATCAATGAAGACGATGACAAATTTGTCCAAGTATGGCTTACACACGCGGTTCATCAAATCCATGAAAACAGCTGGTGCGTTGGTTAGACCGAATGGCATAACCAGGAACTTATAGTGCCCATAACGAGTCCTGAATGCTGTTTTTGGCACGTCTTCTTCTTGGATACGCAACTGATGATAGCCGGGCCTTAGATCAATCTTGGAGTAGAAACTGGATCCTTGAAGTTGATCAAACAAATCGTCGATCCTGGGAAGAGGATAGCGATTCTTAACGGTTAGCTTGTTCAGTTCCCGATAGTCGATGCACATTCGAAAAGTGCCATCCTTCTTCTTTACAAATAAGACGGGAGCTCCCCAGGGTGAGAAGCTTGGTCTTATGAAACCTTTGTCCAACAACTCCTGCAGTTGGTCAGACAGTTCCTGCATCTCAGAGGGAGCTAGGCGATATGGCGATCGCGCTACGGGTGCAGCTCCTGGAACAAGGTCGATGCGGAACTCGACTTGTCGGGGCGGTGGCAGTCCCGGCAAATCTTCTGGGAACACATCTGGAAAGTCTCTGGCTATTGGAATATCTTCTAACTTCCGCTCGTCGGCCTTCTTATCCACTACGTGCGCCAAGAATGCGACAAGACCTTTCCTTAAACACTTTCGAGCCTTCATGCTGGTAATAATTCTTAACGGCGTCCCACGCCTTTCCCCTTGGATCGATAGGGTTTCACCGCTTGCGAGGGGAACTTGAATTATTTTGTCATTGCACACAATGACGGCGCGGTGTGCGGATAGCCAATCCATGCCAACAACTATGTCAAAGCTACCCAGCACGACTGGCAATAGATCAATGCCAAACTCGTAACCACAGAGATCCAACTTACAATCCTTCGCTACTTCTCGAGTTTCTATAGTCTTACCGTTAGCCATTTCTATAGAGTATGGTGTGTCTAGCTTACTAGTTTTTAGTCCAAGTAATCTTTTAAATTCGACAGATACGAAGCTAAAATCGGCACCAGTATCGAACAATACTGAAGCATAATGACCATTTAGAGGGAACGTACCAGTGACCACATTAGGGTCTTGTCGTGCATCACCGGCACCAATCACGAATGCCCGCCCACGGGCTTGGTTGTTGAGTTTGGGGCAATCCCTCTTCCAATGATCGAGCGATCCACATGAGAAACAGGGCCTCGCTCCTCCGTTCTTTGGCGCTCCTGACCTGCAGTCTTCTGTCTTGTGCCCAAAACGACGGCACTTACCGCAGATCACTTCGTTCTTGCCCTGGTAACCTTGCTTTCCATTGTTTCCACGTCCAGTGGCCACATACCCTTTCCCTTTCTTTCCTGAACCTCCTGATGATCCATCCTTTTTCCTCTCATCGCGCTTACGCTTCCCAAACCTTGGCTTATTTCCCTGTTCGCTTGACCCAACGGCTGAACTTGTACCCAGATTCATACCCTCAACACTGCTGGACTCAGTAAGCTTCAATCCTGATACTTTTCGGATTAGGGTGCCCATTCGGATGGCGTCTTCAGTGAGGCTTAAGGCGAGGTCGATAGCTTCGCGCATGGTCGTAGGTTTGGAAGCAGTGACCATGCCGCGTATCTGTGGTGCCAGTCCGAATAGGTATCTTTCCACCTTCTTGCTTTCCGGGGTGACCAAGCGAGGCACTAACCGGGAGAGATCATGAAACCTGGACGTGTACCCAGCTACGTCCGATCCAACCATGGTGAGGTTCCAGAACTCAGTCTATAGCTTCTGCACTTCACTTGCCGGGCAGTACTCGGCGATCATTAGTTCCTTCAACTCCAACCATGACAAGGAGTAAGCAGCATCGTCTCCTAGTGTTTGCACTTGGTTGTTCCACCATGTTAGAGCTTGGTCCAGAAACAGGTTAGTGGCGTACATGACAGCCTGTCGCGGGGTACAGCTGCTGATACGAATCACCGCTTCGGTCTTCTCGAACCACTTGACTAGTCCGACAGAACCTTCAGTGCCGCTGAAGTTGAGCGGTTTGCAGTCCAGAAAAGCTTTGAACGTGCAGCCACGCTCTCGCGAGGCCGTTTCTGCAATAATAAAGTAACATGTTATTATGAGGTAGGAGTTTTTACGAAAACTCCTGTTGCATATACTTGAAATCTTCTTACCGGTAGGGGAGGTTTCGCGTCGGTCGCTCCCCGTTCGATCTCGCGACCTTTCGGTGCGCGTGGCATTGTGTTCCGCGAGAGCTTGGGCGATGCGTCCCGAAACTAGGGCTTCAAGCTCCTCGGGTGTCGTGGGTAGTCTTTCGTTTCCACTGTTGCTTCGGGTGGCTGGTGCCATTTTTCTTCAATAATCATTATCAAAGGTTAATTTGGCGATCATTCATACAATATCGTCATACATAAGGTATAAATAACATCACAACACACGAACACAATAATCACCATACAACAACACACAATCACAATATAAAAAGAACAGGTAATAATAATCGTAGACAATCATAACACATATTTTACCATAACAAAATTTTCATTAATTTCAATACCATGAGTACAATGATTTGTTCATAATAACAAAAACCGAGGATACATTCCTCATACATTGCTCCTTTGAAATATACTAGAAATATAATGTCATATACCGACACAATCCCGCTCGGCTAGGCAAAAATGCAGATGGGTGCTATAACCCATACTGTGCTATCATACTACTACTACTACTACTACTATGTCCGTAAGTGATCCCCCAAGCGTCTCTGATGTATCGCTACTGTGGTGGCGGCGGCGGCGGGTACTGATACTGGGGTGCGCACATGCTAATGGTCATACTAATCGCCATAATGCGATCGTACAAGAATTGGCGATGCGCAAAGTGTGCGTCGCCCGTAATCCCACAATGAGCGTCCATGCTCAGCAACTCCTCAGCATAATGTGCCAGCGCATCCCTGGCATCGATGATCCTGGCCCACATGAGCTGGGCCTGCTGCTCCATCTGACTCACGGTGCGCTGCACCGTGTCGGTGAGAGTCTGGAAATCTCTCTCCAATGAGATCACCGTGGACCATGCTGGTCCTGACAGTGGGGCCATCCCGTGGGGCTGCGACGGCCCGGGGATGTCAGTATACGTCGGCTGGGACGGGCCGACGATATCGGGTATGGGTAGGGGTGTGAAGGGTGGGGCAAAGCCTGGTAATCCGGTGAAGTAATAGGGTGGTACTTGGTACGGGTCTCCCGCACCTAGAGTATACGATGCAAATGGGGGTATCAGAAAAGGGACTCCTGCATCCATAGTGAATGGTGTAGGTGGTGGTGTAGGGAGCATCTCTGGTAGGGGTGGTAGTGTGGGAAAGGTGGTGATGGGTAGTGTCATGGATACTGGTGAGGGGACTATAAGATCGGCGAGTGGGACCATGAGGGGCTGGGTGACAGCGACCCACTCTGGAGCGGATATCACAGTGGTAGGGGTGGGAGGGCTAGCAGTGGCGTGAGCTGCCAAACCTGCTCGGTGCAGCTCAGAACTACGGGCTGAGCTGCCCTCAAGGATGTGCCCAGTAGAAGCTGGCCCATCCTGTGGTACGGGCTCGGGTATGGTGGGTAGGGCGGCTGGGGAAGTGGTGGCATGCCCTATCATCGGAGCGACGTGCTCCTCCTGGTCTGCTGGTGGGATCGGCACAGCAATGTGCTCTACCGATGCGGTCGACTCATCATCGGAGTCATCCGAGATCCACCCGTTGTGTCCTCGGCAAACGGGCACGAGCCTCATGCCCGAGGGAACGGGGATGAGTGGGTGGGTAAGGGCTCGCGATCGACAGGTGCGTGTCGGTCGTATGGCGACTCAACGGTCTCCGACTGCATGGGGACAGGCCTCGAAGGACCTGCACAGCCTACAGGGAAGTCCCTGACGGCTCGGAGGGGAAGTGCTGGCAGTGGTGCTGCCTGGAATGGCACTAGAGGCAAGTCAGCCTGTGGTGCCTCGGCCATCGGTAGGTCGGCTACGGCGGCCACGTCGCCTCCAGCGGGGGCCCACGCTGGGTCCTCGCTCGGGTCCGTCTCGTCGGAGCTGTCTCCGTCTGCGCCCTCTATGGCGGCGTCAACCTCCATGTCGTCATCCTCAGGATCGAGTACCACAACCTCGATCGGCTCTGCTGGCGGTCCTGGGATGATCTGAATGCTACTGTCGTAGCTCGGTGCTACGCTCCCTGCGTCTGACATCCTGGCAAAAGAACCGTACTAATATTTAAGTATTATTCGTTAGACAGTTAAGGCACACATGTACGGTACTCTTCCTAACCTTCTAACACTAAAATAACACGTATTCTTACCCATGGCTAGCTTGGTCGGAATCTCCACATACCCAATTGGTCGTTGGAAAAATTAGTTTATTGCGTTTCGCATTTATTTTGAAAGCTTTTGAACCAAATCCGGTTATAGTTTAGATTTTAAAAATGCTAATTCGCTATAACCTTGGCTCTGATACCACTTTCTGTCACACCACGCCTATGGCGGAAACACGTGGCGCGACGGTTCAAGAGTATTAAGCCAAGATTAATGCAAACCACAATAATAATTAAACAAACGGGCATTTATTCAACGCCGATAATCATGTCAAATTATCCGTACATAATCATAAATTGTTTTTGAAATTAATAAGAAGGGTCCTCCCTTTATCCCGAAGTCCAAGGAATAAAGAGATGAGACCCCTTCATGACATTCCAACGCCCGACTTGGAGATTCCCCCGACCCTGCTTGCCACGTTAACCTTCATCAATCAATTACCTGAAAGATATGTTTGAAAATCGTCAATATATAAATATTGGTGAGTTCACAGGTTTTGATTTAATAAAACTTTATTAAGTGGGAATATCCTTGTTATGACATTTATAGGAGTTGCAAAGTCCTACAATTTACTTGAGCCTATAACCAAACCAAGACAATTAACAATGCCCCCGCCCCAAGTCGTTACTCGGTATTCCTACGACTTGATTTCAGAATACGTGCACCCCAGGCATACGCCGATGCATAATCGACGCTATCGATTAGGGGTGGGCCTTGTCAGGCACCAATAGTACTATCCAAATATTCCTTTGGTTTCTCTTTCCTGAATTAATGATTATAGTGGGGAGGTCTCAACCCCGAGTGGCGATCTTAACTCAAGTATCCAACCCGTCATACAAATCCCAACATATCTTTCCCCCGTAAAAACGTTAAATAGTTTAGAAATGGGGCCGTGAGACTCACCTGTAACTGTGCTCGGCTCAAAGAAGAAAATAGTAATGTTTGTGATCCCGCACCTACAAATGTTCTAGGCGTATAAGTCACTACACCTATGGTGTATGTGCCTTGGCAAGTTGTACACCCAACTTCCCGACCACGTCTTTATCCCAATTCCCGTTTAATAGTTTCGTATCCTAGGTTCAATGGCGATGGATTACCCTTTCCTTACAAGTCATATATTATTCTTATTAATATTCTTTGTGACTTGTACAATATTATACTCGACGCGACTCTACCCAACGTATAATTATTTTCCCATTTAAATAATTATACTTAGGATCGTTTCGCTCGATATAATGTGATTTCTTATTATCCGACCCGACTCACTTTGCCACATATTTATTTTCCCATTCAAATAAATATGCTAAGTTCTTGTCGTTTGGTAACATATTTCTAACGCCCGACTAGACTCACCACACCGTACATTTATTTTCCCATTTAAATAAATGTACTAGGATCTTGTCGGTCACTCACACGTTCATAGGTATATTTCACCTACTCGTCTCGGTTTTCCTTCTCGCATATCTATTTTCCCATTCAAATAGATATACTAGAATTTCGTCGAAAACGAGCATATGTACATATACCATCGCGTGGAAACTACTTGTTAAGTTTATGTGTCGTTTACCGTTTTTAATTCGTTACGTTGTGTTTTCCTTTCCCACGAATATTCTTTCTACACTTAGGAAAGTGTTTCGCGTGTTTCACCCTTGTTATATATATTTTATCTCTTAAAATATATATATATATATATTTATTTATTTTCATCTTGCCGCAATGGCATCTTTCTCATATGTCCGTTTACGTTAGCTTATGTAACTAAGTGCGTTAGTTAGTGTTTTTCATATTTGTTTCCATTGTGCGTTCTTATGGAAGTGTTATTCCTACTTCCGATTCCGAACGTTTATTTCCTTGGAAAAATATACTTTGTAGGTTTTAGCCCAACTTGTCCAACTTGTAACCCAAAAATGTTTCCGATACTTTTATATTCCCATTTATATAAAAGTATCCATCTTTGTATAAGTTTTTCAAGTTTCAACCTTTGTTCAACATTTTTATTAAAATCTCTATTTTTATAAAAATCCTTGTGTTAATACAAGTCCATATTTTCATAACTTCCACTTTTATAAAAATACACTTTTTATACAAAATACCCAAGTATGTTACTAGTATTTACCAAATCAACCTTGGAAAATTATTACTTATACTTTTGACACCAAACTTTCCATTATTGCATTTTTGGACTAATAGATTCTAAAATATTCATTTTAGTCCTCTAACTTTCAAAGTTACAACATTAGTCCCTTAACTTTCAAATGTTGCATTTTTCTACTCTAACATCCAAAGTTAGCATTTTTCACTCAAATTAGTGGACTTTGAAGACCCATTTTCATGGTGCTTAGTCGTTTTTACTTCATTTCACTTTTAATGATCTTATAATCCATCCTAGATGTCATTAACATGTTTGTTCCATACTTTTATCCAAAACATCAATTTTTCACTCATTCAAGTGAGTGGACTTTGAATATGGAACTTTTTCATCTATGGTTATTTAACCCTTTTTAATCCATTTTTGTCATTAACTTATCATCTTATGATGATTAAAATCATCTTTGATCACATTCAAGTCCTTTTCAAAAATCATGTTCCAATCATCATCTAACTCAAGAGTATGTTCATATTTCTACATTTTCTTTAAATATCATATTAATAATATTAAATCCAAGATTTATCCATATTGTTGTTCATCCATTTTTATTCTAACAAAACACATTAACTTAATAAAATCCATTTTATTACCCATTAATGTACAACTTGCTAATACAAGCACATAATATGAACATTTAAGAATAAAAACAATGTAATACTTACTACTAGCTCAAGGCTAGGGAAGACAAAAACCTTGGTTTTGGGTGAGGTTTAATGTGTTCTTCCAATGGGTTAAGCTCCAAGCTCTTGAACACACAAAGAGGGTTTTGAAGGATGATGATTTAGAGATGATTTGGAAGTATAAAAATTGAAAGAGAAATGTTAATGGAGAGGTGCAAACTTATGGCCAAGAGAAGAAGAAGAAGAATTTTTTTGTGATTTGCTTCAAGTGTTCTTCAAGTGGGTTATAATATCCTTCTCAAATCTCCAAAGATTATGTGTATCTTGTATAGATTATGGAAGATTTAATGGAGATTATGTGGGATATGAAAAAAATCTTTGGGGATAATATTAGAGGGTGTTTGGCCGAGATTAGAGAGAGAGAGTGAGGGATTTGTCAATTTTCATCCAATGTTAATCCATGCATTAATATCATTGGGTATCTCACTAATCATTGGGTTTTAAAGGAGGTGAAGGGTTAAAGGGGATTATTAAGAGTTTTGCTTCTTGGGTGGGCCATGGCCGGCCCCAATGGGGTGTTTGGTGGGGTCCACTTTGCTAAATATTATCCCATATTATGTTTAAGTTAATCTCTTTCGGGTACCGTCCGGGTATTCTTGGGTTTTTAACCGTGTGTCACCCGAATATTAAAATACCATTAATATTCCTTAAATTTTGCCCAGTTAAATTACTGATAATTTATTTCGGCCTTTGCCGGGTGAAATTACGTGCTACGCGCGTATCGGGTGCGGTACGCGCACTTTATTCGTTACCGGGAGATTTGTACAATAAGGTTTCACGTATGGCTTTGGGTTTCCAAAACTCATTATATTTTGTGAAAATATTATTTATTTTATATTCCGGGTGTCCGGAGTTCATTTCGCTTATTTAATTTTTACCGGGTAATCGCCAGTGTCCATACCGGATAGATTTGCTTGCGCATGATCCTATCATGCTTTGCTATTAAACTTATGCCTTCCTATGCATTATTTGGGAACTTCTATCTTTCTAAGGCCTTAGTTAAATAATCAGCACATAGTTACGTTTAATTACGTTAATTGCGTTAAATTAATTAGTACGGAATTACCTTAATTTTGCCGGTTGTTACACTTGGAGAGGAAACACGTGACTTGGCCTTGTGTAGTCATAGCTTTTGACATGTCGAGAATGTACAAATTGTTCACTCTTGGCGCTTTTAGCATAACCCACTCTTTTGGTAAAACGAATCCTGGCTTGAGTATATAGCAAGATTTGTCATCAAAGAATACCGAAAACTGTTTATCACAAATCTGACTGACACTGAGCAGATTATAATCAATTTGCTTCACGTATGAAATCTTCTCAAAACTCACTATCCCATTACTTACACTACCCTCCATAGTAATGTATCCACCTTTATTCCCAGCAAACGCTACGTAACCTCCATTAATATTTCTGATATCAAACAGTAGCGATAAATCCCCTGTCATGTGACCAGAAGCTCCACTGTCAACAATCCAAAGATTGCTCACAGGGCCAGCTGAAGCTCCCTACACATATCAAGTAAAAGATTAGATTTTTCGGGGGACCCAAGCCTGCTTGGTCTTGGGTCTTTGAACTTTGAGTTTCAAAGATTCTTCTCACAGACAGATTGATTTGAATTAATCTTTTTCTGATCAATTAAATCTTTTTCAGTTTTAGTTTTCACATTCTCATTCACTTGTGAATATGAAGCACCTTGAGAACCCTTTGGTGACCAATGTTGTTCCGAACATTTCAAGATCCGGACTTGAGATTTTGAGGTCTCAACCGGTTTCTTTACTTCATCTTTAAAGGACACTTTCTTGGTTACCTTCTCTGATTTAACAGAGACAAGTCCAACTGTTGGTTTGACAGCAGGTTTTACAGGAACCTTTTTCTTGTCAACAATTGTGTTCACCACCAGTTTTTTAAGGGGTTTTTCAATGGCTATCCGGTTACGATTGTCATATGTCATCGAACGATTATCCCTTCTTTGATAAAAATGATTTTGATTGTAAAAATTTTCTTGTTGAGGGACAACACGTTGTTGTGGATAACATTGATTATCGACTGGACGTTGATGATTTTGCTTCATTTCCACCTCGTGCCTTTTGTGCCTAACATACGGGCAGTGAGCAAGTAAATGCCCTCTCTCCCTGCATTTATAACACGCACAGTATTCCTCAAAGTTGTTCTTGGCGTTCGACTTAGCATATGTGGTGATAGGATATTGATCCTCCACACATTTCCTTCTAAGAATCTCAGGAGCTGGGTCCTTGGAGTAAGTTGGCTCACGAAAACTGTTAGGCATATTCTTTGGCTTGATAAAAACTGTGACATGAACCTTTGGTTCTTTTGGAATATCCAAATAAATTCTTTCTAAAACCTCTGGAGGTACATAATTTGTTCGCTCATGCTTTGGGAACCAAATAGTACTCTCCTGCCAAATTTTCTCAATCTTGGAGTAATTGGCAAATTTGATTGGATATTCCTCGTCAGACATTATCTTATTAGATCCAATCATCCGATAGAAAATCTTGACGGGTTTGTCACATTGATCATTTTTCTCAACAGGCTTAACGGGTTAGCCATGGGATGCACAATCTGAGATGGTGACACTGTTTCATTTGTAATAATGTGATTTTCAGTAGGAATATCACACACCTTCTCAGATTTGTCATCCTTAGAGTCGGAATCATCAGTTACAGCAACTACACCTTCATTGTTTAGTCCCAAGATAGGTCGAACATCAGAATTTGGGTCTCTCACACTAGAAGTGTTCGACTCATCGTCCGATGTTGAGTCAGATTTAACTGAGCTCTCCGGTGTTATTGAATGTAAAGTATGATTTTCGAATAACACTGGAGATGGGACTGCCTTGTAGTTTGCACTACTAGACTATGAAGGCTCCTCTATGATATGATTAACAACATATGCAATGTGCTTATAACTTTCGAGTTTCTTGTTGACCGTTTCTGCAAAGCACTTGATGGTAGCCATTTCAAGTTTTGTATTTTCCAAATCATTGATATAGTTGTTAATGGCTAATTGTTTTAAAGATAAAGTCTTTTTGAGTTTTGAAATGTCTTTCTTGTAACCATCAAGCACTCTATTAAATTCTCGTGCTTCTTTCTGATACGATTGATAGTTGATCTTAGCACTCTCAAGCTGAACCCTGAGTTGCTTATTATCCTCTGTCAATCTATCGCATGCACCACAATACTTCTCACTATTCATATCAAGATTAGATTCAGAAATTACCTGCTTTGGAGGCTCAGTCATCGCCATAAGTGGAAAGTGTGCTTCCTTACCACCAAAGAATTTAGAATAGTCGATTCTGGTACAAGCATCATCCACCATGCATGATTTACGTGTCATCAGAAAATTAGCTTCTGCAAGCGGTTGATCGATATCATCATCTAGTGCGTTAACACTAGCTTTAGAATCAGAATCGCCCTCCATATCAGAATAAGCTGAATCATACTGTTCTGGCAAATCAGTAACAAAGTCAAGAATCAAACCCGACTTCTTCTCTACACAATCATCACTTTCTTCACTCAACTCCTCAATTTTCACCTCAGACATCTTCTCAGTTACCAACTCTTCATCAACCAATACCGGCTCATCCAAATCCATTTTCTGTGCAACACACGCCACATTTCCAGTGGTAATCTCCTCAACACCCAACTGGATACCTGTTCAATCAAATACCTCATCTTTCTATATCACCAAGGCCTGGTTATGGTTATTTGATTGGGTTTGAGTGTTTGGTGTAGAAATAGGAATGATTGTTCGGTTTGGATTTTGGGGTGTTTGGTTTTGGTTCTGGTTTTGTGTAGTGGTTTGTCTAACAGTGTTGTTGTATGAAGTGTTTTGGCGGTTTTGGTAGGTATTTTGTGGTTGAAAGCTTGAAATGTTTGGGCTTTGATAAGATACCTGATTTTGGGTTTGACGGTTTTGGTAGTTCGTGTTGAAAGGAAATCTGTTCCCCTGTTGTGTTGGCTGTGTACATTCTCTCTTGAACTGACCTTTCCCACCATAATTAAAACATGTCACTTTGGCTTTGTTAAAGCCATATGTGGTGTTTGGAGAAGTAGAAAGATCAGTTCTGCCAGTTATTTTTGTTGTTGTTGTAGGCCTTGGAATAGGAGTTGGTTGTTGTTGTTCAGTAGTTTTGGAAGGCTCTTCAACTGTTTGTATGTTGGAAGTGTTAACTGCTGAAGTGTTGGCAGAAGTGTCAACTACTAAAGGATTGTCTTCAGTACTTTCAGAGTCTTCAGCAGTTTCTTCATTATGGCCTTGGGAAGTTTCAGCTTCAACTTCAGTTCCAGAAATAAGCCTTTGTTGATCTTCTTTTTGTTTTTTGGGCTTTTTCTAGAAGTTGTTGTTGTTGTAGAGCCACTCTTGCCTTTATTCTGGCTTCCAGTGACTCCTTAGGTTCCTTAATCTTCTCCCCCTTTTTGGCTTCATCCACTTCTGGAAGCCTGCTAGGTTGAGAAGTTTTACGAGTGAGTTTAGTAAGTTGTCTTGAGTTGTTGTCTATTTTGTTGACAACTTACCATGTTTTTTGTTGATCACCTCAAATTGAGTTTTGGTTGACAACTCCAAAGCAGTTGTGAAGGATTTGAGGTGATTGGCAATGAGGGTGTTCATCAACTGGTATAGGGGACCATCTGGGCTGCATAGTTGGTTCAGGTCTATGCTGGATGAACCAGGGAATTGGGTAGGCATTTTTAGTGAGGGGTGTGTTTTTGGGTGATCTTCATGTTGTACAGAAGATGCCACTTTCTAAGGCCTTAGTTAAATAATGGGAACTTCTATCTTTCTAAGGCCTTAGTTAAATAATCAGCACATAGTTACATTTAATTACGTTAATTGCGTTAAATTAATTAGTACGGAATTACCTTAATTTTGCCGGTTGTTACACTTGGAGAGGAAACACGTGACTTGGCCTTGTGTAGTCATAGCTTTTGACATGTCGAGAATGTACAAATTGTTCACTCTTGGCGCTTTTAGCATAACCCACTCTTTTGGTAAAACGAATCCTGGCTTGAGTATATAGCAAGATTTGTCATCAAAGAATACCGAAAACTGTTTATCACAAATCTGACTGACACTGAGCAGATTATAATCAATTTGCTTCACGTATGAAGATTTGTGATCTTCATGTTGTACGGATCAAGTGGTCTTTAACCTGATCTGGTGTGACCAGCTCTTTGAGCTTAGAGACACCAGGTGCAGGACCTTCACTAGCAGCTGTGAATTCAAGTTTGATGGAGTGTGAATCATCATCCAAATCAATGGAATCATCTGAATCCCTGCTTACTTCCTCAATGAGGACAGTATCAGTTATATCATGAGCTGGGCCCAACCCAGTTTTCTCATGTACCTCTTGTTCTTGGTTCAGAGGATTTCCTACCTCAGGAATTAAGCCTTCATCAGTAGTTGCCGAAAATGAGGTCTTAGCAATGTTACTTCTTTCCTCAGATCCACCTAAAGTCTATAAGTTTGGGCTTAGAAACCCTGGTTCATCCTCATCTCTTGGGTTAGGGCTATGGATATCCACATCCATGTCAAAGTCTGAAGGTATGTCCCCTGTTTGATGTGGTTGTTGGGGACTAACATGTTCTGATGGGATGGTCTCTTTTAGCCCAGAGAGAAGTTTGGTAATTTCTATGGCTTTAGGTTCAGAAGTTTGTGGTATGGGTTCAGTAGTTTGGTCTAATGGTTCAGCATTTTCAAAAGAAGAGTCAATAGGGATTGTTTTCTTAAATTTCTTTCTTTTGAATAGAATTGTGATTTGTGCTCTAGTGGGGGTTTGAGATGGATGAGACTGAGAGGATGTTTCAGTCATATCTTTATCAAGTGCAGATTGCACATTGGCAAGTTCAGGCATCTCAACTTCCTGAACTGCCTTTCTTTTAAGGCTGGTGGTTTTTTGTTTTTGCTGTTTGGGTTTCTTGGCCTTTTTGGGTGAGGGTTTGAAAGATGAGGGTTCCATGGGGACTGTTGTATGTTCCCCTTGGTCATCTTCTGGCCAAGCAGCCAGTTTATTGTGCCTAGAGTATGCTTGTGAGGTTAATGGGTTTAAAACAGTTGTTTTACAGACAAGCACCTCTTCTCCAAGTTCCTTTATTATGCATTACATAATAAACCTTGGATACAACAAAAACTTATTTTTAGAATTGAGATGATGTAACACCAACTCATTAAAGAAAAGTGATGATGCCCTGAATTTTGTTTCATTCTAAATGGAATGAAAAATAGGTTGAAAAGTAGAGGGCATCTGATCATAAGAAACAGTTTTTGGACTCAAACACATTATAATGTAATGAAACAAAAGTTTATATTTTGGTTCAAAGAATTTCATAAAAATAGTTTCATGTGAGAGAGTACCTTGGTAACCACACTCTGTCATGGTCAGATGAATTTCAGAGTTTGGAAATTGATCTGGGGCACCCACATCATCTAGACCCAGTCTAATTCCCAAAGTTGCTGGTGTGATTGCCATTATTCTCCCTTGGATGGTTGAATTGAGGGAGATCACTTGATCATTCACTGTCACCGTCTCCTCATTAGCACAAAACTCATTTAGAGTTTCAGTGTGGATTAGAGGATCAATGGTGAGGGCAGTGAAGTATTGGGATTTAATGACTAAATCAATGATTTCTTCATATTGGGACCAGGCTTCATGTTTCTCAAAGTAGCCTCTTTGATTGTGTCCCTGTTTCAGTATTAGAGCCATGTGGTTTGTGTGTGTGTAGATCGAACAGTAATTTTGTAGGTTAAGGGTTTTGAGAGTGTTTTTGAGAGAGAAGGAGGGAATTTTGATTTTTGAAAGGATAAGTGTTGGAAAAGGTGTTTATCAGAAGTTTGTAACCGCCCTAGATCAAACTTCTAAAGTGGGAAATGTCTGATTTGCCCTTAATGACAAAATTGCTGATGAAGAACAATTATCATCAGTAGTTCCCATTTTCTCTTCAGTAGTTTGTTAACAACTGATGAGAATGTTTATAAATACTTTATTCATAACTTCTGAAGATTATTTTATTAGAAGTTAATCATTTTTCAGAAAATATTCCCATACTGAAGTTTTTGTTCATCCGTAGTTTCTCTCTTTTTGTTTTTCAGAAGTTTTGGACTAAAAACAGATGTAAGTGAAAAATAAAATATGTGCAGGAAAAGTAAAAGAACACTTACAAATTTAGCATCCCAAGCATGGATACTAACTTCTGAAATGTTGATGTGTCAAGGGGTTTTGTGAATATGTCAACTATCTGATTAGCTGTTGTCACATGCTTCACTTCAATCTTGCCTTTTTCATAGCAATCCCTGATGAAATGATACCTGATTTCAATATGTTTAGTTTTTGAGAACTAAACAGGATTTTGAATAATGCTAATGGCAGATTTGCTGTCTACAAGCAATGGTGTCTTGGTCTCTTTGATTCCATAATCAAGAAGTTGATATTGGAGCCATTGTATCTGTGATGTACAACTTGCAGCTGCAATGTATTCAGCTTCAGCAGTTGAAGTTGCAACATATGTTTGCTTCTTTGATTGCCAGGACACTAGACAGTTTCCCAAAAATTGACAACCACCAAATGTTGATGTTCTTGACATTTTGCACCCTGCATAGTCACTATCTGAAAAAGCTGATAACTTGGTATTGCTAGAAGCAGGATACCAAATTCTAAGTGTAGGAGTTCCTTTCGGATATTTGAAGATTCTTTTGACTGCAATTAGGTGTGATTCCCTCAGAGCTGATTGATATCTAGCACAGACACATGTTGAAAACATAATATCTGGT
This sequence comes from Ambrosia trifida, assembly GCA_028751855.1. Lineage (NCBI taxonomy): Eukaryota > Viridiplantae > Streptophyta > Magnoliopsida > Asterales > Asteraceae > Ambrosia > Ambrosia trifida. The sequence continues at coordinate 68,320,804 of CM054130.1, forward strand.
CTAGAAGCAGTTAGATACAAAAGGGAACCTATCATACATCTATACATGGTTTGATCAACCTGTTTTCCTTGATCATCTGATTCAACTTGTGTGGTAGGTGTCATGGGAGTGGAACATGATTTACAGTCCTGTAAAGAAAATTTGTTCAATAATTCTTTAACATATTTACATTGATTTATAAAAGTTCCATTAGTTTGTTGTTTAATCTGCAGTCCTAAAAAGTACTGCAGTTCTCCCATTGTACTCATCTCAAATTTTGATTGCATGAGTTTCTTAAATTCATCACACAATTTTGTGTTTGTTGAACCAAATATGATATCATCAACATAAATTTGAACAAGTAAGACATGATTTCCAACATTTTTAATGAAAAGGGTTTTATCAATGGAGCCTCTTGTAAAGTTATTTTTGAGAAAAAAGTTGGAAAGTGTTTCATACCAGGCTCTTGGAGCCTGTTTTAGCCCATAAAGAGCTTTGTCAAGTTTGTACACCCACTTAGGATGAGAAGGATCCTCAAACCCAGGTGGCTGACAAACATACACTTCCTCTTTGATTTTTCCATACAAAAATGCACTCTTAACATCCATTTGAAAAACTTTTATTTTGTTGGAAATGGCATAGGCCAGAAATAACCTGATGGCCTCAAGCCTTGCAACTGGAGCAAAGGTTTCATCATAATCAATTCCCTCTTCTTGAGAGTAACCTTGTACTACCAGTCTTGCCTTGTTCTTAATGATCATACCAGCTTCATCTTGTTTGTTCCTGAAAACCCATCTTGTGCCAATTGGTAGCTTGTTTGGTGGTAAGGGACATATTTCCCTAACGTGTTGCTTCTTGAATTGAAGCAACTCATCTTGCATAGCTTCCACCCAATTGTTGTCTTTGAGGGCTTCTTGGTACTTCTTAGGTTCCAACTGAGAAATGAATGCTGAGAAGAAGCAAAAGTTGGAAAGCTGGTTTCTTGTGAGAACACCTGATGCAATATCACCCATGATTTGTTCCAATGGATGATCTTAATGTTCAATCAGTTGTTGTAAACCACTGACAGGTGTAGGTGGCTCTTGTACTTCATCAAACAAACCACTGAGGTTTATAATGTCTGGTTCAGCTGTTTGAACATCTTCAGTAGTTGTAGGAGCTGAAGCAGATGTTTGAGTTTGTACATCAGCAGTTGTTGAATCAGAAGTTTTTAAAACTTCTGAAGGCTTGAAAGTTGACTTAATGACTGTTTGAGGAGTCCATAGTGCTGGATCCTCATCATCAAACCTCTGATCACCATAATAAGTAGGTTTAGATGAAGTGACAGTCTTTTCCGGTCCAAAGTGGAAGTTGTCAAGGTCAAAGAGTTCAGCAGGATGTGCTAGAATAAGAGGGAGTTTTGACTCATTGAACTTAGCATTCAGTGTTTCTTCTACTATCTTGGTTCTTGAATTGAAAACCTTGTAGGCTTTTCTTGTGGAAGAATAACCAAGAAAGTAACCTGAGTAAACTTTAGCAGCAAACTTTGAAATAGAGTCTTTAATGTTTAGAATGAAACATTAACATCCAAAAGCCCTGAAAAAGGAGATAAGGGGCTTTATGGCATGAAGAACTTCATAGGCAGTCTTGGAGTGTCTCTTGTTGACAAGGACTCTATTTTGAACATAACATACAGTGTTAACTGCTTCAGCCCAGAAATACAATGGTAGGCCTGAATCAGCTAACATAGTTGTTGCTGCTTCAATCAATGTCCTATTCTTCCTTTCTACCACACCATTTTGTTCAGGAGTTCTGGGAACCCTAAATTGTCTAATAATCCCTTTAGACAAACAGAATTCATCCAGAGTTTTGTTCCTAAACTCTGTCCCATTATCACTTCTAATGGCTTTGACAGATAGAGAATATTGTTTCTCTACTTGTAGAATGAAGAACTTGATGATTTCAGCTGCCTCATCCTTGGTGAATAAGAAGAATACCTATGTGAATCTTGAATAGTCATCAATGATGACCAAGCAGTACTTCTTCTTACCAAGGATCATGATTTTTACTGACCCAAATAAGTCCATATGGAGTAGTTGAAGACATGCAGTTGTTTTTGATTCTTCAATAGACTTATAGGAAGACTAATGCTGCTTTCCCTTTAAACAGGATACACAGTGTTCTTGACACTGGTATACTTTCAAGGGTAGACCTCTGACCAAGCCCATTTTTGTGACTTTATTTATGGTTTTAAGGTTCACATGGCCAAGTCTCCTGTGCCAGAGATCAGTCTCTGAAGTTGATGCCATTGAGAAGAAACAGGCAGTGTTGTTCAGTACTTTGTCTTTTTCAATGGCCACTGCATAGACATTGCCACATCCTTTGGCTATCAACAAAATATGATTTACAATGATCATCTCTATCAACTTCTAGCCTTCTGGTGATATGATCTTGCATGTTGTCTTTGTGAAAAAGGAAGAATATCCTTTATCACACATTTGTGACACACTCAGCAAGTTGTACTCAAGGTTTTCAACCAGTTTGACCTTGTCAAACTGTATTTTGCCATAAGAGACATTGTCATGTCCTAGCACATATCCCTTGGCATTGTTCCCAAAGGATACAGATCCTTCTCTTTGACTCATAAAGTTGTTTATCAGGTATCTGCATCCTATCATGTGCATTGAGCCTCCACTGTCAACATACCAAATGCTATTTAAGCCTCTGGAGACCCTCTGCACAAAGTAGCAAATTAGTTAGATTTAGGAACCCAAGCCAGTTTGGCTTTGGGTTTGCTCTTGAGAACATTAACAGTTTGTTCTTGACCAGGTTGAGGAATCCATGTCTTTTTGGCAATGGATTTTTCATTAAGAGCAATGGTGGTATCCTTTTGAGGACCACCATCAACCTTGGTCATCAGTAGTTGTACCATATACATGAGATCTTTAATCTCAGCAGTTTGTGAAACTACTGATGATGTAGGTCTAACTACTGAAAGAGAATTTTGAGAAAAAGATTTTTGTTGAGATTTCATCTTTTTCTGAGAAAAGGTGTTTGTTGGTTGTTGTTTCTTGGGAGAAAAAGTTTCTTCAAAATCATTTTTGATATGTTTTCCCACAACCAGTTGTGAAATTTTCTTGTTATACTGAATTCCTTTTCTATATCTACAAAATTCTGTCTTGTGGTTAAACAAACCACAGATTTCACATTCTTTTGCCTTTTCTTTTTCATTTGAAGGCAAATTTCTGACTGTTTTGATTTGTTTTAGGTGATCAGTAGTTTTCAGGTTCTCAACTCCTGACGTAGATGAAACTACTGATGGCTTAAAGTTAGATTTTATCAGTACTTCTGAAGAACTTTCTTTGTGAGTTTTTAGAAAGTTTTCATGAAAAGATGTGCATTCTTTCTCTTCAGAAGTTTCACTTGAAACAATTTTTCTCCCATCTTCAGCATTCTTTCTATCATGATTTTAAGTTGTGCTTGGGTTTCAATAGCATTGTTAGATAATTTAGAATTTTCTTTTGCCTTTGCAGCAAGTTTTCTTTCTAAATCACATTTCATCTGAGTGAATTTTCCCTCAGAGTCATTTGCTTTGCCTTGAAAGTGCACATTAGTCTCTCTTATGAGAGCAAAAGATTCTTTACATGAAGTTGAACAAAGTTTTGTTAAAGATTCTTTTGATACCTGAGACAGGGCGGATTTTGAGTTGCAACCCTCAAATGCCATTAAGGAAAAATTCTTTCTGCCATTGTCAGGTTCACCCTAGTTGATGTCAAACATTTTGTTGTCTGCATCAGGATTACACTCAGTAGTGTCAAAAGGAAGACTGCTCCAGTCAACATACCCTGAGGTGAACAAGCTTTGTTGTGAGGGTTGTTGAGTTTGTGGAGGTTGTTGAGCAGCTGGAATGGGAGGGATTGATTGTTGGCTCTGCATCTGTTGAGCAGGCATCTGTACATATTGTACTTGTGGCACATATTGGATTTGTGGAGCTTGTGCCTGTACAAAATGTACACTCCCCTATGTTCCATTATTCCTATTATAACTAGGGTTAAACTGATTTCCAGACTGAGATTGGTTGTAGCTAGAGCTTCTACATTCTCTAGCAAAGTGTCCCAACTTCTGACACTTGTGACATCTAAGTTTAGATTTGTCAAAACCAATTTTTGTAGAACTGTTTAGTCCTGGAAATTTCCTTCCTGACCTTATATAAAATTTGTTTGTTTTAATACTTAACATGGCCAGTTGATGTAAGATGTCAATTTCTTCTAAGTCATCATTGCTGAAATTTTTTAAATCATCCATGATAAATACATGTTATCAGCAGTTTGACTATATTCATCATTGTCATAACTTGGGAATGATCTTTCTGATGAGATCCCAACAGTTATGTCAATGTAGTCAAAAGATCCAAAACTATTTGAACAATTAGGTGAATCTTGTCCCAATAGTGTTGTACTACCTGGTAGATAGTCATCATCAGTTTTACCAGAACTTTGCAGTTTCTTCTTTTGATCGATTTCTCTTTCAAAAGTTAGCAATCTCCCATGCAATTTTGTAAGAGTGAGGGAGCTAAAGTCTGGTGAGGATCTAAGGACTATAGAGTATGTTTCCCATTTTTCAGGTAAAGACCTTAAAAATCTATGAAGCATAGATACAGTTGTGTAGGTCTAACCATTTAATTTTAGCTCAGATATTAATGAGGAGAAACTTTCAAATTGTTGAGTCAAAGTTTCTCCATTTATATGAGCAAAAGTTTCATATTGTTGAGCCAGGATTTCTCTGGTGTTGGCAATCACCTCTTCAGTTCCTCCAAACTGTTCTTTTAGGTAGTCCCAATGCTCTTTGGCACTATCACAATGTAATAGTCCAGAGTAGATTTCATTTGGGAGTGCCATTGCCAACCTAGAGAAAGCTTTAGCATCAAGATCAAGTTTTAGGAAATCATCATCTGTATAGTCTTTTGGGTTGGTATTTCTACTTTAGTTTCAAGATTAATATTTACTGGTTTGTGAGGACCATATATCACAGATTTCCAGCAACTAGTGTTGGTCTATGATAATGTATGTGCCATTCTCCTTTGCCAGATATTGTATTCATTTCTAACTAGCATAACAGGTTTATTGGCAGAACCAGTATTATGTGGATCCATTTTAAAGAGTATTGATTTGTCAAATATATCTTAAAGTGATGGATGTTGATAAAAGTGAACTTTTAATCCTTTATTGAATATCAATAAGAGCCTGTGTCTGATTCTTAATGTGTTAGATTGATATGTGATCAGATAAACCAGTGCTCTGATAACAATTGTTGAACAGTATTGCTCTTGATGTATTGCTTGCTAGTGAACACTTATGTGTTTAGCAAGTTCAACCAGATTTGCACAGCGGAATGAGTAAGTAAAGTTACACTATCAACAGGAGTTATTACTCCCCCTGGATGTTTGAAATCTAAAGACAAGTTAATGAGAATCTAAGTATTGAATATGAATGATAATAAATACTCAAACAGATTCTCAATAAATGAAATGGAAATAACAATAATAAGCTTTGAAGGATTTCAATTTCAATTAAAATCAATGTCTAAAACAGATATAGACTTTACAAATACATGAACCTTGCCAAAAAGCAAGTCTGTAACAAGTTGCAACAAGTTGCATTCTTGGAACTTGCACAAAAAGATAAAGTAATACTAAACAAATAAACTACTGAAACATAAGGTGGTGGAAAGATTCTTGTACAAGTGCTGATGAATGACAAACTACTGATGAGTAGTTTGTCAGTAGTTTGTCTTCAGTAGTTCTTCAGTGAACTTGTCTGGTTAGACTTCAGAACTTCTGATACTTCTTCTTCAGTACTTGTTGAATCCTTCTTCAGTACTTTAGTCTTCTTCCTTCATAATTTACAATGCGGTACTCGTTTTCTGTTAGTTTATCAGTCATCTCATAGTATATTGTGTAGTCCTTATGTTAGTCAAAATTACTCGCGCATTGAAACGAACATCCAGGTGATATTGGTGATGTTCGCTAGAGTATTAGTAATATAAATGTATATTCAACATACACTTTTAAACAATAGAAACACATAGTAAAATGAAGACATATAAAAGGGAGGTATAAAATATTGAAAACTGTTGAATGTCAATCAGTTCGTCAACACGCCTCTTCAATGTTCCAACTATGAATTCCTGATGCAATGGATAAACAGTCTGGGAAGAAAGAATGGTTTGAGAAGTACATCCAGACTCTTGTTCTTGTTTCAACACTAAGCTACATAAATATGGAACAAATTACATCTAAGCTAAAGCAAATTAAATTTAAATTTGCCTATAGAAATATAAATAAATAGCACCTCCTGCTTAGGTCAGAAACCTCATCAATTCCTTGATTGAAAAAGAGGCGAGATCCATACTTATCAGTTTGAATTGTAATTCGTTCTATAAATTTCATAACGCACGTATCTTTATGACTTCATTAATAATAAAATCTTTTTAAAATAAAAAAAAATGAAACACAACTTACCCTTCCAGTTTCTAACCCTTCCATGCTGGATAATTGCGAGTAGATGCTCCTCAGTGATGTTGGAAATAAATTCCTTAAACTATATTGCGTAAGAGTTCCACAATGTACATTTTAACGTCGTGCCTCTAAAACAACACAAAAGAACCATAGATGTAAAAAAAATTGCAAAAACCTGCAACTATACAAAAATTAATTACAGATAATTTATTACATCAATAAATGTGTTCTACATAAGATTCAAAATAGTCAATCATAGATCAATCTCATCATAACATTTATTACTGAAATTAAATTTGCAACTCTAACAATGATTGTTTTGAACTATTGAAACATAAGATTCACTTTAAAAACAGAATATTTTTGTTAAGTGTCAGGTATCTGAATAGCAGATGCTATACTTTACAAAAACACTGTATAACAATTTCAAGAAAAACCCTTACTCTAAGTCCTGAAGATCAAGATTCATCCGTATAGTTTCATTAGGAGCTTGTCCATACACATCCAAGTCACCACACCAAATGACGCTACCAGTAACATCTATAAAAACAAATACACAGTTTTGCCAAACATCTGTTATGTTTAAAAGGAACAATGTTCAACACAACTGAATGTTAAACTTTGTTCTAAAATAAAAAAACAAAATACAAACCAACGCTCAACAGATTCTTGGCTTCTCTGTCAAGAATTTCTTTAAAGGGTAAGAAGTTGAAACCATACTCAACACCTTCCCAGCCCTTAACATGTTTCACAATTGTACAACGATAAAAAATGATTTTATATTGATGTCCTACAACTCTGTAAATGTCTTGTTTTCACCTACACCGAACTTAGATAAGACAACCACACCATCTTCTTCAAGTTGACTGTCAAAAAGTTGCATAAAAGGAGACTTGGCAGAACCTTGAATCTTATCGCCTTGCAGCTCCTTATAACAGAATATAAAAAGTATGCATAAAAAACCACGTCTTCAAGAATAACAAAATAAACCAACTTAGAAAGTTTACCTGCTCAACAATGAATATAACTTCCAACTTATAGGCTGTCTTCCATTTTCTTATGATATGAGCCTTCATGTGCCACATATCTTTAGCTGGATTGAGATCATGAATAAAAGTGCAATGGGTTTCTTCATCGTCCATTGACGTCGACATTGTTTTAAATTTTAAGAGGGAAATTTGAAAATCTTTTTTAGTAAATTCAAAGCTAATAGAAGAAATGGGTGCATTGGTTATGTGCTTATATATAGGGAGCTGACGAGGCATGTTTCGCTATGTGGATTTAAATTTTCTCCCTTAAAATTCAAACTTACGTCCTAAACAGCTGAGAGGATATTAGTAAACGTCTGCTGTAGGTTGGCAGACTTAGGGATTGAGAACCGTTGTTGAGGGCAATAGCGGTGGTTTCACGTGGCCCGCACCTTTTTTTTGAATATTTTAATGGGATTACTGACGTCAGTTTTTGCATCATACGCACATTGGTGGCCAGTCTCTCCGGCTGACATATAAGCTTTCTGACGTCACTCACGCTTCTCCTATTATGGAAAGTATAGACTAGGCGAGATCTCGTGTGGAAACACACGGGATGAGTCAACCAAGCCTTATCCGCTGTCAGGTAGGCACCGACTCATCAACAGACCAAACGCCTGCTGACAGGAACCACTGTTTCGCAACGTCTGTTTATATCTTTTAACACTGATTAGATGTGTAATAACTGAAAGGTTACAACCAAGGAACAAAAATTCTACAGACGGATTAAAAAGCTGTAGTCAATATGTAGCCTTATATAAAAACCATATATAAGCAACGTTTAACAAAACAAACATAATCAATTTTGAACACCAATATACATAGCTAGTTAAAGGAATTAATAAACTTAAGCTTCAATTCCATTGAAGCTTCAAGCTGTGCATGCAGATCTTTCAATCTTGCCAAAAATTCTAGGTCCTTAATCCCGGACTCTGAATTGCACAGCACGAACAAATCATGACCAGCGATTGAAGGCATTGACTTCAAAGTATGTTGCACATCGTCTCGGTCAAAGGTGCCCAAGTGAAAACGGTCAAAACAAATCTTCAAGTCTCTTGTAGTCTTCAGATCTTGATAGTATTGTGCTGTAATTTGATTAAGAACAAATTCCTTCATTTCATCTTCACGGTTATCACTTGGGGCTGCCATTGATGCAATAGAAGAAGACTGAAATGTAAATGTTAATATTAATTAAAATCGTTTATGATGAACTTCCGGATGTCTTTACTATTTTATAGACTGACAACGCGTGAAGATGAAAGGTCATATGGTAGAATAGACGAAATAATCAACTATTAATTTACCAAATGAACCGGGTTAAATAATTACACCAAATATCGCGTGAAATTAATTATATTTTGAAATTATTACTATAAATATAATAATATCCAGCCTAAAATATTTCTATAAATTACACACAGATGATATTCTAAACATCATCTACATAAATGGCAAACAGATCATACTATCATGTTGCTGATACATCAGATGTTAAGTCTTTATCTAGCACTTGGTCGCTAAAAGAAAAGAGAAAAGATGAATATATTTGGAATGAAGTAGAGAGGATTGAAGAAACAGTTAAGGAACAATCATTAGCAAACATTGCCCTGCTAGATATGGTGTTGCATGAACCAGCAAGTGGTTTAAGAGACAAGATAGAAAACTATTTGACTCAACAACTACGAATCAACAACAACATCCATGAAGGATTGACGGAATTAAAAAAGGATCTTTCAAGCGAGATTATGAAAAAGAAACAAAGGATTTTTGAAATTTTAATTAAGTAATTTATGTAGTAGATATCATTTTTATTATGTATGTTTTAAATGTTAAGAACTGTTTAGTAAAAACAACAATAAGAATCTTATTGTCTGTTGCTTGACAACCTCTGTTTATTACCATCTGTTTGTTTCTTAAAACAATAACTTTAACGACTGTTTACTTATATCAACATTAGGAAGCCAATCGTCTGCTGTAAAGTAAACCTGTTGAGTAACATCTGTTTCTTTCTTTAAAACAATTACTACCTAAAATATAAAAAAAATAAACAGACCAACTGTTATGGTTTGTTTGGTAAAAACCAAATTAAAGAGTCAATCTACTGTTTAAAATAAAAACTGTATTTTGTATGGTTTGTTCCATTCACAATGTCATTTAAATGTACAGACAAATTAAAGCTCTATTGAAATAACACATATCAAAACAAAAAAGAGGATGATGAAATTAAGAAGTAAATTTAAAGTTGAAAGAAAAACCGTATTTGATAACGTCATTCAAAGCACGCTATTAATATAGCAGAATTTTGATACACTGTGTTTAAAGAACTGTTGATTTAAAACAAATGTAAATTCAAGTGTTTGGTTCAAACAGTTGTTGACTTACACAGTTGCTACTAACAACTATAACATATTTACATTTTAATTGTTTGATTACCAAAGATCAATGATCTGTTGATTTTAACGGTAGACTATTTAATCAGTTTTGTTATACTCACATTTGTATTTAGACCAATAATAATATCAAATACATTTAAATGATTAATCTGTGTTTAAAAGTTGGTTAAATATTTTTTCTTCTCTTTAACAAGGTTTCTGTCAAACAGTTGTTATACGATTTAGCCATATTATTACAATTCAATAATTTGAGTTAACTATTTAGTTTTAGAAAAATAAATACAAAATGGAAGACTTATAAAAAAAGAAATACAGATATATTTTAAAAAACTACTTCAATGACAATAGAATTACAATATGTGACTTTACAAACTACATAAAAATACAATGAAACAAAAAAAAAATATTTATAACAACTTAACAATAGAGAATGATATTTCTTGTCAGCATCATCGGAATATATTTAAATGTTATGCAGTTCTAAAAGCCCTAACGAATAAAAGGATCATCTCTTTGTTAGTGACGACAAAAGGGAAATACGAGTCTCACACTTATGCGTTGCTCAAGAAGATTCATGAAGATATGCATCAAGACCTTTACAAATTTAAAAATACAAGATCCAGGATAATAAATCTAAAAGCCCTAAAGATTGACATTAGGGAACCGGTGCAGCATATATATAAAATAAAAATTGATTGATGTTTTCCTTTGATTGTATGAATCATCAAAAAACATCAATTCCAACTTTTTTACGAACGAAATGTTGGTAATCAATTTTCCTTTGATTGTAAGAATCTTTCGAAAATTTGTGGAAACACATTTGAAAGTAATATCATTATGCATATGGGATGGAGAGATGTATGTGAGAATAGTTAAACGAATATATAAAGATGGAAAATGATTATTGGGAATTCGCTCCCTTTTATAGTGCGAATACACTAACTATTCGTAAAGTTGGTTTTCAACTTTGTCAGTTACATTTCAAGTAAATATAAATTTTGAAATTACTTTTGTGACTTTTTTCTTACTTTTGTGTAATTTGTGGAACGAAAAACCCCGCCATAAATGATGAAACAAAACCGACTAAGCATTGGAAATTATTAATTAAAAGTATATATATAATAAAACTTAACATTAAAATAATATTCATACTTGAAATTCAAGTATATAAAAACCAATAAATTTGATATGAACATATACGTTTTACTTTTAATTATTTACGTTCAGTGTTATATAAAAATAGAATATTGCGAATGCCTCCATTTTATAAAATGAATAAAATAACTCCTAAGTTGATTTTCAACTTTATGAGTTGTAAATAAAGCAAGTTATAGAAGTACTTTATTTTACTATTATTAGACAACTACAAAATATTACCACAAGTTTACATATTATCATTGTTATTTGTTATTTATATTAAAAAACAAAAAATATATATTATATACTCATTTGAATTGGTAAATGATTTGAATTCTTTTGTTTTATATCGCTGCAAAAGCGAACTAATACCAACAAACACAAACTGTTAACAAAACATGCAAGATATTGTATACTGATAAAAAAGTAGAATATCGCTACAATAGTGAAGTAATACCAACTAATCCAGGAAACCACAGACAAAATCCAACTCATTCGGGATAATCTTCTCAAGGCTAGAAGTCGTCAGAAGAGTTATGCTGATAAACGTCGTAAACCCTTGGAATTTCAAGTTGGGGACTTTGTACTTCTTTAGGTATCCCCTTGGAAAGGAGTGATTCGTTTCGGTAGAAAGGGAAAACTAGCTCCTCGATACGTAGGCCCATTCAAAATTCTTGACAGGATTGGAAAAGTGGCTTACAAACTTGATCTTCCACCTGAGCTAAGCAATGTTCACCCGACTTTTCATGTTTCAAATCACAAGAAATGCTTAGCAGATGAGAACCTCCATGTTCCTCTTGAAGATGTGCAAATCGATGAAACTATGCACATTATCGAGAAACCCGTCGAGATCGTTGATACTGGAGTCAAGAAACTCAAGCGCAGACGCATTCCGATCGTTAAGGTTCGTTGGGAATCTAAACGAGGTCCAGAGTTCACTTGGGAACGTAAAGATCAGATGAAGTCTAAGTACCCACATCTTTTTCCACCAGACTCTCCAACTCCAACTTCGGGACGAAGTTCCTAAAAGTAGGGGAGACTGTAACATTACGCATTTAACACTTGTACGTTACGATTATCATGAATAAAAAAAACGTCAAGTTCCATTATTATTGATCGCATTTAATTATTATTGTGGCGTTTTTGGAACCCTTATACTATATCATTTATATATATAATGTATATATATATAGAATAAATGTCAAAAAATATAAGCTTGGGCCGGGAATCAAACCCGCGCCCCAAGCCGGCCCGCATACACAACACACTCAGCCATCTGGTCTACCCACATTTCCTGCTTCAAACCTAACTCATTATTATTATATCACGTATTAGATTCATCACAGTTGACTTAGAAAGTCAACTGTGACAACAACTTACCAAAAATCAAAGCCAATTAACGCGTATTGATCCTGGATTGGCATGATAGCGTGATTACCGGTCCATTACAAGTCAACACACGTAAAATTATCATTTAATTCGTATCATTTATACTCGTATACGCGTCATCACCATAAACACAAGGTCAAACCTTCCAATTCGATGTTCCAGACCCTATCCCTATAAATTGGACATCAAAGAACATTCACAACTCGCCGAACACTCTTTCTCAACCCCCAATTTCTAAATCAAACCACTGTTCTTGAGTTAATCTGCTCGTGTTGACTTTTGGGCTTGACCGCACAAAAAACACGAAATCGTAATTGTAAGTAACGTTTTCATGTGGGTTTTGATCTTCGGCATACACACAACAATAACCCTAAGGTTAATTGGGTTATTGTTGTGTGATTTGAACGATTGAAAATTCTAGGGTTCGGTCGAGTATAATTGGGGAAGAACACTTCTGAACGTATACATATATTTATAATAAACAGAAACCAAACACAACCACTGATCTAGATCAAGTGGTTGTGTCTGGTGTCCTTGAACCGGCCCACGCGGGTTCGACCCTCAGCATCACCAAAGCTTTTTTTTTCTTTTTCAATCAAACCTTATATATATATATATATATATATATATATATATATACTTACATTTCAAAATTAGTTTTAAAATACTAAAACAACTTTATAAATTCTACAAAAATTATTTTATGTTAATCTAGTGAAAAAGTTTAACATACAATTTTTTAGTTTTCAAAAATTTATTTATTTAATATATATAATAAATAATTCAAGTTTATTCAATTTTATTTATAAAATTCTATAAAAATATCAAAACGATTATATAAATTTCCACAAAAATTATTCTGAGTTTTTATAACAATAAAATTTTCTGAAATGATTTTTATTTCTGAAAAATCATTTATTTAATATTTTTAATCAATTTTTGTTAGTTTTAATCATAAATAAATCATAATAAATTCATTTTTCAATATTTTTGCACCAAAATTTTATATAAATTATTTCTGATTATTTGGAACAGAAACACAATTTTTAAATTAATAATTTTGTAAATTTATTATTTTTAAATATTAAAGTTATATTTTGATAATTTGTAATAAATAGATTTAATATTCTATTTTTAAGAAAATAATTTATTAAAAAAAATATTTTCATACTTAAAACTTTATATTGTGACCACCTTTAATTTAAAATTTACAAAAAGACTTTTATTTATTTAATTATCAAATTTCTCTTATTTATTAAAACATTTTATTATTAATCCAACAAATGTTTATCCCCAAATCGAAACCCTAGAATATACTTGTAGACTAGATAGACTTAGACTTATTTGTTACCTTATACATAGGGTAATACTTGGAAATCTTTTGGGCTACACTCATACTATTTCTCAAGACTTAATACTATACTAAGGTGAGTTTACGTAACCATGTTTATGCAATTCTTCATACTTGCAACATTATACTTAAGCAATTCTACATGCATGTCTAGTTGTAAACTTTAATGCCTCATGATTTAGACAACAACAACAGTTTCAACGAGTTTCAACATTACATAATCATTAGCTATGGCCAAGCCGGCGATACTCAATAATAGATCTATTGGATTGACAATCCCACCCGGATACGTGTACCTCCTACATAGGTAGCGTGGGTGATTGTTATCGTTCCAACATATTAAGGTGAACCGTGGATGACGGGATGGACCTAAACTAGTCGGAGGTTTGATTATGTCGATTCAACATATCATGTTTATTCATGTAGACTTAAACGTACGATAGACATATGAATTGCTAAACTTTTATACTTAAACTATTTGCTTGACATGGCTTATGTATTCTCACCAACTTCTAGTTGACCCCCCCCCCCCCCATTTTTACAACTCAACAGGAAATAATGATGCATGAAGACTAGAGTATTTACATGAGAAGGCAAACTGAAGTTTATGCTTGTTTGGTTTTTGTGATGTATTAGATTTCCACTTAAAACTCATTATGTATTTTCATTTTTGGATATTTGCACTTTAAATTAATTTCAATTAAATTTTGATTACCATGTGCTACTGTATACTCATTCTTACGTGACACCTCGATGTTTCCGCCATCGGTTAGGGTGTTACAGATTATATACAAATACGTGTTTAAATGGTGTTTAGATGATTATCCAAGCTTATATATGTTAAAAATATGTTAGGATTACATGTTTATGTGTTAGGATGTGTTAAAATGCGTTAAAACGACAAAACTGGAAAATATGAAAAATGCCCTGCCTGGTTCGACCTTAAGGGGGGTCGAACCTGGCTATCTGTTTGTTGAAAACTTCATTCGACCACTTAATTCCTCGTTCGACCTCAAGTAAGGGTCAAACCTACCCAGACTATAAATACCATCCTTAGTCATTTTTTATCATTTCACAAACCCTAAACACCTCTAAACACTCTCTTTCGACTTTTATCACTGGGGAAGGAGTTTTTGATCTCGTTTTACATAATCCAACTCTCTAAATCATTACAAGTGAAGATCTAAGGTGTGTTCTTCATCCTAAATCCTTTTTGAGCAATTTTAATTTGTTTTTTTAAAACCCCAAAGTTCCAGATCTAATCTAAGGTGACTTTTATGAATAATAAACCTTCTAAAACCTTTCTAAGCAAAACCATATCATAAAGCATGAGTTTTCTTATGTATTAACATATGTTAATGATCCTTCATGTTATGTTATGTGTTGTTTAATGGTTGAATGATGTTTTGCTGATATATAGATGTTCTAGGATGATTATAACTAAAGAGTTTTAATTATCTTAGGTCACAATTTATTGGATAATGATGTTATGTCTAATTTGGGGATTTTGATGGATTTGGGGATGGATACATGATGTTGTTATGAATGATATGATTAGGGGTTTTGATTCACATGATAATCTGAGTATAATGATGTGATTAATAAGTTATTTCATAAAAGTTTCCTAATTGGGTAAAGTTTCCATGCATGATGTGACATCTTCATAATTTTGCCATTTTGGGTAAACATTAAAACGGATTGATTTGGGAGTAAAATTAGTAGGGTTTTGTGGGGATATGTTATTCATACTTGATTGTTGTGTTTCATGATGTTTCGTGATGTTTTCGGGTGTTTTTGATGCTCTTTAGGAAGAATTGAACTGACAAGGTCGAATTTGGAGTTCCTTCGACCAATCGTGGGGTCGAAGGAGAGACTCCAAGGTCGAACCAGTCTTTTTTTGGTCGTATCTGCATCAGTTTGGTCGAACATGCTTGATTTAGGACGAATTAATACATGTTAAGGTCGAATGAACATGTGTTAAGGTCGAATGAACTTGTTTTAGGATGCATGAACTTAGGAAAGGTCGAAGGAGCATACTTGGGGGTCGAACCAGGCTTACTGGGTCGAACCAAGCTTATTTCTTCCCTCATTCAAGCCAACTACTTCATACATGCGATTCTTGATGCAAACTAAGTGTGTTATGCTTGAACCTTACTTGTAATCTCTGTGTACTTGATTTGTTTGTGTAATGGGTAACCAACGGGATGTCGAGTCCATCTAGTGTGTCGGTTAAGCAATCAAACATGTTTTCAAACTTACTTAGTCATGATCTGGACACTCGGGGACTAGTTAACCCTAGGGTTATTAGTCAAAACTCTTATACAAACTTTATTGATAGATCGCCGGTATTTGGGATTATCAAGGCTTATCTTTATTCTTATTTCAAGAACGCAAACTAAGGTGAGTGTCACAGCCCCATTCTTTACTGTTTTCGGAACATTCTGGAGGAGAAACATGCGGTACAAACTTTCTAACTTTTAGACCAACATATTACATTATATCACATGGATACTTAGTGACTCTTATTTCATCATTAAACTCCTCTCATGTCTTAGTGAACCATCAATATGTGGGTACATAGCGGGGAAAGTGTGAATAGATCTATTGGGCCTGGCAAGCCCCACTCGGGCCGACTAGAGGTCGGTGGCGGGTGCATATTTATCTTATATCTTACGGCACCATGTGATAAACCAGTGATGGGTTTGAGGCATACTTATTTGTCAGCAGTGGTTCACGACACTATAGTATCGTGTAACGATGTCTAGCTAGCATCAGGTATAGATGTAAGGACTGTTGGGTCTGGTTCACTTATGACAAACTTTTGCAAACTTTATCTCTGTGACTCACTGGCACTTTATGTGTTGTCTAAGTTCGCATGTTTTCTCAGGTCGCTAAGGTAGCAGGGAGTCTTAGGCACACTGGAGTCGCACTGCGTCTAGTCTTGCATACATAAGCAAACCGGGTTGTGTTTGCATTCATATTTTGACATTGGTTTTGTAAACATTTATTTTAGCTTCCACTGTTGTTGTCTACTTTACTTTTGAACTTATAAACTGCTTGGTTGGTATTTCTACGTAACTTTTAATGCATATAGATGTCGTTTATTGTGACTGCTGACTTGGATCCTGGTATGTCACGCGCCTCGCGGTGAAAACCCCGCAAGTGGATTTTGAGGGTGTGACAGATTGGTATCAGAGCCGATGGTTATAGTGAACTAGGACTGCATGTAGAGTCTGGTCTATGGCCGAGTCACACGCACTAGACGGTCACACGTTATGAGTCATTTTAGTGGGAAACTTACTGACTTTGTCGGGGTGTCTATATCATCATACTTGTGTGTTACATCATCTATTCTTACTTGGGCTTGGCCTATTCTTTGTCATTATCTTCTTCTTCGGGATTTGAAGACGAAGGGACGGACTTGTTGATTCTTGGCACGGTGGTGTTGCGCATTGGAGCGAGTTTGACGTATCTTCAAGATCTCTCCAGCATCCGGACAACTTCCTTTCTGCTCCACTGGACACACTTGCTAGCACACACTATCTTGCACTTGTACTTGGATTAGTACACCTTGGAATGATTATTCATTCGGAATCCTTTTACTCTTGGTATTCTGATCGGATGATTCGTGGTTGATACGGATTGGTCGGATCAAGACGACTCTCTATTATTGTCATTAGTTGTTGATACTACGATGAATCTGAAGTTCTTGTTCTCTCTGTATTCCAGAAGATGCCAGCTACTCATGGTGGTGGACGCCGTGGTAGCGGTGGGGGACGTCGTAGTAGCGGCGGAGGTCGCGGTGGTGGTCGTGGTGATGAGCCTGTCACTATGACCCAATCCGAGCCGAACAACATGATTCAGCAACAGGTGTCTGTTGCTCTTGCTGCATTCCAGGCTGCTCAACAGGGATTTGCCAGTGGTAATTTGATTACTACTACTTCTGTTTCTTTATACCTTGGTAGTATGTTCGTTTTGTTTATTTGTTTGATGATACAGGTAATGCTGTTAATTCTCCTACTCCTACCTGTAACACCCCAACCGATGGCGGAAACATCGGGATGTCACGTATTGATGATTGTTCAGTAGCTCATGGTAAATAATAAATTTCATTAAATAATTTAAGTAAGTTACATACAATTGTTCTAAGAATTTGTACATCAAATTGAATAAAACTATGCAAATATCCTCAAGCATCAACTCAAATCTCCAAGCAAGTAGAACCTGAAACATGTTAAGTTGAAAATGTTTTGGGTCAACAAAAGTTGGTGAGAATTACATAGGTTTTGATAATTGAATAAAATTGTTGTGCAATTCGTGTGTCATGGCAATCTAGTCCATATGCGAAAACATACTAGAAGTAAATCGAGTGCATAATCAACCTTGTTAACTGTTGTATTGTGGTACATCCCATACGCTCATGGTTCATTCGTTTATATTGCAGTAACAAACACCCACGTAACCTTTGTAGGAGGCACGTATCCGGGTGGGATTGTCAGTCCAATAGATCTATCAATGTATACCGTTTGGTTGATGAATGTTTATGCTAGAATTGTGCTTACCCTAGTCATGTTCAAGACATAATGCAACATAGAAATACACAAAGACACATTGATGATTGAATTGCATAAATATTGTTGTAACATGTTTCACCCCAAAAATGGTGATAAATAGAAAAGGGGCTATGTAAAACTCACCTTAGCAAAATGTTGTATTTGTTGATAAATAGAACAATGTGTTGCCCAAATATGTCAAGTATCACCCTATAATAAGGTAATAAATATGTCTAAGTCTATCAAGTCTACAAATGTATAAGTTTCTAGGGCTTCGAATTGGGGATAATTGCTCGTTTGATTAATATTAAAAATATTCGCCAATTGAGAGAAATTTAGTAAATAAATAACCAAAGATCTTTTTATGAAATTTAAATTTAAGATGGTCATAATAATGTGTTTAAAGTATGAAAATAATTTTTATAAAATTATTTTCGTTAAAATAGATTATTAAATCTATTTATTACAAATTGTCAAACCTTAACTTTAATAATTAAAAATTACTAAAATTAAAGAATTTTAAGTTTAAAATTTATATTTCTGTTCTAAATATTCAGAAATAATTTGTATAAAATTTTGGTGCAAAAATACTAAAAATTGAATTTATTATGATTAAAACTAACAAAAATTGATTAAAAATACTAAATAAATGATTTTTCAGAAATAAAAATCATTTCTGAAAAGCTTAATGTTATAAAAACTCAGGATAATTTTTGTGGAAATTTATAAAATTGTTTTGATATTTTAATGGATTTTTATAAATATAATAGTATAAAATTGATTTAATTATTATAAATATTAAATAAATGAATTTCAGAAAAACTAAAAATTGTAGATAAATCTTTTACATCGAATTTGATAAATATAATTTTTTTAGAATTTATAAAAAGGTTTTAATATTTATAAATGAATTTACAAGATTTAAAGATAATATATAAGTATAATTGGTTTGTTTAAAAAAATGAAAAAGAAGTGGAAAAGGGCGCTCATGCCGGGACTCGAACCCGGGTGCCCTTGGTTACAAGCATCAGTCACAACCACTTGGCCTAGGCCTGTGGTTGTGATTCATCTCAGTTTTTAAAATATATAACCACAATGCTAAATCAGATTTATCCCCAATTTCATACACAAGAACCCTAGTTCTAGCAATAATCTGCTACACACATCAATAGCCCAATTGATCTTAGGGCTTTTGATGTGTGCACGCCGGTGATCAAAACCCACATAAAAGATTAGACTTACAAGTCTGTTTCGTGCACGATTGCTTGGTCAAGCTTAAAAGTCAAATAGCGAGTCCAGAACAAGAACAGAGTGAATTGAAGAAGATTGGGGGTTGAGAAGAGTTTATTGGCGAGTTGTGAAGACTCGCAGAGGTTCAATTTATAGCGTTGATCGATGGATTGAAGAAATGGTAAGGTTGACCAAGGTGTTAATGTTTGACGCGTCAAACGTATGAATTTATGATAATTGACGAGGCATTATACTCAGATTAGGCCGATAATCATGGTGCCATTGCTAATTACGAGTTATAATCTCATATGGGTCTTGATTAGATGTTCAAAGTAGTTAAAAAAAATAAAAAATAAAAAAAAACTGCAACATTGGTATATTGCGAGTTGCAGACAAGAAGAAAGAAGATTTGAAAGCGTGTATATATGTTTTAATGCATCAGATAAATCACAAATTGCCTAAGTGGCTTAGTGGTGGTGGTGTGTGTTTGTGTGGAGGGTGGCCCGGGTTCGATTCCGGTTCCCTGCAAAGGTTTTTTTTTTTTATTAAACAAGAAGGGGAGAAGGGATTGGGCTGGGCCTGATGGGCCTTTTGCTGGGCTCCGGTTCTAAAAGAAAGGGAAGGGATTTTGGGTTTGGTTGGGCTTTATGTTGTGGGCTGGGTTTAAAACAAAACTGATTTTTTTA
Organism: Ambrosia trifida; assembly: GCA_028751855.1. Lineage (NCBI taxonomy): Eukaryota > Viridiplantae > Streptophyta > Magnoliopsida > Asterales > Asteraceae > Ambrosia > Ambrosia trifida. The sequence goes on from CM054130.1 coordinate 68,341,046, forward strand.
TTAATCTAGAATTATTGTTATTATTATTATTATCATTATAAACTTTGATATATATATATATATGTATATATATATATATATATGAATAATTATCATTGTATTAGGGTTCAAGATATCACCAAATAATAATAAAACGTGTCGTATCGAACAATTATTTAATGCGAAATGTTACAGTCTCCCCTACTTTTAGGAACTTCGTCCCGAAGTTAAAGAAAGACACCAGGTTTACAATTGGTCAACTACCGAAAACCTTGATAAAATTTCACACTACCTTAACGTACCTGTAAATTCATGATTACGTTCTGGACCGTAATTACCAATTTACCTTACATTAGGGTTTTGCGTCCTTTTATGACTTTACCGATTGTTGAGCAGGTTCGATAGTCTCCACCAGTCGTTGAGCAGGTGGTAGGGCCTCTCCCGACTGTTGGAAAGACATGATGACCTCTACCAATCGTTAAGTAGGTTGTTTGGTAGTCAACTAATTGTTGTACAAGTAAGCAAGTATGATAATAGATATAGCAATTAGTTCACATTCAAACAAGCATGCACACAGATGTTATGATAATACTTGAATTTATTACTTGAATCAAAAAGTGTCAATACATAGAATTTAAGAGAAAACAGACATCATTCAAATGGTAGAGTTTGTTGTTAAGTAGCTGGAGGGTCTCAAGCGGGGTTATTTGGAGCATCAGGAGCGTTTGTAGCAGGGATCCGACAAACATCTGCAAGATGCCCATACCTTTGACAATTGGTGCACTGTCGGCAGGGAACTTGAGTTGGGTGGTGATACTGGCAGGTGTCACACTTAGGTAGCTTCCCATTGTATTGTTTCTTGGTGGGTGGGGCAGTGGTGTCAATTGCAAAATTCCTGACCTTGTTCTTCCCGTTGGTTGAGGCCTCAGTTTTGATATCAACGGCAGGTTGGGGGGGTATCCTTTTTCTTTTCCCCTTTACGAGTCAGGGTTCCTGCCTTCACATGGTAATCTGTTAGGGTGGCAGCCAAACGCTTTGCTTCTTCCAAAGTAGCAGGGTTCCTTCCCCACACCGTGTCTTGAATCTGCATCGGTAACCCACCAATGTATTTTTCGATAGCAATGGGCAAAGGGGTGACTTTGTGGGGTAGCAGTAAGCTAAGTTCGTGAAAACGAGTGTTGTAAGCAAGGTTTTCCCCACTGTCTTGAGCAAGGTCATGAAATTCATCTTCCAGTTTCTTGATTTCATTACGAGGACAGAACTCTGCCTTCATAATGTCTTTAGCTTGATCCCAAGTTAAGGCTAGTGCAGCTTCAGCTCCGCGAGTGCGTTTTTCTTCATTCCACCAAGTGAGGGCTCGTTTGTGAAGAACACTCATGGCATAACGGACTTTAAAGTTGTCGGGGCATTCACTGTTAATGAAGGTATTATCAATACCCTCAAACCATTGTAGGAGTCCTGTAGCTCCTTCTTCACCACTAAACTTTGGGGGATTGCAAGAATTAAAGTGTTTAAGGGTACAAGCTGGAAGACCATTCCCATTTCCGTTGTGGTTTCCATTTCCATTCCTGTTGTCGTTGCCGTTGCCGTTCAACTGGATGACTTGAGCTAGTAAGTTGGGAACCAGAGTTGCGATTTGTTGCGCCATTTGTTGAGAAATGATTGCATCCAGTTGAGCATCAACTCCATTTTTGTTGTTGTTGTTGTGGTTAGTGTCATGGTTGTGATTGTGATTGCTACTTCCTTCATCATGATTGTCACCACTGTTAAGACGAGCACTGCGACGTGGAGGCATGATCTGTAAGAGACACAATGAAATGTATGAGGTTATATAAGGAGTGTAATCATTTATTCATTAATTAAAACGAATAAACGAAAACGTTGACTTATCAAAGACTCTAAATTCTAATAACATATGAAGACGTGCTTTAGCCTATAAGTGAACACTCATCCCGAGAATTCCCAGGTAGGCATCCGGGTCCCTCGTCTGATTGGGATATATGCGCAATGCCAGCCTAGACAGAAGACTCAGAATACAGGCGTTCACCCTTCCAGATTGCACGTGTTCGTTATTAAAATCTAGCATTTCGACGAGATCTCAAGGGGGTTCAGGTTAAACCTGAGGAATTTGTCCTATTAGTCTAAGAGTAGTTCCAGTGATGGAGAGCAGCCTTCTTGTAAGGATGAAAGTAGGGATAAGAAGTAGGAGATAGAGAATAGCAAGTAAAAGAAGCAAGTACTGGTTAAATCCTATGGTTATAGACTAGATTATTTTTCTAATAACCTAATTCCCTATAACCATGGCTCTGATACCAATCTGTAACACCCCAACCGATGGCAGAAACATCGAGATGTCACGTATTGATGATTGTTCAGTAGCTCATGGTAAATAATAAATTTCATTAAATAATTTAAGTAAGTTACATACAATTGTTCTAAGAATTTGTACATCAAATTGAATAAAACTATGCAAATATCCTCAAGCATCAATTCAAATCTCCAAGCAAGTAGAACCTGAAACATGTTAAGTTGAAAATGTTTTGGGTCAACAAAAGTTGGTGAGAATTACATAGGTTTTGATAATTGAATAAAATTGTTGTGCAATTCGTGTGTCATGGCAATCTAGTCCATATGCGAAAACATACTAGAAGTAAATCGAGTGCATAATCAACCTTGTTGACTGTTGTATTGTGGTACATCCCATAGGCTCATGGTTCACTCGTTTATATTGCAGTAACAAACACCCACGTAACCTTTGTAGGAGGCACGTATCCGGGTGGGATTGTCAGTCCAATAGATCTATCAATGTATACCGTTTGGTTGATGAATGTTTATGCTAGAATTGTGCTTACCCTAGTCATGTTCAAGACATAATGCAACATAGAAATACACAAAGACACATTGATGATTGAATTGCATAAATATTGTTGTAACATGTTTCACCCCAAAAATGGTGATAAATAGAAAAGGGGCTATGTAAAACTCACCTTAGCAAAATGTTGTATTTGTTGATAAATAGAACAGTTTGTTGCCCAAATATGTCAAGTATCACCCTATAATAAGGTAATAAATATGTCTAAGTCTATCAAGTCTACAAATGTATAAGTTTCTAGGGCTTCGAATTGGGGATAATTGCTCGTTTGATTAATATTAAAAATATTCGCCAATTGAGAGAAATTTAGTAAATAAATAACCAAAGATCTTTTTAATGAAATTTAAATTTAAGATGGTCATAATAATGTGTTTAAAGTATGAAAATAATTTTTATAAAATTATTTTCGTTAAAATAGATTATTAAATCTATTTATTACAAATTGTCAAACCTTAACTTTAATAATTAAAAATTACTAAAATTAAAGAATTTTAAGTTTAAAATTTATATTTCTGTTCTAAATATTCAGAAATAATTTGTATAAAATTTTGGTGCAAAAATACTAAAAATTGAATTTATTATGATTTAATTATGATTAAAACTAACAAAAATTGATTAAAAATACTAAATAAATGATTTTTCAGAAATAAAAATCATTTCTGAAAAGCTTAATGTTATAAAAACTCAGGATAATTTTTGTGGAAATTTATAAAATTGTTTTGATATTTTAATGGATTTTTATAAATATAATAGTATAAAATTGATTTAATTATTATAAATATTAAATAAATGAATTTCAGAAAAACTAAAAATTGTAGATAAATCTTTTACATCAGATTTGATAAATATAATTTTTTTAGAATTTATAAAAAGGTTTTAATATTTATAAATGAATTTACAAGATTTAAAGATAATATATAAGTATAATTGGTTTGTTTAAAAAAATGAAAAAGAAGTGGAAAAGGGCGCTCATGCCGGGACTCGAACCCGGGTGCCCTTGGTTACAAGCATCAGTCACAACCACTTGGCCTAGGCCTGTGGTTGTGATTCATCTCAGTTTTTAAAATATATAACCACAATGCTAAATCAGATTTATCCCCAATTTCATACACATGAACCCTAGTTCTAGCAATAATCTGCTACACACATCAATAGCCCAATTGATCTTAGGGCTTTTGATGTGTGCACGCCGGTGATCAAAACCCACATAAAAGATTAGACTTACAAGTCTGTTTCGTGCACGATTGCTTGGTCAAGCTTAAAAGTCAAATAGCGAGTCAAGAACAAGAACAGAGTGAATTGAAGAAGATTGGGGGTTGAGAAGAGTTTATTGGCGAGTTGTGAAGACTCGCAGAGGTTCAATTTATAGCATTGATCGATGGATTGAAGAAATGGTAAGGTTGACCAAGGTGTTAATGTTTGACGCGTCAAACGTATGAATTGATGATAATTGACGAGGCATTATACTCAGATTAGGCCGATAATCATGGTGCAATTGCTAATTACGAGTTATAATCTCATATGGGTCTTGATTAGATGTTCAAAGTAGTTAAAAAAAATAAAAAAAATAAAAAAAACTGCAACAGTGGTATATTGCGAGTTGCAGACAAGAAGAAAGAAGATTTGAAAGCGTGTATATATGTTTTAATGCATCAGATAAATCACAAATTGCCTAAGTGGCTTAGTGGTGGTGGTGTGTGTTTGTGTGGAGGGTGGCCCGGGTTCGATTCCGGTTCCCTGCAAAGGTTTTTTTTTTTTTTATTAAACAAGAAGGGGAGAAGGGATTGGGCTGGGCCTGATGGGCCTCTTGCTGGGCTCCGGTTCTAAAAGAAAGGGAAGGGATTTTGGGTTTGGTTGGGCTTTATGTTGTGGGCTGGGTTTAAAACAAAACTGATTTTTTTATTAATCTAGAATTATTGTTATTATTATTATTATCATTATAAACTTTGATATATATATATATATATGTGTATATATATATATATGAATAATTATCATTGTATTAGGGTTTAAGATATCACCAAATAATAATAAAACGTGTCGTATCGAACAATTATTTAATGCGAAATGTTACACTAGCTACTCCTACAAAATGTTTATGGACTGCAAGCCTTATAACTTTAGTGGGAATGAGGGTGCAGTGGGTTTACTGAGGTGGCTGGAGAAGGTTGTGTCTGCTTTTGCGATGTGTAACTGTCCTGCTGTGGACCATGTGAAGTACGCTTCTAGTACTTTTGAGAATCGTGCTTTGACTTGGTGGAATTCTGTTATCCAGACTGTTGGGTTGGTTTAGGCCGATTCCATGCCTTGGGATGAGTTTGTGTTTCGTCTGAAGATCGAGTACTGTCCCCGTGATGAGATCAAGAAGCTGGAGCATGAGTTGTGGAATCATACTATGGTTGGATCTGAGATAGAGGAGTATGTTGTTCGTTATCATGAGTTGGTTCTTATGTGTTTGGATGCTGGTACTCTGGACTATAAGAAGATTGAATTCTTTGTTGCTTGGCTTGTACCTGAAATTCGTGGGTTGGTTACCACAAATGACTGTGCTACCCTTCAGCGTACTATTCTGTTGGCTCATAAGCTAACAAATCAAAAGGTGGAAGAAGGTACTTTTCCACCTAGGGGTTCTGTCGTGAAGGCCCATGATAGTGGTAGTAAGTGTAAATGGGAGAGCTCTGTGAAGAAATCTGCCCCATCCCAGCCCTAGCAGCAACAGAAGAAGTCTGAGTCTTCTACCCCTTCGTCTGGGCAGAAATCTAGTTCTTATCATGGTAGTTACCTGAAGTGTAACAAGTGTAGCTATCATCATAATGGGCCATGCCACAAACTTTCTACTTGTCAGCGTTGCGGGAAACCGGGACATGAGGTTCAGACTTGTCGTGTCCGTTTGACCGACAAGGTAGCCCCTCAGACTACTAACCAGGCAAACCAGGGTTGCTACAACTGTGGTCAGACTGGTCACTTTAAGCGGGATTGTCCTAAGCTGAAGCAGGGTGATGCAGGGAAGAACGGTGGTAGTAACAGGAACAACGGAGGCGACGGCGGAAATTGTGACACCCGGCATATTTGGCTTAAACATTTTAGTAACACCTAAGTCTACCTTAGCGGGAAACATTTATAAACGGACTTAACTAGGTTAGTTAAGTCGGGTCAGGATAGGATTGTCCAGGGTTCAATGATCTGGAGGATCATTGGGAGTCGTTTTGGGAATACACTAGTACCGGGTCCCGTTGTTGGTGAAATTACATAAACTATTTAAGTGTATGTGTAGATTAATGGTTGTATGGTGGATTATATGCAAAGATGTGTTTAAACGATGTGTAGATAATCATCCGTGCTTAAATATGTTAAACATAGACTAAGGTTGCATGTTCATGTGTTAGGATGCGTTAAAATGCGTTAAACATGACAAATTGGAAAACTAGAAAAACATAGGTCCAGGTTCGACCACATCGTGGGGGCGAACCTGGAAAATACTCTTAGCTCGACCCTTGCTGAAGGGTCGAACCTAGAATGTGGAAATGAAAGAATTTCATTCGACCAGAACAAGGCACATTCGACCCTGTGAAAGGGGCGAATGTGGACTAGTATAAATGTAACATCACACAAATTTTCTTTATATATATATATATATAGAACTCCCTCGTTTATTCATCCGATTCATGTTTACAGTATCTTTACCATCCATTTTGTTAATTTTTTTTTGTTTAAATAATGACGTATAATCAATATTAAATTGGATTGTAATAAAAATTCTGATTTAAAAACGTTAAAAAAATGTTTGCCTGTGCTAGGATTCGAACCCGAGTCCCTGGCGGGCTAAACCTTAACCACACCACACAAACCACTACACCATTTGGTGTTTTGTGATGTTAATTAAAACCAATTAAACTTAAACCCTTTCAAGGTCCCTTAGTCAAACCTGAAAAGTCAAACGTAGTCTCCTAGTCAAGTCAAGTCAAAGTGTTAGTAAATATGGTCTCCTAGTCAAGTCAAAGTGTTAGTAAATATGGTCTTCTAGTCAAGTCAAAGTTGTTCCTAAATTCTAGCCTAGTCAAAGTAGTTCCTAATTACAACTCCAAATTTTACACTATAAATATACTAGCCTACCATTCAACTCTTTATACCATTCAAAAAAAAAAAAAAACATTATTATCCCATCTCCCATATACTAAAGTTTTCATCCGTCATTATCTCCTCTGGCTAGTTTCGAGTTTTCCAAGGCATTATTACTAAGTGTTTGCACGCTCAATAAAATGCACGAACTCATTATGCACCTAAGGTGCGTTTACGTAGCCCTTTTTCCATTCACTATTTTGGGGTGAAACATGTTACGACATTCAATTTACAATTCAATCATAAGTGTCTATGTGTTATTCTATGTTGCATTATGTCTTAAACATTACTAGGGTAAGCACATTATTCTAGCATAATCATTAACATTGATCAGCCGACGGTATACAATGATAGATCTATTGGACTGACAATCCCACCCGGATACGTGTACCTCCTACATAGGTAGCGTGGGTGATTGTTATCGAATTTATAACATAATCGAGTGAACCATGAGCGTATGGAATGGACCACAATATTCTAGTCACAAGGTTTGATTATGCACTCGATTTACCCGATTGTTTTGTTTTCACATATGGACTAGACTTGCCATGACACTCGAATTGTACAAATTTTATTCAACATTCAAACCTATGTAATTCTCACCAACTTTTGTTGACCCAAAATATTTTTAAACTTAACATGTTTTCGGATATAGCTTGCTTGAAGATTAGAGTTAATGCTTGAAGATGTGTATCTAGTATTTTTCATTTTGATGTACAAATTCTTTTAGAACAATTGTATGTAATTTATGTAATCAATTAATGAAATTTATTATTTACCATGAGCTACTGAACAATCGTCAATACGTGACATCCCGATGTTTCCGCCATCGGTTGGGGTGTTACAGATTGGTATCAGAGCCATGGTTATAGGGAATTAGGTTATTAGAAAAAAAATAATCTAGTCTATAACCATAGGATTTTAACCAGTACTTGCTCCTTTTACTTGCAACCTTACTTGTTTCTATTCTCTATCCTACTTCTTATCCTTACTTTAGTCCCTACAAGAAGAGTGCTCTCTATCACAAGATCTACTCTTAGACTAGTAGGATAAATCCTCAGGTTTAGCCTGAACCACCTTGAAGATCTCGTCGAAGTTCTAAATTTTAATAACGAACACGTGCAATCTGGAAGGGTGAACGCCTGTATTATGAGTTTTCTGTCTAGGACTGGCATTGCGCATAAATCCCAATCAGACGAGTGACCCAGATGCCTACCTGGGAATTCTCGGGATGAGTGTTCACTTATAGGCTAAAGCATGTCTTCACTATGTTATTAGAATCTAGAGGTTTTGATAAGTCAACGTTTTCGTTTATTCGTTTTAATTAATGAATAAATGATTACACTCACTTTCCTTAAACTAAGCTCTAAAATCTCAAAATTTTACAGCTTAAATCAATCTCATTTCATAATCATCTATGGATTTCACAATCACACTTCACCTTACCATCTTAGCCACTTTTTAAATATTCAACACCCTACCCAAATCATATTATTTCATTTCTCCACATGTTACTTATTTTTTTAAAAACTATAACCTCATACCTTAGCACAAACTAAAGGTTTCTAAATCTTGTTGTATTTTCATTACCTAGTAACTTTACAAAGTACATATTTTTGTTAAAAAATGTCCTCGAACTTAAATTCAATTGTTTATTTATTGACGTAACAAACAATTTTCTATATAATGCTTTAAACTATTAAAAATCACTTAATAGAACCTTGATCTTTAAAACCTAATGTCATGTTTGAAATCTCCAACTAACGGGAATATTTTAATCAAAGCCCACTTAGCTTGTACCATTTAACAACTTTTGCTTTATGTATAAAACCAATTTTGAAAATAAGATTTTTTTTATAGGAATAATATCTAGTCTCTAAATTCTCCATCGACACTCACTCATTTTCAACTTATTCAAAATTTTACAATATTTGACATATACCACAATCATGTTTTCTTATACACTTGATTATAACATTTGATCCAAACCCCAAAATTTACACTGCTACATAATCTCCTTACTATAAAATAAACTCTTTATCAACTATCTTCAAATTCACTATCTCTCACAACCTTGATTCTGCTTCAAGATTTTTCATCATCCTCTCAAGAACTAAATTCATATCCTTCACCTTCTCACACATGAGCTAGTTACCCATGATAACCAAACTATTGAAACTTGATTGCGTGTTGCATCAAACATAATCCTTAGTTATACATGAAGATTTGACTATCTACCATATTTGAACATTTGAAACTAGAATTCATGGAATATAAACTATTTGCTATAGACACACCAAGAGTCATTAACCTTGTCTAGGGAAACTCTATTACAACTCGTATGCTATACTTGATACTTGATTGCTTACATGTACATATTATCAATTTGCCATTCATGTGTGTAATAATTGGTACACTTAATCAAACAACTGATAGAGGATGAAGTACTTGCTCAACAGTTAGTAGAGTACCAAATAACCTACTCAACGATTGGTAGAGGTCATCATGCCTGCTCAACAGTCGGTAGAGGCCCTACAACCTGCTAAACGACTGGTAGAGGCTATCGCACCTGCTCAACAATCGGTAGAGGTTCTTACTCACTGACTGGTAGAGGTCTTTTTCCTGCTCAACAGTTGGACTTATTTTTGCATACATTGTTTACGATTCAATCACAAGGCTATTTTGCATTACTTACATGTGTGTTTAGAGTCATAGAAGGACACAAAACCCTAATGTAAGGTAAATTGGTGATTGCGGTCCGGAATGTAATCATGAATTTACAGGTACATTAAGGTAGTGTGAAATTCTATTAAGGTTTTGGGAGATATCCCGTATGTTTTCGAAGTATCAGAGGTGTGATGGGTTAGCTGCGGTACACCCTATATATAAACACTAATGATACGTGGAAAGGGATACTGTAGGGTCAGACCAATAACAAACCCTAGTTATTTGGTAGTCCATCTAGCATTTATGGTTATCTTATACGTTCCTTAAACTCTTACCCTACTCTGAACCATAGTCACCCTAACTATCCTCAACACTATTCAAATGTTTCTTCTTAAAATAAACTTTGGGACGAAGTTCCTAAAAGTAGGGGAGACTCTAACATCACACAAATTTTCTTTATATATATATATATATAGAACTCCCTCGTTTATTCATCCGATTCATGTTTACAGTATCTTTACCATCCATTTTGTTAATTTTTTTGTTTAAATAATGACGTATAATCAATATTAAATTGGATTGTATTAAAAATTCTGATTTAAAAACGTTAAAAAAAATGTTTGCCAAAGCCAGGATTCGAACCCGAGTCCCTGGCGGGCTAAACCTTAACCACACCACACAAACCACTACCCCATTTGGTGTTTTGTGATGTTAATTAAAACCAATTAAACTTAAACCCTTTCAAGGTCCCTTAGTCAAACCTGAAAAGTCAAATGTAGTCTCCTAGTCAAGTTAAGTCAAAGTGTTAGTAAATATGGTCTCCTAGTCAAGTCAAAGTGTTAGTAAATATGGTCTTCTAGTCAAGTCAAAGTTGTTCCTAAATTCTAGCCTAGTCAAAGTAGTCCCTAATTACAACTCCAAATTTTACACTATAAATACACTAGCCTACCATTCAACTCTTAATATCATTCAAAAAAAAAAAAACATTATTATCCGATCTCCCATATACTAAAGTTTTCATCCGTCATTATCTCCTCTAGCTAGTTTCGAGTTTTCCAAGGCATTATTACTAAGTGTTTGCACACTCAATAAAACACACGAACTCATTATGCACCTAAGGTGAGTTTACATAGCCCTTTTTCCATTCACTATTTTGGGGTGAAACATGTTACGACATTCAATTTACAATTCAATCATAAGTGTCTATGTGTTATTCTATGTTGCATTATGTCTTAAACATTACTAGGGTAAGCACATTATTCTAGCATAATCATTAACATTGATCAGCCGGCGGTATACAATGATAGATCTATTGGACTGACAATCCCACCCGGATACGTGTACCTCCTACATAGGTAGCGTGGGTGATTGTTATCGAATTTATAACATAATCGAGTGAACCATGAGCGTATGGGATGGACCACAATATTCTAGTCACAAGGTTTGATTATGCACTCGATTTACCCGATTGTTTTGTTTTCACATATGGACTAGACTTGCCATGACACTCGAATTGTACAAATTTTATTCAACATTCAAACCTATGTAATTCTCACCAACTTTTGTTGACCCAAAATATTTTCAAACTTAACATGTTTCAGGATATAGCTTGCTTGAAGATTAGAGTTAATGCTTGAAGATGTGTATCTAGTATTTTTCATTTTGATGTACAAATTCTTTTAGAACAATTGTATGTAATTTATGTATTCAATTAATGAAATTTATTATTTACCATGAGCTACTGAACAATCGTCAATACGTGACATCCCGATGTTTCCGCCATCAGTTGGGGTGTTACAATAAATACCAAACTTTGTTATTTTTCACCGTTTCACAAACCCTAACCGTCTCAAAACACTCTCAAACGATTTTAATCATTAAGGAAGGAGTTTTTACTCTTATTTTTCATAATCTAACCTATCAACAACATCTAATCAAGAATCCAAGGTGTGTTCTTAATTCTAAACCTTTTTTAAGTATTTTAATTGGTTTTTATCTAACCTTAATTGTCTAGATCTGTTCTAAGGATGTTTTTATCAATAAAAACCTTTTAAACATCTTTCTAAACCTAAACCCTATCATTAAACATAGGTTTTCATATCAATAAACATATGTTAATTATGTGTTATGTGATATTAGGTGTTGTTTAATGATTTACTACTATGCTAATGCTAGAAACATGATCTAGGGCTGCTATTGAAGATAGTTTAGGATTATTGAAGGTTATAATTGATAGATGATGATATCAAGTCTAATTTGGGGATTTTATTGAATCTAGGGCTTGTTGCATGTTAGTATTATCAATAGAACTATTGGGGGGTTTTCAATTACATGATAAACTAAACATTTTAAGATGATTATGGATTGATTTCGAAAAGTTTCCTAATAGGGTAAAGATTACATGCATGATGTGACACTTCCATAATCTTTGCCATTTTGGGAAAGGACTAAAAAGAATAGGTTTGGGGCAAAATTGGTGGGGTTTTGTAAGGATAAGTTATTCATGCTTAACTGCAGTGTTTGATAATGATTCGGGATGTTTTCGGATATTTTTGAAGCGTTTTTGGGAAAAGTAATCTGTCAGGGTCGAACCTGGGCACATTCGACCGATCTAGTGGTCGAATGTGGAATCCCAGGGTCGAACCTGGACAGTTTGGTCGAATCTGTTTAAAACGGTCGAAGGTGGCTTTCAAACGGTCGAAGGTGGCTTAAAAAGGGGCGAAGGTGGATATATTTTCCTGGTTCGACCATATTGATTCAAAAATGTGATTTTTGATACAAACTAAGTGTTTTATGATTGAACCTTGTGTGTAATCTATGTGTACTTGACTAGTTAGGGTAATGAGTCACCAACGGGATATCGGGTCGGTCTAGTGTGTCGGTTGAACACTTAAACACGGTTTAAAACATACTTGGTCACGATCTGGACAATCGGGGACTAGATAACCTTATGGTTATTAGTCGGAACACTTATGTGAACATTTTGATAGATCTCCGGTAGTGGGATTATCAAGGGCTTGGCTTTCTATTATATTACTGAAGAATGTAACTTAAGGTGAGTTCACGGCCCTACTTTTTCAGCTTTAACTTTTGGGGGAGAAAACATGCGCTAAACTATTTTGGTAACATATGTCATACTATGGTTTCTAACTTTGCATTGATATACGATCTTTTAAAGTCCCGGGGAAAACCATGAATGTGCGGGGATGCACAACGGGGAAAATGTGGATAGATATATCGGGCGTGACCTGGCCCACTCGTCGGCTTGGAGGGCCGGGCGGGTACATATTGTCTCGAACTGGTAACATTGGTAATATGCTGAACATTCTGGCTGAACATTGCTAAACATTGCTAAATGTGTCTAGTAATGGTTTTCCAATCGTAGTAGTAATAAAACATACGCTTAGCTAGTGTACTTGGTAACATTGATATAGTATGGACATGGTAACGCTTTGGTAACTCTTGGTAACATATTGAACAAACCTGTGAACTCACCAGCATTATATGTTGACGTCTTTTAGGCATTTTTTTCTCAGGTCGCTAAGGTAGCACTGGTTGGACTAGGCGCACGGGCCTGCATTGGCGTCTAGGAGTAGTAGCATGTTTTGTAATAAGTGTCTTGGATACTTGGGAACACGGTTTTGTAGAGATTAAATACTTTAAATGCTTCCGCTTATGAAATCTATGTTTTTGGTTACGTACTTCATGTAATGTCGTTTATTCTGACTGTTGACTTGAATCCTGGTTTGTCATGCGCCTTGCGGTAAAACCCCGCATAGGAAATTTGAGGGAGTGACAGATTGGTATCAGAGCCAATGGTTATAGTGAACTAGGACTGCATGTAGAGTCTGGTCTATAGCTGAGTCACACACACTAGACGGTCACATACTTTGAGTCTCTTAGTGGGACACATACTAACTTTGTCGGGGTGTTCTTACATCATCATCATACTTCTGTGTTACATCATCCGCTTTTATTTGGGTTCTTACCTACTCTTGTGTTCTTCTTCGAGATTGAAGAAGAAGCTGATTTGTTGACTCTAGCACACACATACTTTCTTACACTTGCACCTATCGTAACACGTTATTAGGCGACGATATTCGATGACCGGAGTTTGGACTAGGAGTACATTTGGAGGACCATGTAGAGCAGCTTATCATTTTGGGTGCACACGAAATAATAAAATGAAATGCATGAAAATCCGGGTGGACTTTGAGTTTAGATGTACAGTCCTGAATTTGTCTCTAAGTTAACCATTGTAACTTTCTAGTGGTTGACACTAGAGGTGAATCTGAATCCCTCGATTTCTTGATTTGTTAGATCATATCTGGTGCTCGTGGTGGTGGACGTCGTGGTGGCGGCGGCGGCCGTGGTGGCGGCGGTGGTCGTGCGGGCGGTGGTGGTCGTGGTAACATCAACATGACCCAAGCTGAACTGAATGACTTGTTACAGCAGCAAGTGAATATGGCTATGGCTACTTTTCAGGCCGGGATTAATGCCATGGGCGGTGAGTTGATTTCTGTCAACTTTGCCTCATTCTTGGGTGTCATGTTCTTTCGTTTGTATTTTATTCGTGTATCGTGTTTCAGGTATCGCTGTCAATCCACCTCCACCTCTATGCTCTTATAAGAAGTTTCGGGACTGTAAACCCCATAACTTCGCTGGAACTGAGGGAGCCGTGGGACTGCTCCGATGGCTGGAGAAGGTAGAATCTGTGTTTGTTATGTGTAACTGTCCCGCTGGGGACCGGGTTAAGTATGCTACTGCGACATTTGAGGGGCCTGCATTGTCGTGGTGGAATGCTACTGCCCAGAACATGGGATTGGGGGAGGCTATTGCCATGCCTTGGGCGGATTTTGTGCAACTGTTGAGGAGTGAGTACTGTCGAAGGGAGGAGGTACAGAAGTTGGAACATGAGGTCTGGAGTTACATGATGGTTGGGTTCGAGATTGAGGAGTACACTGTGAGGAGGAACGAGCTGGCGGTGTTGTGCCCTGATTTGTACACATTAGATGACTAACCTGAAGGTGGCAGAAGGTGTTTTGCCTCCTAAGGGTACTACTGTGAAGGGTCCGGAAGGGAACAAGAGGAAGTGGGATAATGTGGGGAAGAGTGCCGTGCCAACGCCATCTCAGCCGGTGAAGAAGTTTGATTCGTCTGGGTCTTCTTCGGGGCAGAAGTTGGGAGGGTATGTTGGGAAGCATCCCAAGTGCAACAAGTGTGGTTATCACCACTCTGGGAATTGTGATCGGGCTCGATGTCATCGGTGCCATCAGTTGGGGCATCTTGCTAAGGATTGCAGGGTGTCACTTACCTCAACTCAGACTCCTGCTGCTACTCCTGCTCCTGCTGCTTAGGGGACACTAGAGAAAGCAAGGGTGCTATAACTGTGGTGACATGGGACACTTCAAGCGTGAATGTCCTAAGCTAAAACACGGCGCTAATGGGAGGGGCGGGAATGGTAACGGGAACAACGGAGGCAGAGGCATGATAGCGCGTGCTTTCGTCATTGGATCTGCAGAGGCTAGGCAGGATCCAGACACAGTTACCGGTACGTTCCTTCTTAATGATTGCTATGTTTCTGTCTTGTTTGATTCTGGTGCCGAAAGAGTTTCGTATCTGTGGACATTAGTCGATTGCTAGATATAGTACCCACACCTTTAGAGGCTAAGTACTTAATAGAATTGGCTGATGGTAAGAAAATCGAAGCGACACACACCCTTAGGGAATGTCACTTGGAACTGTCAGGTTTGTCTTTCCCCATTGACCTTATGCCGGTACCCTTGGGTAGTTTTGATGTCGTTGTCGGCATGTATTGGTTATCGTTGTATCATGCGGAGATCGTTTGTTTCGATAAGATTATTCGGATCCCTCTCCCTGATGGAGAGACTCTTTTGGTTCATGGCGAGAAAAGCGGTGCTCCGCTGAGTATCATTTCTAGCATGAAAGCCCGTAAGTATCTTCGGAAGGGTTGTTCGGCCATTATGGCACTTGTTAACGTTTCGACTGACGATGAGAAGAAGATCGAGGATATTCCAGTGGTTCGTGATTTTCCTGAGGTGTTTCCTGATGATTTACCTGGTCTCCCTCCCCATCGTCAGGTTGAGTTTGGCATTGATCTTACTCCGGGTGCAGCTCCAATTGTCCGGGCTCCGTATCGTCTTGCACCTCCCAAGATGCAAGAGTTGTCCAGCCAGTTACAGGAACTCTTGGAAAAGGGTTTCATCCGACCGAGTTCTTCCCCGTGGGATGATCTCTTTGACCAGCTCCAGGGCTCTAGTTACTACTCGAAGATTGATTTGCGGTCCGGTTATCACCAGTTCGCGTCCAGGAAGTCGACATCCAGAAGACTGCTTTTCGCACTCGTTATGGGCATTTTGAGTTCTTGGTCATGCCTTTTGGTCTCACTAACGCACCGGCGGTGTTCATGGACTTGATGAACCACGTTTGCAAGCCTTACCTTGATAAATTCGTCATCGTGTTTATTGAGGATATCCTGGTTTATTCTAAGAACAAGACGGGTCATGAGGAACACTTATTGTTGGTCTTGGAACTTTTGAGACAGGAGCATGTAACATCGCCAAATTTTCAAATTATAAAACGTGTATTACTTCCATAATATGCCTAAGTTTTTTTTTCCCGACCACACAACTTATATATTTATATACATATATATATATATAATAATAATAATAATAATAATAATAATAATAATAATAATAATGGTAATAATAATAACATGGAATATTATAGGATGGGATAAGACATGCACAACCTAAGCCCAAACCCCAAAACTCTTTATAAAATCTGAAACCCAATACACCCTCTTTATAACTCAGCCCAAACCCCTTTCTTTACCTTTTTCTGAAGCCCAGCATGGCCCAAGGCCGGCCCAACTGCCCCCTCCCCTTTTACTGTTATAACTAAAAAAAAAAAAAGAGGTCCCAGCCGTGAATCGAACCCGGAACCTCCTACACACAAACACGCGTGTTTCCCATCTGCTCCACACACACTAGTTGATTTTTACCCAACATTCATTGTATTTAAACCCGCCTCTGTCTCTTCTTTCCCCCTTCCTTGTTCGCGTAACAGTAGCAGCAGCAGATGTTTTATTTTTTTTTTTATTTTTTTTTTCTTTCTTCTTTCCTTTTTGCTTCACCTTTGACCCTATAATTGAGATGATTTCGTGATTTTTGGAAACCCAGTAATTACCAATCATTCCACGTCCATTACACACGCTAATTTGTCAATTGTGATTAAAAACGCGTCAACATTCATGGATGAGTCAACGATTACCAAATCGAACACCAAGCCCTTTCCCTATAAATTGAACCTTGGCACAGCATAACAACTCGCTCATACTCTCTTCTCAATCTCCAATTCTTCTCCAATCTCACTGTTATTATCATTCTCCTCGTTGTTTGACTTTTGGCTTTGACCGAGCATTCATCAACGAAACAACACTGTGAGTCCAATTATTTTTGTGGGTTTTGTTAGTCGGCAATCAAACAACATAAACCCTAACATTAATCGGGTTCAAGATGTGTGGTTTGTGTGATTGAATAATCTAGGGCTTGTTCTTGTTAATTTGGGGAAGAAACTGATTTTTCATACTGTATATATTTTAATTAAACTGGGATCAATCACAACCACAGGCCTAGGCCAAGTGGTTGTGACAGATCCTTATAACTGAGACTAACCGGGTTCGAGACCCGGCTTGAACACCCCTTTTTCCCATATATTTTTTTTCAAACCATTATATATATAAATTACATTTAAATCTTATAAATTCAATTTTTATTATTAAAACCTTGTTATAAATCCTAAAAAAAATTATTTTTAACAAATCTGAGTTAAAAGTTTTATTTACAATTTTTATTTTTCTGAAATTCATTTATTTAATATTTATAATAATTAAATCAATTTTATACTATTATATTTATAAAAATCCATTAAAATATCAAAACAATTTTATTATTTTCCACAAAAATTATCCTAAGTTTTTATAACATTAAACTTTACTGAAATAATTTTTAATTCAGTAAAATCATTTATTTTATATTTTTAATCAATTTTTGTTAGATTTAATCATAATTAAATCATAATAAATTCAATTTTCATTATTTTTGCACCAAAATTTTATAGAAATTATTTCTGATTATTTGGAACAGAAATATAAATTTTAAACTTCTAATTCTTTGATTTTAATATTTTTAAATATTAAAGTTAAGATTTTGACAATTTGTAATAAATAGATTTAATAATCTATTTTAAAGAAAATAATTTTATAAAAATTATTTTTATACTTTAAACACATTCTTGTGACCATCCTAGGTTTAACATTTATAAAAAGATTTTTAGTTATTTATTTACTAAATTTCTCTCAATTGGCGAATATTTTTAATATTAATCAAACAAGCATTTATCCCCAATTCGAAGCCCTAGAACTTATACATTTGTAGACTTGATAGACTTAGTCATATTTATTACTTTATTATAGGGTGATACTTGATATCTTTGGTCAACACAATTATCCAAACTTCTCAACAGATATAACATTTTACCAAGGTGAGTTTTACATAGCCCCTTTTCTATTTATCACCATTTTTGGGGTGAAACATGTTTATAACATCATCATTGCAATTCAATCATCAATGTGTCTATGTGTTTTCTATGTTGCATTATGTCTTGAGCATGATTAGAGTAAGCACCATTCTAGCATAATCATTAACATTGATCAAGCCGACGGTATACATTGATAGATCTATTGGACTGACAATCCCACCCGGATACGTGCCTCCTACAAAGGTAGCGTGGGTGTTTGTTATCGTATAACATATTCAATTGGACCATGAGCGTATGGTATGTATCATATTATAACAGTCATCAGGGTTGATTATGCACTCGATTTATTTCTAGTATGTTCTCACATATGGACTAGATTGACATGACACATGAATTGCACAACATTTTTATTCAGTTATCAAAAACCTATGTAATTCTCACCAACTTTTGTTGACCCAAAACCTTTTCAACTTAACATGTTTCAGGTTCTATTTGCTTGAAGATTTGAATTGATGCTTGAAGATATGTGTATAGTTTTATTCAATTTGATGTACAAATCCTAGAACAAATGTATGTAATTCATTTAAATCATTTAATGAAATGTATTATTCACCATGAGCTACTGAACAATCATCAATACGTGGCACCCCGATGTTTCCGCCATCGGTTGGGGTGTTACAGAGCAGTTGTATGCTAAGTTCTCAAAGTGTGATTTCTGGTTACATGAAGTTCAATTCCTAGGGCATGTGGTTAAAGAACTGGGAATTCATGTCGATCCGGCTAAGATCGAAGCTATTAAAGACTGGGAAGCACCAAAGACGCCATCTGAGGTGCGGCAATTCCTAGGTCTTGTGGGTTGCTATCGTCGTTTTATTGAGGGATTTTCGAAGATCGCTCAACCATAGTTGTTAATAGCGACGGTAGCGCCCGCGATCGCGAATAGCGTCGCGTAACGGCTAACCGTCGCTATGTGGTGTTTAACGAGGCAATAGCGTGAAAATAGCGACTTACCGGCGAGATTCCGGCGACGTGGAGACTTCCGGCGACCAGAAAGCATTGAGGAAGAAGAATAGTTACTGTGGACACAAGGAGGAAGAAGAAAAAAGAAAAATAGCGGCTGGTGTATTGTCAAAGCCTTTTTAGGGTTAAAAAGTTTTAATTATTTTCACATTTAACCCCTCTATCTTTCATTTGTTTACATATAATGCCTAAAACTTTTAAATTTTAAATAGAAACTATAAAATTAGTTTGTGTATATAAACATTTGTTCCTTATACTTGTAAATTTGTACATAAAAATATTTTTAAATATTTTAATACCTTATCGCTATTTACTAAATACCGGTCGTTATTTACCGCTATAACGCTACGTAGCATATCAGTAGCCCGTCGCTATTTACCGCTATTCGCTATCGATAACTATGCGCTCAACTCCTCACCACTCTTACCCAGAAGGACCGAAAGTTTGATTGGGGTGAACCATAGGAATCAGCATTTCAAATGCTGAATCTTAAACTTTGTTCTGCACCTATCTTGTCTTTACTTGAAGGTACGGATGACTTCGTTGTGTACTGTGACGCTTCTATTTGTGGTCTCGGTTGTGTGTTAATGCAATGCGGGAAGGTTATTGCCTACGGTTCTCATCAACTCAAAGTTCATGAGAAGAACTACACTACTCATGACTTGGAATTGGGTGCAGTGATCTTTACGTTGAAAATCTGGAGACATTACTTGTACGGTACCAAGTGTGAAGTATACACCGATCACAAGAGTCTCCAGCATATTTTCGACCAGAAGGTGTTAAACATGCGGCAGCGTCGCTGGGTTGAACTCCTGAACGATTATGACTGTGCTATCAAGTACCATCCTGGCAAGGTGAACGTTGTGGCGGACGCCTTGAGCAGGAAGGAGTCCGTGAAACCTCGTCGTGTTCGAGCCTTACAGCTCACCATTCATTCCTCATTGCCTAACCGAATGTGTTCTGCACAGTTGGAAGCTCTGTAGGAGGAGAACCTTAAAGCTGAAACTATGCACAGTGCTGACAAGCATCTTGAACTCAGGTCCGATGGCTTACACTATTTCGCGGGACGTGTTTGGGTTCCCTTGTTTGGGGGATTACGCGAGCTTGTCTTGGATGAAGCTCACAAATCCCGGTATTCTATTCACCCTGGCTCCGATAAGATGTATCAGGATCTGAGATACTTTATTGGTGGCCAAACATGAAGGCTGATATAGCTTCTTACATGAGCAAATGCTTGACTTGTGCTAAAGTCAAGGTGGGTATCAGAGGCCGTCTGGTCTCCTGCAACAACCAGAGGTTCCGGAATGGAAGTGGGAGCGAATCACGATGGATTTTGTCACCAAGCTACCAAGGTCACCAAGTGGTTATGATATGATCTGGGTGATCGTTGACAGGTTGACAAAATCGGCACGTTTCATACCTATTAAGGAAACCGATGGACTCGAGCGATTAACTCGACTTTACCTTAAGGAGGTGGTTTCTCGGCACGGAGTGCCTGTTTCTATTATCTCTGATCGTGATTCTCGTTTTGCTTCGCGTTTCTGGAAGGCTCTGCACAAGGCTTTAGGTACTTAGTTGGATATGAGCACAACTTATCATCCGCAAACTGATGGACAGAGTGAGCGGACGATTCAAACCTTGGAAGACATGCTCCGGGCATGTGTTATCGAATGTAGAATCCCAGGGTCGAACCTGGACAGTTTGGTCGAATCTGTTTAAAACGGTCGAAGGTGGCTTTCAAATGGTCGAAGGTGGCTTAAAAAGGGGCGAAGGTGGATTTATTTTCCTGGTTCGACCATATTGATTCAAAAATGAGATTTTTGATACAAACTAAGTGTTTTATGATTGAACCTTGTGTGTAATCTATGTGTACTTGATTAGTTAGGGTAATGAGTCACCAACGGGATATCGGGTCGGTCTAGTGTGTCGGTTGAACACTTAAACACGTTTTAAAACATACTTGGTCACGATCTGGACAATCGGGGACTAGATAACCTTATGGTTATTAGTCGGAACACTTATGTGAACATTTTGATAGATCTCCGGTAATGGGATTATCAAGGGCTTGGCTCTCTATTATATTACTGAAGAACACAACTTAAGGTGAGTTCACGGCCCCACTTTTTCAGCTTTAACTTTTGGGGGAGAAAACATGCGCTAATCTATTTTGGAAACATATGTCATACTATGGTTTCTAACTTTGCATTGCTATACGATCTTTTAAAGTCCCGGGGAAAACCATGAATGTGCGGGGATGCACAATGGAGGAAATGTGGATAGATCTATTGAGCGTGACCTGCCTCACTCGTCGGCTTGGAGGGCCGGGCCGGTGCATATTGTTTCGAACTGGTAACATTGGTAACATGCTGAACATTTGGGCTGAACATTGCTAATCATTGCTAAACGTGTCTAGTAATGGTTTTCCAATCGTAGTAGTAATAAAACATACGCTTAGCTAGCGTACTTGGTAACATTGATATTGTATGGACATGGTAATGCTTTGGTAACTATTGGTAACATATTGAAAAAACCTGTGAACTCACCAGCATTATATGTTGACGTGTTTTTGGCATGTTTTTCTCAGGTCGCTAAGGTAGCACTGGTTGGACTAGGCGCACGGGTCTGCATTGGCGTCTAGGATCAGTAGCATGTTTTGTAATAAGTGTCCTGGATACTTGGGAACAGGGTTTTGTAGAGATTAAATACTTTAAATGCTTCCGCTTATGAAATCTATGTTTTTGGTTACGTACTTCATATAGTTTCGTTTATTGTGACCGTTGACATGAATCCTAGTTTGTCATGCGCCTCGCGGTAAAACCCCGCAGTGGAAATTTGAGGGTGTGACAGAAATGCACGTGTCTTCGTCATTGGATCGGGGGAAGCCCGGCAGGACCGAGACACTGTTACCGGTACGTTCCTTCTTAAATATCACTATGCTTCTGTTTTGTTTGATTCTGGTGCCGATAGGAGCTTTGTAACCGTAGGATTTAGTCAGTTGCTAGACATAGTACCTACACCCTTAGAGGTTAAGTACTTGATAAAATCGGCTGATGGTAAGAACATTGAAGCAACATATATTTTTCGGGAGTGTCGTTTGGAACTTTCGGTTATCCGTATCCCTCTCCCTGATGGAGAGATTCTTTCGGTGCATGGTGAGAAGAGCGGTGCTCCTTTGAGTATCATTTCTTGTATGAAGGTCTACAAGTATCTTCGGAAGGGTTATTCGGCCATTTTGGCACTTGTTTCTGTTTCTTCTGATGGTGAGAAGAAGATCGAGGATATTCCCGTGGTTCGTGACTTTCCTGATGTATTTCCCGACGACTTACATGGTCTTCCTCGTCATCGTCAGGTTGAGTTTGGTATTGATCTTGCACCTGGTGCAGCCCCTATTGCTCGAGCCCTATATCGTCTTGCACCTCCTGAGATGTTAGAGTTGTCTAACCAGTTACAGTAACTCTTGGAAAAGGGTTTCATCCAGCCTAGTTCTTCCCCGTGGGGAGCACCTATTTTGTTCGTGAAGAAGAAAGACGGGAGCCTTCGTATGTGTATTGATTATCGTGAGCTGAACAAGGTGAACATCAAGAATCGTTATCCTCTTCCTCGTATTGATGATCTCTTTGACCAGCTTCATGGTTCTAGCTATTATTTGAAGATCGACTTGAGGTCCGGTTATCACTAGTTGCGTGTGCAGGAAGCCGATGTTCCGAAGATTGCTTTTCGTACTCGTTATGGCCACTTTGAGTTCTTGGTCATGCCCTTTGGTCTCACCAATGCACCAGCGGTTTTCATGGACTTGATGAACCGTGTCTGTAAGCCTTATCTCGATAAATTCATCATCGTCTTTATTGATGACATCCTGATCTATTCCAAGAGCAAGGTGGACCATGAGGAACACTTGCGACTTGTCTTGGAACTTATGAGGTGAGAACAACTGTATGCTAACTTCTCGAAGTGTGACTTTTGGTTACGTGAGGTTCAGTTCCTAGGTCATGTGGTCAATGAAATGGGAATTCACGTCGATCCGGCTAAGATCAAAGTTATTAAAGACTGGGAAGCACCAAAGACGCCATCTGAGGTGCGGCAATTCCTAGGTCTTGCGGGTTATTATTGCCGTTTCATTGAGGGATTTTCGAAGATCGCTCAACCCCTCACTACTCTTACCCAGAAGGACCGGTAGTTAGACTGGGTGATTCGCAGGAATCAGCATTTCAGTTGCTGAAACTTAAACTTTCTTCTGCACCTATCTTATCCTTACCACGCTTCTATTCGTGGTGTCGGGTGCATGTTGATGCAACGCGAGAAGGTTATTGCTTACGCTTCGCGTCAGCTTAAGGTTCACGAGAAGAACTATACTACACAAGACATGGAATTGGGTGCGATGGTTTTCGCTCTGAAGATTTGGAGACATTACTTGTACGGTACCAAGTGCACTATTTATACCTATCACAAGAGTCTCCAACATATTTTCGATCAAAAGGAGTTGAACATGCGGCAGCGTCGCTGGGTTGAACTCCTTAACGATTATGACTGTGCTATTAAGTACCAGCATAGCAAGGCGAACGTTGTGGCTGACGCCTTGAGCAGTGTGGAGGATCGTTTTAACAAAAACAAGTTTCAATGATCATACAAGTCTACTAATTTAGGTGCGGAATCCCTAAATCAGTTACGAAATGATAGTAATGTAATCAAAACACGCAATTCACCTTTTCAATTTCCATTTCATTCATAAACAGTTGACATAAACCTTACAATTGATGTTTACAATGAAATAATAAAGTTTCAGACACTTTTAGATAACCTAGAGAGAATTTAGATCAAACTAGACACACAAATGACAAAAAGTTAATGTTAAAACGAAATTTCAAGTTTATATAGACCTGCACATTCGCCTCCCCCGATAGGGTCGAATGTGCAGGTTCGCCCCTCCCAATGGACGAATTAGCACAAAGTTCTTTTGTCTTCCATGTTTGACCTGTAACTCTACCTTCGACCTTCAGAATCCACCTTCGACCTTCCAAATTTCCACATTCGCCCCCACGACTTCATCAAAACAACTTATAATGTACAACCCAATAGCATTAGTCGAAAAACGTGGATCAACAAACTCCCCCTCGACTATTGCTTGGATTGTTGTCGTCGGTAATCGAGCGTCTTGTTCACCAGCTTGATACGCAAGTTCGTCTTTTGATCTTTCGTCATAATTGGTTCGAAAGTTTGATTAGGTTTCTTCTTTTCTTTCGACATCTTCACAAACTTTCCCAGTTTCTTGTCATAGTCACATCCCGCATTGACATCCCAAGCGAAACACAAGCATACCACACGTTGGTATTTCAGAGCTTGTTCGCTATCCTTCTCTTCACAGTAAATTGGGTTGTAATACAACATAATGATATCTTCATGTGAGCAGTTGATCAACCACATCGGATAAAAAATATGAATCTTCTTAAACTCATCTCTCTTATCCTTCAGCAAGATAACAGCTTCCGCGGTCTTCCAATCATAGTACCACCACATGAATTCTTTCGAAAAGTGTTGCGGAATCGGCATCAAAGGAATATGTTTCAGTACGGTCGGTGGTTTATACTTTAAAGTCACCTTGTTCATCCCAGTAATCGGATCAAACTTCTTTTTGTGAACTATCCTTTTAGGATACTACGGAGTGAACATATCCCATTTCGTTCTGCTCTCTCTTGCCATGCGATCTGCAAAATAGCCAACTGCATCGTTGTTCATAGTTGCTCCAGATAAAGTATGTCGGCAGATATCGCGTACAGCCCAGTACGGTAGTGTCTTTATATCATGGAATCTGTTGAAATGTAGAATTCCCTTCTCTCATTTAAAAGCAACACACCTTAGCTGTCTCAGATATTTCCAACCGAGAGCTTTTCCTTTGAACAATTCGTTGTGAAACTTGTAGAAACCACCCTGAATTTCAGTCTTTGGTCGGTTGGATTCTTTTTCTTTCAGTTTCCTCAACAAGCTTTTCAGATCATCAGATTGTTCAACATTCGGTTTCTGATTCTCTGCATTCATGAATACTGTATCAACGAATGTCTTACTCTTCTGCCGTGCAAGTTTCTCAGCCCGATTCAACATCTCTTCAGAAAATTTAGGATATGCATCATCTTGTTTGTCTTTGAACTACTCTGGATATTCTTCACTGGTAATATCCTCAATCTCAATGTCTTCAAATACTGGAGTATCTATATCATCAGAGTGATTTCCTACTTCTTTTTTAGGAATATTTGGAATCTGATTTTCACTCATCAACTCTTCAAGAGACTTACCAACCTATTTAGCCAAACCTTCAAGTATCTCTTTGGCTACGGCTGCAGAAACTTCTCCATCTTCTAGATCAGGATCATTGTATTCAAGCTCAAATCTCATATTATCTGATTCAAAAATCTCTGGAAACTTTCCAGTTAGCTCGATCGTCCAGACTTTCTTAGTCAACATTTGATGATATAACTTCTTATCTTCATATGATAAAGATCTAATCTTTTCATTCTAGAAAATACTGTCATCATCAGTATTACCACCAGGAGCTTTCGAGCTAGATTCTCCTGCGTGGCTGCATCTTTACCAGATTCTCTCTTTTCACATTTATACTTTTCTGTATCATCATCATCGTCATGATCATCCTCTGCAAAACTGTTATCTCCAGAATCATCTCTAGAACCATCTTTATCATCATCCTTCTTCTTCTCAGGGGCATCACCGGCATCTTGATCCAAATCCTCATCATCATCATCTTCTTCTTCAAACTCTGATGGTTCGAAATCAACCAGTTCTTCTTCACGTTCTTTATCTTCCTCTCCAGCTTTCAGTTGTTGAGCTTTTTCATAAAGATCATCAATAAGCTTCCTTAGATTCTTATTGTCCTTCTTCACCTGTTGGTTCTCGAGTCTCAAAGTGATGTATCTTCTTGTGTTTCTCTGTTCATGAGTTGACAACTTTTGATTTTCATCTTGAAGTTGTTTGATCTTCGTTTTCAATTCTTCTTGACTCTCTTGTGAAGATTCAACAATATCTAACATCTTCTTATCATTCTTCCTCAATTGTTCGATCTCTTGTTGTTGCTGATTAATTACTTTCATCATTTATGCAAGCTTCTGGTTAACTGCATTCATTACATCACTCGATACAGTAACCTGTGGTGTTGAAGCCTCAGCAACAGGAGTCTTTTTCTTGAACTTATTTAATACTCTTTCCATAGCAGCATCAAAATCAGCAGAAGGATAACATTCTTTTCAGCTGCTGATTTCTTCATCTTCTTTGCAATCGGGGATGTCATGGGTGTAGCAAGTTTAGAACTATAAACTTCAGGAACTTTCTTTCCTGCAAGCAAGATCTCAACTTCTTTCGCCCGTCTTTTCTTTGGATTCTCTTTCTCATCTTTCTTAAACATCGTCTTATAATTTGGCTTCTTCTGTTTTTCACCAACCATAGGAGATCCATTGAAATCTTGTTCACCAATACCAAGACCCAGATCTATCTCATCAACAGCAATTAGGCTCTTCAGTCTCTGTTCCTCTATGGTTTTGTTAAGACTTTTAGACTCACCAGCCGCAGTGCCATTGGGCTTTGGTTGCTTGACAGTCTCTTGACCAGAATCCCATCTCTCATCTGTTTGAGTCTCCTCAGAATCGGCAGACTCTTCATCAACCAGCATAGTACCTTTTCTTGCTATGCTTTTCTTTCTCCTTGTTGTTTTCTTAGGTTGTTCAATCTCATCTTCCTTTTCTTTGCCCTTCTCCTTGAAACAAAGGATCATCATTATCTGAGTTACTGTCAGCATGTTTAGATTTGTCTTCACCCGGATCCTCATAACCTGTATTAATCAAGTGTCCAAACAGGTTCTTATGAGGTGGTTTTTCATTCTCGGGAACCCCTTTGTAACCTTTCATTCTAATCAATGTATTCAGATTCATGTGATCTTGTACTAGAATCTGAGTAGGGTCTTTCTTCAAAGTAGTATACTTCTGATCAAAGATCATCTGTAAGAATCTGGGGTATAACAAGAACTTCATGTGCTTAAGAACTTTCAGAGGTTCAAGCATGTGATCAAAGATTATTCCTGAAACGTTAAACGGCTTGTTCAACACTAGAGAAACCATCAACGAACTGATGCTCTTCCTCATCACATCATAGCCTCCACTAATAGATCCAAAACAGTGTATCATGACATGAGCTAGGTACTTGAATTGCGAACATAGCTTTCCTTTATCTAAGGCTCCATCTGTTACAGGTCCGTTATACTTCATACGTAGAAAACATTTTCTCTATTCAATCCAAGACAAACTTCTAGGATCTGTCGGCTTATCTCTCAACCTCAATGGTTCCTGAATATCGTTCTCAGTGACTATTGCAAGCTGTCCCTGAATGTTGCTTACAATTGCAGTTCGGTTCTCCTAGAAAACAATTTTCGCATTTCTCCAGAATTCCATGTTAGGACAAAAAGGATTGAGGAAGCCACTTTTGTAAACCTTAGTCTAATTCACTTCTGTCCAAATATCCTAAGTATAGAACTACTAAAGAAAGAAGACTAAACTACTGAAGAAGGATTCAACAAGTACTGAAGAAGAAGTATCAGAAGTTCTGAAGTCTAACCAGACAGTTCACTAAAGAACTACTAGAGATAAACTACTCATCAGTAGTTTGTCATTAATCAGCACTTGTACAAGAATCTTTCCACCGCCTTATGTTTCAGTAGTTTATTAGTTTAGTATTACTTTATCTTTTTGTGCAAGTTCCAAGAATGCAACTTGTTGCAACTTATTTCTAACTTGCTTTTTGGTAAGGTTCATGTATATGTAAAGTCTATAAATAGATGGGTTCATCCCTCTGTTTTAGACATTGATCTTTATTAAAACAAGAATCCTTCAAAGCTTATTATTGTTCTCTCCATTTCATTTATTGAGAATCTGTTTGAGTATTTATTATCATTCACATTCAATACTTAGATTCTCATTAAACTTGTCTTTAGATTTCAATCATCCAGGGGGAGTAATAACTCCTGTTGATAGTGTAACTTTACTTACTCATTCCGTTATGCAAATCTGATTGAACTTGCTAAACACATAAGTGTTCACTAGCAAGCAATACATGAAGAGCAAAACTGATCCATCAATTGGTATCAGAGCACTGGTTTATCTGATCACATATCAATCTAACACATTGAGAATCAGACACGGGCTCTTATTGAAATTCAATACAGGATTAAAAGTTCACTTTTATCAACATCCATCACTTTAAGAGATATTTGACAAATCAATACTCTTTAAAATGGATCCTCATAATACTGGTTCTGCCAATAAACCTGCTATGCTAGTAAGAAATGAATATAATGTCTGGCAAAGGAGAATGGCATATACATTATCACATATCAACACTGGTTGCTGGAAATCTGTGATATATGGTCCTTACAAACCAGTAAATATCAATCTTGAAACTAAAGAAGAAATACCAAAAGACCCAAAAGACTATACAGATGATGATTTCCTAAAACTTGAGCTTGATGCTAAAGCTTTCTCTATGTTGGCAATGGCACTCCCAAATGAAATCTACTCTGGACTATTACATTATGATAGTGCAAAAGAGCTTTGGGACTACCTAAAAGAACAGTTTGGAGGAACTGAAGAGGTGATTGCCAACACCAGAGAAATCCTGGCTCAACAATATGAAACTTTTGCTCATATAAATGGGGAAACTTTAACTCAACAATTTGAAAGATTCTCCTCATTAATATCTGAGCTAAAATTAAATGGTCAGACCTACATAACTGTATCTATGCTTCATAGATTTTTAAGGTCTTTACCTGAAAAATGGGAAACATACTCTATAGTCTTAAGATCCTCACCAGACTTTAGCTCCCTCACTCTTACAAAATTACATGGGAGATTACTAACTTTTGAAAGAGAAATTGATCAAAAAAAAAAAGTTGCAAAGTTTTGGTAAAACTGTTGATGACTATCTACCAGGTAGTACATCACTATTAGGACAAGATTCACCTACTTGTTCAAATAGTTTTGGATCTTTTGATCACATTGACATAACTGCTGGGATCTCATCTGAAAGATCATTCCCAGGTTATGACAATGAAGAAAACAGTCAAAATGCTGATAACATGTGTTTTTATCATGGATGATTTAAAAAATTTCAGCAATGATGACTTAGAAGAAATGGACATTTTACACCAACTGGCCATGTTAAGTATTAAAACAAACAAATTTTACAAAGACCAGGAAGGAAATTTCCAGGACTAAACAGTTCTACAAAAATTGGTTTTGACAAATCTAAACTTAGATGTCACAAGTGTCAAAAGTTGGGACACTTTGCTGGAGAGTGTAGAAGCTCTAGCTACAACCAATCTCAGTCTGGAAATCAGTTTAACCCTAGTTATAATAGGAATAATGGAACACAAGGGAGCACACATTTTATCAAGGCACAAGCTCCACAAATCCAATATGTGCCACAGGTACAATATGTACAGATGCCTGCTCAACAGATGCAGAGCGAACAATCAATCCCTCCCATTCCAGTTGCTCAACAACCTCCACAGACTCAGCAACCCTCACAACAAAGCTTGTTCACCTCAGGGTATGTTGACTGGAGCAGTCTTCCTTTTGACACTACAGAGTGTAATCCTGATGCAGACAACAAAATGTTTGACATCAATTGGAGAGAACCTGAAAATGGCAGAAAGAACTTTGCCTTAATGGCATTTGAGGGCTGCACCTCAAAATCTGCCATGTCTCAGGTATCAAAAGAATCTTTAACAAAACTTTGTTCAAATTCATGTAAAGAATCTTTTGCTCTCATAAGAGAGACCAATGTGCACTTACAAGGCAAAGCAAATGACTCTGAGAGAAAATTCACTCAGATGAAATGTGATTTAGAAAGAAAACTTGCTGCAAAGGCAAAAGAAAATTCTAAATTAACTAACAATGCTATTGAAACCCAAGCACAACTTAAAATCATGACAGATGACCTAGGAAATGTCAGAAAAGAGCTTGCTGACACCAAGGTTACTTGTGAAAAAATGGGTAGAATCTTGAAAGGGTACCAACTGCTGCTAAACAAACAAAGAGCTTCAAATGTTAGGTTTAGCATAAGGTACAATCACACTGAAACACCAACAGATTTTTTCCCCAAAACTACTGAAGATGGGAGAAAAATTGTTTCAGGTGAAACTTCTGAAGAGAAAGAATGCACATCTTTCCATGAAAACTTTCTAAAAACTCACAAAGAAAGTTCTTCAGAAGTACTGATAAAATCTGACTTTTAGCGATCAGTAGTTTCATCTACATCAGGAGTTGAGAACCTGAAAACTACTGATGACCTAAAACCAATCAAGACAGTAAGAAATTTGCCTTTAAATGAAAAAGAAAAGGCAAAAGAATGTGAAATCTGTGGTGTGTTTAACCACAAGATAGAATTTTGCTGATATAGAAAAGGAATTCAGTACAACAAGAAAATTTCACAATTGGTTGTGGGAAAACAAATCAAAAATGAGTTTAAAGAAACTTTTTCTCCCATGAAACAACAACCAGCAAACACCTTTTCTCAGAAAAAGATGAAATCTCAACAAACATCTTTTTCTCAAAATTCTCTTTCAGTAGTTAGACCTACATCATCAGCAGTTTCACAAACTGCTGAGATAAAAGATCTCATGAACATGGTACAGCTACTGATGACCAGGGTTGATGATGGTCCTCAAAAGGATAACACCATTGCTCTTAATGAAAAATCCATTGCCAAAAAGACATGGATTCCTCAACCTGGTCAAGAACAAACTGTTAATGTTCTCAAGAGCAAATCCAAAGCCAAACTGGCTTGGGTTCCTAAATCTAACTAATTTGATACTTTGTGCAGAGGGTCTCCAGAGGCTTAAATAGCATTTGGTAAGTGGACAGTGGAGGCTCAATGCACATGACAGGATGCAGATACCTGATAAACAATTTTATCAGTCAAAGAGAAGGATCTGTATCCTTTGGGAACAATGCCAAGGGATATGTGCTGGGACATGGCAATGTCTCCTCTAGCAAATTATAGTTTGACAAGGTCAATCTGGTTGAAAACCTTGAGTACAACTTGTTAAGTGTGTCTCAAATGTGTGATAAAGGATATTCTTCCTTTTTCACAAAGACAGCATGCAAGATCATATCACCAAAAGGCCAGAAGTTGATAGAGAAGATCATTGAAGATCATACTTTGTTGATAGCCAAAAGATGTGGCAATGTCTATGCAGTGGACATTGAAAAAGACAAAGTACTGAACAGCACTGCCTGTTTCTTCTCAAAGGCATCAACTTCAGAGATTGATCTCTGGCACAGGAGACTTGGCCATGTGAACTTTAAAACCATAAATAAAGTCACAAAAATGGGCTTGGTCAGAGGTCTACCCTTGAAAGTATACCAGTGTCAAGAACACTGTGTATCCTATTAAAGAATCAAAAACAACTGCATGTCTTCAACTACTCCATATGGACTTATTTGGGCCAGTAAAAATCATGAGCCTTGGTAAGAAGAAGTACTGCTTGGTCATCATTGCTGACTATTCAAGATTCACATGGGTATTCTTCTTATTCTCCAAGGATGAGGCAGCTGAAATCATCAAGTTCTTCATTCTACAAGTAGAGAAACAATATTCTCTATCTGTCAAAGCCATTAGAAGTGATAATGGGACAGAGTTCAGAAACAAAACTCTGGATGAATTATGTTTGTCTAAAGGGATTATTTGACAATTCAGTGTTCCCAGAACTCCTGAACAAAATGGTGTGGTAGAAAGGAAGAACAGGACATTGATTGAAGCAGCAAGAACTATGTTAGCTAATTCAGGCCTGCCATTGTATTTCTGGGCTGAAGCAGTTAACACTGCATGTTATGTTCAAAATAGAGTCCTTGTCAACAAGAGACACTCCAAGACTGCCTATGAAGTTCTTCATGGCATAAAGCCCCTTATCTCCCTTTTCAGGGCTTTTGGATGTCAATGTTTCATTCTATACATTAAAGACTCTATTTCAAAGTTTGCTACTAAAGTTGACTTAGGTTACTTTCTTGGTTATTCTTCCACAAGAAAAGCCTACAAGGTTTTCAATTCAAGAACCAAGATAGTAGAAGAAACACTAAATGTGAAGTTCAATGAGTCAAAACACACTCTTATTCCAGCACATCCTGCTGAACTCTTTGACCTTGACAGCTTCCACTTAGGACCTGAAAAGACTGTCAGTTCATCTAAACCTACTTATTATGGTGATCAGAGGTTTGATGATGAGGATCCAGCACCATGGACTCCTAAAACAGTCATTAAGTCAACTTTCAAGCCTTCAGAAGTTTTACAAACTTCTGATTCAACAACTGCTGATGTACAAACTCAAACATCTACTTCAGCTCCTACAACTACTGAAGATGTTCAAACAGCTAAACCAGACATTATAAAGTACAAGAGCCACCTACACCTGTCAGTGGTTTACAACAACTGATTGAACACAAAGATCATCCATTGGAACAAATCATGGGTGATATTGCTTCAGGTGTTCTCACAAGGAACCAGCTTTCCAACTTTTGCTTCTTCTCTGCATTTATTTCTCAGTTGGAACCTAAGAAGTACCAAGAAGCCCTCAAAGACAACAATTGGGTGCAAGCTATGCAAGATGAGCTGCTTCAATTCAAGAAGCAACAGGTTTGGGAAATCTGTCCCTTACCACCAAACAAGCTACCAATTGGCATAAGATGGGTTTTTAGGAACAAATAAAATGAAGCTGGTATGATCATTAAGAACAAGGCAAGACTGGTGGTACAAAGTTACTCTCAAGAAGAGGGAATTGATTATGATGAGACCTTTGCTCCAGTTGCAAGGCTTGAGGCCATCAGGTTATTTCTGGCCTATGCCATTTCCAACAAAATAAAACTTTTTCAAATGGATGTTAAGAGTGCATTTTTGTATGGAAAGATCAAAGAGGAAGTGTATGTTTGTTAGCCACCTGGGTTTGAGGAGCCTCTTCATCCTGAGTGGGTGTACAAACTTGACAAAGCTCTTTATGGGCTGGTATGAAACACTTTCCAACTTTTTACTCAAAAATAACTTTGCAAGAGGCTCCATTGATAAAACTCTTTTCATTAAGATTGTTGGAAATCATGTCTTACTTGTTCAAATTTATGTTGATGATATCATATTTGGTTCAACAAACACAAAATTGTGTGATAAATTTAAGAAACTCATGCAATCAAAATTTGAGATGAGATGGGAGAACTGCAGTACTTTTTAGGACTGCAGATTAAACAACAAACTAATGGAACTTTTATACATCAATCAAAATATGTTAAAGAATTATTGAACAAATTTTCTTTACAAGACTGTAAATCATGTTCCACTCCCATGACACCTACCACACAAGTTGAACCAGATGATCAAGGAAAACAGGTTGATCAAACCATGTATAGATGTATGATAGGTTCCCTTTTGTATCTAACTGCTTCTAGACCAGATATTATGTTTTCAACATGTGTCTGTGCTAGATATCAATCAGCTCCTAGGGAATCACACCGAATTGCAGTCAAAAGAATCTTCAGATATCTGAAAGGAACTCCTACACTTGGAATTTGGTATCCTGCTTCAAGCAATACCAAGTTATCAGCTTTTTCAGATAGTGACTATGCAGGGTGCAAAATGTCAAAAAAATCAACATCTGGTGGTTGTCAATTCTTGGGAAACTGTCTAGTATCCTGGCAATCAAAGAAGCAAACATCTGTTGCAACTTCAACTGCTGAAGCTGAATACATTGCAGCTGCAAGTTGTACATCACAGATACAATGGCTCCAATATCAACTTCTTGATTATGAAATCAAAAAGACCAAGACACCATTGCTTGTAGACAGCAAATCTGCCATTAGCATCATTCAAAATCCTGTTCTGTTCTAAAAAACTAAACATATTGAAATCAGGTATCATTTCATAAGGGATTGCTATGAAAAAGGCAAGATTGAAGTGAAGCATGTCACAACAGCTAATCAGATAGCAGACATATTCACAAAACCCCTTGACACATCAACATTTCAGAAGTTAGTATCCATGCTTGGGATGCTAAATTTGTCAGTGTTTCTTTTACTTCTCTTCACATATTTTATTTTTCACTTACATCTGTTTTTAGACAAAAAAAACTTCTGAAAAACAAAATGAGAGAAACTACTGATGAACAAAAAACATCAGTATGGGAATATTTTCTGAAAAATGATTAACTTCTGATAAAATAATCTTCAGAAGTTATGAATAAAATGTTTATAAACATTCTCATCAGTTGTTAAGAAACTACTGAAGAGAAAATGGGAACTACTGATGACAATTGTTCTTCATCAGCAGTTTTGTCATTAAGGGTAAATCAGACATTTCCCACTTCAGAAGTTTGACCTAGGGCGGTTACAAACTTCTAATAAACACCTTTTCCAACACTTATCCATTCAAAAAGCAAAATTCCCTCATTCTCTCTCAAAAATCACTCAAACCCTGAACCTGCAAAAACATTGTTCGATCCACACGCACACAAACCACATGGCTCTAACACTGAAACAGGGACACAATCAAAGAGGCTACTTTGAGAAACATGAAGCCTGGTCCCAATACGACGAAATCATTGATTTAGTCATTAAATCCCAATACTTTACTGCCCTTACCATTGATCCTCCAATCCACACTGAAACTCTTAATGAGTTCTGGGCAAATGCGGAGACGGTGACAGTAAATGATAAGGTGATCTCCCTCAATTCAACCATCCAAGGGAGAAGAATGGCAATCACACCCGAAACCTTGGGAATTAGACTGGGTCTAGATGATGTTGGTGCCCCAGGTCAATTTCCAGACTCTGAAATTCATCTAACCATGACAGAGTGTGGTTACCAAGGTACTCTCTCACATGCTACTATTTTTAAGAAATATTTTGAACCTAAGTACAAACTTTTGTTTCACTATATAATAATGTGTTTGAGTCCAAAAACTGGATCTTATGATCAGATGCCCTCTACTTTTCAACCTATTTATCATTCCATTGTGAATGAAACAAAATTCAGGGCATCAGCACTTTTCTTTAATGAGTTGGTGTTACATCATCTCAATTCTAAAAAGAAGTTTTTTTGTATCCAAGATTTATTATGCAATGCATAATAAAGGAACTTGGAGAAGAGGTGCTTGTGGGTAAACAATTGTTTTAAACCCTTTAACCTCACAAGCATACTCTAGGCACAATAAACCGGCCACCTGGCCAGAAGATGACCAAGGGGAACACACAACAGTCCCCAAGGAACCCTCATCTTCCAAACCTTCACCCAAAAAGGCCAAGAAACCCAAACAGCAAAAACAAAAACCCACCAGCCGGAAAAGAAAGGCAGTTCAGGAAGCTGAGATGCCTGAACTTGCTAATGTGCAATGTGCACTTGAAAAAGATGTGACTGAAACATCCTCTCAGTCTCATCCATCTCAAACCCCTACTAGAGCACCAATCACCATCTTATTCAAAAGAAATAAATTTAAGAAAACAATCCCCATTGACTCTTCTTTTGAAACTGCTGAACCCTTAGACCAAACTACTGAACCAGCACCACAAATTTCTGAACCTGAAGCCCTTGAAATTGCCAAACTTCTCTCTGGGCTAAAAGAGAACATCCCATCAGAACATGTTAGTCCCCAACAACCACATCAAACAGGGGACATACCTTCAGAACTTGACATGGATGTGGATGTCCATAGCCCTAACCCAAGAGATGAGGATGAACCAGGATCTCTAAACCCAAACTTAGAAACTCTAGGTACATTTGAGGCTGCTACTACTCATATACCACCCAGTGGTGGATCTGAGGATAGAAGTAACATTGCTAAGACCTCACTTGTGGCAACTACTGATGAAGGCTTAATGCCTGAGGTAGGAAATCCTCTGAACCAAGAAAAAGAGGTACATGAGACAACTGGGTTCGGCCCAGCTCATGATGTAACTGATATTGTCCTCATTGAGGAAGTAAGCAGGGATTCAGATGACTCCATTGATTTGGATGATGATTCACACTCCACTAAAATTGAATTGACGGCTGCTAGTGAAGGTCCTGCACCTGGTGTCTCTAAGCTCAAAGAGCTGGTCACACCAGATCAGGTTAAAGTCCACTTGATCCCTGATTCCCCTAAAGTGGCATCTTCTGTACAACATGAAGATCACCCAAAAACACACCCCTCACGGAAAATGCCTACCCAATTCCCTGGGTCATCCAGCATAAACTTGAACCAACTATACAGCCCAGATGGTCCCCTATACCAGTTGATGAACACCCTAATTGCCAATCACCTCAAAACTTTCACAACTACTTTGGAGTTTTCAACCAAAGCTCTGTTTGAGGTGATCAACAAAAAACTTGGTGAGTTGTCCAACAAAATAGACAACAACTCAAGACAGCTTGCTGAACTCACTGGTAGAACTTCCAAACCTAGCAGGCTTCCAGAAGTGGATGAAGCCAAAAAGGGGGAGAAGATTAAGGAACCTAAGGAGTCACTGGAAGCCAGGATAAAGGCAAGAGTGGCTCTACAACAACAACAACTTCTAGAGAAAGCCCAAAAACAAAAAGAAGATCAACAAAGGCTTGTCTCTGAAACTGAAGTTGAAGCTGAACCTTCCCAAGGCCATAATGAAGAAACTGCTGAAGAAACCTCTAATGACTCAGAAAGTACTGAAGACAATCCTTCAGTAGTTGACACATCTGTTAACATTTTAGCAGTTAACACTTCCAACATACAAATAGCTGAAGAGCCTTCCAAAACAACTGAACAACAACAACCAACTCCTATTCCAAGGTCTACAACAACTACAACAATGATTGTGCTGAACCCTTCTCCACTATCAATGTCCAAAGACTTGAGAAGAGTTTGATTGCAGCCCAAAGAAAGGCTAAGGAAGAAGAGATCTGGAATAACTTGAAGGGAAGGGAAGATCTAAGCTTAAATGAAAAGCTTCAAGCTTATGAAGCAGAGTTAAATAGGCAAGCTGAAACAGAGGGAGTTGCTGAAGAAGACAAAAGACACCAACTGGTGTCTTTTATAACAAAGAACAGCAAAACAAAAGCCTATTCACTCAAAGGGCTCTCAATGGATGAGCTGACTAGAAGAGCTCAACTTGTTGCTGACAAACTTGCAACAAACAAAGATGGAAAAGTCAAGAGAGCTAAGACGATTGAAGAACTGGTAGCAAATGCTATGGTTCAAAAGCCTCCGTGTCAAGATGGAAAGAAGATAGACTACTGGACACATGCGAGAAGTACAAGGCTGCCAAGGCTGCTAATCCAGAGAAGTTCAAAACTTCTGAAGTATCAACTTCAGTAGTTAGAACTTCTGGTGTTAAAAGACCAGCTACCAAGAAGAAACCAGAGGATAATACAAAGACTGACTTCAAGATGGTGTTGCTGTAAGGCAACACAGTTGTGCAAGGAGACTTTGATATTGAAGAGAAGCCTCTGATAACTCAATTTAGGGATCCTTCAACATTTGCTTACCAAATTCAGAAGACTATCACTGACAGACTGCACACAAAGGTAGTTACTGAACATCATTTACCAACCTTTAAATTACCTGATGTAGTGCAAGAAGAAGATAGAAGTGAATCCCACCTAAGAGTCACAGAAATAGAAAATATCCAACACTCAGGAACATCCCAGGGATCCAGCATGGTTCTCTATACTTCAGAGTTTGACAAGTCTAAAGTGATGATCATCAGATGGTCCTTTACTGATGACAACTCAGTATTGGTGACAAGAAGAGATCTTACAAGCAAGGCCTGCAAGTCCATGAATGAACTGAAGAAACTATCAACTCAGGACTTGCTTACAATTCAACATCTGGAACCTCAAAGGGGATCTCTCACTGATGAACAGCTTAATCAATTGAAGAATTCCATGCTCAAAGAGATATGGAAGATTGTGAATGACAGAAGAAGACAGTAAAGAATTAGAAAAGGTTTTGGCTTCATCAATCCAGGGGGAGATTGTTAGGACAAAAAGGATTAAGGAAACCACTTTTGTAAACCTTAGTCTAATTCACTTCTGTCCAAATATCCTAAGTATAGAACTACTGAAGAAAGAAGACTAAAGTACTGAAGAAGGATTCAACAAGTACTAAAGAAGAAGTATAAGAAGTTCTGAAGTCTAACCAGACAGTTCACTGAAGAACTACTGAAGACAAACTACTCATCAGTAGTTTGTCATTCATCAGCACTTGTACAAGAATCTTTCCACCGCCTTATGTTTCAGTAGTTTATTAGTTTAGTATTACTTTATCTTTTTGTGCAAGTTCCAAGAATGCAACTTGTTGCAACTTGTTTCTGACTTGCTTTTTGGTAAGGTTCATGTATATGTAAAGTCTATAAATAGATGGGTTCATCCCTCTGTTTTAGACATTGATTTTTATTAAAACAAGAATCCTTCAAAGCTTATTATTGTTCTGTCCATTTCATTTATTGAGAATCTATTTGTGTATTTATTATCATTCACATTCAATACTTAGATTCTCATTAAACTTGTCTTTAGATTTCAAACATCCAGGGAGAGTAATAACTCATGTTGATAGTGTAACTTTACTTACTCATTCCGCTGTGCAAATCTGATTGAGCTTGCTAAACTCATAAGTGTTCACTAGCAAGCAATACATCAAGAGCAAATCTGATCCATCATTCCACTTGATGGTCTTTTTAAATGATAGCTGGTGTAGCTAACGCATCAACAACTCTGCTCCTTTTTAGAAAGTCAACAATCCCAGAAAATTCCGTATGTTTCTTGACTTCATCAAGAAATGCACAGCAATTATGAGCTTCCTCAAATGGCAATTCCTCTTCTTTCTTCTTTCCAGTAGCTTTTCCTGACGATCCAGCTTGTATATCTGTGTTCTATGGCTCTGCCATTTAAAATACTGCAAAAATGAAATATGAAAATTAATTAGAAACGGACAAAATTTTCAAAATTTAAATTTGGTTTTGAAATTCAACATTTGACCCAACGGGGGTTCGAATGAAGAATATTTGAGGTTCGAGTATGGACACTAAGGTTCGAATGTGAAACATTTTGATAAAATTTGTTCATTCGACCTAAAAGCCACATTCGACCCTATGAACAAGCCACATTCGGCCCTTCTTTTTGGTCGAAACTAACTGTTCATATAACCAAAATTTCAGAATGTAATTCAGTCCCATTTAACATTTGATTTTCATTCATTTAACTCCTAATATGACCGACTAAGCATTTTCAACAATCACTTATTTCAATTGTTTAGTTTTAGATAGTTTTAAAGTATAATCTAGGGTCCGAATACTTTTAAACATCAATCAAACAATCTGTCTTGTTATCAACCTAGATTATTGTTTATTCTCCCCCTAAAACTATCTATAACTAAATCCTAATCATCAATTGTCCTTGAAAACAATCAAAAGTCGTCCATCAATCAAGTCCGAGGGTTCGAACATAAAAACAAAGAATCTGGACTCGTTACTGGATCATTACATGTAACAATTGTATCAAAATGATCAGTAACAAATGGGGAACAAGAATCAAGGGTCAAAGAAACAGGGGCAACAAGGGTTGCTTATCTCAGAATTTTGAAATTTTTTTGAATTAGGGGTTCGAATGTGCAGATAGGTATATATAGGCTCCCATATTCAACCATTTGATGAGGGCGAATGTGAAACTATGTCTACATTCAACCCTACTGAAAGGCTCGAAAGTAGATATAGGGTTCGAATGTACAATATAACACTTGAACACTCACATTCGACCAAAACTAAAGGCTCGAATGTAAGAAAAATTCCACATTCGACCCACCGAAGGGGCGAATGAAGATTGGAATTTTTTAACATTTTACCAAATCTCAAAATCGAATCTCGTTCAATCTTTTTCACACCTTTTAAGTTTCAAACTTCATCATTTCACATTTTATAGATACAAAACTCAAATTGGTTCATCAAGTTTCTGGAAACGACCATCAATCACCATCAGTTATCAAAAATAACGCAGAATTGTAAAATCTTTTTGGTTTTTCTGAAATTTATGCTAAAACATACCTAAAATCTTTTTGAGTTTTTGTATATTTTGAACAAATGTAAAATGCAGAAATGTAAACATAAAACAGTAAATATTTTTGTGATTTCCGGTAAGAGGATCATATCAGTTTTTGAGAAATCTGATCACACCATTGATCTTTAGTGTTTATTATCATTAAAGACAATGTGTGATCCAGCAATTGCTGATATTGTTATCCACATAAACTTACATGCGGACTGTTATGCAGTGTTTGATACGATTAGTTATAGTATAAACAAAATTGTTTGTGGTTCCCACGCACACGACATACTGTTATACATATGCAGTTGTTGATATTATTTGTGACTGCAACCTATGTTTACCTGTGTATAGTGGATATTCTGGAGCTGCATGCAAGTGTAGATCAGCGTATGGACAAAAGTAGAAGCAGTTAATTGGAAAGTCATTAGGTGTTGGAATCTGGTTTATTTCTGTATTGGTTCCTAGTTATATGCTTGCCGGATGAGGCGACATTCTTGGAGCTGATGGAGGGTCGTCGCAAATGTATTTATCCAGAATGTAACAGGCACTACAACAAAAATGGCTTTTAAGGACCTTTTGTGTGGGACGCTTGTAAAATGGGGTCCTAAAAAACTATTTAATAGGACGAATGAACTTTTAGGGTCCTTTTATAATATACGCTAGTAAACTGGTGTCCTAAAAAACTATTTAATAGGACGGGTGATTCTTTAGGGTCCTATTATCATATAACTTAATACGACATTTAAAATGTAGATCCTAATAAAGTAATTTATAAGACATTTAGTCGGTGGTGTCCAATTATTTGGTAATGTAGTAGGACTACTTGATCACCATGGGTCCTATTATAACATAACTTAATACAACGCTTTGTAGTTAAGTCATAAGTGTTCAATGTTATAGGACCCTTTGTATTCGAAGTCATATTAGAACATAACTTAATAGGACACTTGACACAAGGGTC
The DNA here is from genome assembly GCA_028751855.1 of Ambrosia trifida. Taxonomy (NCBI): domain Eukaryota; kingdom Viridiplantae; phylum Streptophyta; class Magnoliopsida; order Asterales; family Asteraceae; genus Ambrosia; species Ambrosia trifida. Next base: position 68,382,306 of record CM054130.1, read on the forward strand.
TTATAACTTTAACCTTTATAGGACGCTTAATCATTGTGATGTTATTATAATACACTGTAGTAGGACACATGATATTTGAGTCATAAGACATCAGTTTTATAAGATGCATATTAGTTAGACCATACGTAGTGGTGGTAAGAATGGGGTGTGAAAGGGACATTTTCACGCCCCTTTAACCGTAAACACCCCCTAGGTGAAAGGGGCGTTAATGGGGCTCGGTAAAAAATTTCGCGTGGGTTAAATTTGCAGCTGGCCAATCCAAAGTTGACATGTGGCATTTATAAAAAAAAGGTAACGGCTCTTTTTTTCAACGGTAAGATGGCATGTGGCCCACATGCCACAAGTCAAAAAATGCCCCACTCTAAATTTCACCCACCACTACACCCCTTGCCCCTTTAATGCCCCTTTCACCCACCAAATTGGACGCACATGCCACATGTCATAAAATGCCCCTTTAACCCACAAATTTCACCCACCACTACACATGACCTTAGAGTTTTATTATAACATAACTTAATATGACACTTAACACTTAGGTCTTATAACTATAACATTTGTAGTAAACCCAATCCCACAACTTTCGTGTTAGGTTCGGGTCAGATCGTATTTTCTGCTTGTGTTAGAAATTCACACCCCTATATATACCTCAAAATAACTTTATTTAATATATTGCTTTATATTTTAAGCTCTTTTTATCATAGAATTTGCATCAAGGTTATTTATATATTTTTTTTCCTTTACTACTTCTATCCTATAATTTTTATCAAAAAATCCAAACATTTCTTCTATTTATTTTTTATTTCCGGTCAATCTTCCCTCCTAATATTTTAATTGCCCTTGTAACCTAGCATTCACGCCTCCACATTCTCCATTTCAAGTATCATCTCTTGAAATAAAAACAATCATATGCTATCTTATCTATATCCGGTACGGCTTCTTCTCTAGACCTGTGGCTGAAATCGTCTTCTTTAAGGTGAAATCGTCTTTCTTCTTTAAGGTGAGTCACGTCTTTCTTCTAGTGTGTGAATTGCTCAATTGTAGATTGTATAATTCTGGTTTATATATGTTCAATTGTTCACGAATTGGAGATCTCTGTTTGTAGGTGTAGATGTTAATATGTTGATTTGTGGATTATATTATGGTAGGGTTTATCAAATCTTAATTATCAGATGAGATGCTCAATTGTAGATGTTATATCTTCTCTAGATCCGGTCCCGTTTTTTCTCTAGATCTATGTTTGTATAATTCTTGTTTATAATTCTGGCTTCTCCTCGTGTGAATTGCTCAATTGTAGATGTTATCTTCTCTAGATCTAGTCATTGTCCCATGACCCACACACCTCTTCTCCATAAACGACTAGGTTTCTTCTTCCCCTATTCCCTCTCACGATACAGACATCCTCCCTGTTAGTTTATGAGGGTTGATATACCTTAAGTTGTTGAGTTCCCCAAGTCACTATTTTTATTTTCAGTTAATATTATGAAATACAATATATTATATGATGATGAGTAGTTTAATAAAATAAAACCAACTAACCTTTTATAATTATTGAATTACTGTTTTTAAATAAGATTCACTAGGTACGGTTGTTACAGTTGTTTCTTGAGCAGACCGCGCCTGGCTAGGCAAGTGTTTATCCGCGTTTGGGTCCTCATGCCACAAAAGATGGAAACACACACTAAGTTAATTATTCACAAATACAAAGTAGATTACTGCAACAAAGAATGCTAAGTGGAAACACACACCGCATACTATACATTTAAGAGTACAAACATATTATATGATTTATATCAACGCAAGATATTGCTGAAACTAGTTATTTTGATAGAATGCATTAAAAGAGTAGCAAAAAGAGGTGCTTGTTTCAGCTCTGTTTCAGTTAGAAAAGAGTACCCTTCATTTGAACTCATGCACAAACACCCTGGATCTTTCCGTAGTGGCACCTGGGTTTTAAAAAGCGCGCCTAGGCGCAAGGCGCAGCCTAGAGCGCCTCAGGGCTTTGCGCCTATCCTTTTTCCCAAAGGCGCGCGCCTCATGCGTTTTTTTGTCAAATTTCAGGCGCTTTTCTCGCTGAGGAACGCGCCTCACGTAACCTGAGTATTTTTTATGTATCAAAATGTTGTACCTTGGTGTCTTTGGCTTGTACATATAGGTAAAATCACGTAAAAACATTATTTATAGCTATATTTTGGGTAAATGAAGCTAAAAACTCATGGAATATATATGGGATATATAAAAAAATTATATAATTAGTGTGCGCTTCGGGTACGAAAATCCCACGCTTTTTGCGCTTCGCGCGATACGTTTAGACCTCGTTACTTTTGTGCGCCTAGCGCTTTTTAAAACCAAGAGTGGCACATAAGGCCCTTCAACTTTATCTGTTGTTATTGGTGAAATTGATTATCTGTTGTTATTGGCAAGCAAACCTGGTATAATATAAGAACAAAAATTCACTATCTTTTTAGCAAACTTTGTTGTCTCATAGAAAATATAGTGAAATATTTATGTGCATCAGTGTATAAGGTGTCCTTGTGTTTGTGTTTGCATGTGTTGCAAGGACCACATGGTTGTGTTTTGTTGAAGTATACACATTAAACTAATCACAATCAAGATGCTATATTATCTAATACTCCTCAGTGTTTGGCCGATGTATGAACAATAGTGTAAAGAAAACAAGAAAGTGGAAATGAGTGTTTTTATGTTTATTAATATTATGGTGCTTGATTGAAGGTTAATAAGATTGGAGGAGATTTCTATAATGCACTTAAGTGGGAAGGAGTGTTTTTATGTTTTCTTTATTTATTTATTTTTTAATCTTTTTTTATAGGCATATTTCATTTATTTAACTGGTTTACGTAAAAGTGTGTGTTGCTACGTTCTGGTTGTTTACTTGCTATTTTATAGTCATCTTTATCCAAAAGGTCTTGATAACTTGATCCGATAAGAATTTTTCTTTGTTGTGTACACTAGTAATGGAAGATAAAAGTATGCAAGGCCAAAGCCCCATAAGGCATATGAATGGATGAAATACCAGATAGATGAGGACTAGAAATTGCTGAATCAACTGCTCCTCCAGAATGGCTGGTAATACCACTTAAGGGCGGATAGACCGTCCACCCAGTGCCACTACCCACTTCTACTAAGGCACATCACGACCTACAGGCAACACCGGCGAGACCTGGGAAGGCAACCCGATTGGGAGTCAGAGGATCCATAGTACCTGCAGCCTCCCGGACTTCATCTTCATCATTTTTGAAAGCGGGGGGAAGGGATCTTTTTTCTGCAACGGAAAAAAACGGAGCAGATTTGACTCGGCACAACCTAACGATACATCCAATACCAATGATTTATGCTTAGAATGCGTTCACCTTGAATCACTATCGAAAAATGGCTTTCTTTTCAGCCGCTTTCCTATTTCATTAAGGTAGTTTGCTTACTTAGTGCTTAGCTAGGGTTGAAAAGGTAAAGAAGGAAGAATGGATCCGAACGAATGCATGGGCAGTTGAAATGAGCCCTTTTTTTTAATCCCCTCGTCACCTACTAGTGAGCCAGGGACGCCTCTCGTTCCTCTTCCCCCATTTGACAACCTTTTTTCTCTCCATAGTGAAGCGCGCCTTTGAGGCTAAAAAGACCCTTGCCTATACATGTAAGCTTAGCGGGTAAAAGAGACCCGCTAGACAGTGCTTTCCTTACCGTAAGGTAACTCGCTGCAATCCATTTCCAAAGTCTTCATATGCTCTTCAGATAGCTCCATCGAACCGCGATAGCTGCTAGTCTACCTATTCGTATTGGAACTACCCTACCTCCTATTTCTAAACCCAGAACTCAGATATTTGATTCTTGGATGACTGATCTACTAAAGGTAGACTTTATCTCCTATGTTGACCTTTTACTATATTACCTTATTTTGGAATTCACTTGAAAGCCCCTTTTCTGGTAGACCTGGGCATGTTCCACGGCGCGAAGTCTCTTCTCATCTAATAGCTCTCATTTCGGGGATATATAAAAAATATGCTCTCTATCATCCACATCCAAATCTTTTTTAAGCTGGGCCCTGATGTTTCAGGGAATGGCGGAATCCGTCTCTAGCAAGTACGCAACTGGCCTTAAATTGTATCGAGCTACAGGCCCTTCTCATAAGATGTTGTAAGCTACGGGCCTTATTCGACAAGCTTAAATTAGGTCTAATCATGAGGGTAGTATTTTATCATGGTGTCGGATCCTAAGTTTTTATGGATTCCTTCTTTGTTACCGGGGTCGACCCCAAAGCCATAATGTCTCAAAACGAGGAGGCTATACAGACGACAACTCCACTTGTGATAAATGAATACTAGAATAAGTTCTATAACAGAATAAACTACAACATAAGCAATAGGAAGAACTAGCAAACAGATATTGTTGTGTGTTTTTCATCATTTTTTTATTCTTCATTATAAGATTTCTTGTGTACCTTCACTCGATGGAACAGGATTCGCTAGGACGGAGTTGCTGTCGATTGAGGATTGACTGAGGGCAGAGTAAGGATTCAAGGCTTTCAAACACTCTAATGGACGTTCAGCCTATTTATTACTTTTTTTCAATGTGATCTAGGGCCATACATTTGTTCGATCAAGTAGTTGGTCAAGTCTTCCTTTCACTGGCACAGCAGGCTGTGGGATTTGGTAATTCTGGCCATTGACCCCCCTTTTGTACATTCAGTGGTAGTTTTTCCTGACTATTCTGGCCTGTCACTTGGCCATTCGAAGCATCTATTCCAGGATTTAGTGCTGTCCAATCACTGGGTTACTCTGGGTATTCGAAGGTAGACTCAAGTTATTCGTTTGAGGAGAACCCCTATTTTGTATTTGTGTTGGATATCCTAATGGGGCAGCCTGCCCCCTTGTTCGAACATAGGGTTCTCCCTAAGGCTTGGGAATTCATTAGCTAGAGGTACCTAGGGTCCTGTGGTGGTGCCCTAGTGCTAAGGGTCATTCGATTCCTTTCTAAGTCAGATCTCTGGCCTGCATTCGAGGCTACTCTTTGGATCTCGCCAACCAAGGCTTGGTTAGTCTCATTGTGCTTAGCAACCATGGGCTCAAGGGTGACTATGACTTCTCTGCCCACTTGTTTGGCCATCGGTGCCACTGTAGCTAACAAGGACTGGTTTCTATTTAAGAGAACTCTATCAGCCTCTCGATGTGTCCTTTCGCTAACATAGGTACCATGTTAACTGTACCAAAGTATGGTTTCACAGTCACGCCTCCATGACTCCTATATTTGTTCAGTTTCTCGTTTATATCTATCGGTCATTTCTATCTAAAACGGCCTTCAATTCTGGTCGAGTGACCAGAGCTACTTCATTATCTGCTGGTACTTCCAGATTCGAAGACAGACTCTGGGGATTTCCGTGATAATGTGAAAGGAATCAATTCCTTCTTTCTTCCCCAGCGAAATGTAGCAGGAACAGCCTTCCCGCAGTCGCATTAAGGATATTTTTTCTTGAAACTCTTTACTCCTTCACCCGTAGCAAGTACGCATTTCTATTTAGTTGTTTTCTTACTCTATCCTGCTATTGAACCTGGTTTCCCTCTGCATATGGTAATAGAGAGTTAGACAACTTAGAGAGCTCCTCAAAGGGCTAGTTCTCACTATGTTTTGGGACCCCCAAGACTGTCTTTCCCTGTACCAGCCAAAAGTCATCTACGTATCGTCGGACCGCCCCCACCGACGAATAATAGGTACCACCACTCCAGGCAGAGTTAGTGAGCCGTGTAATAGGCGACCATTTCGCGCGGTTCGGGGGGCACTTGAGTCAGCCGCCGGCGCCCGACAGTGTCTTGACCCCTATCCAATTTTTGGGCCAATTCCCCCTTCGTACTACCAAAAAATGAGATTCTTGCCGAATCCGAGTTTGCTTATGAAAAGAGTAGAATGTTGAATATTTTAGAGAACCAAAAAAAATTACAAGCCATGGGAGTGAAAAATACTATTGGTGAGCCTTTGAAAAGTCTAGTAGAGCGTGATAAAAAAAAAAGAAAAATAAAAAGAAACCAATTGATACCAACGAGAAAGATGTTGGTGTTGAGCAAGATTATTTAAAAGAAGCTGCTACAAATATTTCTAAAAAGGTACTAATAACAAATTTGGATAATATAATGTCTTTCTGTTTGTTTTCTAACAATTCGACTTACAGAAACAACATCCAAGATACATTGCTCCGCAGTCCATGAATAGATATGCTTATTTAGCACAGAAACGAGTTATTGCTCTTAATGTGTCTCCTGTGCTAACAACTTCAAAATCTCATATGCAAAAGGGACAAGTGATTGACACAAGGAGGGCAATATATAGTAGTGTACCAGAGTCTGACGAAGGCCACACGAGAAGGATATCAATTGTAGCTAAGAGAAAGTTCTTTGAAGTCGACAACAATGATGACCATGGGGAGCGTGACATGAGATTTCATGGTACCTATATTTTCTCTTTTCAAATATTTTATATATGATATTCAATTAGTATTAAGTTTGGATTCAATTAATTGTTTTTTATGCTTACTGTTTTTGTAACTATATATCTATAATCTATAATCTATATCTATAATCTATAATACATTATAAAGGAGGAGTGATGTACAACAATGTAATTTGCATTTCCGTACAACTTAACAAGCAACATGTACAACATACTTAAGCAAGAAATTTAAGGGTATTATGGGCATAAATGGGACAATTAAGACACTTAAGAGGGTTATATAGGCATTTCATCCACCTCCTCCTTTACAATATCAAAAGACTTTTACAATACTACCCTCCTTCTTCCATCCATACCCTTCAATCGTTTGCCTTCTTCCTTCATAAATATAGATCATTAACCTCTTGTCCCTTCAAGTTCCGTAACCCTAAGGATCAAATTGAATGAGATTGATTGTGAAATTCAAGTCCTCCTCTTATAACATTCAATTGAAGGCCTACATGAACTATCTTGCCTTAAAAAAATGCTTTTGTAAGAACTATTACTTATTTTACTATTTGCATTTTCTGTGTTTGTTGCACAAAGTTTGCAATGTTTTATATTGTTTTTTTTATTTATGCACCTAGATTTGGACAAGCACATTGCAACGAACAATTTTGACTGCAAATCAAATTGCTGGATTTCCCAAGGTTAGTTTTACATGTCACATAAATTGCTTCTTTGATCACTTATCATTCCTCCTCTTATAACATTCAATTGAAGGCCTACATGAACTATCTTGCCTTCAAAAAAATGCTTTTGTAAGAACTATTACTTATTTTACTATTTGCATTTTCTTTGTTTGTTGCACAAAGTTTGCAATGTTTTATATTGTTTTTTTATTTATGCACCTAGATTTGGACAAGCACATTGCAACGAACAATTTTGACTGCAAATCAAATTGCTGGATTTCCCAAGGTTAGTTTTACATGTCACATAAATTGCTTCTTTGATCACTTATCATTTGTAAAATTTGTGTACTTTCTTTACGTTATAGATACAATGGCGTGCACTTGATGAGATAAATTTTGGTGTATGTGAAGGTATGAGGTATGAAAAAATAAAGAACATGCCTGAAGAATACAAGTATGTTAAATATGAAATATTCGATTTTTTTTCTTTTTTTGTAATTTTATACCTTTCCATTCAATGGTCTTTTTTTAAAGGTCAAGGAAGAAAGACAAACTCAGGTATCGATATCCTCGTGGAGAGTCGTATCTTGATGTGATACAAAGGTACTTAATTCAAATACAAGGAAAAATCTATGTTGAAAATATAGAAAGTAACTAATTAAAGTTTTGGTATTTTAAGCAACGTCAAAAGTTTGCAGTTGTGTATATAACAAGTTGGAGCCGGTTATTATTGAGTTAGAACGACAACGCGCGCCTATTGTAGTCGTATCTCACCAGGTAAGACAAGGCAACCACAAAATTTTACCTCCACAAATGGGTAAAAAAAACTAAAAATAAAACGGGTTAAACGTGTTTGTAAAGTGTATTTTAATACATGTTTATGTATCAATATAGCTTTTGAATAATATTTAGGGTATTAGTTTTTCATTTACATTTTTAAAACAAATGAACATTATTTTTGGTGGGTGTGGCCCAAACCGTATATAAATTACCTGTTACCCAACTCATTCATTGAAAGATTTGTGCAATGCAAACATGAGTTTAATGGATTTGTGCATTGCAGGCTGTTCTAAGAGCTTTATATGCCTATTTTGCTGATAGGCCATTGAAAGAAATTTCACACATAGAGGTAAACAACAAAACACTAGATCAATCTTTTCGGACTTTTAATCTTTGGAAACACGTTAACACGTTTGAATATCGGGAATTTCAGATGCCACTTCATAAGAAGTTCTGGTACTAAAAAAAGATACTAACTATATTTTCCTCGCGTAACGAACCCGCTGCAACGCGCGGGCATTACCACTAATATCAATTAAGAACAAGATGCCGCTGAAGATGATGGAAATATAAACATGGATAGTTTAGAAAATGAGAACGTTGAACTGGTTGAAGAAGAGTTTGAAGTTCCACAACCAGAAAATGAAGAAGAGTATGAAGTTCAACAACCAGAAAATGAAGCAGGTTTATCTAATTTACTTGATTGCTTCATTTTTTTTGTTTCTCAATACATATATTGTGTGACACATGATGAATATATAAGAAACTTATAATAAAACTAAGAAAACGTATAGATTTAATATATTGCCTTTCAATTTATATAGTATTTTAAATGTATACATGTATATTGTAAATCAGGTTCACTTTTTGTATTTCAAAATGTACGTAAAAGAGTGAGAGGACCTACGCGTATGCCAAAAGTTTGGGCCCAAGAAAAAGGGGATAGAATTCCTATTTTAGTTAATGAACTTGGACAACCTATTGGTGACAAAAGTAGTAAACTAACCCATTTCATGGGAACCCTTTCAAGGAGTGGAAAGTATTGTCCGGTTTATAAATCATGGAATAAAGTTAAGGACACCAAAAAACAAACGTTGCTCGACTTCATAAAGGTAGATAATTAAAAATCTGTTTGTTAATGAATCACTAAAGTATTTGTTTTCTAATGTGACATGTTCCATTTTTAGACAAAATTTGATATTCCGGAAGATGCTGAAGGCTGGATATTGCAATCATTTGGGAAGAAGGTCAAGAATTGGAGGGCAAGAGTTAAGGAACACTACTATGATCCGTCTTTGTCACTTCAGGAACAAATAAGTTTTAGGCCAAAACAAGTGCAAAAAAAAAAAAAAAAAAAAAAAAAAAAAAAAAACAATGGATGAGACTTGTGAAGTATTGGAATAAAACAAAGTCTAAGGTATGAAATAGCCTTACACTTCAAATATAAATCCTCAAAATTTGGGATGTTACAATTAATTTATTTCTCATTATGATATTTTATTTTCCTATTGAAGATGGTAAGTGAAAAAAACAAGGCGAATCGGGCAAAAAAGAAGATGGTGCAAGTTACGGGTAAAAAAAGTTATGCTCAAGTCCGTGAAGAGCTAAAGGTAATTGTATGAAATAGTGCAATTCTTAATGTAGCATGTCGATATCCATTGTTACTACTAATTTTCTTTTTATTCAAACATGCATCTTTAGGACAAGATCTAAGTCGATTGGAAATGTTTCGTGCATGTTTCTCCAAACATGGAATTACAAAAAATGTGGAAACTGCAAATGCAATTGTAAGTAATATCTTATATATTCACATACATATCTTTTCTATGTGTTCTTGATGTTGTTAAAAATACATATCTTATTTTTGTTACTATATCTAATACAGGCACAGATGCAACAACTTAGTTCTAATCTTCCCGATGGTTCGATCGATAAGCCTGGACCAGATGATGTTTTTTCTTAAGTAATGGGAAAAGATCGAAATGGTGATGCAGTCATGTATGGTCTGGGTGTTCGTGCTTCTGATGTTTGGAGTGTAACACCAAGTCGTTCAACAGGTCGTAGAGAAAACATCAAATTGAAGTCTAAATGTGAAGAACTTACTAGTATTGTGGTCCGGCTACAAGCCCAGGTATCAAAGATTAATGGGTGTACGGATGGTCCTAGTGCTCCACCTCTTACATCACATTTCCTCATTGCAACTAATGGACCTCCAAGTTTACGGGTATTTTTCTATATAAATCTTTATTATTATTTTTTTGTGAAATGTTACTTGTACTATTGTGACTAGAGTTTGATATATGTTTGTTGAAAACTAAAATCTAGGTGGGAGATGAAGTTGTCCTCAAAAACGTTCTAAACCCTACCGAGATTGTAGCAAGTGGATGGGTAAAGAGCTTGGACCCAAATGAGCTAGTTGGTGGTACAGAGATTGGACCTGAATGGTGTGAGGTAAACGTTCAAGTAGCAATAAAAGTAGATGAAAAGTTGGTGAGACCATATGGGTTATTTTCCACAATTCAAGATTGTATTGGTGCCTCCATTGCATAGCCTTGTCCTTTCATCTCGGTATGTATTTATTAATCTTGTGACACGAATAATTTTAATAATATGGAACTTAATGCTTATACATGGATGGTTTATTTGTAGGTAGTCCATGAGGATTTTGGACGCATGATGACTCATGATTCTATGCTGCTTGTTTCTTTCATTGCTTTTAATTTCTTTGTTAAATGTTAGAAGACTTTATGTTGGATAATGCTATAAGTTATTTATGTTTAGTGTTTTTGTTATGAATATGCTTATTTGAAATATAATAAAGTTTTTTTTTTCTTTCATTAGTTGATGTTATATACATTATATCATAAAATTGTGTGTGTATGTTTAAAAAAACATTGTATCATATGACTTATTAGGACTTTGAAATTTTGTCCTATTAAACTTGTTAAAGCATTGTAAAAGTGTCCAAATATGCTTTTCTTAGGATGCTATATTGTTTGTTCATTGACATGTTATGCGACCATAAAATTGGTTTCATAATCTTATTTGGGATATTAGGACCCGTTTTTTGGTACTAAAGCTCCTATAATGTTACATCATAAGGGTCCTATAAATTAATTTTTTAGGACTCTTGTATGTGTATTAAAAGATTAAAAGTAGGTAAACACATGTTAAAACATTGTAAAAGTGTCCTAATATGTTTTATTAGGAGTTTTTTTTTGGACATATTATGCGACCATAAAATTGGTTTCATAATCTTATTTGAGATATTAGGACGCTTTTTAAGTTTCGTGACTTATTACGACCCCCTTACATGAAACGCTTTTACCGTTGGTCCTATTAAATAAAAGGTACTATAAAATAACATTTTAGGACGCTTTTGTGCGTACTAAAAACCCATTTTTGTTGTAGTGAGGTAGCCAAAGTTATTTTCTTGTCGTACATATCCTTGTCTATCCAGTGTACGCTTGCTTGAATTCCATCCCCCTGTTTATTGTATAGATTTTAAGATTACATAATATTGCAAATTGAAGAATTATTGTCATTAAATGTAACTTACGTGTCTGTCAATCAAAAAATAGTAGGTATTGCTTTTTGTGCCTCGTGGTTGCCATTTCCTTACAAAACGAACTTTAACTGGTACTGGGGCACCCTGAGGAACAATAGAAGCTAGCCTGTCCTCTTGCATCTTGACTTACCTGTTCATAAGTTACCAGCTGTTATGTAATAAATGCAAAAATATTGCTATTGTGTAAAAATCTGTTTAGTTGTGAGTGTGTTGCTATTTTGTGATGGGTGGTTGAGGATTGAAAAGTTAACCTCATGAGCTTCAACCTCGGTTAACAATTCAGAGTACACAATATTTTTTGTTTTGCCACATGTTAAGTCTCCATGAGATTCAATTAGTATTTTCAGACCATGTGGTGACGTTGCCCTAGACAGGGCAACGTATAACTGTCCATGACTAAAAATAGTTTGTGGCAAATAAACAGCAATTTTTTTCAATGATTGGCCTTGATTTTTATTAATAGTCATTGCATAACATGTTTTTATTGGAAATTGACGTCTATTGAAAACAAAAGGCAAATCTTTGGAATTATGAACAAAGTTGGTTCTAGGAATGTAAACGCGATGACCAACAGCTGTTCCTGTAATTATGCGTGCTTCAATGATTCTAGGCAAAAGTTGTGATACTAATAATCTCGTGCCATTACATAAACCTGATTTTTGATCAATGTTACGCAACATAATTATAGGAGTGTTTACTTTAAGCTTTAGGCAATGAGGTGGTATACCATTAAAGTTTAATGTGTTAAGATATTCAGAAGGATACATCAAATCAATATCCCCTCGATTGCGAGAATGAGGTGTAATTGAATCGACACTCAAGTAAGTTGAACATTCACCAGGAGAAGATTCAAGGACTAAGGCATTAATTTCATCAGCTGTATCATTTTTAGGACATACAATTGCTCTCTCTGATAGGCTGGCAGCAGTTGGGTTGTCCAGAACAGTCTTGTCATAGACAAACTTTTAAGATGTTTCAAAGAATTCTCCCCAGGTTGAATCAGAAGGTGTGTTGGTATGTCAATAATCTTTGTATCTAGCGGAGAATCTATGAAAGGATCTCTGATCTTTCCATCACCAACATTCAGTAGCCAGTGTGAAAACATGAGTGTTGCCTCTTTATCAGGTGTGGACATTGCAGATTGTGCTAATCGCATATTTTCATGCAATTTGATGAGCTTAAACATTTTCCACATATTTGACTTTGGAAGTGAAGATGCTATGACCTCGGCTTTCTTAGCTTTGGGTTTTACAGGTAATGTTTGCCGAAAATCGTCGCCTAATAAAATGGATTTCCCGCCAAATGGTTGATCATTATTTCCAATAATGTCTCGTAAGCTTTTATCAAGTGACTCGAAGCATCTGCAGTCATTCATTGGAGCTTCATCCCAAACTATAAGTGTGACATTCGTCACCTTCGTCTTTCGTCAAACTGACAATAATAGTCCTTCAAATATTTCCATTTTAGTCACTGTAAATTTCGACATTTTCAAATTTAATTTTAGAGCGAACTAAAATTTATCGTTTATATTTATTACGGTTCGGGTATGAGTTTTAACCGAATGCGTATGTGGACACGTGTTCATAAAAAGCTTCAAAAAAAAAAATCCAAGTTTAAAAAGTTTATAAAGTTTTTAAGTTAAGTTTTGTAACTTAGTTAACTTTTATAAGAAATATAACCAAAACATTAATAAAATTAACACATCTAACTACAGGGACTATTTTTGCCAATTGACATAAGTTTTAAAATTCTGATTTCTTTTCCCCCTTATCCACGTTTTTTCCGGTCAGGCATCCGGCCACCGGAATTCATCTCCGGCGAACATAAAACTGATCCCCTAGTGTCCGTTTCAGATCTTTAAGGATCCTAAAACGTTTCTCCGTTAAATACCAACGTTTTCCCTTGAAAAATCGGCCCATAACTGCAGTTTTAATGAACTTTAATTCGTGTATTATAGGGTAACCGATCGGGTTTAAAAAAAATCTTCAAAACGCTCGTGTTTCATCATCACTATATAAACTGAAGACCCTATTCCTCTTCTGCACCGTTGCTTGTCATAAACCCACTAAAAAACGAAGTTTAAACACGTCTGGAAGTCCCCGAACCGGAACCATATATTGCGGCCCTTTATCCCTCCGGTTTGACTCGAGAACGACTTTGTAAGTTCTAAATTTTTTTGCCGTTTTTATGTTTAAATATCAATTAACGAAAGCCCTCTATTACAGAGCATAATCGTGCTCTGAATCAGGTTATTGAAATTTAGGTTAGGGTTAGGGTTCTTTCTAGTTGAATTGGGGAAGATGATGTAATGAGAACTATGTTTATATAAATTGATTTCTGATTTAAATCAACATAAGGATCATTTGGTCTAGTGGTTGAAACTCTAGTGTTATACACGGAAGGTCAGGGGTTCGAACCCCATGACCAATAATACTTTTCTTTTGATTTTAGTTTGTTTCCTTTTTGTCTTATGTGAGTTATTATTTCAATTGTTTAATAATCAATTATAACCCATATAAATCTATAATATTCATAATAAATTCATTTTTGCTCCAAAAATTATGAAAATTTAGGAGTAGCTTCTTGACACCCCATAGAAAATTATCCCACCTTTAGTTTCTGAAAAATGTTTTATTTTTATATTTTTATGGAATTAAATTGTTTTAATCGTATTTAATTGATTAAAAATTCATTTTTAATGATTTTAATCTCGAAATTTTTGATAAAGTATTTCTAATCATTTTGAACTGAAATAAAAATATTTGATTCAGAAAACATTTATTTTTATTAATTTCCATATTATTAGTCATTTAAACATAATTTAATCGCGTTAAATCAGTTTTAAATATAAATAAGTTTATATAAATTATGAGAAAATTATTCTAATATGTTTACATCAGAAATCATTCATTTTCTATAAAACTAGTATTTTTGGATCATGTATGGTATTATTAGTCTAATTTACGTTTAATTAGACATAATAAAACGTTTATTTATTTATACAATTTAAACATCTATTTTATAAATATTTTTCTTATAAAATAGAAATACTCATATGGTTTAATGTCTTTATTATCTTTTGTTGGATCATTGTATAACTCAAAATTATTTATTTAATTATTTATGATTATTGTGTTTATTTTAATTTAGTTAAAGTAACTAACTAAATTATTTTGTCTTAATTATTCAAACATATTTTTTTTATCTAAATATTCAATAGGTAATAATTATATTATTTAAACCACATTTACAACCTTTCATATATTATTTGTGATATACAACTTTTACATTAACGTGACTTATCATAAAAACTCTAAATCCCCAGATCGACTTAGCAAACCCTAATGCCTTAGACCCTAGTTACCTTAGACTTTTTAGACATTTCCTTATTAGTATGCTTACACATTATAGGTTGAATTCCTCGGAATTCTCGTTTCACGACCGCTTAAGTTGGATTTTGTTCGCTTTCGCAAACTGTGAGTATATCTTTCCCCTTTTTACTATTTTACATTTTGGGGTGACTCATGTACTTACTATCAAGTTTATATTTCCTTTTACTAAAATAGTAATTCTTATGTGTGTTTGCTTGTGTTATTTTGTGTATCTATGACCTGTCAAATCATTAACCGCTGGGCGGCCTGGCATTTCAATGAATAGTACTATGGTTTATACCCTTGTGACTCTGTTGAGAGTCCTCGTCATTGCTATGTATTACATTACTACTAGCGCATACTATATATATTTGCTTTCTTCTCTTAGGGTTGATTTGACCCGGATACCACTTATTACATAATTGCAAACAGTATACGACACATGAATTGCAAAACACTTTTCTACTATATTTATTTAAACAGGGTATGCTCACCAATGCAATTTTTGTATTGACCAAAATATTTTGTACATGTTTCAGGTTGTTTTGAGACGCTTCTTTTAGGCTTTTGGATTTTATATTTCAGTCTTATTTACATTGTATTTTGGCTAGACTCGTCACTTTAGAATTATTGTATCCTGTAATTTCGTTTCAATGTAATAAATTATTTAATCAATGTATTCAAATTTACACTTTAGTCCATGAGCTATTGAACAATCGTCACTACGTGACACCTCGATGTTTCCGCCATCGGTTGGGGTGTTACAGATTGGTATCAGAGCCATGGTTATAGGGAATTAGGTTATTAGAATGCCTTTTAGCCTAGACTATAACTAAGTTTACTTTCACAAGTCCTCTCGTGTATATTTCTCTTATTTCTTATATTTTCTTTCAAGATATTTTCGTTATGATTATTTCTCGTTATTCTTTCGATATTTTTCTTGGCGAGGAAGACACTCGTATTTCACAAACGAAACGATATCATCAAGTTAGGGGTGGTATCCATACCTTGGTGATTAGTTTCACTCCACTATATATTATATATCTTAGGAATATATCTTTGAGATAGGAGTGACATCCACACCTCAAAGAGTATTTCCTTCAAAAAGGAACTTAACCACTAAGCTGGGAGTGATATCCTTAACTTAGTGATTGGTTTCATTCCACAATCGTTTTCAATTTTGAAATACATCTTTGAGTTAGGAGTGAAATCCACATCTCAAGGGTCTATTTCTACATCTCGTTGATTATGAATTTCCTTAAATATTGGTAATCTATTACATACGTTGATTTTTGTCATTCACGTCATTTTAAATCTTGGTCTTTTGAAACACATGAGATCTACACATACTTCATAAAATGGTTTCATCTTGCATTTTATAAACTTGCATTGCATATTTTACAAGTCAAATGAAAATCTATTTGTTTTCATATAACAGATCCAATATATGTTTTTAGGAGAAACTTGCAACTAATAATATGTCTTATAACACTTTTTCAAACTTGACATCTTGTAAACACGTGAAAATGTGTACTTACGAAGATTTTTCAAATGAACCTGTTTTGAGTCTAAAACACACTTCGATTTCTAAAAAAAAAAATTTCTCATGTATCACTACTATTATTTCAACAATATCACAAAGTCGAGTAAACTGCGAAAATTTACCTTTTACACTTACACTCTTTCAGTCGCAAAACTTTTGGTTTAACAAAACAATGGACATATCTTTTTATCAGAATGTTGCTAAATGTCTTTTATAGTATAACGCATATATGTAAAATTACTAGATTTTAACTCACATGCCAGTAGGCTGTACACCTGTTCCGTGCACATTCATTTGTTGTGAATTTCATTATTTTATTTTTGCACCATTTTTATTCATAGTTATTTCTAAACACGTCATTTGTGATTATTTTCACATTGCCTATTTGCATTAATTCAACTCGTTTACTTTCAATTTGTGCGATTTATTCGATTTATGTTATACGATTCTTCCAGTCGAAATTTTATGCTATACTTATATACTTACTTGAACGCATATTTGGTATGCACATTTTCTTTCCTATTTTGAGCAAAACCCTGTTATACATACTTTATTTTTGTTCTTCATCATGGCCAAGGAACATACTAGTTGGTAACTCGTATGAGATCTAAGCCAGTGCCCACGTACAACTCGGATTAGAGTATTTCTTTAATCCGAGGGGAACAGTGTAAATCTCGGAGTTTACCAATATAGGTGTTTTAAGCCCAACGATGTGAACAGAAGTTACCGGTTAAGGGTGAACCCGAAAGGGAAGAACCTCTAACCATGTTTTATACTTACATGTTATTCTCATTACGGTTAAAGGAAAAACCCGAAAGGGAAGGACCTCTAACCATGTCATGATTAAACATTATTTCATTACAGTGGCTATTACATATTGGTTGCACTCATATATTTCATGTTAGGGTTATGGAAAAGCATAACACCCTAGTGTAAGGTAAATCGATGATTACGGTCCGGAACGCAATCATGGGCTTACAGGTACGTGAGGGTGGTGTGTGATTCTACTTAGGCTATTGGTAGACAATTAGTACGAATCCAAAGTATCGAGAGTGTGGTGGGTCAGCTGCGGTACACCCTATATATAAGCATAAACGATACTGCGGGAGCGGACTAGGAGTCTGACCAAGAACCTATCCATTACTTTATACTTATCTCTTCTTTAGATCGTTGACTATTAGCTAGCATTTTCAATAGGAACGTTCTTACACGAGTTTTAATTCGTCTTCCTAGAGTCTTTCTCTGGACCACTCACACAGGAAGCATGAACCTTGTATACTCTTACACACTCGATTATTTGGATACTTACTGCATACTCTAATAACATTTAGTCAGAAACTTTACTAAAGTAGGGAGACTGCTTCTTTAGTACCCCTGCCCCTGACCCGTTACACATTCCCAAAATTTTCCTCATTTAAATTCTCAACTTTCTAATTTTGAGTTAACTGTCAAATATTTGGACGCTTTTACTTTGGGAATTAGACAACTATTTAAAATTTTGTCAAATCACAAATGATGGAATTTTCTTTTAAAAATTTAGTTGACTTTTACAACGCATTTTGTTTCATAGTAACCTTCACTTGAAAGAAATTTCGAGACGAAATTTTCTAAAGCAGGGGAGACTGTGACATTCGTCACCTTCGTCTTTCGTCAAACTGACAATAATAGTCCTTCAAATATTTCCATTTTAGTCACTTCAAATTTCGACGTTTTCAAATTTAATTTTAGAGCGAACTAAAATTTATCGTTTATATTTATTACGGTTCGGGTATGAGTTTTAACCGAATGCGTATGTGGACACGTGTTCATAAAAAGCTTCAAAAAAAAAAATCCAAGTTTAAAAAGTTTATAAAGTTTTTAAGTTAAGTTTTGTAACTTAGTTAACTTTTATAAGAAATATAACCAAAACATTAATAAAATTAACACATCTAACTACAGGGACTATTTTTGTCAATTGACATAAGTTTTAAAATTCTGATTTCTTTTCCCCCTTATCCACGTTTTTTCCGGTCAGGCATCCGGCCACCGGAATTCATCTCCGGCGAACATAAAACTGATCCCCTAGTGTCCGTTTCAGATCTTTAAGGATCCTAAAACGTTTCTCCGTTAAATACCAACGTTTTCCCTTGAAAAATCGGCCCATAACTGCAGTTTTAATGAACTTTAATTCGTGTATTATAGGGTAACCGATCGGGTTTAAAAAAAATCTTCAAAACGCTCGTGTTTCATCATCACTATATAAACTGAAGACCCTATTCCTCTTCTGCACCGTTGCTTGTCATAAACCCACTAAAAAACGAAGTTTAAACACGTCTGGAAGTCCCCGAACCGGAACCATATATTGCGGCCCTTTATCCCTCCGGTTTGACTCGAGAACGACTTTGTAAGTTCTAAATTTTTTTGCCGTTTTTATGTTTAAATATCAATTAACGAAAGCCCTCTATTACAGAGCATAATCGGGCTCTGAATCAGGTTATTGAAATTTAGGTTAGGGTTAGGGTTCTTGCTAGTTGAATTGGGGAAGATGATGTAATGAGAACTATGTTTATATAAATTGATTTCTGATTTAAATCAACATAAGGATCATTTGGTCTAGTGGTTGAAACTCTAGTGTTATACACGGAAGGTCAGGGGTTTGAACCCCATGACCAATAATACTTTTCTTTTGATTTTAGTTTGTTTCCTTTTTGTCTTATGTGAGTTATTATTTCAATTGTTTAATAATCAATTATAACCCATATAAATCTATAATATTCATAATAAATTCATTTTTGCTCCAAAAATTATGAAAATTTAGGAGTAGCTTCTTGACACCCCATAGAAAATTATCCCACCTTTAGTTTCTGAAAAATGTTTTATTTTTATATTTTTATTGAATTAAATTGTTTTAATCGTATTTAATTGATTAAAAATTCATTTTTAATGATTTTAATCTCGAAATTTTTGATAAAGTATTTCTAATCATTTTGAACTGAAATAAAAATATTTGATTCAGAAAACATTTATTTTTATTAATTTCCCTATTATTAGTCATTTAAACATAATTTAATCGCGTTAAATCAGTTTTAAATATAAATAAGTTTATATAAATTATGAGAAAATTATTCTAATTTGTTTACATCAGAAATCATTCATTTTCTATAAAACTAGTATTTTTGGATCATGTATGGTATTATTAGTCTAATTTACGTTTAATTAGACATAATAAAACGTTTATTTATTTATACAATTTAAACATCTATTTTATAAATATTTTTCTTATAAAATAGAAATACTCATATGGTTTAATGTCTTTATTATCTTTTGTTGGATCATTGTATAACTCAAAATTATTTATTTAATTATTTATGATTATTGTGTTTATTTTAATTTAGTTAAAGTAACTAACTAAATTATTTTGTCTTAATTATTCAAACATATTTTTTTTATCTAAATATTCAATAGGTAATAATTATATTATTTAAACCACATTTACAACCTTTCATATATTATTTGTGATATACAACTTTTACATTAACGTGACTTATCATAAAAACTCTAAATCTCCAGATCGACTTAGCAAACCCTAATGCCTTAGACCCTAGTTACCTTAGACTTTTTAGACATTTCCTTATTAGTATGCTTACACATTATAGGTTGAATTCCTCGGAATTCTCGTTTCACGACCGCTTAAGTTGGATTTTGTTCGCTTTCGCAAACTGTGAGTATATCTTTCCCCTTTTTACTATTTTACATTTTGGGGTGACTCATGTACTTACTATCAAGTTTATATTTCCTTTTACTAAAATAGTAATTCTTATGTGTGTTTGCTTGTGTTATTTTGTGTATCTATGACCTGTCAAATCATTAACCGCTGGGCGGCCTGGCATTTCAATGAATAGTACTATGGTTTATACCCTTGTGACTCTGTTGAGAGTCCTCGTCATTGCTATGTATTACATTACTACTAGCGCATACTATATATATCTGCTTTCTTCTCTTAGGGTTGATTTGACCCGGATACCACTTATTACATAATTGCAAACAGTATACGACACATGAATTGCAAAACACTTTTCTACTATATTTATTTAAACAGGGTATGCTCACCAATGCAATTTTTGTATTGACCAAAATATTTTGTACATGTTTCAGGTTGTTTTGAGACGCTTCTTTTAGGCTTTTGGATTTTATATTTCAGTCTTATTTACATTGTATTTTGGCTAGACTCGTCACTTTAGAATTATTGTATCCTGTAATTTCGTTTCAATGTAATAAATTATTTAATCAATGTATTCAAATTTACACTTTAGTCCATGAGCTATTGAACAATCGTCACTACGTGACACCTCGATGTTTCCGCCATCGGTTGGGGTGTTACAATAAGTGATGTTTCTGCTAACAACTCTTAAAGTTGTGTGTGTTTCTTTATATAGCACACTGAGTCGTCTGTTAAATCTAACGGTATCTTGAATCGAGAATGTGTTGTTCGTCCTGAGGGTAACAACAATGACGCAATTCCTGATGCTGCAACAACGAGTACTATTTTCCCAGTGGACCTTATTTTATTTATGATTGTTGTCCACAAAAACGTTTTTCCTGTTCCTCCATGCCCATAGATAAACAAAAGTATTTGCCTATTTTGCATTACCGAATTGACAATCATATTGTATGCTCTTGCCTGGACATTGTTTAATAAACCTTCCATTGCACTGCTTTTAGTCACCAAGTCAGCAATGTCATAGCATTTCTCTTCGGTTAATAGGCGATTCCTCAACATTGAAATCATCGAGTCAGGTGGCAAAGGAAGGCCAAACTCAGAAAGTGACCGTGAACTTGAACTGGAATTCAACAGCAATTCCAATTCAAACAACACTTGCTGTTAAAGTATTTGTTCATTCAATTCAGTAGCTGAACAGCTAGCAACTTCAGTAATGTTCTTGACGATATCATCCGACATTTGCAGCCAGTTTTGTCTCCGACATGGAGTAACATATTGGTAAATAACGTCCTTAACTCTGCTGCAGTAGCCCACGCTGCTGCCTCAATAAAACACACACTCCACTCTCTGTCATCACCAATCAGACCAAGTTTTTCACATGCTGCTCGGTATGTTGGCTGTACAATGCCTGATACTTTCCTTATATCCTCAAAAGTACAACAACCTTTCTAGTGACCGAGAAGCATTCTCAGGTAAAATAAATCACCACACGATGGATGAACATATGCTAACCTGCCAACTGTGGGATTTGTATTGTTAATTCTTCGGATCCATCCTTTCCCTGAAGGATCCCAACGGAATCTGCTTAGATAATCGATATATCGCAGGTCACGATCATCTGGCTTACTTTGATTATTCTCCAACCATTCTGTCAATGTCGTCTTACCTGTATTTGGATTATCAACTATTTGTTGTAATTTTTGCTGATCTTGGAAGACAATGTTTTGCATATGCTCTAGATGAATAGCTAGAAGTTGAACAGCAGGGTTTCTGTGATGGATAGGAAATTCAAATATTCTCCATGCTGCTTCATGTGGACACACAAATCTACCATCAACAAAGCTGGCAACCTCATCCATACGTCTATCAGTTGGTGGAATTGAAGTTGAAGCATTTTCTACAGACCTTGTAATAGAATAGCAAATCCGGTCAGCGCCTTTGGATATATATTTGAAAAGGTATTTGATAAGCATGATCCAACCGCAGTATTCACCATTGATATGTGCCTCAAAGTGCAGACATAATGTTGGGTTATATGGAACTACAAATCCATTGTCAAGAAGCACTCCTGATTTATTGATGGGTTCCGTCTCTGGTAGTCTTCTGTAATGCACATATCCCTGCTTGTCAAATCTGGTTGCAGATTCATACGATTTAGGAAATGATTTTGAGCACTTTCCATGTTTCATGCATGGCGCACTTTGTTTTAGAATACCACACGGACCATGCATCATTGATTCAGTGACAGTCCGACGCAACACTGGATTATTGGCAGAGCTAGGAATTTCAGCAGAGATAAAACGATCCACATCTTTCGCGTCTTTTATCTTACATTCTGGCGTGACCCACAATAATATATGACAATGAGGCAGACCCCTCTTTTGGAATTCAATGGTGTATAGATCTGCATAAAAAAGATAAATTAATATGGCTATCACAATGTGTGAAAACGCTAATGTGCAAGGAACTTAAGTTATATACCTGCCGCAATAGTGCCGAACGTTCGGCGTGTCTTTAAAAATTTCTGTTGTTCATTAACTTTCATTTGAAATACTCTTGCAATAATATCGGGCCTGTCTTGAGCATTTGAGCAGCCAACATCTAGCAAGCACCGTTTTATCTCAGGCCACCGCACATTACATGTGAACGTAATAAAATATTGAGGATTGCCATGAACTCGACATATGGCAAGCGTATCTTGATAGTGCTTACACATATACCGTGGTCCTCCTGTGAATGAAGATGGCAAAATTGTTCTTTTACCGACATGCTGGCCTTCGGTGTCACCCTTAAGAAAAGCATCATGAATACCACGAAGATATTCAGACCAAAAACGATTTTGATTAGCACGTACATAATCAAGTCTAGATTGTTCGATACAAATATATGCATCAACCAAATACTGCTGAAATAAGCGGCCACCACGTAATAGAAGCGTGTACATGTTTTGACGATCATGCAACTGATAGCCATAAAACATACTCATGGTAGGATTGGTATCCTGAGGAGGTGTACGACCATGCAAACGCAACTGAGGTGACCAGCCTTGTTCTGCAAAGGGAACAACAGGGGATATTGAAGAGGTGTAACATTTCGCATTAAATAGTTGTACGTTACGTATAAGTTGGAATAAAACGACAAGTCTTATTATTATTATTCTTGGTGATATTTTGAACCCCAATACGATGATAATTATTCATACATATATATATATATATATATATATATATATATAGATTTATAATAATAATAATAATAATAAAAATAATAATAAACTATAATGTTGAAACAAAAAAAAAACTAGTTAGTTAATTTAACCCAACCCAGCAGCAGCCCAACTCCCCCCTTGTCTGTTAAAAGCCGAAGCCCAAACACAGACCAGAAAAGAAGGCCTGAGTCCGGCCCACTAGCCCTCCATATCTGATTTTAAGGAAAAAAAAAAGGAATGCTCCAGCTTGGGTTCGAACCGGAGACCTTTTTCACAACCCACGCGCCCCTAACCACCTGGGCCACACCCTTCAACTGTTTTAAACTCAACTTTAATTATATATATACCCACCCTCGTCTCTTCCTCTTTCCTTTCCTTCTTCGCGATCTGCAGCAACAGATATGGCAAGAGTTTTTTTTTTTCACCTTTGACCAGATCATTTGGCTCAATTAACGCATAATTAACCATGGTTGACTTGAAGTCGTAATTATCGGCCATCATTAAGTCCGCACACGGCTAATCAACCATAAATTCTTACCAATTTCGTTCTTTTGACGCGTCAAACATTAAAGCGAGGTCAACTAGTGCCAAATTAACGATTCAGACTCGTTCCCTATAAATTGGACCTCCCCTTCTCCCCTACACTTGCCGAAAACCCTCTGTCGACCTTCAATTCTTGCTAACAACCTGCAATCGATGTTGTTTTGAGTCGTGCTTGACTTTCTCGTTTGACCGAGCTTCATACCCGATTACGGGTTTCTTGTAAGTCTTTTTGTTATGGGTTTTGTTTATCGGCCCTTCATAATCATAAGCCCCATGATTAATTGGCTTATAATTATGTATATAAGTTGATTGGAAATTCTAGGGTTTATAGATTTGAATTTGGGGAAGAACACTTACAAACAAACGTATATAATTATTTCAGAACGAAAATTGTCACCAACTGATCACACAGATCAGTTGGTTAAACAGTGTTGGTTGAAAACTAAGAACCGGCCAAGGGCCAAGGTTCGAATCCCACCATGAACATTTCTTTTTGAGTGTTATTCTTTAATACCTATATTATCTTCATTTTTTTTAAATCGTTTTAAAATGCTAAGACTATTTTATAAATTCTACAAAATTTATTTTATGTCCTTTCAAGGATAAACTTTGCTGTCCAATTTTTAGTTTTACAAAAATCATTTATTAATATATATATATATATATATATATAATAAATAAATCAAGTTTATTCTATTTTATTTATAAAAATCTATAAAAATATCAAAACGATCTTATTAATTTCCACAAAAATTATTTTAAGTTTTTATAACATTAAGCTTTTCAGAAATGATTTTTATTTCTGAAAAATCATTTATTTAATATTTTTAATCAATTTTTGTTAGTTTTAATCATAATTAAATCATAATAAATCCAATTTTTAATATTTTTGCACCAAAATTTTATAGAAATTATTTCTGATTATTTGAAACAGAAATATAAATTTTAAACTAATAATTCTCTAATTTTAGTATTTTTAAATATTAAAGTTAAAGTTTGACAATTTGTAATAAACGTATTTAATAATCTATTTTAAAGAAAATAATTTTTGTAAAAATTATTTTTACACTTTAAATACATTATTGTGACCATCTTAACTTTAAATTTTCCTAAAAAGATTTTTGGTTATTTATTTATTAATATTCCCTCAATTATTAAACAATTTTAATATTAAAAGCCCTAGAAACTTATACATTTGTAGACTAGATAGACTTAGACATATTTATTACCTTATTATAGGGTGATACTTGACACATTTGGGCAACACACTATTCTATTTTTCAAGAGATAACATTTTGCTAAGGTGAGTTTTACATAGCCCCTTTTCTATTTATCACCATTTTTGGGGTGAAACATGTTACAACAATATTTATGCAATTCAATCATCAATGTGTCTTTGTGTAATTCTATGTTGCATTATGTCTTGAACATGACTAGGGTAAGCACAATTCTAGCATAAACATTCATCAACCAAACGGTATACATTGATAGATCTATTGGACTGACAATCCCACCCGGATACGTGCCTCCTACAAAGGTTACGTGGGTGTTTGTTACTGCAATATAAACGAGTGAACCATGAGCGTATGGGATGTACCACAATACAACAGTCAACAAGGTTGATTATGCACTCGATTTACTTCTAGTATGTTTTCGCATATGGACTAGATTGCCATGACACATGAATTGCACAACAATTTTATTCAATTATCAAAACCTATGTAATTCTCACCAACTTTTGTTGACCCAAAACATTTTCAACTTAACATGTTTCAGGTTCTACTTGCTTGGAGATTTGAATTGATGCTTGAGGATATTTGCATAGTTTTATTCAATTTGATGTACAAATTCTTAGAACAATTGTATGTAACGTATTTAAATTATTTAATGAAATTTATTATACACCATGAGCTGCTGAACAGTCATCAATACGAGACATCCCGATGTTTCCGCCAATTGTTGGGGTGTTACAGATTGGTATCAGAGCCATGGTTATAGGGAATTAGGTTATTAGAAAAATAATTTAGTCTATAACCATAGGATTTAACGAGTACTTGCTTCTTTTACTTGCTATTCTCTATCTCCCTCCTACTTCATATCTCTACTTTCATCCCTACAAGAAGGTTGCTCTCCATCACTGGATCCACTCTTAGACTAATAAGGCAAAATCCTCAGGTTTAACCTGAACCACCTTGAGATCTCGTCGAAGTTCTAGATTTTAATAATGAACACGTGCAATCTGGAAGGGTGAACGCCTGTATTCTGAGTCTTCTGTCTAGGCTGGCATTGCGCATATATCCCAATCAGACGAGGGACCCGGATGCCTACCTGGGAATTCTCGGGATGAGTGTTCACTTATAGGCTAAAGCATGTCTTCACTATGTTATTGGAATCTAGAATCTTTGATAAGTCAACGTTTTCGTTTATTCGTTTTAATTAATGAATAAATGATTACATTCCTTATATTACCTCATACACTTCATGCCCCATTAAAAACTTCATTGTGTCCCTTACAGATCATGTCTCCACGTCGCAGCACTCGCCTTAACAATGGTGACAATCAAGATGAAGTGAATAGCAACGACCACAACACTAACCACATTAATGGGAGTGATGCCCAACTAGCTGCGATTATTTCCCAACAAATGGCACAACGAATCACAACTCTGGTTTCTAACTTGTTGGCTCAAGTCATCCAAATGAATGGGTATAGCAATGGAAATGGAAATGGCGATGGAAATCACATAAAGAACGGGGCCTTAGTTCGGAAAGGCGAGAAAACAAGTATTGTGGCCGCATTAACTACCAAGAATCAGAAACGTAAAACCAGGGATCCTAATGTAAACCTCACTACCCAAGTTTCTAACAAGAAGCCTTATACAAGAAACTTTCCATTGTGTAACACATGCAATCGACATCATCCCACTATTTCAGCGTGTCGCTTGTGCACCAATTGTGGTAGGTATGGCCATCTGGTCCACACATGTCGCGAGACCCCAAACCCTAATGCCAATCAACCCACCAACCCTGCTCAGGCGGCTAATCCTAATCGATACAACTATGGTCAATGCTATGTATGTGGAGACCCAAATCACTTCCGTAACCGATGCCCTAAACTAAACAGAGATCAAGACCCTTCAGCTACTTAACAGCAAGTCCCACCATTTGAATGTTGTTTGCTTTTAATTCTATGTATTAACACTTTTTGATTCAAATAATAAATCCAAGTATTATCATAACATTTGTGTGCCTGCTTGTTTGAATGTGAACTAATTGCTATATCTATAATCATACTTGCTTACTTGTACAACAATTAGTTGACTACCAAACAACCTACTTAACGATTGGTAGAGGTCATCATGTCTTTCCAACAGTCGGGAGAGGCCCTACCACCTGCTCAACGACTGGTGGAGACTATCAGACCTGCTCAACAATCGGTAATGTCACAAAAGGACGCAAAACCCTAATGTAAGGTAAATTGGAAATTACGGTCCAGAACGTAATCATGAATTTACAGGTACATTAAGGTAGTGTGAAATTCTATCAAGGTTTTCAGTAGTTGACCAATTGCAAACCTAGTGTTTCTCTTAACTTCGGGACGAAGTTCCTAAAAGTAGGGGAGACTGTAACATTTCGCATTAAATAGTTGTACGTTACGTATAAGTTGGAATAAAACGACAAGTCTTATTATTATTATTATTATTTTTGGTGATATTTTGAACCCCAATACGATGATAATTATTCATACATATATATATATATATAGATTTATAATAATAATAATAATAATAATAATAATAAACTATAATGTTGAAACAAAAAAAAACTAGTTAGTTAATTTAACCCAACCCAGCAGCAGCCCAACTCCCCCCTTGTCTGTTAAAAGCCGAAGCCCAACACAGACCAGAAAAGAAGGCCTGAGTCCGGCCCACTAGCCCTCCATATCTGATTTTAAGAAAAAAAAAAAGGAATGCTCCAGCTTGGGTTCGAACCGGAGACCTTTTTCACAACCCACGCGCCCCTAACCACCTGGGCCACACCCTTCAACTGTTTTAAACTCAACTTTAATTATATATATACCCACCCTCGTCTCTTCCTCTTTCCTTTCCTTCTTCGCGATCTGCAGCAACAGATATGGCAAGAGTTTTTTTTTCACCTTTGACCAGATCATTTGGCTCAATTAACGCATAATTAACCATGGTTGACTTGAAGTCGTAATTATCGGCCATCATTAAGTCCGTACACGGCTAATCAACCATAAATTCTTACCAATTTCGTTCTTTTGACGCGTCAAACATTAAAGCGAGGTCAACTAGTGCCAAATTAACGATTCAGACTCGTTCCCTATAAATTGGACCTCCCCTTCTCCCCTACACTTGCCGAAAACCCTCTGTCGACCTTCAATTCTTGCTAACAACCTGCAATCGATGTTGTTTTGAGTCGTGCTTGACTTTCTCGTTTGACCGAGCTTCATACCCGATTACGGGTTTCTTGTAAGTCTTTTTGTTATGGGTTTTGTTTATCGGCCCTTCATAATCATAAGCCCCATGATTAATTGGCTTATAATTATGTATATAAGTTGATTGGAAATTCTAGGGTTTATAGATTTGAATTTGGGGAAGAACACTTACAAACAAACGTATATAATTATTTCAGAACGAAAATTGTCACCAACTGATCACACAGATCAGTTGGTTAAACAGTGTTGGTTGAAAACTAAGAACCGGCCAAGGGCCAAGGTTCGAATCCCACCATGAACATTTCTTTTTGAGTGTTATTCTTTAATACCTATATTATCTTCATTTTTTTTAAATCGTTTTAAAATGCTAAGACTATTTTATAAATTCTACAAAATTTATTTTATGTCCTTTCAAGGATAAACTTTGCTGTCCAATTTTTAGTTTTACAAAAATCATTTATTAATATATATATATATATATATAATAAATAAATCAAGTTTATTCTATTTTATTTATAAAAATCTATAAAAATATCAAAACGATCTTATTAATTTCCACAAAAATTATTTTAAGTTTTTATAACATTAAGCTTTTCAGAAATGATTTTTATTTCTGAAAAATCATTTATTTAATATTTTTAATCAATTTTTGTTAGTTTTAATCATAATTAAATCATAATAAATCCAATTTTTAATATTTTTGCACCAAAATTTTATAGAAATTATTTCTGATTATTTGAAACAGAAATATAAATTTTAAACTAATAATTCTCTAATTTTAGTATTTTTAAATATTAAAGTTTAAGTTTGACAATTTGTAATAAACGGATTTAATAATCTATTTTAAAGAAAATAATTTTTGTAAAAATTATTTTTACACTTTAAATACATTATTGTGACCATCTTAACTTTAAATTTTCCTAAAAAGATTTTTGGTTATTTATTTATTAATATTCCCTCAATTATTAAACAATTTTAATATTAAAAGCCCTAGAAACTTATACATTTGTAGACTAGATAGACTTAGACATATTTATTACCTTATTATAGGGTGATACTTGACACATTTGGGCAACACACTATTCTATTTTTCAAGAGATAACATTTTGCTAAGGTGAGTTTTACATAGCCCCTTTTCTATTTATCACCATTTTTGGGGTGAACATGTTACAACAATATTTATGCAATTCAATCATCAATGTGTCTTTGTGTAATTCTATGTTGCATTATGTCTTGAACATGACTAGGGTAAGCACAATTCTAGCATAAACATTCATCAACCAAACGGTATACATTGATAGATCTATTGGACTGACAATCCCACCTGGATACGTGCCTCCTACAAAGGTTACGTGGGTGTTTGTTACTGCAATATAAACGAGTGAACCATGAGCGTATGGGATGTACCACAATACAACAGTCAACAAGGTTGATTATGCACTCGATTTACTTCTAGTATGTTTTCGCATATGGACTAGATTGCCATGACACATGAATTGCACAACAATTTTATTCAATTATCAAAACCTATGTAATTCTCACCAACTTTTGTTGACCCAAAACATTTTCAACTTAACATGTTTCAGGTTCTACTTGCTTGGAGATTTGAATTGATGCTTGAGGATATTTGCATAGTTTTATTCAATTTGATGTACAAATTCTTAGAACAATTGTATGTAACGTATTTAAATTATTTAATGAAATTTATTATACACCATGAGCTGCTGAACAGTCATCAATACGTGACATCCCGATGTTTCCGCCATCGGTTGGGGTGTTACAAGAGGCATGTATGATGAATGTAGCTTGCTGACACGTTTTGGAATACCTTCCTTACTATGGATAATAATATCATAACCACTTGCCAACGGATCATTATCACAAATGATAGCGCCCAAGCAATTCATAGAAGGCATTTGATGATTCTGCCCAGTGCTGTTAACAAGAGTGACTACAAATTCAGGAATCGGCTCAATTGTACATAATTCTCTTGCACTTTTAAAAAGCTTAACATACTCATTGACCCCTGTGAGAATATGCGTAAGTGCCGCAACTATATCAGCAGATAAGTCATTATGATCACCGCCTTGAAAGAAACGAAGTCTATTTGCCACCTTATTTTCAGTGTCATAGATATACATTTGCAAGAATTTGGGAGCAGCATCCGAAGGAGGGCATAAAGATCCAAGCCAATGCGAAATCTGACCAGCAACTTTAAAAACATAGGGGCCAGCAGTTTGATTAATAGTGCCATCTATATCTGCCCCAAAAGATGTCATTGAGAACATGGTGTTGTATGCACGGATGTTTGCCATAAAATGAGAATTACTATATAAATCCTTTAAAGCCGTAGGTGGATCCTTTGGATAATCAAGTCGCACAGCCCCTGCTTTACAACATGCATTATATCTAGGCTGCTCCCAAAAGGCATCCCCACAATATTCACAAAAATGGCTGCAATTACCTAAGTCCATGTATAACGGCCCAGGCGAAATGGAACCAGAAGCAGCAGACGATGACGAAGCTGACAAAACATTAACAGATTGAGCAGAAATGGCTCTTAACATTGCTGCTCGTTTTGCAAGTTGTCCCACAGTCTGACCACCACTGGTAGGAATGACACCTGATGATGACTGGCCACTATCATTATCTATAATTGACTTTTGTTTTCTAGGAGGCATAGCTGATTAGAACAATAATTGCATAAAAATAAAAAAGAAACAAACCTGGACAAAGACAGCAAAGCACATAAACGATGCAAGAATTCCTTAGCTGCATATAACGAAACTGAAATCAAAATCAAACATCGCACAGGACAAAAAGGGATTAAAAACCTAAAAATCATCAATAAAATTATAAAGAATGAAACTACATTGACTGAAATTCACAATAAAATTATCTACTCTATTAACCTTCCAACAGAATGTGTTTTATGTTATTATAAACTATGCTTTTTATCTAGTGTGTATGCAAAGTTCTAGTAAATTTTGTTAATTCAACATCAAATTCTTCGATAGTTGGCTTATTCATGCCTTAGACCTAGGTAAAACATGTCCAAAACAGCAAAAATAACCCTGAATAGGCACGCGCCGTGATTGTTTTCGGTGATTGTCACCTTATTAATGCCTTGCACCAGAAGTACTTAGTTGTTGTCAAGTGTACAGGTTAGTAAATTACATATTATAAATGCATTAAATGTTATAAATGCCTTTCTAATATTCTTAGTTGCAAAATACACTTGACAACAACCAAATGTCAATTAAATGTTACGAAACATTTGCTGTGTAAATAAATTGCACCAATTTTCTTTCTGATGCATTTAAAAAAGCATTAAAACCTAATGCATTTATAATGGTTATTTTTTAATAAGCTGTTAGTCACCTGTAATATTCTTAAAACTTTTTTAATGCTAACAGATAAATTGCACAGAGGAAGAAAAATGGAACAGCAACAGCAGTACACAGAACAGATGATAATTATCTGCTAACAGAAAAAGCAATGCTGCACATGATGGTGGGAAACATGCGTAAACACGACTGAGATGCAGACAATTAGCTTGAATACGCTATTTTAGGACATTTATTTGGAAGCTATAATGTTCATCTTTGTGTTGGATTTCAAAAATGGTATTTTTATTTCATGGTAGAAAGAACAGTTATAATGTGGAATCTTCTTTATGCTAAATGAAAGAATATATGGTTTTAAATAAAAATCTTTGTCTGTGTATACACATTTGAACCACTTGAATACTTGATTTGAAAACTAAATTTTAAAAATTTAAACTTGATGCAAAACATTTATGTTACTAATAGACAAAGTTAGCTTTAAGAAGCGTGTCTAAGGCGTGAGGCAATCTCGAAAACACCTTAGCGCTTTGAAGTGGCGCACTGGCGCCTCATGCGTATCTGGGTCTGTATTAAAAACACAACAACTTTTTAAGACCATGGTATACAGCCATCAGCTTTTATTGTAACCAAACAGGTTCAATTGGTTTTCTAAGCAAACAAATGAAAATTTGGTCTGATGTTTATCTGCTCAAGGGTTTTAAATAAATCTGGTGGCGTTTGTTATCTTCATATTTCTTAGAACGGACTGATTCAAAAGCATATCTTTTGGATATGGCCGTATATTATTCATATGCATATCCAAAATGCACCTTCAATCAATCAACCATGTTTTATCCACACTATTAATTAACCCTGTTTTATTGACACTATATTCAACAAAATTGAAGAATCATAAAAGAAACAAAGAAGCTGAACAACCAGACAAAAGCTGTAAGATTCAGTAAACAACAATCATACATGCATGCACCTTCAATAACAATCATAACACACCCAAATTAAGGTAGCATTTTGTCGAGCACATGGAATGCATGACGGGAAAACCAAAAGGAAGAAGAAACTGGTAGTATATAAACAGCCAGATACCAAATAGAAGTAAAAACGAAGAAGAAACTGGCAGTAACACCCACAATGAGTGAAACAAAATCTGAATCCGAAAAGGAAAAAAAAGGAAAAGGATGAAGAAACACACACCTGCAACAGAATGCAAAAGAGAGCTGACGAAGAAAAGCTACTCAAAACGGCATTATATAAAGGGTCTTGCAAGCTGCCACATGTTAATAAAAGATATAATACACGTGTAAAGTTAATGAGCTGGAAATGAGAGTTAAAAAACAGGCGGACAAAAAACCCCCTAGAAAGAATCAAGCCTGAACCACTGTTGACAATATGCAGCAATCATACCACCAGACCAACAGAACACATTGAAATTCATCTCAACACAAAGGTATTTATAAGGTAAAAAAAGGTAAAACACTGTTCAACTTAGTTTTGAATTAATACATAGTATAATATAATCTATACTATCTTATAAAACATTTCATAAGGACCTCTTAATTTTTAAGTAATACAACTATAAATGCCTAAAGTACAACACATAATGCATGTAGTAACTACTTTTTAAGGGTATTTATGTCTTTTCAAACATAACTTGCATATATACCCCTTATTAGTTACAATTTCCCCCCTTATCTATCTATATAATATTATAGTTTTATACAATACTTACATATTTGCCCCATCAACTTTATTTAATTTCTGTTTATTTAAATAGTAATTACACTGCACCTTTTTTAACCAACTACCCCACGATTTTTAAACGTTCATAACTTTTTCAGACGATAATATTTTCTTAATATTATTACACCGTATAAAAGAGAATTTTATTCTCTTTAATTTGAGTATAGTATTCCTATAGTTTTTTTATTTTTAAAATATTATATGTTAGGGTTAAGCAATAACCGAAACGAAAAAAAAGGAAAAAAAAAACAAAAACGAACTTAAATCATCTAAACTTTATTATAATACATTTCTCAGTGATCTCTTAAAATTCAAGTTTTACAAGTATATTGATTGTAGTACAAAACACAATGCAGATAATAACTACTTTTTCAAGGTAAACATGTCTTTTAAAAAATATACTTACACATATGTCCCTCCATCTTTACTCAATTTTGGTTTTTTAAATAGTAATTACACTTTTACACCCTTAATTTAACCAACTCCTCGTATTTTTAAACGTCCATAACTTTTTCGTGCGTGAATATTTTCTTAATATTATTACACCATATAAACGGGCATTTTATTCTTTTTAATTTGAGTATAGTATTGGTATAGTTTTTTTATATAAAAAATGATATGATATGTTTAAGTAATAACTGAAATAAAAACAAACCGAATTAGACGAAAAATAATAGTTACATGTTTTCCTTGTTTTAAGTAAATTACCCCACGATTTTTAAACGGCCATAATTTTTTCATACGTTAATATTTTTTTAACATCATAGAATGGGGCTCAAAAAAGATGGGGCATTAAGCCCATGCTTTAGTAGACTTATAATTTGGCCAAAGTTTAGTTTGGTTATTAACAAAATTAACTTAACCGGACTGAAAAACGGCAATCAAATCAAATAAACCGAACCAATAACCCAATCGCCTAATTAGATTATTTAACCGTTGACTTTGGTTTTGGTTGAGATTAGTAACTGAATTGAACCAAATAATGCATACCCATAAAAGTAGTTGTGTTCCCCGCTGCATCGTGCGGGCGCACGCTACTAGTATAATATAATTCTTATCACGATTAAAAACTCCAAACATGTTTTTGTGTACCTACTACACGGAAGTACGGCTTGCTGTTCAGTACAACAAAATTAAGGTAGGTATTCATCATTTTCCTTTTATTATTGTTAAAGGTTAATTCAATTGGAGCGTTAGAATTGCATTGGAGTATGTTTTGTAGGTTTTATAACCTCAAGAAACTCAATTGTGGTAGGCAATTAGGGTAAGCTTCGCAATTTTACTAGTTTCAGTATCACCTATGTGCTTGTTTTGTCGGTCACACTCTGTTATCAGTTTTCCAGATTAATTGGTTCTATAGTATACTCAAATTCAAATTTGTGATTTAGTTATTCAAATTATTTTTCTAACAATTTTGCAGTTGGCTTTATACAGATTTTTACAATAAAATATGTAATGTAAATATCAACTTGTTATCCTAGACAGTCTTGTCTTCTAGGGCACTAAAATAGCCAGGCGCACGGCTTAAACATGCAAAATTTACTAGTTTCAGTCCATTTTTAGACTTGTTCATACCAGAATTTGCGATTTGATGGACGCTAGGCGCTACGACTGCTCTGGGCTGCTCGTGGGCGCCTAGGCGAGTGCCATAACTTCTTTCATGTAAAAGTACAGCTTTGTGGAAGTGTCTGACTGTTGAGTTTGTACCCATCAAAGTAAGACTGCTGGGACGTCTTTGCAATAAAAGGTAGCATAAGATTATTAGTCTTCTAGAGGCCAGGGGAGTCTAAGCAATAACAGAACGTTCATTTTCCAATATCATGTTAATATTCCCCTCATAATCTCTTTTAATTCATCCATAGGCTAAGCCAACGATAGGCTAGTGTGGATCTCTCTGTTACTGTATTTTTCTTGGTGTAGGTATTTTTGGAATACTCAGACACGAAATATGTGTAAGGATGGCGAGGCTAACACCCGTGTTCTCTTTTGTGGGCCTCACTTTCCTGCTTCACATAACTACACCAAAGAATATTTGCAGAACTATCGGTTAATCCAGGTATTCTGATTGATTAAATACCAGCAGGCATGACTTTTTCTTTTGTTTTCACTCTAATATATTTTAATTTTATAGGTTGATGATCTTCCAATTGATAGTATACCTGATCTTATTGGCAACTATGATATCTGTGTCGTAAAAAGTATGCGTCTTAATTCGGATGTTATTGCTCGTGCAACTCGAATGAAGCTCATAATGCAGTATGGTGTTGGGTTAGAAGGTCATATCTCTTTGCTTAATCTTTATGTGCTGCTTAACTGTTGAGCTGAGATTTTGGGCCTCCTTTGCTCTAATAGGTTCAAGAACATCTACAACTTCAACTATTAATTATTATTTTTTTATTTAATAAAGGTATTGACATAACTGCTGCAACAAACCATGGAATAAAAGTTGCTAGAATTCCTAGTGGGGAGACAGGAAATGCTGCTTCATGCGCTGAAATGGCAATCTATTTCATGTTGGGTCTTCTCCGCAAACAAGTAGGTTCTCATATCAATTAAAAAATTAGTACCACATTTATTTTCATTCCTATATTTGTTAACCAAGTAGGTTAACTGCCACAACTTTCCAGTTTTACCTCTTAGTTATTGTATACTTAATACTGTTTTTATATGTGGATAATCACTTACAAAATTTTTTTTGATGTCGTCACTCATGAATCTTGCAATACTAAGTAAACATTTCGTACGTTGGCATTTGTTGTTGTTGCATTTGCATTTGAAATTGGTGTTGTTGCATTTGCCATGCGTTTTGGGTTTGACTAGAAACGCCAAACGTGTATGTAGTTGGACAGGGTTGTAGAAGGCGCTAGGCGCTAGACAGGCGGTGAGGTCTAGCCTAGGGACTAGACGGAGTTGGGCGCAGTTAAGCGTTTTGGTATTTTATACATATTATATATATATACACACAAATTTAGGTATTTTTTGAAAATATGTTAAGATATATACACATAATACTTAGATATATACACGTAATACTAAGAAATACTTAGCAATACTTAGAAATTTAATTACAAAAAAGATACAAAAAATTAAAAAACCACCGCCTAGGATCCGTCTATTGCCCAAAACGCCTAGCCAACTAGGGGCTTATTCCCATTATGTTTGGCTGACTAGGGACTATGCGGCGCCTAGGCGACCGCTTACCCCGCCTTTTACAACACTGTAGTCGAATCAACCAGTGTCGTGTGATATACGAATGGGGCTTGCGTCGAGGGAGTAGCGGGTGTGTTTGGGAAAAATGGTTGCGTGTTTGAGCGCCTTGGATCCATAGCGTATTTTGGTAAAAAAGAGGGTTGAAAGTGGTTTGGTTTAGAAAAGGTTGTAAAGGGGTTGTTATTTAAATAAAGTGTAAAAGTTGATTTTTTTAATAAAAATCCGAACGTTCAACGGTCATAACTCATTAACGTCAAATTTTTAACTCGGGGAGGAGAGGGATATTCTCCGTTGGCACCGAAATAAAATCACCCGGGGGGGGGGGGGGGGAGTGTTTTTCTTCGGGGGTCACTGCCACTTCACCCCCACGAATACACCACCGAGACCATACCCATGGTCTTACCCCTGGTTTTATTATAGTTATGATGGGGTCGATGACCACTTTCCTTTCTTAGATTATGAGTTCTACTTTGTTCATAGGGGTGGAGTTGTGGAAAGGCTTGTACTCACTTTATGTGATGTAGGTTCGATCCCCATTCCCATCATTTATGGGTGGCTATTTTGCCAAGTGATGGTTCAGCCTACCCTCCTCGGAGGGGTTAGGTTCGATTCTGATGGCCCCCCGGTTTTCTACTACTGTGCATTACTCTAGAGAGGCTTTCCTCTTGTGGAGGATGCAACATCTGTCAAGTCAAGTGGCAGGTGGCGGGAAATTTTCCGGGTGGAAGCCTTAGTGCCCCTTATGCGCAGCCTCGACTCGCTTGTGGGCCGGCCACTCTCGCGTCAGCGTGGACCCGGTTAAGACATCATAGTCTGACCATTGTAGAGTGGCTAGGGGACCCCTTCTGGGGGTTGTGATGAACTCTGCCACAACATAGAAAATCACCTTACAAAAAAAAATGAGCTTGATATTCAGAATTTCAGATTGTGCAGATGGACAACGAAACTATAGCTTCTTTTACTCTTATCCAAGATATTAGATTTCAAACATGATCTTAAGCAGTAGGAACTATAGTCACAACAGTTAGGTTTGTACCTTTCAGGGTTGTGACAATCAGCATGCCATGCATATCTCTGAACAATCTTTCATGAACAGATAGAACGTGCAGAGGCTGAGTGGCTCAAAAGAACTGACTCTATGAAGACAGTATTAGTTTGCTCAAAAGATCAGATTTACAACATACTTAGAAAACCATTCACTCGGTTCTTACATGAGGAAAAATGTTAGATATAGGGCTAAATCAATCATTATATGTTTATATCATTTACATGTAGGTTTTATATTAGGGTATGTTCTATCCCTACATGTGGGTCATAACATGCCACGAGCATCCTTTTTTTATATTTTTGTTATTCTTTACCGTTACATTACATCTCCCTCTCTTACTTTTTTTATTCCTATTCATTTATATCCATTAAAAATTTGGTTCTGCAGAATGAGATGCAAATTTCTGTAAGGCTAAAGAAACTCGGTGAACCGATTGGCGATACATTGTTTGGAAAAACAGTAAGCTCAGTCTTGTTTCTCTATTTCTAAAATAACATGACAGATAATTTTGCATTCTTTCTGATGAATAGTAGTTTGTAGTAAAATTGGATATATATCTATATGTTACTGTGAATCAGGGGCGGATCTATGCACAGGCCAGGGTGTGCCCGGGCTACCGCTCAACTTTGTATTCGAAGTGAAAATTTTATCTTATTTTTTTACGTTTTATGTCATAGGATACCCCTGAGTAAATAAGAGGGTACCCCTGAACAAGCATTAAGTTTGATTTCAAGGTTTAAATTTACGGTTTCTTAGGTTTTTTTCCATGGCAGCCATAGGAGCTCTGCAACTAATATGAGACTGATATGTGATAAAGAAGAAGAGAAAGAAAAAAGAATGCCATTTATATCATTTTATAATACTTTTCTAAAATGACCTTGTTTTTTTGTTTTATTACTACCATGCCACTAATTTTATTTCTTTGTCAAACTCAATTCATTAGTTCATGTTTTTTTATATTCATGTTTTCACTTCCGTGAAAATCCACATTTTTTATTTTTATTTTAAATATAATTATTTGTTATAATTTTCTATCGTGTGAGAACAATTTCGAGATATGTGAACTTGAGAGTTTTAATTACCAAATAAGTAATAATGAAAAGTTGATTTTATGTATACTTAAAAAAATTACGAACTCTATTACGACGCTCGGATTAAAATCTCTAGTTTTGACACTAACCTAAAAAATAATTCATCTTTATAAATTGAGAACTTAGACGTCTCCTTCAATTCTTACTTTAAGGACCTTATTTTTTCTCTATTCGTACACGACATCTAAAATCAAAGGGGCCCAATTTTTCTACTTGTACATGGCCCCTGAGAGCCAAGGACAACTATGGATTAAAAAACCCGAAGGCCACAAATCTATTAGGTATTTTTTTAACTTAATTTTTATAAAAAAAAATCATTATTGTATGGAAAAAAATTGGGATACCCCTGACTATTTGGGCTAGATCCGCCACTGCTGTGAATCCTCATTGTAGACCTACCTACAAAAAAGAACAAAGATGAAGAACTAAACAAGTTTTTAAATGTATCTCGTTAGCATTTGCTTCTTAGGTTTGTACAACTTGATGGTCTAATCTCATTCTGCAGATTTTCATTATGGGGTATGGAAATATTGGCATTGAGCTGGCAAAACGTCTTCGTCCTTTTGGAGTCAAGATTCTTGCAACAAAACGGAACTGGGCATCAAATGATCCAAGTAGGTTCAGCTCTACACGTGTCACAACATATATATTTTTTTCTTTCTATTTTAGCCTTTTGAAGTATCTGCTTTAATTATGTATCCGCTGTTAGTTACCATTGTTTTGTTTTTCAAGAAGCAGAGGATTTGGTTGATGAGAAGGGTTGTCATGAAGATATATATGAGTTTGCAAAGAAATCTGACATAGTTGTCTGCTGCTTGACAATGAATAGTGAAACAGTCAAACCTCTTGTTCCCCTTGATTTTTCCTGTTAATTTGTTTCTCAGTTGGTTGCACTTCTTTTAACTGACCAATTTTCATCGATATGCAGGCTGGTATTGTGAACAACAATTTCATTTCCTCAATGAGAATGGTTAGTTTCTGTAACTACAGACTGGTTTTTTATCTTTAATTTCAGTATATGTATTTTAACTTCTTTATTATGTAGGTAATTATTTTTACAAAACAATAGTTATGGTATCCATGTTTATGTGAAAACAGGGCGGGATGAGGAATTATATTAATTCTTGTTTTAAGAAAATATTCAATGGCAAAAGCTTGGACGACTTGATCCCCTAATGGATGAAATGGCTTTTGCAGGGTGGCCTGCTGGTGAATATAGCGCGTGGGGGTCTGTTGGATTATAAAGCCGTCTATGACGGCCTTGAATCTGGTCATTTGGGGGGCCTAGGAATTGATGTTGCATGGACGGAGCCTTTTGATCCAAACGATCCAATCTTGAAGCTCCCAAACGTCATTCTTACACCTCATGTTGCAGGAGTTACAGAATCTTCATATAGATCCATGGCCAAGGTATACTTCTTCTGGAACTTGGTGTTTTTATTTTAGACAATCAACAAAATATGCCATTTTGTATATTTGTTTTGCAAATCTTGGTGTTATATTTATGTAGTTTCCTGGTAAAGATGTGCACCCATGTATGAAATATGAATACCTCATCTTTGTTCAATAGAACGGGGAAAATATATCTATAGATCTAACTCGCATGGTATCCGAGCTTAGGCTCTTGGCAGTAGCCTGAAAAGTGTCATTGGAAATCTAGTCCGCTGCGACCGGAACTTCGCTGGAACCCCCTTGTCAGATCACTGCCACTGTTTGCTTATCCCTGCTGCCGCCTCTCTTCGGGTTTGGTGCGCTATTATTCAGGCTCGTTAAGATAACCGGACTCCTAATATTTGTCGCCGAGGCTGTCATGAAGTTTCTGATTTGATTCCTGTTCGTGTTTTATATTTGGCAAAGGGACCCTCTCTGATTTCTTGCTCCACATCTGACTCCTGGTTAAGTTTTCCATTGGCTATCGTCTTTATATTATATTTAAGCCAGAAACCCGATTCATGATTCTCAATATCCTGTACGTCATTATCAGAGAAGAACAATTTTTCATAATCTGTTATGACCCCTCGCTAATTTGGTGAAGAAGATGTTCCTAGATTCTCATAT
Source organism: Ambrosia trifida (assembly GCA_028751855.1). Lineage (NCBI taxonomy): Eukaryota > Viridiplantae > Streptophyta > Magnoliopsida > Asterales > Asteraceae > Ambrosia > Ambrosia trifida. The sequence goes on from CM054130.1 coordinate 68,423,090, forward strand.
GATTTTTTTCTCGACTGATCACCGACTTCATCCAGTCCTAGTGCTACTGCATCACAATCTTCGTTTTACCTTCACACCCCCCCCCCCCCCCCCCCCCCCCACACACACACACACAAAAATTCATACAATCATAAGATTGGCAAGTGAAAGAGAGTAGCAGCACCAGTATTACACACAGACGAGAGCTGAAGCACAAACTTGGTTTAAAAAAGCGCGAGGCGCTCCGAGGCGTTTCGGTTCCAAAATCTGAAGCGCAGGGCTTAAAGCGCGGGGCGAAAGCTTCATGTAAGGTGCTTAGAATTTAGAAAAAATATAAAAAAATATTTATGCACATCAATATGACATATTCTTCATGTAGATCAATAATAAACACAAAAATATGACTATAAAATACAATTGAATACTTAAAACACATAATCATAACATGCTGAAGGAGTGAATTATCAAAGAATAGATGGAGAAACGTGATGAATCGAAGTATCGAAGTAAAAGAGTGAGGAATCGGTGGATTATATTGGTAGAATCTAAAAACATCCCTTTTTAGGTTCTCATATCAGCAGCTTCTTTTTTTTTTCTTCTTGCTAGAGTTATGAAGCTGCTGTAAAAAGCTAAAGGAGCTCAAATTTGGGTATGGAGGTAAGGTTTCTCTATTGATGTTGGATTTTATGGTCCAATTAAGACAGATTTGCCAGAATTAGACTGATTTGAACCCATTTCAGCTCTTTTTTGACCAAATTTGACCTCATTCAGCCTGAAGCGGCGCCTAGCGCCTCAAGCTTAAAGCGGCCCCTCATAGCGCTTCATGTAGGATCAGCGCCTCAGGACAAAAAAGCTATTTCTCCAACGCCTCGGGCACGCCTTAGGCGCGCTTTTTTAAACCAAGTACACAAAGCGATTTTAACTTTTGCCTTAACCAAATGCAGCGCCTAACAAATAAAGCAGCGCAGCCAGTTTACGGGATTGCCTCATCCCACATCCTCTTAAGCAATTTCCAGTTTGCCTGTAACGCGTCACGCTACGGGCGTGCTTTTTAAACCGCACGCCTGAAGCATGTGTTTTAGAATTAAGTGCCAACTCCGTGACAAGCTCTTAATCAAGTCATTGATCACAAACAAACCACCATTTCATCCTTCTTGGTGCTTTATGCACATATTGGTTCGTTTTTAGCAAAATCACCTAGCCGGTCTTTAACTTGCCAATTCAACAAATTTAACTTGTGCCCTAATCCTATGCACAAGCTTCTAGATGGGAATTTGAAGTCAAATCACATTTACCAAACTTATTGATGATTAAAATTAGATATATGGTATTTTAATATTTGATGGTTTAGTTGTAGGAAAGTCTTGACTTTTTTATATGCTACAGGTAGTTGGCGACGTTGCGCTTCAACTTCACTCGGGAAAACCTTTGACTGGGATAGAGTATGCCAACTAATGATTCCATGTCAAACAAAACATAATGGTTATGTGTCAAAAGAGTTTGGTTATGAGAGTTTTCACAAGATTTTGATGGCATGTATTTGTGAAGAGGTCAAGGCGATGCGACTCGCGATTTGCGTTGGGTAAAAAGTAGAGCACCTTTAACTCTGTTGGAATGGCCAAAATGATGCAGTTTTAGTTGTGTTGATTTTGTTTTTTCCTGAACCATTTGTATGTTCTCTATTTTCTAGATGATTAAATAAAGTCAACTTCATTGCGGTAAAAAGTGTAATTGTTTATCAGATTTAATTTATTTTTAACATGTTCTCAAGAGTTTTAGTATTTTATTTGGCCTAGTTAGAAAAAGTCACTAACTTTTATGAACACCTTTTGTTAATTTCTATGTTAAGATCACATAAGTTACCATATTTGTATTAGAGTGAGAGGATCTGGAACACGGCTCATTTTCTTAGATCGGGATGAAGTAACTAAGGATTAATGCAAAAGTAACATGGCTGGTGTGTGGAGAAATATTGCAAAAATAAGGTATTGATCGGGTGAAATTGATCCTATGACATTTTGTGTGAGCTAAAAGAGAAATTTTTGCCTTTATATGCTTTGAAGCTGGACCAGCCCTAGTATTCTTAGGAAAAACTAGGGCCTCTAATAACCCTGCTTTGGAGCCAAGGAAATCATGCAAGGTGCCAACATAGATCAGCGGCATGTGAAAGGTCTTGGTCAAGGCAACCTTTTTTTTTTAACGGCAAATTTCACTCCTTGTGGGAGTTGAACCCATGACCTCCCTCTTAGGTGTTCCTAGAAGCTTTGCTTCTACCATTGGGCCACCAACCCCAATGGCACTCCTTGTCGCGACCCACCACCACCAACCACCACCACCGTCACCGCTACTATCACCACCAGACGCCGCCACCGACCACCACCACCATCACCGCTACTATCACCACCAGACCTCGCCACTCACCACCACCCACCACCACCCATCGTCGTCACCACCACTGACAACCACTACCACCACCGTCGTCAGCGCTTCCGCCACCACCGACCATTCTCTCATCCATTCCATTACCCCATACTAAACAGACAATGTATATATGTGTGATCCTTGGGGGGCAAAAGTAAAGTTGCACTAGTTTTACGTTATTTTAATAATTTCATGAAAATAAAGTTAAAAACGACGGACGACTAATCATGCATCATATGGTGGCGTTGATAGCCAAAAGACAAAGGGGTATATGCACCGATCGGGTTTGTCCCGATTGCTAAGTGTTATGCGCCTAATGTCCAAGGCTTGATACCAAACCACATCGAGCCGGGGGTCTCACTAGAAGCAGCCTCTATATTCTTAGGGGTAGAGGTAAGGTTGTCTACTGTTGGAATAAATATACGTTATGTCTTGTATATTTATCGGTGTAGCCATTATAATCATTTATACTATGTTTGATCAATTGCTAAATACTCAAAGCCCATAACTGATTAGTCTTAGATGGACGGGCTTATCATTAGTTGGGCCTAACTAGGGTGTCCCCCTGGTATGCATAAATAGGAAGATATTACTAGGGTTGAGGGACATCACAACATAATCATCATAACACCTCTTACGAATTCGTCCCTCTCCCCTCTCTCATAACCAATTCCTGCAAAGGATCATTAGCCATCATACCTGCATACCCTAAAGGGAACTCGAACCGACTGACAGTTATGTCGACCTCATCGCTTTCAGCATCAGTAGCAGGTCTCACGAATCTCTCAGGTATATGTTTATTTGTTTTCCATTACATACTAACAAAATCGATTCAACATGTGGTATCAGAGCCAGGTTGCTCATAATCGATTTTGTTGGTTTTCCATAAGTCTGAAATCTAAATCGGAAAACAGTTTCAAAACTTAAATAATCAGATTTAAAAGGTTTTCGGCTGAAAACCCAAACAGCCGAATTATGGCCGATCGAAAAAAAAACTGTTTCGATTCATTATCTTGGTCTCATAATGCATTCGAGATCAATAACGAACGATGTTTTCTTGTAAAATCTATTAAAATTCGAGGATTATGATTCTAGTTATGGTTATGTTTATTGATTAGGCCAATGATTAATGTTTATGAAGTTTTTTCGGTTGATGTTCATTCGAATATATCAAGAAATCGATAAAATTCAGTATAATATGCTTAGGGTTAGGATTGATAGTTGTTAGAGATTTTAGGATAACTATCATTCCCTAAAATTTCGCAACCTAATAGAATCAAATCCTAACCAAAATTAAGAGATATTATTCGGTTCCCATAATTAGCTAAACTGAAACTTGCTCCCAAAGGAACAGCGGTGTCCGACCAAGCATAACAGTGTCCGACCATAAGTCTGTGTCCGACTTGTCAGCCTGTGTCCGACCCATAAGAGTATCCGACCAAGTTTTCTGTTTGAAGCATTAAGGGATTTACGAACCATTATATCATTAGCGAAAACCCACTTATTTTTCAGCACCCGAACCCCCGCAGGGGGCCATGCCCCCCGCACCCCCAGAAAAGATTTCGTGGGTTTCAATATGGACTAACGGGAGGTTTATCGTTAACTAATGATTTTTTTTTTATAAAACCTAACGTATCAGTTTTATCATTACTTAGACCTTGCTTAACTTGCAATAACATTCGAGGTGTCACTTCTGCCCAAAGGTGTTGTGTAACAGATTATGTTAGTGAACTGAGCGTATTGCATTAGGACTTTGAATGTTTCACTTCTATTCAAAGGTGATGGGTTACATTTGTAACACCCCAACCGATGGCGGAAACATCGGGATGTCACGTAATGATGATTGTTCAGTAGCTCATGGTGAATAATAGATTCCATTAAATGATTTAAATGAATTACATACAATTGTTCTAGAATTTGTACATCAAATTGAATAAATCTATACACGTATCTTCAAGCATCAATTCAAATCTTCAAGCAAATAGAACCTGAAACATGTTAAGTTGAAAATGTTTTGGGTCAACAAAAGTTGGTGAGAATTACATAGGTTTTTGATGATTGAATAAAATGTTGTGCAATTCATGTGTCATGTCAATCTAGTCCATATGTGAGAACATACTAGAAATAAATCGAGTGCATAATCAACCCTGATGACTGTTATAAAATGATACATACCATACGCTCATGGTCCAATATGTTATACGATAACAAACACCCACGTAACCTTTGTAGGAGGCACGTATCCGGGTGGGATTGTCAGTCCAATAGATCTATCAATGTATACCGCCGGCTGATCAATGTTAATGATTATGCTAGAATGGTGCTTACTCTAATCATGCTCAAGACATAATGCAACATAGAAAACACATAGACACATTGATGATTGAATTGCAATGATGATGTTATAAACATGTTTCACCCCAAAAATGGTGATAAATAGAAAAGGGGCTATGTAAAACTCACCTTGGTAAAATGTTATATCCGTTGAGAAATTTGGATAATTGTGTTGACCAAATGTATCAAGTATCAACCTAAAATGAGGTAATAAATATGTCTAAGTCTATCAAGTCTACAAATGTATAAGTTCTAGGGCTTCGAATTGGGGATAATTGCTCGTTTGATTAATATTAAAAATATTCGCCAATTGAGAGAAATTTAGTAAATAAATACCCAAAAATCTTTTTAGGAAATTTAAAGTTAAGATGGCTACAAGAATGTGTTTAAAGTGTAAAAATAATTTTTATAAAATTATTTCCTTTAAAATAGATTTTTAAATCTATTTATCACAAATTGTCAAAATTTAACTTTAATATTCAAAAATACTAAAATTAAAGAAATATTGTTTTAAAAATCATTTTTCTGTTCTAAATATTTAAAAATAAATTGTATAAAATTTTGGTGCAAAAATGATGAAAATTGGATTTATTATGATTTAATTATGATTAAATCTAACAAAAATTGATTAAAAATATAAAATAAATGATTTTACTGAATTAAAAATTATTTCAGTAAAGTTTGACTTTATAAAAAGTCAGGATAAATTTTGGAGAATTTAATAAAATTGTTTTGATATATAAGTGGATTTTTATAAATATAATAGTATAAAAATGATTTAATTATTATAAATATTAAATAAATGAATTTCTGAAAAATAAAAATTGTAAATAAAACTTTTATCTCAGATTAATCAAATATAATTTTTTTTAGAATTTATAAAATAGTTTTGATATTTTAAAATGAATTTATAAGATTAAAAGGTTTAATATATATATATATATATATATGTATAATTGTTTGTTTTTAAAGAAAAGAAAAGAAAAGAACCAAAAACGGTCAGAGGGACTCGAACCCAGGCCCTAGGGCCGGTTCGCATCAGTGGATGTGAAGGCATAACCAGCTGATCTACCAGATTAGTTGGTTAATTTTCTTGTTTTGACATGTATAAGAGGGATGACTGTCAGCAGTCATCTTCCCCAATTCAATACCCCATGAGCCCTAGTTTCTGCAATTGGGCAATCCACACAACTTTAACCCAATTAATCATAGGGTTTCTGTTGTGTGGGTGCCGATCAATGAAACCCATATCAAAAATAACACTTACAATGACGAATTGAACACGATAGACAGTCAACTCAAAAAGTCAACATGCGATCAAAATCAATGAACAGATAATTAAACTGAAGAATTGGGGATTGAGAGAAGGGTAATGGCGAGTTGTGAACGCTATGGAATAATCAATTTATAATGTTAAGGGTCGGGTGTTCGAATTGGAAATGTTGACCGAGTTAATAAGTTTTGACGTGTCCAGGACTCCAATTTGGTAAGGATTGATGTGAATTGGTTGTGTGTTTGACTTGATGAGGGCCGATAATCAAGTTTCCAATCAATCCCTTGATTATTACACGTTAATCGTGCAAACAGATTGGTCAACGATTGGTATAATGATGCTGCTGCTTGTTCGCTGCTTTAGGAAGAACAAACAGACAAGGAAAGAAGGTGTTAAATATAATACGAGTTGGGTTAAATTCAATAGTGAGTGGTGGCTCAGGTGGTTAGTACGTGTGGTTGTGGTGAGAGTGGCCCGGGTTCGAAACCCGGGTGGAACGTTTTTTTTTTTTTTTTTTTTTTTTTTTAAATGCAGAAAAGGGTGGGGCAGTTGGGCTTGGTGTCTTGGGTTTGGGCCGGTTAGTGGGCTGGAACATTTGGCTAACTACATAATGGGAAGTGGGCTGGTGTATGGCAACCAGATTTCACATATTATTATTATTGTTATTATTATTATTATTATTATTATTATTATTATTATTATTATTATTATATATATGTATGTATATATATATATATATATATAAGTTGTGTAGTCGTGAAATAAAACTTAGGCACGTTATGTAAATAATATACGTTTTGAAATTTTTTGGCGATGTTACAGTCTCCCCTACTTTTAGGAACTTCGTCCCGAAGTTAAGAGAAACACAAGTCCTACAATTGGTTAACTACTGAAAACCTTGATAAGATTTCACACCACCTTAATGTACCTGTAAATTCATGATTACGTTCCGGACCGTAATTACCAATTTACCTTACATTAGGGTTTTGCGTCCTTTTATGACTTTACCGATTGTTGAGTAGGTCTGATAGTCTCCACCAATCGTTGAGCAGGTGGTAGGGCCTCTCTCGACTGTTGGAAAGACATGATGACCTCTATCAATCGTTAAGTAGGTTGTTTGGTAGTCAACTAACTGTTGTACAAGTAAGCAAGTATGATCATAGATATAGCAATCGGTTTACATTCAAACAAGCATGCACACAGATGTTATGATAATACTAGAATTTATTACTTGAATCAAAAGCGTCATTACATAGAATTATAAGCAAACCACATTTAAATGGTGGAACTTGCTGTTAAGTAGCTGGAGGGTCTTGATCTCGGTTTAGTTTAGGGCATCGGTTACAGTAGTGATTTGGGTTTCCACAGTCATAGCATTGACCATAGTTGAAATTACCAGGACGATTAGGATTAGTAACCTGAGCAGGGTTGTGGATAATCGCAGCCAGTCGGGCATCAACACCTTTGTTGTTTTTGGTTGTTGTTGTGGTTGGTGTTGTGGTTGTTGTTACTTTCCTCTTGGTTTTCACCACTGTTATTGCGAGTGCTACGACGTGGAGACATGATCCGTAAGGGACACAATGAAGGTTCAATGTGGCATGAAATGAATGTGGTGATATAAGGAATGTAATCATTTATTCATTAATTAAAACGAATAAACGAAAACGTTGACTTATCAAAGATTCCAGATTCTAATAACATATGAAGACATGCTTTAGCCTATAAGTGAACACTCATCCCAAGAATTCCCAGGTAGGCATCCGGGTCCCTCGTCTGATTGGGATATATGCGCAATGCCAGCCTAGACAGAAGACTCAGAATACAGGCGTTCACCCTTCCAGATTGCACGTGTTCGTTATTAAAATCTAGAACTTCGACGAGATCTCAAGGGGGTTCAGGTTAACCCTGAGGAATTTGTCCTATTAGTCTAAAAGTAGATCCAATGATGTAGAGCAACCTTCTTGTAAGGATGATAGTAGGGATAAGAAGTAGGAGATAGAGAATAGCAAGCAAAAGAATCAAGTACTGGTTATATCCTATGGTTATAGACTAGATTATTTTTCTAATAACCTAATTCCCTATAACCATGGCTCTGATACCAATCTGTAACACCCCAACCGATGGCGGAAACATCGGGATGTCACGTAATGATGATTGTTCAGTAGCTCATGGTGAATAATAGATTCCATTAAATGATTTAAATGAATTACATACAATTGTTCTAGAATTTGTACATCAAATTGAATAAATCTATACACGTATCTTCAAGCATCAATTCAAATCTTCAAGCAAATAGAACCTGAAACATGTTAAGTTGAAAATGTTTTGGGTCAACAAAAGTTGGTGAGAATTACATAGGTTTTTGATGATTGAATAAAATGTTGTGCAATTCATGTGTCATGTCAATCTAGTCCATATGTGAGAACATACTAGAAATAAATCGAGTGCATAATCAACCCTGATGACTGTTATAAAATGATACATACCATACGCTCATGGTCCAATATGTTATACGATAACAAACACCCACGTAACCTTTGTAAGAGGCACGTATCCGGGTGGGATTGTCAGTCCAATAGATCTATCAATGTATACCGCCGGCTGATCAATGTTAATGATTATGCTAGAATGGTGCTTACTCTAATCATGCTCAAGACATAATGCAACATAGAAAACACATAGACACATTGATGATTGAATTGCAATGATGATGTTATAAACATGTTTCACCCCAAAAATGGTGATAAATAGAAAAGGGGCTATGTAAAACTCACCTTGGTAAAATGTTATATCCGTTGAGAAATTTGGATAATTGTGTTGACCAAATGTATCAAGTATCAACCTAAAATGAGGTAATAAATATGTCTAAGTCTATCAAGTCTACAAATGTATAAGTTCTAGGGCTTCGAATTGGGGATAATTGCTCGTTTGATTAATATTAAAAATATTCGCCAATTGAGAGAAATTTAGTAAATAAATACCCAAAAATCTTTTTAGGAAATTTAAAGTTAAGATGGCTACAAGAATGTGTTTAAAGTGTAAAAATAATTTTTATAAAATTATTTCCTTTAAAATAGATTTTTAAATCTATTTATCACAAATTGTCAAAATTTAACTTTAATATTCAAAAATACTAAAATTAAAGAAATATTGTTTTAAAAATCATTTTTCTGTTCTAAATATTTAAAAATAAATTGTATAAAATTTTGGTGCAAAAATGATGAAAATTGGATTTATTATGATTTAATTATGATTAAATCTAACAAAAATTGATTAAAAATATAAAATAAATGATTTTACTGAATTAAAAATTATTTCAGTAAAGTTTGACTTTATAAAAAGTCAGGATAAATTTTGGAGAATTTAATAAAATTGTTTTGATATATAAGTGGATTTTTATAAATATAATAGTATAAAAATGATTTAATTATTATAAATATTAAATAAATGAATTTCTGAAAAATAAAAATTGTAAATAAAACTTTTATCTCAGATTAATCAAATATAATTTTTTTTAGAATTTATAAAATAGTTTTGATATTTTAAAATGAATTTATAAGATTAAAAGGTTTAATATATATATATATATATATATATATATATATATATATATAATTGTTTGTTTTTAAAGAAAAGAAAAGAAAAGAACCAAAAACGGTCAGAGGGACTCGAACCCAGGCCCTAGGGCCGGTTCGCATCAGTGGATGTGAAGGCATAACCAGCTGATCTACCAGATTAGTTGGTTAATTTTCTTGTTTTGACATGTATAAGAGGGATGACTGTCAGCAGTCATCTTCCCCAATTCAATACCCCATGAGCCCTAGTTTCTGCAATTGGGCAATCCACACAACTTTAACCCAATTAATCATAGGGTTTCTGTTGTGTGGGTGCCGATCAATGAAACCCATATCAAAAATAACACTTACAATGACGAATTGAACACGATAGACAGTCAACTCAAAAAGTCAACATGCGATCAAAATCAATGAACAGATAATTAAACTGAAGAATTGGGGATTGAGAGAAGGGTAATGGCGAGTTGTGAACGCTATGGAATAATCAATTTATAATGTTAAGGGTCGGGTGTTCGAATTGGAAATGTTGACCGAGTTAATAAGTTTTGACGTGTCCAGGACTCCAATTTGGTAAGGATTGATGTGAATTGGTTGTGTGTTTGACTTGATGAGGGCCGATAATCAAGTTTCCAATCAATCCCTTGATTATTACACGTTAATCGTGCAAACAGATTGGTCAACGATTGGTATAATGATGCTGCTGCTTGTTCGCTGCTTTAGGAAGAACAAACAGACAAGGAAAGAAGGTGTTAAATATAATACGAGTTGGGTTAAATTCAATAGTGAGTGGTGGCTCAGGTGGTTAGTACGTGTGGTTGTGGTGAGAGTGGCCCGGGTTCGAAACCCGGGTGGAACGTTTTTTTTTTTTTTTTTTTTTTTTTAAATGCAGAAAAGGGTGGGGCAGTTGGGCTTGGTGTCTTGGGTTTGGGCCGGTTAGTGGGCTGGAACATTTGGCTAACTACATAATGGGAAGTGGGCTGGTGTATGGCAACCAGATTTCACATATTATTATTATTGTTATTATTATTATTATTATTATTATTATTATTATTATTATATATATGTATGTATATATATATATATATAAGTTGTGTAGTCGTGAAATAAAACTTAGGCACGTTATGTAAATAATATACGTTTTGAAATTTTTTGGCGATGTTACAGTCTCCCCTACTTTTAGGAACTTCGTCCCGAAGTTAAGAGAAACACAAGTCCTACAATTGGTTAACTACTGAAAACCTTGATAAGATTTCACACCACCTTAATGTACCTGTAAATTCATGATTACGTTCCGGACCGTAATTACCAATTTACCTTACATTAGGGTTTTGCGTCCTTTTATGACTTTACCGATTGTTGAGTAGGTCTGATAGTCTCCACCAATCGTTGAGCAGGTGGTAGGGCCTCTCTCGACTGTTGGAAAGACATGATGACCTCTATCAATCGTTAAGTAGGTTGTTTGGTAGTCAACTAACTGTTGTACAAGTAAGCAAGTATGATCATAGATATAGCAATCGGTTTACATTCAAACAAGCATGCACACAGATGTTATGATAATACTAGAATTTATTACTTGAATCAAAAGCGTCATTACATAGAATTATAAGCAAACCACATTTAAATGGTGGAACTTGCTGTTAAGTAGCTGGAGGGTCTTGATCTCGGTTTAGTTTAGGGCATCGGTTACAGTAGTGATTTGGGTTTCCACAGTCATAGCATTGACCATAGTTGAAATTACCAGGACGATTAGGATTAGTAACCTGAGCAGGGTTGTGGATAATCGCAGCCAGTCGGGCATCAACACCTTTGTTGTTTTTGGTTGTTGTTGTGGTTGGTGTTGTGGTTGTTGTTACTTTCCTCTTGGTTTTCACCACTGTTATTGCGAGTGCTACGACGTGGAGACATGATCCGTAAGGGACACAATGAAGGTTCAATGTGGCATGAAATGAATGTGGTGATATAAGGAATGTAATCATTTATTCATTAATTAAAACGAATAAACGAAAACGTTGACTTATCAAAGATTCCAGATTCTAATAACATATGAAGACATGCTTTAGCCTATAAGTGAACACTCATCCCAAGAATTCCCAGGTAGGCATCCGGGTCCCTCGTCTGATTGGGATATATGCGCAATGCCAGCCTAGACAGAAGACTCAGAATACAGGCGTTCACCCTTCCAGATTGCACGTGTTCGTTATTAAAATCTAGAACTTCGACGAGATCTCAAGGGGGTTCAGGTTAACCCTGAGGAATTTGTCCTATTAGTCTAAAAGTAGATCCAATGATGTAGAGCAACCTTCTTGTAAGGATGATAGTAGGGATAAGAAGTAGGAGATAGAGAATAGCAAGCAAAAGAATCAAGTACTGGTTATATCCTATGGTTATAGACTAGATTATTTTTCTAATAACCTAATTCCCTATAACCATGGCTCTGATACCAATCTGTAACACCCCAACCGATGGCGGAAACATCGGGATGTCACGTAATGATGATTGTTCAGTAGCTCATGGTGAATAATAGATTCCATTAAATGATTTAAATGAATTACATACAATTGTTCTAGAATTTGTACATCAAATTGAATAAATCTATACACGTATCTTCAAGCATCAATTCAAATCTTCAAGCAAATAGAACCTGAAACATGTTAAGTTGAAAATGTTTTGGGTCAACAAAAGTTGGTGAGAATTACATAGGTTTTTGATGATTGAATAAAATGTTGTGCAATTCATGTGTCATGTCAATCTAGTCCATATGTGAGAACATACTAGAAATAAATCGAGTGCATAATCAACCCTGATGACTGTTATAAAATGATACATACCATACGCTCATGGTCCAATATGTTATACGATAACAAACACCCACGTAACCTTTGTAGGAGGCACGTATCCGGGTGGGATTGTCAGTCCAATAGATCTATCAATGTATACCGCCGGCTGATCAATGTTAATGATTATGCTAGAATGGTGCTTACTCTAATCATGCTCAAGACATAATGCAACATAGAAAACACATAGACACATTGATGATTGAATTGCAATGATGATGTTATAAACATGTTTCACCCCAAAAATGGTGATAAATAGAAAAGGGGCTATGTAAAACTCACCTTGGTAAAATGTTATATCCGTTGAGAAATTTGGATAATTGTGTTGACCAAATGTATCAAGTATCAACCTAAAATGAGGTAATAAATATGTCTAAGTCTATCAAGTCTACAAATGTATAAGTTCTAGGGCTTCGAATTGGGGATAATTGCTCGTTTGATTAATATTAAAAATATTCGCCAATTGAGAGAAATTTAGTAAATAAATACCCAAAAATCATTTTAGGAAATTTAAAGTTAAGATGGCTACAAGAATGTGTTTAAAGTGTAAAAATAATTTTTATAAAATTATTTCCTTTAAAATAGATTTTTAAATCTATTTATCACAAATTGTCAAAATTTAACTTTAATATTCAAAAATACTAAAATTAAAGAAATATTGTTTTAAAAATCATTTTTCTGTTCTAAATATTTAAAAATAAATTGTATAAAATTTTGGTGCAAAAATGATGAAAATTGGATTTATTATGATTTAATTATGATTAAATCTAACAAAAATTGATTAAAAATATAAAATAAATGATTTTACTGAATTAAAAATTATTTCAGTAAAGTTTGACTTTATAAAAAGTCAGGATAAATTTTGGAGAATTTAATAAAATTGTTTTGATATATAAGTGGATTTTTATAAATATAATAGTATAAAAATGATTTAATTATTATAAATATTAAATAAATGAATTTCTGAAAAATAAAAATTGTAAATAAAACTTTTATCTCAGATTAATCAAATATAATTTTTTTTAGAATTTATAAAATAGTTTTGATATTTTAAAATGAATTTATAAGATTAAAAGGTTTAATATATATATATATATATATATATATATAATTGTTTGTTTTTAAAGAAAAGAAAAGAAAAGAAAAGAAAAGAACCAAAAACGGTCAGAGGGACTCGAACCCAGGCCCTAGGGCCGGTTCGCATCAGTGGATGTGAAGGCATAACCAGCTGATCTACCAGATTAGTTGGTTAATTTTCTTGTTTTGACATGTATAAGAGGGATGACTGTCAGCAGTCATCTTCCCCAATTCAATACCCCATGAGCCCTAGTTTCTGCAATTGGGCAATCCACACAACTTTAACCCAATTAATCATAGGGTTTCTGTTGTGTGGGTGCCGATCAATGAAACCCATATCAAAAATAACACTTACAATGACGAATTGAACACGATAGACAGTCAACTCAAAAAGTCAACATGCGATCAAAATCAATGAACAGATAATTAAACTGAAGAATTGGGGATTGAGAGAAGGGTAATGGCGAGTTGTGAACGCTATGGAATAATCAATTTATAATGTTAAGGGTCGGGTGTTCGAATTGGAAATGTTGACCGAGTTAATAAGTTTTGACGTGTCCAGGACTCCAATTTGGTAAGGATTGATGTGAATTGGTTGTGTGTTTGACTTGATGAGGGCCGATAATCAAGTTTCCAATCAATCCCTTGATTATTACACGTTAATCGTGCAAACAGATTGGTCAACGATTGGTATAATGATGCTGCTGCTTGTTCGCTGCTTTAGGAAGAACAAACAGACAAGGAAAGAAGGTGTTAAATATAATACGAGTTGGGTTAAATTCAATAGTGAGTGGTGGCTCAGGTGGTTAGTACGTGTGGTTGTGGTGAGAGTGGCCCGGGTTCGAAACCCGGGTGGAACGTTTTTTTTTTTTTTTTTTTTTTTTTTTTAAATGCAGAAAAGGGTGGGGCAGTTGGGCTTGGTGTCTTGGGTTTGGGCCGGTTAGTGGGCTGGAACATTTGGCTAACTACATAATGGGAAGTGGGCTGGTGTATGGCAACCAGATTTCACATATTATTATTATTGTTATTATTATTATTATTATTATTATTATTATTATATATATGTATGTATATATATATATATATAAGTTGTGTAGTCGTGAAATAAAACTTAGGCACGTTATGTAAATAATATACGTTTTGAAATTTTTTGGCGATGTTACAGTCTCCCCTACTTTTAGGAACTTCGTCCCGAAGTTAAGAGAAACACAAGTCCTACAATTGGTTAACTACTGAAAACCTTGATAAGATTTCACACCACCTTAATGTACCTGTAAATTCATGATTACGTTCCGGACCGTAATTACCAATTTACCTTACATTAGGGTTTTGCGTCCTTTTATGACTTTACCGATTGTTGAGTAGGTCTGATAGTCTCCACCAATCGTTGAGCAGGTGGTAGGGCCTCTCTCGACTGTTGGAAAGACATGATGACCTCTATCAATCGTTAAGTAGGTTGTTTGGTAGTCAACTAACTGTTGTACAAGTAAGCAAGTATGATCATAGATATAGCAATCGGTTTACATTCAAACAAGCATGCACACAGATGTTATGATAATACTAGAATTTATTACTTGAATCAAAAGCGTCATTACATAGAATTATAAGCAAACCACATTTAAATGGTGGAACTTGCTGTTAAGTAGCTGGAGGGTCTTGATCTCGGTTTAGTTTAGGGCATCGGTTACAGTAGTGATTTGGGTTTCCACAGTCATAGCATTGACCATAGTTGAAATTACCAGGACGATTAGGATTAGTAACCTGAGCAGGGTTGTGGATAATCGCAGCCAGTCGGGCATCAACACCTTTGTTGTTTTTGGTTGTTGTTGTGGTTGGTGTTGTGGTTGTTGTTACTTTCCTCTTGGTTTTCACCACTGTTATTGCGAGTGCTACGACGTGGAGACATGATCCGTAAGGGACACAATGAAGGTTCAATGTGGCATGAAATGAATGTGGTGATATAAGGAATGTAATCATTTATTCATTAATTAAAACGAATAAACGAAAACGTTGACTTATCAAAGATTCCAGATTCTAATAACATATGAAGACATGCTTTAGCCTATAAGTGAACACTCATCCCAAGAATTCCCAGGTAGGCATCCGGGTCCCTCGTCTGATTGGGATATATGCGCAATGCCAGCCTAGACAGAAGACTCAGAATACAGGCGTTCACCCTTCCAGATTGCACGTGTTCGTTATTAAAATCTAGAACTTCGACGAGATCTCAAGGGGGTTCAGGTTAACCCTGAGGAATTTGTCCTATTAGTCTAAAAGTAGATCCAATGATGTAGAGCAACCTTCTTGTAAGGATGATAGTAGGGATAAGAAGTAGGAGATAGAGAATAGCAAGCAAAAGAATCAAGTACTGGTTATATCCTATGGTTATAGACTAGATTATTTTTCTAATAACCTAATTCCCTATAACCATGGCTCTGATACCAATCTGTAACACCCCAACCGATGGCGGAAACATCGGGATGTCACGTAATGATGATTGTTCAGTAGCTCATGGTGAATAATAGATTCCATTAAATGATTTAAATGAATTACATACAATTGTTCTAGAATTTGTACATCAAATTGAATAAATCTATACACGTATCTTCAAGCATCAATTCAAATCTTCAAGCAAATAGAACCTGAAACATGTTAAGTTGAAAATGTTTTGGGTCAACAAAAGTTGGTGAGAATTACATAGGTTTTTGATGATTGAATAAAATGTTGTGCAATTCATGTGTCATGTCAATCTAGTCCATATGTGAGAACATACTAGAAATAAATCGAGTGCATAATCAACCCTGATGACTGTTATAAAATGATACATACCATACGCTCATGGTCCAATATGTTATACGATAACAAACACCCACGTAACCTTTGTAGGAGGCACGTATCCGGGTGGGATTGTCAGTCCAATAGATCTATCAATGTATACCGCCGGCTGATCAATGTTAATGATTATGCTAGAATGGTGCTTACTCTAATCATGCTCAAGACATAATGCAACATAGAAAACACATAGACACATTGATGATTGAATTGCAATGATGATGTTATAAACATGTTTCACCCCAAAAATGGTGATAAATAGAAAAGGGGCTATGTAAAACTCACCTTGGTAAAATGTTATATCCGTTGAGAAATTTGGATAATTGTGTTGACCAAATGTATCAAGTATCAACCTAAAATGAGGTAATAAATATGTCTAAGTCTATCAAGTCTACAAATGTATAAGTTCTAGGGCTTCGAATTGGGGATAATTGCTCGTTTGATTAATATTAAAAATATTCGCCAATTGAGAGAAATTTAGTAAATAAATACCCAAAAATCTTTTTAGGAAATTTAAAGTTAAGATGGCTACAAGAATGTGTTTAAAGTGTAAAAATAATTTTTATAAAATTATTTCCTTTAAAATAGATTTTTAAATCTATTTATCACAAATTGTCAAAATTTAACTTTAATATTCAAAAATACTAAAATTAAAGAAATATTGTTTTAAAAATCATTTTTCTGTTCTAAATATTTAAAAATAAATTGTATAAAATTTTGGTGCAAAAATGATGAAAATTGGATTTATTATGATTTAATTATGATTAAATCTAACAAAAATTGATTAAAAATATAAAATAAATGATTTTACTGAATTAAAAATTATTTCAGTAAAGTTTGACTTTATAAAAAGTCAGGATAAATTTTGGAGAATTTAATAAAATTGTTTTGATATATAAGTGGATTTTTATAAATATAATAGTATAAAAATGATTTAATTATTATAAATATTAAATAAATGAATTTCTGAAAAATAAAAATTGTAAATAAAACTTTTATCTCAGATTAATCAAATATAATTTTTTTTAGAATTTATAAAATAGTTTTGATATTTTAAAATGAATTTATAAGATTAAAAGGTTTAATATATATATATATATAATTGTTTGTTTTTAAAGAAAAGAAAAGAAAAGAACCAAAAACGGTCAGAGGGACTCGAACCCAGGCCCTAGGGCCGGTTCGCATCAGTGGATGTGAAGGCATAACCAGCTGATCTACCAGATTAGTTGGTTAATTTTCTTGTTTTGACATGTATAAGAGGGATGACTGTCAGCAGTCATCTTCCCCAATTCAATACCCCATGAGCCCTAGTTTCTGCAATTGGGCAATCCACACAACTTTAACCCAATTAATCATAGGGTTTCTGTTGTGTGGGTGCCGATCAATGAAACCCATATCAAAAATAACACTTACAATGACGAATTGAACACGATAGACAGTCAACTCAAAAAGTCAACATGCGATCAAAATCAATGAACAGATAATTAAACTAAAGAATTGGGGATTGAGAGAAGGGTAATGGCGAGTTGTGAACGCTATGGAATAATCAATTTATAATGTTAAGGGTCGGGTGTTCGAATTGGAAATGTTGACCGAGTTAATAAGTTTTGACGTGTCCAGGACTCCAATTTGGTAAGGATTGATGTGAATTGGTTGTGTGTTTGACTTGATGAGGGCCGATAATCAAGTTTCCAATCAATCCCTTGATTATTACACGTTAATCGTGCAAACAGATTGGTCAACGATTGGTATAATGATGCTGCTGCTTGTTCGCTGCTTTAGGAAGAACAAACAGACAAGGAAAGAAGGTGTTAAATATAATACGAGTTGGGTTAAATTCAATAGTGAGTGGTGGCTCAGGTGGTTAGTACGTGTGGTTGTGGTGAGAGTGGCCCGGG
Source organism: Ambrosia trifida (assembly GCA_028751855.1). Classification (NCBI taxonomy): domain Eukaryota; kingdom Viridiplantae; phylum Streptophyta; class Magnoliopsida; order Asterales; family Asteraceae; genus Ambrosia; species Ambrosia trifida. The sequence continues at coordinate 68,441,313 of CM054130.1, forward strand.
TTCGAAACCCGGGTGGAACGTTTTTTTTTTTTTTAAATGCAGAAAAGGGTGGGGCAGTTGGGCTTGGTGTCTTGGGTTTGGGCCGGTTAGTGGGCTGGAACATTTGGCTAACTACATAATGGGAAGTGGGCTGGTGTATGGCAACCAGATTTCACATATTATTATTATTGTTATTATTATTATTATTATTATTATTATTATTATTATTATTATTATTATATATATGTATGTATATATATATATATATATAAGTTGTGTAGTCGTGAAATAAAACTTAGGCACGTTATGTAAATAATATACGTTTTGAAATTTTTTGGCGATGTTACAGTCTCCCCTACTTTTAGGAACTTCGTCCCGAAGTTAAGAGAAACACAAGTCCTACAATTGGTTAACTACTGAAAACCTTGATAAGATTTCACACCACCTTAATGTACCTGTAAATTCATGATTACGTTCCGGACCGTAATTACCAATTTACCTTACATTAGGGTTTTGCGTCCTTTTATGACTTTACCGATTGTTGAGTAGGTCTGATAGTCTCCACCAATCGTTGAGCAGGTGGTAGGGCCTCTCTCGACTGTTGGAAAGACATGATGACCTCTATCAATCGTTAAGTAGGTTGTTTGGTAGTCAACTAACTGTTGTACAAGTAAGCAAGTATGATCATAGATATAGCAATCGGTTTACATTCAAACAAGCATGCACACAGATGTTATGATAATACTAGAATTTATTACTTGAATCAAAAGCGTCATTACATAGAATTATAAGCAAACCACATTTAAATGGTGGAACTTGCTGTTAAGTAGCTGGAGGGTCTTGATCTCGGTTTAGTTTAGGGCATCGGTTACAGTAGTGATTTGGGTTTCCACAGTCATAGCATTGACCATAGTTGAAATTACCAGGACGATTAGGATTAGTAACCTGAGCAGGGTTGTGGATAATCGCAGCCAGTCGGGCATCAACACCTTTGTTGTTTTTGGTTGTTGTTGTGGTTGGTGTTGTGGTTGTTGTTACTTTCCTCTTGGTTTTCACCACTGTTATTGCGAGTGCTACGACGTGGAGACATGATCCGTAAGGGACACAATGAAGGTTCAATGTGGCATGAAATGAATGTGGTGATATAAGGAATGTAATCATTTATTCATTAATTAAAACGAATAAACGAAAACGTTGACTTATCAAAGATTCCAGATTCTAATAACATATGAAGACATGCTTTAGCCTATAAGTGAACACTCATCCCAAGAATTCCCAGGTAGGCATCCGGGTCCCTCGTCTGATTGGGATATATGCGCAATGCCAGCCTAGACAGAAGACTCAGAATACAGGCGTTCACCCTTCCAGATTGCACGTGTTCGTTATTAAAATCTAGAACTTCGACGAGATCTCAAGGGGGTTCAGGTTAACCCTGAGGAATTTGTCCTATTAGTCTAAAAGTAGATCCAATGATGTAGAGCAACCTTCTTGTAAGGATGATAGTAGGGATAAGAAGTAGGAGATAGAGAATAGCAAGCAAAAGAATCAAGTACTGGTTATATCCTATGGTTATAGACTAGATTATTTTTCTAATAACCTAATTCCCTATAACCATGGCTCTGATACCAATCTGTAACACCCCAACCGATGGCGGAAACATCGGGATGTCACGTAATGATGATTGTTCAGTAGCTCATGGTGAATAATAGATTCCATTAAATGATTTAAATGAATTACATACAATTGTTCTAGAATTTGTACATCAAATTGAATAAATCTATACACGTATCTTCAAGCATCAATTCAAATCTTCAAGCAAATAGAACCTGAAACATGTTAAGTTGAAAATGTTTTGGGTCAACAAAAGTTGGTGAGAATTACATAGGTTTTTGATGATTGAATAAAATGTTGTGCAATTCATGTGTCATGTCAATCTAGTCCATATGTGAGAACATACTAGAAATAAATCGAGTGCATAATCAACCCTGATGACTGTTATAAAATGATACATACCATACGCTCATGGTCCAATATGTTATACGATAACAAACACCCACGTAACCTTTGTAGGAGGCACGTATCCGGGTGGGATTGTCAGTCCAATAGATCTATCAATGTATACCGCCGGCTGATCAATGTTAATGATTATGCTAGAATGGTGCTTACTCTAATCATGCTCAAGACATAATGCAACATAGAAAACACATAGACACATTGATGATTGAATTGCAATGATGATGTTATAAACATGTTTCACCCCAAAAATGGTGATAAATAGAAAAGGGGCTATGTAAAACTCACCTTGGTAAAATGTTATATCCGTTGAGAAATTTGGATAATTGTGTTGACCAAATGTATCAAGTATCAACCTAAAATGAGGTAATAAATATGTCTAAGTCTATCAAGTCTACAAATGTATAAGTTCTAGGGCTTCGAATTGGGGATAATTGCTCGTTTGATTAATATTAAAAATATTCGCCAATTGAGAGAAATTTAGTAAATAAATACCCAAAAATCTTTTTAGGAAATTTAAAGTTAAGATGGCTACAAGAATGTGTTTAAAGTGTAAAAATAATTTTTATAAAATTATTTCCTTTAAAATAGATTTTTAAATCTATTTATCACAAATTGTCAAAATTTAACTTTAATATTCAAAAATACTAAAATTAAAGAAATATTGTTTTAAAAATCATTTTTCTGTTCTAAATATTTAAAAATAAATTGTATAAAATTTTGGTGCAAAAATGATGAAAATTGGATTTATTATGATTTAATTATGATTAAATCTAACAAAAATTGATTAAAAATATAAAATAAATGATTTTACTGAATTAAAAATTATTTCAGTAAAGTTTGACTTTATAAAAAGTCAGGATAAATTTTGGAGAATTTAATAAAATTGTTTTGATATATAAGTGGATTTTTATAAATATAATAGTATAAAAATGATTTAATTATTATAAATATTAAATAAATGAATTTCTGAAAAATAAAAATTGTAAATAAAACTTTTATCTCAAATTAATCAAATATAATTTTTTTAGAATTTATAAAATAGTTTTGATATTTTAAAATGAATTTATAAGATTAAAAGGTTTAATATATATATATATATATATATATATATAATTGTTTGTTTTTAAAGAAAAGAAAAGAAAAGAAAAGAAAAGAACCAAAAACGGTCAGAGGGACTCGAACCCAGGCCCTAGGGCCGGTTCGCATCAGTGGATGTGAAGGCATAACCAGCTGATCTACCAGATTAGTTGGTTAATTTTCTTGTTTTGACATGTATAAGCGGGATGACTGTCAGCAGTCATCTTCCCCAATTCAATACCCCATGAGCCCTAGTTTCTGCAATTGGGCAATCCACACAACTTTAACCCAATTAATCATAGGGTTTCTGTTGTGTGGGTGCCGATCAATGAAACCCATATCAAAAATAACACTTACAATGACGAATTGAACACGATAGACAGTCAACTCAAAAAGTCAACATGCGATCAAAATCAATGAACAGAGAATTAAACTGAAGAATTGGGGATTGAGAGAAGGGTAATGGCGAGTTGTGAACGCTATGGAATAATCAATTTATAATGTTAAGGGTCGGGTGTTCGAATTGGAAATGTTGACCGAGTTAATAAGTTTTGACGTGTCCAGGACTCCAATTTGGTAAGGATTGATGTGAATTGGTTGTGTGTTTGACTTGATGAGGGCCGATAATCAAGTTTCCAATCAATCCCTTGATTATTACACGTTAATCGTGCAAACAGATTGGTCAACGATTGGTATAATGATGCTGCTGCTTGTTCGCTGCTTTAGGAAGAACAAACAGACAAGGAAAGAAGGTGTTAAATATAATACGAGTTGGGTTAAATTCAATAGTGAGTGGTGGCTCAGGTGGTTAGTACGTGTGGTTGTGGTGAGAGTGGCCCGGGTTCGAAACCCGGGTGGAACGTTTTTTTTTTTTTTTTTTTTTTTTTTTAAATGCAGAAAAGGGTGGGGCAGTTGGGCTTGGTGTCTTGGGTTTGGGCCGGTTAGTGGGCTGGAACATTTGGCTAACTACATAATGGGAAGTGGGCTGGTGTATGGCAACCAGATTTCACATATTATTATTATTGTTATTATTATTATTATTATTATTATTATTATTATTATTATTATATATATATATGTATGTATATATATATATAAGTTGTGTAGTCGTGAAATAAAACTTAGGCACGTTATGTAAATAATATACGTTTTGAAATTTTTTGGCGATGTTACAACATTCACTGTCGGCAATTTAATACTTAAATAAATAGCGTATAGCCAAAGCTAGAGCATTGTATTTAAGTAGCTTATGGTTTTTTGGTGTTATGAATAGTTATCATAGCTTCATTAGTATAATGGTCTACGTCCTGCCTTCCTAAGATAATTAGTTGCCCCCTTAGATCACTATAAGTTCTTCTCTAATGTTGTATCTTACTATTCTCTTTTTTTCCACTATTAGCTCCCAACTGCGGCATCACTACCTTTACTGGTGATAACTATGCTGCCTTGAAAGATTCGCTTATGTTAAATTTGGCACTGCTGGATTTCGATTACGCACTGAGAGAGGATGCTCCTCCCAAACTCAATGACAAAAGCACCGCTGCTGATAAAATGGTGCATGAGAAATGGGAGAGATGAAACCGTATGTCCCTCATGTTCATTAAGAACTCCATTAGCATGCCTATTAGAGGATCTATTCCGGATTCTAAAGTTGCTAAAGAATATCTGGCTTTTGTAGAGGATCAGTTCAAAGGAACCTCAAAAGCGCATGCTTCCATTCTTATTCTAAAACTTGTGACAACTAAATATGACGGGAGAAGCGGTATTCGTGAGCATATTATGTCCATGAACGATAGGGCCCATAAGCTTAAGGGTTTAGAGATGGAAATTAGTGACGGTTTCTTGGTGCATTTCATCATGACTTCTCTACCCTCTGCTTATGATGCTTTCCAGATCAACTACAACACACAGAAAGAAAAGTGGACAATGCAGAAGTAGATCGCTATGTGCGTGCAAAAGGAAGAGCGGATGCAGCTTGAGAAACCTGAAGTTGCTTACCTTACCACCGTTAATCCAAAGAAGAGGAAGAGGCAATCTAACAAGAATCATAATGTTAAAACCCAGAGGAATGAAGCAAGTGCCTCATCTAGCCATAAGAACTCCAAAGGTAAGTTCCTCTACGAGTTCTATAAGAAAGAAGGACATAAGCAGAAGGACTGCCATGACTTTAAGGAGTGGCTAACTAAGAAAGGTAATCATCTACTTATGATACTTGAGTCCTTTAACTTAAATGTTCCATCTAATACTTGGTGGTTTGACTCTGGTTCTATGGTCCATGTGACTAATTCTCTTCAGGGATTCCGTACGATCCATAAGCTGGCAAGAAACCAAAGAACACTTAATGTTGGGAATGGAAAGTCACTTATTGTCAAAGCCGTGGGAACATTAGAATTAAAATTCAAAACTGGTTTATGTATTGTTCTTTATGATACCTTATATATTCCTGAGATTACTCGGAATCTTGTATCTGGACCTAAGTTAGACATGGATGGTTTTGACGTTTCTCACGGTCATGGCAAACTTACGATTACTTATGATTCCCAAGTGTATGGTCATGGTTTTCTGGATGGTGGTCTCTATAAGTTTGAACTAGATGATGATTTTTCCAAGTCTTTGTTATCAACATATAATGTTAATGAATTACTAACAAACAAGAAACGCAAGAGAGACTTAGAAACTTCATCTATGTTGTGGCATCAACGTTTAGGCCACATATCACGAGGAAGGTTAACCAGACTCGTGAAGGATGGGGTATTACCCTCTCTTGATTTCGATGATTTTGGAACATGTGTTAAATGCCTTAAGGGCAAGATGACGTCGGCAAATAAGAAAGGTGCCAATAGGAGCTCTAATTTATTAGACCTCATTCATACTAACATTAGTGGCCCTTATAATGTTCCTGGCATAACTGGACATACTTCATTTATCACTTTTATTGATGATTATTCTCGTTACATGCACTTGTATCTCATTAAGGAAAAGTCTGAATCACTAACAACTTTTAAAGATTATAAAGCTGAAGTTGAAAAGCAATTAGATCATCAGATAAAAGTTGTTAGGTTAGATAGAGGATGTGAATATTATGGCAGACATACTGATGTGGGTCAAGCCCCTGGCCCATTTTATGAGTTTTGTAAGAGCCAGGGGATTGTGAACCAATAGACCATGCCTGGTACTCCTCAGTAGAATGGTGTAGCTGAGCGAAGAAAAAGAATCCTTATGGACATGGTGCGTAGTATGTTAGCCAACTCAGGTTTACCTTTGTTCCTCTGGACCGAGGCCTTAAATGAAGCCGTTCATATACTCAATAGAGTTCCTACGAAGTCTGTCCCCAAAAATCCTTACGAACTTTGGACAGGTAGGAAACCGAGTGTTAGATATATGAAAGTATGGGGCTGTCTTGCCGAAGCTAAGTTATATAACCCTTTCTTACGTAAACTTGACATGAAGAGCGTCAGTTGTTTCTTTATCGAGTATCTCGAGAACTCTAAGGGTTATAGATTCTATTGTCCTTCCCATGTCACTCGTATTGTGGAAACTAAGCGTGCCACATTTCTAGAGGATTTCAAGGTCAGTGGGAGTAATGTAAATCCTTATGAAGAATTGCAAGAAATACAAGATGTGGGGGAGACAAATTTGTCGCTTACAACAACTTCGATGATTCCTCTTGTACCTAATGCCAATTCTATCCCTAACGTCACTGCACCAACCCCTTCTCAGCCAGATCTTCACGAACCACCTAATGAAGACCCATCAGACAATCATCACCATGACAATGTTGAACCTGAAAACCTGCTTTGAAGGCCATCAAGGTCTAGACGGCCTACTAATTTTGATGATTATGTTACTTTCCTTACTGAAGCAGATATGGATACTGGAAAGCTTACTGATCCTAACTCTTATAAAGATGCCATTAGCAGTGATCAGTCTTCTGAATGGACTAAAGCCATGACTGACGAGCTTGAATCCATGAAGAAAAACGACGTTTGGGATTTGGTTGAATTACCTAGCGGTGCAAAAGCCGTAGGATGTAAATGGGTGTTCAAAACAAAACTAGATCCGAATGGGAACGTTGAACGCTATAAAGCAAGATGGTTGCGAAAGGCTACACTCAGAAAGAGGGAATTGATTATCAAGAGACATTTTCACCTGTCTCTCGAAAAGATTCCTTAAGGATCGTTATGGCCCTCATAGCTCATTTTGATTTAGAGATGGATGTTAAGACTGTTTTCCTTAATGGTGACTTGGACAAAGAAGTGTTCATGAAGCAACCTGAAGGCTTTAAACTCGAAGGTCAAGAACATCTAGTCTGCAAGTTGAAGAAATCCATATATGGTTTAAAACAAGCCTGACGTCAATGGTACTTAATGTTTGATGAAGTCATTAAGAGTAATGGTTTCATGAAGAATCAAGTTGATCAATGCACCTACCTTAAGATGAGTGGGAGTAATTTTACTATTCTTGTCCTTTACGTTGATGATATCTTACAAGCAAGTAATAGCTTAGATATGTTGATTGTGTTCTCACACGTTATAACATGCAACATTGTAAACCTACTCCAGCTCCGGTAGCTAAGGGAGATGTCTTCGGTTTATTCCAATGTCTGAAAACAGATGTGGAGAAAGAACAGATGAGAATGATACCTTATGCCTCAGTAGTCGGTAGTCTTTCTTATGCTCAAGTCTGTACGCGTCCAAATATCGCTTATGTCACTAGAATGCTAGGCCGTTACTTGAATAATCCTGGCCATGATCATTGGAAAGCAGCTAAGAAGGTGTTAAGAAATCTGCAAGGGACTAAAGACTATAAACTGAATTATAGAAGAAGTGATAATTTAGAAGTGGTATGATACTCTGACTCTGACTTTGCTAAATGCAAAGATGACAACAAATCCACTTCGGGGTATATCTTTATGTTAGCAGGTGGACCCATTTCATGGAAGAGTCATAAACAGAGACTTACGGCAACATCCACAATGATGGCAAAATACATAGCTATGTATAACGCTACCTGTCATGGAATGTTGATTAGGAATCTCATTACTGGACTCAAAATTGTCAATTCCATCTCTAGACCATTGAAGCTTTACTGTGATAACTCAGCCTCCGTTAGTTTCTCGAACAGTAACAGTTTGACTGGCGCTGGTCATTTCTTAGATATGAAGTATTTGTTTGTACGTGAACGAGTCGAGGAAAACAATCTTTGTATCAAATATAAAAGTACTAACGATATGCTTGCGGATCCGATGACTAAAGGTCTCCAACCTAAAGTATTCGAAGATCAGATTTCGAAGATGGGACTTACTAATGACCTTACTTAGAAGCATATGTACTTATTTGACAACTTATGTTTACTTATGACTTATGATTTATGAATAATGACTTATGTTTAATGAAATTTCCTCATTATGATTTGTTTGTCTATTAGTATGTTAAGCTAGCATAATGACATAAAGACAATAATACAACAAATCAACATCTAAGGGCATAACGATAATTGATCCTAATGTTAAGTTTTAGATTTGGATTGTAGTATGATTAATGGGGGTCCTAAGTCGAATAAAGAGTTAACGGCTGTATTTTTCTGCTACAGTTTGGGTTTAGAACTAAAATGAGTATTGATCTCCGGAGACTTATGGAATACTCATAATAAATGATTACTCGGCTAAGTGTGTCACACCCTCAAATTCCACGTGCAAGGTTTTATCGCGTGGCGCGTGACACACCAGGATCCAAGTCAACGGTCACAATAAACGACATCTATATGATATGAAAACTACGTAAATTGCCCATTAAGTTTCCAAAAATTCAACCATCGCTTGCGGAAGCGTAAAACTTTATTACAACTCAAAAGTAAAACATGAAAGTCTGATAATACTCAAAAATGAAATGCAAATGGATCCTAGATGCCGTGAGACTCCGTGCGCCTAAACTCAATGCTGCTACCTTAGCGACCTGAGAAAACATGCCAAAAAGACGTCAACATATAATGCTGGTGAGTTCATAGGTTTTAAGTTCACAAAGCGTTTCAAGCGTAAAGAGTTTCATCTCAAAAGTACCAAGTATGCAAAACCTTTAAGTACATAACAAACGTTTCCTTACTACTACGACTGTGTTGCCGAAACCATTACTGACAAGCGTTGCGTGTGTTGCCGCCTGTGTTTGAGTTGCTGAAAATAGGGACAATATGCACCCACCTGGCTCCCAGCCGTCGGTTGGGGTTCATCAAGCCCAATAGATCTATCCACATTTCCCCCGTTGTGCCCCGCACATTCATGGTTTCCCAGGGACTTAGCGTTGCGTTTCGTCGTATAGTAATTTAAAACAAGTGTTGTGTTTCATAAGCGTTGCGTTTCAAAAGTGTTGCGTTTCAAAAGTGTTGCGTTTCATAAGCGTTGCGTTTCAAAAGTGTTGCGTTTCATAAGCGTTGCGTTTCAAAAGTGTTGCGTTTCATAAGCATTGCGTTTCAAAAAGTGTTGCGCTTCATAAGCGTTGCGTTTTAAAAAGTGTTGCGTTTCATAAGCGTTGCGTTTCAAAAACATAACGTTGTATTTGTTAAAACGTGTGGCATGCTTCTCCCCCGAGAAAAAGTGTATAAAAGAGGGGCCGTGAAACTCACCTTAGAGTGCGTCCTCAGTAAAATAGAAATCCGATACGTGTGTAATAGTCCCTACTAGTGGCGACCTATCAATGAGTTTACGTAAGTGTGATGACTACTAACCCGAAGGCTAATCTGTCCCCAAATTGTCCAGACCGTGACCGTGTATGTTGAAAACATGTTTAAACGTTAAACCGACCAAACCAGACAAAACCCGACATCCCACGTGTTAGCCACATACAAGATATCATGCAACATATGCAATTAAACACTAAGCATGCGCAAACATTCACCCTATCTAGCATAATGCCCAATTAACGCATAAACAAGTCCAAACACGTGTTACCAAGTTATTAGACATGTTACGGGGTTCTTAACATGTTAAAATGCACATATGACAGCAGTACACGCGATTAGGAATCAAACATGCAATTAGGAAAAGTCAACTAGTGATTAGAAGGAGTCAACAGGCGATTAGGATTGTAATCACATGACCTTCATGCGATTAGGCCCCCAATCGCCCCATGTAACACGTGAGTGGGGCCAATCGCCCCTATTATAGGCGATTAGGGATCCCCTAATCGCCCCTGCTGCATCATTCCGCCTTTTTGCGCGTTTAACCCTCCAAATCAGATCCGAAACATGTGAAAACACCCAATATCAAACCCAAAACATTAATCAAACTATTTTAAGCAAAAACCCCTAATTTATTATCTCCCTAGCTGTCCCGAATGCAAGCGTTTTCCCAAAATAGCATAACTAGCATGTAAACATCCCATCAATCATGCAAAACTTACCCTAAATAGCAAATATCCAGATTTCATCACATAACGACGTTGTCCGACATTATCCTACTATTCTAGCATCATCCTAGAGTAAACCCTAACCTCAAACAATCAACAAAACACAACATATCATCATCAATCCTTCATAATCATTCAAACGGGTCAAAACGCCTAATATCCATAATACACATCTATGGACTTTCAAACTCCTAGGTTAACATCATATCAACTCATTTAGATCAGAAATATATCAATAATACAAGAACAACCATGTTTAAATGATAAAAATCCTATCTTGCATGAATACATCACATATAACAAGCATAGAGGTTTGGGTTTGTTTAGAAACTGATTTTAATGAGTTTTCAAATACACAAATGTTTAGAAACTAGGTCTGGACCTTTCGGGAGCAAAACAATATCATTACAAAGGTTTGGGATGAAGAACACACCTTGAAATTGTAAGATTATGAGATGTAAAGCGTGGAAATGTGATTTCTTGATCAAAAACGTGTTGCAGAGGTTGAATAAGGTGTGGGGTGGCTTTGGGGTGTATTAGGGTTTCACAAATGATATTTTAAAACATAAGGGGGGGTATTTATAGGCGTTTCTAGTCATTTAGTACACGTCAGGCGATTACAGTGCAGTATAGGCGATTAGAATTTGTAATCGCCTATACCTACTAGCGATTAGGCTCTAATCGCCTACACCTACTAGCGATTAGGCTCTAATCGCCTATACCTACTAGTGATTAGGCTCTAATCGCCTATACATATTGGCAATTACGCATAATCACCTATAATGTCATGCAATTACGCGTAATCACCTATAATGTCATGCAATTACGCGTAATCACCTATAATGTTATGCAATTACGCGTGATCACCTATAATGTCATGAAATTACGCGTGATCACCTATAATGTCATGCAATTACGCGTAATCACCTATAATGTCATGCAATTACGCGTAATCACTATTTTAACACATATAAACACGTATTCACATACCGGCAAATCATATAATGATTGTAAGCACATAATGCATGATAACTAACACGTTCCCATCCGTTCACCAATTCCCGGGACTCGAGATTTACGTGTGTGCGTTAAACCCGGCGATTCTACAAATCACCCATCTGTGTTCACATGGTTATGGACCGACTCCTAGTGATCCCGTGGATCACAGTAACGACTCCCGATGATTCCCGGAACCATCATCACGATTCAACTGACCTAGTTAAGTATGTTTGAAAACGTTTTTCGCTAAGGTAGACTTATGTGTTTTATAAAATGTTAACCTAAACGTGCCGGGTGTCACATCATCCCCCTGTTGAAAGAATTTTCGTCCCGAAAATTTCCCGAAGTCAAAGAGAACGAAGCGATAAAAAGAAAATTTTTCCCGGTTGTCACAAAGTGGGAGAATGTTGGAATAAATTTACGTCTTGTATATTTATCGGTGTAACCATTATAATCATTTACATTATGTTTGATCAAGTGCTAAATACTCTAAGCCCATAACTGATTAGTGTTTGATGGGCGGACTTATCATTAGTTGGGCCTAACTAGGGTGTCCCCTGGGTATGCATAAATAGGAAGAGATTACTAGGGTTGAGGGACATCACAACATAATCATCATAACACCTCTTACGAATTCGTCCCTCTCCTCTCTCCCATAACTGATTCCCGCAAAGGATCATTAGCCATCAGAACTGCATACCCTAAAGGGAACTCGAATCGACTGACAGTTATGTCAACCTCATCGCTTTCAGCATCAGTAGCAGGTCTCACGAATCTCTCAGGTATATGTTTATTTGTTTTCCATTACATACTAACAAAATCGATTCAACATCTACATCTTACCCTCCTCAGAACCTACCTTAGCTTTGCTATTGGTGCGATTAACTGAGTATGATGATGATGATGTTGATGATAATTTATTGGTAGATGAGGGAAAAGATAGCTGGTTATGGTAAGGAGATGAGTCATGTGAATTTTAAGTGGATGTTGATAGAATGGAGACAATTCACTAAGCAATTTTTTTTACATTGTTAGACTAAGTGGATACTGATAAACGTTTATCGTTTTTGTTGGGAAGCAAAGTTGAACATAATTCCTACCAAAGAAGTACAAGCAAGATGAGTGGTGTCTATTAACCAATCGGGTTGTATGTGATGTGATGAACCTTCTGAGTTCGCTAATCACTTGTCCTCCATATCCTCTCATCAGTTAAAGACATCATCGAGTTTCCAATGACTGTCATCTTGTAAAAAAATGGTGTATCAAATCTTATTTTTAGTGACTTTGTAGTTAGTATTTATGGATGTAAACCCCAAACCTAAACTACGATGTCAAGTAATTTCAATCAAATGCGGAAACAATGATTGAGATGATTCAAGAACAAACACGAAGAACGATTTAGATGAATAATATCTTTAATAGTATATGGTATGAACTTACTGTCTAATACTAGAGAGAATTCTATAGAAATTATAGACCGCTAACTGAAAAATGAACTACAAAACACATTAGTACTTCATGAAGTTCTCGAATGGGCCTACATGGCCTAAAGCCTTCGATAACCCATGGCCAAAACCCACTATGATCTGCAAACCCATATGACATAACCAAAAAAAAACTAACATCCTATCCGAGAACAATGAACTAAACATAAACCTAAATAACTAGTCTAATCAATCTCCCTCTAGGTTTATGCTTTATCTTCAATCAAGGCTTCTTTTGTTGCATGACATGTGGATTGGCAACTGCATTACAAAACAATATGGTTTCTATTATGCTCTTTTGATTTGCCCTTAGCTTCATTCCAATGATAATTGTGACAACTGGCAACTTCCGATCAATACCAATGTAATTTTAAGTAATTATTTCTTTTCAATATTTTTAATTATTAAGTTTCGGAAGTTAACTGGTCGTTTTAACAAAGGAAAACGTGACTCATTTAATTAAAGCGATTTAAACGCGTGTATCGAACGTACGCGTCGGGTGATGAAATCTAACTTATATTCACTCGGTCTTGTTATATTTTTAATTTCGAACGAAACCGACTACTTTTTATAATTATTTATCGGGCCTAGAATAAAACCGAGACATTTTACGTTTATACGGGTTCGATACGCGGTAATAACCCACCTAACCTAACCCTACCTATAAAAGGTCTCATTATCTTATCTTCTTCTTCCTCACTGGGCAGCCACAAGATGAAAACCTCAACCTCTCTCTCTACACTCTCTCCTGCTCGTCTCTCTCTCTCTCTCTCTCTATATCATCTTTCTATCCCTTGCACTTCCTCTCCCTGTTGGTTGCAGCACCGGCCGACCACAACCATCTCCGGTGGTGGTGGCGATTTGTTTGGGCCCGTATAAAGAGTTTTGCAGGCAAGGGATGGCGGGGTTGTACGCCGTGGTTGTTGGGTCTGAACGCAGGTAAAAGAGATGGTGGTGGCAAAACCGGATAACCAACGAAAGAGGATTTGCGGCTGGGTCCTTGTGGTGGCGGTGCTGTTTCAAGGCCCGTATAGGGGGGTTGTGGTCTTGATGGCTCACCCGATGGTCAAGGATGAGGAGGCTCAAACAGCTGGTTTATGACTATTTGTTTTCCACAGGTCGAAGGGAGTGGGATGCCTTCAAGAGGCGGCGCAGGGGTTGGATTGTGTGCTGATTGTGGTGGTTGTGACTGCGAAGGTAAGGGACAGTCGGTATTGTTCAGGGTGGTTACAGATCTGATTGTTGTTGGGTCTTGGTGGCCGGTGGTGGCTTCGGTTAGTGCTCTTGGTCTTCGGTCAGATTTCGGGCCTTCCGGTCTTGGTGGTTTTGGGTTTAGGTTCGAGTCGGGTACGTGCTGGTTGTGGCTCGGTACGGTTATGGTTCAACAGGTGGTTACTGACTTGGTGGCTCGATCGTGGGTTCTTGGTTGGTTTGGTCATGGCTCGGGTCAAGATGGGTTCGGTTTGGAACGGGTCACGGTTAACCAAGTCAACTGCTGGTCAATGCGGCGTTCGAGGCGGTTTCGGGTTACGCACGTACGATTCGGTATACTTGAGTTCATATTCATTATTATTTATAGATGTTATATATTTATAAATATTGTATATTTGTAAATATTATATATTTATGAATATTATATACTTATAAATATATTGATATGGATAGAATATTTTTAACTCGCGAACGGACCGAATAATAATAATAATAATAATAATAATAATAATAATAATAATAATAATAATAATAATAATAAACGATAACTATATTATATATCGAACGATTTGGTAAATTGTTAACTTAACGTGACTTATGATATTGAACATCGGACTTAATAACATTGGACTATATTGTCGGACTATATTTTATATATATATTGCTATATATATAAATAAGTATACATAGGTGACGAAACGTATAGTCCCGTGAATCGAAAATGTGGATAAAAGGACTTGACGAATTGTGTTTGAAAGTTGATTTTGGGGAATATTGTAGACAACGGGTGTTGTCTGGCTCGTACAAAAATAGAGGAAACTCTGCCCAAATTTTTATAAAATCAAAGCGTAACGAACTACTATTTCTATAAATAAATTCCCCTAAGTGTTTGGACAAACAAATCGAAATGCTTTCAAGGCCTGTTTATTCGTAACGTTAAAGATGATTTTCAAACAATATTTGGGAAAAAGTAACAAATGTCATTGATCAGTTTAATGACTAAATTTGTATTTCCTCAAACGGTATTTTCTAAAATATAATTACGCAGAACAAATACATTTACATGATTTGCGAGACGAGCTACGATTCAAGATAATTATACGTTTCGGGGTACTAGTCCAACATGGTTTGTACATAAATAGTAACAAGTGTGCAACTTGGGTGCTATGTTGTAATACGAGAATTAAGTTAAGTCATGATCGGTTCGTCGAGTTGAAACGTATTTAGACTCGTGTTGGTACACACGAGTCTAGACAGTCGAGTAGACTATCTTGTAAGAGGTTAATAAGCTAGGCTTATGTGTGATAGACTGTTAAGGTGTCCTTTGTTGGTAATTAGGGCACGAGGAAGTCGGTCGAGGTTTCAGGCTTGTTTGCTAGCATAGCATGGAAATTAAGGTGAGTTCATGACCCCACTTATTACTGTTTTAGTAAATGTTTTCGGGGGGAAGACATGCTTCTTTTATGAAAATTGAGGAACTTAAAGCAAAACAAAGTTTTGGAAAATGAAACGGGTTGCGTGAGTTCACGGCCCCACTTTTACTACTTTAACTTTTGGGGGAGGAAACATGCGCTAAACTATTTTGGTAACATATGTCATACTATGGTTTTAACTTTGCATTGCTATACGATCTTTGAAAGTCCAGGGGAAAACCATGAATGTGCGGGGATGCACAACGGGGGAAATGTGAATAGATCTATTGGGCGTGACCTGCCCCACTCGTCGGCTTGGAGGGCCGGGCGGGTGCATATTGTCTCGAACTGGTAACATTGGTAACATGCTGAACATTCGGGCTGAACATTGCTAAACATTGCTAAACGTGTCTAGTAATGGTTTTCCAATCGTAGTAGTAATAAAACATACGCCTAGCTAGCGTACTTTGGTAACATTGACATAGTATTGACAGGATTGAACTTGGTAAAATTTCGGTAACGTTTTATACAAACTTATGAACTCACCAGCATTATATGTTGACTTTTTAAGTATGTCTTTCAGGTTTAAACTTTGGTAACGGCACGGCTGGAGTGGGCGACGTCTTGGGACCGGGGATCCTAGAGGGTTAGAATTAGCGTTCAGGAAGTAAGAGTCTTAGATGCATCTTTCCGCTGCGTGGCGAAGCTACCAAACGTCACAACCGACGAGGGAAAAGTCGGGGTG
Organism: Ambrosia trifida; assembly: GCA_028751855.1. Taxonomy (NCBI): domain Eukaryota; kingdom Viridiplantae; phylum Streptophyta; class Magnoliopsida; order Asterales; family Asteraceae; genus Ambrosia; species Ambrosia trifida. The sequence continues at coordinate 68,457,637 of CM054130.1, forward strand.
TGACAATAATTGCTACTGGTCTAGTAAACGACTTGGCACACTCCTCATATTCTTCAACAATATTTATCTGATTCTTTGCAAGCACTTGAATATCTCTTTCAGCAAACCTCATCAGATCAATGGGATCAACAATACGATATTCTACATCTTTACAAGTAATCACATTATCACCAGTCACCCGATCATATACCCAAAACTTGAAATTTACCAGTGAATCATCTAGTAAATCTCGGGCAACTGGTATAGTCTTCTCTTTTCTAGTAGCTGGTCACATGACAGTCTTCATTCTCTCTCGAGAATTGTGATCATATACCTTGTCGTACGTTCTCACCCAAGATTTAGCTGTCTTCATATCTCTGAAATCATTCTTAGCATTGTCCTCTTACCACTTGTAAAGCATGAATCTTTTCATTCTATTTGTTATCAGTTCTTCATGATAGGGAGCCTTCATCAATTCACTGAGATCAATCTTTGTCCATGTTATCAGACCACTTGCTGTACTACTCTATATTCCCACTATTTCTTTTAACAATCCACTTGTCCTTCTCTTCACTATATATCCTACTCTTTATCCCTGATCTATCTCTATAATCAAACTAACATTTTCCTGTCTCCACCATGTACGTATCAGGTTGATTATGATCCAGAGAATCTACTTTACTCTTATTAGGAAATGCAATACTTTTCCTTGGAGTCACTTTCTTCTTGCTTCTATTTGCTCCAAGTTCATTTTCACATATTTTCTTAAGCCTCAGTAGCCATAGTGTCACACCCCGACCAAGGTAGACCTGGCCGAAATACAGATTGATGCCAAACTTGCACAACGGAAGTAACGTTTACGATATTCAACGTTTAATACAAAATCTAATTCCAAAAGTATAATTATACAATTTAAATAAATAGGTTAATACTAATGCAGGGACAAATCGTGGCGGTCGTCGAAATAACTATTGAAGTATTGTCCGCTAGTCAATTCAATCTCCAACCAAGCTTAGCTCTAAACCATGTATCATAACCTTGTATCTTGAATCTTTTACCAATTTCATCTATGAACCATAAGCTTGAACCTCTAACAAGTAAATCTCTAATTTGCAGCTAATAACATATACCTCACGTTCGCCATCCATCCATAAGCTGTACCTGAATACATGCTTAAAAATAGTTTGCGTCAACAAATATGTTGGTGAGTCTGTGTGTGTGTTTAACTGTTTTCAAAATAGGTTTCCCATCCCAAAACAAGTTTTATCATTGTCAAAAAGAAAGTTTGTCATTCATAAACAAGTTTGAAAGTTACTTGGTTTCGCACTGGTGATGTACAAGTAACACATTAAAGCTAACACTGAATCCATTTGCTCCCATTATGAATTCCAATGGCAAAATATATGCCAGAACGGTCAGCAGACCTTAGTGGAGGGTTTCCCGGGTTTTCGGATCTACTGTGCCCGGGGATACCCTAAGTAGTACTACCCATATATTAAGTGGCCCAATTCCCTTGGGTTAATGAGTGTGAGTATGGTATCGGGAGCACACGTATCACATCATACTGGTTTGTCTCATCATACTAGTTTAATACTGGAAATACGTGTTCACCCCAAAGCAGTTTAAAATATAAAAAGGGAAAAGTTCACAGAACTCACCTTTGTTTGTTATCGTATATTGATCTAATTATACACCTTTCTCGAGTTCCTGCATCTCTATTGTTATTAGTATGGTAACTAATTAATTATCTAGATATATATACACACATACATACATACATACATACATACATACATACATACATACATACATACATACATACATACATACATACATACATACATACATACATACATACATACAAACACACACACACACACACACACACACACACATATATATATATATATATATATATATATATAGGGTAGGTTTCAAATAGGAACCATAGGAACCACTTTATAGCCATTGATCTCTAATGTCATGATTGTAAATAAGTAAAACATTAATTAATTGTTTATTTTAATCAAGGGGTATTAATGACTTTTGTTCAATATGCTTATTAGTAGGTAATTAAGTCTAAATTTGTAACTGAATAATTATTAACACCCATTTATAGGACTCCTAATTATTATACTCAATCCCTATAAAATCTCCGTATCAATTTTTTTTTTACTTCATTCATCATCATCGACATATATATACATTGGTGTATATTTGTTTCTTTTTTTGTTTTTTCATTCATCATGAACACAGATATACATTGGTGTATATCAGTATTTTTTCTCATTTACCATCATTATCGACACAGATATACGTTAGTGTATACCAGTTTCTTTTTTGTTTTTTCATTCATCGTCATCACCAACACAAATATACATTGGTGTATATCAGTTTCCTTTTTGTTTTTTTTTTCATTCATCGTCATCACCAACACAGATATACATTGGTGGATATCATATTCTTTTTTGTCATTTATCATCATCATCGACACATATATACAATGGTGTATATCAATTTCTTTTTTTTGTTTTTTCATTTATCATCATCATCGACATAGATTTACATTGGTGTATATCAGTTTCTTTTTTTTCTTTCATTCATCATCATCATCAACACAAAATATACATTGGTGTATATCCGTTTTTTCCAGCTCACATGACAATAATTTGTACACACATATACATTGGTGTAAATTAAAAATGTATCTAATGTAAAACCAAACTGAAGGTACACAAATGTATGTATGCATACCCTTCAATGATTAACAACTCTCAATATTTATCATCTTCAGTGATCAAATACATAGATATAAATAATTTTTTGACAAATCCATTTATATATGTAAATAGTAGGTGACCTTCGAGTTCTAATTTTATTAACTCTTAGAACAAAATTTTGACTTACAAAAACTACATATTAGTCAAAACAAATATATTCCAGATTCAATTCAAAGGTAAAAAGCGATTTTGCTAAACTTGATTCAATTTAAAACCAAACAAACAAAATACACAACAACAAATGATCAAATACACTATAATATCAACTTCTTATACTTCTCCCGTCACAATTTCATCGTCGTCAAACAAAAAGAAGTTCAATTTTAAATGTATGCAATTGATTCAACCTTTTTGTAAGTATATTATTCAAAAGAAAAAAAATAACAAAATTGAAAAGGATAAATGATGGCTTCGATCATGTGTGTTAATAATATGAATTGAAGTAGAGATAATGTGGATGAGAGATTTAAGGAAACCATGTAACTTCCATGATTAACAATTATAATTATAAAAAAAAAGATAATTATTTAAATGTACATTTACACTAATACTCTTTAGATTAAAATCAAAGATGAAAGGTTAAGATTGGTTCTTATGGATCCTAACAATGGTGGTGGTTCCCAATTGATCTCAATCCTATATATATAGGGTCGAGATCCTATGCAAAGTGTGTTTTGTGTGAGAAGGGTAAGAAGTGTTTTGGACCATTAGATCATCTTAATCAATGGTTTAGATTTAATGAGTGGCATTATTGTAAATAATGTTATAGTTATAATAACTAATTAGGCTACTTAGGGGTATAATGGTAAAACACACCCTACATTTAATTCACATTTAATTGATACCTCTTAAAAAAATAGAAACCACCATTAATTCTCATTACTCTCTTTCTCTCTCTTTCTCCTCTCTCTCTCCCTCCGCCACCTACACAACCGCCATCAACCACCACAAGCCACCACCATCAACCGAACCATCATTCGACAGCCACCATCACAAACATAAAAATCGGAGTGTTTTTTTAGGGATGAAGATGAAGACGACATGAGGTGATAATGATGTGTTTTATGGTGGATTATTTTAAACAACATTCATATTGTTGTGTTTTATGTTCAAAAGGATTTTTGTGTGGTTTAGTGTTTTTTGAATTTAAAACACATTTTAAATGTATGTATAGTTGTGTTTTTGAATGTGTTACTGATTGTGTATGATGAAGATAAAACACACTTGATTATGGAGAAGATGATGATAAAACACACGGGACTGTTTAAAACACAAAGTTGAGAATATGGTGATAAAACACACGGGAATGAACGTAAAAACACCTTGTTGATGAAGCAACTTACAAGACTATAATAAAACACCAATGTGCATAAAAAAACCATATTTTTTGCATCAGTAAAACTCCTTATAAAAAAAACACAAAAGGTGTGTTATACCTTCAAACCTTATGGTATACCAGTAAAACACCATGTGCTCACATCAGTAAAACACACCAATATGAATGCTGATTTGGTCGTGAATAATTCAGAGAATGAATGATAATGTGGTGAATGTTAATAAAAACTCTGTAAATAATAGTGAGGATGTGAAACAAAATCCCTAAGAATGCTCCTACATTAATCACGAAATTAAATTAGACATTATCTCCTAAAATAAGATTAGCAATGCAATTTACAATGTTACCCTTCTATATAATAAAATACGCCTTCATGTTATTGGTTCTCACACTTCTCACACAAAATAAGTTTTGCACATGATCCTAAACCTATATATATATATATATATATATATATATATATATATATATATATATAGGAAAAAGATCAAATAGGAACCAAGAGCCTAGTTAGGAACTTAGGAACCAATCTAAGCCATTCATATTTGATCTTGATCTGGGGGTAGTTATGTAATTAGACAATTAAATATTACATTTTAATTTAATTAAAAGTTTTATATATGGCAGTTAATTATCTTCCTGCAATTAATATGCAAGTTTTTTTTAGTTTCCTTAAATCTCTCAACCTATTATCATCTCTAATCCCAAATAAAAAAAAAACATGTTCGATTGAATTCGATTGAATCGAAATAACTTCCAGTCGAATTCAGAAGATTTAAATTGATTGAATTGAAAAAACTTTCTATTTAAAAGAATCTAAAATCGGCCAACGATTCAGATTTCCAAGTTATGGATAATAATTCTATACATGAAAACATTGAATCACAATCTCATGTGATAGTAGATCATGAAACACAATCACAAGCTTTGTTTCTAAATAGTGTTGAAAATCAAGGTATTTATATATTGTTTTTATTTTTTTAATTGTTTTTCGTGCGAGAATCACGTTGTTTTTGTGATTTCTATTTGGATTAGCCTTATAGTGTGGTTTATTATTGATTTGCAAAATAGTTGTTTTGTATTCTGTAAGTCATATTTTACGCACAGAATTGGAATGAGTAAAGAGTTATACACTGGTGTATCATATATAGTTATTGGGGTTGTACAGATACAATAAGATTTGTTCTTAGTTTCTTAGTTGTTATACACCAGTGTATAACAACAAATCTATTAATTATTATACACAAGTGTATTATAGGTGGTAAAAGACGTTATAATAAACTGATAGTATTTTGTTTGACGTTAAATATACACATGTGTATATTCATTATAAAAAATGGAATGTGCAGTATGACACAGCTTGTGTGTTACTCAATATACACAGATGTACCGTATATGAGTTGTAGCATGTCTAACTATATTTTTTAAATATTGTAAAATTCATTTTTAATTTTACATTTTTTTATTGTAGGTTCCTCATCGAGCAACGTATATGAGTCTCCCGGTGGGACGAGATATTGGACGCCTGTTGTACCAGACGATGTTAAACCATTTGTAGGTGCCAAGTTTAGAACGTTGGACGAAGCTATCATAATGTATGAAAATTATGAGTTTCTTATCATAATGTATATCTGTGTTGATGATGTTGAATGAAAAGAAAAAAAATGATATACATCAATGTATAACTGATGTACACCGTTGTATATATGTGTTTGATGATGATGATGAATGAACAAAAAAAAACTGATATACACCAATGTACACTTCAAAAACGAATATACACCAATGTATATCTGTGTTGATGATGATAAATGAAAAAAACCAATATACACCAATGTATATCTGTGTTGATGATGTTGAATGATGATGAATGAAAAAAACGAATATACACCAATGTATATCTTGTGTTGGTGATGATGAATGAAAAATCGAATATACACCAATGTACACTGTTGTATATATACCGAGATATAATTTTAATAGTATATACAATAAATACGTTTGGGTATACCATAAACACTAATTTGCTGTTTCCAAATATACATGAGTTTCTTATTAATTACCTAATAAATGATATTGAACAAAAGACATTAATACCCCTTTATTAAAATAATAATTAATTAAAGTTTTACTTATTTACAATCATGCCATTGAAGATGGATGACTCAGATTGGTTCCTATAGTTCCTACTTAAGGGTTGGTTTCTAATTGAACCCTACCCTACCCTACCCTATATATATATATATATATATATATATATATATATATATATATATATATGAGAATCCGGTTAAGAACCGAATCCACGGATCGATTAAGCGAAAACAACTCGGTTTCAGACGGGAGATTCGAGACGAGACAGAAATATACGATAACAAAGTCATCACAGATTCGTATTACATCAGAAACGGTTACAGACACTGTCATCAGTAGGATAAACATCTATCTCGAGGTAGGGGGAGGTTGGGCATGACCTCCCCCTTGAGAGCATTCAAAGCATAAACTCAAATCTGCAAAATGAAAACCAACACATGAGATTGCTATTTATAGTCCAACACATAAAGCCACCTTCGACCAAATGACTAGGTCGAATGTGGAACTTTTCCACATTCGACCCTTCTAAAAGGTCGAACCAAGACTTTAGTATTGGTCTATAATTACAAATGCATCAGATCCATAAAATGCCCTTATGGATCACCACAATCTCATGTAATACAATACAAAGACTCAATCTTAGTCTATTCGACAGTGATGTCCACATAAAAGTGCATCAACAATCTCCCCCTTGGACGTTGCTGGCGAATCCACAAATCTCTTGCACATCAACAGTCAAAATCATAGGTCTCCCCTCAATACATGCACTATTACATTGAGTAGAAATACAATATCCTTCATGAACCGACCAAGTAATGCACTACGGACCTTCAGCATCAATACGCAGGAAGTCAGCTAGACCACGTATATCATTTGCGAACTTAACCGGCACGCTCACCAGATCAACTAGTTACGCCAATATGAAGTTGACAATGTAATGCACTGCAGTCTCGTAGCATCAGTACCCAGGAATGTCATCTTGACCAAGTACATCACGCGCAATCCAACTAGCCTGATAAGACCCCTGCTAGAAGGATTCCATACTGACCGATCAGATATTCAACGTAACACGTAGGTACTACCACTAATTCACGTCTCATATCTGCACTTAACCTTTGCATCACCCTTCACACCAACTGGAGAAGTCTAACTGTCAGTACCCAATTAAACATCTCAAATGTGACTATGTGCAAAACAATCCACTCGGACACTTGTACTTCTATGAAATTCTTCATCTATGCTGACTGTGATTGCATTAACACATTCTTCTCTATAAATGTTCTTGAGTAACTTCATCTGTTCGACAGAATACTAGCCGTAGACGAGTGAATCAAGCAATCAAAAGTTTTCAGCAGGAACTACCGGTACAATTGTGGACTTGAAATGCTTTAGAAACTTAAGTTTTCTATAGGGCCAACAATAACCACCAACAGCTCTTGAAATTCTTCAGGACTGTAACCTTGAAACTTTCGTTGAATCTACGTGCCACATGACTCCTACTGGGATCCCTCATTACTTTCGGAACATTGAGATCTCAGTCTTGATATGCTTGTACATAACAACTTTGTTTGAACAAGTTCCTTCAATCACACTGGAACTGGGTTGACTGTTCTTCATCTTGCGGAATAAAATATGTCTATTTTCTGGCCCATAATAGTCATTTGAATCTGATTATCATAATGTTGATTCTCATGACTACCCCACAATAAAACGTTTCATCATCATCGAAATTTTTTTTACCCCTTAAAATACCAATTTTTCATTCTATATGTCGAAGGGGCGAAAGTGGAAATAAAACTACATTCGACCCCTGTGTATGGTCGAATGTATCATGATTGGGTCGAACCAAGTTCATGTAAACCTAACTAAAATTAAGATTCCACATTCGACCAGTCGTGAGGTCGAATGTGGAAAACTTCCAGGTTCGACCGTTCTTATCAATTCAAATTAGCAGATTCGACCTTCAAAACCTACATTCGATTGTTTATAAGCCACGTTCGACCACTCGTAAGTTCAAATCTTCTGCACATTCGACCGTTTGCAGAAAAACGTGTTCTTCTTCAATATTTTCTGCAAATCAGCCCATAAACACTCTGATTGTTCGAATTTGATGATGAAACTTGTACAGAAAGGTGCGGAAATGAAAACCTAACCCTCGAATTCACAAAAACATGGTGAAATCACATGATTTTGGGTTCAATTAAGAATCTAGAGTTTCTAGGGTTTCAATCTTTCAATCAAGAACTAAATTTTAACGTCTGAAATCATGAAAACGAGTTGTGATTGATTCAAACGACTGTTAGATCGTTCAAATCGGTACCATAGCTCTGATACCAATTGAGAATCCGGTTAAGAACCGAATCCAGAGATCGATTAAGCGAAAACAACTCGGTTTCAGACGGGAGATTCGAGACGAGATAGAAATATACGATAACAAAGTCATCACAGATTCGTATTACATCGGAAACAGTTACAGACACTGTCATCAGTAGGATAAACATCTATCTCGGGGCCGGGGGAGGTCGGGCATGACCTCCCCCTTGAGAGCATTCAAAGCATAAACTCAAATCTGCAAAATGAAAACCAACACATGATATTGCTATTTATAGTCCAACACATAAAGCCACCTTCGACCAAATGACTAGGTGGAATGTGGAACTTTTCCACATTCGACCCTTCTGAAAGGTCAAACCAAGACTTTAGTATTGGTCTATAATTACAAATGCATCAGATCCATAAAATGCCCTTATGGATCACCACAATCTCATGTAATACAATACAAAGATTCAACCCTAGTCTATTCGACAGTGACGTCCACATAAAAGTGCATCAACAATATATATATATATATGAGAAAGATAAATTGAAAACCCCATTGAGTTCAGAAAACTTAGAAAACCCATGTAAAAACCATCTAAAAAATCTTTTTTTTTGAAAAAAAATACACAAGGTAACATAGATGCTTTTAAGCGTTTTGGGCCCAAGTAAAAAAAAGCGCCAATGGGATATTTTTATTAAAAATAAACATATTAGCATATGTTTTCAACGTTTTAACATATGTAACAGAGCTGTTAACATATGTTTTCAACTTTTTAACATATTTGTTTATTTTTTTAAAAAATATCTTATCAGCGTTTTTTTTTTTCATTTTTTTGGCCAAAACGCTTAAATACATGTATGTTACCTTGTGTAAATTTCTCAAAAAAAAAAAAAAAAAAAAAAAAAAATTAGATGTGTGTTACATGGATTTTTTTAAGTTTTCTCAACTCAATAGGGTTTTCAATTTATATATATACATACCTGGCAATATTGAAGCTTGTTTGGTACTAGTGTTGAAATTATTTGCTATGATGCAATGTTTAGTCCCTATAAATCTGATCTTTAATATGAATTTAGTGAAGAGGTAATATCAATATTTATTTCATCTTCTATTAACTTGTGTATTAAATATTTTTATTTTTTTTATGGATCGGATGCATAAAATTAATAGGAAGAGATCCAATAGGCTCTCTAAATAAAAAAAGGGAGTCAAGTTATTGATCTAGACAGTTTTGGTGAAAATGACAAAGAAGACGTATTTGATGATAGTGCAGATTCAAGCACTAAACTAAAAACTTCATTTTATATACTCTGAGTGTCAATTCAGAAGCGCAATAGATTTCATGCGGCTTAATATTATAAGTTTCTTTAAAAGTTGTGTTACTTTTAGTATCGTAATTTATTTTGCTAATTCCAGTAAGTTTTCAGTTAATTTAGTCAGTTATGATATGATTTTTCTTCATTTTAATTAATGTTGACTTTGCAAATCAACAACAAGAAAATAAAAATATGTGTCCGCTAAAATTTTAAAGATGGATTTGAAGAAAGAAGTTGTTCTAGATTTTAATTATTGAAATAAACTCATCTATCATTCAAAAGATGTAATAATCAAACATGAAGCTATACAAGAAATTCTAGGGAATGCTTGTGATGAGGAATGATGGGGCAGACAATATAGAAAAATTCATGCACATTTAGAAGGCGTATGACTAAACTGATCTCATGATTCAAGTAGATCACGCTTGAGCTTTTAGTTTTCAACTTTTATGTTTATTAAATATTTAGTTTTCCTTTCATATGTTACTTTATTTTATTAAATGTTTCTTGAAGTACTTTATAATTTAAATATTAAATCTTTTAAGTTACTAGACATATGTAACGCATATGACGTATATCCACCGCAATGACGCTACAACAAATATTATACAAATTTGAAATTAGTATTGCAATGCAAAGTGTCGCTCTCGCCGCATCGCGCGGGTTTCCTACTAGTGCACACACACACACACACACATATATATATATATATATATATTATACATATCCAAGTCCTTTGTGTCTAGCGCCTTGCGTCAATCCATTGTTTATATTAATGTCCAAACATTCCATTTGTCATCTATCTATATCATTTATATTTACTATCCCTCCATATAAAAATCTAGTTTGTCAAATGCTTTGCCTTAAGTCGAAATTCTTATCTATCCCTCTTTTATTCGAATGTTCCAATCTAACATAATGATCAAATTTACTTCACTTCACATGTCTTAGTAATCAGTCCCTTGGTTCGATATCTTAGTTGTCAATCTTATAATCCATTCAACATAGCTATAATTGTATTATCATGTATATAGTCCAATGGGGCCGGATCAAGTCCAAGCTACTTGTTGATGTCCGAAACGTGTTCACATGATAATAATACTATCTATAATATATAGTCCGAGTTCTTGTTTCATACCTCTCCGCCTCCCCTGTTCGTATAGTTGACCATGTCTGACCCATTGATCATGGTTGATTCACTTGATTGTCTTTGACTATCATTGATTATCCTTAGATCTAAGCATTCAAACCATAACCACTACATCAACACTATTAACCATTCATCTGAATTCCTGAACCAAAACTCCCAACTTGTTTACATCACCAATCACCATAACTTATAAATCTCTCATCTATTCAGTCATGAATAACTAGTAATGATAATAAAAATAGGGAAGTTTATCGATACTCACAAATTAGATCAGAACCTTAACTGTAGAAAAAACCATCTTCGTCAGAAGCTCAGTCGCCACCGTCATCTTGAACAAACTTTATCTATTATTGTTTCTGTCCTGTTTAAGACACGCACCAGAGGGAGGGGACATGCCGCTGTGTACGGTGGTGCTCCGCCACTACTCCTTCCCTTCCTCCCTCTCAAATCTCTCTCTATCGTCTCTCTCTCTCTCTCTAACCCTATCTCTCTTAGGGTATATGTACTGGTAGATAGTTATGTGGGGGTTATAGGATTAAAATATTAAAAAGTAATAGAAAAGGGGTTATGTTGGGGTTATGGAAAAAGAGGGTGTAGTGGGAAGGGGGGTTATGTGGGGGTTATAAATGATTGGTAATGATTGGTTAATTATTGTTTTTTATTTAAATAAGAATATATTAAATACCTAATAATAATAATAATAATAAAAGAAATTTATTAAGTTAAAAAACAATAATAAAAAAATAAGATTTAATATTAAAAATAATATTAATTAAAATAAAAAATAATAACCCACCCCACCTACCCCTTCCCCACCTACTTCTTCTTCTCCATCATCTTCTTCCTCATTTCTTCACTTCTTCTTCTTCTTCATTTCTTCCCTTCTTCTTCTTCTTCCTCCTCCTCTTCACTTCTTTCTCTTCCTCTTCACACACACAAACACAACAATAATAATAATAATATTAATAATAATAATAATAAACCCTTAAAAAACCCCAATGCACAACGCCCGTTATGGAGAAGACAAAATCACCCCAAAACGCCCCATAGCGCCACTCGGGGCGGTGTTCCCGGCGCTATGGAGCCCCAAAACGCCCCATAACATTAGCCACTACGCATACTCTTATGTGTGTGGTGGTATGTGAGTGCAGATATGTCATAAATGGGGTTGGGATACGTGTGTGTTGTCACATGTGACGGGTTCCATGGAGCACAGGGCATGGGTTCCATAGTGACTAATCAAGATTAGTCATAGGTTCAGGTTTGTGTTCATTTCGCGTATTGGTTCGGTTTGGTAACGTCTATTCGCGTATAATAGTTTTTGGTTCGTCTTAATACTTATTTAATACTTTCGGTGTTGCTCTCGTATTTATATATTTCTAATTATTATTATTATTTCGTTATTCGTTACATTAGCTTTATTCGCGTACAAGTTACAAGCAACACACATAATTTATTTAAAGGATATCACCATAGGATGATTATTATTATAAAACTTAATAAAAGTTGAGAAACATTGTCAGGAGACTAATGCATTGTCTGATTAACCATAAACCACAAGGACTAAGGCATAGTAAAAAATCCAACCCATGATGAACCACCCAGTGCCTGCTTGGACCCCTCTCTCAAATCCCTGCTGCCCTCCATTAGTTACCTGAAAAACAAGCATAAAAGTTTGTCAACAATAATGTTGGTGAGTTCACGGGTTTAAATATAACAAGTAAAACAATCGTGTAATTCGTGTATGACCAATCATAGGCTAGCTAAGCGAATGATTTCTGTGCAAACCATGAGTCCCGTAACCAAACATCTTGACTGTGGTGCCTCGCGCATTGTACACTAAGGACAATGTTTGTATAGTAGAATACTAACACTCTTTTGTATGTAACCGGTTAGAGCGACTAACCAAGAGTGCGGGTGTCAACCCAATAGATCTATTAAAGTATTTCATGGGTTTTGATAGCTAAGGGTTAGAGTGAACGTTGTACAAGGACTAATGAGCTCATGAACCAAAATGTCTCATGTTCCACATGGTAGTCACGATAGAATGTACACACACTTGTAAATGACACTAGTATTGAAGCATGTTTATCACACTAATTGTAAAATAATAAAATGAGGTCCTAAAACTCACCTGATAGAGTCGTGTGTGGTCTAGTGAAGCTGTAACTATGAGGTAGCTACCGTCCCGCTTCTGTTTGCCCTATGGTTTATCAGGAGCATGGTAAATTTACCAGTTCTCATTGTTTATCATACAAGTTGCTCACCCGACATTTGTGGACTCGGTTATTATGTATGTGGGCCATAACTTTGTACTTGTGAGGACCCTTAGTGTAACACCCCAACCGATGGCGGAAACATCGGGATGTCACGTATTGATGATTGTTCAGTAGCTCATGGTAAATAATAAATTTCATTAAATAATTTAAGTAAGTTACATACAATTGTTCTAACAATTTGTACATCAAATTTGAATAAAACTATACACATATCTTCAAGCATCAATTCAAATCTTCAAGCAAATAGAACCTGAAACATGTTAAGTTGAAAAGGTTTTGGGTCAACAAAAGTTGGTGAGAATTACATAGGTTTTTGATAATTGAATAAAAATGATGTGCAATTCATGTGTCATGTCAATCTAGTCCATATGTGAGAACATACTAGAAATAAATCGAGTGCATAATCAACCCTGATGACTGTTATAATATGATACATACCATACGCTCATGGTCCACTTGAATATGTTATACGATAACAAACACCCACGCTACCTTTGTAGGAGGCACGTATCCGGGTGGGATTGTCAGTCCAATAGATCTATCAATGTTTACCGCCGGCTTGTACGGAGTTAATGATTATGCTAGAATGGTGCTTACTCTAATCATGCTCAAGACATAATGCAACATAGAAAACACATAGACACATTGATGATTGAATTGCATAAAATGATGTTGTAACATGTTTCACCCCAGAAATGGTGATAAATAGAAAAGGGGCTATGTAAAACTCACCTTGGTAAAATGTTATCTCTTGAAAATAATGTGTTGCCCAAATGTGTCAAGTAGCACCCTATAATAAGGTAATAAATATGTCTAAGTCTATCTAGTCTACAAATGTATATGTTCTAGGGCTTTGAATTGGGGATAAATGCTCGTTTGATTAATATTAAAAAATATACGACAATTGAGAGAAATTTAGTAAATAATTAACCAAAAATCTTTTTATGAAATTTAAATTTAAGATGGTCACAATAATATGTTTAAAGTATAAAAATAATTTTTATAAAATTATTTTCTTTAAAATAGAATATTAATTCTATTTATAACAAATTGCCAAAATTTAACTTTAATATTCAAAAATACTAAAATTAAAGAATTATTATTTTAAAAATCATATTTCTGTTCTAAATATTTAAAAATAAATTGTATAAAATTTTGGTACAAAAATAATAAAAATTGAATTTATTAAGATTTAATTATGATTAAATCTAACAAAATTGATTAAAAATATTAAATAAATGATTTTTCTGAAATAAAAATCACTTCAGAAAAGTTTATTGTTATATAAACTTAGAATAATTTTTGTGGAGATTAATAAGATCGTTTTGATATTTTTATAGATTTTTATAAATAAAATAGAATAAACTTGATTTAATTATTATAAATATTAAATAAATAAATTTCAGAAAACTAAAAATTGTAAGTTGAACTTTAACATGAGATTAATATAAGGTAATTTTTTGTAGAATTTTTAAGAGAGTTTTGGTATTTAAAATGAATTTTAAATATATAAATGAATATATATATATATATATATATATAAGTTAAGCTTTTAAAAAAAAAGGTGGTGCTTGTGGGACTCGAACCAAGGTTCTGATCCGGTCCAAAGCTTTACACAGCCAAGGGGAAACCAGCTGAGCTGAGGATTTGTTATGTTTTATTTTGTTTCAAAAAAATATTTAAACAATCGCTTACAGTGTCATCTTCCCCAATCTTATACTAAGAACCCTAGCTTACTAATCGAACGAATTAATGATTAATACCCACAGAAAGCATAGGGCTTTTGTTTGTATGAAAACGAATAACAAAACCATACAATTAATTGGGACTTACAGCGATTGAACAAGCAGAAACGTGCGGTCAACTAGAAAAGTCAACACAAGCAAAAATCATAGATTTGAAAGATTTTAAGAGTATTTCGAGATTAGGGGTTTGTTTATCGGTGTGTTTAGTTTGTGTGGATGCAAATCAATTTATACAATTTCTAAGAAATCATAAATTTAGAAGTTTTTGACCCACATTAAAGGGTAAACGCGTGATGAATTAATCTTGGCAATTGATTGATATTTGACGAAGCTATGAGTCAGAATTGGCCGATTAACATGAATACTTACCATACTTTGGGTGTTGATTGCTAGATCAAAGGAAAAAAAAATTATAATATCTACTGCTGCTGCTGAATCGCGAACCAGGGAAAAGAAGAAGGGGAGCTTGGAAATTGGGTTTAAATATAATAATGATCCAGGTTCATCACCATTAGCCTGTGTGGCGTAGTGGTGCTTTCGTGGTTTGATCTGGTGGCCGACCCGGGTTCGAACCAGGGCGGCTACAAGATTTTTGTTTTTATTATTTTAGAGGCAAAAGAGGGGAGTTGGGCTAGGTCCAGGTCTCGTGGGCTTGGCTGTTGGGTCGTGTTGGGCCGGCCAACAACTAGTAGGGGTGATTTGGGCCGAATGAGAAGGCTGTTGGGCTGGGCTAATGGCTAGGCTCCACAATTGTTTGGTAAAGGTGGGTAATTTAGTTAGTTATTTGTTTAGTCAAGTTTTTTTTTTTTTACAAAACAAATTATTTTTTATTATAACTGATTATTATTATTATTATTAACCTATATTATATATATATATATATATATATATATATATGAATAATTATCATTGTACTAGGATCCAAAATATCCCCAAAAATAATAATAATAAAACTTGTCTTTTTAATCCGTAACGTACGATTAATAAACACGAAATGTTACAGTCTCCCCTACTTTTAGGAACTTCGTCCCGAAGTTAAGAGAAAACCAGGGTTACAATTGGTCAACTACCGGAAACCTTGATAAAATTTCACACTACCTTAACGTACCTGTAAATTCATGATTACGTTCCGGACCGTAATTACTAATTTACCTTACATTAGGGTTTTGCGTCCTTTTCTGACTCTACCGATTGTTGAGCAGGTTCGATAGTCCCCACCAGTCGTTGAGCAGGTGGTAGGGCCTCTCCCGACTGTTGAAAGACATGATAACCTCTACCAATCGTTGGGTAGATTGTTTGGTAGTCAACTAATTGTTGTACAAGTAAGCAAGCATGATTATAGACATAGCAATTAGTTCACATTCAACAAGCATGCACACAAATGTTATGATAATACTTGAATTTATTATTTGAATCAAATAGCGTCAGTACATATAATTAAGAAGCAAATATCATTCAAATGGTGGAGCTTGCTGTTAGGTAGCTGGAGGGTTTTGATTTCTGTTTAGTTTAGGGCATCGATTACGGTAGTGATTTGGGTCCCCACATTCATAGCATTGACCGTAGTTGTATCGATTAGGATTATCAGCCTGAGCAGGGTTGGTGGGTTGATTGGCATTAGGGTTTGGGGTCTCGCGACATGTGTTGACCAGATGGCCATACCTACCACAATTGGTGCACACGCGACATGCTGAAACAGTGGGATGATGTCGGTTGCATGTGTTACACAATGGAAAGTTTCTTGTATAAGGCTTCTTGTTAGAGACTTGTGTAGTGAGGTTTACATTAGGATTCCTGGTCTTACGCTTCTGGTTCTTGGTAGTTACCGCGGCCACAATACTTGTTTTCTCGCTTTTCCGAACTAAGGTTCCGTTTATGTGATTTCCATCGCCATTTCCATTTCTATTGTCGTTCCCATTCATTGGGATGACTTGAGCCAACAAGTTAGAAACCAGAGTTGTGATTTGTTGTGCCAATTGTTGAGAAATAATCGTAACTAGTTGGGCATCACCTCCATTGTTAGTGTTGTGGTCGGGATTGTGGTTGCTGCTCTCTTCTTCATGATTGTCACCACTGTCAATGCGAGTGCTGTGGCGTGGAGACATGATCTGTAAGGGACACAATGAAGTCTCAATGAGGCATGAAATGAATGAGGTAATATAAGGAATGTAATCATTTATTCATTAATTAAAACGAATAAACGAAAACGTTGACTTATCAAAGATTCCAAATTCTAATAACATATGAAGACATGCTTTAGCCTATAAGTGAACACTCATCCCGAGAATTCCCAGGTAGGCATCCGGGTCCCTCGTCTGATTGGGATATATGCGCAATGCCAGCCTAGACAGAAGACTCAGAATACAGGCGTTCACCCTTCCAGATTGCACGTGTTCGTTATTAAAATCTAGAACTTCGACGAGATCTCAAGGTGGTTCAGGTTAAACCTGAGGATTTTATCCTATTAGTCTAAGAGTAGATCCACTGTTGGAGAGCAGCCTTCTTGTAAGGATGAAGGTAGGGATAAGAAGTAGGAGGGAAATAGAGTATGGCAAGTAAAAGAAGCAAGTACTGGTTAAATCCTATGGTTATAGACTAGATTATTCTTCTAATAACCTAATTCCCTATAACCATGGCTCTGATACCAATCTGTAACACCCCAACCGATGGCGGAAACATCGGGATGTCACGTATTGATGATTGTTCAGTAGCTCATGGTAAATAATAAATTTCATTAAATAATTTAAGTAAGTTACATACAATTGTTCTAACAATTTGTACATCAAATTTGAATAAAACTATACACATATCTTCAAGTATCAATTCAAATCTTCAAGCAAATAGAACCTGAAACATGTTAAGTTGAAAAGGTTTTGGGTCAACAAAAGTTGGTGAGAATTACATAGGTTTTTGATAATTGAATAAAAATGATGTGCAATTCATGTGTCATGTCAATCTAGTCCATATGTGAGAACATACTAGAAATAAATCGAGTGCATAATCAACCCTGATGACTGTTATAATATGATACATACCATACGCTCATGGTCCACTTGAATATGTTATACGATAACAAACACCCACGCTACCTTTGTAGGAGGCACGTATCCGGGTGGGATTGTCAGTCCAATAGATCTATCAATGTTTACCGTCGGGTTGTACGGAGTTAATGATTATGCTAGAATGGTGCTTACTCTAATCATGCTCAAGACATAATGCAACATAGAAAACACATAGACACATTGATGATTGAATTGCATAAAATGATGTTGTAACATGTTTCACCCCAGAAATGGTGATAAATAGAAAAGGGGCTATGTAAAACTCACCTTGGTAAAATGTTATCTCTTGAAAATAATGTGTTGCCCAAATGTGTCAAGTAGCACCCTATAATAAGGTAATAAATATGTCTAAGTCTATCTAGTCTACAAATGTATATGTTCTAGGGCTTTGAATTGGGGATAAATGCTCGTTTGATTATTATTAAAAAATATTCGACAATTGAGAGAAATTTAGTAAATAATTAACCAAAAATCTTTTTATGAAATTTAAATTTAAGGTGGTCACAATAATATGTTTAAAGTATAAAAATAATTTTTATAAAATTATTTTCTTTAAAATAGAATATTAATTCTATTTATAACAAATTGCCAAAATTTAACTTTAATATTCAAAAATACTAAAATTAAAGAATTATTATTTTAAAAATCATATTTCTGTTCTAAATATTTAAAAATAAATTGTATAAAATTTTGGTATAAAAATAATAAAAATTGAATTTATTAAGATTTAATTATGATTAAATCTAACAAAATTGATTAAAAATATTAAATAAATGATTTTTCTGAAATAAAAATCACTTCAGAAAAGTTTATTGTTATATAAACTTAGAATAATTTTTGTGGAAATTAATAAGATCGTTTTGATATTTTTATAGATTTTTATAAATAAAATAGAATAAACTTGATTTAATTATTATAAATATTAAATAAATAAATTTCAGAAAACTAAAAATTGTAAGTTGAACTTTAACATGAGATTAATATAAGGTAATTTTTTGTAGAATTTTTAAGAGAGTTTTGGTATTTAAAATGAATTTTAAATATATAAATGAATATATATATAAGTTAAGCTTTTAAAAAAAAAGGTGGTGCTTGTGGGACTCGAACCAAGGTTCTGATCCGGTCCAAAGCTTTACACAGCCAAGGGGAAACCAGCTGAGCTGAGGATTTGTTATGTTTTATTTTGTTTCAAAAAAATATTTAAACAATCGCTTACAGTGTCATCTTCCCCAATCTTATACTAAGAACCCTAGCTTACTAATCGAACGAATTAATGATTAATACCCACAGAAAGCATAGGGCTTTTGTTTGTATGAAAACGAATAACAAAACCATACAATTAATTGGGACTTACAGCGATTGAACAAGCAGAAACGTGCGGTCAACAGAAAAGTCAACACAAGCAAAAATCATAGATTTGAAAGATTTTAAGAGTATTTCGAGATTAGGGGTTTGTTTATCGGTGTGTTTAGTTTGTGTGGATGCAAATCAATTTATACAATTTCTAAGAAATCATAAATTTAGAAGTTTTTGACCCACATTAAAGGGTAAACGCGTGATGAATTAATCTTGGCAATTGATTGATATTTGACGAAGCTATGAGTCAGAATACTTACCATACTTTGGGTGTTGATTGCTAGATCAAAGGAAAAAAAAAATTATAATATCTACTGCTGCTGCTGAATCGCGAACCAGGGAAAAGAAGAAGGGGAGCTTGGAAATTGGGTTTAAATATAATAATGATCCAGGTTCATCACCATTAGCCTGTGTGGCGTAGTGGTGCTTTCGTGGTTTGATCTGGTGGCCGACCCGGGTTCGAACCTGGGCGGCTACAAGATTTTTGTTTTTATTATTTTAGAGGCAAAGGAGGGGAGTTGGGCTAGGTCCAGGTCTCGTGGGCTTGGCTGTTGGGTCGTGTTGGGCCGGCCAACAACTAGTAGGGGTGATTTGGGCCGAATGAGAAGGCTGTTGGGCTGGGCTAATGGCTAGGCTCCACAATTGTTTGGTAAAGGTGGGTAATTTAGTTAGTTATTTGTTTAGTCAAGTTTTTTTTTTTTACAAAACAAATTATTTTTTATTATAACTGATTATTATTATTATTATTATTAACCTATATTATATATATATATATATATATATATATATATATATATATATGAATAATTATCATTGTACTAGGATCCAAAATATCCCCAAAAATAATAATAATAAAACTTGTCTTTTTAATCCGTAACGTACGATTAATAAACACGAAATGTTACACTTAGTGTGCTTGTAAAGTGTTTGGAAACATTGATAGTGATAAAATGGACCTCTTTTAAGTAGTCATGGGTTCAAGTAGTTCCCAATCCATCGTGTGTGATTGATTTGTGATAAAATAAGTACCTTAACATGTGTTTAGACCATCATTCCTTTCAAGCCAATGCTAACAACGACATGTGCCAAAAATGCGACACAACCGATGTGTCCACGAGTTTCTGATCTTTGGCCTTCTATTCAACGACATGTGCCAAAAATGCGACACAACCTTTCCTTAAACATTTGTGTGCCTTGATGCAGGATATGATTCGAAGAGTAGGTACACCCTGGTTTCCTCGAATCAAGAGGGTTTCACCGTTGGACTAGGGGATTCGAACCAACTTTTCGTAACAGACGATCTCTGCACCATGTTTGGATAGCCAATTCATGCCAATGACGACATCGAAACTACCCAGTCGAATAGGCAACAAATCGATATGGAAATCATGGTCGCCAAGTACCAGAACACAGTCCCTAACAACTTCTTAAGACGAGATTGACTTACCATTGGCCAACTCTATGGTATAACGTGTTTCCAACTTATTAGATTATAATCCAAGGGATTTCTTAAAGTCGGTGGACACAAAGCTAAAATCAGCGCCTAAATCAAACTGTACCGATGCAAAATGGTTGTTGAGGTGAAACGTACCCGTAACCATGTTAGGATCATCACGTGCTTCGTTGGATCCGAGCATGAACGCTCTACCACGGGCTTGATCGTTGGCATTTGGAGAGTCCTTACGGAAATGTCCAGTCGCACCACATTCAAAAGACTCGTTTTTGGCAGGAGGAATGTTTGTGGCTTTGGCCTTGTAGTTAGCTGTTGAATGACCATGCCGGTTGTAGTTCTTGCACAAGATGCTTTCGCAGGTACCCACGTGGTGGTAGTTGCATTTGCTGCAGTAAGGGTGGGGCCCATTGTATTTGTGTTTGGGCTCCTCCGCAGCAGTGGCAGCAAAGACCTTCACAACATCTTGTCGCTGGTGAGGGGAGTTCTTACCTTTCCTGGTGTCGGAACGTTTCCGCTTGTTCCCTGAACTTTCACTAGCAACTGCAACCTTTTGGTTCAGCGAACCCATGTGAACAGCATTGTCGGTCAGGCTGTGGGCTAGAGTAACAACAGCTTGGATGGTGGAGGGTGCCGATGCAGTGACCATACTACGGATCTTTGGGGATAGACCCTAGATATACCGCTCGACTCTCTTGTATTCGGGCATGACCATGTGAGGGACAAGTCGAGAGTGTTCATGAAAACAAGTGGTATAGGCATTCACGTTGGCATCCACCATACTAAGATTCTAGAATTCTACCTCCAACTTCTGTAGCGCACTCCTCGGGCAGTACTTTTCCATGAGCAAAGTTTTGAGATCGGCCCAAGCAAGGTTGTATGCCGCATCTCTGCCCAGGGTTTGCACTTGTAGGTTCCACCAGGTAAGGGCTTCATCCCGAAAGGTACATGTGGAGTACTTCACCTTTTGATCCTCGGAACAACAACTTATGTCTAGCACTGACTCGATCTTCTCAATCCAACAGACAATTCCTACAGCACCTTCCGTACCACGAAAATTCCATGGCTTACAGGCCATAAAAGTTTTGTACGAACATCCTCGCATAGGGTTTTGAAGTTCTGTGTATGCAATAGTGAATATTATTATTAACACAAAGGTTTGCGTAGGAGTATTAAGTAGAGAATTTAAACCAAAAATTTCTACCGTTATCCATATCGCTCCCCCGTCGACGACCAGTACCTCCGGAACCTCCGCTAGGATCAGCTCGAGCAGCATGATGTCGAGCAATTGCCTCGGAAATTACTCTAGCTAGCTCAGCGGAAGTAGCGGGTAGTGGTTCGCCATCATTGGTTTGTGTAGTATGTCGAGTGTGCATGATGTCCTTCCGATATGACACATATCAAAGGTGTGAGAAACATATTCTGCAAATATTGTCATTCACACAATCGTAACAATCAAACCTAACCACGCATAGCTGAACAATCACAACCACAAGGAAAAGGAATAGGCAACATAAAATAACCATAACACATCTTAGATAACAACTACCAATAAGTCAAATTCATAAGTTTTAGTACAAAAGATGGGTGGACGAGCCGCAATTGTTTAAAGTTACACAACTAAACATGGCTACATAACATAACAGCCATAATACAAAAACAAACAACATAAAGTAGCATCAAAACACAATCCCATAATGAGCTAAGAGGAAGATGAAGATGGGAACGAAGCAGCCAAAGCAGCAACCGCGTCTCGCATCCCCTGTGTCATCTCGGTCAGTCTCCTCTCTAAAGCCTCGATGCGTCTATCCGCTTCTGCTCTCTTCAATGCTATCGACAATCTCCCCCGCTCAGCCTCCTCTGCATGAGTCTCCAACTCCCGGAAACGAAACCCCAACTTGACAAGCTGCGTGTCGTGGGACAAGATGATGAAACTCTCAGTGTAGAGTGGCCTACCGGACGATCCTCCCAACGTCATGGCCTCATGGTCATCCTCCTCGTCCCGATGTGCTAGGTCGCCGGTGAGGCTGGGAAGGTAAGGCCGTTTGCGGGCCTGTGAGCGCCTCCTCAGTCTCGGCGAGGGTTCGACCATCAGTAGAGGTGCCTCCGTGATACGTGCCTCCAGTACAGAAATAGCTGGCAAGACAGACTCGCTAGTAGGGAGAGGGTCAGCGGGTCGGGTAATAAACGGAGTACGAGCAAGGAGGGCTATGACCACGGTCCGTCGCACTCTCTTACGGGGAGTATACCGCTGAAGGGTACTACTCGTACAGTTAAGGCGGAATTACAGGGCCTGGCTCGAGGCAGTAGGGGTGGTAGAAGGAATCACTGGTGATGGACATCCAGGTCAGCTAGTGGGATGTCATCATCGGTATCATCATCCGAGGTACGCCTAACTAGGGGTGCTGGGTCAATGTCAATCTCGGAGTCAGAAATCTATCCTCCTCCTGAATAGGGGAAGTCAGGGGTCTCAGCCGACAGGGGCAGGATGGGTAAATGGGATATCCTCATCAGGTGTATTGTCAACCAAATAGTCTGGCTCAGAGTTAGACAGTGTAACACCCCGACCAAGGTGGGCCCGGACGAAATAACAGATTGATAACAAACTTGCACAACGGAAGTAACACATGGCTATAAATAATATTTATACAAATTCTAATCCAAAAATAATACAACTTAATAAACATAAATAAATAAATTGATAACTAATGCATGGACGAATCGTGGCATTCGTCGAAGCAGCTTCCTTGAAAGGTTACCAAACGTATCTCTAATCTCCAAGTATTATAGTCCTCAAATTATATATCCTCTATTAAGGCATCTAGCGATCCTCTACCTTGTAGCTCTATCCGCATCTCTAATTCACGAGCTTGCTTATAGTATTACACTTCAAATCCATTCCAAAGCGGTACCTGAACACATGCTTAAAAAGAGTTTGGGTCAACAAATATGTTGGTGAGTCCGTGTGTGCGTTAAACTGGTTTTCAAAATAAGTTTATCTTCTCAAAACAAGTTTATCATTCAAAAACAAGTTCACAAGTTTACATAATGGTGATGTACAAGTCACACCTCAAACCTGACACTGAATCCATCTACTCCCATTATGGATTCTCATGGCAAAATATATGCCACAACGGTCCGCAGACCTCAGTGGAGGGTTTCCCGGGCTTCCGGGTCCACTGTGCGTGGGGGATTCCCCAAGTAGTACTACCCACATATTAAGTGGCCCAATTCCCTTGGGTTAATGAGTGTGAATCTGGTATCGGGAGCACCTTGTCACATCATACTGGTTTGTCATTGTCACACTAGTTTATTACTGGGAACATGTGTTCACCCCAAAACAGTTTAAATAGAAAAAGAGGGGAGGTTCACGAAACTCACCTGGATAGCCAATGCACAGGTATAAATATGATAATGCGGGATGCCTGGTATCGCATACAGATATTCTCCTCGATAGGCCCTATGGCAACAATATTGTTAGTGTTAGATTGTGTTTGTAGTTGTCATACATGGGGACGTGCTCGACTGTAGGGTTCTATATTGTATTATTAATGTTATGTAATTAATGGTGAAAACTTATATCATCCTTGATCAAAGTTCATAAGCACTACTTATCTGATGTGTAAATTCTTGTATTTGTGATTCGGGTATGTGGTCGTACTTACTCGTCTTAGTTCTCTAGTTCCATCGTCTTAAGTTGTTGGTTGTATTTTATGCTAACGTTTGGGTATCGACTTTATAATAATATATATCCTTGTATCCGAAGTCTCATGTGCCTTATTAGGTGACGATTCTAGTCTTAAGCTCTACGTTTCAAGTGTCCATGTCCAAAAGTCGAGGAAATATCCATGTACAAGACCTATTTGTTTATACCTAGTATGTATTGGTCACAACTATGTCGAACCTCATGCTTGGAATAACAAGTTCTAGTCTTATGTTTCAACATTATCATTATTATCTATCCCATGATGTTTATTCATAATGTTAAGCCTTAGTGTATATATATTGTTTCTTACCGTATCCAATTCTTCATCCTTGATGTCTGAGTTACCAATACCAAGTCCAAGGGTTTAAGGTTTATATTCCTTTTAATATATAACTTGGTCTCGGTTCGAATACAGTTCGTCAAGTCCCGCGTGTAATGTACGTATAAAATATTAATGTCTATAATTATCGAGCTAGTAGGTTCAGTTATACCTCCTTTCAGTCCCAGTTCATGTTGACTGACGCTGACCTGGTTGACCAGTTTTGTTGACCGAGGGTTGACTTCTTGTTAACTCATCTTCCTGACCCATTCCTCTTACTCACTGGACTATTCCCAATCATCATCAACAAGGCCTTTAGCCTGAATATGTAATATAAACATCACCGGTTTGTAACCTCTGAGCAATCCATAACCACCATCGCCTATACAGCAACCATAACTATTGACAGATCTCAATCGTCACCACCATATCTTATTCTTAATAATCAAATTCATCCAATAGCATCGAATCTGAATAGAAAGTAGAACTACAGAGGTCACCAGAGGTTACCTAGTGTCACCGGTTTCTTAGCCCACAACAATATCACCACCGCCGTACGCGCCGCCGTCGTTCGTAACCACTATCAATCGGTACCCGATACCCGGTCCCCTGCTCCTCTGCTTCTGGAACCAAAGGCGCCGGCTGGTTAGATACCGGAGTCAGCTCCCTTCCTTTTCCGGTTACTCCTTCTTCTCCGTCTCTCTCTCTCTCTCTCTCTCTCTCTCTCCTCTGTCACTCTCCCTTTCTTCGACTCATCTCTCTATCGCTTGATCTTCTCTCTCTAATTCTTTATCTCACTTTAATCAGTTTAGTGTATATGTGTTGTCTTTGTTTGAGTGTTGTGAGATGGGAAGGGATTTTATAAAGCTGATGTATGTGTGTGGTTTAAAGGTGTGAAGTAAAAGTGAGGTTATCTACTTGGGGTGACGAGTATAACACAAAGAGTGAGGTGTTAAGTGTATTAGGTGTTAAGTGTATAGTGGGGGCATGTGTCACCTTGAGAAGGTGACACGTGTCCCCGGTTGGTGACTAATCAGGGTTCACGGACCGGGTTCGAGTTCGTAACGCGTATTGGTCTCAAACACATCACTCGTACTCGCGTATAATAATAATCTTAATATTTTGTTAAAATATTCAGACAAAAGTATTGGGTTCGGTTTCGTGTTGTAATATAAACTGATATTTGTATTAAAATGAAGCGCGAAAAAAAATCGTGTTCAGAGCCGGGGTGTTACATTCTCCCCCCGTTATTGGAATTCCGTCCTCGGAATTATTTTCAGTTTTCTCTGGTTGTACCTACAGTACATTCCATACTCAGAGTCCGTGTTCGGGTTTATGTGCTTGGGTGCCCATAACTCTTTCAAAATTTAAGTCGTACTTATAGTGGTTTCATACTAAACTCCATACTACTTTTTCACAGTTCTTTCATAACGTAATATTTATTGTGTTTGAATTTACTTTCCCGGTTAGAGCGTACCTGTCTATTTTCCAATAACTTCATACACCTATCTTTTGTTATTAAGTGTTGGGCATCAATGTAATAGTTTTGTCAGGATCTCTCCATATCAAATGGTTGGTATGAAATTCATAAAGTCTAACTATCCGACTTAAAGGATAGATGTTGGAATCAAATACGAAGTCCAAGGTGTAGGCTTGGAAGAATTAATTTATCTATTGACGGATTAGAGTTTATTCTTGGTTTGACTCCCAGTCTCATTTTCGACGTACCATTGGTGTTTATATATAGGGTGTACCGCAGTTAACCCACCACACCTCTGAAACATTGAAAATGTACTGGAAATCTCTCCAAGACCCTGATGAAATTTCCAAATCACCTTAATATACATGAAAACTTATGATTACAGTTTTTTTTTTTTTTTTTTTTTTTTTTTTTTTTTTTTTTTCAAGGACTATATTACGCTTTCTCAAGGTTTATACCTAATCATGGAATTAATTTTATCTCTAACATCAACAAATTGTCATATCGTTAAGTCTTTAAGAAGTTCTACGATACCTTATGTGAGGCATGGTGATATCTTGTCAAGAAAAATAGTCCTTCAACACGATAAGTTAATCTTAAATATATCAAGGGGCATATAATATTTCTTATAACAGTTATTATGAATGTGTCCACTCCCCCCGTTAGGGCCTATCTCTACTATTCTTATCAGTTTTATATGGATAACTCGTCCTTATACTAGAAGGTTGCGAAACTAATCCGAAGGTTTGACAATAATCTTAAGAAAACATGGGGTGTTAAAGTGGCGGAACTAAGCCTTAAGAATAATACCTCAGGTTAGCGCTCAATCCTGGTTCTTCAAGTCAAGAAGGATTGGGTGTTCATGGTGGCTAATGTGTTCGTGGATCTACTTTACCGACTTTTCAACTGATATTCTGGAAATAGACTCTAAAATCTATTATACGGTTACAAATCCAAGATACTATATTTGACTTAAAACTTCAAAGGCCAATATAACTCAAATCTGAATAAAGGAATCTAGTAATCTATGGTTTAATCCCTAGCTTCAGTCTGACTGGTAAGAAGATACCAACGCGCAAATCATATACTAAGTGATAACTTTCTGGTTGAGAAACAAGACTTTCAGATCAAGGGTATCCATTCGCTAGGTGGTTTAAGTTTTACCTTGGTATTTAGTGTTTCTTCAGGTTGCAACGACAAGTTTTGGGGAGGTACTTGGTTCTCATGGTTAGCTTATTCTTAATCATGAAAAATTTATCACATATAATATTGTCTGCTAAGGATCATTATCAGTATATATAAGATTAAAGGGAATAAGTGCTACAATAGCCATGGGGGTGTGTATATATATACTATTAAAACGGCCAAGTCGTATTAAGTATAACGGGTTCCAGACTTTTACTATGGTACGCAAGTATATCACGGATTTGTTTACGACTCTATCGTAATCCATTTTCCCGCATAAACTTATAGTTAGGTAGAGTCCATTTTCTCGCATAAACTTATAGGGCGTGTGTATATATATACAATTACTTGCTCTCATATCAAGTTTTCTATATGCTAGAGGTCATAGTCATATCTACTCCCCTGTTAAAGTTTACTTATCTGTTTCATACAAGCTTTGCATGGGTATCTAAAAACCATTTTGAGGGTTGTGCTTAATATTTTCATCATAGAACGGAATCATGGGTGTAGTAGTCTTAGTAGGTTATGAAAGCAAACCAAAGTTTCTTAGTGATGTTCTAGATAGCTTCTTGTCTCATTTGCTTGTGACGTGCCTGGGCATCCTCAAAATTACCTCTAAGTCAGTTTGCTCCTAGCTTTTGACTAAAACGAGAACCGAAAGGGTATGATTATGTAAGAACTGGCTGGACATTTCCTTAATTGCCATACTTATCTCGAGCTTTTTGTTGGGTTTGGAATGGTGCGAGAAATGTATTTGGTCATTACCTATGGCTATTCTATGATCGTATATCATGAGATCTAAGGGTTATCTAAGTGCTTCGCAATACTACGTTAGTTGATGTCTACTAAACCATCTATTATAGAATTGGGATTAACAATTTAGAGGCACATAAGTGAATACAAAATCACATGGTGATAACTAAGAGATATTTCACTGGGTTTGGAGGATCAAAATGGATTAAAAAAAAATGCATGGTTGAACAAATATGTAATATAATGGCAAGCGTTTAACCGAACATTGATACGGATAGTGTTGATGTCAAATCTTACAGATATTCTCACACTGAATAAGCATAATTCGCATAATAATATAGTTGTAGAGAATAAAACTTATCAAACAGATGGGGTTAAGCGGGTCTTCAAGGTCATTTGGTCCGTATCAGTTTGTTAGCAAGACCTGACCGGACTATCTTGGATCCTCTTGAGTTGCAAAATATGTTTCAGTAAAGTACTATACAAGGTTTGTTCACAACTTCGTCAAGGAAAGTTAGTTTCAAGATATAATAAGATAGACACACTTAACTAAAGGCAGATATAATAGCAATCTTATATAACATGTTGATAAGGTTCGAAAGAGCTTCACTAATATCAGAGGAATTTTTTTTTTTTTTTTTTTTTTTTTCAAAGTATGACGAGTATAATTGGTTCAAATAAAAAAATAATCATATATATAGTCCTAGGATTGCCGATGGTTAATTGGCTAAACATTAGGTATAAACAAGTCCCATGTGGCGTTTTAGTCATTAGCTTAATACGAACTATTCTTTTGGCGACTCGTAGGTTTTTTTTTTTTTTTAAATTTACGATTACGTGATATCAAGTGTAATCGTCAATTTACCTCACATGATTATTCTAATAGTCTCCATTGTAGTCATCAATTAGGTTTGTATTATTTATTTAAACTATTCCACCTGGTACTAATGTTACAGATGGTTATGTCTAACACTTAATTGTTTCGAGATCACTATTAGAGAGGTCCAACTCATGTGTTCAGGTACTCCAAGCTCAAGTTCAGCTTTATTCTTTGTTTCTCATATTGTCCTAAACACTTCCAAGGTATTTCTTAGTTAGTTGGTTCTGAAATCTCAGACTAAGATTTTTCGGTCGTAGTATAGGAATTTTCCGTAAGGGAAATCCTAGTTTGCTACAACCGCTGCTCTGATACCAATCTGTAACACCCCGACCAAGGTGGGCCCGGACGAAATAACAGATTGATAACAAACTTGCACAACGGAAGTAACACATGGCTATAAATATTTATACAAATTCTAATCCAAAAATAATACAACTTAATAAACATAAATAAATAAATTGATAACTAATGCATGGACGAATCGTGGCATTCGTCGAAGCAGCTTCCTTGAAAGGTTACCAAACGTATCTCTAATCTCCAAGTATTATAGTCCTCAAATTATATATCCTCTATTAAGGCATCTAGCGATCCTCTACCTTGTAGCTCTATCCGCATCTCTAATTCACGAGCTTGCTTATAGTATTACACCTCAAATCCATTCCAAAGCGGTACCTGAACACATGCTTAAAAAGAGTTTGGGTCAACAAATATGTTGGTGAGTCCGTGTGTGCGTTAAACTGGTTTTCAAAATAAGTTTATCTTCTCAAAACAAGTTTATCATTCAAAAACAAGTTCACAAGTTTACATAATGGTGATGTACAAGTCACACCTCAAACCTGACACTGAATCCATCTACTCCCATTATGGATTCTCATGGCAAAATATATGCCACAACGGTCTGCAGACCTCAGTGGAGGGTTTCTCGGGCTTCCGGGTCCACTGTGCGTGGGGGATTCCCCAAGTAGTACTACCCACATATTAAGTGGCCCAATTCCCTTGGGTTAATGAGTGTGAATCTGGTATCGGGAGCACCTTATCACATCATACTGGTTTGTCATTGTCACACTAGTTTATTACTGGGAACATGTGTTCACCCCAAAACAGTTTAAATAGAAAAAGAGGGGAGGTTCACGAAACTCACCTGGATAGCCAATGCGCAGGTATAAATATGATAATGCGGGATGCCTGGTATCGCATACAGATATTCTCCTCGATAGGCCCTATGGCAATAATATTGTTAGTGTTAGATTGTGTTTGTAGTTGTTATACATGGGGACGTGCTCGACTGTAGGGTTCTATATTGTATTATTAATGTTATGCAATTAATGGTGAAAACTTATATCATCCTTGATCAAAGTTCATAAGCACTACTTATCTGATGTGTAAATTCTTGTATTTGTGATTCGGGTATGTGGTCGTACTTACTCGTCTTAGTTCTCTAGTTCCATCGTCTTAAGTTGTTGGTTGTATTTTATGCTAACGGTTGGGTATCGACTTTATAATAATATATATCCTTGTATCCGAAGTCTCATGTGCCTTATTAGGTGACGATTCTAGTCTTAAGCTCTACGTTTCAAGTGTCCATGTCCAAAAGTCGAGGAAATATCCATGTACAAGACCTATTTTTTTATACCTAGTATGTATTGGTCACAACTATGTCGAACCTCATGCTTGGAATAACAAGTTCTAGTCTTATGTTTCAACATTATCATTATTATCTATCCCATGATGTTTATTCATAATGTTAAGCCTTAGTGTATATATATTGTTTCTTACCGTATCCAATTCTTCATCCTTGATGTCTGAGTTACCAATACCAAGTCCAAGGGTTTAAGGTTTATATTCCTTTTAATATATAACTTGGTCTCGGTTCGAATACAGTTCGTCAAGTCCCGCGTGTAATGTACGTATAAAATATTAATGTCTATAATTATCGAGCTAGTAGGTTCAGTTATACCTCCTTTCAGTCCCAGTTCATGTTGACTGACGCTGACCTGGTTGACCAGTTTTGTTGACCGAGGGTTGACTTCTTGTTAACTCATCTTCCTGACCCATTCCTCTTACTCACTGGACTATTCCCAATCATCATCAACAAGGCCTTTAGCCTGAATATGTAATATAAACATCACCGGTTTGTAACCTCTGAGCAATCCATAACCACCATCGCCTATACAGCAACCATAACTATTGACAGATCTCAATCGTCACCACCATATCTTATTCTTAATAATCAAATTCATCCAATAGCATCGAATCTGAATAGAAAGTAGAACTACAGAGGTCACCAGAGGTTACCTAGTGTCACCGGTTTCTTAGCCCACAACAATATCACCACCGCCGTACGCGCCGCCGTCGTTCGTAACCACTATCAATCGGTACCCGATACCCGGTCCCCTGCTCCTCTGCTTCTGGAACCAAAGGCGCCGGCTGGTTAGATACCGGAGTCAGCTCCCTTCCTTTTCCGGTTACTCCTTCTTCTCCGTCTCTCTCTCTCTCTCTCTCTCTCTCTCTCTCTCTCTCTCTCTCTCTCCTCTGTCACTCTCCCTTTCTTCGACTCATCTCTCTATCGCTTGATCTTCTCTCTCTAATTCTTTATCTCACTTTAATCAGTTTAGTGTATATGTGTTGTCTTTGTTTGAGTGTTGTGAGATGGGAAGGGATTTTATAAAGCTGATGTATGTGTGTGGTTTAAAGGTGTGAAGTAAAAGTGAGGTTATCTACTTGGGGTGACGAGTATAACACAAAGAGTGAGGTGTTAAGTGTATTAGGTGTTAAGTGTATAGTGGGGGCATGTGTCACCTTGAGAAGGTGACACGTGTCCCCGGTTGGTGACTAATCAGGGTTCACGGACCGGGTTCGAGTTCGTAACGCGTATTGGTCTCAAACACATCACTCGTACTCGCGTATAATAATAATCTTAATATTTTGTTAAAATATTCAGACAAAAGTATTGGGTTCGGTTTCGTGTTGTAATATAAACTGATATTTGTATTAAAATGAAGCGCGAAAAAAAATCGTGTTCAGAGCCGGGGTGTTACAGACAGTATGGTGAGGTCAACAGTAATAGTCATGATCCTGTCATATGCATGTACATAAATAAATAAATATGTATGTAAACGAAATAAACTATCATACCCGTACATCATTGTGGAGCAGCTCATGATTTGAGAGGTGCTTGATGAGGCAGTGTGGTATTCTTGCGAAAATGTTTCGAAAATAGTTTTAGATTATAGTTGACTCGAAAGAATCTTAGTTCGCTATAACCTTATGCTTTGATACCAATATGTCACACCCCGCCAAGGCGGAAACACGGGAATGCGACCTTGAATAATTTTCAAGCACAAGTTACAAGCAACACACATAATTTATTTAAAAGATATCACCATAGGATGATTATTATTATAAAACTTCATAAAAGTTGAGAAACATTGTTTGGAGACTAATGCATAGTCTGATTAACTATAAACCACAAGGACTACGTGATAGTAAAAATCCAACACATGATGATACCACCCAGTGCCTGCTTGGACCCATCTCTCAAATCCCTACTGCCCTCCATTAGTTACCTGAAAAACATGCATAAAAGAATTGTCAATAATAATGTTGGTGAGTTCACCGGTTTGAATATAACAAGTAAAACAATCATGTAATTCGTGTATGACCAATCATAGGCTAGCTAAGCGAATGATTTTTGTGCGAACCATGAGTCCCGTAACCAAACCTATTGACTGTGGTGCTTCACGCATTGTACACTAAAGACAATGTTTGTATAGTAGAATACTAACACTCTTTTGTATGTAACCGGTTAGAGCGACTAACAAAGAGTGATGGTGTCAACCCAATAGATCTATTAAAGTGTTCCATGGGTTTTGATAGCTAATGGTTACAGTAAACATTGTATGAGGACTAATGAGCACATGAACCAAAATGTCTCATGTTCCACATGGCAGCCACGATAGAATGTAAACACACATGTAAATGACACTAGTATTGAAGCATGTTTGTTAGGACAAAAAGGATTGGTGAAACCACTTTTGCAAACCTATGTCTAATTCACTTCTGTCAAAAGTATTCTAAGTATAGAACTACTGAAGAAAAAAGACCAAACAGCTGAAGAAGGATTCTACAAGTACTGAAGAAGAAATACATCAGAAGTTCTGAAGTCCAAACCAGACAGTTCACTGAAGAACTACTGAAGACAAACTACTCATCAGTAGTTTGTCATTAATCAGCACTTGTTCAAGAATCTTTTCCACCGCCTTATGTTTCAGTAGTTTATTAGTTTATTATTACTTTTACTTTTTGTACAAGTTCCAAGATTGCAACTTGTTGCAACATGTCTCTGAACTTGCTTTTCGGCAAGGTTCATGTATTGTAAAGTCTATAAATAGATGGGTTCATCCCTCTGTTTTAGACATTGATTTTAATACAGAAATCCTTCAAAGCTTATCATTGTTATTACCATTTCATTTACTGAGAATCTGTTTAAGTTTTCATTCTCATTCATTGCTTAGATTCCCATTAAATACTTGTCTTTAGTTTTATCAAACATCCTGGGGGAGTAATAACTCCTGTTGATAAGTGTAGCTTTAAACTCATATCATTTCGCTGTGCTATTACTGATAAAGAACTTGCTAGACACTTAAGTGTTCACTAGCAAGTTCACACAAAGAGCAATACTGATCCAACAATTGGTATCAGAGCATCTGGTTTATCTGATCACATATCAATCTAACACATTGAGAATCAGACACAGGCTCTTATTGATATTCAATAAAGGATTATAAGCTCACTTTTATCAACATCCATCACTTTAAGAGATATTTGACAAATCAATACTCTTTAAAATAGATCCTCATAATACTGGTTCTGCCAATAAACCTGCTATGCTAGTAAGAAATGAATATAATATCTGGCAAAGGAGAATGGCACATACATTATCACAGACCAACACAGGTTGCTGGAAATCTGTGATATATGGTCCTCATAAACCAGTAAATATTAATCTTGAAACTAAAGAAGAAATTCCAAAAGACCCAAAAGACTATACAGATGATGATTTCCTAAAACTTGAGCTTGATGCTAAAGCTTTCTCTATGTTGGCAATGGCACTCCCAAATGAAATCTACTTTGGCCTATTACATTGTGATAGTGCCAAAGAGCTTTGGGACTGCCTCAAAGAACAGTTTGGAGGAACTGAAGAGGTGATTGCCAACACAAGAGAAATCCTTGCTCAACAATATGAAACTTTTGCTCACATTTATGGGGAAACTTTAACACAACAATTTGAAAGATTCACCTCATTAATATCTGAGGTAAAATTAAATGGTCAGACCTACACAACTGTATCTATGCTTCATAGATTTTTAAGGTCTTTACCTGAAAAATGGGAAACATACTCTATAGTCTTAAGATCTTCACCAGACTTTAGCTCCCTCACTCTTAAAAAACTTCATGGGAGATTACTTACTTTTGAAAGAGAAATTAATCAAAAGAAAAAGTTACAAAGTTCTGGCAAAACTGCTAATGACTATCTACCAGGTAGTACAACACTATTGGGACAAGACTCACCAACTTGTTCAAATAGTTTTGGATCTTTTGACCATATTGACATAACTGCTGGGATCTCATCTGAAAGATCATTCCCAGGTTATGACAATAATGATTTTAGTCAAACTGCTGATAACATGTGTTTTTATCATGGATGATTTAAAAAATTTCAGCAGTGATGACTTGGAAGAAATGGATATTCTACACCAACTGGCCATGTTAAGTTTAAAAACAAATAAATTTTACAAAAGGTCAGGAAGGAAGTTTCCAGGACTCAACAGTTCAACAAAAATTGGTTTTGACAAATCTAAACTTTGATGTCACAAGTGTCAAAAGTTGGGACACTTTTCTAGAGAGTGTAGAAGCTCTAGCTTTAACCAATCTCAGTCTGGAAATAATTTTAACCCCAATTCTAACAGGAATAATGGAACACAAGGGAGTGCACATTTTGTACAGGCACAAGCTCCACAACACCAATATGTGCCACAAGTACAATATGTACAGATGCCTACTCAACAGATGTAGAGCCAACAATCAATCCCTCCCTTTCCAGCTGCTCAACCACCTCCACAGACTCAGCAACCCTCACAACAAAGTTTATTTACTTCAGGGTATGTTGACTGGAGCAGTCTTCCTTTTGACACTACTGAGTGTAATCCTGATGCAGACAACAAGATGTTTGACATCAACTGGGGAGAGCCTGACAATGGCAGAAAGAACTTTGCCTTAATGGCATTTGAGGGATGCACCTCAAAATCTGCCTTGTCACAGGTATCTAAAGAATCTTTGACAAAACTTTGTTCAACTTATTGCAAAGAATCTTTTGCTCTCATAAGAGAGACTAATGTGCACTTACAAGGTAAAGCAAATGACTCTGAGAGAAAATTCACTCAGATGAAATGTGATTTAGAAAGAAAACTTTCTGCAAAAACAAAAGAAGTTTCTAAATTAACTAACACTGCTATTGAAACCCAAGCACAAATTAAAATCATGATAAATGACCTAGGAAATGTCAGACAAGAGCTTGCTGACACCAAGGTCACTTGTGAAAAATGGGTTGAATCTTGTAAGGGGTACCAACTATTGCTAAACAAACAAAGTGCTTCAAATGTTAGGTTTGGCATAGGGTACAACCACACTGAAACACCAACAGATTTTTCCCCCAAAACTACTGAAGATGGGAGAAAAATTGTTTCAGGTGAAACTTCTGAAGAGAAAGAATGCACATCTTTCCATGAAAATTTCTAAAACTCATAAAGAAAGTTCTTCAGAAGTACTGATTAATTCTGACATTAAGCCATCAGTAGTTTCAACTACATCAGGAGTTGAGAACCTGAAAACTACTGATGACCTAAAACCAATCAATACAGTCAGAAACTTGTCTTTGAAAGTAAAGACAAAAGAATGTGAAATCTGTGGTCTGTTCAACCACAAGACAGAATTTTGTAAATACAGAAAAGGTATTCAGTACAACAAGAAAACTCAACAACTGGTTGTGGGAAAACAAATCAGAAATGATTTTGTAGAAACTTTTTCTCCCAGGAAACAACAACCAGTAAAAACATTTTCTCAGAAAAAGACAAAATCTCAACAAAGATCTTTTTCTCAAAATTCTCTTTCAGTAGTTAGACCTAAATCATCAGCAGTCTCACAAACTGCTGAGATTAAAGATCTCATGAACATGGCACAACTACTGATGACCAAAGTTGATGGTGGTCCTCAAGAGGATACCACCATTGCTCTTAATGAAAAATCCATTGCTAAAAAGACATGGATTCCTCAACTTGGTCAAGAACAAACTGTAAATATTCTCAAGAGCAAACCCAAAGCCAAACTGGCTTGGGTTCTCAAATCTAACTAATTTGCTATCTTGTGCAGAGAGTTTCCAGAGGCTTAAATAGCATTTGGTATGTAGACAGTGGAGGTTCAATGCACATGACAGGATGTAGATACCTGATAAACAATTTTATCAGTCAAAGAGAAGGATCTGTATCCTTTGGGAACAATGCTAAGGGATATGTGCTAGGACATGGCAATGTCTCCTCTGGCAAAATACAGTTTGACAAGGTCAATCTGGTTGAAAACCTTGAGTACAACTTGCTGAGTGTGTCACAAATTTGTGATAAAGGATATTCTTCCTTTTTCACAAAGACAGCATGCGAGATCATATCACCAGAAGGCCAGAAGTTGATAGAGAAGATCATTGAAGATCACACTTTGTTGATAGCCAAAAGATGTGGCAATGTTTATGCAGTGGACATTGAAAAAGACAAAGTACTGAACAACACTGCCTGTTTCTTCTCAAAGGCATCAACTTCAGAGACTGATCTCTGGCACAGGAGACTTGGCCATGTGAACTTTAAAACCATAAATAAAGTCACAAAAATGGGCTTGGTCAGAGGTCTACCTTTAAAGGTATACCAGTGTCAAGAACACTGTGTATCCTGTTTAAAGGGAAAACAACATAAGTCCTCCTATAAGTCTATTGAAGAATCAAAAACAACTGCATGTCTTCAACTACTCCATATGGACTTATTTGGGCCTGTAAAAATCATGAGCCTTGGTAAGAAGAAGTACTGCTTAGTCATCATTGATAACTATTCAAGATTTACATGGGTATTCTTCTTATTTTCCAAGGATGAGGCTGCTGAAATCATCAAGTTCTTCATTCTACAAATAGTGAAACAATATTCTCTATCTGTCAAAGCCATTAGAAGTGACAATGGGACAGAGTTCAGGAACAAAACTCTGGATGAATTCTGCTTGTCTAAAGGGATTATTAAACAATACAGTGTTCCCAGAACTCCTGAACAAAATGGTGTAGTAGAAAGGAAGAACAGAACCTTAATTGAAGGAGCAAGAACAATGTTAGCTGATTCAGGCCTACTATTGTATTTCTGGGCTGAAGCAGTTAACACTGCATGCTATGTTCAAAATAGAGTCCTTGTCAACAAGAGACACTCCAAGACTGCCTATGAAGTTCTTCATGGCATAAAGCCCCTTATCTCCTTTTTCGGGGCTTTTGGATGTCAATGTTTCATTCTAAACATCAAAGACTCTATTTCAAAGTTTGCTGCCAAAGTTGATTCAGGTTACTTTCTTGGTTACTCTTCCACTAGAAAAGCCTACAAGGTTTTTAACTCAAGAACCAGGATAGTAGAAGAAACACTGAATGTCAAGTTCAATGAGTCAAAACACACTCTTATTCCAGCACATCCTGCTGAACTTTTTGACCTTGACAGCTTCCATTTTGGACCTGAAAAGACTGTTAATTCATCTAAACCTACTTATTATGGTGATCAAAGGTTTGATGATGAGGATCCAGCACCATGGACTCCTCAAACAGTCATTAAGTCAACTTCCAAACCATCAGAAGTTTCACAAACTTCTGATTCAACAACTGCTGATGTACAAACTCAAACATCTGCTTCAGCACCTAAAACTACTGAAGATACTGAAACTGCTGAACCAGACATTATAAACCTCAGTGGTTTGTTTGATGAAGTACAAGAGCCACCTACACCTATCAGTGGTTTACAACAACTGATTGAACACAAAGATCATCCACTTGAACAAATCATGGGTGATATTGCATCAGGTGTTCTTACCAGAAACCAGCTTTCCAACTTTTGCTTCTTCTCAGCATTTATTTCTCAGTTGGAACCTAAAAAGTACCAAGAAGCCCTCAAAGACAACAACTGGGTACAAGCCATGCAAGATGAGTTGCTTCAATTCAAAAAACAACAGGTTTGGGAAATCTGTCCCTTACCACCAAACAAGCAACCAATTGGCACAAGATGGGTTTTTAGGAACAAACAAGATGAGGCTGGTATGATTATAAAGAACAAGGCAAGACTGGTAGTACAAGGTTACTCTCAAGAAGAAGGAATTGATTATGATGAAACCTTTGCTCCAGTTGCAAGGCTTGAAGCCATCAGGTTATTTCTGGCCTATGCCATTTCCAACAAAATAAAAGTTTACCAAATGGATGTTAAAAGTGCATTTTTGTATGGAAAAATAAAAGAGGAAGTGTATGTCTGCCAGCCACCTGGGTTTGAGGATCCTTCTCATCCTGAGTGGGTGTACAAACTAGACAAAGCTCTTTATGGGCTCAAACAGGCTCCAAGAGCCTGGTATGAAAC
Source organism: Ambrosia trifida (assembly GCA_028751855.1). Taxonomy (NCBI): domain Eukaryota; kingdom Viridiplantae; phylum Streptophyta; class Magnoliopsida; order Asterales; family Asteraceae; genus Ambrosia; species Ambrosia trifida. The sequence goes on from CM054130.1 coordinate 68,496,519, forward strand.
ACTTTCTAACTTTCTACTCAAAAATAATTTCACAAGAGGCTCCATTGATAAAACTCTTTTCATAAAACATGTTGGAAATCATATCTTACTTGTTCAAATATATGTTGATGATATCATATTTGGTTCAACAAACACAAAACTGTGTGATGAATTTAAGAAACTCATGCAATCAAAATTTGAGATGAGTACAATGGGAGAACTGCAGTACTTTCTGGGACTGCAGACTAAACAACAAACAAATGGAACTTTTATACATCAATCAAAATATGTTAAAGAATTATTAAACAAATTTTCTTTACAAGACTGTAAATCATGTTCCACTCCCATGACACCAACCACACAAGTTGAACCAGATGATCAAGGAAAACAGGTTGATCAAACCATGTATAGATGTATGATAGGTTCCCTTTTATATCTAACTGCTTCTAGACCAGATATTATGTTTTCAACATGTGTCTGTGCTAGATATCAATCAGCTCCTAGGGAATCACACCTCATTGCAGTCAAAAGAACCTTTAGATATCTGAAAGGAACTCCAACACTTGGAATTTGGTATCCTGCTTCAAGCAATACCAAGTTATCAGCTTTTTCAGATAGTGACTATGCAGGGTGTAAAATGTCAAGAAAATCAACATCTGGTGGTTGTCAATTCTTAGGAAACTGTCTAGTGTCCTGGCAATCAAAGAAACAAACATCTGTTGCAACTTCAACTGCTGAAGCTGAATACATTGCAGCTGCAAGTTGTATATCACAGATACAATGGCTCTAGTATCAACTTCTTGATTATGGAATCAAAGAAACCAAGACACCATTGCTTGTAGATAGCAAATCTGCCATTAGCATCATTCAAAATCCTGTTCAGTTTTCAAAAACTAAACATATTGAAATCCAGTATCATTTCATAAGAGATTGCTATGAAAAAGGAAAGATTGAAGTGAAACATGTAGCAACAGCTAATCAAATAGCTGACATATTCGCTAAACCCCTTGACACATCAACATTTCAGAAGTTAGTATCCATGCTTGGGATGCTAAATTTGTAAGTGTTTCTGTTTATTTTTCTGCACACATTTTCATTTTTCACTTACATTTTAAGTCTGAAAACTTCTGAAAAACAAACAAGAGAGAAACTACTGATGAACAAAACATCAGTATGGGATTATTTTCTGAAAAGTGATTAACTTCTGATAACAAAACCTTCAGAAGTTATGATTAAAGTATTTATAAAGCATTCTCATCAGTTGTTCAAAACTACTGAAGAGAAAGTGGGAACTACTGATGAAAACAATTCTTCATCAGTAATTTAGTCAAAAAGGGTAAATCAGACTTTTCCCACATCAGAAGTTTGACCTAGGCGGTTTAAAACTTCTGATAAATACCTTTTCCAACACTTATCCATTCAAAAAGCAAAAATTCCCTCCTTCTCTCTCAAAAAGTTCTCAAACCCTGAACCTGCAAAAACACTGTTCGATCCACACACACACAAACCACATGGCTCTAACTCTGAAACAGGGACACAATCAAAGAGGCTACTTTGAAAAACATGAAGCCTGGTCCCAATACGACGAAATCATTGATTTAGTCGTTAAATCCCAATATTTCACCGCCCTCACCATCGACCCTCCAATCCATACTGAAACTCTAAATGATTTTTGGGCAAACGCAGAGACGGTGACGGTGAACAACAAGGTGATCTCCCTCAATTCAACCATCAAAGGGAGAAGAATGGCAATCACACCGGCTATTTTGTCAATTAGGCTGGGTTTGGATGATGTAAATGCCCCAGACCAATTTCCAAACTCTCAAATTCATTTAACCATGACAGAGTGTGGTTACCAAGGTACACTCTCACATGCCACAATCTTTAAGAAATATTTTGAACCAAAGTATAAACTGCTTTTTCATTATATTATTATGTGTTTGAGTCCGAAAACTGGATCTTATGATCAGATGCCCTCAACTTTTCAACCAATTTTTCATTCCATAGTGAATGAAACAAAATTCAGGGCATCAGCACTTTTCTTTAATGAGTTGGTGTTACATCATCTCAATACTAAAAAGAAGTTTTTGTTGTACCCAAGATTTATTATGCATTGCATAATAAACGAACTTGGAGAAGAGGTGCTTGTGGGTAAAACAACAAATTTAAACCCTTTATCCTCACAAGCATACTCAAGGCACAACAAACCGGCTGCCTGGCTAGAAGATGACCAAGGGGAACAAGAAACAGTCCCCATGGAACCCTCATCTTCCAAACCTACACCCCTAAAGGCTAAGAAACCCAAGCAACAAAAACAAAAACCCACCAACCCAAAAAGAAAAGCAGTTCAGGAGGTTGAGATGCCTGAACTGACTAATGTGCAATCTGCACTTCATAAAGATGTGACTGAAACATCCTCTCAGTCTCATCCATCTCAAACCCCACCAAGAGCACCAATCACCATACTTTTCAAAAGAAAAAGACTAAAGAAAACTATTCCTATTGACTCCTCTTTTGAAACTGCTGAACCCATTGACCAAACTACTGAACCAGCACCCCAAATTTCTGAACCTGATATAGAAATAGCCAAACTTCTCTTTGGGCTAAAAGAGAAAGTCCCATCTAAACATGTCAGTCCCCAACAACCATATCAAACAGGGGACATAGCCTCAGAACTTGACATGGATGTGGACACTCAAAGCCCTAACCAAAGAGATGAGGATGAACCAAGGTCTCTAAGCCCAAACTTAGAAACTCTTGGTACTTTTGAGGCTGCTACTACTCATTTACCACCCAGTGGTGGATATGAGGAAAGAAGCAACATAGCTAAGACCTCAACTGTGGCAACTACTGATGAAGGCTTAATGCCTGAGGTAGGAAATCCTCTGAACCAAGAAAAAGAGGTACATGAGACAACTGAGTTGGGCTCAGCTCATAATGTAACTGATACAGTCCTCATTGAGGATGTAATCAGGGATACAGATGATTCCATTAACTTGGATGATGTTTCACAACACAAAACTACTGAATTGACGGCTACAAGTGAAGGTCCTGCACCAGGTGTATCTATGCTCAAGAAGCTAGTCACACCAGATCAGGTTAAAGTCCACTTAATCCCTGATTCCCCTAAAGTGGCATCTTCTGTACAACATGAAGATCAACCAAAAACACACCCCTCACTACAAATGCCTACCCAATTCCCTGGGCCATCCAGCATAGACATGAACCAACTATGCAGCCCAGATGGTCCCTTATATCATATGATGAACACCCTCATCAAAAATCACTTCCAAACCTACACAGCTAACTTGGAGTTGTCCATCAAGAACCAATTTGGAGTGATACAGACTAAGATGAACTATCTGTCCAACAAAATTGACTTCAACTCCAAACAGATTGCTATTCTTACAAGTCATTTCTCTAAACCCTCAAAGGAAAAGCTTGATGAATCCAAAAAGGGGGAGAAAACTAAGGAACCTATGTAGTCACTTGAAGCCAGGAAAAAGGCAAGAGTGGCTATCCAAGAAAGAGATCAGAGAGACCAAGCCAGAAAAGACAAACTAGCCCAACAGTTTGGTGTCTCTATTTAAGAAATAGAAGATTCTGAAAAGCCTGATGAATCCCAAGGGCACAATGAAGAAACTTCTGATGATGAAAGTTCTGATGAAGACTCAGAAAATACTGAAGACAATCCTTTAGTAGTTGACAAACCTTCAGTAGTTGTCAACCCATCAGAAGTCAACACTTCCAACACTGAAACTACTGAACAGCCTTCCAGATCAACTGAACCTACTCAAACAACTCCTATTCCAAAGCCTACTACAACTACAACAATGACTGTGCTGAACCCTTCTCCTCTATCAATGTCCAAAGAATTACTTGAGAAAAGTTTAATTGCAGCTGAAAGAAAGGCCAAGGAAGATGAGATCTGGAATGCTTTGGAAACGAGGGATGATTTAAGCCTCAATGAAAAGCTACAGGCTTATGAAGCAGAACTTCAAAGGCAGGCTAACCTGGAAAGAATTGCTGAGGAAGACAAAAGACAAAAACTGATGTCTTACATTACTAAGAACAGCAAGAACAAAGCACATACATTAAAGGGACTCTCCATGGAAGAGTTGACAAGATGAGCTCAACTTATTGCAGACAAACTTGCAACAAGTAAAGATGCAAAAGCCAAGAGAGCCCAGATGATTGAAGAATTAGTAGTAAATAGTTATGGTTCAAAAGCCTCTGTGTCCAAATGGAAAGAAGAAAGAATAGTGGACACTTATAGAAAATACAAGGCTGCAAGGGCTGCAAATCCAGAGAAGTTTGAAACTGCTGAAGTGTCAACTTCAGTAGTTAGAACTTCCGGTGTTTCAAGAAAACCTGCTACAAAGAAAAAGTTAGAGGAAAATGTGAAGACTGATTTCAGGATGGTACTACTAGAAGGAAGTACAGTAGTCCATTCTGACTTCGACATTGAAGAGAAACCTCTGCTAACCCAATTCAGGGATCCTTCCACCTTTGCCTATCAAATTCAAAAGACCATTAAAGACAAACTGCACACTAAGGTAGTTACTAAGCATCACTTGCCAACCTTTCAACTACCCAATGTGATGCAACAAGAACAAGGAAGAGAATCCCACCTGAGAGTCACTGAAGTCAAAAACATCCAACACTCAGGAACATCCCAGGGTACCAGCATGGTTCCCTATACTTTAGACTTTGACAAGTCTAAAGTACCTATCATCAGATGGTCCTTTACTGATAATAACTCAGTACAAGTGACAAGAAGAGACCAGACAAGCAGAGCCTATAAGTCGATGAATGATCTGAAGAAGCTATCAACTCAAGACCTGCTTACAATCCAGCATCTAGAACCACAAAAAGGATCTCTCACTGAAGAACAACTGAACCAGTTGAAGAATTCCATGTTCAAAGGAATATGGAAGATTGTGAATGACAGAAGAAAACAATAAGGAATTAGAAAGGTTTTGGCTTCATCAATCCAGGGGGAGATTGTTAGGACAAAAAGGATTGGTGAAACCACTTTTGCAAACCTAAGTCTAATTCACTTCTGTCAAAATTATTCTAAGTATAGAACTACTGAAGAAAAAAGACCAAACAGCTGAAGAAGGATTCTACAAGTACTGAAGAAGAAATACATCAGAAGTTCTGAAGTCCAAACCAGACAGTTCACTGAAGAACTACTGAAGACAAACTACTCATCAGTAGTTTGTCATTCATCAGCACTTGTTCAAGAATCTTTTCCACCGCCTTATGTTTCAGTAGTTTATTAGTTTATTATTACTTTTACTTTTTGTACAAGTTCCAATATTGCAACTTGTTGCAACTTGTCTCTGAACTTGCTTTTCGGCAAGGTTCATGTATTTGTAAAGTCTATACATAGATGGGTTCATCCCTCTGGTTTAGACATTGATTTTAATACAGAAATCCTTCAAAGCTTATCATTGTTATTACCATTTCATTTACTGGAATCTGTTTAAGTGTTTATTCTCATTCATTGCTTAGATTCTCATTAAATACTTGTCTTTAGTTTTATCAAACATCCAGGGGGAGTAATAACTCCTGTTGATAAGTGTAGCTTTAAACTCATATCATTCCGCTGTGCTATTACTGATAAAGAACTTGCTAGACACTTAAGTGTTCACTAGCAAGTTCACACAAAGAGCAATACTGATCCAACAATGTTTATCCCACGAAATGTAAAATAGTAAAATGGGGTCTTATAACTCACCTGATAGAGTCGTGTGTGGTCTAGTGAAGCTGTAACTGTGAGGTAGCTATCGTCCCACTACTGTTTGCCCTATGACTTATTAGGAGCATGGTAAATTCACCAGTTCTCATTGTTTATCATACAAGTTGTTCACCTGATATTTGTGGGCCCAGTTATTATGTTTATGGGCCATAACTTTGTACTTGTGAGGACCCTTAGTGTGCTTGTAAAGTGTTTGGAAACATTGATAGTGATAAAATGGACCCTTTTTAAGTAGTCATGGGTTCAAGTAGTTCCCAATCCATCGTGTGTGATTGATTTGTGATAAAATATGTACCTTAACATGTGTTTAGACCATCATTCCTTTCAAGCCAATGCTAACACATGTTCTAGCTTCGCTTAACATACATTAGTATGTGGTAGCCAATTATAACACATTTCATAAGTCTTTAAGCCGATTATTTAATGGACAAAACTTGATTGTATTTAGCTTGACAAGGCCTTGTAGAGTTATCATAAGACATGTTTGTGAGTTTTGTGAGAAAATCGTGTTTGATCACCACGTTTGTTAGCCTTAGCTTTGAATATAAGGCAAGTGAGTTTTTATTTATGAAAACTGATTTATACTTGATGATTTAAGTTATGTTTTAATTCAAAAAGCATGGCTCAATTTCTCAAAGCTATCATAAGGACCGATCTTGTTGTGTTAGGACAATGTGATCATTAGTGAGTTAAAACAACTATAAACTAAGACAATGTGTGCAATGTGTGTGATCATGCGATTGGATTGAACCAACGGTCGAACATGGTTGGGTGGAATGGACAAGATCAAGGTTTAGGGGCATAGGGATCTTACAAAGTGATGATTGATGTTGGATAGCTTCCTAGTCTTCTCCAAGAGCTTGCAATGCTTCGGCTAGGAGGAGATAATATCCGAAAGTTTAGAGATAGAAGGAAGTATTTGGTGTGGCATTTGAGAGTGGAATGAAGTCTCTTTATATAGAGGTTCGGCCAAGGTATAGACAAAAACAAATGAGGAATGGGCAAGCTTCTTGGATGAGGCATTGATTAAGTAATCTAATCATGAAAGGATGAAAGATAGTGACTTGAGTGTGATTTCTTCTTGATCTTGGCCGATTGTTGTGGAGCATAGATATAAGAGGAGGGTTGAATCATCAAGGGGTGGATTAGAGGTTTGTTATATTGTCCATTTTGAGTTAACTTGCCAACATTCCATGAGCTTGCACTCATGATGTCACTCGGCCGCACAGAAGACAAGGGGAAGAGTCCAAATCATGGTGAAAATGATGTATGAGAGGTGCTTTATCTTGTCCTTTTCATAGATATGTTGGCCGATTGTTTGCTTCCAAGAGTGGAAGGTGATCATACATAACACATAGTGTAAGCATCCTTGTCTTGTAGTCCTTCTAGTGCAATGAATGGCATCATCGATGAGGTGTTAGTGTTGTTTTCATTTGGCCAATGCATATGGGTAGGATTATGGCAATAATCGTAAGTGATCATTGGATTATCAAGAGGTGTAAGGATAACTTAGGCCCTAATGGATGTAACCTTTATAATTGTCAAGTGATGGTGATTGTTGAGGGGGTGTTATCTTCGGCCGATTCTTGTCAATAGGTAGGAGATTTGCTACTTGTCTTGAGGTGCCTTCATGTAGAGTGCAAATCAATGGTTTTGGCCGTGACACTAGGGGTGACATCAAGGGATAAGGATAGGTCTAAGGGGTGATGATTAAGAGTAAGGAATAGTTCCATTAGTTTTGTTGAAACAAATAAGGATTGTATATCTATGTGTATGAGTTGTCGTGCGTTTGGACTCACATATATTGGTGATATTGTTGTGAATTGGTTAGGATACCATTGTGATAGACCTTGGTGGAACTAGAGAGCATATTACTCGAATGTTTAAGGTCTTAGGTGATCCAATGAAATGTGATCAGCCTTTTTAGTACAAAAGGGATAGGTTCATTGATTTATAACTCAAGTTAATATGGATTTAGTCGACCAATATCCTACTAAATCTTGTTAAGGGTGAAATGCCGATATCAACATGTATTTGTTTCATAGATATCAGGTTTATGAGCAGTTGTTTATTGGATAATAACCCATGGTGGTCCTTGTAATTACTGACATGTGTTAGAGATAATTACTTACATGTATTTGTTTCATAGATATCGGGTTTATGAAATGCTTGCTGGGTGATTGTTCGGGTGTTGTATGACTAAATAGGTGTTCTGTGATGAGTTTTCTGAATAACTCATGCTTCACTCGATGGGGGGGGGGGGTATAGTGTATGCAAGATGTGTAAAGATGCACATATTATGACAATAGTAAATGAAAAGCGTAAGGATGTTGACCTGGTTCGTTGACTATTGTCACATTATGTGTCATCTTATATAGTGTTTGCTGTCGTTTGTATTTACTTCCCTCGTTAGAGCATACTTATCAATATCCAATGAGTTTATATGGATATCTTTCATAACAAGTTTTGGGTATCGATGCAGCATTTACGAGGTGCTAAGATCTCTTAAGATCAAAAGGATGGTCAGAAACTTACGACTGTCTAACACTAGACTCTAGGAATAGAGAGTAAAATTACTCACGATGTCTAAGGTTTAGATTTGAAACAATGCTTTAAACTATCGACAGTCTAGGGTTTATTTTTGGCTTTAGACACTCACCAAAACTAATTCATTACTGATGTGCAGGGAGCTTCTGCTTGCTTGGATAGTCTATGGTATGTAGATAGTGGAGGCTCCAGGCACAAGACAGGCTGGGATACTCAAGTTTGAAAATGTCAATCTTATTGATAATCTTAAATTTAATCTTCTCAGTGTCTCACAAATGAGTGACAAAGGCTATGGGTCATTCTTCACTAAGAAAACTTGTAAGATTATTCGGCTAGAGGTGGTTAAAAAGATTGACACCATCATAGCTGAGAGCAAAGCACAACTTGTTGCTCATATGAGTGGCAATGTGTATGTAGTTGATATGTTGAAGGATAATCATATGGCAAATGTCCATCTGTTTTCTGCTGCCTCAACTAAAGAGACAGAATTGTGGCATAGGAGATTGGGTCACACCAACCTTCAAACTATCAACTCACTCTCTAAACAATGCCTTGTGAGAGACCTTCCATCAAAAGAATTTAAATTTGATGAGAATTGTGTTTCCTGCCTAAAAGGAAAACAACATAAAAGCTCTTACATATCCATTGATGAGTCCAAAACAAGTCAATGTCTTCAATTGTTGCACATGGACTTGTTTGGCCTAGTTAAAATCACGAGTCTAAGGAAAAAGAGATTTTGTCTTGTCATAGTTGATGATTTTTCTAGGTTTACATGGACTTACTTTTTACACTCTAAGGATGAGACTGCAGATATTTTGAAGGACTTTGTCACCAAAGTTGAAAAACAATATGACTTGCCAGTAAAAGTCATTATAAGTGATAATGGAATAGAGTTCAAAAATAAGGAGTTGGATGACTTATGTGTGTCAAAAGGAATTGTGAGGTAGTTCAGCATTCCAAGAACACCAGAACAAAATGGGGTGGTTGAAAGGAAAAACATAACTCTTATTAAGGCTGCAAGGATTATGCTAGCAGATTATGGTTTACCACTGTCCGGCAGAAGCTGTAAACACTGCTTGCTATGTTCAAAACAGAGTTTTAATTAACCCTAGGCATCAAAAGATTGCTTATAAAATCTTGTTCAAAATCAAACCACTGATATCATTTTTCAAAATCTTTGGTTGCTCATGTTTCATTTTAAATCTTAAAGATTCCATTTCAAAATTTGCAGCCAAAGTAGATTGTGGGTATTTTCTAGGATATTCTGCTACTGCCAAGGCCTATAAAATGTTTAACATAAGGACTAAGACAATAGAAGAAACTTTGAATGTAAAGTTTAATGAACTTTCATACTTAAAAATCCCAGCAAATCCTGGTGAACTGTTTGATTTAGATAAATTCAAATTTGAAGATATTACTGCTAAAACTAACAGTGCAGGTATACCACGGTCTCCACAACAAGATTACAGATTTGATGTTGAGATTCCATCTCACTACAAAGTCACTTCTGTATCAGGGGAAGCAGATGTTCAAATCACCTTTCAAAGCTCTGCCACAGCTGTGTCAACCACTGTTGAGTAGTCTTACCTTCAAACCACTACCTCATCCAGCTCAACCATTGCTCAAACATCTGTTGACAAAATTCCAACCGCTGTTGACAAAAGTCAGTCCAACTTTACACCACTCGGACCCATTCCCCTACTTCCATTTTAAACCTCTATTGGCACTACAGAAGTGCAAACATATGTTACAACAGCAGAGGTTCCAAACCTCTGTCCCTCAACTCAAAATTCCATCATATCATATCAGGGAGATTTAATCTACCTTAGAGCTCATCCACCAGACCAAATCATTGGCAACATCAAAGGGGGAGTGCTCACAAGGACCCAATCCTCAAATATCTGTCTTTTTGCAGGCTTTCTATCCCTCACACAACCTGTCAAGTACCAAGAGGCACTAAAAGACAACAATTGGGTAGAAGCCATGCAAGAAGAGCTCCTTCAGTTTAAAAGACAACAAGTATGGGAACTTATGCCACTGCCAAATGATGTGTGTCCAATTGGTACAAAGTGGGTCTTTAAGAAAAAACCTGATGAAAGGGGTATTGTTGTCAAGAACAAAGCCAGGCTTGTGGTTCAAGCCTTCAGACAAGAAGAAGGTATAGACTATGATGAAACCTTTGCTCCTGTAACAAGATCAAGGTGTATCAGATGGACATCAAATGTGCATTCCTTTATGGCAAAATTCAGGAGGAGGTCTATGTGTGTCAAGCACCTGGTTTTGAAGACACATTCCATCCTGATTATGTCTACAAGCTCAACAAAGCTTTGTATTGCTTGAAACAAGCACCAAGGGCCTAGTATGAAACTCTTTCCACCTTTCTCTTATCCATTGGTTTCATAAGAGGAAAATTGATAAAACTTTATTTTTAAAATGGAAAGGGAAAGATTTAATGATTGTTCAAATATATGTGGATGACATCATTTTTGGATCTACATGTAACAAAATGTGTGAAGAGTTTAGGGAACTCATGACAGCAGAGTTTGAAATGAGTGCTATGGGTGAACTCCAGTGCTTTCTTGGTCTCCAAGTTAAGCAACTGCAAAAGGGAACATTCATTCACCAAAATAAGTATTTTAAAAACTTACTTACAAAATTTGAGATGAATGATTGTAAACCATGCAGTACACCCATTGTAACGCCCGACTATTTTATAAAAATAAATAAATAAATAATATTAGAACATTATATTTTGTATAAAAATGTTAACTCGTTGACCGCAATATATGTTGCGTTAACAAGAAATACATTCTTAATCGTTATATAGCTTAAATTATTCATTATGTTATTGTGGTTCTTAGAGTTAAAAATAATAAATAATAAAACGTTTATAAATAAAATGCGCTAGATAACTGACGTTTAGTCAATGTCTTTACACCCAACGTACATATATATATATATATATAACAAATATGTCGTCCAAATACTCGGTTTTAGTCGGGTTATGTAAAAAAAAGATATGATACAAATATTTAAGCGACTGAACGAAATTAAATACAAGACGAGACGCCAATCGTTAAACGGGTTTGTATACAAGGTAACTTTCCACCCAACCCACCTACCAAACCCTAACTATATAACCCCTCATCCTTCATCTTCTTCTTCACACCTCAAAACCCTAGCCCCCAACCCTTTACCTTTCCCTTTCTCTCTAGATAGGATGGAGCCAAGCAGAGCATCACCACCCGAGCCTACTGTACACAGCTCCTTCCTCTCCCTCTCTCGCACCCTAGGCAGGCGCCACCGCCGCCACTAACAACCACCTCTCGAACCGCCAACCACCACTGGCTTCTTCCCCTTTCCTTCTGGAACAGCAGCGACAACCGCCACAACACACCACCCTATAGTCCCTCATTCTCCTCCCCTCGATAAACTGCAACACATTAATACCTCACCCTTTCCAGTCATGAGCAGCAACGACGGGAAGGTGTTCAGTTCGGGTGTGGGTTTGATAACCAGATCTGTTATGGTGTAGCGACCAGGAAAAACTAATACTTTTGGGCTTCTGTATCGGGTATGCCTTGTTTAAACCAGGTGAGCTTCGAGTGAGGGTAGTTCCGGTTCAGGTTTGACGAGTCCGTTTGGGTTATTGGTCAAGTAAGGTGGCTACGATGATGGTCAGCACCCTTCATTCCAGTACAGAGACGTTGGTAGATGTGGCGGGGCTGTGGTGCTGGTTATTCAAGCCTCGGGCCAGGTTGTTTGGGCTCCTGTCAGTTTAGCTTCAGGGAGACGCTGCAGCTTGGATTCAGATTGGTGCTTTCTGGTGGACTCTTGTACACATCGGTAATGGGTTTCATATTGTGTTTTGGGTTCTGGTTAGTTGGTTTTCGATTCAGGTTAGCTGCGGGCAGTAACAAGGGTGATGCTTAGTTCTTGGTTGGTTTCGTTTCTAGGTCAACTGGTTCGAGCAGATCGGGTTTTGAGACTTGTTCGTGTTCAGCTTCTTTTGGTCAACTTTAGTCAAGACCCGATTCGGTCAAAGCTGGTTAACTTTAGTCAACAGTCAAACACGGTCAGATTCGTCGACGTTCAGTTTGAGGCGCGTACGTGTCGGTTCGTGAGCTTATCCATAGGAAGGTATAACACGCACCCGTGTTTTTGGTTTATTATCTTGTGTTTTATTGTTTATAGACAAAAGTAAATATATATTCTAAATCCGTGACGAACCGAATTGACTTGTTTATGTAAAACACTTATGTTGGTGAAGAAAAATAAAGGGATATTATATATATATATATGTGTGTGTGTGTGTGTATTCATCTTTACGAACTATTTTGTTGTAGAAACGTTTGCATTAATATATAAAAACTCTTTATCTAGCGAAACATATACTATCTAAATTGTTAAAATGGTTTGGTTCACTTATGTCGTGTATTTTGAAAATAGGCGATTTAGTAATTAATAATATATTGGTCACTCGAGCAGGCGAAGTTTATAACTGCTTATAAGTAAACTTATATTATTAACACTATTATTCAAGTTTAATACTAGTCGACTTACTATCTTGTTTTCGAGCCATCAAATAAAGAGTTACTTATATTTATGCAAATTATTGTTACGTCGATCAAATGTTGGACTATAATACATAAATGTTACATGTCGAAAAGTATAATTTATTCGCCTATTATAGCTTTTGAAAGTAAACCATGTGTCATGTATTTGTACATTTGATGTTTGGGAAAATATAGACAACTTGAGTTGTCTGGCTTTATTCAAAAACAGAGGAGACTCTGCCCAAATTTTTATAAAATATAAGAAACATATCGGATGGTCAAATCTATTATTTGGTACAATTGAAGCTACGTATTATAAGTATATTTTATTAGCAGACTTTACACTTACGCATATTTTCAATAAACCAAACCAAGTTACCATCGGTCCGTTAAGTTATACACATTAAGACACGTATTGTTTACAATACGAGTCTAGGTAGTTGAATCAACTATCTTTACAACTAAGAAACGAAACAAGGTTAATTGCATTAGAATTTAAGGCATCGTTTATTTGTAATAGGATACAAGGGTTCAATTAATCCAAGTTCAGACTTGTTGCTACTTGCTAGTATTTACACAGTGAATTTCAGGTGAGTTTACATAGCCCCTTTTTCCATTCACTATTTTGGGGTGAAACATGTTACAACATTCAATTTACAATTCAATCATAAGTGTCTATGTGTTATTCTATGTTGCATTATGTCTTAAACATTACTAGGGTAAGCACATTATTCTAGCATAATCATTAACATTGATCAGCCGACGGTACACAATGATAGATCTATTGGACTGACAACCCCACCCGGATACGTGTACCTCCTACATAGGTAGCGTGGGTGATTGTTATCGAACACATGACAAAATTGAGTGAACCATATGCGTATGGGATGGACCACAATATTCGAGTCACAAGGGTTGATTATACACTCGATTTACCTGATAGTTTTGTTTTCACATATGGACTAGACTAGCCATGACACTCGAATTGTACAAGTTTTTATTCAATATTCAAACCTATGTAATTCTCACCAACTTTTGTTGACCCAAAATATTTGCAAACATTAACATGTTTCAGGTTATAGCTTGTTTGAAGATTAGAGTTAATGCTTAGAGATGTGTATCTAGTATTTTTCATTTTGATGTACAAATTCTTCTAGAACAGTTGTATGTAATTTATTTAAATCAATTATTGAAATTTATTATTTACCATGAGCTACTGAACAATCATCAATACGTGACATCCCGATGTTTCTGCCATCGGTTGGGGTGTTACACCCATGAGTACCACCAAGCTACTCACTATTGATGACAAAGATGAACCGGTTGATTAGACACACTACAGATGCATGATTGGGTCTTTATTTTACCTAACTGCATCCAGGCCAGACATTATGTTTGCCAGTTGTGTCTGTCCAAGATCCCAGACATCACCTAGAACATCAAACCACCTTATTGTTGTGAAAAGGATATTCAGATACCTAAAAGGTGATCCCACACTTGGTATCTGGTATTTTGCTAATGGAAATACTGAGATTTCAAGTTATTCAGGTATTGATTTTGCTGGTTGCCATACCACAAGGAAGTCAACATCAGGTGGGTGCCAATTTCTAGGGAATGCCTTAGTTTCTTGGCAAAGCAAAAAGCAAGTAGTTGTTTCAACTTCAACAGTAGAGGCTGAATAGATTGCTGCTGCAAACTGTACAACCCAACTCATGTGGCTTCAAAACCAACTACTGGATTTTGGTATAACTGTTGTAACATCACACAATTTTTTTTATATATATATAGAACTCCCTCGTTTATTCATCCGATTCATGTTTACATTATCTTTCCCATCCATTTTATTAATTTTTTTGTTTAAATAATGACTTATAATCAATATTAAATTGGATTTTATTAAAAATTCTGATTTAAAAACGTTAAAAAAAAACGTTTGCCTGAGCCAGGATTCGAACCCGAGTCCCTGGCGGGCTAAACCTTAACCACACCACACAAACCACTACACCATTTGGTGTTTTGTGATGTTAATTAAAACCAATTAAACTTAAACCCTTTCAAGGTCCCTTAGTCAGACCTGAAAAGTCAAACGTAGTCTCCTAGTCAAGTCAAGTCAAAGTGTTAGTAAATATGGTCTCCTAGTCAAGTCAAAGTGTTAGTAAATATGGTCTTCTAGTCAAGTCAATGTTGTTCCTAAATTCTAGCCTAGTCAAAGTAGTCCCTAATTACAACTCCAAATTTTACACTATAAATACACTAGCCTACCATTCAACTCTTTATACCATTCAAAAAAAAAAAAAACATTATTATCCCATCTCCCATATACTAAAGTTTTCATCCGTCATTATCTCCTCTAGCTAGTTTCGAGTTTTCCAAGGCATTATTACTAAGTGTTTGCACGCTCAATAAAACGCACGAACTCATTATGCACCTAAGGTGAGTTTTACATAGCCCCTTTTCCATTCACTATTTTGGGGTGAAACATGTTACAACATTCAATTTACAATTCAATCATAAGTGTCTATGTGTTATTCTATGTTGCATTATGTCTTAAACATTACTAGGGTAAGCACATTATTCTAGCATAATCATTAACATTGATCAGCCGACGGTATACAATGATAGATCTATTGGACTGACAATCCCACCCGGATACGTGTACCTCCTACATAGGTAGCGTGCGTGATTGTTATCGAATTTATAACATAATCGAGTGAACCATGAGCGTATGGGATGGACCACAATATTCTAGTCACAAGGTTTGATTATGCACTCGATTTACCCGATGGTTTTGTTTTCACATATGGACTAGACTTGCCATGACACTCAAATTGTACAAGTTTTTATTCAATTATCAAAACCTATGTAATTCTCACCAACTTTTGTTGACCCAAAATATTTTCAAACTTAACAAGTTTCAGGATATAGCTTGCTCGAAGATTAGAGTTAATTCTTGAAGATGCGTAGCTAGTATTTTTTTATCTTGATGTACAAATTCTTAGAACAATTGTATGTAATTTATTTAAATCATATATTGAAACTTATTATTTACCATGAGCTACTGAACAATCATCAATACGTGACATCCCGATGTTTCCGCCATCGGTTGGGGTGTTACAGATTGGTATCAGAGCCATGGTTATAGGGAATTAGGATATTAGAAAAATAATCTAGTCTATAACCATAAGATTATAATCAGTACTTGCTCCTTTTACTTGCAACCCTACTTGTTTCTATTCTCTATCTCCCTCCTACTTCTTATCCCTACTTTAGTCCCTACAAGAAGATTGTTCTCCATCACAAGATCTACTCTTAGACTAATAGGACAAATCCTCAGGTTTAGCCTGAACCACCTTGAAGATCTCGTCGAAGTTCTAGATTTTAATAACAAACACGTGCAATCTGGAAGGGTGAACGCCTGTATTCTGAATTTTCTGTCTAGGACTGGCATTACACATAAATCCCAATCAGACGAGGGACCCGGATGCCTACCTAGGAATTCTCGGGATGAGTGTTCACTTATAGGCTAAAGCATGTCTTCACTATGTTATTAGAATCTAGAAGTTTTGATAAGTCAAGGTTTTCGTTTATTCGTTTTAATTAATGAATAAATGATTACACTCACTTTCCTTAAACTAAGCTCTAAAATCTCAAAATTTTACAGCTTAAATCATTCTCATTTCATAACCATCTATGGATTTCACAATCACACTTCACCTTACCATCTTAGCCACTTTTTAAATATTCAACACCCTACCCAAATCATATTATTTCATTTCTCCACATGTTACTTATTTTTAAAAACTATAACCTCATACCTTAGCACAAACTAAAGATTTCTATATCCTGTTGTATTTTCATTACCTAGTAACTTTACAAAGTACATATTTTTTTGTCAAAAGATGTCCTCGAACTTAAATTCAATTGTTTATTTATTGACGTAACAAACAATTTTCTATATAACGCTTTAAACTATTAAAAATCACTTAATAGAACCTTGATCTTCAAAACCTAATGTCATGTTTGAAATCTCCAACTAACGGGAATATTTTAATCAAAGCCCACTTAGCTTGTACTATTTAACAACTTTTGCTTTATGTATAAAACCAATTTTGAAAATAAGATTTTTTTTATCCATAGGAATAATATCTAGTCTCTAAATTCTCCAACGACACTCACTCATTTTCAACTTGTTCAAATTTTTACAATATTTGGCATATACCACAATCATGTTTTCTTATACACTTGATTATAACCTTTGATCCAAACCCCACGATTTACACTGCTACATAATCTCCTTACTATAAAATAAACCCTTTATTAACTATTTTCACGTTCACTATCTTTCATAACCTTGATGATGCTTTGAGTTCTTCAGCATCCTCTCAAGAACTAAATTCATATTCTTCACCTTCTGGAACATGAACTTGATCCCTATGATAATCAGACTATTGAAAACTTGATTGTTCGTTGCATCAAACTTGATTCTTAGTTATACATGAGGATTTGATTATCTACTTGAACATTTGATTATTCATGATACTTGAAAGCATGGAATATAAACTATTTGCTATAAACACACCTAGAGTCATTAATCTTGTATAGGACAACTCTATTACAACTCGCATGCTATACTTGATGCATTTACAAACTTACTTACATGTATATATTACGAACTTGCAACTTATGTGTTAAATAAAAAACAATTGTTACACTTAATCAAACAACTGGCAGAGGATGAAGTACTTGCTCAACAGTTAGTAGAGTACCTAACAACCTGCTCAACGATTGGTAGAGGTCATCATGCCTGCTCAACAGTCGGTAGAGGTTCTAATAACCTGCTCAACGACTGGTAGAGGCTATCGCACCTGCTCAACAATCGGTAGAGGTTCCTACTCACTGACTGGTAGAGATCTTTTCCTGCTCAACAGTTGGACTCATTTTTGGATACATTATACAAGTAATTTGATATAAAGATTTATTAGACTCATTGATACAAAGATTCAATCACACGGTTATTTTGCATTACTTACATATCATAGAAGGACACAAAACCCTAATGTAAGGTAAATTGGTGATTGCGGTCCGGAACGTAATCATGAATTTACAGGTACGTTAAGGTAGTGTGGAATTCTATCAAGGTTTTCGGTAGATAATCAATTATAAACTCTAGTTACCTGGTAGTTCATTTAGTCTTTCTATAGTCAATCAACTCATGCATTTCTTTCCTAACACTTAAGTTTAGTGTTTTGCTAGATTCTTATTCTCCTTGCTATTTCAGACGAACCTAATCCAACCCTTAAAACTCACACATATCAAACCTTTTATCCAAATTATTCGAAACAGATTATTCTATTACCTATAAATTCATGTTGTGCCTTAACCCAAATTTTCTGAACCCCAGTTGACTTAATTTCTACCTAATCATCCTTAACCCTGTGTTTTTAATAAACTTCGAGACGAAGTTCCTAAAAGTAGGGGAGACTGTAACATCACACAATTTTATATATATATAGAACCCCCTCGTTTATTCATCCGATTCATGTTTACATTATCTTTCCCATCCATTTTATTAATTTTTTTTTGTTTAAATAATGACTTATAATCAATATTAAATTGGATTTTATTAAAAATTCTG
Source organism: Ambrosia trifida (assembly GCA_028751855.1). Taxonomy (NCBI): domain Eukaryota; kingdom Viridiplantae; phylum Streptophyta; class Magnoliopsida; order Asterales; family Asteraceae; genus Ambrosia; species Ambrosia trifida. The sequence goes on from CM054130.1 coordinate 68,515,000, forward strand.
ATTTAAAAACGTTAAAAAAAATGTTTGCCTGAGCCAGGATTCGAACCCGAGTCCCTGGCGGGCTAAACCTTAACCACACCACACAAACCACTACACCCTTTGGTGTTTTGTGATGTTAATTAAAACCAATTAAACTTAAACCCTTCAAGGTCCCTTAGTCAAACCTGAAAAGTCAAACGTAGTCTCCTAGTCAAGTCAAGTCAAAGTGTTAGTAAATATGGTCTCCTAGTCAAGTCAAAGTGTTAGTATATATGGTCTTCTAGTCAAGTCAAAGTTGTTCCTAAATTCTAGCCTAGTCAAAGTAGTCCTTAATTACAACTACAAATTTTACACTATAAATACACTAGCCTACCATTCAACTCTTTATACCATTCAAAAAAAAAAAAAAAACATTATTATCCCATCTCCTATATACTAAAGTTTTCATCCGTCATTATCTCCTCTAGCTAGTTTCGAGTTTTCCAAGGCATTATTACTAAGTGTTTGCACGCTCAATAAAGCGCACGAACTCATTATGCACCTAAGGTGAGTTTACATAGCCCCTTTTCCATTCACTATTTTGGGGTGAAACATGTTACAACATTCAATTTACAATTCAATCATAAGTGTCTATGTGTTATTCTATGTTGCATTATGTCTTAAACATTACTAGGGTAAGCACATTATTCTACGATAATCATTAACATTGATCAGCCGACGGTATACAATGATAGATCTATTGGACTGACAATCCCACCCGGATACGTGTACCTCCTACATAGGTAGCGTGGGTGATTGTTATCGAATTTATAACATAATCGAGTGAACCATGAGCGTATGGGATGGACCACAATATTCTAGTCACAAGGTTTAATTATGCACTTGATTTACCCGATGGTTTTGTTTTCACATATGGACTAGACTTGCCATGACACTCGAATTGTACAAGTTTTTATTCAATTATGAAAACCTATGTAATTCTCACCAACTTTTGTTGACCCAAACTATTTTCAAACTTAACAAGTTTCAGGTTATAGCTTGCTCGAAGATTAGACTTAATGCTTGAAGGTGCGTAGCTAGTATTTTTTTTTATCTTGATGTACAAATTCTTAGAACAATTGTATGTAATTTATTTAAATCATATATTGAAACTTATTATTTACCATGAGCTACTGAACAATCATCAATACGTGACATCCCGATGTTTCCGCCATCGGTTTGGGTGTTACAACTGCACTAAGGACTCCACTCATGTTGGATAGCCAGACGGCTGAAAATATCATCAAAAATCCAGTCTCCCACTCCACCACAAAGCACATCGACATTAGACATCATTTTGTAAGAGAAAACTATGAAAAAGGTTAGATTTCTCTGCACCATGTTCCAACAGAGGATCAGCTGACAGATGTGTTGACAAAAGCTTTAGAAACATCTACCTTTGAAAATTTTATCTTTCGGATTGGTATGCTAAACATGGATTAATAACAAAAGTATTTTCATCAATAAAACATTATAATGTTTTTAGAAAATCAAAAATCCATCCTTGAAAATAGCTTTTGGTTGAAAAATCTGTTAAGATAAAACAACCACGGTTTCTTACATTCTATCATCTGTTGTTGAAAAATCTGCTTCAAACATCTGATCAGATAAAACAACCACTGATTGGTTGAAAAATCTGTTTCAATCCTCTGATCAGATAAAACAACTGTTTTCCACTATATATATATATATATATATATATATATATAAAGCAAAAAAAACTCATCAGTGCTTTGGCAAACCTCAAACAGCTGTTTGCCACGTCTGCTCTCGAAAGTAGTGCTTTGGCCACATCAGCGGTTTCACCTGAGACTATAAAAACCCTATTTTCTCCCAACAGTTGCTACACTATCTCATTGTATTCAAAATACTGAAACAACCTTCTTCAACCTCCAACCCTCAACCTAATTCCATTGATCATCCGACTCGAAATCCAACATATGGATCGTCAAGCAAAAGCCCCTCACAATTACCTACCATACCTGGCTTAAACAGATGAAAACATTCCATTTCACTCCATCATTGACGTCATCCTGAAATCCAAATACTTTCCTGTCCTTACCGTTGATTCTCCCATATACATTGACACTCTTCAAGAATTCTGGTTAAATGCTGAGACTTTACTTCAAGACAAAAATCCAACAGCCATTATTACAAAAATTGGAGATACACATGTCACCATAACCCCCCAAACCATATCCACAACCTTATCTCTCAACGACTTGACAGGTATGGATTCTTTTCCTAAGGCTGAAGTTTACACAGAGTTTTTAGAAAGCGGTTATGATGCACAAATGACTGGAGCAACAATTTACAAAAAAAATATTTTCCACCAGTCATGAAATTTTTCTTTCATACACTCCTTATCTGTCTCTCTGCTAAAACTACTGCTTTCAATGATATCCGATTGAAAGTTCAGTACTTGGGATATGCAATGTTGTCAGAATCTGACTATAATCTATCCCAAGCACTGTTTCTAGATTTAGTAGCAAATGTGAAGGTAGTCAAGTCTGGGTCAAACAATGCTTTTATCTTATACCCAAGACTTTTAAGCTTTTTCCTACAAAAGGTTTTACCTGAAAAGGATTTTAAAAAGGGAGAATCTCATCAAATGAAGAACCTCTCCCAAGAAACTTTTACAAGAATGTTGGGTCCTAACACCCAAGAAAAAGTATCAAAAGCAAAAGTTTCCAAAACACAAGGAAAGGGTGCTAAGATAACAACTATTGTCCAAACCTTTGTTGCTGAGCCCATTGCTACTGGTGATCATGGCACTGCATGCAGTGCTGTGAAACCCACACCAGCCACATCCATAAAGATACTTCCATCCATTAAACCCCCCAAAAAGCAACCAAAAAGGGTAACTCTGGAAGATGAGATATGAGAGGAAAACCCTGTTGTACCACAAATGCAACATACAACCAATGTTAATACTTCCTCTCAACAGATGGATATATCTCCACCCATCCAAACAACTCATGAATCCTCACAAAAGGATCATGTTGTAAGCCAAGGGGACACACATCAAGAAGCATATGAGTCACTTGACCATATGTTCAAAAGCCCTTCTCCCGGGGCTGCTTCTCTTTTCACTCCCCAACCATCACCATCACATGTTCCTCCCACTATGCAACCATTGTTCGAAGCCATTGATAAAACTCAGGATAATCCCAGTTCCTCTCTATCACCTATTACTGAGAGCATACTTCCACAAGTGACTGGGTCTGAGAAAAATCAAGTGGCTAGCCCACGAACAGAGGAGACCACACCCTTTGAGTTACATGTAACTCAAGGTGGTATTTCAAGTGAAGCAGCCACTACTGTTGTAGAGACCATTGTCTCACAACAGGATAGTGGTTACATCCCTAAGACTTCCTTGAAGGCAACAACTGATGAGGCCACTATATTAACCCCAAAACCAGTTGGAAGTCTCTAGAACCAAGACTAAGGGGCATTTGATTTCTTTTCTATGGACTCACCTCCTAGAACTGAACCAGTTACAACTACCACTTCTGGTAGGAATTCAGATGATCCTATTAAATTAGGTGATGAATTAAGATACCAGGAATTGACGGAGAGAGTGAACACCATTGAGTCATCAGTAAATGAAATCAAGACTGATATTAAGACAATGATGCAAACTTTGGTACCCTCACCAAGAGTCAACTATCCACACAAGACGTTGCTAGTGAGCTATGGAAGTCTGTTAGCCCAATCATCAAAGCACATAGAAAACTAGTAGATCAAACCCATGAAACCTATATGGCTTAAATCACAACCATGGTGGATGCTAGGTACACAGATACCCAAGAAGATATCAAAGCCATAAAAGATCATCTGCTGAAGACCACTGGCTCTGTCCCCACAACTATTTAAAGAGATGAAATGATGATGAATTCACTACTAATGATGCCAAAAAGGGGGAGAGTGGCAGAGATAGATTGCCAAAGTTAGATCCCTTTGGAATTCCACCTTCACAAAAAGGTCAATCACAAAAGCTTGTTGACAAACCAGGGTCTACTTCAGCTCCACAACAATCCACTGCTCAAACCACTGCTGAACCTGCCAAAGCTGAAAAGGCAAAGAAGATTGATGAATCTGCTAATGTCATGGCTGAAAAGGCTGCTGAAGCTAAGTTGAAAAGGTATAAGACTTTGGAAGTCAAAGCTGAGTTTCTAGTGCAGAAGAAACAAGAACAACGGCAGGAAATTGAAGATATTAGCTCCTCTAAAAGAAAGAAAATGCCTGCAAAACATGTTAGGCAACCACCATCCAGAACCTCTGTTCCCAAATCTTCTGCTACAACCATTGATACTACCACCACTACAACCATTGCTACAACCACTGAACCTACCACAACTACAACCACTGTACCCATCATCACAACAACTACCACCACTACACCACCCATATCTATGCCACCCACATCACCATCTCAACCACAAACATCTGCTGGTCCTACACAAGTGCCAATAGATGTTAACACATCCACTGCTTCCCAAATACCATCATCTCCCCTGATCCTGTACAAAAGGAAGAGAAAAACAGCCTTTGTGGTACAGGATGAGAATATAGAAACAACACCAACTCCCATTTCATCACCACAATCTACACCCATTCCAGCCATTCCATTATCATCTTTTTCACCACACACTTCCAAATTTTCATCCCATAGACCACCACCAACCATCACACCATTGGCTCAGTATCCTCTTGAGCTTGATCTACTCAAGGGGGGAAGTCAATCCTTCTATAATACTAAGGACCCATCACAAAGAACTTTCCAATCTCTCCAAAATCTGCCTATACCCAAAAACATTGATGAATACATGAAACTAAAAGCAGTGCAGACAGATTTAATCATCAAGGAGAAATGTAAAGGAAAGGATGACAGGACAGCTTAGGGCAATCATTTAGCAGAGCTTAGCAATTTGAGAAGGATTGAAGATTTTGCTAAGACCCTGAGCAATTCCATGTCCAACCAGCCTATCAGTGGTGAATTGGAGAAGGTAGTAAGGGAATCTATTCTTGATTAAATCATGGCAGCTAGACCATACAAAGCAAATAGAAAACAATTTGCAGGCTGGACTACTCATGCCCTTCAAGAGGAATTATACAGGATTGAAGAAATGACCAAACATCCAACACAAGTGGCTTCTGCTCCTGATTTCAGAAAAGGCAGAGACCCTGCCAGAGCCTTAAAATTTAAAAGAATGAGGGAAGAAATAGTTGTTGCTAGGTATGGAGAGATAAGGTCTGTGGCAAGATGGGCTGAGCTGAGGTTAGTTGAAACATACAAGAAACTTTAAGAGAATAGAAAAACTGATCCTACATTTCCAAGAAAACCAATCTACCCTGATGCACCAGTGGTTAGAAAATCTCAATAGACCTTTTCACTCGATAGCCTACTCTCAACATCTGATCTCTCCATAGCTTCCAAGAAATAGTACAAAAGGCAGAAGCGGATGTCCGAGGAAGATGAAAAAGAGTCTGCTGAAACTTTTTGTGAAAAAAAGGATTTTCAACCAAGTCCATTACTTCTCTGATCCAATCAGTGAAGAGTTAAGAAGAATCATTGGCAGGCCTCCATCACCAAACTTATCTAAGTAAAACTGCAACTCAAGAAATCCTCAGATTCAAAAAATTTAAAGTGGAAGGTCAACAAAGACACCCATGAATTGACTTTGCTCAGATCTGATGGAGAGGCTCCAAAGTTAAGAATGGATGATGCATATGGTCTGTGTGTAGATGATCCCCAAAACCTTCTGAACTTAGAGCTGGAAAGAGATGCTGAAGACTTGTTCTCTTTTCATTTTGAATTACAATTCAAAGGACAATTTAGAGAAAGTCTGATGAGGAATAAAGATCAGCAATAAAGGTTGAGTTTTGGCATCATCTGTTCTAGGGGGAGATTGTTAGGTCTGCTGAAAACGAAGAAGAACAGATGATATGAAAAGCCAAAACTTGCTATATATATGATAATGAATAAAATAGTAGTTTACATGATGATCCTCCTGTTGACTCTAACAACTGCTGTTCTCCTAACATTTGTTGTACAAGTGCTGATCACAAAGGACTGATTGAAGAAACAACTGCTGAGCCAAAGACTTTTGAAGACACAAGGTCTGTTGGAGCCAATAGCACTTAGGCTCCAACCGATTATTCAAGCCATCAGAGATTTACCCCATCAGAGGTTTAGTCATCAGTATTTACCAATGTAACAGTGTTTGTATTGATCAGATGTTTTATGTTGTTATATCTGTTAGCTATCACTGTCTTAGGTGATGTCAGCCATAGGTCATCAGAGTTTAGGTTTGTCTATAAATAGAACAATGTTTGCACTGTATTCATCACTCCAAACATTCTCGTAGACAAACACTGTGAGTGATCAGGCTGAGGGGGAGAAATTGTGTACTGTACTGAATCTGTGTTGATTAATGAGAAGTACAAGTTAAAAGAAATTATCCTGTTTGTTAGGGTTTTAGTTTACTATTCCGCTGCACTTTCCATTATTATTGTTCATCTTCATTCTGTTTCATTTATTAAACATTCATAACAAATAAACTTAGATCCTAACAATACATGCGTACAGTTTTCAGTTACAATTCATGACTATTATGTGAACATGAGACATTACAGTTCAGGATCCATTAAGCCCCTGTGTCATACATCATACCATAACCATTAGCTATGGACTTAGCCATGAAACACCGGGGTAGATCTATTAGGTTGACACCCCCACTCTTGGTCAGTCGTTCTAACCGTATGACATATATCAAAAGAGTGCTTGTATTTCACATTATTTCATTGTCTTTAGTGTACAATGGGCGAGGCACAACATATCCACCATATAGAAAACCCGTGAACTCACCAAATTTATGTTGACCCATATTTCCTTTAATGCATGTTTTTCACGAAATTAGTATGGATAATGGAACTTACAGGGGTCGCGTGCGAGCATTTCTGGGATACATTCTTTTGGACCGTTGTGTTGATGTTCTAATACTAGACATTTACATACAATGGTTTTGATTTTTAAACAATTAACTCTATGTTGAACAAATATGGTTGTTTAATTGAAGTTCCCGCTTTATTTTAATCAATGCTCGTGTGACCTTTGTGCTTGGAAATCTTTCGAAGTCGCACCTCGTGTTTCCGCCTTGGCGGGATGTGATAGATTGGTATCAGAGCACGAGGTTATAGCGAACTAAGATTCTTTTGAGTCAAACTATAATCTAAACAAAAATTTATTTCGAAATGTTTTCCAAAGAAAGAAACACAACACCTAGAAGGAAGCTTCTTCGGAGATCCCAGGCACGTAGGAGGACCTATTTGCCAACTATCGATGGATTCCTAGCTTACTCTGACGAGGACACTGACAGCGAGGCTCCCTCTACCTTTGAGATTGGAGTTCCATCTCAGCCACCCTCAGATGCCCCATTACTTACCGGCTTCGAGCCAGCTCCTGTACGCCACACTCACTACTCCGTCCATGACATGATTGGGCATCACGACACAGAGGTGGCTAGCAGTACCAGCGATCCTATTCTCTACCGACTTTCTGAGTTGGGTACACGTGTGCACGAGGCTGAGCAGGGACGCGTCGCGGCAGAGGAGCGTGTTGCCGAGTTAGAGGCTAGACTGGATGACATTGAGGCAAGGATGGTCGCTGCCGTCGCAGTTCTATCTGCTGCTTTACCACCCTCATCCCCGTAGGATGCTTTATGTTATGTTTGATTTATCATTTTAAAACTTGTAAGGCGGTACGCCAGTATTATTAAAACACGAAACCTATTTGGTAGGTTTAATTATTAATTAGAAATTTTGTATTTTGGTTTCATATGTTATTATTATGGTTGTTCCATGCATTTGTGATTTGGTGTGTCATTTGTGTTGATTGTATATTTGTTTGCTTGGTGCATATGTTGACAATATTATACAGTGATATGTGTCTGATTCTTTTAATCATGTGTATTAGAAGAACATGCCTCCCAAAAGAATGACTCGATCGACTTCTGAGGAAGAAGCTTTCCTGACTACCTCAACTGACCTAGCCAGGGTAATCACAGAGGCTATTGCGCAACTTGAAGCGAACCATGCCGAATCTAGTAGCGGTTCGGGCACTGCAGGCCGACGAAGAACCCAGGAACCTGAGACTGGTAAAGCTTTTGCCTATTCCTTCCTAGTCTTGATCGTATCTTATGCCGATCCCTTCATTGACGATCCAATATTTCTGACGTTGTAGAAGTAGAGAATCCCATACGTGGGTGTTCCTATAAGACTTTCATGGCATGCAAGCCCTGGAACTTTCGTGCGTCAGAAGGAGCGATTGGTATTGTCCGATGTATTGAGAAAACGGAGTTTGTGCTTGATATCAGTGGTTGCTCGGAAGACCATAAGATCAGGTACGTCACTTATACCTTCCAGGATGAGGCGCTGACATGGTGAAACCTACAAGTGCAGACCTTGGGTCGTGAAGCTGCCTACAATCTTTCTTGGGTCGAGTTGAAGTCGATGCTGATGGAAAAGTATTGCCCGCGCAATGAGCTGCATAAATAGGAGACCGAATTCTGGAATCTGTCCATGAATGGTGCGAACATCACGGCCTATACCACTCGATTCCACGAGCTTTCTCGTCTAGTTCCACACATGGTTACCTCTGAGTACAAGCGGGTAGAACAATACATCTGGGGACTTTCTCTTAAGATTCGTAGCATGGTTACCACTGCTACTCCAGCTTCCATTCAGAATGTTGTTACCCTTGCTCACAACCTTACCACCATGCCATCCTTGACCCAAAAGGAATCTGACAAGGGTGAAGGCTCTAGAAACAAGCGTAAGTGCTCCCACTTCAAGAAGGGGAAAGGTGCAGAGGGTGATTCTCGCAAGAAGCCCGATACCGTCAAAGCTTCTTTTGCCACCGCTACTGACACTCCCAAGCCATACAATGGGCCCCACCCACTTTGCAACAAGTGCAAGTACCATCATGTGGGGACGTGCGACAGTATCAAATGCGAGAAGTGCAAGCGGATGGGACATCCCACAGTGCAGTCTCGGGCCAAAGTAGTTGTGAGTTCTGACGGTAAACCAGGATGTTTCGAGTGTGGTGCTACCAACCATTTCAAGAAGGACTGCCCCAAGCTGAGATGTCAGGCTCGTGGCAGGGCTTTTTGTCATGGGAGCTGATGATGAATACAAGGATCCTAACGTTGTCACGGGTACGTTCCTCGTAAACAATCGTACTTCTTTTGTACTATATGATACCTGTGCCGATCTAAGCTTTGTGTCAATAGACTTTAAACAAACCCTCGGATTAGAGTCGCATAAGTTGCATGAACATTAGTCCATAGAATCGGCCAATGGTAAGACAATTAGGTCCAAAGTAGTAGTTAAGAATTGTGCATTGAGGTTAGAAGATCATGAGTTTAGTATCGATCTTCTACCAATCGAGTTGGGAAGTTTCGACATTGTAGTTGGTATGGACTGGTTGTCGAAGAACTGCGCAGAGATCACCTATTTCACGAAAGTGGTTTGAGTTTCGTTGCCCAATGGATAGGTTTTATCCATACAGGGGGAGCGCAGGAAGACCCCGTTGCGATTGGTGTCTTTCGTGAAGGCTCACAAGTGCTTGCGAAAATGTCATTTTCTTTCTTAGCGCTTGTGCATGAGAAGAAGCCAGAGGTGAACAGGATCGAAGATATCCCTGTCGTGAGAGATTTTCCAGAAGTCTCTCCCGAAGATCTGACAGGATTGCCACCCGCGAGGCAAGTCGAGTTTCGTATTGATCTCATTTCTGGAGCTGCTCCCGTAGCCCGTTCACCTTAACGCTTAGCTCCATCTGAGATGCAAGAGCTGTCCACCCAGTTGTGGGAGTTGCTTGACAAGGGATTCATCCGACCAAGCTCGTCTTTTTGGGAAGCTCCAATCTATTCGTTAAGAAGAAGGACGGATCGTTTCGCATGTGCATCAACTACAGAGAGTTGAACAAGCTTACGGTGAAGAACCGTTACCCTCTTCCTAGAATAGATGATCTGTTCGATCAATTGCAAGGCTCCAGTTTCTACTCGAAGATTGATCTGAGGTAAGCCTATCACCAGTTACGTATTCACGAAGAGGACAAACCCAAGACTGCTTTCAGGACGCGGTATGGCCATTTTGAGTTTTTGGTTACGCCATTCGGTTTGACGAACGCACCAGTTGTGTTCAGGGATCTGATGAACAGGGTGTATAAACCTTACCTCGATAAGTTCGTGATAGTATTCATTGACGACATTCTGATATACTGACAGACTCGAGAAAAGCATGAGCAACATTTAAGAATGATTCTAAAACTACTCAACGAGGAAAACTTGTATGCCAAGTTGTCCAAATGCGAATTATGGATTCGTGAAGTTCATTACCTCAGTCACGTGGTGAATGAGAAAGGCATATATGTTGATCCAACCAATGTAGAGTCGATCAAAGACTGGCCTAGACCCAGTACCCCAATAGAAGTTCAAAAAAGATTTTAGTTGTGTTTTAGCATAAGTTTCAGAAAAACCAAAAAGATTTTACATTTCCGTTTTATTTTTGATAACTGATGGTGATTGATGGTTGTTTTCTGAAACTTGATGAACCATTTGATTTTTGTGACTTTTAAATGTGAAATGATGAATGTTGGATGCTTAAAAGATGTGAAAAAAATTGAACGGGATTCGATTTTGAGATTTGGTAAAATGTTCAAAAAAAAATCCAATCTCCATTCGCCCCTTCGATGGATCGAATGTAGAATTTTTCCTTACATTTGAGCTTTTTAAAACGGTCGAATGTGAGTGTTCTAGTGTATTTTGTACACCCGAACCCTGTTTCTAATTTCGAGCCTTAGTCGAATGTGGAAATAGTTTCACCTTTGCCCTTATAAAACGGTCGAATGTGGAGCCTATATATACCATTATGCACTTTCGAACCATCATTCAAATAAAAATTCAAATTTCTGAGATAACCACACCTTGTTGCTCTTGTTTCTTTCATCTTCGATTATCATTCCTTGCATTATTCTGATCATTTTGACATCAAAAACACAGGTAATGGACATGAATCAAAGGCAGAATCGATGAAAATGTGTTCAAACCCTAGAACTGAATCATTTGACCTATTAGAGGATGTTTTAGGACCAATTCTTGATTAGGATTTAGTCATTGAATGTTTTAGGGGGAGAATACAACAAAATCAGGGTTTAAAACACAACAGATTGTTTAATTGATTGATTAAAAATAGTTAAACCCTAATTTTTGGTAAAAACAGTCAATAACTAAACAATTGATGCAATTGATTGATGAATAGGCTTAGTCGGTCACATTAGAAGATAAACAAATGAAAATTACATGTTAAGATGGTCAAAATTGATTTCTGAAAAATTGGTCATATGAACAGTCAGGTTCGACCATTTACGAAAGGGAGAATGTGGCTTTTCCGGTCGAAGGTGACTTGTTCATAGGGTCGAATGTGGAATAAAGGTCGAATGTACAATTTTTAAACAGAATTTCACATTCGAACTTTGTTTTCCACTTTCGAACCTTGGATTTTCTACATTCGAACCTTCGAAGGGTCAAATGTGGACTTCCAAAAACCAAATTTTCAATTTTGCGAATTTTGTCTGTTTCTAATGAGTTTTCATGTTTCGTTTTTGCAGGATTTAAATGGCAGAACCACAAAATATAGATGTACCAGCTGGATCGTCTGAAAAAGCTACTGGTAAGAAACCTGAGGAAGAGTTTCCATTTGAAGAAGCACACAATAACTGTGCATTTCTTGGCGAGGTCAAGAAACATACCGATTTTACTAGAATTATTGAGTTTCTGAAGCGAAGCAGAGTTGTTGATGCTATAGCTACACCAGCTATCATTTATAAAGACCACCAAGTGGATTTTTGGAAGAATGCTAGAATGGATTATTGGGATAATGAGTTGGCTATGGTTAGCAATATTAAAAGACAAATTGCCATCATTACAGAGAAGGATATTCGAAAAGCTTTGAAGTTGAAGGATGAACCGACTGATCCTAGATGTTTGTCATGGATCGAATAGAGAAAATGCTTTCTACGTATGAAATATAACGGACCAATCACTGATGGAGCTTTACACAAGGGTAAACTTTGTCCGCAGTTTAAATACTTAGCTCATGTGATGTTACACGTCTTCGAATCTGTTAGTGGTGGATATAACGTGATGAGGAAGAGCATTAGTTCATTGATGGTAGCTCTAATATTGAACAAGCCGTTCAATGTATCTGGGATGATATTAGATCATATGCTTTAACCATTGAAAGGCTTGAAGCACAAGAAGTTTTTGCTATATCCCAGATTCCTACAGATGATATTTGATCAGAAGTACCAGAAGCTGAGAAAAGATCCAACACAGATTTTAGTTCAAGATCATATGAGCTTGAATACTTTGATCAGGATGAAGGGTTACAAAGGGGTTCATGAAAATGAAAGACCACCCTTGAAGAATTTGTTTGGACATTTGATCAATCCTGACTATAAGGATCCAGGTGTGGATAAGGCTAGAAATGCGAACAGTGAATCTGATAACGATGATCCTTTATTTCACGTAAATCCTGAAGCAAAGAGAAAAAGGCAAGTGGTGAATGTTGGTGCAAAGAGTGGTAAAGGAAAAGGTAAAGAAAAAGAGTTTGAAGATGAACAACCAAAGAAGACATCTAGAAGAAAGAAGAGCAAGGCAAAGAAAGGTACAAGGTTAGTTGATGAAGATTCTGCCGATTCTGAGGAGACTCAAGAAGATGAAAGATGGGATTCTGCTGACGAGACTGTAAAACATACCAAGCCCAAGGCCACTGTGGCTGGTGAGTCTGAAAGTCTCAACAAGACTTTAGAAGAGCAGAGAATGAAGAGTCTGATTGTAATGGACGATATAGATCTGAGTCTTGGAATGGGTGCTGAAGATTTTAGTGGATCACCAATGGTTGGTGAAAAACAAAAGAAGCCCATGTTCAAGAAGAAATCAAAGACTGATGAGATAGAAAATCCAAAGAAGAGGAGAGCGAAAGAAGTTGAGATTCTGCTTGCAGGAAAGAAAGTTCCTGAGGTATCTAGTTCTAAATCTGCTACTCCCGTAACATCCCCAGTGGCAAAGAAACAGAAGAAATCTGCTGCTGAGAAAAATGTTGATCCAACTGAAGATTTTAATGAGGCTATGGAAAGAGTCTTAAATAAGTTCAAGAAAAAGACTCCTGTTGCTGAGGCTTCAACATCAAAGGTTACTGTATCAAGTGATGTGATGCATGCAGTGAACCAGCAACAACAAGAGATTGAGCAGTTGAGAAATAATGATAAGAAGATGTTGGATATTGTTGAGTCTTCACAGGAGAGTCAAGAAGAGTTGGAATCAAAGATTAAACAATTCTAGGATGAAATCAGAAGTTGTTAGCTCATGAACAGAGAAATACTAGAAGATACATTTCTTTGAGACTCAAAAACAAACAAGTAAAGAAAGACAATAAGAGCTTAAGGAAGCTAATTGACGATCTTTATGAGAAAACTCCTCGGTTAAAAGAAAGAGAGGAAGATAAAGAGCGTGAAGAAAAGCTTGTTGACTTTGAACCATCTGAATCAGAGGAAGAAGAAGAAGATGAAGAGTTAGAACAGGATGCTGGTGATGCTCCTAAGAAGAAAGATGATGATGATAAAGATAGTTCTGGAGATGATTTTGATAACAGTTCTGCTAATGATGATGATGACGATGATGATGATACTGATAAGTATAAATGTGAGAAGAGAGATGCTAGTAAAGATGCAGGAGAATCAAGCTCGAATGCTACTGGTAGTAACACTGATGATGATAATATTTTCTGGAATGAAAAGATCAGATCTGTATCTGATGAGGACAAAAAGTTATATCGTCAGATGTTGCAAGGAAAGTCTGGACAATTGAGTTGACAGGAAAGTTTCCAGAAATATTTGAATCAGATGATATGAGATTTGAACTTGAGTATAACGATCCTGATCTTGAAGATGGTGAAGCAACTGCAACTATTTCAAAAGAAATACTTGAAGGATTGGCTAAACAAGTTGGGAAATCTCTTGAAGAGTTGATGAGTGAGAATCAGATTCCTAATATTCCTAAGAAAGAAGCAGGAAATCACTCTGATGATAGAGATACACCAGTTTTTGAAGATGTTGAGATGGAGGATATTACCAGTGAGGAATATCCAGAGTATTTCAAAGACAAACAAGATTCAGCATTTCCTGAATTTTCTAAAGAAATGTTAAGCCAAGCTGAGAAACTTGTACGTGAAAAGTGTAAGACATTCGTTGATGAAGTCTTTAAGAACTCAGAAAGTCAGAAACCAAATGTTGAAAAATCTGACGATCTGAAAAGCTTGTTGAGAAAATTGAAAGAAAAGGAAGCTAACCGACCGAAGACTGAAATTCAGGGAGGCTTTTATAAATTTCACAACGAACTGTTCAAGAGAAGAGCTCTAGGTTGGAAATACCTAAGACAGCTAAGGAGCTAAGGTGTGTTGCAGTGAAGTCGGAAAAAGGAATTATGTACTCCAACATATTCCATGATATCAAAACACTACCTTACTGGGCTGTACGCGATGTCTTCCGACATACGTTGTCAGGTGCAACTGTAAACAACGATGCAGTTGGCTACTTTGCAGATCGCATGGCTAGAGAGAGCAGAACGAGATGGGACGTGTTCACTCCACAGTATCCTAAATGGATTGTGCATAAGAAGAGTATTGATTCAATTACTGGGATGAACAAGGTTACTTTGAAGTATAAACCACCGACCGTACTGAAATATATACCTTTGATGCCTATTCAACAACATTTTTCTAAAGATTTCATGTGGTGGTATTATGATTGGAAGACTGCAGAGGCTGTTATCTTATTGAAAGATGGGAGAGATAATTCAAGAAGATACATATTTTTGATCCGATGTGGTTGATAAATTGCTCACACAAAGACATTATTATGCTGTATTACAATCCAATCTATTGTGAAGAGAAGGATAGCGAACAAGCTCTGAAATACCAACGGTTGGTATGCTTGTGTTTTGCTTGGGATGTTAATGCGGGATGTGACTATGACAAGAAACTAGGAAAGTTTGTGAAGATTATGAAAGAGAAGAAGAAACCTAAACAAACTTTTGAACCAGTCATGACGAATGAGCAGAAGACCTAATTGCGCATCAAGCTGATGAATAAACGGATGGACGAAGATCGAAGGAAATCCAAGCAATAGTCGAGGGGGAGTTTGTTGATACACGTTTTGCGACTAGTGCTATTGGATTGCACATTCAATTATGTTTTGATGATATCGAAGGGTCGAAAGTGGATTTAAGAGGGTCGACGGTGGCTAATTTAGGTCGAAGGTGAATGATACTGGTCGAAGGAAGAAGCCTGAACTGATATGTGCTGATTCGCCCATATTAAGGGGCGAACCTGCACATTCGACCCTTACGGGGGGCGAATGTGCAAGTCTATATAAACTAAGATTTTGATTTTAACATTAACTTTTGTCATTTGTTTCCCTCTTTCGACCTGTGTTTCTCTATAGGGTTCTAGTTGAGTCTGAAAAGTTATTATTCCATTTTAATCAAGGTTTTTGTAAGCTTAATCAATTGTGTTTATGAATGAAATGGAGATTAAAAGGTGATTTGTGTGTTTTGTTCATATTATTATCATTTCGTAACTGATTTAGGGATTCCGCACCTAAATTGGTAGACTTGTTTGATCAAACTACTTGTTTTTGACAAAACAATCCTCCACAAGAAGGGCAAGTGAGGACATGGGGACACCATTGCAACCCAGGGCGTTAGATTTTAATTCTAGCATCTCTGGAGGGGTACATCAAGGAGATTTTATCCCCATGAGTACTGGATTCTCTGCTCCAGAAACAACTACTACTCCTAGGATGGCGACTACCAGGGATACAGGATATGCACCTGTGCCATCCTAAGGATATAACACTAACGGTAACAATTTAAGTTATAGTACTTTTACTGCTAATGATGTTGCTTCTTTGCAGGATACAGGAATAAGTCCTTAGCTAGCAAGGGAGCTTCAGAAGATCAAGGATATGGTATCGAGTGTGCCAGAAATTATACAACCCATCCCTGAAGTATCCTCAGCATGCATAGGGTGTCAAGATTTGCACCTCCCGTATGTGATGCAGAGATTCCAAAACGATTTCAAACTCCAATCATGAAGCTCTATTATGGATCTACAGATCCTCAGGAGCATGTGGCTCAATATAGGGAGAGAATGGAAATAAATCCAATCCCTACCAATCTGAAAGAAGCATGTTTATGCAAGGTATTTGGCTCAACTCTCACTAGTCCAGCCCTGAAATGGCTCCTAAGTGTTCCAACCTATTCTATTACTTCTTTTGCACATTTAATTAACATGTTCAATAATCAGTTTTCTTGTAGTCGAACGTTCGAACATTTGACAAGTGATCTATACAGGGTGACTCAGCCACAGGGAGAATCACTAAGGGAATACATTACTAGGTTTGGAAAGGAAGCACTTGACATCCCGAACCTGGATGTCACAACGGCAATATAGGCATTCAAGATGGGGTTCAAAGAGATTCACCATGCAGGAACTTGGATGAAGTCAGGAACAGAGCTTTAAGATTTATCCGACTTGAAGACGATAAGAAAATTCAAGAGAGGATAGAATCATCCTCAAAATATAACCATCCCAATCGAAAGTTCACTCCCACATACGAACCATATAAGCATAAACCATATGCTAGGCCTGATAATAAGAAGGTCAATGTGGTAGAGGATGACGATGAGGATGACTGCCCTAAATTATCAGATTACTGTTTTTTGTGGATGTAACACGATTGATGTATGCCATGAAAGATTTACGGGACAAAGCAAGATGGCCAAGGAAAGAGAATAAGGCAGGATGGAAGGATAAATCCAAATGGTGTGCCTATCATGAATATATCGGCCATATCACTGAAGATTGTATCTCCTTGAGAAAGGAGATACCCTATCACTTGAGCAAAGGTCACCTTAAAGAACTCCTGGGCAAAAAGAAATCAAGAGCTCAGGATGGCAGCAACATCCTAGAAAGAGCAACATCCCCACCTAAGGATGCTCGTATTATTAACTTCATTGCAGGAGGGTCAGATATTTGTGGAACCTCATACTCAGCTGCCAAAAGACATGCGAGGGAAATAAAGTATGAAAAAGGAGAAAGACCAGCGAAGACAACCATCCTGCCGACATCTAAAGTGATCAGCTTTGAGGAGGATGACCGAGAAAAAATTCTTGACCCCCATCATGACGGTTTGGTTATTACTTTATATATTGCTAACCACTTTGTTCGCAGAATTCTTGTAGATGGAGAGGAAGTTCAGTGAACATCATCCAGCTTGAAGCTCTTAAAAGAATGAATGTCTCGGAATCTGAAATAGTTTCCAGATCATCAGTCCTAGTGGGCTTCAGTGGAGAAACTAAGAGCACAGTGGGAGACATAAAGCTACCAGTGTATATGGAAGGGGTGAAGTCTATCCAGAGATTCTGTGTGATAGATTCCCTATCCTGCTACAATGTCATCCTGGGGAGACCCTAGATACATGACATGAAGGCAGTCCTTTCAACATATCACAAGTGTATAAAGTTACCCACACCTTGGGGAGTCATCAAAGTAAATAGTGACCAACAAGAAGCTAAGGACTGTTATACAACATCAATGAAGGCTTCATCACGTCAAGCATAGGAACTACAGAAGGATGCACAGTGTCATCCTCAAGATGTCAAGGCACATCCTGAGCAGGATGTAAAGGCTGTTTGCCTTGATAACAATAACAAGGATATCACTGTGCTAATTGGTAAGAGTATCCCTCATGACATTGAACAATCATTAATCTCGTTTCTTAAATGCAGGATGTCTACTTTTACATGGAAGCATGAAGATATGACTGGCATTTCTAAGGATGTCATTACTCATAAACTCGGGATTGATAAGAATTTCAAGCCCATTCAGCAAAAAAAGAAGGAAGTTTGCTCCGGAACGAAATGTCACCATACAAGAAGAAGTGGATAGAGTCCTTAAATCCAAGATGATAAGAGAAGTAAAATTTCCAAGATGGCTTGCCAGCGTGGTGGTAGTTCAAAAGAAGAATGGGAAGTGGAGAGTGTGTGTAGACTACACAGACCTCAATAAAGCCTGTCCTAAGGACCCATTACCACACATAGATACAATGGTGGATTCTACAGCAAGACACGAAATGCTGACATTCATGGATGCATCCTCAGGATTCCAACAAATTCAAATGGAACCAGAGGATCAAGAGGACACAACATTCATGACCCCATCAGGTATATATTGTTATATAGCTATGCCATTTGGATTAAAAAATGCAGGTGCAACCTACCAAAGGCTAGGGAATATGATGTTTAAAAAAAATATTGGGGAAACAATGGAGATGTACATTGACATCCTGGACGCCTATAATATGAAGTTGAACCCATCTAAATGTCATTTTGGAGTCGGTGCTGGAAAGTTTCTAGGATATCTAGTTGCCAAAAGAGGGATAGAGGCCAGCCCTGAACAAATAAAGGCCATCCTTGATCTCAAATCCCCAAAAAATATCAATGATGTACAAAGGTTGACAGGCAGAATAGCAGCCTTAAGCAGATTCATTTCGAAATCCTCGGAAAAGTGCAAAGAATTCTAAATTTGAGGAAGAATAATAATTCGACTGGGGACAGAAACACGAGGAAGCATTGAAGAAACTGAAAGAGTATCTAGCAGCAGCTCCACTCCCGATGAAGCCTGAGGATGGAGAACCAATGAAGTTATATCTTGCAGTTTCTGGGAATGCTATAAGTGCAGTATTGGTAAGAGACTTTGAGGGGGAACAACATCCTGTCTACTATGTAAGTAAAATTCTACTAGATGCTGAGACCAGGTATTCTCATCTCGAAAAACTTATTTTATCCACTAAGTTAAGGCATTACTTTGAAACACATAGGATACATGTACAACCTAACTATCCCATTAAAAATGTACTTAGAAAACCAGAAATGTCAGGTAGAATGGCTAAGTGGTCAGTGAAATTAAGTGCCTTTGACTTTGTGTACGAGCTTAGAAATGCAATCAAATCTCAGGCTCTAGCAGATTTTGTGGCTGATTTCAGTAGTGACATCCTGAGTGAAGTTGAATCTGAAGTACAACAATTAAACGAAAACTTAGGAATATGGATTTTGTATACTGATGGTGCTTCAAATGCAAAAGGAACAGGCTTAGGAATACTACTAAAATCGCCACAAGGGGACAAAATACCCCATGCTATTAGATGTGCATTTTAGACAACCAATAATGAGGCAGAATATGATGCTCTCATTGCTAGTTTACAACTTGCTAAAGACATGCATATTGTTAATATAGAAGTATTTGTTGATTCTTTGTTGATTGCTAATCATTTTAATGGGTCTTATGCAGTAAAAGGACAAAAGTTAGCTCTTTATCTTGAAAAAGTTAAAAATTTGTCAATTTATTTTGTAGAATTTTCACTAACATGGGTACCTAGGGAAGAAAATGTTGAAGCTGATGCCTTAGCAAACCTGGGATCCTCCCTTAATCTACCAGTAGGGTCCAAGATTCCAATCATCCACATTCTGAAACCAACAATTGAAGAGTGGCATCCTGAGGATGGTCAGATACATCCTAAGGATAACCTGGCACATCCTGAGGATAAAACAGTCCATCCCAAGGATATCACTATTTTAGCCACTCAGGCACAAGACGACTCATCGTGGATGACTCCTGTAATAAAATATTTACAAAAGGGTGTCATTCCTGATGAAGAAAACCCAAAGGCTTTCAGGATGAAAGTATCTAAATTTACAATTATAAACAATATTTTGTATAGACAATCTCTCGCAGGTCCATATTTGATATGTCTCAACAAGGATGAAGCAAATGAAGTGCCTAAGGACATCCACGAAGGAGATTGTGGAAACCACACAGGAGGGAGATATCTTTACTCAAAGGTTTTAAGAACAGGATACTCTTGGCCTACAATGAAGAAGGATGCCATGCAATATTCTTAGAAGTGTGATCCGTGTCAAAGACATAGCAACATCCTTCACCAGCCTGTTGAACCATTACATCCTATTATTTCACCATCGCCCTTCATGAAATGGGGGATGGACATTGTAGGAAAACTACCTAAAGCTTCTGGGGGAAAGGTATGCATGCTAGTAATGACATATTACTTCTCAAAATGGATTGAAGCTAAAGCATTCGTGCAAGTCAGAGATAAAGAAGTGGTCTGTAACAGCCCAACCGATGGCGGAAACATCGGGATGTCACGTATTGATGATTGTTCAATAGCTCATGGTGAATAATAAATTTCATTAATTGATTTAAATAAATTACATACAATTGTTCTACAAGAATTCGTACATCAAAATGAATAATACTATGCACACATCTTCAAGCATTAACTCAATCTTCAAGCAAGTATAACCTGAAACATGTTAAGTTTGAAAATATTTTTGGGTCAACAAAAGTTGGTGAGAATACATAGGTTTTTGAATATAATTGATAACAATAGTTTGTACAACAATCACAGTTGTATGATGATAGAGTATGAGTCCGACATGTAACAATGCGTCTTTGTACAATCAAACCTTGTGTCGACTGATGACTAACTCGCAAGTTAGTTAAATGTTGTTACTGTTATCGATCATCCCTGAATTTATGCGGGGGGATGGGTTTGTCAAACCTATAGCGCTATAATCTAAACAGGCGGCTTGATCATTGTTAATGATTGTACTGTGTCTTTTTGTTACAGTCAAATGATAGAATGAGTAAATGATAGTGTAATTGAATCACAAGGTTCAACAATGTAAGATTGAGTAAATGATAGTGTATAAAATGTTTAAACATGTTTCACCCCAAAATGTAAAACAGAAAAAGGGGCTATGTAAACTCACCTTAGCAAAATGATATGTCTCGTGAAAAAAATAGAATAATGTGTTGTGAATATATGCGAGGCGAATCCCAAAGACTCAACAACGTAGCTAGTCCAAATTGAAGAAAACGAAAAAGAAAGAATATCAAGCTTCCAATTCGCCAATTACAAAAGCTTATAATCAAAGCTTCAATTGTAGAAGTAACAGACTATAGAAGAAAGGTATGAGGGGAAGTTTAATCGGATTGAAACAATTGATTTAGAGGTGCAAAGTATAATGGGTCATAGGTGGGTTTTTATACTAGTTTTGGAGTCAATTAGCCATTAAAATTGGTCAACACCATAAAGTAAGGTTTTATGATGAATTGACTGTTTGACTAAGACTTTGACTGTTTGACTAAGACTTTGACTAATCAATTTAAGGAATGTGTTAAGTTTATTTTCTTCTGAAATACTACACAAGATGATAGTTGGCTCAGTTGGTTGTCACTGTGTGTTGGTTGGCTGTGGACGCGGGTTCGAGTCCCGTTCCACACAAATCTTTTTTTGGCAATTATTTCCCTAAAACTATATTATTCTAAATTCATAATATGATTATATAAGCCCGAAAGTGACTCGAAATATTTTTAAAACGTACAAAAGTGTCGAGATACAAATAATTATTAGTTTAAGGTATTTAAAACATATATTGTTTAAAACAATACATTCTTTTTATCAAAAAAAAAAATTAGGGGAAATTCGCGATGTTACATGGTCTGATTCATTAAAAGGAATAACCTAACAAGATTTGGAGTGCCATCTGAAATTATTTGTGACAATGGTTCTCAATTCATAAGCAAAAGAACAACTGACTTTTGTGAAAGTTGGGGAATCAAGATGGTGACTTCGACACCAGTCCATCCTCAAGCTAATGGATGAGCAGAATCTTCTAACAAAATCATCGTCAACAATCTGAAGAAGAAGCTTGGGTAAAAGAAAGGGAAATGGGCAGAAGAGCTTCCATTTGTACTCTGGGCAGATAACACTACCTCCAAGAATGCTACTGGTCAAACACCCTTCTCCTTGGTCTTTGGAACAGAAGCAATGCTGGCATCAGATATGGTCATGCCTACAGCAAGGAAACATCTTCAAGATGCAACTACCAATTCAGAAGCATTACTTTAGGATTTGGAAACCTTGGATGAACTCAGGGATGCTGCTAACGTAAGGATAGCAGCATATCAACAAAAGATTGCTAAAGCTTACAACAAGAATATCAGGTTAAGAAGATTTCAAGAAGGAGACTTGGTAATAAGGAAAGCCGTCCAAAACACAACAAAACCAAGTGATGGAAAGCTAGCTCCCAAGTGGGAAGGTCCATACCTCATCGATTCTGAAGCTGGTAAAGGAGCATATTGGTTATAGACAATGGAAGGAGAGATTCTACCAAGAGCTTGGAATGCAATTCACTTAAAATACTACCATGTCTAGGGATGCATGTGACTGATTTCTCTAGAAGAGAAACCATGGTCCAAATCATAGGTGGGATGAAGGTGAAAGCTGATAGAGATGAATCATCTCCATATGTAAGTACCTATCCTTTATCTATTTTGATGGATTATATTTTTACTAAACATGGTCTAGAAATAGTCCATCCTGAGAATTTTGCAGTACCATCCTAAAGATGGAATGCTTAGAAGACTAGGGGATTGGCCACCCTCTCCTCCGTTAAGGTGTCTACCACCTTCCTAAGGTTTAAAGGTTTTCACCTTTCACATTGGGTTAGCAACCCTCGCCTGGAGCGCATGATGCCCATGTATATTCTTGGGATGGTGGGACCAGTTCATGTAAAAGTGGCTGACAATTTCATAATCTTTGAGATATACGATGGAACTCTCAAGGTTTAGACATTTTTCAATGTCTCTTTCTCATATTTGGTGTAGTCACCAGGGCCTTGTCGCCAGTTATTTCCAAGATGTTACATATTGGTCTTGTCACCAGGATTATTTCAAAAGGGTTTTAATCCCAGTTAAACCAAAGGCCTTGTCACCAGTTTAATAACAAAGTTTTCCTTTACAGGATATTATTAAGATCCAATTCTTCCTAAAGATTATAGACTTGAAGTCTATACTGAAGATATTACACTGGGGACATCCTTAAGATGTAAGACCATCCCAAGGATGAAAAAGAAACTGGGGACATCGTCAGGATAATGAAGACTATCCTGATGATGAGAAGGACTAATGAAGAATGTGGCAAGACCAGGTATTATTTTTTATACCACTAAGTGTTTGCTAATGTTTACAGAATGTCAATGGAAATAAAGAACATAGAGCTGATAGCGTTAGAAGATTGTTACCATATATTATTAATGCATCATAAACAAAATTTGATGTCAACCCCTTGCTTCATCCAAAACCAGGACCCATCCACCAGGGGTCAACATCTATAATCCGGGTCAAATAAAAGATTTGTGGCTTCGTCTTGAAACCAAGATCCCTCCACCCCATACCTTACAATATCTGGAGTTATAACATACCAAAATAAATTGTTTGAAATTGTTCAACCAACTACTACCACAAAAGATTAAATAAAAAGTGGGCTCCAGCCTAGTCAACACATCCTTCATCGCCCACTGGAAGATCCTTCACCACCTCAGCAATCTTGGCTTCAGCTGCCTTTGCCTCTGCATCCTCAGCATCTTTGGCCACATCCTCGGGATGAGCAACAAGAACAGGCTCATAAACTACTTCTTTTCCACCCTGGTTCTTGATTTTCTCTTTCCAGGCTTTAACATCCCAAGCATTCTGATCAAAACCTGGATCCCTGGCCTGAAGAGCCATCTTCACCCTGGCCTGAAAGACAGAAATACTAGCAGACTTAATGAGCCCATTCCTGTGATCCTGTGCTTCCCTTTCCTGATCCAATATAGCTTTAGCATGCTCAGCCTTCACTCTCTTCAGCTCTGCTTCAGTCTCTGCCAGCTTACTCTCAAGATATTTGCCCTTATCATGAGAAATCTTCTGGACATCTTCAAGCTTAGCCTGTGCCTCATGAAATTCTTGAACAACAATATCCAAAGACTTTGACAGATGCTCATGGCCCTAACAAGGAGAAGAAAAGGTGAGTATTCCTAACTTTTTCTTACTAACATAATAGTGCTATTTTTCAGGATAAGATCATACCTGGAGAGTGAATTGGGAGATCTTGCTCAGAATTTCTTAACAACTCAAACCCTCGAAGGGAATGACCTCCTGAGCAATGACAACAGCGGTACTCCCATTCCTCTTCTTTGAAGCAGCAGCAGCCCTAGACTTGGGAGGATTAGTAGAAGGGGTAGCCATCTTAGAGCTTGAGGGAGAAGGAGAGGTAACCTTGGTTGCCTTGACATCCATGCTGTCAATATCATCCAGATCAAAGGAAGCAGGTTTCTTGGCTGAGGCTAAGATAAAAATAGAGTTAGTGCATGAAATAATAAACATCCTCGGGATGTAACATGACATGCTCACCAGACATCTTAGAAGCTTGGCTGGTGGTATGACTATCTTCCACTCCAAAAGTCCTTTCTGATTCAGGTAACTTGAAAATAACTTCACACCGGAGAGAAGCCTCGTTCAAAGGAGTAGCAAACTTGGCAAAGGAAGCACCTGTCAAACAAAAAAAATTCAAGATGTTTGCATCTTCGGGATGTAACTAAAAAGTTTTTCATAAAAATGCTAAAAATAATTTTACCACTCTTTAACCAATAAAGAGGGATCTCATCCCCCTAGGGAATAGAACTCCTCTTAACAAAGAAAAATTTGGTTTTCCAATTTTTCTCGGATTTTATCACATTAAACAGGAAGGGTGGATCCTTTTTTATGACTTGAAGAATATAACGGTGGGAACCGTGTGTCCACAAGTTATAAATATAAGCCAGGTCCCCCACTTCCAGATGGAAACCATGATCCTCAACGAGCTTGCTGCAAACCATCAGAATCTTCCAAAGTTCAGGCATGGCTTGGGAATAAGCCATCCCAGTTGTTTGGTCAAAAATTATCTAATAAAAATAACTTTGTATTCGAAATTAGTTTATGTGAGGTAGAGTGCTAAACGTGTGGAAATGTGTTTGTAAATCAATAATATTATTAATATGGTGTATCAGGATATTCAATAAGCAAAAGTATAACAAATATGATCGGGATGGCTTAGGTTAGTTTCGGGATGGACAGTTATATCCTCAGGATGGAACTGCTAAGAATGAACGAATAAAGTAATAAAGACGAAGAACAACACAAGATCTACAAGGAAAGCCCTTGATCAGTTGTAGATTGCTGGCATAAAACTTCGGGAGGAGTCTAGGCCCCTGCCATGTTTGTTAATATTAAAATGGTAAAAAGATACAACTTTGGATGAGTATGTGGACGAGCGTACTATGATTACAATGATTGTGCAAGTGTTTTGTGATCAGCTAAGTGTATGTGTGTAGCTATAGTGTGAGCAATGTGTATGTCGGTGTCCTATACTCGTCCAATACCCCCACTTATATAGTACATGAAATAAACAAACGATCCCATGAAACTCGCTAAGTAGTTATGTTCTTTGAAGTCTTCTTGTGGCCGTTGTGGTTGTTTCATCTCAAGTGACCGTTGTAGCAACGGTTTCTCCTTAGCTAGTTTAATGTTTCAGCTGTTTCCTCTTTTGTCGCCGACATTTAATGTATATCGGTTATAGTTTTGACTATGTCTTCCATCTTGACTATATCTTCCATCTTGACCACGAGTTGTATCTCTATCCTTGACTTCTTTAATTGAGGGTGATAATATAGACGTTACCAAGTATGTAAATCCATCTAACTTATTCGTACCTGCAATCATACATAGGAGAATCAACTCGTTAGCTCATTCTCAGGATGTCCTTCAGTATCCTGGGGATGGCACATTAGGGATGTGAGGTAAAATTATCCTGAGGATTTTCACCCACAACAATTGTCCCCAAAAATATGTTACCGTTAATATCTTTTGAGGTAAAAATATTTTTTGATCTAAATATCTCTTCTGATGACTGATGGGATGTTTTGTCAAGATGACAACGGCTATTTTTTCAGCGATAATTATGTGATGACCGTTACAAGCATCATCTTCTTCCCCCTATATCTAGAGCTTATCCCTTCCTTTATAATCACATCTGATTTTTTAAGAAGGTAATTTTCTTTCTTCTACTTTTCTCTTCATATCTGCAAAAAATTAGCAATATTTCGAAGATGGCAAAAAGATCCACGAAAACTTCTGGGAATGTGGGAACTTCTGATGACTTCATTCCCCAAAACATCTTGATTCATCCTGAACAGGAGATCTGTTCTTTTCAGGACAAAGAGATTCGAGCCCTAAAAGACTCGAAAATCTTCCCAAGTTCTGCATAGTTTCGTCCTTATGATCCTCATGCAAAATCAGACTTTGCATCTTCTAGTTGGGTCTGTTTCCTGTACTTACCATTCCTTCTAGGGTTGAGGTATCCTTTTCCCAAGTTTATCAAAGATTTCTTTGATACGACTGGGATGGCTTATTCCCAAGCCATGCCTGAACTTTGGAAGATTCTGATGGTTTGCAGCATGCTTGTTGAGGATCATGGTGGCCATCTGGAAGTGGGAGACCTGGCTCATATTTATAAATTGAGGACACACGGTTCCCATCGTTTTATTCTTCAAGTTATAGAAAAGGATCCACCCTTTCTGTTTAATGTAATAAAATCTGAGAAAAATTTGAAAACCAAGTTTTTTTTTGTTAAGAGGAGTTCTATTCCCCAAGGGGATGAGATCCCTCTTTATTGGTTAAAGAGTGGTACAATTATCTTTAGCGTTTTTATGAAAAACTTTTTAGTTACATCTCAAAGATGTTATCATCCTGAAAATTCTTTGTTCAACATGTGCTTCCCTTGCTAAGTTTGCTACTCCTGTGAACGATGCTACTCTACGGTATGAAGTTAGTTACAAGTTATTTGAATCAGAAAGGACTTTTGGAGTGGAAGATAGTCATACCACCAGCCAAGCTTCTAAGATGTCTGGTGAGCATGTCATGTTGCATCTTGAGAATGTTTATTATTTTATTTACTAACTCTATTATTATCTTAGCCTCAGCCAAAAAATTTGCTTCCTTTGATTTGGATGATATTGACAGCATGGATGTCAAAGCAATCAAAGTCATCTCTCCTTCTCCCTCAAGCTCCAAGATGGCTACTCCTTCTACTAATCCTCCCAAGTCTAGGGCTACTGCTGCTTCAAAGAAAAGGAAGGGGAGTACTGCTGCTGTCGTTGCTCAGGAGATCAACCCTTTTAAGGGTTTGAACTGTAATGAGATTCTCAACAAGATCTTTGAATTCACTCTCCAGGTATGGTCCCATCATGGGGATAACATTATTTATGTTAATGAAAAATGGTTAAAAGTACTTACCTTCTCCTTTTTCTTGTTAGGGCCATGAGTATCTCTCAAAGTCTCTGGATGCAGTTGCTCAAGAGCTTCATGAAGCCCAAACCAAGCTTGAAGATGTTCAGAATATTTCTGAGCAGAAGGGCAAATTTCTTGAGGCCAAACTGGCAGAGACTGAGACTGGGCTGAAGAGAGTGAGAGCTGATCATGCTGAGGCTTTTTTGGTTTTTTAGAAGGAGGCCGAGGATCACAGGAACGAGCTTATCAAATCTGCTTCTGTTGTTGTATTCCAGGCTAGAGTGAAGATGGCTCTCCAGGCCAAAGATCCAGGGTTTGATCAGAACTCCTGGGATGTTGAGGCTTGGAAGGAAAAAATTAGGAGCCTAGGTGGCAAAGAAGTGGTTTATGAGCCTGTTTCTGTTGCTCATCCTGAGGGTGCAGAGGAGAAGGCAGCAGAGGCCAAGGTCGCTGAGGTGGTGAAGGACCTTCCAGTGGGCGATGAAGGATGTGTTGACTAGGCTGGAGCCCACTTTTTGTTTGTTTTTTATGGTTGTGTTTGTTAGAACAATTTCGGACAATTTTTAGTATGTAATAACTTAGGATACTATAAGGTTTGGGGTGGAGGGATCTTAGTTTCAAGACGAAGCCCTAAATCTTTTTTTGTTGAACTTGGACCATTGATGTTGACCCCTGGTGGATGGGTCCTGGTTTTGGATGAAGCCAGGGATTGACATCAAATTTTGATCATGATGCATAAATAATATGATAACAACTTTTTGACGCTATCAGCTTTGTGTTCTTCAATATTCTGCAAACATTTGCAAACACTTAGTGTTATAAAAGAATGAAAAATAATACCTGATCTTGTCACATTCCATATAAGTTCTTCTCATCATCAGGATGGTCTTCATTATCCTGAGGTTGTCCCTAGTTTCTTCTTCATCTTTGGGATAGTGTTGCATCTTGAGGATGCATCTAGTTCCTTTTCCATCCTTGGGATGGTCTTGCATTCTTAAGAAGTTCCCAGTGTGATATCTTCAGCATAGACTTCAAGTCTATAATCCTTAGGAAAAATTGAATCTTAATAATATCCTGTAAAGGAAGACTTTATTATTATCCTGGCGACAAGACCAATATGTAACATCTTGGAAATAACTGGCGGCAAGGCCCTTAGGAATAACTGGTGACAAGGCCCAAAGAGACGTTGAAAAACGTCTAACCATTAGAGACATTGAAAAATGTCTAAACCTTAAGAGCTCCATCGTATATCTCAAAGATAATGAAATTGTCAGCCACTTTTACATGGACTGGTCCCACCATCCCGAGAATATACATGGGCATCGTGCGCTCCATGCGAGGGTTGCTAACCCAATGTGAATGGTGAAAACCTTTAAACCTTAGGAAGGTGTCGGATACCTTAACAGAGGAGAGGGTGGCCAGCCCCCTAGTCTTCTAAGCATTCCATCTTCAGGATGGTACTGCAAAATTCATAAGATGGACAATTTCTAGACCATGTTTAGTGAAAATATAATCGATCGAAATAAATCAAGGATAAGTACTTACATATGGAGATGATTCATCTCTATCAGCCTTCACCTTCATCCCACCTGTGATTCGGATCATGGTTTCTCATATGCATCCTTAAGCATGGTAGTATTTCAAGTGTATAGCATTCCAAGCTCTTGGTAGAATCTCTCCTTCCATTGTTGACAACCAATATGCTCTTTTTCCTGCTTCAGAATCGATTCCTTCCCACTTGGGAGCTTGCTTACCATCGCTTGGTTTTGTTGTATTTTGGAAGGCTTTTCTCAATACCAAGTCTCCCACTTGAAATCTTCTTATCCTGATGTTTTTGTTGTAGGCTTTAGCAATCCTTTGTTGATATGCTGCCATCCTTAATTTAGCAGCATCCCTGAGTTCATCCACAGTTTCCAAGTTTAGTAGTAATACTTCAGATTTAGTAGTTACATCCTGAAGATGCTTCCTTGCTGTAGGCATGACCATCTCTGTTGGAAGCATTGCTTCTATTCCAAAGACCAAAGAAAAAGGTGTTTGACCAGTAGCATTCTTCGAAGTAGTCCTATCAGCCCAAAGTGCAAATGGAAGTTCTTCTGCCCATTTTCCTTTCTTTTCCCCAAGCTTCTTCTTCAAGTTGTTGACGATGATTTTGTTTGAGGATTCCGCTTATCCATTAGGTTGAGGATGGACTGGTGTTGAAGTTACCATCTTGATCCCCCAACTCTCACAAAAGTCAGTTGTTCTTTTGCTAATGAATTGAGAACCATTGTCACAAATGATTTCAGATGGTACTCCAAATCGTGTCAGGATGTTTCTTTTGATGAATGAGACCACTTCTTTATCTCTAACTTGCACAAATGCTTCAGCTTCAATCCATTTCAAGAAGTAATCTGTCATCACTAGCATGAATACCTTTCCTCTAGGAGCTTTGGGTAGCTTTCGTACTATGTCCATTCCCCACTTTATGAAGGGCCATGGTGAAACAATAGGATGTAGTGGTTCAGCATGCTTGTGAAGTATGTTGCTATGTCTTTGGCATGCATCACACTTTTGGGAATACAGCATGGCATCCTTCTTCATAATAGGCCAATAGTATCCCATCCTCAGAGTCTTCGAGTAGAGAGATCTTCCTCCTGTATGATTTCCACAATCTCCTTCATGGATGTCTTTGAGTACTTCGTTTGCTTCATCCTTGTTGAGACATCTCAAATATGGACCTGCAAGAGACTTCCTATACAAAATATTGTAAATATTTGTAAATTTATATACCTTTATCCTGAAAGTCTTTGGATTTTCTTCATTAGGAATGACATTTTCTTGTAAATATTTGATTATGGGAGTCATCCATGATGAGTCGTCTTGTTTCTGAGTCGCCAAAACAGTGATATCCTTAGGATGGTCTGTTTTATCCTCAGGATGTGCCTGGCCATCCTCAGGATGCCACCCTTCAATCGCTGGTTTCAAGATGTGAATGATAGGAATCTTGGATCCTTCTGGTAAATTAAAGGAGGATCCCATATTTGCTAGGGGCGTCAGCTTCAGCATTTTCTTCCCTAGGTACCTGTGTTAGTGAAAATTCTACAAACGAAGTAGCTAAATTTTTAACAATTTCAAGATAAATGGCTAACTTTTGTCCTTTTACTGCATATGATCCATTGAAATGGTTAGTAATCAACAAAGAATCAACAAAGACTTCAATTTTAACAATATGTAAATCTCTAGCAAGTTGTAAACCAGCAATGAGAGCTTCATATTCAGCTTCATTATTGGTTGTTTGAAATGCACATCTAATGGCATGGGGTATATTGTCCCCTTGTGGCGATTTTAGTAGTATTCCCAAACCTGTGCCTCTTGCATTCGAAGCACCATCAGTGTATAGAGTCCATTTTTCTAAATTTTCATTTAGTTGTTGAACTTCAGACTGTACTTCACTCAGGATGTCACTACTGAAATCAGCTACAAAGTCATCTAGGGCCTGTGACTTGATTGCATTTCTAGGCTCATACTCTAAGTCAAAGGCACTTAATTTAACTGACCATTTTGCCATTCTTCCAGACATTTCAGGTTTTCTTAATACATTTTTAATGGGATAGTTAGTTTGAACATATATTTTATGTGTTTCAAAATAATGCCTTAACTTAGTAAAAGCCATTATTAAAGCTAAAATAAGTTTTTCGAGATGTGAATACCTGGTTTCAGCATCTAGGAGGGTTTTACTTACATAATAGACAGGATGTTGTTGCCCTTCGAAGTCCTTTACCAATACAGCACTTATTGCATTCCCAGAGTCTGCAAGATATAGCTTGAGAGGTTCTCCATCCTCAGGTTTCATCAACAATGGAGCTGCTGCAATATAATCTTTAAGCTTCTTCAATGCTTCTTCATGTCTCTGTTCCCAGTCGAACTTGTTATTCTTTTTCAGGATGTTATAGAATTCTTTACATTTCTCTGAGGATTTCGAGATGAATCTATTCAGGGCTGCTATCCTGCCAGTCAGCCTTTGGACATCCTTAATATTTCTTAGGGATTTGAGATCAAGGATGGCCTTTATTTGTTCATGGCTGGCTTCAATCCCTCTTTTTGTTACCAAATATCCAAGAAACTTCCCAGCTCCAACTCCAAAATGGCATTTTGCTGGGTTTAACTTCATGTTGTAAGCATCCAGGATGTCAAAAGCTTCTTTGAGATCCCAAAGATGATCTTCTACTGTCTTGGATTTTACTACCATGTCATCAATGTAGACCTCCATCGTGTCCCCAATCTTTTATTTGAACATCATGTTCACTAACCTCTGATAAGTGGCACCTGCATTTTTTTAATCCAAATGGCATGGCTATATAACAATATATACCTGACGGTGTCATGAATGATGTGTCCTCCTGATCATCCGGTTCCATTTGTATCTGTTGGAATCCTGAGGATGCATCCATTAATGTCAGCTTCTCATGGCCTGCTGTAGCTTTCACCATTGAATCTATGTGTGGTAGTGGGAATGGATCTTTAGGACAGGCCTTGTTAAGGTCTGTGTAGTCCACACACACTTTCCATTTCCCATTTTTCTTTTGGACTACCACAACATTCACCAACCATCTTGCGAATTTTACTTCCCTTATCATCTTAGACTTCAGCAGCCTGTCTACTTCTTCTTGGATGATGATATTTCTTTCTAGAGCAAACTTCCTTCTTTTTTTGCTGAATGGGCTTGAAACTCTTATCAATCCCATGTTTGTGAGTGATGACATCCTTTGATATGCCGGTCATATCTTCATGTTTCCAAGAAAAAGTAGACATCCTACATGTAAGAAAAGATATTAGTGATTGTTCAATATCATGTGGGATATTCTTACCGATTTGCACAGTGATATCCTTATTGTTGTCATCAAGGCAGATGGCTTTTACATCCTGATCAGGATGTGTTTTAACATTCTGAGGATGGCATTGTGCATCCTACTGTAATTGCTATGCTTTACGGGATGAGGCCTTCATTGATGTCGTGTAGCAATCCTTAGCTTCTTGTTGATCGCTGTTGACCTTCACAACTCCCCAGGGTGTGGGTAGTTTCACACATTGATGATGTGACACCCCGCATTTTCAGGTTCCTACTTTAACTGAACTCTAGTTAACTTGCATGTTCGTATGTGGCTAAACACTTAACTAGGGTTAGTTAATAGGGCATTTGAATGTGTTATGGAACAATAACATATGCTAGATGGTATTAACGTACGTTATAATTAGGAAAGTCTTTGTCTTGACATACACACGAGTCATGTATCCCGAACGTTGGTGATTTGTTAGGCATGCATGATTATATGAATGATTGGATGTTGATGAATGTGGAATAACACGTGTACGTGAATTGCATGCTTATGTGAACTACTGCGTGTTAGTTAACTTGTACGTAAACGTTATGAGATATGTGCACTTAGGGTAAAAATAATATGAATTGATAAAACAATAGTTTTATATGAGTTGATAGGTTTATTATTGTCGGGATTAATCTCGAGAGTTAGATAGGGCTATTGGGCTCGCTTATCAGATAAAAATCACTAGAGCCCGAAACCTTGGCCCATAATCCTAACCCTTAGTGTTTTGTTTTAAAAAAAAAAACAAACCCTAATCCACCTATATGCGCCGTGGACTAGAGCAACCCCCACAACCATTTCCCAATCTCAATCTTCATCAATTTTGCACTAGTACAAGCAATTTCGGGTGCTATCTTGTGATTCTAGGGACTCTAGCAATTCAACGTATGCGTTTTACATGTTAAATGATGTGTTTTTAGGCTGGAAAATTATAAAAACTTTAGGAAACATACATGCTAGAATCGCAAAATCAATGTATATGAATGTTTATGATGTTTGTTGAAAGTGTTGATGAATATTGTTGATAGAAATCATATCTAGAGTATATGGTACGTAAAAACCTGAGATTAAATGTAATAATATGAATGTTATTGTGTTAATATGAGGTTATTGCATGATTATAAGGTATTGAGAATGATTAGGCTTTATAAGAATCATGTTGATAACATTCTGATTTTCTGACAGATTCGTTATGATGTTTGTAGGGTCTGTATTGTAATGTTAAATTGATTGTTTTGATCGATTCTTTGCATGAATAGATTTTACATGGTCTTAGCTTTTTAGAATGGGCAAAATCATCTGATTTGGATGTCGTTTGATATGTTTTTGGAATTTTATTTGATTAAAGGTCATATCAGATTTTCGGAATTATAATTGGGTCAACTTTAAACGGGTACAACTCGAGTTTTACAAAGAATTAAGTTTTGAAATTTGGACAGAAGGTCAATATTGGAAAAACTTGGCTTTTCCAAGTGGATTCACCTCGTTTGGGTGAATACACAAGTTTTGGGAATTTTTCTACTAAACTGACCTGCTGTGAAAATTTTCTGGACATAGCTGTGTTGTACGAATTTTAATAATTTTTGTGTTTGGTTTTGAGACAAAATAAAAATATGGGTTATCAAATGAATCCCAATAAATATTCAGTAAAAATTTGGGAATTTAATTCGTTCGTTAAGTATTTTAAATAATTCGTTTTTCACAGCGTACAATCTGCCCTGAAAACGCAGATTATGTAAGGGATGTTTACGTGACTATTTGGAGTCTTATATGGTATGTATTTGACATGAGCTTGCATGAATACTATACGAGATGTGTATGAGGTATAAAACTTATAATAATCAATATGATCACCAACGGGATACGTGGGACTTACTTGTGCATGTAGAGTCACTAGGTGTCACTACACGATTTGAACTTTAGAAGTTTTGGACAAACGAGTTACATGATGTGTTGGTTATGCACGTATACTCACCTTGTGACACTTGTAATAGGGAGTTGGTAGCTCGTTACTGTTTGAGGGATTTGGATCATTCACGTGCAACTTAAGGTGAGTTTCACTACTCTTTTCTCAAAAGCATGCGTCTCGGGTTGAGACAAAGTACTTAACTTTTTCTAGTCCGGGTTGGGACTACTATTTTTCTAGTCCGGGGTGGGACTACTATTTTCTAGTCCGGTTTGGGACTACTTACACATCCCAGGTTTGGATGCTATGGATCCTTGTATGGGTCGGTTTTTGACTCCTTGTGCGAGTCGGGTTTTTGCTAGTTCGCAAACTGTGTCCTTGATGAACTAAACCAACTCTATCATCTGTAAGTCCTTCTCATACCGAATGAGTTGCCGGGTTATGGCAAGCGGGTTATTAGTTGATAGCGCTATTAGGTCTGACAAACAGATTTTATCATTGTTGATAGACAATGATGTAAGGCATGCGGCTCACATTTGTGGCTACACGTACATCAGCAGTTCGGTATATCGGTGTTAGTTATCATGAATGGGTTAGCTACCCTTGACATGCGATGAACTAGTGTTTACACGGTTTTTGGAACCAACTCAATTACTTGTTTACATGGTTTTGGAAATCAGCGCAGTTACATACTCATTTACTTTATTTAGTGAACTCACCAGCATTGTTTGTTGACCCACGATTTACATGCTTTTGCAGGTAGTTAGCTTCCGGTGCCACGATTAGAAAGCACTGCACACTTCACTGCATTTGGGGTCTTGGGCATACACCTAAATTACATATTATGCTTTTACATTTTCTTTCATATGGTTTTAATTTGGGCGCGTTGTTTTGCGCATGGTTTCTAAAAAGTTTAAATTTAGTTTACGCTTCCGTAGCTTAACTAAACTTGATTTTGAAAACGAACTAAATGGTTTGGGCATTTAGAGTTCGTTCATATGACTTATGGCTATGGGATCCTGGTGTTTCATGCGCCTCACGGTATAAACCCCGCAGTGGAAATTTGAGGGGGTGACAGATGATATGTTGAAGGTATTGCCTTCATATCATGTATCCAGGGTCTCCCCAGGATGACATTGTAGCAGGATAGGGAATCTGTCACACAAAAACTCTGGATAGAGTTCACCCCTTCTACATATACTGGTAGCTTGATGTCACCCACTATGCTCTTGGTCTCTCCACTGAAGCCCACCAAAACCGATGTCCTGGAAACTATCTCCGATTCCGGTATGTTCATCCTCTTGAGGGCCTCGAGCTGGATGATATTTACTGAACTTCCTCCATCTACAAGAATCCTGTGAACAAAGTGGTTAGAAATATATGAAGTAATAACCAAACCGTCATGATGAGGATCAAGGACGTTTTCTCTATCTTCTTCCTCAAAACTTATCACTTTTGAGGTTGTCAGGATGGTTGTCTTCATTGGTCTTTCTCCTTTTTCAGACTTTGTTTCCCTCGCATGTCTTTTAGCAGCTGAGTATGAGGTTCCACAAATGTCTGACCCTCCTGAAATGAAGTTGATAATGCCAACATCCTTAGGTGGGGATGCTGCTCTTTCTAGGATGTTTAGGCCATCCTGAGATCTTGATTTCTTTTTGCTTAGGAGATCCTTGAGGTGACCCTTTCTTAAGAGAATATGCTATCTCCTTTCTTAGTGTAATGCAATCTTCAGTGATATGGCCAAAATCTTCGTGAAAGGCACACCATTTGGATTTGTCTTTCCATCCTGCCTTGTTGTCCTTCCTTGGGCATCTTGCATTGTCCCCTAGGTCCTTCATGGCATACATCAAACCTGTTACATCCACAGAAAAACAATAGTCTGACAATTTAGGGCAGTCATCCTCATCATCATCTTCTACCACATTGACCTTCTTATTATGAGGCCTAACATATGGTTTATGCCTATATGGTTCGTATGTGGGAGTGGATTTTCGATTGGGATGGTTATATTTTGAGGATGATTCTATCCTCTCTTGTATCTTCTTATCATTCTCAAGTCGGATGAATCTCAAAGCTCTGTTCCTGACTTCTTCCAAGTTCCTGCAAGGATTCATTACTAATTCCTGATAGAATGGTGAATCTCTCTGCAGCCCCATCTTGAATTCCTGTACTGTTGTAGTGACATCCACGTTCGGAATGTCAAGTGCTTCCTTTCCAAACCTAGTAATGTACTCCCTTAATGATTCTCCCTGTGGTTGAGTCACCCTGTACAGATCACTTGTCAAACGTTCGAATGCTCGACTACAAGAAAACTGATTATTAAACATGTTAATTAAATGTACAAAAGAAGTAAAAGAATAGAGTGAAACACTTAGGAGCCATTTCAGGGCTGGACCGGTGAGAGTTGAGCCAAATCCCTTGCATAAACATGCTTCTTTCATATTGGCAAGGATTGGATTTATTTCCATCCTTTCCCTATATTGAGCCACATGCTCTTCAGGATCTATAGATCCATCATAAAGCTTCATACTTGGAGTTTGAAACCGTTTTGGAATCTCGACATCGCATATGGGAGATGCAAATCTTGACACTCTATGGCATGCCGAGGATACTTCAGGGATGGGTTGTACTATCCCTGGAACACTCGATACCATAACCTTGATCTTCTAAAGCTCCCTTGCTAGCTGAGGGCTTATTCCTGTATCCTGCAAAGAAGCAACCTCATTAGCAGTAAAAGTACTAGAACTTAAATTGTTACCGTTAGTGTTATATCCTTGGGATGGCACAGGTGCATATCCTGTATCCCTGGTAGTCGTCATCCTAGGAGCAGTAGTTGTTTCTGGAGCAGAGAATCCAGAACTAATGGGGATGAAATCTCCTTGATGTACCCCTCCAGAGACGCTAGAATTAAAATCTAATGCCCTGGGCTGCAATAGTGTCCCCATGTATTCACTTGGCCTCATCGAGGATGATTTAAGAGCTTGTATTTCTCTTATCAACATCCGGATTGTGTCTTGTTGTTGATGTATCGAATCCTTCATTAGTGCAAACATAGAAAGTAATTCATCATTCGATACAAAAACATGAGGAGTAGATCCAGATGGTCTAGGTGGGATTTGGGAAGTGGAACTTCTTGGAAGTGCAGGTGGAGGTGGTAAGTCAGTGTTTCTGGCAGAGGTTGTAGATGGCATGGATGTTGAAACAGATTTTTGTGAAGAAGCCATAGTTGTCAAATTTTGTAAATAGGAATTAAATAAAAGAAAGTGTTAACAAAGTTTTTTTGTTAAAATAGCACCACTTGCCCCACGGTGGGCGCCAAATTGTTTTGGTCAAAAATTATCTAGTAAAAATAACTTTGTATTCCAAATTAGTTTATGTGAGGTAGAGTGCTAAACGTGTAGAAATGTGTTTGTAAATCAATAATATTATTAAAATGGTAAAAAGATACAACTTTGGATGAGTATGTGGACGAGTGTACTATGATTACAATGATTGTGCAAGTTTTTGTGATCAGCTAAGTGTATGTGTGTAGCTATAGTGTGAGCAATGTGTATGTCAGTGTCCTATACTCTTCCAATACCCCCACTTATATAGTACATGAAATAAACAAACGATCCCATGAAACTCGCTAAGTAGTTATGTTCTTTGAAGTCTTCTTGTGGCTGTTGTGGTTGTTTCATATTAAGTGACCATTGTAGCAACGGTTTCTCCTTAGCTAGTTTAATGTTTCAGCTGTTTCCTCTTTTCTCGCCGACATTTAATATATATCGGTTACAATTTTGACTATGTCTTCCATCTTGACCACGAGTTGTATCTCTATCCTTGACTTCTTTAATTGAGGGTGATAATATAGACGTTACCAAGCATGTAAATCCATATAACTTATTCGTACCTGCAATCATACATAGGAGAATCAACTCCTTAGCTCATTCTCAGGATGTGCACATGCTGAAATATCGTCACATCCTGAAGTTAGTCAAGTCCTTCAGTATCCTGGGGATGGCACATTAGGGATGTGAGGTAAAATCATCCTGAGGATTTTCACCCACAACACCAATCATATGAAAGAAATCTTTGATAAACTTGGGAAAAGGATACCTCAACCCTAGAAGGAATAGTAAGTACAGGAAGCAGACCCAAGTAGAAGATGAAAAATCTGATCTTGCATGAGGATCGTAAGGACGAAACTCTGCAGAACTTGGGAAGATTTTCGAGTCTTTTAGGGCTCGAATCTCTTTGTCATCAAAAGAACAGATCTCCTATTCAGGATGACTCAAGAGGTTTTGGGGAATGAAATCACTAGAAGGGTTCCCACATTCCTAGAAGTTCTTGTGGATCTTTTTTCCATCTTTGGAATATTGTTAATTTTTTTTTTTGCAGGTATGAAGAGAAAAGTAGAAGAAAGAAGAGAGAAATTACCTTCTTAAAAAATCAGATGTGATTATAAAGGAAGGGATAAGCTCTAGATATAGGGGGTAGAAGATGATGCTTGTAACGGTCATCACATAATTATCACCGAGAAAGTAGCCGTTGTCATCTTGGTAAGACATCCCACCAGTCATCAGAAGAGATATTTAGATTAAAAAATATTTTTATCTTAAAATATATTAACGGTAACATATTTTTGGGGACAATTGTTGGTGGTGAAAATCCTCGGGATGATTTTACCTCACATCCCTAATGTACCATCCCAAGGATGCTGAAGGACTTAACTAACTTCAGGATGTGACAGTGTTTCAGCATGTGCACATCCTGAGAAAGAACTAACGAGTTGACTCTCCTATGTATGATTGCAGGTACAAATAAGTTATAATATGGATTTACATTCTTGGCAACATCTGTATTATCATCCTTAATTGAAGAATTCAAGGATAGAAGTATAACTCATGGTCAAGATGGAAGATATGGTCAAGATGGAAGATATGGTCAAAGTTGTAACCGATATACATTTAATATCGGCGAAAAATAAGGAAACAGCTGAAACATTAAACTGGCTAAGTAGAAACCGTTGCTACAACGTTCACCTGAGATGAAACAACCACAACGGTCATGAGAAGACTTTAAAGAACTTAACTACTTAGCGAGTTTCATGGGATTGTTTGTGAATTTCATGTACTATATAAATGGGGGTATTGGACAAGTATAGGAGACATTGCTCACACTATAGCTACACACATACACTTAGCTGATCAAAATCACTTCCACTATCATTGTAATCTTAGTACACTCGTCCAATACTCATCCAAAGTTATATCTTTTTACCAAATTAATATTAACAAACAAGGCAGGGGCCTAGAATCCTCCTGAGGTTTTATGCCGGCGATCTACAACTGATCAAGGGCTTTCCTCGTAGATCGTGTGTTGTTCTTCGTGTTTAGTACTTTGTTTGTCCATTATAAGCAGTTTTATCCCGAGGATATAACTGTCCATCCCGAGGATATAACTGTCCATCCTGAAACTAACCTAAGCCATCCTGATCATAGTTGTCACATTTTTGCTTCTTTAATATCCTAATACACCATCTTCAGAATATTATTGATTCCTTAACATATTTTTACTCATTTAGCACTCTACCTCACTTTAACTAATTTGGAATACAAGTTTATTTTTATTAGATAATTTATGACCAAAACAACCATTGCTGAGACTAGAGAAATGTGTTGTTTTGCCACTTCAACTGTCACGTTATTCATGTTGGAAGTTTCCAACATGATTGGACTTTGACTCGAAGATGCTTGAGGTATCATGTGAGGAACAAACTGTTGTTGTTGAGGCATAGAGGAAGTATAGCAAGCTGCAGACATCCGTGGTTGTGTTGGTAGGTTGGAAGTTGAGGTGTGTGAAGTTGGTGTATAAGATGGTCCTGGTGCAAGGTAATTGATTGGAATTCTTGGTGGTTCAGCAACATTCGAAACACAAGCGATGTGTGGTGCAATAGTTCCACCTATTGATGAATTAGACATGGAAGCAGATGAAGTAGCATGATACAACTCCGGGTTTTGTGGAAACTGGGATCTCTTGTCTTTTCTCTTTTCTTCCATCTCTTTATTCACCAACTTCTGTATGAACTCATTGATGGACCAATATTGATACGCATCTTTCTCCTTCAAAACCTCAACATGTTGACTCCAATACGAAGGCAACGAGTCAGCAAACTTATCCACCAATTCCTGCATAGGAATGTTAATCTCATAGTTTGACAATTCAGACAATAAGTGACAATATCTAGGAATGAGTTCCTTGAATGTCTCATTTCCCACATAGCTAAAATTCTCAAACTCTTTCTTCAACTCTTCCATACGAAGTCTTATGGTCTTCTCATTACCATCATGTCTATTCTTCAAACAATCCCAAATTTGTTTGGAAGTAGTACATGATCCGAACTGATGCAATAAGTCTGTGGACAATGCTTGAGACAATTGAGATATAGCCTTCCCGAGATGCAGGAGTTGTCTAACCAGTTGCAGGAGCTGTTGGAGAATGGTTTCATCCGACCTAGTTCATCCCCGTGGGGAGCCCCTATTCTTTTTGTCAAGAAGAAAGACAGAAGCCTGCGTATGTGTATCGACTACCGTGAATTGATCAACTTCAGGGTTCTAGTTTCTATTCGAAGATTGATTTGAGATCGGGGTACCATCAGTTGAGGGTCCAAGAAGCTGATAATCCGAAGACCGCTTTCCGAACTCGTTATGGCCATTTCGAATTCTTGGTCATGCCTTTTGGTCTCACCAATGCGCCCGCCATATTCATGGATTTGATGAACCGTGTTTGTAAGCCCTATCTTGATAAGTTCGTGATTGTATTCATTGATGATATTCTAGTCTATTCCAAGAACGAAGTAGACCACCAGGAACACTTGCGTCTTGTCTTGGAACTCTTGAGGCGGGAGCAGCTGTACGCCAAGTTCTCTAAGTGTAGCTTCTGGTTGCGTGAAGTCCAATTCCTTGGTCATGTGGTTAATGAAAAAGGAATTCATGTTGATCCAGCTAAGATAGAAGCCATCAAAGACTGGGAAGCACCAAAGACGCCATCTGAGGTGCGGCAATTCCTGGGTCTTGCAGGTTATTATCGTCGTTTCATCGAGGGATTTTCGAAGATCGTTCAACCCCTCACCTCGCTTACCCAGAAGGACAAGAAGTTCGACTGGGGTGATTCGCAAGAGTCAGCCTTTCAGATGCTAAAGGCTAAACTCTGTTCTGCTCCTATCTTGTCCTTGCCTGAAGGCACGGACGATTTTGTGGTTTATTGTGACGCTTCTATCCGGGGTCTCGGTTGTGTGCTAATGCAGCGCGAGAAGGTCATTGCCTATGCTTCTCGTCAGCTCAAGGATCAAGAGAAAAAACTACCCCATCCATGATCTGGAATTGAGTGTAGTAGTTTTTGCTTTAATGATTTGGAGGCATTACTTGTACGGTAACAAGTGTACCATTTACACCGATCACAAGAGACTCCAGCATATCTTTGGTCAGAAGGTGTTGAACATACGACAGCGTCGCTGGGTCGAGCTTCTTAATGATTACGAGTGTGCTATTAAATACCATCCTAGCAAGGCAAATGTTGTCGCAGATGCCTTGAGCAGGAAGGAATCCGCTAAACCTCGTCGTGTTCGAGCTCTTCAGCTCACTATCCATTCCGGTTTACCTGACCGAATCCGTTCGGTGCAGCAAGAAGCTTTGAAGGAGGAAAACCTTAAAGCTGAAACCATGCATGGTGCTGATAGTCACCATGAGCTCAGGTCCGACGGCCTACATTATTTCGCTGAACGTATTTGGGTCCCTTTATTCGGGGGCTTGCGGGAGCTCGTTCTTGATGAAGCTCACAAGTCCCGGTACTCTATTCACCCTGGCTCCGATAAGATGTATCAAGACTTAAAGATACTTTATTGGTGGTCGAACATGAAGGCGGATGTAGCTTCATATGTAAGCAAGTGCTTGA
Organism: Ambrosia trifida; assembly: GCA_028751855.1. NCBI lineage: Eukaryota > Viridiplantae > Streptophyta > Magnoliopsida > Asterales > Asteraceae > Ambrosia > Ambrosia trifida. The sequence continues at coordinate 68,557,072 of CM054130.1, forward strand.
CCTGTGCCAAGGTCAAGGTTGAATATCAAAAGCCGTCCGGCCTTCTGCAACAGCCTAAAATTCCTGAGTGGAAGTGGGAGCGGATTACGATGGACTTTGTGACCAAACTCCCGAAGTCGCCCAGTGGTTGTGACATGATCTGGGTGATTGTCGATAGGTTGACAAAATCTGCGCACTTCCTCGCTATCAAGGAAACTGATGGTCTTGAGCATTTGGCTCGTTTGTATCTCAAGGAAGTGGTTTCCCGGCACGGGGTACCAGTCTCTATTATTTCCGATCGTGATCCTCGGTTCGCCTCTAACTTCTGGAAATCCTTGCATAAGGCTCTGGGTACTCAGTTAGATATGAGCACAGCTTATCATCCGCAAACTAACGATCAAAGTGAGCGGACGATTCAAACATTAAAAGACATGCTTCGGGCATGTGTGATCGATTTTGGCAAAGGGTGGGAGAGTCATCTACCATTGGTGGAATTCTCCTACAACAATAGCTACCATTCTAGTATCAAGGCGGCTGAATTCGAGGCTCTTTACGGGCGGAAATCCCGGTCTCCTCTTTGTTGGGCTGAGGTGAGTGAGAGCCAACTCACCGGCCCGGAACTTGTGTACGAGACTTCCGAGAAGATCGTACAAATTCGTAACCGCATGGCAGCAGCTCGGGATCGTCAAAAGAGCTATGCCGATCATCGTCGCAAGCCTTTAGAGTTTGAGGTTGGCGACAGGGTTTTATTGAAGGTATCTCCGTGGAAGGGCGTTATACGTTTTGGGAAGCGTGGCAAGTTGAATCCTCGATATGTGGGACCGTTCGCAATTCTGGAATGGATTAGACCGGTAGCATACAGACTTAATCTGCCAGCCGAACTCAGTAATGTTCATAATGTCTTCCATGTCTCTAGTCTCAAGAAGTGTCTGGCGGATGAATCTTTGGTTGTTCCTCTCGAAGAGATCAAGGTGGATGATCATCTGCGTATTGTGGAAGAACCGGTTGAGATTCTCGACTACAAGATCTGTAGCCTTCGTATGAGTAAAATCCGCATTGTTAAAGTTCGTTGGAACTCAAATCGTGGACCGGAATTCACGTGTGTAACATCGCGAATTTCCCCTAATTTTTTTTGATAAAAAGAATGTATTGTTTTAAACAATATATGTTTTAAATACCTTAAACTAATAATTATTTGTATCTCAACACTTTTGTACGTTTTAAAAATATTTCGAGTCACTTTCGGGCTTATATAATCATATTATGAATTTAGAATAATATAGTTTTAGGTAAATAATTGCCAAAAAAAGATTTGTGTGGACCGGGACTCGAACCCGCGTCCACAGCCAACCAACACACAGTGACAACCAACTGAGCCAACTATCATCTTGTGTAGTATTTCAGAAGAAAATAAACTTAACACATTCCTTAAATTGATTAGTCAAGTCTTAGTCAAACAGTGAAAGTCTTAGTCAAACAGTCAAAGTCTTAGTCAAATAGTCAATTCATCATAAAACCTTACTTTATGGTGTTGACCAATTTTAATGGCTAATTGACTCCAAAACTAGTATAAAAACCCACCTATGACCCATTATACTTTGCACCTCTAAATCGATTGTTTCAATCTGATTAAACTTTCCCTCATACCTTTCTTCTATAGTCTATTACTTCTACAATTGAAGCTTTGATTATAAGCTCTTGTAATTGGCGAATTGGAAGCTTGATATTCTTTCTTTTTTGTTTTCTTCAATTTGGACTAGCTACGTTGTTAAGTCTTTGGGATTCGCCTCGCATACATTCACAACACTTAGAGGATAATTCACCTTAGCCAATGTGAGTTTTACATAGCCCATTTTCTATTTTATCACCATTTTGGGGTGAAACATGTTACAACATCATATATGCAATTCAATCATCAATGTGTCTATGTGTTTTTCTATGTTGCATTATGTCTTGAACATGACTAGGGTAAGCACAATTCTAGCATAATCATTAACATTGATCAGCCGCCGGTATACATTGATAGATCTATTGGACTGACAATCCCACCCGGATACGTGCCTCCTACAAAGGTAGCGTGGGTGTTTGTTATCGCATAACATATTCGAGTGAACCATGAGCGTATGGGATGTACCACATTATAACAGTCACAAGGGTTGATTATGCACTCGATTTACTTCTAGTATGTTTTCACATATGGACTAGACTTGCCATGACACATGAATTGCACAACATTTTTATTCGACTATCAAAACCTATGTAATTCTCATCAACTTTTGTTGACCCAAAAATATTTTCAAAATTAACATGTTTCAGGTAACAACGAAGCTGAGGCTTAGAGTATGCATGAGGATTATTATGAAGTTTATTTTGAAGTTATTTGAAGTTATTGCTTTACTTGTTATCAGGTATTTGGGATTTCTAGACATCACTTTATTTTGGATATTTATGTTATGAATAAATTATTTAAAATTTCAAATTATACCATGTGCTACTGAAACAATCATCAATACGTGACATCCTGATGTTTCCGCCATCGGTTGGGGTGTTACAACGTGGGAACGGGAGGATCAGATGAAAGCTAAGTATCCTCATTTATTTCCTAAGCGTGCATTCGAATCAAGTCATGTCTCTGCTGAAGCTGAATGAATCTTAGGTCGAGATTCCTTTCAACGGGGGGATGATGTGGCAACCAGAAAATTTTTCTTCTCCTTCGTCTCTTCCTTTTTGGCCTTAGGAAATTTTCGGGACGAAAATTCTTTCAACAGGGGGATGATGTGACACCCGGCAAACTCAGGTTAGTAACATTGACTAAACTAGTAAGTCTACCTTAGCGAGTCATACATATTACGTACTTAACTGGGTCAGTCGAGTCGTGACGATGATTCTGGGAATCATCGGGAGTCGTTACGATGATCCGCGGGATCATCGGGAGTCGGTCCATAACCATGTGTACAAGGATTGGTGATTCATGGAATCACCGGGTTTAACGCACACACGCGAGTCTCGAGTCCCGGGAATTGGTGAACGGACGTAAACGTGTTAGTTGTCATGCATTATATGTTTGTAATCATTATGTGACTTATCGGTATGTGAATACGTGTTTATATATGTTAAAATAGTGTTTAACGCGCCAAAAACTTTACCCGGGGTGCTACAGGCGATTAGGAACTTGGGGTTTTCCTAATCGCCATTATTATGGGCGATTGGGAGGATTATGGGAGATTAGAGCTTCTAATCGCCAGTATATTGGCGATTAGGGCTTCTAATCGCCTGATCAGCTCTCCTACTCGCCTGATCTGCTATGCACGAGTCAAAACACCTATAAATACAACCCTTGACTCCCCAAACACCCTTAGTGCAACCCTAACAGATCCTAAGCCTCCCACACACCTCAAAACACTTCTGGAACTTGTTTTGCTTCAAAACTCACCATTTCCAAGCTAACACACCTTTCTTTGATAAAATCCAAGGTGTGTTCTTCATCCCAAACCTTTGTAATGTTATTGTTTTTGTTCCCCAAAAGTCCATACCTTGTTTTGCTAAGTATGTGTCTTTAATAACCTTGGAAATGAGTTCTAAAACAAGTCTACACCATAATACTTGCTATATGTGAAGTATTGATGCATATGATCATTTTTGGTGGTTATAATATGAATGTTTCTGTGAAATTGATGTACTTCTGATGTGTAGGAGTTATTAGGATGATTATCTAAGAGTTTGAGCTATTGTTATAGTGTTTTGATGAAAGTATGCATTTTGACCCATTTGGATGATTCTTGAAGAATTAGGATGTTATGATATGATTCATTGCTTGTTGGTTGTTAGGAATCACACTAGAATGATGTTATAACATAGAGATGATGAATTGCAAGTTGTAGGAGGTGTAATCTGGTCCTTACCATTTAAGGAAAGATTTCATAGTTAATGAAACCTAGTACTTTGCCATTTTTGGAAATAATCGCACAAAGGCCGTTAGATCAGAGATAAATTGGGGGTTTTTGCTTGGAATGGGTTGGTAAATGGTTTAGGTTGGATATTGGGTGTTTTTACATGTTTCGGATCTGATTTGGAGGGTTTAACGCGCGAAAATACGCGACAGCAGCACTAGGGCGAATAGGGCTCTAATCGCCTGATACATCAGGCGATTACAGCCTAGTCGCCTGATGTATCAGGCGATTAGCCCCTACTCGCCAGTTGACCATCCCCCACTCACCAGTTGACTTTTCCTAATTGCATGCTAGTTTCCTAATCGCGGTACTGCTGTCGTAAGCGTATTTTGATATCCCGGAACATAATTTGACGCCTAGGAACATGATAGGAACCCCGGGTGTAACATTTCGCATTAAATTTCTTGTACGTTACAATTATTATTAATAAAACGTCAAGTTTCATCATTTATCGTCTTTTAAAAATATTTCGTGACGCATTTAGACCCCTAATACTATGCTATATATATATATATATTATGCATATATATGGGAAATTATTATCAAAAAATAAAGGGGCATGGGCCGGGATTCGAACCCGAGCCCATGGTCGGTTCAACATATCCACACCAAGAAACAAACCAGTTGAGCTACACCACACACTTGTTTAGTTTTCAACACATATTAATTATATAACGTATTGGAATCCTAACAGTTGACTTAAAAAGTCAACTGTGAAGAACAATTTACCATAAATCGTCCATCTTAATCACGATTGATCCTTGATATGGAATGATTGGTGAGTTGTTGACTGGTACGCGTCCATTACACGACCAATCATTATCAAAGCATTCCCAAATTGTGACAATCATCGCGTCACCACGTTTAATACGGTCAAACTTACCAATTCGTTCAACCGAGCCCTCACACTATAAATTGAACCTTCCAATTCACTCTCAACTTGCCGATTACTCTTTCTTCATCTCCAATTTCTGATTAAAATCACTTCTCAAGCTTCAATTCATTCGTGGTTGACTTTTCTGTTGACTGATTATTAAACGCGATATCGTTTTTGTAAGTTCTTCTTCTTTGATGGGGTTTGTTCATCGGCCACTACACAACAATAACCCTATGATCAATTGGGTTATTGTTGTGTAAATCAGATTATTGTTAAATTAGGGCTCGAACGATTTTGAATTGGGGAAGAACACGTTTGCAGACATGATTATATATTTTAAACAGAAACAAACCAAACACAACCACTGATCTAGATCAAGTGGTTGTGTCTGTCTGTTTGTTAACCGGGCACGCGGGTTCGAGTCCCACCTTTCACAGTTTCTATTCTTTTCTTTTATAAAGGTTATAAATCAGTTTTTACATATACTATATAATTAATTTCAAATCTAGTTTAATCGTTCTCAGGGTCTAGCCCAGTTGGTGGCTAGGCTTGTGATTAAAACGCGAACCGGTCCCAGACCCGGGTTCGATTCCCAGCATCAACAAAACATTTTTTTTTACCATTTAAGCTTTATATATATTCACCTATATTTTTAAAATTAGTTTTAAAACACTAAAACCCCTTTATAAATTCTACAAAAATTATTTTATGTTATTCTAGTAGAAAAGTTTAACATACAAGTTTTAGTTTTCCAAAAATTATTTATTTAATATATATAATAAATATTTAAAGTTTATTCTATTTTAATTATAAAATTCTATAAAAATATCAAAACAATTATATAAATTCCCACAAAAATTATTCTGAGTTTATATAACATTAAACTTTTCTGAAATGATTTTTATTTCTGAAAAATCATTTATTTAGTATTTTTAATCAATTTTTGTTAGTTTTAATCATAAATAAATCATAATAAATTAATTTTTCAATATTTTTGCACCAAAATTTTATATAAATTATTTCTATCCATTTAGTACAGAAATACAAATTTTAATTTGAAAACTCTTTAATTTTAATATTTTTAGATATTAAAGTTATATTTTGATAATTTGAAATAAATAGATTAAATATTCTATTTTTAGGAAAATAATTTTATAAAAATTATTTTCATACTTAAAACTTTATAATGTGACCATCTTTGATCTAAAATTTACAAAAAGACTTTTGTTTATTTATTTATCAAATTTCTCTTATTTATTAAACATTTTATTTATTAATCAAACGAATACTTATCCCCAATTCGAAACCCTAGAAAATACTTGTAGACTAGATAGACTTAGACTTATTTGTTACCTTATACATAGGGTAATACTTGGCAACTTTGGGGCTACACTTATACTTTTCTCGAGACTTAATACTTTGCTAAGGTGAGTTTACGTAACCATGTTTATGCAATTCTTTATACTTGCAACATTATACTTAAGCAATTCTACATACATGTCTAGTTGTAAACTTTAATGCCTCATGATTTAGACAACAACAACAGTTAGACTTACGCTTCAACATACATAATCATTAGCTATGGCCAAGCCGGCGATTGGTTTCATACTTCAGTAAATTATTAATGTTGTTGTTGTTGTTGTTGTTGTAGCTGTTGCTGTTGGTGTTATTGGTGCTGTCGGTGCTGTTGTTGCTGCTGTTGTTGCTTCTGTCGCTGTTGTTGTTATTGTTATTCTTCGTTTAGTATTAGCCATCAGTTGACTATTTTCTAAGCTGTTTTGTTAGTTGCTACATCTACACACATTGTTTGCTTTGTGTTTGTTGGTAGGTTGCAGTGTTTTACATGTACCATTCTTTGTTATTTTAATCTAATTGTGTTTTCTTACGTATAACTTTGTTACTTTGTATGTTTGATAAATAAATGTCAAATTATAAGCTTATGTGCTAAGTAGATTACACAGCCAAAATTTAAAGTGTAAATATGGATGTGCACTTGATATATATTATGGTTTCTATGTACACCAAATTTTGTAGGAATATGGAATCTTGCAATTCGAACCACTTTGGCTTAATATTTTGTGTATATATATTCTTATTGGGAAGGGTGTGGGGTGTTGCTTGTGTGGTGATATTGCACTCTATACGGAATTAGATCATTTGTTTGTTAAATTAATTATTTGAGATGGTGTTTATGTGTGTATCAAATGTTCGTTCGGTATTAGGTTAGATAGTAACTTATGTGTTTGCTAATTCTATTGGATAAAATGATAATTAAATTATGTAAAAAATAAGGTTGAAAAGGTACTAAATCTGGTTATTTGATGTTTAATAATCAGGTACAACTCCCAAGTCCATATCAAGTAACATGATATATCTTAACTTTTTCATAAAGACTTTTTCATAAATGATAATTCAAGTTACATTTGTTGTAAATAGTTCCAACATTAGTTATTTAAATAAGTTCATAGTCCATATCAATTGTCCTCCAAAATATCATATAATCTAAAAGGTTGGATTTTTTTCATTTTTGAGATGTTAAATTTAGGAACGAACTTTTTAGTAAATTGTTTTAGTTAACTCTTGTAAATTGAACTCTATTTACAACAAATGGCATATTCTTGTTTTATGTTTAACATCAAACTATTATTACTTTTGCCGGTAAATTAATGGAGGTCTAAATAGGAATGGATGTCCATTTTGTTGACTTTTTTTCTAACACTAAAAAACTATGCAATTTGGTATACCGTATACCGTTTCGTTTGTTTGCGTTGAGTTCATATCGGATGTCGCAGAGGAAAACAAATTACTCGTTATATCTCTTGATCAAAATGTAAGTGATTTGGCTTTCGTTTTATCAAAACCAAACTTAATTTATATAACCAGTAAACTAACTTAAGTACTATACAATATATTACGAGATGATTGGAAACTAATATATTACATGTCTGTAAATTGTGTAACATATGTTACACAAAAAAAAAAACTTATTTATTTTTTTTTAAATCCACTCGGCGCTTTTTTAAATTTTTTTTTTTTTTTGCCCAAAACACTTAAAAACATGTATATTACATGCCCTAAAAATTTCAGATAAAAAAAACTTATTACAGAGGGGTTTTTTTGGGCTTACTCGGTTTGAGTGGGTTATTTCTCAATACTTAGTGTGTATATATATATGTACGCACAGGGTGTTAGGTTATTTTCAGAAGAGTGTTTTAGGGCAAGAAGTGCGAGAAGAAACTCAAATCTTACTTTTTATTATTAATGGTTAGTATATTTTTGAAGTTTTTACAATTCATATATCATTGTTTATGTTACATATACAAAAACTAGTTAAATTAATGCAATCAAATGTTTTTTAAGGGTTAAACTCTTTCTTACACATGTGTTATATTATGCGTAGGCAATGTTCCTACACAAAATTTGTACATGTGTAGGTTTATAAATTAATGAAATTGCTTCAGTATTTGTTTTATTTTTAAGATAGATGAATAAACAACACATTTGAACAATTTTCTTATATTCTTATTTTTTTAAAATGATAAAAATGAATTATTAATCTTCTTCTCGCACTTCTCGCATTAAAACCTGTTCTGAAATGAACCATCCCCATATATGTGTGTGTGTATATATATATATATATATATATATATATATATATATACTATATTAATAAGCATATAGGAAGGGCAGAATAGTCATTTGACAAAATCTCTTAATTTTTACTCTTGATGCATAATGTACACCTTTCTAATGCATGTTATCTCAAAACCCAAAATACCCCCAAATCCCGCCTTAAGTATTTCAAAAAGTCAAATCCCTTTTCGAAACAAAACAAATAAACAAACAAACCGTATCACTCTTTTTCATTCAAAATCTCAGCCCTCCAATTTGAAAACCTTACTTTACTCAAAAGTACATGGAGAGAGAACAAAAACCCTAAAGCATCTCTCTTTCATCTGATATCATTCCTTTGTTCATCATTTAGGTTTCTTCAAAAGTCGGTATTCAGCAAACTAAGCCAACAATTGGTTCTCTGGATGGTTGAAGAACCCTAATTTGAATCTCTGGATCGTTGAAGAAGTCGTTGAGAATGGTAATACTGGTAGAAATTAGTTACAAAGTCCAAGCACCCGACCTTTACCGTCATTTACTTTCTTTTTCTAGAAAACCCTAATTTCTCTCTCTTTTTAGGTAATCTAATGGCTAACAAGAATCTTCATCCTCTAATCCATTTAATACTTACTAAGCAAACAAGGTGAGTTTATATATAGTATTCAAGATGCTCCAACACAAATAATTATAAATTCTCTCTCACAGTCAAGATCTAGGGCCACCAGATCGAGGGTAGGAACATCACTGAGATGGTGAGCTGAATTGGTTGAGATGATGGAGCTACATGTGGTCTTCCCAACGTCGCCTTTGTCACTAACAAAGACCCACTTCAAGCTCTTACGAGTTGGAACGACTGATTGGGTTTGAATCACAACACATAAGAAATATCTCTCTATTCACACACCAGATCGAGTGTAGTAGCATCGCTGAGATTGTGAGTTGGATCGGTTGACAAGATGGAGCTGATGATGGCAAAAGATCTAGGGTTAATTCAAGATCCCTCTATCTAAACACAATATCTCCCGAACCAGACACTCTTCTTGGTAACCCCTTTTCCCGCAGCGTTCAGATCTGTTTTATACCTTTTTTCCCTTTTAATCAAATGAGTTATAATTTTTTTTCAAGTATGCGATTTTAGAACTATTGAAGTTGGTGTGTTAAAACCGACGTCAATGGCTCTTCTCAGGTTAATACATCTTAGAACTAAAGGCTTACATTAGTATATTACTGAACAAACAATTATGTGATATACAAATTGTGACAATTTCTAATGTTTCCTTTGTTTTTACAAGATTTTAAGCAAAATGATGGCTATTGTATGCATTTTTGTAGGAATTTAGACTTAATTAAACAGTGTATTTACTAAAAAGTTGGAAGTGTTTTTTGTGCGAGGGGTGGATTGAATTTTTATTTAATTTTGGGGTTAGCTTCTTTATATATATGTTATATTCTGGAGGTGAAATTAGTTGTGACATAGAAAAAGTCAAAATGTAGCTTATTTTTTAAGACATGGGAATATTAAACTCCAACAGGCACTTTCAAGCAGCCTATTTGACATGTATTCTGGTAACTTTCATTACCTTAGCATATCTTTGTCCAAGCAGTTGTTCATGAAGGGTATTATATAAGTTTAAGAAACCTAATTATACAGAACAATGGTGAGTTATCAGTACTCAAAATTGGTTTTTGTTGGTGGAAAATTGATATAGTTTGTTCTTTGCTGCAGGGAACCGGATGACTGTATCTATAATAGTTGCAACATGTTTTATAGTTGGTGCAAAGGCTCTATGAAGGTATAAATATTTCATACCAGTTAGCATTTACAATCATCAATATTTGTTGTTGATTGTGTATCTAATATGTCAAACATTCATTGTTTTCTTAGATTAGGAAGGTAACCTACTGTAGACAACTTTTGATTAAAGAAATAATTGGATCTTTTTAAAATAAAGAGAAAATGATACAAAGCGGATAGGAATGTTGTGTTGTGTTGTGTGAGGTTAAATGCCGCTTCTTTTTGCAAGTTCTATCTAATTGAAATAACAATTGGATATCTTTGAATATACCCTGACCATTGCAAAAACATTCAACTTTTGACTTGGCATGTAGTTTCCATGTCACTGAAAAATTTTCATTACCTCTCAGATTATGGACAAACCAAACCATAATATGAAATTTAGCTTGTGTATTGATATATAAGAAAATATATTTGAAGGTGTTGTTTCACATTTGAATCCTGCAACATTTTGGTGAATATATTATATACCTACTATTTATATACTTTATTATATCTTGAATAGGAACCTTACTTATGCTCCCAGGGAAGAAAATTCCAAATGACACTTTTATTGCCTTGGTAACACAAGTTCATTCAACGCGCTTCGACTTAAATTCTAGCCTAGGCGCATCAGGCGCTCGTCTTAGATTCTCGCCTAGGCGCATGAGGCACTCGTCTTAAATTCTCTCCTAGGTACAAGAGGCGCTCCCCTTAAATTCTCGCCTAGGCGCAGGAGGCGCTCGTGGTGTTAATGCGTGATATGGTATATGAAGAACAGAGGAGCATGCAGGTGTGCACACCTATATTTGACTTATTAGTGGTAGTTGATGGTATTTGAACTCACAAAATGTTATGAATGAATATTGTAAATGACAAATTCTCAACTTATGAGCCTTTTTAGTAATAAAAGTACCTGATGTAACCAAATAATATATATTGTAGTGAGGCTTAAATCCACACAAATTTTATTAGACCCGAACCAGACCTCTGTTGTTTTTTTTTTCTTTTGATCTGTTAAATACACACAAAACCAACTCTAATGAGGCTTAAATCCATGTGAGTTCTTCATGATATATCGATATATAGAGGGGATTCACTCGAACTAAATGTTGTAGGAGATTTCATTTAGGAACTTCTGCCTTATTTTAAATGTTGAGGTATCACCCCTAGAAATGGAATATGGTTTCAAAGCTTGTGGTAGTTTTTTTGCTTTTAGCATTGTTTAACTTTATTGTTTGTGAATTCTCTTCGATGCAGGTTACCATAAGGTCTGGAAAGTTTCTTACATTTGCTACAGAAGTCAAATATAAGTCAGGAGAGAAGGTGAAAAAGGTTCTTGCATTTAGGTTACCTGGAAATCGAGTCAACTATTTCAATATGGTGAAAATCTTGAAAGAGTGCAGAGGGTACATAATGGTGAAAGACTGTAGCTTCAATATTGGCCTGCCCACACGAAATTCCTAAAAAGGTGAAAGATTACATAATAGGAAATGGTTTGCTCATATTGCCAAATGGTCTTGTGAAACTATTTTGTTTTCTCTGTTGAATGTGTATGGGATAGGAAAAACTACTTTCAAGAAGCTAAGCTACAACATAGCTCCTGTATAATTACTATTAATAGTGTAGTTTATTTGTTTCATAAAGAATTAAAAGTAATTTATTGGTTTCATAAAGAATTGGGATATTCTTTTACAAATCATGTTTTCATTTTATTTTTTATTTTAAGCTGTCTGATTATATTAGTGAGTTATGTCTTACATTTTTAAAAAATTGTGGTTCTGTCACTATTTCAATAAGTCTTATATTGAACTAATTTTTTTTAATATAGTTACATTTATAGTAAGGTTTTGACGGCCAACAAATCAATCCCGATCACTCACAAAGTACCCACTGAACAAAGGAGTACTCCGAGAGTAACCCGAGTCCACCAATAATTTCACACCAGTTCCCGGGGAAAACCCACCGCCCGAAGGCCCACTGCGGTAAAACCCGGCCCACCAGCAGAATTTTGCTGCCAGCAGGACTCGAACTCCCCACCTCCCATAAGGAAAACAAGGAGGGTGCCACTCCACCATAAGGGGATTGGCATTTTGTTTGATCTATAAGCTTAAGAAATTACATTGTTGGACGCAAGTAACACATTTACTCCTTAGCAATAAATGTTACTAATAGAAAATGTAGAAGTAAGTTAAAACAACATTAACCATTTAGTAAAACAACATAGGTAGAAGTACGGAAAAAGTAAATATGAACCCAAGTAACAAAAGAAAAAAAGGGTGAAAAAGAACAAAACAATTAACAAATCGTAACATGAAAATGTTTTGTTTAAGAGTACGGTTCGAGAGGGTCTTCTCTTTATCCATTAGTACATTTCATTCATATGCTTGGCACCATGAAACACACCAAAAGTTAATTGTTGGTAAATGTGCGTTTCTTAGTCCATCTATTTTTTGTCAAATATGATAGACAAGTTCGCCCTTTAAGAATGCTTACGGACATGAGTGAGCGAAAACTGGGACGGTACCATTTTGTTTTGGATCTTCAAGACGCGTTTTTATGTACATATGTACTAGGTTAACCATTTAACAGTTTGACTATTTTTTATGTACAAATACAACTTTAAAAACGTGAACTTTGCATAGAATGGTAATTACTAAAGCTGGTTTATAGGTGCCAACTTTGTTTTTAACTATCAAAAGCTAATATGATTAGAAAAGACAAAAAATAGTTACTTTAGAAATAAGTTTAAAGTACTTCTTCCTCTATGAGAAGAAAAAAATAATTTTTGGAAAAGAAACTATACAAACGAATTTTCCAAAACGCCCAACTATTAGTCAAACTTTAACCTTGACCGTTGGTTACCGACGTTGATTACAGTCAATCATTCAAAACCAAACTGACCTTGCCAAACTGAAGCTCGAATGCTCGATTATGGTTAGTCATCCAAAACCATTAACTTCGCACACCCCAACTGCACTTCAAGTTTTACCATTTATATATCAAAGGTTTGTTCAAAAAGATATTTTTATGATGAGTATTACACTGAGGAGGATGGAAAGATGCAGTTCAAGTTTTACAATTTATGTATCAAAGTTTTGTTCAAATTTTTTTATTGATGAATATATATTATATAGAGGATGGGAAGATGAGACGATAGAGGGAAATTACAAGAGTTATAACACATTATCATTTAAAGTTAACTATTATTCATTGTTCCTTTCTCATGCGTCGATGAAGAAATACAAGTTGATGGTCCACCTACTCTATAAAGGTAAGGTAAGCCCTTGCACCAATACGATCGAATGCCCTCTGTAACATGCAAGTAATTCCACTAACATAAGTAGTATACAATATATCATGAAATGATTGATAAACTAATAGAAAACGAGTATCAACTTGAAAATTATCACCGCCGCAGCATCGCGCGGGTTTCCCACTAGTGTATATATATATATATAAGGTTTAAAAAATATATAGTATTCAAACTAGCTGTTGAACAGCTAGTTTTTTTTTAATCGAGCCAAACCAATTGTTATAGCCATCAAGCCCCCATAGCGGGGGGGGGGGGGGGAGCGGTGTTCACACCGTTAATAATAAAAGAGAATTACACAGATTATCCTTTAGTTATTAGTGAAATTGCACTCTCTACCCTTTATTTTAACTTTTACTCATTTTGTCCTTTATTTTATAAATTTAATACACTCTATGACCTTAGGCTAACTTTCGTTGAAAATCCTAACTAACTTTGAAACTAATTTACACTTTTAGCCCTTATAAAATAATAACTTGTTATTTTGCCTAGTTATAGTTTCTATTAAACTAGTTATTATTTTATAAGGCTAAAAGTGTAAATTAGTTATATATTATAATTAAACCTAATTCATATTCTTCATTTGAACCACCACCAAAACTCACTGTCAACACCATCACCTCTACCACTCATTACCAACCCAATCATTACCACAGACAAACACCACCGGCCACCACCAGCTTTTCGGCGACGAACATGGTAGTAGTTTAAAGTGTCCGCAGCGCGGATCTATAAACAAAAATTTCTATTACTACAACTACAACCTTTATCAGTCGCATTTCTTATGCAAAGGTTGTCGTCGCTACTGGACCAAAGGCGGCGATCTTTGCAACATTGACGTTGGTGGTAGTACACGTAAAACCAAACTATCGAATAAAAAGAGTGAGCGAAAATCAACCGATTCACATAACACTAGCTGTGACATTAGCTCCATCGTTGCAGCCAATATCTCTCCGGAAACAACACCGTTTACACTGACTGAGACAATACCAAAGACTTCGGTTAATTAAAGCTTCGAACCAACGAGGCTGACAGACAATGCACAACAAGTGTTTTCGGAGATGGGGACATTGAGAAGCTTGATGAAGGCATCCTCCGATGAGTAAACTGTAGGATTCCCGTTTGCACAGGAAGCATCACAACTAACACAACAATTAGATCGTGAGCAGGTGTAGAGAAACAAGACTAGGACTGAAAACAATGGTTGCAAGCGACTGATGGTGTGATGGATTCATTAGTGTTAGAGGATCATAGATCATAGTCAGGCAACGGCGGAGAAGCGGCAAAGGATTGGGGCTTTTACATTTTTAGCTTGTATAAAATAATAACTAGTTTAATAGAAACTATAACTAGATAAAATGACATGTTATTATGCGCTAAGAGGGTAAATTTAGTTTCAAAGTTAACCAGGTTTTTAACAGAGTTAGGCTAAAGGTCATAGGATTTAGCAAATTCAGAAAATATAGAACAGAATGAGTGAAAAATTAACATGAAGGGCAGAAAGTACAATTTCATTAATAACTAAAGGACAATTTGTGTAATTATCTCTAATAATAATTATAAAAAATACTTTCCTTAACTACATATTAAAATACGATTATTTTAATCACTAGTGTAGTGGTTAGACTTAGTTTATTACTGTCTGTCCAGTGCTTTTCCATATAAAAAGTTATCAAGATGGTCTCTTACGTAATAGTTTGACTTTTCCTTTGGACACAATACTTTTTTTTAATTACTAACCACTATTTAAATATCTAACCTATCAATATCGTAAATAATTATCTAAACTATTGATATACACATGAAATGAAACGGTTGGGTGTCAATAAAAGTCAACTTAAATCACTTGGCAGGCTGAACTTGATAGATTACCCATCCGGGTTGCCTTGGTTAGAAGAAGTATTAATATTCCAGACGTGTCTTGATATGCATATGGAGTTTGGAGTGACATTTGTAAGTGGTGTAAGTTGAAACCATTCTTTGCATATGATTAGAATGACTTATTGATGCTTTACAAGAATGTTCATGGTAGTAAGTGGGGGAAAAAGATTATTAGAGGTATTGTGATGATTACGACTTAGGCTTTATGGAACACTCGGAATGCAAAGATCTTTCAAGACAAATCTAAGAAGGTTATGGAGGTGGTGGCTGAAGTGAAATCGAGGTCTTTTTTATGGCTAAAACATAGGTCGAAATCTAATTGTATAGTTTGGAAAGATTAGGCCACTTATCCATTGTACATGTGTAATTAGTTTTGGCAGTTCTCGCATTTCAGAGCTTGCCGGTTTTAATGAAAGTCAATGTTCAAAAAAAATTATCTATACTATACTATATCTATACTATATTATAATGTATGAGGGAGTGGTATTTTAAGATACCCAAAAGTTAAGAACGCTATTTCCATTAACTACCCTAAAATGAGGGTAAAATAATCATTCAAATACTTTTACACTTTAGTACCTCATATTAGTTATTTTAATTCCCTCATTTTATTTAGTAGTTACACTTTTCTCCCATCTCCTACAAAATTATAATTCTTTTATTTAATCATATCTTAACTTTTAAACTATTATGTTTTAAAAACATTCGAAAATACCGTGACGACCTGCTCATTTTTATCGACGTTTCGATATTTGTCTTAGTCAATATCGACGTGTAAATTAAAATGTACAAGAAAGAAATGTATTATGTACAAGTGATTATTGCATTGCATGTTTAACTGAAATAATCTAAAAGAAACGAATATTTATAATTAATTAACTAAGAGAATCCAAATTTCATCTACAACTAAATGTTTTATAGCTAAAACTTTAAAAGATATAAATAATCATTACTATTATACTAGCATGGAGCTCGCGCGATGCAGTGGGAAACCCATACATTTCTAATTGTGAGCATGATTCGTTCAATTTGGTTATTAATTTCAACCGAAACTAAAACCAAAGTCATAGCTCAAATAATCTTATTGACGGATCGGTTAATTGGTTCGGCTTTTATTGTTAGATTGCCGGCTTCCAATTCGGTTTAATTCATTTTGGTTAATAATAAAAACCAAACTTTGGTTAAAACTGTTGCTTAGAACTACATGAAATGAAGGTATAATAAATACAAGAATGAAAGTATAAAATCTAAAAATAAATAAATATATGAATGGTTCTGTTTGGTTGATTTCAGTGAACTAAGGGTACAAAACACGATACCGGTTTTATGTTAATTCAGTTTTTGGTTTATTCAGTTTTTGATTAATTTCAATTTAGTTTTGCTGGTATTTTAGTTCGGTTTCAGTTAACACTTCAGTTATTGATCGCCCCTAGATATCTATGCCATATATCATATATTTTATAGGGACATTTAAAAATACTCAAAATTTAAAAGTTTTTTAGAATGTAATGTATAACGTACAACCCTAAATTGAGGGTAATTTTTTTTTTTTTTGAAAGTAAACTTCATTAAAACAAGCTAATCCTTAAAAACAAGGAGCGCCAAATATACGTGCCCACCTTACAATCCTATTCATATTTGCACCAACTTTGATTCCCTAATATTCAAATGGCAGAACACCAACTTTACATACCAAATTGAGGGTAAATGTGTCTTCTAAACACTAATTACACTTTAATCTTGTCATCTTAATTACACTTTAATTCCCTAAGTTTACTGAACTTTTATTTATATAAATAATAGTTACATTTGTTTCTCTTGTATTAAACCAACTACGCTCACGAATTATAAACGACAATAAACTTTTCATACGTTAATACTTTTTGTTAAAAAAAAAAAACTACATCATAGAACAAACAATTTATTCTTTTTAATCTGAGTATAGAATTGTTATTTTTTACTTACAAAATTAATGTGTTACGTGAATAACAATATCTAGGGGTGAACAATAATTGAACCCTTAACCGAAATCAGAAAAGAACATACGAAACCGAAACCGAACCAAAACCAACTAAAAACCGAAATAACCAAAAATTGGGTTAACCTAATATCGGTTTTTTTGTACTCTAAGTTAACCAAAATTAACAAAACCAAAACTAAACCATTCATATAATCATATATTTTTAGCTTTTATATATTCATTTTATATTGTTTATACCTCTATTTCATGTACATTCAAGCAAAAATTTTAGCCAAAGTTTGGTTTTAGTTATTAACCAAAATTAACTAAACCGAACTAAAACAACGATCTAACCAAATAAAACAATAAATTAACCGATTGGTTAATATGATCTATTAACCGATAATGTTGATTTCGATTTCAGTTAATGGTAATAATCGAAGTAAACCGAACCTTACCATGCACCATTATGTGACACCTGGCATATTCAACTTAACATTTTACAAACTTATAAGTCTACCTTAGCGAGAAACATTTTATTAACGTACTTAACTGGGTCAGTTAAGTCGGGTTACTTTACGTATTGTCCAGGGTTCAATGATCTGGAGGATCATTGGTGTTATTTTGTGTACACACGAGTCTTGAGTCCCGTTGTTGGTGAAATTACATTGAATTGAATTAAGTGTTATACATAGATTGATCCACATATGTTATATAATGTGCAAATACGTGTTTTAACCGTGTTTATATGATTAAACATGATTCTATATGATTAACATATGTTAGGATTGCATGTTCATGTGTTAGGATGTGTTAAAATGCGTTAAAACAAAAAAACTGGAGATTTGGAAAAGACACATACTGGTTTGACCTTAAGAGGGGTCGAACCAGGACAATAGTTCATTGAAAATTCCATTCGACCACAAAGACTTCCCATTCGACCTCTGCAAGGGTCGAACCAGACATCAGTAAAAATACCATACTTTGCAATTTTTCATCATTTCAAAAACCCTAAACGCCTCTAAACATTATCTCTCGACTTAATCACTGGGGAAGGAGTTTTTGACCTTGTTTTTCACAATCCAACCGTCTATATCATAAACAAGTGAAGATCAAAGGTATGATCTTGATCCAAAATCCTTATTTAAGCATTTTTTTATTCGTTTTTATTAAACCCCAATGGTCCAGATCTGTTTTAAGATAGTTTTTATGATTAAAAACGTTTCTAACACCTTTCTAAACAAAACCTCATCATAATACATAAGTTTTCATACAAATTAACATGTGTTAATGGTCCTTTATGTTATGTTATGTGTTGTTTGATGATTGAATGCTGTGTAGATGTTATAGAGATATTCTAGGGCAGTTATTGATGATGGGTTTTAGTTATCTTAGGTCACAAGTTGTTGGATGATGATGTTTTGTCTATTTTGGGGATTTGTGATAGATCTAGGGTTTGAATCTTGATGTTAATGTTAATGAGATGATTGGGGGTTTTCATATACATACTAATCTGAGCACTTTGAGCTAATTATTGAATGATTTCATTAAAGTTTCCAAATTGGGTAAAGTTTTCATGCATGATGTGACATTTCTATAATTTTGCCATTTTGGGTAAGTATTAAAACAGACTGATTTTGGAGTAAAGTTGGTAGGGTTTCGTGGGGATAGGTTATTCATACTTGACTGCTGTGTTTCGTGATGTTTCGTGATGTTTTCGGACTATTTTGATGTGATTTGATGCGTTTTAGGATGTTTGTTGCAGACTGGGTCGAACCAGAGTTCCATTCGACCTATCGTGGGGTCGAATGGAGACTCTGGGGGTCAAACCAAAAGTTGAACAGGTCGAATGAACTTTAATTTGGTCGAACGAACATGATTTAGGTCGAACTTTATACTTTAGACCAACATATTAATTATATCACATGATACTTAGTGACTTTTATTCATCGGTAAAGTCCTCTCAAACTTAGTGAACCATTAATATGTGGATACATAGCGGGGAAAGTGTGAATAGATCTATTGGGCCTGGCAAGCCCCACTCGGGCCGACTGGAGGTCGGTGGCGGGTGCATATTTGCCCTACAACTTACGGCACCGGGTGATGAACCGGTGACGGGTATTGAGGCATTCTAACGTTCAGCAGTGGTTCACGACACTATAGTATCATGTAACGATGTCTAGTAGCATCAGGTATAGATGTAAGGATTGTTGGGTTTGGATTACTATTGTTACAAACTTTTGCAAACTTTATCTCTGTGACTCACCAGCACTGTATGTGTTGACTAACTTTGCATGTTTTCTCAGGTCGCTAAGGTAGCAGGGAGTCTTAGGCGCACTGGAGTCGCACTGCGTTTAGTCTTGCATTCATAAGTAAACCGTGATTGGTTTGCATATATACTTTTGAACTATGGTTTTGTAAACATTAAAGCTTCCGCTGTCATTGTCTGTTTTACTTTGAAACTTATAAATTGCGTGGTTGGTATTTCTACGTTATTTTCATATCATATAGTTATCGTTTATTGTGACCGTTGACTTGTATCCCGGTATGTCACGCGCCTCGCGGTAAAACCCCGCAAGTGGAATTTGAGGGTTTGATAGATTAGTATCAGATCCAATGGTTATAGTGAACTAGGACTGCATGTAGAGTTTGGTCTATAGCCGAGTCACACACACTAGACGGTCACATGTTATGATTCGTTTTAGTGAGAAACTTACTAACTTTGTCGGGGTGTCTATATCATCATCATACTTATGTGTTACATCATCTATTCTTTCTTGGGTTTTGCCTATTCCTTATCTTATCTTCTTTTTTGGGATTTGAAGACGAAGGGATTGACTTGTAGATTCTTAGAATGGTGGTGTTGTACATTGGAGTGGCTTCGTTGTACCTTCGAGATCTGTCTAGTATTCGGACATATTCCTTTTATGCTCCAATGGACACACTCGCTTACACACACTATCTTGCACTCGTACTTGGATTAGTACACCTCGGAATGTTTATTCATTCGGGGATCCTTACATGCTTAGTATTATGATCGGATGATTCGTGGTTGATATGGATTGGTCGGATCAGGATGATTCTCTATCATTATCGATAGTGGTTGATACTAGTGACGAATCAGAATGTCTTATTATTTTTGTATTCCAGTAGATGTCCGTTGCTCGTGGTGGTGGACGTCGTGGTGGCGGTGGTGGTCGCGGTGGCGGTCGTGGTGATGAGCATATCACTATGACTCAAGCCAAACTGAACAACATGATTCAGCAATAGGTGTCTTGTTCTTATACCTTTGCGGTATATTCGTTTTGTTTATCTGGTGTGTTGATACAGGTAATGCTGTTAATCCTCCTCCTCCTACCTGCACTTACAAGATGTTCATGGACTGCAAGCCTCATAACTTTAGTGGGAATGAGGGTGCAGTCGGTTTACTCAGGTGGTTGGAGAAGGTTGTGTCTGCTTTTGCTATGTGTAACTGTCCTGCTGCGGACCAAGTGAAGTTTGCTTCTGGTACCTTTGAGAATCATGCCTTGACCTGGTGTAACTCTATCATACAGACTGTTGGGTTGGCTGAAGCCAATGCCATGCCTTGGGATGAGTTCGTGTTTCGACTGAAGACTGAATATTGTCCCCGTGATGAGATCAAGAGGCTGGAGCATGAACTGTGGAATCATACGATGGTTGGATCGGAGATTGAAGAGTATACTATCCGATATCATGAACTGGCTCTTATGTGTTTGGATGCTGATACTCCTGACTAAAAGAGGATTGAGTTTTTCATTGTTGGGCTTGTACCTGAGATTCGTGGGTTGGTTACTGCGAATGATTGTGCTACTCTTCAGGGCACTATTCGGTTAGCTCATAAGTTGACCAATCAGAAGGTGGAAAAAGGTACTTTGCCACCTAGGGGTTCATTTGTGAATGCTATTGACAGTGGTAACAAGCGTAAATGGGAGAGTTCTGTGAAGAATTCTGCCCCATCTCAGCCTCAGCAGCAGAAGAAGTCTAAATCTTCTACCCCTTCATCTGGATCCCAATCTGGGCAGAAATCTGGTTCTTACCATGGTAGTTACCCGAAGTGCAACAAGTGTATCTATCATCATAATGGGCAGTGCCGTAAGCTCCAGACTTGTCAGCGGTGTGAAAACCGAGACATGAGGTTCAGACATGTCGTGTTCGTTTGAGCGACAAGGCTGCCCCTCAAGCTACTAACGAGCCTAACCAGGGTTGCTATAACTGTGCTCAGACTGGACACTATAAGCGGGATGGTCCCTGTAACATCCCAACCGTTGGCGGAAACATCGGGATGTCACGTATTGATGATTGTTTCAGTAGCACATGGTATAAATTGAATTTTAAATAATTTATTCAAAACATAAATATCCAAAATAAAGTGATGTCTAAAAATTCAAATACATGATATCAAATAAGCAACAACTTCAAATAGCTTCAAACAAAAACTTCATGATAAATCCTCATGCATACTCAAGCCTCAGCTTCATTGTTACCTGAAACATGTTAATTTTGAAAATATTTTTGGGTCAACAAAAGTTGGTGAGAATTACATAGGTTTTGATAATTGAATAAAACTTGTACAAATCATGTGTCATGGCAAGTCTAGTCCATATGTGAAAACATACTAGAAGTAAATCGAGTGCATAATCAACCCTTGTGACTGTTATATTGTGGTACATCCCATACGCTCATGGTTCACTCGATTATGTTATGCGATAACAATCACCCACGCTACCTTTGTAGGAGGCACGTATCCGGGTGGGATTGTCAGTCCAATAGATCTATCATTGTATACCGTCGGCTGATCAATGTTAATGATTATGCTAGAATTGTGCTTACCCTAGTCATGTTTAAGACATAATGCAACATAGAAAAACACATAGACACTTTATGATTGAATTGCATATAGAATGATGTAACATGTTTCACCCCAAAAATGGTGATAAATAGAAAAGGGGCTATGTAAAACTCACCTTAGCAAAATGTTATATCTCGTGAAAAATAGAATAGTGTGTTGCCCAAAAATGCCAAGTATTACCCTATAATTAAAGTAATAAATATATCTAAGTCTTTCTAGTCTACAAATATATTTTAGGGCTTCGAATTGGGGATAAGTGCTCGTTTGATTAATAAATAAAATGTTTGAATAATAAGAGAAATTTGATAAATAATTAAACAAAAGTCTTTTTGTAAATTTTAATTTAAAAATGGTCACAATAATAAGCTTAAAGTATGAAAATAATTTTTATAAAATTATTTTCTTAAAAATAGAATATTAAATCTATTTATTTTAAATTGCCAAAATATAACTTTAATATTTAAAAATATTAAATTTACAGAAGTATTACATTAAAAATTGTATTTCTGTTCCAAATAATCAGAAATAATTTATATACATTTTGGTGCAAAAATATTAAAAAAAATAAATTTATTATGATTTATTTATGATTAAAACTAACAAAAATTGATTAAAAATATTAAATAAATGATTTTTCAGGAATAAAAATCATTTCAGAAAAGTTTATTGTTATAAAAACTCAGAATAATTTTTGTGGAAAATTATAAAATTGTTTTGATATTTTTATAGAATTTTATAAATAAAATAGAATAAACTTGAATTATTTACTATATATATTAAATAAATAAATTTTTGAAAACTAAAATTTGTATGTTAAACTTTTTCACTAGATTAACATAATATAATTTTGGTAGAATTTATAAAAGAGTTTTAGTATTTTAAAATGAATTTTTAAAAAAATAAAGGATTATATATATATATATATATATGTTTAATTAAAAAGAATGTTTGTTGATGCCGTGGTTCGAACCCGGGCCCTTGGCCGGTTCGTGTGTTTTAAATCACAAGCCCAGATCAACTGGTCCGGACCCTGAGAACGATTGATTTCTGATTAAATTAATTATATACTATAATAGAAATTGATTTATAATTGTTTAAAAAGAAAAGTTCAAAAACCGTTTTACACGGGACTCGAACCCGCACGTATGGTGTAACCAACATCAGACACAACCACCTGATCTAGATCAGGGGTTGTGTTTGATTCCAGTTCTTTTAAAATATAAGATATACGTTGTAATAGTGTTTTTCCCAATTAATATCGTTCGTGCCCTAGAATTTCCAATTGAATGATTCACACAACAATATCCCAATTAATCATAGGGTTATTGTTGTGTGATTGCCGAAGATCAAAACCCACAAAACAAACATCACTTACAATTACGAATTGTGTGATTTTTGCTCGGTCAACAGGAATAGTCAAACACGAACAAGAACACTTGAACAGCAGATTTAAATGAGAAATAGGAGATTGAGAGAGAGTATTCGGCAATTGTAGAAGGGATTGGGATGTCCAATTTATAGTGATAGGGTCTAGATCATCGAATTGGAAAGTTTGACCTTGTATTGATGAAGGTGCGACTGATTGAAGCTGATTTGGAAACGATTGATGATAATTGACCGTGTATATGACGCGTCTCAGTCAACTAATCATGCAATTATACCAAATTAAGATTAAAAACGCGTTTGATTGAGATGATTTTGGTAACTCGCTGTCACAGTTGACTTTCCAAGTCAACTGTGAATATCTAAGGCTCGTAATATAATAATTGTAAGTTGGAATTAAAACAAGAACTGTGGGTAGACCAGATGGTTGGGTTCGTGTGTATTTGTGGCCCGGCTTGGGCGCGGGTTCGATTCCCGGCCCAAGCATAATATTTTTTGACATTTAAAACTATATATATGTATATTATTTATAATTAATATACATATAATTGTAAGTTGGAATTAAAACAAGAACTGTGGGTAGACCAGATGGTTGGGTTCGTGTGTATTTGTGGCCCGGCTTGGGCGCGGGTTCGATTCCCGGCCCAAGCATAATATTTTTTGACATTTAAAACTATATATATGTATATTATTTATAATTAATATTGTATTAGGGTTCCAAAAACGCCACAAAAATAATTAAATGCGAACAATAATAATGAAACTTGACGTTTTTTTATTTATGATAATAGTAACGTATAAGTATAAATGCGTAATGTTACAGTCTCCCCTACTTTTAGGAACTTCGTCCCGAAGTTAAAAGAAAAACACAAGGTTGAGGGTGATTGGGTAGAATTTGGGGCAACTGTGATTTGGAAGTTCTTTTATTTGTAATAGGATAGTGCTTTCGGGTCGGGTAGGTGTGAGCTTTAAGAGTTGAATTAGGTTCGTCTGACATCGCAAGGAGAGTAAAAATCTAGCAAAGCATTATGTTTTAGGAGTCCTAAAAGAAATGAGTTGATGGACTATAGAAGGACTAAATGAACTACCAGGTTTACAATTGGTCAACTACCGAAAACCTTGATAAAATTTCACACTAGCTTAACGTACCTGTAAATTCATGATTACGTTCCGGACCGCAATCATCAATTTACCTTACATTAGGGTTTTGTGTCCTTCTATGACTCTACCGATTGTTGATGTTGATGCGTTTTGCGACTAAGGATTGGATATACAATAATTAACATATGTTAGTGGATGGCCAAAGGTGACTAGAATGGGGCGAAGGAAGAAGAAACTGGGCGAAGGTAGATCTGAAGTGGGCGAAGGAAGTTTTGGACTGGACAAGAAGACACATTCGACCACTCAATGTGGGCGAATGTGGAAAACACTCACATTCGACCAGAAGGAATGGGCGAATGTGCAGTGCCTATATATAGATTTTGAGTTTTTGATAATGTAAGGGAGTTGTCATTTGTGTCCAGGTTCAGATCAGGTTTGTAGGTGTTTTTGAGAGATTGTCTGTGTGATCTAGATTAACATAAACTCATTGTAAATGCTTTTTGAATGAAAGTTAATCTATGAAATGTTATTGAAAATGATCTTGATTGTGTCGTGATTTGTGTTTTATCAATTTGTTCAGATCTAGGGTTTCCGCACCTAGATTTGTGACTTGTATGATCGTATAATCCTGTTTTAGTTAAAATCCATCGCTCACAAAGTGGTATCAGAGCCTAGAGGATCATACAACAACAAATTTGATAAGATCAGAGCTGATTTGGACATGTTTTTGACAAAATATCATCTGTTTTTACAAAAACTCTTAAAAACATAGTTTTTGATCGATTTAAAGGTGAATTTGTGGTCGAATTCAAGTTTTCCAAGACTTAAAGTTGTTCCAAATCAATTCCGAAACATAATCTGATTGAGATCATTCAAATCCATGAACTTTTGAAAATCTGAGATCAAAATAACCGTTTTTCAAACAATAACCGTTTTTCAAAAATGAGATCTGCTAGTTTTGGGCGAACCTGGAACCTGGACTGAGTGTTGTGGTCGAACGTGACTAAAAGTGGGCGAACCTGAGTTTTTGAGTGGACGAACCTGAAAATTTGTTTAGAATTTTTCACTTTCGGGTGGTAATTCCCACATTCGACCGTTTTCATTTCGGGCGAAAGTGGAAAGTGTGTTAGTTTGATTTACATTCTGGTCATTTTCACATTCGGGTGTTATTGTTTGGTCGAAAGAAGATCAGAAGGGACGAGAGTGTGACAGTTTGGACGAAAGTAGAAGTATTTGGACGAAAGTGTAAATTTCGGGCGAACCTAGGATTTTTGCTGAAAAATCTTTCTAAGTGTTGAGATTTTCAATCTGTGATCATGTGGCATTTTCAAACTACTTCGGGATCAGCACCAACACAACCACAACATCAGACAATGGACCCATGGACAGTGGCAGCGCAAAAGACGAACACGCAATCCTCACAACCACTTAACTACATGACAACAACGAGCACGATGCCTCAAAGTGTAGCACATCCGGCACTACAATCAGATTACTGGGGAGTAGCTGCAGCGGCGGTAAATACTCAAACCACTAATGCTATTTCTACCTTGATTAAGGATTTGTCTACAGGTAGTGGAACTCGGCCACCGAAGCTCATGGATATGCAAGAGTATAACCAGTGGCACACCATGTTCAAGATCCATCTGGAAAGCATGGGAGTTGAAGGAGCAGAGGCATGGAGCATGATTGTCAAAGGATACACAGCACCGATTCTGGAGAACACAGGTGAGTTGATTCCTCTGGAGAGCTTGACTGAGGATGAAAAGAAGAAATATGTGGTAGAGAAGAAGGCGTTCTCTCAACTGACACAGGCAATCACAAGTGACCTGTTGCATCAGTTTGGGACATGTACTACGTCAAAGCAGCTTTGGGATAAGCTGAAGAGGAAGCATGATGGTAATGAGAAGACCAGGAGTCTGAGAATGGAGGAATTAGTCAAAGAGTTTGAGAATTTTTCTTTTATTAATAATGAAACTTTGAAAGAACTAACTCCGAGATATATGCATTTGTTATCTGAATTGTCTAGTTATGGTGTACAGATTCCAATGACTAAGCAGGTGGATAAGTTTGCAGATGCTTTACCACCACAATGGGATCAGCATGTGGAGGTACTTAGAGAGAAGGATGCTTATCAATTCTGGACCATTTCAGAGTTTATTGAAAAGCTGGAGAACAAAGAGTTGGAGGATAGGAGGAAAGCTAGAAGATCACAGATTCCTCAGAATCCCAGTTTGTATTTTGGGGGTACTTCAGTTTCAGCTGGAAACTCGAGCTCTGGAAGCGTTGCACCACATGTTGCATGTATTTCCAATGTCATGGATTCATCAAAACCAACCACCAACTACACACCACCACAATACAATTCCTACTCACAACCATCATACACACCACCACAATATAGTTCCTACATTTCACCAATCTCTCCAATGCAACAAGCAAGTTTTTACACTGCTAATCAAACACAACAACCATTAAACCAAGTTACTCAACATAAACAACAACCGGTGGTTTTGGATACATCTAACTTGGGAAATGTGACTGTGGAGGTTGCTCAGCAACACATTGCATTAGTCTCAGCAATGGTTTCATCTTACAATGGGTTGGTTGCTAGTCAGATTGGGAACAACAACTTAACCAACAAAGACTACGCACAAATAGACAAAGAAGAGATGGAACTCATTGACATTCAATGGGCTTTTGCGAGTATAATGAGGAGAGCAACAGAGTTCATCGAGAAAACTGGAAGGACTGATTTAGCAACTTCTCCCAACACAACCTATGGTTTCAACAAGGAGAAGGTTACGTGTTTTAATTGTGGAGAAAAAGGACACTTCAAAAGGGAATGCACCCAGCCACCTAAACAAGGTAATCGAAACCCTTTCAATGCAAATTACCAGAACCGTCAACAAAACCAAGTTTCTTACCAAAATAACAACAACTACCAAAACCGAAACTTTAACAACCAAAACAGACAACCAAACACTCAAAACCAGATTCAAAACCAATCTCCTAATCACACAAACCGAACAGTTGTACCTATCACTACACCCAATGAGACTCAACAAAATGCGAGTCAGAACCAAGCTTTGGTGACTCAACAGGATGAGAGGTTTGACTGGTCGGGTATGCAAATAGGAGTTGAGGAAGTGACTACTGGTGGGAATGTGGCTTGTGTTGCTTATCAGGTTGATATGGAAGAATCGGTGGTAGTTGATGAGAAGAAAGAAACTGAGGAGAGTGAAAGTGATGATTCTGAGACTGAGATGGAAGTGGAGAGTGAACCTGTTGAGGTTAAGGCTGAGGAAAAGAGTTCTGGGATGGTGATTGATTCAATTTCTGATGTTCCAGAGGAGTGTAGATCAGTTTATTCAGATTCTGAGAGTGAATCAGACACAGAGGCAAGTGTTGATTCTTTAGATGATGATATTGATCAGTTGCTGGCAGAAGCTGACTTTTTGATGACGAGAAAGTCGTGCATAGCTGATGATGCTTTCACCAAGATCGACTACTCTAAGTTTTTCACTGGAAAGGAAGCTCATTTTGCGTTGATGGCAATGACTGAACCGCCAAAACCGGTAAGTTCTGAATCTAGCACTGATGTTATGAGTGATAAATACTGTGGAACATGTGATAGATTGACAGAGGAGAATAAGCAACTCCGAATTTCACGAGATAGTGCTATCTTGAACTGTCAATCTACTCGCAAAGAGTTGAATGCTTTTAACAAAGTATTAGATGGCTATAAAAAGGACATTTCCGACTTGAAAAACACTTTGTCATTGAAACAATTGGCCATAAACAACTATATCAATGAAATTGAAAACACCAAGTTGGAAATGGCAGCCATAAAATGCTTTGCTGAAAAGGTTAACAAGAAGTTGGAAAGTTATAAGAATGTTGCTTATGTGGTAGATCATATCATTGATGATAACACCACCAATTACAAGTCTGTACCATCTCCGGTTCTTTTTGAAAACCATAACTATCACCAAGTTATACCGGAGAGTTCGGTAAAATCAGACTCATCATCGGAAAAGGAATCTAATACCTCGAGTATTGGTGATCCATATTCCGATGTGAGACCGATTTTGGGCTTGAACAATGAGGGTGTTTATGCTGAGAGTGATAGTTCAGACTCAGAAAATGATGATACTGGTAGTGATCAATCTGTTAATGAATGTGAGATTCCAAAAGAAAATCACATCGTTACTACTGAACCAGCGTCACCATCTGATCATGTTCATCCGATGGCAAATGCTAATCGTGATAAAAAGTCTGAAAAGATTGATGTTAAGAAAGATAATGTTGTTAAGAATGAGGTCAAAAAGAATGAGCTGAATGAACCAAGTGACAAACCGGTTAAAGTGTTTTATCGGATGGAAGGATCCGATAAAATCATTTTTGATGAGGAATTTCCGATTAAAAATGTTAACTATTCTAAACTTGATAAAATCTGGCAAGAAAGCACAATATGGTTTCCAAAACATGAAAGAACCAATGAAATTCCACCAGAAATTTTAAAGAAACTGTTTTCAGAAGTTCCTCAAGAACCAAAAATCCATGTCACTGAGTTCATTCGACCAAATGATAAAGCAAATGGTTTTCATGAGCCTTCTTACTCGAAAGGACCACTTCCTGAGAGTTTAAGAAATCAACAGTATAATGATCAATTTCCTGTCAGATCATTTGCTTCACCAAATGCTCATTATGTGTTTGAGGAATATAGAAAATGCTTTAAATGTGGAGAACGCGGGCATTTACTTGCTCAGTGTCCATATGTAAGGCACAAAAGACATGAGGTTGAGGTTAAGAATTCCATAAGAAAGCCGATTGATCATTATGTACCACCACATAGACGGACTGTTCCTCAACAACAACAATTTTATAATCAAAACAATTTTCAAATGAGGAACACCCGTCCATTTCAATATGATCGAAGGAATCGGATTGCAATGGAACAATCTTGGAGAAAACCTGTGGTGAACACAACAGCTGATAGACAAAAGGTTCCACAAAAACCAATTGTCAAGTCAAATGTTGGACCTAAGTCTGTTAATTCAGATAAGGTTGCTAAGAAAGTTACTTTTAGTAACAATGTTCAGAAACCAATTGAGAAACCAAAATCTCAAATTCGTATTCTCAAAAGGTCTGAACAATCTTGGACACCTAATGGTACTCCAGGAGCTTCTACTTCAAAGGTTAGTGAGAAAAATGACACTGTTTTGAAAAATCAGAAAACGGTTGATTCAAAACAAAAAGTTGTTGAAAAAGTCATTGAGGATGTCTCTTTGAAATCTAATGTTCAAAGGCCCAAGACTCAGGCTTTGGTCCCCCGAAAGAACTAAATGTTTACTTTTTGTGTGCAGGGAGCTTCAGTTGGCCCTATTAGCAGTCTTTGGATTGTTGATAATGGAGCTTCAGGCCACATGACGGGGGATTTGGCGTTGTTGTTCGATGTGAAGAATATTAATGGAGGATATGTCGCGTTTGCGGGTAATAAAGGAGGATATATAACGATGGAAGGAAGCGTGAGTAATGGGATTGTGACTTTCGAGAGGATTTCATATGTCAAGCAGATAGACTATAATCTGTTGAGCGTCAGTCAAATATGCGATAAATAATTTTCTGTGCATTTTGATGACAAATCCTGCTACATTCTCAAACCGGGCTTCAAGATTCCAAAGGAGTGGGTTATGTTGATGGCACCTCGAGTCAACAATCTTTATATTCTTGATATGTCCAAGGCGATGACATCACAGGGGCAGATAACATGCTTTCTATCCAAGGCGACCGAAAAAGAATCGATAATGTGGCACCGAAGAATGGGGCACATTCATCTGAGGAAAATGAATCAGTTAGTGAGAAATGGACTTGTCGATGGAGTAAACGTGAAACATTTCCATCTGAACGACAAGTGTGTGAGCTGCATGAAAGGCAAACAACACAAACAATCCCATAAAGTGAAGAAAGTTAACTCTGTTGAGATGCCGCTTGAGCGATTGCACATGGACCTATTTGGACCGGTCAAACGCAAAAGTCATCTTGGAGAGCTTTATTGTTTAGTCGTCACTGATGACTATTCACGATTCTCATGGGTGATGTGTTTGAAGAACAAAAGCGACACCTTTACCAACCTACAAGTTCTGTTCACTCGGCTGGAGAATATCTACAATTTGAAGATCAAAAGGATCAGGAGTGACAACGGGACGGAGTTCAAAAATGCAAAGATGGATGAACTTTGTGAAAGCAAAGGGATACATCATGAATATTCGGCTCCGTATACCCCGCAACAGAACGGTGTTGCTGAAAGAAAGAATAGGACTCTGATTGAGGCTGCTAGAACAATGCTCGCTGACTCAAATCTTCCAGTAATGTTCTGGAATGAGGCGATTTATGCAGCAAACTACACGTTAAATCGGGTACTAACAGTGAAGAAGTTTGGAAAAACATCTTATGAGCTGTTACACCAACGAAAGCCCAATTTAGAGTATCTAGAACCATTTGGGGCGCCATGCACGATGTTGAATCCAAGCGAGAAGTTTAGTCCTAAAGCTGAGGAGGGATATTTTGTTGGATATGCAACCCCGCTCAAACGGGTATTTAACAAGAGAACTCGTCAAGTGGAGGATTGGGATAACGTGGAAGTTCAACGATACACACAAAATTTGCAAGGCACGGGCCCTGATTGGATGTTTGATTACAAAGATTTCTTTGAATCATTCAACCTAGATAGCTTGGTTGAAGAAGCTGTTATCAGATTACTTTACGAGTGTGAAAACGCGGCAACTTCACCGTTAATGCGTCCAATCACCGTAAACCCCCCACCAGCTTCTAATGATACCAGTGCTCCTACACAAGAAGAAGAGTTGTTTCAAGAAGCTTCAACTTCATTAGACACTTCAGAATCTGAAGATGAACAATTTGAAGAAGCCGTTCTTGAAAATGCAGAAGACTTAGAAGAGCAAACTGTGAACCCAACTCCAAATCCAGATGTTGCTTCATCATCTAACACGGGTCATGATCAGGATGCTGTAGAGAACTTGACTGCTCAGACGGGAGTGATTGTACCTGTTAATCCGGAATCTCGGATTCATCGTATTCACCCGCTGGAGCAAGTAATTGGTGATCCTGGTAGTGGAGTGATGACCAGAGGGCAGCTTAAAAGCGTTAATTCGCCAGAGAGTTTTGGTGCTTTAGCTTTGTATGCCAAAATTCAGAAATCTGGTAGCCAAAATGATTGGTCGTTTGCATGTTATGTGTCACAGGTAGAGCCAAGGACATACAAAGACGCTTTGAATGAAGATGCCTGGGTTGAGGCAATGCAGGAGGAGTTATTGCAATTCCAGAAATTGGGAGTCTGGACGCTCACAGATTTGCCGCCGGGAAGAAAGAAAATAGGCACTAAGTGGGTGTTTAAGTGCAAAAAGGATGACCATGGAGTTATTGTAAGGAACAAAGCCAGATTGGTTGTGCAGGGTTTCCATCAAATCGAAGGAATTGATTACAACGAAATCTATGCACCAGTAGCACGAATTGAAGCTATTCGGATGTTCCTTGCGTTTGCTTCATATAAGAAATTCAAAGTCTATCAAATGGACGTCAAGAGCGCATTTTTGTACGGTAAAGTCAAGGAGGAGGTTTATGTCGGGCAGCCACCAGGCTTTGAGGACCCAATCCACCGGGACAAGGTCTATGTGCTGAACAAAGCTCTATATGGTTTGCACCAGGCTCCAAGACAGTGGTACGAGGAGCTAAGTACATACCTCATCTCCAAAGGATTCAAGCGCGGCCTCGTTGATTGCACTCTCTTTACGAAGAAGACGTGAGATGACTTGCTTCTAGTACAGATTTACGTTGATGATATTATATTTGGTTCAACTAACGAACTCTTGTGCAGGGAATTTGAAACTGTTATGCAGGAGAAGTTCGAAATGAGCGCTATGGGGGAAATGCAGTTTTTCCTAGGCTTACAGGTGGATCAAAGACCCGACGGGATCTTCATTCACCAGACGAAATATGTAGCCGACATCTTGAGCCGATTCCAGATGGAGGACTCTAAGCCGATGGATACCCCGATTCAACCCAATCACGGGATTGGAGTGGACGCTAAGGGGGAGCTGACAGATCCATTTACATACAGAGCAATCATCGGATCTCTGATGTATTTAACAGCGTCTCGACCAGATATTATGTATGCAACGTGTCTCTGTGCTCGCTATCAATCGAAGCCGAAACAAAGTCATCTGACGGCGGTCAAGCGTATCCTTCGATATCTGAAGGGTTGTCCATCAAAAGGACTTTGGTACCCTAATGATGATGATTTTGATTTTATTGCTTTTAGTGATGCAGATTGGGGCGGCTGTGACAAAGACAGCAAATCAACAACAGCCGGTTGCCAGTTTTTAGGGAGCAGGTTAATTACCTGGCAATGCAAGAAACAGACTTCCGTCGCATTGTCTACATGTGAAGCCGAGTACATTTCAGCCTCGAGTTGCTGTTCGCAAGTGCTCTGGATCCAACAACAGATGGTCGATTACGGTTTGCAGTTTCTTAAAACCCCTATACACTGTGACAACGAAGCCGCAATTGCATTAACTAAAAATACTGAAAATCATTCTAAAGCTAAACATATCCGGATTAAATATCATTTTATCCGTGACTGTTACGCTAAGGAATTGATTGACATGGTCAAAATCCATACTGACTACCAACGTGCAGATTTGTTTACAAAAGCTTTTGACAGATCCCGCTTTGAATATCTTTTGAAAGTAAACAATATAAAGGAAAAACAGGACTAATCGGCTCCTCGGTTTATCATTTTTACTTTTTAATTTTAGTTTTAAATTTTTGCTAATTGGGAATTTCTCTTTGCTAATTGGGAATTTCTCTTTACTATCATAATCCTCAAAGAAGTTGATGCTTTCGATGGGGTTGTTTAATCCTCAAAGAAGTTGATGCTTTCAAGTGGATTGTTTCTTTCAAAATTTTTGTTTTGTTTTTCAGAAAAATTAAAAACCCAAAAATATGTTCTTTATTTTAGGGGGAGTCATTTTATCAGAAAAACCAAAAACATTGAAAAATTTTCAAAATACCTAAAAATTAGAAAAACCCAAAATGATTTCCTGGATAAAAAGAGGAAATGATAGTACATCAGTGGGGATCTGACACAGGCTAAACAATTGTATAGTTTTAATAAGACGTATGTTGATTACGTGTGATTTGCTGATAGGCTTCGTAGACTAAATATTGCGTGCATTAGTGATACAAACATAACAAACTACGCATTTGTGGATGAACACCTCATGGGCATATGGTCTTAGTACCGTAATTTCGTTTGATAGGGTGTTTGTACAAAACTCGGAGGTTTAGGGTCGTTATGTTATTAGTTGTCTGGGGATAGCCTATCTGATCTTCTGCTGTAAGTCATTACGGACCTAGATCAGACAGGATGTCTTTATAAAAGAGCTTTATGCCAAATCCTAAAGTTACCGAATTGAGGAACTTTCCATGTTATATGATGATCAAAGATTATCTATAATATCGTATTGATCATTGATGCAAATCATGATTAATATCAGTCCTCAACCTGGTATGGTGCATATGTTACTTTGCTGCATTAATTTGCTGACCTGTATACCTCTATGCATTATATCTTGTACAATTACAGACAACGAAAGCATAATCACGCTTTACAATGAGTCTTTGTGCAAATTATTTCTTGATACGGGAGTATGTCGTGTGTGTGGGAACCACAATGTGTTAGTCTAATAATCTAATTCGTATCATTTTAAAGCATTGCGTAATTGTCTGCATGTGAGCTTATGTGGACAACAATATCAGCAATTGCCGTATCACATATTGTTTCTAATGATAATATTGAAACAGATCAACGCTGTGATCAGATTTCTCAGAAAACTGATATGATCCTCTTACCGGAAATCACAAAAAGTTTACTGCTTTCATTTACTTTGATGCATTTTACTTTGTCGCATTTTACTTTTATTGTCAAAAAGTTACAAAATCCAAAAAGATTTTAGGTGTGTTTTGATAAAAATTTCAGAAAATCCAAAAGATTTGCATTTCTGCTTTATTTTTGATATCCGGGGATGCTTGATGGTCAATTTCTGAGATTTGATAACACCATCTGGACTTTGTAACATTCAAAATGTGAAAAATTGAGTTTTGGAAGTTTAACGGATTGAAAAATGTTGAACGGGATTCGAATTCGTGATTTGGCGAAATTTTCAGATTTTTCCATTTCACATTCGCCCCTTAAATGGGTCGAATGTGGAAAAATCATCACCTTCGACCGTTGTGAAAATGGGCGAATGTGGATTTTTTTCACTTCCGGGTGTTATTTCCACTTCCGGGTACAAAGTTTCACCTTCGGGTCTTTCATTAGGGGCGAAGGTGGAGCAGTTTCACATTCGTGCCATTAAATTGGGGCGAATGTGGTTTTAACCCACATTCGTCCATCTCAAACGGGCGAATGTAGACTTCTATATATATGTCTTTCACGTTCGAGCCCCTCATTCAAAGTTTTTCAAAAATTTCTGTCATACCAAGACCTTGTTCCTCGTGTTTTCTACGATTTACTGATTTGTTCCCTCGTCTTTACTGATCATTTTAAAACTAATATTGCAGGTAATGGACATCAAATGAGATCAAAATTGATTGTTTTAAGAACGGGACCTAGGGTTTCTGTTCTAGGGATTTTTGATGTTGATTGATGTTTGTTTTTGATAGCCGATCATTTTTCATAGGTTTTAGGGGGAGAATGTGGAAGGAATTAGGATAATAACACATCTAGATGATACTTTGATCGATTAAACACAGATGAACCCTAATTCCTCTTTAAAACCAATGAAAACTGATTATTTGACAAAATTGATTATAAACGAATGTTAGTCGGACATGTTAGTATGTTTTAGGATCAAAATTACAAGTTAAAACTAACAATGGCAAAATTTTAAATTTTGGGGGTAAATTTTTCACATTCGGTTGTTTTAAAACGGGCGAAAGAGGAACGTGTTGGGCGAATGTATAACAAAACGGACGAATGTGACTTTTAATCAAGATCATATTCACTGTCGTCCATATACTTTCACATTCGACCGCAAAATCTCACATTCGACCAACTTTAAGACGGGCGAATGTGCAGATGTCTTTGACCAAAATTTTTATAATTTTGTCGTTTTTGTGTTTTGACGTGTTTTTATTGATTTTCATGTGCAGATGGCTGAACAACCCGAGAATATTGAATCACCAGCAGTGAATGTTGAAACTCCAGCTGAGATCACAGTTCAAGATCCAGTACCAGTAGCTGAAACATCTGTTCCTAGCAGTTGGCCTTTTGAACGATCGCACAACTGTTGCGCTTATCTAGGAGATGTTGAGAAGAACACTGAGTTTACCGGGATTATTGAATTTCTGAAGAGGAGCAGGATTGTACATGCCTTAGCCACACCAACCATCATATACAAAGACATAATTGAAGACTTTTACCAGAATGCTAAGTATGACTACTGGGAGAATCAGACGATCATCAAGAGCAAGATTCAGGAGATGGAGATGTTCTTGACTGAAGCTGATATTCGAGAGGCGTTACAGATTAAGTTCGAAGATAGTGAAGATCCCAGGGAGTTATCGTGGACAGAACAGAAGGCGTGCTTCTTAAGAATGAAATACAAAGGTCCAATCACTGACGGATCTATGTATAAGGGGAAGCTGGGAGTGCAGTACAAGTATTTTGCACATGTTCTGATTCATGTCTTTGGATGTGTGAGTGGTGGTTATGACGTGATGAGAAGGAGTTTGAGTTCATTAATGGTTGCGTTGACACTCAACAAACCATTTAATGTTTCTGGGATGATTCTTGACCACATGCTGGAGATGCTGAAGGGAATGAAGAATAAGAAGTTCATGTTGTATCCGAGGTTTCTGATGATGATCTTTGACTACAAGTATCCTATGCTGAAAAAGGATCCGACAATGATTCTAGGTCAAGATCACATGAATATTAGAACCTTGATGAGGATGAAAGGTTACAAAGGTGTGCCTGATAGTGAGAAGCCACCTAACAGGAGATTATTTGGCGCTTTGGCTCGTCCGGATTACATTGATCCTGGCAAGAACAAAGCAAGACATGATGATAGTGACTCAGATAACGATGATCCCTTAGTGTATGTTGATTCAAGCACTAAGCGGAAACGTCAAGTAGTCAATCCTGGAGCCAAAGGGAAGGGCAAGGGAAAGGCTATAGATCAGGGAAGCACTAAGCAACAGGTAGCTAGAAAGAAATCGACGGCGAAGAAAGGATCGGGTTTGGTGGATGAAGAGTCTGTAGATTCAGAAGAGACTGAGGTTGATGAGCAGTGGGATTCTGATGATGAGAACGTGAGAACCACCAAACGTAAGGCCACTATGGTTGGTGAGTCTGAATCCTTAAACCAGTCGATAGAAGAAGCTGAGAGAAGAAAGAAATCGGTTGAAGATGAAGGTTTAGGTGTTGACCTAGCTGAGCTGAGTGTTGGAGATACAGTAGTTGTGAATTTGCCTAAGAAGACAAAGAAACAAAAGACTATGGCAAAGAAATCAAGTGTTAAAGAACTGAGAGAAAAAGAATTGGCTCAGTTGTTGAAAGGAAAGAGATTACCTGATGCTGGTACACCTTCTAAGCTATCTTCACCAGTTGCCAAGAAGCAGAAGAAAGCGAAAGAGGCAGAGACTTTACCAATCGATCAGTTCAATATCGATATGGATAAAGTGCTCGATATGTTTAGAAAGCCTCAAAAGGAGAAAGTTGTTGAAGTTGAGCCCTCCAGATCAAAGTCAAAGAAAGTGACTGTAGATGATGATGTCATGAAACAAGTTAATAAGAAGATGGAGGACAT
Source organism: Ambrosia trifida (assembly GCA_028751855.1). NCBI lineage: Eukaryota > Viridiplantae > Streptophyta > Magnoliopsida > Asterales > Asteraceae > Ambrosia > Ambrosia trifida. Next base: position 68,594,668 of record CM054130.1, read on the forward strand.
GATGAAGATGCTGGTTGCTCAACAAGCTGAAATTACTAAGTTCAAGCAGAATGAGGAGAAGATGCTCCAGATTGTAGTTGCTTCGAAATCTAATCAAGATGATATAAATGATAAGATTAAGTTAATTGAAGCAAAGAACGAGAAGCTTGAAAGGAAATGTGAAAGAAACAAGAGCAAAATCAAACTGATTAAGGCTGACAACAAAGAATTAAAGAAGGAAAACAAACGCCTTTGTGGTTTGATTGAAGAGTTGTATAGCAGAGCACCCCAGTTGAAAGAGGGTGAAGAAGATGAAGAAGAAGAACAGAAAGTTGATTATGAGTATTCTGATTATGAGAAAGAAGAAGATGATGATGAGGATGATGATGGATCGGATAAAAGTGATGATGACAATGATGATGATGATGACAATAATGATGATGATGATGATGGTACTGAAGGTACAGGGAAAAAGCAAGGTGATGAGTTTAGCAGTGGAAGTGATCATGATGGAGGAGATGATACTTCTAAATATAGTTATGAGAAGAGAACACCACAGAAGAAGAAAGATACTGGAGAATCGAGTTCCAAGAAGAAAGGTGGGAATGTAGATTCGAATGAAAGTATTTTCTGGAACGAGAAGGTGAGATCTCTGTCTGAGGATGCTAAACAGTTGTATAAGAATATGTTGGAAAAGAGAGAGTGGACCATTGAGTTCACAGGATGCTTCGCTGAAATATTCCAGACTGATGATTTGAGATATGAGCTGGAATATGAAGATCCAGATCTTGAAGAAGGGGAATTACCTGCATCTGTGGCGAAAGAAATACTAGATGGTCTCGCACAGAGGGTAGGAAAGACGTTTGAGGAGTTTATGATGGATGAATCGATTCCTGATATTCCTGAAAAGGATATGGGAAGTCATTCAGATGATGTGCATACTCCAGAAAACAATGAAGTTGAGATAGAAGATATTACTCATGAAGAGTTTCCCCAGTATTTCAGAAAAGAAGATGAGAATGAAGTATTTCCTGACTTCACTGAGATACCAAATAAGTCAGCGAAACAGAAAGCAAAGAAAAGAAGCGAAGAGTTTGTTGAGAAGGTATTTGGTACTGAAAAGAAAGATTCTTCTAACCAGTCTGATGAGTTGAAGAATTATATGAAGAAGTTGAAGGAGATGGATGAGAACCGACCTAAGCCTGAAGCTCAAGGTAACTTTTATCGATTTCATAATGCTAAGTTCAAAGGCAGAGCTCTCGGGTGGACTTACTTAGGCAGACTGAAGTGTATTGCTGCAAAATGGGAAACCGGAATTCTGTATTTCAACAGATTCTGTGATTTGCTTACTCTACCGTACTGGGCGGTGAGAGACTTATGCAGATTCCCAATGTCAGGTGCCGAGGTAAATGGATCGCATGTCGGTTGGTGCGCAGACAAATTGGTTTGGGAAAGTCGTACTAGATGGAACAGGTTCAATCCTCAATATTCCCGTAGAAAAGAGCATAGGGATATTGATCCTCAAACCAATATGAAGCGTGTTACTTTGATATATAAAGCACCTAATGTGATGAGGAAGATACCGTTGATGCCAATGCCACAGCATTTCAGTGCTGATTTCATTTTTTGGTATTATGATTGGAGGAAGGCAGAAGCGGTGATCGTGTTGAGGGATGGAAAGGATAAATACAAGCATGTTCATGTATTTGATCCTATGTGGCTAATCAATTCCACATTCGAAGACATCATCATGTTGTTCTACAATCCGATTTACTATGAACCAAATGACTTTGCTCAAGCGAGAAAGTATACTCAAGTTGTGGGAGTTTGTTTTGCATATGATATAAATGCAGGAAGCAACTTGGAGGGTAAACTTGGCAAGACTGTGAAGATCGCTAATGTGTCAAAGCCTGTGAAGAAAACATTCGAGCCGCCAATGACTTCTGAGCAGAAGAAGCAGCTCAGAATCAAATTGATGAACAAGACGATGGACTATCAGAGAAAACTATCCAATCAATAGTCGAGGGGGAGTTTGTTGATGCGTTTTGCGACTAAGGATTGGATATACAATAATTAACATATGTTAGTGGATGGCCGAAGGTGACTAGAATGGGGCGAAGGAAGAAGAAACTGGGCGAAGGTAGATCTGAAGTGGGCGAAGGAAGTTTTGGACTGGACAAGAAGACACATTCGACCACTCAATGTGGGCGAATGTGGAAAACACTCACATTCGACCAGAAGGAATGGGCGAATGTGCAGTGCCTATATATAGATTTTGAGTTTTTGATAATGTAAGAGAGTTGTCATTTGTGTCCAGGTTCAGATCAGGTTTGTAGGTGTTTTTGAGAGATTGTCTGTGTGATCTAGATTAACATAAACTCATTGTAAATGCTTTTTGAATGAAAGTTAATCTATGAAATGTTATTGAAAATGATCTTGATTGTGTCGTGATTTGTGTTTTATCAATTTGTTCAGATCTAGGGTTTCCGCACCTAGATTTGTGACTTGTATGATCGTATAATCCTGTTTTAGTTAAAATCCATCGCTCACAGTTGAACAGGTTCGATAGCCCCCACCAGTGGTTGAGCAGGTTGTAGGGCCTCTCCCGACTGTTGGAAAGACATGATGACCTCTACCAATCGTTGAGTAGGTTGTTTGGTAGCCAACTAACTATTGTACAAGTAAGCAAGTATAACGGTTTAGATATTGATATAGCAATTAGTTCACATTCAAACAAGCATGCATCCAGATGTTATGATAATACTAGAATTTATTACTTGAATCAGTACATAGAATTAAAAAGCAGACATCATTCAAATGGTGGGGCTTGCTGTTAGGTAGCTGGAGGGTCCCTAGCGGGGTTATTTGGAGCAGCAAGGGCGTTTGTAGCAGGAATTCGACAAGCATCCGCAAGATGCCCATACCTTTGACAATTGGTACACTGACGGCAGGGCACTTGGGTTGGGTGGTGATACTGGCAGGTGTCACACTTAGGTTGGTTCCCGTTGTATTGTCTCTTGTTGGGTGGGACAGTGGCGTCTATTGCAAAATTCCTGACCTTGCGCCTTCCATTGGTTGAGGCCTCAGTTTTGATTTCAACGGCAGGTTGGGGAGTATCCTTCGTAACAGTTTTCTTTTCCCCTTTCCGAGTCAGGGTTCCTGCCTTCACATGGTTATCTGTTAGGGTGGCCGCCAAACGCTTTGCTTCCTCCAGAGTAGCAGGGTTCCTTCCCCACACCGTGTCTTGAATCTGCATGGGTAAGCCACCAATGTATTTTTCGATCGCAATAGGCAAAGGGGTGACCTTGTGTGGTAGCAGTAGACTAAGTTCGTGAAAACGAGTGTTGTAGGCAAGGTTTTCTCCACTGTCCTGAGAAAGATCATGAAACTCATCTTCCAGCTTCTTGATTTCATTACGAGGGCAGAACTCTGCCTTCATAATGTCTTTAGCTTGATCCCAAGTTAAGGTTAGTGCAGCTTCAGCTCCGCGGGTGCGCTTTTCCTCATTCCACCAAGTAAGTGCTCGCTTGTGAAGAACACTCATGGCATAACGGACCTTTAAGTTATCGGGACACTCACTGTAACAACCGGCAAAAATAAGGTAATTCCGCACTAATTAACTATACGCGATTAACGTAATTAAATGCAAATATGTGTTGCTTATTTAACTGAGGCCTTAGAAAGATAGCAATTCCCAAATAATGCATAGGAATGCATATGTTTAATGACAAAACATGATAGGATCATGTGCGAGTATATTATCCGGTATGGACACTGGCGATTACCCGGTAAAAATTAAATAAGCGAAACGGATCCCGGACACCCGGGATATAAAATAAAACGTAATTTCACAAAATATAATGGGTTTTGGAACTCCAAAGCCATGCGTGAAATCTTGTTATACAAATCTCCCGGTAACGAATAAAGTGCGCATACCGCACCCGATACGCGCATAACATATAATTTCACCCGGCAAAAGCCTAAATAATTTATCAACGCTTAAACTGGACTATGTTTAAGGGATATTAAAGGTATTTTTAATATTCGGATAACACGCGATTAAAAACCCAAAAATACCCGGACGGTACCCGAACGAGAGGGAATTAAACATAATAATAATGGGTATTATTTAGCAAAGTGGACCCCACCCAAACACCCCCAAGGGGCCGGCCTAGGGCCACCCCAAGTGGTTAACCCTTCCAATTCTCACTAATTCAAATATAATTAGTAATAATCATTGTTATGCATGGGATATTATTGGACACAAAATTCACCAAATCCCCTCCCTTCTCTCTCTAATCTCACGGCCCAAACACCCTCTAACATAATCCCTCAAAGATTTTCATATCTCACATAATCCATTTGATCTTACATAATCTAAGAAAGATATTGAGTGATCTTGGAAAGATTTGGAAGGGGACATTATAAACAATCTAGTGAGAATACTTGAATCAAAACCAAAAATCCTCTTCTCCTTCCTCCCTTTGGCCTTAACATATACCCATTCCATATACATTTTCTTTTCAAATTTTACATCTCCAAATCATCTCGAAATCTTCATCTCTCAAAACCCCATTGTGTGTTTCAAGAGCTTGGAGCTTAATCACTTGGAAGAACACACTAAACCTCACTCCAATCCAAGGTTTTTGTCTTCCCTAGCCTTGAGCTAGTAGTAAGTTTTAACCTTGCTTTGATTATTAATGTTCATATTATGTGTTCTTATGAGCAAGTTGTACATTATTGGGTAAAATGTGGTTTTGAAACATGAATCTTAATATGTTTTACAAGAGTAAAATGGAAGAATAATAATATGGGTAGATCATGGATTTGATATTAGTAATGTGATATTTCAAGAAAATGTAAAAATATGTGCATACACTTGAGATGGATGATGATTTGGGCATGGTTTATGAAAGAAACTTGAATGTGTTAAAAGATGGTTTTAATCATCATAAAAGGACTATCTAAAATATAAAATAAGATGGAATATGTTAGAAAGGCATAGATGAAAAAGTTACAAAATTAAAGTCTACTCACTTAGATGAGTGAACTTTGGATATGATGGACAAATGCACCAAACACAAATATTAGTAACCTTATTTATGAAATATAAGACTATTAGAAGTGGAATAATGTAAAAATAACCAAACATGAAGAAGATGGTTCTTTAAAGTCCACTAGTTGGAAGAAAAATGCTAATATTGGAAGTTAGGATGGAAAAGGTAACATTTAAAAGTTAAGGGATTAATGTTGTAACCTTGAAAATTGATGGACTAAAATAGATATCTTAGAAACTTTGGTCCAAAAATGCATTAACGGAAAGTATGGTGTCAAAAGCATAAATAATGATTTTTCCAAGTATAGTTTGGTAAACACTGGTAACCTACAAGTGTATTTTATGAAAAGTGTATTTTTATAAAAATGGAAGTTTATAAAAATATGGAATTATATTAACATAAGGGTTTTATAAAAATAAAGGTTTTTGATAAAATACTTTTATATAAATGGGAATATAAAAGTGTCGGGAACATTTTTGGAATATAAGTTAACAAGTTGGACTAAAAATACTAAAGTATATCTTTCCAAGTAATATGTTTTTGAAAATTAGAAGTATAAATAATATTTCTATAGAACACATATTGGAAGAAGCTTGGAAAAATTTAAACTATCGGACTTAGTTACATAAACTAACTATAGCGAATAAACGGACAAACAAGAGAAAAATGCCATTGCGGCAAAACGTGAAAATATATATATTTAAGAAGTAAAATATATATAACATGGGTGAAAATTATATAACACTTTCCTAAGTGTTAGAGAGAATATTCGTGGGAGAAAGCATAACGTAAGAATTAAAAACGTTAAACAACGTATGGACTTAACAAGGAAAATTCACACGTTGATATATGGATACATGCTCGTCTTGACGAAATTCTAGTATATCTATATGAATGGGAAAGTAGATATGCGAGAAGGAAAACCGAGACGAGTAGGAAAAATATATCTACGAACATGTGAATACCGACAAGATCCTAGTATATTTATTTAAATGGGAAAATAAATGTACGGCATGGTAAGTTGAGTCGGGCGTTAAGAATACACTACCGAACGACAAGACCTTAGCATATTTATTTAAATGGGAAAATAAATATGCGGCAAAGTGAGTCGGGTCGGGTATTAAGAATACATTATATCGAACGGTACGATCCTAAGTATAATTATTTGAATGGGAAAATAATTATACGCTAGGTAGAGTCGTGTCGAGAATAATGTATACAAGTTATAAAGAGTATTGACGAGAATAATACATAACTTGTAAGAAAAGGGTAAACCATCGGCAACGAACCTAGGATACGCGTCTAATTAAACGGGAATTGGAACAACACGTGGTCGGGGAGTTGGGTGTACAACTTGCCAAGGCACATGCACTATAGGTGTAGTGACTTATACGCCTAGGACGTTTGTAGGTGCGAGACCACAAAACTTGCTATCTTCCTTATTGAGCCAAGCACAGATTCAGGTGAGTCTCACGGCCCCATTTTAAACTATTTTATGTTTTTCGGGGGAAAGATATGTTAGGGAAATGTTTGACGGGTTAATTACTTGAGTTGTGATCGCTACTCGGGGTTGAGACCTCTCTACTATAATCATTAATTCAGGGAAATGAAACCGAAGGAATATTTGAATAGTACTACTGGTGCCTGACAAGGCCCACCCCTAATCGATAGCGTCGATTATGCATCGGCGTATGCCTGGGGTGCACGTATTCTGAAATCAAGTCGTAGGAATACCGAGTAACGACTTGGAGCGGGGCATTATTATTTGTCTTGGTTTGGTTATAGGCTCAAGTAGAATTGTAGGAACTTGCAACTCCTATAAATTGTCATAACATGGAAACTCCCAAGTGATAAAGTTTGATAAACTAAAACCTGTGAACTCACCAATATTTATATATTGACGACTTTTTAAACATATCTTTCAGGTAATTGATGGATGATGGACAACGGGGCAAGCTGGGTCGGGGGAATCTCTCATATGGGCGTCGGGTGTTTCAAAAGGGTTTCAACTTTAATTCCCAAAGATTTGGGATATATTTGAGAAGCCACTTTAATGTATTCAAAACAATTTTTCGTTTATGTGTGAACATCAAACATGTTTTCGACGTCTTAAATAAATAATCCATTTTCTTAATTACTTATGATTTGCGTTAATCTTGGCTTTATGCTCTTGAACCGTCGCGCCACGTGTTTCCGCCATTGGCGTGGTGTGACAGAAAGTGGTATCAGAGCCAAGGTTATAGCGAATTAGTATTTTTAAAATCTAAACTATAACCGGATTTGGTTCAAAAGATGAAGTTTTCGAAACCATTGCATAAAACGCAATAAAGTAAATTATTTCGAAAGAAAAGAACATTGGGTATGAAGAGATTCCGACCAAGCTAGCCATGGGTACTAGTGCGTACTACATTAATATTAGAAGTTAGGAAGAATGCCTTAAATGTCCGCTTAACTTTCTAATGGATAATACATAAATATTAGTACGGTTCTTTTGCCAGGAATGTCGGACGCCGAGAGTGTCGCGCCGAGCTACGACAGTAGCATTCAGATTTTGCCACCCCCACCGATCGAGGTCGTAGTACTCGACCCAGAGGTTGATGACATGGAGGTAGACGCCGCCATGGGAGGAGCAGACAGCGACAGCTCCGATGAGACAGATCCCAGTGAAGACCCAGAGTGGGCCCTCGCTGGAGGAGACATGGCGGCCACAGCTGACCTACCGATGGCAGGGGCACCACAGGCCGATCTGCCTCTAGTGCCACTACCTACCGCACCGTTACCACCCCACCCCATTCGCGCCGTCAGGGATTTCCCTGCGGACTGTGCAGGTCCCTCGAGACCCGCCCCCACACAGTCTGAGACCGTAGAGTCTTCCTTCGATCGACATGCCCACGTCGATCGTGAGCCATTACCCACCCCTCACATTCCCGTTCCCCCGGGTATGAGGCTTGTGCCTCTTGCCCGAGGACATAACGGATGGATCTCAGACGACTCCGACGACGAGTCAACAGCGTCTGTGGAGCACATTCCCATACCGATTCCCCCGGCGGACCTGGAGGAGCCCGTTGCTCCGATGATGGAGGACGCCCCTACTGCACCTACAACCCTACTCGCCCTACCGGAGCCCGTACCACAGGATGGGCCAGCCTCTGCAGGGCACATCCTAGAGGGTAGCTCAGCCCGTAGCTCTGAGCTACACCGAGCAGGATTGACGGCTTTCGCTACTGCGAGCCCCACTACCCCTACCGCCGTGATATCCGCTCCAGAGTGGGTCACTGTTACACAGTCCCTCATGGTCCCATTGGCCGAGCTCATAGCACCCTCCTCAGCACCCATGACACTACCCATCACCACCTTTCCCATACTACCACCCCTACCCGAGATGCTTACCATACCACCACCTGCACCGTACACTGTGGGTGCAGGAGCCCCCTTTATGATACCACCACTTGCACCGTATACTCTAGGTGCAGGGGACCCGTACCAGATACCACCCCACTTCACCCCTGGATTACTGGGTTTTGATCAGCCCTTCCCATCCCTACCGATGCCAGACCTAGTCGGCCCATCCCAGCCGACGTACGCTGATGTCCCCGGGCCGTCACAGCCCCACGGGATGACCCCATTATCCGGAACGGCCTGGTCCACGGTGATCTCGTTAGAGAGCGACTTCCGGATCCTCGCTGACACGGTACAGCGCACTGTGAGTCAGATGGATCAGCAGGCCCGTCTCATGTGGGCCCGGATCATAGACGCCAGGGATGCGCTGGCACACTACGCGGAGGAGCTTCTGCGTATGGACGCACTTTGTGGGATCACCGGCGACGCGCACTTTGCGCACCGTCAGTTCCTCTACAAGCGCATTACGACCATTAGTATGTCCATCAACATGTACGCCCCCAGTACCAGTATCCTTAGCCACCACCGCAGTAGACGGGGAGACATCCCCGATATATATGAAGTAGTAGTAACATGTTAGCATAGCAGGGAGTACAGCGCTAGTTTTTCATTTTTGCCCAGCCGTGCGGGGTGTGCCGGTATATGACATTATGTTTTTATTTATTTCAAACGATGTATGAGGGATGCTATCCCCATTTTGTTATTATGAACAAAGCGTTGTACTCGTATTATTGAAATTAATGAGAATCTTATTGTTATGATGGTAAAATGTGTGATTGTATGACTGTGATTGTCTGTGATTGTTATTACTTACTTTACATATTGGGATTTGTGCGATTGTGCGGTGATGATGTTATTGATTATTATGTTCATGTGATGAGTTGCTATTTATACTTGTGTATGACAATAATTGTATGAATGTCTGTCAAAGATTAACTTTAACAATTGTTATTGAAGTAAAATGGCACCAACCACAAGAAGCAACAGTGGCAACGACGTGTTGCCCACGACACCCGCTGAACTTGAAACTTTGGTCTCGGAGCGTATAGCTCAAGCCATCGCGGAACACGAGGCTGCTCGCACCGAGAGATCGCGGGACAGGACCGGGAGTGATCAACGTGAGACCTCCCCTACTGGTATGAGGTTTACGAATAAATGCAAAAGCAATAGGAGATTATCCTAAAGCTCCTATCCCACAATAACATACCCCCTTATTATTGCAGAAACTGCCTCGCGAGAGCGTGGCTGCACATTCAAAGCCTTCCTGGACTGCAAGCCACTCAACTTCAGCGGCACTGAGGGATCCGTCGGACTAGTCAAATGGTTCGAAAAGACTGAAGCGGTAATCCGTATCAGCAGCTGTACCCCCCGACAGACCGTTATGTACTCCACGAATTTATTCCTGGATCAAGCATTGACATGGTGGAACAGTCAGGTTCAGTCACTGGGAGACAATGCTGCATACTCCCTAACCTGGTTGGAACTAAGGGAACTCATGATTGCTGAGTACTGCCCGGCAAGTGAAGTGCAGAAATTGGAGACTGAATTCTGGAACCTCACCATGATAGGAGCAGACGTAGCGGGATACACGTCCAGATTCCACGACCTATCACGACTGGTTCCCCGTTTGGTCACCCCAGAGAGCAAGAAGATTGAAAGGTACTTATTCGGACTGGCGCCACAAATCCGCAGCATGGTCACTTCTTCCAAACCCACGACCATGCGTGAAGCCATCGACCTCGCTCTAAGCCTTACTGAGGATGCCATTCGAATGGGCACCTTGATCCGGAAAGTGACAGGACTGAAGATTTCGGAGCCCAGTAGCGTGGAAGGTAAAAATTTGGGTTCGAACTCAGTAGTTGGGTCTAGTGATCAGGTAAACAAGCCAAGGTTTGGGAAACGAAAACGTAATGACGGGAAGAAGGACGGATCATCAGGAGGTTCGAACAAGAAAGGGAAAGGGTATGTAGCCACAGGACGTGGAAACAATGGAAAACAGGGTTATCAAGGAAGGAACGAAGTGATCTGTGGTAAGTGCCGCCGTTCTGGGCACAAGACTGAAGAGTGTCGATCAGGAGCACCGAAGGCTGGAGGAGCAAGACCCTGCTTCGCATGCGGGTCGCCCGATCATTGGAAGAGGGATTGCCCTAAGCTCAACAACCAGGCACGCGGACGGGCATTTGTGATCGGTGCTGGTGATGCACGACAGGACCCTAACGTGGCCACTGGTACGTTCCCTCTTAATGGTCATTATGCTTCTGTGTTATTTGATACCGGTGCCGATTTTAGCTTCGTATCTGTTGAGTTTAAAAGACTACTTGGGCTAAAAACTAGTAAGCTAGATACACCTTACTCTATAGAACTGGCTAACGGTAAAACCATAGAAACACGAGAAGTAGCGAAAGATTGTAAGTTGGATCTCTATGGTCACGAGTTTGGTATTGACCTATTACCAGTCGTACTGGGTAGTTTTGACATAGTCATTGGCATGGATTGGTTATCCACACACCGTGCCGTCGTTGTTTGCAACGGCAAAATGATTCAAGTTCCTCTCGCGAACGGTGAAACTCTATCGATTCAAGGGGAAAGGCGTGGGACGCCATTAAGAATTATTACGTGCATGAAGGCCCGAAAGTGTTTAAGGAAAGGTCTCATCGCATTTTTAGCACACGTTGTAGATAAGAAGGCTGACGAGCGGAAATTGGAAGACATTCCGATAGCCAGAGATTTCCCAGACGTATTCCCAGAAGATTTGCCGGGGTTGCCACCACCTCAACAAGTCGAGTTCCGCATCGACCTTGTTCCTGGAGCTGCTCCCGTAGCACGATCACCATATCGCCTAGCTCCATCTGAGATGCAGGAACTATCCGGCCAACTGCAAGAACTAATGGACAAGGGTTTCATAAGACCGAGTTTCTCACCTTGGGGAGCTCCCGTCTTATTTGTGAAAAAGAAAGATGGCACCTTTCGTATGTGCATTGACTACCGAGAACTAAACAAGTTAACCATTAAAAATCGCTATCCTCTCCCCAGGATCGACGATTTGTTTGATCAACTCCAAGGATCCAGCTTTTATTCCAAGATCGATCTAAGGTCCGGCTATCACCAATTGCGTATCCAAGAAGAGGATGTACCAAAAACAGCGTTTAGGACTCGTTATGGGCACTATGAATTTTTGGTAATGCCGTTCGGCTTAACTAACGCACCGGCCGTTTTCATGGACTTAATGAATCGCGTGTGTAAGCCGTATTTGGATAAATTCGTCATTGTTTATATTGATGACATCTTGATCTATTCACGCACCAGAGAAGACCACGAAAACCACCTTCGTTTAATCTTGGAGGTCCTACGTAAAGAGAAACTCTATGCTAAGTTCTCGAAATGTGACTTTTGGATTCGAGAAGTCCACTTCCTAGGCCACGTGGTGAATAAAAAGGTATACACGTCGATCCCGCCAAGATCGAGGCAATTAAAAACTGGGACGCCCCTAGAACTCCTACCGAGGTACGACAGTTTCTTGGCCTTGCGGGTTATTACAGAAGATTCATCGAGAACTTTTCTAAGATAGCACAGTCTTTGACCATGCTAACCCAAAAGGATAAAAAGTTTGAGTGGACGGAAAAGCAAGAAACCGCATTTCAAATACTAAAGGAGAAGTTATGTGGCGCTCCAATATTGTCACTCCCCGATGGAACGGAAGATTTTGTAGTTTACTGTGACGCCTCTCATCAAGGCTTGGGTTGCGTATTGATGCAACGAGAAAAAGTGATAGCGTATGCTTCCAGGCAACTAAAGATCCACGAGAAGAATTACACTACACACGATTTGGAATTGGGAGCAGTGGTATTCGCTCTCAAAATTTGGAGACATTATCTATACGGAACTAAGTGCACAATCTTCACTGATCACAAGAGTTTGCAACACATCTTTGATCCGAAGGATTTGAACATGCGACAACGGCGATGGGTCGAATTATTAAACGATTACGATTGTGAGATAAAGTACCATCCCGGAAAGGCGAACGTTGTGGCCGACGCCTTAAGCCGCAAGGAACGGGTTAAGCCATTGCGTGTCCGAGCCTTGGGTTTAACTATCCACACGAACCTGACTGACCGGATTCGTGAAGCTCAAATTAACGCTCTTAAACCGAAGAATGTCAGAGGTGAAAGATTGCGGAAAATGGTTGATTCACTGGAGCCAAAGGCGGATCAAACCTTGTATTTCATGAATAGAATTTGGGTACCAGTGTATGGCGGATTGCGTGAACTGGTACTGGCCAAAGCTCACAGTTCCCGATATTCGGTTCACCCCGGTGCAGACAAGATGTTCCACGATTTGAAAGAACTTTACTGGTGGCCAAATTTCAAAGGGATATAGCGGCATATGTTGCGCGATGCTTAACTTGCGCGAAGGTCAAAGCTGAGCATTAGAGACCATCCGGCTTGCTCCAGCAACCGGAAATACCTAAATGGAAATGGGAGCAGATTTCCATGGATTTCATCACCAAGTTACCCAAGACAACAAGCGGCCATGACATGATCTGGGTAATTGTTGATCGATTGACGAAATCCGCACACTTCCTCCCGATTCGCGAGACGGATAAGTTGGAGAAACTGACCCGTTTGTACATTAAGGAAGTTGTGTCTAAGCATGGTGTACCTATTTCCATCATCTCCGACCGAGATAGCCGTTTCACCTCAAGATTTTGGGAAAGTTTGAATGAAGCCCTCGGTACTTGCCTTGACATGAGTACCGCATATCATCCCCAAACCGATGGTCAAAGTGAACGAACCATCCAGACCTTGGAAGATATGTTACGGGCATGCGCAATCGATTTCAGCGGTAATTGGGATACACACTTGCCACTGGTGGAATTTTCGTATAACAACAGTTACCACACGAGCATGCAAGCAGCACCTTTTGAAGCTCTATATGGACGCAAGTGTAGATCTCCTTTATGTTGGGCGGAAGTTGGAGAAAAGCAACTTACCGGGCCCGAAATTGTTCAAGAGACGACGGACAAGATCTTCTTGATAAAAGAACGTCTCAAAGCGGCCCGTGATCGGCAGAAAAGCTACGCAGATATGAGGCGAAAGCCTTTGGAATTTCAAGTCGGAGACAGGGTCCTACTAAAGGTGTCACCTTGGAAAGGTGTCGCGCGCTTTGGGAAGCGCGGAAAGCTGAACCCACGGTATGTTGGACCGTTCAAAATCTTGTCCAGAGTAGGCCCCGTGGCATACAAGCTCAAGTTACCACAAGAGCTTAACGGTGTACATGACACGTTCCACGTGTCGAACTTGAAGAAGTGCTTATCCGACGAAACTCTCATCATCCCTGTGGACGAAATCCACATTGACGACAAGTTACACTTCGTCGAAGAACCAATCGAAGTAACCGAATGGAAGGTCCAAAAATTAAGGCGTAGCAAGATCAGGTTGGTCAAAGTGCGCTGGAATGCCAAGCGTGGACCGGAGTTCACGTGGGAAAGGCTGGACCGGATGAAGCAAAAATATCCCGCCCTATTCGAGAAGACCCCTATACCGGAGAACTCGAAGTGAATTCCGGGACGGAATTCTCTTAACGGGGGGAGAATGTAACAACCGGCAAAAATAAGGTAATTCCGCACTAATTAACTATACGCGATTAACGTAATTAAATGCAATTATGTGTTGCTTATTTAACTGAGGCCTTAGAAAGATAGCAATTCCCAAATAATGCATAGGAATGCATATGTTTAATGACAAAACATGATAGGATCATGTGCGAGTAAATTATCCGGTATGGACACTAGCGATTACCCGGTAAAAATTAAATAAGCGAAACGGATCCCGGACACCCGGGATATAAAATAAAACGTAATTTCACAAAATATAATGGGTTTTGGAACTCCAAAGCCATGCGTGAAAGCTTGTTATACAAATCTCCCGGTAACGAATAAAGTGCGCGTACCGCACCCGATACGCGCATAACATATAATATCACCCAGCAAAAGCCTAAATAATTTATCAACGCTTAAACTGGACTATGTTTAAGGGATATTAAAGGTATTTTTAATATTCGGATAACACGCGATTACAAACCCGAAAATACCCGGACGGTACCCGAACGAGAGGGAATTAAACATAATAATAATGGGTATTATTTAGCAAAGTGGACCCCACCCAAACACCCCCAAGGGGCCGGCCTAGGGCCACCCCAAGTGGTTAACCCTTCCAATTCTCACTAATTCAAATATAATTAGTAATAATCATTGTTATGCATGGGATATTATTGGACACAAAATTCACCAAATCCCCTCCCTTCTCTCTCTAATCTCACGGCCCAAACACCCTCTAACATAATCCCTCAAAGATTTTCATATCTCACATAATCCATTTGATCTTACATAATCTAAGAAAGATATTGAGTGATCTTGGAAAGATTTGGAAGGGGATATTATAAACAATCTAGTGAGAATACTTGAATCAAAACCCATTCCATATACATTTTCTTTTCAAATTTTACATCTCCAAATCATCTCTAAATCTTCATCTCTCAAAACCCCATTGTGTGTTTCAAGAGCTTGGAGCTTAATCACTTGGAAGAACACACTAAACCCCACTCTGATCCAAGGTTTTTGTCTTCCCTAGCGTTGAGCTAGTAGTAAGTTTTAACCTTGCTTTGATTATTAATGTTCATATTATGTGTTCTTATGAGCAAGTTGTACATTATTGGGTAAAATGTGGTTTTGAAACATGAATCTTAATATGTTTTACAAGAGTAAAATGGAAGAATAATAATATGGGTAGATCATGGATTTGATATTAGTAATGTGATATTTCAAGAAAATGTAAAAATATGTGCATACACTTGAGATGGATGATGATTTGCGCATGGTTTATGAAAGAAACTTGAATGTGTTAAAAGATGGTTTTAATCATCATAAAAGGACTATCTAAAATATAAAATAAGATGGAATATGTTAGAAAGGCATAGATGAAAAAGTTACAAAATTAAAGTCTACTCACTTAGATGAGTGAACTTTGGATATGATGGACAAATGCACCAAACACAAATATTAGTAACCTTATTTATGAAATATAAGACTATTAGAAGTGGAATAATGTAAAAATAACCAAACATGAAGAAGATGGTTCTTTAAAGTCCACTAGTTGGAAGAAAAATGCTAATATTGGAAGTTAGGATGGAAAAGGTAACATTTAAAAGTTAAGGGATTAATGTTGTAACCTTGAAAATTGATGGACTAAAATAGATATCTTAGAAACTTTGGTCCAAAAATGCATTAACGGAAAGTATGGTGTCAAAAGCATAAATAATGATTTTTCCAAGTATAGTTTGGTAAACACTGGTAACCTACAAGTGTATTTTATGAAAAGTGTATTTTTATAAAAATGGAAGTTTATAAAAATATGGAATTATATTAACATAAGGGTTTTATAAAAATAAAGGTTTTTGATAAAATATTGGACAAAAGTAGAAACTTGAGAAAACTTGTACAAAAATGGATACTTTTATATAAATGGGAATATAAAAGTGTCGGGAACATTTTTGGAATATAAGTTAACAAGTTGGACTAAAAATACTAAAGTATATCTTTCCAAGTAATATGTTTTTGGAAATTAGAAGTATAAATAATATTTCTATAGAACACATATTGGAAGAAGCTTGGAAAAATTTAAACTATCGGACTTAGTTACATAAACTAACTATAGCGAATAAACGGACAAACAAGAGAAAAATGCCATTGCGGCAAAACGTGAAAATATATATATTTAAGAAGTAAAATATATATAACATGGGTGAAAATTATATAACACTTTCCTAAGTGTTAGAGAGAATATTCGTGGGAGAAAGCATAACGTAAAGAATTAAAAACGTTAAACAACGTATGGACTTAACAAGGAAAATTCACACGTTGATATATGGATACATGCTCGTCTCGACGAAATTCTAGTATATCTATTTGAATGGGAAAGTAGATATGCGAGATGGAAAACCGAGACGAGTAGGAAAAATATATCTACGAACATGTGAATACCGACAAGATCCTAGTATATTTATTTAAATGGGAAAATAAATGTACGGCATGGTAAGTTGAGTCGAGCGTTAAGAATACACTACCAAACGACAAGACCTTAGCATATTTATTTAAATGGGAAAATAAATATGCGGCAAAGTGAGTCGGGTCGGGTATTAAGAATACATTATATCGAACGGTACGATCCTAAGTATAATTATTTGAATGGGAAAATAATTATACGCTAGGTAGAGTCGTGTCGAGAATAATGTATACAAGTTATAAAGAGTATTGACGAGAATAATACATAACTTGTAAGAAAAGGGTAAACCATCGGCAACGAACCTAGGATACGCGTCTAATTAAACGGGAATTGGAACAACACGTGGTCGGGGAGTTGGGTGTACAACTTGCCAAGGCACATGCACTATAGGTGTAGTGACTTATGTAAGCGAAAGATTTTTACTAAAACAGGATTATACGATCATACAAGTCACAAAACTAGGTGCGGAAACCCTAGTTCTGAACAAATTGATAAAACACAAATCAAAACACAATCAAGATCATTTTCAAAGCTTTTTCATAGATTAACTTTCTCAAATATTCAATTACAATCAATCACACGTTAATCTAATCAATTACAGACTTTCACCAAAATGACCTGGAAACCTGACCTGAACACAGACACAACTGACAACTCTATTACATACTCAAAAACACAAAACCTATTTATAGATACTGCAGGTTCGCCCCTTGCTGCTGGTCGAATGTGGACATTTTCCACATTCGCCCATAACCAATGGTCGAACATGTTCTTCTGATCAGCAACCTTGTACCTTCGACCAGATTAATCTACCTTCGCCCACTATAATCTACATTCGCCCATAATATCTACCTTCGGCCAAGTCACTAACACATGTTAATAATGTTTATCCAATCATTAGTCGCAAAACGCATCAACAAACTCCCCCTCGACTATTGATTGGATAGTTTTCTCTGTTGGTCCATTGTCTTGTTCATCAAGTTGATTCTGAGCTGTTTCTTCTGCTCAGTAGTCATTGGAGGCTCAAATGTTCTCTTCACTGGTTTAGACACATTCGCTATCTTCACTGTCTTACCAAGCTTTCCCTCCAAATTGCTTCCCGCATTGATGTCATAGGCAAAACAAACTCCAACCACTTGAGTGTATTTTCTTGCTTGATCAAAGTCTTTTGGTTCATAGTAGATCGGATTGTAGAAAAGCATGATGATGTCTTCAAATGTGCAATTAATCAACCACATAGGATCAAATACATGAACATGCTTGTATTTATCCTTTCCATCTCTCAACACAATCACCGCTTCAGCCTTTCTCCAATCATAATACCAGAAGATAAAATCAGCACTAAAATGCTGTGGCATAGGCATCAACGGTATCTTTCTCATCACTGCAGGTGCTTTATAGATCAAAGTTACTCGCTTCATATTGGTTTGAGGATCAATATCCCTATGAACTTTTCTTCTGGGATATTGAGGCTTGAATCTGTTCCATCTCGTACGACTTTCCCAAACCAATTTATCTGCGCACCAACCGACATGTGATCCATTTACTTCGGCACCTGACATTGGGAATCTGCATAAGTCTCTAACCGCCCAGTATGGTAGAGTAAGCAAATCACAGAATCTGTTGAAGTACAGGATTCCGGTTTCCCATTTTGCAGCAATACATTTCAGCCTGCCTAAGTAAGTCCACCCGAGAGCTCTGCCTTTGAACTTGGCATTATGAAATCTGTAAAAGTTACCTTGAGCTTCAGGATTTGGTCGATTCTCATCCATTTCCTTCAATTTCTTCAAATAATTCTTCAACTCATCAGACTGGTTAGAAGAATCTTTCTTATCAGTACCGAATACCTTCTCCACAAACTCTTCACTCCTTTTCTGAGCTTTCTGTTTTGCTGACTTATTTGGTACCTCAGTGAAATCAGGAAATACTTCATTTTCATCCGTTTGTCTGAAGTACTGAGGAAACTCTTCATGAGTTATATCTTCCATCTCCACTTCATTGTTCTCAGGAGTCTGCATATCATCTGAATGACTTCCAATATCCTTTTCAGGAATATCTGGAATCGATTCATCCATCATAAACTCCTCAAAAGTTTTCCCTACCCTCTGTGCAAGACCATCTAGTATTTCTTTTGCCACAGATGCAGGTAATTCCCCTTCTTCAAGATCAGGATCTTCATATTCCAATTCATATCTTAAGTCATCAGTTTGGAATATCTCAGCGAAGCATCCTGTGAACTCAATGGTCCACTCTCTCTTTTCCAACATATCTTTATACAACTGTTTAGCATCATCAGATAGAGATCTCACCTTCTCATTCCAGAAAATACTTTCGTCTGAATCAACGTTCTCACCTTTCTTCTTAGAACTTGATTCTCCAGTATCTTTCTTCTTTGATGTTCTCTTCTCATAAGTGAATCTAGAAGTATCATCTCCTCCATCATGATCACTACCACTGCTAAACTCATCTCCTTTCTGTCTCCCAGCACCTTCTGCATCATCATCATCATTATTGTCATCATCATCATCACTTTTCTCCGATTCATCATCATCCTCATCATCATCTTGTTCTTTTTCAGATTCAGAATCTTCAAAATCAACTTTCTCTTCTTCTTCTTCTTCATCTTCTTCACCCTCCTTCAACTGGGGTGCCCTGCTATAAAGCTCGTCAATCAAATTACTAAGGCGTTTGTTTTCATCCCTTAATTCTTTGTTATCCTCTTTAATCAGCTTCAATCTGTTCTTATTCCTCGAACATTTGCCTTCAAGCTTTTTGTTCTTTGCTTCCAACATCTTAATCTTATCATTTATCTCATCTTGATTAGATTTCGAAGCAACCACGATCTGAAGCATTTTCTCCTCATTTTGCTTAAACTTAGCAATCTCAGCCTGTTGAGCAACTAACATCTTCATCATATCTTCCATTTTCTTATTCACTTGCTTCATGACATCGTCATCCACAGTTACTTTCTTTGACTTTGATTTAGATGGCTCAACTTCAGCTACTTTCTCCTTCTGAGGCTTTCTGAACATATCGAGCACTTTATCCAAATCGACATTGAATTGATCGATTGGTAAAGTCTCTGCCTCTTTCGTTTTCTTCTGCTTTTTAGAAACAGGTGAAGACAGCTTAGATGATGTACCTGCATCAGGTACTCTTTTACCCTTCAATAACTGAGCTAACTCTTTCTCCCTCAGCTCTTTTGTACTCGACTTCTTGGCCATGGTCTTTTGCTTCTTTGTCTTGGGCAAATTGACCACCACAGTATCTCCAACACTCAACTCTGCTAAGTCAACACCTAGACTCTCATCTTCAACAGATTTCTTCCTTCTCTCAGCTTCTTCAATCGACTTGTTCAAGGATTCAGACTCACCAACCATAGTGGCCTTACGTTTGGTGGTCCTCACATTTTCAGTATCAGAATCCCACTGTTCCTCTACTTCAGTCTCTTCTGAATCTACCGACTCTTCGTCCACCAAACCTGATCCTTTCTTCGCTGTCGATTTCTGTCTAACCGTTTGTTGCTTAGAGCTTCCCTGATCCACAGTCTTTCCCTTGCCCTTCCCTTTGGCTCCAGGATTGACTACTTGCCGTTTCCTCTTAGTGTTTGAATCAACATACACTAAGGGATCATCATTGTCCGAATCACTATTATCATGCCTTGCTTTGTTCTTGCCAGGATCAGTGTAATCCTGACGAGCCAAAGCACCAAATAATCTCCTGTTAGGTGGCTTCTCACTATCAGGCACACCTTTGTAACCCTTCATTCTCATCAATGTTCTAATGTTCATATGATCTTGACCTAGGATCATAGTCGGATCCTTTTTCAACATAGGATACTTATAGTCAAAGATCATCATCAGAAATCTCGGATATAACATGAACTTCTTGTTCTTCATTCCTTTCAGCATCTCCAGCATATGATCAAGAATCATCCCAGATACGTTAAATGGTTTGTTGAGTGTCAACGCAACCATTAACGAACTTAAACTCCTCATGACATCATATCCACCGCTCACACACCCAAATACGTGGATAAGAACATGTGCAAAATACTTAAACTGCACTCCCAGCTTCCCCTTATACATAGATCCGTCAGTAATTGGACCTTTGTATTTCATCCGTAAGAAACATGCTTTCTGCTCTGTCCATGACAACTCCCTGGGATCTTCACTATCTTCAAACTTTATCTGTAACGCTTCCCGAATATCAGCTTCAGTCAAGAACATCTCCATATCCTGAATCTTGCTCTTGATGATCGTTTGATTCTCCCAGAAGTCATACTTCGCATTTCGGTAGAAATCTTCAATAATGTCTCTATATATGATCGTCGGTGTGGCTAATGCATGAACTATTCTGCTCCTCTTCAGAAGCTGTATGATCCCGGTGAACTCCGTATTCTTCTCTACATCACCGAGATATGCGCAACAGTTATGCGATCTTTCAAACGGCCAACTGCTTGGAACAGACGTTTCTGCCTCTGGCACCGGATCTGTAACAATAATCTCTGTTGGAACTTCAACATTAACTGCTGGTGCTTCAACGTTCTCGGATTGATCAGCCATCTGCACATTAAAATCAAACAAACACGTCAAAATACAAAAACGACAAAAATTACAAAAATTCTGGTCAAAAACATTCTGCACATTCGCCCGTTTTAGAATGGTCGAATGTGAAATTATTTGGTCGAATGTGAAAATTATGGTCGAATGTGAACATGATCTGAGTAAAAGTCACTTTCGTCCAGATTATTGTACATTCGCCCAAACCGATTCCACCTTCGCCCGTTTATTTGAACCGAAGGTGAAAAAGTTTATCCCAAAGTTTGAAATTCTGCCAAAATTGAATATAACATGTTATTTTGATCTGAATATGTTCTAACAAGGCCGATTAACACTCGTGTATTACCAATTGTCCTCAAATTTCAATTTACATCAGTTTTAAAAGAAGAATTAGGTTAAAACAGTCTATACAATCGATTAAACAATCAAATGGTGTTGAAAACCTAATTCCTTTATTCTTCTCCCCCTAAAACTGATGTGGATTGAATGTAACTCAAAAACAACCATTAACAATCATCCTAAGACCCTAAAATTTAAACCCTAAGTCCGGTTCTTAAAAACGTCAATTCTGGTCTGAAATGATGTCCAATACCTGTAAAATTGTCTTAAAACAATCAGTAATAAGCAGGGAACAATAAACAATGATCAACAGAATCTCAGCAACAAGGTCTGGTTATCGATAAAATTTTGAAAAATTTTGAATGAAGGGCTCGAATGTGAACTGGCTTAGTTATAGAAGCTACATTCGTCCGTTGTTGTTGGTCGAATGTGGGTGAAGTCCACATTCGCCCCAAATGAATGGCACGAATGTGAAATATGGCCACCTTCGTCCACCCGAAGGTAAAATGTATACCCGGAGGTGGATTTTGTCACCCGGAAGTGAAAAGCTCACATTCGTCCAAAATCAAAATGGTCGAAGGTAATGATTTTTCCACATTCGACCCAATTAAGGGGCGAATGTGAAATGGAAAAATCTGAAAATTTCGCCGAATCACGAATTCGAATCCCGTTCAACATTTTTCAATCCGTTAAACTTCCAAAACTCAAATTTTCACTTTTTGAATGATACAAAGCCCAGATGGTGTTATCAAATCTCAGAAATTGACGATCAAACAACCTCGGTTATCAAAAATAAAGCAGAAATGCAAATATTTTTGGATTTTCTGAAATTTTATCAAAACACACCTAAAATCTTTTTGGATTTTGTATCTTTTTGACAGTAAAAGTAAAAATGCAACAAAGTAAAATGCATCAAAGTAAATGAAAGCAGTAAACATTTTGTGATTTCCGGTAGGAGGATCATATCAGTTTACTGAGAAATCTGATCACAGCGTTGATCTTTTCATTTAACATTATCATTAGAAACTGTATGTGACATGGCAATTGCTGATATTGTTGTCCACATAAGCTCACATGCAGACAATTACGCAATGCTTTAAAATGATACGAATTAGATGTATTAGACTAACACATTATGGTTCCCACACACACGACATACTCCTGTATCAAGAAGTAAATACACAAAGACTCATTGTAAAGCGTGATTATGCTTTCGTCATCTGTAATTGTACAAGATATAATGCATAGAGGTATACAGGTCAGCAAATTAATGCAGCAAAGTAACGTATGCACTATACCAGGTTGAGGACTGATATTAATCATGATTTGCTTCAATGATCAATACGATGTAATAGATAATCTTTGATCATCATATAACATGGAAAGTTCCTCAATTCGGTAACTTTAGGATTTGGCATATAGCTCTTTTATAAAGACATCATGTCTGATCTAGGTCCGTAATGACTTACAGCAGAAGATCAGATAGGCTATCCCCAGACAACTAATAACATAACGACCCTAAACCTCCGAGTTTTGTACAAATACCCTATCAAACGAAATTACGGTACTAAGACCATATGTCCATGAGGTGTTCAGCCACAAACGCGTAGTTTGTTATGTTTGTATCACTAATGCACGCAATATTTAGTCTACGAAGCCTATCAGCACATCACACGTAATCAACATACGTCTCATTATACTATAGCCTGTGCCAGATCCCCACTGATGTACTATCATTTCCTCTTTTTATCCAGGAAATCATTTTGGTTTTTCTAATTTTTTAGGTATTTTGAAAATTTTTCAATGTTTTTGGTTTTTCTGATAAAATGACTCCCCCTAAAATAAAGAACATATTTTTGGGGTTTTTTTAATTTTTCTGAAAAACAAAACAAAAATTTGAAAGAAACAATCCACTTGAAAGCATCAACTTCTTTGAGGATTATGATAGTAAAGAGAAATTCCCAATTAGCAAAGAGAAATTCCCAAAAAAAAAATTTTAAACTAAAACTAAAAACTAAAAAGCGATAAACCGAGGTGCCGATTAGTCCTGTTTTTCCTTTATATTGTTTACTTTTAAAAGATATTCAAAGCGGGATCTGTCAAAAGCTTTTGTAAACAAATCTGCACGTTGGTAGTCAGTATGGATTTTGACCATATCTATCAATTCCTTAGCGTAACAATCACGGATAAAATGATATTTAATCCGGATATGTTTCGCTTTAGAATGATTTTCAGTATTTTTAGTTAATGCAATTGCGGCTTCGTTGTCACAGTGTATAGGGGTTTTAAGAAACTGCAAACCGTAATCGACCATCTGTTGTTGGATCCAGAGCACTTGCGAACAGCAACTCGAGGCTGAAATGTACTCGGCTTCACATGTAGACAGTGCGACGGAAGTCTGTTTCTTGCATTGCCAGGTAATTAACCTGCTCCCTAAAAACTGGCAACCAGCTGTTGTTGATTTGCTATCTTTGTCACAGCCGCCCCAATCTGCATCACTAAACGCAATAAAATCAAAATTATCATCATTAGGGTACCAAAGTCCTTTTGATGGACAACCCTTCAGATATCGAAGGATACGCTTGACCGCCGTCAGATGACTTTGTTTCGGCTTCGATTGATAGCGAGCACAGAGACACGTTGCATACATAATATCTGGTCGAGACGCTGTCAAATACATCAGAGATCCGATGATTGCTCTGTATGTAAATGGATCTGTCAGCTCCCCCTTAGCGTCCACTCCAATCCCGTGATTGGGTTGAATCGGGGTATCCATCGGCTTAGAGTCCTCCATCTGGAATCGGCTCAAGATGTCGGATACATATTTCGTCTGGTGAATGAAGATCCCGTCAGGTCTTTGGTCCACCTGTAAGCCGAGGAAAAACTGCATCTCCCCCATAGCGCTCATTTCGAACTTTTCTTGCATAACAGTTTCGAATTCCCTGCATAAAAGTTCGTTAGTTGAACCAAATATAATATCATCAACGTAAATCTGTACTAGAAGCAAATCATCTCCCGTCTTCTTCGTGAAGAGGGTGCAATCGACGAGGCCGCGTTTGAATCCTTTGGAGATGAGGTATGTACTTAGCTCCTCGTACCACTGTCTTGGAGCCTGGTGCAAACCATATAAAGCTTTGTTCAGCACGTAGACCTTGTCCCGGTGGATTGGGTCCTCAAAGCCTGGTGGCTGCCCGACATAAACCTCCTCCTTGACTTTCCCGTACAAAAATGCGCTCTTGACGTCCATTTGATAGACTTTGAATTTCTTGTATGAAGCAAACGCGAGGAACATCCGAATAGCTTCAATCCGTGCTACTGGTGCATAGATTTCATTGTAATCAATCCCTTCGATTTGATGGAAACCCTGCACGACCAATCTGGCTTTGTTGCGAACAATAACTCCACGATCATCCTTTTTGCACTTAAACACCCACTTAGTGCCTATTTTCTTTCTTCCCGGCGGCAAATCTGTGAGCGTCCAGACTCCCAATTTCTGGAATTGTAATAACTCCTCCTGCATTGCCTCAACCCAGGCATCTTCATTCAAAGCGTCTTTGTATGTCCTTGGCTCTACCTGCGATACATAACATGCAAACGACCAATCATTTTGACTACCAGATTTTTGAATTTTGGCATATAATGCTAAAGCACCAAAACTCTCTGGCGAGTTAACGCTTTTCAGCTGCCCTCTGGTCATAACACCACTTCCAGGATCACCGATAACTTGCTCTAGCGGGTGAATTCGATGAATCCGAGATTCCGGATTAACAGGTACAATAACTCCCGTCTGAGCAGTTAAGTTTTCTACAGCATCCTGATCATGACCCGTGTTTGATGATGAAGCAACATCTGGATTTGAAGTTGGGTTCACAGGTTGCGCCTCTAATTCCTCTGCATGTTCAAGAACGGCTTCTTCAAATTGTTCATCTTCTGATTCTGAAGTGTCTAATGAAGTTGAAGCCTCTTGAAACATCTCTTCCTCTTGTATAGGAGCACTGGTATCATTAGAAGCTGGTGGGGGGTTTACGGTGATTGGACGCATCAACGGTGAAGTTGCCGCGTTTTCACACTCGTAAAGTAATCTGATAACAGCTTCTTCAACCAAGCTATCTAGGTTGAATGATTCAAAGAATTCTTTGTAATCAAACATCCAATCAGGGCCCGTGCCTTGCAAATTTTGAGTGTATCGTTGAACTTCCACGTTAGCCCAATCCTCCACTTGACGAGTTCGCTTGTTGAATACCCGTTTGAGCGGGGTTGCATATCCAACAAAATATCCCTCCTCAGCTTTAGGACTAAACTTCTCTCCTGGATTCAACATCGTGCATGGCGCCCCGAAAGGTTCTAGATACTCTAAGTTGGGCTTTCGTCGGTGTAACAGTTCATAAGATGTTTTTCCAAACTTCTTCACTGTTAGAACCCGATTTAATGTATAATTTGCTGCATAAATCGCCTCATTCCAGAACATTACCGAAAGATTTGAATCAGCGAGCATTGTTCTAGCCGCCTCAATTAGAGTCCTATTCTTTCGTTCAGCAACACCATTCTGCTGTGGGGTATACGGAGCCGAATATTCATGATGTATCCCTTTGCTTTCATAAAGTTCATCCATCTTTGCGTTTTTGAACTCCGTCCCGTTTTCACTCCTGATTCTTTTTATCTTCAAATTGTAGATATTCTCTAATCGAGTGAACAGAACTTGTAGGTTGGTAAAGGTGTCACTTTTGTTCTTCAAACACATCACCCATGAAAATCTTGAATAGTCA
Source organism: Ambrosia trifida (assembly GCA_028751855.1). Classification (NCBI taxonomy): domain Eukaryota; kingdom Viridiplantae; phylum Streptophyta; class Magnoliopsida; order Asterales; family Asteraceae; genus Ambrosia; species Ambrosia trifida. The sequence goes on from CM054130.1 coordinate 68,620,830, forward strand.
TCAGTGACAACTAAACAATAAAGCTCTCCAAGATGACTTTTGCGCTTGACCGGTCCGAATAGGTCCATGTGCAATCGCTCAAGCGGCATCTCAACAGAGTTAACTTTCTTCACTTTATGGGACTGTTTGTGTTGTTTTCCTTTCATACAACTTACACACTTGTCGTTCAGATGGAAATGTTTCACGTTTACTCCATCGACAAGCCCATTTCTCACCAGTTGATTCATTTTTCTCAGATGAATGTGCCCCATTCTGCGGTGCCACATTATCGATTCTTTCTCGGTCGCCTTGGATAGAAAACATGTTATTTGCCCCTGTGATGTCATTGCCTTGGACATGTCAAGAATATAGAGATTGTTGACGCGAGGTGCCATCAACATTACCCACTCCTTTGGAATTTTGAAGCCCGGTTTGAGAATATAGCAGGATTTGTCATCAAAATGCACAGAAAATTGTTTATCACATATTTGACTGACGCTCAACAGATTATAGTCTATCTGCTTGACATAAGAAATCCGCTCGAAAGTCACAATCCCATTACTCACGCTTCCTTCCACTGTGATATATCCTCCTTTATTACCCGCGAAAGCTACATACCCTCCATTAATGTTTTTCACATCAAACAGCAATGCGAGATCCCCCGTCATGTGGCCTGAAGCTCCACTATCAACAATCCATAGACTGCTAATAGGGCCAGCTGAAGCTCCCTACACACAAAAAGTAAACATTTAGTTCTTTCGGGGGACCCAAGCCTGAGTCTTGGGCCTTTGAACATCAGCTTTCAAAGAAACATTCTCATTAACTTTTTCAACAACTTTTTGTTTTGGATCAATCTTTTTCTGATTGTTCAAAACACTTTCATTTTTCTCACTTACCTTCGAAGTAGAAGCTCCTGGAGTACTATTGGGTGACCAAGATTGTTCAGACCTTTTAAGAATACGAATTTGAGATTTTGGTTTCTCAATTGGTTTCTGAACATTGTTAACAAAAGTAACTTTCTTGGCAACCTTATCTGAGTTAACAGACTTAGGTCCAACATTTGATTTGACAATTGGTTTTTGTGGAACCTTTTGCCTATCAATTGTTGCGTTCACCACAGGTTTTCTCCATGAATGTTCCATAGCAATCCGATTTCTTTGATCATATTGGATTGGACGATTGTTCCTCATTTGAAAATTGTTTTGATTATAAAATTGTTGTTGTTGTGGAACAACTCGTCTATGTGGTGGAACATAATGATCAATCGGTTTTCTCATGGAATTTCTAACTTCAACCTCATGTCTTTTATGCCTTACATATGGACACTGAGCAAGTAAATGCCCACGTTCTCCACATTTAAAGCATTTTCGATACTCTTCAAAAACATAATGAGCATTTGGTGGAGCAAATGATCTAACAGGATATTGATCATTATACTGTTGATTCCTCAAACTCTCAGGAAGTGGTCCTTTCGAGTAAGTGGGCTCATGAAAACCATTTGCTTTGTCATTTGGTCGAATAAACTCGGTGACATGGACCTTTGGTTCTTGAGGAACATCCGAAAACAATTTCTTTAAAATTTCTGGTGGAATTTCGTTTGTTCTCTCATGTTTTGGAAACCATATAGTGCTTTCTTGCCAAATCTTTTCAATTTTAGCATAGTTAGCATTTTTTATTGGAAATTCCTCATCAGAGATGATTTTATCGGATCCTTCCATCCGATAAAACACCCTGACAGGTTTGTCACTTAGTTCATTCTCAAGATCCTTTCTAATCTCATTCTTTTCAACCTTTTTCTCACGATGAACAGTTGCCATCGGATGCACATGTTGAGATGGTGACACTGGTTCAGTAGTAATGATGTGATTTTCTTTTGGAATCTCACATACATTAACAGTTTGATCACTACCAGTATCATCATTCTCTGAGTCTGAATTCACACTTTCAGCATAAACACCCTCATCATTCAAGCCTAAAATCGGTCTCACATCGGAATGAGGATCACCAATACTCGAGGTATTAGATTCCATTTCCGATGATGAGTCTGATTTTACCGAACTCTCCGGTATAACTTGATGATAGTTATGATTTTCAAAAAGAACCGGAGATGGTACAGACTTGTAATTAGGTGTTTTGTCATCAATAATATGATCTACCACATAAGCAACATTCTTATAACTTTCCAACTTTTTGTTAACCTTTTCAGCAAAGCATTTTATGGCTGCCATTTCCAACTTGGTGTTTTCAATTTCATTGATATAGTTGTTTATTGCCAATTGTTTCAATGACAAAGTGTTTTTCAAGTCGGAAATGTCCTTTTTATAGCCATCTAATACTTTGTTGAAAGCATTCAACTCTTTGCGAGTAGATTGACTGTTCATGATAGCACTATCACGTTCAATACGGAGTTGTTTAATCTCCTCAGTCAATCTATCACATTTCTCACAATGTTTAACAGTTTTAACATCAGTGCTAGAATCAGAACTTACAGGTTTAGGCGGTTCAGTCATGGCCATTAGTGCAAAATGAGCTTCCTTTCCAGTGAAAAACTTGGAGTAGTCAATCTTAGTGAAAGCATCATCAGCAATGCACGACTTCCTCGTCATCAAAAAGTCAGCTTCTGCCAGCAGCTGATCAATATCATCATCTAAAGAATCAACACTTGCCTCTGTGTCTGATTCGCTCTCAGAATCTGAATAAACTGATCTACACTCTTCAGGAACATCAGTAACAGAATCAATCACCATTCCAGAACTCGTTTCCTCAGCCTTAACCTCAACAAGTTCATTCTCCACTTCCATCTCAGTCTCGATATCATCACTTTCACACTCCTCAGTTTCTTTCTTCTCATCAACCGCCACCGACTCTTCCATATCAACCTGATAAGCAACACATGCCACATTCCCACCAGTAGTCACTTCCTCAACTCCTATTTGCATACCCGACCAGTCAAACCTTTCATCCTGTTGAGTCACCAAAGCTTGGTTCTGACTCGCATTCTGTTGAGTCTCATTAGGTGTAGTGATAGGTATAACTGTTTGGTTTGTGTTGTTAGGAGATTGGTTTTGAATCTGGTTTTGAGTGTTTGGTTGTCTGTTTTGGTTGTTAAAGTTTCGGTTTTGGTAGTTGTTGTTATTTTGGTAAGAAACTTGGTTTTGTTGTTGACGGTTCTGGTAATTTGCATTGAAAGGGTTTCGATTACCTTGTTTAGGTGGCTGGGTGCATTCCCTTTTAAAGTGTCCTTTTTCTCCACAATTAAAACACGTAACCTTCTCCTTGTTGAATCCGTAGGTTGTGTTGGGAGAAGTTGCCAAATCAGTCCTACCTGTTTTCTCAATGAACTCTGTTGCTCTTCTCATGATACTCGCAAAAGCCCATTGGATGTCAATGAGTTCCATCTCTTCCTTGTCAATCTGTGCATAGTCTTCGTTGGTTAAGTTGTTGTTCCCAATCTGACTAGCAACTAACCCATTGTAGGATGAAACCATTGCTGAGACTAATGCAATGTGTTGCTGAGCAACCTCCACAGTCACATTTCCCAAGTTAGATGTATCCAAAACCACCGGTTGTTGATTAGGTTGAGTAACTTGGTTTATTGGTTGTTGTGATTGGTTAGCGGTGTAAAAACCTACTTGTTGCATTGGGGAGAGTGGTGAAATGTAGGAATTGTATTGTGGTGGTGTGTATGATGGTTGTGAGTAGTTGGTGGTTGGTTTTGATGATTCCATGACATTGGAAATACATGCAACATGTGGTGCAATGCTTCCTGAGCTCGTGTTACCAACTGGAACTGAAGTACCTCCAAAATACAAACTAGGATTCTGAGGAATCTGTGACCTTCTAGCTTTCCTCCTATCCTCCATCTCTTTGTTCTCCAGCTTTTCGATAAACTCTGAAATAGTCCAGAATTGATAAGCATCCTTCTCTCTGAGAACTTCCACATGATGATCCCATTGTGGTGGTAAAGCATCTGCAAACTTATCCACCTGCTTAGTCATTGGAATCTGTACACCATAACTAGACAATTCAGACAACAAATGCATATATCTAGGAGTTAGTTCTTTTAGAGTTTCATTATTAATAAAAGAAAAATTCTCAAACTCTTTGACCAATTCTTCCATTCTCAAGCTCCTAGTCTTCTCATTACCATCATGCTTCCTCTTAAGCTTATCCCAAAGCTGCTTTGATGTAGTACATGTCCCAAACTGATGCAACAGGTCACTTGTGATTGCCTGTGTCAATTGGGAAAAAGCCTTCTTCTCCACCGCAAACTTCTTTTTCTCCTCCTCCGACATACTCTCCAACGGAACTGGTTCACCGGTATTCTCCAACACTGGTGGTGTGTATCCCGTAGCAATCATTCTCCAAGCCTCTGCTCCTTCTACTCCCATGCCTTCCAAATGGATCTTGAACATGGTATGCCACTGATTATTTGCATTTCCATGAGCTTCGGTGGCCGAGTTCCACTACCTGTAGACAAATCCTTAATCAAAGTAGAAATAGCATTAGTAGTTTGAGTATTTACCGCCGCTGCTGCTACTCCCCAGTAATCAGATTGTAGTGCCGGATGTGCTACACTTTGAGGCATCGTGCTCGTCGTTGCCATGTAGTTAAGTGGTTGTGAAGACTGTGTGTTCGTCTTTTGCGCTGCCACTGTCCATGGGTCCATCGTTTGCTGTTGTGGTTGTGTTGTTGCTGATCCCGGAGTAGTTTGAAAACGCCACATGATCACAAACTAAGAAAAATCTCAACACTTAGAAAAATTTTCAACAAAAACCTAGGTTCGCCCGAAATATTCTAAGTTCGACCAGAAAATTCTATATTCGTCCAAACTTTATCACTCTCGACCCTTCTGATTCTAAGTTCGCCCAAACAGTAACACCCGAACGTAGATATCAACAGAATGTAAAAACAAAATAACACCCTTCCACTTTCGCCCAAATATAACCCGGTCGAATGTGAAAATCTGTACCCGAAAGTGAAAAGTTCTACACAAATTTTTAAGTTCGACCACTAACTACTCAGGTTCGCCCACTCTACAACACTTTCGACCACTAAACTCAAGTCAGGTTCCAGGTTCGCCCACCACGATCAGATCTCACTTTTGAAAAACGGTTATTGTTTGAAAAACGGTTATTCTGATCTCAGATTTTCAAAAGTTCATGGATTTGAATGATCTCAATCAGGTTATGTTTCGGAATTGATTTAGAGCAACTTTAATTCTTGGAAAACTTGAATTCGACCACAAATTCTCCTTTAAATCGGTCAAAAACACTTAAAAACAATGTTTATGTAAAAACATATGTATTTAGGTCAAAAACATGTCCAAATCAGCTCTGATTTTATCAAATTTGTTATTGTATGATCCTCTTGGCTCTGATACCACTTTGTAAGCGAAAGATTTTTACTAAAACAGGATTATACGATCATACAAGTCACAAAACTAGGTGCGGAAACCCTAGTTCTGAACAAATTGATAAAACACAAATCAAAACACAATCAAGATCATTTTCAAAGCTTTTTCATAGATTAACTTTCTCAAATATTCAATTACAATCAATCACACGTTAATCTAATCAATTACAGACTTTCACCAAAATGACCTGGAAACCTGACCTGAACACAGACACAACTGACAACTCTATTACATACTCAAAAACACAAAACCTATTTATAGATACTGCAGGTTCGCCCCTTGCTGCTGGTCGAATGTGGACATTTTCCACATTCGCCCATAACCAATGGTCGAACATGTTCTTCTGATCAGCAACCTTGTACCTTCGACCAGATTAATCTACCTTCGCCCACTATAATCTACATTCGCCCATAATATCTACCTTCGGCCAAGTCACTAACACATGTTAATAATGTTTATCCAATCATTAGTCGCAAAACGCATCAACAACTGATACGCCTAGGACGTTTGTAGGTGCGATAGCACAAAACTTGCTATCTTCCTTATTGAGCCAAGCACAGATTCAGGTGAGTCTCACGGCCCCATTTTAAACTATTTTATGTTTTTCGGGGGAAAGATATGTTAGGGAAATGTTTGACGGGTTAATTACTTGAGTTGTGATCGCCACTCGGGGTTGAGACCTCTCTACTATAATCATTAATTCAGGGAAATGAAACCGAAGGAATATTTGAATAGTACTATTGGTGCCTGACAAGGCCCACCCCTAATCGATAGCGTCGATTATGCATCGGCGTATGCCTGGGGTGCACGTATTCTGAAATCAAGTCGTAGGAATACCGAGTAACAACTTGGAGCGGGGCATTATCATTTGTCTTGGTTTGGTTATAGGCTCAAGTAGAATTGTAGGAACTTGCAACTCCTATAAATTGTCATAACATGGAAACTCCCAAGTGATAATGTTTGATAAACTAAAACCTGTGAACTCACCAATATTTATATATTGACGACTTTTTAAACATATCTTTCAGGTAATTGATGGATGATGGACAACGGGGCAAGCTGGGTCGGGGGAATCTCTCATATGGGCGTCGGGTGTTTCAAAAGGGTTTCAACTTTAATTCCCAAATATTTGGGATATATTTGAGAAGCCACTTTAATGTATTCAAAAAAAAAATTTCGTTTATGTGTGAACATCTGTGACATCCGTCACCTTCGTCTTTCATTTAATTGACAAAAATAGTCCTTCGAATATTTCTATTTTAGTTCCTATAAGTTTCGTCGTTTTTCGAATTTGATTTTAGAACGAACTAAAAATTTATCATTTATATTTATTTATTATGGACCGAGTATAAGTTTTAATCGGATGAGTACGTGTAAATGTGTTCGTAAAATCTTTTATAAAAAAAATTTCAAGTTAAAAAAAAAAGTTTTATAAAAGTTTTAAGTTAATCTAGTTAACTTGGTTAAGGTTTACTAAAGGAAAACTAACTTAGTTATATAGAAAACTAACTAAAGTAAATATGAGGGGCCAATCTTGCCATATACTGAAAGTTTTAAAAAAAGAAAAACAATTTTTCTGCTGCTGCTCGATTTTCCAGCCAACAAAACACAATTCCGGCCGCCGGAATATTATTCCGGCAAGGCCACGAAACATGTTTTAATATTCGTTTTTAATGCGTTTATCAATTACCTTCAATCACCATACGTTGACTGTTTCAAGACATTAAATCAAACAATTATTAGCTTAAATCACATGCTTAATCGGGTTTAAAAGCTTGAAACTGTCAAGCCTTAAATCACACCAAATCCGTTTCGTTTTTGACACAAAGGATATATAAATTGACCCCATTCGCTTTCTGCATTCATCACCATATCAAACCCACAACAAAAAACATCTAATCGCGTTCCAAGCTGCTCGATTTTAGTTTTTTTTTCGAGTCTTAGTTCCCTCGTTCGGCCCTCAAATCACGTTGTAAGTCTCATTTTTTTTGTGCCATCATGCTAATCGGCCACCCCTTTACGAAAGCCCTCTAATTCAGAACGTTTATATTGTGCAAATCGGTCAATTGATTTTGGGTTAGGGTTAGGGTTCTTGGTTAGATGATTTGGGGAAGATGACATCTTTGATTAATAATATAAATGTAAATCGTTTTCATTTAAAACAACAAAAGCCACTGATGGCTTAGTGGTGTGTGTAGTTTGGAAAACGGGAGGAGCCGGGTTCGAGTCCCCCTGGACGCGGATCCCTTTTTTTGGTGGGAATTCTTTTCAATTTTCATTTTAATAGTTTTTTTTTAGATATATATATATAATATTAAGTGAAATATTCATAATAAATCCATCTTTTGCCCAAAAAATATGAAAATTTAGGTGTAGCTTCTTGACACCATAAAGAAAATTTCCACAATTTTATTTTCTGAAAAATATTTTATTTTTATATTTTTATTAAATTAAATTGTTTTAATCATAATTAATTGATAAAAAATTCATTTTTAATGATTTTAATCTCAAACTTTTTGGGTAATTATTTCTAACCATTCTAAACTGAAATAAAAATTATTGGTTTAGAAAACATTTATTTTTATTAATTTTGCTATTTTTAATCATTTAAACATGATTTAATCTCATTAAATCAGTTTTAAATATAAATAAGTTTACAAAAATTATGGAAAAATTATGTTCATTTATTTACACCAGGAATTATTTATTTTCTATATAAATAGCATTTTTGGATCATGCCTTGAATTATTAGTCTTATTTATGATTAATTAGACATAATTAATAAGTTATTTATTTGTACTACTAAATATCTATTTTATGAATACTTTTCTTATAAAATAGAAATGTTTTATGTTGGAAAATCTTATTTACCATTTGTAGATCATTGTGAAACACATAATTATTTAATTATACATTTATAATTATTGCATTTATTTATAATAAATAGTTAAAGTAATTAACTAAATTATTTCGTCATAATTATTCAAATATATTTTGATCTAAATATTTAATTGGTAATAATTATATTACCTAAATCATATTTACAAACTTTGGTATATTCTTTTTAATATACAACTTTTACATTAATTTGACTAATCATAAAAACTCTAATTCCCCAAATCGACTTAGCAAACCCTAATGCCTTAGACCCTAATGCCTTAGACTTTGTAGACTTTACCTTACTAGTATTCATATACGTTATAGGTTGAATTCCTCGGAATTCTCATTACTTAGCTCACAACCGCTTAAGTGGATTTTGATCGCTTTCGCAAACTGTGAGTATATCTTTCCCCTTTTTACTGTTTTACTATTTTGGGGTGACTCATGTACTTACTATCAATTTTCTGTTTCATCTTACTAAAATAGCAATTCTTATGTGTGTTTGCTTATGTCATTTTGTGTATCTATGACCTGTCAAATCATTAACCGTTGCGGCCTGGCATTTCAATGAATAGTACTATGGTATATACCCTTGTGACTCTGTTGAGAGTCCTCGTCATTGCTATGTGTTACATTACTACTAGCGCATACTATATATATCTGCTTTCTTTTCTTAGGGTTGATTTGACCCGAATACTACTTATTACATCTTGCAAAATAACACACGAATTGCTAAATTTTACTTTACTATATATATCAAACGGACGTACTCACCAATACATTATATGTGTTGACGTAATTATTTTGTACATGTTTCAGGTGACGTTTGATCTTACATGCTTTCACGCTTAGGCTGGACCTAGTGCTTAAATAAAAAGATTGAATATTTATTTATCTATGTTTTAGACTTCTGTTAAGACTTTTGTATTTCCTTTTTGGATAATGAAAGTTTGTTTGCTATTAATATTTACAATTTAGTCCATGTGCTATTGAACAATCGTCACTACGTGACACCTCGATGTTTCCGCCATCGGTTGGGGTGTTACAGATTGGTATCAGAGCCATGGCTATAGGGAATTAGGTTATTAGTAAATGCTTTTGACCTAGACTATAACTAAGCTACCCATTATATGCTTTCTTTTATTCTCATATTTCTTTAGATATATTTTCTCCTTTTACTTTTCATTATACACGAGGAGATTTTATTCTACCAATGGAACGAAAACACCAAGTTAGGAGTGATATCCATACTTTGGTGAACAGTTTCACTCTTTATATGATTTAGTTATTTATTTATTTATCTTAGAATATTTTCCTTTCGAGATAGGAGACGTCCAAATCTCAAGGAATCTATCCCTCTAAAAGAAACTTACTCACTAAGCTAGGAGTGATATCTTTATCTTAGTGACCAGTTTCACTCCATCATATATATATATATTTTTTTTTTTTACTATTTGGAAGTATATCTTTGAGTTAGGAGTGAAATTCACATCTCAAGGATATATATATATTTCCATATCTCAAGTTCCGCTAGAGTTTTGCAATTTATTTGTGACGGGGCACGTGCAATCTGGAAGGGTGAGCGCCTGTATTCTGAGTTTTTAGTCTAGGTTGGTAATTCGCATAAATCCCAATCAGACGAGGGACCCGTTTACCTACCTGGGAATTCTCGGGATGAGCATTCACTTATAGGCTAAAGTACGCCCCCACAAGTCACTAATAATATTTTAATTACTTTAGTCAGTCAACAGTTTCTTTGGAAACACTCTTATATCTCGTATTATACTTGGTATTGTTTTTCATTTGAAGTTTTATCATGATTTTCTTTATGATGTTCATAATTTTTTTCTTAAATCAATTTATAAACTATATCTCATGTTATGTGTTACTTGTCTTGATATAAACTGTGGCATTTCCAAGATTTTTTTTTTTTTTTTTTTGAAATCAAATCTCATAATTATTGTTCACTTTTGTAGATGTCTGATCGCGAATCTCGTAAGAGAGCCTCGAAGCGTCAGGCTAAACTGAAATCTGATCAGCGTATCGCGACCATGCTCAATGACAAGTTGGAAACACTTGTTCCTAACATCATTAATGCTATTATTCCAAACCTTAACCTGAACGGTAGCTCGAATGGGAACTCTAACGGGAATGCAAGTGGAAATGGTGGGGCTAGTGAGAACAAGTGCACTTTCAAGCACTTCAACTTTTGCCATCCCAACAAGTTTAATGGCACTGAGGGAGCCACTGGGTTACTTGAATGGTTCGAAAGTATGGAGAATACGTTCATTAATAGCGACTGTCCAGACAACCTACGTGTTCGTCATGCCATGGGTGTTCTTCAAAAGAGAGCGCTCACTTGGTGGAATGGTGAAAAACATGCTCGAGGGACGGAAGCTGCTTTAGCTATGTCTTGGGATGATTTCAAAATCGCCATGACTACTGAGTTTTGTCCTCGTAGTGAGATGAAGAAATTGGAGGATGAGTTCTACCACCTCAAGCAGGATAGTGGAAATAATGTTCCCTACAACAACCGTTATCACGAGTTGAGCTTACTGATTCCTCGTATGGTAACCCCGGTATCCTTGGCTATTGAGAAGTATATTGAGGGACTGCAACCTCAGATCCATGATTCGGTTATGGGAAGTAAACCTGCTACTGTAGAGGATGCCATTCGTCTCGCAGCATCTCTTACTGACAAGCATGTCAAGGATGGTACTCTAACTCGTAAGGGTACTAAAAGACCTACTGAAACCCCTGCTACCACTGAACCATCTCAAGCGAACTCTGTCTCTACCTTTAGTTCCAATAAGAAACGAAAAGGTGGAAACCAGAACTATGCTGTTGTTACACCCCTTAACCAGATTCCTGTTGCAAACACATCTACTGCACCCCAAAGTCAAAAGGTTCAGGGAAACTATTCAGGTTCGTATCCTAAATGCACTTCATGCAACTTTCACCATCCAACTACTCGACCCTGCTATAAGTGTGACACTTGCGGCAAAGCAGGTCACACTGCTTCTCACTATCGAGAAACTGAACCTGGGAATGCTCAAAACCAGAGGACTGGTCAACCCAGAACTTGCTATGCTTGTGGTGATCCTAACCACAGGCAAGATAGGTGTCCTCATTTAACTGCTTTTATTCAGTCACGTCAGCAAGCCCCAGCAGTCCCAGCAGCTCCAGCAATCCAAGCAACTCCAGCTCGTGGTCGTGCTTTCAACATCAATGCTAACCAAGACCAAGCTACCAACGACGTTGTCAATGGTACATTTCTGGCTACTAACTTATATGCTTCGATTTTGTTTGATACCGGCGTGGATAGGAGTTTTGTCTCGTTAGAAATTGAACCTTTGTTTGCTCGTATTTTCCCTCACCCTACCCATCCTTTTACTATGGAGATTGCACGTGCGTGGATAGGCGTTCACCCTTCCAGATTGCACGTGTTCGTTATTAAAATCTAGAACTTTGACGAGATCTCAAGGTGGTTCAGGCTAAGCCTGAGGAATTTGTCCTATTAGTCTAAGAGTAGATCCAGTGATGGAGAGCAACCTTCTTGTAAGGATGAAAGTAGGAGGGAGATAGAGAATAGCATGTAAAAGGAGCAAATACTAGTTATAATCCTATGGTTATAGACTAGATTATTTTTCTAATAACCTAATTCCCTATAACCAAGGCTCTGATACCAATCTGTCACATCCCAACCGTTGGCGGAAACATCGGGATGTCACGTATTGATGATTGTTTCAGTAGCACATGGTATAAATTGAATTTTAAATAATTTATTCAAAACATAAATATCCAAAATAAAGTGATGTCTAAAAATTCAAATACATGATATCAAATAAGCAACATCTTCAAATAGCTTCAAACAAAAACTTCATGATAAATCCTCATGCATACTCAAGCCTCAGCTTCATTGTTACCTGAAACATGTTAATTTTGAAAATATTTTTGGGTCAACAAAAGTTGGTGAGAATTACATAGGTTTTGATAATTGAATAAAACTTGTACAAATCAAGTGTCATGGCAAGTCTAGTCCATATGTGAAAACATACTAGAAGTAAATCGAGTGCATAATCAACCCTTGTGACTGTTATATTGTGGTACATCCCATACGCTCCTGGTTCACGCGATTATGTTATGCGATAACAATCACCCACGCTACCTTTGTAGGAGGCACGTATCCGGGTGGGATTGTCAGTCCAATAGATCTATCATTGTATACCGTCGGCTGATCAATGTTAATGATTATGCTAGAATTGTGCTTACCCTAGTCATGTTTAAGACATAATGCAACATAGAAAAACACATAGACACTTTATGATTTAATTGCATATAGAATGATGTAACATGTTTCACCCCAAAAATGGTGATAAATAGAAAAGGGGCTATGTAAAACTCACCTTAGCAAAATATTATATCTCTTGAAAAATAGAATAGTGTGTTGCCCAAAAATGCCAAGTATTACCCTATAATTAAAGTAATAAATATGTCTAAGTCTTTCTAGTCTACAAATATATTCTAGGGCTTCGAATTGGGGATAAGTGCTCGTTTGATTAATAAATAAAATGTTTGAATAATAAGAGAAATTTGATAAATAAATAAACAAAAGTCTTTTTGTAAATTTTAATTTAAAAATGGTCACAATAATAAGTTTAAAGTATGAAAATAATTTTTATAAAATTATTTTCTTAAAAATAGAATATTAAATCTATTTATTTTAAATTGTCAAAATATAACTTTAATATTTAAAAATATTAAATTTACAGAATTATTACATTAAAAATTGTATTTCTGTTCCAATTAAATAGAAATAATTTATATACATTTTGGTGAAAAAATATTAAAAAATAAATTTATTATGATTTATTTATGATTAAAACTAACAAAAATTGATTAAAAATATTAAATAAATGATTTTTCAGGAATAAAAATCATTTCAGAAAAGTTTATTGTTATAAAAACTCAGAATAATTTTTGTGGAAAATTATAAAATTGTTTTGATATTTTTATAGAATTTTATAAATAAAATAGAATAAACTTGAATTATTTACTATATATATTAAATAAATAAATTTTTGAAAACTAAAAATTGTATGTTAAACTTTTTCACTAGATTAACATAATATAATTTTGGTAGAATTTATAAAAGAGTTTTAGTATTTTAAAATGAATTTTTAAAAAAATAAAGGATTAAATATATATATATATATATATGTTTAATTAAAAAGAATGTTTGTTGATGCCGTGGTTCGAACCCGGGCCCTTGGCCGGTTCGTGTGTTTTAAATCACAAGCCCAGACCAACTGGTCTGGACCCTGAGAACGATTGATTTCTGATTAAATTAATTATATACTATAATAGAAATTGATTTATAATTGTTTAAAAAGAAAAGTTCAAAAACCGTTTTACACGGGACTTGAACCCGCGCGTATAGTGTAACCAACATCAGACACAACCACCTGATCTAGATTAGGGGTTGTGTTTGATTCCAATTCTTTTAAAATATAAGATATACGTTGAAACAGTGTTTTTCCCAATTAATATCGTTCGTGCCCTAGAATTTCCAATTGAATGATTCACACAACAATAACCCAATTAATCATAGGGTTATTGTTGTGTGATTGCCGAAGATCAAAACCCACAAAACAAACATCACTTACAATTACGAATTGTGTGATTTTTGCTCGGTCAACAGGAATAGTCAAACACGAATAAGAACACTTGAACAGCAGATTTAAATGAGAAATAGGAGATTGAGAGAGAGTATTCGGTGATTGTAGAAGGGATTGGGATGTCCAATTTATAGTGATAGGGTCTAGATCATCGAATTGGAATGTTTGACCTTGTATTATTGAAGGTGCGACTGATTGAAGCTGATTTGGAAACGATTGATGATAATTGACCGTGTATATGACGCGTCTCAGTCAACTAATCATGCAATTATACCAAATTAAGATTAAAAACGCGTTTGATTGAGATGATTTTGGTAACTCGCTGTCACAGTTGACTTTCCAAGTCAACTGTGAATATCTAAGGCTCGTAATATAATAATTGTAAGTTGGAATTAAAACAAGAACTGTGGGTAGACCAGATGGTTGGGTTCGTGTGTGTTTGTGGCCCGGCTTGGGCGCGGGTTCGATTCCCGGCACAAGCATAATATTTTTTGACATTTAAAACTATATATATGTATATTATTTATAATTAATATTGTATTAGGGTTCCAAAAACACCACAAAAATAATTAAATGCGAACAATAATAATGAAACTTGACGTTTTTTTATTTATGATAATAGTAACGTATAAGTATAAATGCGTAATGTTACAGTCCCAAGCTAAAGCAGGGTGATGGTGGGATGAATGGTGGCGGTATCGGGAATAACGGAGGCGGCAACAGAAATGCATGTGCTTTCGTCATTGGATTAGGGGAAGCCCGGCAGGACACAGACACAGTTACCGGTACGTTCCTTCTTAACGATCGCTATGCTTCTGTTTTATTTGATTTTGGTGCTGATAGGAGTTTTGTATCGGTAGGGTTTAGTCAGTTGCTAGATATGGTACCTATACCTTTAGAGGCTAAGTACTTTATAGAATTGGCTAATGGTAAGAAAATCAAAGCGACACATATTCTTCGGGAATGTTGTTTGTAACTTTCGGGTTTATCCTTTCCTATTGACTTTATGTCGGTGTCCTTGGGTAGTTTTGACGTTGTTGTGGGGATGGATTGGTTGTCTTTGTATCGCGCGGAGATCGTTTGTTTCAATAAGGTTATTCGGATCCCTCTCCCTGATGGAGAAATTCTTTCGGTGCATGGTGAGAAGAGCGGTGCTCCTTTGAGTATCATTTCTTGTATGAAAGCCCATAGGTATATTCGGAAGGATTATTCGGCCATTCTGGCTTTGTTTCTGTTTCGTTTGATGATGAGAAGAAGATCGAGGATATTCCTGTGGTTCGTGATTTTCCCGATGTATTTCCTGACGACTTGCCTAGTCTTCCTCCCATCGTCAGGTTGAGTTTGGTATTGATCTTGCACCTGGTGCAGCCCCTATTGCTCGAGCCCTATACCGTCTCGCACCTCCCGAGATGTTGGAGTTGTCTAACCAGTTACAGGAACTCTTGGAAAAGGGTTTCATTGGACCGAGTTCTTCCCCTTGGGGAGCTCCTATTCTGTTTGTGAAGAAGAAAGATGGAAGCCTTCGTATGTGCATCGATTATCGTGAGCTAAACAAGGTGACCATCAAGAATAGTTATCCTCTTCCTCATATTGATGATCTTTTTTACCAGCTCCAGGGTTCTAGCTACTACTCGAAGATCGACTTAAGGTCCGGTTATCACCAGTTGCGTGTGCAGGAAGCCGGTATTTCAAAGACTGCTTTTCGCACTCATTATGGCCACTTTGAGTTCTTGGACATGCCCATTGGTCTCACTAACGCACCAGTGGTTTTCATGGACTTGATGAACTGTGTTTGTAAGCCTTACCTTGATAAATTCATCAATGTGTTTGTTGATGACATTCTTATCTATTCCAAGAGCAAGGTAAACCATGAGGAACACTTGCGACTAGTCTTGGAACTCTTATGGCGCGAGCAGCTGTATGCTAAGTTTTCGAAGTGTGACTTTTGGTTACGCGAAGTTCAGTTCCTAGGTCATGTGGTAAATGAGCTAGGGATCCAAAAATATTATTTTTATAGAAAATTAATACTTTCTGATGTAAATCAATGAAAATAATTTTCCCATGATTTTTCTAAATTTATTTATATTTAAAACTGATTTAATGAATTTAAATCATGTTTAAATGATTAAAATTAGGAAAATAAAAATAAATAAATGTTTTCTGAGCCAATAATTTTTATTTTAGTTCATGATGATTAGACATAATTTATCAAAAATTTTGAGATAAAAATCATTAAAAATGAATTTTTAATCAATTAAATATGATTAAAAAATTAAAAAAATAAAAATGTGAAAATAAATAAATTTCCAGAAAATGAAAGTATGGAAATTTTGTTTATAGTATCAAGATGCTGCACGTAAATTTTTATAATTTTTGGATCAAAAATGAATTTATTATGAATATTTAAAAATTTAAAAGAATTATAAATGTATAATATGAAGTTTAAAATAAGGAAATGAAAGAAATAAAAAAAAAAACAGAAAAGTGGTGGGTGTAGGGGTCGAACTTGGGTTCCCACACACACACAACACCATACTAACCACTACACCAAATACTTGTTATTGTTAATAATTTGAAAACGAAAGTATTTATATAATAAGCCTCTTTCATCTTCTTCCCCAATTTACAAGCCAAGAACCCTAACTCTAACCCCTAAATCAATTACCCCCAAAACGTTACAGATAACAGCAAGGATCATAGGGATTTTGATCGCAAGATACAACTAAACAAAACGGCATAAAAAACATAAACTTACAATTACGATTTGGATCCGAATGGGCAGTTTTATAGCCGCGCCTAGAGCCGCAATTTGCAAGGTTTCTGGTCATGTTTATATGTTTTTTATAGTTGTTTAAAGATGTGTAAAGGTTCGTGAACGAAGTGCAATGAGCTAATTACAGTGTTGTTTGATAAAATCGAACATTAGAACCCATTACTTTGAATAGACGATTACCACCTTTAATACATAATTAACCCTGATTAAATACTCTTTATAGGCGATTAATAGTCCTTGTAACAGATTATGTTGTTGAAGAAACGATTTGGGAACATTAAAAATGATTAAAGAACATAAAAAAATATTTTTTTTTTTTTTTTGAGTTGGCTGGAAAATTTTCCGGTGGCCGGAAAACGTGAGGTGGGAAAGAAAAGGAGTTCAATTTTGAATTTTCATCGTTGGCAGAAATGGCCCCTCTAATTAACTAGGTTAGTTTATGCTTGATTATGAATGTTTTAGTATCATCATATGAGATGCGAAAATTCTTAAACTTTATTCAAACCATCATTCCTTTTTATTTTTATCTTTTTTTTTTGTATTATCCCTAACCTACAACAACACACCTAAATCATTTTACTTCAAAAGACAAAGTGTTCTAGGAAATAACCCGAATTTTGGGGTCCTAACTTTGTATGTTATATATTTTTAAGTTTGAAATTCCCTTGGTCACAACATACAAATTACATCTTTTGCATATTTTAAAATATAAATAAATTTTTGCATTTATAGACATGATAATAAAATAAATTGTCCATGTAAAACCTAATTCAACAACAAAAATCTCCAATTTCAACGTCTTAGATAGTTTAAGAAATATGATTAAATAAACTATTTTTTTAAGTAAACTATTTCTTTTCTTTTTGTGGCTTTATTTGTTCTATTGTTTCTTTTGAAATTAGAAGTATTAAAATTTCTATTTGAATAAAAAAATTAAGCACTCATAACACCATGTTTTTTCCTTTGATATTTTACTATTCTTTTGACATGCGATAAATTAAAAACACCGCTCAAACTCTTTTTCTGCAATGCTATTTGTGAAACGGTGGGGAGTGATGGGGAAGGGTGGTGACTCTTAGATGTTGCTCAAATTGCTAATTGTAGGGAAAGTAATGACTCTTAGAGGAGATTAATGTTGATAATTAATTTGTGAAAAGGTGCCAAGTGATGGAGAATGGTGGTGACTCTTAGAAGTGACCCAATTAACTAATTTGTG
This sequence comes from Ambrosia trifida, assembly GCA_028751855.1. Classification (NCBI taxonomy): domain Eukaryota; kingdom Viridiplantae; phylum Streptophyta; class Magnoliopsida; order Asterales; family Asteraceae; genus Ambrosia; species Ambrosia trifida. Next base: position 68,638,772 of record CM054130.1, read on the forward strand.
AAACGGTGCCAAATGATTGAGAAAGGTGGTGACTTTTAAAGGTGACCCAACTATAACTAAATTTTGAAACGGTTCCAAGTGATTAGGAAGGGTGGTGACTCTTAGAGGTGACTAATTGTAGGAAAAGTGATGACACTTAGAGAAGATTAATGTTGATAATTAATTTGTGAAAGGGTGCCAAGTGATGGAGAAGGGTGGTGACTCTTAGAAGTGACCCAACTAACTAATTTGTGAAACGGTGCCAAGTGATTGAGAAGGGTGGTGACTCTTAAAGGTGACACAACTATAAGTAATTTGTGAAACGGTGCCAAGTGATAAGGAAGGGTGGTGACTCTTAGAGGTGACTCAAGTTGCTAATTGTATATATACGAGTTGTGCTTGCCCTCGCGTTGCGGCGAGATTTTGATTATGAATGTTAAGTATCACCATATGAGATGCGGAAATTATTAAAAATTTTATTCAAACCATCATTCCTTTTTATTTTTATCTTTTTTTTTTTTTTGCATTATCCCTAACCTACAACAACAAACCTAAATCATTTTACTTCAAAGGACAAAGTGTTCTAGGAAATAACCCGAATTTTGGGGTCCTAACTTTGTATGTTATATATTTTTAAGTTTGAAATTCCATTGGTCACAACATACAAATTACATCTTTTGCATATTTTAAAATATAAATAAAGTTTTGCATTTATAGACATGATAACAAAATAAAGTGTCCAAGTAAAATCTAATTCAACAACAAAAATCTCCAATTTCAACGTTTTAGATAGTTTAAGAAATATGATTAAATAAACTATTTTTTTAAGTAAACTATTTCTTTTCTTTTTGTGGCTTTATTTGTTCGATTGTTTCTTTTGAAATTAGAAGTATTAAAATTTCTATTTGAATAAAAAAAATTAAACACTCATAACACCATGTTTTTTCCTTCGATATTTGACTATTCTTTTGACTTGCGATAAATTAAAAACACCGCTGAAACTCCTTTTCTCCAATGCTATTTGTGAAACGGTGGAGAGTGATGGGAAATGGTGGTGACTCTTAGAAGTTGCTCAAATTGCTAATTGTAGGAAAAGTAATGACTTTTAGAGGAGATTAATGTTGATAATTAATTTGTGAAAATGTGCCAAGTGATGGAGAAGGGTGGTGACTCTTAGAAGTGACCCAATTAACTAATTTGTGAAACGGTGCCAAATGATTGAGAAAGGTGGTGACTTTTAAAGGTGACCCAACTATAACTAATTTTTGAAACGGTGCCAAGTGATGAGGAAGGGTGGTAACTCTTAGAGGTGACTAATTGTAGGAAAAGTGATGACTCTTCGAGAAGATAATGTTGATAATTAATTTGTGAAAAGGTGTCAAGTGATGGAGAAGGGTGGTGACTCTTAGAAGTGACCCAACTAACTAATTTGTGAAACGGTGTCAAGTGATTGAGAAGGGTAGTGACTCTTAAAGATGACCCAACTATAACTAATTTGTGAAACGGTGTCAAGTGATGAGGAAGGGTGGTGACTCTTAGAGGTGACTCAAGTTACTAATTGTATATATATATATATATATATATATATATATATATATAATAGGTTAATTTTTCCTTTTTAAAACCTAACAACTTAACAAGGTTTTAACTTAGAACTTTTATAGTCTTTAAAAATGTCTTTGTAACTTACAAATGTTTATAACACATGATAATACGGTTAAAACACAACCCATACGAATACCAAAAGTATATATGCAAGATTTTAAAACGAAAATTAAAAGAAAATTTGATGGGAACTAAAAATGAAACTTCAAAATAGAAGAAGGGATAAAATTGATAACTCGTTAAAAGATGAGGTCGACAGTTGTCACAACGAAGATATCGGTTAAAATTGGTCTCGCAACGAATAAGCTCGAACTATCGTAAGAGCTTAGTGGGACTCTTGATGAATCCCACAAGTCTGGCTTGAGGAAGCATTGTCAATTCCTCGACCGTCGGAATTCAGGTTGACGCGAAGCTCTACTATTTTGGGAAAACCGATACAAGTTTCGGAATGCGAAATCCAAGAGCTTGGTCGTAGCCAGCTCATGACATTGTGTTCGTTAAAACGCTAAGCGTGAACCTGGGTTCACTTAGAAAGAAGGAGATCGCGTGACTCGTAAACATCCCACCCTATTCAAAGACACTAATGTATCGGATGACTTGAACTGAATTCCGGGACGAAATTCTCTTAACGGGGGAGAATGTGACAACCAGCAAATTCCGTACACCGATTTACGTGATTCTAATCATGTTTTCGAAGTAATTAACATGGTTTATGGTTAATTATGGTTAGTTGAGCTGTTACGAGTCCTACGATGTCCTTCTCAAAGTTCGTAGAAGCCTTGATGCCTTTAAAGAAAGACTTCGCTTAATTAACGTTAACAAACTGACATCAATAAAAATCCGTCAAACTGGACTAACATAATGTTATTCTATGTAAATACGGCACGCATTTGCTATTGACGTGATCAGATGTGAAATCAGCGCCAAAAACGGCAAAAAAATAGCGTTTTGGAGAACGCGGAGAGTAACTGACATGGGAATCGGACGTCAAAATGCATCGTTTTAACCGTTATCGAACTTTCGAAATAATTATTTACGGTAAATAATGTCATTTATAAAGTTTCGAAAGTAAACGGGTCGTTTAAATGAGGGATATCACGACTGAATCAATTAACGCGATTTAAGCGCGTATTCTTAAGCATGCGTCGGATTAAAAAATAATTTTAATTGCACTCGGTTTAGTTTTGTTTTTAATTTTGAAGAAAACCGACTAGTTCTAGTGATTAAATAATGAACCTAAAATGAAACCGAGGCAGAATGCGTTTAAACGGGTTTGATATGCGGTATCTGCCTACCCCAAACCCTAGATATAAAAACCCCATTCATTTGTGCAGCCACCAAGACCACAAAACACTAAATTCCTCTCTCACTCCTCCCGATTTCTCTCTCTCTCTCTCTCTCTCTCCTCCCTCACTCTCACACTCGGCTCTCTCTCCCTCTTTGTTTTAGCAGCATCCAGCCACCACCAAGCTTGGGTGGTGGTGGCGTACGTGTACAAGGACGAAAAACGAGCTGCAGCAGGTTGTTGATGGTCGAAATCGGAGGTGGTGATGAGTCTTGGTGATTATGCTCGATCTAGGTGACCTGTGAGTAGGTGTGTTTAGATCCGGTGGTTTTGGCCTCATGGCAGCCGGGAACGGCGCTGGCGGAGGTACCCGGTTGTGACCTGGCCGATGGGTTACGTTTTGGTTGTGGTTTGGGTGGTCCGGCAGGTGCAGATGGTGGTTCTGGCTCAGATCTAATTCCGGGTTGTTTGATGTTCGGGTTAAGTTTAGTCTGGGTCGTTTGTGTGTTTCGGGTCGTGGTCCAGTGAGGTTCGGTTTATGTACAGACCAGGCTTGGATCGTGCTCGGTTTTATCTTTGGGTCTTGGGTCGGGATCGGTGATGTATTTTGGCTGTTCGATTCACACTCTGGGTCCCGTTAACTCGGTTAGATCTGGTCAAAATGTCAAGCCCGGTCAGTTGTGAATTCGTGTTCGAGTCAGATTTGGTGTGTCTTGAATCACATTGTTTTCTAGTCGCCGGTCAAGTACAGATCTGGTCAACTCAGTCAAATGGTCAACTCCGGTCAAAGCTGGTCAACTATGGTCAAACAGCCAACCCGATCAAGCGTAGTCAACGGTTCGGAGCCGATCAGCTCGTAGATCGAGACGCGCGTGAGATTTCGGTATAACCAATTTCGTATCTAGTTGTTTTGTTTATAAATACAAATGGAAATAAAAAATGACTCGCGAAACGAACCGATTCTAATAAGAATTAATAAGTAATCGGAGTATTTGGTATTTATATACTAAAAGCGTGACTTTGTGTTGATATTGGACTATATACTATATATATTGTTATATATATATTTATATAAATAGTATAATTTATATAATTGTCGAAACGTATAAAGTCTTGTGGATTGGAAATGCAGATAATATAATGTCGTCTTGTGTTTGTAATTGATTTTGGGGAAAAATTGTAGACAACTTGTATTGTTTGATTCGTGCAAAAATAGAGGAAACTCTGCCGAAATATTTATAAAATCCAGATGCAACAAACACGACGTGTTACTTATTTTTATAAAGGACTTTTCCCAAAATGTTTTGACAAGTGTATGATAAGTGAAATCGAAGCGTTTTCGACAATTGATTACTTGTAACTATAAATGTTAAATCTTGGACAACGTTTTCAAAATAACTATATAGTCATACCGAGCGTCAAGTATGACGAGTTATTCAATAGTTTTTGGTAACTAAAACATTGTTAATTATATGGATTTGAAATACATAAATGCTCGGCTTATTTGGGCAAGATTTAATGAAAAATAGTGTTTCGAACCCTTGAAACACTCGGTTTTGGGAAAATAGATAATAAATGTTACTAATCGATTTAATAACTATTTGTATTTCCTCAAAGTATATTTTTCCTAAAAGAAATTATACAAGACAATTACATTTATCCGACTTACGAGACGAGCTACGGTCCGGGATGAGTTATATGTTTCGTAGTATTAGTCGAACATGGTTACACACGAATAGTAACAGGTGCGCAACTTGGGTACTATGTCGTATGTTAACACATGAATTACGATAAGTCATGATCGGTTCGTCGAGTTAAACGCTTATGACTCGGGTTAGTACACACGAGTCTAGATAGTTGGATAAACTATCTTTTAACCGGAAAATGAGCTAGGCTTGTATGCGATAGACTTTTAAGGTGTCCTTTATTGGTAATTAGGGCACGAGGAAGTAGGTCAAAGCTTCGGGCTTTGTTTTCTAGCTAAGAAAGGAAATCAAGGTGAGTTTCACGGCCCCTTTTTACTGTTTTTGTTTGGGGGAAAGATATCTTTTGTCAAATGTTTTTACATGTCAAATGTTTTAAATGTCAAATGTTTTACATGACAAAAATTGTTTAAAAGTTAAAACGTGATAAGTGGCTTGATGAGTACTTGGGTTTTGTCGTTTATACACCACTCGAGGTGAGTCCTCGCTACTGTAACCATTTACTCGTGTGTTGAGTGTGTGTGTTGAAATCGAAAACCGAAGGAATATTTGGATAGCGCTATTGGTGCCTGACAAGGCCTACCCCTAATCGATAGCGTCGATTATGCAAATGTGTATGCCTGGGGTGCACGTATTCTGAACTAAGTTGTTATTTCCGAGAAACAGCTATTGCTCGCGGGGCATTATTATTAGTCTTGGTTTGGCAATGGGCTCAAGGGATCGCTCGTCATAGTTTGTAGGAGTTAGCTACTCTCTACAAAAGTCAATGCTTTGGTTTGTTTAGCACATGTTGTTGTTAAAATGTTTTGTTGTTATGGAATTAAGACCTATGAACTCACCAATATTTTATATGTTGACGTCTTTTTAAACATATCTTTCAGGTAACTAAGTGCTGAACAGGTATGCAGCTAGTACGATGGAATTCGGGATGTCGGACACTGGTTGGGGGTTCCATCTATAGTTACCATCGGGCTGGGACATAAACGGAAACACCCCATGTTGGAACTTAATGTTTGTTGTTTTATGTAATTTTGAAACAAGGTACTTCTTTTGACATCTTAATGAATTGATCTTTTTTAATTAAATATAGTTTGTGTTAATCTTGACTTTGATATGCTTTCGAGCATTGCGCCACGTGTTTCCGTCATTGGCGTGGTGTGACATATACCATTGATCAGAAGGCCAAACTCACTGGTAAGTTTTTAATATATAAAAATATCTATCTCCCTTATAAAGGAGTAACTCGAGCACCATATGACTTTATCTAGGACTACACATCAGCTCCAAGTTGCTTCAACACCTATATTCTTTGCATTGACTAAGTTGCTTTGACATATGAGTTTATTTGTTTATTTATATTTTGCAACTAATTTTAGTTTCTTATTTTTTTTATTTAAGTTTAAGATTTTACATCGTACATGTTATTACATGTGCTGCTAGGTTTATCTACGGCTTAATGTTATGCCCGTCACTATCCATATGCCTACACGAGTTAGGTTCCACTCAGAAAACTGTTGGTGAGCTCTATGTTGTTTTTCGTATGGCTTGTGTACATGCTGAGAGTGATGCTAAGACTCTTATCATCGACGCATCTTCCCCTTTGTGTTATCATTAAGTTTTAAGCCATTTTAACAAACGCTAATTTTGAAAGTCTTATACGATCCTTTTTTAAGGTTGATTTTGTTTTGTTTGATTTTTTAGAGCTATATGAATAGTGGTTGTATGTTCCTTTACTCCTCAGGTTTTCGCTACCATGTTGAAGATTCGATGAGTCATTTTGGGAAATAGTCACAGGTAAGATCCCCTGGGATAATCTTAAACCTTAGCATGTATGTGATTCTTAAAATCTCTATCAAATTCAATATTTGTTGGAATGCATGTTGTTGCTTTGACTTTCAAGGTCAAACATCCCACTTTTTAAAATTTAAAAGAGTGTACATCATTAACTGTATCAAGTTGACTCTAACACCAACTGCTTTTATGTTTCGTTGTAAATGTTTTATAGAAACACAAGTTTTCATGTCATGTCTTATTTGACCACAAAACCAGCGTGCGTCTTTGCTTGATTTTCAACATAAAACACATTGTTATAAAGACATAACAAATTTGATGGTTTTGTTTTGGGCTTTAAGATCTTCCAAATGGTAGTGGTTGAAATCCTAACATAGTTGATAAAGTTACAAAACTCGCGTTAACAGATAGCGAAGAGCAGCAGATGTTGATTGGTGGATTGTTACGTGCACATTGGCCATGCATGTGGCAGTAGTATTGAATCATAATGTTAATTGGCTTGTGCAACGGCACGAGATTAAGAATCACCAAACTTGCAAAGCGTGCTATTGAAGCCCAAATCATATAAGGTGGAAATATTGGTACCAAAACTCTTATTCCTAGAATAAATATGATATCATGTGATAACAAGATTCCAGTTAAGTTTCAAATGCGTCAATTCCCAATAACGGTATGTTTTGAAATGACCATCAATAAAAGCCAAGGATAGTCTCTATTGAATGTTGGATTGTATTTAAGAGACCCCGTATTCTCACATGACCAACTTTATGTCGAATTGTCAAGAGTTAAAAGTAGGGGAGGGGTGAAATTACTTATACTAGATAGTGATGGGAATGTCAAAACTAAAACAAAAAATGTGATGTATAAGGAAATATTGAGTGATATTTGAATAAAATGTGTATTCCTTGCTTTTAAATTTTAATAAAATATTTCTACTATATTTTGTCTATAGGTTTTACCGCTCCAAATAATTGTTAATTGTTGAACCGCGTGTCCACGCGGGCAATAGTCTAGTTAAACATTAAATATTAAAACTAAATATTAAACATTAAACATTAAAATAACGGATCAATTGCCATGATAGAAGATGGGTGATGGCAAACATGACTTCGTACTGCTGCTAATGACGTCTTGTGTGAGTTGGATTTCCATTTGCATGCTAATGCCAGAGTGCGCCTCCATCGTCGCTTGAAAGAGAGAGTTCCATGGATTAATCTTTGAGCGTATGAGATGCCACTTAGCTGCGATGTCATCAATGGAGCGGTTGTTAGTTTGGCTTATTCGATTGTATTCTTACGACACATTGCGCCAAAAATTAACCCTATTGCTTGGGGGATTCCCTCTAACATTGATCCATGCCGTCACCAACTGGATCTGCTCCTGGTTAGTCCACCGTGCCATACTTCGGATCAGTGTTTGTTAGGACAAAAAGGATTGGTGAAACCACTTTTGCAAACCTTAGTCTAATTCACTTTCTGTCAAAATACTCTAAGTATGGAACTGCTGAAGACAAGGAATCAAACTGCCGAAGAAGAGATTCAGAAGTACTGAAGAAGAAGTCATCAGAAGTTCTGAAGTTCAAACCAGACACTTCAACTGAAGAACTGCTGAAGACAAACTACTCATCAGTAGTTTGTCATTCATCAGTACTTAAAGAAGATCTTTTCCACCGCCCTTGTATATCAGTAGTTTAATACTTTAGTATTTCTTTTTACTTTATGTACAAGTTCCAAGACTGCAACTTGTTGCAACTTGTTTCTAAACTTGCTTTTTGGCAAGGTTCATGTATTTGTAAAGTCTATAAATAGAAGGATTCATCCTTCTGTTTTAGACATTGATTTTAATACAAGAAATCCTTCAACACTTATTATTGTTATTTCCATTTCGTGTTTACTGAGAATCTGTCAAAGTATTTCATTCTCATTCAATACTCAGATTCTCAATAAACACTTCTCATTTATTGTTCTTGATTCCAGGGGGAGTAATAACTCCTGTTGACAAAGTGTAGCTATAAACTTATAAACATTCCGCTGTGCTAACACTCACAAAGAACTTGCTAAACACTTAAGTGTCTACTAGCAAGTTCAAATATAAGAGCAGCTTAAACACTGATCTAACAATTGGTATCAGAGCACTGGTTTATCTGATCACATATCAATCTAACAAATTGAGAATCAGACACAGGCTCTTGTTGATATTCAATAAAGGATTATAAGCTCACTTTTTTCAACATCCATCACTTTAAGAGATATTTGACAAATCAATACTCTTAAAAATGGATCCTCATAATACTGGTTCTGCCACTAAACCTGCCATGCTTGTAAGAAATGAATATAACATATGGCAAAAGAGAATGGCACATACCTTGTCACAAACCAACACAGGTTGTTGGAGATCTGTGATATATGGTTCCCATAAACCAGTAAACATAAATCTTGAAACTAAGGAAGAGATTCCAAAAGAACCAAAAGACTATACTGATGATGATTTCCTAAAACTTGAGCTTGATGCAAAAGCTTTTTCTATGTTGGCAATGGCACTCCCAAATGAAATCTATTCTGGCCTATTACATTGTGATAGTGCCAAAGAGCTTTGGGACTGCCTAAAAGCACAGTTTGGAGGAACTGAAGAGGTGATTGCCAACACCAGAGAAATCTTGGCTCAACAATATGAAACTTTTGCTCACATTAATGGGGAAACTTTAACTCAGCAATTTGAAAGATTTTCCTCATTAATATTTGAGCTAAAACTAAATGGTCAGACCTATACAACTGTATCTATGCTTCATAGATTTTTAAGGTCTTTACCTGATAAATGGGAAACATACTCAATAGTCTTAAGATCTTCACCAGATTTTAGCTCCCTCACTCTTACAAAACTTCATGGGAGATTACTTACTTTTGAGAGAGAAATTGATCAAAAGAAAAAGTTACAAAACTCTGGTAAAACTGCTGATGACTATCTACCTGGTAGTACAACACTATTGGGACAAGACTCACCAACTTGTTCAAATAGTTTTGGATCTTTTGACCACATTGACATAACTGCTGGGATCTCATCTGAAAGATCATTCCCAGGTTATGACAATAATGACTTTGGTCAAACTGCTGATAACATGTGTTTTATCATGGATGACTTAAATAGTTTCAGCAGTGATGACCTTGAAGAAATGGATATTTTGCACCAACTGGCCATGTTAAGTTTAAAAACAAATAAATTTTACAAAAGGTCAGGAAGGAAGTTTCCAGGACTTAACAGTTCTACAAAAATTGGTTTTGACAAATCTAAACTTAGATGTCATAAGTGTCAAAAGTTGGGACACTTTGCTAGAGAATGTAGAAGCTCTGGCTTTAACCAATCTCAGTCTGGAAACAATTTTAACCCCAATTATAACAGGAATAATGGAACACAAGGGAGTGCACATTTTGTACAGGCACAAGCTCCACAACACCAATATGTGCCACAAGTACAATATGTACAGATGTCTGCTCAACAGATGCAGAGCCAACAATCAATCCCTCCCTTTCCAGCTGCTCAACAACCTCCACAGCAACAACAACCCTCTCAACAAAGTTTATTTACCTCAGGGTATGTTGACTGGAGCAGTCTTCCTTTTGACACCACAGAGTGCAATCCTGATGCAGACAACAAAATGTTTGACATCAACTGGGGAGAGCCTGACAATGGCAGAAAGAACTTTGCCTTAATGGCATTTGAGGGATGCTCCTCAAAATCTGCCTTGTCTCAAGTATCAAAAGAATCTTTGACAAAATTATGTTCAAACTCATGCAAAGAATCTTTTGCTCTCATAAGAGAGACAAATGTGCACTTACAAGGAAAAGCTAATGATTCTGAGAGAAAACTCACTCAGATAAAATGTGATTTAGAAAGAAAACTTTCTGCAAAAACAAAAGAAGTTTCTAAATTGACTAACTCAGCTATTGAAACCCAAGCACAAATCAAAATAATGATTAATGACCTAGGAAATGTCAGACAAGAGCTTGCTGACACCAAGGTCACATGTGAAAAATGGGTGGAATCTTGTAAGGGGTACCAACTATTGCTAAACAAACAAAGTGCTTCAAATGTTAGGTTTGGCATAGGGTACAATCACACTGAAACACCAACAGATTTCTCTCCCAAAACTACTGAAGATGGGAGAAAAATTGTCTCAGGTGAAACTTCTGAAGAGGAAGAATGCACATCTTTCCATGAAAACTTTCTAAAATCACACAAAGAAAGTTCTTCAGAAGTATTGATTAAATCTGACTTTAAGTCATCAGCAGTTTCAACTACATCAGGAGTTGAGAACCTGAAAAGTACTGATGACCTAAAACCAATCAAAACTGTCAGAGATTTGTCTTTGAAAGAAAAGACAAAAGAATGTGAAATTTGTGGTCTGTTCAACCACAAAACAGAATTTTGCAGATATAGAAAGGGCATTCAGTTTAATAAGAAAAATCAACAACTGGTTGTGGGGGAACAAATCAAAAATGATTATGCAAAAACCTTTTCTCTCAAGAAACAACAACCAGCAAAAAACCTTTCTCAGAAAAAGACAAAATCTCAACAAAAGTCTTTTTCTCAAAATTCTCTTTCAGTAGTTAGACCTAAATCATCAGCAGTTTCACAAACTGCTGAGATTAAAGATCTTATGAACATGGTACAACTACTGATGACCAAAGTTGGTGGTGGTCCTCAAAAGGATACCACCATTGTGCTTAATGCAAAATCCATTGCCAAAATGACATGGATTTCTAAACTTGGTCAAGAACAAACTGTAAATGTTCTCAAAAGCAAACCCAAAGCCAAACTGGCTTGGGTTCCTAAATCTAACTAATTTGCTATATTGTGCAGAGAGTTTCCAGAGGCTTGAATAGTATTTGGTATGTAGACAGTGGAGGCTCAATGCACATGACAGGATGCAGATACCTGATAAACAATTTTATCAGTCAAAGAGATGGATCTGTGTCCTTTGGGAACAATGCTAAGGGATATGTGCTAGGACATGGCAATGTCTCCTCTGGCAAAATACAGTTTGACAAAGTCAATCTGGTTGAAAACCTTGAGTACAACTTGCTTAGTGTGTCACAAATGTGTGATAAAGGATATTCTTCCTTTTTCACAAAGACAGCATGCAAGATCATATCACCAGAAGGCCAGAAGTTGATAGAGAAGATCATTGAAGATCATACTTTGTTAATTGCCAAAAGATGTGGCAATGCTAATGCAGTGGACATTGAAAAAGACAAAGTACTGAACAACACTGCCTCTTTCTTCTCAAGGGCATCAACTTTAGAAACTGATCTCTGGCACAGGAGACTTGGCCATGTGAACTTTAAAACCATAAATAAAGTCACAAAAATGGGCTTGGTCAGAGGTCTACCCTTAAAAGTATACCAGTGTCAAGAACACTGTGTATCCTGTTTAAAGGGTAAACAGCATAAGTCCTCCTATAAGTCTATTGAAGAATCAAAAACAACTGCATGTCTTCAACTACTCCATATGGACTTATTTGGGCCTGTAAAGATCATGAGCCTTGGTAAAAAGAAGTACTGCTTAGTCATCATTGATGACTACTCCATTGTATTTGGGCCTGTAAAGATCATGAGCCTTGGTAAAAAGAAGTACTGCTTAGTCATCATTGTATCCTGTTTAAAGGGTAAACAGCATAAGTCCTCCTATAAGTCTATTGAAGAATCAAAAACAACTGCATGTCTTCAACTACTCCATATGGACTTATTTGGGCCTGTAAAGATCATGAGCCTTGGTAAAAAGAAGTACTGCTTAGTCATCATTGATGACTACTCAAGATTTACATGGGTATTCTTCTTATTTTCCAAGGATGAGGCTGCTGAAATCATCAAGTTCTTCATCCTACAAGTAAAGAAGCAATACTCTCTACCTGTCAAAACCATTAGAAGTGATAATGGGACAGAGTTCAGGAACAAAACTCTGAATGACTTCTGTTTGTCTAAAGGGATTATTAGACAATTCAGTGTTGCCAGAACTCCTGAACAAAATGGTGTGGTAGAAAGGAAGAACAAAACTTTAATAGAAGGAGCAAGAACAATGTTAGCTGATTCTGGCCTACCTTTATATTTCTGGGCAGAAGCAGTTAACACATCATGTTATGTTCAAAATAGAGTTCTTGTTGTCAAGAGACATTCAAAGATTGCCTATGAAGTTCTTCATGGCATGAAGCCCCTTATCTCCTTTTTCAGGGCTTTTGGATGTCAATGTTTCATCTTGAACATCAAGGAATCTATTTCAAAGTTTGCTGCCAAAGTTGACTCAGGTTACTTTCTTGGTTATTCATCAACTAGAAAAGCCTACAAGGTTTTTAACTCAAAGACCAGGATAGTAGAAGAAACACTGAATGTCAAGTTCAATGAGTCAAAACACACTCTCATTCCAGCACATCCTGCTGAACTCTTTGACCTTGACAACTTTCATTTTGAACCTGAAAAGACTGTCACTTCATCCAAACCTACTTATTATGGTGATCAAAGGTTTGATGATGAGGATCCAGCACCATGGACTCCTCAAACAGTCATTAAGTCAACTTCAAAACCATCAGAAGTTTCACAAACTTTTGATTCAACAAATACTGAAGGCCAAACTCAAACATCTGCTTCAGCACCTGCAACTACTGAAGAAACTGAAACTGCTGAACCATATATAATAGACCTCAGTAGTTTGTTTGAAGAACATGAGCCACCAACACCTGTCAGTGGTTTACAACAACTGATCGAACACAAAGATCATCCACTTGATCAAATCATGGGTGATATTGCATCAGGTGTTCTTACAAGAAACCAGCTTTCCAACTTTTGTCTATTCTCAGCATTTATTTCACAGTTGGAACCAAAGAAGTACCAGGAAGCCCTCAAAGACAACAATTGGGTGCAGGCAATGCAAGATGAATTGCTTCAATTCAACAAGCAACAGGTATGGGAAATCTGTCCCTTACCACCAAACAAGCAACCAATTGGCACAAGATGGGTTTTCAGGAACAAACAAGATGAAGCTGGTATGATAATAAAGAACAAGGCAAGACTGGTAGTACAAGGTTACTCTCAAGAAGAAGGCATTGACTATGATGAAACCTTTGCTCCAGTTGCAAGGCTTGAGGCCATCAGGTTATTTCTGGCCTATGCCATTTCCAACAAAATAAAAGTTTATCAAATGGATGTCAAAAGTGCATTTTTGTATGGAAAGATAAAAGAGGAAGTGTATGTTTGTCAGCCACCTGGGTTTGAGGATCCTTCTCATCCTGAGTGGGTGTACAAACTAGACAAAGCTCTTTATGGGCTCAAACAGGCTCCAAGAGCCTGGTATGATACACTTTCAACCTTTTTACTCAAAAATAACTTCACAAGAGGTGCCATTGATAAAACTCTTTTCATAAAACATGTTGGAAATCATATCTTACTTGTTCAAATATATGTTGATGATATCATTTTTGGTTCAACAAACATAAAATTGTGTGATGAATTTAAGAAACTCATGCAATCCAAATTTGAGATGAGTACAATGGGGGAACTGCAGTACTTTTTGGGACTGCAGATTAAACAACAAACAAATGGAACTTTTATACATCAATCAAAATATGTTAAAGAATTATTAAACAAATTTTCTTTACAAGACTGTAAATCATGTTCCACCCCCATGACACCAACCACACAAGTTGAACCAGATGATCAAGGAAAACAGGTTGATCAAACCATGTACAGATGTATGATAGGTTCCCTTTTATATCTAACTGCTTCTAGACCAGATATTATGTTTTCAACATGTGTCTGTGCTAGATATCAATCAGCTCCTAGGGAATCACACCTTATTGCAGTCAAAAGAATTTTCAGATATCTGAAAGGAACTCCCACACTTGGAATTTGGTATCCTGCTTCAAGCAATACCAAGTTATCAGCTTTTTCAGATAGTGACTATGCAGGGTGTAAAATGTCAAGAAAATCAACATCTGGTGGTTGTCAATTCTTGGGAAACTGTCTAGTGTCCTGGCAATCAAAGAAGCAAACATCTGTTGCAACTTCAACTGCTGAAGCTGAATACATTGCAGCTGCAAGTTGTACATCACAGATACAATGGCTCCAATATCAACTTCTTGATTATGGAATCAAAGAGACCAAGACACCATTGGTTGTAGACAGCAAATCTGCCATTAGCATCATTCAAAATCCTGTTCAGTTTTCAAAAACTAAACACATTGAAATCAAGTATCATTTCATAAGAGATTGCTATGAAAAAGGCAAGATTGAAGTGAAACATGTAGCAACAGCTAATCAAATAGCTGACATTTTCACTAAACCCCTTGACACATCAACATTTCAGAAGTTAGTATCCATGCTAGGGATGCTAAATTTGTAAGTGTTTCTATTTATTTTTCTGCACATTGTTTTTTGTTTTTCACTTACATCTGTTTTCAAAACACTTGAAAAACTTCTGAAAAGAGAGAAACTACTGATGAACAAAACATCAGTATGGGGATAATTTCTGAAAAGTGAATAACTTCTGATAAAATAACCTTCAGAAGTTATGAATAAAAGCATTTATAAGGTATTTTCTCATCAGCTGTTAAAACTACTGAAGAGGAAATGGGAACTACTGATGAAGATAATCCTTCATCAGCAGTTTAGTCAAAAAGGGCAAATCTGACTTTTCCCATCATCAGAAGTTTGACCTAGTCGGTTTAAAACTTCTGATAAAGAGATTTTTAACCTAGGCGGTTTAAAAACTTCTAATAAAGAAGATCCAAGCGGTTAAAAACTTCTGATAAATATCTTTTTTCAACACTTATCCTTTCAAACACAAAAATTCCCTCCTTCTCTCTCAAGAAAGCTCTCAAACCCCTGAACCTGCAACACAAAATCACTGTTCGATTCATCAACACACACAAACCACATGGCTTTAGTTCTCAAACAGGGACACAATCTCAGAGCCTACTTAGAAAAACAAGAAGGCTGGTCCCAATACGATGAGATCATTGATCTCGTCGTCAAATCCCAATATTTCACCGCTCTCACCATAGACCCACCAATTCATCCTGAAACTCTAAATGAGTTCTGGGCTAATGCTGAGACAGTGATGGTGGATGATGAAGTTATCTCCCTCAACTCAACAATAAAAGGGAGACAAATGGCCATAACAGAGGCCATACTCTCAAACAGACTGGGGTTGAATGATGTGAATGCCCCTGAGAAGTTTGACAACTCTGCTATCCACCTAACCATGACTGAGTGTGGTTATCAAGGTACTCTCTCACAAGCTACAATCTTTAAAAAGTATTTTGAACCAAAATATAAACTTTTGTTTCATTATATTATCATGTGCTTGAGTCCTAAAACTGGGTCTTATGACCAGATGCCCTCAACCTTTCAACCAATATTTCATTCCATTGTGAATGAAACAAATTTCAGGGCATCAAAACTTTTCTTTAATGAGTTGGTGTTACATCACAATAACACTAAGAAAAAGTTTTTTGTTATATCCAAGGTTCATTATGCAGTGCATAATATCTGAACTGGGTAATGAGGTGCTTGTGGGTAAAATTGAAATTTTAAAACCCTTAACCTCACAAGCATACTCAAGGCACAACAAACAGGCTGCCTGGCCAGAAGATGACCAAGGGGAACAAGCACCAGTCCCCATGGAACCCTCATCTTCTAAACCTACTCCACCAAAGGCCAAGAAACCCAAGATAACAAAACAAAAACCCACCAAACCTAAAAGAAAAGCTGTTCAGGAGGTTGAGATGCCTGAACAGACTACTGTGCAATCTGCACTTCTTAAAGATGTGACTGAAACATCCTCTCAGTCTCATCCATCTCAAACCCCACCAAGAGCACCAATAACTATCCTTTTCAAAAGAAAAAGACTTAGAAAAAGTATTCCAATAGATTCTTCTTTTGAAACTGCTGAACCCACTGCCCAAACTACTGAACCAGCACCCCAAATTTCTGAACCAGACATAGAAATAGCCAAACTTCTCTCCGGGCTAAAAGAGAAAGTCCCATCAACACATGTCAGTCCCCATCAACCACATCAAACAGGGGACATAGACTCAGACAGTGACATGGATGTGGACACTCATAGCCCCAACCAAAGAGATGAGGATGAACCAGGGTCTCTAAGCCCAAACTTAGAAACCTTCGGTACTTTTGAGGCTGCTACTACTCATTTACCACCCAGTGGTGGACCTGAGGACAGAAGTAAAACAGCTAAGACCTCAACTGTGGCAACTACTGATGAAGGCTTAATGCCTGAGGTAGGAAATCCTCTGTACCAAGAACAAGAGGTACATGAGACAACTGAGTTGGGCTCAGCTCATGATGTAACTGATACAGTCCTCATTGAGGATGTAATCAGGGATTCAGATGATTCCATTAATTTGGATGATGTTTCAACAATCAAAACTACTGAATTGACGGCTGTAAGTGAAGGTCCTGCACCTGGTATCTCTAAGCTCAAGAAGCTAGTCACACCATCTCAGGTTAAAGCCCACTCAATCCATGATTCCCCTAGAGTGGCATCTCCTGTACAACAAGGACATCAACCAAAAACACACCCCTCACTACAGATGCCTACCCAATTCCCTGGGCAACCTAGCATAGACCTGAACCAACTATGCAGCCCAGATGGTCCCTTGTATCACTTGATGAACAACCTCATCAAAAATCACATCCAAACATACACAGCTGACTTGGAGCTGTCCATGAAGAATCAATTTGGAGTGATACAGACGAAGATGAATGATCTGTCCAACAAGATTGATCACAACAGCAAACAGATTGCTCATCTTCAAGGTCATTTCTCCCAAGCTTCAACTTCCAAAGGTGATAAAGCCAAAAAGGGGGAGAAAATCAAGGTACCTATGGATACACTTGAAGCCAGAAGAAAGGCAAGAGTGGCTATCCTAGCTAGAGATCAACAAGATCAAGCCAGAAAAGAGAAACTGGCACAACAGTTTGGTGTCTCTATTCAAGAAATAGAAGATGCTGAAAAGGCTGATGAAACCCAAAGGCATAATGAAGAAATCTCTGATGGCCAAAGTTCTGATGAAGAATCAGAA
The DNA here is from genome assembly GCA_028751855.1 of Ambrosia trifida. NCBI lineage: Eukaryota > Viridiplantae > Streptophyta > Magnoliopsida > Asterales > Asteraceae > Ambrosia > Ambrosia trifida. Next base: position 68,656,224 of record CM054130.1, read on the forward strand.
AGTACTGAAGACAATCCTTCAGTAGTTGACAAACCTTCAGTAGTTGTCAACCCATCAGAGGTTAACACTTCCAAGACTCAAACTGCTGATCCTTCCAGAACAACTGCTCCTATCAGGCCTACTACAACAGTTACAACAATGACTGTGCTAAACCCTTCTCCAATCTCTCAATCAGCTGAATTACTAGAGAAGAGTTTAGTTGCAGCCAAGAAGAAGGCCAGAGAAGATCTGATCTGGAAAAATCTGGAAGAAAGGGATGACTTAGACCTAAGCCATGAAGAAAAACTTCAGGCTTATGAAGCTGAACTACAAAGGCAGGCTAGCCTTGATGAGATTGCTGAACAAGACAAAAGACATCAACTGATGTCTTACATTATGAAGAACAGCAAAGTCAAAGCCCATACATTGAAGAGACTCTCTGTGGAAGAGCTGACAAGAAGAGCTCAACTTGTTGCAGATAAACTTGCAACAGGTAAAGACAAAAAGGCCAAGAGAGCTCAGATGATAGAAGAACTGGTAGCCAATGGTTATGGTTCAAAAGCCTCAGTGTCCAAGTGGAAAGAAGAAAGATTGGTGGACACATACAGAAAATACAAGGCTGCAAGGGCTGATAATCTAGAGAAGTTTCAAACTACTGAACCTTCAACTTCAGTAGTTAGAACTTCTGGTGTTCAAAGAAGACCAGCTATCCAAAGAAAGAAGACAGAGGAAAATGTAAAGACTGATTTCAGAATGGTACTACTAGAAGGTAGTACAGTAGTACATTCTGATTTTGACATAGAAGAGAAGCCTCTGCTCACACAATTCAGGGATCCTTCCACCTTTGCATATCAAATCCAGAGGACCATCACAGACAAACTGCATACTAAGGTAACAACTGAACATCATTTGCCAACATTTCAGATACATAATGTGATGGAACAACAGCAAGGAGGTGAATCCCACCTGAGAGTCACTGAAGTTAAAAACATTCAACACTCAGGAGAAACCCAGGGTACCACCATGGTTCCCTACACTGCAGACTTTGACAAGTCTAAAGTACCAGTCATCAGATGGTCCTTTACTGATAACAACTCAGTACTTGTGACAAGAAGAGATCAAACAAGCAGGGAATATAGGTCGATGAAAGAACTGAAGAAACTATCAACCAAAGACCTACTTACAATCCAACACTTGGAACCAAGACAAGGGTCTCTTACTGATGCTCAACTCAACCAACTCAAGAATTCCATGTTCAAAGGAATATGGAAAATTGTGAAGGACAGAAAGGAACAATAAGGAATTAGTAAGGTTTTGGCTTCATCAATCCAGGGGGAGATTGTTAGGACAAAAAGGATTGGTGAAACCACTTTTGCAAACCTTAGTCTAATTCACTTTCTGTCAAAATACTCTAAGTATGGAACTGCTGAAGACAAGGAATCAAACTGCTGAAGAAGAGATTCAGAAGTACTGAAGAAGAAGTCATCAGAAGTTCTGAAGTTCAAACCAAACACTTCAACTGAAGAACTGCTGAAGACAAACTACTCATCAGTAGTTTGTCATTCATCGGTACTTAAAGAAGATCTTTTCCACCGCCCTTGTATATCAGTAGTTTAATACTTTAGTATTTCTTTTTACTTTATGTACAAGTTCCAAGACTGCAACTTGTTGCAACTTGTTTCTGAACTTGCTTTTTGGCAAGGTTCATGTATTTGTAAAGTCTATAAATAGAAGGATTCATCCTTCTGTTTTAGACATTGATTTTAATACAAGAAATCCTTCAACACTTATTATTGTTATTTCCATTTCGTGTTTACTGAGAATCTGTCAAAGTAGTTCATTCTCATTCAATACTCAGATTCTCAATAAACACTTCTCATTTATTGTTCTTGATTCCAGGGGGAGTAATAACTCCTGTTGACAAAGTGTAGCTATAAACTTATAAACATTCCGCTGTGCTAACACTCACAAAGAACTTGCTAAACACTTAAGTGTCTACTAGCAAGTTCAAATATAAGAGCAGCTTAAACACTGATCCAACAGTGTTTTTGTTTCGGTTTGGGTTTATGTTTGTGTTAAAATTATATGTGTTTGTGTTAATATGTGTATGTGTCATATATATATATATATATATATATATATATATATATATATATATATATAGGGTGAGGATCCGTTGAGAACTCGATGAGTTGCGAGAACTTGACGTAAACTGCGAAAAAAAATTGCATACTCGTGTAAAAACACGTAAACCCCGCTGTAAAAAAATGAAAAAAAATTTACATGAATTTACGCCGAATTACACCGGTGTAAATTATTTTTACCCCTATGTAAGTATATTAATATTTTATTCAATATTTTATTGTTGTTTAATTTTAAACAACATATTCATTTTTTATTAAAATAAGTGTGTGGTTATAAAGTGAGTTTCTATGGTTCTTACAACTCAAGAGTGTTCTCAAATGATCCCAATCATATATATATATATATATATATATATGGGATGGTTCAATAGAGAACTCATTTTATTGAGAGAACTCGAGAACTCCTAATTAAATACAAAAAAAATATAATAAAAAAATCATAACTCAAAATTTAAGTAAAAAAATAGAAAACTAGTTCGGAGCTTCTCTTTCCCACGTCATACCCGTTCGGAAAAAAAATAAAAAAAAATAAAAAAAAATAAAAAAACACACCTAAAAAACGCTACTGCACATGTGTAGTATAACCCAAAAGCCTAAACCACCTACCCCCAACTTACCCCCACCCAAAAACCTAATTCCTCCCCACCCACCCCCACCCTCACTAAAAAAACCTAAATGGCTTACCCAAAAACCTAAACCACCCATCCACCCCCCACCCAAAAACCTAAACCCACCCCACCCACCGCCTACCAAAAACCTAAGCCCCACCCGTCACAACCAAAAACCTAACCTCCACCAAAAAACCTAACCCCCTACCCAAAAACCTAAACCCACCCTACCCACCCCCACCCCACCCTCAAAAACCTAAACCTTACAAACTAAACTAAAAAAAAAACTAACCCTAAAAGCTAAACTAAACCCTAAAACTAACCGGACATTTACTACACAGGTGCATTAGAAGTCGCCTGTTTTTTATTTTTTTATTTTATTTTTATTTTTTTATTTTTTTTCTGAACCGGGATGATTTGGGAAAGAGAAGCTCCGAACCAGATTTTTTGTTTTTGACTTAAATTTTGAGTTATGATTTTTTTTTTAATTTAAGTAGGAGTTCTCGAGTTCTCTCCCTAACTATGAGTTCTCAATTGAACCTTCCCCTATATATATATATAGGGTAGGGATCCATAGAAAACCCTCCTTATCTAGAAAACTCTGGAAACTCTGACTTCCCGAGCTTTTTAGGGCCTGAAAATTTTAGGGCATGTAATATACATGATTTTAAGCATTTTGAGCGAAAAAAATCAAAAAAAGCGCCGAGCACTTTTTTTTTTTTTTAAAAAAAATAAGTTTTCGGGTAACACATGTTAAGCGAAATTAACATGTGTTAACAATGTGTTACCCGAAAACTTATTTATTTTTTTTAAAAAAAAGTGCTCGGCGCTTTTTTGATTTTTTTGTCTCAAAATGCTTAAAATCATGTATATTACATACTCTAAAATTTTCATATAAAAAAAACCTCGGGAAGTTAAAGTTTCCAGAGTTTTCACTATAACAAGGGTTTCCAATATATCCTTTACCTATATATATATATAGGAGGCGGTTATTCTACAAAAATAGAGAACCACTACATCACTATCTCATTGCCATGCCAGATATGAAAAACGCCCCATAGCGCTATACCATGAAGCCCACTAAACATACGCTTAACCACTACGTCACTATCTCATTGCAATGCCAGATAGAGTAAAATGATCAGGCTTTCCGTAGTGATAGCGATTGATTGAAAAAAGAATATGGCGAAAATAACATATTATATATAGATACAATTAGCAGATCTTCATGTGAGGGGCGGATACTGTAGCTAAACGTCACATCAGCTACAGTATCGCGTGGCAAGGTTTGTAATTTCCATTGGTTGCCAGGGTTATTTCCGTTCTATAATTATTTCCTCCTAACTTCTGAACAATCAGAAACATGTGTGTATCTGCTGTGGTTGTCTCCGGTTTAACCGAAAAGTTGACGTTGCCCAGAAAACGTGGTGAACTAGCGTAAGGAGGCGGTTATGTGTGCCGGCTGTGGTTCCCGGAGACGGCGACCGTGACAATTGTTTGCTTTCTCCTGCATGGCCCGTTTCCATCTAGATATGTTAGATTGAAGGCCGATTTCGAGTCATAAAGTTGTTGTCGGTGTTTTGCTGCAACAAAACAAAGACATCCCTTACCTGAAACCCATGGACAGAGAGGGTGTTTTTAGAGGGACAGAGACCGAGAGGAAGAGTGGTAGGAGTGGTGGTTGCTACGGTTTCCTTAGAGAGAGGGAGGAGCAGTGGTGGTGTTGCTGAGTTTTACAGAGAGAGAGAGGTGTGGAGTGAGGAGGGGTTGGTGAGTTTTTAGAGAGAGAGAGGGGGACGACATTTTTGTTCTCTGCTTCTCTTCTTTATTTTTGTCATTTAAAACCATCTAATAGCTTTAGGTAAAAGCTTTTTTTAATTGTGATATTGTACTGTGAGCACATATAGATACAATTAGCAGATCTTCATGTGAGGGGCGGATACTGTAGCTAAACGTCACATCAGCTACAGTATCGCGTGGCAAGGTTTGTAATTTCCATTGGTTGCCAGGGTTATTTCCGTTCTATAATTATTTCCTCCTAACTTCTGAACAATCAGAAACATGTGTGTATCTGCTGTGGTTGTCTCCGGTTTAACCGAAAAGTTGACGTTGCCCAGAAAACGTGGTGAACTAGCGTAAGGAGGCGGTTATGTGTGCCGGCTGTGGTTCCCGGAGACGGCGACCGTGACAATTGTTTGCTTTCTCCTGCATGGCCCGTTTCCATCTAGATATGTTAGATTGAAGGCCGATTTCGAGTCATAAAGTTGTTGTCGGTGTTTTGCTGCAACAAAACAAAGACATCCCTTACTTGAAACCCATGGACAGAGAGGGTGTTTTTAGAGGGACAGAGACCGAGAGGAAGAGTGGTAGGAGTGGTGGTTGCTACGGTTTCCTTAGAGAGAGGGAGGAGCAGTGGTGGTGTTGCTGAGTTTTACAGAGAGAGAGGTGTGGAGTGAGGAGGGGTTGGTGAGTTTTTAGAGAGAGAGAGGGGGACGACATTTTTGTTCTCTGCTTCTCTTCTTTATTTTTGTCTTTTAAAACCATCTAATAGCTTTAGGTAAAAGCTTTTTTTAATTGTGATATTGTACTGTGAGCACATGGTTTGATCATTGAGAATACCAATGTACAATGACATTTCGTTTCATTTTTATATGCAATTTGAATTTTTTTTTTTCGTTTAAACCGTATATAGGCCTTTACTTCAAGCTGTAAAAAATATTAAGAAACGTTAAAATATAATAAAAACGCAACTTTCATGCCAAGGCAATTTTTTGTCGGGTTAGGCCAACACGGGTTGAAAAGGTATTCTCAGGTTGTTCACGAACGACAACGGAAATCATGTATCCGCTGCAACGTGTGGGGAAAAATAAATATCACCATGTGTTCGGATGAAAGGAGACAAATGTCATCAACGTAAAAATGGTGTATCACGGCTAGCAACGTACGTGTTATAAATACTACCAAGCAGATAACAAAGTCGAATACTAATATCATCGTACCGCGTGTGACAAGGTAGCAAGCACTAAGCCGTCGCGGCAACGCGCGACCTTCGGTAAAATACTAGTTGAAAAAAAAAAAAAAAAAACTTGAATTGATGACTAATAAATAAATATTTAATGTGGAAGAAAAAAAAAGATAATAAAAAAGAAAAAAAGTATGTTATTATTTTAAGCATGTGTGTGAGCATATTTAGGGGCACACCATTAAATCTGAGACTTGTGTTTCCCTCTAAACCAATTTCTCAATAAAATGAAAATGTGATCTGTCTCGATAGCTTATTCCTTTCCAAACCCTAATTCATTTCCTCAATTCCTTAGGGTTTTGATTATATGTATGCAGAAGAAAGAAACAAACAATATGTAAAATAATGAGCGGTTGATTCGGGATATGATGGCTCGAGACGTGGTAGCGGTGCATGCGGAGACGGAAACGACGTCGTTGGACGACGGAGGCGTTGGGATGCTGGTGAAGAAGAAAGGAACAAGTAGCTGGATATTGATGGATAGTGAGGTGAATGAAACGGTTATGGATATTGATAAGTATGCGATCATGCATCGAGTTCAGATTCATGCTCGTGATCTTCGGATTCTTGATCCTCTGTTGTCTTATCCGTCTACGATTTTGGGACGTGAAAGAGCAATTGTTCTTAATTTGGAGGTCAGTTTGTTTGATTGATTGATACTAATTTGTTGTTTCTACCTAAAACTAATAATATTAATATATTATTTTTATTTTTTATTGTTGAAGAATTGAAGGACAGAGTGTATTTTTTTGACTTGTAATTTGAACTTGTTCACCATAGGAAACGTTATAGAATTTGACTTTTCAACTTTTGTAGACTAGTTTTTATTTCAATAGATTCAAGAAGCTTGATTTTGTGTGTGTGTGTTCTCCCTGTAATATTTTGGTGATGAATATGTTGTGAATTCAGTGTTTTAGACACTTGGCTTTCCCTAAAATCAGTAAAATTCATATGTCCTGACACCACAGTAGTATATTTATTGAGAAATTTAAAAAAATATTCTACAAATTGGTTGTATTGTTTTTTGTTGATTAATTGCACCAACTGAAGGACAGAGTGTTCTTTTGATTTCTAATCTGTATCTGTTGACCCTAGGGAACATCATAATTTTACCTCTTCTTTGAAGTAATATTCTTGAAATATTGATTCCAATATTTTTTTGTCCAGAAGAGGTCTTTGTTTGTCTTATTGCATGTAATTCAGTTATTGTATGCACACTTTTGCTAATGTATTTCTCATAGATGTCAAATTCTACGATGGTTTTATATATTTATATAATAAGTCAGTGTTTTTTTCTCTTCCTTTTGTTTTGTTCATTGCTTATTATTTGTCATTCATAATTTAAAGCCCTGCCTTTTTGTCATAAATGGAATACATGTTCTGTTCTGCATCTTGTTATAACGAAAGGGGTGGATATATAGCAAGTGGATGGGTAATTTTTTACGTTTTTGTATTACGTTACCCACCCCTGAATTTATATAATGGTACTCAATTTCTTTTAAAACCCCAAAACGCCCTTAAAATTATATCATTACCCCAACATAAAAAAGATAGAAGCCCATAAATCCATAACCTATTGACCCATTCCATTTATTATTATTTATAAGATCGAACACCATAACGCTAAATTAATTTGGTTAAAGTTTGAATGTGAAAAAAACTAGGGGTGCAAAACGAGACGAGCCGAGCTGAAGCTTAGCTCGTTTAACTTCTGAAAGCTTGAGCTCGAGCTAGGCTCATTTATTACTTATTATTTAATTGTATTAATTATTAATATTTAAATATATTAAATTAATATATTAATTAAAATTTATATAAACAGTGGGCTCATTTAGGCTCGCGAGCCGGCTAGAGCTCGTTAAGCAAAGCCCGGGCTTGAGCTCGTTTTTCGCTTTTTTTTTTTCAAGACAAGATTGAGTAGCTCCATTTGTTTACACCCTTGGAAAAAACAAACATAAAGAAGCAACGTCGAACAAAACAGTCAACAAGAAGCATTAGGCAACCCTACCCTTCAGCTGCAGCCACCGCCGGCCGACCACCCGCCACTGCCTCCTTGCTTGGTGCTCGCGTTTCTGCCTTCTCTGTCTTGCGACAATGCAACTTTTGCACAATGCTTTGATAGATATGATTGGTTAGAGTATAACACTAAACAAGAAAAAGCGTATTTCTAATATTGTTACTTGTTTGATGAAAGTGATGGACTAATGGTAATTAAGGCGGAAGAGATACTTTTGCACAATGCTCTAATTTGTGCAGTCATAAGAGAAATTTTCGATAAAATAAAGAAGGAATGTAATGGCTCGATTTCAAGATTTCAAAAACCAAAGAGGGGAAATCTATTAACTATGTATTTAAATTTATATATTATCGTGTTTTTATTTTGTTTCGTTTACCTTTTATTTTAGTAGGGAAAATAATTTGGATGTTACCACTGAACTTTTGATCTAGATCTGCCACTGTATGACGATCAATTAATTTTTAAGAATAATCAATATTTGGATTATTGTTAAACTTATGTCGTGTTTCACTTGTTGGTTTGTTAACTAATTATAGTGTTTGCTGGTTTATCCGTATGATGCAGCATATCAAGGCTATTATCACTGCTGAAGAGGTTAGAATTTTAGTTTTCTTCCTTTGATTTTCTCTGTAAATTCTTTTAGCCACTTTCCTATTGCCATATAAATAAATTTTCAGTATGTATTGTTTATCAACATTTATTCACAACAAGAAAATATGTTGCTTTTAATTGTCTAGCTTAATGTAAATTCGACAAATTTGATCTATGTGGTGCTTCGGTTAAACCAATACGGCTTCATTATATAACTAGTTAAAACTATATATTCGTTTTCTTGGGTAGGTGTTGCTTCGAGATCCTTCAGATGATAACGTAATACCAGTGATTGAGGAACTTAGGAGGAGATTGCCTGTTGTAAATGCCAATCATGCAGAACTGGGTGCTCCGCATGATGTTGAAACGGGTGAAGAAGATGGTATGTTTGTACAGACTTCCTCTTCTATATATTTATTATTTTATATATTTTTTTGTACTCTCTTGGGTTTAAAAAGAAACCTGTTTTAACTTCTATCTTCAACAAACATCAATGCATGCAGAATCCCCGTTTGAATTTCGAGCACTTGAGATTTTCCTAGAGGCAATCTGCAGCTTTCATGCTGCCCGTACTACTGAACTAGAAACTGATGCATACCCAGCCTTGGATGAGCTTACATCAAAGGTATATGCTTTTCTTGATATTACGTGTTAATATTTCTGTTTGCCATATGTGTATGTTACAAGTGCCAAACTGAATCCTTTGGTCAATTTTGAATAGATAATTGGCGTAATGTTTTGACAATGTTGTCCTTTCTTTGTGCATATGACCTAAATTTTCATGGTTGTATTGTTTGCTGGATCGTGTGTTTTTAAACCTGTGTTGTTAGTTGTAATACCATGGCAGTTCTGATTGGCAGATCAGTAGCCGTAACTTAGATCGGGTTCGTAAATTGAAAAGTGCAATGACAAGGTTGACTGCTCGTGTTCAAAAGGTACATATGATTGTTTGATTGCCTATGAAATATAAGTATATTTTTTCGCACTGTTTGGAATGCCCTTCTAAGTTCTAATAGTTAATGTAGAGTGTTTGGGTAGAAGTGATTATCGTTATGATTCTTGTTCACTGAATTGCAGGTTAGGGATGAACTTGAACGACTTTTGGATGACGATGATGACATGGCAGACCTTTACTTATCAAGGAAGCTATATTCAGGCTCACCTGTAAGTGGGTCAGGTGCAGCTAGTTGGTTTGTTGGGTCACCCACTATAGGCTCAAAGATATCTCGAGCTAGCAGGGCAAGTTTAATGACTGTTCATGGAGATGAAAATGATGTTGAGGAGCTTGAGATGCTTCTAGAGGTGACAACTTACAACCTTAACTTCTTCTACAATCCTTCTATTATTTTATTTTATTTTATTTTATTTTATTTTATTTTATTATTACCGCTTCTTCTCAGCAAACAAATTGACAATTGCATTTTCTTTGGATGTGTTTCAGGCTTACTTCATGCAAATTGACGGAACATTAAACAAGCTAACAAGTGTGAGTACTGAGTGATTATAGACTTTTAATTTCATTAAATACTATATGATATATCTTCTTGCATTTGTTTTGAATGAAGCTTTTCGTTTAACTCTTAGTCGTAAAATTCTGCAGCTGCGTGAATATATTGATGATACAGAAGATTACATTAACATTCAGGTTTGCAGAAGCTTTCGATGAGTTTATGTTTTTAATAATGTCCTGTATAATTTACTAATTGTGATCCTAAAATTGCTATATTGTTTTTATTACAGCTTGACAATCATAGAAATCAGCTAATTCAGGTTTGATCTATCCTATGTTTTTCTGTTCATCATCAGTTTTTCTTTAATTTGAGGATCATCTCATTTCCTATTATATTTATGATGGCAGCTGGAGCTCTTTCTAAGTTCAGGAACTGTATGTATGTCGATCTATGCTTTAGTGACTGGCATATTTGGCATGAATATACCTTACACGTGGAACGATGGTCACGGCTACTTGTTTAAATGGGTCAGTGTCAAAAAAATTTAAATGGTTGAGGTGGCTAACTGGACATGTCATGTGGGTTGGGTAACATGTCAAAACGGCTTATTTTTTGTATGGGTGAGTTTACCCGACACTTTGTCTAAAATTTACTTTTTTACGAATAATTGGTGTGCTAAGTAAAAGGCTAAAATAGTTGGTTTTTCCTAATCGCGTAAAGCGATATATGTGGTAGTATTTATTTGGATACATTTTAGAGATGAGAGAATGACATGCTTCTTATGTGGTGAAACTTGACAGGTGGTGATTGTGTCGGGTGCATTTTCTGCATTTCTTTTTCTTTTGATTGTTTTCTATGCTCGTTTTAAAGGGCTCGTTGGATCTTGAATCTCATGGAAAGAATTGAACTCTTGCACACGTCTTTTCAGGTTGAAAGAACTAATACCGACTCTATAGTCTCTTGCTTTTTGTTTTCTTTCGTTTATTTTAAGACGAAAAAGGAGAAGCAATACAAATTGGAGGTTGAGTATCCGAGTTGGACCAACTGTCAGTGTTTAAATTCTGATATTAAAATCATGGGTTCACCTCTCTTGTCTATGAATCTTGAAGAGAAAATTTCTCTTCAACCTGTATGGTACTTTTGCTTTATGACTGGCTTGTAGATTTCTGTAATTTGAATGGTGGTAAAACTGATGGAGGTTTGTAAAGTGCCAATCATATTGGATTGGCCAGTTTTGTTCGACTAATTGTCGCGCCTGAACTCGATTTGTGTTAATTAAAGATATAAAACCTGAACACGATTGAAGAAAAAAACATAGATTCCAAGAGGGTGTTTGTGATTGCTTATTTAACTCCAAAATGCTTATTGATTTATAATTTTTTTTGAAAAAAGTTTCTAAAAAAGTGTTTGGATTAGCTTTTATGGTAGGAAAAGTCAATAAGTTATTTTTTAAAAAGTGTTTGGTTTAGCTTAATAGTGTAAAATAACCAAAAGTCAAAAGCCAAAAGTCAGGATTTCTGATTTCTTGAAAACAATTTTTCTACCCTTATTGAAAAGCCAAAACCAAAAGTGTTTTTGGTATATACATACAACTTATTGGCTTTTAAAAAAACAAATAAGTCAATAAGTTGTTTTGTAACTCAATCTCAAACACACTCTATATGGTTTAAAGTGGGGTGGCAAAATGAGTAAGTGGGGTTGGGTTGGTTGTTTGATCAGGATGGGTTTGGGTTTGGGTTTGGATAAGTTTAGGTCAAGATAGGTAGATTAAAAATATAGGTTTGGGTCAGGATGGATATGAGTCATGTAGTTCGGATCAAGGCGGTTAAAAGAATTACAAAAATAATAAAAAGTTATAAATAATAAAAATTTAAAAATAATAAGAAATTTTAAATTTTAAAAAAAAAGTTATAAAATTAATAAAACTTTTTAAAAATTAAAAATATTAACGACCTGAACCGTTTCGGCTCGAACGGGCCAATTAAAGACCCGGACCATTTCGACTCGACCAGGCCCGTTAACAACCTGTACTGTTTCGACTCGAATGGGTCCATTAATGACCCAGACCGTTTAGACCCGACCGGCCCACCTGATTGGCCCATTAACGACCCGGACTGTTTAGACCCGACATGGCCCGTTAGTGACCCAGACCGTTTTGACCCGACCGGACTGTTTCGAACTGACCGGCACGTTAATGATCCGACCACCCTTTAACGAAACAGACTGTTTCGACCCGACGGGCCTGTTATCCACCTGAACCGTATCGACCCGATCAGGCCCGTTAACGACCCGGACCGTTTCGACTCGGTCGGCTTGTTAATGACTCGGACTATGTAGACCCGACTGGCCTGTTAGCGACCTGGACCGTTTTGACCCTACTGGCCCATTAACGACCCGGACTGTTTTGACCCGATTGCCCGTTAACGAACCAGACTGTTTCAACCTGACCGACCTGTTATCCACCCGGACCTTATCGACCCGGTCCGTTTCAACCCGACCGGCCAATTAACGACCCAGACTGTTTGGACCCTACATGGCCCGTTAGCGACCCGAACCGTTTCGACCTGACCGCCCGTTAACGAACCGAACTGTTTTGACCCGACCAGCCCGCTAATAACCCGGACCTTATTGACCCAATCAGTATCGTTAACGACCCAGACCGTTTTGACCCGACCGGCGCGTTAACGACCCGGCCTGGCTGTCACACCCCGCCTAAGGCGGAAACACGGGGTGCAACTGAAATGATTTCCAAGCACAAAAGTCACATGAACATCATTTAAGAAAACAGGAAATACCATTTAAAACATTCAAGTTTTACAAAACATAATGTTAATTGTTTAACTGGACACCGTTGTCAAAAGTGTTTAGACCAAAACATCACAACAACGGATCAAAAGATGGTATCCCCCACAAAATGCTCGCACGCGACCTTCCCAAGTTCCATGCTCCATGCTAATTTTCTGAAAAAACATGCATGAAAATAAATGGGTCAACATAAAGTTTGTGAGTTCACTGGTTTTGTATGTTGGACCTGTAATCCCAAATCCGACTAAATTACTGCCTAGCTAGGGCAATAATTAATATGTGATCTGACATGAGCCCATAACCAAACCTTGACGTGTTTTGCCTCGCCCATTGTCACTCAAGACAACGAATAAATGTGAAATACTAGCACTCTTTTGATATCTGTCATCCGGTCAGAGCGACTGACCAAGAGTGGGGGTGTCAACCCAATAGATCTACCCCGGTGTTTCATGGCTAAATCCATAGCTAATGGTTATGGTATGATGTATGACACGAGGGCTTAATGGATCCTGAACCTTGATGTCTCATGTTCACATATGTAGTCATGTATGTATGTAACTGAAAACTGTAACTGTATGCATGTTTTTCCCCCCGGAAAAATGTAAAAACAGTGAAAAGGGGCAGCGAAACTCACTTTATGGTGTGTCTGGGAATGCACTAATGAGTCTGGGCTAGATAGATCGACCTACGTGTCCTCCTATGTAAAAGAGACATTTTAGGTCTATGTTATTTGTACTGTCTACAAGTTGTTCTCTTGTTATGCTTGTCTTTTGTAACTTAACTCTTTAAGTTAAATGTGTCTTTTATGGAAAGACTTGTAAGCTAGTGATCTTTGATAAAAGATAGCTTAGTTTCTTGGAAAAACATCACTTTTATTTATGAAAAGCAAGTGTTTTATATACTTTGGTGTACTCATGTGTTGAAGGTTTACCATGTTTAAGTATGCATAACTTAGTATTTTTACACTTAGCATCTTTTGTGAAAATAATACTTCTTGTCAAAATTTTACTTATTCTTTGAAAAACACATGGATTTTGTAAGCTTTGTTATGACTAACAACTCTTAATATCATGCCTTGTGTTAATGAGTTTGGAAAATGTATCATTTTTCTTTATAAAATTTTCGGCCATGTATACATATATAGATATATATTTCGGCCCTTAGGGGTGTAAAACACATACATTTACTAGTTAACATAATGTATTTAAAACATGGTTTCACTCACTTGCTTGATTAAGTTACAAGAGTAAACACACTAGTGAACAACTTTGTATTTTAAAGACTATGTAATAATAAAAACATAAGTTTAGGAAAACAATATTATATGATGTGCTAAAAGTGGTTTAGTAAAAACTAACTAAATTAACCTAAACTAGACACTCTAAGTTTTAAATTTATAACCTAAGACTCTCTAAACCTAAACCACACAACCGGCAAGTGTACCGGTCAGTGCAGTACAGCTAAAGTAAGTCCGAGTATCGAACCCACGAGACTCTAATGGAAAACGTAAACTAGACTCGACTACTTATCTACAAACTGACTTGATAATGTTTTATTGCTTAAAGGGGGGTTTTCTAACAAACTAATTGCAAATAAATAAAATAAAATAAAATAAAACTAAAATAACTAAAGACACAAACTGGGAACTAGAATTCGGATCAGGTGATGGGAAGGCACTACCTAGGCTAGAATCCTACACATGAATGATAAAGCTTCTAATGGCTATGGAACTGGTGTGGAACCGGGATCTTAAAATACTAAACATCAAGAATAAACTAGACACCCTCGACCCTTCTCAAGGGGAAACCCAAGAATACTGTTGTGCTGTTAAACCACCGGTTGATAGGTTACCCTCACAGGCTTACCTACTCGAATCTTAAAGTACCCGCTAGACAGTCTACCTCACAGCGCAAAAGTCACAATACACCCGAAAGTGCAAGGGGTAACTACAATATTTCTGATAAGACTTGGCCTACAAGGAATGCTAGGGAAACTAGGAAGATCTTCTCACAAAGCCTCTAGAACTAGCAATTTAACACCCTAGACAGACCAACAATCTCGCACCTCACAGCTATTGAGAATTGGTAGAACACTTAGGATTATCTAACTAACAATTACAACTCCTATGGATAATCCTAGGCAATTAACCATAAACTAGTTGCTAACACCAAGTCCGCAACCTAACCCGCATTCATACATGAAAGACATTCACAAAAACGCAAGTGGAGTTTATAAAAATTAATTAAACAAAACTAAATACGCATATACATCAAACCAGAAAATAAAAAGTTCTTTACTTTAAAATTCAACCCACAACCAAAAATTCCAAAACCAAAAGAAAATAAATCAAACAAGTGCAATCATCTTTAACCTAGGTAGCGAAAAGGTCTAGCCAATAAAAGTCATGGCACAATCAAAACAATAGAAACAAATAATATTCATGGTGTTCACAACGGGTTAGAATAAATAAATAATAAATATTAAATTAGAACCGACCCGTGCTGGCACCTCGGCTTCAACCCTTGACTCCCTCCTCTTCAAAAATAATAATATGCAGCTCTGTTGTATGCTCCTTTGATAATAATTTTCGTCGCTGTGTTGCTCCTCCAAAGAAAATATATCCTTCCTGCCGCTCTCCTTTTGTTTCCTCGATGTTCTCCTCTAAATAATAATAAATAATGCCCTCAATTTTACTAGAGCCCTACCCACTTTATTTTTTTTCCATGTTGGGCTTCGAAACCGTGACAAGGTCACGTTTGCTTTTTTTTTTTTCTTTTTATATATTATTAGTTTATTATTATTATTATAATATCTAATATACTATTATTATTTATATATAGCATTATAACTCCGTGCTCTTGACTCGGGTGTACTTGACTTGAACAAAGTTACTCGTTTACGCTCTAACGTCCATGAACACCTACAAAATATAAAATAAATAAATAAGTACTAAAAATAACTAAAACTAATAAAAATTTATAAAAACCTAAACTAAATAAAATAGACCGGTACAAGCTTAAAACTAATAAAAATACTATCTAAACGACTCGAAAACTATACAAACTTTACACTGGAAATAGATTTATTTTACAATACATCAAATATCCCCACACTTATCTTTTTTTCGTCCCTGAAAAAGAATTATGCTATGGAATCACAGTTAGGTTTACATCCAGTTTCAAAACATAGGTTACTTAATTAATAATCTACTAACGTGTTGATTGCGATTGCAGGTATATTGATCCTCTTAAACCCACACCGGTTTCCAAGCCCCTTTTTTATTTATGTTAAGTTCATGTTGATTAGTCTATCTAGGGTCTCACTCGAAGGAAGCCACAGTTCCTCCTAATCCCGCCTCAAGCTTATGAAGCTAAAGGAACGACCAATTGACCATTTCCTAACCGTCTTATGTAGAAAACCAAGAGAATTTAAAATCACTTTTTTTTCGGCATACTTAACTCAGAGGGTGTGACCAATCCAAGTCGCTATCCCAGTGGCCGCCACATTAAGCTTCAGCATTTTTTTTCATCTCAGCATACTTAACTCAGAGGGTGTGACCAATCCAAGTCGCTATCCCAGTGGCCAGGCACCTTAAGCTTCAGCATTTTTGCTTTGATTTCTAGTTTTTTTTTTTTTTTTTCAAAGTGATTAGAAATTCTAACGGCTTTAAACTTATAACGGTGCTTCTTATACTATTTTTGGCGGTTTCGGTCTCCCCGTTTCTCCTAGATGAGAACCCACAAAATAGCCTAACATAATTAATTTATTACTTTTCAAAGGAAACCTTTCTACCGGTTGAGCCTACCCACATATCCCAAATCAGACACGTTTTCAATCAATTTTAATCTCTTATTATACATACTATTTGAAAACCGGACACCTAACTTTACATATCATCTTCCATATTTTATATAATGCAAACTTCAAAATCAGGGACATTTTTTCATTTTTTTTAAATATTTTTGGATTTTTTTAATTTTTAATTTTTTTTTTTTGAACTCAAAACGACTCTATATACAGACTAGACGACAGTTTCCATCCCCACACTTAAACTCTACATTGCCCTCAATGTAGGAATAGAAAACGACTCAAAACAAAAGAATAAATTCCGAATACAAAAATTATAAAAATAAGGGCAAATTAGAAAGGACTTAGCTGGTAAAATAACGCGTAAGCTCCAAAAACTCTAGTCCAATCCAGCTCGATCGTATAGCATTTCATTCGCGATCGGCTCTGACATAATAGTAAACTCTGGGCTTGCTTTGATAAATGTTAAACAGCTTCGGAATCACCCGAATGGAGATTGGGTACGGGTGGTGCAATCCAAACCTGCGCAAAACGAAACAGACAAAACCCGAGCATAATACCGAACCACACAAAAATAAAAAGACACAACTACTAACTTAGACTCATAATATAACAACAAACAAGAAGACGTACCTGCTTGGCAAAATGGCGGTGAATGGTGGTAGAACCAAATGGGTATAAGGAAAAAAAATACGGTTCTCACTCAACGTGAAGGACACTGGTGATCACAACACGCGTCGCAAGCGAAAAAAAATATAACTTTCCGGGGTAATTGCTGTCGCATGAGGCGAACAGGTCAGCCCAGACTCATCTCATTACGTGAAAAGTCGTTTTTCACAGAAAGTTAATTAAATTTTTTTTTTAAGAAAAATTCTCTTATTACCCAAACCTCCATCAAAATTCCCAATCATAAAAAATATATATAGATAAATACATGGGACCCGCTCATGTGAAATTTCCTTTACCTAAACAAACACGCAAACCTGCAAACAGACTCAAAGAAACAAAAACAAATATAAAATAGAAAGATAAAAACCTATGAACCACTACCAAACGACGGATCACAAATTAGAAAAAATGAAAAGCTTGAAAAAAAAAATAAGTATAAATATAAATTTACAAACTCTACAGAGCCTCCCCACACTTAAACTTAATCAGGGGGCTTCTCTTTTATCTGGACCCTATCTAACCCGTTTAATTCCACTCGACTCTTATTAACAATTAAGTATTTACTTGTGGAATTGAAAAATAATTTAACAGTTCTTAACGGGTCAGACCACCAAAACATAAACTTACCTGGAATTAACCGGATGCGTGGCATGTAGCAAATAGACTGGTCGTGCTTGACATTCACTGGCTTCTTCTTCTCCAACTCGTGCCAGCCGTTGATCCTCTTCCGATTCCGATTCTGATCCTTTCTTTTTCTCTTCCTTGCCCTCTCCCGTGGTGTTGTTGATTTTGAAGTTCCATCTATTACTAATACCACGGGCCAGCTATGGTGCGCTTCTTCTTCCACCATTTCCATGGGATGCTCCCCACACTTAGTTCTTTCTTCTGGTGCAGGTTCAGTCATGTCTGTCGGTTCACCTTCGAGTAGGGCGTCCAGGTATGCAATATCCCCATCAGGATCAAACTCCCCTACTTCTTCATAAGCAGGTAAACCCTCTAACTCCATATCTAAAAATTCATCCTCCTCAGACAATAACTTTTCACTCACCTCGTTGTCTTCCTCTGCACCAAACATCATACCTATGGAATCTCCCAATTCCACTTCGTCATCAATCACTTCTCTCTTCACTAACGACCTCTGATACGCCGCCCATTCTTCCTCGTCGTCCTCTTCATCAGAGTCACTCCAAAAATCATATATAGTAACCTGTGACACCGGAGGTGGGACTTCAATGTCCATTTTCGTCTCCGTGATTGGGATGATCTCTTCATCTGACTCATCTGCGTATTCCACGATCGGCTCCTTCCCTTCTTCTGGAAACGTTGGGAACAACTCCCCTCGAGTGTTCATGTACCCGAGGTAGTTGCCCTCCTCATCATATGTATAACCGACTTTCGGCGGCTGCTCTTGCTGAACCTTTTCTTTCTTTTCTTCTTCATCTAATCTCCTAGCTATGTCTTCTAGTGTTCGTTGAAGATCTAGAATAGCAGCCTGTCGGTTTTTCAAGATGGTGTCGTGCTCTGCTAACATTTTCTGGGTATTGGCATCTTTCGCAACTAATAATGTCAACAGACTTTTGATTTCACTCCAATCATTACCACTATCCTCACAAGAAGTGCTTCCAGAAAATTGATCAGGATACTGATTATAATGTGGCTGCTGATACGAGTCATCATAATAATTTGTAGGAAAACCCTGTGAATAATATGGCTGCGGCTGCACAAAGGAATTAGCACAATAATGTGCAGAGGACCCCGCATTTTGTGGAAATCTAACGGTAAAATAGGGTCCTCCACAAATTTCAAACATATTTACAGACTCGACAGAAATTAAAATACAAAAACAATTAGACTCCTATGACTCACTATACAAAAAGACAGACTCAACACAAAACACAAGTAGCACAGATATAGCAGATAAGTGTAATCAAAGCTAGTTAACGCAATCGCCAAGAGTCCCCGGCAACGGCGCCAAAAACTTGATGTGCTAAAAGTGGTTTAGTAAAAACTAACTAAATTAACCTAAACTAGACACTCTAAGTTTTAAATTTATAACCTAAGACTCTCTAAACCTAAACCACACAACCGGCAAGTGTACCGGTCAGTGCAGTACAGCTAAAGTAAGTCCGAGTATCGAACCCACGAGACTCTAATGGAAAACGTAAACTAGACTCGACTACTTATCTACAAACTGACTTGATAATGTTTTATTGCTTAAAGGGGGTTTTCTAACAAACTAATTGCAAATAAATAAAATAAAATAAAATAAAACTAAAATAACTAAAGACACAAACTGGGAACTAGAATTCGGATCAGGTGATGGGAAGGCACTACCTAGGCTAGAATCCTACACATGAATGATAAAGCTTCTAATGGCTATGGAACTGGTGTGGAACCGGGATCTTAAAATACTAAACATCAAGAATAAACTAGACACCCTCGACCCTTCTCAAGGGGAAACCCTAGAATACTGTTGTGCTGTTAAACCACCGGTTGAGAGGTTACCCTCACAGGCTTACCTACTCGAATCTTAAAGTACCCGCTAGACAGTCTACCTCACAGCGCAAAAGTCACAATACACCCGAAAGTGCAAGGGGTAACTACAATATTTCTGATAAGACTTGGCCTACAAGGAATGCTAGGGAAACTAGGAAGATCTTCTCACAAAGCCTCTAGAACTAGCAATTTAACACCCTAGACAGACCAACAATCTCGCACCTCACAGCTATTAAGAATTGATAGAACACTTAGGATTATCTAACTAACAATTACAACTCCTATGGATAATCCTAGGCAATTAACCATAAACTAGTTGCTAACACCAAGTCCGCAACCTAACCCGCATTCATACATGAAAGACATTCACAAAAACGCAAGTGGAGTTTATAAAAATTAATTAAACAAAACTAAATACGCATATACATCAAACCAGAAAATAAAAAGTTCTTTACTTTAAAATTCAACCCACAACCAAAAATTCCAAAACCAAAAGAAAATAAATCAAACAAGTGCAATCATCTTTAACCTAGGTAGCGAAAAGGTCTAGCCAATAAAAGTCATGGCACAATCAAAACAATAGAAACAAATAATATTCATGGTGTTCACAACGGGTTAGAATAAATAAATAATAAATATTAAATTAGAACCGACCCGTGCTGGCACCTCGGCTTCAACCCTTGACTCCCTCCTCTTCAAAAATAATAATATGCAGCTCTGTTGTATGCTCCTTTGATAATAATTTTCGTCGCTGTGTTGCTCCTCCAAAGAAAATATATCCTTCCTGCCGCTCTCCTTTTGTTTCCTCGATGTTCTCCTCTAAATAATAATAAATAATGCCCTCAATTTTACTAGAGCCCTACCCACTTTATTTTTTTTCCATGTTGGGCTTCGAAACCGTGACAAGGTCACGTTTGCTTTTTTTTTTTTTTCTTTTTATATATTATTAGTTTATTATTATTATTATTATAATATCTAATATACTATTATTATTTATATATAGCATTATAACTCCGTGCTCTTGACTCGGGTGTACTTGACTTGAACAAAGTTACTCGTTTACGCTCTAACGTCCATGAACACCTACAAAATATAAAATAAATAAATAAGTACTAAAAATAACTAAAACTAATAAAAATTTATAAAAACCTAAACTAAATAAAATAGACCGGTACAAGCTTAAAACTAATAAAAATACTATCTAAACGACTCGAAAACTATACAAACTTTACACTGGAAATAGATTTATTTTACAATACATCATTATACCTCCTAGTATCTTAAGAAAAGAGGGAGTTAGGGGCCTTGTACAACCTTAGTTATGCTCCTTGTACCCCTAATGATCCCTTGAAAGTTAGTGTTTATGTGAGTAAAGGTTTGTATGTGGGTGGTGGTCTAGTGGTGGTGGTGGCCGATGGATGATGGTGGTGTGGTGGTGGTGTTCGGCCGCAAGAAAGAGAGAGGTGGAGAGGTTTAGTTGTTTTGGTGCACTTGTTTACTAACTCACAACCACTATTTATAATGGTTATGGAAGGAAGGGAATTATGGCTCAAGAAAGGCAAAAGTGAGCATCTTTCCTTATATGGATTAAGATCTTGTAAAGGTGATCTTGATGAGATTAGGAAGAGATTTGGACTTGACATTGGCTTGCTTTCTTAGATAATGGGGCCAAAAATTAGAGGGATAATTTGGAAGGTTATGGTAAGTCAACTCCTAAGGATTTGAGACATATTAGGATTTGATGTGGTAAGACCTTGTTCTTGGGGTATGTAGGCCAATATTTCTAGTATGTTGGGAGGCCATGGATTAGTCAAGTTCATAAGGTTTTGATGCATGATAATCATGGTGTCTTGGGTGATTAGAAGGGTCCTTAGTTGACTAAATGAGATATGGCATAAGATATGGAGGATGTTAAATGAGGTAAGTCAACACTAGACTTTTCTAATGTCATAAGAATCTTCCATTTTGATGTAAGGTCTAGGAATGAAGTGAAAGTGACTAGAGAATACGTTGGAAGGATCTTGGTGGAAGAATGTCTTGAAAGGAACTTGTGTAAGAGTGGAAGACACAAATACTACACACATATGTATATGTGTCGTGTATATATGTATGTATGGGTAAGGTTTCATTTTTGGTAAGTCAACTTTCATGGAATGAATACAAAGTCAAATGTTTAACTAAATATGGTGGAATCTAAGGTGGACTTGATGGATTACATAAGGTGTAAAAGTTTGATCCTTGAAAATCTCCATACACCCATGTGTGTATATATATATGCCGTCGTATGTATGTATGTATGTATGTATGTATGTATGTATGTATGTATGTATGTATGTATGTATGTATGTATGTATGTATGTATGTATGTATGTATGTATGTATGTATGTATGTATGTATGTATGTATGTATGTATGTATGTATGTATGTATATATATATTTTGAACATTTAAAACTCATGTCTTGTACAAGTGTATACACATATGTTGTAATTAGATGTTAAGTGTGATCTTTGTACAAGTTTAAGTGCCTCATATATATATATATATATAAAATTGTGTTTAATATATATATTTTTAACTAGTCGTATTACTAGTCGTATGTGGGCTTTGTGTTCGGGTGATTTCTGTATATGGACATTGTTTGATTTTGTCCTTGATGGAATCACCATTGAAATGTTATGTATCATTGTATGAGTATCCCAAACTAGGGTTTTGATATGATCTCTCTATAGCCATGATAACTATCTGTCTAATCCTGAATTTGTATCAACTAGTGGACCTAATGCTAGTCTGTAAGCATCGAAATTGTCATGTCGGAACCCTGTATGGCCCAAATGTAATGAAACATGCAAAATGAAATGTCATGCACCATGTGTACGTGTAACTAATGTACGGATATGACCTGTGATTTTGACGGGTGTCACATTCTCCCCCTGTTAGAGGAATTTCGTCCGCGAAATTTTTGGTGTTGGTCACCTGAACTATGGGTCTCTTGAAAGAGATGCGGGTACTTGTGTTTCATCTGGTCCTCACGTTCCCAAGTGTACTCGGGTCCGCATTTGGAATTCCAATGTACCTTGACGAATTTGACTTGACTGCGGTGAAGTTTCTGTATCTTCCAGTCTGTTACCTCAAGTGGCTCCTCAATGAAATGGAGTTGTTTGTCAATGTAGATCTCCTCTGGAGGGATAATCAATGACTCATCAGCAAGACACTTCTTGAGATTCGATACGTGAAAAGTGTCATGCACTCCACTGAGTTCTTCGGGCAGTTTGAGCTTGTATGCAACTGGTCCGATTCGTGCAAGAATCTCTAATGGACCTATGTATCTGGGATTGAGTTTCCCACGTTTTCCGAACCTGGGTACTCCTTTCCACGGAGATACTTTGAGCAAGACTCTGTCACCCACTTGGAACTCTAAGGGTTTACGCCTCTGATCTGTGTAGCTCTTCTACCTGTTCCTGGCAGCTCTGAGCCTGTCTCGGATCTGGAAAACCTTGTCAGTCGTCTCCTGGATGAGTTCGGGACCTGTCATCTGCTTGTCCCCTACTTCTGCCCAGCATACAGGGGATCGACACTTGCGTCCATACAACGCTTCGAAAGGTGCTACTTTGATACTAGTGTGATAACTGTTATTGTAAGAAAATTCGATCAACGGCAAATGCGTATCCCAATTTCCTCCAAAATCAATCACACACGCACTAAGCATATCTTCCAGTGTTTGAATGGTCCTTTCGTTTTGTCCATCGGTCTGGGGATGGTAAGCGGTACTCAAATCCAGTCGGGAACCAAGGGCTTCTTGCAATGATTGCCAGAACCTTGAAGTAAAACGACTGTCTCGATCAGAGATTATGGAAATAGGCACGCCGTGTATGGACACGATCTCATTGATGTATATCTGGGATAATTTCTCCGTCTTGTCTGTTTCCTTGATGGGCAAGAAATGCGCAGACTTTGTCAGACGATCGACAATTACCCAGATTGTATCATGACCACGAGGTATCTTTGGCAACTTGGTGACGAAGTCCATGGAAATTTGTTCCCATTTCCATACAGGAATCTCTGGTTGGTGAAGCATACATGATGGCTTCTGGTATTCGGCCTTGACCTTTGAACATGTTAAACAATGTTTGACATAGGTCGCAATACAACCTTTAAGGTTAGGCCACCAATAGAACTCCTTGAGGTCTTTGTACATCTTATCCGCACCGGGGTGAATAGAGTACTTGGACTTGTGTGCTTCATCCAGAACTATATCACGCAATCCTCCATACAATGGAACCCATATTCTGTTCAAGAAATATTTTGTCCCGTCAGGTCTTGTCTCTAACTGACCAACCTGACTGTATAGAGCTTCATGCCCGATATTACTATCCTTGAGAGCTTCTTGCTGAGCTTGACGAATACGGGCTGTGAGATCGGTATGAATGGTCAAGCCCAATGCACGGACACGCAATGGCTTGGTATGCTCCTTTCGGCTTAATGCGTCTACCACAACATTTGCCTTCCCTGGATGGTACTTAATCTCACAGTCGTAATCATTGAGTAGCTCAACCCATCGTCTTTGACGCATGTTCAGGTCTTTCTGGTCAAAGATATGTTGCAAGCTCTTGTGATCGGTAAAGATAGTACATTTAGTCCCATAGAGGTAGTGTCTCCAAATCTTGAGTGCGAACACTACTGCACCCAGTTCCAGATCATGGGTTGTGTAGTTCCGTTCGTGCACCTTGAGTTGGTGAGAGGCATAGGCAATAACCTTGTTCCTTTCCATTAGACACAACCGAGACCTTGATGAGATGCATCGCAATAGACCACGAAATCTTCCGTTCCTTCTAGCAATGAAAGAATCGGTGCGCTGCATAGCTTGAGCTTCAAAAGCTGGAAAGCTGATTCTTGCGAATCTCCCCATTTGAATTTCTTGTCTTTTTGGGTCAAGACTGTTAGGGACTGTGCTATTTTTGAGAAATTCTCGATAAATCGACGATAACAGCCAGCTAACCCTAGAAATTGTCGAACTTCGGTCGGGGTATCGGGTCTAGGAAAATCTTTGATCGCTTGAATCTTAGCTGAATCGACATGTATGCCCTTGTCATTCACAACATGACCGAGGAAGTGAACTTAACGAATCCAAAATTCGCATTTGGATAGTTTGGCATACAGTTTCTCGCTCTTGAGCAGAGTGAGAATTTTCCTCAGATGCTGTTCGTGTTCCTCTTGAGTTCGTGAGTAGATCAGAATGTCATAAGGCTTGCACACTCGGTTCATCAGATCCATGAACACTGCTAGTGCGTTTGTCAAACCGAACGGCATTACTAGAAACTCATAGTGACCATACCACGTCCTGAAAGCAGTCTTGGGAATGTCATCCTCATGGATACGCAACTGATGATATCCTGATCTCAAGTCAATCTTCGAGTAGAAACTCGAACCTTGAAATTGATCAAACAGATCATCGATCCTTGGAAGAGGATAACGGTTCTTCACTGTGAGCTTGTTTAACTCTCTGTAATCGATGCACATGCAAAACGATCCATCCTTCTTCTTAACAAATAAGACTGGAGCTCCCGAGGGCGACGAGCTCGGTCGAATGAATCCTTTGTGAAGTAGTTCTTGCAATTGGTTGGACAGTTCCTGCATCTCAGTGGGGGCTAAACGATACGGCGAACGGGCTACAGGAGCAGCTCCGGGAACAAGATCAACACGGAACTCAACCTGCCTCGGGGTGGCAATCCTGGCAGATCTTCGGGAAAGACTTCAGGAAATTCCTTCACGATAGGGATGTCTTCGATTCTTCTCTCCCCGGGTTTCTTCTCAATCACGTGCGCCAAAAACGCAAAATGGCCTTTCCGCAAACACTTATGGGCCTTCATGCAAGATATGAGTCGCAACGGAGTCTTCCGGCATTCTCCTTAGATAGACAAAACTTCACCACTGGGCAACGGAATCCGTACTATCCTCGTGAAACAGATGACTTCGGCTCGATGCTTCGACAACCAATCCATCCCAATGACAACATCGAAACTTCCTAACTCGACAGGTAGAAAATCGATACAGAACCCATGACCTCCTAGTTCCAACGTACAGTCCTTCAATACTTCGACGGACTCGACTGTCTTACGGTTGGCCAATTCTATAGAGTAAGGTGTGTGCAACTTATAGGACTCTAAACCGAGGGCTCGCTTAAAGTCGGTTCACACAAAACTCAAATCAGCACCGGTATCGAAAAGTACAGAAGCAGCAAGACTGTTTACGAGAAACGTACTCGTGACAATGCAGGATCCTCGCGTGCATCTTCTGCACCCATGACAAAAGCCCTGCCACGAGCTTGGCCTTTCAGCTTGGGGCAGTCCTTCCTGAAATGGTCAGTGGCACCACATTTAAAACAACCCGGTTTCCCATCATTGTTCACAACCACTTTGGACCGACACTGCACTGTGGGATGACCCATCCGCTTGCACTTCTCGCATTTGATGCTGTCACACATCCCCATGTGATGGTACTTGCATTTACTGCAAAACGGGTGGGGCCCGTTGTATGGCTTGCGAGTTTCAGTAGCGGTGGCAGCAAAAACTTTGATGGTTTCGGGTTTCTTGTGGGAGTTGCCTTCCGAACTTTTCCCCTTCTGGAAATGGGACCACTTGCGCTTATTTCCAGTATCCGCACTCTTGTCGGATACCTTTTGGGCCAGGTAACCCATGCGAACTGCGTCATCAGTGAGACTATGCGCAAGAGTGACAACGTGCTGGATGGATGTTGGAGCAGCAGTGGTAACCATACTTCGGATCTTGGGAGAAAGTCCCCAAATATACTGTTCCACACGCTTGTATTCAGGAGTAACCATGTGAGGAACCAAACGAGAAAGCTCATGAAATCGGGTGGTATAGGCAGCGATTTTTGCCCTGTTCATGGTCAGATTCTAGAATTCGGTTTCCAGTTTCTGTAGCTCACTACGTGGGCAATACTTATCCATCAGCACGGTTTTTAGTTCGATCCACGAGAGATTATAAGCAGCTACACGACCCAAGGTCTGCACTTGTAGGTTCCACCATGTCAGTGCTTCATCTTGGAAAGTGCAAGTGACATACTTGATCTTTTAGTCTTCTGAACAACCACTGATATCAAACGAAACTTTTATTTATACCCAAACGACCAACAGGTTGCTGGCCAACTATTTATAATCCCCATTTGGATAAACCCGCAATTCACCCGACGATCACACCTAAGGATGCACGCAACATTAATGTAAATAACTCAATCGCTCAATTGATTTCCTTGATACAATCGTAATATATACATATACAAGGAGCTATGTAAACTAGGAAAGTGAATCACAGATAATTATACATTAATACACATTGAATGTATGATTTGGTAAATCAATGGCTTGATTTACGTAGGGCTATTACCCCTTCAATCGAACAGGTGGAGGACCAACGCGAAGCAAGGCACGAAATTTTTCAAATAACAGCTTTGAAAGGCTCTTGGTAAAGATGTCTGCAACCTGGAGATTGGACGGAACAAACTTGGTATGTAGTTGACCAGAAGAGTCTAACTCGCGACCAAAATGGTAGTGAATGTCAATGTGTTTGGCACGCTTATGAGAAGCGGGATTCTGGCTTAAGAAAATGGCACTTTTGTTGTCACAAAGAAGGGTCGGTCGATCCATATGAAGAGCATGCAACTCACGAAGTAGATGTGTAACCCAAATAATCTCAACTGCTGTATACACCATGGCACGATATTCTAATTCACAGCCGGATCGAGAGACCGTAGGTTGCTTCTTGGCAGTCTAGGATACTAAGTTACCGCCCAAATAAATGGAGTAACCATATGTCGAACGTCGTGTTTCAATACAGCGTGCCCAGTCAGCATCATAGTAGCCTACCAAAGTGGTTGTTGCGGTCATGAGAAATTTAACCCAAAGGAGATTGTGCCTTTGACATAGAGCAAGATGCGCTTCACTGATTGGAAATGAGCTGTGGTTGGTGATTGCAAGTGTTGACTGGCCTGATTAACCGCGTAGGATAGGTCTGGACAAGTAATAGTTAAATACTGTAAACCGCCAACTAGTGAGCGATACAAAGTGGGATCATGAAAAGGGTCATCAGTTGAGGAGAAAGTTTCGGTGGTGGTTAAGGGAGTAGCCACCGGTTTAGAATCCAGTAATCCTGCACGCGCCAAGATATCATGAGCATACTTCGCCTGACTGAGGAATGTGCCGTGGTCTGAATAAGTCACCTCGAGACCTAGGAAATAACCAAGGGTGCCTAAATCTTTGACAAAAAACTCCTCATGCAAATGAGTAATAAAGGATTGAACAAGAGAAAGATCACTACCAGTAATAATGCATTCCCTTTTTTGAAAATAAATAAGGAGGTGTCTGCTTTCTGCAAAGAAAACCATTGCGCAGTAAGATAGTGCTAAGTCGTTGAAACCAGGCACTTGGTGCTTGTTTTAGACCATAAAGGGCCTTCTGCAGACGACATACATGATTAGGAAACTGAGAATTAATGAAACCAGTCGGTTGTTCCATGTAAACTGTCTCGATAAGATTCCTATTTAAGAAGGCATTACAAACATCCAACTGACGAAGCGACCAGCCATAGATAGTGGCAAGAGCAAGAACAACCTGAACTGTAGAAGCCTTGACAACCGGACTGAATGTATGAGAAAAGTCAAGACCAAGAACCTGAGTGAAACCTTGAGCCACGAGACTAGCCTTGTACTTGTCAATAGAACCATCCGCCTTGTACTTTGTTCTGTAAATCCACTTTGAGCCAACGATATTTGCATTCTTTGGACGCGGAACCAGAACCCAAGTATTGTTTGCTCGTAGAGCCTGAAGCTCCTCTTCCATAGCTTTAACCCATTTAGAGTGTTTTGCTGCCGATTTGTAGCCACGAGGATCCTGAGCTGTAAGTAAAGCATAATGTAAAGGACCTGAAAACAAAGCAAGATTAGCATAGTATTTTGGTTTGTAAATTCCATATTTCGATTGTTTGCATGGGATGCGATGGTATCGGCACAACAAAGGATCCTGGTTGAGTGGTGGGTTGGGTGGATGGGTGAGGGCCGAGGATGCTAGATGTCGGGTTAGAGGAGTGAGTGGTGTTTGACGAAGATGTGGGGTGGGCCGGAGGGGTGTGAGTAGTGGATGATGGGTGAAGTGGGCTAGGAGATGTGAACTGGGCCGGAGCAGTGTGAGCGGAAGATGTGGAATGGTCCAAAGGAGGTTGTTGATGTAATTGGGTTTGGGCCGGTGGTTGAGAAACAGGTAATGAAGGATGAGAGCGTAGCGAGCACATGGATGGATCGGATGAATGTGTGTGGGTCGGTTTGGGTTCAGGAGGAATGGTTGGGTGTATGGGCTGAGGTTGCGAAGATGGAACAGGAAGGTTTTCATCAAAGTTGGAAAATACAAGTGTGGCTTCATCAACGGGGTTGACGTGGGTGCTAAAAGGAAAGTTGTCCTCATCGAACTAAGCATGTCGTATTATGTAGATCCGATGAGTAATAGGGTCTAAGCACCGATAACCTTTATATTTTGCATCATAGCCAATAAAGATACATGCGGCACTACGAGGGGATAATTTATGCTTTGCATAATCCTTCAAGTATGGAAAAACACGAAAACCAAAGATGCGAATATTAGAGTAAGTGGGACAACGACCATATATTAGTTCATATGGTGATTTAAAATCAAGAACTGAGGATGGGAGACGATTAATGATAAAGGTGGCAGAGGCAAAGGCGTCTTACCACAAAGTGGCAGGAGCATGTGAATTAAAAACAATAACGAGTCCGGTTTCAGTAATGCGTCTATGCTTTCTCTCGGCTCGTCCGTTTTATTCAGGTGTGTGAGGGCATGAAAGGCGATGATGAATGCCTTGAGCCTGAAAAAATTGTTGCACCTTGTTGTTTGTAAACGCAGTGCCACCATCACTTTGAAACACTTTAATTTTGCAAGATAATTGATTTTGAACAAAGGGTGTAAAAATTAACAGTGCATCATAGAATTCGGATTTGTGTTTAAGTGGATAAAACCACATGAAACGTGAATGGTCATCAATAAATATAGCATAAAAAAGATAACTATTTGTAGAGGTAACAGGCGCAGGTCCCCACAAATCACAATGTATTAAATCTTAAACATGCAATGAACATCTTAAGTTTAATACAAAAGGCAAGCGATAAGATTTAGATAATTGACACGGGGAACAAACATTAGGTTTAGGTAATAAAGAGGTAACAAATAAAGATCCATGTTTATGAAGTCTAGAAATAACATCAAAAGACACATGTCCAAGACGACTGTGCCATGTTTCAAAAGAAGCTTTGAGGTGCTGGGCCGAGTAGGAAGCAATAAAGGCATGATTTCCTTCTCGAAGAACATAAAGACCGTTTTCACAGGTGCCCTTTACTAGGATCACCTTAGTTTTTTGATCCTGAATATGAAAGGAATCATTAGAGAAATAGACATCAATAGGAGAATCATGAGTAAGCTTACTAATAGATAAAAGTCGTTTAGTGAGGTGCGATACGACAAGAACATTTTTTAAATGAATGTTCTTAGAAAGAGATTTGGTACCAATATCCGTTACTGGTAAAGTATGACCATTACCAAAACGAACAAACTCATCACAAGAGGACCAGAAGTGGCATCAAGATCCTCAATAAAGGGAGTCATATGCGCGGATGCACCTGTGTTACCAGTCCTATCAGGATGGTCTGCATCAGTGACATGACATTCAATGTGTATTAATGTGTAATTATTTATGATTGACTTTCCTAGTTTACATAGCTCCTTTTATGTGTATATATTACGATTGTATCAATGAAATCAATTGAGCGATTGAGTTATTTACATGGTATCAGCCAAAAGGTTATCCTCTCCCTCGCCTTCCTAATTCCTTTCGTTTCCTTCTGCCCTACTCTGTGAGCCGCCGTCTCTCATGGCTGCTTCATCACCTTCTTCATCGACCACCCTACCCACAACTCTCCACTCTCTCCTACACTTTATCCCTCATAAATTAACCTCATCAAACTACCTTTCTTGGACCCAACAAGTTACCTTAGTTCTCAATCTACAAAAACTTATCTGCCATATAGATGGAACTCTTTCCATCCCTGCCGAAACCATACTCATCAACGACAAACCTTCCCCAAACCCTGAATATATTTCCTAGAAAACCGATGACCAAACTATGTAAATTAGGAAAGTCAATCACAAATAATTACACATTAAATGTATGATTTGGTAAATCAATGGTTTGATTTATGTAGGGCCATTAATAAAAGTTAGTTTAATAGTTAAAAAAGGATGAGAGTGTTATTTTTTTCTATTTAGGTAAAAATATACGTTGATATAATTTTGTTACTATGTCACTTCAAATTAGGGCTGGTAAATCGTGTATACCCGACCTGTTTAGACACGAACACGAAACATGTATACCCGAACACGACACGATAACTTATCATGTACTTTTTTCTAAAACTGAACTTTAAAAAATTATTAAATTTAAAAAAATTATTAAATTTCTGTATATGTTATTATCAAATAATCGACTTTTTTTTTTTTTGAACGGCAAATTTCTTCTACTTGTGGGACTTGAACCCATGACCTCCCCTTTAAGTGTTCCTAGAAGCTTTGCTTCTACCATTGGGCCACCAACCCCAATATCAAATAATCGACTTAATTATTAAATTTCTCTATATGTTATTATAAAATATGAAACAAAAATTAATATCAAACTGATCTTCCAAATCCATCGAAATCAAATATCAGTTCACAAGGTATTACGTTTAATGAATTAATTCATGACCATGCCCCCATGCCACAATTTTAAAACGTTAATAACTTTTATATACGTAAATTAGGAAAGTCAGTATTGTTAACGATGAAAATCTTCTTGATATCTTTACGGGTTAATTGCAAATATGTTCAACTAGATTACCCACCGGGAGGTTCTTAGGACAGACAAAACTAAAATGAAGTGACAAAATGTTAAGTAATATATTGTTTTTTGAGAAAAAAATTGTATGTGATCAACACTCGGGAGGTTCATAAAACTTACTTCTAATTATACGTGTGTACTTTTTTTTTTATTAATTAAGATTGTATATGAAAGGTGTATATTAGATACACACACATGTTGATGAAACTTGTATGCGTATCAATATTTACGTGCTTTCAAAGTTTCTTTTTATAACATTACACAATTCAATAGCCATGCACATTACGTACTTAATTAGCAATGATCTGTGCATCAACTTTGTTGTTGTATAATAAACGAAATTAGATTCTTACCAAGCTGACTACATCTGTGAATATATATGTAGTTAGCGGGTTCTTATATGTAAGTTCAAAAGCATATATACTATCTTAACATGATTAGTGAGTTGCCTAGACAAGATTAATGAATTACCTCAACATATTGTGTTTTTTTTTCTGCATGAACAAAAACCCACTAAAAAGTTGTTTTTTGTATAACACTATGATAATCGTTGGAAAAATAATAAAACGCTCGTTAATTTCGTGTAATTTTTTTTAAATGTCGTATATAAAAGTTACTAATGTTTAAAAATTGTGGGAGGAAGTGCATGTGTCATGTACATGAGAAAGAAAAAGACTTTTAAAGGAAAATCAACGAGTGAGAAGACCTCACATAATACCATGTGACATACCCATTTTCATTTATTTTATGTAGATATAGATTTACGTAATGATTCATGTGTTTTAAAAATACATACAAACGGTATAACAAACACATTAAATAAAATTGGACATGTTCATAAATCATATCTGATCTACAAGATCAAATCACATATCTCTCAAAAAAGGAGATGTTATCATTTCCATTTGCATTTATAGGTCAGAGCCCAGTATGGCAGTATCGTTTTTTTCTTTGACCGACGGATCGACCGATATAGTTATCAATTTCTCTGATAACTGAAATATGGTTAAACCCCCTTTATATTAAATCCTTGACATTATCATAGTTTTTATGGAGGCTTATATTTCAACAACTTAGAAAAAGCCCCTACAACATTATTTCTTGAAGGTTATTTCCGATTAGTTTTCATTAGAAAGAAAAAAACAGAGAAAATAAACCGCAAGAAAGTATAAAATACGCACCAGTTTTGTTTGTACAGAACAAAAATCACATTACTATACAACGATGCAGTCTAGTTCTTGTCACGAGGCCCCTTCAATCATTTTTGTTCTTGCATTGTTTTCCTTGTTGTTTTCATCAGTTTTCTCCTCAAAGTCGATTGATGCTCATCTTAGGAAGTTCAACAAGCCTTTTGTTAAGTCAATCAAGGTAACATTTATATTCTATTTGGTGGATTGATGGTTTATAGAAAGCTTGTGTTTACCAACTGTTTTATTGCTATTTCGATCTCTACTATTTATATTAATTATTGTTTTTTGTTGTACCAGAGTCCAGACGGTGATATAATAGATTGTGTTTGGTTTCATCTTCAACCGGCTTTTGATGTTCCTAAATTAAAAGGAAAAATGTTAATGGTATGTTTGAAGTGCCCTATATGAATCAAATCAAAAGAAACTATATAAGAGGGAGAACAAATCAAAATTGTTATCTTTTTTTTTTATTAGTACTGTTCATATTTTTTTTTAAACTTCAATTTATATATGGGGAGAATCAAATGAGAAGAAACTTTTTGTGAGTGGGTGTGTTACATATAAAAAAAACTCATTAAATTAATTTGTTTATATGCTTTTTAACGTTTAAACTTTTGGCTGCATAGGTTGTATAAATAAATGAAACTTGTTTATATTTTTTAAAATTCAAGATTAATGAATAGCATTCAATTTCAACAGTTTTCTTATATGTTTAAAAATGAAAATTACATGTTTCCTTGTTGTAGTTGTGTGCATTTGTCTTCTGAATTGAACTATATACATACAAAGAGATGTATATATACATAAGCCTATTATTGTATATAGATTGCATCTTACTTCTTTTCGTTATCAGTTACAGTTTTTTAGAATTCTTATTTAAGTATTTACATAGGTTCCGCCAGAGTTACCAAAAGGATATGATAATGCGGGTAAGAACCTAGAAATCAAGCAATTATGGAATTCTAAGGGTAAATCATGCCCAAATGGAACCATTCCAATTAAAAGAACAAGAGCTAGTGACATTTTCAGATCTACTTCAGTTTCCAAGTTTGGAAAGAAATACAGTAGAAAAGATATCCCAGCTGCCCCTGCAGACCATGAAGTATACACTTTTGATCTTGTATTTTATTTTATGCCAAAACAATTATTCTACTAGAAGAATACTAAAACGATTTAAGAATAATAATAGAGTATGTCGGGTTGGCATGTTAGTGGGTTGAAATTAACAAATCAAACATGACATACATATTTACTCAGGCAAAAACAAAAAACATTAATCCACGCACACTATAAACCATGTAACTCAAACATTGCTCATTTTCTAAACATGCCAATAAAAAAACATGACATGTACACAAGCTTAAATGAGTTAAAGGGGTCATGAATGACTGAATGGTTTAATAGAAACGGGTTGGCAGTTGAGCTTATAATTTATTATTTATTTTTTTCTTTAATTTGTAAGTTTAAACGGGTTGATAGACCCCACCCTTTCCTTTACAACTCAACCAAAAATGACTTGTTTAATGGGTTAAATACTCAACCCATTTAAACTGAACTCAAAACCTGATTATTTTTGTCTTGTGTGTGAATTGCCCTTATATTTATTTTAAATTGAATATGAAAATAAAGTTGATGTTATTTATATTGCAGCATGCAATTGGGTATGTTCACCACGGAGAATTCTATGGAGCAAAGGCACTTTTAAATGTGTGGGAACCAAATGTTAGTCGATATGACTTTAGCCTTTCACAAATTTGGGTTTTGGCTGACGTACCAACCCATCCCTTTAACAGTGTTGAAGCTGGTTGGCATGTAAGTTCATCCTTATTTGTCTTTCTTATTTATTTATTTATTTATTTATAACTAGTAGGTTTCTTCGCGTGTTATAGCACGAATTCGCTCGGTATTGGTTCTGTTTAGTCCATTATGATATCAGTCCTATACTGACACTCCCTTATATATCAACTAGAAAAGAAAAAAATGGAGTTTCCATAATAAATAAATCAATTATTTTGACCTTTTTAAATATATATTTATTATTGAAACATAATTAAAAATAAGCATTTTGTCATAATATAATAAGTTGTTTAAATATTTGATAGATAGATAGATGGATAGATGGATAGATGGATAGATGGATAGATAGATAGATAGATAGATAGATAGATAGATAGATAGATAGATAGATAGAGATGGTGGCTGCTCGGGTAGGGTTCGAAGGTCAGGTTTGGGGATTCGAGCGACGATGGTAACCTAGGGTTGTAGTATTGATTCACAATTTATTGAAGATAAATGCTATTTCATAATCGACGGCTTGGATTTGATCGACGGCTGAGGTAGAGGGCGACAGGGATGCAGAGAGATAGTGACAAAGAGTTTCGGTGTGTTTGTGAAATGTGGACATTTGAGAAGAGAACATGGGATGATATATACACATTCTTGGTTTGAACAATGGCTTTGTGTTTTAAAGCTTCAAAATTTATTAAAGATAAATGCTATTTAATAATGAATGTTTAGGCTGAAGGGAATATGGATTTATTTTGGTTATTTAATGGGTCTCGGTAAAGGAGATGAAGAATAATAATCGTAGGAGAGGAGGGGTGTTTTAGAGAGGGAGCGAGAAAGAGACAGAGAGGGAAGGAGGGGGTAGGGATTTAAAATAAGGAATATTGGATTTTAATACTCCCAACTTTCAGAGTTTGGCTGGCAATACTCCCAACTACAAAAATGTTTGCCAGCACTCCCAACTTTTAAGGTATTTTCTACTGGCACTCCCAAACTAACCCAATTAGTTTGTTCAGTTAGTTTGCTGACGTGGCATGCTGACATGGCCATTATTGCTGACGTGGCATGCTATGGAAGATGATGTGTCATCCACGTCAACATGCCACGTCAGCAATAATGGCCATGTCAGCATGCGACGTCAGCAAACTAACTGAACAAACTAACTGGGTTAGTTTGGGAGTGCCAGTAGAAAATACCTTAAAAGTTGGGAGTGCTGACAAACATTTCTGTAGTTGGGAGTATTGCCGGCCAAACTCTAAAAGTTGGGAGTATTAAAATCTAATAAACCTTAAAATAAAAAGTTTCACCCTTAACTTTAGTTTTTACATTTTTGCCACGTAGACTGTCCCCTAAGTTTAGGTTTTTACATTTTTGCCACGAAGACTAACCAGGTTAGACCTCCGTTAGTTTGGGGGTGATGAAACAAAATAACTTGCAATTTGGGAGTATTTAAATCCATTTCCCATATAATAAAATAAAGCCATCTTTGATGATATGGCATTCATTTACAATCTATATATAGATATATAATAAATAATTAAATCATAACTTCCCACTTATCTCTTATTTATTTAATATTTCTTTTATTCTTTTCGCTTATTAATAACAATCTAATATTTTGTTGATCCTAACATATATAATACGAACTCATTTCCAAATGGAGGGTAGTGAACCGGCGTGTTGTGATATTTGAGCAACTCTTCATACGAACTCAGGAACATGTATTTAGGCACATTTCGTCCTAGCAAATGCTAAGAATTGTTCCAACTTAGCGTATAGGTCCAGCTCGACGACCATATTCCAAATCCCATTCCAACGACTCTATGATTGAGGATTAATGTTTTACAATTATCTAGGTTATTATTTAAGTTGTGTTCGTTTTATGTCCTTTAATATTAACGAAAACGTTTACTTTTTAGTTTTTTGTTTGAAAAAACAATTTAAATGAAATATTAAAAAAAATATTGAAAATGGATAGGGAAGGAAAAGAGAAATGGAATCAAACCTTTGAATAGGCGAGGTGAGAGGGATGTTGACGTTTCACTAAGCCAAAGGATAGGAAAAAAGGAATAGTGAATGACCACACCCCATAGCCACATGTAGTAATCAACATGGACAAATTGACATGAAACCACTTCCCATATACACATAGGCACCATATGGGCAAACTCATAAACATTTTGTCATAAGCATCGTTTTTTAGAATAAATTTGCAATTTTGGACTCAAATTTTATCCTATTTGTGATGTCCCTTTTTTTTATTTTCAATGAAGTATGTTTATATGTATGTCTGGATGCATTTTAAAATCATGTAAATGTTATGGCAGGTTTCCCCAAATGTAGACAAAGATAGTTTTCCAAGACTGTTTACTTATTGGACTGTAAGTTTTACAAATAACTCCTATTTTTTTGTTATTTAAATACACAAAACATTTCCTTTTTGAAAATTAGTACTTATAGTTTGAGGGGGAAAAACTACAGCCAGATGGGTATCAGTCTGGTTGCTACAATATGCTATGTCCAGGGTTCATCCAAACCAATCAAAAGGTTTGCCTTGGAGCTGCTATAGATCCAATATCAACATATAACGGTCAACAATACGAAGTTGCCTTTCTAATATGGAAGGTTAGCCATTAATAAAATAAATTAGACAATTGTAATTATATTGGATAGTTGTGATCTATGTTTGATGTCTGGTTTTGCAGGACTCTAAGAGTACTAACTGGTGGTTGAGAGTGGGAACCGAACTGGTGGGATTCTGGCCGACAGATTTATTCACCGGTCTTCAAGATCACGCGACAACAATAGAATATGGTGGTGAAGTGTATTCTCAAAACATGGGTAAGCATACATGGACTCAGATGGGCAGTGGGCACTTCCAGGACGAAGGTTTTGGGAAAGCAGCGTATGCTAGGAACTTAGAAGTGGTTAATCATGATAATTATTTAATTCCAGTTTCTAATTTAAATACATATGCAGAGAAGCCCAATTGTTATGGTGTTAAAAATGGGTATAGTGATGCTTGGGGTAATTATATATTTTTTGGAGGACCCGGATATAATCCTAATTGCCTTTAGTATGTTGGATATCATTTCTCTCTTACATTTACATAAATAATGGAAGTCTCCTTTTATTTATAGGTTTATTGCTTAGATTTCATTTGATTGCTTGATCAAAGTTTTTGAAATTATAATAATATTTTTTCATAATATAAAATTTAAAAGTTATTTATATCTTTAATTCCTTGATAAAATACTATAAATTAGCTTAGACAAACTACAAAATATTAATGTATATTCGACATTTAGAAACTTCGTACAAAATAAAAGTTCTGAGAAAAAGATAGTTAGAATTCCGTTCATCCTTGAGCTCCCTAATAGGGCGTTGTTTTTGTTCTCAGAAGTGCTTTTGATCACATTTGGGGTTTGCAGACGCGGGAATTCATTTGGGGTGTGCAGTTTGTTTGATTTTTGGAAGACCTTTCACTAAAAAAGGTCTTCCTGACCTCTTTTTAGTACAGACATATCAAAACCATTTCCAGACTCTTCAAACCTCTTCTCTTCTCCTCACCCACAGCATCAGACATCTCTCCTCCTCCTTCTCCTTCTCCTTCTCCTTCCTAATTGGAACACCACTAAAATTTGATACTATTTTGTGACATATTCTCTTAAATTTAAAAGTAAACAAGACGTATAATTAGTTCAGATGTGTCTATTATAATCCGTAAACGATAAAAACAATATTAACAATGGAATGTATATAACCGGCTATATAGATGTTATAGGGTGATATAATTTGGCCCAGTTTTATAAATCACTAAGAGTGTTATGTATGAAAAATAGCTCCATCATATTGCCTATAGTTTTTTTCATAGCATTTTTCTTCAATAAAATTGATTTTCAAAATGTTAACCAACATAAAAGGTCGAAAACTTGACGTAAAATTGTATTTCCCATATTGCATTTTATCAAATATATGAAATTAATTATTTAAATCAAATATCAATTCATAAGGTATTGATTTAATGAACCTGTTTCGATTGGAAATACAAAATTATATCTACTAAAACTGCTAAAATTGCTCATGAGATTTGCACACATTGGTAACTTTAGACAAAAAAAAAAGTTATTTTAGTTACCGGAAACCCTATGGTTTATTTTTGGTGCCATTTCAACCCAAATTTCTAAAGATGTTAAATGAGATATGTTAACTCAGGGGCAAAAGATGTCTTTTCGGACCATGGGGTCATTTTGACAACATTAAAATTAAAAAAAAAACAAAACATATTAATTTATTTTATATAAAACCCACCCTCACCCATACTTAGGGCTGTTCAAAAGGCTCGGCGCTCGCCGATCGCTCGCCGCTCGTTCGGAATTTGCTCGGAAAATGCTCGCTCGATCTTCCGCTCGGATGTATATGAGCCGATCGGCTCAGTTCGGTTTGTAAATGAGCCAAGCACGAGCAAAGGTACGCTTGGCTCGGTTCGGCTCGAATAATTTTTTATTTATTTCATAATAGATATACACACAATTTACAGATAAATTTATGGCTTTATATATAACATTCTATTGGATTTGGCTTAATATATGTAAACAAAATATAATAGCCCACTTAACTCAATAAAAAAATTTAACACTAGATTTAATTGTAAAACAATAAGTCATGAGGTGACAGTCTTGACTTCTTTATGTTGTTAGTCGTCTATTGCTAATTGTCTATTGATATCACGCCTACGTCATAATGCAACTTGTGTTCTCTGATGTATGCTCATCACCTCACCAGCCTCAATCTAAACCTCATCCTTGGACACTATGATCTCAATATTAGTGTTATAATCGGACATTTCGACCTTAGTTGTCACCCGACAATGAAAACATCGAAGGAAACATCGCAATTTTATGATCATCCATATTACTCTCCGCTCGATTCTCGCTCGGCGCTCGCTCGAAAAATTTGCGCTCGAAGAATGCTCGTTCGGTTTTCGGCTCGATTGTAAACGAGCCGCTCCGCTCGGTTCGGTTTGTAAACGAGCCAAGCATGAGCAAAGCTCCGTTCGGATCGGCTCGGCTCGTGAACAGCCCTACCCATACTTCACACACACACACTCTCTCTCTCTCTCTCCTCTGTGTCCCCATCTCTCCCTTATTTCTTTCTCTTTCTTTCCCTCTCTGTTAGTAAGAGTTCAAATTTCAGATAATCAAATTCTCCGGAAGCTTTATGGCATAAAATAGGTTAGTATCAAATCACATAATGTGTTATGTAATAGTATAGGACTAAACCAAAGAAGCCACAATAGACATTATACTAAAGAATATATTTTCATGCAATTAACTTTTCGTTTCTTTATTCCATGTAACTAGTGGTAATTGAGGCGGCGCGTTGCGCCTAGGTTAAACTGGTATCTAGTTCTGTATATGTAACACACAACAGTGGAAGGACGACGCAATTTCTTTTAGTATTACAACAGTCTTGCTTTTAATTTCCCAGTGTTTGTTACTGGCGTATAAGTTGCAAGAATATTGGCTTTCGGATCTGATGTGGCGAACCAATAATTAACGGAGCTGAATAGTAACTTGCCGGCCTTGAATAGTTACTTGACAGAGTTGGATAGTAGTTCACGCAGTTGAGTTGAGTTGAGTAGTAACATGACAGAATTGAGTAGTACCCTAACGGAGTTGAGTAAAAAAAATTAAAAAAGACATAGTTAAGCAGTAACTTAACGGAGGAGAAAAAGGAGTTGCGGGAAAAAATAAATTAAAAGATCAGAGTAAATAGTAAATTGACGGAGTTCAATAGTAACGTCGTTAAGCTAACGGAGTTGAATAGTAGCCTAACGGAGTTGAGTAGTAACCTAACAGCGTTGAGTGGAGTTGAATAGTAACTTGGCGGCCTTGAATAGTAAATTGACGGACTTGGATAGTAGTTGACAGAGTTAAGTTGAGTTGAGTTGTACCATGACGAAATTGAGTAGTAGCCTAACGGAGTTGAGTAAAGAAAATTAAAAAAATAGCTAAATATTAACAGAGGAAAAAAAAGGAGTTGCGGAAAAAAATTAAAAAAAAAAAACAGAGTAAATAGTAACTTGACGGAGTTAAATACTTAACGTAGTTGAATAGTAACTCCGTTAAGCTAACGGAGTTGAACAGTAGCCTAACGGAGTTGAGTAGTAACCTAACGGCGTTGAGTGGAGTTGAATAGTAACTTGACGGCCTTGAACAGTAACTTTACGGAGTTGGATAGTAGTTGATGGAGTTGAATTGAGTAGTAACATGACGGAATTAAGTAGTAGCCTAACAGAGTTAAGTGAAGAAAATTAAAAAAAGTAGAGTTAAATAGTAACCTAACAGAGAAAAAAAACGGATTTAGGAAAAAAAATTAAAAAAGCAGAGTAAATAGTAACTTGACGGGGTTGAATAGTAACCTAACGGAGTTGAATAGTAACTCCGTTAAGTTAAATAGCAACTTAACTTAGTTAAATAGTAACTTAACTGAGTTGAATAGTAACTCCGTTAAGCTAAATAGCAACTTAACTGAGTTAAATAGTAACTTAACAGAGTTGAATAGTAACTCCGTTAGTACTATTCATGAAAGTTTTAAAACTAATGTGTATATATAATGTGTATATATAATAGTTAGATGTGAACCAGGGAAAATCTAAAGTTATCTGGGAATGAGTACATCCTCAAACTTCATAAGTTAAAAATATCTAATGAAAAAGAAATTTATATGAGACCGTACATGAACAGCCATACATCTATTTAATTGATGTTTTAAAATGGGTAAATTGTAATGTAGTTACCATAACATCTCTATGTGTGACCAACATAATATTTACATAGAGATTGGCTGTTACGATTAAAAAAAATTAAAGTTGCCAGTTCTAGCTACTAACTTTTAGTTTTTGTTTCTTCATGTAACACCCCAACCGATGGAGGAAACATCGGGATGCACGTAGGGATTATTGTTCAAAAGCTCATTGTACTAAAATGTAAATATTTGATTATTGAATATTATTTTACAAGATGTGAAAATAAATACACCACAACAAAAATAAAGATAGTTGTTTTATTTGATCTAAGTCCAATGTCCTATGTGAAGCGTCAAGCAAGCTTATCCTGAAACATTCACGAAAATAAATTTTGTCAACACATAATGTTGGTGAGCATTACCTAGTTTTACACATATAGTATAAGTTTGAAAAGAGGTACAATTCATGTGTCGAGTAGATCAAAGTGTTATGTAGACATATAAGTAACAAACAAATAAGATTCAAGTATGTAGTTCACGAATGTAATATTGAGCACATTAACACGTGTAAAGTCTAATATAGCACCATAATCGAGGTTATGTCTGATAAAGCACTATAACCGAAGTTATGTCTGAGTTTAAGTATAAGCTTGTAAGCTACGTTCATGTTCAAGAATAAGCATGATGATAAACAAGACACGTATATAAATTGTAATTGATCAAAAGTATGTGTATGTGAATGTGTGAGTATATATATGTGTGCATGAATCACCCCAAAGTGTAAAAACGAAAAAGGGGATAAGTAATACTCACAGTTTATGTAGAAACTTATTCTATCGAACAGTGAGAGTTAAATGATATCGATCCCAAAGGATTAACCTAAAGGGATAAAAGTTTATAAGGGAAAAGATCTTAAAGTCTAAGATATCAAGGATTGGGCACTTAGGGTTTTATAGACTAGAATTGGAGATTCTAGGGTTTTTGAATTAAACCCTAATTGGTTTTAAACAAAGTTTAATATTTAAATAAAATTGTATGACTCAATAACTTTTAATAATTACTCTGAATTATGAAGTCACGTGGAATAATTAAATTTGTAATTTACAAAGTGACTTGAATTTGAAATATTTGATTTTTATGCAAATAAAATATGAATTAAGAGTGGAACTAAATAATAAATATAAAAATTTCAAGTAAGTTTATTCTAAAATAAAAAAAAATATTTTAGAATTTTTAAACTCAAAATTTTGATATTCTAGTAATTTAAATTGATTTATTATTAATAATAATGAAATAAATAGAAAAATAAATACAACTAAAGTGCAAAAATATTATTTTTATTTTTTCGCAGTGGTTTATATTTTTTTTAAGTAGGAAATAATTTTATAAATTATTTTCCATATTATTTTTATTTAAAACAAAATTACCTATCTATTAATTAATATTTGATGCTTGGGAACAGTATTGTCGGTAAAAAAGTAAAAAAAAACTTTGGTCAAATGTAAAAGTAAAAGTAACACGGCAGCAATTCCCACTAGCTACATTTGGAGGACATTGGTGGATGGGAAATGAGGGATGACCCGGCCATTGGCTTGGGTTCGAGTCCTGATCCCGACCGGTTTTACCGACTATTTCACCGTCGTGCCTTCGGGTGGGTGAGTGGTCGGGTTTTCCCGGAAATTGGTGGCAATTGGTGGCCCGGGTACTCTCGAGTACCTGATTCGCCAAAAGGGTGCCCGAGAGTGCTCAGAATTAATTCGTTGGCCGTTGAAAAAAAAAAATGTGTATGGCCACGCGTTATCACCACCTCGATTCCACCACGTGTTTCTCTGCAACTTTTGACACCACCTCATGTTCTCTGCCGTTTGTGTCCACGCGTTCCAGCTAGCCCACTTCATCTGAGGTTTATATATCTTCCAAGTCCAAATCACATCAGAAATAACGGAAGTTTCGTGGGTGACAATCCGTCATCTAAACACTATATCCCATCCGGAATCATCACCGCCATTAAACCACGTACCGTCTCCGCTTAAACCCACAGCCATCACCGTCACGACACCTTCACCTCCAAGGCACTAACTCCTCTCACCTCTGTAAACCGAAACCCACCACGTCACTACCAACATCAACCCACCGGATTTTGCAGATTTGTTGTTTTGATGTGAAAATCGAAGAAGAAGATTAGAATACTAGGTTCTGCAAGTTTGTGTGCTAAACAATATTAGGGTTTGTGTGTATGGTTTGATGGCCGCTAGTTGTAGTTCTGTTACAAAATAATAGGGTTACGCCGTTGTGGTTATGGGATGAAACAGAAACGAAAAAGATGGTGTATAGCCTATAATTATGAGGCCTATTTTAATGCTTTGGGAATGCATTTATTTTTTTAGAATATCAATTGTGTTTCTAGAAAAATTTATGGAATTTTTTTACGGAGTATTTAATTTAATATCCAATGTAAAAAAAGAAGGGTGTTGTTATTTACACTCACTCTAGTACACCTACTCTATACTATCTCTCAATAAATACACAATATTAATTAGCTAAACTACTATTTAACTATCTCAATAAATACAAAACATTAATTACCAAAATCTTTTATTTATCATTTAACTAGTATTCATACCCTTATTCATTTATTAGTTTTTTAATTTTTTCTAATAAATTAACTTTTTGTAACATAAGTTTTTTTTTTTTAACTTTAATAGTTTTTTTAAAAAAAAAAAAATCTAATAAATGGACAAAACATTGACCTTTTTTTCTAATAAATTAATTTTAATTTCTAGTTATAAGTTAGGAATAAGTTTGTGTTCTTGCCGATCCTCCACGTGTTCATAAGACCGTTGAACGATAGAAGTTAAAAAAAAAAAGAAAAAAAATCAAAATTTCCAAATATATATAACTTCACCCCTTCATTTTTTTTACACCAAATCACTCTTTCTAAAAAGCGGTAAATTT
Organism: Ambrosia trifida; assembly: GCA_028751855.1. NCBI lineage: Eukaryota > Viridiplantae > Streptophyta > Magnoliopsida > Asterales > Asteraceae > Ambrosia > Ambrosia trifida. The sequence goes on from CM054130.1 coordinate 68,700,447, forward strand.
TTTTTATAAATATCGTGACGTAAGCGGCACAGATCATTGCTAAGGAAGAAGGAGAGGAAGTCGACGAACCCTTGTACTTGGTAGCCTTGTTTAGGCGTAGGTTCTGAATGAGTCGGCGACTGTTCTTATGTATAGCCGATGACGTGTCAAGTTTTGACCTATTTTTTACCTTACGATATGATGCTAGAGGTAAAAGGAGGTTCACCATCATACAAAAATGCACAGCGGCACTTCGCCAATTGACGTACGGGACTGCGGTAGATGCGTAGGACGAATACTTAAAGATGTCCGACCTGACTCTACAATCGTTAACAATATTCAGCACCCGTTCGACGAAAAAAGAAATTTACCGAGTATCAAGAGACGGTAAGAGAGGTGGAGGACCATCAGCCATGTTGGGCCTCCTCCACACCCTATAGCCTAAATTCAATTATTTTTTTAAGAATATGTAAACAAACTATGTTTTACAAAAATAAAAATCCTAACGTAAAGCAATTTTAGGAAAATATATAAAATTTTACTATATATACTAAAATAAATAAAACCTACGTCCAATATATATATATTTTACTTCTGTAAGCAATGCAATAATTAGTTGTAAAATTATATACCATATTGTTTCATTTATTTAAAAAGCCATAAGTAAAATGATACTGTATATAAAAATGAACGTATTCAAGTTTGAGTGAATATTCGTTTCTTAATGCACACATATCATAGGGTTATAACTAAATTAATTAATATTGGACGTAGGTTTTATTTATTTTATTCAGATTTTTAAAAGAGGTTTTCTTTTTTCAAAGTTGGTTTTATAAAAAGTAATTATTTTTATTCGGATTTAAAAACAAAATTATGTTTTTTAACGGACAACATCGTGAAAGCCTACGTGAACCCGACATGTTTTTTTTAACGGCCAACAAAATTTTTTAATATCACCATTTTAGTAAATAATTTTTACACCAAAACTATTATGGGAAAAAACTCAACTTTTGTTCAAAATTCCATAACTAAATTGCATTGTAATTAATGATCAAATGCAATTAATACATAATTAATTTTATAAAGATGGGTGTAAATGGAAAATAGGGTGGGTGTAAATAGAAAAACCCAAAAAAGAATTAATGTACTAGACAAAGGATTATAGATAATCATCACCACCGTTATATTAATCTGTACCTTTTGATTGATATGTATGGATCTTAATTATGACCTTAGACTATAAGGGGGGAAGAGGGGGATGAAGCGCCATGTGGCACTTGTGGGCCCCTTGTGGGGGGGGGGGGGAATAATTGTGGGGAGTGGAAGGGGGGGAAGAGGTGGGGGGAAGTGACACTTGGCATTTCTTTTTTCTTTTTTTTTTTTGTTGTTTTTAATTTTCTTTTTTAATAAATATAAAACAAATTTTAAAAAAACATAATATTAATTCATAATAAACTACAAAGTTAAATAAAAAAAACACTTACAAACCAAAAATACATGAAATTTTAGAAAAAACATAAAAAAAAATACACTTTAGTTATCGCTATCGTCTTCATCAGATTCGTAATCTCTTGGTACACTCCAAATATGATCAACCAGATCCGCTCGAAGGTTGTGATGTGTTTGGCTACTCTTGATTTCAAAGTTGTTGGCGTTTCTTTCTTCATCCGTAATGTTTGCTTGACTTTGCTGCGTTTCCTCACCAAAGTACTCGCATATTGCACGCCCTTCATCCTCCAAAATCATGTTATGTAAAATAATGCATGCGTACATCACATTTCGTATATGCGTTTTTTCCCACATTCGGCAGGGTGTGGCCAAAATATGCCATCTTTTTTTCAGCACACCAAAAGCACGCTCAACATCTTTCCGTGTAGCCATTTGAGCTTTGCTAAACTTTTTCCTCTTAGGGTCTAACGTCGTCCTCCGTGTAAACGATTTTACGAACACGGCCCAATCAGGGTAAATTCCATCTGCTAGAAGATACCCGTACTTATATTCTACCCCATTTAAAAAAAAACTTCCTTTTGGTGAAATTTTGTTTATAAGATCGTTGAAGATTGGGGACTGATTAAGAACAGTCCTATCGTTCAACGAACCGGGCACACCAAAAAACGCATGCCAAATCCAAAGATCTTGTGACGCAACCGCTTCAAGCATCATACACGGCCTTTTATGAAAACCGCTAGCGTGTTGGCCTTGCCACTCAGTTGGACAAACTTCCCACTCCCATTTCATACAATCTAAACTCCCGAGCATACCGGGAAAACCATGTTTTTCTTCGTGAAACTGTAAAAGTTGCTGGACGTCACTAAATGTTGGTTTTCTCAAATATCTTTTTAAATATAAATCAATGACGCCCGCACAAAAAAACTGAGTAGTTTCTCTAGCCGTTCTATCGGCCATCCTTAGATACTCATACATTATGTCGGAAGTCATTCCGTAAGCCAATGCTCGAAGCGCGGCTGTGACCTTTTGCATCGCGGTAAATCCCATCTGACCACGTGCATCGGGCCTTTGTTTGAAATAATCAAACTTATTTTCCAAATCATTTGTTATTCTTATAAATAAATTACGACTCATACGAAAACGACGCCTAAAACTTCTTTCATCGAATGTTGATTCGGGTGAGAAGTAATCACGTACCAATAACTCATTTCCGGTTTGTCGTTCACAAATGATATACTTTCTACGCTTGGGTGGTTCGGAGGTCCCTTCGTCGTCCGCTATAGCTTTAACGACGTTCTGAACGGTCGCCATTAACATTTCTGCGGCACCTTCGCCCAAGTCATCCAAAGCGAGTTGATCAAACATATCGTCTGAACTCGAAGAATCGCTCGACATCTTGCAATTTTTTTTGAAAATATATGATAGTATTGAGAGGATTTTATGAAAAAAATGAGTGTGTTTGTGTATAGGATGTTATTGTTATATATATATATAATAATTTTTTTTTAATACTAGCCGTTACCAACGGTTACATTTTTTTTCTTTTTTTTTTTAAACGGTAATAAGCATCACTCCTCCAATTACATCGCGCCACGTGTCATGCATCACTCCCCCACGCCAGTGGCTTCCCTCCCGCCCCCCCACTCCCGCCCCTCTCCACGCCAGCGTATGGCGGTGTTCCCCCCCTTCCCGCCCTCTCTCCCGCCCCCACTCCGCATAGTCTTAATATTGTGTAAATGGCTATGTTTCTGTATGAAATACAGAAGAATTGTTTAGGAAATAAGCATTCATGTGGATTAACAATTTAAGAGTTGAGTGTGTATTTATAAATTGTAATGGTCAGATACGTGATGTCGATTAGAGTGTTTGCTGATTAGGAGTTGGAGTACACGCTGGTCTTAATGTTTTTATTCTCAATTTGTACAAGTAATTCAAACCTTTGTTTGGTCTAATTCCAGACTAGGCAATAATGGGTTTCTAGAATTCCATATGGTGCACCCAAGATTTCATGTTGCGAGAAACACATTTCGGCGTAGACCATTATTTGTGAAATTATCCCATACATGGTGTGGTTCTTAACCAAAATACTCGATACAGACAGCGTGTGGTTTAACGTAATGAGCAGCAATGACCAAGTTACGGCGCGAAGCGCGTAGCTCAAGAAATCTCCGGCGCAACGCGCCGCTTTGTATTACCACTAGTTTAATTGAATTTAATCAATTAAACATAATTAAATTGTAAAAATAGTAAAAATAACATTTTTGCAGAAACTAAAAATACCAATAAGTTTAAAATGGTTATAAACAACTTCACAAAAATTTTGGTATTAAAATGATTAACAACGATTTTTTATGAATTAATTATAGTTTAAATCAAATAAATACATTAAAAATAACAAATAAATATTTTTCGGAAAAGTAAAATTATAAATATTAACCTAAGAATTTTATGAAGTTAGGATAATTTTTATAAGAATTTTAGTCCAAGTGCACTATTTTTTTTATTATTAATTGCATTTAAATTTGTTATTTTCAAAAAGGAAGGAATACAAACAACAACAAAAAAAATTGCACAAAAACGAATGATCCTGGGACTCGAACCCATGACCATTGGTCGGATAACCCATGACCAGACAAACCAGTCTGGGTGTTTGTTTGTTTATCATTAAGAAACGATATTTAATTTATACAAAAACCTGAAACATCAAAATTCCCCAACTTAAACTTATAAACCCTAAATTCCTAATCTCATCAATTGGCCTATAATTCGATATAGATTACAAACAAAACCATAGGGCTTTTAATCCTTAACAAAACGATCCTACATGCTATAACAATCGAGTTGGAAGTGTATCGAAGGATGGTGATACTAGAGCATCCAGACGCGAACAATAAAGCTTCAAATTAGAGAGTTTTAGAGATTGGGAGGTGGGTTTGATAAATGGGTTATTATAATCGGCCCTTTTTGAGTTTGTGTATAGATTTAATCGAATTAATATTGTCTATTAATACGAATTCAATTGGTTAGGTTATGGAAGGTTCATAAATGGGTATTAAATCGTTAATTGGCCGCCTAAACGCGTATAATCATGCGTAATACTGTTTTAAGAAACGAGAGCGGAATGAGGCGTGCCTATAATGGGATTTGATGGGAGAATGACATGTCCAAATGTTGGATTTTAGCAGGTTTGTGCGACAGGTCTCGATCCGACCCAGATTTGGGTCCGGATTCTGTTTGGGATGGGATGGAGGACAAGTTGGGCTGGTGATTGTGGGCTCAGTGGTGTTTGGTTGGGCTGCTAAAGGTTTATTGTTGATGGGTTGTGTTTTGGGTTAAGTTAATGGTGTAGGGTTTAGGTTAAATGGGTATATATTAAATTGTTTTAAGGTTGGTCTTGATTAATTGTTTAAAAAAAAGTTAGTTTTATAAAACCACTTGAATAAGTCTGAAAATAAATTGAGCGATTGACAACAAAAATACATTTTGAGATAAAAAAAATTATAACAGAAATAATATTTTTATATGTGTGTGTGTGTGTTTTAAATAATCCTCTCAAATACAAGGACTTGAAATGCAAATAGAAAATTCAAGGACTAAAGTTGTATAATTGATAAAAGTAAAGGTGACGGATGTCACACCTCAATTCAAACCTTTATGTTCTCTTACACACTGCAACTAGGATTACAGTTCTACACATGGACAAACAGTTGTCACTCTTCTTCTACTTGTTCTAAATAAAATACACTATCATTAGACAAATAGGATTCTCATTAGTAGTGTATCTAGCGTGTAAAGTAAGTCTGAAAAAAAAAATAGTTTTTCATAACAATACTTACTAGTGTCACTAGTCCATTAAAGATGTCTAGAGACAAGTGCTCAGTCATTCCAGCACCGCAAAACTGAACAACCTTAGGAAAATAAACGAAAAGTCAATTGGTTACAAACGACCTACTGTTCTTATAGTCGACGTTAGGGAATAAAGATTAAAGAACAATCAGGTTTCTCAATAGGGTTTTTACTTCTAATTTTGAGCATGAATGTCGATTTATTCACAAATTAGGGGGAGAGAGGGGGAGCGAGACAGTGAGAGGGAGAGAGAGAGAGCGCATCGGGTATGGGTGGGGTGGGTTTATATAAAATAAATAAATTTATTTTGTTTTATTTTAAAGTTGCCAAAATGGCCCCTATGTCTAAAAATACATATATACCCTTAAGTTAACAAACACTGTCACTAAAAATAAACCATAGACTTCCCAGGATAATAAAAAAAATAAAAAAAATAAAACTTTATCCGTCTAAAGTGACAAATGTGTTGAAATCTTAGGGGCTATTTCGATTGTTTATTTGTTTACTCTTTACAAAATTATGTTGAAAGACTTAATGGTTTGTGTATGTTTCATGGAGAGGTTCCCGTTAATTTTTCATGGAGAGGTTAATTACCATTTATTTACTCTTGTTAAAACTGGATATTTAATTCTCAGTTTTCCAAAACCTGAAACTGTGTTAAAGCCCATAATTAAATCATGGCATGGTCGACATAGTATAAATATCAACATTTTAGAAAAACCCTACACCATCTTTTTAATTTTATTTAAGATTATTTCTGATTAGGTCTTGTTATATAAAAATAATCTACAACAATGAGGTCTAATTATTGCCGAGATATCTCTACTATCATATCCCTTCTTGTATTGTTTTCCTTATTGTTACCGTTAGTTTTATCCTCAATGGATTTTCGAGAAGAAAATGAAGCTTCCATTGCGGATAATAAGTTAAAGAATATGAAACTGACTAATGCTCATCTTAGAGAGATTAACAAGCCATTTGTTAAGTCGTATGAGGTAATCCATGTACTCTATATAGTGAATTGCTCATTCGTAAAAGCTACATTGTCTCTATTATTGTTTCTATTTGTATTGTTAATATTAATTTTCATTTTTGCTGAATCAGAGTCCGGATGGTGATATTATAGATTGTGTCTTTTTTCACCTTCAACCAGCTTTTGATATTCCTGAATTATCCTATATGTTTAAATACAAACTTTCATGAATAGTATTTAGGTCACGTGCAAATATCTTTGCAGAGCAGGTGGTTTCTCAGTTTAGTATTTGCTTTTCACCCTGGTTCGAGCCTTTCTGGCTCCCGTTTTTTCTCGAAAAATGTTTAAAATGGTTTGCCAGTTGTCCGTGCTTTTTGTGTGACACGTTTTTTCCCATACATACACGCGTCATCCCTCTTTCTTCCCTACCCGCTCTACACACCCCAGAGCTCTCTCTTCATTCCACCCTGCCCACTGTGTACACCCTAGAGAAGGAAAACAAGAGAAAGCAGTTTTCTGTTCGCAACTCCTCATTGTTTATATGACTTACAACTTAATTGAACTTAAACTTGCTTTATAGATTTTTAATGAAACAAAAGAACGGTGACAACCATTGCAAGGAGGTGAAGACAAAATCTCTAACTACCATGTCAAACATCATCACTTAGAAGTTAACTAATCTCGCGATTTTTCATGTCTATTTTGCAAAAGTAAACAACAACGTAAGCAGATTCCAATAGAACAAGAAATCAATTACGGTTTTGTGAGTGTCTTACTTCGAAGCTCAAATCCGTCCTACTTTTTTCTAAGAGATATGTTTGTTTTCTTTGACATGGGGTTGCATTGTGTTTGGTTGTTGCGTTTAGTAAATCATGTTGTTGGTGTTGTAGATACGCACATCTTAGATGACTAATCAAATCTTCATCTCCCTTTTTTGCTTTTCTATTTTTTTCGTTTTGTAATGCGAATTTCTTCATGATAGCCACCGAAGCAATCATTTATGTTTCATGTCTGTTTTATGCAAAATACATTAACGAAGCCTAAAGATAACCCTTTCTTTCTCAAACCAATCTAGGTTCTAAACCGGTTCGAGTTTTTTAAGAGGGATTAGAACCGGTTTTTGTTTTTGGCCAAACAGGTACAGGCTAGAAACCGGAGTGGGGCCAAAAAAAACTGAAACTCCAAGAACCGATTGGTTTACCCGTGTGTTGCCGCGGGGTCCAAATACAAATTGCAATACAACAATGTGATTATTTACAAAACGCAAAAATGTAGATTCAATAGTACACCTTGGTACCCAATGTTGTGGTTCGAATAAGCCAGAGTAAATAAATATTTATCAACTCGTTAAGAGAAAAAATGACGTTGGTAAGTTAAAATACGTACCCTATATGTAGCAGTATTACAATTATGCTTAATGTTAACATGTATATATATTTAGAAAGGTGATTTTTATATATTATTGTATATACGTATTAGAAGGGAGTTTTTATAAAAATTCAAATAGGAATTACTCTGGGTTAACATATTAATGAAATGTTTTTTATAGATCACGAGAAAATCTAAATACATATTTGATGGTATTATTGCGTTTTGAAAACGCGAATAATCAGTTTTTAGTGTTTGGGATTGCGTTTTGAAAGCGCAAATAATCAGTTTTTTAGGCTATCAAAATGCAATAATCTATGAGCAGCTCTAGCCATGCTTTTTCAAAACGCATAATCTGTTTTGAATAATCAATCCCAAACACCCCTAAGTAAGTATTTGTTAATTGATATGGCACACGAAAGTAATATAGTTTCTTTACTTGTTTGAAAATAAATTATGATAAATAGACTGTACCAGAATTACCAAAAGGACATGATCATATTGGGGAAAATAACCTGGAAATCAAGCAACTGTGGAATTCGAAGGGTGAATCATGCCCAAATGGAACCATTCCCATTAGAAGAACAAGTGCTAGTGATATTATTTCAGCTTCTAAATCTGGAATGGAATTTAGTAGAAAAGATATCCCAGCTGCCCCAGAACATGAGGTATACACATTTTATCTCATCTTTTCTTTAATGCTAAAAAACTGTACTCAAAGAAGAGATCAGCCTTAGCTTCCAAATGTAACCGGCTATCTAAACATGTCAATCGAGTCTATGGGTTGTAAACGTGTTAAATTGGTTGGCAGGTTGTAATAAACTTGAAATCACATTAGACATGTTGGAATTCAGGTGAAGCTTATAAAGTACATATTTTAACTTTCTTTAAACTACAATTTTGAACGGTTGACGGATCAAGGCACTAATTTACAACTCAACCCAAATAATGACTTAATCCGAAACGTACCTTTTTATTTTCGTTGAATATAATTTTTTTTTTTTTTACTTATATTCATACACAAACTATTGTATGTTGCAGCATGCAATTGGGTATGTGAGTCAAGGAGAATTCTATGGAACAAAGGCACTTTTAAATGTATGGAAACCAAATGTTATTGGAAATGATTTCAGTCTTTCACAAATCTGGGTTCTTTCGGACATTCCAGGTCGTCTTGCCAACAGTATTGAAGCTGGTTGGCATGTAAGCTCATTCCTTACTCTCTTGTTTATGTTTCTTTTTTAGATGTCAATTTGAATACAAAATATATATTTAGAAATCTTTAGCACCGTAATAGTGGCGGACATATAGGATGAGGAGGGGTAACGCCCGCTACCCCTAAACATTTCCAGCGTAGTGCAATTTTATATCTTTTTTTAGGTTTTTTGTGTTACGTTACCCCTGAATTTATATAACATTACCCATCAATTTCTTTTAAAACCTAAAATCTCGTGAAAGTTTTATTATTACCCCGAAAAAAAGAAAGATAAAAGTCCATAACTCCATTACCCATTGACACATTTGATCTATTATATATAAGATTGAAGCCCATAAGGCTTAAGCTCAATTAGTTTGCTTAAAGTTTAAATTGGAAAAAAACTAGGGGTGCAAACAAGTCGAATCGAGCTCGTTTATAAATAGTAATTATTATTATGTAAATATATATTTAATATATTAATTAAAATTTATATAAACACTGGGCTCGTTTAGGCTCGAGTAGCTCGGCTCGTTTGCACCCCTGGAAAAACAAACGAAAAGAAACAACGTTAAACAAAACCGTCGAGAAGAAGCATTAGGCGACCATGCCTGCAATTGCAACCACCATCGGGACCTACCTTCGTCTCCCTACTTGGCGCTCGCGTCTCTGCCTTCTGTGTCATGCGATAGTGCGACTTTTGCATAATGATTTGGTAGATATGATTGGTTAGAGTACAACATTAAAAAAGAAAAATCATATTTCTTATTTTGTTACTTGTTTAATGAAAGTGTTGATAATTAAGGAGGAAGAGATACGCATGCACAATGCTCTAATTTGTGCAATCTGAAAAGAAACTTTTGATAAAGCAAAAGTAGACAATGTAATTACTCGCTTTCAAAAACCTAAGAGGAGAAATATATTAGCTATGTGTTTAAATTTATTTATTATCGTGTGTTTTATTTTTGTTTCGTTTATGTTTGATGAAAGTGTGGTAAAACAAATTAAACGTTACCCCTGAACTTTTGCTCTAGATCCGCCACTGCACCGTAAGCTATCCGTTTCTTGACTATGGTCCAACGGATTATCCATAGCAATATCTCTACTCCAGGGGGCAGGGTTTTGTATTTAGGAGATTAGGGTTTGCAATCCGGAAAGGGGTGGTGGCACAACTTGTTGTTCGTTTACCTGCTATTCTAATGAAATCTAACATTTGATAATAGAATATATGTTCATTCTGATTTCAAAAAAAAAAAAATGTAACTACAAACACTATGACAATATTTATGCATGCATTCACATTATTAATCATCTATAGAAGAATACGTACGTGAGAACACGTAACCAATTTGGTTGAAACCACTTTGTCATAACCTAACCTTGGTTTTTAAGTATAAAATTGCAGTCATGATATTATCAATATATCCTTTAATTTTGTGATTTCCCTTTTCTCAAGTCTGTTTATAATATGAACGTATAGTGTATGCATTCTAATATCTAGTTTGTTATGGCAGGTTAGCCCAAATCAACACAAAGATCGTCTTCCAAGACTGTTTACTTACTGGACTGTAAGTTATATGTTTTGTATTAATTATTTGTCCATATTTTTGTTTATTTCAAGAAACATAAAGCATTTCCTTTTGAACAATTATTTGGTATTCTTTTCAATTAATATGTGCAAAATGAATCCATTTATTTGTATAACACATATTTAGTATTATTATTCAAGTGTTACTACTTACAGTTTAAAACTACAGCCCAACGGGTATCGATCTGGTTGCTACAATATGGAATGTCTGAGGGTTCATCCAAACCAGTCCTAAGATTTCCCTTGGAGCTGCCATTGATCCAATATCCCCTTCATGATATGGAAGGTAATTAAGTGTTTAATAAAATAAATAGACTTTTGTAATCATGGTGACCGTTGTGACTTTTAGGATCCGAAGAGTAAGGACTGGTGGTTGAGGGTGGGAAACGAAGTGATTGGGTATTGGCCGGCAACTTTATTCACAGATCTTCAACATCATGCAACGACAATAGAATTTGGTGGAGAAGTGTATTCTCAAAACAAGGGTAAGCACACATCGACTCAAATGGGCAGTGGCCACTTTCCGGATGAAGGCCTTGGGAAAGCAGCGTACGCTAGGAACTTGGAAGTGATTGATAGTTATAATAACTTAAATGCAGTTACTGATTTTAAATTGTTTGCAGATAAGCCTAATTGTTATGGTGTTGTAAAAGGGTATAATGATGTTTGGAACAATTATATCTATTTTGGAGGACCTGGATATAATCCAAAGTGCCTCTAGAAATATATAGATATGTTAAATATTATTCACTTTTTACAGATAAATAAAATGTATATAATTCTCTTTTCGTGTCTTGGTCAAATCATATGTATATGGTGAATCAACTATAACTTATAAACATACATAGATAGATATATCATAAAGTTGCACAAGTAAAATGGGTATATGATAGGTGATAGAAAGTGATTCGAGATGGTTAATCTGCAAAGAATTAAACAAGATTAGAGGCAACTTTTGCGCTAATTTTCTGTTCTACTCATCTTGTATGCAAAGTATTGAGTTTAAAGTAAAAAAAAAATCGAAAAAAAAAATTATCCTCTATGTGGGTCATAGACGATCATTGATAGAAGTAATGCAAACAAAGTGGTAACTAACATGAGAGTAGTTTCTAAATTCATGAACACGTAAATAATTATCCAAACATAACTTGTGGACTTCTTGACCAGTTCTTATATCCATTAAACGGGCGGGTGTTGACTCATATGGGTCGAGTATGGTATTGAGTAACCCGAATCGTATTAATCAGAGAGACATATTTCTTCAAAAAAGAACTAAACATAGTGGGTCAACATGTGTTGGCCTATATATAGTGGGTTGGGCTACAAGTCTCCTAGTCTAGTGTGATGTGTATGTAGTCTTTCCAATAGCATGTTAGATTCATCATTCATTACCTCCAACAATGCGTGAGCCTTCATAAATTTTTAGCGTCTTGAATTGACATATTTCATTCGGATTCAACTCCATAAAGGTTCAGTCGGTTGAATCGGGTTGTACCGGGTGGTTCAACTGAATTTACTAGTTAACTCTATAAATCAATAAATTAGAGGTTAACAGTGTAATTGTATATTTTCCTTGACATGCATTAGAGGTAACAATTCATTAATTATATGAACATAATGTTTTAACACATTCAATTCGCTTATAATATATACATGTTATCCATACATATGAACATAATGTTTTCAATTCTCTTATAATACATACACTTGGCGATTTACTATTAACAAGTAACAAAAGTTCAAAGAAATAAGTAAACTTCCAAATGAAGATGGTAATGGAAGATAGTACTAGATGTGATAAACCGTACGTAATGAAGATGGAAGCACGATGAAGATGGTTCTGGAAGTGATGAACTGTGATGAAGTGATGGTGGTATTGAAGTGAATCAGTGAGGAACCTGGAACAAGAGCAATATGTGGTTTTTGATTTTGATTAATGAACATATATGTGTTTCCGAAACTTGGAAGGAAAGTGAAAAGTCGCTAGGTTAAAAAATTTAGATTTGCCGACAAAAGATTAAAAGGTGCAAAATATCCATAGTTCAAAACCAAAAAAAAATTACCTTAGGCCGATACCGCTATAACGGTTCAAACCGGTATACCGTATTTTACCGGCAATACGAACTTGATACCGTTTCCTTTTTATATCGGGGTGTTTCATACCTGAATCCCAACTATTATCCGATATTACCGGTATAACCGATTAGTATATACATGTTTTTAAAACATTGCATCAAACCATGTGCATTCCTTTTTCTTTTCTTTTTTTTTTTTTTTTTTTGTTTGAGGTCTATTTGACATGTCATAACAAATTAACAAAAGTCCAAACTAACCCTTGTATGTACTCATGACCAAGAACCATGTATAAACTCTGTATTCAATAGAACTGAAGTTGTAATTATTGTATAAATTCAATAGAAATAACACAGTAATTACTGGCTGAATTCAACGGAAATAAATTCTTAGTTACAGCTCTGAAATATACGCAATCTTCTATAGATCACACAAGTTCTAGTCACCCCACAACTTGAGCCGCACCTAGTCAACAACATGTAAAAATATATTAAAAGTGACTCTCGAGTGGTCCGCGTTCATGCAAGTGTGCGTCATCAAAAAGTCATATCACGTCCGTTGCCCTTCTCCTGGTCCCATGCATTGGCAGGTTGTGTGACTCGCACCCTCTTAACTGCCATTAGGTATGCCTTGATATATATAGGATTACACTCCTAAACAAATTTTTACGTATAATTCAACATATGATTCACCTTTCAACCTTTGCAAGACATGCTTAATTTCCACAATTTTAAAGTTCCAACCACATAACTTAGAGTATCGATATCTTATTTATCTTAGCTCTATTTTGAACATGGTTTAATTCATTATTATCCTCTCACACAGTGAAACACAAACACACTAAACAATTTATGTATATTATATTAGTAACAAATGTAAACGGTTATTCTGTGTCCAAAAGAAAATGGAAAACGCATTTCCCACTAATTCCTATGCATTTTCCAATTGGATCATAGCATTGATTTTGGTCCAAAAACATAGACAAATGTCTAAGGGGCATTTTAGTACTTAGCTTATTAGTCTCTATCTATCATTTGACGAAGTGTCGTAAAGAAATAAAGATAAGAGCTTGAGATAATTTGGTCTAAAGTTCAAATCCAATCCATCGGGATTTTACAACAGTGGGTTTTCAGACGAATGGTTTTTCCCAATATTGATGGCTTGGTAGATTTGGATTGCACAATATGCAATTATTTATCTAGTGTTAATTCACTCATAGTTCATATGATATTTAGTTGTCCATTAAAAAAATACTAATAAACTTATTAGTCACTTAATCAAGTATTACGTTTAACACTTTCTATTCTTGGATGTTCCATACTAATTAAAGAATTCATGTTTATTAATACTTTCAAGTTAAACTTTTTTTTTTTTTTTTTTTTTGAAAGGCACTTACTTTTTTTTAATGACAAATTTTATTACACCTTAATTTCATCTTACCTTGCTTTTTCAATTTAATCTACAACCTTACATTTGTAAGAAACTAAGGGGGACACTATACCACTAGATCAAGAGGTCATGAGAATCAAACAAAAATAAGATAATATAAAAATAATAGCATTTAAACGATAAGTTTTTATTGTTAAACTTGAGATCGTGTAACAAATGAATCAAAAGCACAAATAAGGGGGACGGGGCGCCACCCGTGTTGTCCAAGGGTATCTCAGTACCCACACGATAACATTGCCGCCGTGTCTACTGGTAAGGGTTATGTGGGCCTTTTTCCTGGTTCTATCCAACGGGCGTGAAGGAGCAAAACCGTTTCATTCAAATGCAACGTTCATAATTATTTACCCTATTTGGCTAACAGTTAAATTTTATTTGATCGTTTACAAATTAAAGAAAAATACCACCCTATATAAACACGGTGTACTTTATTTCACACAAACACATGAAATTTTATACAATTACATACATTTTATCTAATGGGTGGTGGTAATTTGTTTTGGATTACATATCGTCATCGTCGTCGATCATCTCGTACAAACCGCCAACCCACAAACGACCCGCCGACTACAAACCCACTGACTTTAAACCCACCAGCTACCAACCCATCGAGGTCAAATCCTCCAACATTTGAAATTTATGAGCCACAACTTACTGGAGATTCGCCGACGGAAGAATTGCATTACGTATATGATTACACAATGGCTCTCCTACAACTAGGAGCGATACGGATTGGAGAAGTTGTTACAGTGCCAGTGCGTAACACTCCTACAGTGCAGAACCTACGGGTTGTAGCCACAACTCTTCCAAGTTGGGCGCGCTAAAGGTTACGAAACTGGTCCAGGGGCCGAATACATAATGTATTCAGATTTGGATGAGGAAATGTCTTGTCCGACACCCGAAAGTGAGGAAAATCGATACGAGAGGTTGGACAGACGTGTAGTGATCGTGTCCGACACCCGAAATTATAAATTCATTTTTTTTAATTTAAATGAAAACAAACAAAAGAATCAGTTAAGTATTGTCTCTAAAACTGTGTTTTAGTAAAATGAACCAATGAAGTGATGTGACAGTGCATGACTAGTTGTTATCAGTGAAATTAGAAATAAAATAGGGAAGCACCCCTTGCCCCATAACGAAATTAATTTTACTTGAACACACAAATGAGTGAAAACAACATCGATACTGTATCTTGTTACATTAGCACTTGAGTTTGAATTTGACTTGGATGATCCGTATTTCTTTAACGTATTTCTTTAACTTTAGCACTTGAGTTTGAATTTGATGTCTTTAATGTTGCCATGTTGCACCAAGTTTTACATATATTTCAACCAGATTGGTTAATTTACTATATACTATCATAAGCATTTTTCAAAGTCCAAGAAAAAGTTATAAAACTCGTCTCTCAAGGGTTAGGCATTATTTGAGCCGAAGTAAATACCTAATCCAATCCAACCCAAGCCAAGCCAAATCCATTATAGTTAAATAGACCCATATCATATTCATATACATGGGTTGATATATGTAATTTTATATATTAAGTAATAACATAATTATATCATTAAAAATCGATGTATTGCCCGGGCATAATAAAAACATGTGTTAAACGGGTTGAATAAATTTAATATAATCAATTAACACAAAAAAAGTCGTCAAGATATTTTTTAAAAGAATAAAGTTTGATGTATTATTTCCTTATTATAATATAACACTATGTTAAAACTTTGTATATTACACGTGTTTAATAAGTGTATATTATATACTAAGTAGTAAAAAAGTTATATCTTCTAAAACTCATGCATTTTACGGGATGATCAATAAATATGTGTCTTACACACTAGTTGAATAAATATAATGTAATTGATTAACATATACAATAGTCAATATATGTATTTAAAATATGATGAAATAATATTAATATTTAATGTATACTTAGCGTTGCAAACGAACCAATCGTTCGTGAACCGTTCGGTGGGAAGTTCTTTTATGTTTGTTCATTTAATAAATGAATGAACACAAACATGAACATAGGTCGCGTTCGTTCGTTTATGTTCTTGAACGTTTGGTAACGTGTTTGTTTATGTTTGTTTGTGTTCGCTAGTTTATTGAGGTTTTTAATTTTTTTACATTCTTTTATTTTTATTTTATCCAAAATAATAGGGGAAAGATCCTGTACAAAGTGTTTTTTTTAAGAACTGTGAGAATCAAAGGAGGGTATTTTTTTTATTTTTTTTTTCGAATTTTTTTCCCATATTGTTAATCATGTATTATAGTATTGAAATCTAAAAAAACAAAAAATAAATAAATTTTGGTGTAGAGTAATTACGTGTAGAGTAATTACATAATTACTCTAGTGTAAACTAATGTATTTACTTTAATGACGTAATTACACCAAAAAAAAAATTAAATTTTTTTGTTGTATTATTCAACTATAAAGTATGTTTAAGCACATGGGAAAAAAATTATAAAAAAAATAAAAAATTTCCCACCCTTTGATTCTCACATTTCTCACCAAAAAAACACTGTGTATTTGATCTTTACTCTAAATAATATATGTGAGGTAAATATATGGCTATATGAAATCAATAAACCTTATGTTTCCACGTTCCAGCATTGACGCCCTTCTCCATCCACCTGCAATGCGAACTCAGTTTTTAAGGCATTACTTTATTATGTTTACTAATATTATATTAAGTACTAAGTATGTTTGGACAATTAGGTTATATTTTGGGTGGATCTAGCTAATGTTTTAATGTATGTGAATTCGATTTTATCCGAAAGTTAATATATGTCTGTTTATGTTTGTTTCCGTTCATGAACTCTTCTTTGTGCTCCTTTGTGTTCATCTCCGATTGTCTTCGTATGCGTTCATGAACAAAATTAATAAACGAACACGAATATGAGTGTTTTCTTATTAAACGAACACGAACATTTTTTTATCAAACGAACACGAACATAAAATCTCGTTCGGTAAGTGTTGATGAACTATTCCTGCACACATTATTTCCTTAATAAACGAACACAAACACGAACAATACTTAGTTTGTGTTCGTTCCGTTCGTTTGCAGACCTATCCCTGTATTTATTACCAAGGGTATATAATTAATGTTGCTTATTTTCCTTGCAGTTGAGTTTGAATAAAATATTTACCGACAATTCAATTCAAACAGTCCCAAAGAGATGGCTTTTTCGACTCTTTAATATAATATGTAGGAAATCTTGTTTTTGTTTTTGCCGTTGAGAAAATACTAAATGCTGGTGGTCCACGACTTTTGACAATTTGCCTTACTCAAATGTATACTATTAACCATTTTTTTTAATTAAATTCACATTTATATATATACAATTACTAACTTGGTCACCTTCAACCATTGCCACCATTTCATAATTTAAGACCCACCTTTTCTCACCTTTTCACAATGCAACTTAATAATTCCTCCAATTAAAAAAAAAAACAAGACCCAACATTTGTTTTTTAACATTTACGGTTTTAATCACTTACTAACTATTTGGACCGATTAATTCCCTCCCTTGATCACTTCAAATCAAAACTACAAATTATATATTTGGAATTATATAGCATGTTATATTATGGTAAATTCCACCGTTTCATCACTTGAAATGAAAACTGCAATTAACAGTTACTTCCATCACTCAATCGAAATGAAAACTCCAAATCCTCCAATATCCCTGTATCTCATTCTTATTCCTTCAAACTCTACACCAAATCCACCATCCTTCAAATTCCCTTCGACATCATAACTTTATAAAATCTTTCAAATTAATTTAATCATATGTATTTTCCATTTTTATTGTTTTTTGATTTCTTGAATTGCAGTCAGGGTAACAATTCCTATTCACTCGCTTAAATTGATTGTGATTACCGTTATACGTATGCAATTGTTGTTTTCTCAATCAACGTTTATGTTAGATCAGTTATGAAACATTGAAACCATCTAAATTGGGGTATTTACATTGTTAAATAAGGTTTGCTTTCTTCTTTGTTATCAATTTATGTTTATGTTGACGTATATGGAATAGATGTAATTTGCACTTTATCATTAAAAAACGCATGGTGACAATTAAGAAACCTCCTTCTTTCGCATGTGCCTTTATAATTTACACACACTTATATTTTTTCCTATAAAAAGCAAAGAAAATTACCATTTTGGTGACGAATAAAGAAACCTTATTCTTTCGTATGTGCCTTAACAATTTTCATACACTACTTTTTTCCTGTTTTCCAATTGTTTTTTTTAATAGGGGCAGAATTTTTGCTATGTCTTTGTATACCATGTGACTAAGCATACAAACGCCATTTCCAATTATCATTCTACTTTAAAAAAGGTAACATTTTTGTCGCATGTAAAAAAATGTCCGGTTCAAATTTGTGCCGAAAAAGTTGTGCCAAGCAAAATCAAAAGAACGTTGTGCATGTGACTTAAGAATTTTCGCATCATTCATAACAACATCCCGCTAACTCGTTATTTGTGCAATAAATAAGGTGCTTCCGAGAGGTCATTGGTTTAAAGTTTATAAGAGGGACGGGTGTTTGTTAGTTACTGATCGAATAAAAATGTTACATTCTGACCTTTGAATATATATTTTTTTATTTTTCTTTTAAACCATATGAAATCTCATAGAAATGGTTTTTTGATAAATGTTCTGATGTTTTATATGGGTCAATTTAAAGCAGAAATCAATTACAATCTTAAATTTCCAGTTCCTTTTCATAAGGGAGGAGGGGCACCATTCGGGTACCCCTTTCGGTGCTATACCTGCACGGTAAAATGGCCGTCACCCATTCAGGTAGGGTGTGCGGCATGTTAAATCGGGTATCATTCACCGCATTGGCAATATGTGGTGAGTTTTTTTTTTTTTTTTTAATCTCAACCAATAAAAGGAAAGCAGGTAGTTGACAGGAGTGTTGCTAGTGATTTAGTGGTATTGTGGTACTTGTTGGTGTGGTACTTGTTGGTGGTGAAATCCTCAAGATGGATTTACCTCGATTATTTTGTGTGACATCCTCAGGATGGTGAAGGACTAAGCAGACTTCAGGATGTAACATCATTCTGACAAGTGTGCATCCTGATGATAGACTAGCGAATTACCTTGTCTTGATATTTTTGCAGGTACAATCAATAAATGAGTAAGACTTGTAACTCCTTTTCAAGTTTCCAACGGCTACAAAGTCTTACCAGGTCAATGAACTCAAGGATGCAAGAAGAATACGCGTATAGACTTAAAAGCGAGTCAAAGTGTAACTGCCAAGACAATGAATGAAAGGCGAGAAAGATGGAAACTGATGTCCAACGTCTATTTCAGTTGTTACATCCTCAGCAACTACTTGAAACAGCCCAGAGGATCATTGAAGACAACGGGTATTATGGGATCTTCTAATTGTTGTCATGTAAACTATATATAGGGGAATTGTGACACCCGACAAATTCTGGTTAACAACGTTGTCTAGATAAAAGTCTACCTTAGCGAGTCACGCGTATATCATACTTAACTGGGTTAGTTAAGTCGTGTTATGGTCCGGGAACTATCGGTTTAGTCTAGAAGATCATTGGATGTTGGTCTAGAGGTTCATTAGATGTCAGTCCTTAACCAAGTGTACAAACGGTGACGATTTGTAGGATCGTCAGGTCATACGGAACATACAAGTCTCGAGTCCCGGAAATTGGTGAACGAGTGTGAATGTGTTTGTTTGCAAGTATTATGTGTTTACAATCATTATGTGACTTGTCGGTACGTGAAAATGTGTTAACATATGTTAAAACGGAGTTTAACGCGCCAATTGTGCTGAACCAGACCCTATAGGCGAATAGGGGCTGTATTCGCCTATAGGGTAGGCGAGTATGGTCCCCATAGGGGTGAATAGGCCCTATTCGCCTATACTAAGGGCGAATAGGATCCCTATTCGCCTGATAATGCTGCGTAATCGCCTATAACGTGCTGGACGACTAAAAACGCCTATAAATACAATACTTGACCTCCTAAACATCATATTATTAACCCTAGTCATCCCATAACCCACCCCAACACACACACAACCTCTGGAACACGATTTTGGATCAAAACACAAGGTTTCAAGCTTAATTCATCATTCTATCACAAATCTAAGGTGTGGTTTTCATCCATGTAACCTTAATTAACGTTTTCATTGAATCCCTAGTGGTCCAGACCTGTTTATAAACGTTTGAGTCTTTTAAAAATCGTTGATAATCGTTGTTAATTGGATTTTAAATAGCATGCATGTTGTATGTGGGTTTTCAATGAAAAGATAGGGTTTTTATGATTCAAGGAGATGATTAACATGTTATTAGGGTAGTTTCAGATTAATAATGTTATCATAATGATGAATCTGAGTTATTGTTAATTAGGGTTACGGTTATGCATGTTAATATGATGATTCATGCTATATGTGTTGTTTTTGGGATACATGATTGCATGCAGGGCTGATAGAACAAGGTTAAACGAAGGATTTTGATTAATATATGTTTGATATAGTTATTTGATTGATGTTTGATGTTTACACACGTTCTGGATTGGATTTGAAGTGTTAAACGCGCGAAAAACCGGAACAGACGTGCTATAGGCGAATAGGAATCCTAATCCCCTATACTATAGGCGATTAGGAGCCCATTCGCCTGAAGGGGAGCCCTAATCTCCTATAGTATAGGCGAATAGGATCCTATTCCCCTTTACTTCAGGCATTTACGATCCTAAATGCTAGTTAAGCCCTGAATTGCATGTGGGATAGCCTAATCGCCTATAAGCTCATAGAATTACATATGGTATAGCCCTAATCGCCTATAATAGAGGCGATTAGCCTTCCTAAATGCCTGTTGACCAACCTAAATGCTAGTTGACTTTTCCTAATCGCGTATACTGCTGCTGTAAGTGTAAATTAGCATTCCGAGACCCGATTTGACATCTAGGAACATGCTAGGAACCCCGTAACATATCTAATCACTTGGTAACATATGTTTGGATGTAATTACGTGATACGTGAACTACGTGCTATAAGTTGTTGGACGTTAACGTATGTTAAGTGTGATTGCATGATTTGTATGTTTGAGAGCGTAAACATAACACGGGGAGTCTCGGGTCACCAATGGGATGTCGAGTCTTGTACTTTGGGTCAGTTAAACAGTCACGGTGTTTTCAAACGAACTTGGTTATGGTCTGGACATCTAGGGACAAACTAACCTGCGGGTTATTAGTCTAAGTGCTTGTAACTGTCATATGTTAGGTCGCCGCTTTACGGGACTAGCATAGCTGCTGAGTTATTCGTATTACGAAGTAACGCAACTTAAGGTGAGTTTACGGCCCCTCTTTTAAACTGGTTTCACATTTTCGGGGGAGAAACACATGTGTTAAAACGATTATTTGGTAACTACTGTCATACTATGGGTTTCTATTGTGTACTACACGATCTTTGGAAGTCCCGGGGGGAACCATGAATGTGCGGGTTTGCACAACGGGGAAATGTGAATAGCGCTATTGGGAGTGACCAACCCCGCTCGTCGACTTGGAGGGTCGGCGGGTGCATATTGTCTCAAACGGGAACAACAGGAACAACAGGTTTACTACATCGGGCACACATTTGGTTTACGAGTTAGTAATGGTTTTCCAATCGTGGTAGTAACAAAACATACGCCTAGCTAGCGTACTTTGGTTTTCGATTTGTTATAGTATGGACAGGTTGAACTTGGTACTTGGATTACAAAACCTGTAAACTCACCAGCATTTCCGTGCTGACGTAAACTTTTACATGTTTTCTCAGGTCGCTAAGGTAGCACAATGGAACTAGGGCGCACGCGTCTGCACGGCGTCTAGTTAGAGTTGCATGGTTTTACAAACGTTGAACATTGGTTTACTATTGAATATTGTTTTGAATAAGCTTCCGCTGTAAACGGGAATTTTAAACATTGTTTTGAAATTGCATTATGTTCATTTTAGACTTGTTTATTGTGATCGTTGGTTTGGATCCTGGTTTGTCATACGCCTCGCGGTAAAACTCCGCAAGTGGATTTTGAGGGTGTGACAGGAATGATGAACAAACATAAGACACTTAGACGCTTCAGAACACACTCATACGTTATCATGCACATGATATACTCTCTATACACACACACTACACAATCATTGTACTCATAGATTGTTCATCATACTTCCAAAGTTGTAACACATTTTTACCTTTTTCAATATTAACAAACAAGGCAAGGGCTTAGACTCCTCCTGAGGTTTTGTGTCGGCGATCATCAAGTGATCAAGGGCTTTCCTCGTACATCGAGTGTTGTTCTTTGTTGTTTCATACTTATATTTGCTTGTCTTACCATTCTGCCAAACAGTTACATCCTCAGGATATAACTATCCATCCTAAACCCGTTCTTTGCCATTCTAAGCATAGTTGTCATATTATTATCAATTTATCATTATAAACCTTCATCTTGAATATAACACTAAGCATTTGCTATATTTCACACATTTAGCACCCTACCTCACATTTACTAATTTGGAAAACAAAATTATTTCTAGTAGGTAATTTTTGACCAAAACAGTACTTGAGGATAAAAATGAAGTGACAATGGTCTTCGTCGACAATGTGATCTGGGAAACACAGTGGTGGTCGGTGCTGCTGTTGTTCTTGATGGTAAAAATGTAGTGTTTGGTGATGATTTTATGAGGTAGCTGGTAGTTTTTGTGATCGATGGTGGTTTTATGTTTCGTCAAAGTCACGGGTGCAACATTCAAGGGGCGGGGAGGGGCGGCTGACCCAGCTGAATTTTCGCTTAGAGGTTTCGAGTATATAGTCTTCGTATGGAATTTTTTGGTATATACAGTTTCAACCCCCGGCTTTTTTAAAAGTAGTTATATAAACCAAAACTTTAACCCAAAACAAAGTAAATGTAAAACTCAAATCCTAAAGTCCTAAGCCCAACAACTACATGAGCGGGATAGTAGATTCAATGAGCAATCGATGGAGTTGTTATCTCTTAGCTACTCAAGCTTGGCTCAGTAAAAAGCTCGAAACGAGCCGAGCCTTATCGAGCCCAAGCTTAGCCTAGCATGTGAAGCTCGTCAGGCTCATCGAGCCTTATCAAGCCTTAGTGTAATATTAGGTTTATTAATATTTACCCCCTCATTTAAACTTGTTTACTAAACGAGCCCGAGCCGAACTTCATTTATCGAGCTCCGAACCTATTATTTATATTACTTTTATTTAAAATATTAACTAATAGATAGT
This sequence comes from Ambrosia trifida, assembly GCA_028751855.1. Taxonomy (NCBI): domain Eukaryota; kingdom Viridiplantae; phylum Streptophyta; class Magnoliopsida; order Asterales; family Asteraceae; genus Ambrosia; species Ambrosia trifida. The sequence goes on from CM054130.1 coordinate 68,723,620, forward strand.
AATCGAGCCGAGCTCGAGCTCTCATAAGTTTTTTGAGCTCGAGCCTGGTTGAGCTCGAGCTTAGCTCGGCTCGTTTGCACCCCTATCCATAATTGAAAATTTCAAAAAATTTAAAGTTCGACGGGCTGAATCTTCATCCATGTACCAACCCTTTGTCTCATTTTTTATGTTTTAATGTCTTTGTTCAATTATTTGTTAAACAACGCTTAGAACTATGATATTTATTGTTTTTAATGTTTAACTGGACTCGACCCGGACCGAATCATCGACCCAAATTAATCACCCGAACGATGGCTACAGAAAAAAAAATTAGATCTCGTCCCGTGACCGCTGACTTCCGACCCCCCCCCCCCCCCCCGGTCCAAATTCTCAATCTTCGCCACTGGTCAAATTCGTAAATGATGAAGAAATACGCGAAGTGAGTCCCATATTTTATGTTTTAAGTTTTAACACTTAAGAATTTGTACATTCTTATAAAAATATTGTACATCAAGTAAAAAGACTTGATTGCCCGTTGACTTGACAATAGGGGTGTTCAGAAAAACCAAAAACCAAATAAAAGCCGTAAATCAAACCGTAATCATAACCGAAAAAACCGATCCAACCAATGAATTTGGTGTTTGGTTTGGTTTGATTTTTGGTTCTACATTTTTTTTTTGGTTTATTCGGATAACCGAATAAACCGATAAACTAATTAATTATTAAATAAAAATAAGAATATTTAATAAGCCACATATATCGATGAGAAAGTTATTCTTAAAGCTGAATTGAAAAAAATCAATTAATAGAGTTAGTTTGACGACTGATACAATGACGTCTTTGCAAAGAATCAATTATATATGCCTTACTACACATTATATTGATTAAAATTAGAGTTTACAAAAAAAAAAAAAAAAAAAAAATCTAATAAGACAGTGAATGCGAAATATTCAAGTAGCCAAACTTTTAATTTGCTTGACAGTGTTTACGATACATTTCTAATTTCTATGATGTTTATGCTTGTGTGTAAAACTATTTTCCGCCGCGACATTTATTTTTAAATGATCGAAACTTGTTTGAAGGCAATGTATTGTCGATACAATATTTTTGTAAACGTTAAACGTTTGTCTCGGATTGGTTTGTAATTTGATAAATATATGTATTATATAATGAAATAATGTTTTTGTTATTAGTTTGCTAATTATTTTACATATAATAAAATGGGTATAAATCCAAGAGGGTAAATCTGTAATTTTACTGGAATTTTTTTAGATTAATGTATTATGACAAGCAAAATGAACATCATAAAATTATGTCATAAAATGTGTCGTTAAAATGTCAATAAAAACTGTCACAAAATGTGTGTCATTAAAAAATGTCATAACACATGTCAATAAATATTGTCATAAATGTGTGTCATAAACAGATGACACGCCAAAATGTGTTATGTTAAATTTATGACACCGTCTTCATTGACATTCTTTTTCTTGTCATCAGACCCCTTTCTTAAATGCATTGTGCGTCAAGAAAGGCCTTTTTCTAGTAGTGTTTGTTTATTTTGCTTTTAAACTTTCTTTTACAATATATTGCATGGTTTGATTTTTTTTTTGTTTATATTAATTACTAACTTTCTATTCGGATTTCGAAACACAAAGGTATGTAAGTTAGAGAGAAAAAAAGTTCGGTTGAATTTGGTTGAAATCAGTTTGTTTGGTTTTAAACTAAACCAAATTCAATTTGATTGAATTTGGTTCGGTTTACATATTCCTAATTTGGTTTGGTTTTTTGTTTAGGGTACAAAATTTTGAAAACCGAATAAACCAAGTAAACCATAAACCGAATCGCTGAACACCCCTACTTGACGAAATATTTGGATACTTGATAGAAATGACAACAAATGATAAACTCAGGTGTAAGTTGGGAAAAAAAAAAAGAAAAAGAAAAAGAAAGATGGAATAAGCAAATTTGTCCAAATCTTATGGAAATTTTGGCATTTTACTCAAACTATTAATAGAACGACCCATATCAAATTATGATTGATGTTATATGCTTTCTATAATAAATATAAATTAGCAACAATATTTGTGAATCAATGCATCTTCTTGATTATTTTAGTGTGACTTGATTAACTTGTTTTTTTTTTTGATCGGCAAATTATCACTTTATTTCACCCAAATTTCATATACACATGGTATGCTAGTAAGATACTAAACATAACCAATTTGATTAACTTGTTAACCAAAGTGTATCTTAATCATACATTAACCAAGCTAGGGGAGGGCAGAGTACACTGTTACTTGAGTTTGTTATAAGTTTGCGTTTTATGGACCTCATTGGTTCTTAATATTGTTCCATGAATTATTTTCTTTTGAATCCAAATTTTCCGCTACAAATGTTATGCACTTATCAATCTATTTTGTTCGTGAACACAACGTCTCTGTAATTTCAAATTTTGTTCGTCTTGCTCGTTAAATATTCACTTCATATGATATCAACGAAAATAAGGCCAAAATTTTCCATTTATTAAATCAAAAGGCATGATGTGATACTAAGATGCCTTTCCTTTATCTTAAAAGGTAAGAGATTCAAATATACAAATTATAAGTATAAAAGTGTGTTAGTTTGCCTAAGAAAATCTTAACTCCAAATAATGTGACTTGATTTGGTCAAGAAGCTCCATTTATCTAATTGTGACTTTTATGTATTTTTCGTTATTTTATACTAAACGAGTGACAACTTAATTCTTTTATTTTATATTGCATTGTTTTTTTATGTTAAAGCCCGCGTTGACCTTTGCCTTCGTTAACTTTAGTCAAAGTACTTGATCCTGATTCCTGTATAATCCTTGCAAATAAATTGTATAAAACTACATTTGGTAATTATAGTCCTGGGGTCGCAATGTAATTTGCTGTTTCTGTTAATGAAAATTATTAGAAACTTATTCAAAAAATCAAGAAATAGATTGATAGAGTTAGGATCAAATACACGGTGAAAGTAAAATAGGAAGTCGTATAAAGAGTATCAAACGGACTCCGATTTAACTCATTCAAGCGGCATTGGAGCCGTCTTATCAAACCTTACGATCTTAGCTTTCAGGTTTTCACTTTTTTGAATTTTTAGAATTTACGTTATATCATTGTGTCTTTTATGTAGAATTAAGTCTTTTTTTTTAATTTTCATCATTGCGTTATTTTTGCGATTCATTGTGTCTTTTTTCTTCAGCGTTGTGTTATATTGTTCGGCATTATGTTATATTTTATGGCTCATTGTGTCATATTTAGGGTGTTCAAATTCGGATAATCCGAAATTTCGGATAGTCAATATTGGGATCCGAATCCGAAATTCGGATTATCCAAATTTCGGATTCGGATAATCCAACGGATAATCCGAAGCTTAAAAAAAAATAAATAAAAAAACGTTCTCCTTTATGTATAAAATGTGAACCTGTTAAAAAAAACAAAAATCGAAGTTAGATAAACGAAATTGGAACAAAAAAAATGTAAAAAAGAGTTACCGTTTGGTGGATGAGGGCTGTGGGGGTCGGAGACGAGGTGGGCGGGGGGTGTTATAGAGAAGAGAAGAGGGAGCGACTGCTATGGATTGGAAGAGAATGGACTTTGGGTTAGGAGAATTAGGGATTTAGGATTGTTTATTGTGTTGTGTAGTGTATATAATATTATTATTTATATATTTTTTTAATATTCGGATTCGGATAATCCGATTATCCGAAAATTTTCAAAATCAGGATCCGAATCCGGATCCGAAATTTCGGATTATCCAAAATTTCGGATAATTCGGATTCGGATTATCAGATTTTTCGGATTCGGATTCCGATTTTTTTGAACACCCCTAGTCATATTTCGTGATCTATAGTATTTTTTATCCTTCTCACTCTTCTCATTTTTGATACACTATATAGAATAACTTGAGCCTAGATTGATATATGCTTATTTAAATTTATATAACAGATTAACTGATTCATTTGGAAATAGATTGATATAGGTTTATTAAATTTATATAAATAAATATAACAATTTAGATCAGTATAATAAATAAATATAACAAATTAAAGTGGATTCAAGCAAATGAATTAAACCTCACAGGGCTGCCCATGAAAAATTAGGTGTCCGTGTCGAGCTAAAAAAATGGTGTATTTTAGCTTTAGCTTTAGGCCTTAACGAAATAAATAATGTAACTATTTTTAAAGCTATGATTAAAGTAATATCAAATTGATGGATTAAATTTTATTTTTCCACTTAGGTTGTAGTCTAACATTAGAGGGAACAAACCCTCTTGGGGGGAGGTTGGGAGTTTGAATCCCACAAAGTATGATAATATAAATGGGTGAAATTTGGAAATAAAAAAAAATTGTTTCATAACAAAAATAAAAGTTAAAAAGGAAGTCAAAACCAATCGGTAAAAAGCAAAAACAACTAAGTATGAACCATCTTCATTTCATCTTCTTCATCCTCTCTAGTTCTACACTTATTATTAAACCTGTAATTTTTTTTTTCTAATCATTTCATTTTATTCTTTAATTCTTAGCCTCTCATAACATTTCTTTACTTTCTGTTTTAGATAAACTACCCTTCACTTTGATTAATAGCTGATTAACACTTTGATCATTAGCTGATTAACAATTTTGGGGCTCAAACATACAAAAATCCATCGAATTAAGGACATCACTATTAGGAAAACTTAGATTGCCGGAGGATCAATGTGCCCTGATAAATTGGGCCCGGGCCGGGAGTCCTCCCCGCACCCCTTAAGGGCCGGCCCTGAAATCTCATGATTAACTATCACTTAGGTTATATATAGCCTAGTGGAGGGTGTGGTTGGAAGTTCAACTCCAAAAATACAAAAAAAAAAGTGTAAAAAGTGTTAAAGGTTTAAAAAAAAAGTGGATTAAGAAATTAGCCATTAAAAAAAAACCTCATGATTAACTAAATGGACGGTTCTCCAATGGGGTTCTCTTCTTGATGGTGCGATTGGATTAATGGAATTTGTCATTCTTCAAGAGCCGCGGTTCTAGTAAATGGTTCTCCAACGGTTGATTTTAAATGTGAAAAGGGGCTTCGTCAAGGAGACCCGTTGTCCCCGTTCCTCTTCTTGATCGTTATGGAAGCTCTATCGTGGCTCCTTGATAAAGCTAAATCGATTGGTGTCATTAAAGGGGTGGATTTCTCGTATGGTGATATGGAGTTGACACATCTCTTCTATGCGGACGATGCTTTAATTATGGGTGAATGGTCCATGGAAAATATCCGTGGTGTTGCTAGAGTTCTACGTATTTTTTACATTTGCTCCGGCCTTCGCATTAATCTCCATAAATCTAACATTTATGGGGTTGGTGTGGAAGATGCCGAAGTGGATGCCATGATGGGTTTTCTCGGGTGCAAAAGAGGAGGTTTCCCGTTTACTTATCTTGGTGTACAAGTGGGAGCTAAGATGTCTCGGGTGTGTAACTGGGAACCGGTGATAGATGTCATTAGTAAACGCTTTGGGTCTTGGAAAGCTAAACACCTTTCGATTGGAGGTCGCTTCATACTTATTAAAACGGTTTTAGAGAGTCTTCCCATATACTATCTTTCTCTTTATAAAGCTCCTAAAGCCGTCATTGAGGCAATTGAGTCCATTATGCGTCGTTTTTTATGGGCGGGTGGAAGCGTTGAGAAGAAGATCCATTGGGTATCTTGGGATATAGTTACATCTCCTAAGAACAGTGGAGGTTTGGGTGTGTCTAGATTACAAGATGTTAACGACGCTCTTCTTTTAAAATGGACTTGGCGGTTCAAAAATGAAGCTAATGGTTTTTGGAAGAAAATTATTATGGGGTGTCACGGCAATAGTAGACCATGGTCTTTACTTCCGTGTAGTGCATCATCTAGTGGATGTTGGAAACACATTGTTAAAGTTGGGGAAAGAAAGACGCCAAATGGGTCCAGTTTTAATTCTTTCTTCGGTGCTGAAAATTGGCGGGGGTAACACCATTACTTTTTGGGGTGACCCTTGGTTAAGGGACGATCCACTTAGAAAGGTGTTCCCGAATTTATTCAAGATAGAAAAGCGCAAATGGGTGAAAGTGGAAGATAGGATTTCAGTTGAAGGTAACATAAAAACTTTATCTTGGGAGTGGATTTCGACCCCCAATACAGCTGCGGAAGTTTGCGAGCTTTTTCAATTGTTATCGGAGATACACGACTTCAATTGGAGGGGCGGAGTAGACAAATGGGTTTGGAAGTTTGAAGCTGATGGATTGTTCAGTGTCAAATCAGCAAAAAAATTGCTGTTTATTGATGCCGGCCAACTCCCGAGAATAAAATGGAAGGTGTGGGTGCCGATTAAGTGTAAGGTTATGGTTTGGAGAGCGGCGTTAAACCGGTTACCGACAATTGCAGAACTGATTAAGCGTGGCGTTAGACCTACTACTACATGATGTTCTCTATGCAATGCGGAAACCGAAACAGGAATACACATTTTCACGGGTTGTTTGTTTGCCCAAGAAATTTGGTATAGGATCGAGAAATGGTGCAAGTTACCTCCAAATATTCTTTTCGATGTTATAGACGTTTTGAGGATTCCAGAAGCAAACTCTAACACAAAGAGTGCGAAGAAAGTATTACGCGGTATAGTGTACACTACCATGTGGGTAATATGGAATGAGCGTAACAACCGGATTTTTAACAACAAGAGGAGGAAACCGGTGGAGATTGTTGAAACCATCAAGTATAAGACCTTCTTATAGATTTGTAATAGAACTAGCTTGAAAGATTTAGAATGGTCTAGTTGGTACATGTATCCTTTGGATTGATTGTAGTTTGTCGGGTCGCCTTTTGGTCCTTGCTTTGAGGTCCACTTGTGCGTTCCTTTTTTGAATGAAATTTTCTTTAAAAAATAAAAAAAAAAAAAAAAAAAAAAAAAAACTAAATGGACGGTTCATCTTTCTTATAATGATTCTAGTTGTCGGTTATTTTTTTTCTTTTCTTTTTCTTTTGAATTTTATTATTTTTTTCTGGTAAAGCTTTGTTTGCACTTTCTATTATGGGCTAGATTCACCGCTCACGTCGCATATAATTTAACTGTAGTGAGTGAAAGAATGTGGGCCAGGTTTAAGCCCAATATAATTTCATAACCCACATGGAGTCACGTGCCCACTCTACTAAAAAGTCCAAGATAAGTACGGATCTTACGGTCTCCATGTGCCTATCTGCCCGACTAGACTTATGGCTATCCAATGTTGTACCTTCTGCAAACATAGTTGTACACATGCATTATCCCGATTCACACAATGAGCTTTCTGCGGTTGTGGATGGGATGGGATCTCATCACCAACAATAATTCGATTATTTGTTGTTGAGAGTTATTGAATTTATATCCCTGGACATTTGGTTAAATCATAAATGCGAACTCTTTATTATTAGTAAACATAAATTTAAAATAGTAACTTAATTTAATGTTCGTTCATTGAACACCAGAGGCGGTTTTTTTTTTTGAAATGCAAACTTCTTACACGGGACTCGAACCCCACCCCCTCAATTCCTATACCCTATTACAATCCCTTTGAACACCAGAGGCGGTTAATGCTTAAAACTTAAAAGCCAATCATTTTTATCTGAAAAACTATGTATGGATTTCCAATCGTTTTTTTTTTAACGTTTAATTTAGTGGAAATCCTTATACAACCCTAGCCTAGTGGTCTCAAGTTCGAATCCCTACCCACACACCGATGTCCTCTTTGCCTAAGCTCAAACCGTCACAGGAATTTTTTTGTGGTATGCATGGATCGAACATGTGACCTATCCCCATGTTAGGAACCCTTAAAGGAATACTCATCCTACCTCAAACCAGCTGGGCTGGAGATCATTGGCGATTTTCAATCGCTCTAATTCTTTAATTTACTACCTTTATATTAAAAAGAAATATAGTCATATTTTTACACACGTGAAGAGTCGATTACTAAAATTTTGACCAACTTAACAGCTAGTAAGTCGGCACTTCAATTTTTTTTATATATATTTTTTTTGTACTATAACTTAGATCAACTGGTCGGAAGTCACAAGCTGGCGTAGTGCCAACCCCGTTTCGAATCCCATCAACACCGGGTGTTTCCATAGATGTTGTAACACCGGCTAAGGCTCAAACCACGTCCAAGATTAAACTGGACGCAGAGAAACCCCCCTTAGGATCAGAATCGAACTTGGGGCCTTACCACCAATATCGAAACTTCAATCATGTTTAGTGTTTTCGTGTATTATAAAAAAATTAGCGTTGTCTTTGTTATGATGTATATCTCCTTAGACTACCCGATGCACAGACGGGGAAGAGGGAGACGGGGGGTGGGGCGGTGTTGAGTTGGGGAAGACGGTGGGAGGTGATTGGTGGTTTCACCTGATTGGTGCGTCCCTCGCATTCCGGGGGAGACGGGGAGAAGGGGGACGGGGTGGGGCGGTGTTGGGACGGAGGACGGAAGGTTGTCCTGTCTCTGCACCGGGTAGTCTTAGTCCTTAGTATCTTGCCAACAGATCGATCAACTATTTATGATGATGGAATGATGCGTCTTAGGAGAAATGGCAATAAAAGAAAGAGAATGCGTCACATGAACATTAGAAATTTACATGGCTCCGTTGGCCAATGAGATCGTATATGTTCATATGTAGAAACTGTATATCTTTGTATGTATATATTTGATTATCATCATGTGTTACGATCACATAACTCTAGATATGGATATTTATAGCCATTATATGTTGAATCGATTTCGTTAGTATGTAATGGAAAAACAAATAAACGTGTACCTGAGAGATTCGTGAGACCTGCTACTGATGCTGAAAGCGTTGAGGTCGACATAACTGTCAGTCTGTTCGAGTTCCCTTTAGGGTATGCAGTTATGATGGCTAATGATCCTTTGCAGAATCGTTATGGGAGAGAGAGTAGAGGGACGAATTCTAAGAGGTGTTATGATTGATTAACTTGTGATCATCATCTTCTCAACCCTAGTAATCTCTTCCTATTTATGCATACCCAGGGGACACTGTAGTTAGGCCCAACTAATGACAAGTCCGTCCATAGTTGACTTGTCATTCGCCCCAGTTCTTCTTCATGGGGAGCCCCTGTTTTGTTCGTAAAGAAGAAAGATGGATCTCTCAGGATGTGCATCGACTATCGTGAACTCAACAAACTCACCATCAAGAATCGTTATCCCTTGCCTAGGATTGACGATCTTTTCGATCAACTTCAAGGAGCAACCCACTTCTTAAAGATTGATCTTTGTTCTGGTTATCATCAGCTTAGAGTCCACGAAGAAGATATTCCCAAGACAGCCTTTCGTACACGTTATGGTCATTACGAATTCATGGTCATGCCATTTGGATTGACCAATGCTCCCGCAGTGTTTATGGATCTAATGAATCGGGTTTGTAAACCCTACCTTGACAAATTCGTGATCGTCTTCATTGACGACATCTTGATTTACTCAAAATCAAAATCCGATCACGAACAACATCTTCATTCAATCTTGGGTCTCCTAAAGAAAGAACAAATGTATGCCAAGTTCTCGAAATGTGAATTTTGGCTTAAGGAAGTTCAATTTTTGGGACACGTCATTGATGAGAACGGAATTCATGTTGATCCCGCGAAGATCGAAGCTGTCAAGGATTGGAGTGTCCCTAAAACTCCAACTGAAGTCCGTTCTTTCCTTGGTTTGGCTAGTTATTATCGTCGATTCATTGCCAACTTCTCCAAGATCGCTGTTCCTCTCACTGCCTTAACTCACAAGGATAAACCTTATGAGTGGGGACCAAAACAAGAGGAAGCATTTGAGACCCTCAAGCTGAAACTCTGTGAAGCTCCTATCCTGCCTCTACCTGATGGTAATGATGATTTCGTGGTCTATTGTGATGCATCAAACCAAGGTCTTGGTTTTGTTCTCATGCAACGAGGCAAGGTTATTGCTTATGCGTTTAGACAGCTCAAGACCCACGAAAAGAATTATACCACCCATGATCTTGAATTGGGCGTTGTCGTCTTTGCTCTTAAGATTTGGAGACACTATCTTTATGGAACCAAATGTGTGGTTTTCACGGACCACAAAAGTCTTCAACATGTCTTCGACCAGAAAAATCTTAACATGAGGCAACGACGTTGGGTTGAGTTACTTAACGACTATGATTGCGAGATTCACTACCATCCTGGCAAAGCAAATGTTGTGGCTGACGCACTCAGTCGTAAAGAGCGCATCAAACTTCATTGTGCGAGAGTTCGTACTGATCTTCAGGATCGTATCCTCCGGGCTCAACATACTTCGGTCACCCAAGGTAACATGTACGAGGAAATGTCTTGTGGTGCTGAGACTCAACTTGAAACCAAAAATGATGGTCTACATTATTTTCTCAATCGACTCTGGATTCCTGACCGTGATGATCTTCGTACCTTTCTTATGAACGAGGATCATAAGTCTCGTTATTCTATTCATCCTGGTGCTGACAAGATGTACCAAGATCTTCGTTATTCGTATTGGTGGCCTGGTATGAAGAAAGATATCGCTCTTTTCGTTGCAAAATGCCTTACTTGTTCAAAGGTCAAGGCTAAACATCAACGACCATCTGGTATGCTTGAACAACCAGAAATTCCTGTATGGAAATGGGAAAGCATAGCAATGGACTTCATCACTAAACTCCCTCGTACACCCAAAGGTTTTGACAGCATTTGGGTAATCGTTGACCGTTTGACCAAATCAGCCCATTTCTTACCAATTCGTGAGAAATATTCTGTGGAAAGGTTAGCAAAGATGTACGTAAGTGAAATCGTATGTCGCCATGGTATACCTTTGGACATTATCTCTTATCGTGATGGTCGTTTCACCTCTCACTTTTGGGATTCTTTACAAGACGCTTTGGGTACCAAGCTAAACCTGAGTACTGCTTATCACCCTCAAACAGATGGTCAGACTGAACAGACCATCCAGACACTTGAGGATATGCTCAGGGCATGTGTCATCGATTTTGGTGGCGCATGGGATTCTCATCTTCCTTTAGTCGAGTTTTCATACAACAACAGTTATCATGCCAGCATTAACATGGCTCCTTTCGAGGCACTCTATGGTCGTAAGTGTCGTTCACCTGTCTGTTGGACTGAGGTTGGTGAAGCCCAGATCACTAGACCTGAACTGATCCAGGAAACCACAGATAAAATCCAACTCATTCAGGATAATCTTCTCAAGGCTAGAAGTCGACAGAAGAGCTATGCTGATAAACGTCAAAAGCCCTTGGAATTTCAAGTCGGGGACCTTGTACTTCTTAAGGTATCTCCTTGGAAGGGAGTAATTCGCTTTGGTTGAAAGGGAAAACTAGCTCCTCGATACGTAGGCCCATTCAAAGTGCTTGACAGGATTGGAAAAGTGGCTTACAAACTTGATCTTCCACCTGAGTTAAGCAATGTTCACCCAACTTTTCACGTTTCGAATCTCAAGAAATGCTTAGCAGATGAGAACCTCCATGTCCCTCCTGAAGATGTGCAAATCGATGAAACTATGCACATTGTCGAGAAACCCGTTGAGATCGTGGATACTGAGTCAAGAAACTCAAGCGCAGTCGCATTCCGATCGTTAAGGTTCGCTGGGAATCTAAACGAGGTCTAGAGTTCACTTGGGAACGCAAGGACCAGATGAAGTCTAAGTACCCACACCTTTTCCCACCAGACTCTCCAACTCCAACTTCGGGACAAAGTTCCTAAAAGTAGGGGAGACTGTAACATTTCGCATTAAATTTTATGTATGTTACGATTATTATTAATGAAACGTCAATTTTTATCATTATCGCACCTTTTTAAAAAATGTTTCGTGACACATTTGGACCCCTAGTATCACACTATAAGGTTATATTATATATATTAGAGAAATAATTGTCAAAAAACATTTGCCTGGGCCGGGATTCGAACCCGTGCCCTAGGCCGGGTCAAGCTTACACACACAAACAGCCAACCAACTGATCTACACCTCATATCTGTCAAAACTTCCACGCGTTTTATTTATATATCGTGCTTAGAATCTAGCAGTTGACTTAGAAAGTCAACTGCAAAGACAATCACCCATAATTAACATTCAATCGCGTTTTAATTCAAATATGGTAAACTATGAATGACGCGTCTGACTTATTCGCGTATTATACAAGCATAATTATCATTATTACATTCCAATTCTGTACCAATTTACGCGTCAAAACTTTAAAGCAAGTCAACCATTACCAATTCGAACCCACGAGCCTCCCACTATAAATTGGAACCTCCTCTACAACCTACACTCGCCGAACATACTCTCTCTACCCTCAATTTCCTCTGATAAACCCGTTTTGATCATCTTTTGCTCGCATCTTTGACTTTCTGTTTGACCATCCAAAAATCACGAAAAAGCTTTGTAAGTTCTAATGTTTTTACATGGTTTTGTTCATCGGTCTTCTCACAACAATAACCCTATGTTCAATCGGGTTATTGTTTGTCAAATTTGTTGATTGAAAAATCTAGGGTTCGACATTTCTGATTTGGGGATAATGCACTTGCAGACATGCGTATTTAATTAATTTCGAACCAAAATCATCACCAACTGATCAGCAGATCAGTTGGTGTGACCCCTTCTGTCTAAAACACGAACCGGCCTGATGGCCAAGGTTCGAGTCCCACAATACACGGCTTTTTAGCTTTTCTTTAAAAAGATTATAAAACTGATTCAATTATAACTATATAAATAATTTCAAGCCAAGAATATTCGTTCTCAGGGTCCAGCCCAGTTGGTGGCTGGGCTTGTGATAAGACCCCACCCGGTCTTAGACCCGGGTTCGAGCCATGGCATACACAAACTTTTTTTTAAAACCATTATTAATTATATATTCTCTATTATTTTAAAAATGGCTTTAAAAAGACTAAAACTTCTTTATAAATTCTACAAAAATTATTTTATGTTATACTAATAGAAAAGTTTAACATACAATTTTTAGTTTTCCAAAAATTATTTATTTATTATATATAATAAATATTTCAAGTTTATTCCATTATAATTATAAAATTCTATAAAAATATCAAAACGATTATATAAATTTCCACAAAAATTATTCTGAGTTTATAAAACATTAAACATTTCTGGAATGATTTTTATTTTCGAAAAATCATTTATTTAATATTTTTAATCAATTTTTGTTATTTTTAATCATAAATAAATCATAATAAATTCATTTTTCAATATTTTTGCACCAAAATTTTATATAAATTATTTCTGTCTATTTAGAACAGAAATACAAATTTTAATTTAAAAATTCTTTAATTTTAATATTTTTAGATATTAAAGTTATATTTTGGCAAAATTGAAATAAATAGATTAAATATTCTATTTTTAAGAAAATAATTTTATAAAAATTATTTTTATACTTAAAACCTTATAATGTGACCACCTTTAATCTAAAGTCTACAAAAAGACTTTTGTTTATTTATTTATCGAATTTCTTTTATTTAATAAACAATGTAATTAATAATCAAAACGAATACCTATCCCCAAATTCGAAACCTTAGAACATATTTGTAGACTAGAAAGACTTAGACATATTTATTACCTTAATTATAGGGTAATACTTGGCATCGTTGGGCTACACTTATTCTATTTTCACGAGACATAACATTTTGCTAAGGTGAGTTTCACATAGCCCTTTTCTATTTCACTATTTTTGGGGTGAAACATGTTACAACATTCTATATGCAATTCAATCATAAAGTGTCTATGTGTTGTTCTATGTTGCATTATGTCTTAAACATGACTAGGGTAAGCACAATATTCTAGCATAATCATTAACATTGATCAGCCGACGGTATACAATGATAGATCTATTGGACTGACAATCCCACCCGGATACGTACCTCCTACATAGGTAGTGTGGGTGATTGTTATCGCATAACATAATCGAGTGAACCATGAGCGTATGGGATGGACCACAATATTCTAGTCACAAGGGTTGATTATGCACTCGATTTACTGCTAGTATGTTTTCACATATGGACTAGACATGCCATGACACTTGAATTGTACAAGCTTTATTCGATTATCAAAACCTATGTAATTCTCACCAACTTTTGTTGACCAAAAATATTTTTCAAAATTAACATGTTTCAGGTAACGATGAAGCTGAGGCTTAGAGTATGCATGAGGAAATATTATGAAGTTATTTGAAGTTATTTGAAGTTATTTGCTTTATTTGATGTTATGTATTTGGGATTTTAGACATCATTTCATTTGGATATTTATGTTATGAATAAATTATTTAAAATTTCAATATATACCATGTGCTACTGAAACAATCATCAATACGTGACATCCCGATGTTTCCGCCATCGGTTGGGGTGTTACAACCATACACTTGGGAATCATAAGTAATCGTAAGTTTGCCATGACCGTGAGAAACGTCAAAACCATCCATGTCTAACTTAGGTCCAGATACAAGATTCCGAGTAATCTCAGGAATATATAAGGTATCATAAAGAACAATACATAAACCAGTTTTGAATTTTAATTCTACTGTTCCCACGGCTTCGACAATAAGTGACTTTCCATTCCCAACATTAAGTGTTCTTTGGTTTCTTGCCAGCTTCTGGATCGTACGGAATCCCTGAAGAGAATTAGTCACATGGACCATAGAACCAGAGTCAAACCACCAAGTATTAGATGGAACATTTAAGTTAAAGGACTCAAGTATCATAAGTAGATGATTACCTTTCTTAGTTAGCCACTCCTTAAATTCATGGCAGTCCTTCTGCTTATGTCCTTCTTTCTTACAGAACTTGCAGAGGAACTTACCTTTGGAGTTCTTATGGCTAGATGAGGCACTTGCTTCATTCCTCTGGATTTTAACATTATGATTCTTGTTAGATTGTCTCTTCCTCTTCTTTGGATTAGCGATGGTAAGGTAAGCAACTTCAGGTTTCTCCAGCTGCATCCGCTCTTCCTCTTGCACGCACATAGCGATCAACTCCTGCATTGTCCACTTTTCTTTCTGTGTGTTGTAGTTGATCTTGAAAGCATCATAAGCAGAGAGTAGAGAAGTCATGATGAAATGCACCAGGAAACCGTCACTAATCTCCATTTCTAAGCCCTTAAGCTTACGGGCCATATTGTTCATGGACATAATATGCTCACGAATACCGCTTCTCCCGTCATACTTAGTTGTCACAAGTTTCAGAATAAGAGTGGAAGCATGCGCTTTTGAGGTTCCTTTGAACTGATCCTCCACAAAAGCCAAATATTCTTTAGCAACATTAGAATCTGGAATAGATCCTCTAATAGGCATGCTAATGGAGTTCTTAATGAACATGAGGGACATATGGTTGCATCTCTCCCATTTCTCATGCACCATTATATCAGCAGTGGTGCTTTTGTCAGTGAGTTTGGGAGGAGCATCCTCTCTCAGTGGAAAAATGAGAATAGTAAGATACAACATTAGAGAAGAACTTATAATGATCTATAATGAAGCTATGATAACTATTCATAACACCCAAAAAAACATAAGCTACTTAAATACAATGCTCTAGCTTTGGCTATACGCTATTTATTTAAATTAAATTGCCGACAGTGAATGTAACCCATCACCTTTGGGCAGAAGTGAAACATTCAAAGTCCTAATGCAATACGCTCAGTTCACTAACATAATCTGTTACACATCACCTTTGGGCAGAAGTGAAACCTTATGGCACTTATGTGAACGAGCTGCAATGCTTAACGAGATCTATATAACCACCTAATGTGACACATCACCTTTGGGCAGAAGTGACACCTCGAATGTTATTGCAAGTTATGCAAGGTCTAAGTAATGATAAAACTGATTCGTTAGGTTTCATCAAAATATTTCATTAGTTAACGATAAACCTCTCGTTAGTGCATATTGAAACCCACGAAATCTTTTCTAGGGGGTGCGGGTGTAACACCCCAACCGATGGCGGAAACATCGGGATGTCACGTATTGATGATTGTTCAGTAGCTCATGGTGAATAATAAATTTCATTATATGATTTAAATAAATTACATACAATTGTTCTACAAGAATTCGTACATCAAATAATCAAACAAAGCTTCAAATATCTCCTCATGCTAGCTCTAGACTTCAAGCATCAGTATTTCCTGTTGAGTTTGGAAAAATGGGGGGGGGGGTCAACTAGAAGTTGGTGAGAATACATAAGCCATGTCAAGCAAATAGTTTTAGTATAAAAGTTTAGCAATTCATATGTCTATCGTAAGTTTAAGTCTACATGAATAAACATGATATGTTGAATCGACATAATCAAACCTTTGACTAGTTTAGGTCCATCCCGTCATCCACGGTTCACCTTAATAATATGTTGGAACGATAACAATCACCCACGCTACCTATGTAGGAGGTACACGTATCCGGGTGGGATTGTCAATCCAATAGATCTATTATTGAGTATCGCCGGCTTGGCCATAGCTAATGATTATGTAATGTTGAAACTCGTTGAAACTCGTTGAAACTGTTGTTGTCTAATTCATGAGGCATTAAAGTTTACAACTAGACATGTATGTAGAATTGCTTAAGTATAATGTTGCAAGTATGAAGAATTGCATAAACATGGTTACGTAAACTCACCTTAGCAAAGTATTAAGTCTCGAGAAATAGAATATGTGTAGCCCCAAAGTTGCCAATTACAAGAGCTTATAATCAAAGCTTCAATTGTAGAAGTAATAGACTATAGAAGAAAGGTATGAGGGAAAGTTTAATCGGATTGAAACAATCGATTTAGAGGTGCAAAGTATAATGGGTCATAGGTGGGTTTTTATACTAGTTTTGGATTCAATTAGCCATTAAAATTGGTCAACACCATAAAGTAAGGTTTTATGATGAATTGACTATTTGACTAAGACTTTGACTGTTTGACTAAGACTTTGACTAGGACTTTGACTATTTGACTCAAGGCTTTATTTAAAAAAAAAAAATCTTGTATGTGAAAAAAAAAAGAATTTAGAATCATATTATTATTATTATTATTTATATACATTTATGTATGTATATAAGTTGTGAGTTAGGATAAATAAAGACTTAGGCACATTTGTATAATATTAATGATAAAGGTGTAATAAAAAATATATATATATATATATAAAGGCTTTTTATATATTAAAATTTTGGGGAAAATTTTGCGATGTTACAGTCTCCCCTACTTTTGGAAACTTCGTCCCGAAGTTTATTGAAAACACAGGGTTGAAGGTGATTGGGTAGAAATTAGGACAAGGGTGGTTTGGGAAGTTTCGAGTTAAGGCATGACATAAATTTATAGGTAACAGAATAAACTGTTTCGAATAATTTGGGTATGAGTTTTGATATGTGTGAGTTTTAAGGGTTGGATGAGGTTCATCTGAAATAGCAAGGAGAATAAGAATCTTAAGTTTTAGGAGTCCTAAAAGGAATGAGTTGATGGACTATTGAAAGACTTAATGAACTACCAGATAACTAAGGTTTATAATTGGTCAACTACCGAAAACCTTGATAGAATTTCACACTACCTTAACGTACCTGTAAATTCATGATTATGTTCCGGACCGCAATCACCAATTTACCTTACATTAGGGTTTTGTGTCCTTCTATAACTCTAGACACACATGTAAAATAATATGATTAACCATGTATCCAAAAATGAGTCCAACTGTTGAGCAGGAAAAAGACTTCTACCAGTCAGTGAGTAGGAACCTCTACCGATTGTTGAGCAGGTATGATAGCCTCTACCAGTCGTTGAGCAGGTTGTAGGGCCTCTACCGACTGTTGAGCAGGCATGATGACCTCTACCAATCGTTGAGTAGGTTATTTTGTACTCTACTAACTGTTGAGCAAGTACTTCATCCTCTATCAGTTGTTTGATTAAGTGTACCAATTATTACACACATGAATTGCAAATTGATAATATGTACATGTAAGCAATCAAGTATCAAGTATAGCATACGAGTTGTAATAGAGTTGCCCTAGATAAGGTTAATGACTCTAGGTGTGTCTATAGTAAATAGTTTATATTCCATGAATTCTAGTTTCAAATGTTCAAATAAGGCAAATAGTCGAATCCTCATGTATAACTAAGGATTATGTTTGATGCAACACACAATCAAGTTTCAATAGTTTGGTTATCATGGGTAACTAGCTCATGTGTGAGAAGGTGAAGGATATGAATTTAGTTCTTGAGAGGATGATGAAAAATTCTTGAAGAAGAATCAAAGTTGTGAGAGATAGTGAATGTGAAGATAGTTGATAAAGAGTTTATTTTATAGTATGGAGATTATATGATTTGGGTAGGGTGTTGAATATTTAAAAAGTGGCTAAGATGGTAAGGTGAAGTGTGATTGTGAAATCCATGGATGGTTATGAAATGAGATTGATTTAAGCTGTAAAATTTTGAGATTTTTGAGCTTAGTTTAAGGAAGGTGAGTGTAATCATTTATTCATTAATTAAAACGAATAAACGAAAACGTTGACTTATCAAACTTCTAGATTCTAATAACATAGTGAAGACATGCTTTAGCCTATAAGTGAACACTCATCCCGAGAATTCCCAGGTAGGCATCCGGGTCCCTCGTCTGATTGGGATATATGCGCAATGCCAGTCCTAGACAGAAAACTCAGAATACAGGCGTTCACCCTTCCAGATTGCACGTGTTCGTTATTAAAATCTAGAACTTCGACGAGATCTCAAGGTGGTTCAGGCTAAACCTGAGGATTGTCCTATTAGTCTAAGAGTAGATCTTGTGATGGAGAGCAATCTTCTTGTAGGGGTTGAAGTAGGGATAAGAAGTAGGAGTGAGATAGAGAATAGCAAGTAAAAGGAGCAAATACTGGTTATATTCCTATGGTTATAGACTAGATTATTTTTTTTTTTTTCTAATAACCTAATTCCCTATAACCAAGGCTCTGATACCAATCTGTAACACCCCAACCGATGGCGGAAACATCGGGATGTCACGTATTGATGATTGTTCAGTAGCTCATGGTGAATAATAAATTTCATTATATGATTTAAATAAATTACATACAATTGTTCTACAAGAATTCGTACATCAAATAATCAAACAAAGCTTCAAATATCTCCTCATGCTAGCTCTAGACTTCAAGCATCAGTATTTCCTGTTGAGTTTGGAAAAATGGGGGGGGGGGGGGTCAACTAGAAGTTGGTGAGAATACATAAGCCATGTCAAGCAAATAGTTTTAGTATAAAAGTTTAGCAATTCATATGTCTATCGTAAGTTTAAGTCTACATGAATAAACATGATATGTTGAATCGACATAATCAAACCTTTGACTAGTTTAGGTCCATCCCGTCATCCACGGTTCACCTTAATAATATGTTGGAACGATAACAATCACCCACGCTACCTATGTAGGAGGTACACGTATCCGGGTGGGATTGTCAATCCAATAGATCTATTATTGAGTATCGCCGGCTTGGCCATAGCTAATGATTATGTAATGTTGAAACTCGTTGAAACTCGTTGAAACTGTTGTTGT
Source organism: Ambrosia trifida (assembly GCA_028751855.1). NCBI lineage: Eukaryota > Viridiplantae > Streptophyta > Magnoliopsida > Asterales > Asteraceae > Ambrosia > Ambrosia trifida. Next base: position 68,743,128 of record CM054130.1, read on the forward strand.
CTAATTCATGAGGCATTAAAGTTTACAACTAGACATGTATGTAGAATTGCTTAAGTATAATGTTGCAAGTATGAAGAATTGCATAAACATGGTTACGTAAACTCACCTTAGCAAAGTATTAAGTCTCGAGAAATAGAATATGTGTAGCCCCAAAGTTGCCAATTACAAGAGCTTATAATCAAAGCTTCAATTGTAGAAGTAATAGACTATAGAAGAAAGGTATGAGGGAAAGTTTAATCGGATTGAAACAATCGATTTAGAGGTGCAAAGTATAATGGGTCATAGGTGGGTTTTTATACTAGTTTTGGATTCAATTAGCCATTAAAATTGGTCAACACCATAAAGTAAGGTTTTATGATGAATTGACTATTTGACTAAGACTTTGACTGTTTGACTAAGACTTTGACTAGGACTTTGACTATTTGACTCAAGGCTTTATTTAAAAAAAAAAAATCTTGTATGTGAAAAAAAAAAGAATTTAGAATCATATTATTATTATTATTATTTATATACATTTATGTATGTATATAAGTTGTGAGTTAGGATAAATAAAGACTTAGGCACATTTGTATAATATTAATGATAAAGGTGTAATAAAAAATATATATATATATATATATAAAGGCTTTTTATATATTAAAATTTTGGGGAAAATTTTGCGATGTTACAGCGGGGGGCATGGCCCCCCGTAATTTTATAGATGTTTTCGTATTAATGGGTTTGTATTTGCTGAAAATAAGTGGGTTTTCGCTAATAAAAAATGGTTCGTAAATACCTTAATGCTCGAAACAGAAAACTTGGTCGAACACTCTTTATGGTCGAACATTCTATTTGTTATCATGTATTGGGATTTCTAGACAACACTTTATTTTGGATATTTATGTTATGAATAAATTATTTAAAATTTCAATTTATCCCTTGTGCTACTGAAACAATCATCAATACGTGACATCCCGATGTTTCCGCCATCGGTTGGGGTGTTACAGAGGTCGACATAACTATCAGTCTGTTCGAGTTTCCTTTAGGGTATGCAGTTATGATGGCTAATGATCCTTTGCAGAATCGTTATGGGAGAGAGAGTAGAGGGACGAATTCTAAGAGGTGTTATGATTGATTAAGTTGTGATCATCATCTTCTCAACCCTATTAATCTCTTCCTATTTATGCATACCTAGGGGACACTCTAGTTAGGCCCAACTAATGACATGTCCGTCCATCAAAGACTAGTCAGTTATGGGCTTAGAGTATTTAGCAATTGATCAAACATAATATAAATGATTATAATGGCTACACCGATAAATATACAAGACATAACGTATATTTATTCCAACAAGTTAACGACCCATTAGGGCATGTGTAGTGGCAACGTTATGGGGCGTTTTGGTTGCCTATAGCGCCCGGGAACACCGCCCCGGGCGCTATAGGGCGTTTTGGTGGTCAGGCGTTTTGAGGATAGCGAGCGTTTTGGATTTGATTTTGGTGGGATTCATGTATTTGACCGTTTGACAACGGTTGAATTCTTAATTTTTTTTTCAAACTCTCTTATATATATACACACACACATACAACATAAATAACACAAAGACATATAACATAACCCAAATACAAACCCAAAAACAAACCAATGGCAGCGTGGACTAATCAAGATCAACTCGAGTTGGTGAGGGCGTGGATAAACACTAAGGAGAACACGCCAAACAATGGGGAGCATTTCTGGCACAATGTATTGGAGGAGTTCAACCAAATTACCAGAACGAACCACCGTACTGTCGATCAGATCGCCAGTAAGTGGTCTGCCATATAAAATAACTGTAGGAGATGGCACACAGTCTATGAAGCGACGATGCAGGCGCACCCTGGCGTTAGCGAACGGATGGCAATTCAACTGACACATGACGCTTATCGTCAACGCTACGACAGCGACTTCCACATAATCAATCTTTTGTCGTGGTCTGTGATGCGTTTTTACTATGTTTAGTGTTCAATGTTTCTGCTTTAATGTTTAATGTTTAGGCTTTATTTTCTTATCCTGGTTGTAATGTTTAATGTTATGCTTTAAAGTTTTAATGTTTAGTGTTTTATTTTGTAAACTATGAAACATAAACACCTTAATATATAAACACATAATACATAAACATATTAATAGGTTACATAAAACACATTACACAAATCCTAAATTACCTAGTCCTAAACTACTTATTAATACGTTATATAAAAACATATTACACAAACACATAATATTAAAACCTAAACCCCATCTACGGGGAGTAATTGTCCTAGTCCTCCAGCGTATAATACGGAGGTGACACAGAACGGTTGTTATCGCGACCATCTGACCTCGCATCCGAGGGGAACTGGCAAGGAGAAGAAGTTGCTCCCGAGTAGTAGAAGAGGCGTTCTTCTTCCATAATCTCCCTAGCAGCTTCTAACTCCTCCTCATATGGCTCACGAGGAGGAGGGGAGGGTGTAACCTGGTAGTGGAGGGAGGGTGTAACGTGGTAGTGGGGGTGTAACCTGGTGGTGGGGATGGGTGTAATCTCGCTACACCGGGGGGTGGGTGACGACAACCTTAGATGGTTGAATTACCGCTCAGCCATGGCATAATCCAGGACCCTCACCAACTCCTCCTCAGTTAAATCCTTATCTGCTTGAGTATGAGGAGGAGGAGGAGATGAAATTGTTGGTTGTGCAGGAGGAGGAGACGAAAACCAACGTTGTGGAGGAGGAGAAGAAAATGGTAATCGCCGGGGCCGGCCCCTGCGAGAGTACGTCCTGAGATTAGACGGTCCGGCATCTTGCTAAGCATAACCGCCACCCATATCTTTCATTGAGGAGGAGGAAGAGGAGGAGTTGTGACTGAGATTGAGTTTTGGCCTTGTATTTATAGGGGTAGAAATAAAAACAGTTGGGGGAAAACGTTTGAAATTCAAACGTTTGAAATTTAAACGTTTGGGGGGGAAAACGTTTGGGTGGGGGGGATTTGAAATTCAAACGTTTGGGGGGGGGGGGGGATTGAAATTCAAACGTTTGGGGGGAAAATTGAAATTCAAACGTTTGGGGGGGGGGGGGATTGAAATTCAAACGTTTTATTATTTTATTAATTTAATAATTTTTCGGCCTATATATTTTTTATTTATTATTATTTTTACTTTTATTAATATTATTATTTAAATGAAAAAAAGAATAATTAACCAATGATTACCCAATCATTTATAAAGCCCCATAACCCCCCTTCTCACTACACCCTCTTTTTCCATAACCCCCTTCTATTACTTTTAAATATTTTAACACCCATAACCCCCATAACCCCCCACCACTACACATACACTTATTCTACAGTTTTATTTCTATCATGAACTCTAATACTGAACAGTCTAATCTGGCTCTTAAGAAATGTATTACAATTCTAAAACATGCTTTAACATTGTTAAAGCATTTAATACAAAATATGTATTTATATAATTTTAAATGTATGATTATAATGAAATCATACTTTTCTTTTTTTATCATCAAACTAGTTGATTATCCCGGGAGGATCCTGGGGTTGAAAAATCTAATTTTACGTGATAACCTATTGCAAATGGCTCAAGTTAACTAACCACAAAATCTCTCAATCATTGCATGTTCATAGTATTCTAATTAGTAATAACTCATATTCCCTAATCTAAAACCTAATCAGTAATCATCTAAAGAATCACTTATGTAGGCTGCAAGTATTAAAAAACTCATCACATCTCTCTAATTTCTCACATTCTAATGGCTCTTTTAATTCCTAACCTAATCAACTAAACAAACACTTAAGTTGGAAGTTGTAATCATTGCATCTCATTATGCCATGTGAGATGGTTGAGGCCACCATTGAACGCCACGTCAGCAACTATCAATTTTTTCCGGGAGTGTCCCGGGGTTGAAAAATATAACCATTCTAATAATACTAATACTAATAGTAATAATTATTACTCTTGTAATTAAATAAATAAAAAAATAACCTTGCTATAAGGTGACACCATGTGTTGCAGTGTTGCGCGACTATTTTTCCTAACTTCTCTTGATGAAGTATACCTAGTAAAATTCCAATGATAACATGGCGATTGGGCTGATTTTCAACATCGTAGATAAGAACCTGGTTTAAAAGAAAAAAACATGATTAATGAATAACATGAACACTTTGTGTGTTTTTTTCCTGTATGAACGAAACCCCACAAAAAATAGTCGATTTTTCTCCGTTTTTTATATAGGACTATTGTACTAGTTGGAAAGATAATAAAACGCTCGTTAATTTGGTGTAATTTTTTTCTTTTAAAAATCCCACATATAAAAGATATAAACGTTTAAAAATTATGGGAGGAAACATGAGAGATAAAATTTTAAATTTATTTTTAAATTCTTTTTTTCCTAAAATAACTCAATTTAATTTAGGGTTTTATGTTTATCTTTTTTTTAATTAAAAAAGGAAATAGTTCAAAAACACTAAAATTTTTCAATTATGATGCCACATGGCACTATCAAGGGGAAGTTGAGGTCTCCATTGCACGCCACGTCAGCATATACGTTTTCTTTTATATATATAGATAGATATAAATTTTTGTTGTGATTTTGAAATGGCTTAGGCTATTTGGACACCCAAGGAATCTAATTTGACACCCTACTCATGCCTCGTATAGACCTATATGGGGCATATTAAAATACAAATTTTGTCTTTTAGCTATCTGATGTTGACCTACACAGAAAACAATAAAGTTTATACTCCTCGTATAGACTTATATGAGGCATATTAAAGTACAATTTTTGTCTTTTAGCTAATTGATGTGACCTACACTGAAAACAATAAAATAATATGCCTCATATAGATCAATATGAGGCATATTATGGTCTATTTTTATTTTTTATATATTTTTATTTTTATTGTTTTTAAATAACTAAAAATACTAAATTAACTTTAAAAATTCCAAAAATTAACAAAAAAATTAGTTATATTCTGTTAAATATTATTTTATAAAAAAAAATTCAACTTTTTGTTACCAACATTATTTTAAGAGTAAAGATCAAATACAAAGTGTTTTTCGGTAAGAACTGTGAGAATCAAAGGGAGTAAAAAAAATTATTTTTTTTTTAGAATTTTTTTGGCTCTTTTTTTTCCCATGTGCTTAAACATTCTTTCTAGATTAATAATACAAAAAAAAAAAAAATTAGTGTAATTACGTCATTAAAGAAAATACATTAGTTTAGACTAGAGTAATTATGTAATTACTCTACATCAAATTTTTTTTTTTTTTTAAGTTTTCAATACTATAATGCATGTTTAACAATATGGGAAAAAAATTTGAAAAAAAAATAAAAAAAATACCCTCCTTTGATTTTCACAGTTGTTACCGAAAAAACACTTTGTACCGGATATTTCCCTTTATTTTAAATAGTGTTCAAATCAATAAAACTTAATTTTTTTTTTTTTTTGGATTTTTAAAAGTTATTTTAGTATTTTTAAACAATATTATTACAATAATATTGTATTTTAAAAAAAATAAAAACAGCCTTGATATACCTAGTATTGGGCAATATGATTAGTATTAAACACTGATAAGCCTAGTATTGGGCAATACGTGGCATATCAAGCCTAGTATTGATACTAATACTAGGCTTGAAAAGTGATAAAAGGTTGACTTGATATGGATCATATTGGGCAATACGACCCATATTAATACATCAGTATGCCTCATATAGGTCTATATAAGGCATATTAGTCCTCATATCACTTCTTCTCAGCCTAGTATCAAACCCAATACGTGGTGGCTTTGATATGCCCCATATTGACCAATACGAGGCAGATCAGGGTCTTTTTTTTTATTTTCTTTATATATTTTTATTTTTATTGTTTTTAAATAACTAAACGGTTTGGGTCGTTACCGGTCCTGGTCGCTATCGGGCCCGGGCGGGTCGAAACGGTCTGGGTCGTTACCGGGCCCGGCGGGGTCGAAACAATCCGGGTCGCTACGGGACAGGTCAGGTTGAAACGGTCCGGGTCACGTCGAAACGGTCTGGGTCGTTACCGGGCCCGGTCGGGTCGAAACGGTCCTGGTCGCTACCGGGCCCGGGCGGGTCGAAACGGTCCTGGCCGCTACTGGTCCCGTCGGGTCGAAATGGTCCGGTCGTTACCAGGCCCGGCCGGGTCGAAACGGTCCGGGTCGCTACCGGGCCCGGCCGGGTCACTACGGGACGGGTCAGGTCGAAAAGGTCCGGGTCGCTACGGGGCGGGTCATGTTGAAACAGTTATGGTCGCTACCCGGCCCGGCTGGATCGTAACAGTCCGGGTTGTTATCCAGCCAGATAGGGTCAAACCGGTTCGGTTCAAAATGAAATATTTCAGATCCCTTATAATTTTATTTTTAAGTTTATTTTTGTTTTTTTTTAATTTTAATTTTTTAATTTTTATTTACTTTTTAATTTTTTTATTGTTATTTTAATTTTTTTAAAAATTTTAATCAATTTTAATGTGAACCTATCTTAATTCAAACAATCCATACCCAAACAAAAGAAATAATTTTTATAAAATAATACTGGTAACAAAAAGTTGTAATTTTGTTAAAATAATATTGGAATGAATATAACTAACTTTTTGTTAATTTTTGAATTTTTTTAAAGTTAATTTAGTATTTTTAGTTATTTAAAACAATAAAAATAAAAATACAAAAAGATAATAAAAAGACCCTAATATACCTCATATTGATCTATATGAGGCATACTTGGCTATGATATACCTCATATTGACCAATATGAGACATATTGGCACGAAGTTTTAGGTCTGAGATTCCCTTAAAGTTTGTGTGCAGCTTTTTGACTTAAATATGCCTCGTATAGAGCTATACGAGGCATACTTAAAGGTGTCCAAATAGATTTGGGGTGTCCAAATAGTATCACCCTCTTGAAATAAGCCGTACATAATATAATTTACACAAAATATAATCAACTACCCTCAACTACTTAGATGTTGACAAATTTACTTTACAAACACCTTTGGATTTAACGTGAAATACAAAATGCCGACAGTGAAAGAAAAAAAAAGTGTCGGTGCCCCAAACTCTTGTGTACTAAACACACTATTTGTTACTTGTCTCTTTTCCCATGGCTCGGTCTATTCCCACCCCCCTCCTTCTATTTTCACTCCTCCCCCCCAAGCGTCTCGCTTAGGCCTAAGCGAGGCGCTTGGGAGCTGAATTCGAGGAGGTCAGTACGAGGGGCAGAAAAAGCTGATTCTTAGGTCTAAGCGTCTCGCTTAGGCCTAAGCGAGGCGCTTGGGATCAATTTTTTTTTTTTTTTTTGGTCTTTTTAGTTAGTTTTTTGTTTTTTTTTTTAATATAATTATTATAAAAAATGTTTTTATAATAATGACTTGCATGAAAAGTAAGTGTGAAGATCAAGATCAAGAAGAACAGTACGGTCAAACTCCGGGGGTTGTGTTGTATGTATAAAATAGTGAATAATTGTAGTGTGTTCGGTGAATTTTGACTTGCTTACATAGGAATCTTGACTGCTACAACATAACTTGCACCGGCTTGAGATATGAGTTTAATTAGCTTAAATCTCTCTGATCCATGATATGAGAGCAATATAAAAAAATGTTTTTTTGACTTGACTTGCTTGCATGAAAAGGCAACATGGAATGAGATGATCTCGATTTTCGTACAAAGTAAAAGTCAGTTGTTATCGGAGAGATAGCTGTCAACGATCAAGGCAACATACTTGAAATCAATGGGAAGGTTAACAATTCCTGCTCATCTTGATGATATCTTCATCAATCTCCTTGATCTACGCATAAGTGTTAAAAGTATCAAGACTATGAAATTAGTAAAACAACTTTTCATTCTTTCCTTGGTTCATCAATCTCCTTGATTAACAGTCCAAATAACTGTAGCATCCTTGATCAGGAACATTCCAAATAACCGTCCAATTTCAGCTTTTGTTTAACTCATGATATATCCACCAAATCATTTCTTCAAGTTCATTTCACCAAAAAAGGCATAACTGTAATGATCAGAAACATTCCAAATAACTGTTCAATTTCAGCTTTTCAGTTGTTATCCGAGAGATAGCGGTTAACGATGAAGACAACCTGAAAACAATCGGATACCATGGATCAGAGAGATTCAAGCTAATTAAACTCATATCTCAAGCCGGTGCAAGTTATGTTGTAGCTCATATGTTATTATCTCTTCTCTTATTCTCTCTTTCTCAAGTTCACGATGGATTATTGCTCTCATATCATGGATCAGAGAGATTTAAGCTAATTAAACTCATATCTCACTGTAATGATCAAGAATATTCCAAATAACTGTTCAATTTCAGCTTTAGTGGATACCATGGATCAGAGAGATTCAAGCTAATCAAACTCCGGGCAACCCTTGTTTGATTATACTCGTGTACACCCTTTATCTCTTTATGTATGAATAGTGACCCTCTGACAATGATCAGAAACATTCCAAAATAACTGTAATGATCGCTACTGTTGATTGGTATATAGAGAGCAAACCGACGATCATTCAAAATTTAAAGTTACCGCTAACCTCTGCGCCATCATCGTTGACAACTTTTCAGTTGTTATCCGAGAGATAGCGGTCAACGATGAAGACAACCTGAAAACAACCGGATACCATGGATCAGAGAGATTCAAGCTAATTAAACTCATATCTCAAGGTGGACTTAAGCACCTGAACGGGTGAATTCATCTTGCTTTTGACAAATCCATTGTTGTTTCCATAGACATGAAAGGAGGCAAATCGTTTGAAATGGTGAATACATCTTCTTTTGACAGAATTGGGATGATTTGCATGGAGGGTTATGTGCATCACGTATTTTCATTCTTTCCTTGATCTGCAAATATTTGAAAATTATCATTTCTTGACATGCTTGGTAACACCTTGATCTGCAATATTTGAAAATTATCATTTCTTGACATGCTTCCATCGATGACAATTATCTCTCTGAGATGATAGCTTCTCTTCAGATTCTGATTGCACCGGTAGAATTGGAATTGGAATCGGAATTAATGAGACAACTTTTCAGTTGTTATCCGAGAGATAGCGGTCAACGATGAAGACAATCTGAAAGTGGATACCATGGATCAGAGAGATTCAAGCTAATTAAACTCATATCTCAAGCCGGTGCAAGAGGGTCACTATTCGTATATAAAGAACATTAATTTATTCTGTTTCATCTTTGTTATTTTGATAATTATCGTATTTGCAACTTAGTTCCTTTGATTCATCATTGTTGTACAAAGCTGGATGTTCGTACGGGAAAACCAAAACGAGCAATAAACGAAGCGAAACGGGGAGATATAATTTTCTTGGCTTGGAAACAACTTAAAAGAACCAAAAATGAATTAAAATTATTTTTTGGTGATTAACAGATAATTTTAAAGAATTAAAAGAAATTCAATTTTTTTTAAAAAAAAAAGCCCAAACGTGGATATCTCAAGCCGGTTGATATAGAGTATATCAGAGAAAGATTTAGTTGAACGTGGATATAACTGGACAGTGAGATTGATAACTTCTCTATGGAAGTTGCTACAATAGTTAAACAAAAGCTGAAATTGAACAGTTATTTGGAATGTTTCTGATCATTACAGTTATGCCTTTTTTGGTGAAATGAACTTGAAGAAATGATTTGGTGGATATATCATGAGTTAAACAAAAGCTGAAATTGGACGGTTATTTGGAATGTTCCTGATCATTACTTTTCATGCAAGCAAGTAAAATTCAGATCATTACTTTTCATGCAAGCAAGTAAAATTCAGTTGTTGGACAGTGAGATTGATAACTGGACAGGTTAGCCAGACGTTTGTCAAAAGAACATTTTTTATAATAATTATATTAATCATTCAAAATTTCAACTTCCCGTTCAGGTGCTTAAGTCCACCTTGAAGACTGAATGTGACTACGCCATGTTTCACGTCATGCTTTCATCCTTCATTCCCGTTCAGGTGCTTAAGTCCAAATAACTGTATAATTTCGTTCAAGATTCCTATGAGTTTGATTAGCTTGAATCTCTTTGATCCATGGTATCCAGTCTTCAAGGTGGACTTAAGCACCTGAACGGGAAGTTGAAATTTTGAATGATGTTCGTTGACCGATATCTCTCCGATAACAGTCAATCTCACTGTAATGATCAAGAATATTCCAAATAACTGTATAATTTCAGCTTTTGTTTAACTATTTTAGCAACAGTCCAAATAACTCGTGTACAGCCTTTATCAGGTTCTTTTGGCCACAGGTACAGAAAGGTTATAAATGTTCATGTCGTTTCAGATTGCCTTCATCGTTGACCGATATCTCTCCGATAACAACTGAATTTTACTTTGTTATAGAGAGAAATGAACAGTCGGATCGACTGTTGGTTGGTATATTGAGAGCAAACCGACGATCATTCAAAATTAAAGTTACCGCTAACCTCTGCGCCATCATCGACTACAGCAAACCGACGATCTTCCTCCACGGCACTCCTAATGGGCCTCTCTTTATTTCACGGTACGATTTGTGTTTTTGTTGCTTTATAAATAATAAGTTTTGTGTTTATCAAACCCTAACGTCTGAGCAATGATTTATTAAATCGTTTTACTAATTTCCGATTCTTGATACTTTCATAAATCGTTTTACTAATTTCCGATTCTTGATAATAATAAATTATTATAATAATAAAACAAAGGAACTAAATTACAAATATAAAATAATAATAATAATAATAATAATGTTTATTGAGCAATATCTTCGACCTCTCTTATAATCAGGTAAATATGGATATTGTCTTTCACATCCGGATGGGTCAAACACAAAAAAGTCAAACACCATGTCTCCTTTGTGACTCAAGTTTAAGTCGTTGATTCATTTGGAAATCGAAAACGCCTATCGTCACTCTGTATAGAGAAGAAAAACAACAACCGAATATTTAGTTCTCTCCGAACTTCAGCTTCCAAAATACGACGTCGTTGTAGCTCATATGTTATTATCTCTTCTCTTATTCTCTGTTTCTCTAGTTCTCGATGGATTATTGCTCTCATATCGACTCTCACAATTATTCACAATTTTATACATACAACACACCTTCATCGTTGACCGATATCTCTCCGATAACAACTGAATTCATCTTCCTTGTCTTAAAACCCTTGACATCGCTGTTTGATTATACTCGTGTTCAGCCTTTATCAGGTTGCCTTCATCGTTGACCGATATCTCTCCGATAACAACCCTTGTTTGATTATACTCTTTATGTATAAATAGTGACCCTCTGGCAAACCTACCTCTGTTTTGAATTTGTTGCTTCCATAGAGAAGTTATCAATCTCACTGTAATGATCAGGAACATTCCAAATAACTGTATAATTTCGTTCAAGATTCCTATGAGTTTGATTAGCTTGAATCTCTTTGATCCATGGTATCCAGTCTTCAAGGTGGACTTAAGCACCTGAACGGGAAGTTGAAATTTTGAATGATGTTCGTCGACTGCACCGAACACACTACAATTATTCACAATTTTATACATACAACACACCTTCATCGTTGACCGTACTGTTCTTCTTGATCTTGATCTTCACACTTGCTTTTGACAAAGGTCTGGCTGACCTGAAGTTCCTTTGCAACCAGGTAAAAAGGAACTAAGTTGCAAATATAAAAATCCATCACATCACGATTATACTCTTTATGTATGAATAGTGATCCTCTAAGTGTGGTATGCTCAAAGATTTAAGTTAAAAATATTTTGTAAGGATTTATTTATAGATTAATGAAACAACTTTTCAGTTGTTATCCGAGAGATAGCGGTCAACGATGAAGACAGCCTGAAAGTGGATACCATGGATCAGAGAGATTCAAGCTAATTAAACTCATATCTTAAGCCGGTGCAAGTTATGTTGAAGCATCTTTGATCATCTTCTTGTAATTACTTGACAGATATCTCTCTGAGATGATAGCTTCTCTTCAGATTCTGAAAGTAGATACCATGGATCAGAGAGATTCAAGCTAATTAAACTCATATCTCAAGCCGGTGCAAGTTATGTTGAAGCATCTTTGATCATCTTCTTGTAATTACTTGACAGATATCTCTCTGAGATGATAGCTTCTCTTCAGATTCTGAAAGTGGATACCATGGATCAGAGAGATTCAAGCTAATTAAACTCATATCTCAAGCTGGTGCAAGTTATGTTGAAGCATCTTTGATCATCTTCTTGTAATTACTTGACAGATATCTCTCTGAGATGATAGCTTCTCTTCAGATTCTGAAAGTGGATACCATGGATCAGAGAGATTCAAGCTAATTAAACTCATATCTCAAGCCGGTGCAAGTTATGTTGAAGCATCTTTGATCATCTTCTTGTAATTACTTGACAGATATCTCTCTGAGATGATAGCTTCTCTTCAGATTCTGAAAGTGGATACCATGGATCAGAGAGATTCAAGCTAATTAAACTCATATCTCAAGCCGGTGCACGTTATGTTGAAGCATCTTTGATCATCTTCTTGTAATTACTTGACAGATGTCTCTCTGAGATGATAGCTTCTCTTCAGATTCTGAAAGTAGATACCATGGATCAGAGAGATTCAAGCTAATTAAACTCATATCTCAAGCCGGTGCAAGTTATGTTGAAGCATCTTTGATCATCTTCTTGTAATTACTTGACAGATATCTCTCTGAGATGATAGCTTCTCTTCAGATTCTGAAAGTGGATACCATGGATCAGAGAGATTCAAGCTAATTAAACTCATATCTCAAGCTGGTGCAAGTTATGTTGAAGCATCTTTGATCATCTTCTTGTAATTACTTGACAGATATCTCTCTGAGATGATAGCTTCTCTTCAGATTCTGAAAGTGGATACCATGGATCAGAGAGATTCAAGCTAATTAAACTCATATCTCAAGCCGGTGCAAGTTATGTTGAAGCATCTTTGATCATCTTCTTGTAATTACTTGACAGATATCTCTCTGAGATGATAGCTTCTCTTCAGATTCTGAAAGTGGATACCATGGATCAGAGAGATTCAAGCTAATTAAACTCATATCTCAAGCCGGTGCACGTTATGTTGAAGCATCTTTGATCATCTTCTTGTAATTACTTGACAGATATCTCTCTGAGATGATAGCTTCTCTTCAGATTCTGAAAGTGGATACCATGGATCAGAGAGATTCAAGCTAATTAAACTCATATCTCAAGCCGGTGCAAGTTATGTTGAAGCATCTTTGATCATCTTCTTGTAATTACTTGACAGATATCTCTCTGAGATGATAGCTTCTCTTCAGATTCTGAAAGTGGATACCATGGATCAAAGAGATTCAAGCTAATTAAACTCATAGGTAAGAACATTGTGGATGAGTAACCTAGTAACCTCTACAATGATGTGATTTGTTTTTAAATAAGGAGGTATATGTACAATGAACTTTTTACGCTAAATAATGGCAGGTTTGCCAGAGGGTCACTATTCATACACACAACTTTTTGCTCTAGTGGTGTGCTCTACCTTTTTGACAAACACCTGGCTAACCTGTCCAGTTATCAATCTCATTGGCAATCATCCGGTGCAAGTTATGTTGAAGCTCATATGTTATTATCTCTTCTCTTATGCTCTCATATCATGGATCAGAGAGATTTAAGCTATCTCTCTGAGATGATAGCTTCTTTTCAGATTCTGATTGCACCGGTGGAATTGGAATTGGAATTGGAATTGGAATTGGAATTGGAATTAATGAGACAACTTTTCAGTTGTTATCCGAGAGATAGCGGTCAACGATGAAGACAACCTGAAAACAACCGGATACCATGGATCAGAGAGATTCAAGCTAACTAAACTCATATCTCAAGCCGGTGCAAGTTATGTTGTAGCATCTTTGATCATCTTCTTTGTAATTACTTTTTATTGTTTCGGGTTCCCTTCCATCGTTTGACAGATATCTCTCTGAGATGATAAAGGTAGATCATGGAAAGTTGAACTCAATAAAACAAAGATGAAACCGATTAATGTTCTTTATATATGAATAGTGACCCTCTTGCAATATTTGTAATTACTTTCTATTGTTTAGCGCCGATCCGATTGTTTAAAAGTATCAAGACTATGAAATTAGTAAAACAACTGAATTTTACTTGCTTGCATGAAAAGTTCAATTTCAGTTCAAACTTTTCAAACACCTGCAACATCTCAAGAGTCGAGGTCATCTGAAAAAGACATCGTACAATGAACTTTTCATGCAAGCAAGTAAAATTCAGTTGGTATTAATGGCAAGATATGTGGCTTTAGTCCTTTACGCAGGATATTCATGTGAGAATGATTTCGTTACAACATAACTTGCACCGGCTTGAGATATGAGTTTAATTAGCTTGAATCTCTCTGATCCATGGTATCCGGTTTGTTTTCAGGTTGTCTTCATCGTTGACCGCTATCTCTCGGATAACAACTGACATTTAATTTTTTTATAACTTTTTATAATTATTAAATTAAAAAAAAAACAACTCAAAACACCAAAAAACTACCAAAATAAAACACCCCCCAGAAGCGCCTCGCTTAGGCCTAAGCGAGGCGCCTGGGTGCTGCAGCCGAGGAGGTCAGTACGAGGTCAGACCTCCTCGACTTCAGCACCCAGGCGCCTCGCTTAGGCCTAAGCGAGGCGCTTCTGGGGGGTGAAAATAGAAGCTGGGGGGTTTAAATATCACCTCCCTTTCCCATCGCTATATATGATTAGACGTTGGTCGTTTTGTCTTTGTAGTTTGTAGGGTGCTAATCTCTAATTAGTACTAGATTAATATAATCAAATTTTTATCGTATGGTATCGGTATTTAATATAGCTTACGATATTAATGTTAGTGAAAGTTGCTCGAATAGTTTCCGTGGTTTGCTCAAATTTCACATTTGGTTCCCAACTTTTGGTGTTTTTTAACTCGGATAGTCCCTGGATTTAACGGAAGTTAGATTATGCACTTAAGTGGGTGTAAAATACTAAACTACCCTTATTATTAAAAAATATAATTAAGAATTATGTGGGCCCCACCCACTTCTTCTTCCACACTTCATCATCCTCACGAGTCATCACCTCCACAAACCACCACTACACCACCTCCCCAAACCACCAACACCACCACCCATCTCCACTTTCACCACCACCGCTACCACCGACATCTCAACCACCACAGCCACCTTCCACTTCATCTTCCTCACCCATCACCTACACAAATCACCAACACCACAACCCACTTAACCCTAAAAAGGTCTTGAGACAGAATTGATCATAGTGGGAGAAAGAGGGAAATCGAAGCAGAAGAAAGAGAGAAGGGTAAAGAGAAGGAGGAGGAAGAAGGAGAGTTGTGGAGGAAGGGAGGAGGACCGGAGAGGGTCACTAGTTGTGGTCTCCGACCGGCTGGCCGACTCTGTTGACATGGAACAACGACGATGGTGGTTTAGGACTCCGATTGTGATCTCCAGCGACGACAGGTAATAGCCGATTTACCTTTCCTATTTTTTTTCACAAACAAAGAAGGTGGTGGTCTTGTGTAACACCCCAACCGATGGCGGAAACATCTAGCTGTCACGTATGAATGATTGTTCAGTAGCACATGGTAATCAAGTTTTAATTAAGTATTTATTCAAAATAAAATTTCCAAATTTGAAATACATAACAAAGTCTTGAATGAAATCTAGTACATCAAATAATCAAACAAAGCTTAAAAACTTCAAATATCTCCTCATGCTAGCTCTAAACTTCAAGCATCAGTATTTCCTGTTGAGTTTGGAAAAATGGGGGGGGGGAGTCAACTAGAAGTTGGTGAGAATACATAAGCCTAGTCAAGCAATAAGTTTTAAAAGAATAAAAATTTAGCAATTTATATGTCTAATGTAAGTTTAAGTCTACATGAATAAACAACAAGTATATTGTGCACATAATCAATCCTCCGACAAAGTTTAGGTCCATCCCACATCCACGGTTCACCTTAATATAACGTTGGAATGATAACAATCACCCGCGCTCCCCATAAAGATGGTCAACGAATCTGGGTGGGGTTATCAATGTAACAACCGGCAAAAATAAGGTGATTCCGTACAATTAATTAATATATGATTAACGTAATTAAATGCCATTATGTGTGATTTAATTATCAAGGCCTTAGGGAATAGCAATTTCCAAATAGTGCATAGGAATGCATACGTTTAATGGTAAAGCATAATTGGATCATGTGCGAATAGGCTATCCGGTATGGATGTTGGCAATTACCCGGTAATAATTAAATAAACGAAACGAATCCCGGACACCCAGGATATAAAATAAAGGGTATTTTCATAAGATATAATGAGTTTTGGAACTCCAAAACCATAAATGAAAACGTCTTGTACAAATCTCCCGGTAACGAATAAAGTGCGCGTATCGCACCCGATACGCGTATAACTCATAAATTCACCCGGTAAAGGCCTAAATAACCAATCAACGCTTAAAATAGACTATATTTAAGGGTTATTAAAGGTATATTTAATGTCCGGATGACGCGTGATTAAAACCCGAAAAATACCCGAACGACGCCCGAACGACGGGGGATTAAACTTAACAAACAATGGGTATTTATTTGAAGTTGTGGACCCCACATAAACCCACAAGGGGCCGGCCTAAGAGGCCTTATTATGCCCACATTTTATGGTTAATAATTATAATCTATGATCTTACATAAAGCATGCATAAGACAAACATGTAAGAAAAAGTGTGTATGAGACACAAGTACAAAAGTAGCCCAAACCATGTCCCCCCCTTTGATAAAATTCGGCCAAGGGCCAAGACAAGCCAAGACCACACCTAGCTAATCATAACCTAAGTGTGCACATGCATGGTTAAGTCTTGTATAAAGATTATGATGGTTCATGAGGATTTACCAAAGATTGCAAGCAACCTCCCATCATACATACATACATACGGCATCTTGCACACACACACACTTATCATCTTTTCAAAATCTCCCAAGTACACTCATAATCTTCCATAAGATCTCTTAAATCTTTAGCATCATTACATGAGTTGGTTATATAATAACACATGTTAGAAGATTGAATCACCAAGCAAAACAAATCTCTTTTCTTCCCCTCTCTTGGCCGTGAGCTTCCATCTCCCCACACACATTGTTCTTTCAAGTTTTTACAACTCCAAATCACTTAAAATCATCCATCATCCAAACCCCTTTTGTGTGTTTCAAGAGCTTGGAGCTAAACCACTAGGAAGAACACACTAAACCCCTCTCAAATCCAAGGTTTTTGTCTTCCCTAGCCTTGTGCTAGTAGTAAGCTTCTTAATCTTGTTTTTGATTGTTATTTTTCATGTATGTGTTCCTAGTAGCAAGTTGTACATGAAGGGTTTAAAAATGGTTTTGAACATAATCTTTAATAAGTTTTCATGTGTAAAATGGAAGGTTAAAGATATGAAAATAAACCATGGATTTGATGATGATGATGTATTAGTCTTGAAAATATATGAAGTTTACATATAAGACTAAGTAGGATGATGTTTTGGTTAAGATTTTGAGATGAACTTGAATATGTTAAAACTAACTTTAATTCATCTTATTAGGATCATTTAAGTTATAAAATGTGGTAAAACATGTTAGAAGTTCATAAATGAATAAGATGGAAAATTAAAGTTAACTCACTTGGATGAATGATATTTTGAGGAAATGGACAAATACATAAAACACACACATAATTAGTCTTTCATATGGAATATAAGACTAACATAAGTGTTTTGATACAAAAATAACTTACTAATAAAAAGTTGAATCTTCAAAGTTAACTATTTTGAGTGAAAAATGCTAACTTTGGAAGTTAGAGTGGAAAAATGCAACTTTTGTAAGTTAAGGGACTAAAGTTGTAACTTTGAAAGTTATAAAAATATAAAGGGTTTTAACATATGGATTTTTATAAAATAGAGATTTTATAAAAATATTGAACAAACTTGGGAAACTTATACAAAAATGAATACTTTTATATAAATGGGAATATAAAAGTGTTGGAAACATTTTTGTAGTTAAGTTGACAAGTTGGGTTAAAAATACATAAGTATTTTAACCATCCAAGTAACATGTGAAAATAGGAAGAAATATGGAAAATATTTCTATAAAATACATGTTGGGAAAAACTTGGAAAAATTAACTAATCGAGTTAAGATATCGAACTAAAACGCGTTAACGAACCATAACCGGACAAAATATGAGAAAAATGCCATTGCGGCAAGATAAGAAAAATATATATTTTAAGAGGTAAAATATATATATACTTTGGGTGAAAACAAATAAACACTTTCCTAAGTGTTGGAGGATTAATTCGTGGGAGAAACATATGACACAAACGAATAAGACGTTAAAACAAACGTATCTACTTAACAAGAAAAATTACACATTTATATATATATTGTACGCTCGTCTCGGCAAAATTCTAGTATATCTACTTAATGGGAAAGTAGATATGCGGGAAGGAAAGCCGCGACGAGAAGACAAGGATATATGTATGTGTATGTCGTACCAACGAAATCCTAGTATATTTATTTGAATGGGAAAATAAATATGCGGTGTGGTGAGTTGAATCGGACGTTAAGAATATACGATCGAACGACAAAATCTTAGCATATTTGTTTAAATGGGAAAACAAATGTGTGGCAAAGTGAGTCGGGTCGAGGATTGAAATATATATTATATCGAGCGATGCGATCTTAAGTATAATTATTTAAATGGGAAAATAATTATATGTTAAGTGAAGTCGAGTCGAGGATAATAAGATACAAGTTATGGAAATATTAACAAGAGTAATATATAACTTGTAACACAAAGGGTAATGTAACGCCAACGAAACCTAGGATACACGCATAATTAAACGGGATTTGGAACAACTTGTGGTCGGGAGTTGGGTGTACAACTTGCCAAGGCACATGCACTATAGGAATAGTGACTTATACGTTTAGGACGTTGTAGGTGCAAGACCACCCCTTGCTATTCACCTTATTGAGCCAGACGCAGTTACAGGTGAGTTTCACGGCCCCATTTTAAACTATTTTTACGTTTTCCGGGGGAAAGATATGTTAGGGATAGTGTTTGACGGATTTAATACTTGAGGTGTGACCGCCACTCGGGGTTGAGTCCTCGCCTCTATAATCATTTGTTCAGGGAATTGAAACCGGTGGAATATTCGAATAGTACTATTGGTGCCTGACAAGGCCCACCCCTAATCGATAGCGTCGATTATGCATTAGGTTATGCCTGGGGTGCAAATATTCTGAACTTAAGTCGTGGGAAACCGAGTAACGACTTGGAGCGGGGCACAATTATTATATGTCTTGGTTTGATTATAGTCTCAAGTAGATTTATAGGAATTTGCAACTCCTATATATTGTCATAACATGGTATTCCCAAGTATTCAAGTTTTAGAAACTGAAAACCTGTGAACTCACCAATATATTTATATTGACGAAACTTTTTAAAACATATCTTTCAGGTAACTAGAAGATGAAAGATCAGGCAAGCAGGGTCGAGGAATCTCCAATGCGACGTCAAGCTTTTGTGGGGTTTCACCTTTATTTCCCAAGGCATTTGGGATATATATGAGAAACCTCCATGTTTATTTCAAAAACAATTAACTTTTGTGTAATGTTTGAAAACTGATTTGACGTCATAATAAATGACCCATTTTCTTAAATTACTTGTGTTTAGCCATAACCTTGACTTTATGCTTTTGAACCGTCGCGCCACGTGTTTCCGCCTTTGTCGTGGTGTGACAATCAATCCAATAGATCTATCATTGTATACCACCGGCTTGATCAGGGTTAATGATTATGCAAGTTTAAGTTTAAGTATAAGAGTCTTTATCTAAGTCATGTGGCATCAAAGATTACAACTAGACATGTATGTAGAATTGCTTAAGTATAAAGTTTCAAGTATAAAGAATTGCATAAACAAGGTTACGTAAACTCACCTTAGCAAAGTATTAAGTCTTGTGAAATAGAATAAGTGTGGTCCAACGTTGCCAAGTATTACCCTATGTTTAAGGCAATAAATAAGTCTATGTTTTTTTCTAGTCTACAAGTATTTCTAGGGTTCCTAATTTGGGGATTAATAATTGATTAATCGTTAATTTAGATAAATTATTAATGAAATAATAAATAAAATAAATTTGAAAAATAAATAAATAAATGACTTTTTCTAAAATTTTGATTAAGGATGGTTGTATTATAAGATTGTAAATATGAAAGTATTTTTTATAAAATTATTTTCTTAATAATTGAATATTTAGTATAGATAAAGACTCTTATACTTATGGCCGAGGCACCACAGGCAGACTTGCCTATAGTGCCAGTCCAGGCAGCGCCACTGCCAGTACTACCCCTCCAGGCCATCAGAGACTTCCCAGAGGGCTGCGCAGGTCCATCGAGGCCTGTCCCCGCGCAGTCAGAGACCGTTGAGTCTCCCTATGATCGACACGCACCGATCGATCGTGAGCCCTTACCTACCCCACTTATCCCCGTACCCCCGGGCATGATGCTCGTGCCCGTTTCCCGTGGACACAACGGGTGGATCTCTGATGACTCCGACGATGAGTCGACCGCATCGGTGGAGCACATTGCTGTGCCGATCCCACCAGTAGACCAGGAGGAGCACGTCGCTCCGATGATCGAGCATGCCACTCTACCCACCATACCCGAGCCCGTACATCAGGATGGGCCAGTTCCTACTGGACGCATCCTAGAGGGGAGCTCTGCCCGTAGCTCTGAGCTACATAGGGCAGGCATGGAGGCCTTCGCCACTGCGAGCCCTCCCACACCCCCTGTAGTGGTGTCCACTCCAGAGTGGGCCACTGTCTCTGAGCCGTTGGTAGCCCCACTAGCTGAGCCTATGCCACCACCCACCATTGCCATGACTATACCCATCCCCACCATTCCCAGCATGACACCCGCACCACACCCTCTAGGTGCAGGAGACCCCTATATGATGCCACCCTACTTTTCCATCAGGCCACCCGGTTTCACTCCATTGCTGCCACACATACCAGTACCATTTCCCTTCGGACCCTTCCCATCCACACACCCTGATGTACCCGGACCATCCCACCTTCCCAGGATGACACCCCCCTCTGGACCCGCCCAGACCTCGACCATCACCTTAGAGCAGGATTTTCAGACCTTAGTCAACACGGTGCAGCGCACCGTGAATCAGGTTGAACAGCAGACGAGGTTGATGTGGGCTAGGATGATTGACACTCGTGATGCCTTGGCGCATTACGCAGAGGAGCTCTTGCGCATGGATGCGCAGAGCGGGATTACTGGGGATGCACACTGGGCACATCGACAGTTTTTGTACGAGCGCATCTCAGAGATCAGCATGACGATTAGCATGTATGCGCCGCAGTACCAGTACCCACCGCCACCGCCACAGTAGGATGTGTCGGGGATGCGCAGAAGACACACCAGCTTATGTACATATTAGCAGCACTATGGTAGTACAGCACGGGTTATGACACTCGTCTGCATTTTGCCCAGCCGTACGGGTATTACGGCGTATGATATGATGTTTTATTATTTCAAAAGCAATGTGTTGTATGAGAAATGTATTCTCTATTTTGTATTATGAACAAGCATTGTACTGATATTATTGAAATTAATGAAAAATCTTATTATTATGGTGAAATATGTTGTTGTCTATGATTATTATTGCTTACTCCATGTGTTGTGGTTTGTATATTTGTGTGGTGATGTTGTGTTGATTACTATTTATTTATGTATGATGTGTGGGTATGTTGTGTGATGATATGGTGTTGATTATTGTGTTCATGCTTTGGTTTGTTATTTATGCTTGTATTGTATAAATGTTTGCCAAATTAACCTTTGATAATTATTATTGAAGAAAAATGGCACCTGCCACCCGAAGCAATAGTGGAGCAGACGGACTGCCCACAACACCCGCCGAACTCGAGACTATGATATCTGAACGCATAGCTCGTGCCATCGCTGAACACGAAGCCGCACGCTCTGAACACTCCCATGACAGGACAGGGAGCGAGCGACGAGAGACCTCCCCCAGTGGTAAGAGGTTTAAAAATAAATGAAAAAGTGATGGGAGGATATCTCACAAACTCCTATCCCATAATAACACACTATGTTACTATTACAGGGACAGCCTCGGGAGAGCGCGGCTGCACTTTCAAGGCTTTCTTGGACTGTAAGCCAATAAACTTCAGCGGCACTGAGGGTTCCATAGGCCTGGTCAAATGGTTCGAAAAGACCGAGGCAGTTATCCGCATCAGCGGGTGTACCCCTCGACAGTCTGTCATGTACGCCACCAATCTGTTCCTAGATCAAGCGCTAACTTGGTGGAACGGCCAAGTACAGTCTTTAGGAGATGATGTTGCATACTCTCTATCATGGGCGGCACTGAAGGAACTTATGACTGCCGAATACCGCCCGGCAAGTGAAGTTCAGAAGTTGGAAACCGAATTCTGGAACCTCACCATGGTAGGAGCAGACGTCACTGGGTATACGTCAAGATTTCATGATCTCGCACGACTGGTACCTCGTCTGGTTACACCGGAGAAGAACAAAGTGGAACGTTACCTATTCGGGCTAGCACCACAGATTCGCAGCATGGTCACCTCTTCCAAACCCACGACCATGCGCGAGGCAATTGATCTGGCACTAAGTCTGACTGAGGATGCTATCCGCATGGGTACCCTAATCCGCCAAGTTTCTGGGTTAAAAATTTCTGAAGCAAGTAGTGTTGAGGCCAAGAAACAGGGATCAAGTTCAGCGGTTGCAACTAATGATCAGGGTAACGGGCAGAGGTTTGGGAAAAGGAAGAGAGATGAGGGAAAAAGGGATCGAGCGTCGGGTAGCTCGAACAAGAAAGGAAAGGGTTATGCCGCCACAGGACGTGGTAACAATAACAATAACAAACAGGGAAACCAGGGGAGAAACAATGGATTGACTTGCGAGAAGTGCCACCGCACTGGGCACAAGACTGAAGAGTGCCGATCTGGAGCACCAAAGAACGGAGGGGCCAGACCCTGTTTTGCATGCGGGTCATTGGACCATTGGAAGAAAGATTGCCCCAAAGTCAACAATCAGGCCCGTGGCCGGGCATTTGTAATTGGAGCCGGTGACGCACGGCAAGACCCCAATGTGGTCACTGGTACGTTTCCTCTAAATGGTCATTATGCCTCTGTATTATTTGATACCGGTGCTGACTTTAGCTTCGTATCCATTGAGTTTAAAAGACTACTTGGTTTAAAAACTAGCAAACTAGATACACCCTACTCTATAGAACTGGCTAATGGTAAAACTATTGAAACGAGAGAGGTAGCAAAAGATTGTAAGTTAGAACTCTGTGGGCACGAGTTTGGGATTGATCTATTACCAGTTGTATTGGGAAGTTTTGACATCGTCGTTGGCATGGACTGGTTGTCCGCGCACCGTGCCATTGTGGTTTGCAACGATAAGGTTATTCAGATTCCCCTCGCAAGCGGTGAAACTCTCTCAATTCAAGGTGAAAGACACGGGACGCCACTAAGGATTATTTCGAGCATGAAGGCTCGTAAGTGTCTGAGAAAAGGGCTTGTCGCATTCTTGGCACACGTAGTGGACAAGAAGGCCGACGAGCGAAAGTTGGAAGACATTCCAGTCGCCAGAGATTTTCCGGATGTATTTCCAGAAGATTTGCCGGGGTTGCCACCACCTCGACAAGTCGAGTTCCGCATCGACCTCGTTCCCGGAGCAGCTCCTGTGGCACGATCGCCATACCGCCTAGCTCCATCAGAGATGCAGGAACTGTCCAGCCAGCTGCAAGAATTATTGGACAAAGGTTTTATAAGACCGAGTTTCTCACCTTGGGGAGCTCCCGTCTTATTTGTGAAGAAGAAGGATGGCACATTTCGCATGTGCATCGACTATCGAGAGCTGAACAAGCTAACCATCAAGAATCGCTATCCTCTCCCCAGGATCGACGATCTATTTGATCAGCTCCAAGGTTCCAGCTATTACTCCAAGATCGACTTGAGGTCAGGCTATCACCAGTTGCGTATACAAGAAGAAGATGTACCAAAAACGGCCTTCAGAACCCGGTATGGACACTATGAATTTTTGGTGATGCCGTTCGGCTTGACCAACGCACCAGCGGTTTTCATGGACCTGATGAACCGCGTATGTAAGCCATACCTGGACAAATTCGTCATTGTCTTCATTGACGATATTTTGATCTATTCACGCACGAAAGAAGACCACGAGAATCACCTTCGGTTAATTCTTGAAGTATTACGCAAAGAGAAGCTCTATGCTAAATTCTCGAAATGTGACTTTTGGATTCGGGAAGTCCACTTTTTAGGCCACGTGGTAAACGAGAAGGGCATACACGTTGACCCCGCCAAGATCGAGGCAATTAAAAATTGGGAAGCACCTCGAACTCCTACCGAAGTACGACAATTTCTAGGCCTCGCGGGTTATTACAGAAGGTTCATCGAGAACTTTTCAAAGATAGCGCAAGCTTTAACCATGTTAACCCAAAAGGATAAGAAATTTGAGTGGACGGAAAAGCAAGAGGCGGCATTCCAATTGTTAAAAGACAAGTTATGTGGCGCTCCGATACTGTCACTTCCAGACGGTACGGAAGATTTTGTGGTTTACTGCGATGCCTCGCATCAAGGTTTGGGTTGTGTATTGATGCAGCGAGAAAAAGTAATAGCATATGCTTCCAGGCAACTGAAAATCCATGAGAAGAACTACACTACACACGATTTGGAATTAGGTGCAGTGGTGTTCGCTCTCAAGACATGGAGGCACTATTTGTACGGAACCAAGTGCACGATTTTCACTGATCACAAGAGCTTACAGCACATCTTCGATCAGAAAGATTTGAATATGCGACAACGGCGATGGGTTGAATTATTAAACGATTACGATTGTGAGATAAAGTACCATCCCGGTAAGGCGAACGTCGTAGCCGATGCCTTGAGTCGCAAGGAGCGGGTTAAACCATTGCGTGTTCGAGCTTTAGGATTGACTATCCACACGAATATGACTGAACGAATTCGTGAAGCTCAAGTTAACGCCCTCAAACCCGAGAATGTCAAAGGTGAAAGGTTACGAAAGATGGTTGATTCACTGGAACCAAAAGCGGACCAGACACTGTATTTCATGAATAGAATTTGGGTTCCAGTATATGGTGGATTGCGTGAGCTAGTATTGGCCGAAGCTCACAGTTCTAGATATTCAGTTCACCCGGGTGCAGACAAGATGTTCCACGATTTGAAGGAACTTTATTGGTGGCCGAATTTCAAAAGGGATATAGCAGCCTATGTTGCGCGATGTTTGACTTGCGCAAAGGTCAAGGCTGAGCACCAGAGACCTTCCGGTTTGCTCCAGCAACCGGAAATACCGGAATGGAAATGGGAACGAATCACCATGGATTTCATTACCAAGTTACCTAAGACAACAAGCGGCCATGACATGATCTGGGTAATCGTAGATCGATTGACGAAATCTGCACACTTCCTCCCGATACGCGAAACGGACAGGTTGGAGAAACTGACCCGCTTGTACATTAAGGAGGTGGTATCTAAACACGGTGTACCTGTTTCTATCATCTCCGATCGAGATAGTCGTTTCACGTCCAGATTTTGGGAAAGTTTGAACGAAGCCCTCGGTACTCGCCTCGACATGAGTACCGCATATCACCCCCAAACGGATGGTCAGAGTGAACGAACCATCCAGACCTTGGAAGATATGCTACGGGCATGCGCGATTGATTTCGGAGGTAATTGGGATACGCACTTGCCATTGGTAGAATTTTCTTATAACAACAGTTATCATACGAGCATTCAAGCCGCACCGTTTGAAGCTTTATATGGACGCAAGTGCCGATCGCCATTGTGTTGGGCGGAAGTTGGGGAAAAGCAACTCACCGGGCCCGAAATTGTTCAAGAGACCACGGATAAGGTCTTTTTGATAAAGGAACGCCTCAAAGCGGCCCGGGACCGCCAGAAAAGCTATGCTGATATGAGGCGAAAGCCTTTAGAGTTTCAAGTCGGAGACAGGGTCCTATTGAAAGTGTCACCTTGGAAAGGTGTCGCGCGCTTTGGGAAGCGCGGGAAGCTGAACCCGCGATATATTGGACAATTCAAAGTCTTGTCGAGGGTAGGCACAGTGGCATACAAGCTCGAGTTGCCTCAAGAGCTTAGTGGAATACACGACACGTTTCATGTGTCGAACTTGAAAAAGTGCCTATCCGACGAAACTCTCATTATTCCTGCTGACGAAATCCAGATTGACGACAAGTTACATTTTGTGGAAGAACCAATCGAGGTAACTGATTGGAAGGTCCAAAAATTAAGGCGCAGCAAGATCAGATTGGTCAAAGTGCGCTGGAATGCCAAGCGTGGACCGGAGTTCACGTGGGAAAGGCTGGACCGGATGAAGCAAAAATACCCCGCCCTATTCGAGAAGACACCTGTACCGGAGAACTCGAAGTGAATTCCGGGACGGAATTCTCTTAACGGGGGGAGAATGTAACAACCGGCAAAAATAAGGTAATTCCGTACAATTAATTAATATATGATTAACGTAATTAAATGCCATTATGTGTGATTTAATTATCAAGGCCTTAGGGAATAGCAATTTCCAAATAGTGCATAGGAATGCATACGTTTAATGGTAAAGCATAATTGGATCATGTGCGAATAGGCTATCCGGTATGGATGTTGGCAATTACCCGGTAATAATTAAATAAACGAAACGAATCCCGGACACCCAGGATATAAAATAAAGGGTATTTTCATAAGATATAATGAGTTTTGGAACTCCAAAACCATAAATGAAAACGTCTTGTACAAATCTCCCGGTAACGAATAAAGTGCGCGTATCGCACCCGATACGCGTATAACTCATAAATTCACCCGGTAAAGGCCTAAATAACCAATCAACGCTTAAAATAGACTATATTTAAGGGTTATTAAAGGTATATTTAATGTCCGGATGACGCGTGATTAAAACCCGAAAAATACCCGAACGACGCCCGAACGACGGGGGATTAAACTTAACAAACAATGGGTATTTATTTGAAGTTGTGGACCCCACATAAACCCACAAGGGGCCGGCCTAAGAGGCCTTATTATGCCCACATTTTATGGTTAATAATTATAATCTATGATCTTACATAAAGCATGCATAAGACAAACATGTAAGAAAAAGTGTGTATGAGACACAAGTACAAAAGTAGCCCAAACCATGTCCCCCCCTTTGATAAAATTCGGCCAAGGGCCAAGACAAGCCAAGACCACACCTAGCTAATCATAACCTAAGTGTGCACATGCATGGTTAAGTCTTGTATAAAGATTATGATGGTTCATGAGGATTTACCAAAGATTGCAAGCAACCTCCCATCATACATACATACATACGGCATCTTGCACACACACACACTTATCATCTTTTCAAAATCTCCCAAGTACACTCATAATCTTCCATAAGATCTCTTAAATCTTTAGCATCATTACATGAGTTGGTTATATAATAACACATGTTAGAAGATTGAATCACCAAGCAAAACAAATCTCTTTTCTTCCCCTCTCTTGGCCGTGAGCTTCCATCTCCCCACACACATTGTTCTTTCAAGTTTTTACAACTCCAAATCACTTAAAATCATCCATCATCCAAACCCCTTTTGTGTGTTTCAAGAGCTTGGAGCTAAACCACTAGGAAGAACACACTAAACCCCTCTCAAATCCAAGGTTTTTGTCTTCCCTAGCCTTGTGCTAGTAGTAAGCTTCTTAATCTTGTTTTTGATTGTTATTTTTCATGTATGTGTTCCTAGTAGCAAGTTGTACATGAAGGGTTTAAAAATGGTTTTGAACATAATCTTTAATAAGTTTTCATGTGTAAAATGGAAGGTTAAAGATATGAAAATAAACCATGGATTTGATGATGATGATGTATTAGTCTTGAAAATATATGAAGTTTACATATAAGACTAAGTAGGATGATGTTTTGGTTAAGATTTTGAGATGAACTTGAATATGTTAAAACTAACTTTAATTCATCTTATTAGGATCATTTAAGTTATAAAATGTGGTAAAACATGTTAGAAGTTCATAAATGAATAAGATGGAAAATTAAAGTTAACTCACTTGGATGAATGATATTTTGAGGAAATGGACAAATACATAAAACACACACATAATTAGTCTTTCATATGGAATATAAGACTAACATAAGTGTTTTGATACAAAAATAACTTACTAATAAAAAGTTGAATCTTCAAAGTTAACTATTTTGAGTGAAAAATGCTAACTTTGGAAGTTAGAGTGGAAAAATGCAACTTTTGTAAGTTAAGGGACTAAAGTTGTAACTTTGAAAGTTATAAAAATATAAAGGGTTTTAACATATGGATTTTTATAAAATAGAGATTTTATAAAAATATTGAACAAACTTGGGAAACTTATACAAAAATGAATACTTTTATATAAATGGGAATATAAAAGTGTTGGAAACATTTTTGTAGTTAAGTTGACAAGTTGGGTTAAAAATACATAAGTATTTTAACCATCCAAGTAACATGTGAAAATAGGAAGAAATATGGAAAATATTTCTATAAAATACATGTTGGGAAAAACTTGGAAAAATTAACTAATCGAGTTAAGATATCGAACTAAAACGCGTTAACAAACCATAACCGGACAAAATATGAGAAAAATGCCATTGCGGCAAGATAAGAAAAATATATATTTTAAGAGGTAAAATATATATATACTTTGGGTGAAAACAAATAAACACTTTCCTAAGTGTTGGAGGATTAATTCGTGGGAGAAACATATGACACAAACGAATAAGACGTTAAAACAAACGTATCTACTTAACAAGAAAAATTACACATTTATATATATATTGTACGCTCGTCTCGGCAAAATTCTAGTATATCTACTTAATGGGAAAGTAGATATGCGGGAAGGAAAGCCGCGACGAGAAGACAAGGATATATGTATGTGTATGTCGTACCAACGAAATCCTAGTATATTTATTTGAATGGGAAAATAAATATGCGGTGTGGTGAGTTGAATCGGACGTTAAGAATATACGATCGAACGACAAAATCTTAGCATATTTGTTTAAATGGGAAAACAAATGTGTGGCAAAGTGAGTCGGGTCGAGGATTGAAATATATATTATATCGAGCGATGCGATCTTAAGTATAATTATTTAAATGGGAAAATAATTATATGTTAAGTGAAGTCGAGTCGAGGATAATAAGATACAAGTTATGGAAATATTAACAAGAGTAATATATAACTTGTAACACAAAGGGTAATGTAACGCCAACGAAACCTAGGATACACGCATAATTAAACGGGATTTGGAACAACTTGTGGTCGGGAGTTGGGTGTACAACTTGCCAAGGCACATGCACTATAGGAATAGTGACTTATACGTTTAGGACGTTGTAGGTGCAAGACCACCCCTTGCTATTCACCTTATTGAGCCAGACGCAGTTACAGGTGAGTTTCACGGCCCCATTTTAAACTATTTTTACGTTTTCCGGGGGAAAGATATGTTAGGGATAGTGTTTGACGGATTTAATACTTGAGGTGTGACCGCCACTCGGGGTTGAGTCCTCGCCTCTATAATCATTTGTTCAGGGAATTGAAACCGGAGGAATATTCGAATAGTACTATTGGTGCCTGACAAGGCCCACCCCTAATCGATAGCGTCGATTATGCATTAGGTTATGCCTGGGGTGCAAATATTCTGAACTTAAGTCGTGGGAAACCGAGTAACGACTTGGAGCGGGGCACAATTATTATATGTCTTGGTTTGATTATAGTCTCAAGTAGATTTATAGGAATTTGCAACTCCTATATATTGTCATAACATGGTATTCCCAAGTATTCAAGTTTTAGAAACTGAAAACCTGTGAACTCACCAATATATTTATATTGACGAAACTTTTTAAAACATATCTTTCAGGTAACTAGAAGATGAAAGATCAGGCAAGCAGGGTCGAGGAATCTCCAATGCGACGTCAAGCTTTTGTGGGGTTTCACCTTTATTTCCCAAGGCATTTGGGATATATATGAGAAACCTCCATGTTTATTTCAAAAACAATTAACTTTTGTGTAATGTTTGAAAACTGATTTGACGTCATAATAAATGACCCATTTTCTTAAATTACTTGTGTTTAGCCATAACCTTGACTTTATGCTTTTGAACCGTCGCGCCACGTGTTTCCGCCTTTGTCGTGGTGTGACAATCAATCCAATAGATCTATCATTGTATACCACCGGCTTGATCAGGGTTAATGATTATGCAAGTTTAAGTTTAAGTATAAGAGTCTTTATCTAAGTCATGTGGCATCAAAGATTACAACTAGACATGTATGTAGAATTGCTTAAGTATAAAGTTTCAAGTATAAAGAATTGCATAAACAAGGTTACGTAAACTCACCTTAGCAAAGTATTAAGTCTTGTGAAATAGAATAAGTGTGGTCCAACGTTGCCAAGTATTACCCTATGTTTAAGGCAATAAATAAGTCTATGTTTTTTTCTAGTCTACAAGTATTTCTAGGGTTCCTAATTTGGGGATTAATAATTGATTAATCGTTAATTTAGATAAATTATTAATGAAATAATAAATAAAATAAATTTGAAAAATAAATAAATAAATGACTTTTTCTAAAATTTTGATTAAGGATGGTTGTATTATAAGATTGTAAATATGAAAGTATTTTTTATAAAATTATTTTCTTAATAATTGAATATTTAGTATATTTATTTTTATTTGTCAAAATATAGTATTAATGTCTAAAAATATAAAAATTACTTAAGTTTCAAATTAAAATTTGTATTATTGTTCTAAATGAACAAAAACAATTCATGTTAAATTTTGATGTAAAAATAGTGAAAAATGAATTTATTATGATTTATTTATGATTAAAATAGTAAAAATTAATTAAAAATATTGAATAAATGGTTTTCTAGAATAAAAATTTATTTCTGAAATATTTAATGGTCTGCAAGTTTAAAATAATTTTTGTGGAATTTTATAAAATTGTTTAGATATTTTTATAAAATTTTCAATTTATAATTGAATAAATTTGTAATATATTATATATATATATATATTAAATAAATGATTTTTGAAAAACTAAAAATTGTATAATAAACTTCATCATTAGAATAACATAAAATAATTTTTATAGATTTTATAAAGCACTTTTAGTATTTAAAAACTATTTTTAAAAGAATATAGAAAGTATAAGTATAAAGGAAAAACTAAAAAAAAAAATAGTTGTATGTGCCAGGACTCGAACCCGGGTCCTTGGCCGAATCATGGGTTTTAAGTCACAAATCTAGACCATCTGGTCTAGACCCTGAGAACGATGATGATTGATTCCAAATAATTATAAGGGTTACTTGGTTAAGTTCATAAATTATTTAAAAAAATAAAAGTGGAGCCGTGGTTCGAACTCCAGTACAAGGCCGGTTCCCAAGTCTTAACTAGCAGAGTAATACCAACTGATCTGTGGATCAGTTGGTGATTATTCTTGATTGATAATGAGTTTAAACAGTTTCCGTGCAGAATCATTATCCCCAAATCGTATAAGAAACCCTAGTTTTTCTAATTGATACAATTAACGATCAATAGCCACAGAAACTTTAGGGCTATTGATTGAATGAATACGATGAACAAAACCCTACGTTTAATTGGAACTTACAGCGAGTTTAGAGGTACGATCGAGCCGATCAACGGGGAAAGTCAACACGCGTATGATTGAGCAATTAGACGAGGTTTAACAAGATTTGAAGGTAGGGAATGCTATGTCGGCATGCATAGGTTAGAAAGAAAGGATTAATTTATACTAATTACACGGATTTGTATGTTTAGAAAGTTTTGACCCGTTCTTAATTGCATATGCGTAATTGCTCACAAATTGGAATGTTTTAATTATGATTTGGCGTGGGGAATAAGCTGAATAGGTCGGCCAAATCTTTCCATAGATAGTTACGACCAAGAAACACGGATTAAAGTTGATTTGGAATGGATTTGGTTCGCAGTTGACTTCCTAAAGTCAACTGTGCAATATGGAAAGGGTTTATGTTTGTTTTGGTTGGATTTAAATTACCAAACAGGGATGTAGCCCAGTTGGTTAATGAGTGTGTGTAAGTCAGACCGGCTGTGGACGCGGGTTCGAGTCCTAGTCCACGCGGATTATTTTTTTGTAATTATATTACTAATATTTTATTATTATAAGTTTATAATATGGTTATATAAGCCCGAAAATGTCACGAAATATTTTTAAAACGTACAAAAATGTCGAGATGCAACGTTTATTGATTAAATAGTAGAACAAGCTTAAACGAAAATGCGAAATGTTACATCTTGGGTGTTTGGGTTGTGATAAGTTACGGTGGTGGTTTTATTTAGAAACCAGTTACCGTTAAGACAGTTGGAATCTGTTATCAGTAAAGATGGGTTAGGCAGACGAAGGCAATGACTCATGTGTGTGAAGGTGTTCTTAAGTAACCGATGGAAAATGGTGTCGGCTATAGGTGGTGTATCGGTGAGAGAGAAGGTAGTGGTTATTAAGGGCATTTACGGTGATGATTCCAGAAGAGGATAAGGGTGCAGATATGGTGGTCGTGGGTGGTTGCCGGCAGCCAACAGTGGGAGCGATTGTAAATAAGGATGGTTATTAATAGTGGTGTTGGTGATTTGTGTAGGTGATGGGTGGGGAAGATGAAGTTTATGCCTGGGTGGTGGCTGTGGTAGTTGGGATGTCGGTGGTAGCGGTGGTGGTGGTGGTGATGGTGGTGGTGAAAGTGGAGATGGGTGTTGGTGGTGGTGGTGGTGGTTTGTGGAGGTGATAAGTGAGGAAGGTGAAGTGTGGAAGAAGAAGTGGGTGGGACCCACTTAATTTTTAATTATTTTAATTATGTTTTTTAAATATAATAAGGGTAGTTTAGTAATTTTACACCCACTTAACTGGATAATCTAACCTCCGTTAACTCCAGGGACTATCTGAGTTAAGAAACACCAAAAGTTGAGGACTACATATGTAATTTTTAAAAGTTGGGGACTAAAGGCAAAATTTGAGCAAATCACAGGGACTATTCGAGCAATTTTCTCTTAATGTTAAATACAACTTTATTTTTAATAAAAATTGTATCGAATACAATTGTGTATTATGTTTTATTTTTTATTTTTTTAAAGTTAACGAACACAAGTTGTTATTGTTATTGTTATTATTATTATTTAAAAACACAATATTTATAAAAGAGTGTTGAGAGGAAAAAAATTAAACATGCATGCATATTCAACTTTACTTAAAAGGTTCATGAATGCATGTTATTAGAGAAAAATAATGTAAATTAAACTAAATACGTTAAGGCGGAATCGAAGAAAGTGGATAAGAGTCTAACGGGTTATTCACAACAATAGTTCATCTCCAGGGAGCAAGGGTTTGTATTTGGTAGATTAGGGTTCACCATTAAAAAAGGGGTGGCGTCGCAGCTTGTTGCCCGTCTATCTTCTATTTTGATGTAACTTGGCAAGTTTTAAGAAATAAAATAATAGGTATGATACCCTCTTTCTCTTAAACAAACGTTAAAGTTGATAGAACGTACAAATACATAAGCATGGTAACATCTTACCCTTCTCTTCACCAATATTGAATTACTTATGAATCAAGTATCTCTTCTATCCATGGTCAATGTGGAATTCGCCTAGAGTGTCACATTAATCTATGTTAATCTGCTCAACAATTGGTATTGTTGTATATTAATCTATTTCTTTATTATAGTAGTTATCAATGTATTACACAAATTGAACCATTTTATATAAGAAAACAAGTGAAAGAATGATAATTAAAATTGTGTATTACATTAGAAAAAAAAAAAACAAAGCTATTGGGATTGTAGCCCGTGATTAGAGGCAAAACCATTTTGGGGGAAGGAGTACTGAAAGACTTGGGTTTAAATCCAAGGCAAGGTGTAAAAGGTGGAAATTAGCCGTTAAAAAAAATTAAAAAGGAACAAATCTAAATTGCAATTCTAATTTACAAATTAACAACGAGTAATACGTTTCGAGGTATTAGTCTAATGTGGTTTACACACGAATAGTAACAAGTGCGCAACTTGGGTGCTATATCGTATGTTTAACATAATTAATTTAAGTCATGATCGGTTCGTCGAGTTAAAACACTTAAGACTTGAGTTTGTACACACGAGTCTAGATAGTTGGATAGAGTATCTTGTAACTAGATAATAAGCCAGGCTTATCGTGTTAGACTTTTAAGGTGTCCTTTGTTGGAATTAGGGCACGAGGAAGTCGGTTAATCAAAGCTTCAAGCTTTTCTTGCTAGCTTTTGTAAGGAAATTAAGGTGAGTTCATGTCCCCAATTTTTACTGTTTTTTTAAATGTTTTCGGGGAAGGCATGCTTCTTTTATAAAAACCTGATGAATTTAAAGCGTAATAGCGTTTTTGAGAAAACGATTAAAGTTACAAATGCTTTTATAAAGTCGTACATGGATAAAGGGAAATAAAATGTGTTGTGTGAGTTTCATGACCTCAATTCAAACTGTTTTATAAACTTTAGGGAAAAGACATGTTTATCAACTTGCTTTAACGTATAAAAAGTTGCTAATCTCGACTGGCAAGATTGTAGTATATTTATGGGCAAATAAATATATGGTAAAGTAAGTCGAGTCGAGGATGATAAGTAGCAAGATGGGTACCTGGGTAGCGGAAACCAGTCGGGGTAGGTCATCACGTGTTTACTGTAACCATAAATTCAAGTATATGAAACCGAAAGAATATCTGGATAGTTATATTGGTGCATGACAAGGCCCGCCCCTTATTGATATCGTCAACCCGATAAAGATAAGAGGTGCTTGTAATTCTGAACTGGGTTGTTGATTCGACAAACAACTTGCGCGGGGCAAATGAATTGTATAGTCTTGGTTTGATTATGGACCCAAGATAGGTCATCGTCTTATAGGAATTTGCAACTCCTTATATAAGACACTACATAATTTATATTTTAGTTAGATGCATTGGTTTATCATATAATGGTAGTTTTGTTTGACTATTTTTTCTGTTTAGTACGAACTTGCCGGTGGGAATTACTGGGGAAAAGAGTTTTCATAATGATATTTACGGATATCTAGTAAGGAATCCGAGGGGGGAAATAGTTTACAAAAAGAAAGTTTTCAAAAGTTATTGTGGAATGCCCGACGAAAATTCCACATGAATAGTCTCATTTTGAATGTAGTTGT
Organism: Ambrosia trifida; assembly: GCA_028751855.1. NCBI lineage: Eukaryota > Viridiplantae > Streptophyta > Magnoliopsida > Asterales > Asteraceae > Ambrosia > Ambrosia trifida. The sequence continues at coordinate 68,778,423 of CM054130.1, forward strand.
TCGATCGACAAGAACTTAGTATATTTATCTTTATGGGGAGGTAAATATATAGTAAAGTGATTCGAACCGAATGTTAAATAAAACTGAATACCTGGCGAGGATTCCAAGGGGACTTTTAAAAGGTTTTTCCCAAATAACAATTCGTGTAATGAAAATAAACTTTCTTAAAATGTTTTACGAATATTTTCCCAGTGATTTAATCAAAAAGGCTTTTATGAGAAATAAAAATAAAACCATGAACTCGCCAACTTTTTGTTGACCTTTTAAGCATTTCTTTCAGGTCTTGATTTTAGCAACGACACGGTTGGAAATAAGGGATATCTTGGGATTGGAAACCCTAGAAGGCTTAGGTATTGTTTGTTTTTTAAGAGGTAAAATGTCTGTAGTCTACAGACCACATCTGTAGGAGAAGAGGTGGACCAAAGGTCTGCAGTTTGCAAGAAGAATACTATTTGTTTGTTAATGTCTGTGTAACGTAACCTAACCATAACCATAACCCTAACCCACCACAACCCACTATAACAAACCACAACCCACCATAACCACCATAAACCACCACAACTAAATGATCAAAACCTCCCCATCAACACCATTTCAACATCAACTATCATATCTCAACCAATTCATCTACAAATTTAATTTATTACCCATAAACTAAAAACACCTATCAAATAAACCTCAAAAAATAATGGAAAAATGAAAAATAAGCATAATCATAATTAAAAAAATTTAAAATCCAAACTAATAATTAATAGTAGTACCTACAGATGATTCTTGGACCGGGGGCGAGGAGGTCGGCGTGAAGAAGAATAATGTGAAGAAAAAAAGAAAACAAATCTGACGTGAAGAGGAGAAGAAAAGGAGAAAAGGAGAAAATGAGAAGAAGAGGAGGAAAAGACATTGGTTCAAGTCTGTACCAATAAGAGGTCAGGAAGACCTTTTTTAGTGAAAGGTCTTCTAAAAAAACAAACAAGCTGCATCCCAAATGTCTGCCCGCGTTTGCACGACGCAGACATAAGTAGTCAGAAGCACTTCTGACAAAAAAACAAACACCACCTTTGTAAAGGCGTTCAGAATTAATAAAGTCTTAGATGTAACATTCCGCTGGATAGTAAAGGTGTCAAACGTTTACAACCGACGGGAAAATCGAGGTGTGACGGTTCACTTTCATAATAAAAGACATCATATATTAACCGTACAACAAAACATCAAGGCGTTCGCTTTCATACTAAACATGGGAGGTCTATTTTGCACCAAGCGGATGTTCTTGTGTTCAGTTGGGCGGTTGGGAAAATGCTTGTGTGGCCCTCCGACATATGCCTCTCATTGGCCTTAGAGGTAGTGGGTTTGTGGTGGGTCAGGCGATGCTAAAGGTGGAATCATAGAAAATCGAGAAGCCTGATAAAGCTTGCACGGATAATCGACATGCTTTCGTCCCTTTTGCCCTCGATACTTTTGGCTCTTTGGCTCCGGAAACTATTAGGTTCCTAGAAAAAGTAGTAGTGAGTCGTACACAACAATTTCTTGACCCCTAGGAACCAAGAGTTTGTTTTCAGTAGCATATATTTTGCTATTTAGAATAGGCCGGGTTGCAGCGCAATTTGTTAACCGTCTACCTGTAAACCTACTATAAATTAATTATGGAATAATAGTTACATTTGGTTAAAAAAAACAGTTTCATAGATTAATTTACTTTATTTAGTAACGTATTGTCATCAAAGTTATAAGTAAATACCCATGATCAAAAATTGTATTTCACTTTGTTGAAAATTATCATAAACTAAAATATAAGTTTAAATATAACTGATTTCCCATATCATCTTTGTTTTTATTAGAACTTAGGTTCGTGGTAAGATTGCACTTCACGACGGGCAATGATTTTTTTCAAGCAATGCAGCGATGATTCAGCTGGTATCATTCTGACGTTATGATAAACCTCTGAACGTTGAAACGTAACCATGAAATAATACATCACAATTTAAACAAATCATGATGATACAAATAACCCCGGAAAAATACGTCAAAATTTAAATAACCTGTGATCATACATAGTTATCAACCGCGCGAAAAAATTCATGTCAAATTCAACATACAGTAAATAGGAAAAATGAAAACGAAGAATGGCCCAAAACATGAAACTTTCAGGGGAAAACTATACAAAATTGTAATCAACTTTTAAAAGTGTTTCAATTATGCACTTGTACCTTTTCATCACAATTAGGTCACTTAATTTTCAAATCGAGCATTGTCAGATTTTTTATGTGTGAGGAAAGAAATGGAGGATAAAATGTTGGGGTTGGGATTTTTAATAAATATGATTATAGTAAAAAGTAATTCATATATAAAAACAAGTTTCAATACCTGAATCCATTGTTGACGATTAGCATTGCATATTGCATGACTTGTATTCACCAAAAAACTAGAGTCACTTTCAAACTCTCACATATTATGTAAAATTGTACTAAACTATATATAACATATTTCTACGTACTTTATTGTAATCTATAAACCTGTAATGAATGAATGACAAAATAATGAAACATAACGTGAGATGACGTATTTAAGCTCTAAAGCTAAAACCTTTTAGCGAAATCTAAACATGAATTCTTAGCTCTTGTGTTCATGAAAAGCTTGTTTTAAACTTTATTATCTTTAATATACAAATCAATAATTAAAGATGCAACATAAGTGTGTCACAACTAAAACAATTAGGAAAAATGCAATTTTTAACCCCATTTAACCTATAAGGCTACAAGGCATACTTATAAAGTAATTTTCTATTTTTCTTGAGATTTATTTATTAAAAAAAAAAAAAAAAACTAAAATGTTGAATGAGCTATGATTGCATGAGTGAAGTACCATGTGGCCTTGTATGTACTCTCAAAATCTAGTATTAATAATCCCATTCACTACTCACATTTGACACACATTCTTTTCTTCTCTCTTTGTAAATCTCAAGAGGGAAGAAAAACATGAAGTTGCCAATCTTTCTTCTACTTATTCTTGCTCTTCTTGCCCCTATCTCCACTACATCTTCACATGTACAAGATCCTGATCTTGTAGTAGAACATGTCCATAGGTACACTAAGATAACCCACCTTTTAACATTCCACCTTTTTTTATTGTTATTATTTTATAAAAAAAAAATTAAAAAAAAAGATAATGTTTTTCTTTTAAATTGTTCTAAAGAAAATCTAACTTATAAGAGTAATATCTATGTGGCAATGCAGGAGTATAAATGAATCTAGAAGGAACTTTGGATCTCTATCATGTGGGACCGGAAATCCAATCGACGACTGCTGGCGATGTGACAAAAGTTGGGAAAAGAACCGCCAACGGCTAGCCAATTGCGCAATTGGCTTTGAAAAACACGCCATTGGTGGACGTGATGGTAAAATATATGTTGTGACCGACTCCAAAAACGATGATCCGGTTAACCCTAAACCCGGAACTTTAAGATACGGTGTGATCCAAAACGAACCATTATGAATCATATTCGCACATGACATGACCATTAAACTCAAAGAAGAACTCCTAATGAACTCATTCAAGACTATTGATAGTCGCGGTGCCAATGTCCACATAGCCGGTGGACCATGCATCACCATACAATATGTGACAAACATCATCATACATGGTGTCAACATACATGATTGTAAACAAGGTGGGAACACCGATGTTCGGGACTCGCCGGACCATTATGGGTTCCGCACAATATCGGATGGTGATGGGGTCTCGATCTTTGGTGGGAGCCATATATGGGTGGATCATTGCTCATTGGCTAATTGTCATGATGGTTTGATTGATGCCATACATGGATCCACAGCCATAACAATATCCAATAATTACATGACACATCATGACAAGGTCATGTTATTAGGGCATAGTGATAGTTTACTTCAAGACAAGAATATGCAAGTCACAATTGCATTTAACCATTTTGGTGAAGGCCTTGTACAAAGGATGCCAAGTTATGTTCTACTAAACTATATTTATATTTATATATCTTATATGTTCAACTATTGATATACAAAATTTATTTTGGATAATTATAGATGTAGACATGGGTATTTCCATGTGGTGAACAATGACTACACGCATTGGGAGATGTATGCAATTGGAGGAAGTGCTTCACCAACCATCAACAGCCAAGGGAATAGATTCTTGGCTCCCAATAGTTATGATAACAAAGAAGTAAGTATAAAAAACATACTAAGGGTAGTCATTTTAATTATTTATACATATTTTTTTTTGTATACTTTTTTAGGTGACAAAACGAGAGGAGTCAACAGAAAGCGAATGGAAAAACTGGAATTGGCATTCAGAAGGCGACCTAATGTTAAATGGTGCTTATTTCACGCCATCGGGTGCAGGGGCGTCCAAAAGTTATGCACGAGCATCAAGCTTAAGTGCAAGACCATCTTCCATTGTAGGCCTTGTCACGGCTAATGCAGGTGTACTTCGTTGCACAAGAGGCTCTCGGTGCTAGTCTTAAGTCCCACGGGTCCTTTCAATTTGTTTCTAAGTTAACAAGAAAGGAATGTTGTGTTTATAATTTTATATGAAAGTTACTTATATAAGCAAACAAATTTTGCATTTCTAGTTAGCCTGACTCTGTTTCCATGTAACAATTTGCCACTTAGGAGTTCAAATGTTCAATTATGAACCCTAATTGAAACAGATGAATCAAGAGCTAAATTTGCTATTGCTTCTTAAATTTTATCGATCATAATTGTGGTAATATTATTCTTGTTGTTGTGGTAACTAATATTATTCTTTAAATGTATATGATAGGTATTGTTACTTTACTAGCGTTTGAACATGCATATATTTTCCTATTTAAAAACAATTTTCTGCATTACATTTAACCATAGATAATGGTAGTTATATAAAAAAACAGGATGGGACCTTATAACAATAAGATAAACCACAAAAAAACATCAAAATTATTCCCTGTTTCTCACATGATAATTGGATAATATGGTACAAAAGGTAATCAATAATTCAAAGTGAAAAAACAAACCACCGACTCATGACGGTACAACAAGAGAAACAAGGAGTACAACCATTTTTAACCATACAAATAAAGAGTAATACAACATTCAAAAGCACACATGTACAACCATCCAATGCATGAAAGATGCATTAAATTTCTTCATAAAGAACCCATCATTTTGGTAGACCTAAAAGTGTATTTATTGACAAGAGAAGAATTTACCTAGGGTAGTACAACACTAGAAGCACTAAGGTACAACCATATAATGCACTAAGAAAGACATTTAATTCAGTCTTAAAAGAACCTATGGTATTGGTAGACCTAATTCAACCGACGACAAATACATGAACAACAAATGATTTTACCAAGTTAGTACAAGTTAGAAGCACAAAGGTACATCCATTTAATGCACAAGAAATAGCATTGAATTCTTTCATAAAGAAATACCCATGAGTTTGGTAAACCTAAGTTCAAGTTGTATCACCAAAGAAGAGAAGTTACATCATTTTAACAAGACTTAACCAATAAATCCATCCAATCTTGTGTTGTTTATAGGTAGTGTATTTTTATTTTGTAATTTTATAACATTAATAATGTTTCATTTCTAATCAATTAAATTCACGTGTACCCCACAAGATGAGACAGGTAACATGGCTTACTAAATAAAGAAGTCATGTATGACATCCATTAATCATTATACCAATATCAATAAATACTAAACTAGAAAAACTAACTTCTATCCTGATCATGTGGCCTAGTGGTAAAAGGACCGGTTCTCTCTTTGGGGGAGCCGGGTTCAATTCTCACGGGAGGCATGTGATGGATACCCCCACCCTTGTGGTGGGGTAGGTGGTTGAGAAGTGATGGAGAGACCCTTGACCCTTGTGGTCATGGGTTCGACTCCTGATCCCTCCAGGTTTTACCGGTTCACTACCGTCGTGCCTTCGGGCGGGTTTGTGGGCCGGGTTTTCCCTGGAACAGGAGACGGGTGGGCCGAAGGGCTCTGTCCGTACGGACTAGAGGCCGTCTGGGGCCCCTTTCGGCCATTGGGGGCCGCGTACAGAGTACCCGGCAATACTTTAGTTGATCGTTCAAAAAAAAGAAAAACTAACTTCTATCCTACCCCCATCATAACTTTTACTAAATGTATTTTATTTAAAATATTTAGTTATGATACCATAAAATACATTTAGCGAGTTTTACAATAAATTTAACGGTTAAAATGGGGTGTGGGGCAACGCCCTCAGCCACCGCGCCTCTAACACCGCCCTCTTTGATAAAAGGGGCGCTAAAGACCCCTTCCGCCAACTCATTCATAATGTTAAAGCCTCAATGTTATTATGGGGGTGTCATTGTTGCCCCAAAACTGTTATTCAACCAATCAGTTTTTTTCTTTAAAAGAGGCGCTTAACCACCCCTCAATGTTATTATGGGGTGTCATTGTTGCCCCAAAACTTACATGGCACAATAAAACCCCTAGGGGTTTATCCCACACCCCCTAGCCTTATAACTAGGCAATAAAATGTAGGTTATAGTTTCTGAAAATTATATGTTTATCATGATCTCCCATATAGATTGATATTAAAATAAGTTATACGGTATCACTTTTATGATTATGTGTACATATATACTTTATGAATTATGATGATATTAAACTTTCGAAAGCCATGAAATAGTTTCTTCAAGCTCTTTTGTTTTGTATATCACATTTTGGTACGTATTGAAATCGCCTAATGCATTGGCATTCAACAATGTTAAATTATGTCACTTAAAGGATAAATGACGACATCAAATCTCGGTTGTTCCCATTGACAAATCACAGAGCCAGAGCTAATTTGTTGTTTGGTCAAATTGTTGTCGTTCCATGTTCCATGTTCGGGTGGTTTTAGATAATCTAGGCTAGGTTTGGAGGTCCCCTGCTTTTTGTATATTTGGCATTACTTTGTATGCTTTGTCTATGTTTTTTCTTGTATGTTGCCAGCCTTTGATATATTTGGCTCTTTGTAAGCTATTTGTTTCCTTGTCAGAGTTCAACAACAGGTCGTCAGAACAATTTTTCAACTCCCCAAAGGCAAAGGTTTGTTTTTAATAGGTTCAGTTTCGCTATTCAGAAGAAAGGCATGACAACGCAGCTTGTTACCCATCTACTTATGATTATGTAATTTTTCATTTTTTTATTCAGAAAGTAATCTATTTTGGATATTAATATATATAATACATAAGAAAAAGTGTGTATTTAATTTTTGGTATGGGGTTTGAACAAGGGATAATTTGGTTCAAGTTTTGTAGTCCCAATGAGTGTCACCGGCCACATGCTCTTCATTCATACACAAACATCAAAACAACCGGCTATTTAATGAAATCCATTTCCATGTGACTTTTCTGCCGTATAGGGAATGCTTGCTTTGTATTTTAAATGTTTACAAAAGTTAATTTCTACATACTTTAACAAACATAATGAAGATATTAGTAGTGTACAAATGAGTAGAACCCAAACTCTACTAATTTCGAACTTGTCTTGTTTAATTTAAGAGTTATAAAGCTTGACTTTTTTAACACTTTTTCTTGTTATTTCACGCAAATTTCCATTGTTCTATCTCATCTCTCGTATTTCTTCTTTTCGCCTTTGTATGTTTTGTTATTCGCTTTACTTTTTTTCCAGCTTATAGCTTGATAACAGTGTCACCATTGTTTGAGTCGATGAGTAGACATAGGATTCGTAATCGAATTTTGATTTCATGTTTGGTTTTAGAGTTTTCTTGTGTTCTTCTTTGCATCTGAGCTATAGTGCAGCAGGTGGTCTGGTCACCATTGTTTGGATCAATGAGTAGACCATAACCCTACATGTAATCAAACAACATCAAGTAGAGTACTTGATGATTGTGATGTAATAATAGACGCAGGGGCGAAGTATATATAGGGCCAGGGGTGGCCCTCCCCCCCCCCCCCCCTGTTTTTTTGCACAGTAATGGAAATTTGCGATTTTCATAGGTAAATTGAGTCCGGGTTGAGTCCGGCCTCCGCCGATTTTCCACTACCGACTGAAAAAAATTGAGTTCGGCCTCCGCTGATTCCGAAACCAAGCTTCGCCCTGAATAGACGCTTAAGATTGACATGATGCAAGCATAAGGTACCCATCAATTCAAAGTTTCAAACTAAAGGTGGCAAGATATCATAACAAACATGTAATTTTATTATTAGCGTTAGGTCACCTTAAAACACTGTTTCTTCCCATTTTAAAAACTTAGCTAAATGTTTATCGTATAAAAACTACATTGTGTTCTATTTAATGCATTAAAATAAAACTTGAGTTAGTTTTTGCCGGGTTAATAATTCAATCAGTTTTCCTTTAAACGGCTAAATGGAATCACTTACGAACCACTGGAGTATCATCGTGCCATCAGTTTTACCACACGATCATATTTCACCACCAAGTCACCAATTCAGGAGGAAACTCATAATTATGAGAAAACCCCCTTGTGAGATTCGAACCCATGACCTTATAGTCCATAAGTCTTATCCCACCACAAACATGTTGCTGGGCTATAATGCATTTGGCATTTCAATCAATTTGATATGTTAATTTCTACTTATTATTGTATTTTAGCCCTATAGATATCCGGCCTTGACGTTGAGTCTTATCCTAATGATTTTAGTAATGTCGTCTTTGATGTTACTTGATTACTCTTCTTTAGTCAATGTATGCTTATATTTGTTACTAGATTATACCCCGGGAGCGTCCCGGGTTGAGAAATTTAATATGATACATCAATTTTACATATGAAATAGACTGATGTATAACTCTAATATTAATATCTAACCTAATTAAAACAAATTAACAATGTACAACTCTAATGCTAACACCTAACCTAAAAGAATGTAGAACTTTAATGGAACTCTAATATTAACACCTATCCTAAAGACTAAACAAATGTACAACTATAACATACTAATATTGATACCTAACTTAAAACAACGTATAACTCTATTAACCTATTCGGCTCTGGTTGAATTTTTTTTCATATTTACTGATTTAAACATAATTAGTGACTTGTCTATACATGATTATTATTATTATTGTTTTAAACAAATCTCTGCTATAAGTTATCATATTCTAATATTAAAAAAAGGGGTAATTGGGTCGGCTATCACCTAATCACAGGCCCGACCCAAACCCACAATTTTTTTAAACTAATTCCAAACCTGACACAATACCTGTCGGGTTACAAAAAATAGTCGTTTTTTTTTTCGTTTTTTATATAGCACTATGGTACTCGTTGGAAAGATAATAAAACGCTCGTTAATTTGGTGTAATTTTTTTCTTTAAAAAATCTCGTATATTAAAAATATTAACGTTTAAAAATTATAGGAGGAAACATGAGGGTGAAAAATTCAATTTTGTTTTTAAATTATTTTTTCCTAAAATATCTCAATGCCACATGGCACACTCAATGAAGAAAATGCCTATTTGAGTGCCATGTCATTAAAATTGCTTTGGTTTATTATATGTATAGATTAAAATACCATTTCAATTATTCAATTAAAACATATTTTGTTACTAAATCATAACTTTTTATTATATAATTCCAGTGTATTAATGTTAGTTGAGAATAAAACATTAAGAGTATCATTATTTTCAAATAAATTTTTTTATTTAAATAATACATAAATGTCTTAAATAAAAAATAAAAAAAAAATAAAATCATATCACATTTATATTCGATAACATTGTCACGTGAAAATCAGTTACAAAAAATGTGTGTATAATTTTTTTTTACAACTGTAATCATTCTGATTGACCCCAAAACAACTTACATAAAATTATGCACATAATCATTACCGACAAAGAATCTTTAGTATGTATCTGAGATAGAAACTGGACTCGTCGAGAGGCTTGAGTGGAGAATTGTATTATTGGAAGGCAGAAGACCCAAGACCCCACCGCCACAATTAAAGACATGTAAAAACACACGCCATCTAACACACATGCTTTGCTTGCTAAACTATATATAAAAAGGGTTCTAGGATTCATACACCCTGTGACGTCACATTCTGGGGGTGTGACATCATATTTTGAGGTATTTGGCAGCCTACTATTGGTTAAAAATGTGGGCCAGGGTATATGAATCCTAAATAAGAGATGTATGAATCCTAATTACCATATAAAAAATGTTTTCTTTCAATGTTCATGCTATATTGGATCCCACCCAAAACAAGGACCCACCACACATGCTCACCGGCATCATCACTCGTAGAGTTTTCTGCTTCCCCTCTCTTATCTACATCTCTCTCTCTCCTTTGCACCCGTGACCAGGTCTGTTAACTAAAACCCTTGATTGATTCCCGTAAACATTAAATGTCTCATAATTGATCTCCCTAGTGTAGAGGTGAGTAAATCGGTTTTTTTTGCCGAACCGGTTTCGGTTTCAAACCGGTTCGCTACAGTACCGGTTCCTGGTCGAACCGGTTTCGGTTCCAAACCAGTTCGGTTTTGGACCGGTTTTGTCGATTCGTAAGACCGGTTTCGGTTCGGTTTCGATTTTTGTTTGTTTCGGTTTCGGTTTTTAATCGGTTTTTTCGCGCACTTTTTAAAATCGTATAAATTACATAAAATTTAACTTTTAATAACTTTTAAGGTTTTTTAAAGAAGAAAATTGAATATTAATACAAAAAAACAAAGTTTTGTTTGTGTTTATGGCCAAAAATGTATTTTTCTTAAACCGGTTTTGGTTCGGTTTTGGTTTTGGTTTTTTACTGTTTTCGACCGGTTTTTAGCGATACCGGTTTCGACCGGTTTTTAGCGATACTGGTTTCGGTTCGGTTCCGGTTTGTGTACCGGTTTTGGTTCGGTTTCGGTTTCTTTTGACCGGTTTTTCGTCGGTTTTAGGCCGGTTTTCTTTCGGTTTGAGATTTTTTTAGTGCCGGTTTCACGTGAAACCGGTTTTGACCGGTTTCGATTCGGGTCGGTTTTACCGATTTCGGTTCCCGAACCGGTTTTTTTTATCACCTCTACCCTAGTGTATTCACGACTCTGGTTGGAGGTCAACGGTCAACAAAAAATAATGATCTTATTTTTGACAATGGCTGAATGATCTTATAGATATCGATTTGGGTGTTTTCCTTTTTGTAGTTTTCCTATCATGTAATAGTTATTGTGTAGGGGTTGTGGCCCAGGTAGCCTCTGGCTAAACGAGTCGAGGTGATATTGGGTGGACGGACTTTGTTATTGGCGTTTTGTTGTGGTTGAAATAAATGATCCCGTTTGATTGTTAAAAAAAACAAAACAAAAAATAATGATCCTGTTGTGGTTCAAATAAATGATCCCGTTTGATTGTTAAAAAAACAAAACAAAAAATAATGATCCTGCTGGTGTTTAATTTGGTAGGTTAGATTGGAGATACCATTTTACAATACCCTAATGAGTTCATTAAAACATATGATAAAAAAAAAAAAAAAAGAAAAGAAAAAAACCCGGGTGGTCCGCAAAATGGTAAAGCTAGGTTACTATTTTTTAATGATTTGATTAAATTCTCAATGTGCAGTTTCAACAACCAATGTTACTGAAGCTATATTCAAACTATTGGTAAGATCTGAAGAGTATGGGATCTAGACAAGTCTTACTTCTATTTCAGATGATAAAGCTAGAGATTGGTTCCAGAGGGCAGAGAGAACCCCGGCTCCAGAACCATATTTAGCCTGAAAGGTCAATTAAACACACACAGTTAGATAACACCTTATAACACACATGCGATCGATCAAAGCATAGCTAAAAAAACTCGTAAGTCAAGAATCTAATGAAAAATGTGGGGTTTAAGATATCAAGTTCATTTGGAAAAATGAATCAAAAATGTTTCACCGCCGTTGGAACCAATAATTTTCTTTATGATGAAACAGTAGAAAGTTGTCAGTGACTGATGTTTTCTATGTGTGGATTTTCTTGTTAGTGCGTGGAAACGTCAGATATGGCAATCAGAGTATGTATTGGTTTGTTGCTAGTATTGCATTCAAATAACTAAACGTGAATCTTAGATCTAGTCAAAGTTCGAGTCGAGCCTAACTTAAACCGGCTAGAGCCTCAAATAATGTTGATTTTAAGACAAGGTTTAATTACTTCTCAACCTCATGTAACTTATACTACACTAGCTGATTACCCTGGGAGGGTCCCGGGGTTGAAAAATCTAATTTTACATGATAACCTATTACAAATGGCTTAAGTTAACTAACCACAAAATCTCTCAATCATTGCATGTTCATAGTATTCAAAACAGTAATAACTCATATTCCTTAATCTAAAACCTAATCAGTAATCATCTAAAGAATCACTTATGTAAGCTGCAACTATTTAAAAACTCATCACATCTCTCTAATTTCTCACATTCTAATGGCTCTTATAATTCTGAACCTAATCAACTAAACAAACACTTAAGTTGGAAGTTGTAACCATTGCATCTCATTATGTCACGTGGCATAATCAAGAGATGGTTGAGGCCACCATTGAACGCCACGTCAGCAACTATCAATTCTTCCCGGGAGCGTCCCGGGGTTGAAAAATATAACCATTCTAATAATACTAATACTAATAGTAATAATTATTACTCTTGTAATTAAATAAATAAAAAAACAACCTTGCTATAAGGTGACACCATGTGTTGCAGTGTTGCGCGATTATTTCTCCTAGCTTTTATTGAATAAGTATACCTAGTAAAATTCTAATGATAACATGGCGATTGGGCTGATTTTCAACATCGTTGATAAGAACCTGGTTTAAAAGAAAAAACATGATTAATGTATAACATGAACACTTTGTGTGTTTTTTTAGTGTATGACCGAAACCCCACAAAAAATAGTCGATTTTTTCTCCGTTTTTTATATAGCACTATGGTACTTGTTGAAAAGATAATAAAACGCTCGTTAATTTGGTGTAATTTTTTTCTTTAAAAAATCCCGTATATAAAAGATATAAACGTTTAAAAATTATGGGAGGAAATATGAGAGAGAAAATTTTAAATTTATTTTTAAATTATTTTTTCCTAAAATAACTCAATTTAATTTTAGTAATTGAGAATTGAGAGATAGAGGACGAGATAAATTTAAGGTTTTATGTTTATCCTTTTTTTAGAGTGAATAGCCAAATTCGTCCATGAGGTTTTCTTACTTTTGCTAGATCCATCCAAAAAAGTTTTTTTCCTCAACTGAACCACTGAGGTTTCCCAAACATTGCTAGATCCATCCCAATGCCTAACTATGTTAAAAACTAACGGTAAAAAAGGGGCATTTTGGTCAACTCATATGTTCTTTGTTGTTCTAGTCAAATAAATCTTGTAAACTATAATAATTTCTATATCTGTTATTAATCAAACAAATTTGATTAAACATAATAGTTTGATTTAATTACTATATAACTACAGTCGTTGTTTATATATTATATAATTTGCGATGTTTTAAACAAGTTAAACGTTTGAATTTCAATGAACATGATTTAAAATCCTACATCATCACGAATCAAATGTCATAGAAACCGCTGGTTTTTTCTAGCATAATTTCCTCATCAAGGATCATAATTCATGAGATTTAGTTCCATACTATAAATGTATGAGTGATACAGTATTAATTAAAACCATCCGTTAATCATTATTAAAGTGGTTGTAACTCGGGCTCCGTAACTGCGAACATGGGAATCGGTTGTGACTCCGCCTATGCAAATGCAAAGGACAATTGTACCTATGCTATTCCTAATTCTAATCGAGCTTCCTATATCAGAAAATAAATCAGTCTTATTCAAGTGTTAATTAAGTTTGATAATGGAGTTCGGGAACTTTAAGCAAGATCGACATGAATTCAGTCCTTAATCCAGTGGCCTTATTTCTTCAACCAATAAATCATGACGTTAGCATCTTCATCAGTTGCACTGGAGGATACTTATGTACAAAGAAAAAAAAGGCTGAGTTAGCATCATCTTTATAAAAAAAAAAAAAATCAAATTGTGGAGGAGTGAATAAGGAAGCAAATAATGGATAAGTGCCTAGTTCAGGTCTGGAGCCATTTTGTGGTTGACGGAATAGCAGTCGGAGTTTAAGTGGATTAGTGGGTAGGTCGACAGTCAATGGTTGCACATGAGTTGACCAAAATGTCCCCTTTTTACCGTTAGTTTTTAACATGGTTAGGCATTTGGATGGATCTAGCAATGATTGGGAAACCTTAGTGGTTCAGTTGAGAAAAAAACATTTTTTAGATGATCTAGCAAAAGTAAGAAAACCTCAGGGACAAATTTGGCTATTCACTCTTTTTTTTAATTAAAAAAGAAATAATTCAAAAACACTAAAATCTTTCAATCATGATCCCACGTGGCAATTTCATGGAGAGATTGAAGGCACCATTACACGTCACGTCAGCAATGTTCAATTCTTTTATATATTTTAATAGATAATAGATGTGTGTGCAGTTCATCTTTTTATTATTAGGCAACTTACAACTTCTACAGCTTAATATACAAACCTAAAAGAGTGTTAAGGATGGGAGCAATGTTAAGGCCAACACCCCACCCTAACTAGGTAGTGTGGTTCATCATGGCGACAGGACCAAAACCTTTGTCAGGATCTCAACATAGCCTTTCCTCTACATAACGTAGATGTATCACAAACACAGACAAAATTGTCGGATGCTAACTGTAGCAATGACCATTTAATGACTGGCTACTTTTTTTTTCTTTTTATCAAAGTGCATTTATAAACTTATGGACCTTACTTTTATACCCACGACTCCTTTTGTGTTCAATGAGGGTCCATAATACACATGTATCTTATCGATATAGTACCATCAATGGTGAATCATTCAACCGAACCAACAGAGCCAACATGCGTAGGTGAAGCACACTAATACAGTAACATCAATGGCTTCGCGTGTATGACGTCTTGGGGAGCCAACATAGGAAGTAGGTTTTGGTTTATGTATAAACGTTATATGAAAAAGACATCAAAACAACTTAGTAATATATGTTGTGTCATTTAAAAACACAATGAACGGTTCTCCCTTTTGGCAACAAAAATACTCACTGTATAAAGAAAAATAAATAAATAAAACTCGAGAGCAAAATGGTAGATCATTTCCAGGCTTTATGGCCTCTGAACTGTTTGTCTGCACCCCTTTGCTTCATCTTTTTCTCACGTTTGACTCTCGCAATCTTTGATCTCTTGGCAACCAAAGGCATAGCCTTCTTATGCTCCTTTTGCCGGTTGCTTAACCCACCAGTCTATCAATTGAAATTCAACATAAATCAGTACAATACAGCTACAAATAACCTTCAATAAACTTATGGACCATACTTTACTACCCACACAAAGTCATAACATGTTACATATATTATGTAAGACCAATTACTTGCCTACCACTGACAATACATTCATAGGCATATATACAGGCATTTACTTCTTTGTCGGACGATAGATTTGGGTTTAGTTTGAACCCAACAATATAGACCTTACAGGTGCATCAAGAAAAAGATTCCAATATTGAGTGATTGATCATAAGTGTAGAAGTTATAAAAGTTGTAACCTAAGGAAACCAATGAGCTAGGGAAAAGAAACAAATAACAAGATGAAAAACATACCTTTTTCTGCTTGACAGCAGCCTTTGATTGATACTTCCCTGTCTCTTCTCTTCCTGCTTTCATTAAGGCCTTCCTTTCTTCCTTGGTCATCTTTTTTCTTATATTAGCCTGAAAATCATTAGACAACACTGGTCAAATGGGTGAAAATAGAAAAAAACAGGTCAAACGGAAAGTCATCAGCGTTTATTTTTGATGCGTAATACTTCTTTGCAATCATATTTAGAATAATATTATTTCCTGTGCCAAATATCCAACAACAAATATTTCAAAGTTTCAGCAAAAAAGTATTCAGTCTTTCAAGTGAGAACCTAACCAAAAGAATACCCATTCTGCCCAACTACCCAACCCGTCAATTTTTGCCACCGCTAAACAAACAAGAGTATGCTGGGAAACAAGCATTTATATACACTAGCCAGGTGTCTTCATATAGAGGGGGCAATTTTGACCCATTTACATATGAAATGGGTCAACTTGGGTTATACTCTTAAATTTTAAAACCATATATTTCTTGTAAATCATATTTAAGACTAATTAGTCGCAAAAAAAAAAATAGAGTTCGAATCTTTTAGTAAAAAGTACTTCGGCCTTTTGACCCATACCAAAAATTACACACCTCGCCACGTTTTAACAAGCATAAGTATACTAGCAAAGAGTCGAGTTTTAGCAAGTAAATTATATACAATAGGTCAATAGCTAGGTGCCTTCATTTTATTGGAAGTATGTTTAATTACTCTCATGTGCAAATAGCATAGGAAGATAATCCTCAACAATTTACTAAAGTCTAAAAATTCTTTTAACTATTAGAAAAATGGAACTGCTGTAATTAAGAAACTTACTTCAAGTGAATATCCATCTACCCTTTTCAAACTGAGTTGATCAGAACTCGGGATCTTAAAGTGCTCTGATCTTGGATCTGAACCTTTTTTCAACAATCCATGCTGAGCCAATGCAAGTTTTGCTTCCTTCTTTGCCTATATTCACAAATTAGATATTGTAAAATTATATTTAGCATGGAAAACACAAAAATATCCATTTCAATTTCATATGATTGCAGAATAATATTTTGCGGAGTAAAAATGAAACTTACCTTTAGCTCTTTGATTCTTTGGAAATCCTCATTTGAAAGAATACCATCTGTTGTATCTGAAGTGTCATTATTCTCCGATTTGGCAACTGCTAACCTTTTAAGAGCCCTAAGACTTTGACTAGCGGAATCAAGCTGTTCATCAAAATCAGCAAATTTCCGCTTTTGCCCTTTAGTTTCACCTAAGCTTTTGACATCATCATTATCACTGCATGAAACATCACCCTCGTCTTCAGACATATCATCCTCTTCACTTCCCATTAGTGTATCACCATCATCATCATCCTCCTCAATTTCAGAGTTTAGTTCTGAGCCACCTTCATGAGTGCTGACATCATCATCACTACCGGCATCCTCTTCTTCAAGATCGTCATTAAAGTGATCATCCATATCAGAAGAATTGCTGACATCATCGCCGACATCATCCTGAAGTAAATCAGCCCCAGGAACATCACTGGGAATAGTGACCTCACCGAATGCTTTTGGCTTTGCCTTTGGATCAATGGGCCGACCTCGGTCTTTCTTTACGAGTAGTGAAGGACAAATCTACAAAGATCAGTTTCATCAGCCATGTCATTCTTGCACAAACCGCGCGTGTGTGTGTGTATGTATGTATGTATGTGTGTGTGTGTGTGTGTGTGTGTGTGTGTGTGTGTGTGTGTGTGTGTGTATATATAGAGAGAGAGAGAGAGAATGATTCTACTGCACCTCTCTGAACAATGAAATTAGTGAACGAGCTGCAGATGAAACTGCTTTCTCATGTGATTTCTTATATAGCACAAGGTCTTGTAGCAAGTCTTCTGTCATTAACTGGTCATAAAAAAAAAAATTGAAAAGTGATATTTTTGTTTAACTGAAAATCTGTTAATATACCAAAGTTCACAAGTAGACACATGAACATACAATGGAGAACTAACCAGAGGAATTCTCAAACATATTTCCCGAACAACATTCAATCCAACAGCAATTGACTGCAAAGGGAAAACAACAATGGAATTTAGCTGAAAACATTTACATCACTAAAAGGAAGAATATTAAAATTAAAAATATCCAACAGAAGAGACCTCTGTGCGTGAGCGATCATGCACGAATTGATTGACTATTTGCTTGAACAATGGTTCGACTGCATCAGGTGGCACCTGGTTCATGTAACTTGGTCATTTTGGTATGTAGTAAAGACAGGGAATTAAACAAAATCTTCCACTTAAAATGGTTTATAATGAAATATTGATAGTTTATAATCGTACCATATCATGACAGGCTTGAACAGCTGCAGCTAGTAAGTTTGTCACATCTCTTTGATGGGGCTGCAAACATCAATAACAAGAATGATAACTGTCAATGCAAGTAACAATTAAAAAGCATAATGCTTGTGAAGATGAGTAACAAGTAGAAAGTAGAAGGCATTCAGAGGATACAATACCTGAACATACTTCTGAAGAAAAGGATAAAAGTTCAACAAAATCAATCTATGAAGACCAACAGTGCGAGCAACTACTTTTACAATCATCATTTTTATCTACAATAGATACGTAAGCCAGAAGCCCAGAATATTAGACATGCTATCCAGTAATTTTATAGTTTCTTCAATATGAGACAAATGTGCAAAAAACTACCTCAAAACGCTCTTTGCATGTTTGAAGTTTAGAGAACAGCTTCTCAGCAAAACCCTGTAGATGGATCATATAACGCAAGATGCTTGATTTCTTTTTCTTTCAGTATAAATAAAACTAGGTTATGGCCCATGTAAAATTAGTGTCGAGACATACTTGAGGGTCCGTTAGAGAAGTAAGAGGTGAATAGTAGTTCATGTTATTATCACGCTCTGAAGATAAACGTTGCTGTTTTTTCATGCTACGAATTACACGTTGCAACTTCGCTTTCTTCTTCTTCTTACTAGAGGTCGTTCCGGTGTTTTTCGCCTATTTTTTATGAAACGATAAAAAATTTCTACTTAATCAACTTTTCCTTAAAGGGAAATACAAGACATTTAGAACCAATAAATGTCGCAAAGTAAGCAACTAACCTTGTAGATAGCCTCCTTACTCACAGCAATATGAGGTTGTATTTGTTCTTCTTCGTCACTCGACTCATCACTGTCATTTTCTTGCTCAATTTTTTCATAATCAAGAAGAAAAGATAGAGCAGCAATCATAACCCTGATGAAACAACAAATATATGTGTATAAGTACATTATATGGTGCACTAACTATATTTTTTGAAAATATGAATCTTGTAGTAAACCTTGAAGATTTATGGAAACAGTCAAACAGGCCCGGCATATCGCATTGGCTGTTCTATCATCAAACCAAACCTTCCTCCTATGAAGATCACATATAGTGACAACTGACAAGTGACCTCATTGCTTTCTTTTCATCCTCTTCCTAAGCAGCATAAAAGCATACAATTCGGATCATACATAATCGTATAATATAAGGCTTAATTAAAAAAAGAAAAACCTACACACCTGTAGCATTGAAAACAATATACTTTGAAGCGCTCTATTCTCTGTTTCATTCTTGTGTTTCTGATTCATGCGCCTGATACTATGAATGACATGCGAGAATGCCAACAATTTTAAAGGCTTGTCACTCAAAACCTGAAGCTCCATGAACAATGGAAGAGTTTCCTTGATAGCGACAATCTATCAAACAAACTTTTTAAGTCAAACCCAAAATGCTTAGTAAATGATAGAATTGTACACCAAAACATTGTAAAACTACACGCGCGTGTAGCTCCGCAGAACCTAAAAAAAGCTAAAACTAGATAGCCGATTCATCCAGAAGACAGTTTCAGTTTTGCTGTGAATCTGTGATGTCAAATCATATTGCTTTTAATATCCTGTGTATATTAAAATACAAAACCTACCTCATATGTGGTTTAAAAAAGCACGCCTAAGCGCGAGGCAACTGAAGACGCTTAGACTTTGCACTTCCCTCTACAAAAGGCAAGTGGTGTACTGAAAGCGAACTTGAGGCACTTTAGAGTTTATCGCACATAAAATTGAGAAGTTTTTGTGCATCAGGATGTTATACATATAGCCTTTTTTTTTTTCAAATTGTACACATATAGTATTTATATATTAAATCACATTCAGGGTCTTTTTTCAAGTTGCTAAAACCAAATACCTAATTCTTCCAGAATACAATTTCAATTTCATTTTGAAGTCAAATCATATTGCGTTTAATATACAAAACGTACCTCAATCATGGTTAATAAAACCACACCTAAGCCCAAGGCAACCTAAAACACGCAGGCTTGCACTTCACTACACAAAAAGGCAATGAAAGTACAGCAAGCGCACTTGACACACTTCAGCGAACATAAAATAGGAAGTTTGTGCGCATCAGTATGTTGCAACTAATCCTTGAAACCTAAATTTTGCGCCTCAGTTTTAGACCTAACGTCTCAGTGCGCCTCAAAACTTTTTAAACCCAAAACCTCAATAATGTAAAAAATTTTGACACATAGAGTTGAATTCAATACATTCAGTTCATTATCATGTAAAAACCTAAGGTATGTGTGCAATAAAATATCTTCAAACCGTCAAAAACTCCAAAACTAAATAATACCTTCCGATTAAGAAGAAAAATAAGCGCCTGTGTAACAGTAACACGAAGCGAAGAGGGAAGCACACGAGCAGACGACCTCAAAAACTCCACAAGCTCCTTCGGATAATTCAACAACTGAGCAGGATAAAACGGAGTAACATGAGCCAGAAACATGGCACGATCTCCGAGGTCCTTGGCAACGGTAGGGTCGCTTCCAACGCCGCCACTAACGGCAGACGTGAAGTTTAACGCCGCCTGTTGTTGAAATAGTTGTACGGATGACTTGAATTGGTTGTACACAAGGTTTAGCTCTGTTTCATAGCCTTCTGGATCGCATTTCATTTTGGATTGGAGTGTTGGAAGGCTCATCTTTTCAGATGTACGGCCGGACGCTGATAATGCGTCGGCGGTTATTTCCGTCGCCGGCATGATTATTGTTTGGTGAGTTGCAGGGTTTCGGTTATGTGTGTGTGTGGGTGCGGTTATGGACGGAAACCCTAAACCCTAAAAAGGGGATTGAAGACGAAGATGTTTAATAAAAAGAATATTGTACATTTTTAGCCCTTGTACTTTTATTAGGGTTGCAAGTAACCGACTTTTAACAAGGGTCGATCTTTCCAACACGAGTTATTTACCTATCATGTCTAGGGATGGCAATCAAACCCGAACTTGATGTGTAAACTCAAAACCTAATACATTTAGGACGGGTTTAGGGTCAGGTAATTGGATATGGGATTAGTTTTTATTTTAATTTTGTATGTTCAGGGCGGGTTTGAGATTTGATGATATACCCATTTACCGGACCCGATTCCCTGATAAAAGATACTCGTTTACCCGGTTAGATACCTGATATAATTTCTTATATATTTGTTTAAATATGTATGCATAATATATCTAACATTCTAACTGTCTATCTGGATTGTCATCTTATGCTAAGAGAACACCAAAAATTAGTGTATATCTTTTGTTATCTATGTCTTTGTGTGTTTTTATATGATTAAAGTATTTTATATTTATACATTGTAATCATTTAGTCATTTACATGTATATTTAGTAATGCTAATTGTAATTGGTTAGTAGTTACCCAATAGATACTCGACGGGTTTTGGTTGGATATACCCAATGGGTAAATTTTAAAAATTAATGGGTTTACCTGAAACCTGTGGGTATACCCGATGGGTAATTACCCGATACAAACCCGACAGGGATAAGCATATCTATTCGGGTATGGGGTTGGGATTACCTAAACCCGTCCATAACACGACCCATTGTCATCCCTACTCATGTTGGTGTCATGTTTCAGATAGAACTAATCAAGTTCTAAGTTGTCGGTATACACTTTGTCTTTCTAAGTGGTGAAGAGTTTAAATCTCAATGGTGACAAAAATTTAGTTGTTTTTGAAAAGAAAAAAAAGGTTGTCATGTCTAACTCGATCTATACATGTTAGGGCTGACTTGTTAGAATAAATGAATTAGGGGTATTAGAGTTAACATGTTTAATTTGCCATGTTGACATCTTTAACCCTTACTGTTTATTACACCAACAAGCCTGGATAACACGTTTATTGCTTGATTGCTACGCATCAACCCAAATATAATAATGATACCCAAATATATAAACTTATACATGTCAAAGTTATGTATAGGTTTAGGGGTTGTCCAAATTGGGATTAAAATGATTGTTTTTAAACGATAGTCTGATAGTATAAGCTACGGGTCGGGCATGTGTAGTCAATCATCGTATTGGAACAAAGTTTAATGATTTGTATTCATTTTTATGGATGTCTCATGTCTAAAGTATAAAATGTATCATTAGGCTATTTAGCACATGTTTTAGGAGGCAAGTTTAACATGGTGAATTGTTCAAACTGTGGGTGATGTATACCAAGTAGAGAATTGTTCAAAGGTTTTTGTTAGGCGGTGTGTAAGCAACGAGAATGACGTAAATGAGTTGCTATAAAGGCACAACAGGGAAGCATCACAGGATGTGTCAAGGGTGGTTTTGGGTTAATTCTTGATGTACGGGCCAATGGACATTCAGGATGTTTTATAGCTGTGGTTGACTGGTTGGGCATGATTTCCAACATGAGCATTGTCACGCGTAAGAGAAACGTAATTGAATGAGGGTTTTATATGTTTCATTTGTGTTTACATCTATGTTAGATATGTTATATTCTTTGGTGATTGAATTGGTAGATTAGTTATGGTGTTATTTTTAGATTGTTCTTTCCCTAATTATTAACTAATCTTTAATTTTAGAGCATGCTTAACGAATGAAGATGACATAATACTTGGAAAGAAGTTTTGGAATGATCGTATAGTCTAAGTATACTGTTACATATAAATGAAATATAATGTTATATTCTAAGCATAACATAAAACACACACATATATGTGTGTGCGCATTTCATATATATTTTCACTACGTTATGTAACTTTAAATGAACAGGCCAACATGTTTACTTGGGTATGAAGTTCAATAAAAATAGTGTTGTAATGGAGTTTACTTATAAAGTTGTACAACAAAATTCCGCTATTAAAGTTGTCCAAGAAGTTGCAACAAATGACTCATAAATTCACCTCTTTTGTGACATACCAAAAGCTTATCACTTGGCCTCAAATACTCGTCTTTTGTAATAATCCAATGAAATTATAGTGAAGCCAATACACACTACTAGCTTTCACAAACCCCAACTTTGTAAAACATGTAGCTGTAGCAACAATATACTAGGCCCCAGCTTTTGTAAAACATGTTACATGTCACAATATGATATTATGATATCACCTGTTTGTTGTATACAACACTACCAAGACATGCCGCCAAGCGGCGAACAAATAGTTAAATCGGCATATTAAATTAATGTAACGGTTTGTATTGGAGTCACATGATTGATTTAAAACACATAAAAATCTATCTATACAACTAATATATTAAACTCAATGTGGACACATGGCACTCCCATGTTGATCCTTCAATTCTCTAGTCTATCATATTGTGCCATGTGTCACAATGTGAGAATTTATAAGATTTTTGTTTTTTTTTTTAAATCAAAAATCATTCAATTACTTTTGGTCAAACTCATTTACTAATATTATTAATATTTTTCCTAAAACCTTTGCTCAATCATAAAACCACCAGATTATCATGTCTTTCAAATCCTAAGCCAATCAAACATTTTTCATCTCGATCAAAACTCCAATACCTGGTTAGTCTTTTTATCCTCTCATTTGATGCGATTGTATATTCTTTATTGGAAATTGATTCATTGGTCTCTCTCTTTTCGCTTTTTGATCGGTACCCACGTTTTAATTTTTACGTTTTTAGTTTAGTTTTTTTTATTGGATTGGCTTATGGGTTTATTTTGATACCCATATATTTGCCTACTGAATTCTTTTTTAAATATTTGTTTGTTTGCAGGGATTTGGTCGGAATTGATGATGATATTATATATTATTAATAGTATTCATGTTTTTGGATGTGGGATTAATAGGTTAGGGACAATAAGTTTATAAAAATAAGATCTTCTGAAATTTGACTAATAATATTAGAGCTACACTCTGGAGTCAAAGATTCAAAACAAATGTTTTTGCATATAAATTGACATGGATTCACATTCAAGTTTAGAAGAATTGCTACAGTTGAGAATAAGCTTGCTATTAAATTAATGATACCATCAAAAACCGTCTCCTTTGTCTCCTCTCCTTGAAGGTGTGTTCTCTTCCATTCTTCTGTAATGTTAATCGTTCTTCATCTCTCGCTTTCCTCTGTTTTTGTTTCGTGTTTTTTTTTTCTGAAGGTCTCCTCCATTTTCTCATTTTCTGTCTGATTTTGTTATTTGGGATTTTTTCAATTAAGTTTTGATTTCTTCTATTTCTATTGTGTTTTGTTACTAACGTTGTCCATGTTTTACACATTCAAGAGAGTTTGAAGTATCGGTTGCTGGATTCTGAAGGTGATATTGGTTCATGGGGTCATGAGTATGTTAGGTAATCAATTTGTTACTTTATGTCTTTAAACTACGATGATTGATACATATGCATGATAACATATGTGTTCATTGCTTTTGGTTTGGCAGGCCAAATGTCAAGAAGTCTTTCTAATATCCGTTTGAATTTTATGTTTGATCTTACTTTTGTTGGTAAACAATGGATTGCATTTTTGTAGGAATATTTTAATTGGTTTCCAAGATTGTGGCATTAATTCTGATTGACTTGGTTTGACCAATTTTTTTATACAAAATCTGAATTTATAATTGATTTATTTGTTTGAAAGTTCAAAATTTTGTTTTGACTTTAATATTTTTTTTACAGAAACTTAATCAATATTAAGAAGTTTCCTTATCAAATCCGTAAATGTTTTCCAAGATTGTATATGTAATTTTGAATTTTCAAATTTAAATGTTTAATTGAATTTTAAATTCAAATACAAATTGTCACACTAATTTTAGTAATTTAAAAACTTAATACATGCCTTTTAATTATTAATTTTTCTATTTCTAAAAGTTCGCTTAGTTAAATCTAAAATTGATTTGTAATTTATTATAATAATATATATTAAACTGGTTTCATAAGCTTTCATTACTTACCTAAAAATATAAAATATTTATTTGTTAAAGTTTTACTCTAATTTTAATCACAAGTATCATTTGGTAACTAATACCTTTTTTTTTGCTTTTGGTTATTGTTTTTAATTGGATTATCATCTTCGAATGCGATGTATTTAGTTATCTGTGAATCCGATTATCATCTTCGTCTTCAAGGTATAATTTCGTTTATTAATACAATGACTTTATTAAAAAAAAAATTTAAATCGAAAATCTAGCCATTAAAGGCAATGGTCAACATCGGTCAAATATTAAGCACTTTCCATGTAATTTATAAAATTTTTAGTTTTTTTAAAAGTCATTAATTAAATTAAATTAGGCAATTCATTGATTAAATTAAATTATGTAATTCATTATGATTATATTAATTTGAATTTTCGGTCAAAACAAACATTTATCAATTGTGTAATAACATGCCAATTAATTTTTTCGTATATAATTAATGACAATATTGACTTTTTGGTCAAAGAAAATAATTAAATTAATTATAGCCAATAAAAAAATCAATTATAAAAATAAAATATACATTGTCAACACTTTTTTTGAACATGTACTCTAAAGTATTATTTATAGAAATTATTATATCAAATATCCTTATTCCAAAACCAACAACCTCTTCGTCTATTAATATAATGTCTTTATTAATTTTTTTTAAATAAAAAATCTAGCCATTAAAGGCAATGGTCAACATCGGTCAAATATTAAACACTTTACATTTAATTTATAAAATGTTTAGTTTTTTTTAAAATAAAAAATCATTAATTCGTATTAAATTAGGTAATTCATTGATTAAATTAAATTTGGTAATTCATTATGATTATTTTAATTTGAATTTTCGGTCAAAGCAAGCATTTATCAATTGTGTAATAACATTTCTGTTAAACTCTAAAAATATTCGAATACTAAATATGCTGTTTAAGTATTTAACTTCAAATTTTAATATTCATAATTTTAATTTTTAAATTTTGGTTAATATTATAAAAATTGAAAAATTTGAATTTAGAATAATTATGGTAACATTTAGAATTAACTACTACATTAGTTTCATAATTGTGAATGATTCAAATATTTAAAAAATCCAAATTTGTTAATTTAAGTTAATAATTGTAACAATTACACCTATTTATTACCTTTAAATTATAGATTTTCTAATATATCTAATTTTAACAAATAGTAATATTGGTTATAAATTTCTCAAATTAGTTTCAAGTTTAAATTCAAATTTTGAATACTATAATTTCAAAAATAGTTTTCAATTAAACTTTGAAAATATTTGAATATTAAATGTTCTATTTAAGTATATAATTTCAAACTTTAATATTTATAACTAATTTTTAAATTTTGGTTAATATTGTAAAATTTATAAATTTTGAATTTAAGATAATAATGTTAGCAATTAAACTTAATTAATGCATTCAATTTGAAATTTTGAATAAATGGAATATTTTAAAAAATTTCAAACTTATGAATTTAAGTTATTAATTATAACAATTAAACCTACTTATTACCTTTAATTTAGAGATATCCTAAAATATTTATATATTTTCCAATTATGGATGACATGTATTTATAAATTTTTGAACTAAGATGCAAACACAGAAACGAATCCAGGATTCACATATGGCCATCTTTATGTGGTATTGTCAAGATTTAAGAGCAGGGCAGGGGTTGAGTTACTTGATCCCGATTGGAAGGTCATAAATAAAACAAAAAAGGTTGTGTATAAGGAAATATTTAATGATATTTAAATTGTATGTGTATTTCTACTATATTTTCTTTATAATTTTTACGCTTCAAATAATTATTAATTGTTGAACCGCGTGTACACGCGGGCAAGTAGTACCTACAAGTATGTGACTTACAAAAAATTAACACACTTTGATCATAGAATATAAAATTATTTATATTGATCTTTGTTTTAATAATGGTAGGTGGCAGTTTTGGATGTGTTTAACACCAAAGGCATATATGTACTTTATGATCCCCAAGAGGTACTTTTCATTTAGTTAGTTGTATTATTTTGTGCATATATATTGTCTTTTAATATGGACATTTGCGATTTGGTTTACTCAAATAGGTGCATTGGATTTACTTTATCTATAGACATCTGATATAAATTTATGTGGTAGAGTTTAACACAATCACCAATTGGAGCAAAAGATTTGTAAAATTAAATCAAATATAGGCAAGTCATGAAACTTCAAACAAAGCGATTTTTACTAGAAAAGGGCCCGTATTTTTACTTCGCTTTGGGCCTCCAAAATGGTGGTGGGTTGCCTAGGTTATAACACTGCAAAATCTGAACCGATGCCTTATTTTTCTAGAATTTGAATGTGATGTATTTAATAGGTACATGGGTAACTTTTAAACGTCTTTATGATAAACCAACCTTCTGAGTATTGTTCTTGAAATGATTGGACTTGGTATACATTTGAAAGTTTAACAAGAAAAGCTTTATCCTCTTAAACATGTATATGCTAACATGCATGTAAATTAGGATTCTATTAATTTATGGTAAATGATTTTTAACAATTTGTTTCATTTAATATATACATAAGTATATATTTTAGAAAATTATAATCGTGTCAAGGTAATAACTATACCTCCTGGGAAGTAAATGAAGTACAATTTAAAGGAGCTAATTATACCTCCTGTCAAGGTAATAACTACTATGAATTTTTTTTTTATAAAATTAAACAAATTATGTTTTGTGGGTGAAGAAACAAAAGACTTCCTCTATGATGAATAGGGCAGACCAGCTTCCACAAGTAAGATCCTTCACTAGAACGAATGGCTCCTTGATAGTGGTGACCTGAAAAACACAATCTCCGATGTGGGGCGACCGCCTCGAATCCAGAGGATTCTACTTAGCAGACACAAAAACGTGGTTGGCACTAGTGTGTTCTTCAGGGATTTCTGAATGGCCTATTCAAGGATACGAAGTGCTCCTTAAATAGGTTCCACATGGGCCTCGACATTCACCCTTAACTTACCCAGTGGGCTGAGGCCCAGTTAAGGGCTTGCCTCCACATCGGCCCAGGATTAGGCCCAATAAGATACAATATGTGACAGGTAAGAAATCATAGAGAACGATCGTACCGTTTTCTCTGACGTGGCATCGTGTGATTGGCCACAGGTCTGGTCGAATATGATTGGCCGTCGAGTGTACTATTGTCCCCTCTGTAGGCCTTCGTTAGTGGAGATCCTTGTTGAGGTGGTCCCGTGCATTCTTATTGGTTGACATGCACAGGAGACGTACTGTTTGTCTCCTGCGGGTTTGATCTTGGACACGTGTGATTCTCCTGCTGGCCAATCGTGCAGCATGCTCCTTGCCACACGTCGTTGGACCCTGATTGGCTCGTACCATGTTGTACGATCATACATGCTATCACCATGTGTCTGCTTCTGACTTCATCCTATGATCCATGGCGGAGGTTGGTGTTGCATCCGCGATTAGCGGTTGCAACCCGCTTCCTGGTTGGTTCGTCCGCACCCGCAGGTAGTGGGCTCAACTTGCCCATAATTGACCTTGTTGTAATCACTTGGGCCTTGTGGCCCTGTTCCAGTCTTTGGGCTTGGGCTTTGGGTAGGGGCCCAAGTAAATTTGGGTCCCTACCCCTTCAAGTCCCCCTAGTCCAGTGGTGCTCTTGGTTGTGTGTAGCAAAAGCATGAGGGGTGATGGACTGATTGAGAAGGAGAAGCTGGAGTGTTTATGGAGGGTTATGTTTTTTGACGGGTTGTGTATTTTGGCGGGTTGTTACGTGTTCCGTCAAGCGGGTTGGTCCCCCGCTGTGGCTATTAATTTTGATATTAAAGACGAGCTTGTTCTTGGAGGGAAATTCGAAAGGTCATCATCACTGCACTTGATCTGACAATTGAAGTGACTGACTCTTTGTCTGCCGCGTATGTTTTGCCGTCATGCCAGTTATGGATGGACGACTTTTGGAGTACTTTTGTCAGGCGCGTGTGGGCAACGCGCGGCGCGTGGCAGGATTTTCGCTTTAGTAGGCTACGTGTCATGTAGATGGTGGGCCTTGCTGTGTTCGTGTGGCCCACCGTAATTAATGTGGACGGTATAAATAGCCCATCCTACTCCCATTTGGGAATCTTCTTTCTCTTTGTTCACTCAAAATTACTCCATTCTTTCTTTCGTGATAACCGTCTGCCGGTTGCTATTCCAGAAGTTTGCTTGTTTTTTCTCTGATCAAAGATGGCTGACGTCGATGCTAGGGGTAAAAAGGAAGTCGTTTGTATGGCTGATGCTTCGATCAAGTGGAAGAGGGAATCGTTTGAGCAATTTTTAGAACTGTACGAGATTCCGGCGAGTTGGGAGCCAACGTTGCCGTCTGACGGAGAAACTGTCCTTGATGCGGGCCCTGACAGGATGGCTTTGTATGCCGCGCACTTCCAATTGGCCGGTTTTCGGTTGCCGGCGACGCGGTTCGTCTGCGATTTGCTCCTCCGGTATGGAATGTATTTGACTCAGGTGACTCCCTTGGGCATGACCCGAATGGTTCACTTCGAATTCGTATGTCGTTCTCAAGGTGTCGAACCGACCTTTGAGATGTTCAACGCATTCTACCGGCTTACCCGGGGGTCCGTAGTGGTTCTTGTTTACTCAACGGAGTAGGATTAGGCCTGTTGGTAACGAACCACCGCGTAGTATGCATGACTGGAAAACAAAATTCTTCTTTATTCGGCAAGGGGCTGTGCCGGTGTCCTTGCAATGGCTGGCTGTATCTGCCAAGGCAAAACTGATGGACTTCCCGGTTGTCAATTATGCCGACTTCGATTGGTATGAGAAAATTACAGAGCAAGTGACTTCCATCGAGATGGCGAATGTGAGACCTGAGGCGTTGTTGATGGCGGGTGTCAGCCGTGTGGGTGGGAGGGCTGACCAGAATCCGCACTTTTACGTGAACGGTAAAGGTACGTCTGCGTTTTGTTGCTTGTTCAGCCGCATTACCTTATTTTTGGCTTTTTTGTTTTATTCTTGTGTTGTTTTTGTAGAAACAAGCTGTTTTTATTCGATTGTGGCTGGAGTGGATGGCGAGTTCAGATGGGAGCCGCTCTGAGCGGATGAGGAGCCTCTAGTGGAGGAGACGCTCAAGAACTTTGTGGCTGTTAACGTTAAGGATTTTCCTCGACACACCCTGATTCCAGGTGATGTTCCCATTTATTCCCGTCCTCGAAATGCAGTTTCCGCTGGCGGGGTTAATCTTATGTTTGTATCTGATGACGGGTCTAAGGATGAGTCTTACTCGTTATCTCACCGAGGTCGGGCTTGTGCAGGTATTAGCCGCGGCGGCGGTTCTTCTCGACAGCCACCTGTATCTGGTGGGGCCAGAGATAAAGGGGATTATTTGGAGGTGTTTACCACGCCACCTATATCGAGTCGTCCCGGCGGGGAGGCGGGAAGCGGTGGTCATGGTGTTGGGAAGAGGCTGCGGGACGTGGTTAGCATGATGGATTCTGGCAAGCGGAAAGTGCCTGAAGGGGATGCTTCGGCGTCCAACTTGAAAGTTCGGTTGGCTGTGTCCCATAAGCGGCCTCGCTTGGCTTCTAAGATTGTGAAGGAAGTCCATCCAGGTATAGCCTCGTTTATCACCCTGTCCCTGTGCTCTTGTATTCCCTTTCTCATGTGTTTGTTCTTGTAGGTGCGTCTTCGCTTTTTCCCTGGCGGGCCTAAGTTGTCCAAGGTGTCTGGCTCGCGGTCTGCTGGGCCTACTCCGCCCATTGCCCAACACAGGGTGGGGATGGCGAACGGCCAGATGAGACAGAGGCGAGCCACTAGCTTTCGCCGCAAGGGAACGTTCGGACGGCTGAGGAAAAGAAAGCCGAGGAAGCTCGTGAAGCGGAGCTACAACAAGCTTAACTATCGGCGGAAACAAGGCGAAAGGAGCAGGAAAAAGGGGAAAGTGTTAAGGGTAGTGATGATGGGGGTATGGGGTTGCAGTCTAAGTCACCGAGTGGTGTGGAGCATCCGCACGACCATGGTTTTTCGAGTGGTGCGTTTGAGAATACGGGGTATGTTGACTTATCCTCTGGTGGTGGGTCGGCGGGTGATAGCGATGGCGGTGGGTCAGTGAAAGAAACCATGCCCTCTAGCTGCGGTAATCCTAAAAAAGCTGATACCACGGGGATAGCCTCCAGCGGGCTTAGACTGGATGTCGCTACCGGGCCAGTTTACAGGCCTGACTGGTCTGTGCGCGAAGATGGCCGCTTTTTCCAAATAGATACCTGCGAGGAATGGTTATTGGGTTCCATACCTCCTGCCGAGCGGGCGTATGCGGCTAAGCGGGACCGCCTGGCACTTCTTCAAGATGGTGCCGCTGGCCTGGCCATGGCTGCCGCTACATTGAGTGAGGTGCGGCGCGGGTACCAGGCATTGATGCAGGCTGAACAGGAATTAGCGGCGCGCAAAGCGGCATTCAAGAATGTGCTCGACAAGCACAACAAGGATTGTGTAGCCCAGTCTAAAGCCTTGTCGGATGCTTTGACACAGGCGAAGTCCGCTGAGGAGCGTCATGCCAAGTCTTTCCAGGAATGGAAAGCCTCTTGTGAAGCTACCAATCAAATTATTGCCAAAGAGCAAGACTACGCGCGGGGTTTGGAGAGTGAGGTTGACCGTCTTAAAGCTGCCTTAGAAGCGAAGGAGCTTGACTTAGATAAGGAAAGATCCGAGACCGCCACCGCACGTGCCGACTTGGCCCAGAAAGAGGACGTGGTATTGGTGCAATCTTCGCGGGTATCGGGGCTAGAGAATGATAGCATTCTGCTGAAGCGTGAGATTGATGTCCTTCGTGACGAGAAGAAAGCTCTTAGCACTGACGTCCAGGATCTTTCTGCCTCCCGCGATAGTGCCCAGGACATGCTACGTGCTGCCCAGGAGAGTCAAGAAGAGGCGTTGAATGATGTGAACTGGTTGATGACCACTGGGATCCAAGGGGTGTGTGTTTCTAGCCTTTCTTTCCTTATTTTGTTATGTTGTTGCAACTTTTGACACTTTTTAATCCTCTGCGTTGTAGGTTTTTTCTCGCGTATGGGAGGAGCCGGCAATGGTTCAGGTTGTTGCCCGCTTGTTGGAGAAGTCGAAGCAGTTTGGTGCTGTCCTTGGCTTTAATTAGGGGTTCGACTTCTGTCTTAGCGGGCGTGCCTTGGAGGATAATCCTTATCGCGACGTCGACGCGGAGGCGGAATATGATGCAGAGGTTGCCGCGTATGATGAGTTATCTTTCCCTGTGATGGATGTGATCGCGGAATGTGCCAAGTCGTCCAATGGGGTGCGGCTTCTTCGTGCCGCTTTTGAGGAGGCGGAAGAAGAGTTGCAGGTGGAGAAAGAGAAGGAAGCTCAAGAAGAGGCCGCGCGGGTGGCGGCTGCACTTCATGGTGAAGGACCGTCGACCGCTCCACCAGATGCGGGCACCTCTTCTGCTCCGCCAGTTAACGATCTTGAGGAC
This sequence comes from Ambrosia trifida, assembly GCA_028751855.1. Taxonomy (NCBI): domain Eukaryota; kingdom Viridiplantae; phylum Streptophyta; class Magnoliopsida; order Asterales; family Asteraceae; genus Ambrosia; species Ambrosia trifida. The sequence goes on from CM054130.1 coordinate 68,810,724, forward strand.
GACTTCATTGACCGTGTGGATTTCGGGGAGGAATGAGTGTTGAACTCTTTTATTTTACTTGAACTTGTATGTTGAACATTTGTGTTTTGTTATGACTCTTTGTGTGCCTTGTGCCTTTTCATTTATGTATGTCTCTTCACCTTACTTGTCATGATTATCCTAGGGAACTTAGGCGTCAGCCGTCAGTCATTAATGACTTCTGACGGCGTGACAGACAGCTGCAGGTGACACTTGTCACTGTTTGTCGATTGAAATGACATCGTGCATTAATGGTAACTCATCATTACCCCCTTTAAGCGTCTATAAATAGGGGTTACTTGTGGTGATTAACCCATCACTCCATTCTTTTTTCCTCTTCTCCCTTGTTTCTTATCATCATGACTAGTCTCCGGCCATGTGGAAGATTTTCCGGTGACAAGGCTGAAAAAGCCTTGGTGGTGGAATGCTTGTTAGCTCTTGGGGATGGAGTTCATCCTGCCAACCCACAGAGGATGGTGGCTGGTTTAGCTGATCCGGAGAAGAAGATGAAGGCGTTAGCTGAAGTTTGCTCACAAGTGGCTGCCGGAACTGTGCTTCCGGCCACCGCCGAGAGCTCCGACGGTGGGGAGCGGCGCATGAGAGCCTTAGTTGAGGTTTGTGGGCAGCTCATCGCCGCGGACCGTTCGGCATCTGAGGGCTCTAGTGATCGGCCGCCTGCCATCCTGGCCTGCCCTGCGGTGGTCCGACCCACTCCTAAGGTCCGGTTCCGGCGCAATGGCGACTCATGGGCCCATCTTATCGTCTTAGATTATGTGTTAGGGCCCGTTGTTTACTTCTTTTGATGATGTATGTAATAGATAGTATTTTCGAGCATCCGTGCTGTGCCCCTGCGGGGCTTGTTTTTTTGCCTATGTACCCAGATGCCCGGTGTTTTGTTGATATTTCCTTATATGAAATGTACTTCTGGTTATGGCTTTATCTTTTGTTTACTGTTTACGTAGCCAATGTCCATATGTGTCTGTGATCTGCTTAGTCCGCGTTGACATGCTTTTTGAAGCATTGATTCGCGGACCAAGGTGACGTCGTCGTGTGAAAACGCTGATGCGTCTCTGATCAGCTAAGTCCGTGGTTACTTGCTTTTTGAAGCATTGGTTCGCGGACCAAGATGACGTCGTCGCGTGAAAACGCTGATGCGTCTCTGATCTGCTTGGTCCGTGGTTGCTTTTTGAAGCATCGATTCGCGGACCAAGGTGACGGCATCGCGTGAAAACGCTAATGCGTCTCTGATCTGCTTAGTCCGCGGTTACTTGTTTTTTGAAGCATTGATTCGCGGACCAAGGTGACGGCATCGCGTGAAAACGCTGATGCGTCTCTAATCTGCTTAGTCCGCGGTTACTTGCTTTTTGTAGTGTTGGTTCGCGGACCAAGGTGACGGCATCGCGTGAAAACGCTGATGCGTCTCTGATCTGCTTAGTTCGCGGTTACTTGCTTTTTGAAGCATTGATTCGCGGACCAAGGTGACGACATCGCGTGAAAACACTGATGCGTCTCTGATCTGCTTAGTCCGCGGTTCTTGCATTTTGAAGCATTGGTTCACGGACCAAGGTGACGGCATCGCGTGAAAACGATGATGCGTCTCTGATCTGCTTAGTCCGCGGTTACTAGCTTTTTGAAGCATTGGTTCGCGGACCAAGGTGACGGCATCGCGTGAAAACGCTGATGCGTCTCTGATCTGCTTAGTCCGCGGTTACTTGCTTTTTGAAGCATTGCTTCGCGGACTAAGGTGACGGCATCACGTGAAAACGCTGATGCGTCTCTTATCTGCTTAGCTCGCGATGAGTTGCCTGTCAAGGCATTCCTCGCGGACCAAGTTGGCGGTGACGCGTGAAAACGCTGGCGCGCCTCTGAGCTGCTTAGCCCGTGATGAGTTGCCTGTCAAGGCATTCCTCGCGGACCAAGGTGACAACGTCACGTGAAAACGCTGACGCGTCTCTCTATTGATTAGTGCTATCATTGACGTTATTAACATCACATATACAACTTAAGGTAAACAGAAAATGTGTGTCATTGATAAGGCATAAAGCCGGTTTGGGTCATTACATGATACTATTATAGTTTATACAATTACATGTAGCAAATACGCAGCTGGGCCGCGTTCCATGATCTTGGGACTGCAGTGCCGTCTAGGCGTTCTAGTGCGTATGCGCCCTTTCCGAGCACCTCTTGGACATTGTACGGGCCTTCCCAAGTTGGTGCGAGTTTACCAGGTGCTTCTGCTGTCGATGCTTCGTTGAGGCGAAACACGAAGTCGCCTACTTCAAAATGTGTCCTTTTGACCCGAGCGTTGTAGTAACGCTCCAACTGCCGCTTGTATTTGGCTTCCTTGAGCGCGGCCAACCCTCTGCGCTCCTCTAGAAGGTCCAAGTTGAGGCGTAATTCTTCATCATTGTCTGTTTTTGAGGCTAACAGGACACGTGCGGATGGGCACCCGATTTCGGCGGGGATCATAGTCTCTGTACCATATGTTAAGCTGAAAGGTGTCTCACCTGTAACACCCCAACCGATGGCGGAAACATCGGGATGTCACGTATTGATGATTGTTCAGTAGCTCATGGTAGTACACAAGTTTAAATAATCCTTTATTTCAATACAATATTGAATTACATTAAAGTCTACATCAAATAATCAAGCAAAGCTTCAAATATCTCCTCATGCTAGCTCTAGACTTCAAGCATCAGTATTTCCTGTTGAGTTTGGGAAAAAATGGGGGGGGGGGTCAACTAGAAGTTGGTGAGAATACATAAGCCATGTCAAGCAAATAGTTTAAGTATAAAAGTTTAGCAATTCATATGTCTATCGTAAGTTTAAGTCTACATGAATAAACATGATATGTTGAATCGACATAATCAAACCTCCGACTAGTTTAGGTCCATCCCGTCATCCACGGTTCACCTTAATATGTTGGAACGATAACAATCACCCACGCTACCTATGTAGGAGGTACACGTATCCGGGTGGGATTGTCAATCCAATAGATCTATTATTGAGTATCGCCGGCTTGGCCATAGCTAATGATTATGTAATGTTGAAACTCGTTGAAACTCGTTGAAACTGTTGTTGTTGTCTAATTCATGAGGCATTAAAGTTTACAACTAGACATGCATGTAGAATTGCTTAAGTATAATGTTGCAAGTATGAAGAATTGCATAAACATGGTTACGTAAACTCACCTTAGTATAGTATTAAGTCTTGAGAAATAGAATATGTGTAGCCCCAAAGTTGCCAATTACAAGAACTTATAATCAAAGCTTCAATTGTAGAAGTAATAGACTATAGAAGAAAGGTATGAGGGAAAGTTTAATCGGATTGAAACAATCGATTTAGAGGTGCAAAGTATAATGGGTCATAGGTGGGTTTTTATACTAGTTTTGGATTCAATTAGCCATTAAAATTGGTCAACACCATAAAGTAAGGTTTTATGATGAATTTACTATTTGACTAAGACTTTGACTGTTTGACTAAGACTTTGACTAGGACTTAGGCACATTTGTATAATATTAATGATAAAGGTGTAATAAAAAAAAATATATATATATAAGGGCATTTTATGTATTAAAATTTTGGGGAAAATTTTGCGATGTTACATCACCGTTGCTAGATTTAGTTAGCGTTCGGTGTGCCCATAGGACGTTTGGTACCTCGTCGACCCATCCTGTCCGCCTGGTGTTCAGACGAGCCTTGATTCCATCAACGATGCTACGGTTTGCTCGCTCAACTTGTCCGTTAGCTTGCGGGTGAGCAACAGAGGTGAAGGTTTGCTCGACTCCCATGCTCGCTAACCACCCTTGGAGCCCTTGATCGGTGAATTGTAGGCCATTGTCGCTGACGATGCTCATCGGTAAGCCGAAACGACATATGATAAATTCCCAGATGAAACGCTTCACTACGCGGGCATCGATAGATACTAGTGGTTTTGCCTCGACCCATTTTGTGAAATAGTCGATTGCCACTATGAGGTATCTGACATTTCCCGGGGCTGTGGGGAATGGACCCACTATGTCTATTGCCCATTTTTGGAACGGCCATGCGGATGTTACTGGTACTAAATCGTTCTTGGGACGCAGTGTGCTTGGAGCATGGCGTTGACATGCGTAGCACTTGCGGAGTATTTTGACGGCATCAACATGCATGCCAGGCCAATAATATCCCGCGTTCATCAGCTTTGCAACTACCATCCTTGGTCCTGCGTGTAAACCACAGATTCCTTCGTGCACCTCTTTGAGTAGGAATATAGCATTCTCCGCGTCGACACATCTCAATAAGGGTCCCAAGTACGATCGTCTATACATGGTACCTTCTGACATTTGATAATGCATGGCCTTGTGTTGGATTTTCCGCGCCTCGGATTTGTCTGTGGGTAGGGAGCCGCTCGTTAAGTAAGCGATTATTGGGGTCATCCACGATGATGTGCCCGTTTGAACCACGTTCACTTGATGTGCGGGTACGGATGGTGTGCTTAGGACCTCGACCCTGACATCTTTAGCCATGTGCTCAAAGACAGATGCTGCCATTTTACTTAAGGCGTCATCAGGTTTATTTTCGCTCCTATTGATGTGAAGGATTTTGCAATGTGCGAACCGCTGCATGATCTTTTTGGTTTGTTCAAGGTACAGAGCCATCTTGTTATCTCTCGCCTCATATTGTCCATTTACTTGTGCGGCGACAAGCATCGAGTCCACATGTGCTTCGAGGAAGCGGGCACCCATCTTATCCCCAATTCTGAGGCCCGCAAGCAAGGCTTCGTACTCCGCTTCGTTGTTCGTACTTTCAAAGTTCAAGTGGATTGCGTATGTAAACTCGGCGCCGTCGGGGCTGATAAGCCGCAATCCTGCTCCCGCGCCGTCATCGCTTTTTGTAACATTTCATGTTTATTAATCGTACGTTACGAATTAAAACGACAAGTTTTATTACTATTCTCATTTAATTATTTTTTTTTGGCATTTTGAACCCTAATACAATGATAATTATTTATATGTATATATATATGTGTTTGATAATAATTATAATATTTCAGTTTTTATAAAATATATATATATATATATATATATATATATATGCATCTATACATAATAACACAACATGGAACCCAATCAAATCCCAAGCCCAAACCCTCTTTTCACTCTTTGTAACAAGGCAGCCCAGACTAATGTCCGGCCCAAGCCCAATAGCCATCACCTATCCGGCCCACTGGCCCTTTCTCTATTCAGCTTATAAAAAAAAATGTATGTTCCAGCCGGGAATCGAACCCGGACAGACTCCACACCAAGCACGCGTCTGAACCACTGCACCACGTTATGTTTTGTGTTAGAACTTGGAATCCATTTAACTTTATAGGCTTTTTAAAACTCAAAAACTGTTTCCTTTCTTCCTGTCGACGTGCAGCAGCTGTCATGGGCTAGAGTTTCCACTTTTGAGTGATTTAATTAAGGAATAATCGATCTAATTGACGTAATATCTTAATCACCGGTCCATTACACGTTTAATTATCATAAATTCGTACCCAATTATACATTTTACGCGTAGACTATTATGTCATGGTCAAAACTTGCCAAATCAAATACCCAGGCCTGTTCACTATAAATTGGACCTTGAACCACATCATAACATCGCCGAACACCTTATTCCAAACCTCAATTTTACTCAAAAATCTTCTATTCTTGTTTTGTAATCGCGTTTGACTTTTCACGTTGACTGTCCAATCGTGCTCGTTTCTGCTTTGTAAGTTTGATTTTTTTGATGGGTTTTAATCTTCGGCATCCACACATCAATAGCCCTAAGATTAATTGGGTTATTGATGTGTGGATTGTCTGATTGTGAATCTTAGGGCTCGCTTGAAAATATTTGGGGAAGAAACTACCTCTGTATACTGTATTTATATTTATAAAACTGAAATAAATCACAACCACAGGCCTAGGCCAAGTGGTTGTGACTGTTGCCCGTAACAGAGAGCACCCGGGTTCGATCCTTGCCTGGGGCGCCTACTTTCCCACTCTTTTTCATGTTTTTTTTTAACAAACTAAATAAAACATATATTATACATTGTAATCTTGTAAATTCATTTTTAAATATCAAAACTTCTTTATAAATTCTAAAAAAATTACATTTATCAAATCTGATGTAAAAGTTTAACTTTCAATTTTTAGTTTGCTGAAATTTATTTATTTATTATTTATAATAAATAAATCAAGTTTATTCTATTTTATTTATAAAAATCTATAAAAATATCAAAACGATCTCATTAATTTCCACAAAAATTATTTTAAGTTTTTATAACAGTAAGTTTTTCAGAAATGATTTTTATTTCTGAAAAATCATTTATTTTATATTTTTAAACAATTTTTGTTAGATTTAATCATAATTAATTCATAATAAATCCAATTTTCATCATTTTTTGCACCAAAATTTTATACAAATTATTTTTAATCATTTAGAACAGAAATATGATTTTTAAATAAAGAATTCTTTAATTTTAGTATTTTTGATTAATAAAGTTAAAGTTTGACAATTTGTAATAAATAGATTTAATAATCTATTTTAAAGGAAATAATTTTATAAAAATTATTTTTATACTTTAAACACATTCTTGTGACCATCCTAGGTTTAACATTTATAAAAAGATTTTTAGTTATTTAATTACTAAATTTCTCTCAATTGGCGAATATTTTTAATATTAATCAAACATGCATTTATCCCCAATTCGAAGCCCTAGAACTTATACATTTGTAGACTTGATAGACTTAGACATATTTATTACCTCATTTTAGGGTGATACTTGATACATTTGGTCAACACATTTCTCAACAAATACAACATTTTGCTAAGGTGAGTTTTACATAGCCCATTTTCTATTTATCACCATTTTTGGGGTGAAACATGTTACAACATTATATATGCAATTCAATCATCAATGTGTCTATGTGTTTTTCTATGTTGCATTATGTCTTGAACATGACTAGGGTAAGCACAATTCTAGCATAATCATTAACATTGATCAGCCGACGGTATACATTGATAGATCTATTGGACTGACAATCCCACCCGGATACGTGCCTCCTACAAAGGTTACGTGGGTGTTTGTTATCGTATAACATTATTGGACCATGAGCGTATGGTATGTATCATTTTATAACAGTCATCAGGGTTGATTACGCACTCGATTTATTTCTAGTATGTTCTCACATATGGGCTAGATTGACATGACACATGAATTGCACAACATTTTATTCAATCATCAAAACCTATGTAATTCTCACCAACTTTTGTTGACCCAAAACATTTTCAACTTAACATGTTTCAGGTTCTATTTGCTTGAAGATTTGTATTGATGCTTGAAGATATGTGTATAGTTTCAATCAATTTGATGTACAAATTCTAGAACTATTGTATGTAATTCATTTAAATCATTTAATGGAATCTATTATTCACCATGAGCTACTGAACAATCATCAAATACGTGACATCTCGATGTTTCCGCCATCGGTTGGGGTGTTACAGATTGGTATCAGAGCCATGGTTATAGGGAATTAGGTTATTAGAAAAATAATCTAGTCTATAACCATAGGATTTAACAAGTACCTGCTTCTTTTACTTGCTATTCTCTATCTCCCTCCTACTTCTTATCCCTACTTTCATTCCTACAAGAAGGTTGCTCTCCATCAGTGGATCTACTCTTAGACTAATAGGACAAACCCTCAGGTTTAACCTGAACCACCTTGAGATCTCGTCGAAGTTCTAGATTTTAATAACGAACACGTGCAATCTGGAAGGGTGAACGCCTGTATTCTGAGTCTTCTGTCTAGGCTGGCATTGCGCATATATCCCAATCAGACGAGGGACCCGGATGCCTACCTGGGAATTCTCGGGATGAGTGTTCACTTATAGGCTAAAGCATGTCTTCATATGTTATTAGAATCTAGAATCTTTGATAAGTCAACGTTTTCGTTTATTCGTTTTAATTAATGAATAAATGATTACATTCCTTATATCACCTCATTCATTTCATGCCACATTGAACCTTCATTGTGTCCCTTACGGATCATGTCTCCACGTCGTAGCACTCGCAATAACAGTGGTGAAAACCAAGAGGAAAGTAACAACAACCACAACACCAACCACAACAACAACAAAAACAACAAAGGTGTTGATGCCCAACTGACTGCAATTATTCACAACCCTGGTAATTATGTTATAAATGTGGAAACCCAAATCACTACCGCAACCGATGCCCTAAACTAAACCGAGGACAAGACCCTCCAGCTACCTAACCGCAAGACTCACCATTTGACTATTGGTTGCTTTTATTCTAGGTATTGACGTTATTCGATTCAAGTAATAAGATTCAAGTATTATCATAACATCTGTGTGCATGCTTGCTTTAATATGAATTGATTGCTATACATATAATCATACTTGCTTACTTGTACAACAATTAGTGGGCTACCAAACAATCTACTCAACGATTGGTAGAGGTCATCATGTCTTTTCAACAGTCGGGAGAGGCCCTACCACCTGCTCAACGACTGGTGGAGACTATCAGACCTGCTCAACAAATCGGTAAAGTCGTAAAAGGACACAAAACCCTAATGTAAGGTAAATTGGTAATTACGGTCCGGAACGTAATCATGAATTTACAGGTACGTTAAGGTAGTGTGAAATTTTATCAAGGTTTCAGGTAGTTGACCAATTGTAACCCTGGTTTTCCCTTAACTTCGGGACGAAGTTCCTAAAAGTAGGGGAGACTGTAACATTTCATGTTTATTAATCGTACGTTACGAATTAAAACGACAAGTTTTATTACTATTCTCATTTAATTATTTTTTTTTGGCATTTTGAACCCTAATACAATGATAATTATTTATATGTATATATATATGTGTTTGATAATAATTATAATATTTCAGTTTTTATAAAATATATATATATATATATATATATATATATATATGCATCTATACATAATAACACAACATGGAACCCAATCAAATCCCAAGCCCAAACCCTCTTTTCACTCTTTGTAACAAGGCAGCCCAGACTAATGTCCGGCCCAAGCCCAATAGCCATCACCTATCCGGCCCACTGGCCCTTTCTCTATTCAGCTTATAAAAAAAAATGTATGTTCCAGCCGGGAATCGAACCCGGACAGACTCCACACCAAGCACGCGTCTGAACCACTGCACCACGTTATGTTTTGTGTTAGAACTTGGAATCCATTTAACTTTATAGGCTTTTTAAAACTCAAAAACTGTTTCCTTTCTTCCTGTCGACGTGCAGCAGCTGTCATGGGCTAGAGTTTCCACTTTTGAGTGATTTAATTAAGGAATAATCGATCTAATTGACGTAATATCTTAATCACCGGTCCATTACACGTTTAATTATCATAAATTCGTACCCAATTATACATTTTACGCGTAGACTATTATGTCATGGTCAAAACTTGCCAAATCAAATACCCAGGCCTGTTCACTATAAATTGGACCTTGAACCACATCATAACATCGCCGAACACCTTATTCCAAACCTCAATTTTACTCAAAAATCTTCTATTCTTGTTTTGTAATCGCGTTTGACTTTTCACGTTGACTGTCCAATCGTGCTCGTTTCTGCTTTGTAAGTTTGATTTTTTTGATGGGTTTTAATCTTCGGCATCCACACATCAATAGCCCTAAGATTAATTGGGTTATTGATGTGTGGATTGTCTGATTGTGAATCTTAGGGCTCGCTTGAAAATATTTGGGGAAGAAACTACCTCTGTATACTGTATTTATATTTATAAAACTGAAATAAATCACAACCACAGGCCTAGGCCAAGTGGTTGTGACTGTTGCCCGTAACAGAGAGCACCCGGGTTCGATCCTTGCCTGGGGCGCCTACTTTCCCACTCTTTTTCATGTTTTTTTTTAACAAACTAAATAAAACATATATTATACATTGTAATCTTGTAAATTCATTTTTAAATATCAAAACTTCTTTATAAATTCTAAAAAAATTACATTTATCAAATCTGATGTAAAAGTTTAACTTTCAATTTTTAGTTTGCTGAAATTTATTTATTTATTATTTATAATAAATAAATCAAGTTTATTCTATTTTATTTATAAAAATCTATAAAAATATCAAAACGATCTCATTAATTTCCACAAAAATTATTTTAAGTTTTTATAACAGTAAGTTTTTCAGAAATGATTTTTATTTCTGAAAAATCATTTATTTTATATTTTTAAACAATTTTTGTTAGATTTAATCATAATTAATTCATAATAAATCCAATTTTCATCATTTTTTGCACCAAAATTTTATACAAATTATTTTTAATCATTTAGAACAGAAATATGATTTTTAAATAAAGAATTCTTTAATTTTAGTATTTTTGATTAATAAAGTTAAAGTTTGACAATTTGTAATAAATAGATTTAATAATCTATTTTAAAGGAAATAATTTTATAAAAATTATTTTTATACTTTAAACACATTCTTGTGACCATCCTAGGTTTAACATTTATAAAAAGATTTTTAGTTATTTAATTACTAAATTTCTCTCAATTGGCGAATATTTTTAATATTAATCAAACATGCATTTATCCCCAATTCGAAGCCCTAGAACTTATACATTTGTAGACTTGATAGACTTAGACATATTTATTACCTCATTTTAGGGTGATACTTGATACATTTGGTCAACACATTTCTCAACAAATACAACATTTTGCTAAGGTGAGTTTTACATAGCCCATTTTCTATTTATCACCATTTTTGGGGTGAAACATGTTACAACATTATATATGCAATTCAATCATCAATGTGTCTATGTGTTTTTCTATGTTGCATTATGTCTTGAACATGACTAGGGTAAGCACAATTCTAGCATAATCATTAACATTGATCAGCCGACGGTATACATTGATAGATCTATTGGACTGACAATCCCACCCGGATACGTGCCTCCTACAAAGGTTACGTGGGTGTTTGTTATCGTATAACATTATTGGACCATGAGCGTATGGTATGTATCATTTTATAACAGTCATCAGGGTTGATTACGCACTCGATTTATTTCTAGTATGTTCTCACATATGGGCTAGATTGACATGACACATGAATTGCACAACATTTTATTCAATCATCAAAACCTATGTAATTCTCACCAACTTTTGTTGACCCAAAACATTTTCAACTTAACATGTTTCAGGTTCTATTTGCTTGAAGATTTGTATTGATGCTTGAAGATATGTGTATAGTTTCAATCAATTTGATGTACAAATTCTAGAACTATTGTATGTAATTCATTTAAATCATTTAATGGAATCTATTATTCACCATGAGCTACTGAACAATCATCAAATACGTGACATCTCGATGTTTCCGCCATCGGTTGGGGTGTTACACTTTTGGCGCCGTCAGTGTAGAGCAACCATTTGTCTTTCTCGACCATAGGCGGTGGTGGATCTTGCTCTACCAGACATTCTGCTACCTTGTCGGCAGGGACTTCTGTGGTAAAGCCCGCTAAAACTTGTCCCTTGATGGCTGGTCTTGGCTTGTAAAAGATTTCATGTTCGCCCAACTCAATTGCCCACTTTGCTAACCTTCCCGAGAGTTCCGGCTTTTTCAGAACGTCGCTTATGCGGTAATCTGTGAGCACATTTATTGGGTGCCCTTGGAAGTATCGTCGTAGGCGTCGTAAAGCGTGGACTAAGGCTAAGACCAGTTTCTCCATGGTTGAGTAGCGTGTCTCTGCGTCTAGCAATGTGCGGCTGACGTAGTAGATGGGTGTTTGAACGCCTTTTCGATCTACCAATAGGGCTGCGCCAACTGCCTTATCTGCGACTGCCAAGTATAGCGTTAGCGGTTCCTTGGGGCGCGGAGCTGTTAACGTCGGCATGTTCATGAGGCACTGTTTCATGTCCTGGAATGCGGTTTCCGCTTCGGGTGTCCATCTGAAGCTTGTTTTCTTTAAGCAATTTCGGAGCGTGCTTACGAACGGGAATGACTTTGATGCATAATTTGATAAGAAGCGATTCAGGGCTACAATACGACCCATTAAGGTTTGTACTTCTTTGACTGAGGCCGGCGATGGCATGCGCTCTATCACCTGCACCTTTTCAGGGTTTGCTCAAAAACCATCCGTCGTCACTATGACACCTAAGAATTTGCCCTCTTCCATGCCGAAGGAACACTTGCTAGGGTTCAGCTTCATGCGGACTTGTCGCAATTGCTCAAATGTTTTCTGTATATCGGTCAGCATTCGATCCTCTTCTATGCTTTTGATTACGAGGTCGTCCACGTATACCTCCAGATTCACGCCGATCTGTGTGGCGAAGACTGAGTCCATGAGGCGTTGGTACGTAGCTCCCGCGTTTTTAAGTCCGAAGGGCATCTTGGTATAGCAGAAGGTGCCCATATCTGTCCTGAACGCGGTTTTGTCCTCATCGCCTTTCGCCATTTGGATTTGGTGATACCCTTTGTAGGCGTCAAGAAAACATTTAAAACGGAAGGGAGCCAGAGAGTCGACTTTTAGATCTATCTCGGGTAATGGGTAACAATCCTTCGGGCAGGCCTTGTTCAGGTCCTTGTAGTCTACACACATCCGCCACCCTCCGTTAGCCTTGGCTACCATTACAGGGTTGGCGACCCACGTTTGGTATTTCACTGGACGAAGTATGCCGGCGTTCAAAAGCTCCGTGACTTGCTCATTCATCGCTTTGGTTTTTTCGGGCCCCATGCTTCTCTTCTTTTGCACCACTGGTTCGACTGACTTGTATGTGGCGAGTCTATGTTCTGCTACCTCTCGAAGAACCCCGACCATATCCGCGGGTGTCCATGCGAAAACATCCTTGTTCTTGATGAGCAGTTACTTCAGGTGGGTCCGCACTGTGTTTGATAATGCGTGTCCGATCGTGACAGTTTGTTCTGGGAAGCTGGGATTGAGTACCCATTTTTTCGGCTCGGTTTGGCTTGGCTTTTTGGCGGACTTGGCTGGCTTTGGGACATCCGGCGTGGCACTGGCGGTTGCCTCGGATGAACGCCACCCCTTGCGGGTTGGGAACCCGACCATTTGATGTGGAGTGGAGGCGTTGCTGTTGAATTTGGCTAGGCCCTCCGTTCCTATTAGTACGTCGTGTGCCGAGGTTACTGGGAGCACCATAAACTCGCATTCTTCTGTCCGCGACAGCTTACCATCCGACCAAGTAACTGGAAATGTGATGACTCCTCGAGGCATTATCGATTCGTGGATGAAACCTGATATTGGTTCGCTTACTGGTACCAGGCGCTTCTTATCTGTCTCGTCGAGCTGGTTAAAACACTGGTCATACATAATGTCCGCACTGCTTCCCGGGTCAAGGAACATGTACGGAGTACGATAGTGACCGAATACCCCTGTGATGATGAGCGGGGATGTGGATGATGCTCCTCCCTTAACAGTGGGCAAAATAACCGGCTGTTCTTTCCATGAGTCATCGCTCGTTTCTGTCAGTTGGCGTTTGTTTCGCCTTTGTCCGCTGGTTCCCTTGCCTGTCATGTGGCAGTTGTGCCTGGGAACGCGCTCTATGAGGTGCGTTTGTAAGTTACGTATCCGTTTGTTCGGCCCCTCCCCGCGATCGTCGTTCTCGCGGCCGCGGCCATTGCGCTGTACGTTCTTGACTAGGTGTCCCAACTGTCCGGACTTTAAAGCGGATTCAATCTCCATCTTTAAGCTGTAACAGTTGTCCGTGCTGTGCCCAAAGTCATTGTGGTAATCACACCGCTTACTCGTGTCTACATTTCTCCGCTTGCCAAGTGGGCGGGGTTCCTTGAAGTTATGCTGCTCGGTGGCGAGTACCTGTGACGATGTTTTCGTCAGCGGTGTCCACTCCGTGTTCTTCTTAGACCCTCCCCGCCCATCTCGGGCGTGTTTGTTGTTGATAATCAGGCGGACATCTTGTTGTGCGGAGTACTTGCCCTCCTCCGCGGAGCCAGAAATGCGTGACCAAACTGATTGTTTGCCTTTGTCTCTGCGGCCTCCATGATTGTTGGGGTACTGATGTTGGCGGGAATGGCGGAAAGATTTCTTGGACGACGCATAAATTTTGGCTGCCTTGATTACGTCGTCCCAGGACTCGGGGATTCCATCCTTTCCTGTAAGGCATTTCATGAGGTCGTCGTGGTTGACCCCGTGGATGAAGGCCGCTCGTGTGAGTTCTTCTCCGCACCCTATTTGCATTGCCTCCCGCGTATATCGGGTGATGTAGTCTTCGACTGCCTCGTTGTCTCTCCTAGCGCAAAGTAGGATGTGAGCCTTGTCCTTCTTATGTTTCCTCTGATGGGAAAAATGGAGCGAAAATTTGGACAGCAAATCATCGAAGTCTAGGACACTACCCGTCGGGAGGTTGTCAAACCATACTCTAGCTGCACCCATTAGTGTCTGGGCGAAGAGATGGCACCATACCTGCATTGGCCAGTTCTGACTATGGGCTGCAGTGCGGAAATCATGCACGTAATCGTCTTGGTCACGTATTCCGTCATATTTACCGATGCTACTTGGTAGCTTGGCCTTTGCGGGTATCGGTGCCAGCGCAACGTGGGCACAAAATTTTGACTTTTCTGCCAGGTCCTTCGGCCTGTAAGGTTTGACTAGATCATCGTCGCCCTCAGCCTGTGAGCTGGATTCATAGCCGTCCTCCTCATCGGTGGGAGCGTTGCCCTGGCTGTGGGAGCCCTTCCTCTATGATGAATAGGGCAGACCAGCTTCCACAAGTAAGATCCTTCACTAGAACGAATGGCTCCTTGATAGTGGTGACCTGAAAAACATAATCTCCGATGTGGGGCGACCGCCTCGAATCCAGAGGTTTCTACTTAGCAAACACAAAAACGTGGTCGGCACTAGTGTGTTCTTCAGGGATTTCTGAATGGCCTATTCAAGGAGACGAAGTGCTCCTTAAATAGGTTCCACACGGGCCTCGACATTCACCCTTAACTTACCCAGTGGGCTGAGGCCCAGTTAAGGGCTTGCCTCCACATCGGCCCAGGATTAGGCCCAATAAGATACAATATGTGACAGGTAAGAAATCGTAGAGGACGATCGTACCGTTTTCTCTGACGTGGCATCGTGTGATTGGCCACAGGTCTGGTCGAATATGATTGGCCGTCGAGTGTACTATTGTCCCCTCTGTAGGCCTTCGTTAGTGGAGATCCTTGTTGAGGTGATCTCGTGCATTCTTATTGGTTGACATGCACAGGAGACGTACTGTTTGTCTCCTGCGGGTTTGATCTTGGACACGTGTGATTCTCCTGCTGGCCGATCGTGCAGCATGCTCCTTGCCACACGTCGTTGGACCCTGATTGGCTCGTACCATGTTGTACGATCATACATGCTATCGCCACGTGTCTGCTTCTGACTTCATCCTATGATCCATGGCGGAGGTTGGTGTTGCATCCGCGATTAGCGGTTGCAACCCGCTTCCTGGTTGGTTCGTCCGCACCCGCAGGTAGTGGGCTCAACTTGCCCATGGTTGACCTTGTTGTAATCATTTGGGCCTTGTGGCCCTGTTCCAGTCTTTGGGCTTGGGCTTTGGGTAGGGGCCCAAGTAAATTTGGGTCCCTACCCCTTCAGTGGGTGAATACAAAAATGATGCCAGAGTTTCAAGCTACATATCTTTATACCTTCTCTCACATATAAGTTTCCTTTGTTTTATAAACCGTCTTTCACCCCCTTTTTTTTATTATGATCCTCACTTTTGTATTATGATATTTATATAATACAATAAATAGATACCGTTTCGACAATTATTTGATAAAATTACTGTTCATAAATGTGGTGTACAAGGAAATCTTTAGAGACTTATAATTTTGCTTATATGTTTTGAAATTAACTGTAATTTCAATATTCCAGTGAAGTTACAAAGGCGTCAATTCCCAACCGTATGTTTCCCAATGACCATCAATAAAAGCCAAGGGCAGTCTCTATCGAAGGCTGGATTGTATCTAAGAGACCCTGTATTCTCACATGGTCAACTTTATGTTGCATTGTCAAGAGTTAAAATTAGGGGATGTGTGAAATTACTTATACTTGATGGTGATGGGAATGTTAAGACTAAAACAAAAAATGTGCTGTATAAGGAAATATTTACTGATATTTGAATAAAATGTGTATTCGTTGGTTTTAAATTTTAATAAAATATTTCTACTGTATTTTTCTTATACGTTACACTACTCTAAATAATCGTACGTTGGTAAACCGCGTATCCACGCGGGCAAATATCTAGTATGAAATAAATGAAATTATTATTGCATCTATATTTTTGGTTCTATAGCGTAAATATATAGTTAGATTTCACAATTTAATGGCAAGCTAAATTTAACATTGTTCTTTTTTATCAGTAGCAACCTTTGTGGTGAAGTGAATCAAGTTTTTAACATTGTTCCCCAATCGAAGTACACGTTTTTTTAATCATGTTGCTTCACTTCACATTACTATTAATTTGTCCAGATTAGATTAAACTCGCATGTATGAAATTTCTATTGAAAATGACAACCTTTTGCTTGACACAAGACAAAATATTAAAATCTTGAATCGATCCTTCAATGGGTGAAAGCATATTATTGAAATCCAAAGAGGTAAATACAAGAATCTACATGCACTATACATCTTTGAATTGATATATGACATTGATGTTTGAAATATGTACTTCGTGTAGTACTCACATAACATCATTATTGATCTAGACCGGCCGATTTTCTAATTGGTCATATCAAGGCCGTCTCCGGGAACCTTTAAAGACTTTGGGCCCCAGGTCACATAATAAGATGGTTTTTCTAACTCTACTAATAAGATTTTTGTGTATAATAAACAAATATTTATAATAAATATATAATTTAATATGTGTGTGTGTGTTTGTATGTGTGTGTATATATATATATATATATATATATATATATATAGGGGAAGTATCCATAGTAAACCCACCCAAATTGAGTAAACTCTAGTAAACCTGATGAGTGGCCTTTATTGTTCCACATCATCCACTTTTAAATTTTTTAAAATGAGTGGGAAAGGGTAAATTAGACATTTTAACATAACACTCTTCTCTCTCCCAATATATATGTCAGCCTCTTTGTCTCTCTCTATTTTGTGTTTTAAAATCTGGATCTACTCCCTCCTCCTCATCTCTCTCTAAACACTTCCACCACCATCATCAACCTCACCATTGCCACCAAAAAACCACCGAGCACCACTCGACACCCACCTCCTACAACTTGTAAAAAAAGGTTCTTGATGAGAAGTTATCCGCGTCTTTTTACA
The DNA here is from genome assembly GCA_028751855.1 of Ambrosia trifida. Classification (NCBI taxonomy): domain Eukaryota; kingdom Viridiplantae; phylum Streptophyta; class Magnoliopsida; order Asterales; family Asteraceae; genus Ambrosia; species Ambrosia trifida. Next base: position 68,828,035 of record CM054130.1, read on the forward strand.
TTTTAACATATGGTTCTTTATGGATAACATATAGATCTGAAGGAGGATGCTCAACGAGGAAGATTATATCTTCACAGTGCAGAGTAGAGGAGGTGGAGCTGGGTGGATCTGAAGATTATATCATCACAGTGAAGAACAGAGGATTTGGATAGTGGATCTCAGTAACGATGCTTGGTGGTTGTGGTTGCAGGTCGGGCAGAGATGGGCTGTGTTTGGTGGTGGTTTTTGACGAGCAGAGGTGATTGGAGTGGTGACAGAGAGGGTTTGGTGGTGGTGTGTGACAATTACTTTTTGAGGCCAAGCTATATAATTATCTTCAGGGGATAGGTATGATCTTCAGGGGTGAGGGTTAGAGGGAAGGGGGTTGCGGTGGTTCGATAGTCAGATGAAGGTGAGTGTTTTGGTGGGGGTCCGATGGTGGTTTGAGGGTGGGTCTGATGGTGGTTTGAGGGTGGGTCTGATGGTGGAGCAGAGGTGATTGAAGCCTGGAAAACAAGAAGATGAGGTAACACACTATCTTTCTGTTCATTCCTTGTCAAGATTATTATTATTATTATTATTATTATTATTATTATTATTATTATTATTATTATTATTATTATTATTATTATTATTATTATTATTATTTTATTAGGTTAAAATTTGGGTTTTGTTGAAAACATGGGTTTTTGTTAGGATTTTTTTGGTGTTTTTAATGATATTATTGTGAAAAGATGGGATTTTTATGTTGAAAATTTGGGGTTTTTGTTTGAACTGATTATAGATGTTGAAATAATTGTTTTTGAATGCTCTGTTGTGTATAATTTATTATATTAGCTGGGCTAACACATGTTTGTATTAGTGCTTACTGATGTGTTAGGGTTCAATTAACACCTGTTAGTGATGCTAACACATGTTTGTATTGGTGCCCACCGATGAATTTATCCCAATTGACATGTGTTAGGGTTCAATTAACATGTGTTAGTGATGCTAACACCTGTTAGTATATGCCCAACTAACACGTGTTATGGTTCAATTAACATGTGTTAGTGCTAACACATGTTTGTATATGTCCAATTAACACCCAAATTGACCCAATTAACATTTTCTAGTGATGCTAACACATGTTAAAAATAATTAATGTAGGAGTATCTATGAACAACCACCGGAGTTCAAGCCGGCTACTCCGCCCAAGGATCGATTAGAGATGTAGCGCTAAGGATTGAAACATGAAGCTGAAGATGCCTAATAAGGAATGAAGCATAACCCGAAGACGACTATTAAAGAATGAAGCATAATTTTAAGTTTCATGTGTTTTTGTTAGTTTATGATAGTTTTGTATCATCTTTTTAATTGTTTAGATTTATATGAAATTAATTTGTTACACTCAATGTCGATTGCAATAAATTTTTATATACATGTGTTCTTTTATGTTGTTATACTAGTCCAAAATTAACGTGATAATTATTTGAACCAGTTACATGTGTTAGTGATGTCTGTGAAATGAGTTTGTTTGAAGAGACCAAGTAACATGTGTTAAAGGGCTCGTGTGGCATACGTTATTAATAAATCTGGATCTTTAAATTAATATATGAAATAAGTGGTAGAGAAAAAAGTAGGAGAGAGAAAAGGTGGAGAGAGAAGATGAAAAGGTGGAGAGAGAATGTGACAAGATGGAGAGAGAAGGTGCATTCATTTTACCTTTATACCCTTTTAGTACTTTATATGTATTATTTTAATAAGAAGGTGGACCCAAAGGTGGGACCATGAATCACAACCATTGATCATGCTTGATCAATGGTTGTGATGGGGTTTATTGAGTTTACTCAAATTTTTGAGGTTTACTATAGAACCATCCCCTATATATATATATATATATATATATATATATATATATATATATATATATATATATATATATATAGGGGAAAGATCCGGTACAAAGTGTTTTTTTGGTAAAAACTGTGAGAATCAAAGGAGGGTATTTTTTTTATTTTATTTTTTTCAAAAATTTGTTTTCCCATATTTTTAAACATGTATTATAGTATTGAAAAAAAAAATTGGTGTAGAGTAATTACGTGTAGAGTAATTACATAATTACTCTAGTGTAAACTAATGTATTTACTTTAATGACGTAATTACACTAATTTCTTTTTTTGTATTATTCATCTAAAAAGAATGTTTAAGCACATGGGAAAAAAATTTAAAAAATAAATAAATTTTTTTTACCCCCTTTGATTCTCACAGTTCTTACCGAAAAACACTTTATATTTGATCTTTACTCTCTCTCTCTCTCTCTCTCTATATATATATATATATATATATATATAACTGTTTTTAAAAAAATTTGGGCCCGTCGGGAGAGTCACTCACCCCGCCCTAGAGGTGTACAAATCGGTTTTTTTTGCCAAACCGGTTCGCTACATTACCGACTCCTAACCGAACCGGTTTGGTCGGCCACAAAATCGGTTTTTTACCTGGTTTCATTTTGGTTTCAGTTTCAATTCCGGTTCGGTTTTGGTTCTATTCTGGTTCACTTACGCACTTTTTAAAATCATATAAATTACATAAAATTTAACTTGTAATAACTTTAGGGTTTTTTAAAGAAGGAAAATGAATTTTAATTAAAAAAAACCAAGTTTGATTTGTGTTTATGGCCAAAAATGCATTTTTTTTCTTAAACCAGTTTTGGTTTTTTACCGGTTTCAACCGGTTTTGGTTTGGTTCCGGTTTGTGTACTGGTTTCGGTTTCTTTTGACCGGTTTATTGTCGGTTTTAGCCCGGTTTCAGTTTGGTTTGGGGTTTTTTTAGTAATGGTTTTATGTGAAACTGGTTTTGACCGGTTTCGGTTCAGGTCGGTTTGACCAGTTTCGTTTCCCGAACCGGGGGGTTTTTTTTTGTACACCTCTGTCCCGCCCCCTCTTTGGGCCGGGCCTGGGTCCTATAGTCAACTTCAATTCTATATATCATTTTTTTTTGAACGATCAACTAAAGTATTGCCGGGTACTCTGTACGCGGCCCCCAATGGCCGAAAGGGGCCCCAGACGGCCTCTAGTCCGTACGGACAGAGCCCTTCGGCCCACCCGTCTCCTGTTCCAGGGAAAACCCGGCCCACAAACCTGCCCGAAGGCACGACGGTAGTGAACCGGTAAAACCTGGAGGGATCAGGAGTCGAACCCATGACCACAAGGGTCAAGGGTCTCTCCATCACTTTCCAACCACCTACCCCACCACAAGGGTGGGGGATCCATCACATGCCTCCCGTGGGAATCGAACCTGGCTCCCCCAAGGAGAGAACCGACCCTTTTACCACTAGGCCACATGATCAGGATTCAATTCTATATATCATGCTTTGGGTTTTTTAAACACTTTGAAACAAGACAAACAAGGTAGTTTGAGCATCACATTTACTCTTTATAAAAGGACAACGTCATCTCTGGCCGGCCAAGAGAATACAACTACTGCCTTTTAGTTTAAGTGGTGACAATAAACATAATTTATATTTGTTTTTACACATACTATACAGTTGATATATTTACAAAATGCACGATTAACAGAAAACTTGGCCGGTAGTAGGATCAAAGAACCCGTTGGATACGTGTAGTTATATATTTAGAAAATGCACGATTATGTTCGATTCCTCAGTTTTCTACTTACCCCTGAATTATTATTACTAGAATGTTTGTGTAGTTATTAATCAAGCTCGGTGTATTGAATTTGGCTTGCCTCGAGCTTTTTAACGAACCGATCTAAATTTGTTTAGGCTTAAAACATACTTTACACTTACACCATGGAATTCCTTAATACAACCAACTAAATGTACAAAATTAACGGCGAGTCAGCAGTCACGCTCACTTAAACAAGAAGCGTCTTTATTTGTTAAACACTCATATAAATCAAGCACATAGAGCATAGCATTTGGAATCATAGATAAAATAAAACCATATTGCTGCAAATGGCAGATTCCAACGTTATCATTATTAGTTTTATAAATAAATAAGTCATAGTTTTTGTCAAGAAAACTGACAAGTGACTATGTAATAGACAAATATAAGAAGAGATCAACTAAACATCCCGACACACAAATCAAGTTAGCGAAAAAGATTATATATAGACATTTGTCACGTCACGTACCATCTAATCTAATCCTATATATACACACACAACTGTGTTGTGTGAAGGATTTAACATTAGAGTAACTTAAAGGGGTGTGTATTGAGATAGATGGATCAATGGGTAAAAAAGGTGGAATGTTTTATTATGCAGATGGCATAGATAAGTTGCTTATGTTATTTGGTACATTAGGCTGTCTTGGAGATGCTTTAATGTCTCCACTTACTATGTTAATCCTTAGTGGCATTATTGATGATTATGGAGGTAGTGATATTTCTTTCTCCAATCATGTGGTCAACAAGGTATGTTGTATATATGAATGTTTTCTTGTACATCTGTTTTTTATTTGTTTAAGTTTCATAGCTTGGATATTGATCACTTGTATGTAGGGTTGGCAAATCATGTATACCCGACCTGTTAAGTCACGAACATGTTAAGATACGAACACGATACATGTATACACGAACACGACATGATAACTTATCGTGTCATTTTTTTGATACCCGAACACGAACCTATTTATACCTTATCGATTAGATAGGAAGAAATTGTTATAGGTATGGTTTGGTTCGTTCGAGTCCAGAACTAGCTAGATGGTTACTGATCGCTCAACTCAACATAACATTTACAAATAAAAATAAACGATACACTTGACTATCGTAAGCGCATGAGTTGTTTTGGGCAATTTGTGATAGTAAACGAGTTGCGTTGGCCACTCATATTATACGCTTCAAGAATAAGCGATGCGCATGACACCCCAACTCATTGTGATATTTTTTCCTTGTTCTAAAAACGACATGTTTCAACATGAATCTGTTTTGGTCTTACCCGTCTGACCCGACCTGGTTTCACCTATTAGCCTATGTTTTTATTGACATGTTTATGATCTTCTAGTATGCATTGAAGCTGCTCATTCTTGCAATTGGTGTTGGAATATCAGCTTTTATCGGTGAGTCCAGTTCCAAACTAAGGCTGAGGGGTATGGGGTCGGGGGAGGGCATCGGCAGGTGAGGTGGAAGCCTCTGCCGACGGGGAACACCGCCCCCCCCCGATCGGTGATCGGCAAACACGGGAAGATTTCACCGATTGTACCGATCTCTTTTCTTCTCATTTTCTCTTTTTATTTTCTGATTAATTAAACATTTTGGAGAGAGAGAAGGGTTTAAGAGAGAGAGAGAGAGAGAGAGAGGAGTACCGGAGCACGTCATCGGAGAGGGGTACCGGAGCTCGTCACCGGAGACAGTGAAGATGGGTGTCTGTTGAGAGAGAGAGAGAGAAGTGGGTGAGATGGGTTTGGATAGGTTGCAGGTGATGGAGAGAGAAGTGGGTGAGATGGGTTTGGAGAAGATGGGTTTGGAAAGAGTGAGAGAGAAGTGGGTGTATTTGAAAGTTTTTTTTTTTTTTTTTTTTTGGGATTCTATTGTTGCTTCTGTAAGTTACACTCTTATATATATTTAGTTTTAATGGATTTTTTTAAAATATAAATATCTAATTAAATACATTAAATAAAATAATAAAAAAAGAGGGGGAAGGGGGAACCATTTCCCTTTAGAGGGGGGAGGGGAAGGGGGAAATGACGTGGCGCTGATGTGGACAAGGGGGAAGGGTGACCACACCCCATAGCCTTAGTGAAGAAAACCAGTATTCCTTAATTATGTGACCAACACATAGATTGGTTTATATTTTGCAGAAGGCATTTGTTGGACAAGAACTGCCGAAAGACAAACATCTCGTCTAAGGATGGAATACCTTAAATCTGTACTTAGGCAAGAAGTCGGTTTCTTCGACACACAAGTTGGTTCTTCCATCAATTTTGAAGTTATTTCAACCATTTCGGGGGATGCCCAACTCATTCAGGATGTCATGGCTGATAAGGTTTAAACATTCATATTCTTAATGTCGAAAAATGGATAGTTTTGGTACGGGTTAGGTTGCGTCAAACTGGATGTTATTAACATGAAAGATCTCTAGTCTTTCCAAACTTATTGTACACAAGAAAGAAGTACATAATTTAGGGAAGGAGAGAGTACTTCAAGTATAATGATTTTGAAGGTTTTATATACTAAAAATATGTCATGTTTTTCAACCCATCTTCATTTTAGCTGTTTTTTATAACATCATAGTTGTCAAAGCGCCTTGAGTGCCCCTGGGCGCAAAGCGCATAAAAAACGAGGGCCTTTTATAATTAGGTGCATAGTGTAAAATACATTTTTTTAGAGATTTTAGAGATGTTTTAGGCTTCTTTAGGGTTACTTTAGGATGTTTTAGGGTTGTTTAGGACTTGTTCATAGCTCATTTAGGATGTTTTAGAGGTTTAGGCAACTTTTAGCCTAAATTTGGCCGGAAAAATCAGCCTGAAACAACTATGATAGTGCGCCTCAGCGCCTAAATGCACGCCTCGGTGCCTAGGCGCAAGGCGCGCGCTTTTGACAATTATGATATGCATAGAAATTGTTTATTTCTATGTAATTTAGCAAAATCATAAGCGTTTACGAGAGATTTTTGAAATGGTTTTGATTTGTAGAAAGTCTTCTAGTCAAAGGTAGCAAACTATCTAGAAACCAAAACCATGACACTTCCAAAAACCTCATAAAACACTTGTCATTTTGCTAGAACACTTATATACATAACACAAGTCGACCCGTTCATACTTCAATGGATCTAAACTATCACCTCTAATATAGTATATTTTCGCCTACATGCAAATAACTCACCAACAACCAAAATGTCATGCAGTTACCCAACTGCATATGTCACCTATCAGCACTTGTATTCAGTATGGTAGTGGGGTTCATACTTTCATGGCGTTTAGCACTGGCTTCCCTTCCTTTCGTATTTCTGTTTGTGGGTCCAGTGTTAGGCATGGGGGCACTACTAAAAGGTCTCGGGATGAAGATGAAGGATGCCTATGATAAAGGCGGTGGCGTGGCTGATCAAGCTATCTCATCCATCAGAACCGTCTATTCATATGTTGGTGAACAACAAACGATTGATAAGTATAGTGGTGCGCTTGAGACGAGTATGAAATTAGGTATAAAACAAGGACTTACAAAGGGTTTGATGATTGGGAGCATGGGTATGATATTCGTGACTTGGGCGTTTGTTGCCTGGGCAGGAAGTTATCTTGTTACCCAAAAGGGAGAAACGGGTGGCCCGGTTTTTGTTACAGCAATTTGTGTCATCATGGCAGGCCTGTAAGTCACCAAATTAGCTGATTTCACTTTTGTATTCATATCACTATGGTAATTTTTAACAACTAAAGTGGCAACACATAAGATTTTATATGTTTTTTGTGCTTTTCACTAGAGTTGTAAAAATTGACGGGCGGGTTAGCAAGCTAACTTGTATGGTTTATCAAGGAAAAAGTGAACAGTTTTTCAAATTCTACATTCTAATGGAGTTCTATCTTCCTATTATAGGTCAACTATGAGTGCACTACCTAATGTCCCATTCATTTCAGAAGCAAAAGCCGCTACATCAAGAATGTTCGAAATGATATCTCGCGTTCCACGTATAGATATTAATAAAACCAAGGGCAAAACAATACCATCAGTGAGGGGTGACATTGAGTTTAGAGACGTTGACTTTTCATATCCTGCAAGACCCGAGGCTCCAGTCCTACAAGGTCTCAACCTAAGAGTCAAAGCTGGTAAAACAGTTGGTCTTGTGGGTGGTAGCGGGTCAGGAAAGTCGACGATTGTTTCTTTGATTGAAAGCCCGGTCAACGGTGATATCCTTCTTGATGGACATAGAATAAAAGAAAACATACTTTTTGGCAATGAAGGTGTTTCAAATGAACTTGTTGAGCTTGCAGCTAAAAGAGCAAATGCACATAATTTCATCATTAAACTACCCGAATCATATGACACACAAGTTGGTCAGTTTGGGATTCAGTTGTCGGGTGGTCAAAAGCAAAGGATTGCTATAGCAAGAGCTTTGCTTAAAGAACCTAAGATTCTTCTGTTGGATGAAGCAACAAGTGCTTTGGATTCAGAATCTGAAAGGGTTGTTCAAGAAGCTTCGGTCGGAAGAACAACGATTATTGTCGCACATCGGCTTACAACAATCCATAAAGCGGATAAGATTGTGGTTCTTCGATCAGGAAAAGTAATCGAATCCGGTTCACATGAAGAACTAATGCAAAACAACAGTATGATTTCATTTATTTTGTCCTTATACATAGTTGATTAATAATAAATAATATCTAACGGATTATCCTGTAGGTGGTGCTTACTGCCAAATGGTGCAGATACAGCAATCAACTACACAGGACGAAACCTCTGATAGTCTGCACACACCACCAATCAAACACGTGAATTACCGGAGAAATCACAGCCCCCAAACACCAAGAACTCCGATTAGCACACGATCCCTTCAGCCCGGCGGTTTGTTGAAGATGAATGCACCCGAGTGGAAACGAGCTGTGTTAGGGCGCTTATTGTTTAGGATCGGTGGTTTCAGTATACTTTTTAACTGACAAATCGAAAATCAAATCCGAAACCGCGGTTTATTGTCTCATTTTCGTGGGTCTTGGAGTTCTCTGTTTCTTCACCAACTTACTCCAACATCATAACTTTGCGGTGATGGGAGAACGTTTACGTGAAAAACGTGCTCACGTTCGAAATTGGATGGTTCGATCGAGATGAAAACACAAGTGCAGCCGTGTGCGCAACAGAAGCAAGCCTGATACGGTCACTTGTCGGAGACCGAATCTCGTTACTCCTGCAAGTGTTCGTCAGCGCGTTTCTTTCATTTCTGATTTCTTTAATCATCAATTGGAGGGTTGCAGCTGTCATGATTTCAGTCCAGCCATTGCTGATCATAAGCATTTACTCAAAAACTGTGTTGATGAAGAACTTATCTTCCAAAGCGAAGAAGGCACAAAACGAAGGATCACAGTTAGCGAGCGAAGCGGTTGTGAATCACAGAACTATTACCGCATTTGTTTCGCAAGAAAGAAACGACCAAAAAATCAGTATCATAATAGTTAATGAGTTTTCACTTATTCAATGCATTAACAATATAATTCACCAATATCATTTTGTTATTTGTTTCAATTCTTTCAGGATCGGAAAGGGAACGTAACCGCGAAACAAATGTTTCAGGTTTTCTTTATATTGATGACAAGTGGCAAGAATATTGCAGACGCCGGAAGCATGAGTTCTGATTTATCTTTTAAAAAGGTGGCGGTGCAGTACGGTCAGAAAAACCGAGATCATCCCGAATGACTCAAGACCGTTAGATACCCGGCTAGACCCGAGCAAATGATTTTCCAGGGGCTTTCTTTGAAAATTGAAGCTGGAAAAACAGTTAGTTGCACTTGTGGGTCAGGTAAATCCACTGTTATCGGGTTGATAGAGACCCTATGAAAGGTTGTGTGCTCATTGACCAGCTTGCATTGGTGAGTCAAGAGCCGACGCTTTTCGCAGGAAGTGTTGGTTATAATATTGTTTATTTATGGTAAAGAGGAGGCTAGTGAAGCTGAAATAAGGAAAGCTTGCAAATGCTCATGAGTTTATAAGGTAGTGTTTGGTCATTGGTATTAGAACTTAAATTACTTAGATTAAGTTGTTTATAATTAGTAAGTCTATCGATTCTAGTTATTTAGACACACTCAACAGTTGAACCTTATTCTTCTAATGAAAACAAGTTGTATGAAAGATGGATATGAAACTTACTGTGGAGAAAGAGGAGTCCAACTGTCAGGCGGCCAAAAGCAAGGAATTGCACTTGCAAGAGCAAGAGCAAGAGCAATACTCAAGAATCCAGCTATTCTTCTTTTAGACGAAGCCACCACAGTGTATCTGCAGGAAGCATTATTGGAGAAGATGATGGTCGGTAGAACCTGCGTGGTAGTTGCTCATCGATTATCAACTATACAAAAATCTGATTCCATATCTGTTATAAAAAATGGGTCACACACTGAACTGCTTTCAACGGGGCCTACCGTGCTCTCATAAAGTTGCAACATTTGTGAGCCTTTGAAAAAGTTTATGGAGTTTTTTTCACCAATGATATAGATTGGCTCTATAGATTAGTAACTGTTTTTATATATGATTTGCAAGATCTATACAAATTTTCATATTTGATATTACTTGTTTAGGGTACATATAATATCATAAAAAGTTACACTACGTATATACTTGCTATTTTCATCGATGTATATACACAATGACTTAACCATTTTTTATATAAACTTACATTCAACGCAATGTTGGATTTATATGTACGGTTTCCATAACTTAACGCTACTGACTAAGCTATGACCCGTAAGAGTTACACCTTGGGCAACAAACATTAAATCCACTTAACTTGATTAACTGGTAATAACGAACAATTAATGTAACGAAGTGTATATATATAAATTATCTAGAATAACTATATATATAAGACGTTTTTTATATTGTTATAAATAACTAGGTTTTTATCCAGCCGCGCGTTGCGGCGGCATCAATATGATCTAAAAATAATTAAGTGATGACATAGCGTTGCGACATTTCAAATTCCAAATCAAGCCTAAATCAATTTTCATTGTGTTCGTGATATTAGTGTATCATACATAAACTTTCCACCTAAATTATTGCGTATGCTCGTGAAATTTCTTTGGTAAGCATCCCCAATAATAGTATCATTTTACCAGGAATCTCCCGTGGTACGCGGCACATGGTGGAGATGGCGCACGGTAGACGTGGTCGGTGATACGCGCGTTGTGCGTTTTTCACATGATGTGTTAATGCGGATTTTGGTAACCGACAAAGGCATTGAGACTAACCGTGGACAATGAGAAAATACAAAAGTGCCAATGGCTACGCGGAGAATACCAGGAATCTCCCGCGATCCGCGGCACATAGTGGAGATGACGCACGGTAGATGTGGTCGGTAGCCGGCTGCGTACGTTAGAGTGAGGCAGCTATTCATTTCGTGGTCGTTAAATATATAGATAATAAACGAACAAAAACCAAACCCGTGTGAAATCGGGTAAAAAAACGCATTATGTCGGGGCCAAAATGAGAAAAAAAAACTTAATAAAAAAGTTGGTGGCCAAAACGGGAAAATAAAACTTAAACAAAAAGTAAGAACATGTACTTTTAATAGTATATAATATATGGACTTGGGCCTGACATGTAATTAGGTTGTGGATTATAAGATTGTTTTATAGTTATTATTAATGATTATCATAATAATCAATTAATCATTCCACATCCTAAAACTATAGTGGGTTAGCCCGCGCGATGCAGCGGGTATAACCGAAACTCTTTTGTATAGCACAACTTAACCCAACATGCCTACTATGGACCTAATCACTATTACATGAATATTTGTTAATACCTTTGTTTGAAATTCATTATAAACATAAGCTTTCTAATTCGGTGACCATATAGTTTAGATCAGATTAGGTATGTTTATGTGTATGAATATAATGTAATAATTTCAGAATTCAAATCGTTGCATGATGATTAAAAACACAACTTTCACTATTGATTTCTCGATTTGTATATAGTATGATCAAGTTTATAAAAGTTTAACTTTTTTAAAGTACATAACTCTATATAAAAGGTTATAACAAAACATATAGCATCATGAATTGTTTTTTATATGTTTTCTATTTAATATGCCTAAATTGATTATAAAATTGAATGTTATGAGGTTTCATAAGCATCTCATGACTCTTGATTTTCTTTTAATTAATTTGGTGTTTTAAAGACATTATGTGTTGTATCATAAGCATTTAGAAATGCTTTATAATATAGTATATGTATGCTTGGGGCGATTGTCGTTTTTGTAATTATCTTTTTAATGTTTTTATGTTGGTTTGGCCCGGGTAGCCCCCTCGCTAATTGGGCTCGGGTGATGTTGTGGTGTAATTTTTGGCGAATGAATAAAAATGGTCCCGTTTGAATGTTAAAAAAAAAATATAGTATAGGTATAGATATAGATTATGATGTTTTAATAATGAAACTTAAGAAGGGGGTTACATATGAAGAATGATAAAGTGTGTGTGTATTACTTATAAATACAATATACTTTACATCTTGCACATAAGGGTATAAAAGGAACAAATAGAGTAAAAGTTATGAGATTAGACTTATGGCTCTTGATATGCCATCTTAAAATGGTGGTAAAATGACTATTTTAGTCATCTCTCCTACTTAATAAGGTAAGATAGATATTGCCGCAAATAATGGAATTGAAATAAAATGATTTGATCATTATCTACTAAGGTTGACCGCAACAATTGTTTATATATACACAGATATAGATCCCACGAATTAATTAATTCAGCCACTATAATATATATATATATATATACACATAGAGGCGCAAAACAAAAGTTATTTTTGTTTTCCGTTTTGTTTCCGATCGACTTTTAAAAGGAGTTGTTGTCGTCCCTACATCCGGCACCACCACCTTACCGCGAGCCCATTCCTGTCACGTTTCGTGTTCGTATTCTAGCAATTCGTTCGTTGTACCTCAGTGTCTCAAACGGTTAATTATTAACCACTAAGGTATATCTATCTCATTGGTAGATTAATATTGTTTGTACCGTGTTTGTATGTTTTTGTAACCAGATCCTGTTCGGTTAGTTTTGGTGTTAAAATTTTATAAACATTCCGCTGCGTTTATTAATTATATGTTTAATTAATAACAAATATATCAAACCCGTTTTGATAAAAAGTAAAGTTGACACCACTGAAACCCTACAGTGGTATCAGAGCCTCGGTTACAACATACAAATCGGATCCTGTCTTTTCATCGGTTACAGATCTCAAACTTTATATTATTTAAAGTTTCAGATCTAGATAATTTTTAGGCAACAAAATATTTTGGTCAAAGTTTTATTTATTTTATTTGACCAAAAGATTGCCCAATTTATGTTGATTGTGTGAAATATGTAAATCTGACCCGACCTTGTTGTTGAATATTTTTATATTTATTTCAGTTTTGGTTTTATGGTTTTGGCCCACTTTGTTGGCTAAAAGTTGTAATAGATTAGGGTTTTTTATTTTTATATATTTTTGTAAATATTAAATCTTGAAGACCCGAAGACAAAACTGAAGACCAAGACAGGAGTCATGAAGTCAGTGGGAGTCTCTCAAGACAAGAAGATGCACTCAAGTCTAAGTCCATCCTTGTGGTTGTTTATGTGTTGTGACCCCATGACCCCGTTTGGTCTTGCTAAAAGGCTCTAGCAAGATCAAACAATTTTTGGCCATATGATTTACATATTTATTTGTTATTGTGGTTGCTTTATTTTATAAATTGTTATAACATACCAACCTAATACCAAACCTTTTAAAAAGGAAGTTTTTAAAATATTGATACAATCAAATAAAACAAGTTCTAAACTTATTTTTACAACTTGTGAAAATTTATCATAAAACAAATAGTTTGTTTTTAAAATAAATAATAACCACTAGAGTTTTTGAAATTTAAACAAAATTTTAATTTTTTTAAAAAACTCACAACTTAATAGTTTTAACTATTAACTTTAATTGGTTATTCAAGTCGTGACAAACTTAGTTTTAATAGGTTATTTAAAATTAAGTGTCTCGAGTGATGAAAGGGTTAATTATACTGTCACGAACATTATATAGTAAAACTGGCTTTTACGACCCTATTCGGTAAACTCTAAAATTGAATCCCATATTTAAAATCAATAGTCTATGCCATCCTATTATAAGGAACACTTGGAGCATAATGCGAACCATCAGTGTTGGGAGCCACAACACCGCACTTGATGTCTAGTTTATCCTCCAAGGTGTAAGGGTTTCGTAGACACATCCGGCCCTTCCACGCGTACCTATTTTAGGGCGACTATTACTTTTTCCCTCTTGGCATGCCACAGCGGCCTGGAGAGTGAAAGTGGGCATAGATGAGGCTAAACGTATCAATGCATAGACAATCGTTGTCATAGCAGGCCTCATACTCGAGAGTTGTGTATTTTTCACAATTGACACTCGTTGTCTGTCTGCCTAACCACTTACTAATGTTGCATGCCACAGCTGCCTTTAGTAACTAATATAGTCAGATTCTCATTCCCTATAATTATTGTAAATGGGTCATTAATTAATACGGAAATTAAACATCGATAATACTAATTAAAATTATTTTGCTTATTTAACAGATGGCTAATGAAAACAACTCCACCTTTGCTCTCAAGTCAATACTTGAGAAAGAAAAACTAAATGACACTAACTTTCTCGAATGGCACCGCAATCTGAGAATTGTTCTCAAGATGGCAAAGAAGCTCTACATTTTAGATGGCCCAGTCCCCAACGAGCCTGAAAATAATACTGCTGCTCGTAGGGCACTAGAAAAGCATAACGAGGATGCCATTGAGGTAGCCTGCCTTATGCAAGCCACTATATCTCCTGATCTCCAGAAGAACATGGAAGACAAGAATGCATTTGACATGATCGAGCAACTTAAGGACATGTTCCAGAAACAAGCCCGACAAGAACGCTATGACACCATGAAACAGCTCATAAGCTGTAAAATGCAAGAGGGCTCATCTGTTAGTGCTCATGTGCTTAAGATGAAAGGGTACATTGATCAACTCAATAAACTTGGTTATCCCCTGCAAAATGAAATGGCAGCGGATTTCATCTTGAACTCTCTCCCCAGCTCTTACGACCAGTTCGTTATGAATTTCAATATGAATGCATGGGAAAAGACAGTGACTGAGCTTCATGGAATGCTCAAAACGGCTGAGATGAATATACCTAAAAAAACTAATCAAGTTCTGATGGTCAAATCTGCTGGTGTCAAAAAGCCCAACAACAAGAAAAGGGGTTATAATGGCAAAGGCAAGAAGAAAGTTAATGTTGCTGCCAAACCTGCCACCAACAATAACAAGCAAGTTGCAAAAGCACCACCTCCTGAAGAGCGTCAGTGTTATGAATGCAACAAGATGGGGCACTGGAAACGCAACTGCCCTGAATATCTGGCTAAGCTGAAATTGAACAAGGCCAACGGTGTTGGCACTTCTTCAGGTATTCTTATTTATGTTATTGAACTTTTCACTGTTTCTAGCAACACATGGGTTTTTGATACCGGATGTGGTTACCACATCATTAATGTCTTGCAGGAGCCTGAAAAGTGGAAGAAGCTGAAACAAGGCGACATGGAGCTCATCGTTGGTGATGGGAAGAGAGTACCAGTTCTTGCAACTGGAACGTATCATCTTTCATGTCCTTCTGGCCTTGTAGTTACTTTAAATAATTGTTTGTTTGCACCTGGTTTAATCAGAAACATTATTTCGGTTTCTTTATTGTTTGAACAAGGTTTCAAGTACGTTTTTAATGGTATTGCTATTTCTGCTTACTTGAATGATGTCTTTTATTTTGAGGCTAAACCTCGAAACGGTATTTATGAGATAGATCTTCAAACAGACAATAATATATATAATCTTTCTAAACGTAACAAAGCTGGCAGTAATGAAACATTTCTATGGCATTGTAGACTTGGCCATATAAGCAAGGCACGCATAAAATGGCTCCAATCTGAGGGGATCCTTGAATCCACTGGACAGGACTCCTTTAATGATTGCGAGTCTTGCTTAGCTGGCAAACTCACCAAAGATCCCTTCACCCATGTTGGTGAACGAGCCAATGGTCTACTAGGACTCATACACACTGATGTATGTGGCCCTTTCAAAACCATGACTAGAAATCATGAAAGATACTTCGTCACATTTATCGACGATTATAGTCGATATGCTTATGTCTATCTCATGAAGCATAAGCATGAAACTTTTGACAAGTTCAAAGAGTTTCAAAACGAAGTTGAAAACCAGCTCAGTAGAACGATAAAGATACTTAGATCAGATAGAGGTGGAGAATACCTCAACCTAGAGTTCCTCAATCATCTAAAGGAGCGTGGAATAATTTCACAGCCCACTCCTCCTGGCACACCCCAACTTAATGGCATGAGTGAGAGGAGAAATCGAACCCTACTTAATATGGTTCGATCGATAATGTGTAGGACTAACTTGCCTCACTCCTTTTGGGGTCATGCTCTTATGACTGCCGCCCGCCTAGTCAATCTGGCTCCGACTAAGAAGGTAAACAAAACTCCATATGAGATATGGCATGGGCGTAAACCCAATTTGGAATACCTAAGAGTATGGGGATCTAATGCTTATATCACTAGCGATTCTGATGATAAGATCGATCCTCGAGGCGAAAAAGTTATTTTCGTCGGATACTACAACAAAAGCGGATATCTTTTCTACCATCCTGATGCAAATACTATTTCCATTAAAAGGAATGGAAGGTTTCTCGAGGAAGAACTTCTTAGTCGAGGAACTGAAAACAATATTGTGGATCTTGAAGAAATTCGAGAACCGCAAACAACCGTTGATGAAGTCGGAACGTCTGATCAACAAGAAATTGTTGCTGATGAATCAGACATAAACACAAGCGTTCGCAGAAGTAGCAGGACTCGAAAAGAGCCTGACAGATACCTTTGGCATTTTGATGGTTCTGAAGTCCTTGTAGTAGCTGAGTCTAGTGACGAACCTGCTAACTACAAATCTGCTATCTCAGATCCTGAATCTGTGAAATGGATGGAAGCCATGAACGCTGAGATGCAATCAATGCGTGACAATCAAGTCTGGGACTTGGTTGAGCTACCCCCCGAATCTCGGGCAGTAGGGAGTAAATGGGTTTTCAAGAAGAAAACCGACATGCATGGAAATATACACACTTATAAAGCACGGCTAGTTGCGAAAGGTTTCACTCAGACTCAAGGTGTTGACTATGATGAGACCTTCTCGCCCGTTGCTATGATCAAATCGATCAGGATATTGCTTGCCATAGCCGCGTACTATGACTACGAGATATGGCAAATGGATGTCAAAACCGCTTTTCTTAATGGACATCTCTCTGAAGATGTCTATATGGTTCAGCCTGAAAGTTTTATTGATCCAAAATATCCTAATAGGGTGTGTAAACTTAATAAGTCCATTTATGGACTTAAACAGGCATCTCGTAGCTGGAATCTTCGTTTTGACCAAAAGATCAAAGAATTTGGTTTTCTCAGAAATGAAGATGAGCCTTGTGTTTACAGAAAGGCTAGTGGGAGCACTATATCATTCCTCATCCTGTATGTGGATGATATACTGATAATTGGAAACAACATCCCTATGCTTAACGAAGTTAAACACTATTTGGGAACTTGTTTCGCAATGAAAGATCTTGGAGAAGCAGCTTACATTCTAGGAATCAAGATCTATAGGGATAGATCTAAGCGGCTTCTAGGGCTAAGTCAAAGTACATACATAGACAAAATGATGACACGCTTTAAGATGGAAAACTCCAAGAAAGGAGGTGTTCCTATGACTAAAGGTACTGTCTTGAACAAATCGCAATCTCCTTCAACGGACATTGATATTAAGCGAATGGAAGCAATTCCATATGCTTCTGCGATTGGTTCTATCATGTATGCCATGTTATGCACTAGACCTGACGTCTCGTATGCTTTAAGCATGACTAGCCGTTATCAGCAAAGTCCTGGCATAGCCCATTGGACTGCAGTCAAGAACATTCTAAAGTATCTGAGAAGAACTAAAGATATGTTCTTAGTATTTGGAGGAGTGGAAGAAGAGCTCACTGTAAGCTGTTACACTGATGCCAGTTTTCAAAGTGACCGAGATGATTCTCGCTCACAATCAGGTTTTGTATTCACTCTGAATGGAGGAGCTATCTCATGGAAAAGCTCCAAACAGAGTGTTGTGGCGGATTCAACCACCGAATCTGAGTATATAGCCGCATCAGATGCTGCAAAGGAAGCTGCTTGGATGAAGAAATTCATCGCCGACCTTGATGTGGTTCCAAGCATTCGGAAACCCATTGAGATCTTTTGTGATAACACAGTGCTATAGCTCAAGCCAAAGAGCCCAGATCTCATCACCAGGCCAAGCACGTTCTAAGAAAA
Organism: Ambrosia trifida; assembly: GCA_028751855.1. NCBI lineage: Eukaryota > Viridiplantae > Streptophyta > Magnoliopsida > Asterales > Asteraceae > Ambrosia > Ambrosia trifida. Next base: position 68,846,065 of record CM054130.1, read on the forward strand.
TTCCACTATATACGTGAAATTGTGGAACGTTGAGACGTCATGATAAGCAAAGTAAACACCTAGCAGACCCGTTTACTAAGCCCATGACTCAGGACAAGCATGATCAGCATAGGGATGCTATAGGGCTTAGATTAGCTAGCCATATGTTTTGATTTAGTATTTGGATGTACGAACATTTAAACAGTTGTACTTTTGAATTTGTTTTATTTACTAGTTAAATATAATTCTGAATCTTATAACTGTGTTCGATTTTAATACGTTTAATCCATGAATATTATATTCTAAATTATCCGTGGTCGATCAGACTCGTGGGAGCGACTCTGAATTAAGACTATTCTGAATTTGGACTCAAGTAGTTAACTCCAAGTTCACAGACCTCATTGTGAATGAGTTTGGATGTAACTCGCTTCAAACCATCTTCATGGATCTTAGTCATAAGATGTTTTGATATTGGTATACTCATTTAGTATCCTCTGACCTGAGATGCATATTAGAATTTCTGTTTACCAAGGATTATTCTTTGATTACTGTCAACCGCTGTCGCGTAACTGCCAGTCATAAAGGCTTTAATTGGGAATAGTTCTGAAGTTCAGTGGGAGTTGTATGTAGTCGATAAGGGATTCTGTACTCTTACATATAGACATCGTGGCGCCCTCATTGATTCAAACTGGTGAAGTGTAAGGCCTTACCCAAACTAACTGTGTGTTTGATTGGACCACTATGAATTTTGATCGAGAACAATAATAATTGAACACCATATGAGAATGAATATAATCCATGTCTCATTGATTCAATTGATGTCTTTTACGGAAAGGATGAATGACAACGATTGCCATAAGTCTTTTGTCTTGTCTAAAACAAGATGTTTTGGTTAATGACTTTAAAGTGTCATACCTTGTTGGGGGCAGCCATGTGCAGCTAGAGCACCGCTGACTGTTTGCGTTGAGGATTTTTATCGAAGGCCGTCCAAGTGGGAGATTGTTGGATTTATATGTACGGTTTCGATAACTTAACGCTACTGACTATGCTGTGACCCGTAAGAGTTACACCTTGGGCAACGAACATTAAATCCACTTAACTTGATTAACTGGTAATAACGAACAATTAATGTAACGAAGTGTATATATATAAATTATCTAGAATAACTATATATATATAAGACGTTTTTTATATTGTTATAAATAATATATGGACTTGGGCCTGGCATGTAATTAGGTTGTGGATTATAAGATTGTTTTATAGTTATTATCAATGATTATCATAATAATCAATTAATCATTCCACATCCTAAAACTATATTGCCGCAAATAATGGAATTGAAATAAAATGATTTGATCATTATCTACTAAGGTTGACCGCAACAATTGTTTATATATACACAGATATAGATCCCCACGAATTAATTAATTCAGCCACTATAATATATATATACACACATAGAGGCGCAAAACAAAAGTTATTTTTGTTTTCCGTTTTGTTTCCGATCGACTTTTAAAAGGAGTTGCTGTCGTCCCTACATCCGGCACCACCACCTTACCGCGAGCCCATTCCTGTCACGTTTCGTGTTCGTATTCTAGCAATTCGTTCGTTGTACCTCGGTGTCTCAAACGGTTAATTATTAACCACTAAGGTATATCTATCTCATTGGTAAATTAATATTGTTTGTACCGTGTTTGTATGTTTTTGTAACCAGATCCTGTTCGGTTAGTTTTGGTGTTAAAATTTTATAAACATTCTGCTGCGTTTATTAATTATATGTTTAATTAATAACAAATATATCAAACCCGTTTTGATAAAAAGTAAAGTTGACACCACTGAAACCCTACAGGCAAAAGCGCAACCAGACGCACCAAGTGCGCTGCCCCCTGTGAGGCGCACTATCGGGGCTGTTTTCAGGCTGATTTCCGGCCAAATTCAGGCTAAAAGTTGCCTAAACCTCTAAAACATCCTACATGAGTTATGAACAAGTCCTAAACAACCCTAAAACATCCTACTGTAGCCCTAAACAAGCCTAAAACATCTCTAAAATTCCTAGAAAAATGTATTTTATACTATGCGCCTAATTATAAAAAGCCCTCGTTTTTTATGCGCCTTGCGCCTAGGCTCCGGGCTCGGCCTATGCGCCTAGGCGCTTTGACAACTATGCATTCAACAATATCCACCTTTGTACAAATAGATCTTGTTATTTAGCATTTTTTTAAGAACTAGGAAAACTGTATATACACTTGTATTTCTAGTTAAATACAACCAACAATTTTACAAGTGGGCGGCTGGTAAACGGGCAACAAGCTGCACCGCTACCCCCTTATGAAACAACCGGAATTTATGAAACATTGAAATTTTTAAATATCTTTCAATTGTAGTGTACAATTCACTCAACTTCGCCTGTATGGTTTATTGTGTATTGAATCTTCCCATCCAGCGTTGACTTACAGAAGTCAAACTCATAACATAATTATTATCAAGTTCATGATAATGCTTCCAGATTGTGACTCCTGTTGTTAACTTGTTATAATTACAACTAAATTAACCGCATTTATCAACAACAAGTAACAAAATTACATTACTAACCCATCTTAGAGCGATTACTTGAATGAATATTGATTGGTTCGAATAACCGAAAGCCAGTGAGCTAGTGAGTTGAAATCTATAAGTGTATATACGTTTTTCTCTCTTAATCATATTTTATTATTTGAAATTTGTGTACAAGGTTCTGAATTTCATTACATTACATTACAATAAACCAAAACCCCCAAATTAGAGTATGAGCCCTAGTAATTCAACATGTGCAATTCATCAGCATAATTGAATTTTTCACCCTCATGTTTCCTCCCATAATTTTTAAACGTTAATATCTTTAATATACAAGATTTTTTAAAGCAAAAAAATTCACAACACAAAGTGTTCAGGTAAATCATTAATCATGTATAGGCAAGTCACTAATTATGTTCAAATCAGTAAATATGAAAAAAAAATTCAACTAGAGCCGAATTGGTTAATGGAGTTAAATGTTGTTTTAAGTTAGGTATCAATATTAGTATGTTAGAGTTATACATTTGTTTAGTCTTTAGGATGGGTGTTAATATTAGAGTTACTTTAAAGTTCTACATTCTTTTAGGTTAGGTGTTAGCATTGAATTGTACATTGTTTTAGATTAGATATTAACTAGCTGATTACCCCGGGAGGGTCCCGGGGTTGAAAAATCTAATTTTACGTGATAACCTATTGCAAATGGCTCAAGTTAACTAACCACAAAATCTCTTAATCATTGTATGTTCATAGTATTCTAATCAGTAATAACTCATATTCCCTAATCTAAAACTTAATCAGTAATCATCTAAAGAATCACTTATATAAGCTGCAACTATTCAAAAACTCATCACATCTCTCTAATTTTTCACATTCTAATTGCTCTTATAATTCCTAACCTAATCAACTAAACAAACACTTAAGTTGGAAGTTGTAACCATTGCATCTCATTATGCCACGTGACATAATCAAGAGATGGTTGAGGCCACAATTGAACGCCACGTCAGCAACTATCAATTCTTCCTAGGAGCGTCCCGGGGTTGAAAAATATAACCATTCTAATAATACTAATACTAATAGTAATAATTATTACTCTTGTATATATATATTGCAAAGGGATTAATCCTACATGTCATACTCTTATGCAATCTCTCATTTGAGAAATGCCACATAGGATGTGATGTGGCAACTTTAAACCAATTAAAAAAAAGAAATAAATATGATTTAATCAAATCTATTATAATCTTTAACCTAATCTATTAAATACCTAATCTACTAAATCTAAATATTAAAACTTTATTATTTTATGTCTCGTGTTTCCTCACATAACTTTTAAACGTTAATATATTTTATATACGAGATTTTTTTAAAAAAAATTACACCAAATTAACGAGCGTTTTATTATCTTTCCAACGAGTACCATAGTGCTATATAAAAATCAGAGAAAAAAAATGACTATTTTTTGTAACCCGACAGGTATTGTGTCGGGTTTGGGATTAGTTTAAAAAAAATTGTGGGTTTGGGTCGGGTCTGGGATTAGGTGATACCCGACCCGATTACCCGAACTACATACCCGATCATATACCCATGAATTTTTTAACGCATCATATAACCCTTAGACTAATGCGTTCGATATTTCAATAATTAACTTTTTTTCTTATTTCATGTTAGTTCTTTTTAGAATGATCGATTACAAACTTCCGAATTCATTTGTAATGGCACTAGATTTATACCCCGGCGCAGAGATTCGTTTTTTTTTTTATTTGAATATGATAACTTATGGTAGAGATTTGTTTAAAATAATAATAATAATAATAATAATAATAATAATAATAATATTTTATTATGTTATATTAGATATTTCAACCCGGGACGCTCCCGGGATAAAAACTAGTATATATATATTGCAAAGGGATTAATCCTACATGTCATACTCTTATGCAATCTCTCCTTTGAGAGATGCCACATAGGATGTGATGTGGCAAGTGTAAACCAATTAAAAAAAATATATATGATTTAATCTAATCAATTATAATCTTTAACCTAATCTATTAAATACATAATCTACTAAATCTAAATATTAAAACTTTATTATTTTTTCTCTCATGTTTCCTCCCATAACTTTTAAACGTTAATATCTTTTATATACGAGATTTTTTAAAGAAAAAAATTACACCAAATTAACGAGCGTTTTATTATCTTTCCAACGAGTACCATAGTGCTATATAAAAACGGAGAAAAAAATGACTATTTTTTGTAACCCGACAGGTATTGTGTCGGGTTTGGGATTAGTTTAAAAAAACTGTGGGTTTGGGTCGGGTCTGGGATTAGGTGATACCCGACCCGATTACTCGTAACAACATACCCAAGTACCCAAACTATATACCCGATCATATACCAATGAATTTTTTAACGCATCACATAACCCTTAGACTAATGCGTTCGATATTTCAATAATTAACTTTTTTTTCTTATTTCATGTTAGTTCTTTTTAGAATGATCGATTACAAACTTCCGAATTCATTTGTAATGGCACTAGATTTATACCTCGGCGCAGAGATTCGTTTTTTTAATATTTGAATATGATAACTTATGACAGAGATTTGTTTAAAATAATAATAATAATATATTTTATTATGTCATATTAGATATTTAACCCGGGACGCTCCCGGGATAAAAACTAGTATATTTATGTATCTTACCACCAAAGTTAAAACTTAAAACTCGCTAGGATAGGATGAGCAAATAGTTACGAATACCGGTATCGAATTTTCCGTGCTGAATCTTTTGTTGGTACCTGCTTTTTTCGTTTATGGTACCGGTACTTTTGGTACATGTACTGGTTTAGTATGGTATGGTACCGGTATTTTGTCAATTTAACATTCAAATACCAGTACTATACTGATCATTTTCAATACTGATACCGGTACCTGATTTTGTCGATTGTTAGCTTCCGTTTGACGAAAGGAAGGATCCTAAAGAATCGATATTTCTTTTAGTTGTTGAATCTCTCTTTGATTGAGCAATGTGTGATATTCCGAATCCTAATTAGTAATGGAATCAAAATGATCTCTGAATTGATCAAAAGATCCTTTCAATTGGCTAGAATCCCTTACTTGAACGAAACTAGATCTTGCGGAATCATATTGAATATTTGACGGTAAATTTCGTACCTTGCGAAAAAACGATCCTTATTTACCAACCACACATTGTCTAACCAAATCGGTATCGATACCGAACTCGTCTCTTCAGCTCACCAAACTTTATTTCTGTTATTTTCGTAAAGGTGAAAGCTTAAATTATTACATATTAAGATAAACATATATAGCCAATTGTTTGATTTGAGGTTCTATTGTCATTTGCTAGTGAGATTATATCAATCTTTTTGAAAACCTTTTTCAACTTCTCCCTCTGCTATAACCACCCTTATATAATCTTTCTAGCTTCAAGTGTTGATTTAGGTGTGTCGTAGCCTTTGTCGGTTAATTCTTCCATCGCTTCAACATAATAAAAATGAAGCCAAGCTCCATATTTACGTTGGTGAAGGAAAAATAGGATCATCGCCCCATGGAACCCCACTAGTCATATTCATTCTTCTTTTTTTATTAAGTGCGATTTTCGTCCATGTGGTTTGCACGAGTTAACAAGTTAAGTCCACCCTGTAACATTCACCCTTGCCGTTTGATGCTTTAACACTTTTAATCCAATTCACTAACTTCGCTTGGTTTTTTTTTTTTTTTTTTTGTTAGTTATTGTTAAATGACTGAAATCGCCTCGTGAAATAAAAAATTCAATACATATCAAAACTAATTGAAAAAAAAAAAGACTTAATCCTTGTAACACCCCACCCGTAACCCGGGTGATAATGCACAATTGATACAACTTATAGCGGAAGCAAAACATAATTTTCATTAAAACTTATAACATTCGAGTACAAAGCCTTATTTAATTACAATAGTCCAAGTCTAGCAACTTCTAGTTCTTCATGTCTCTCTTGCCTTCTCTTTAATCCTACTAGCTTACTGATTACCTGTGACATGTATACTTAAAACGACGTCAGCTATATGCTGGTGAGCTCATGTTATACAGTTTACAAAAACACATTTGACATGCATGCAACATGGATTGTGATATTTTGGGCCAAGGGCAACCCTATGCCATTCATGACCTTTTCACAACCACCAGCAAATGGGCTTGTCAAACCCCCCCGGCCATCGCATAGGTATGGTAGTGTCGTGATGCATACGAGGAACCCTATCCTCTTTTCAGCCAGTTTCAACACATCCCATTAAGCATATATGGATCCAAATATACCCCTACCGATAATTGCACATTACAGCACTTTTATATTATTACCAGTTCAGACAAGACAAGTATACAATCACAGTTTTAGAAATAAACATGATAACTCACCTGTTAATAGTGCTTAACAGTTGCTCAACACTTGCTAGTACGACCAGGTAATATATCTCAGGGTCCTGACATAATTACATAATCCTAGGTTAGGTAATGGTACGCCTAACTAATTATTATCATGGTTAGATATTGGTTAACGTTACCTTGTTTAAGCATGGGTGATCAGTCCATGCCTAATTAAGGCTAGGCTATTCAATACCCACCCCTAATAATAATACTCCTATTGTCTAAAAATAATAATACTAGTACTACTAACAATAATTATAATTAATTTAAATGAGGCATACCTCTAAACTTTCTATGATAGGCTGACGTAGACTCTCTCTACTAGAGCGTCAAAGGTAACAGCTTCTAGTACTCAAAGACCATCGTAGGTTCTGAATCTTATAATCCAAGTGGGTTGTGAGAATGTTTGTGATACAAAATAGCTGCTGGTTTTCATTCCTATTTATAGACAGGTAACGGCTCCTTTGTTCAACTTAGAAACTAAGTTTACTTAACAGTGAGGGGAAGTTCGCTTCATTCTATTGGTTATGATTTTATTTACACAAACACACGATGGCTTCACCTAGACACAAGTATTATTGTTCTAGACACACATTTTACACATGCCAACGCATGTCAGACACAAGCACACACACATCTTTTACTCATGCCCATGCATTCAGGTCTACCTCACGGACATACATATGTTCCAATTCTTAATATAAGATTTATTATAAATGCTAGCTTAACCATGAAGTACTCCACTTCATGTACTCCATATACTACACGTACATGCACACATTACAAAGTGTATATACACATTACACGTATACATACATACTTTACATACACACCCACGTACAAAAGGAATTTTATAATTATTTTTATCATATTACTATAATTAGTATAATTAGTTTAAGCTGCTTAACTAGTTTTTCCCTTATAAGTTTTAATGTATAACGTTTTATACGAATACAACCATACTGTTAAGACGAGCTTATTTTTCTCTACATTTTGACCCAAGTTTCATTAAAAACGGAGTAGGGTTCAAATATAATATATTTTATTATTATTACTAAACGGTCTCATATATTAGCTAGGACTAATCTAGATATCTCCTATTTCCAATAACCATCCTACTCGCTACCTACTCGTTAAACTATATATGAAATATAAACTTTATATTTCACGTATTCATAATTATTACATTAAGGTTCGGGGTATTACAATCCTGTTTTTGTATCACCACCACACATCCCCTCCAGAATAAACACACCATTTCCCTCTTGTTCGTCCCAACAACATGCACCACCACCACCTATCGCCGTACATCACATCAAACCATCACACCACCATCAACCACCAATGCGACTGCCACAACCATCCCTATCTCCATCACCAAATTTAAGTCCTAGCCCAATGACTGGTTTTCACTACCACAACCATCTCAACGTTGACTAGAAACCCATGTCATCCACCGTTAGCCATCACCTGTAACAACCACCCACCTTATCTCCGTCACAACCAGATCCCGCGGTTACCATGAACTATCTCAAATGAGATGTGTAATCACCCATTAGCGCATCCAGCAAGTCGTTCAAGAAAATGCAAGATGTTCAAATCGTCCAGGCCATTCAAACTCAAAGTAAGAAGCACAAAAAGTGTGATACGCATCCTATATTGATCACGGGAAGTAAAATTGATATACATAAAATAATTTGACGTGCTATACAATAGTTTCTTAAGAGTAAACGTAAAATGGTAGATGTATTAGATGGATGAAATTGAGTAATCCAAAATAGGATGTTGTGAGATACTGATTGGGGATGGTGCGATATTAAAACTCGTGCTATCGATGACTTTGAACCACTGGGAAGATGGATCACATGAGTTATCTTTACTTAAGCATTCACAATCATTAGTAACAATGTTGTTTTTAGAATCTATGTCAAGGCAAACATTATTGCCATTCTTGTCCTTTGAAGAAAGGTGCATTTTAGATGCTGAAATGGCTTCCCATCTAGTTGATGAATCAGCGCCACACATGATACCTACTTGAACCAGAGTATGTACCTCACTAGCTTCTAGACAATAGCTTATACCCTTCACTCTCAAAAAATTTTCTGGTGTGTAGTCGAGCCTCAATGCGTTGGAACATGGACCCAAACTCAAGGAATGGCTTTGCATGCAAAGCCCTGTAGATGGATGAAATATTATTTTATGTCCTAGTGCATTTGAACCTGGTGCTGCAATCCATAAAATACTTGATTTGAGTGAACCTCGGCTGAGGGTGTAAAAACGTTCGTGTTTACATGTTAGCGTGTTTAGTGCTACATGAGCAAAAGCATGACTTGCGTTCATTGAAAAAAATAACATAAAATCACAAAAAATGTTATATATTTCTATTACCTTGAAAAGGAGATTGGAGAGGCAAAATCTTCTCCAAAAAACTTGAATTCCTTAGCTGAATTCCTTAGCTCACGCCAATTCCAATTCAAAAGCCCATATGTCTCCTCCATCCCAATAACACCTTCTCTATAATAATAACTTCCAACAAGCGTCCATAAAGCCCAATCAAGATCATTTTCAGCGGCCCAACCCAATAAGCAATTCAAATATCTATTGTCGTTGTCATTGGTACCTCTTTGATCCACCCCCACTCACTCACAAACAAAGGGTAACCTTGGTCCAACAAAAACACCGCATTATTTGTTATTTTGTCGATAACCCGACCACAAACATCGTTCGCATTACCCGTGATCCAATCATCTCCATCTGAGAAACCATACCAATGGATCTCGAAAACTAGTTTTTTGCTAAAAGATAAAGTTAAAGGCTTCTTTTGAAGAAAAGACAAATCTAGGTCGTAGTTCAAACCCGATATGATAATCAAAACATTAGGGTTCGTTGCATGAACCCTCTCTGCACATTTTTGCATGTACCTGATTCATAAGAAAAAAGTAGCACCCGGCCACTTGAATATTCACTTTGAAACCATAAAACATTCGGAAATAATATCATAAACATGTTTTTACCGGATATACATACTTGTACCATGTTTTGAGATTCTGTCTATGCCCACGAAGTTCGTTTCTCAAGCTCATACCTATGACATTGTTATAACCTTTGAACATGGATGCAACTCGACTAATTCCTTCGATCCAAACCTCAGGGTCGAAGTAGAGGTCACAAAAAACCCGTTACCGTTATTGTTATTGCAACACCATCCGGGCTTGCTTAGATGATTGTCTAGTATTATCATCACGTTGTTCTCATTAAGGTTCGAAACTACTTCCTGGTTTAATATATATTGACATTTTTATTTGTTAGTTATATGCATTGTACATTAATTAACTTATTTAAATTTAGAAAAACAATGCTGAATAATACCTGCCCACCTTCATATTCTACTATATAAATATACAAACGTTTTGAACAGTGTTTTTATAACCAGTTTTATTGTATAAGTATTAATAGGTATTGAATCTGATCAGATATTGTGGCGTTGGGTTGGTGGTTAAACGGGTTTATTGATATCGGGATGTCGCAGGTTCGAGTCCGGTTGATGCGGGTTTTTAGTGGGAAATTTTTTAAATTATTCACGTTTGCTTAACATGCCACGTTTCACCTTCTCTGATCTAAAACCTGTACACCGCATCATCTCTCTCACTCCTCAAAAAACCTTTTCCATTCAAGATCTCTCTCACACACAAAGACTCACAAACATAAACAACAACATCATCAGCAGCTTCGAGCAAGCATTTGCGGTAAGTTTGCATCCATTCATCTTCTGATTCTTGCTTTTAATCGTGGTTTAGGGTTCCTGTTAGTGATTTTGGGTTTCGGTTGGTGGTATGTTCCGATTCATTTCACTAACCTGTTCTTATTCTTCATTTCTTCTTCATTTGCTCTGTTTTCATTTCAATCGTTACGTGATTGGATCAATTGTTGATCTTATCATTGCATTTCTAAACATGAGCTCTAATAATATGGATAGTGGTTTTGTTGGTGGTTTCTAGGCTTTCAATTTAATGGATGCCGATTCTGAAGGAGAGAAGGATAAACGCAAACCCTGCTTTTCAAACGTTATATGTGTTAATTGGCATATCTGAAACTGTTTGAACCGGTTGTTTTGCTTTGGCTTGGATGGTTCGGCCGGTTTCAATAATTGAATGTTATCCAAACATTCTGTTTTTTGCTGAGTGTAGACAAGATTATCAGAGTTGAGAGTATTTAATTACTAATTTACTCTAACCAGTTCCTATGTAGCATGAACAATAGTAGAATCAATATCTAATGTTTATGTTATGCCACTTGAATGCTTACCTTTATTATTTTCCTTAAGCTCATTTGATGGACAAACATATACACAGTATGCTATAGAGTTGGAGATACTAATAATTGTGGTCTTTATACAACAGATGGCTTCGACTTTTGCTGGTGTCACAGCAGTTGGATCATTGGCTAACAGGGTAACAAATAGGAATATCTTAGCTTCATCAAATAAGTTATCGTCTTTTACCTCAATATCTTCTAGCTCACTGGGTAGGAGACAGAATCTTGCTTTTGCGAAGGCCCCCACAAACTTCCCAAATTAAAGCCGCTGCTAAAGAATTGTACTGTAATAAGGATGGGCCAGCAATAAAGAAGCTGCAAGTGAGTCAAGTTAAGCGTTAATAATGGTTAGGTTGTGATCCATTTGTATGCTTAATCTTAATCTTTTAGTTATTCGTTCTTTATTCTGTGGCAGATTGGTGTAAACAAACTTGCGGATTTTGTTGGTGTTACTCTTGGCCCTAAGGGTAGAAATGTAGTTCTAGAAAGCAAGTACGGTGCACCCAAAATTGTGAATGATGGTGTTACTATTGCCAAAGAGGTGCCCTTTATAATCAAAGATATTCTTTTTAGTACAAATATTTAAAATATGTGATGTTATGTTTTCAAGTCATGGTGGATTAGGAAGATTACGTGTCAAACATGTACTGGATGTTGGATGGGTTCTTTGATGCAAGAGCTGATTAGGGACCTGCATATTGCATTTGATGTCCCTGTAAAGGCCCGAAAGGTTTGACGGGCCTGATAGAATATATATGTATTTTCGATAATTGCAAATTGCTAAAGAAAAGGACTGAAGCTCAATAAGGTACATAATCTATTTTCCAAATGTGAAGGTTTAAGTGATTGGCTGAGTTCAAAAAACAAAGGACAGGACCATGATGCCCATGAGCATAATATTGAGTATAGAGACAAAATGATGAAAGGCTTGTGTTTTCCATTAACACAAAGGGAATTTAAACTAAATTACAAGCACTTTTAAGCATAGAAATCTGCTACTGTTACAACAAATTAATCAAGACCCATTTAATTGGGAGTAACTACCTGATATACTTATATTGAAACCGATTTTTGCAAATGCGGAGTTGAACTTTTGCTGAGTTCTGTTCTATCTTTAAATGAGGTTCCATCAATGAGAAAGTTTGTTGCAAATGTGAAGTTATTAGATGTAGATTCCAGTTTTTTTTAATAAAATCAGTTTATGTTTTTTTTATTAGTGTCAAGTGTTGGTAACAAAGTCTTGAATCTGAACATGTTTGTTGCAGCTGTATTTCAACAATGAAGGTTTCATTGTTTAGTTTTAATGGCGTTTCTTTTGAAACGCCTCAACTGTATTAGTTTAGGCGTTTCAAAAGAAACGCCTAACCTAATATAGTTTTGGCGATTCTTTTGAAACGCCTCAACTGTATTAGTTTAGGCGTTTCAAAAAATGCATGTTCTCGGTAAAGGAAATGTTTGCAGTGCTGGATACAATTCAGATTACTGACTGTGAAGATAAATGGAAATGGGAAGGAAATGAGGATGGCGTTTTCTCGGTAGCCGATTGTAAGAAGCAAATAAACAAAGACAGAAGTTATCAAAGACATTTTGTAATGAAGTGGATTTCATGGCTCCCTTTGAAAGTTAAGATCTTTATTTGGAGAGTCAAAATGGAGCGAATTCCAACAAAATCGGCGTTGAGCAGAAGAAATATTTCTGTTCCAGATTTGAAGTGTGTCTTATGTGACATGGACACAGAGTCGGCAGAGCATCTGTTCACGGGTTGTGTGTTCGGAGTTTGGAATGGTATAGGTAGTTGGTGTAAGATTGACCCGGTTTTCGCTTTCCACATTATTGAATTACGGCAGATCAGGTCTGATTCGGCTGCGGCTTGCGGGTCTGCAGCAAAGAAGATTATTACTGGTATTGTTATGGTTCCGATGTGGTCGATTTGGAAGGCGAGAAATAAAAAATTGTTCAGGAATAAAGAGTCGAAGGCTGCAGACGTGGTGGCGTATATTAAGTCGGTTTCCCTTTTATGGTTTAAAAGTAGATATTGGTTTAAAAACGTTGTTTGGAAAGACTGGGCCGGTCCTCGCTTTGAGTAATGTTTTTCTAGGCCGGTCCTCGCTTTGAGTACGCGCCCCGTTTCTAATGAAGTTAATCTTTCAAAAAAAATATAGATTTGTTGGTGCACAATATAGTCAAGAGCTTTTGTCTATGGTTGAGGATGAAAGACGCATAAGGTCTGTGCGCAGGGTTCGTCATGTTTACGAGGATCCCGAGGTTGATCACGTATGTTCTATGGTCAATGTCAACATTTCATTGCTGGAATTTTTACTCTAAAATTTTTGTTCTCATTCTCTGTTGAAGTCTGTTCTTTCAGGATGTTGAGTATGCTGGTTCTGAATTTGAAGAACAAGTTATTAGAAATTTCGTGGCAGCTGCAAGAAACATGCACTATAGTAGAAGAAGGTGCCATCCACGTATGTATGCTGTAAGCATATGCGGATGTACAAAGCCTATAATGCACGTATACTCACATATATGAACGTAAACATGAAGCCAGGTCGAATTAAGGTAAACTTCGAAAACAAAACAGAAAGTAATAGCCTGCTATTTTATTTACCTCAAACGATTTAGCATGTTTTAACGTATAAATTTCATTGTTATCATCTACTTTCTTAGAAACGCTGGAGAATTGTCTTTTACTTGACACTTGAATGTTTTTTTTTGTATTATGCAAGGGTATGAATTATCTTCATTGAAGCACATGCTGATAGAAGGTGAGAAGGAAAAAATTAGACTAAATAGTATAACATTTTATGAAGCTTCATATTTGTATTTAACATATTACGAACAAAAAAAATTAAATGTATTTTCTTTTAAATTAATCCAAGTATCCTATATATTTTGTGAGGGGAACAGGTCAGATACTCAGATCCCTTTTGTCTCTCTTCTTCAGTGGTGGTTTGGGTTCAACCACTAGGGTTCGGTGGTTTGCTTCTCTTATTCTCCGATGGCGGTGGTTTGGCGTTGTGTTTTGACAATGACGCTGGTTTGGTGTTATTCTCAGAGCAAGTGTGACAAAAGTGGTGGTTTGGGTTCACCAGCAGAAGCCGTAGTTTGGTGTTGTGCTAAGATCAGATGTCATTCAACGACGGATTTAGCAACAACATACCACTTCCGGTTCAGATTGCAGCTTGTGCTTCACCGAAACAGGTTAACAGGCCGCACTAATACATTACAGATACAAAAATCATGCATAACATAAGACGAACATCCCATGTGTATATGATGAAATGAGACTGTTGGATATATTAACTTCATGCTTCATAGTAACATGAATAATCAAAACATTATACTTTTCCTTATGATGCAGGGTAGCATCCAACCAATCGTTGCTCTTCTACATGCTATAGCATTCAAAACCCACAACCTATAGATTCTAAAAATGCAGCAGCAGGTGAAAAAATAACATCAGCCATGTCCTTTTTGAAGATGTGAAAACCGGCGATAGTGGTGGTGGTGACGAGTTATGATGACTAGGTTTTCTTTGGCTTGATGATGTGCGACGTTATTTTTCCTGGGAATTTCATTTGCTGAGTTCGATTGTCAGGTAATTTTAATTTTATTTGTGAATTTCGTTTGATAGGTCAACCCCTTTAAGGGTTCATCTTTCATTTGGTACAGTTTGACTTAAATAAACCGTTTGAAATTTAACAGTTTGTTTTTTTAGTTCCTTGGGTCTGAATTTCACAGTTTGTTTTGCCACATAAAGAAATTGTTTCATTTGATTCGTTTCCAGACACTTTGAAGTTGGAATCACAGGCAATCCTCCATATATGAATGTCGGGTACCAGATAGGTTTGTTATAAAATTTTAACAATTGTTATATAAGTGTATACATCTTGATGAATTATAAATGATATTATGCAGGGTGATTTATCTCCACCCGTAAAGACAGATTCTTCATTTTCCAGTAAAGGTACAAGGTAACTAAATTGATTGTCGTGGTCGAATAATTCAACAAATGCATACTAGACGCTGATTGTTGTTGGAAATTACTTTGAGAGATCCTGCAAATAAGATATATTTGGTTATAATTTATGAGGCATACTTTTCCTTCATACCTTCCTGGAAATTCATTTTCATGAAGTCGGAATGCAGAGCTCAATATTTACCAGCAAACAAATTTTGGCGGATTTATATTTCGAATCGTCTTATATTTGTTTTATCAGTTACGTTTGGAATATCAGACATTTGATCTACGAGTTCGTAGCTATAATATGGAGCATCATCGCTGCGGAACATGCGACAAGGTGTTTTAACCGGTTTAGCGCGGATAGAGAGCTCTGTGCAAATTTGGCTGCGCAAAAGAGTCTGGAAATCATGTGCTTGAGTTTGGGTAAAAAATGGAAATAATGATGTGAGAATTGACCAAAACAACACATGAGTTGGCAGAAATGGAGGAACATATAAACAACCTTAAAACACAGAACGAGACGTTGTTGGAAAACTTTTTCACCATCTATCCGTTTAACAAATTCTAATTCATCGGCTAAATTACCGCCGCAACGCGGCGGATAATGCCACTAGTTATTTAAATTTTCTAAAATATTCTACACACCCGTGCCATTAGCCCATTACCATATAATATTGTTAGTTAAATAATTTTATATTACAGCACTTTGAACAAGATCATGTTGTATACCATTTTATGTTTTTTTTTTTTTTTTTAATTTAAAAATATGGACCATATGAAGAAAAAAAAAGCTTTTATAATATCTAGCAAGTCAAGTAATGTTTTTACATGATCTTGATATTTTAATTATATATATAAAAAAAAGTTTGATCTATAAACTCATCACTTATCAGGTTGATATGTTAGGCACCTTCCACACCTTTCATTTGATAGATAATATTGAGTCGTTTTCATTTATTTATTACTTTTGACAACTTCTGCCTAGTGCACAAAGATTTCTTTTTGTTTATTATGAATTATTATGTTTTCTTTATTTTGCTAAATTGATTTTGATCGGAAAAACCGTTTCAACTAAAAATAATATGTATATACATAGACACGTACTAAAAGACATGTAGTCTAGTGGTACAAAGATGTGACAAAACCATGTTTCTTCTCTTAGGCTATAACCCCGTGGAAAAAAAATATGTGTAAATTTAAAAGTATGATTAGTGCGTGAGTTAATTCTTTTACTATATGTATGTGTGTGTGGATTAGAGTGTTCATTATAAAAAAAAACACACTAAATTATTAAATAACTACAAAAATGTAAAACGTTTAATTGTTTTTATGAAGGTTATAATTTTTAAAATTGTACACTTCATTAAATATTTAAATACAAATACACGTACATATAAACATGTAAATAAAAGTTATAAAACCAAATATAGTAACATGTTTATATTCGTATTTAAACTCATACGTTAGCTATTGACTATTAACATAATAATAATAATAATATATTTGGTTATAAATAAAACATGTAATTACCTGGAAAACATTGACTAGAGGAAGGTCAACGAGCGAGGGATTGTTGACTTGAACTCCGGCAATAGAACCCGACAAGCCTAACTTCATGAACGACTGTCTCATTGTCATGGAACCCAACGTATCATCCGTAAACAAAAACGACGGATACGTGAGCCTCACGCAATTGAATCCCATCTCTATAATCTTTTTAGATATCACATCCAATGGTTGTCTACTCAACCCTTTAGCCACCGCGGTATCGAGGTGGCTGACCCAGTTGACACATGACAACTTCACACTCTCTCCACCAACTCGATCGTCCACGATCCACCGTGAGTTGGTGGAGAGTGCGGGTGTGAGGTCATCCTCAGCCACCGCGTTGTTGTGGCGGTGGCGGTGGTTGTGGATGACGGTCGAGTGGAGGATGAGGAGGATGGGGAGTAGGAGGAAGAGGAGATATGATCGGAATGATCCTCTCATGGTTTATTATGATATTGTCAAAGGTTAGTAGTATAGAAATCGTGTTTATATAATATAGTTATACGTTATTTTTTAATTTATTTGTTTTGTTTAGTTGTTTAATTTTTAGTGGATGTTTCTTTTGTCATATGCATACACAATTGACCATACGAGTGATTGGATAATCTATATCTATATCTATATATCTATATCTATATCTATATATCTATCTCTCTCTCTCTCTCTCTATATATATATATATATATATATATATTGCAAAGGGATTAATCCTACATATCATACTCTTATGCAATCTCTCCTTTAAGAGATGCCACATAAGATGTGATGTGTCAACTTTAAACCAATTAAAAAAAAGAAATAAATATGATTTAACCTAATCTATTATAATTTTTAACCTAATCTATTAAATACCTAATCTACTAAATCTAAATATTAAACCTTTATTATTTTATCTCTCGTGTTTCCTCCCATAACTTTTAAACGTTAATATCTTTTATATACGAGAATTTTTAAAGAAAAAAATTACACCAAATTAACGAGCGTTTTATTATCTTTCCAACAAGTACCATAGTGCTATATAAAAATCGGAGAAAAAAATGACTATCTTTTGTAACCCGACAGGTATTGTGTCGGGTTTGGGATTAGTTTAAAAAAAATTGTTGGTTTGGGTCGGGTTTGGGATTAGGTGATACCCGACCCGATTATCCGAAACAACATACCCAAATACCCGAACTACATACCCGATCATATACCCATGAATTTTTTAACGCATCACATAACCCTTAGACTAATGCGTTCGATATTTCAATAATTAACTTTTTTTTTCTTATTTCATGTTAGTTCTTTTTAGAATGATCGATTACAAACTTCCGAATTCATTTGTAATGGCACTAGATTTATACCTCGGCGCAGAGATTCGTTTTTTTATATTTGAATATGATAACTTATTGCAGATAATTATTTATAATAATAATAGTAATAATAATAATAATAATATATTTTATTATGTTATATTAGATATTTCAATCCGGGACGCTCCCGGGATAAAAACTAGTGGTAATGATAAAAACAAATTATTTGTCGTGTTGGATTTCTCGTATGATGTGATTTGTTTTAAACTAAAATAAATAGGGTTGTTGACAGTTTTAGTCATTAAATATAACGATAAACTAAATGAATTAAGTTATTTTACACAGTGTAATAAAAATGAGAAAGGTGATTAGGATACAAAAAACGTAATATATCACGAAATATGACATAATGAGCCACAAAATATAACACAATGCTGAAAAATATAACACAATGCTGAAGAAAAAAGACACAACGAATTGCAAAAATGACACAATGATGAAAATACGAAAAAGACACAATGCTACGTAAAAGACACAATGATATAATATATATTCTAAAAACTAAAAGCTAAAAACTAAAAGCTAAAAACCAAAAAAAAAAACGAAGACCACAAAACTAACATTGTATGGTTCGATGAGACGGTTCCAATGCCGTTTGAATGAGTTCAATCGGAATCCGTTTGAAACCATTCCCACGACTTCCTATTTTTCTTTCACTGTGTATTTGATCATAACCCTAAATTACATTAAACAAATCTAATACGAGAACTCTAGATGATAAATTATCATAAAATTGGTAAAATTAAGAAAACATGAACTCTTTATGTACCACATAAACTCATAATCCCTTGGCTTCCTTTGGGCTAAAAGTAGAGCGAAATTGTCTATGCTTTCATAGGCTAATTGATGTAATTTTAATCTTATATAGTGTTGTTCCTTTTGGGCCGTTCTGGTTTGTGAGACGGCCTTTGTTGGTTTGTTAATGAAGTTAGTCGTTAAAAAAACCCTCATAAACCATATTCCATAGAACTATGAACCATAATCTATTGCATATAAACTCTAAATATCTAAAATCAAACTTAAAATCAATTGCACATAAACTCTAAATATCTAAAATCAATCTTAAAATCAATTGCACATAAACCATAAATAAATCAAACCTTAATCAGTTGCACATAAACTCTTTAAATCTAACATCAGTTATAGAATAAACTCGATTTACATAGCCAAATAGATTTTAGAAAAAGAATGACAGATACCCGATTTAATATATGGGGGACGCAAACGGTGGCCGGAGGGCAGAGACACAAGGGTACGGATGGGCATTTTTTTCCCAAATACCCATACCATATTATACTCCACCTGTAGCGATTTTGGGGTATTCGGTATAGGTATCCATATCCAGTTTTATTGATTTCGCATCCAGTACTTTTGTTATCAGTAAGGATACAGGTAAAAATGGTACGTGTACTGAGTTTTATATACTAATGAATTTGATATTATGCTTTATTTCGTATTATGGTATTCGATACCCACTTTTATTCAAATTCGGTACGTGTAGGTATGGTACCAATCTCATCTATAGCAGCTGATGCTCTCGGTTGTTGCAAGGAGGATATGTTGTGAAGGAGTGAGGGATAGACTGTTATCTATTGCTTTTTTTTCCCGCTCTTGATTCTTTTCTTTTGTTTTTACCCATTCAAAACCTTAACCATGATCCATGGGCTTGTATCTTTTTATTAAGAAATTACAAATGAAATGGGTTATGACCTATAGGTTTGGATCTTTTTTTTTTTTTTTTTTTTTTTTTTGCGTGTGTGTTGGGCTTGTATTAAAAACTTTGAGGGCGTGTTGGGTTTAAAAAAAAAAAAACTAGTGGGTTGGCTCGCGCAATGCAACGGATGTTAACGAGGCTCTTTTGGATAGAACAATCTAGCTCGACATGTTGATCATGAGAATATGTTGTTGATGAATCTTTACTGTTGTTTAAAATGCATTATTTTTGTTGCAGGCATCCTCACTCGTTCAGGTTGTTAGAAATCAACAGTCATGTAATTGTCATCGTCTACTACTGGGCGAGGTTGTTTCCACGGTTCCCTGTCCATCCGCATACATATGCAGTCTGCTACACCGTTATGGAACTTAAATCTTATTCGGTGTCTAAAAAAAAAACCAAGTTTAAGTTTTTTTAAACTAAGTAGTAAAATACACATTCTACAAATTTTGGACTCAAACATAACCTTATGAAGTTGGGGCCCATCTCATAAGAATGACTTATTTTGATCCATTGTATGATTTGATAAGACCCAAATCAACCCATTTCTTGAATTGGTCATGATTTCTAAGTGTGCATTATACTAACCAACCAGATTGCAACTCGAGTCTCCTTTTCTTTTTAAAATTTATACTTTCCAAATTAAGAACTCACTTTGATAAAGGTAGGAAGATAGATGTCGCAAACCAGCCTTGAGTACAACCAAGCTTTGCATATGTGCTCTACAAGAATCATTCACAAGTTTTAAAAAAATGATTAAAATAAAAGAGTCTGACCCCGTATCATAACAAGCTGTTTTCGAAAACGGAATTGGCCAATGCCAATACACTTTTCATTTGACGCGGATCCGGTTTTGCACCTTTTCTGATTTCAATAGGCATCAGACCCTCACCTCAGGATCAGAGGGCTTGTTTAAGCATTTTTTTTTGTTTTTTTGTTCGCCTCGCAAGTGACGGTTAAGCTTCCTTCCCTCTCTTTCCGTTCTGTCTGATAGACAGTCCCCGCGCTTCTTTTGGCTTCAGTCAGTATGGTCGCTTCCTTGGTTCAGCCTCTCTTTACCCATATTGACGTCTATTAGAAATTTCTTGTAGAGATACCTTAGTTGTGCTCACATTCTACTATGAGGGATAAATAGCAAAATGACGTGCATTAGAATAATTTGGTAAGGTTGCATCCAACATACACCTACATAAGATGAATTTAAAATGAAGAACCTACCAGTATGTCCTAAACATATTTATGTAAACTATATGCACATCACAATGTCAACATATCTATAGTTCTATACGCGTACAAAAAATAATACACCTGCTTATAAGCCAGGCGGTCATGGAACATCTTGTCATCACGTAAAATGTTGTGTAGTTAGATAACCTTCATGATGTGGTGTTCTTTTTTGGCCGAAAAGTCTGCTGATTTCTGCAAACAAAATGTGAGGAGATGATTAGCAGTATTAAACAAATGAAAGATTAAAAAATATGTTTAGTCAACAATGCATAATAACTCAAAAACATACTTGTTTAAAAGAATGGTTCTGCCTTTCATTGCCTTTCATAGGTGTATCTTGTAGAAAATTTATGAGGTCTGGTGAAGAGCATTGTGAGGTTTCAATGATTAATACATTCAATTGAGTGTTTATGGTGTTTATGAAGGAGTTACATCTTCATATAGATACAAAGAGTGCATTAAAGGTTGTACATGAGGGCATAAAAGGAAGAAAATGACAAAAAAATAGAGACTTGTAAAGAACACTTGGTATATCATCTTAACTTTGAATAATTTGGACATAGTTGCCTATGTCTCCTCCTTTATAATGTAGTATAGATGAGGAGTAACGATACATAATAAAAAAATGAGGAGTAGCGCTACATAATTTTCAGGGTAACATAATACAAAAAAAATGTATAAAAATTACGCTATGTCATAAAAGTTGAGGGGTAGCGGGCACTACCCCCTACCAACTCCATACGTCCACCCCTATATATGACCAAATGGCTTGTAGCTTAGTAATAGTTGAGTAATGTGTTGTCTCCTAAAGTGGCGAGGATTTTTATCATGTAGTGGATATTAGTGTAAATGTGTAATATTTAGTAGTAGATTAGTGAGTTTGTCGCGTGTAATTTGTTGTTCTAAAAACTAAAAAGGAAAAATCTATTAGTATATATAAAAGAATTGATAAATGATGACGTGACGTGCAATGGGTCGGGTTAATAATAGAGAGATTTTAGTCTTTTTGATTTTCTTTTTAATTTTTTTTCGCAAGTTGGGTCGGGTTATGAAGTGGGTTAAACCCATATATTATTTTCGGATTTGATTATAAAGAAGCTTCAAACCCTACACATAATATCTCCATCTCTGTATTCCAACCCATCTCTGTACTGTCGCAAATCACCAACCCTTCTCTCTACTTTCCCGAATCATCAATCCCCTTGAGAACCAGGTATCATTCCTCTCTTTATTAGTTGTTAATTTTTTACTTTTGTGGTTTATGGTTAGGGTTTTATTTTATTAAGTTGTGTGCGGTGATAGCAGCCGTCAACTTCGGCGAGTGTAGGGTCCTGTGAAGATAGAAATAATTGGTTTATTCAGAAGACTGCGAGTATAGTAAACAACACCGAGATACTATAAATACGAACTAGGCCAGGTTGGTTTGACTCATAAGTTAACACAATTAGAGCAAAATACAAATTAATATTGACTTTTATTTTTGGAAGTGTAAGGAGTATACCAATGTTACTTGATTCGGCAATTGGAAATTTGACTTGTGATGAAGCGAAGGACACGAATAATTTCTTATGCAAGGGAAACAGCGAATGTTTTGCTTTTGTTTGTTCAATGGTTGGATTGTCACCTGGCAAGTGCGCTCGGATTATTGAGGATCCAAATTTACAAGGTTAAAAATCCGTACTTCCTCCACGTGGCATAATAATTGAAAGATTTTAGTGTTTTTGAATTTTTTTAAACCCTAATCCTTTTGCCATTCTATTCTCTACATTCTTTATCTTTTCCATAATTCTCTCACAAACCCTCTATCTCTATATATCTCTCTCGCACATCCTCCAAACCCTTCTATCAATAACAATATTCCAAATAACATGACAATAATAAATTTGGTGGATGGGCTTATTGGAGACGGTACCTGAAATTCCGAGTTTTGTATATTGTTGTTGTTTCCTTCCGCCGCCCTTAACAACTTTTCAGGCCGGAGAAGCTACCGGCAAGCCGTGTGCCGCCACTGGCTCCGCAGCCTCTGTATGAAAGGAGAGGCATGTGGCTTCCTCCATCAATATGATAAATCAAGGATGCCTATTTGTCAGTTTTTTGGATCGTACGGAGAGTGAGTTTTTACATTTTAATATGATTGATCTCTGTGTGTGATTTAATATTAGTACTGCAAGGATAATTGGGTATTATTGGTTTGACTTAAAGGGAGAACTTGCTAGACTTAGGTGTCTCCGAGGTCATGATCAGGATGTTTTGATTGATTGTTAGTTCCTTAATTGTTGTTAATGATGATTTGGTTTGGTTTTGAGTGGGTTGGATATTGATACTAGAGTTATACATATTTTAGAGTTTGGTATTGAATATTGATATTTGAGTTACACATTTTTTAGAGTTTGGTATTGAATATTGATATTAGAGTTATGTATTTTTTAGCGTTTATGATAGGTGTTAATATTAGAGTTATACATTATTTTAGGTTGTGTATCAATATTACTATGTTAGATTTTTACATTTTTTTATCATTTAGGATAGGTGATAATATTAGAGTTACATTAGAGTTATACATTGTTTTAGGTTAGGTGTTAGCATTGGAGTTGTACACTATTTTAGGTTAGGTGTTAATATTAGAGTTATACATTGTTTTAGGTTAGATGTTAACATTAGAATTATACATTGTTTAAGGTTAAATGTTAACAATGGAGTTATACACTATTTTAAATTAGGTGTTAACATTGGACCTATACATTGTTAATTCTTTTAGGTTAGGTGCTGCCCGAAGCTTTCCGGCATGTAAATATGAAGTGCATCAATCTATTTCATATGTAAAGTTGATGTGTAATAAAAATAAAGAATATAAAAAAGTATAAAAATTAAAAACCTTAATAAACTATCGAACATAAACGAACACTTTACCGAACGTTCACGAACATAAACGAACGAACGCGACCTCTGTTCATGTTCGTTCGTTTAACTAAACGAACGAAATTTTTTGTTCGTGTTCGTTCATTTATTAAACGAACGAACACAAACGAACTTCCCGCCGAACGGTTCATGAACTGTTCGCTGAAAGTTCAGTTCGTTTGCAGCCCTAGATGTATCTAGTAAAAATCCAACTAAGTTATTCATTTATTGTTATTTTTATATTGTTACTCGATATATTTGATAAAGGTCTTTTTGGAGGCAATTGAAAGATATTGTAGTTTGTGGGGTCATACTTTGGGGACCTTCAGTGGTGGGTCGCAATCTTACCGATGTGGCTTGGGCCTTCTCTCAGCCCGGGATATGATCACCTATGCCTTTGTGGTGTCCGGATTCAATCATGGGGGTTGCAATACCAAATTTTACGTAACAACGGTGTTGATATCATGGATCCGGATTCCATTTGCGCTTTGGAACGCATGTATGAATATCTCGCTGACTTTGATCTTGGTGGTTACACTAATAAGGACACCGCCCTCAAAAGCCACAGAAAACCTGGCGCTCTTTATTGTTGAATCGCACGAAGTCTTGTAGAAGATTTATGCTTGACATCGCCATAAAGCCGCCATTGAATGCTTACAGAGGCCTCATGCTCAAGATTTCTTAACTATAATCCCTATTGAAGGACTGGGACGACGAATGTCAGCGGTGGAGTATAGGGCAATCCTTAAATATCGCTTGATGATCCCCATTTTCCTGGATGATGAAACATGTTCGATCTCTCCATTGCAGAGAGTTACTGGGGTTTTAAGTACCGACACGATTTTGTTCGAGACGTTTTAATGGATATTCTCTGACGATTAGAGGGATCTTGGCAACGAAAGAGGCACCATTGAACTTTCTTATAGACCTAGCAGAAAGGGGGTCCACTTTACATCCAGTCGACTTGCCAGTGTTTGGTTGGGAAGGTGGGAAACACGCATGCGTGGACCTAACTAGCGTGTCTCCTTTAGCGGGGTTCCGGGAGAGTATGTTCGTGGCTGAGCAGGCGGTATTGAGAGCAGAGTTGAATAAGGTGGCAAAACACGCTAAAGCATGTGGGAATACCATTGACCTTTGATACCTTTGGCTCCTTGACACCGTAGGCGATCAAGTTTCTTACGAGAGTTTAGTGGGTGACCCACAACAACTTCTCGATTCCTTAGGGGCGAGGATTTCCAATAAGATTTAGGCGACTCTTTGATAAGTAATCGGTACAGTTTTAGTTTTTATTTATTATTATTATTATTTGATGGTATAAAAAATAGGTAGCAAGAGGTTAACATTGCGAGGTGATTTTTAATTATATACAGTTTAATCATGTTCTAACATGTGTGAGTTTTGTTTTTTCAGTTTTATTTGCTTCTTTTATCATTTAAAATTGTGATTTATCCCCGAACTACATCGCTATTGCTGATCTGGAGGACTAAATTAAGAACAAAACTGTGACAAAAGCATACTACATAGTCAAATTGGGTAGTTGTGACCTTCATCACTCCTGTATCATGTGCACTGATGTGCACTGATCTGATTGTTCCTCTTCAACATAAGGTACCACTACATCATCTATAACCATTTGCTAGATTACATTATACATGTTTTATCGCGTCATTAAAATCTGATTAGTGAGGAAAACAATAATCCTAAAGAACAAGACGAACGTAAATAAACAATTTTTAATGCCTATAGTGATTCAAAATATATATGTAAATATATAAAATTAGCCAATCATGTCCCATGCTCTATCGAAGCTTGAATCATTAGCATCTTCATTTTCTTTGTACAAAATAAAACACATCCAAATGAACTCACATGTTCACATGGTATGCAGTATGTACTTGCAGTTGTAGAATATTAATTGTGTATGACATGATATTTTTAAAACCATTATGCTATCTTTTTTAGATGTGTTCGTGAGCCTTTTAGCATTGACGAAAAATTGAGTATGTGTTTTACTTATATGCAAGGTACTTGCAGAAAAGGGTATAAAAAGCGAGCATTTTAGCATTTATGATATGTGTTAATATTAGTGTTATACATTCTTTTAGGTTAGGTATCAATATTAGTATTGTGAGACTTGGTACATAGATGTGATAAGTTTTTTAATGGTTACAACTTCCAACTTAAATGATTGTTTAGTTGATTAGGTTAGGAATTGTAGGAGTCATTAGAGATGGATGAGTTTTTGAATAGTTGCAGCTTACATAAGTGATTGTTTAGATGATTATTGATTAGGTTTTAGGTTAGGGAATATGAGTTATTACTGATTAGAATACTATGGGCATGCAATGATAGGAGATTTTGTGGTTAGTTAACTTGAGCCATTTACGATAGGTTATCACGTCATATTAGATTTTTCAACCCCGGGACCCTCCCGGGGTAATCAGCCAGTATAATAATAGTGAAGAAAGAGGCTTAATGCTAGCCTAGCCTCGTTGAAAGAGATATAAGTGGGAGATAAAAGAAGAGCCCTTTAAAGATGTATGGTGAATTGGACATAATGGGCCATAACCTATATATGCCTAATGCCGAGCATTACCTCATATCCAGATATCCATGACACAAAAATAACCATCAATATTTACATTTATCTAAAACGACAGAAGACGCCCATACCAAACCTCCAAAATTCATCCTATTGTAGTAAACTAACCAAAACGAATTTAGCTAACGACCTTTCATGTGGTTAATGAATATTTAACAAATGTTATTCATTAGTGTTTTACACTGATATATCATCTAAGCAGTCACAGTAAAGTTTTTGCCAAGTAAGCTATTAGGGTGATTGGAATGAATCTTCATTAGGATGAATTTTTTGCTTTGGTATCAATGGCACAAAAAAACCACCCTAAAATTCTTGATCACCCCAAACCTCTTCACAAATGTTCATCTCAGTCATAACCACCATCATCTCCATCGCTACATCAGTGTTCCCATTGCGTATGTACCCTTAGTGCCAATCTCCCATCCTGTCTCCGTTTCGCCGACCCTTAACTCTTTCTAAAAGAATTTTTTTAAAGGTTAAATAATATTATGCACGTGTAATACATGATCTGTAAGCGGTTCCTACTAGGAATGAGTTCGGGACGGTATCGGTACCAACCGATATCGATCCCGAAAACTTTCAAAACCCAATACCGATACCGAAAACATACGGTACGGTATTTTAACTTAAAATACAGATACCATACTGATAATACCAAAACCGAAAACCTCTAAATGTGGGTACCGATACCGAACACCCTCGGTTCGGTATCGGTACGGTACGGTACGGGATCGGGACGGTATCGGTACCAACCGATATCGATCCCGAAAACTTTCAAAACCCAATACCGATACCGAAAACATACGGTACGGTATTTTAACTTAAAATACAGATACCATACTGATAATACCAAAACCGAAAACCTCTAAATGTGGGTACCGATACCGATACCGAACACCCTCGATTCGGTACGGGATCAGGATGGGACGGGATCGATATTCGGCGCTATGTGCTCATCCCTAGTTCCTACCCTACCTGACTGGTGGATACATACCTTTTCCTGACCCGGGTTAAGAAAAGGAAGCGGCCCGAGTCTCGGAAGTGGTTCTAAAAGAAATCCGTTTTATGCATCTATGTCAGGTAGTGGGCTTGTTGGAGGGCCTTTTATTGAGGAGGAGGTTGAGTTTTTCCGTTAATAATAATAATGAAATGATATCAAATCCAGGCTGCGTGGAAGTAAAGCCACAAAAGTTGACAGGCGTGTCCTTCCTTAAATTCCCTCAAATCGCCAGTCGTCACTCAGTCTCTTTATCACCACCACGTATCTGATACATTCATTCTCCATTGTATCCCCGTGCAAATCACACATTGACGACCAACGAGCAGCAGCAGCCGCCTATTATTATTAATATTAATATTAATATTAATTACAAGGTATCCTCTCCACAGCAACAACTATCCATTATTATATATATATATATTTAAAATTAGGGTTTGTATCCAGCGGCGATAGATAGAATCTTTAGGTACTTCCGTTCAGTTCCCTTTCGATTTTGGGTAGGGTTTTTTCTTCTTACATGTATTAGGATACTAGACTAGACTAGCTGTTGAAACATATATGTTATAAGACTATCTCACGAAAACACCATTCATGATCTTACTAATATCTTGTTTGCACTTTGCAGGTTTAGTTATTTATTTGAGTTTCAGACTCTGTGTTCAGTAGGGAATGCAGCTAATAATTTAACTTCTTCATCAGGCTGAGCTGATATTAAAGCATAAAAGGCAGCAAACAATGCGGTTATTTTGATCCGTTTGATAAGGTACACAATTTGATAAAGAAGAATAGTAATCGAATTAAGCAATCGTAGGTGTATTTCATCAATTCACGGGATTTAAATACATAGAAGAAACATACAGCAGGGAACAGCCTATTAACAATTTGCATATGCCTGCTAACCAAACCCTATTCTCTTCTTATACACCTGGTTTGCACCTGATATGGTGTTATCACGAACGCACCGTTTGGCCCGTACTTTTCTAAACTTTGGTTGACCTATCATAACATTTGACTTGAAAATATCTCCTGTTTTAGTTTTTGATCATTGATGCTTGTATACGCTGATGTTATGATCTAGGCTATTTCCAATATGTTGTTTCTTTAGGCATTTGCATTTTAATTCTATATGGTTTAGGTATACATTGCTCATAATCTGTTGATGGTTTGTTGACTTCATTATCAAAAAAAAAAAAAAAAACAGTTAAAGTTAAGTTTAAATCAATGACGTGGTAATATTTTTTTTTTTTTCAATATCAGCCTATTAGGTATACATCCTCTTGTTAAAATGATATTCATCAGTAGAATTTAATATGGCAGTTTTGGTTATTCATCTTCTTTAGTGATCTTTTGTGTCCATGTTCTCATCTTGATGCTTACATTCAAATGCATATAACAATTCGTTTAATACTCAATTGTAGTTGTGTTGACTGTGTTGTTATTCAGATACTCACTTCTACTCTTTTTGTGCAGACGCACAACTCTTTCTACAACAAACCTGAAGCAATCACTTTGATATATTTGTTCCTGACTTTTTTCACAATGTATGTCCTTGTGTTATTTTTATCCATTCTTCTTATATTAAATGTTTTGTTCTAGTGCTGGGTATCTGCATGATTTGAGAGATTTTGAAAAGGCCCAGAAAAAAGAATTATACAGCTAGTGATATATATTTGTTTCATTTTCTTTGAATACTTTAGATTCAACATTGTATCAAATGTAGTGTTGGTATTAAATGTTAGGTTTAATATAATAAAGGCTTATTAAATTTATTGATGTTTTTATTAATAGGGGCATTGTACAATTCGATCTTCGATGTGCCCAATGTGTTAATGGTATCATAGCTGATCCACAAAGTGATTGGAGTTTTGATGAACTCATATCAGAGCTTAATACCATAGACCGTAAACTTCAAGCATCCTCACCGGTCCCTTTACATTTAACCAAAACACACTCAAGGTACCATTATATCATTAGACATTAGGAAGAGATCCTTGTGTTTTTTATGATATGTTTTTTAATGATCACCCACTATGTGGTTTTCTCTTGCAGTGATCTTCCGGTTGCTGATAAAAGTAGGAAGGCCTTTGTGATGCATGTATCCGATGATGAAGGTGATGACGATGATGCTGCTGCTTATGAGGATAATAATAGCAGACATGTAACCATGGGCAATCGTTTTGGTTGTGAGGATACCTATTTAAGGTTGTCATTCATCGTTTCAGTTTTTTTTTTTTGTTGTGATGTATAGTGGGCCGGTTGGGCGGTTTGGCTGCGTTGACGTGAATTATTTCCCCAAATATTCTAATATATAATTTTTATGACAAATATGGTTAGATAAACTATATTAGTATTTGGTACATTAGCGATCATAGGTTTCTAATAAAATAATCTAGAAGGCTATGCATTAGAAGCACACCCTTTGAGGCTTTGAAACCTTTTCTTTGTAGTTATTTTTTTAATCAATCATTTGACCCGTTGAAGATAATTTTTTCAACCCATTCATAAGTAAATAGGTTAGAAATAGCCAACTCTCTCTGCAAGTATGACTTCATTGATGATTTTCACATGTATATATTTTACAGTGACAATGTAGATTCTGATAGTGACTCAACTAGTGGGGCCCAATGGTCTTTGATGGTCAAAGGTGGAGTTATTGAAGGTGCATTAATCGAGCTAAGCCATGAACACCAGCTTAGTGTTGCGGTCTGTTTTTGATCTTTTTTACTGGCTACCCCCTTTAATTGTTGGTTCTTTATTTCTCTCTTTGTTTGGTTTCAAAGTTGTTACCATACAGTAGAGGTTGCAAAATGGACGGGTTGGGTGATGGTTAAATTTTTTGTACAAGTTGAAACTAGTTGGTGTAGTTGGTTTGATATGAAACTCTTTTTCTCCCAGTATTTAAAGTCTTCTAATGATAGTTAAGCGTGTCAAATATGTTTACATTGCTTATACTTTTCTAACAACAATCTGTATTTGTAGAGATTTTATGTTATAAAGATACACTTTGGTTGAATTTCCCGTTTTCTATTAAACTTTTGTTTTACCAGTTAGAGATTTAACATCACCTGATTCGGCCTCAGTCGTATGCAAATGGGTCGAACTTATAAACTCTGCGATATACATTCAATATTAAATTTGTTCTTTAAATACTTCTGATAAATAGGAAGAGATAAGAGCCCGGATATCTGCGTTTGGAGCTGATATTACAAATGAAAAAGCCAATTTTACCCATGCCCTCTCCCGAGCTGAAAAAAATAAGGAGGCACGCCGTGAGTTAGACAGGAAACGTGATTTGCAGTATCAATGCCAAATGTAAGACCTAATTATATTGCATTAAAAACCCCTGAAGGCTGCGTTTTTTTCCCACATTTGAGCTTGTTAGTCTGTTGATTTTTTTTTTTAAATTTATTCTGTAGTGCAGAAGAACTTGATAATCATCTGACTGAGGTTCAAAGGCACCATGAATACAAATCCCAGATAGAAGAAAAAAAGATAAGAGACGATGCTGCAATTGAAGAGGCCAAAAGAAAGCAAAAGGCTTTCCAGGAAGAGAAAATCCGTCAAGAAAAAATAAAAGCAGAAGAGGTTTGTAGAAGAGGTTTGTAGAAGATACTCATTTCAATTATTGTACCTAACCTTAGATCATTGTATATTGTGTGGGATGATCTCACTTTCTTTCAAATCGATTTCTTTGGGGGACGTTTTGCTTTGCTTTTCTAAATTGGTTACATGCAATAGAATAATCAGAATTGGATTGTTAACTGTAACGAAGCGTTTTGCAAGAGATGCTATTTGGATGCGGTTTTCAGTTGTGTTAATCAGATAAGCAGTATAGTGAGTGGCAAATTCTGAACATACAAGGATTCACGCGTAAAATGACCCCTTGATAGTCAAATAATCAAAATAATTTTTGTTGCCGCCACTCCAAACCTCACAATCCAAAACTGATTATTTCAGTTTCACTATAATTTAACACTTGAAATTGATTATCTATCACTTTATAATTAGTAACTCGCTAATCACTTTCACAATGCTATTTTAAACGCCCCCTATTATTTTTATCCTTTGATGACTTTTGTCTTGAATAGTGTAATGCATGCTATTAAATAGAAGAAATGAATCTGTTATATTATTGCTAATGAGTTGTTCAATTTTCATATTCTTTGTGCAGGCCAGGCATCAAGCTGAAAAGAAGAAAGAGGAAGAAGCAAAAGCCATAGCATTTGAAGCTGAAAAAGCTGCAAAAGAAGCAGCTGACATGGCAGTTGCAGAAAGTCAAAGAAAGGCTGCTGAGGCTTTGACTGCTTCACAAGGAGCGGTTTCTAAGGAGTTTGGTTCTAATAGACCCAATAATGTACCCGGAGGTAAATCTATTTCTGTTAGCTAACATTTTTTGATATTAAATCACAGTGCATGACTCTTTGCAGCTGGATTTGATTTTATATTTTCTCTTCACCTGAATATCAAATGCTCATACCCTTTTGGTACTCTGTTCGGTTTACAAGTGTCTATGCTTTAACTTAAACAACTTGCTTTATAAGTTTTGATACCTGGTTGAAGAGGTGGCAATTTTGACCCCTTTACTAATGAGTCAAGGCTTGATACCAAACCACATCGAGCCGGGGGTCTCACTGGAAGTAGCCTCTGTATTCTTAGGGGCATGGTTTAAAATACGGGTGAGGCGTACGCCTCGAGGTGCGCCTTGAGGCGAAACTCTATGAAAGCGAGTATGAGGCGCCCCTCATGGGGTTTAGATTGTATATACGCCTCTAAGGGCTGAGGCGCTAAGAAAATGTGCGCCTTAGGTACGCCTCGGGTGGTTTTGGGTGTTTTTATGTGTTTTTTTGGTGTTTTAGACTTTTTTGGGTCAATTAATTTATTTTTGATGTGTGTTTTTGGTGTTTTAGACTTTTCTAGGTCAAGTATTTTATATTTTATAGACACAATTTTTATATTTATTTTTTGACTGCGCCTCGAGCTTACGCCTTGGTTCGCCTCGAGGCTCGTTTCCGTTCTTTTAAACTTTGCTTAGGGGTAGAGGTAAGGCTGTCTACATCTTACCCTCCTCAGACCCTACCTTAGCTTTGCTATAGGTGGGATTAACTGAGTATGATGATGATGATGATGATGATGATGATGATGATGATGATGATGATGATGATGATGACTAATGAGTCAAGTTGATTTGATTTGGCTTGGCTTTTCTCTGACAGGTCAAAAGGGTCAATTACAATTTAGTTTATGAAAAGAAAAGATCAAATGGGTTAAAAGCTGCCTAAAGTGTATTTTTGATGCATAAAACCTTCTAAATTTTTTTATTTTAAATTATTGAAACACACACACACACACACACACATATATATATATATATATTGTAATAGTCCTGTTTAACTTACCAATTACGTAAATTAGAAGTATCTTGGACAAAAAGTCTTTCACTTTTACAATATATTAATCTTTCTTCTTACTTTACTAGTGGTAAGTTGATTGCAGGAAACGTGCTTAAGGGTGCTGAGAGTGCTTTAAAAATGGAAGAAAGTAGGCTGAAAATATACAATGAAGTGGTTGGAAACGGTTTTGCTTTGGAAATGGATTCTAATCGTGTAAGTCATAAATGGCATGCTTTTGAATTCCAAAGTTATTTCTTTGTTGACATTTCCATTCTTTGATTAGTTTATTTTTTTTAATATTAATAAGTTTTCTTAATAGAACCACTTTATATGTAATTATGTAAATGTGATTCATTTAATGTAAAACATGATGTGAAAATTTGGTGCATACATTGGAACTCAAGTTATTTGGTGTATAAGCACATCTCAAAAATCTGCACTTAGATCCATACATTAACATCGGCTAATGTTTAATGTGTTTTTATCCTTTCTCCATGGTTGATTTATTTACTCTTTTTTCATAACAGAATTCTATCATTGACAAGGTATTTTTTTCTGCAGGAATATAAAAAGCAGGGTATGCAAATGGCTAGGCGTATTAAAACCATAACCGGTACAAAAGAGAGTGTAAGGTGTGTGGTTTTCCTTTTTCATCTTAACTCAAGAAATATTGTAAGTCCGTATGGGGTGCTTGGGTTGGCTTATATTTGCAGCTTATGAGCTTATCTACTTAACAAAACACAGTAAGTTCTTTCATAGTGTTTGGTTGAGCTTATCTGCTTGTTGCTCTCTTTTTGTAAGCTGTTTATAAGTTTTTCTTGGGCTTATTTGTTTTCTTACAACTTTACCCCTATCTCTTTTTTTGTTCTTCTACACCTTTTGGAGGTGTGGCTCTAACAGGGATTTCACCCAAGTGACACTTTTGATTGAAAAGCCGCTTTCATAGACTCTGTGGTGCCTGATTTACATAACTTAATAAATTTCATTGCTGCCATAACTTCTAGGAAAATTGCAAAGTGTGTTTTGTAAATTTGCATAAATGAAACCAATTTGATACTTAGGTGCCTGCAATGCTGGTTTTTTATGTGGCCTTATGTAATTATGGAACACATGCACATTCTCATTTACTTTTGGAGAGTGTAAAATTTTAGGCAACTTTCAACTCGTTTGACCTATTTTGCTTTTCTTTCCCATTCTCTTACGAGCTAGTTTTTTTATTTGGTCCGTTTGTGATTAAACACAACCCAAATCAACCCATTTCAGAGAAACACATCTTGATTTGACTTTAGTTTATGTTGGCCAGGTCAAAAGCAGAAGAGTTGGTGAAACTTATGAATGAAACCCTTCCCCAATCTGTCAATCTTGGGATCTTTGCAGATAAAGTAATTCACTTACATTTCAGATACATATTTTTGAACTAATGTTATCTATATATATGCATATTATATACTATATATTATAGATCATATGTAATGTTATCTATTATGCCAATGAAAAAGCTTAAACTATGCTTGTTTTAATGTAACAGATCGTCTATTTTTGCACAAACGCAAGCAGCAATGCTGCCATATATGCTTATGGACATGTCATTGTAATGGTTACTTCACAGGTAAGAAACGTCATACGTTTCTTTTTTCCTCTTTAAAAGAAGGCAATAGAAGAGTATGAAACAATTTTAGAAACAAATTAAGATGCTGACCATTGTTTAGAATTAATTTTTTATAACCAATGAGACATATTATAATTTAACTTACCTGCCTTTGTTTTTCATCATGAATCTAGTTTCCCTATGCTATCGAAATTCTTCTTGCCAAATTAAACAAAGCTTGCATCTTCACAATTCCGAAGTATTTAAGTTACTCCGAGGTACTCTCTTTTATCCTGTTAATCTTTCCTACAAGATTCATTATAATGTGATTTGGAACTTGCAAGTTCTCTAACTTTTTATTTGTAGTATTTTACATATCAATCATTTTTTAAGTAATCTGTTCTTTTACACTTTGCGAGCGCTGACCCCATTGTCACGCCCAGTAAAAGGAACCTAAAGTCACATGTTAAATTCTCTTTAACCATATATTTCAATTAAAAGGGTATTTTTGACCCGTTATGTGAAGAAAGTGTCGATTTGGGTTGTGCTCTATTACTATCAATGGGTTGGTAAAACAGAAAATTTATTAAATGAATAAAAAAATTGCTTCTCCAGGCGGCATTTGATTCAAGAGATGCTTACTTGAGAGCTATTGGTTACCAAGAAGAAAATGGAAAGCTTGAAAGTACTGACAATTATGTAGCAAGATCAACCCAATATATGAAACTATACGGCGCACTACTTCAGGTTTTTTTTTTAATTTTATTTTATTACAGTTGATCATGTTTTATAATAAGTAGAAACTAGAAAGTCTCGTATGCCCACTGCTTAATTGATAACAATACGCTTTTTTTATTAATTTTATTAGACTGAAGTTAACGGTATCCAAAATCCGCATGGAATTGAAGAGGGTTGGAAATGGCTTGCTAGGTTTTTAAATTCTCTTCCAGCGAATATATACACCGTTGTGGCACTTGAGGCTTTCCTTGAGGTGAGTTTATATCATGGATTATTTTAGCTCTTCGCATATGGCTCTATATGTTTGAATTGTTTTGTAGATGTGACAAGTTTGACCCATTTTCTTATGAATGGATCAATTTGGGTTATGCTTTATCTCTAGCGGGTCAAATGGGCTAAATTAGAGGAGATTGGCAAAAATGAAAAGGGCAAATAAAGTCACCTAAGGTTTAAACTTCATGCCGATAATTATATTAGGAAGTTAGATTAAATTAAGAATAATATAAATTTGTGGTCATTCTGACACATTAATCACTTATAAAGGAACTAAAAAAATCGAACAAAGTGTTTTGGGTCAACCTGATCTGGAATTGGACTCTCTTCAACCAATCAAAGTTATCCTTTTGATCCATTACACAACGCACCCAACACATCCATTTTGCAACCTCTATTATCTCGTTATGAAACCAATGTTGGTTTTCTGTCAAAACAAAGAATGCTTTGAACTCTATTAATGTTGTTTACTTGTCTGGACACAGTATAATCTTTTCCATGGTAATTTAGGCTTTCATCCATTCTTACAAGTTTACAACTTTAGTGTGTGCAAATAATTAAATAAAACACGTTTTATAGTAGCCTAACGTGTAAAAATGCTCTGAGCTACCTTGGGAGCAGTCGAATAGTAGTCTCCCCCCAAATACCCATGCATAGTATCTTCTGGACTGAAACGGGTCGGATTTTTGTTTTCATGTATGGACTGAAGCAGTAAGGCTGGGTTGGTTCGGTTGGGTTGATCCCATCGCATTTTTTGTCCGTAAAATATGTTATAACTAATAAACGTGTTATGATTTACATAGCTAATATTATTACCATAACAACCTATATCTTTATATAAATTGATTTCTCAGGTGGCAGGGTTTGCTTTATATAGAAGATACAAAAACCAATTCAAGAAGCTATTAGGCATTATATTGCGCGACTTCCTTAAAGCATTGAAGGAAAGTAAAGATCCAAAAGTGACAAAAGCTGTGATGAGTTTAGAGATCTACATTCAATCAAACAAGTTCCAAAAAGAACCTGAAGGATGGCGCCTTCGGGATCATTTACAATCAAGCGATTTCAACGCTGAGTCCGATAATCAACAACAATATAACAACTCGTCACAAGGATATGGGGGGTACCAACAACAATACAATTATAATTCACCAAATAGGTTTGTTTACCGCCGATGACAGAATCTCATGCTGACTATTTATGGCTGAATTCGAAGCGAACATCCATTTGTTCATTGTTAAATTGATTGTTTGTACTATTAACTCACTCAATGTAATGTTTGCAATGATTGTATAATTGTTACCGATAATCGATACCTTAAATGCAATATCCATTTTCTTTTCACAGTTATTAAAAAAAGAAAACTAATATATAACTTATGGGATTCGTATGCTTAAAACTTAGTCTAATACTATAACCAGTAAGATTTATGCATATGGCAAAATCAGAGAAAATGATGATAAAAAGAGTATTGCTGCTGTTGCGTTATGTATTGTAGTCGCATCTAACAAATTGTTACATTATTAATTTCCGACTTAATCTTCATAACTTTGGTGCTTATGTAGCCAGCCTATCGGTGAATAATGCTTGGCCCGGTCTAGTTGAGGGTAGCCCGCGCACCCTCTCAACTTTTCTGGCGAGTTACATTTATAGTGCAATATTTTTTTGTTTCTTCTGCATTTTATATATCGGCTACCTCTGACCAACCCGTGCTACCCCTCAACTTTTCTTTTAGATTCGCCACTGAAAATAATGTTTATTTATCTATTGTTTATATTGAAGCTAAATGTAGTTTTCATATCCCTGCTGATGAGGTAAGATTTGCCTATACATTCCACCGTTCCTTTTCAACAGCTTTGCTGTGAGTAGGGATGAACACATAACGCCGAATACCGATCTCGTCCCGATCCCGTACCAAACCGAGGGTGTTCGGTATCAGTACCCACATTTTGAGGTTTTTGGTTTCGGTATTATCGGGATTGGTATGACATCGGTATTTTAAGGTAAAATACCGAAACAGAACCGATACCGTACCGTATGCTTTCGGTATCGGTATTGGGTTTTAGGACTTTTCGGGTTCGGTATCGGTTGGTACCGATACCGTCCTGAGCTCATCCCTAGCTGTGAGTGGGATTTACCAGGGTCGGATATTGTTGTTGTTGCTTATTAAAAAATTCAACGTTAATTACAATTACAATATAAATAAAACAAAAACAAAAAGGAAAATTAAAATATAAACGCCGTTGTAATATAAAAATACAAAAACTTTTAAAATATAAACAAAAATGTTTGCATTAGGCCTTAATTTAAGTTTAGCGTATGATTGGGTGCAACGCTGTTCCATGACAAAGATGCTTCATAAAGTATTGTAACTCCAAATTCTTCTTCTTCTTCTTCATTCGTAATTTCCAATATTATTATTATTATTGTTATTATTATTCCACTTAAACCCTAACAATTCATCACATTATTTTCACACACATTCGATTCTAACGAACACACACACACACAAACTCATATAACCAATCGCTTAATCAAACACTTTTCATCGATTATTAACCTAACAATGGCTGACGGAGAAGACCACGATAACATATTAAGCGACGTCGAAGAAGAAGAAGAACAACAACAACAGAATCCTCTTCCGATCATCGGACCTCGATCGTCAACAGATGATGTATCCATCGATAATAAGCTTCGAGAACTACTCACAGAGCTCGATCGTGAACGGAAAGCACGTGAAGCAGTTGAGAAGACTAAATCCGAATTACAGGTTTCGTTCAATAGATTAAAAGTATTAGCACATGAAGCGATCAAAAAACGAGACGAGGTTTTAAGATCTAATGATCAGTTAACTGTTGAGTTTGATAATATTGTGAAGGAGAGAGATGAATTGGTTAAGGAAAAAGATGAGTTAGTTAAGGCTAAGGAAGGGATAAGATCGGAAATAGGGACCGCGGCGCAGATGTTAGTGACCGGGATTGATAAAATATCCGGTAAGGTTAATCGGTTTAGGAATTTTAGTTCTGGTGGATTGCCTAGGTCTGATAAGTATACTGGATTGCCTGCTGTTGCTTATGGTGTGGTTAAGAGGGTTAATGACATTGTTGAGGAGCTTGTGAGACAGATTGAGGTTGTTACTAAGTCTAGGAATGAAGCTAGGGAGCAAATGGAGGTTAGGAGTTACGAGATTGCGATTGAGGTGTCGGAGCTTGAAGCTACGATCAGCGCCCTTAGGGATGACGTGGCGAGAAAATCTTCGGTTGTTGAACGTTTGGAGAAGGTAAATGATGAGAAAGATGAGATGATGGGTGAGTTGGAAATGGAGTTGAAGGAGAAGCAGGAACGAATGGATTCGCAAAGGCTGTTAATGGTTAAGCAGTTGGGTTATGTTTCGAATATACATGACCGGATTTGTGAGGTTGTAAAGGTGGTTGACGGTGAGAAGAAGTCGGATTCGTTGTTTCTACCGCAAGAAACGGATTTAGATGAGAATATACGGGCTTGTTTAGCTGGGTTGGAGACTGTGAATGAATTGAGTTTGATGGCGTTGGAGAAGACGAAAGATTTGGTTAATGAAAGAGGACGAGAAGTTAAAGGTTTGAATGAGACGGTTAGTCAGTTGACAAGGGAGAAAGAGCATATTGGTTCTTTACTGAGGAGTGCTTTGTCAAGAAGAATGTCTGCTGATCCGTCTTCGAAAACTAATGAGTTATTTAAAGTAGCAGAAAAGGGGTTAAGGGAATCTGGGGTTGATTATAGGTTTAATAATCATCAAAAGGCAGTTACAAGTACTAAGGATGGTAATATTGAGTTAGACGATGAAGATGATGAAATATCTACTTTGGTGCGTGTTCTATGCATTAGTTTCTAATAGAGAAAAATTTCACAGTTTCGTAATAATTTATTTTTTGGGCTGAAATGATTATGTGGAATTTGCAGGCTGGTGCTCTTGAGAACATTATAAAACAATCACAGATTGAGATAATTGAACTGCAACATACTGTTGATGAATTAAGGTATTTTTCTTTTATAACAGTAAGATTGGCTATCTTATTCTAGCGTTTTGTTCGTAAATATAATTTTCTAGATGGTACTAGTAAACTTTATATTTGTATGTGTATCTAAGTGTATAACTTCAGATTTTTTCTAACTGTGGTTGGGTTTGTATGCTACTTGTAATCAAGGGCAGGGTCAAGTTTACTGAAGGACCGGGTTGAAGCTCAAGCTAAGGAGCTTCTGCAAAGTAAACAAAAGCTAGAGGAACTTGAAGAAAAAGAGAGAGTGGCAAATGAAAACGTAGGTTATAATTTCTATTGTTTTACATTTTATAGCTTCTTATCCTTTTAGCCTTTCATTAATGATCGTTCAATGCAATTTACGTATGTATGTGTATATATGTATTATGTTTTGTATGGTGTAGGTTGAAGGGCTTATGATGGATGTTGCTGCAGCCGAAGAGGAGATCGCTAGATGGAAAGTGGCAGCCCAGCAAGAAGCTGCAGCAGGCAAAGCAGTAGAACAAGATTATGTAGCACAGGTATGCTCAAAGCTAATTTTATGTTTTTATGTGTTAATTGTTTAGTCTTTAGATTATGAGATACATACAGTTGATTATGTACACTCCATAACGTAAGTTATTCGCTTATTCCTTCTTGGTTATAAAACTTAGTATTACTTGTGTTTTTGTTACCTTAGGATTTTGGGGAACTATTTTGTTTTGTGAGATACTTACAGTTGAGTATGTACACCATAACAACTTTGTATACACTAAAACAAAATGCCTTTTCAGTCATTTTAAAGTATTTTCTCTTTAGAATGTCATATTTTCTTAAACAATTATCTTATTAATTTATTATTACAACCTCAAACCACAGAAACACATCTAAACTCTTATACATACAGCTTGTTTCATTACAACTCTGATTACTCAATATTGACATAATCACTCTCAAAAGGCGAATCTAAACTTCACTTGTGTGATCTGCTACCATCCTTGCAGTTACAAACCATACGCCAAGAACTGGAAGAAGCAAAACAATCTGTAATAGAATTAGAAAAAAAGCTCAAGTTTAAGGAAGAAACAGCAGCTGCTGCCATGTCAGCAAGAGACGCAGCTGAAACGTCATTAAAATTGGCAGACACAAGGGCTGCTCGTTTAAGGGAAAGAGTAGAAGAGTTGACTAGTCAACTTGAAGAACTGGATTCACGAAAAAGCTTCATTAACGGAAAAAGGCCTAGATACATATGCTGGCCTTGGCAATGGCTTGGTTTGGACCCAATAGGACCCCGCCAGCTGGACACACACCAACATACTTCTAATGAAATGGAGCTTTCAGAACCTCTTCTCTGATAACCTTCATCTTTCTGGTCAGTTTTCTTTTTAGTCCATACACTTAAAATTATAGTTTTGTTGTCAATTTATCGTGCAGCAGATACGTAAACTCTGACTTTACCGTTTATGTGATCAAAGCAGTTGAGTTTGAAAATTACAAACCGTAGGTTTCCATCGAAGTGTGTAATTATTTGTTTTTGTTTTTACTTGTACCAAAGGCATTGACATACAGTGAGTTTACACTTCCATTGTAAATGACTTGCATTCTTGCAATTAAATTTACTAAAGATTTGTCGTGTTATATATCAGTTGTTGCAACTCACTGTTTTTAGGTGCAATCCTTGAATTGATAACGCGCCAATCTGTATATAAACCTTATTTAAAATGTGATTCAACTCTTTGAACATCCTTGCTGGCTTTTATCTGGTTTTATCAGAACCAGAACAGACCGACTGGTTGGACTGGGAACCACTACACAACTAGTCTGGTTATACTTCAGTCTCCATATTTTGTTCAACATATGTGTGTGTAATGAATTATTTATGACATCCGGTGGTTTTTTATACCGGACTGAAAAGTGGAATGGAAAGACGACTGGTTTGATCATTGATCCATCGTTTTCATCAACTGTTGTTTAACGGGAAGGTTACAAGGCTTCTTATCTTTCTTATTCTCGGATTTGTGGCCAAGCAGAGACTAAGTTAGGGTGGTGCTCTTCAATCATATATTGTTGTCAAAGAGGTGATAGTTTTGACCAGTTTATTTAAAACCAAAAAAGTTAATTAGGGGAGAATACTATTAGTTAAATCATTGTTGGGTGCAGGTGGCTTGGTTTTAAAAAGCGCTAGGCGCACAAAAGCGACGAGGTCTAAGCGCATCGCGAGAAGCACAAAGCGCAAAAAGCGTGGGATTTTCGTGCTCGAAGCGCACACTAATTATATAATTTTTTTATATATCCCATATATATTCCATGAGTTTTTAGCATCATTTACCCAAAATATAGCTATAAATAAGGTTTTTATGTGATTTTACCAATATGTACAAGCCAAAAACAGCAAGGTACAACATTTTTATGCATAAAAAATACCCAGAATACATGAGGCGCGCGCCTCAGGCAAAAAAGCTACTGAAATTTGACAAAAAAGCGCCTAAGGCGCGCGCCTTTGGGAAAAAGGTTAGGCGCAAAGCCCTGAGGCACCCTAGGCTGCGCCTCGCGCCTAGGCGCGCCTCAGGCGCGCTTTTTAAAACCCAGGCAGGTGGATATAGAGTTGAAAGACACAGTGATGGTACTACTCATCAATATAAAGCTTGTATTGTTGCCAAACTCTTTTATCATTATCAGGAGTTGTTGTGACTTGTGACTGACTAGACATGTCAGCTACATCCTTAATTTGCACTCGAAGACATCGACACCTTGAACTATTTTCTCAAAATTCGGCTACTCTTTATTTGTCACGTCGATAGATCTTTTACAACCAACTCGCTTATTGCTATCCAGTCTTGATACTCGCTTTTCATGTAGTTAACAAATAATTGTCTCGACTTACCACACATAATCGAGCACTAATTCTAACAGAAAGTTTCGTCCAGAAACAAATAAAACTCACTTCGTTCTTGAATCATAGATACAAAAAACGCGTAAACTCTAGCCCTTTAATCGAACTCACAATCCAAATCATTTAGGTCCTATTGAAATTAATACGAAAACATAGCATATAACATTAACAAGTTAGTTTCTTTTTCTAAGCCAAATAAATTTGTAGAAAAGATCATATGTAACTGCAAAATACACATAAAAATATACTTAATCATACAAACATACTCTTTCTTGTACAGTTGTACATCCTAAGTTACTAAAATTTTGTGATTTTGTTTTTCTATACAACAGACTTGTAAAAGTGTTTCATTCTGCTGATGATTTGCATCAAAATCCAAATGGGCATGCTTTAGATTGGTTTATACATAAGTTTTTGTTGCATGTTGATTCTATTCTCTTTTGATATTGAAATATGTTCTTCATACGAAGCAGCAATGAGAGTAGCCATAATGTTTTTGGTTACACCTGGTGTTTGTTATGTGGTGGCTTGTGCTCGTCATGACTCGTGATGAACTCCAGGATCCTGCAACCATCACCATTTCCTCCACGTCTGAAGGATACTCTCCTCTTTAACCGTTTCTAGAAATACCAACAGGAACGATCCTGATCAAAATAAAAAATCGATATCAATACATAAGAGAGAAGAATCATATGTCTTTACACATACATGTGTATATACACGCATTGTGTGTATGCAAGTTTATATATGTGTGTGTGCGATCGGGATGTTTAACCAAACTTTCAATGGGTGCGATCGGTATTTTTGCTTATAAAATACACTATTTTTTTACGGGGTGTGCCCGCCCCCATTGGGCTACACTTGGGTCCACCAATGTGTGAATAAAACATCTTAGCTAGAAGATATAAGAAACATGATTTTCTTGATATCCACAAGACACTGCAGTCTGCTGCAAGTAAGTATTAAACAGCTTCAAGGGACACATAACAGGTATAAGCCGCGGCTATTTCACAAAAGTGACAACCAAGATAAAGCTAAAGAAATATTAAAAAATTATTTAATGTTTTAATCATTGCAATTCAGTAGCTTGAGACGAAAAATTCATGTGTCGACCGACATGAGGTTTGCTGACACACGCTTGCGTAAACATATTTATAACACTCTATGTCTCTAGATTTGATTGATTTATTTATGATCATCAGTTAGTGAATCAGTAATTTTCAATAATTACAGCACCCACAATGGTATAGGCGGTTTGGAATTCCAAACTGCCACCTTACCATCAACCATGCCACATCATTCCAAACCACGACACTTCCAACCCCACTTTTTCCTACAACCATAAACCATTCCAAACCTCCACCTCATTACCTACTTTTCCTTTTATTTAATTTATACCCACACAAAAAAAAAAAAAAAAAAAAAAAAAAAAAAAAACTTTTTTTTAATTTATTGAGAAGATCAAATTTGGGGCCCACATATTCCAAACCGGACCAGTTCGCTCTGCCAAACCACCCCTACAATGGGTGATCGTCCGGTTGCCCTTGGTTTGCTCTGCCGGACCCGTCCAAACCCACCCCATTGTGGGTGCTCTTAGTTTTATCTTAAAGACTTAACAATACAATATATTTGCCAAAAAAAAAACAAAAAGAAAAGAAAAGAAAGAAAGAAAGAACGGACCAGCTTGCCGTGCTCTGCAGCGTAAAAAGATTATGGTGGCAACAAGGATTGACTTTGAGTATTCAAGCTGGCATGTAGTCATCAAATGGCTCTCAACTAATGCCAAAGTTATAAATCACATCTTTCCACCTGAAACTTCATGTATTAGGATGGACGCACTTTAGTATAAACTGGCATACGAACTAATGGATGCGTACCTTTTCCATTGCT
This sequence comes from Ambrosia trifida, assembly GCA_028751855.1. Classification (NCBI taxonomy): domain Eukaryota; kingdom Viridiplantae; phylum Streptophyta; class Magnoliopsida; order Asterales; family Asteraceae; genus Ambrosia; species Ambrosia trifida. The sequence goes on from CM054130.1 coordinate 68,890,405, forward strand.
TTTGCTAGCTGAGTCTTCTGAATTAATGGCATTAATTAGAGCCTCTGATATATCTCTATCAAGTGTAAAACCTTTATCCATCATTTGCTCCCACACCGTACAAGCCAACGAGAGCTTATTTTCATGTACAAGTCCTCCAATTATCAATTTATATGTCACTTCGTCTGGATACAAACCTTCAACTTGCATCTGCTCAAATAAATTCATGGCTTCACTAACCTTAGAAGCCTTACAGAACCCACTAATTATAGCATTATAAGAAACAACATCAGGGGTGATCTTATGTTCTATCATATCACAAAAGATCGTTTGTGCCATTGATATTCTCCCAATTTTACACATATAGTCAATAGTAGTTGTATACAATACACGATCAGGTAACAAACCCATTTCCGTCATTTTGTCAAGAAGCGTTTTTGCTAAACTGGAATTACCTTCTCGGAGAAAAGCTTTTATTAAAATGGTAAATGTAATGATATCAGGCCGAATACCTTTAATGCCCATTTCTTCAAACAACTCATACGCCCGTTTAACACAAGAACCCTTGCAGAGTGCTCTTATAATAGTGTTATACGATACAACATCAACCACGCCTTTGACTTCCATTTTCCTAACCATCAACACGTACGCCTTTTCAACAAGATTAGCTTTACAAAAACCTTTGATAATTTGGTTATAACTATAACTATCAAGTTCCATCCCGTTTCGCTCCATTACCTTCATCAACCTTTCAGCTTCATCCAACATTAAATTATCACAACAATAATTCAAAAAAATATTATACGTAACCAATTCAGGAGGACACCCGTTCTTTCTCATGAAGCTCAAAATCGCTTGCGCTTTATCAAGCCTCCCCGCTTTACAAAACCCGTTAATAAGAACATTATACACCGACGTACTAAAATCAACTTTCATAACACCTACCGTCAACTCATAAGCTAAATCCGTCTTCCCAACACCACACAAACCTAACACAAGCGCTCTACACGCATTAGCATCCGGTCTTATCCCTTTCCCAATCATCAACCGCCACATTTCAACCGCCTGATCAACCTGTCTAACCCTCATTAACCCACTAATAACAGTCGTATAACTCACCACATCCGGCTCTCTCCCCTTTTCCGCCATACATTCCAACACTCTCAACGCGATATCAACCAAACTTTCGGAACATAAAAGATTCAAATACATATTATACGCCCACATATCCGGGACAGCGCCTATCCTATCCATATCTTGTAACAACTTATCAATCAATCCAAAGTCTTTAACTTTACACAATCCACATATAAATCTTGAATATGTAAAGGAATTTAAAGAATACCCTTTTGGAATCATGGCATCATAATACAATTCCACTAACTCAAAACGTGAATGGCATATCAAAACACCAATAATACGGTTATAGTCAATGCTGAAAACTCTACAGTCTGAGTGAGACATTTCGTCGAACAGTTGGAGGGCTTTATTAATAAGACCAGTTTTAACGTAGTTGGATATTAAAGAACGGTAAATGAGCCGTTGTTTGGCAAGAGCTCTATACATATCCAACTGGGTATCTCAAGATAATCATATCATCGGGTTCTGTGAACTCCGAGCATGAATTAATCGAACTATGGTAGGATGGTGAAGTGTTTGAAATAAAGAAATAATAAGTTGAAATGTGGACTTACAGAAGGGGTTTGGATACTCTGTAGATATTAATGTGCAGAGGCAACGCAAGAAGAAATGGAGAAGAAGAAGGTGTGAGCAGACGGCGAAGGAGGCGAAGAGAAGAGATCGAAGGAGTTGGGCCTGAGTCCAGTTAATATTATTATTCATATGGGCTAATATAAATGGGCTTCACATTTGGGCATGGGCTTTTTAGATGTTTCCAACTTTTTATTTTCAAATCATTACATTTTAGAGGTGTACAAAGTTACAAACTACAAACCAAACCGACTTTTTTATTTTATTTATTTATTTATTTTTTTTTTTGCCAAAGGATTCGGGTAATAAACTGAATCGGTTTGGTCAATTTTGGTCAAGAACGAGTAACCATTTAGGTCAGATGTTTGAGTTAAATATATTTAAATCGGTTTGGATCAGGTTGAAACTGTTTGCTTAATAAACTGGTACTTTTTAAGGAATGAATTGGGTCAGGTTGAAACTAATTTCGGCGAGAAGATGGGAACTAGCATACACAGTGGCGGTTTGGATTGGGTTGAAACCGGTTTCGTAGTGTAATTCATGTTTGGTATTTTGTTTGTCCATCTCTATATTTCATTCTCACTTGAAACTTGAAACTTACATGTATTTTCTATAAAGGGGGTGAATTTCATCCTTTTCGGTATCAGCATGTTATTAACCTCTAAATATATGTATATTTTTTGGAACTTTTTAGTTTGTATATAAACTTGTCCATTCAATTGAATTATTTCATATGATAACAAGTAAATCCATAACAAAATTTGTGGACGACTAGTTTAGTGGTAGTCACTAGTCAGTTGAGCTACCAGCAAAGCAACCAGGTTTGAATCCTCATTGGGGTTCTAACCTTCATGGGGCAATTTTTGCCTCTTTTTGAGTGTCAAACTGGTCGAGACCATCCAGAAACGAAAACCTGCCCCTTGTCATGAGACCCGGGGGGTCAAACTCGGGATCAAGCAACTCCTTGTCCTCGTAACTAAATCAGTATTCTTCGACTGCTTGATCAATTTGACTAATGAAAACAACCGATTAAGTTATTATTTCTTTATATTTTTATTATGCGTTCATTCGTTCAAACATCCTTCTTCACATATCACGAAGCCCTTTTAACATTCTTTTAATTAGAGACTTAGAGTGCATTATCCATAATTATTAAATTCAACGATTTTGATGGTATACAGTTTGATTACACAAAGGAGAATTTGACTAGCGGTATCATAAGTTTCCTATATCATTTTTAATTTAATAACCAAATAAAACTTCTACTTAATGTGCTCACCGATGACCAAATGTTAATATTCTTGAAAACGTTTTTGAAAATGATGAAATTCTATAGAACCCGCCACTAGAGCTAGAATAGTGACGTATTTTAGGAAAATACACCACACTATGTCCAAAGTTAAGGGATCAAATATTTTTTTTACACTATCTTTATATCAAGCTTTGTTTAGGATTTTTAAAGTGACCAATGTTTCAATTTCATGATATTAACCCGATTTAAAAAATAATAAAAAAAATATTTTGATAAAAGAGTTATTTTGTTTAGTGACGATATGATGTTGACACATGAAATTCTTTCGGACCATATTAAAAGTAAGATTATTATTTAGATAAATGGCACTAAATGTACAAATACGATGATTATAGACAAAATGTGGACGATTTATTATAAAAAAAACATATTTAGCAAGTAAAAACAAATCATGGCCGAATACATAAACATTAAGAACGAGTATTGGGATATTAAATCACTAGTTGATTACCCGAGGGGTTGAAAAAATCTAATTTTACGTGATAACCTATTGCAAATGGCTCAAGTTAACTAACCACAAATCTCTCAATCATTGCATGTTCATAGTATTCTAATCAGTAATAACTCATATTCCCTAATCTAAAACCTAATCAGTAATCATCTAAAGAATCACTTATGTAAGCTGCAACTATTAAAAAACTCATCACATCTCTCTAATTTCTCACATTCTAATATCTCTTCTAATTCCTAACCTAATCAACTAAACAAACACTTAAGTTGGAAGTTGTAATCATTGCATCTCATTATGCCACGTGGCATAATCAAGAGATGGTTGAGGCCACCATTGAACGCCACGTCAGCAACTATCAATTCTTTCCGGGAGTGTCCCGGGGTTGAAAAATATAACCATTCTAATAATACTAATACTAATAGTAATAATTATTACTCTTGTAATTAAATAAATAAAAAAAATAACCTTGCTATAAGGTGACACAATGTGTTGCATGTTGCGCGATTCTTTCTCCTAACTTCTTTTGATGAAGTATACCTAGTAAAATTCCAATGATAACATGGCAATTGGGCTGATTTTCAACATCGTAGATAAGAACCTGGTTTAAAAGAAAAAACATGATTAATGAATAACATGAACACTTTGTGTGTTTTTTCCTGTATGAACGAAACCCTACAAAAAATAGTCGATTTTTCTCTGTTTTTTATATTGGACTATGGTACTCGTTGGAAAGATAATAAAACGCTCGTTAATTTAGTGTAATTTTTTTCTTTAAAAAATCTCGTATATAAAAGATATAAACGTTTAAAAATTATGAGAGGAAACATGAGAGAGAAAATTTTAAATTTATTTTTAAATTCTTTTTTTCCTAAAATAACTCAATTTAATTTAGGGTTTTATGTTTATCTTTTTTTTAATTAAAAAAGGAAATAGTTATTTCCTAAAATAACTCAATTTAATTTAGGGTTTTATGTTTATCTTTTTTTTAATTAAAAAAGGAAATAGTTCAAAAACACTAAAATCTTTCAATTATGATGCCACGTGGCACTCTCAAGGGGAGGTTGAGGCCTCCATTGCACGCCACGTCAGCATATACGTTTTCTTTTATATATATATAATAAATAGATGTATTAGGTTAGTTTTGATTTTTTTTTTTTTTTTTTTGCGTTTAGAAAATGGTATGATTAGGGCTGACAATTTTAAACAAAGACATGATTATAGGACACAAACCTACATGACCTTCACACGTTTCGTGTATAACTTTAACCGTTTTCGTGTCCTAAACTGGTAGACACGAATATACTTGTTAATTTTTGTGTCTAAACATGTTAAATACATGTTTACGTTAGTACACGATAAGATTTCTTATTAAATAAAAAAATATGACGTGGGATTGTCAATTGTGAGCGGTCATGATAATTAGAATACGCGGCCTCCTTCCTGTTAAAAAAAACCCCGAAATCCCTCTGCCACCTCATTCAGAAGACACATCGTGTCCATCGACCACCTCTCCGCCATCCAAGGTCTAGCAGTCTCAGTCATCCATCGTCAAAGACTCTCCTCGTCGGCCATCCCTTAATCCCTCAGCCACCGATTCAGATGCATCACATCCCAACCGACCACTGTCTCAACCATCTCTAAATAGGTTAGTAAATATATGATTATTATAGCTGTAACACCCCGCCTCTTATATCATCCAATATTGTCCCACCTGAGCATGCTTAACTGTAGAGTTTTCATGTGCTTCACAACCAACTAAGCCCAAAATGCGTTGGTGATTTAAGAGGTAGGACATTACTTATGAACCAAGATCTCTCATGTCCACGGGCGATATGGGATATGCCTAGGGTGTAACAATAACGTTTCCAAAACCGGTCTTAACATGTATTTTTCGTATATACATGTCATAAAACAAATCGTGTTCGTATTTGAAAAAATTGACACGATAAATTATTGTGTCGTGTTCGTGTATAAGGACTCGTGTATTGTGTTATCGTGTTGAGTCTTATCGTGTCGTGTATTACACGATACACAAGCCCTAGGTATAATATTAGATGATACCCAATTCGGCTATCTAATACATGCATATCCGATTATTGGAACCATGTTCATAACTCATAATTAGTTTCTTATTTATAGTGATTTACTAATGAACTTTGGGTTTTACATGTTAATTTCTTTGTGTTATAACTTATAAGATCATACAAAACTAAAATTGTAAAATGTGCTTGGGAATCCTAACGATAATCTTAAGCACACTAGCGAGTATACCTAGTTATTGATCTTTCCTTTGAACTTTCATCAGAAAAAATAGATGAATTTGGAGAGAGGAATCAAATACAAATATATGGTTCTTGTAATTACCAATTTATTGAATTTACTATTTATATAAGAGTTAATTACACGGATGGTTCATGTTGTATGTACAGATTGCATCAATGCCCCCCAATTAACACAGATGGTCACATGGTATATAATTTTACACTCGGATAGTCCCTACCACTAACGTTCGTTAATTTCTATGTTAAATAGGTATGAAAGGTTTATTTTACCCCTTCCTAAAAGACAAAAACAATTAGAATAAAAATAATATTTTTCTTAACGGCAAATAACGCAAAATAATAATAATAATAATAATAATAATAATAATAATAATAATAATAATTACCTCCATCTTCATCTTCTTTCTTACTCACCCCACCCTCACCTCATCTTCTTCCTTACAATGACCACCTGACTTTAATTAAAGAAGCACAAGCACCATGTTGGAGCAAACACAGAAATCATATAACTCACACTTACTGATTACACAAGTGATTGTTTGAAAATATAGGTTCATTTGGCCGGTGAAGCAACTGACCGATGAAGAATAGAATATGGCTTATGAGGGCGGGATTTGGTTGGCGAAAATCAGATTAGTTCATCATTTCATCTTCCCATGTTAACCGAAGATCAACTTAGGGCATGGTTACAACACCTAAACATAGACGAGGAGGGAAGAAAGAGATAAGATTGAGAATAGGGCGTGGTACACAGATGCTCCTAGGTTTTTTTATTTACAGTTTTTTCTGTTTGCTCCAAACGAACCTTAATTTTACAAGTTTCTATATGTTACAAAACTTCTTCCTCAACTTTGGAACTTGACCAAAAAAAAAAGCCCAACTTTTTAAATTGATAAAAATGATTTCGCACTTTCTAATTTCTCTTTACCCCTCAAAGATATGGCATGTAACTTATTCTACCCTCAAATTTTCTATAATATCAACAATAATCCTCTAACTTTATAAATGTTACTTTGACCCCTCAAGTTTTCTAAAATTTCAAGCTTACCCTAAAACTAATTCCTTACGTTCTTATTTTTATGTACATGTCGGTATCAAGTCGGGTCAATTATAAAATGTTTTCTTTTTATGTATGTTTTTACATAAATTTGTTTAGAAACAAACCGTGTCAATTGTAATACATTTTTATTAAACGGTATAAATTTGAGTTACCATACGTCCACGTAAATTTAGTTCTGAAACGAGTCTGGTCGATTATAGTCTATACTTTATGACACCACGTACTGTTGGAAACAAGTCAGATAAAATATAATACATTTTCATTTAATGGTATGGATTCGGATTACTCTATATTTCAACGAAAATTTAGTTCGAAAATAAGACAGGTTAATAGTAGTGTATATTTTATCAAGTCGTGTATGGCGCCGCCGCAACGTAACAAGGACAAAAACTGGTTGCACTTAATTATAAACAAAATTTCTTAAATGGTATTTTTAAAATTGTATTTTATTTTATTTTATTTTATGGATAACATATAAAATATTAATTTTTTTCTAAACATATTAACCACTAATTTACAACTAAATAGAGGAATGACATTTCCATCTCTAACACATCACATGGGACGAAAAGTTAAAAAAAAATGTGTATTTTGGAAAGAAAAACATAAAGTATAATTACGGTCATAAAGTATGAAAAGAAAGTGAAATTTCCATGTACAAATAAATCAAATGAGAAAACAATTCAAAACAAACATTTTGACCTTTGACTGTATGGTCAAAGATGGCCACATCCCTCCACTCACTCTTGTTCCATCTTCAAAAAGCTGCCAACTTTCCCTCCCCAAGATCCATTTCAAACATGGGTTTCTAACTCTTTTTTTTTTTTAATAATTTTTTTTTCATAAAATGATATGTTATAAACAATCTTTATTGATTCCTGCTTTATAGTTCCTCACCACTCTTCCATCAAACCGCCTATGCTTATTCTTGTAAGTCTTTGTTCAACTTCTGCCCCCTTCTTTTACTATGCACACATTTCTCAATTATTATTATTAATATTCTTCTTGTTTAATTAGTCCTAAGAGAGAGAGAGGTTCAGTCTAGGTGTTTAGGTGAGAAATATAAGTAATAATTATTTAACAATAATTGATGTGTGCCCATTTAAGTAGTCCAATTTTCCAACATTTTTGTTGAAAAATTATGATGTTAGGGGAAAAAGATAAAAATAACACCATCCCACCACCACCATTGCCATCGGGGCCGACGGGCAACCGGAAGACATATTCCCTGTCGGTTTCATGGGCTGACGTGTCACCTGTACAGTCAACCTCAAAAAACTCAAAGTCAAGAATTTGTTTGCCCCCTCTTTCGGTCTCTAGACCGAAAGCAATGGGGTGGCCAAAGGCAGGGATGGATGATATTGGGGTTTGGCCGAATGTAACAACCACACCCCGGGCTAATCTTAAAGCCCGAATCGAATTTGACAAAGAATGTTCAAGGATTATAGATCATGTTTTCCTAGGAAGCGATTCAGTTGCGAAAAACTTTGATGTTCTTCGTGAGAATGGGATCACACATGTTTTGAATTGTGTTGGTTTTGTGTGTCCTGAGTATTTCAAGAAAGATCTTGTGTATAAAACTCTTTGGCTTCGAGACACGCCTACTGAAGATATCACAAGTATACTATACGATGTTTTCGATTACTTTGAGGATGTTCGCGAACAAAAAGGTCGTATCTTTGTTCATTGTTGTCAAGGGGTATCAAGATCCACATCTTTAGTCATCGCTTATTTAATGTGGATTAATCGGCTTAGCTTTGAAGAAGCGTTTCAACAAGTGAAAACCGCTAGAGGGGTGATCAACCCGAATATGGGTTTTGCTTATCAACTCTTGAATTGCCAAAACCGAGTCCACGCAGGCCCCATGAGCCCGAATACCGTTCTAAGAATGTTTAGAATCGCTCCACATTCCTCATATGACCCACTTCATCTTGTGCCTAAACTGTTGACCCGGCCTAACTCAAATGCCCTTGATTCGCGTGGAGCATTCATCGTTCATGTGCCTGATAACATTTACGTGTGGATTGGAAAGTATTGTGTTTTGTTAATGTCCGAGAGTGCAATTTTAGCGGCTTCACAGGTCGTTAGATATGAAAAGGTGACTGGGCCGGTTTTAAAGGTTTTAGAAGGGGAAGAACCGGTTGAATTTTGGGGGGCGGTTATGAGTGAAAAAGAAGGGGGTTTAGCCGAAAGGAGAGTCGTAGATTATGATTTAGACTTTGAGATTTTTGACAAGGCGGTTAAAGGCGGGGTTGTACCGCCTTTAGCAATCTCAAGTAATAACCACGAGATGTGCTTACCGGCTAGACGAAGCAGCTGGGAAAGGCTGAAAAGAAAGTTCACTACTGGTGTTATGAAAGAGTTAATGGATCACAAGCAAGCTTATGAGGATGATTATGAGCATGAATCATGTAAATCTCCCTCTTTAATTGTTAAGAGATTCAAGAAAGTTCACTAATTTGTTCATAAGCTGTTATCTACCAGACAAGCACTGGTCCAAAAACTAATAAATATTCTATAAATGTTAAGTATATATCATATGGATATGGTACTTTAATCACTTCTTGGTGAAATTTTTAACCCATTTCATAGGTCGAGTCAGGTTATGTTTATGTTTATCTATAAAATGAGAAACTGACACACTTGAGCCAAAAAGCATGAATAATTGTAGTAGAAGTGTTTTTTTTTTTTTGTTGTTGTAATTATGTGTGACAAAACTAATTATACATTAAATAAATTATAAATTCTGGACAGAAAGGTAAAAATAGGTCTCCTTTACATGATATGAAAGTGATTAAAGAAGAGTGCAAATACTTTTTTTTTATATTTTTTTTGAAAGGTATACTTCATTAATCAAACGCGGACTCTTTTTTTATATAAATTCACAACTTTACATCACAGGTGTTTTAAAAAAAGTAGAACTTGTTTAATTGTATTTAACAAGAAATGACAAAGCTTTAATGGCAATGAGAAGCTGAAGTGCACAAAGAAGATTATGGAAGAGATCAAAGTCGCATCATTTTTATGGACATTACAGTACCTACATGGACCAATGGCTTGGTTTGTCATTGTCCGAAACCGTAACGGTTTGATCCGTATTTTTCATCAAAACCAGCTGAACCGGACAGTGAGACACACCCGGCCGGTTTGTATATTGGTGTAATTTTGAACAAAATCACAAACTAAGACCATAAAACCAAGTCTATTCGACTATTCATATCCAATTGACAAGTCTCAAAATCCAGTAACACGGGGAAAGATCAATTCAAGTACTTTTGCATTGAATAGATGCGCTCTAGTTTTGGCATAAAACAAACATTTCAGTCTACAAAAATCTTGGCAAATTTTATGAAAGATGTACTTGTAGCATATCAAAGCAATCTAACAACTCACTTGTGCATTTGGCCATGAGGTATAATCCAGGAACATGGTCAATAACCCCTGCATTAACCGAGTAAAGCATGTCAAATAACGCAAAACTTTTATAAATCATCCTTTTCTTCACAGTTCATATTTGTAAAAGTGTGTTTTAAAACATATACAACTTTAAACTTGATTTATTAAAATATTCGATTGTTATTGAAATGATAACTTTTTTGCATCAGATTATATGCACCAAGTATCTATTTAATAACATTGGGAAATAGTTTTTCGGATCAACCCGACCCATCAAAACCCATTAACCAACATGTCCGACCCACCCAGTTTTCGAGTCTAGTTTTCTTGATGAAGTTTGGCACAACAATATTCTATGTGCTTATGTTCCCAACCTAAGGCTTCAATTGCACTATACAGATTGAAAAAAAAAAAGTTCATCCGATTCAAGGTGATATGCCAGTATTGATGATGTATGGGCTTATAACATCATCCCAATAGCCTAGAAGCAGGCATGTTTTTATCCCAAACAGGTCAAGAAATTATACTTAACTGGCTCAAATGGATTGCCAGGTTGAAAAAAGGTGTATCTATAATAATAATGCATACAACCTTCATAATCACTTAAATCATATGTTCAAACGATTGTTGGAACTAATGTCTAATCTTCGAAAAAACTAAAAGTGGACAAAAAAAATGTGGGTCAACCCAACCCAGAGACGCAGACGCAGACGCAGACGCATGACAACCAGGGACAGTTGTGAGTTGTGACCTATGACACAACCTGGCCGGCCAACCCATTTGCCACAGCTTTGTTTTCTGAACAGTTTCAAACAAAAAACTTAAATTTGGGACAATTTGAATGTTTAGATATCTCAAACAGATAAAAAGGGTAAAATTCTAAGACTTAGCTAAAACGGAAATGGACCTGATGAAACGGGTCAAAAGTCAACGACTCAATGTATGTTACAACTTACATGCATTTGTAACAGGCCATAAAAGAGGAATCAACAACCAAAGAAGACTTAAATGGCATATCAAATTAGTAAATCTCTTCAATATAAATTTTGGTTCCAATAGAAACTACATCAATCATACCACTTTTAATATCTGCTTCTATGCGCCAAGTAACCAACATTCATGATTCACCCCTACCGGGATCACAGACATCAACATTCATCACCATTTAGTGTTCTCTTAATCATGTCATATTGAGTTAGAAAATCTTTCTCTAAAGAGTTTGGCACTAACAGGAACTAAATCAACCTGTAAATCTCATTTCTCTATTCATATTCAAGTTAACTGTCTGGAAATGTCTGGCGTTCTGGCTGCTTTTGGCAAACTGTTACACGTTTCAGATCTGTAATAAAAGAGCATACTACATAGAAATGTATTAACATTACATCTATTCTTATTTTTTTATACCGGACTTTTGACATTACCTTTTGATGTATCCAACTTTTAAAACTTATGTTTTGATGCAAAACATATAAAGTTCGATACACTTCCATGCAAAAAGTTCTAAAAGTTGGTGACCGCAAAAACAATGAGTTCTGAAAGATAACTACATCATAGGTAAGCTTCGTATGATGGTTACATCAAAAGATAAGTTTTAAAGTTCAAAATGTAAAATAGTAATAGGTGTAAAGTTCGATACGTTTCCATGCTTTTTGCCCTTAATAAAAGATGGTAGACTTTGAATGCTACTAATAGATTCGAGTGAGCGTTACACTCATTCTTAAAAAACAGTCCTCCGGGCTAGGAAAGTTTATTGCTTGATCTGGTTATTCTAGCCTACGCAAGTATTATCAGGTGCTTGACTCCTAGAACTCCTTACAAGGCTATACATTCGGCAGAAAAATTGAGTACAGGAACAACGTAGACCTTTATATCGAATACTTAGAGGATGAAGTGAAAATTGTGTGTTATATTTACTAAATCATCTGAACTTACAACCATCTAGAGATTACTATCAACTTTATTTTCAAGTTTCAAGATCTTCACATCAGCTTGGTTGTCTAAATTCTAACACTGAAGTCTATAACCATCTGACCATAGAACCATACAGACATACCTATCTTAGGGCTCTCGTATGGGATTCACTTTCTGTTCGCCTCAATCTATGAGATTGATATTGAAACAAAGATCAAAGATGAAACAAGATTATGATGCAAGAGAATTTCACTTCAATTGAACGGAATGTGATGTTTACAATTGAATACATGAACCCTAATTATACTACAATCGACACCACCCAAACCTCGTGACCCTAGGCTTCCAATCGTTGTGTCTCCTATTGTTTTAGCGTTAATGTGTCCCTGTGATGGGTCGCCTGACTCGCCTCTTATGGGGTGGTGGTGACCAACTTTGGTTCTTGTCATAATACACCCACATACTAATACACCACTTCTAAATACATAATAAACCATACTATAGGCTATTCGCATAAAGATCCTTAAACTTGAATGCGAGGGATTAAACAATCACTTTCAAGTTTCAAGGTCTTCACATCGTCCTGGTTGTCTGAATTCTACCACTGAAGTCTACAGCATCTTTCTAACTTGCACATGTCAAACTTTGTATCAATACATAACATCCTTCACAAATCAACAGGCTAGAATGCAGTTCAAGTTTCTTCCTACAATTAACGAAATGGCTAAACAGCTGGTACCAACTACCAATGGCAATAAATCAAACAGGAGCTGTTAAAATCCTTTCATGTAACCATTAAATGAGTTTTACTAGCTTCATCATGTGAAAAACAGTAAGCAAGCTTTTAACTGCTATTACTGCCCATCAAAGCATAATCTAAAACAGTCAAACCCTAGCAATACATACCAAACTCAAAAGTCTAATCACTCATGGACCCTCCACATCCATAAACCAGGACCGGCAAAACAAGTCTTATCGTGTTAAACATGTCGGAGACGAATCGATTAACACAACAAAACAAACACCACTACACAAGTATCAAACATGAAAACAACTCATTTGACTACTTTATATCTCATATCTCTAACATTTTTATGTGTTTTATATACGAAGAAGGAGAAATGTTAGGGCCAGTCCTTCCAATTGTAATTATTATTATTATTATTATTATTATTATTATTATTAAATATAAATTAATAACCGAATGTTGATTGGTACCTGACTTTTTTAACAAGGATGGACTTGAGCTTACGAGCCAAGTCCTGTGACTTAAGCCTACGCTGCAGATTCTTTCGAGCTAATATTCGTTTCTCAGAGTTCTTAATATGATACAGCTGTTCGTTCTTGATCATCCGTTCGATTCCACTGGATTGCATTATCCTCTGCATGTATGTTAACCCTCTCTCCAAGTTGTTGTTCAGGATCTTCACGCGGATCCCTCTCCATTGCTGTAAATCGGAGCTCCGATTGGTTAATAACCCGACGTTTGGGCGTGAGAAGATGGATGAGAACCGTGAGTAGATGGACTTGTTCATGATTAGGGTTTGGGTTTTGGGTGATTTTTGGTTTTTCTGTTGAGGAGTTGATAAAAAAATTAAAAAGGTGAACTTGTTTATGGATTGGGCCGGTTTATGGATCGGGCATGTTAAGGCGTATAAAACTATCTGAGTTAAATTTTAGTTAGATAAGATTGTTGATAGAAAATATATTAAAAGTTGGGACGTGTTATAAAATATTTTTCTTAATTGAGAATGTTGTCGGCCAATATGTCAGTTGTATCATTTTATTATTTTGAATCAGATCATTTCCTTTTTTTTTTTATCGGCGTAGTTCACCTGGGTAAGTCGTTTGCCAACGAACCTACCCACCCTGGTTCGATCCCCACGTGCATACAAGCTTTTCAACCCCTCGCCCGAAGGCTTCGCATGTTTTGCATACCCCGTGGATCGATCTTGAGACCTCCTGGGCAGGAACCCCACTATTGTGGGTAAACCTTCTCACCTTCATTGCAACCACTAGGCTGCAACATCATTGGCGAATCAAATCATTTCTTAGTTGAATTAAGTTTGAAAATTCGACTGTAGAGTCAAACTTTCAAACCTTTACTAACTTGATTCAATTAAGTGCAACTTGAAATTCGATTCGTTAAACGCTCTTACTTCTGGATATGGGGATATGGATATTTAGAAATCTTTATCTTTTACTAAAAAACAACCATCTTATTGCATAAAGCATACCGATTTTGGTAATACTTAGTGTATTGAGGTTAAAATGTGAAGGGAAAGGACTAGAAATGAGAATTTGGATCAAGTATAATTTGTTCCAATTTTGAAGTTGTGTTTGGAGCAAGCATTTGGCTGGGAATATTTCCTGTTTTGTGATGGGTGTTCTTTTTTTGTATGATATTGTGAACTGATGTGTTTATCGCATTTATGGTAGAAGGTTCTGTAAAGACAAAAAAACAAGTGTATAATGTTAACTTTCTTTTGTTTTCTATTTCAATAAGTAGCATAATTGTTGATATAAAATTGAAATGTATATAGTACAAATTCAATATATCGATTTGTTTTATTTGAATTTGATTCGAAATTCAGTTAGGATACAACTGAAGATTGAAAAAACCTAATTCAAATTTTATTCATTTAAATTTCACTTTGTTTCTCAAACTAATGTGTTTATTCATTACCTTAAAACAAAACCAAAGATATAATAAGTTTAGCTAACAATACCAAAAGAATTGATGGAAATATTGAATATGTTGGAAGGATGGTGGGTATTGGCACAGGATTTTAATGAAGTCAGGCTAGAAGTTTTCTCGTTTAGATTTTGATAACGATGAGGGCATGGGGATGATGGTCAATCGATTATTTCGGATGTGTGTCTATTGGAATACCAAATGGGTGGATTTAGGTTCACGTTTATACCTGAAGATGGATCGAGACTTAGCAAAATTGATATGATATTTGTTTGTGATAACTTTATGAATAGATGGTCATGTGCGAAGTTTATGGCGCTTTTGATGGAATGGTCTTGTGATTTTAATATAAGAGATGTAATCGTTTAGATATGTTTGTTTTGGTTATTTTGTCCGTTTTATTTTTGTGCATGTTTTTGGATTTTACAACAGTTATTGGCCCGTTTCTATAATGGTGATGGTATTTACACACCCATCAAATTACTTTCACACCTCGTATACGTCAGAGTATATGGCTATATATGGCGTATAATGGGGTGCACAAACTTTTACGCGCCATTAATGCCCATCAGTCTGTGACATGTTAGAGACCTATATACCGTGTACAGGTCTATACGTGGCATCTAGATATTCTGACTGTTGGGCATTCATGATGCGTGAAAGTTTGTGCAATCCCTTATACGTTGCGTATAGCCCTACACACAACATATACAAGGCAGAGGTGTACAATTATATGAAGGGGACGTGTCAATACCCAAAGCCTTATATAATCACTTTCAAGCCTAAGAGACACAAATCTCATCGCGCCACGTCATTTCAACATCAAACTAGTTTAAACACAAGAAACGCCTAATCTGAATTAGTCTAAGATATTTTTTAGAGAGAGAGAGAGAGAGTAGTGGAAGAATCAAGGACCCCACCATTTTATTATATACCCACCAGTCATACACACTCCATGAGATGAATCCTACCAAAAAACCCACCCACCTTTTCGGACTTCGGCGAGATGTTGCCGATCTCCCTCATGTCGTATTGAAGGTGACCGACCCGTGATGGTGTAGCCGAATCAACTACTTTGCCGATAATCCGAAGCCGATCCCGCCACGCATCGTCCTCGCTTATAGAACGTTTTTAAAAAAGGGTTATGGGATTCATACACCCTGTGATGTCACATTCTCGGGGTGTGACATCACATTCTGGGGTATGTGGCAGCTTTCTATTGATTTGTGATGTAGCTCAGAGTGTATAAATCTTAAATAGGTGGTATATGAATCCTAATTACCTTAAAAAAAGGAAAAAGAAAAGAGTAGGGAGACACGTGTAGACAAAGAATTAAACACTAGTAATGTCTTTGTCTTTCACCCACGACACTGACAGTCTGACAGCGACTCTTCACCGGAGGAGATGTTAAAATTACGCCGGTGAAAACAAAAGCCGACGAAAATATCTTCAATTCAAACAACCCTCCGTCCCTCCCAATATATTTTCCATCTATTCCACGACGTCGTTTCCTTATATTATTATTATTTATATTTATTATATCCCATCTCTTTCAAACATCTCCACTATAAATATTATTATTATTATTAACATATTTCATTCCAATCGGTCAAACACCAGTGACGCCCGCCATGAATAACCTTAACCTTATCTTCTTCTTCTTCTTCCTCGTCCCTGTTTTCTATCAAAGGTGCCTTCTTTACTTTGATCGTGTTTCATTATTTCATTCATTTTAATGGGTTTGAATGATAATTTTGATTGTTTTTTTATAATGAATGAAAAACCACTAGCGTTGGCTTTCATAAGTCAAATTTAGATATTGTGATCTGGGTTCAGCTTAATAATGTTGATGTTTTTATAAAAAGTATTACTTGTGGCTTTTAAGATCAAGATGAGCTCTAGCTGTTGAAATTGAGGAGTAAATTTGTGTGTTTTTGGTCTTTGAAGACAGTGTGAAGATGATTTTATAAATTTGTCTCTGTTTTTCCCCTTGTTTTTTTTTTCTGATAATAGTTAGGTATTTGCTAGTAATGACAGTTAATTTTGACTTTCAAGAGTCAAACAGCATTCTTTTTTTTTTTTTTTTAAAGAAAAGGATTAGTGTTGTACTGTTGTGGTGAACATGAAGAAGCTAAAACAGTATGCAGATTTGAATTTTAAAGATCTAAGATGATTTCTAGTTCTTGAATCTTGTTATTATATTTGGTGTTGTAGTTTTTAAAAGACTTAGCTTTACTATTCAGAAAGGGCTAGCAGCGCAGCTTGTTGCTGGTTTACCATCTATTTTGATGTGAAAACATATAGGTAGCTTTTGGTACGATGGAATGGAATAGACCATTACGAGGTAATGGAAAATAATGTGTAATGGAATGGAATAAGTCATTCCACAAGGCATTCCATTCCCTTAAAACCATTTCATCCACCCCATATTTTTTTCATTACACCCTCTTTCACCCTTCATTAACAACACCATAACCCAACACCCACCACCACCAACCACTGTCACCGCCGCCACCAACCACCTCAACCCACTACCTTCACCCACACACCACCACTGCCGCCCGCCGCCGGCCACCACCGTCACTCACCCACCACTGCCATCACCCACCACCGACTTCACCACCTGCCACCGTTACCCACCACGATTTCCTCTACCCACCACTACTGTTGCCACCCGCCCACCATCACCGCCATCCACATCCGCCCACTGTCACTATTGTCGCCACCTTTCACTGCGCTATCGCCACACATCACCGCCCACCATCACCGCCATTACTCACCATTGTCATCCACCCACCATCACCGCCATCCACCTCCACCTGCCACCATCGCCACGACCGTCGTCGCTACCCACCACCACCACTACTACTACCACATATCACCACCGTCACCACCACCGCCACTAACCACCACCCACCACTACCATTCACCACCGATTTTATTCCTTCCTTTTTTTTCCTGCCTACTAAACAACACAATGTAGTGTTTTGTTTCATTCCCACATGGCAACCAAACAAGACATGGAACGGTAATGATCCATGCCATTACCTCGTCCATTCCATTCCCTCATCTATTCCATTACCCCATACCAAACAAGTGTTAAAAAAATGCATAACCAGAATGCATTCAATGCCTCTTTTTGTTGTTGATAAACAACTGCATTGAGTTAAAGTTAATGCCACAATTTTGCTATAACTGCACTGGTTTTTTTATCTTTCGTATTTTGCAAATAACTGTGACAAGATTATAACAAGGTCGATTGAATATTTTTTTTTATTTCAGGGTTTTATCAGAAAATCATGCTAGTTTACCACCGCGCGGTTGGAATTCATATGATTCATTTTGTTGGACCATTTCTGAGGAAGAATTCCTTGAAAATGCTCAACTTATTTCACAGAAATTACATTCTCATGGCTATGAGGTCTTAACCACTACTCCCTTTGGTCCATAATTTTTTTTTTAAAGTTCATTTTTGTATAGTTCTCAAGTTACAATTACCTATATGCTCATTGCATCATCAAAAAAGGTGGATGATGTTAGCATGTAGTTCAATACTTTGTTGTTACTAAAGGGAATATTAGGAATTTAATGAATAGTCACACATCTTAAAAACCATATTTTTAATTTATTTTGCAATTTATAGAATCATCCAATCTTGTTAGTAAACAATGTCAAAACAGTGTCTTAATAATTTTTATCATTTTGTTAATAAACACTACTCCCTCTAGTTCATAAAGTTTGAAACTTTTATCATTTTTGTGAAGTTCTCAAGTTACAATTGCCATCTTATTGGAAAACGTTATTGTTGAAACACTCTCTTTGTGATTTCTTGATGATATAGTATGCAGTGGTGGATTACCTTTGGTATAGAAAGTTAGTCCCGGGTGCTTACGTTGATTCCCTTGGGTATGACGTGATTGACGAATGGGGGAGGGTGATTCCTGACCCTGGTAGGTGGCCTTCATCAAAAGGTGGAAAAGGGTTCTCAGAAGTAGCCAAGAAAGTTCACGACATGGGTTTAAAGTTCGGCTTTCATGTTATGAGAGGCATAAGTACACAAGCTGTCAATGCAAACACACCGATCTTAGACGTTACAACGGTATTTCCCCCCAAACTCTTAAGCTGTGGCAAAATGGGAGGATTAGGTGACTAGGTGAGTTGGGTAATTGGTCACAACGTGGTTCAAAACGGTATTGGTCGGGTTGGGTGACCCAAAACACTACTTGTCCAACTTTTTCAAAATTTCGTAAACAGTTTGTGCTAAATATATTAGAATAACACTCTATTTTTTAATAATATGATTTAGGATATTGTATGGATTCAAATCATATTTCGCGACACTTTTTGACCCTTTTTCTTTTTTCGTCAACATTATGGAAGCAAATTTGAAGTATCTTTTTAATTTAAACTGTGAATTAATTTTTTTTTTAAATAGGGGAAAGCTTATGTGGAATCTGGAAAGACATGGCATGCAAAAGATATAGGGATGAAAGAGAGAGCTTGTGCGTGGATGAAAAACGGTTTCATGAGTGTTGACACTACATTAGGAGCTGGTAGAGCATTTTTGCGGTCTCTTTATCATCAATATGCGGAATGGGATGTAGATTTTGGTAATTCTCTCTGTTTTACATTTGATTTTCTTAAAAAAATTTTCTTTCAGTAATGCAAATGGTTTTAACGTTTTTGTTTGAATGTGTTTCATTGATTGCTATATATCTATAGCCTGGAAAATTATCTCTTTTTTAGACCGATTTGAAATAAAATTTCCATTTTACCTCTGTCTTCGTTACAAAGAGATAAATATGTTTGCCTTTATTATTTACCACCTCATATTAACCATTCTATGTGTGTGACAGTGAAACATGACTGTGTGTTTGGAGATGATTTTCAACTAGATGAGATAACCGTTGTGTCAGGGGTATGCATATTTATAACACAATAATTTGAAAATTACTTTTTGTTCATATATAGGTTTTAACGAATAAAAAATGTAGATCTTGAAGGGATTAAACCGTACAATTCTTTATTCACTATCACCTGGAACTAGTGCCACGCCAACCATGGCAAAGAAAGTTGCACCACTTGTTAATATGTATAGAGTGACTGGTGATGACTGGGATACTTGGGGAGATGTTGCAACACATTTTGATGTTTCAAGGTATGTATATGTTGTTGATTTATTGGGTCAATGTTATCATTTGCAGAATTCAAAATCGTTATGTATTATGCTACAATGTAAGCGTATCACCATTTTGATGTTTCTACTTTCTAGGACTTATAATGAAACCAAATAATACTTATTTTTATTTAGAGAAATTTTAAAAAAATTAGGCCGAATTGGAGTCGTACATTATTACTGTGTTGACTTTAAAGGTCAAATTTTGTTATTTTTAATGAGAAATGCTTTATCTTATAAATCATATGCCTGATTAAATTCTAGTGTCGCAATTATATCATTAGAAAGATGATTAGGCATACTAAGTTGGAAGATTTATCATTTCTCATTTTCATTTAGTTTTGAAAGATCTCTCTATTTTCAGAGATTTTGCAGCTGCTAGTATGATAGGTGCCAACGGTTTGTTGGGGAATTCATGGCCCGATTTGGACATGCTTCCACTTGGATGGCTCACAGATCCTGGTAGGTTTTGTTCTCAATTTGACCATTTGTTCAAGCATGCCCGCAATCTTTAACTTTGATTCACAATTTTTTTTCTTGATTATACAAAATATTGGTTTTGACTCTTATCAGTAATAATCAGTTTAAATACTAAATTAATTTCGTAATATTTATAGGAGCAAATGTTGGTCCACACAGGAGTTCAAGACTTTCTGTAGACGAGCAAAAGACTCAGGTAAGTCCATTTGGGGCATTCTCTTAAGACATTTGAATAAAATTCTTAAATCACTCTTGAAATTTTAATTTTGTTGACTTTTTTTTATTTTTGCAGATGACTTTATGGTCAATGGCCCGGTCTCCTTTAATGTTCGGAGGAGATATGAGAAAGCTCGACGATACAACATATGGACTCATCACGAATCCAGTTCTATTGGAAATCAACTCTTATAGCTCAAACAATAAGGAGGCATGCTTATTTATCATACAAATACTAATACCATTTTTATTATTTAAATATAGTTTAACCTTTGTAATAGATATTATATATCTTGTCAGTTTCATAATTGGAATATAAATCATTTGACTCTCAAAAGTCAAATATGGTTTAACAATGTTATATTTTGTTCTTTTACAGTTTCCTTATATTACAAGTACAGCTGAAGTCCAAATTTTGGAGCAAGGTCCTAAAATTCGAACACGAAGTCCACATAATATGGGTGTGTCGGAAAAACTTGTTGTTGGACTGTCCAGCTGTCACGTTCCCGAGGCTAAAGGTTGGTTCTCGCAGACGGTCGAAGCAAATCTTGAACAAATTTGTTGGAGATGGGGTTCAAGAAGCAAAAGGGCCAAACCTTTTTGTCTATACAAGACTGAAGCATCTTTGCAATCGTAATTTTCTAAAACTCTTTACTGTTGTGTCAATTCCGTTACCCAACGTACCCATTTTGCCACCTTTTTTTATGCTTGGTTGTTTACTTTTATGTGGTTTTTTCATTTTCTTTTAGGGATGAAGATATTGAGTATAGTGAAAAATATAGAGGTAAACTTCACTTACATGCAAGTAATAGACAAGGGTTTTGTTTTGATACATCGTCCAAACGCAAGCGCACTTCAAAGGAGCATAAGAAAGCATCGTTTTCGCCTTGTAGGCTGGATGCCAACCAGGTTTGTGGAATTGTTATTGTATGAAAATTCAACACTTTAACTTATAATGTGTCGCTTAGGGATATGTTTTATCTCTTAATGGGTTATGGGTCAAACAATAGAATAAAGACAACCTGTTTTGACCCGTAACCCAACCCACCCGAACTGCCCATTTTTCCACGTCTAGTTTTTTCGTTTGGAAAAGACATGTTAATTTTTATTTATCAATTTTATTTTATTTTTGTATTCAGATGTGGGAGCTAAGCAATAACGGAACGCTCATGAACAGTTATTCTGGTTCATGTGCTTCTATGAAAGTAATGAAAGCTAATGCGGGTCCCGGAGGTGTTCGTTCGTGGATTGCAACCGGAACGAACGGTAAGGTTCAGACTATATTTTTCCTAGACTCACAACTCAAAATGGATAAGCTTTGGGGACATGTTGGGTTGACCCAATTACCCAAAACACATTTTGTTTAGAAGTTTCAATTATTTTTTATAGATAACAAGTGTGATAATTACAAATACAAAAACTATATTATATAAATAGGGTTTTGAATAAATATATAGAAGGTTTATTACAAAAGCTATATTATCTAATTGTTTTGATATTACTCACCGGAGATATAACACAACTCGAATCGACTTATTCACTTACTGTGTTTTAAAAAGCGCGCCTAGAGCGCGCTTAAGTGCGAGGCGCACCTAGGCGCCAGTCCCTGCGCCTCATGTAACACAAGGCGAGCACCGTACATAAAGCGCAAGAAAAGCGCGATTTTTTTCGCCAAAAAAGCTCCTGAGGCGCGCGCTTTTCGTACGGTGGGGTGTTTTTATGCTTAAAATTGTTATACATGTAGTTAAAATGGTTGTACATTTAAGTTAAATCATATTTTGGGTAAATGATGCTAAAAACCTATAGCATATATAAAAAAAATTATATAATCGTCTTGCGCCTCGCGTACGAAAATCCCACCGCTTTTGCGCTTTGCGCCTCGGTTTTAGACCTCGTCGCTTTTGTGCGCTTCGCGCTTTTTAAACCAAGTTCACTTATGATCTGGTCAAAATTGTCATCTCTAGCTTTATGCAACAACGCCAAAACAATAATTTGCAAAGTTAAATCACTCAGATAAGCTTTAATTTGTTGACTCTACTGATCTCTTGTATATGTTAATGATTCAGGAAAGGTGTATCTTGCTTATTTCAACCTGAATCCCACAAAAACGGTTATTTCAACGACTGTATCAAGTCTTTCAAAGGCGTTTCCGACTATAAATTTTGGGTCATGTTCATGCAAAGAGGTGTGGAGCGGGAAAGATTATGGGTCTCTACAGCATTCGCTCTCGGCTTCTGTAGCTTCACATGGGTGTGCACTTTTTATCTTGACCTGCATGACTTAGTTCCGCAGTCGCATCTAATTTGGGATGTGTTTGCATCATGGACTCTTGAACTACTAAGCAACAAGAATCCGATTATTTCGAGTGGTTCTTGAAGTTTATTTGTAATTCCTAAAGGGTTATGTGGTTTGGTTATGGTGATTATGCTAATCTTATAAAATCATATGCAAGGGCGAAGCCTGGTTTATGAATCGGGGGGGGGGGGGGGGGGGGGAGGGCAGGGCAGGGCAGGGCCACCCCTGGCCCAAGCAATCCTTCGCCCCTGATCATATGTTTTATATACTTATTAGTTGAGTTACATTGGTTATTAAACGCTTGTAAAAAGCGATGCTAGTAAAAGATTTCAGTGTTTTGCAAAACATAACATGTCTATTGGTCAGTCGGTTAAACAGTTGACCTAAATATTTGTGGCAATGTTGTGAAGCCTAACACGAGTCGCGTATTCTCACGTCACAAACACCCTTTAAAAATTCTTAGAATATACTCACGAACCTGTCAAGTTAACATGACACAAATTATTTAACTAAATATGTTTGTAGATTCAACACGAAACCATTCAACTTGGTTGAGGGCCTAAAGTTTCCTATGGGAGGCTTGGGTTCAATTCCCACTAGCTACATTTGGAGGACATTGGTAGAGGGGAAATGAGGGATGACCCGGCCATTGGCTTGGGTTCGAGTCCTGATCCCGACCGGTTTTACCGATTATTTCACTGTCGTGCCTAAAGGATTGTGTAATTTTCTGTATTATTATTGAACAATCATGCCCCATTATATAGGGAGAATTACAAGAGATAATAGGAAACAATATCTCCATAATACAAGGAAACTATTAAACACAAATTACAATACATAATTATCTAATGACCGGCCCATAGGCCTTTAATCTTATGTCGGCCAATACTCCCCGGCAGTTTGAACGGGCGTAGGACAAACGCTCAAACTGGAACGAAATGACTGAAACAGCTGCTTGGAGAGACCCTTGGTGAAAATATCGGCATACTGTAGAGCGGAAGGCACGTGTAGAACCCGGATGTCACCCACGCGGACCTTTTCTCGGACAAAGTGAATATCTATCTCGACGTGCTTGGTGCGTTGATGCTGAACTGGATTATCAGACAAGTAAACTGCGGACACGTTATCACAATAAACAATGGTGGCCTGTCTAAGCGGAGTGTGAAGCTCTAATAATAAGTTGCGTAACCAAGCCGCTTCAGCAACAGCATTCGCCACACCCCGATATTCAGCCTCAGCACTTGAGCGTGAAACCGTGGGTTGACGTTTAGATGACCATGAGAGAAGATTATCACCTAGAAAAACACAATACCCACTAGTGGAGCGACGGGAGTCAGGACAACCTCCCCAGTCCGCATCCGAGTAAGCAACCAACGAGTCAGTAGTCGACTTAGTCATCCGTATACCATACTCAATTGTTCCCTGTATATATCTAATAATCCGCTTCATGAAAGCAAAATGCGTATCCCGAGGGTCATGCATGAACAAACACACCTGTTGCACTGCGTAAGTGATGTCAGGGCGAGTGAAAGTTAAATACTGTAGAGCTCCAGCCAAGCTACGATATAAGGTGGGGTCCGAGAAAGGTTGTCCATCATTGGCACTGAGTTTGGACGAGGTGTCTACGGGGGTAGTGCAAGGTTTGCACGATGTCATACCGGCACGTGAGATGATGTCTTTGGCATATTGTCTCTGAGAGAGAAAGAGTCCATTTTTCTGATGATCAACCTGTATGCCAAGAAAGTGATGTAACCGCCCAAGATCGGTCATGGCAAACTCGCGAGAGAGGGTACCAATTATCTCACGTAAAAATGCATCATTAGAAGCTGTTAGCACAATATCATCAACGTAAAGCAATAAATAAGCAACATTAGCCGAGTCTCGGCGATAGATGAAGAGGGAGTGATCACAAGCGCTGCCTCGAAAGCCATGTGAGGTGATATAGTTAGCAAATCTAGTGTACCATGCCCTTGGGGCTTGCTTCAACCCATACAACGATTTCTTTAAGCGACACACCATATGTGGAAATCGTCTATCAACGAAACCAGGGGGCTGATGCATAAATACCGTTTCTTTCAACTCCCCGTGGAGAAAAGCGTTCTTTACATCTAACTGGTGAATCGGCCATGATCTGGACACAGCCAGAGATAATACTGTACGAATGGTAGCCGGTTTAACAACCGGACTAAATGTCTCATCACAATCAACCCCAACCGTCTGTGAATTACCGTTGACAACCAGACGAGCTTTGTACCGTTCCAACGACCCATCGGCATGAAATTTGTGGCGAAACAACCACATGCAACGAATTACCGGGCGGTCGGTGGGGCGAGGAACGAGTTCCCAAGTCTCATTCTCCAATAAAGCGGAGAATTCTGCCTGCATAGCACGTGACCAACAAGGATCGGCAAGGGCTTTGGCATATGTGGTAGGGACGGGTGATATGGTCGTAGTGGTAAAGGCGGCAGGTGTGTGTTGGGCGGTTCGGGTTTTTGAGCGAGTAGTCATTGGGTGCATGTTGGGCTGTGGGACGGACTGGGTTTGGGGCTGTGACGGCTGTTGAGAGGTGGACCCGGACCGGGATTGGGTTGGGTCGGTGTTCGGGTGAAGGTGGGCCGTGGAGTAGTTAGATGGGGCTGTGGGTGGTATAGGTGGTTTGGGCCTTCTAGAGTAGGTGATAGGAAACGGTGTGGTAGGAGAGGTACGGGGTGCGGAAGGAGCGGGTCGTGGTATAGGGAATTGGAAAGGTAGGTTGAGATTAGGCGGGTCATCCAGGAATAAATAAGAGGTGGGTGGTTGTGGGATGGTATAAGGGAAAACGTGTTCGTCAAAAGTGACATGACGAGAAATGTGAACACGACCGGTGGTAGGATCGAAGCACCGGTAGCCTCGGAAATCCGGGGGATAACCAAGGAAAATGCACCGAAGGGCGCGGGGATGGAGTTTATGGGGGGTGGTGGCGGATGTGTTGGGGTAACACGCGCACCCGAATACACGAAGATGAGAGTAATCCGGGTGGCGAAGGTAAAGGGCAAAGGTTGGGGTGTAGTAGTTTAGTCTTTTGGTGGGCAATATGTTGTGTAAATAGGCGGCCGTGTGTAACGCCTCCACCCAAAAGGAAGGTGGAAGGTTAGCATGAATGAGAAGGGCACGAATCACATCATTGATCCGGCGAATCATGCGTTCGGCACGACCATTTTGTGGTGAGGTTTGGGGACAGGAAAACCGAAATACAAGGCCGTGGTGGGAGGCGAAGCTTTTAAATGCATGGTTATCAAACTCGCCTCCAAGGTCACATTGGAAAGTTTTAATCTTTCGGTTAAATTGTGTATGGATAAGTTTGTGAAATTTGGAAAAGGTTGAAAAGGTTTCTGATTTGTATTTAAGGGGATAAACCCAAACAAAATTGGAAAAGTTGTCAATTAACACCATATAATATTTGTACCCGGACTTACTGTTTATCGGAGAAGTCCAAAGGTCACAGTGGATTATGTCAAATGGTGCAAAAGTAAATGAATTGGATTCATAAAACGGTAAACGTTTACTATTAGCAAGTTGACATGAATGACAAAGTTTAGACACATGGTCTTTATTACAAGAAAAATTGAAAGTACGACATAATATATCTAAGACTTGAACCCCTGGATGGCCAAGGCGGTCGTGCCAAGGTAAGGAGGTAGTAGTAATGAAGCATGCTTGAGGTGGAAGCTGAGGAGGTGTGAAAGGGTAGAGGTTTCCTGTGCTGTTATGGCGAGAAAGGGTCTTCTTAGTGACGAGATCCTTCACAGAAAAACCAAAGGGGTCAAATTCTATAGATACATTATTATCTCTAGAAAAACGTCGTACAGAAATTAAATTGCGAATGATATGGGGGCTATATAAGACATTGGGTAGGACATATGTGCGGTTTGGTAGGGTGTGAAAGCCTGTGCCAGATCCTTGAATTGGGACACATTGACCATTACCGACAAGAATAAACCTATTTAAAGGAGAAAAGTTAGGAATAATTATTTTACCTTTGTCTCGAGAGACATGATCTTCGGCCCCTGTGTCCATAATATCTTGGTTCCATGAATTGTTATGCTGATTGACCTGCATATTATTGAAGGCTGCACTTAGGTCTGTTGGGCATAAGGCATCATATCCAAACTGTGGGCCACCATATGGGCTGTAACCAGCAGATGGAGCAGAATAATGGGCCTAAGAAGGCTGGTTATTGGGCTGAGCAGACTGGCCCGTGGGTTTCCAGTTGGGCTGCGTGGGGTATGGACATGGAGGAGGAGTCCACCAGGCCCAAAAAGGGTAATGAGGTGTCTGCTGCTGGTTATAGAAGGGCTGTCCAGAAAAATACCCGCGTCCAGATCCAGTCCGGCCGCGTCCGCGGCTGTTGCGGCCATTGCCGCGGCCTCTCCCCCGGTTACGATAGTAAGTACTGGTGTTTTCAGGCTGCTGCTGGTTGTCAGAAGAGGTGGTTTGGTTGGTGTTCGGTGAGGGTTGTGCGGCTGTTGTGGTGGATGCAGCGAGGACCGAAGAAGTGGTTCCTTTCTGCGCCTCAATCCGAATTTGTTCATCATGAAGGAGAGAAAGAGCCAAGTCCCAGTCCGCGTCGCGGTTATTTATGAAGGAGGCAGTGGTATTGTATTCTTGTGGCAACCCACGAACGAGTTGTAGGACAAGACGAGAGTCACTAACCGGGTGATCAACATCAGCGAGTTGATTTGCTAGGCTTTTGAGTTGTTGGCAGTAATCATCAAGGGAGGAGCAGGAAGCCAGGGTCAAGTTGCAAAATCGGGTTTCAAGTGTGGCGGCCCGTGCCTTCTTGTTGCTTAAAAAAATCTTTTCGAGTCTTACCCAAGCATCACGAGCAGATGGACAATTATCAAGCACTCGATCTAGGTATTTTTCTGAAACAGTATTGACGATCCATTGCAGGACTAGGGCATCAAGTTCCTTCCAAACTTCGTATTCTGGAGTGGTTGGATCAGGGGGATTGGAACCATCAATGTGGTCGGCGACCTTATAGGCCGTGACATGTAGGTTGAAGAGTTTCACCCAGGATGAATAAGTGACAGTGGTTCCATCTAGGGTTTTGATTTTGGAGTGTATGTTAGATACGGAATATGCGGGATGAAGGGCGAGTGGTTTGGGTGTGGAAGAAGAAGAATCCGCAGCACCTTGATCAGGTTTGGTCATGGTGGCAGCAGGGTTGTTGGCTGCGATGGCAGAAGAAAAGGAAAGAGGTGCGGCAGAAAATTATAAGGTGAAGGGGATAGAGCTAGGGTAAACAGAACCGTAGCTCTGATACCATAAAGGATTGTGTAATTCTCTGTATTATTATTGAACAATCATGCCCCATTATATAGGGAGAATTACAAGAGATAATAGGAAACAATATCTCCATAATACAAGGAAACTATTAAACACAAATTACAATACATAATTATCTAATGACCGGCCCATAGGCCTTTAATCTTATGTCGGCCAATAGTGCCTTCGGGCGGGTGAGTGGTCGGGTTTTCCCGGGAATTGGTGGCAATTGGTGGCCCGGGTACTCTCGAGTACCTGATTCGCCAAAAGGGTGCCTGGGAGTGCTCGAAAATTGATTAGTTGGCCGTTCAAAAAAAAAAAAAAAAAAAAAATCCAGACCCATTTGACTAAACTCAAATTCATGGATTTCATGTTAGTTTCGTGTCGTACTAAAAGTAAGTTCCTAGACTAGACTTTGGAGGCGTTTTGTTTATTCAAATTTAACGAATAAAAACGCCAAAAAAATATAATTTTTTTTTTTTTTTGTTTGGATCTAAACGTCAAGAATACACTTTAAATATAAAAATTTTCTAGGACGAATCGCCTTGTTTATATTAATTAAACAAACAAAATTTAGCCGGTGAAGGATCCTAATCAACCAATTAAACAACCCATCAATACAACAATTAAAGTTGAAGCAACCTTTACATTCGTGTATGCACACCAGGTGTTTGTTAAAAGTCCCAAGTGAAAATTTTCAGTTAATTAAACCAAGAATTATCATCAACAAACTCCAATTATGGACTGGAGACAATGGGTCATCAATCTAAGCAGAGGAAGGGGTTTACTGGTGGCAATATCAGCTCTCTTAATTGCTACATACTCTCTTTTCATGGTGCTCAAACAAAGGGGAATCACAAATGTTTACAATAATAAAGAATCAAGTTGTTGTCAATTTCCAGCAATTTACAACTTTGGTGACTCAAATTCAGACACAGGGGCTGTGTCTGCTGTGTTTGAGCCTCTCCTTCCTCCTTATGGGATGACTTTTTTTCATAAACCTTCTGGCAGGTACTCTGATGGGCGTCTAATGATTGATTTTATAGGTAAATTTATCCATATAAAGATTAATACAGTGATTGAATTTTGGGTCTTTCTGTTAGTTAGGTACCAGAGTTTCTTCTTTAAGTTAGAGATGTGGGCCAAATCTTGATGTTTTGATTGAATTTGGAGTTGGCTTTAGAGAAGTGGATCAAATATAAGTAAAGAGAGACCAGAGCCGTCCCCGAGAATCCTAAAAACTATTTGGGCCTCGGGCGAATAGTGAAAATTGGGCCCTAAAATATACATATTTTAAAATTTTTGTTTACGAAAATGCATTAAAAAGCTTAAAATGTATAAGAAAAATGGAAAAATATATATAAAAAATCTTGTTTTTTTTTAAATTTCGGGCCCCTCTGAATAGGGCCTCGGGCGTCGCCCGATCCGCCCTACCCAAGAGATGGCCGTGAAAGAGAATCAAAGGTTTAAACTTGTTGAACTTAATTGGATTATTAGAAATATAAGCATTTGCTGTTCCTAGTGACTGTGAATCTTGTTTAACTTGAAAGTTTGGATCTTTTTCTCCTTAAATGATATATCAAGATTCTAATGGAACAGTTTAATGACATGGGCCTGATCTTGGGAAAATTTAATGAATTGGGTCAAGGTTGAATTTTTAGTGTTTTTTTTTTTTTTTTTTGATCGGCTATTGTGGGTAAACCTTCCCACCTCCGTTGCAACCAATGGGCTACAACATCATTGGCTGAATCTTTAGTTCACTTTAAAGAAGTGAACCAAATCTTCATAAAGATATTTAAAGGCTTGAACTTGCTCAACACAATCATCTTTCCTCTTTATGATGCCGGTTGACTAATGGGTCAAAACTAGTATTTTTTTTTTTGTTACGGATTGGATTGATCTGGAACAGTTTATGTCAAGCTTTTATAAACTTTATGAATAATAAATGTGTTGGTTATTATTTTAGTGATATGATAATATTCTGAATAAAATGATTTGGGAGGTTTTATGCATTACGAAAGACGCTTTGGGGTGAGGTTTGCCCCATTTGAGCATCAATCTTTTAAGTTTACTACTTTTGTTTTACGTCTTTCCAAGACTTGATATGGGTTTGATTTTCTGGACAAATATCTGCAGCTGAAAAATTAGGTTTACCGTATTTAAGTGCATATGTGGATTCTATTGGAACAAATTTTCGACATGGTGCTAATTTTGCTGCAAGTGGGGCCACCATTCAGCCTGCAGATGCTTTGATGCTAAACAAGTCCTTTAACCCTCTCACTCTTGACGTACAACTGTCACAGTTTGGGCAATTTAAAAGGCGATCTTCGGAGTTGTATCTTGAAGGTATACATCGTTTGGTCAAAATGTTTGGGGAAAACTGCACAAATGGAAATGGACTTTACATCCATTTCTTGATTTTTGCAATTTTAATTAGGTGCAAAATCGAAACCAACGTACATGTCATTACAGATTTTAGCAACCAAAGCCAACTTTATTATTGATTGGAACCGAATGACCTGTCAGCTGGAAGGAAGTCATTTTTTATATGTTTTTTTCCTACCGAAAATGGCTGACATGGCATCTTATTTGTCATTTTAGTGTTCACATTAACAATCTTTGCATATGTGGCAGTTGGCATGGCATCAACGAGTGCCACATCAGCCAATTTGCAGCTAAAATCAGTTTAAATGAAGTTGATTGCCAACATCGGTAATAACCTGTACGTTGGTTTTTGTTTTGCTCCTAAAGTAAAAGTTTGTCACTAAAATTTTGAAATTTCGCGAGTAATTTTTTTTATCGAATGTGGGACCAACTGATGTTTATTCTTGAATTTTTTGTGGGTTCTCCGGGTCAGAGAAAAGTACTGAAATTAAAGACCGTCTTCCAAGACCTGAGGATTATACTCAGGCCCTTTACACATTTGACATTGGACAAAATGATCTTCATGCTGGGATTATATCAATGAAAGAGGAAGACGTTATGAAATATATCCCGACCATAATTAATGAGTTGGCTTCTACGGTTGAGGTATTTCATTTTCATGCTATACAGATAACCTTTTCATCATGGTTTTGGTCCATTTGGATGTTTTTCGTTTTTATTAATGTTTCTTAAAACTAAATGGAGTGGTCAGACTCGATAGATGTCATTGCAAACCGATTTATATGTATTTTCGCCTTTTTCTAATCTAACGTTGCTGATTCTGTTACAGAAACTTTATCAAGGAGGCGCAAGAACATTTTGGATTCACAACACAGGCCCAATTGGATGTCTGCCGTTCTTGGTGAAAAATTATCCACCAGCTCCAGAAAATGTAGACAAAGTTGGGTGTGTCGAATCATACAACAAAGTAGCACAAGAATTCAATGAACAACTCAAAGATAGGGTATCAACACTGCAAACACAGCTTCAAGATACATCATTGGTGTACGTTGACGTTTATTCTGTCAAATATTCTCTCATTAGTGAAGCAAACAAGCATGGTAGGCAACTATTTTGGTTTTCACTTTTAACGGCACTCAATGGGCTATAGTTTGAGTATGTTTTTAGGGGCAATATTGTCAAATGCACCTTTTTGCCGACGGTTAAGATTTTTGGCGTCTATTGATCTGCTCGAATGCTGATTTTTTTGCAGGCTTCACAGATCCTTTAGGGACATGTTTACAGAAAGATGGGAGCGGTCTTAAAGCTTGCGCCAACCCGTTAGAGTATATTAGTTGGGATGGAATACATTATACCGAAGCAGCTAACAAATGGGTAGCTAGTCGCATTCTAGATGGCTCTGCAAGTGTACCAAAGATACCCCTAACCGAATCTTGCAGGCCCGTTTCTGGTTCCCATAGATAATGTATTTTTTATAACGGTTTTCTTGTTTATGGATACTTATAATATATTTTGTAATATTAATGAACCTCTTTTTTTTTTTTTTTTTTTTTTTTGTCACAGTTTTAGAATTTTTTGTGTGCAAGTCTCGTGGGGATATAAGTAAGAAAAAAGTGCTCGACAGATTTTTAAAAAAATTTAAGCGAAAAATAAAAACGACTCTGCTGGGGATCGAACCCAGAATCTCTGGTTTCGTAGACCAGCGCCTTATCCATTGGGCCACAGAGTCATGTTTGTTAGATTGTCCGTCTTCACTATTATATACTTTAACTGAAAGAAAGACAAAGCATTCTTAACTCATGAGATTGGGCACACATTTCACAAGACACTTATATCTTCTACCCAGAAACATATATATATATATATATATTATACGGAGCGCTAAGTTGCCTAATCTCGTAGTACAAGACAAAAACATAACCCGAACTACAGGAATATGGACGGATAAAATGTCAGGTCTCAAAAGTATTTGGACTATAGGTGAGACGAAACGGCCGAGACCCTTGGTGGAAAGGATACGTATCAATTCGAAGCATTGATCGGATAGGGCCATGACAGTACATGTGACTTAATGAGATGACGTTGATTAAATGGCTATCATGTTAATTCATGGGGGAACAAAACTATCATGTCAGCCGATGACTGAAGGACAAAAGATTCAACCATTGGATTTCTTGTAATCACGAGTTGTATTAGCCAACGAGATTTCTATGATGACTCTATAAGAGAGGCGGCCATGATTCACATTTAACTAGCTAAAAGACAGATCATGTAAAAGGACTACATACATTTTTTTTCCATCTATAAAATAATTTATTCTTACTCTCGGACCTTAGTGTGGCCATACATGAAACACCCTGCCTTGTGGTTAGACTAACGGGCATTACTTGTCTTAGCAACTCCCTTCGAGGGATTTGTAGGATCCTCTAGTCGGAAGATCCAATGCAACTTCATTAGTGCCATCCGTAAGGCTCTCTACTTTCATAACACTTCAAACCAAGCTCTTTTCAAACCGTCAATCCGGACCGGTTGATATAATTTAAGGTTTGCCAAATTGATAGCATACTAATAACAAAGCCTCTTACAATCACATGAAATTACGTGATTTTGCAACACCAAATGCCCCATAGACCATATGAACTAGAATATCCACCCCTCAACTTTTCTTCTAGATCCATCACCACGTCCAATTGTCTAAATCACTAAACATCGTTTTAATTTAACGGAAGCTTATATATACCCTTCAAAACCGGCTTTAGGGTGAGTAAACTAAAGCCTTAGATTTGGGCCTCCATTTTGAAGGGCACCTCAATAGGAATTTTGTTATTTGGTTCATTGTTGTCAATGAGTTAGTGGTGGAGTGTTTCTAAAAAGCTTGGTATTCCTTGTGATCTAGGTTCGATTCTCACTCTCTTCATTATTTTCTGTGGCATTCAGGTGAAGAACGAATAGGGGTGGCGCCAGTTCGAATAAGAGATGTAATATTTTTCGTTAAAAAATGGTATAAGCATCAACAAATAAATAAACTCAGATTTCTTAGTAACAAATAATACAATTTACAATAACTAAAAAACAAAATACATAAATGAATTTGAAACTTTAAAAAATCCATAAAACATTAAATTAAACTCGTAGTTGTCCAAATCAGGGATGTTTAAGTTTGGTAGACTAACAATGTGTATCATTTCGAAGGGTCCATCACGTACTCTCGTGATATTGCATTCTCGCCATCCTTTAAATGCATATTATTTGTGATATATGATACATGCGTATACCACAATCTATATCTTCTTCACTTCTTGAATGTATTTTTGTTTTCTTCAATGGGCCATGCGAAAGATATCACAAAAACAGACCAATCCGAACAAATCTCATGAGCTAGATAATAGTCGCGTGTGTATTGTCACGCCTTAA
Source organism: Ambrosia trifida (assembly GCA_028751855.1). Classification (NCBI taxonomy): domain Eukaryota; kingdom Viridiplantae; phylum Streptophyta; class Magnoliopsida; order Asterales; family Asteraceae; genus Ambrosia; species Ambrosia trifida. The sequence continues at coordinate 68,924,474 of CM054130.1, forward strand.
CCAGAAGTGGACACCTTAGTGCGGTTTCATGCATTTCATTATCAAAAAGCGGAGATTGATAGAGAACATTGATGTCATTGTTCGAATAATAGCACCAAAGTATGCATACCATAACCATAAATCATTTTACACCATCTTTGAACATGAACGGCGGGTATTAGTGATCACTTTTCATAAATCGGTCTTGCAAACTCGTCAGACATATTATCCAAACACTAAGTGTACAGTTATTAATACTGAGCATCCAAAAACCCCATCTAGCTTCATATTATCCACCACCTCATCTCACACCTTCCACAACAACCCACCACACCCCACCATCATCTGCCACCAACATCAAGTTCCACCGCACACCCAGAACCATCGACCATCACATCTCTGCTCTGCCACCACACACCTTCTACCACAATCACCAACCACCTCATCTCTGCTCTACCACCACACACCCAGAACCATCGACCAACACCGATTAGTCTTCATCTTCATCTCTGCTCTATTGCATTATCCCCTGAATTGGAGAGGGAGTGAGGTAGAGAGAGAAAGACGAAAGGGAAACCAGAGGAAGCCAGTTCCGACCACCCTGCTTTGCTCGGTTAATAAGTTCCGACCACCCTGCTCTAGGGTTCCGATGGTGGATCCAATTGTGATGATGGTGGCCTGTATGGTTAGGGTTACGGGTTACTTACGGTTGATTATTATGGTAGTGGTTAGAGTGAGGAAGTAGTGATTGATTATATTGGTGCCTCGAGGGAGACAATGGTTGTTAGGGATGGCCGGGGGAGACGGTGGTTGTGGGGGATGACGGTGGAGGCGGTAGTTATTGGGGGATGATGGGGGTGGTCTGAAGAGGGGGGGGGGGGGTTCTGTCAACAAAAGAAGTAGAGGGATTTATAATAATAATAGTAAAAAGTTTCAAAAAGTCCCTTAAGTTTAGGTTTTTACATTTTTGCCACAAAAGACTAACCAGGTTAGATTTCCGTTAGTTTGGGGGTGATGGAACAATATAAGTTGGAAGTTGAGAGCGCGCTAATGGCCAAAATGAAAGTTGAAAGTATTATCCGCCAATAGACGAAAGTTTTGAGTATTTAAATCCATTTCCCCATTTTCTAATAATATTTTGGATTATCACATTGGTTTTTTTAAAAAAAAAGCCCGGGTAATTTTGTGGTTGTCGTGAGTTCACGTTGGTTGAGCGTGAATGGAATATAAAATTATTAAAACATAAAAAGTGAGTCACATTTTGTGGTTGATGTTACTGGAATATTTAAGTTTATTATTAGTACTAGATAATTGCCCGCGTTACACGCGGTTCACCAACGTACAATTATTTTGAGGGGTAAAACATATAAAAAATGTAGCAGAAATATTTTATTAAGATTTAAAAGCAACGAATACACATTTATTCAAATATCGCTGAAAATTTCCTTAGAAACAACATTTTTTGTTTTAGTCATCACTTCCCATCAGCATCCAGTATAAGTAAATTAAAAGCGTTTTTTTAAAAAAATTTGTATGTAAAAAACGGAATATAATTAAATATTAGTCATATTTTGTTGAATACACTTATTGGGAACGATTTAACACTTACCAAATGATAAGATTATTAAGAAAAAAAATAGCACCGACAATGTGAAACAAAATACCAGAGTACTAAAAATACAAAATTCGGAAATAAAACATAAAATATGACTTAAAAAAAATTAATCATCAAACAATATTAATAAACCCAATGTTCTGCAAAGCCTTGTTATGTTTTTTTCCATCAAGATGAGCATTTAAGTTCGTTTGACTGGTACACCTGACTTGACATATACCACAATAGAATACATCATCGCCATGAGCGTGTGCAACCTAAAAAAAATGAATACACAAATAAGGCATATATTTTTACGTATAATAAATATATATATATAAAACTTATATATATATATATGTATTAAACGTAATATATGGATTAATATTATAAAATACCTATTTGTACGTATAATAAATATATATATATATAAAACTTATATATATATATATATATATATATATATATATAAACGTAATATATGGATCATTATTATAAAAAAAATGAATACACAAATAAGACATTTATTTTTACGTTTAATAAATATATATATATATATATATATATATATATATATTAAACGTAATACCTTGGCTTGATGTTTTTTGCCGTTAACATGTTGCGCATATTGGGCATCATCCAAACATTGGACGTCACAGAGTTGACAATAATTAACTGGTTGTAGAACTGCACCGTTGTACACCATGTGAGAGAACCTAATATCCATGACTACCTATAAAGAGCAAACCGATTTTTGTCAGTATCTTCAAATATTTTTTTTTTTTAAAATTTTAATAAACGAAAATCGGCCACAATTGTTACATAGAAACTTTACAAATTAAAAAAGAAGCCGATAAAAAAACAACAACAAACAGAATCGAAAATAATATGTGTATTTTAGAACATAAAACCTACTGTATAATCGAAAAAAGCAGAAAAAAAAACAACAATACAAATAAAGTAAAAATATAAAGCGGATGTTAAAAAAAAAGATATAAAAAAAAATCGATGGTTACAAAATAATACCTTATTACAAAAAAAATCGACGGTTACAAAGGCCGTTCCAAAAAACCGATGGTTACAAAATGTGGTCAAAGAGAAGTAAATGCGTATTTATATAGATCTTAGTTATTCTATATATTTTTGTTAACTTCATATTTTTAGTAATAATTAATTATAATATAATTATGGCAATCATATTTTCGGAAAGTTATTAAAAACCTACAATTTTCGGAAAATTATTAAGTTTATATTTTTAGTAAGATTAATTATAATGTAAATTTAATATAATTAACTATAAAGTACCGTTTTTTAACATATTGAAAAAAAATAAAAAAATTATATAAAGTAACCGTATAAAAAAATAATTATAAAAATTAAATCGAGGGTTGCACTAAGTTGCCATTTTTTAACATATTGCGAAAAATAAATAAAAAAAATAAAGAAACCGTACAAAAAAAATTATAAAAAATAAATCGAGGGTTGCGAATTAATACCTTATTTGAGTATCCAATGTATTTGATTATAGATAATAATATGGTTAAAGAGAAGTATAAATGCATATTTATATAGATATTAGTTATTCAATATATTTTTGTTAAGTTCATATTTTTAGTAACAATTAATTCTAATATAATTATGGAAATCATATTTTCGGAAACTTATTAAAACACCTCAATTTTTCGGCAAATTATTAAAGTTAATTCGCAATAACTTTTTATTTTTAGTAACATTAATTATAATATAAATTTAATATAATTAACCATAAGTTGACGTTTTTTAAGATATTGCGAAAAAAAAAACAAAATATATAAAGAAACCGTATAAAAAAATAAAATTGTAAAAAATAAATCGAGGGTTGCACTAAATTGCCGTTTTTTAACATATTGCGAAAAAAAATATATATAATGAAAAGTACAAAAAAAAATTATAAAAAATAAACGGAGGGTTGCAAATTAATAAAACGTTATTTGAGTATCCAATGTATTTGATTATAGATAAGAATATGGTTAAAGAGAAGTATAAATGCATATTTATATAGATATTAGTTATTGAATATATTTTTGTTAACTTCATATTTTTAGTAACAATTAATTATAATATAATTATGGCAATCATATTTTCGGAAACTTGTTAAAACACCTCTAATTTTCTAGTCAAAAAACTTATTTAATATGGTTAATTACTTACCATGATTAAAGGAATTTCAGGATTTGAATTTTTTGGTGTAATTACAATTCAAATTTTTCGAAAATTTGAATTTATGGAGATGTAGCGTTTTTTATTTTTAGCAAGTGTGTAATTACAAAGAATTTTTATTTAAAACTGTTTATTACTAACCTTAAATACTTACCATTATTAAAGAAATACTATTTCAATTTTAAAGTAAACGAAAAAGTCAACTTAATTATATTTACATTTTTTGATGTTTTTTTTTATTAAGTATGTAATTACAATACACTTGTTTTACTTAATTGTACTATAGCAACTTTGTAATTTTAACATAATCTTTCGTCATAGTACTTATAATTTTATATTAAAGTAACTTAAAAACGTTTTTTTTAAAAAAATGTTTGTAAAAACAGAATATAATTAAATATTAGTCATATTTTTTAATGAATAATTTTTTAAAAAAAAATTTTAAAAATCGAAAATCATTCATTAATGTTTCGGTCAAAGTGTTTAATAACTTTCCTAAACACTATAATCCAGATTTTTAATTTTTTTAATAACTTGCCTAACATTGTAATCCCGATTTATAAAATAAAAAACATTTAATGACTATTCTATTTTTAAAATTTAAAAAAGAAGAAAGAAAAATCTAACCTCGTATGCAAGACGGATGCCTTTGAACACCTCACCAGCTTGTGAATTCTTGTTAACATTAAATCCACAGTATTAAACGGATTATTATGAAATCATGAAAGAGAAAAATCTTATAAACAATCGGAAAAATCTGGAAATAATTATAACGAAACAACAATATATAACAGGAATCGTATGAAAAAGCAAGAAAAAATCGTTACCTTGAAGGAGAGAGACGAAGAACATGAAACCTAAACCCCCAAATCTGCAAAATTATTTAAAAGCAATCAACAATACAAAAAAATAGGTTAATATCAACCGAGAAATCCACCCCGTCGTTATCCCAGAACCAAATATCACGGCTGCCAGAGATTTTGACAATGCTGAGAAGGCGTAACAGCTCTCCATACTTGCCCCAACTGGTAATATTAAAGGTTTTACCCCTCTATTTCCAGACCCATTGAATCCCATTAAAGATAACATCCATGAATCTTCTTCCATCCATGTTAAAAACCTTTATGTTTGATTACATGAAAATAAGTGATTAAATGTTTCAAGACAAATAATGTAATAACCTCAAATCTTGCACAGCATGTGAAAATGAACATTGTAAAACTTAATACATTAGTTAATCTCTTAGACGCGCAATAAGTTTGAAAATTTTATTTGTAATGCGTATGAATTAAATAATCAGGATATGCATACTCCATTATAGTGCCCTCAAATTTAAATAAGATATGGAGGAAAAAAAACATTGCTAGACAGAAAGAAAAAGTAGAACAATTTTGGAAACAATGCCTTATTTTGAAGGTGTGATCGACCCACCAGTATCACCACTATGTAAGCCTCAACCTCATGCTCTTCCTCCCTGCTCCGCCTTCCACCGCCGCTGGTCGGAGACCATGGCCGCCGAGTTCCTCTCACCATATCTTTCTCTCTCTAGTTTTATGTGTATGTGTGTGTTGTTGAAAGGAAAATAATGGGCAAGCAAATGAATTTTGAGTTTAAATTGTTTTAGATAAGTTAATTAATTCAATGAGAAGCTTTGACCAAATCATAATGAATTACCTAATTTAATATAATTACCTAATTTAATATAATTAATGAATTTTGATTTTTAGAAAAAACGAAAATTTTATAAAATCCCACAATGAGACACTTGGCATTATTTGATTGGTTACACAATTGAGGAGCAACATGGGAATGCCAAGTGTCCTCATGGACTTTCGTTTATTAGGTATATAGATATAGATACTAGTATATATAAACCTGTTGTATTAAAAAAGATGAAAAAAATTGCAAATTTCTCCTTAGAGGGTCTCACCGACAAAATGGAAGTGATTTGGAAGTTACTAATAATATCTATTACATTATTACTTCCAATGTTGACGTTCTCTTCGCAAGAGATTATTTTTCCGGCTATATTTAACTTCGGTGATTCCAATTCCGATACCGGCGCTTTAGTGGCGATGTTTGGACAAAATGGTGCTTTGCCACCTAACGGCGAAACCTTCTTTGGTTCTCCTGCTGGCCGCGTCTGTGACGGCCGTCTTATAATCGATTTCATAGGTACATGTTTATTTTAACTTCACACTAAAATCACTTACAAAAATAGTAACCGTACCCAGTAAATTTTCATGTATAACAAAACTATTTGTAGGATCTAGGGAAGGTGAGACGTAACCAAAACTTTTCATTTATTGCTAGGAATAAAGAGGCTGCTTCAAGAGCGATCACCAACACCAATAACAAACAATAGACCAAATAATAGGAGTGATCAAGTAACATAGTAAGAGCATTCACAATAGGTTCCTCATATGTTTGTGTTTGTGAGTGAATCTCCCGTATTTTAGGATGGGGTTGTGTGTGGTTATAAGTGAGAAAATATTACTATTCATAAGTATATTTTAGGGAACACTGTTCACTTGCAATTTTTTTTTAAATATTTTCTTTTTAAAAGTGATTGTTACTGGAATAGTGGAGGTTTGAGAAAAAATAATGATAAAAATATAAAAGTATTATTTAATTAAAAAGTAAAGAAAAAAATATAATGATTTTTAGTGTAATATATGGACGTGAAACCTCTGATATATAAATCACAAAAACCGTACTATATATAACAAAAGAGTGTGTAAGAATAGCACATAAGACAACACATCTCTATTTTTTATTGTTTACTTTTCAGTAATGGTATCGGGATTAATTTTTGGCAAAATTTGGTATCGGTTATTTCGATATCTGAACTGGTTTGGTACGGAGCTCATCCCTACAACTTACACTTGGTATTAACTTTATATATTTTGATACAATTAACATTTTTTATAACAAAATATTACATATTATATATGGGAATTGGATATTAATAATCAAAATTTTGCCTCATTGGCCGGCAATAATCTGTACTTTAGAAATTCTCCACAACAGTCCCAACTTTCAAACAATTTTCCTCCAATTATCTTTTCAACTTTCAACATCTTTCTCTTTTGAAAATGGGTTAGTTCTCATTTAACGAAAGTTCATTGGAGTAATATACTTTGAAAGTTGAGGCTACTGTAGGGAATTCCTTAAGTACAAATTACGATCGGCCAACGAGACAAAGTTTGGATTATTAAAATCCAATTAACCTATGGTGATATTGATGACTTTCATAACCAACACCCGCCGTAACACGCGGCTAACATCAACTTGTTTAAAAAAAATTTGATTAAATCATTTATATAAAAACATTAATAAGATTGCAACACCTAATAAAAGTTACGTTGCATCAAAAGTGAAGTTTACTTCCGATTAGTGAGAAGTCAGTTCCTTATTCACAACTTCTTTCAATTTTCAGCTGAAAGTTTTGGAATGCCTCATCTTAGTCCATTTCTAGACTCAATGGGTACAAATTTTAGCCATGGTGCCAATTTTGCAACCATTGGATCCACAATCCGGCGTCAAAACACTACTATTTTTCAAAGCGGGTTTAGCCCGATTTCCTTAGACGTCCAGTATGCCGAATTCAACAATTTCAAACAAAAATCCCAAACAATTCGTAAAAAAGGTACTCATTCTTGACACGTTACATAAATGACTTGTGTGTCATGCATTCGATGTAACATTAACTATGTTGCAGGAGACATTTATAAGGACATGTTCCCTGAAGAGTACAAGTTTTCGCTAGCGTTGTACACATTTGATATAGGCCTAAACGATCTCATCGCTGGCTATCAACTTAGTATGTCTAATGAAGAAGTTAAAAGTTACATTCCTGATGTTATATCACAATTTACGACTATTATTAAGGTAAGAACTTATGTATGTGTAACTAGTCAACTTATGGTCAATTTTATATGTATTTTTAATAAATAGTTAACGTGTCAAGAAAATTACAATAAGTTTTCTGGTCAGACGTGTTAGGTAACAAGTTTATAGTCAAACAAGTAGAAATTTGTACACATATATTAATTGTGTGTTGCAAATGAGTAGTAGTTGACGGTTCTAGTCTCATAATAGACATTGGTATAGATTTATAAAAAGATTTAAAGAGTGAGTTAGACATTTAAAAAATAAAAGATAACCCATTTTACAAGTTTACTTTTTAGCTAACTTTTTTTTTTCTTTTTTTTTTGTCATTTAGTTCAGACGGACTAATTTATAAATAAATCACTCATTATTTGGTTCTCGAAAAACAGAAGGTGTATGCTCTTGGTGGTCGAGCATTTTATATACACAACACAGGGCCGTCTGGTTGCTTGCCATATGTCTTGGATACTCAGGCGACCACGGCAGCACAGAAGGATAAATATGGTTGCGCCGCCATGTTTAATGATGTTTCACAGTACTTTAACCAAAAACTCAAGGATGCCGTAATCCAACTCCGAAAGGATCTTCCTTCAGCTGTAATCGGCTATGTTGATATCTATTCAATTAAATATTCACTCATTGTCCAATCAAAAGAGCTCGGTACGTATATGTTTTTGTTTTTGTTTTGTGTGATGTTTTGTTTTAAAGTTGTAATACGCAACAATGCTCAACCATTATGAGGGCCCTATGATAATATTTTTGGCCCCTTTCCACTTGTTATTGTTATAGTAAATCCTACTAACAATATGTTTTTTTTTTTTTTTTTTTTTTTTTTTTACACAAGTAGTGTTATTTTTTGGGTTTTTTTTTGTGTTTGTAGTGTGTGTCAGAAAATTGTTTAGGATAATGGTACATGGACAATGACTCATCAAAAAGCCACAGAGAAGGACTGACACACTCCCACAATCTTAGATTGCACGACTTCAACATCATGTTCCACGTCGTTCCAGCCATTGCCACCTTGATTTGTTTGCCTAGTCATCGTTTCCAAGTCATCGACTCCCGCAATCTAAGATTGCAGGACTACTACAAACACAAAAAAAAATTCTGACACACATTACAAACCCCCCCCCCCCCCCCCCCCCCCCCCCCCCCCAAAAAAAAAAAAAGCACTAGTTTTACAAAAAAAATCTAACAATATGAGCCTGTTTATATATTCATCATAGACTCTCTAGTTTTTATTACTGAATTCGAAATCACAGGATTCGATGATCCGTTCATGGTGTGTTGTGGGTACGGAGGACAGTACAACTTCAACGATGCAATGAGGTGTGGGAGATCAAAAACGGTGAATGGTACAAAAATCGTCGCAAACTCTTGTGAAGACCCATCATCACGGGTCAGTTGGGACGGGATTCACTTTACAGAGGCGGCTAACCGATGGGTGTTTAATCAGATCGTTGAGGGGAATTACTCTGATCTACCTGCTCCATTAAAGATGGCTTTCCATAGGAAGGATGGCTTAAGACAACTCTATTAGTGAGTCTACTGCTTCAACTACAAAACTAAATAAACAAGAACCAAATGGACAACATAGTCCGGTTTTAGTATATGTTATTTGGTTCCAGTTCAAATAGTTTTGGTTGTTATTGCACTATGTATCATGTACTACTGTTATTTCACTCTTTATCATGTAGTAATAATGCATGTAGTGTGTGACCTATTATGTCTTTGTACTCGTCTCTAGAAATCATGGTTTCTGTGGTTAAAACATATTAAAAATAAAATATGTTGGTACCATTCTCATGTTGGAAAAATAGTAGTGAAAATGTTTTTTCACTAATTTTGGACAATAAATAATAATATTTATATATGGGTTATGTAGATAATTATTTATAAGTTTGCGTTCTATGGTGCGAGAGTTTTACAAACGAACCAAACTATGTCCAAATCGGAGCTAAGATGAATGAGATATCGAAGCTCGAAGTTGAGTGGTTGAAATGAATATTTCTAAACTTGGGTGACTCTAGTAGAAATTATCTTTGTCATAAAAGAGTGTTGTTTTGACTCTTTTAAGAATAAGAATCATTATGAAACCTTCATTAACATGTCATGAAGAAAATGAAGGTTTTGTTTGACTCATAAAAAGATTTAAGTTATGACCTTTTGGTCTAGTGGTATGGTGTATCCCTTACAAATGTAAAGTTGTGGGTTCAAACCCTTGCAAATGCAAGGTAAGGTGGAATAAAGATGTAATAAAATTTGCCGTTAAAAAAAAGATTTAAGTTGTATTTAAATAATAGAAATTAAATATGGAGTTTTGGTTTTTGAGAATAAAAGAATCTTATGATTCATTTTAAGACAAGGAATAGAGAAGAAAAAGAAAATACTAGATAAAATTATTTTGTCAAAAGATTTTGTAGATTTAGAAAGGAGTACTCTCTAATTCTTTCACCATCACCAACTTCATAAGTTCTTTTTCAACATAAATCGAAAACACCTTAACCCGATGTAACTACGGGCGCGTGAGCCATCTCCAGCAGTACACATATTGTTCTGGTTGTTGTATCATGGGAGACAGACCGTCTGAGAGGAGGCGCATAATCTATTTTAAAGGCCCCGTGTCAAACACGATCCTCAACCAAAAAACCATCAACGAATACTTTATTCTTGCACAGGCGATTAGTAGAAGATGATGTAGTTGAAGTTGTTTGAATCATGAGTCGGTACATTTTGTTTGTATCTTATTTTATTTATTCAGTTTTGTAATCAGTATTGTACTTTTATATTTCCTACAAATAACGAGAGTCTCGTTATTATTTTATTTTATTATTATTTTAATAAAATTATTTCCTACATCTCATATGCTCCTTGGTGGTTTTGGTTTAAATAGCTAAGATTTGAGGAGTAGTTCATTGAAGTTTGTGAAAAGTATACATGTTTTAGGATTTGGGGTATACTTCTTCATTCTTCACCTCACTGTCACGTTATACTCTCCTCTCCCTTTCTCATTTTCCCCATGTCCAGGGGTGTATTCCTGCTTCCCCTTCCTCCCTTCAATAGTCAACAATAAATACCTCATGGAGCTCGTGGAGAAGTTCCCGTTACCGATTGGGTTCTAGACGGGGCCGACCCTCCACGTCAGACCCCGAGCCCCTTCCCCAAACCACACCTCACAGCTATACAAAACCACTGTTTTCATGTAGAGTTGTTTAAATATATAATGGTTGATGCTTGCTCGAAATCAGTTGGTTTGCTTGGCTACTTGGCTCTCGTTTGGCTCACTCAAGTTAAGTAGGCAATTTAATGAATGCAATTTTTTTAGGTAAAAAAAACCATATATATTCCTCTATTAACCTCATAAATTACATATTAATCCAAACCAAAAATTAAATAACACATTTCTCTTTCCTAAAAAGTAAAACCTAAATATGTCAAATATACTCATTTCATTAAAAAAATTACAAATGACTATTTTACTCTTGTTTTAAACCTACAATTTCACTTATGAAATTGTCTAGTTCACATTTTCTGGTTCACATTATTGAGAGTTGGTCTATATTTTAAAGAACCAGTTTGCACCCATGGATCAAATTATTAAATTTCGTCTACAATGAATTATTGGATAGAGATTGTAAAAGTTGGAAATAAAAAAGCAAATTTCGTCTACAATGAATTATTTAAATATTTATATTATTTTATATGTACGCAGATTATAATTGTAATTGTAATTTCACTTGGTTCATTAGTTTATGTAATATGTAATTAGTTTTGTATTTCTTATATTTATACATTTATAATTTATGTAAATTAAAAGAGTGTCTGGGATTGCTTATTTAACTCCAAAAGTGTTTTAGTTCAGAAGTGTTTATTGACTTATAACTTTTTAAAAAGAAGTTTCTAAAAAAGTTTTTGGATTAACTTTTGTGGTGGTAAAAGTCAATAAGTTGTTTTTTAAAAATTGTTTGGTTTAGCTTATTAGTGTAAAATAATCAAAAGTCAAAATCCAGGATTTTTGACTTCTTGAAAACAGCTTTTCCACCCTTATTGAAAAGCCAAAACTAAAAGTGTTATTGGCTTTTGAAAAAAGCTAATAAGTCAATAAAAGCCAATAATTCAATAAGTTGTTTTGTAACTCTGTTAAAATGTTAAGGGTAAATCATATTGACCCATAATAAAATTAACATTTGTTTCAATTTTATCATCTTAGTTTTAGATAGCAAACTTATTATGATTGTTTTTTGTTTTGCATATTAATAAACTGGTTCGGGCTTTCTGAGTTCGTGAGGATTAATAGCTGCTGGACTGATGCACGTGTGGAGTGGCCCAATAAGAAGAGTCCATGGAGCTGTGGCCCAAAAGCTGGTAGCCCATATCTGAGTTTATTAAAGTCAAGGATAGGTGTGGATTGCTAGCGTGGCAATCCCCACTCCTAATTCAAGGGCTCAGATCTTATAATAATGCGTTTGTTGGAGATGATCTGATGGTCTTCCTTGGCTCGGGTGTGTTTCTACCCGAGCCTTTATCTTGCCTATTAAAAGGCTTTCTCGTCTGTTAAAAAAAAAGGCTTTCTCGTGATCTGTAATTAGTTTTCGATGATTTTTATTTTTCTTGTTTCCAGTATTTTGTCTCCTATTAACTCATAATCTCTAGGGTTTAGATTGTATTCTTGATCTGTTCATCTCATGTAGTCGTGAAGATCAAGAAAGTCTATAGATCTGTTAGGATTTTAGATCAGATTATCTTGTTGATAATTTGATGAGTGTGAGTGTGATTATAGTGAGCTTTGATTTTTTATAGTTGACACATTCGGTGTAATAATCTTTTGGGTTGGTTTATTGAAGAGTATTTTTAGTATTTGATCCATGTTTCTTGACAAACTCAATCCCAAACACCCTCTAAATAGTGAAATTGTAACCATGTAGAATATTTTTATATAATTAGATAAATAAATAAATAAAATATATCTTCCATAGTGTATATAATGTATATATGTGTGGCCATTGGGGGGCAAAAGTAAAGTTGTACTAGTTTTAACGTTATTTTTACTAATTTCGTGAAAATAACGTTAAAAACGACGGACGGTTAATCATGCATCATGTGGTGGTGTGGATAGCCAAAAGACAAAGGGGTACATGCACCGATCGGGTTTGTGCCGATTGTTACATGTTTTGTGCCTTATGTCCAAGGCTTGATACCAAACCACATCGAGCCGGGGGTCTCACTGGAAGCAGGCTCTCTAGTCTTAGGGGTAGAGGTAAGGCTGTCTACATCTTACCCTCCTCAGACCCTACCTTAGCTTTGCTATAGGTGGGATTAACTGAGTATGATGATGATGATGATATCTTCCATAGTGTTCAAGAATGACTTTTAGAATCATATATAAATAGACTATTAACTTTTGGTCTTTTTATTAATTAGTATAAAACTCTTGTATTAGAAAGACGAGGATTTGAAGTTTAAAAATTAAAACTCTTCAGTTATTGAGTTCTGGTTTCTATTTTCTAAAATGGAACCAACCTGCAAGCTACAAATTTATGTCATATTATTACTTCCAATATCCATATTTTCTTTGCCGGAGTGCAATTTTCCGGCAGTGTTTAACTTTGGTGATTCCAATTCCGATACCGGTGCTTTAACGGCTATGTTTGGAGAAGCGGCTGCTCCGCCACCTAACGGCGAAACTTTCTTCGGTTCTCCAGCTGGCCGTGTCTGCGATGGCCGCCTTCTAATCGATTTCATCGGTGCGTATTCAGAACATCGGTTATATATGTTGGTGCTGGTTTATCCGGCCAGTGCCGGACAATATTGTTGTTTGAATATTTGGTGTTGAAGCATGTTTCATGGCACTATGCATGTAGACTTTTTGGAAATTTAATATATGTTTTTTAAAAATGGGTAAGCTACCAAAATATTCATAGTTGACTAAAAAGATTGACAAAATAGACACAGAAATTCATTCTTTAGTGGAGTAGTTATGTAATTTTTTTGAATGGCAAATATGTAGTGGAATACTATTTTTTTGAACGAACCCAATGGTAAAAGGTCATCCATGCCCGCAAATGCAGACACGATGGTGACCCGGTCTACCACCACCCTAGAGGAAACTCACCGTCCGAAAGCCCACTGTGATAAAACCTCTTGCTCAACCTAGAATAAATTTCTCTAGGTTCTCATAGACTTCTACCAATAACCTCAACATTGAAAGCTCATGGAGCTGCCACTTCACCAAAAGATGATTGGCTCATCTTTAGTACTATTACACCCTTATAAATTGAACTTTGAACCTCCTCTTAAAGAAGCATTTGCTTATACCAAGTTAAGTAGTTAACACTTATTTCTTTCAATAAGAAACTATAATCTTTGCCATTTGAGACGGATAGGATTTAGTCTTTACTTTTGGTTGAAACACAGAAACGGCTTGGAAAGTGCTGATAAAACGATGGAAAATATCGGCTAAGCTTACACGCTAGATAAGGCTTATACCATACATTCAACTTAGAGTTGAATATATTGATAATTTTTCCCATATTATTCGTAGTTATTTTTTGGCTAAACTTTAGTCAAAACATTTGATTTGTATAAGCTACTTACACTTTACCTTTGAATTGATTATTTTTATGAAAAAGCTAACTCACCACCCTATAAATCAATTCTAAATCCGTATCAATGTCTATCATGTACTAGAACCCTATCGCTTAAAAATAATACCTCTAACACATACATTGATAATACTAGGTGACAACCGTCATGATTAAGTATTAACAAACCAAAATGAGCCCACATTTTTTAATTTGGGCACTTAGGTAACATAGAAAAATATCTTTTCCATTTTTTTTCTCGCCGTATATTTTTGAAATATTCAGTTTGAAATAGTAAAGGGCTATGCCAAGCCTCAAATATTTCAACCAAACCGGTCACAACCCCTTAACAAAATAATGTTTCTTTTGAAGAGTAGTGTTTTAGCGGTAAATCATGTGTTGCAAAGCGACCACTGCCTAGGATCAAATCCCATAGCACCACACGGGTTTTTCCTTTCAAACCCAAGCGGTTATTTTTTCGGTGGAGCGTGAGATTCGAACCTGAGACCAAACCTGAGCAGGAACCCTCCAAGGAGGTTAACTTTCCCACTTCAAACCAGTTGGGCTGGAGATCATTGGCCCTTAACAAAATAATATGGATTATGTTATGTACAAACATAATAATTATATAAATGAAAATAATGAATTAAATGTAGACTCGAGTAATTATTATCACTTAAAGATTTAAACTAGAGTAATTACACTACAAAAAAAGAGAGAATATATAATAATTATAGTAGTTTAAATACTGTAGAGTAACGATAGTTACTATAGTACAACTTAATTACTCTAGTTATTTGTATGCTTAGCATTTATCATACTAAATCTGTATAAATTTACATAGAGAGAACTATAAATGTGTGCAAATTAGTCAATAAATAAATAAACGAACCGCACCCGAGCTTGAAACATCTATAATCTATAATCTATAATCTATAACTTATAATAAAAGAATTGAATTTTTATGAGGTGTCATTCAATGGAGGGTGCCATGTGGCACTTTGAAGTGATAGTATTGAATTTATTATTTTAAATAAAAGATAATTTTTAAAAAATTTTGTTTTCTTTTTTTAAATAAAATCTATATCTATATTATCTTAAAATTTCAAATATGTTAATTAATATCTTTTCCTTATTTTCCTCTCAATTATTATTTTTAAATTTCAAATATTTTAATTAATATTTTTATCTTTATTTTTTCCTTATTTTTCACTCACAATTTTTAAAATGTTAGTAACTTTTATGTATGACATTTTTTTTGAAAAAAAAAAAAAATTTACACCAAATTAACGATCGCTTTACTATCTTTCCAACGAGCACCATAGTGCTATACAAAAAACGAAAAAAAAATGTTTTTTTAGTGAGTTTTTGTTCATGCAGAAAAAAACACGTGTTTAGGTGATTTATTAATCATATATAGGCAAGTACTAATCGTGTTATGATAGTATATATGTTTTTAAACCTACTATTACATATATGAATTGCCCATGTTCATGTGCTATAACGATATGCTTAGCATTAAAAGAGGTTGAGATTTTTTTTAATCTGCTGGGAACGCAGCATGAGAGCCCCTTTTCGTAGTATAAATATTAGAACAACTTTCTTTAGCATTAAAAGTGGTTGAGACTGTTTACTTCGTTTATTCTTTTTTATTAAGTCATATTAGATTTTTCAACCCCGAGACACTCCCGAGGTAATCAGCTAGTTACTCATAAGCTGAACTAGAGCTTTATAAATACAACTCAAAAAGAGCCAAAATCGAGCTCTCGTAAGGTGAATGATCCAAACTCAAGCTCGGACTCAAATTGGCTTGTTTAAATCCCTAATAAAGCTTCATAGATATTGTATTGGCTTCATCAATATGAAGACGGAATTGATAAAACAGGACATTCTAATAATAGATTAGGCACTGGGAATTTCAATCTCATACACAACATTATAAAATCATGTTTGATATCCAGTCTATACCTATCACGTAACATTAATTGTTCAATTTCCTTAAATTCTTTTATAAATTAATTCTAAACTAAATTATTTCGATTTTACAGCTGAAGGTTTAGGAGTACCTTATCTTGGTGCATTTTTGGATTCAATGGGTACAAATTTTAGCCATGGAGCCAATTATGCAACTATCGGATCCACAATCCGGTGTCAAAACACTACCATTTTCCAAAGCGGGTATAGCCCAATTTCCTTAGATATCCAGTATGCCCAATTCTCCAATTTCAAGAAGAGAGCCCAAACAATCCGTCAAAAAGGTACTCATAATGACTTGTACCCGATGCGTTAAATGTCATACCAGGGGCCGGTCAGCCCGTGCTACCCCTCAACTTTCTTGGCAAAATACATTTTTAGTACAAAAAAAAAAATAATCTTTTTTTTCACGTATCAGCTACCCCTAAACAAAATTTTTTAGTCCTCGCTACCCATTATTTTTTCTTCTAGATCCGCTGCTATGAGATACTATACAACCTTGGTGCAGGAGGCGTTTTTAAGAACTTGTTCCCAGAAGAGTACGAATTCTCAAGAGCCTTGTACACATTTGATATAGGCCAAAACGATCTCACCGCCGGGTATCAACTTAATATGACTACTGAACAAGTTGAAGCTTACGTTCCGGATGTTATATCAGAGTTTACAACTACCATTAAGGTGAGAATACACGTGACAATGGGTTGTATAACGGGTTAAAACATACAACTTTTAAAAAATGTGTGTGCACAAACATTTTTGGTTAAAAATGTGTGGGCACAAACATGTGGGGTTTGGTTGAGCTGATTTGAGACACTTGAATCAAAAAGATAAGTGTCATATGTAACTATAATGTATAATAGACAACTTTTTTTGTATTAAAAACTTACCAAGTTACATTAAAATAGAAGGTAGACGGGCAACAAACTGCGCCGCCAACCCTTTCTTAAAGCAAATAAATCGTAATTGTCATCTTTATAACACAATAACATTAAGTGGTGCGTTGTCGAAAAACAGAATGTATACACTCTTGGTGGTAGAGCATTTTGGATACACAACACAGGGCCAGTAGGTTGCTTGCCTTATATCATGGATACTCAAGTGATGACGGCGGCACAGGTGGATAAACATGGTTGTGCCGCCCCGTTTAACAATGTATCACAATATTTTAACCGCAAACTCAAGGAAGCCATAGACCAACTCCGAATAGATCTTCATTTGGCTGCAATCACCTATGTCGATATCTATTCAGTCAAATATTCACTCATTGCCCAATCCGAAACGCTTGGTACATTTATCACCTATGCTATATGACTCGTTTAATGTAAAAGTTAACGCAATTCGGCCCATTCAAATTCGTAGGATTTGGTGACCCGTTCTTGGTGTGTTGTGGGCACGGAGGTAAGCACAACTTCAACAATGCAATGAGGTGTGGGAGCACCAAAAATGTGAACGGTACAGAAATCGTCATTGTGAAGTCTTGTGCAGACCCGTCGTCCAAGATCATTTGGGATGGGATTCACTTTACTGAAGCGGCTAATAGATGGATTTACAATCAGATTGTTAACGGGGCATACTCTGATCCACCTGTGCCATTACAGATGGCTTGCCATAGAAAGGATGATTTACGACGATTTTACTTGTGAGTCTATTGATTGAGCCACAAAACTAAAAACGCCAGAACCAAATAACCTAACCATAGAAGACAATATGGTTTACTTGTGGTGTATATTAGCTGTTTCGGTTTGGTTCAGTTCGGTTTGAATAATTATTGATTGTACAACATTGTCTTAATGTGGTATTAAATATTATGTTATATGGTATTAAATATTATGTTTTGTGAGTGAAAATTTTATAATATGCACATCAGTTTCAAAAAATAAAGAAAATTAAGATTCGATATTCAACTTCAACACTGGTAAGAATAAGTTACTAATTTTTTTGAAAAAAAAATTTGCACTTACAATGACCACTAACAATATGAGCAATGATCAGGGCCGGCCCAAGGGTCATTGAACTAAAGCAATCCGAACAAATAGGATAAAGCATGAGCTCCATCTTTCACAAGCCAAAATTAAAGCATGAAGCATAACCATTAAAAATACTTCATTCATTTAACCTTATCAAACAAATGATCGAACACAAGCCAAAATTAAAGCGTACTAAGTCGACATTCTTTTGTTCATCATCCTTCTCATTTAATACCTCTTTTACTCTGTCTACGAATTCGTGTAATAGATCTATGTTAAAAATAAATTTTTTTACAATAGATCCACAAGAATACTTGAAATTTTAATTAAAACATTTTTTTATTTCTAATTATATATTTTATTTCATTATAAAAATAAATTTCATAAATCCTTATAAAACATTCCCTTGTTACCCAGATGACCCGAACCCGGTTTCGACTCGTTTTATAAACCCACGCTCAAATCAAACAAATCCTTTCCAAATATTTGTTTTCTTGTTAATCAAGCACCAAATCTTTATTTGTTTTTAAATTTCGTATGGTATACCCTTCAATCGCGATATTATATATTCGAATCATTACCCAATTTACACAATCTTAAACCAGTTTAAAAACCAAATCAGACCAATGACTTAATCAATTGTTTCAAATCGATCCTGGAAGGTGAGGATTCAGCCTCACAGCCGTCGGCTTTGCACCATACCTTTTATCCAATTGATTCTCAATTGTATCAGGTAATCATGCTATGTATTCTTGTCGATTTTAGTTGTAAATTAAAACCCCTAATAATAATAATCGGGCTATTGTTTTCATTCTCATGTTGAATTAGATTGATTTAGAAACTAGGGTTTGGTTAATTGGGGAAAATCTGTATACGTTTTTTTTTTCAAATTTTTATCAGATTTTAAACATAAGTTGTATTTGTTCGTGAGTTCGATCTGAGTGCACAGCAATTGTTTTTGTTTTTAATTGATTATTGTCCTTTATTTTTGTTAAATGCATAATTAATCTGTTTTAATTTTTTTAAATACCTAAATATCTCTTTAAAATCTGGAAAATTTTTATAAACTTTAAACTAATACATCAGAATATATCGGGTGTTTTTAGGTGCTTTTGTAATGACTATCCAATTCGCTGCAGTGTATCTAGGTGATTTTGTAATGTTTGTTTTGTATCGGGTGTTTTGCTAGTACCCCCGTTAGCATGGGTGTTTAATAAAAAATTTGTTGGTCGTTCAAAAAAAAAACAAAAAAACAAAAAACAAAAAACAGCAGAATATAGCTAACACAACTAGATTATACCATGGGAGCGTCCTAAGGTTGATAAATCTAATATGACGTGATAATTTTCTTAAAACATGATAAACTAGTTTTATGCCCGTCTGTTGGACGGGTTGTACAAAAAATTTATACAAAAACTTATTATTAGAATATTAAATTAAATGTAAAATATTATAAAAGTCAATGGTCTTTATTAGATTGATTAGGAGAGTCAATGGTCTTTGCTAGGTTGACTAGGAGAGACAATGGTCTTCATATGTTACCCATATTTCTCTCTCTCTTTACAAAGCAGGTCGCGAAGTGTTCCTTTCAATTTACCATCTGATAATAGGTGTGGTGGAAGTTCATATGACTTTGTGACATGATTAATGTAGTATGCTCCGCTTACACTATATTTTTCGTCTCGGAGGTGTGGGTAGCTTTTTACAGCTGTAGCTACATGGGCATGCTCAATGTTTTTTGCCATCAAAGAATCCTCAGTCCTCTCAAGAACCTGATCCATTGATGTCATAGCAGCAGCCACGTCTATGCATGCATGGCTATAGCTAGCCTCTGAGTCATTCTTCAGTTCATCGGTTTCGTTTGGAGTTGAAGATACCAGAACAACTCTTGACTTCTCCGAAGTGACAGCAACACGGTTTCCGTGTTCATCGTAATGAATCACACCCAAGAAATCCAGCCGCTTACACTTAGACCCCATTAGGATCTTTTTCCGCCATATGGCGCCATCGTCTTCATCGACACTCAGACACATCTTCTTCTTCGCATATCGGATGAACGATCGCAGAATGTGGGTGGCCATTATGAAACAGGGGATTGAACAACTGAACCTTGGTGACTTACACCTTTAAAACCCTGTTCGTGAATCACCAAGGTTCAGTTGTTCAATCCCTTGTTTCATAATGGCCACCCGCATTTTGCGATCGTTCATCCGATATGCGAAGAAGAAGATATGTCTGAGTGTCGATGAAAATGATGGCGCCATAGGGCGGAAAAAGATCCTAATGGGGTCTAAGTGTAAGCGGCTGGATTTCTCGGGCGTGATTCATTACGATGAACACGGAAACCGTGTTGCTTTCACTTCGGAGAAGTCAAGAGCTGTTCCGGTATCTTCAACTCCAAACAGAACCGATGAACTGAAGAATGACTCAGAGGCTAGCCATAGCCATGCATGCATAGACGTGGCTGCTGCTATGACATCAATGGATCAGGTTCTTGAGAGGACTTAGGATTCTTTGATGGCAAAAAACATTGAGCATGCCCGTGTAGCTACAGCTGTAAAAAGCTACCCACACCTCCGAGACGAAAAATATAGTGTAAGCGGAGCATACTACATTAATCATGTCACAAAGTCATATGAACTTCCACCACACCTATTATCAGATGGTAAATTGAAAGGAACACTTCGCGACCTGCTTTGTAAAGAGAGAGAGAAATATGAGTAACATATGAAGACCATTGACTCTCCTAGTCAACCTAGCAAAGACATTGACTCTCCTAATCAACCTAATAAAGGCCATTGACTTTTATAATATTTTACATTTAATATAATATTTTAATACTTATAAACTTTATGTTTCTTTATTTTGGTTCGTTACCACTACAATCTAAAACAACTTTTGTATATGAAAGTATATATAAAAGTCAAAATGATAGAATCACGTATCATTAAATACAAATTATAAAGAAACAAAAAGTGGTTTAGATGGCTAGGTAGATATGAACAATATTAATTTAAAAGGTTAATTTAAAAAGTGGTTTGGTATCCGGGTGAAGATCGAATACGGGTGGCGCCGGTTCGAATCTGACGGGCGGCGAGGTTTTACCAAGTTCTATAACACTGTCGTGCCTTCGGGCGGGCGGGGCTCGGGTTTCCGCGCATCGGGAGAAGGCGGGGGCTGCTGGAGGTCGAGTAGTCGATTCTTGGGCACGGCGCCCCGCAAGGGTGGTTGCCACACAGTTGTTCGCCGATAAAAAAAAGTATTATTTGTGGATTCTTAGGTTTGGTGGTGATTTATGAGGATTAGAGAGATATCAAGATAAAATGAAACTAGATTAAGGTTGTCGTCTCATGTTAAAGGTGCCAATACAAGAATTGTGAGCAATAGAGACGACATCATTAGAGGCGACTTGCAAAAAGTGGTCTCTATTGCTCTGACTATGACCAGGACCGTCAGACCAATAGCGGCGATATAAAGTCGTCGATATTCTAGGAAAACACACTTCGTAGATTATGGGCCGTTAGTTTTATTTTGTTGGTATGATGGTTAATGTTGATACATGGGTATTTTGTATATGTTGGTTGTTTTCATATGGTTAACTTTGATATTCTTGTAGAGTTATTTTAAAGAGATGTTTGAACCCAGAATTTCGAGCCGAACTCAAAGAAAATTTTAAATATGATTATTACAATTGTTTTCTCTACTAATATAAACACTTGGATTTTGTGTTTTTATTTTGGTGTATTGGATTTAAATAATTCTACTATCACTCATTGGCCGCCATCAGTCCCATCTTTAAAAATCACTTATGGCAGTCAAATAGTGATCCGAGTAGATTTCAAGTGAGCTTTTTCCAAGCGAATTGCGGGCTATTTGAACAGCCCTAGATGGAACTACAAAAGTGATTAGGTAACGTTAAATGTCTACAAAATTAAATAACGTGGATACTTGGGGCTATTAACAAGTTGAATCGAGTTGAGCTAGGGGTATGTTTGAAGTCGGCTTGTTTACAAATAAACCTATTTAGAGCAAGTTATTTCCGAGTCTTTTTCAAGGAGGTTTTTTTTTCGAACGAATTTCAAGTTATCTGGACACTAACTCAACATATGATCATTCCTTGGTCTCAATTCCACCAACTGAATCAAGCTTTTTTTTCATTTTTATTTTTTTCAAAAGATATTGTTCTCTCAACTCTTTTGAATTTGAAGCATTTTATTGATTTACAGAAAGTCTGGCCATTGTGTTGATATTATTCAGCACCATCTACACACAATCATGTATGACGATTAATCCCTCAAATGCATGTATCCGTACTTTGATCCAGACGGTGTATAAGATCATTTCAGCATTCATTTTAATTAAATGCACAGATATTCTAAAACTATTTTATAGAACGATACTCTATAAAAGACATTCTAAAATACTTGTAGATCGAATGAAGATTAAGTCATTGCCTTCAAAAATAATGATACAAGGTATTTTTTTTTTTTTTCAAAACTTAAATGGCATTTAACTTAGGAAAGTTTTTTTTTTTTTTTTTTTTTTTATACAATTGTGGAACAAACGTAACCAAATATTACAGTCAGTTACGTATGATATGTCGTATCCAACTCTTGGATTGTTATTACTTTGTGCCTCAAAAAGTCCACTACCGGCAATGAAAAGTTTATCAAGCTTGTTTTAAACCATAAATTACCCGAATCTAATGATGCACAAAAAGCATAGAGTAGCTAAGAAACTTAAATTAGGTAAAGCAAAATAATGAAAATTTGACTTTGTTTGTCTAGTTCTAATGTCTCATGTTCGAAATCAAGTTGCACTAGTACGCACGTACCAACGATTATAATAGATATCCTTTTGTAATTTAACATGCAAATAATTTGTTTTAAGATATCAATGTTATAAGGAGTGCAACCCGCTCTGCTTAGGATAGAAGGGGTTCAAGGCTCGGGTTGGCTATTTGAGCGCCACAACCCATGTGGGTTCCCATAGCTGGTAGATGTCAGGATTCGTGAACCCTGTTGGTTCAGGCCCAAATTAACACACACAAAACTCACAAACTCAGTGTATGTGAATATGCAGAGAAGAAATGAATGAAGGAAAAATACTTTGCAAAAGTTGGATAATTTTATTAAGTGCCAAGAAATGCCTTTAATAGGCTAACAACTAACTGAACGCAAAAGACAAGACTCATTCTACTATTACCTATTCTAAATGATACATCATAGAATATCTATTGACTCAACCTACAAGCCAACGGCTACTTTGAATAATAATGCCTAGTCAAACTGATCCGCATCCAAATCCATGACTCGTAACTCGTACTCGACCCGAAACATCAAGATTAATCCAACAAACCCATGGTTGAACCCGGGCTTTGCAGGTATACTAGAGAGGGTTTTGAAGCTGGATGATATTTCGGGTTCTAGGGCCATCTCTAAGAATATACCAATTTAGGAAACAAATGTGTGTATATGTTTGAATAATGCCTAAGAAATCAAAATTCTCTATTAGCTCAGTGATAAGCTAGCTTGTAAATGATAAAGATATCAATGGTTCGAGGCTTGCTGAAGCCCCTTTTTACTAGTATTCTTGTTTATTGCAAGCCCACAAAATCCTTGGATACTCCCTGTTTGTGGTTTTAACTTTTAAGTAGGGATGAGCTCGGGACGGTATCGGTACCGAACCGATACCGATCCCGACAATACCGATACCGAAAAGTCTAAAAAACCGATACCGATACCGATTATACCGGTACGGTATCGGTATCGGTACGGTACCAGTGTGGTATCGGTATTTTACCTTAAAATACCGATACCATACCGATCCCGTACCGATACCGATAATACCGAAACCGAAAACCTCTAAATGTGGGTACCGATACCGATACCGAACACCCTCGGTTCGGTACGGGATCGGTATTTTTTCGGTTCGGGATCGGTATTTTTTCGGTTCGGGATCGGTTTTCGGGACCGTATGCTCATCCCTAGTTTTAAGTAGTTATTGTTTGTTTTTTTTTTCATGGTTGAACTCACACAGAAGCATACTTTTTTTTTGAATGACCAACTAACATTTCTACCCGACTACACAGGAGAGCCCCCACACTATGGACAAGCCCCCACGACTCCCCAGCGTCCCTGGAGCAGCTGGGTAGCAAAGGCCTGCCCATGTAGTGTCCGAAATCGGGGAAAACCCAACCCCCACCCGCCCAAAGGCACGATAGTGAAGAATTGGTAAAACGCGGCCCACCTGCAGTATTTTGCTGCCGGTAGGACTTGAACTCCCCACCTCCCATAAGGAAAGCAAGGAGGGTGCCACTCCACCGTAAGGAGATTGGCACACAGAAGCATACTTAAGATCTAATTTCAGTAGTCGTGAATCCCTCCCTCTTCTTCAATTACATTAAACAAGAACTTGTTAGATGAGAGTGTTCTAGATCTATATGGGTTACATAATTTTGAAATTATGTATTTATAATATGCTTTAGAGATTGTAGGGCCTCGGATTTTTTACTTCGCTTTAGGCCTCCAAATCAATGATGCGTATGTGGTTTCGTCGTCTTTTGCCACGCCATTATGATGTTTGTAGCCATACATGAGATAACCAAGATGCAAGTTACTAATGCATTTCTGGCCCATCCTTATAATTTTAGGTGCAATAATAATCTTGAACAGGTCAACTTCTACGAATTAATTAAAAAATATACATATAAAAATGAGATAAACAGAGATTATAGGCATCAACTCTTGAACACCCAAGAGCAAAAATGGCCATATCCAGCTGAATAAACATACAACTTTTAAAGTATAACGAACGCAATGTAAACCTCTTAACGCAAAATGTACAAGTCAGTCAACGCACAACTCCTAATGCGGGTTATTGAAAAGATTTCAGGTCAAGTATCATGACTGTAATATCATCTAAACTACCTCTCTTTACAGCAAGGTTCACAAGCTCCTTGCAAGCACTCACAAGCCCATCACCTGTCAAGCCATGGTCCTGGGTCTGAGCAATGGTCTTAACCACTCGTATAGCATTGTGTTGTGGTTCATCGTTTTCACTATTAGCTCTGTGTTTTATTCGTTTGACCCTATACACTTTCTTCACCTTTGGAGAAAGATTTGTCATGCATCGTGTCACAACATCGATCGCTTCTTGATTTCCAACCTAAGAACACATTTGAGGTCAAACATGTTACTTTTCGATCCAAAATTCATAAAGGTGACATAATATACATAATATCAAACAATGCATGATGTTGTTAGCATACCTCGTCCCACAATCCATCAGAAGCCAAGACTAGATACTCTAAATCATCTGTCAATGGTAAAATCTTGGTCTCGGGTTCACCCAAAACCCAATCTTTCAAATGAGCATCACCTATGCTTCTTGAGACAGCTAATACACCATGAACCCTCCATGTCCCGCGATGAAGCTCTACATATCCGCCCTGAATCACACACGCGGAATTATTGGTTTCATTGTTCTCTCAAGAAAATGCAACTTGCTAGAGATGGGTTCATATTAAAACATTTCATTTTTGGTACAGACTGCAACGGACCAGTTTGGGATTGGTTGACCCATTAATTCCTTTTAAACATTTTATAAATAACTAACACCTCCAAATATGATTACATAATACAGTATTATTACTATAATATAGAATGTTGGCAGCTTTCAACTCGGTTGACCCATTCATTATTAGCTTTTTTTTTTTTTTTTTTTTTTTTTTTTAAATTCAAACTGTTTGGGATGAATCAGCTCGAATTGGCCCGTTAATAAATAAACAAGCCGAAAATGACACCTCTAGTGATATTCACAAACTTGGTTATACCTTATCTTGTATCCGTTTACGTTCATCATCTTGTGATGCTTTGTGATCCTTAGTTAAAGACTCAGCCTTTCCTTTTTTGGAAATAACAGCTCTGCAATCGCCAAGATTGGATACAAAAAGCTCCTTCTCTTTAATAAGAGCAGTAACACAGCAAGCACCACTTTCTAATCCCTGCAAGCCATCACCACAATTATCATTTGATGAAAATTTTGGGTCGAACCACTAGTTATGGATCGGCCTGTTTTGAACCCTTTTATTTCTCCAAAAGCATGAATTGTAAATTATTTTCGAAAATGATAAAGACGGTTCATGAAATAATATAGATGCATAATTACATATTCCTAAAATAAAATAATAAATGTTAAAACTGCCAGTTACCAAACCATAAACCATCAAAACGAACCACGACCCAACCTAGGGGCGGACCTAGTTAATAACTAGGTGCCGCGTCCGTTGCTGCTCAACTTTGCGCGCGCAGTGGAAAATTTGTTTTTTTTTTTTTTTTTTTTTTTTTTTACGAAATTTGGAAAACGTTGCTACTAAAATGATAAAAATGAAAAACGTTACTACTGAAATTCATTTCTAGATGCGCCACTGACCAAACCCATATACATTTCAAACCAGCCAATCCAGCCTACTTGTCCTGATTTCGGGGGTTCGGTTGATTTCAACAATACATTGAACATCCCCACTTGGAATTAAATGTTTGAAACCTTTGGTATGTGACTTTGTCAATGGGATAGTATGACTAAGTCTAGACCTTGAACAAGTAAGCAAACATGTGAACAACTCTTAACTAACCTAACCTATAACATACACTAGAGTCCACAAGACCTAGTCAAACACTTATTAAACAACAACATATCTTTAACATTGTTGTAACAATCAACAACACTATGTCTATGCACACAATCTTGCAGATAACTAAACACTAAACTATAGGCAAAACTGTAAAATCCAAACCTGTTTAAGGAACTCATCATCAGTTTTCATAAACGCCGCTTTCACAACTTCTTCAGTCGTCGTATTCTCAGAACATTTCTCCAACATATCCAACACATTCGTATGCAGATTCTTCGCTACATACTCCGCCGCCTTGCTACCACCATGTCCATCATAAACTCCAAAAAATCCCTAATTTCACATCAACATATTCATTAATTAACTAATCTTCAATCACAAATAACTAAAAGTACAAGTTTAAATAAGCAAACTAATCGCATTTGTCGCTTTTCTTGACCAGTTTGTAATGTTGTCTCGTCCTATCTAGTTTCTTACTAGTCGCAGGGGCGTCTTTGAGGAGATCCGAGGAGGCCAACCGGACAAGGTCCATAAATGTTGGGGCCATATTTTTTTAAAAAAGTCCTATATATATGTGTGTATATATTTTCTTACGTAACTCATTTAACGCTTAAACTTGGGTTTAAAGGGCTTATTTTTTAACCGCTCGGATAGGGTACTTAAGTTTTTTAGGGATTTTCAGACACGCCTCTGACTAGTCAGGTTCTTTTTATTTTTTATAAAACTTAAGGCAAACTATATAACATCAATTTTAATAAACTAACCGTACCTTTTCGATATTCGACGAAGAAACAATCGTATGAGTATCTTCCATGAATGTTTTTCTACCTTTAACAGAACAAACACCTACACCAAATCCACTAGACGAAACGACACCGTCCCAATTCGATTCAAAGCTTCTTTCGGTGAACTTAGCGGCTGCGGAATCAGTTACTTGAAGTAGATTTGGGATCTGAATCATGGGTGGTCGTTTTCTTTTCTTTAAAGGAGTTAAAATAGAGAGAGGCTCTGCGATGCCACCGTCGTTGGAATCGGATAAGCGGAGGATATTAGGAGGCATTGGGTTGATTAATGGTTGCCGGAGAAAGTCTCCGACGATCAACATAAACAGGGGAGGGTTTGATGGAGAAAGAATAATATTAATATTAATGATATTAATAATAAGAATAAGAAGAAGAAAGAGGGACGAGAGATGTTTAACGGCTACTTTTTTAGTTTAGATTAGGGCCTACGCTAGTAACGAATTTATGGACTTTTTAATGACCATTTTACCCCTTGGTCGTTTTTTAATTATAGGTGAAAATCAAAGTCTTGCAACGTCTTTTTTTATATTTATCAATCGTGTTTCGATAGTATCGGTAATGCTACTGTTTGGTCATGTTTACGTAGTGCTACTCGTTTTTTTGGAATAGGTGAAAATCGGTCGTTTTTTGGGTTAACATGATAATATTCGTGTTGTGTTAGGGCTCATGCGTTTAACACGGTTTTTGAGTTCTGGTTCGTATCGAGTTGTACATGCCAACCCGGAAACTAGTGACGGACCTAGAAAATTGTTTCATGGGTGCGCATGTTTACATGGATCATTTGTGTGTCGCTATATAATAACTTTTTTAATCCGATCCAGATCTGATATATAAAAGAAAGATAATTAAACTCAATTTCATAATGACTTAATGTAATTTTCTCAGTTATTGAAATGAAAAGTGATAATTCAAAAAAAAAATTATATAATCAACAAAAATACATCAAGCGTTATTACAAATGCATAATGACTTATCCTCTACGGGTTTTTATATTTTTAACTCAATCATAACTTATAAGCATTGAATGTTCTAATCCACTTTAGTTACTCATCTACTCATACAAACCATGTACTAAATATAAAGTTTTCATAACTTGTATAAGTTTTCAAACCTAGGGGTGCAACCGAGCCGGGCAACTTGAGAGCTACTCGAGCTTGGCTCGGTAAAAAACTTGAAACGAGTTGAGTCTTATCGAGCCCGAGCTCGAGCCTGGCATGTGAACTCATCAGGTTCATCGAGCCTCATTGAGCTTTAATTTAATATTAGTTTTATTAATATTTGCCCCCTCATTTACGCTTGTTTTCTAAACGAGCCCGAGTCAAGCTTCATTTATCAAGCTTCGAGCCTATTATTTATATTATTTTTATTTAATATATTAACTAATAGATAGTAAATGAGTTGAGCCCAAGCTTAAGAAATTTCTATCGAGCCGAGCCCAGTGAGCTCTCATAAGTTTTTCAAGCTCAGGCTCAGCTCGTTTGTACCCCTAATCAAACCCTCTTCCCCAATTAAATAAATCTATACATCTAATAAAACAAAGTCCATGAGGACACTTGGCACTCCCTCATTTCACCTCAATTCCTCTCTCTTCCCATATTGTGCCACGTGTCCTCCTCTTGTAATTTATAAAATTTTCCTTTTTTTTAAATTAAAATTAGATTAAAAATACATAAATATGGTCAAAATTGGTGAGTTAATAGTTTCCTAAAATCATTAACCTACCCAATCAATACCCTAATAAAAACACACGCGTTTCTCTTTCTTCACTCATTCTCTCTGATTCGCTCTCTCTCATTTGAAGAAGAAGATTGCGATCGTTTCTTCTTCATCAAACATACGCTTCTATCTCCGATCATTGGTAACGATTCTTTCTTTCTTTTTCATAATATTCCTGTTACATATTGTTATACTTATTATCAGTCTGTTTGTTTTGTGTGTGTTCGTCGACTCCGATCATTCATCTTCTTCGTGTCACTCATTCAAGGTAACCATTGTTTCAATTTTTTTAATACGATTCCTGTTATATATTGTTTGTTTGTTATAATGATTTTCATATTTAGGCGATTGTTTGTTTCTTATAATGATTTCCATATTTAATGATTTTCAGGGATAATCGATTGTTGATATTAACCTATTTTTTTGTATTGTTGATTGCTTTTAAATAATTTTGCAGATTTGGGGGTTTAGGTTTCATGTTCTTCGTCTCTCTCCTTCAAGGTAACGATTGTTTCTTGCTTTTTCATACGATTCCTGTTATATATTGTTGTTTCGTTATAATTATTTTCAGATTTTTCCGATTGTTTATAAGATTTTTCTCTTTCATGATTTCATAATAATCCGTTTAATACTGTGGATTTAATGTTAACAAGGATTCACAAGCTGGTGAAGTGTTCAAAGGCATCCGTCTTGCTTACGAGGTTAGATTTTTCTTTCTTCTTTTTTGAATTTTAAAAATAGAATAGTCATTAAATGTTTTTTATTTTAAAAAAAATTAAAAATCGGGATTACAATGTTAGGCAAGTTATTAAACACTTTGACCGAAACATTAATGAATGATTTTCCATTTTTAAAAAATTATTTTTTTTTATAAAAACATTAATGACTATTTTTTGAATTTTAAAAATAGAATAGTCATTAAATGTTTTTTATTTTAAAAAAATTAAAAATCTGGATTATAGTGTTTAGGAAAGTTATTAAACACTTTGACCGAAACATTAATGGATGATTTTCGATTTTAAAAAATATTTATTTTTATAAAAACATTAATGACTCTTTTTTGACTTTTAAAAATAGAATAGTCATTAAATGTTTTTTATTTTAATAAAAAGTAAAAATTTGGATTATAGTGTTTAGGAAAGTTATTAAACACGTTGACCGAAACATTAATGAATGATTTTCGATTTTTAAAAAATAAATTCTTTTATAAAAACATGACTCTTTTTTGAATTTTAAAAATAGAATAGTCATTAAATGTTTTTTATTTTAAAAAAATTAAAAATCTGGATTATAGTGTTTAGGAAAGTTATTAAACACTTTGACCGAAACATTAATGAATAATTTTCGATTATTAAAAAATAAAAAAATTTATAAAAACATTAATGACTCTTTTTTGAATTTTAAAAATAGAATAGTCATTAAATGTTTTTTATTTTAAGAAAATTAAAAATATGGATTACAGTGTTTAGGAAAGTTATTAAACACGTTGACCCAAACATTAATGAATGATTTCGATTTTTAAATTTTTTTTTATAAAAACATTAATAACTCTTTTTGAATTTTAAAAATAGAATAGTTATTAAATGTTTTTTATTTTAAAAAAACAAAAAATGTGGATTATATTGTTTAGGAAAGTTATTAAACACGTTGACCGAAACATTAATGAATGATTTTCGATTTTTAAAAAATAAATTCTTTTATAAAAACATGACTCTTTTTTGAATTTTAAAAATAGAATAGTCATTAAATGTTTTTTATTTAAAAAAAATTAAAAATCTGGATTATAGTGTTTAGGAAAGTTATTAAACACTTTGACCGAAACATTAATGTATGATTTTAGATTTTAAAAAATATTTATTTTTATAAAAACATTAATGACTCTTTTTTGACTTTTAAAAATAGAATAGTCATTAAATGTTTTTTATTTTAAAAAAAAGTAAAAATTTGGATTATAGTGTTTAGGAAAGTTATTAAACACGTTGACCGAAACATTAATGAATGATTTTCAATTTTTAAAAAATAAATTCTTTTATAAAAACATGACTCTTTTTTGAATTTTAAAAATAGAATAGTCATTAAATGTTTTTTATTTTAAAAAAAATTAAAAATCTGGATTATAGTGTTTAGGAAAGTTATTAAACACTTTGACCGAAACATTAATGAATAATTTTCGATTATTAAAAAATAAAAATTTTTTATAAAAACATCAATGACTCTTTTTTGAATTTTAAAAATAGAATAGTCATTAAATGTTTTTTATTTTAAGAAAATTAAAAATATGGATTACAGTGTTTAGGAAAGTTATTAAACACGTTGACCCAAACATTAATGAATGATTTCGATTTTTAAAAAATAAATTTTTTTATAAAAACATTAATAAATCTTTTTGAATTTTAAAAATAGAATAGTTATTAAATGTTTTTTATTTTAAAAAAACAAAAAATGTGGATTATATTGTTTAGGAAAGTTATTAAACACGTTGACCGAAACATTAATGAATGATTTTCGATTTTTAAAAAATAAATTCTTTTATAAAAACATGACTCTTTTTTGAATTTTAAAAATAAAATAGTCATTAAATGTTTTTTATTTAAAAAAAAATAAAAATCTGGATTATAGTGTTTAGGAAAGTTATTAAACACTTTGACCGAAACATTAATGAATAATTTTCGTTGATGTAAAATAAAAAATTTTATAAAAACATTAATGACTCTTTTTTGAATTTTAAAAATAGAATAGTCATTAAATTTTTTTTTATTTTAAGAAAATTAAAAATGTAGATTACAGTGTTTAGAAAAGTTATTAAACACGTTGACCCAAACATTAATGAATGATTTCGATTTTTAAAAAATAAAAAACATTTATAAAAACATTAATGACTTTTTTTTGAATTTTAAAAATAGAATAGTTATTAAATGTTTTTATTTTAAAAAAATTAAAAATTATGGATTATAGTGTTTAGGAAAGTTATTAAACACCCGGTTGTGGAGTAGTCCGGGAAGCAAAATGTGGAAGAAGATTTACACAATGTGGGGTTAGCAACGATTTCGCAAATATGGAGCGTATAATTAGCATTTATCGTGAGTTACACAATATTGGAAACATCTAATGTTAATAATTATGATTACCATTTAATTAATAACCTATAAACATAAAATTATTAATCATATATAAATACATTTATAAATTTATTTTTAAACATTCAAAATCAAAATTTAAAAAAAAATCCAGTTTTTAAAATTAATGACATTTAAACACAAAATAAATGCTAAATTATTTGATTTGTCACATTACTATTTTTAGCGTATAAATAGCATCTATAAGGTAATAGTCGGTTAAAATTATTGAGTAATGCTCCTTTTACTTATACATGGGTCACTTTAGATAATGTTCCTTCCTATAAACGGGTCAAATAAGGTAATAGTCGGTTAAAATGTTGTTTTAGTGGTGTAGGTTCATGTTTGTTTACTTATAAATCGGTCGATTTGGGTAATGTTCAACTTTTCCAATGGGTCAAATAGGGTAAAAGTCGCCAACAGTGTGTTTATGGTGTTTTGATTAGATTGATGTTCCTTTTAGTTATACATAGGCCATAGGTGAATTGGGGCAATCTTCCCTTTTCTTAACGGGTCGATTTGGGTAATGTTTGCCTTTTCAAATGTGTCAAATAGAATAAAATATGCTCGAAGCTTTTTTAGCGGGTCGATATGGGTAATGCTCATCTTCTCAGACGTGTCAAATTAAATTGTGAAATTTAGGTGGTAGTTAGTTTCTTATTTTCATTTTTATTACTTTCTTATTGTTGAATATGCCATAAGTCTATTTTTAACACATACCATTTAAGTCGCCTTATTCAGGTTTGATTGTATTTAAGAAACCCTGTATTCTCACATGGCCAGCTTTATGTCGCATTGTCAAGAGTTAAAAGTAGGGCAGGCGTGAAGTTACTTATACTTGATGCTGGTGGGAAAGTGATGACTAAAACAAAAAATGTGGTTTGTAAGGAAATTTTCAGCGATATTTGAATAAATGTGTATTCGCTGCTTTTAAATTTTAATAAAATGTTTCTACTTTATTTTTCTTATACGTTATACTACTCCAAATAATCGTACGTTGTTGAACTGCGTGTCAACGCGGGCAAATATCTAGTTAAAACAATAAAACTAACTATCAAATGAGTAATTTACTTAATCACTTACCTAAAGTCGAAAGATGATTGTTGGGGTTTTCCGCTCTGTCGCTACTCGTTCTTTGGCTCGGGCTCTGTTCGTTTATTATCTATTATTTAATATATTAAATAAAAATAATATTAATAATAGTTCGTTTAGGCTCGTGAGCTCGATAAGTGAAGCTCGAGCTCGGGCTCGTTTACTAAACAAGTGTAAATGAGTGGTAAACATTATTAAATATTTAAAATAAAATATTACACTAAGCTCGATAAGGCTCGACGAGCCTAACGAGCTTCACATGACAGGCTCGAGCTCGGGCTCGATAAATAAATGAGCTTTGTTTTAGGCTTAAGCTCAGCTCGAGCTCGATAATGCTCGGCTCGTTTTGAGCTTTTTACCGAGTCGAGCTCGAATAGCTCGCAAGCAGCTCGGCTCGTTTGCACCCCTAGTAAAGGACAATTTTGTCATTATAATTTATAGCCTATAGGTAAAGGACTTGAAAGGAAAATGAAGGGTAGAGCGGGTCGTATGTATTGTTGGGATGAGTCAAATAACGGCCGAGCCATTTTTTGATTTTAAAATCAAAAGTCAAATTTGTTGAACGGGCAAAAGTCAAAAGCTGCTGGTTTAGTGTGAAGCACACCTCGTCTCGTTTATGGCCATAAATAAATATATAAAATTACTACTGTCGTTTTACTAAATACGTAATTAAATTTATAATTATGCAACTTTTTTTACGGCGTCAACCACCATGACACCGAGTGTTGTGGTCAAGGTGGACTAATCGACTGCCGCCAGCCCTTTGGCTCTCCTAGATGCGCGGAAACCCGATCTCCATCCGCCCGAAGGCACGACAGTGAAATAATCGATAAAACCCCGCCTCCCATCTGAGTCGAACCGGCGCCACCTGGTTTCGCTTTTCACCTAGGGGTGTTCATCGGTTCGGTTTACGGTTTATTTGGTTTATTCGATTCGGTTTATTCGGTTTTCAAAATTTTGTACCTCAAACCAAAAACCAAACCAAACCAAATTAGGAATATGAAAACCAAACCAAATTCAACCAAATTGAATTCGGTTCGGTTTCGGTTTAAAACCAAACAAACCAAATTCAACCAAACAAACCAAATTGAAACAAAGTTTTTTTTCTCTAACTTATATACCTATATGTTCCAAAATCCGAAAAGAAAGTTTGCAATAAATATAAACCAACAAATCAAACCACGCAAACAGAAACAACATAA
The DNA here is from genome assembly GCA_028751855.1 of Ambrosia trifida. NCBI lineage: Eukaryota > Viridiplantae > Streptophyta > Magnoliopsida > Asterales > Asteraceae > Ambrosia > Ambrosia trifida. The sequence goes on from CM054130.1 coordinate 68,959,223, forward strand.
AAATTAGAAATAGTAAAATGAACCCTAGTTTACTAGTTTATACTCATATTATTACCTCTATAAATTGGTGGGCTTTATTTATTTTGGGTTGGGTTTAATATTTTGGTCTTATATATTATATATGAGTTATTAAATATTATTATTTTTATTCAATAATTAATTATTTTACCGGTTTATTCGGTTATCCAAATAAACCAAATAAAAAAATGTAGAACCAAAAACCAAACCAAACACCGAATAAGCAATTCGGTCTCGGTTAAAACCAAACCAAACACCAAATTCGTTGTTCGGATTGGTTTTTTCGGTTACGGTTCGGTTTTCGGTTTTTATTTGGTTTGCGGTTTTTTTGAACACCCTTATTTTCACCTGGATGCCACAGAAAGTAGTGAGAAGAGTGGGAATCGAACCTGAGTCGCAAGGAACACCAAGTCTTTTCCCAACCACTCCACTAAAAAGTTTCCTTAAACCACTAAATTTCTCAAATGTTAGTTGTTAGTGAGTATTGAATCCATGACCTTCATCTTAGTACCATGTTAGTTATCACTTATCACCAAACCACAAGGAGTGAGATTAACTAGAAGTTTACGAGATGCAAAAATCAGATCCTAAAAATACCTAGACATGTTATAGCATACCACTAGAAAATTTTATGGGGTTCAATTAACTAACATGGGTAACGTAAGATGGACAGCCTATTCACCCCCATGTGGAAATAGGCATGCAAATAAATCACACTAGCACATTTGTTTTTTAAAACGATTATTTTACCATTACAGATGGTGCTACATAAGGAGACTTAGCTAACGTAGCACATCTGTCTATCTATATCTATTATTATATATAAAAGAAAATGTATATGCTGATGTGGCGTGCAATGGAGGCCTCAACCTCCCCTTGAAAGTGCCACGTGGCTTAATAATCGAGAGTTTTTAAGGTTTTTGAGTATTTTCGTTTTTTTTAACTAAAAAAAGGAAAATATAAAACCCTATTCTTATCTCACCGATGGCTATCTCTCAATTATTATTCTCCTTTACTTCTTCTGACCTCAATCCCTCTCCCCTTCTCCAATCAATTTTTTAAACCCTCAATATCTCATTTTCAATCGATTTCTTCCTACTATTGTAACCCGTCTGCTGATGATCAGAGAGATCAGGTGTTTTTTTTAAACCCTAAGAACACCGGATTGCTTCTTAATTCGTTGAAGATAATATCTTCGTATATTAAGACTGTTTCTACTAATGCTAGCACTGTTGTCCGTTCCCCTGGTGCTTTTGTTGCTGCCTCGATTGTTGCGTTTGCTGATGATAAGAGAGATCAGGTTTTTTTTTTTTTTTTTTTTTTTTTTTTTTTTTTTTTTTTTTTTTTTGTGTGTGTGTGTGTGTGTGGTTGTTATTGTTATTATTATATGTTAATTGAAAGTTTGCTTAGTAGTTTTGATTGTATGATTGAATGAAGCAGATGTATATGCAAGTTAATGCCTAAGATTGGTTATTGCAGGCTTTGCCCTTTTCAAAGTCCTCGATGAAGGAAAGGTTTCCAAAGCCGATGTAAGTGTGTGTGTGTGTATATATATATGCGTTTGTTTTTATTAATGTTTATGTTTGTATTGATGTTGTGCTTACAGAATTTGTCTAAGGAGTTCTCATCTGTGTCTTCTCTTTATTCGCATTATCACTTTACACCTGCTTTTGTATCCACCACCGTGTCTGGTGCTGGCTGTTCTTTTCTCATCCCTGCTAGATCTTATTGTTTGATGTGTTTTATTTTTCTTATTTATATATTGTGGGCTTATGACTTTATACGTTCTTGACTGAAGAACAGATTCCTAATTTTTAATTCAGGCGTCTGGTTTAAAATTGAAAAGAACATAGCTGACAATACAATTTGGTTGTCTCAAAACTAATAATGTCAGTTTATTTATATATTGTGGGCTTATAACTTTATTCAGTTTATTTGTCGAGTTGAGTTTATAATAATGAAAGAGTCAAAGTTGAGTGTTGGCGTCAAATATGTTTCTTGTGTATATCGAATCTAGGCCAACATACTCATCAACGAATTGAGACATGAACATTGTTTCTGGTTGTGACAAGCATAAATAGTCATACAAAAAGGATAGTTTGATTTGGTATTGGTTGAATTGATTATTTGTATTGGTTTGTTTGTGTTTGAACAGTTGAAGATATGTCCTGTTTGTATGGAATTCATGGAAATCATGGTTTGCAGGATGTTTGTTTCTTCGGTTAAGAGGCTGCGCGTGATAAAGAGTTCTGAAATTTCTAACATATTGCGTTGTGAGTAACCGTAAATCATTGTTCGTGTTTGCATCTTGAAGAAAGGTTATTTTCAACTAACTCTTTAATGGTTAATTGCAGTGGGAAGTAAGCAAGAGAAGAATATAGTTTGATGATGATAGTGTTACCTGTTTGCTGCAGTGTTTTGTTTATATGAACCAAGTTGAATTGAAGTCGAGACTATTGTTGTGTTTTGGTTGGAAGTATCACTATGTAACATTGGTTTTCCTAATCAATTCTTCAGATTTGTTTGGTTTAGTGTTGAAAAACTTGTGGGAATATTTAGATTTTTAGCATTTACTATTTACATCACCATGGTTGTTTTTGCTAGATTAGTTTTTGCCACACTAATATTAATTTATAATGTTTTATTCAGGATGTCGATGAAGGAACTGTTAGACTGCAAGCATCCTACAGCTTGGATCGAGTTTGAAAAGGGTCTCATTGATGAGGTATAGTTAACATCATTCATATTATTATTTTTGCAACTTCGGGGGGTTAACTGGTATAGTATAAATGTTTGACTGATATTTTAAGGCTTTTATTTTGGTTTGGAGATTATAATTGACATTTCTTGTGATTCCGTTTCATTAAGCAATAGTAAATCACAATGTATATAATATTTGAATATACCCCTTTATACAAAAGTAATATGTTAAAAATCAATATATGGTATTTTATTAATAAAAGAAATGGTCCAATAATTCTAAATTGCTAATGAGTCAAGTTGATATGTTCCATTAAGCTGGCATGATGGTTTAGTTTACTTTGTTGTTTTGTAGGTATAGAATGGTTGAGGACAAACTGAAGCTCTCCTCTTACTTATCTTGGACATTTTGTTCATGCAAAAATGGTAAATATAATTCATGATTCTCTGAAAATCATATGCTTATTAGAATATCTTTGTCTATGATCATTGGGCGGGTAGAGTAGTGAGTCAAATTAGGTTCGAGTTAGAATTGTAATTTTGGTGCATGTCCGATCAGGTTAACACGACACTGACACACTTTTTGTCAACATTTTAAAATTCTATATAATTTATTTCGATTTGGCCTCTAGGTTCAATTCACGCAGACACACAAACAAATGACCAAATTGATTATGTATCTTTGTATTTTTTATATTAGTAAAAATATGACATTCATGTGTTTTCCTATTTGATGCTACACTTAACTTCCCTTCTCTAAATGTAGGGAAAAAAAAAGCCAAATCATCATTCATGTGATTTTTATATTGGTATGTTACCTTTTGCTTACCATTACAGGGGTAGAAATAGAGACAAAAAGGGAAGGAGATGACCATCATGTCCGCTGTTGCACAAAACGAAAGACGAAGATTGTATTGTACGTTTTCATTTAGTTGTTTTGTGATTTATTCTTGGGATAGCTGATTGCGTTTTTCGTAACGACGTCTGGCATAATTGTAGGGTATGCGTATTTCCTTATAACATCAAGGGACCTGACATACCAAGATTTTATGAAGCGGCTGTTCTTGTCACGTAGAAAAAAGCTTATGAAAAAGCACAATTTTGATGTTCAAAGATTCATGGAGTTACAGAACAAATGCAAGTCTCCTCTAGATGCACCCCCTTCTGCCAAACATGTTCTTGCAGGGTTAGAACTGGAAACTCGGTATTTATTGGCTATTGCATAAGAACTAACATAAAAAGGTTTGACTTTTGATTAACATTTGTTTTGTCTATTGACTTTGGTTGACAATCTACCACCTTATTATATCCGCAAAATTTTGAATTTCGTTTAAAGTGTTTCAATGTTTACTATTTGCAATTGACATATACTTGAATTAACTTCAAATGCATATAGTAACTATTTGTTTATATTTTACTATCTCAAATTTTGTTGACCAAATTATTTGAATTGCTCAATTTGTTTGATCATCGTTTCAAATGACTAAGAACAAGAAAAGTATGTGGATTGTACGGGTTGGGAAAAAAAAGACGTTTCATATTACAAAAAATTTGTCTTTGAGTCAAAACAGTCGTCGTGCCAGCTTTAGTCAGTTAGTTTGTTGATTTGCTCAGGCGTGGACAAACGCCTTTTTGCGCTTCTTGGAATTAGTCTAGGCGCGGTTATGAAAGGGGGCAAGATATGAGCCTTTTTGCACCTTGCGCCTAGGCGCGCTTTTTAAACCATACATCGATTATATAACATTACTGAACATATATGTTGGAAAATCCAGCCTTGCTCAAACACACAAACAAGAGATTAAACCAACTCGACTAATAGGCAATGGCACTGTATATAAGATGCATGACTGCCTGTCAAACGGTACTTACAATGAGATAACATTTGGTGTAGCTAGAGAACTTTATTTATTAATTTTGAGCCGCTGTCTCTTGCATTGATCACAAGAAGTTTTACAGCATAATAGTTCATTACCAACTTCAAAAACTGAAGAAGTATTTGTTGCTGATGTCGGCACAGGTAGGGCTTCAGTTGATTCCTCTGCAGGAAGCAGTAGACCTGGTAGAAGCAGGACGAACAAAGAGCCAATTGTGAGGTCAAGAAGTAATAGTAGAGGCTATTTTTTGTGACCGTGAAGTTGAACTGAAGGATCCGGATTACGACAGGAACTATGACAGGTAAGCATTTTTTTTTGTCATTAAGTCATTACAGTTATTAAACAGTTTAACGAGGAACATTAATTCTGTTTTTCTCTCCAGATATGCTCAAAGATTTGATCCTGGGTTTGGGTTTAATGGTGGCTCATATTCCATACAGCCATTGTATACACCGGTTTTGAATTACAACACTGAATTTCCTCAGCTTGGTTCAGCTCATAGGTCTCCTATTTCTACTGAACACCAACCTGGTGCACTGCCTCTACATTTACCTCGTCCATGGGTCCCACCATCTTCACCTGCAGGAATAGTCTACAGGCCTCCAGATGCAATGATGACTCCATTTAGTCCCAACCATGTTGGGCCTGTTTTAGCGGTTATATATATGTTGTTCTGCTTCAAATAAATGACTGGTCGTCTTTATGCATTGTTCACAGTTAGGTTTGTATCATATTATATGTTACTGATTATTATAAACTCGACTAATTCCATGGCATGTTGTATACAATATGTGCACACGTAAAATTAGCGTCAACCACTTTCTCATAATGCTCAACGACAAGCGACATTAAACATTATTAAATTTCAACCCCGGGACGCTCCCGGGTAGTCAGCTAGTATATATATAAAAGAAAACGTATATGCTGACGTGTCGTGCAATGGAGGTCTCAACCTTCTCTTGAAAGTGTCACGTGGATTATAATGGAGAGTTTTTGGTGTTTTTGAATTGTTTCCTTTTTATTTAAATTGAGTTATTTTAGGAAAAAATAATTTAAAAATAAATTTAAAATTTTCTCTCTCATATTTCCTCCCATGATTTTTAAACGTTTATATCTTTTATATACGGGATTTTTTAAAGAAAAAAATTACACCAAATTAAGGAGCGTTTTATTATCTTTCCAACGAGTACCATAGTGCTATATAAAAAACGGAAAAAAAATCGACTAGTTTTTGTGGGGTTTCGTTCATACAGGAAAAAAACACACAAAGTGTTCATGTTATCACGTAAAATTAGATTTTGTGAGGAATATGAGTTATTACTGATTAGAATACTATGAACATGCAATGATTGAGAGATTTTGTGGTTAGTTAACTTGAGCCATTGCAATAGGTTATCACGTAAAATTAGATTTTTCAACCCCAGGACCATCCCGGGGTAATCAGCTAGTCTATTAATATATATAAAAGAAAATGTATATGCTGACGTGGCGTGCAATGGTGCCTTCAACCTCTCAATGAAACTGCCACGTGGCATCATAATTGAAAAATTTTAGTGTTTTTGAATTGTTTCCTTTTTTAATTAAATTGAGTTATTTTAGGAAAAAACAATTTAAAAATAAATTTAAAATTTTCTCTCTCATATTTCCTCCCATAATTTTTAAACGTTTATATCTTTTATATACGGGAATTTTTAAAGAAAAAAATTACACCAAATTAACGAGCGTTTTATCATCTTTCCAACGAGTACCATAGTGTTATATAAAAAACGGAGAAAAATCGACTATTTTTGTGGGGTTTCGTTCATACAGGAAAAAACACACAAAGTGTTCATGTTATTCATTAATCATGTTTTTTCTTTTAAACCAGGTTCTTATCTACGATGTTGAAAATCAGCCCAATCGCCATGTTATCATTGGAATTTTACTAGGTATACTTCATCAAGAGAAGCTAGGAGAAAGAATCGCGCAACACTGCAACACATGGTGTCAGCTTATAGCAATGTTATTTTTTATTTATTTAATTACAAGAGTAATAATTATTACTATAAGTATTAGTATTATTAGAATGGTTATATTTTTCAACCCTGGGACACTCCCGGGAAGAATTGATAGTTGCTGGCATGGCGTTCAATGGTGGCCTCAACCATCTCTTGATTATGCCACGTGACATAATGAGATGCAATGGTTACAACTTCCAACTTAAGTATTTGTTTAGTTGATTAGGTTAGGAATTATAAGAGCCATTAGAATGTGAGAAATTAGAGAGATGTGATGAGTTTTTGAATAGTTGCAGCTTACATAAATGATTCTTTAGATGATTACTGATTAGGTTTTAGATTAAGGAATATGAGTTATTACTGATTAGAATACTATGAACATGCAATGATTGAGAGATTTTGTGGTTAGTTAACTTGAGCCATTTGCAATAGGTTATCACGTAAAATTAGATTTTTCAACCTCGGGACCCTCCCCGGGTAATCAGCTAGTATACAAATATATTCAAGTTTGAATCGGTATATTTGTGAATTATCTAAGCATCCAATAATCAATATTCCTATCGCGTTAAACTGCAGCTAGAATTCCTATTAATTAATTACATAATAATTATCTAACCACATTCTAACGTACACATGTATAAGATACTAGACAAAAGTTAACTACTAATCAATTAATGTTGTTAAAACTCCTAAACTCGAGCTGATCATTATCTCTAACCGTCGTCACGCGTTGAAGCCATGAGTACGATTAGGAATTCCCAACATATATAACACTTGTAAATTTGTTGGAGCCAATTGGACCATCACGTACCTTTACTCGTACACAAGAACACGGAAAGAACGAGAGATAATCTTGCACACTAAGTCACGTTTTTCATATAATCAAAACTACACATAAAACATTGACTTTGCCAATCTATTTATACTAAACTTAAACAAACATTCCTAAACCAATAACAACTCAAACTAATTAAATAAAACAATTTAGTTAAACTAACATTTATCACTAATTTTAATTCACTAAGAATTATCATAAACGACCCTTCAACTTTTGCCTTCTTCCATTTTTCACCCAAACTTAGGATTAAACCAACATTCACCCTCTAATCTAAGTTTGCACTCGCTTGTTCCTCACATCAATGGTATCGACTAATCAACTCAAGTCAACCGAGCCACTTCATCCTCTGGTTCTTGCTTTCGAACTATCCCTCGGTCACACGAACGATTATCTTTAACCGACCTAATCGATATTGACAACCCCATCGTGCTCATCATCATCTTCATCATCATGAGAACAATCATGATCTTCATCTCTTCTCTTCTTCTAGCGTTAACATGAACACACATTTTTACTAACACACCTTTGTCACACAGACTTAATTACCCTCTTGGTTCACTTAGAACTTCAACAAACACACAATTATTTTCTTGACCGCCCTCCACACATGTAGTACCTCTTCTCGATCACACAGATTTTTTTGACTCACCTAGACTCCTAATCACCTAGAGAATTAGAGATACACAAACTGACTCACCTAGTAGGGCAAGCAGTGCGGAAAGCAGAGGCAAAGAAGGTAGAAAAACATACTAAAGCCTGCGAGGAGAACCAACACGTTTTTGTACCCTTGGCATTTGATACCTTTGGCTCATTGGCACCAGAGGCTACCTGTTTCCTGACCAGGGTCCAGCGGGTTATTCATAGTAGTGTCTCAGCTCCGGGTGGATAGGGTTACGTTTTTAGTAGATTAGGATTTGCTATTCAGAAAGGGGTGGCGGCGCAGCTTGTTGCCCGCCTACCCGTTATCTTGATGTAATTTTCTTTGTCCTGAAGTGAAAGTATCAATTTATTCTTTCAATAAAAAAAAAAAAAATTATTGCTAATACCACACACCCCAACATCTGCAAATCCCAAAAACGCGGCTTTGAAAGAGGGAAGAGCTTACGCATATTTCAGGCATGTTTTAGATCTAGATTCGCAGAGTTCTTATGGGCTAAGGCAAAACATCCGCTAGGATACAACCAGTGGCGATCCAGGCCGACATTTTTCCTATGGATTCACCTTTTTTAGGTTGTTAGATTTCTCACAACCAAATGTTAAAATTGTCAGGTCGAGTTGGGCCAGGGGGTGGGGTGGGGCGGGGCGGGGCGAGGAACATAATAGATGAAATGATTATAAAAATACATTGTCATTAGAAAACAAATTCTAAAATTCTAAATTTATATTTTATAGAACACATAGTTTAAGTAATCAATCAAATAATTTCATTGTTCGATTTCAAGTGTATAATCTTATTCTGTTTCTCTAGAATTCAAAGGGTGAAACATTCCTTTTTAGCAAAATGGATAGATTTGTTCTTACGCTACCTACATGCCATCAATGTTTCAAATTGTAGACAAAGTGGTGCTGAATTGAATCATTCTTAATTCCTATGTATAAAGATTTGAAGAGTTGATAATACTACTAGTTGAAATTAAGCTGGACTGAAATTATTTAGTTTATTCCATACAAAATATCATCAAAAAGTTACATTTTATATGAACATTTTTTTAGTAGCTAAGATGTTCAACATACAAATGATAAAACACAAAGACACAGAGATATTGTATGATATTGTTAGCCTTTGCTAAGTTCAAACTTTTTATGCATCAAGTCAATAAAATCCGTAGCTTCTGCATTAAAGTTCTCATCTATATCATCTTCGATTTGAGAGAACCTAGAGATGCGGTTGCGCTCATTGTACTTCATGATTCTAACAATTTCTGGTGGGAGGCTAGGAAGTCTCTGAAAGCCATTGCCAATGCGAGGATTACGTGGCGTGCCAACTAACTTGTGCGTCATATCTTTGAGTTTCTTCTTCAAGGAAGCACGATAGTGGTGTTGTCTATGTACGGTTGAACTTGTTGACATCTAATAGGCAAAATTTAGTTGTAAATTGATGGCGCGGGTTCGATGAAATTATGTTGAAGTCCGAACACATTTATACGAGTTTGTGGAGGATGGGAAGGTGCACATGCAACATGGAATCCGATTCTCAGATAGTATATGTTATGTAGTTTGAAGTCTAATGATGGTACTCATCTTTTTTCTAGTAATCCTCTTATTAGATAGTTGGTAAAAGACTATTGAACGTTGAATTTTGTAGGTGCGTGGATTTGTGGTCGGTTTGTGAAAGGATTCTTTAGCCGTTTCGAAGGTATAAGTTTTGTGGCTTTGGTTTGTTTGACGTACCACACGTTTTTTAAGCAATAATTTAGTTTGGTTGGAATATATCAACTTGTATTTTCCTAGAATCAATGTATATGTGTCTAGTCCAAGAATCATAAACACAAGAACTAACTCTTTAATGTATACTAGGTTAGTGATGACGTGGGTCCTAAAACGACCACGTCTAAAAACCCTTGTCAAGAAAATAAAGCAAAGTAAAAACGATATTAAGGTTTGTAGAGCTTCTTGGAGCTGAAACGCTAACACAAGGCAGCATGGCTGCCATACGGTAGCTGTGCAGCAGAAAGTGAACAGTAAAAATATTGGAAATATAAAAAGGTGCTTTAGCTTTTCACTATTGGCATAAAACAAAACATCACACAGCTCCATGCCCACCTAGGAAATAGTAAAAGCTGAATATGCACCAAAAGGGTAAAGTCTCACTGCAGGCAGCTAAAAGAGAGTCAACCATGGCCAGGTATAGTAAGGATGCTACCCTAAGGGAGCTCCTGGGCAGATTTCTGTTGCTTATATAAGGAGACCCTTGGGTTTGCATTCCACACACATTTTTCACTACTTCTCTTACTCTTATACTCTCTACATTATTAACTCCAAAAGAATACATACTTATTCTCACGCCGGAGTCCAAACGCAGGAGACCCCCTCCTACGTTAAGGCTAACGGTGTCTGTTACCTTGTGCAGGTCCATTCCAGGAGCCGGAGGATCCCCTAAATCATAACTTAAACCTAATATACCACTAACCTTCTAACCTAAACATCTCCCAACCTAATCCCGGTCATTTTCCTTGTTGTAGCAATAAGTGGCGCCCACCGTGGGGCTGTCGCTACTTTGAACAAAGCTGTTGAAAGTCCTTCAGTCCCATTTGTTCCTAAGTAACCTCTTTTTGTGATGACCGGCGGAGATAACCGCCAAGACGGGGGTCCTCAAGAAACTCTGGCCAGCAGCCACACCTTTGGTGACACTGCTGGCCATGGAACACCTAGAACGGACGGACCATACGTCGAACCGTCTCTAGGAGATATGCTAAACTATCAAACTCCACCAGCCTCAAGAGCTGCTCATTCATCCCCTAGAGATGACGTATTGCTACCCATTGAACGAATGGATATCACCCCGGAGGGAGTACGAAGAAACTTCTTGCAACTCCGAGACCTCTTAAACGGCTATGTACGGGAAGAAAGGTCCAGAGGTGTGAAAGTCAGGCTGTCCTATGATGAAGAACCTACAGTTACCCTCTCACCCTCACCTCCATTATGGGGAACCACTACCTTCCCAACGACTCAACGTGTTGATACAAACCCTCACCCTTATTTGAACACTCAGGGAGGTCTTCTTTCAGTGGAAGGCCCTAGCAGAACCGTATTCTCTCCCGGGGTCCAAGAGTACACAACAGGACAGATGGTGGAAGCCACACAAGTATCCCTGTCATCCTCGACACCCCTATCCTTTGCGGAGGCTCTAAGGTCCATGCCCTTAGCTAGTAGTGCTGTAGCCACCTCCTCGGCAGGAGCCGGGGGCTATGTTGGAGGACTAGCTGCACCTTCAACAGCAATGTACCTCAATTACTCCCAGCCTCAGCCCGCACCTTATATGCCACCCTGTTTTCCTACATGGCCCGGGGGATACCCGTGGCACTATCCACTTCCCCCAAACCAAATACCGGCAACGGCCCTTCCGGGGGGTCAAGATGGAGGCATCCACCGGCCTCAAGTCCAAGCCTCCACAGTTGAAACCCGAGCTGAAGCTGTACCCTCTGAGCCATACCGTCCCAAGTTGCTAGAGTGCTTCGCCGAACACATAGCACATTTTGACTTTCCTAACAAGATCAAAATGCCGGCCAACGTAAAGACGTACGACAGAACCGAGGATCCTGACGACCATCTGAATGTATTTTCTGGGGCAGCCACTGTAGAAATGTGGAACAATGCCGAGTGTTGCCACATGTTTATGCAAACATTGGTAGGTCCAACCCGCTTGTGGTTTTGTGGCCTCCCTGCCCGCAACATCTCATCCTTTGATGACCTACGGAGGAGCTTCACCTCCAACTTCAACCCCTTGAGAAAATGCACTAAAGATGCTGCTATACTATACCAAATCCAGCAGGGGGAGCATGAGGACCTCCGCAGTTTCATAGAAAGATACAAGAGGGAAGGTTTGCAATATAGTGGAGCCACTGAAAAGATTCGAGTCTCAGGATTCATGGGGGCCATCCGCCCTAAAAAATTGTTAAGAAGGTTTCATGAAGACGTTCCTCAAACCATGGAGGAAGCTTTCGAGAGAGCCGAAGCCTTCCTTCGGGGGGAGGAGGCTCTCACTCGGCAGGATAACAGAAAACGGGATCGTGAAAGTTGGAGAGACAGCTCAACAAGCTCCCGAAGAAACAACTTCCAACCCTACAACGAGAGGCGATCTGGAAGGCCTTTCGAACCAAGAAGAAATGAAGAAAGGCGACGGTCTCCCAGACCTGGAAGGCATCAAGAGAAAGAAAGGCACGTGTTCACCGTCCTAACCAAGACCCCTCAAGAGATACTCTCCACCGAAGAAGTCAAGTACACGTTCCGACCTCCCAGACCCTTGTCTAAACCGGCTAGCAAGAGGGATACCAGCAAGCATTGTGCTTTCCACAACGACACTGGACACCACACGAACGACTGCTATCAGCTGAAAAAGAGAATAGAAGAGGCAGTTAAGTCCGGGGAATTGGCCCACCTGGTCAAGGACATCAAGGGAAGAAAAGATGAGGGGAGGAAGGACAAGGAGGTCAACATGGTCAGGCACGAGGGACCTCAGCAGATCAAGAGAGCTCGAACCGAGCCCTGGAACAAGCAGTACATTTGCCTCCCTCCAGCACCAGACGAATTGATCATCACCCCTGTAATAGTGGAAGTAGAACTAGATGGCTTCCCTATAGACAGGGTATACATGGACTGTGGTGCCTCGTCTGAGGTTATGTACGAAAGATGCTTCGAATCACTGAGTCCGGAGATCAAGTCCAAGCTCAAGCCTTCCGATGCTTCCCTTGTGGGATTCTCAGGGGAACGCGTACACCCTTTGGGAAAACTCACCCTGAACGTCTGCTTCAGAGATGGGGATCTATCCAGGACGGAGGAGCTAACCTTTTCCGTGATCAGGTACCCGTCAAGCTATAACGTCCTGATTGGGAGGATGGGCATTGCGACCTTTGGAGCAGTGGTTTCGACAACGCATGGTCTCATGAAGCTCCCAACGCCCAACGGGATTGCAACCCTAAAGCCGACAGAGGAAGCTCTTCTAATAGCTTCCGTAGAAGAAATGCAAGCTCCCAGAAAAATGAAGACACCAATCAGTGATCCCGTCCGGGACGTTAACATAAACCCTGCCTATCCGGAGCAGGCTGTGAAAGTGAACAACCTGCTCCCCGATGAGGTTATGTCTGAACTAATTAATCTTTTGCAGGACAATAGAGACGTATTTGCTTGGTGTCCCGGGGACATGACTGGAGTTCCCAGAAGGCTAGCAGAACACTCCCTTAACATAGCCCCCTCTTACAAACCTGTCGTCCAGAAGAAAAGGAGCCTGGCACCTGCCCGGAGCCAGGCTGCTTGCCAGGAAGTCGAAAAATTAGTAGAAGCAGGGATTTTAAGGGAGGTACAGTACCACTCGTGGGTGGCTAATCCTGTCATGGTAGCTAAACAAGATGGTTCCTGGAGGATGTGTGTGGATTTCAAGGATCTGAATAAAGCCTGTCCCAAAGACTGCTACCCGCTGCCCGAAATCGACTGGAAGGTAGACTCTCTCACCGGCTTCCAGTACAAGTGCTTCTTGGACGCCTACAAGGGGTACCACCAGATCCAAATGAAGCAGGAAGATGAGGAGAAGACAACCTTCCACACTGATAAAGGGATCTTTTGCTACCGAAAGATGCCCTTTGGCTTGAAGAATGCAGGGGCAACCTATCAAAGGCTGGTGGATCAGGCCTTCTCGAAACAGATTGGGAGAAATATGGAAGCCTACGTGGACGATTTGGTCATTAAAAGCGAGTCTGGGAAGGCAATGATCGAAGACATCCGGGAAACATTTGACAACCTCCGAGCCATAAACATGAAGCTTAATACCGTAAAGTGCTCCTTTGGGTTCGAGGAAGGAAAATTCCTTGGCCACATAGTTGGGAAGCAGAGCATCAAGGCAAATCCCAGCAAGATCCAAGCTGTCCTCGAAATGAAGTCACCCTCCACGAAGAAGGAAGTGCAGAGCCTCAACGGTAAGATTGCTGCCTTAAAACGTTTCCTACCCAAGTCCGCGGAAAAATCCTTACCTTTCTTTAAAACACTCAAAAATTGTATTGACAAGAAGGATTTCCGTTGGACCAAGGAGGCAGAGGCTGCCTTCCTGGAGCTCAAGAAACACATAGCTTCCTTGCCAGAAATGGCAGCTCCTAAAAAGGGGGAAGTAATAACAGTTTATTTGTCTGCAGGATCTGAAGCAGTAAGCTCAGTCCTCCTCGTTGATAGGGGAAAAGAGCAAATACCTGTCTACTTCGTCAGTCGAGCCCTCAAAGACGCTGAAATCAATTATGCTCCCATGGAGAAGCTCGTGTTAGCACTTGTACACACCGCCAAAAGGCTAAGGCGGTATTTCCAAGCTCACCCAATGAAGGTGATCACTGATCAACCCCTACGGTCCATCCTGGAAAAGCCGGAAGACTCGGGGAGGATGGCAAAATGGGCTGTCGGCCTTGGGGAACACAAGATAGAGTATGTACCAAGAAGGGCTTACAAAGGACAGGTGTTCGCTGATTTTTTAACCGAGCTACCCATCCTGCAGACGGAAGAAGAGATGAATGAGGTTGAGGAAGAGCGGCCTAACCTCCAGGGGAAGTGGTGCCTTTTCACTGATGGAGCCTCAAGTGTAGAGGGTTCCGGGGCTAGTCTCGTCATTAAAGACCCTCACGGAACTGAATACACTTATGCCCTCCGTCTAGACTTCCCCTGCACCAATAATGTTGCTGAATATGAAGCCCTGCTGGCCGGCTTGAGATTGGCAAGAAGCATGAACGTGCAAGAGTTAACGGTATTTGTTGACTCGAACCTGGTAGTCAAGCAAGTTAATGGGGGATACACCGCTAAAGAACCTTCGATGATCAAGTACAAGGATAAGGTCAAAGAGCTGATCCAACAGTTCAAGACCTTTACACTAGAGCAGGTGTCGAGAACCAAGAACAAGCAGGCAGATGCCCTGAGTAAACTAGCCTCCCTAACGTTCGCTCACTTAATAAAGAAAGTTCTGGTCGAGGTGCTTAAAGAACCCTCCATCAACGACGAAGAGGTCCAAGATGTAGTCACCGAAACGGAATCCACATGGATGACCCCAATAATGTCCTACCTACAAGAAGGGAAGCTGCCAGATAACGAACAAGAGGCAAAGCGGCTGGTCATCAAAGCCAGACAATACGCGATTGAGGATGGCAAGCTCTATAAGAAGGGATATTTAGTACCCTTGCTCAGGTGTGTTGGGCCCAATCAGAGTGATTACCTCATCAGGGAGGTACACGAAGGAATATGTGGAATGCATGCCGGACCTCGCTCCGTGGTGTCTAAGCTCATGAACCTCGGATATTATTGGCCAACCATGCATAAAGACGCTTTTGAGACGATCCGAAGATGTGAAGCCTGCCAACTGCAAACGCCGGTAAAGACCAGCCCAAAACATGATCACGTACCCATCATCTTTGCCTGGCCCTTCTACAAGTGGGGGATGGACATAGTGGGACCCTTCCCGCTAGCTCCTGGAAGACTGAAGTTCCTCCTAGTGGCAGTTGATTATTTCACTAAGTGGCCGGAAGTTAAACCATTGGCCACCATCTCAGGGAAACATGTGATGAATTTCGTATGGGAGCAGATAATCTGCAAAAATGGCCTACCAGGAGAGATCGTAACCGACAACGGGAAGCAGTTTGCCAACAAGCCATTCAGCAGCTGGTGCACCGAGCTGGGCATCAAACAGGTTTTCAGCTCAGTAGCTTACCCCCAGTCCAACGGACAAGTTGAACGTATGAACAGAAGCATCGTGGAAGGTATAAAAGCAAGGCTGGGGAGGTACGACAAGAAATGGGTGGACGAGCTCCCAAGTGTTCTCTGGGCTATCCGAACCTTGGAAAAGACGAGTCATCAAAAAACACCCTACAGCCTGGTCTTTGGAAGCGAAGCCGTCATACCAGCTGAAATTGGGGTAAGCTCCGGAAGGAGCACAAGGCGAGGTACACAATACAACGAAAAGGAGGTCTTACTCAACCTGGACCTCCTGGAAGAGTCAAGAGATCAAGCCTCCATCAGAGAAGCTAGATACAAGAAAAAACTCGAAGCCTACTATAATACAAGGGTTAGAAAGGAAGTCTTCAAACCAGGAGACCTCGTGCTAAGATGCAATGAGGCCAGCAGGCAGCAGAGCGTAGGGAAGCTAGGTCCCCGATGGGAAGGTCCCTACATCATCAAGGAAGCCCACAAAGGGGGATCCTACAAGCTAGCTGACCCAAACGGCAACATGGTCCCGAGGCACTGGAGTGATAAGCATTTTAAACGATTCTATGTTTAAATGGTTGTAATGCTACGATGTAACCCACATGAAACAGCTAATGAATGAATGAACTTTCTTTAAAAAAATCATAGTTCACTTGTCACTTATCTTATCAAAGGGTGAGCCCCTCCTAACCAGGCTCCATGGGATCCGGCGCTATACCTACCCATGAAACGGGGATGAGCTCCTAGGCCACAACTGCTCAACAGGTAATGAGGGTAATAACCTTCCTGTATACAGGGTGAGTTCCTAATACAATCCACAACTCCATAGGACAAGTCCTTTAGTTGGAATACCTAAACCCATGAAAGAGGGTGAGCTCCTCACACCAAGACAGCTCGAACATGTTCATAACAGGTTACAAGTAAACTACTAGGCTAGACATTGCCCCGGTTCTTCAACTTAAAAAACCTGGGATTAAAACGAACATTTTATAACCTACAAGAAAAGTTAAAAAGCTGATAGGATAAGCATTGCATCGGTTCCTTGGCTCAGTAGCCTGGGATGGGTGACTGCAGCATCCACCTCATGGCAAAAGGTTAAAGACATTGCAAACACTATAAACGACAAGCACAAATATTCAACACAACCAGAAATTAAATACCAAAAGCATCACCCCTAAAGGGGGAGCACTTCCATTAACATAAAAAGCCCGTAGGCCTAAAACATAAAAGAGTTTTTCACTACATCAGCTTTGATGCGTGCTAATGTATATATAAAAATGTGCACAAGTTAAAACCCTAGACTCAACTAAACCACGCACAACCGGCAAGTGTACCGTTCGTTTGTAGTAAGCAAATAAGACCAGGTATCGAACCAAAGGACTCAATTAAACACAGAAGATTAAACTGTCACTGAATTGCTTGTTTAAATTAATAACTAAGGGGGGGTTGAAATTGAAAATATAAAAATTGATTAACTATTAATTAACTAAATTACCCTAAATTAAATTAAATTAAAAAAACTAATTAAAACTAAAATAAAAACCGAACTAAAGTGATGGAAAAATCAAGGAAGGGAAAGACTGGCTACCTAGGTAAGAATCCTTAGACATAATACTCAATCCTGACGAAGAAACCCGTTTGGAGACCCTAATTTCATCCAATTACTCTCCTCCTGCAGGTAAGGCTAGTAAGCTAGAATCAAGGCGGGACAAGTGTAGAAATGCTAAAATGGATCTGGATCGCCCTAGCGTACCAAAATCCCACAGAAATCAGATTAAAACCTCTCCTGGATTAAAACCCTCAAACTATGAAGCAGACTTAAACTCTATTGAAAGAAACCTACAAAAACTTTAAACACGGACAAGTAGCGACTCCCGCCCTAGCGCTTGCCAACTACCGAACAATGCCTAGTTAGTTACCTAGCAATCTCGAGTTAGATTTCTCACCCTCAAGAATGGACTGCACGTTTTAGTTAATTTATTATATTAGTTTGTTATACTTGTGTCGTACTCCAACTCCAAATACTAGCACGCTAACCTAAGTTGACGAACTAGATTGATTTATAGACCTAGGGGGTATCTCTACATGCCTAGCTCCACAAAATCAATAAACAAACTTCAAATAAAATAACGCCAACACACATATATCAAATCCAACAATAAAAATAAAAATCATGTAATTCTACACATCCAAACGGAAACCAAACGTCATTCAATCATATTATTATCTAAATCATCATCCTAAGTAGCCATGAAAATGTCTAGCCACTCATAGTATTAAAAAACACCATCACAAAATAATTAAACATAGTTTTAAGTATGTCTAGAGAAAAATTAATAAAAACTAA
The DNA here is from genome assembly GCA_028751855.1 of Ambrosia trifida. Taxonomy (NCBI): domain Eukaryota; kingdom Viridiplantae; phylum Streptophyta; class Magnoliopsida; order Asterales; family Asteraceae; genus Ambrosia; species Ambrosia trifida. The sequence continues at coordinate 68,977,382 of CM054130.1, forward strand.
ACCTAACCCAAGGCTCGTTGGCTATTGATCTTTAACGTGCCCGTGGCCTTTTCTCCTTCTGTGCTCGTTCGATCGTCACCGCTTGAATATTGTGCGACTTTCTGTGCGACTCCGTTTAGAATTGGAATTGTCGAATCTTCGAGTCAATGAATGATATCATATATATTCATTTATTCTGCCGTCAACTTCAAATAAAATCTATCTCAATCCATATCTTGACCAACCTTATTTTAGTTTTTGGCTTGGGCTTCGGCCCAAGCTTACACCTTTTTTTTTTAATTATTATTATTATTATTATAACTCCATGTTACTGGCTCGGTTGTTCTTGGCTCGACCAAAGTTTCTCGTTTACGCTCTAACATCCACACGAACACCTACCAAAATATAAAATAAATAAATAAGTACTAAAAATAACTCAAAACTAATAAAAATCTATAAAAACCTATACTAAATAAAATAGACCGATACAAGCCTAAAACTAATAAAAACACTATCTAAATGACTCGAAAACTGTACAAACTTTACACTGGAAATAGATGTATTTTACAATACATCAAGCTTCCCAAAACATAACATAGAAAGATTAAAACATAGTGAAGTCATGGAGTAATAGAGTCTTCAGTTTCATCCGCGGCATCATCTTCACCAGTGAAGGACAGAACTCGGTTCCCGACATCTTCATAGAGATCCTCGGTGTCAAGGCCTGCAAACGGGTCATCCTCGCCAGCAGGAGGAATGGAGTCAATCTTCAAAGCTTGAAGAGGGGAGGGGTTTTCAAATACCTGCTCTAAACAAGAAACGTCAGACGTACCAGCAGGCTTTAAACGCTTCGAGCTACCCTCCCCGCCATCAGCACCCTCCAACATGATCCGAAGGGTCCTCTTTGACACATAGGCATTAAAGACTTCGTCGGCAACCTCCTTCTTCAAACCTTTAGGCTCCAGTCCTTGCAGGGAAGAGATAGGCTGATGGGAGGCCTTGGCAATGTTCGCAATATAAGGATAGGTGGAGACCTCCATCGCCTTCACTGCACTCACAAATTCATCACCCGAGGAAGGCTTAAAGGCAGGAAGCTCCTCGATTCTCTGACCCTCAGCGGCTGCTTTAAAACCAGCTTGTATTCCCCCATGACATCTGAAAGCAATAGCTTTGGCATAAATGTCAGCCAATGGAGCATTAAACTCCTGGGAATGAAGCAAGTTGGTAACGAAACGGGGAACCCCCCTTGAGATCAGCCAATCTCTCTCCTCGGTCAGATGATCCACTTGAGCTCTCAACTCCACACCAACCTTCTCCACAGCAGCAAGCTCTTGCTTGACCGCCTCCCTAGCCTTAGCTAGACTCTCCCTCTCTTCTGCTACCTTCACCTTCTCATCATTCAAACCCCGGAACATTTTATCGAACTTCTCCTTCTCTAAACCAAGCTGAGTCCTGAACACTGCCAACTCATGCACCAAATCCTTCTCCCGAGCAACGTATTTAGTTAACTCCTCCTTCACCTTTTGCAATTCCCCCTCATGCTTCTCATAGGCTCCCTCCACTTGCTCACTCCGAACCAATAAACTACCCACCTAGCCATACCATCAGGAAACAACGATAGGAACTGCCCAAAATGAAAATACATCCTCTTCATCAAGTCCTTGTCCGTCCACTCCCGGTGTGTAGCCCTTTCGGCATCAGGGACACAGTGATCAATCAAATCTCTACAGACAGAAGGCCTCTTCAACAAGTCAGAACTCTTAATGCCCCACTTTGGAACATATACCTCCTCACTTTGACCCTGTGGGACAGGAGCATCAGCACTGGCACCAGCAACCGATCTTGAACTCTCCCCTCCTTCGGCTCCTGACAGCAACAACTTCTGGTCCCCACTCTTGACTACCACATCCTTAGGCTTTTTAAACACAACATCATCTTTTTTAGGAGAAGACAAAGTCAACTTACCCATCCGGAGGCAGGTATACCTCCCATAGCAGACGCAATCAGTGAGGAATCTTCATCCTCCTCCTCAATAACAAGAGGAATGGCAGGAACGTTCCCTGGCCCGGAGGAAACACCTTGAAGTCGCTTGCTGGAGCGACGAAGATTGATGGACCTCTTCACTGATGGCTCCGCAACAGCAGACGGAGAGCAGGTAATGCTGGTATACTCCCCCTGGAAACGGACATGTTCGGTCCTAACCACCACACTCTTCCCCTCAGCAGAGGCCCGAAATTTGAACTTAACATCGGCAATGTCATCCAAGGCAAGGAAGTCAAGAGTGCTCATTTCTGCAAAAAAAAGGAAAACAAAGAATTAGACATAACAAAGGGACAAAAAGGAGACAAAAGAAAATAAACCTCAACAACACATACCCTCCCCACCGTGATAAATCACGGGTTCTGTCTCCGGATCATCCCAGTTAACACTAAGACCCATCATAACCAGAAAATCTTCAGGAAAAGTACGGAGACGGGTAGGACAGGTTCGAAGCTTCTCCAACAACTCCTGGTCAAGGGTGTCAGACTCAGGCTCTTTTTCATTAAGAGGAGTATCAGGAGACCTCCTTGGAGCAGTGAATGGAAGGAAATCAGAGTTCAGGAAGAAAAATTTATCCTTCCAAGTAGACACAAGACCAATGACGCTGGAAATCAGGGCTGGTTCACACTGAGTCTTCTCAATGGTAAACCAATTCCCATTTTTGGCTAACCTAAAGAACCGACGGTACATAGACAGAGAAGGCTCATGACCAAGACAACGACACACTATTTCAAAATGGATGATACGGGCTACACCGGACGGGCACAATTGATCAAGACCAAGTTGATGATACTCCAAAACATTTAGGAAAAACCTAGAAAAAGGGTATCGAAGATTACCCTGATCAAATTGACGAGTATACACGGCTAGTTTGCCGGAGGGAACAGAGGTTACCGGAGTCTTACCCTTCGGAACGGAGGGTTCAAAAGACAACGGCACACCAATTTCCGAGCAAAATTGCTCAGCATCAGACTTAGACAAACGGGTAAATTGGGAAAGAAGATCACTTTTAGCCATAACAAGCAAAAACAAGAGTGCACAAAGAAAGGAGACACTTACCGGTTTTATAGGAGAAATAAGGACGCCGGCGAGAGAGGGGATCGTGGGAAAGAGAAGGAAGTTATACTAAAAAAGGGAATGGAATGAAGGATTAAGGGTTTTTCCTTTTTATAAAGTCCAAAAATTTGAAATAAATAACCTACAAACGGTTACCAAGGCAGAAATCATTCATCTGCCCTATAGGATGACATCAGCCTATATGGCCCATCAAATCAGCAGCCGAAGCAGCAGCTGATGGGACATTAGTCTGCCCCCAAAAGTAATGATGACAAGCAGTATTTAATTACAGAATTAAATGAAGGGACAAGAGTTAAAATAAAATATTAGCAAGGACATGACACAATTTTACAGCTCCCATAAGGGAGCTTGGGATCTGTTAAACTCCTCGGCACTCAGGTCAGTTTCACCAACGCTGCTACCGAGGAACGAAACAACTTACAAGTCACAAGCACTTATAACTTCTTTACAAATGCTTATGACTGGGGGGCTGATGACGTGGGTCCTAAAACGACCACGTCTAAAAACCCTTGTCAAGAAAATAAAGCAAAGTAAAAAAGATATTAAGGTTTGTAGAGCTTCTTGGAGCTGAAACGCTAACACAAGGCAGCATGGCTGCCATACGGTAGCTGTGCAGCAGAAAGTGAACAGTAAAAATATTGGAAATATAAAAAGGTGCTTTAGCTTTTCACTATTGGCATAAAACAAAACATCACACAGCTCCATGCCCACCTAGGAAATAGTAAAAGCTGAATATGCACCAAAAGGGTAAAGTCTCACTGCAGGCAGCTGAAAGAGAGTCAACCATGGCCAGGTATAGTAAGGATGCTACCCTAAGGGAGCTCCTGGGCAGATTTCTGTTGCCTATATAAGGAGACCCTTGGGTTTGCATTCCACACACATTCTTCACTACTTCTCTTACTCTTATACTCTCTACATTATTAACTCCAAAAGAATACATACTTATTCTCACGCCGGAGTCCAAACGCAGGAGACCCCCTCCTGCGTTAAGGCTAACGGTGTCTGTTACCTTGTGCAGGTCCATTCCAGGAGCCGGAGGATCCCCTAAATCATAACTTAAACCTAATATACCACTAACCTTCTAACCTAAACATCTCCCAACCTAATCCCGATCATTTTCCTTGTTGTAGCAACAGTTAGAGACCTGAGTGTACACCCGGTACATCTTAGAGTCAAAATATTAACACGAGACTTAGAGGATAAAAATATAGGTTATATTCTAATATGGACATAACCTAGTTAATAATACTATGTTTATAAATGAATAAAAGGTGTTTGAAACTAGCTTATGAGTTAGTTTTTATACGAAAATGATAGTGGGAAAACTTGAGGGACTATAGTTGTCATTAGCCAAACAAATGTGTTAATTAATAATATTAGTGTGATAACACACACACACAAGTGTGTGTGTGTGTGTGTCGAAGAGAACAAAAAAAAAGCGATTCTTCCCCCAAACCCTAACTCCATAAGCATGTTCAAATCAAGGGCATTTGTGGAGGATTTAAATGCATGAAGCCAAATATGGGTCATCTAAGGTCCTACATATACCAAGGTACCTTTAATTTGGTGTAATTTGATGTTATAATTCGTTTATGATCATGGTGAAATTCTAGGGTTTTGGTAAAAACGTGAATTTCTTGGTTTCTATGAGTTTCTATACGTTAGTAGGCATCAAGGAAGCTATAAAACGTGGTGAATCATAATATGTTGTTGATTCATGTGAAATCATGATCTTGTGTTATGTATATGTTGTGGGTCTTTACCTTAAACATGAATTACACTAGTATGTGGAATAATCTTGCAATTTCTATGTGATTAGTATCATGTATGTGTGCTAATTGTTGAAATGATCATGTGTCAATGGTTAGATAAGCCATGGCAGAATATAGAAAGTCTTGAACACCTAGAATTAACATGATGAAAATAGTGCATATGAGGTGTTCGATAAAATGCTTGAATGAGGAAATAAATGTGTAATACATGTATGAACATGAATACTTGAAATGTGATGTTGGACTAGAGTTAAAACGAATACATGATGTCGTGGATTATAAAAGAAATCCATATTATGTATTCTAACAAAACAAGGTTTGACATGTCCCTAAGTTAGGTACAAGAACTAGGGATGCAAACGGGTCAAAGGATGCAAGCTCAATGCGCATGGAAACAAGAATGGATATGAGGTAAGTTTTACTCACACCAATGTACTATAACATATCTTAATTGTTATAAACATTAGTTTTAAATCTTGAGTGTGAGATAAAGATAAACCCCAAGGGGTAGAATCTATTAAGTGGGTCGCCTTATGTGCACTCAATACAAAATGTGGTTTATGACCTTAATCGAGATAATGAGTTATGACCAAATAGAGGAATCTATCAAACGGGTCAACTAATAAAGAGATGTGAGAAATGATGTTTTAATCTAATTAAATCAATTGAATGGTCGTCACGCATGATGTTAAATGGGTCAAGTTTGTGTCACTTGAACTATAGATAAAAACTTGGGTAACATAGTATTATGAACTATGAGTCTAAACAGGTCAAATGGTGATGTCCTCACCATGTAAGTCCAACACTTGATGCTTGTATTCCAAGCATTAAGATTCATAAAGTTATACGGGTCAAATGGCAAGTTATTGCCATTTGAGTTCCGAGAAATTAATGTTGTCTATTTAGAAAGCATATAGGTAAATGCATTTGTGCGTGCATGCTCGATGTTAAGAATCATGGAGGATAAACAAAAGGTATGGATATGGGTCAAGGCCATCCGGTAAGTCCGTAGTCAAATAAACGCCTTCGGGCGAAGCAACATAGGTGATAAAAGTACTCACATGAAGTGTGGGTGCCAATCAAGTAAGTTATTTTTATAACTGTGTCAAATGCGCGCTAATGGGCTTAGAATTGACTAAACAAGTGAAAACTTGAGAAAGGATGAAACTCTAAGTCCGGAAAGACTTAGAGGTTTTTAAATAAGTCATTGAGTCAAAAACATTGGATTTGAAACAAGAAGTTTCGCCACGAATGGCTAAATTGAAAATTTTGATCATGAGGGGCATTTTGGGGATTTAAAGGATTAATAAAGGTTGATTCGAAGAATCTAAGTCATAATGAAATAAATCGGACAAACGTTTTTGTTGATCAAGTGCCTAATGACTTGACAACTCAAACGGTATGCAATTTAAGTGGTCAAAAAGTGTCTTGTTTGATTCAAGGCCTTAACGGGTCGATATGGGTAAAAATCAACATAAACACTTAACATTATGAACCGGGTCATAGCACAATGAACTGGACTATAATTTCAGTCAAACAAAGGTTTTTTTTAGTCGGCAAGTCATTACGTAGGCTTCAGGAATCATCAAATGCGGTTGCGATATGATTTCCATGCTTAAAAATCACCAAACAAGCAATAGAAGCAGTGAGCGGCCGCTCGGGCTGAGTGAGCGGCCGCTCGGCCTTCACAGAGGGCTCAGAAATGTCAGCGTCTAAGCGAACGACCGCTCGGTTTGAGTGAGCGGCCGCTCGGATTGACAGCCTGACAATCTGATTTTCAAAATTTCATATAAAATCGTAGAAAAATCATTAGGAGGCGTTCTTTATATACCTGGAAAGCTCTCGGAGCGTAGAACAATTCTTATTTGAAAGTCGAAGTCGGATTTTGGGTTTTAGAAGGGGTAAAAGCGATCCAAACAGCTGTTTCGCAAAAGTTGCAGCAGTTTGTTCTCCTGAATAAGGGCCCCGTTTGGCCTGGTTCGTTCCGTTTCGACGTGTAACGACTATCGTACTAGTTTAAATGTATCATTGACAACCCACTATCCATTCTTTGTATAATGGTGCTAGGTAAACATGTGATGGAAGTCCCGGAGCAAGGGTCAAGTCGCGATAAGATCCGAACACACCCGATCACTCATCAAGCTTCCGCATTAGATTCAAAGAACTCCCGTTAAAACGCAAAATCTTAGAGTATGTTTTAACTACTAAAATGTAAAAATTTGTGGGAATCAAATATGTATTTGATCTTAATGGTTTGAGTTTATAATAAATATCAAAGTTTTAATCAAGGTCAAAACCCGTAATGATTAGACGTTAATCACGTGATTACGGGTCAGGGTCTTACAATTTACGTATATTCAAACCGACTGTGTGGCGGTGGTACCGTGTTACGGTGGTAGTAGTGATGCGGGGGTGGTGCTATGGTTTTTGAAAGTATTTACATTTTGTACAATTTAGATAAAAAAAACCCTCCAATTCTTAAATAATTTCATGATGCTTTCTAAAAATCTGTAAATTTATGTAAATAAAAATGGAAAATAAACGGTTTTTTTTTTTTTATTTTTTTTTGAAACAGTAAAATGGATATATGCCATATCAAGTGTCAAAATGTAATTTCATATGTTAAGAAAGTCAAATTCCTACTCGATATAAATCCTAATACGAAACATTGTTGTTAAATAAAACTTAAATTTAACCTGACTTCTTGGTTTATGAAGCAATTTGCGTTGACATATTTGAAATTTAGTAGTCACTTTCTACAATTGTAGTAGGTTTGTCCAAGAAGAGGACACATCGTATAAGCCAAAGTTTATTTGATTTGAAATCTGAAGGAAATGTCACCAAAGAATTGCAAAATGCATCTCGTGTTAATCACAGTACCCTTTTTCTTTTGAAGTAAAATGATATAATGTGGTGTTGGAGGCTGGGATAAATTAAAATGAAAAAATGTTTTTTTCACATAAAGTTATATATCTTCGCATCTCAAATGGTGATACTAAATACATTCATAATTATCCCGCCGCAACGCGCGGGTTAACGTCAACTCGTTCATAACATAAATAAATATTTTTTGTTCAAGGATAAGACCCCCCGTAGTGGGGCGTTTTTTTTCAACATTTTGCAAAAATAGCGCCCCCAACACCGAAGCAGGGGGGTGCTATTTTCAGTTTTGTGGCCTTGGCGTTATTTAAATAACGCTGCGATGAAATTGATTGTCCAATAATTGAATGCCATGTGGTGGTGGTGAACGGTAATATTACCGTTATTTTTGAACGACTATTTTTTTTAATATATATATACCCACAACACATAAATATTAAAACACACAAAAAAAACATATTTTTCAAAATCACTTTCAACAAACTTTATAAAAGAATGGGTTCCCCCGCGTCATCATCTATTGCAGGAGAATATTATAGAGAGTTTCTAGGCGACGAGGGTTATTCCACAGACGAAGAGTTGGAGCAAGATGCCATTACGAGTGCGCTAGCGCTTTCGGCGCGGTATCTTGAAGAAACTAGTACGCCTACACCTCCAAAACAAACTTTGTAGTACTACGAACGAGATCGTGTATCGGCAAATGCTCGATTGATGAAGGATTACTTTGATGAAAACCCGACTTACCCCGACCCAAAGATCTTTAGGTGTCGTTTCCGGATGAGCAAACGTTTATTTCTACGTATATCCGGAGATCTTGAAAACGCGTTTCCGTACTTTAAACAAAAAGCGGATGCTAGGGGGATGATGGGATTCACGTCTATTCAAAAGTGTACCTCGGCACTGCGTATACTCGCATACGGCAACACGACGGATATCAACAACGAGTATTTAAAAATGGCCGAGAAAACAACACGCGATTCTTTGGAGTATTTTTGCCAAGGTACATTACTTTTTTTTTAATATATGTTTGTATTTATTTTTTATATATGTTTGTATTATTTGTTTTAGGAATAATAAAGTTGTACGGAGCCCGTTATCTTAGAAGGCCCACTTGGTACGACTTACAAAAAATTTACGAGGTGCATACGAATGAACATGGGCTACCAGGAATGCTGGGTAGCCTTGATTTCCGTACTTTAAACAAAAAGCGGATGCTAGGGGGATGATGGGATTCACGTCTATTCAAAAGTGTACCTCGGCACTGCGTATACTCGCATACGGCAACACGACGGATATCAACAACGAGTATTTAAAAATGGCCGAGAAAACAACACGCGATTCTTTGGAGTATTTTTGCCAAGGTACATTACTTTTTTTTAATATATGTTTGTATTTATTTTTTATATATGTTTGTATTATTTGTTTTAGGAATAATAAAGTTGTACGGAGCCCGTTATCTTAGAAGGCCCACTTGGTACGACTTACAAAAAATTTACGAGGTGCATACGAATGAACATGGGCTACCAGGAATGCTGGGTAGCCTTGATTGTCGTCACTGGCGGTGGTATAATTGCCCAACCGCTTGGCGAGGTCAACACACGCGTGGTGACCAAAAAGGACCATCGATTATTCTTCAAGCGGTGGCTTCAGTCGATCTTTGGGTTTGGTCGGCCTATTTTGGTGTTGCGGGTTCATGCAACGACTTAAACGTTTTTGAGCAGTCGCCTATTATTGAGGATTTCATTTCTGGCAGGGCAGCAAAGGCGTGCTTTTACGCTAATGGAAACTACTACCCACACGGATACTATTTGGCTGACGGAATATATCCGAGGTATAGCATTATCGTCAAGACATTTAGTAACCCGTACGATGAAAACGGGCACACTTTAAAAAGGTCTAAGAGGCGGCGCGAAAGGACATAGAGAGATGTTTTGGGGTTCTTCAACAGCGTTGGCATTACATAAGAAACCCTGCTCGTGCATGGACCACAGACAAGCTGCGAGATGCTATGTATGCATGTATAATCATGCATAATATGATATTAGAAGATGAAGGTAAAGCGATATGCCAAAATTATGTACCGGAAGCCGTTCAGGATCTACCGCAAGCTAATATGCAAGAAAGAGTGTTCAACGCACATGAACTTCGCGACCATGAAGTACATGACGCGTTAGCTGCGGATTTGGTCCAACAAGCGTGGTCGGTTCGGTATATTCCAAACCCAGGAGGAAACGAAGAAGAAGAAGAAGAAGAAGAAGAAGAAGAAGAAGAAGGTGACGAAGAAGAAGAAGAGGAGGACGAAGACGGATATGAAGAATCCGAAGATGAAAATTAATATTAGTTGTAACTTTTTTTTTTTAATATTACTTGTAATTTTTTTTAATATTAGTTGTGTTTTTAATATTATTTGTAATTTTTTTATATTTATTTGCATTTTATTTTAATTATTTTGAATTAAAAGATTAAAAAAAATAAAAAAATCAACGAATCACAATCAGGGGCTTTATAAATAAAGCCCCACCACTACACCCCTTTTTCAGTTTCTCTCTCCACGCTGACTCAGCAGCCACGTGAACCAATCAGGAAGGGAGGCTTTATAAATAAAGCCCTCCACTACACATGGTCTAAATACATCTTATCTAAAATAGAATATTCGCTATTACCAATGAATAAAATAATAATCTAGCATATACACGATTATAAAATAAACTGAAATTATTTAGTTTAGTAGCTAATGTGTTCAACATACAAATGATAAAACACAAAGACACAGAGATATTGTATGATATTGTTAGCCTTTGCTAAGTTCAAACTTTTTATGCATCAAGTCAATAAAATCCGTAGCTTCTGCATTAAAGTTCTCATCTATATCATCTTCGATTTGAGAGAACCTAGAGATGTGCTTGCGCTCATTGTACTTCATGATTCTAACAATTTCTGGTGGGAGACTTGGAAGGCTCTGAAAGCCATTGCCAATGCGAGGATTACGTGGCGTGTCAAGTAACTTGTGCGTCATATCTTTGAGTTTCTTCTTTAAGGTAGCACGATAATGGTGTTGTCTATGTACGGTTGAACTTGTTGACATCTAATAGGCTTTTGGTTGTAAATTGTTGGTTGATGGCAGGGTTCGATGAAATTATGTTGAAGTCCGAACACATTATACGAGTTTGTGGAGTATGTGAAGGTGCACAACATGGAATCCGATTCTCAAATATATGTAGTTTTGAAGTTTAATAATTGAGATGGCACTCGTCTTTCTTTTATGGGTTTGGCAATGGATTCCTCTAGCCATTTTTAGAAGCTTTTATTAGAAAGTAACATATTTTTTTCTTTGAGTAATCAACATATACCCACTTTTGATTAGAAGTGCTTCAAGCCCCAAACACCACCCCATGGTGGCGTGGAAGGGAGGAGAAACTGGCGGGCGTGGGTGGATAGTTTGGGCCACTTGGCATTTTCTGATTTGCTGTTTTTTTTAAATCTAACACACAATTAATAATAATAATAATAATAATAATAATAATAATAATAATAATAATAATAATAATAATAATAATAATAATAATAATAATAATAATAATAATAATGGATACTTGGTGAAAGACCATTGAACGTTGAATTTTTTAGGTGCATGGATTTGTGGTCGGTTTGTGAAAGGATTATTTAGCCGTTTGGAAGGTATAACATGATTGTAGTTTTAGCCTTTTAGGCTGCCAACCTTTGGATTTTGAAGGTATAAATTTTGTGGCTTTGGTTTGTTCGACCACACGTTTTTGAAGCAATAATTTAGTTTGGTAGTAAATGTCTAGTCCAAGAATCATATACACAAGAACCAACTCTCTAGAGTGTAAGGGGGAGGGGGGGGGGGGGGGGTTGAAGATGGCGTGTAGAAGGGCTTCAAGCCCCAAACACCACCCCATGGTGGCGTGGAAGGGGGGGGGGGGGGGGGGGGGGGAGCCCCAAGGGCGGGGAGAAACTGGCGGGCGTGGGTGGATAGTTTGGGCCACGTGGCATTTTCTGATTTGCTGCTTTTTTTTTTTTAAATCTAACACACAATTAATAATAATAATAATCCCCCTCTTTTCCTCACAATTTTCACCCTTTACACATGGACCTCACAAGTGCCCTTGCTGCTTCATCCCTCTCTTTTCCCCCTCCGCTCCTTATAGTCTAATGTATATGTTAAGGTATGGATCTACAAATATAGTGGTTCATCATTTTCTTATTTAAGTTATTCTAATTATCAAAGGTTTTGTGCAATGCCATGTTGTACTCCATGCTTAAGTGGTTGTTTGTGCTATTCCATGTTGTACTCCATGCTTTAGTGGTTGTAATGCAATGCCAAGTTGTACTCCATGCTTAAGTGGTTGTAATGGTTGTTTAGTCAAACCTATGTACTGCTAATGGTTCTCTTTACCTGCCACGTATGGGTTTTTCATCTGCATTAGTTGACAACATAAGACACATTGACATAATCAATAAGCTTTCTCTTTCACCATGGAACAACCAGTTGGTTGTTAAATAGCTCAGGTCATTCGTGTTTCTCATCTTCCTTAATCTCTTTTCTTTGTTTATTTCTTTCTTCTTTGTCTTATTTGTTGTGGTGTGGTAACCATACTTTTTATCCATTATACAACTCACAGGGGATAAAAACCTCTTTTTTTAACATAATAATAAAAAAAAAGGTTATTTTTTCAAAGATTTTCGTAATATCCTTACTTTCAAGTCCGAAGATTGATAATTTCCAACTGGGTTTTTGCTGTTATAATCAAAATCCACAAGCTTTATTCTCATAGGTTCATTAGTTGTTTGTTTTGTTGGATTGTTGGTTGATTGCAATTTGTTTTGTTAATTTGTGGTTATGCATGTGTTGTTTTCGTTGATGCATTGTCTCACATTTCTGTAGGTTGTTCTGATTAAAGTTTTTAGTAATTATATGGAGTATTACTTTTTGATGATCAAAAGTTTAACTTCTGTAATTATTTAGCTAAATATACAGTTCACAAGGGTGGTCATTGTACGGATATCATGCATACATAACCTTCCAATTAATTAATTATTTATGTAATATTATTAATTATTAATAAATTTACTAATAGCTGTCGTTTTAAAAGCCCTTACTACATGGGTAGATTTGTTAGGTATTTTAGTTTTTTTAACCACCAACAAAAGAATACAGGGGTGACTTTATTTATGTAAGGTTATACAAATGGAAGTGCTGTCACAGATTCTGCAGACTGTTGTCTTCGAACTCGGTGATGATAATTGGACTTGGGCAGCAAGCGGAGAGACAGGTTTATCGGTCTGCAACATGAAGAAGTGCATCTTTCAGACGACTAATAGTCTACGGGTTTGCTCTTTTTCTTGGTGAAATTGGGTTCGAAAAAGGTGGGCATTGTTGCGTGGCGAGCTTATTTTGATAGGCTGCCTACGGCAGACGCTTTGGTCAGACAATATGTACCGATCGAGACACCGCAATGTAAGCTTTGTCATTTGACTGTGGAATCGGCTGAACATCTTTTTACTGGTTGCCCTGGGTTTTCGGAGGTGTGGCAGGTGATTTTCCAATGGTGCAATATGCCACAGTTCTATGCCTTTCATGTTCGGGATCTATTAGATTTGCAATGGTGTAAATAAGAAATAGAGATCTGAATATGATTCTGGATTATTGTCTTATTGAATTGTGTTATTATTCTGCTTAATGTGTTAGTTAGGGTTATGGATTGAATTGGATTGGGTTAATGTATGCTCTAGATGAGTGGCGATCCTGTATAAGTTTTTTTTGTTTACAATATAGTATGTGAACATTATATGTGTTGAATTCTTATTGTTTATACATATATGTTCTATATTGTAATTTTTTGTTGTGTGTTTGTTTCAGTGTTTCTGTCTCTTTGTTAGCTTGCTGTTTGTGGAAGCTTTTGAAGGTGCGTTTCTCTTTGATTCCTCTTTGTTTTCTTAATTATTGCTTTATTACTGTTTGTTTTGCTGGTTGTTAGTCAGTTGTTGTTTGTTTTCTTGGTTATTGGTAATGCATGTGTCGTTTGAGTGTTTTGCTTTTTTTATTGATGAAATGTTGTTCTTGCCTTTTATGCAGTGTTCTGCTGTTTCTTTGGCTGACCAGGTTGTTGTAGCTCAGTATATGGTTTGGCTTTCTTGATTTTTCTTTAGCAGATGGTATGAGTTTTAGGTTAGTGACTTAGGTCATTGTAGGTTGCATTGTCCTGCTGTTTGTTTAGCTGATTAGGTCGGCGCAGGTCAGTATATGGTTTGGCTTTCTTGCTTTTTGTTTACCTGATGGTATAAGTTTTAAGTTAGTGACTCAGATCAATTTAGCTTAGTGTACAGTTAGACTTTTCTAGACACAAAGGAATAGCATTCGTCAATAGTTACATCTTCACAGTTATTTGTCGTTCATGTTGGGTCAGAAGAGGAAGGCGTGTGCTACTAGCGAAGGCGCATCCACATCTTCTGCTGCAGGTCAGCATGCATCTTTGTCTTTGTATCTTGATATTGGAGATTGTGATAGGTTATGCGAGTTTTGTGGTGCGCTATTCTGGTATGAGGAACGTGTGATTTCTGCTTCTTCAAGCAGTAGGCCTGTATATCATCAGTGTTGTAGGAGTGGGTCGGTTGCATTACCATTTCGTCGTAGGCCGTTTACTACACTTATACATTTGTACCAGCAGCCTGACTTTATGCTTAACATTAGAGCCTATAACTCAATGTTTTCAATGACTTCCTTTGGTGGTAAAGTTGATGATAGCATTAACCAAGGTGGCGGTCCTTATGTTTTCAAAGTTTCTGGCCAAGTATATCACTGGATTGGTTCACTTTGCCCATCTTCTGGTGAGAGACCTCGCTTTTTGCAAATGTATATATATGATACTGAAAACGAGATCTCAAATCGCCTTCGTTGTTTTACGGGCACTGATGCCTCTAACTTAAGTGCTGAGATAGTTCAGCTTTTATCGCATGTCTTAGAAAGCTGTAACGACTTGGTTAGGCTTTTCCGAAGAGCTCGCGATTTATGTAATGCTTCTGAGACGCCTTCATGTAGCGTGTGTCTTTATGGTATGCAGTCTACTGGTGCGTATGAAAGGCCGTCTTCTGATTGTATCGGCGCTGTTGTTACTGACAACGATCCTTTGTGTTCTAAATTTGATATTATTATACGCCAGAAGGATGGTAGACCACAACGTATCACCAAGATTCATCCACTATACATGTCATTGCAATACCCTTTGCTTTTTCCGTACGGGGATAAGGGGTGGTCACCTGACTTGGTTTTGCGCACAAATGATGGTTCACATGCCAAGATGACGATTAACAAATACTACAGCTATTTGTTGCATGATCGTGCTAATCTTTATACGTTGCTTTTACGTGGTGGTCGACTGTTTCAGCAATTTATTGTTGACGCGTACATTTGTATTGAGGAAGATCGGCTTGACTATGTGAGGCGGCATCAGAATGAGTTCCATAATGAATTGCTGCAAGGCATACAAGATGCCGTCCGGCGTGGTGATACTGAAGGTCGTGAAATTGGTAAACGGACATACTTGCCAACATCATTCATTGGTGGCCCTCGCTATATGTACAAGCATTATCAGGATGCATTGGCTATTTGCAGGGTTCACGACAATCCTCAGTACTTTATTACTTTCACTTGCAATGTGAAATGGCCTGAGATTCAATGATACATGTTACAATATCATACTCTAAAGCCTCAAGACAGGCCTGACATCGTAGCTCGGGTTTTCCAGATGAAGGTCAAGTCTTTCGTTGACTTTTTAAGGAATTCTAAACCATTTGGCGATGTTGTGGCTTGTATGAGTTGCTTTTCTTTTCTTTTGGGAATCATTATGCCTTCGTAGTGTGTTTCCTTAAGAAAATTATTGTGTTTCGCAGATTTGTATACCATCGAGTTCCAAAAAAGGAGGTTGCCTTATTGTCATCTGCTTTTGTGGGTGTCTGCAGCAAACAAAATCAAAGACACCAGCCAAGTTGATAACTTTATATCAGCAGAGATACCTAACCCAACAAATGATCCTGGCCTGTATCGTATTGTTACGGAATTTATGATACATGGACCATGTGGAATTGTAAAGCCCAATTCGCCATGCATGTCAAAAGGCTCATGTTCAAAGAACTTTCCTAAACAATACCATACTCATACATCCTTTGATAATAAAGGAAATGTTTTTACCAAAGATCATCTACTGGCTTTACAATTAACAAGGGCAGATTGGAAGTTGACAGTAGATTTGTTGTGCTATACAATCCGGTTTTATGTCGTAGGTTTATGACTCACATCAATGTAGAGTATTGTGGGTGGAGTATGCTGATAAAATATTTGTTTAAGTATATATCTAAGGGCGCTGATCGTGTTCACTACAAAATTGCAAAATCACCGAACATTGTCAACGCTAATGATAATAATGAGCCATCCTATGGCAATGAGATTCAGAACTATTTAGATGGGAGGTTCATTTGCCCGCATGAGTCTGCTTGGCGCATTTTTAACTACAGTATACATGATCGAAATCCACCTGTACAGGTACTTGCAGTCCATTTGGAAAACATGCAAAACATGTCTTTCAAAGACAATGACAACTTGCATATCGTTCAGTCTAACTCCCATGCAAAACGTACTATATTGACTT
Source organism: Ambrosia trifida (assembly GCA_028751855.1). NCBI lineage: Eukaryota > Viridiplantae > Streptophyta > Magnoliopsida > Asterales > Asteraceae > Ambrosia > Ambrosia trifida. The sequence continues at coordinate 68,993,796 of CM054130.1, forward strand.
AATGGCTTCTGAATAACGAGTCTGACAGCAGTGGTCGTCATTTGCGTTATGTTGATTACCTAAAAGAGTATAGGTGGAACCCATCAGGTAGGTGTTGGGTACGCCGTACAACAATGCGTACTCCTGCTATCGGTAGGCTGGTATATGTGCATCCTACCTGTGGTGAGACATTCTATCTGCGCTTGCTACTAGGACATCAACGTGGTTGCCAGTCTTATTCTTGCATACGCACTGTAAATGGCCAGGTATGTGCAACCAATCGCGAGGCATGTGAAAGGCTTGGTTTATTGGGAGACGACAAAGAATGGCTGTATACATTTGATGAAGCTGCTGCCTGGGCATCTGCGTTAGAATTACGGTCGTTATTTGTTCAAATGCTACTCTATTGTGACATATCTGATCCTGTTCGACTTTGGAACAATCAATGGCATAAGATGGCCGATGATGGCCAACGTTTGTATGGGCTTTTAAATACAGATGACATGAGCCAATTTGTGTTGTATGAGCTAGAATTGCTATTACGTTCAGGTTCTGTTCCTTCATCATTATCAGAGTTCGGCTTACCCATGCCTAATCCTGATTTGCTTCAACGCTTGAGGAACAAATTGTTGATGGAGGAAAGGAATTATGATAGAGAGACGTTGGCTTATGAACATTTGCTTTCTATCAGCAAACTAAATGTTGACCAAAAACGTATTTATGATCATATCATGTTATCAATTTCCGATCAGCGTCAATGTCTTTTGTTCGTATACGGGCATGGTGGAACTGGTAAAACATTTTTGTGGACCACTATACTTGCAGGATTACGTTCATCAGGAAAAATAGCTTTGGCAGTCGCGGCATCTGGTATAGCATCTTTGCTTCTTCCATCTGGCAGGACAGCTCATTCTCGCTTTAAAATACCTTTGGACTTAACTGATGAATCAATTTGCAACATAAAGAAAGGCACCCAACTTGCTCAGCTGATCAGCGAAACCACACTCATTATTTGGGATGAAGCACCTATGAATGATCGTAGGTGTTATGAGTCATTAGATAGAGCACTCAAGGACCTCATGAATAACACAGATCAGCCGTTTGGCGGCAAGTCAGTGGTCCTTGGTGGCGACTTTAGGCAGACGCTTCTTGTCATTCCTAAATCATCAAAGGCAATCCTATTAGCTTCAACACTGCCTAGATCTTATCTATGGCAATACTTCATACTTTACAGACTTACTGTGAACATGCGTCTCGAGCGTCCATACATTACCCCCGAAAGACAGAATTTAGTATCCGCCTTTTCAACATGGTTGGTAGCTATAGGTGACGGACAACTTGGCGTCCCTGATGTTGATGATCCAATTAATATAAAAAAAATCAGAATTCCATCACAGTACCTGATACCCTATACAAATACTGCGTTAGAAGAACTAATTGATTTTATATATGACATCGACACTCTACGACATCCGTCAACAGCTATGTTATCCACTAAAGCAATTGTCTGTCCCAAGAACGATACAGTGGATGAAATAAATGCAAAAATCATTGGCATGACGGATGGCGTTGCAAAGACCTATGTTAGCATTGATTCGGTTGTTCCAAATCCTGGAACCCATATTGATATTGACTCGCTTTACCCAACAGAGTACCTAAACATTCTAAACTTTAGCGGGTTTCCGTCACATATGTTACATCTTAAACTAAGGGCGCCAATCATACTATTAAGGAATCTCAATCCTCTTGACAGCCTATGTAATGGGACAAGATTAATGGTTACACAACTGTTACCACACATTATAGAAGCACAAATAATTACTGGAAAGTTTATCGGAAAGCGTGTGTACTTGCCAAAGATAACGCTTATCCACAAAGACAAGGAATTGCCATTTGAATTCAAAAGAAAACAGTTCCCTATAAGGCTTTGCTACGCGATGACTATTAACAAAAGCCAAGGCCTGTCATTAGACAAGATAGGAGTTTATTTACCACACCCTGTATTTGCACACGGCCAGCTGTATGTGGCTTTGTCAAGAGCGACTACACCCGAATCCCTTAAGATTGTAGTTGTTCCCCAGCCTAATGACAACCATGACACAACAACAAAAATAGTATATACTGACTTCCTAAATGAAATTAATAATAGCTGCTAATATATGATACATGTCTAACAACTTACAACAAGTTACTTATTCATTTATACTGTAAATATTCTAACAGTGACTTAATAGTAATTTTTATACTACCAATAATAGGTAACACAAAATGTCTTGCAAACGAATACGTGACATTCAACAACGAGTAAACACACAAGTGATTGAGATACGTGTTTTGAAAAAATGGATCCCTCTGGTGAAAAGGAACGAGGTTGCACAGAAGACCAATGAGCTCTGCTATCTGTTTGTTGATGCGCATGTAAGTGATAATCTAATGATAACTTAAGATTCTGATAGCTATAACAATTAATAATGTGTATTCGCCTAAATGTTTTGCAATAGAGTAGATATGTATACAACTATAGTAGAAAACTGCTTTGACTAATAGATTTTGCAATACAAAAACTTGAGTGAGCGACGAGATAAAGAGGTTAGAAAATGAAATCAGATAATCTTAAAATCAGATTCTTAGCTAAAGGCCATACATACTTGAAAATCAGATTCATAGCTAAAAGCCATGCCATGATGTGTGTCTTTTATAGAAATGGGAAAATGGGCTCACCAGCTATTTTATTACATTAAGTAAAAAAATGACAACAATATTGATACAGGCATTTGTCGCAGCCATTACTTAAAATTTTAAAAGTTACGTCTATTTGATGAAGCGTAAAGTTCAATCTCCATGTCCAACATAACTCTACTCTACTTCAAACATTAAAAACAAATAATAACTAGGCATTGTTTAAGGCATTTTAAGCCCATACAATCACATAATAACTGTGATCGATCAATTTTTAAGTCTGCATATCAATATAGTTGGCGTTTTCCTAATGATGTTGGGTTTGCATATCAGTTTAACAACACCTTCAATTTAATGAGTTGTAAATGGGTTTGTTACAGTTTGATCATGGTTAAATGCTTAGATAATCAATCACACATCACACATGTTTCACTGCAAACTGGGTTACATTTATCCATGGCTTTTTATATTATACAAAGTTCAATTTCATACAATTAAAGTGTAACTTTATATGGCTGTAAAATAGGGCTGTTAGGCTATAGTTTATGGCTAGAAAACGCAGCAACTAGGGCTGTAAATATGATAGTTTTTTGCTATGCTTTATGATTACTCATCGTGGTTTTTCATTATGATACGTGTATATTTACAGTTGGCTATAAATTATACGTGTATATTTACACGTATAATATACACGTAGCTGTTTAGCAATGTTTTACATAGTAGTTTTTTGCTGTTTAACAAACTGTTTAGCAAACAGTTAAACCAACATGAGACCTGCAAATATAGCGGTAAGAAATTTTATGTTTAACAAATTGTTTTACACTGAAAAACCACTATGTAGACTATAGTTGGATTGTTGATTTGAATACTATTATCTTTCCAACAGTTTGCTAAACAGTTAAACTAACAAGCTTCAATGCAATTTGATAACCATTATGGTTTTTCATGGCTGCAAATAGAGGCACTATATAGCCGTATATAGTCACTTATTATGCACATAGTTAGGGATGGAAAATACAGCAGTATATGGCTTTAAAATAGGGCTGTTAGACTATAGTTTACGCGTAGAAAACGCAGCAGTTAGGGCTGTAAATGAGAGTATATTGCTGTGCTTTATGGCTGGAAAATTCAACTATACATGGCTGCAAATAAAGACGCTATCCAACCATATATAGCCGAAAAATACAATCGCATAGGGTATGACATATGCTCATATAACTATGATACATGGTCACTGAATGGATAAGTCATCCATACAAACTTAATTTAATTTCAAAAGTCATTATAAAAGGTTTACACCTTTGTTTGATAAAAATATGTAAATGACATAATAAGGACTAAATCCATATTATCCACATTAACTACCTTTCACATCACTTTTAGTGTTTATTTCAGATTAATAAAGTATTTGTTTATATATGCCGATTTTAATGGCATCAGCAGTACAGATTCTGAATTGCTTACAAATAAATTATCTTGATTCCAGGGAGATGGCATAGAGGCCTTAGCTGATGCTGACGAAGTGGAGTATTATGATTCTATCATCAAGCTGTCATCATGCTATAGAGTTACTGGCTTCTTATGCACTCAGCGCCGTCCATACATGTCAACTGTAAACCATGAGGCATCTCTTATAATTGGAAAGAAGGCGCAGTTTATCCCCATACCAGATTCAAACATTCCAAGAGTGCACTTCAATTTCGCAACATATGAACAACTCAACAGCAGGATAAAGGATAATAGGATCCTTACAGGTATATTAAAACTACAACATCTGCATCCATGAATCAGACAACTGTCTATAATCATAGCTAAATACAACTGTATGCCAATAAACATGCAGATTACATCGGACGTGTCACACCCTCAAAATCCACTTGCGGAGTTTTACCGCGAGGCGCATGACAAACCAGGATCCAAACCAACGATCACAATAAACAAGTCTAAATGTAATTAATGCAATACCAAAACATAGTTTTAAAATCCCGTTTACAGCGGAAGCTTATTCAAAATAAAGTTCAATGTTTATGAAATCATGCAACTCTATCTAGACGCCGTGCAGACGCGTGCGCCCTAGTTCCATGTGCTACCTTAGCGACCTGAGAAAACATGTAAAAGTTTACGTCAGCACAAAAATGCTGGTGAGTTTACAGGTTTGCAGTTCAAGTACCAAGTTCACCTGTCCATACTATAACAAATAGAAAACCAGTATACGCTAGCTAGGCGTACGTTTTGTTACTACCACGATTGGAAAACCATTACTAACACGAATACCAGTTGTTGTGCCCGAATAGTTCCAAATGTTCCTGTTGTTCCTGTTTGAGACAATATGCACTCGCCCGGCCCTCCAAGCCGACGAGCGGGGTTGGTCACTCCCAATAGCGCTATTCACATTTCCCCGTTGTGCAAACCCGCACATTCATGGTTCCCCCCGGGACTTCCAAAGATCGTGTAGTATACGTTAGAACCCATAGTATGACAGAATTTACCAAACAATCGTTTTAGCACATGTTTTCTCCCCCGAAAGTATAAAACCAGTTTAAAAGAGGGGCCGTAAACTCACCTTAAGTTGCTTTACTCCTAATCCCGAGTAAACTCAGCTGCTATGTTAGTCCCGTACAGTGGCGACCTAACATACGACAGTTACAAGTACTTAGACTAATAACCCGCAGGTTAATTAGTCCCTAGATGTCCAGACCATAACCAAGTTTGTTTGAAAACACCGTGACTGTTTAACCGACCCAAAGTACAAGACTCGACATCCCATTGGTGACCCGAGACTCCCCGTGTTATGTTTACGCTCCAAAACATACAATAACGCAAGTATACTTAACATACGTTAACACACAACAAATTATAGCACATAGTTCACGTATCACCGAAATACATCCAAATATATGTTACCAAGTTATTAGACATGTTACGCGGTTCCTAGCATGTTACTACATGTTAAATCGGGTCTCGGAATGCTAATTTACACTTACAGCAGCAGTACACGCGATTAGGAAAAGTCAACTAGTGATTAGGAAAGTCAACTGGTGAATAGAAGCCCTATTCGCCCCTACTATAGGCGAGTAGGGGCTACTCCCCTTTACTTCATGCGAATAGGGGCTATTCCCCTGAACTTACTAGTGATTAGGGCTATTCGCATGAACTTACTAGTGATTAGGGCTATTCGCATGAACTTACTAGTGAATAGGCTTCTACTCGCATGAACTTACTAGTGAATAGGCTTCTACTCGCCTATATATAGGCGATTAGCCTTGTACTCGCATGAGTTATAGGCGATTAGCATTGCTACTCGCCTGTAACCATGCTGTTCCAGTTTTTCGCGCGTTTAACGCTCCAAATCAGATCCAGAACGTGTGTAACTACCCAATATCATCCCAAACACTATCCTAAACATGTTTAACCCAAAGCCCTTCGTTCATCCTCGTAAAATCAGTCCTGCATGCAACCAAAGTAATCCAAACACATACACATAGCATGCAATATTCAATTAACGCATGTAATCATAACCCTATTATCCGATTACTGAGTTTTCTGTCATCATACTCATAATATTAATTCTGACCTAGCATGATAATACATCGAAACATCATCAAGATCCATAAAAATCCTATCTTTCTAATCATATATACCCATAACGCATGTTAATTAGTTATAATCCGTTTAACAACCCTTATTGACGATTTTCAGAAAGCTTTTTCGTTTATGAACAGGTCTGGACCATTAGGGATTGATTAAAAACGTTTACAAAGTATTATGGATGAGAATTAAACCTTGGGATTGCAAAAGGATGATGATTAGACCTTGAAACCTTGTGTTTTTGATCAAAATCGCCTTCCAGAGGTTGTTTAAGTGTTTGGGGCGGTTATGGGACGACTAGGGTTGATATTAGGGAGTTTAGGAGGTTAAGTGTTGTATTTATAGGCGTTCCTAGTCGTTCCAGCACGTTACATGCGATTGCGCAGCAGTTCAGGCGATTAGGACTTGTAATCGCCTGATGTTCATGTGATTAGGGGCCTATTCGCCCTTATCATCACACGAGTAGGGCTACTCGCCCTTAAGGGGCTCCCTACTCGCCTCCCCTATAGGGGAGTAGGCCTCCTACTCGCCTATAGGGTTTGGTCTTGTGTGTTTTGCGCGTTAAACCCCGTTTTAACATATGTTAATGCATATTCATGTACCGACAAGTCATATAATGATTGTAAACACATAACACAAGTAAATACACATATTTACACTCGTTCACCAATTCCCGGGACTCGAGACTCGTACGTTCCGTATGCCCTGACGATCCTACAAATCGTCACCGTTTGTACACTTGGTTAAGGACTGACATCTACCGAACCTCTAGACCAACATCCAATGATCTTCTAGACTAACCAATAGTTCCCGAACCATAACCCGACTTAACTAACCCAGTTAAGTACAATATACGCGTGACTCGCTAAGGTAGACTTTCATCTAGACAACGTTGTTAACCCGAATTTGCCAGGTGTCACATCATCCCCACGTTAAAAGAATTTTCGTCCCGAAAATTGCGTAAGTAACAAAAGAAACAACGAAGGGAATAAACAAACAGATAGGAATCAATAGAGAGTAGAAATCAAGAGAGAGATTTACCCGAGGTGTCACATCATCCCCACGTTAAAAGGAATCTCGACCCGAGATTCATTCAGCTGCCGAAGAGACATGCCTCGACTCGAACGCTTCCTTAGGGAAGAGATGAGGATACTTAGACTTCATCTGATCCTCCCGTTCCCATGTATATTCCGGTCCCCGGTTCGAGTTCCACCGAACCTTAACGATACGAATCTTGCTGTGACGTAGGCTACGAATCTTGTAATCAAGGATCTCCACAGGTTCTTCCACAATCCGAAGACGATCATCAACCTTGATCTCTTCTAGTGGAACGATGAGAGACTCGTCAGCCAGACACTTCTTCAAGTTTGACACGTGAAAGACGTTATGTACGTTACCGAGCTCCGTCGGTAGATCAAGTCGATATGCCACTGGCCCAATCCGTTCCAGGATCGTAAATGGGCCGACATATCTTGGATTGAGTTTGCCACGCTTTCCAAAGCGTATGACGCCCTTCCACGGAGAAATTTTCAGAAGCACCTTGTCGTTAACTTGGAACTCCAGTGGTTTGCGACGCTGATCAGCATAACTCTTTTGCCGGTCCCGTGCCGCCGCCAACCGATTTCGAATCTGTACGATCTTTTCCGAAGTTTCGTACACTAGTTCAGGCCCAGTGAGTTGACTCTCACCCACCTCAGCCCAACAAAGAGGAGAGCGGCATTTCCGTCCGTACAGTGCCTCGAACGGAGCAGCCTTGATGCTCGTGTGATAACTGTTGTTGTACGAGAATTCTACCAACGGCAGGTGAGCTTCCCAACCCTTCCCAAAATCAATCACACACGCCCGCAGCATGTCTTCTAAAGTTTGAATCGTACGCTCACTCTGACCGTCAGTCTGTGGATGGTAAGCCGTACTCATGTCTAGTTGGGTACCCAAAGCCTTGTGCAAAGACTTCCAGAAGTGAGAAGTAAAGCGAGAATCGCGATCCGAAATAATAGAAACTGGTACCCCGTGCTTAGAAACAACTTCTTTCAAGTAAAGGCGAGCCAAACGATCCATAGTGTCGGTCTCCTTAATAGCAAGAAAATGGGCTGATTTCGTTAACCGATCGACAATCACCCATATCTTGTCGTTCCCGCTTGGTGACTTAGGAAGTTGTGTGACAAAATCCATAGTAATCCGTTCCCATTTCCATTCCGGAATTTCAGGTTGTTGCAGGAGACCCGACGGTTTCTGGTATTCCACTTTGACCTTAGCACAGGTCAAGCATTTGCTCACGTATGAGGCTATGTCCGACCTCATGTTTGGCCACCAGTAAAGCACCTTCAGATCTTGGTACATTTTATCCGAACCAGGATGAATAGAATACCGGGACTTATGAGCCTCATCAAGAACAAGCTCCCGTAGTCCCCCGAATAAAGGAACCCATATGCGCTCTGCGAAATAGTGCAGGCCATCAGGCCTTCGCTCTAGGTGCTTGTCGGCACCGTGCATGGTTTCAGCTTTAAGGTTTTCCTCCTTCAAAGCTTCCAATTGGGCAGAACGGAGTTGATCAGGTAACGACGAATGGATAGTGAGCTGCAACGCCCGAACGCGACGAGGTTTAGAAGATTCCTTCCTGCTCAAGGCGTCTGCTACAACATTCGCCTTGCCAGGATGGTACTTAATAGCACAATCATAATCGTTCAAAAGTTCAATCCAGCGACGCTGCCGTATGTTCAAGTGTTGTTGGTCGAAAATATGTTGGAGACTCTTGTGATCGGTGTAGATGGTGCATTTGGTACCGTACAAGTAATGTCTCCAAATTTTCAACGCGAATACTACGGCACCCAACTCCAAGTCATGAGTTGTGTAGTTCTTCTCGTGCACTTTAAGTTGACGAGAAGCATACGCAATCACTTTCTCGCGTTGCATCAACACGCAACCGAGTCCATGAATGGAAGCATCACAGTAAACGACAAAATCATCAGGACCCTCAGGTAAAGACAGAATAGGAGCAGAACACAGTTTAGACTTTAGTTCCTCAAACGCGGACTCTTGTGATTCACCCCAGTCGAACTTCTTATCCTTCTGAGTGAGAGTAGTGAGGGGTTGAGCAATCTTCGAGAACCCCTGAATGAAACGACGATAATAGCCCGCAAGGCCTAGGAATTGCCGCACCTCAGTTGGCGTCTTAGGTGCTCCCCAGTCCTTGATTGCTTCGATTTTTGCTGGATCGACATGAATCCCTAGTTCATTAACCACATGTCCTAGGAATTGAACTTCGCGTAACCAAAAGTCACACTTTGAGAACTTGGCGTAAAGTTGCTCCCGTCGTAAAAGTTCCAAAACTAACCGCAGATGTTCCCCATGTTCGGTCTCGTTCTTTGAGTAGATCAGAATGTCATCAATAAACACAATGACAAACTTGTCCAGATACGGTTTACAGACGCGGTTCATCAAGTCCATGAAAACCGCCGGTGCGTTCGTGAGACCGAAAGGCATGACCAAGAATTCAAAATGGCCATAACGTGTTCGAAAAGCAGTCTTTGCAACGTCAGCCTCCCTGACGCGCAGCTGGTGATAACCGGACCTCAAGTCGATCTTGGAATAATAACTAGAACCCTGAAGCTGGTCGAATAGATCATCGATACGTGGAAGAGGATAACGGTTCTTGATGGTCAACTGGTTCAGCTCTCTGTAGTCTACGCACAAACGGAAACTCCCATCCTTCTTCTTGACAAATAAAATCGGGGCTCCCCAAGGGGAAGAACTTGGCCGGATGAAACCCTTGTCCAAGAGTTCCTGCAACTGGCTAGACAATTCCTGCATCTCGGGAGGTGCAAGACGGTAGGGGGCCCGAGCAATAGGAGCAGCCCCTGGTACAAGATCAATACCGAACTCGACTTGACGATGAGGAGGAAGACCAGATAAATCATCGGGAAAAACATCAGAAAACTCGCGCACCACCGGAATGTCGTCAATTTTCTTCTCATCACTAGTGGAAACAGATAAGAGTGCCAAAACGGCTGGATAACCCTTTCGAAGACTCTTAAGGGCTTTCATGCTAGAGATGATGTTTAGCGAAACACCACCTTTGATACCGTATACAGAAAGAAATTCTCCATCAGGGAGAGGAATCCGAATAACCTTATCGTAACAGACAATCTCCGCGCGATACAAGGATAACCAATCCATTCCTACCACAACGTCAAAACTACCCAATGGTACCGGCATAAGATCGATGGGAAACGATAAACCCGACAACTCTAACTGACACTCCCGAAGAACACTAGTAGCTTCAATCGTTTTACCGTCAGCCAACTCAATAATATACTTGGTCTCTAATGGTACAGATACTACATCTAACAGTCGACTAACATCCATGGATACAAAACTCTTGTCGGCACCAGAATCAAATAGCACGCTAACAGATTGATTATTGAGAAGAAACGTACCGGTGACTGTATCAGGGTCCTGCCTAGCCTCAGCAGCTCCAATCACGAAGGCACGTGCATTTCTGCCGCCGCCCCCGTTGTTCCCATTCCCGTTATTTCCACCCTGTTTCAGTTTTGGGCAATCCTTCTTGTAGTGCCCAGTGTCACCACAGTTGTAGCATCCCTGTTTCCCCGTAGTCCCCTGAGTAGTCGGAGCTGAACTGTTAGTCGGAGCCTGAGTCGATGGAAGTGTAACCCGACAATCTTTAGCATAGTGCCCAGTTCGCTGGCAGCGGTGACAACGGTTACTGTCGCAGTTCCCTTGGTGATGGCGTCCACACTTGTTGCATTTGGGTAGTTTTCCCGCATAACCACCCTGCTTATTACCCGAAGACGATGAACCCCCATTATCAAACTTTTTACCCTGCTGTGCAGACCCAGATCCCTTCCCGTCGTTTTCCCACTTGCGCTTATTGTTCTCTGGAGCCTTAGCAGTCGAACCCTTCGCCGGCAAAATCCCCTCATTCACCTTTAAATTAGTCATCCTATGTGCAGATCGAACTACCTCCGCATAAGTAGGATGATTCCCAGCAGCCACTAACCCTGCAATTTCCGGCACCAACCCTGAGACATAATGTTCAATCTTACGATACTCTGGCACGTGCAAATCGGGACATAGCACTGCCAACTCATTCCTCCTAACCGTATACTTTTCTATTTCAGACCCAGTCATCTTGAGGTTCCACACCTCATGTTCCAGCTTCTGTACCTCTTCTCTCGGGCAATACTCCCGCTTCAGCAACTGCACAAAGTTCTCCCATGGCATAGCATATGCCTCCCCAATCCCCATGTTCTGGGTAATACCATTCCACCAAGTCAATGCCACGTCTTGAAATAACGCAGCCGAATACTTCACCCGATCTTCTGGGAGACAGTTACACATCAAGAATACCGACTCCACTTTCTCCAACCACCTAAGCAAACTGACCGCACCCTCGGTGCCAGAGAATTCCTGGGGTTTGCAGTCCCGGAACATCTTATAGGTGCACATGGGTGGGGGTGGGTCAACAGGACCACCTGAAACGAAACGTATGAGAAACCACGAATAACGTACACAAGACTCACCAATGAGGCAAAGAAAATGGATAAAACAACTTACCACCACCGTTGTGCCCTAACTGAAAGGCAGCCTGGAGCAAGTTGTTCAGATCAGCCTGTGACAGGTTAATACCTCCACCACGACCACCAGCACCACCGCGACCACCACCGCGTCCACCACCGCGTCCACCTCCTCGTCCTCCACGCACTCCAGACATGATTCTGGCAGAAAGAACGAGAAAATTTAGTTGCGCAGTTAAAGATAACCACTAATGTTCACAAGATTAAAGCCAGATCCAATCCAGGACTATCCCCTCAAACCCAGAGCTCACTAGTGCTTCCATGCATTTCGTTTTATGATTTTGTGTGCACCCAAAATGATAAAACGCTCTACATGGTCCTCCAAGTGTTCTCATAGTTCAAAGTTCAAATCACCGAACATAGACCCTTAGCTACACACCGTAATACTACGGTAGTTCATGACAAGTGCTTCTATTGGAGTGCGAAAGGGAGATGTCCGAGCCTTGGACAAATCTCAAGAGCACACGAGTTACTCCAATGGACCACACTGCCTAGAAACAAGTAACCCAACCTAAGATAGAACGGATGATGTAACGTAGAAAGACCAACGATTTAGAGACACCCCGACAAGACAATACGTAACCCACTATAACGTTTAATACCATGTGATCGTCTAGTGTGTGCGACTCGGCTATAGACTAGACTCTACATGCAGTCCTAGTTCACTATAACCATTGGCTCTGATACCAATCTGTCACACCCTCAAAATCCACTTGCGGAGTTTTACCGCGAGGCGCATGACAAACCAGGATCCAAACCAACGATCACAATAAACAAGTCTAAATGTAATTAATGCAATACCAAAACATAGTTTTAAAATCCCGTTTACAGCGGAAGCTTATTCAAAATAAAGTTCAATGTTTATGAAATCATGCAACTCTATCTAGACGCCGTGCAGACGCGTGCGCCCTAGTTCCATGTGCTACCTTAGCGACCTGAGAAAACATGTAAAAGTTTACGTCAGCACAAAAATGCTGGTGAGTTTACAGGTTTGCAGTTCAAGTACCAAGTTCACCTGTCCATACTATAACAAATAGAAAACCAGTATACGCTAGCTAGGCGTACGTTTTGTTACTACCACGATTGGAAAACCATTACTAACACGAATACCAGTTGTTGTGCCCGAATAGTTCCAAATGTTCCTGTTGTTCCTGTTTGAGACAATATGCACTCGCCCGGCCCTCCAAGCCGACGAGCGGGGTTGGTCACTCCCAATAGCGCTATTCACATTTCCCCGTTGTGCAAACCCGCACATTCATGGTTCCCCCCGGGACTTCCAAAGATCGTGTAGTATACGTTAGAACCCATAGTATGACAGAATTTACCAAACAATCGTTTTAGCACATGTTTTCTCCCCCGAAAGTATAAAACCAGTTTAAAAGAGGGGCCGTAAACTCACCTTAAGTTGCTTTACTCCTAATCCCGAGTAAACTCAGCTGCTATGTTAGTCCCGTACAGTGGCGACCTAACATACGACAGTTACAAGTACTTAGACTAATAACCCGCAGGTTAATTAGTCCCTAGATGTCCAGACCATAACCAAGTTTGTTTGAAAACACCGTGACTGTTTAACCGACCCAAAGTACAAGACTCGACATCCCATTGGTGACCCGAGACTCCCCGTGTTATGTTTACGCTCCAAAACATACAATAACGCAAGTATACTTAACATACGTTAACACACAACAAATTATAGCACATAGTTCACGTATCACCGAAATACATCCAAATATATGTTACCAAGTTATTAGACATGTTACGCGGTTCCTAGCATGTTACTACATGTTAAATCGGGTCTCGGAATGCTAATTTACACTTACAGCAGCAGTACACGCGATTAGAAAAAGTCAACTAGTGATTAGGAAAGTCAACTGGTGAATAGAAGCCCTATTCGCCCCTACTATAGGCGAGTAGGGGCTACTCCCCTTTACTTCATGCGAATAGGGGCTATTCCCCTGAACTTACTAGTGATTAGGGCTATTCGCATGAACTTACTAGTGATTAGGGCTATTCGCATGAACTTACTAGTGAATAGGCTTCTACTCGCATGAACTTACTAGTGAATAGGCTTCTACTCGCCTATATATAGGCGATTAGCCTTGTACTCGCATGAGTTATAGGCGATTAGCATTGCTACTCGCCTGTAACCATGCTGTTCCAGTTTTTCGCGCGTTTAACGCTCCAAATCAGATCCAGAACGTGTGTAACTACCCAATATCATCCCAAACACTATCCTAAACATGTTTAACCCAAAGCCCTTCGTTCATCCTCGTAAAATCAGTCCTGCATGCAACCAAAGTAATCCAAACACATACACATAGCATGCAATATTCAATTAACGCATGTAATCATAACCCTATTATCTGATTACTGAGTTTTCTGTCATCATACTCATAATATTAATTCTGACCTAGCATGATAATACATCGAAACATCATCAAGATCCATAAAAATCCTATCTTTCTAATCATATATACCCATAACGCATGTTAATTAGTTATAATCCGTTTAACAACCCTTATTGACGATTTTCAGAAAGCTTTTTCGTTTATGAACAGGTCTGGACCATTAGGGATTGATTAAAAACGTTTACAAAGTATTATGGATGAGAATTAAACCTTGGGATTGCAAAAGGATGATGATTAGACCTTGAAACCTTGTGTTTTTGATCAAAATCGCCTTCCAGAGGTTGTTTAAGTGTTTGGGGCGGTTATGGGACGACTAGGGTTGATATTAGGGAGTTTAGGAGGTTAAGTGTTGTATTTATAGGCGTTCCTAGTCGTTCCAGCACGTTACATGCGATTGCGCAGCAGTTCAGGCGATTAGGACTTGTAATCGCCTGATGTTCATGTGATTAGGGGCCTATTCGCCCTTATCATCACACGAGTAGGGCTACTCGCCCTTAAGGGGCTCCCTACTCGCCTCCCCTATAGGGGAGTAGGCCTCCTACTCGCCTATAGGGTTTGGTCTTGTGTGTTTTGCGCGTTAAACCCCGTTTTAACATATGTTAATGCATATTCATGTACCGACAAGTCATATAATGATTGTAAACACATAACACAAGTAAATACACATATTTACACTCGTTCACCAATTCCCGGGACTCGAGACTCGTACGTTCCGTATGCCCTGACGATCCTACAAATCGTCACCGTTTGTACACTTGGTTAAGGACTGACATCTACCGAACCTCTAGACCAACATCCAATGATCTTCTAGACTAACCAATAGTTCCCGAACCATAACCCGACTTAACTAACCCAGTTAAGTACAATATACGCGTGACTCGCTAAGGTAGACTTTCATCTAGACAACGTTGTTAACCCGAATTTGCCAGGTGTCACAGGACGCGTTGAAAGTAATGGTCTGAAGCCTACAACCAAAAACATAGTTCCTCGAAAAACTATGCTACAAGATCAATGGTATGATACTCAATACAATTAGCATTATCTTCAAAACTAAATAACATTTGAATTTGCTTCATTGACATAGGCGAAATTCAGTCGAGATAACCATATGGCCTGAGATGCAGCACCTCTATGGCGACGAAGTAAAAGAGGGGGACATACTAGCCATTACTTCGGCATCAGTTAGCAACTTTGAAGGTATACAAATAAACAATTCACAATTATATAATTATGAGATCACAAAACTAAGAAATCAACAATGACAGATTTGATGCAACTCGAATCAACATATCTGACCACAGTGATAGTCAATCCAGACTTACCACAGACTGCAAGTATTGTAGAAAGGTACCTTTTAACACACTTAATATCCATAGCGCACAATACATATGAAATTAGAAACTAACTTCAGCTAATAACCGTGTAGGCTGAAGAAAATGGAATCAATTCCTAAATATATCACTCTTAAAGTGAACAAGCTGAATCCAAAGAATCTACCAAGCAACAAGGTAAGATGACTGCCTATAGATAGGAAACCTCATAGATGTTTTTACAAAATAATAACAAAAATCTTCAACAGAAAATGATTCGCTGCAAATGTTATGCAAAAATCACAAAAATGTTCGAGCAAAGAGGATGGTACCATGCTCAATGTTCAAAATGTACAAAAAGACTCTTCCCAGAAGAGGACGAATCACTAACCTCACTAACCTTTGGCTGCAAAGATCATGATGATATTGACCCTAAACTGAAGTAAGCATATACTTAGCCGAATATCATTCAATACATGTATGCTACAATTCATAGTAGAATATCTAATAAAAATACAAAGCAGGTACTCGCTCAACGTCGAGATAGCTGACGAAACCGGAACAGAAGAGGTGGTTTTCTTTGATGAAGGAATGACGACGCTGCTAAAAAAAACATGCAAGGATTTAGTGTTCAACAAAAGGTGCATTGATCCTAAAATATTACCAGAGGAGATAAGAGACATCACTAAGGATGAAATGCTTTTTTTCTTAACCATAAGAAACAGGCAAATTGTTGCAGACAATGTTCTGAATGCCAAGGAATCAACAAAGAATGCAGGTACTTCATCGCTTTCAGAAAATGAGAAGCTACCACCACAAACACCAGATCCTAAAATGAATCCTGCCAAAAGACAACTACATGATACACCGGGTATTTACTCCTCTCACGACTTAGGAGGCTGTAGGTATTACATACAGATTTTGGAAGAAGTTTGAACCAAAAAATACATAAAACACACATATAAAGTATTACAAAATAGTATTAAAGTTAAGAAATTCTGTATTAGAAATCGAGCCCAGATTAGTGAATCATTTATCGGCCTACTATTGTAGCATTGCTTTTTTATTAGAAAGTAATCCAGTAACCACATCAGTTTCTATTTCTACAACTGTACACATGTAGGATTGCATATCTAAGAAGCAACTGGTTTTCATAGACTTATAGAATAACTTTCATATGTATAGCTGATTATAGCCAATTGCTAAAATCAAGCTTAACAGTTTGGTTTGGCAGTTTGACAGTTTTTTTTTTTCTCGAAATCGTTAGCATTAAAATTGGAAAATTGATAAAGATGGTTCACGAATATTATTCATATGCTTAATTATTCAAAACAAAAAATATCATATAAAGGTAAACGTTAGGTCTCAAGTTCTCAACCGTGAAACCGCCAATTTGCTTTGGTTTGTGTCTTAAGTGATTATATTGACTTGAAGTTATAGATCTTATTATATGATAGTTTAGGGTCAAAATAATCATATTTGAAATTTAAAGATTAGATAATGAGTTGTAAGAAATTTGATTATTGAAATAAGTTTTTTTGTTCTGTGAGGTACAACAAGTAACATATATGGATAGAGAGTGTAAAGTTATTACACAATTTCTATAATTTAAATAATTACTTTGCACCCTGTAGATTTGAACTTTGTCATTGACTAATTTGGAAATTTTAGAAAGTTGTTTACTACTTGAATGCTTATTTTGTTAAATACCATTTAAACTCACAGGTTAACCACATAGAGCTCAAATGCTGAATAATCTACATAAACCTGCATATATATTAGCCATGATTTCTATTTGTTTTATTAGCCATGATTTCTGTCACCATCTACTGCATACAAACATTGCTTATATATTACCTTTTATAAATGCAGATCCAGGCCACAAGTTAAAGAAAATCATTACCTAACAGGCAGCAAAAGATCAAGGCTGAATATGTGACCTCTTTTGTGATCAATAACTAGCAGGCAGCCTAACGTCATGACCAATACCTCTTTTGTCAGGCATGCTACTTTCAGAAGTTCATCAAATCTCTTTTTGAAGCATCGCCAAACCCTCTTTTTGTGTAGCATGCCATATTAACAACTTCGCTTTTGTTGGTCATAGTATGTCTAGATTAACAACTTTGCTTTTATAAACCTAGGTCATGATAGACCTATTTTTGTGCACAAAATCTATAATGTTAACGTTAACTATCAAGGTGTTTAATCAAATGCAACATAGCTACATCACAAAAACTAGATTCCCCCGCCGCAACGCGCGGGGGCGCAATCTAGTTCTAACTAAACAATCAATATTGAATGCATTCTTTGCAATATAATAAAAATAAATAAATAATAAAACTCCATAAACAAAAAAAAATTAATAATCATACTTAGGTAGCGTTTAATATGAGAAAATGGAAGGCATAATGGAATGGACCATGACGAGGTAATGAAAAATAGTGTGTTTGGTTTGTCAATGGAATAAAATCACACATTCCATAAGACATTTCATTCTCTCTAAACCATTTCATCCACCTCCATGTTTTTTTTTTTTTCATTTTTTTCTCTCTTTCACCCTTCAGTAACAACATAACCCACCACAACAACCCACCACCATCGTCACCACCCACGACAGCCGCCACCACCACCACTGTAACATTTCTTATTTTTTTTCTTAACTATGTATGTTCGATTATCCCATCAATAAAACATCGCATTTTTATCATTCTAGTACGTTTTAAAAATATTTGGTGACACTTGTGGACTTATATAACCATACTATAAACACATGTTTACCTTATTATTGTGAGATACTTGATAAAAAATAAAAGGCATGGACCGGGACTCGAACCCGCGTCCATGGCCGGCCTGCAATACACACTCGTATAAACCAGCTGGGCTACAACCCATTTTGTGATCTGGAACCAAGCAAAACAAGTATAACACTTTACTAAACTCGTCAGTTGACTAATGGAAGTCAACGGCAAATCAAACCTTCCAAAAATCAACAATCAATCCGCGTTTGATTTCGATTCAATTATAGTATGATTAGACCAACCCTCTCTACTTAATTCTCACGCCAATTAACATTCAAAACCTTCCAAATTTATGTATTATACGCGTATAGGAGTTAAGATGGGTGAAAATTAGCAAACTTACAAGAATGAACGATTTGTATAAATTGACCACGCCATTACAGGCTCTAAGCACCGATAAAACTTTCCCCATACCCAATTTATTCTTAAACTTCTCCTAAATCTACGATTTTTCTTCGTTTGACTCTTCTCGTTGACCGTTCGTCCGTACACCAAATCGCTTTGTAAGTCCAAATTCCTTTGTGGGTTTTGTTAGTCGGCTGTATACAAGCAATAGTCCCAATATTACAGGGCTATTGGTTGTTAATTTGTATAATTAGTAAGCTAGGGTACTAGGTATCGAATTGGGGATAATACGTTCTGCAGTCAACCTTTAAATTCGTTAAGAAACAAAAAACATTAACCAACTGATCCACAGATCAGTTGGTAATGCACATTGGTTTAAAAACATGAACCGGCTTTGGGCCTGGGTTCGAACCACGACCCCACCCTTTTTATTTTAAAAACAGATTATCAAACAAAGCAATAAGCATATATAATTATATGGAACTAACTATAATCGTTCTCAGGGTCCAGACCAACTGGTTTGGGCTTGTGATTTAAGACTCTGACTCGGCCAAGGACTCGGGTTCGAGTCCCGGCAACAGCAAACATATTTATTTTTTTTTGCATTTTCTTTTTATACTTATACATTCTATATTATTTTAAAAATAGATTTTAAATACTAAAAGTGCCTTAAAAATTCTATAAAAATTATTTTATGTTAATCTAATGACAAAGTTTACTATACAATTTTTAGTTTTTCAAAAATCATTTATTTAATATATATTATAAATATTACAAGTTTATTCAATTATAATTTTAAAATTCTATAAAAATATCTAAACGACTTTATAAAATCTCACAAAAATTATTTTAAACTTGTAGATCAATAAGTATTTCAGAAATAAATTTTATTCCAAAAAAACCGTTTATTTAGTATTTTTAATTAATTTTTGTTATTTTAATCATAATAAATTCATTTTTCACTATTTTTATACCAAAATTTTACATAAATTATTTTCGTTCATTTAGAACAGAAATATAAATTTTAATTTGAAATTTCATTAATTTTAATATTTTTAGATATTAAAACTATATTTTGACAAATATAAATAAATATACTAAATATTCAATTTTTGAGAAAATAATTTTATAAAAATTATTTTCATAGTTAAGACCTTATAATATGACCATCCTTAATCAAAAATCTACAAATATCCTTTTATTTAATTACTTTCCAAATTTTCCTTTATTTATTAACTATTTATCTAATTAACGATTAATCAATAATCAATCCCCAAATTAGGAACCCTAGAACTACTTGTAGACTAGAAAACTTAGACTTTTAAGATTTCTCCTTTACTCAATTATTGCCTTATAAATAGGGTGATATTTGGACACAAGAGCCACAAATATACTATATCAAGGAACTCAATTATAGCACTAAGGTGAGTTTACATAACCCATTTTTCCTTTTCACTATTTTGGAGTGAAACATGTTACAACATCAATTTACAATTCAATCATAAGTGTCTATGTGTTATTTTATGTTGCATTATGTCTTAAATATTACTAGGGTAAGCACAATTATTCTAGCATAATCATTAACATTGATCAGCCGACGATATACAATGATAGATCTATTGGACTGACAACCCCACACGGATACGCGTACCTCCCACATAGGTAGCGTGGGTGATTATAACAAAATCGAGTGAACCATATGCGTATGGGATGGACCACAATATTCTAGTCATAATGTTTGATTATGCACTCGATTTACCTAATAGTTTTGTTTTCACATATGGACTACACTTGCTATGACACTTGAATTGTACAAGTTTTTATTCAATATTCAAACCTATGTAAATCTCACCAACTTTTGTTGACCCAAAAATATTTTTAAAATCAACATGTTTCAGGTAACAATGAAGCTGAGGTTTAGAGTATGCTTGAAGAATTATTATGAAGTTATTTGAAGTTGTTTGCTTTATTTCATGTTATGTACTAGAAGTTTTGGTTTTTTAGAAAATGTTTCATTTGGATATTTATGCTATGAATAAAGTATTTAAAATTTTAATATATACCATGTGCTACTGAAACAATCATTCATACGTGACACCTCGATGTTTCCGCCATCGGTTGGGGTGTTACAAACACCAACCACCACCACCCACTACCTTCACCCACCATCACCGCCGCCATCCACTGCCACCTTCGTCGCCTACACCTCCCACCGCCGCCACACACAACCGCCGCTGCCCACCACTATTGCCACCCACCACCGGCGACGCCTCCGCCACCGTCACACACCACCGTTGCCTTTACCCACCACTACCGTCGTCACCCTTCAACGTCGTCGCCACACATCACCATCACCGCCACTAACCACCACCCACTACCACTGCCATCCACCACTGTCGCCACCACCCCCCACTATCGCCGCCATTTCAAGTGTTAAGAATATTGATGCAGATAACTTTTTTTATCACATAAGATTATATTGATTCATATCATAAAAAAAAGTTATCTAAATCAACATTCTTAACCCTTGCAATTTAAGTTATTTAAGGAGTTCATATATTTCCATAGCTGCTAACCCTGTCTTTCATAAAAGGGTAAAACATTTTGAGTTAGATATACATTTCTTAAGAGAAAAAATTGCTAATGGCTTAATTGAAACTTTAAAAATTGAGTCTGAAAATCAAATTGCTAATGGATTGACCAAAGGACTTGGTGTTCAGCAGCATAGAAAATTTTGCAAAGACTTAAGAATGTTAGATCTATTCAAACATATGAATTAAAGGGGCATGTTGAAATTATAAGGTATAATTCATATATTTGGTATATGGCACGATAATATGTTGTTTAGACACTTTGGATATTGGGTCTATAAGTTATTTCTAGATAGGCTACTTATTCGTTGCTGGGCTAAGTTGTGGGCTTGTGATATAAGCCCAAGTCTGGCCATGTGCAAGTTTGTTGAGATATTATTTCAGGAGTTGTTTGTAGCCGTTGGATGAAGTCTTGATCAATGGCTGTGGATTAGTTTCAATACACCTGGTGGAACTTTCGAGATGGACTATAAATAGATTGTTATTACTGTTGTTTTATTATTATTATCACACATATCATCTCTCTCATCTTCTTTGTAATCGTTTCTAGGGTTTGTTCATCAGCCTCCTGATCTTTGTGTATTGATCAGTTGTTAGAGGCTTGTCTTGTGTTGACTAAGGATTACTCTCTGGTGTAATCTTTGTAGATAATCTGTTTGGTTTTTGTCTTCGTTGTATGGTCTGTAAGTACCTTGATATTATCTTGTACTTTCATTGTTCAACTGATCTAATCAATCAGTTAAACTTATATTTTAGAATCTCACTGATTTAGTGAGATTCAGGGTTTGGGGGGAGTTTTCTTGGTTTGGATTAAATAAGATTTTCGTCACTGTTTTGTCGCCTAAATCTGTTGTTCATTGTTGTGAGTTTATGTTGGCTCAATATTGTTGTGTGTGATTGTGTTTGGATCTATAAAATTTTACAAATGTTTTATAAAAAAATTACAAAAAAAAAAAACCCAGATAAAGTCATCGCTCACCTTGAGCCATAACATGATCAAGTGAGCAGGATTGACACTTTAGACAATGCCATGTCAGCGCCCATTTGTCCTATTTTAATAGGATAAAGCTTCCGCTCATCTTGAGCGACAACGGATAGTCTAATACTTGTTTAAAATTATTTGACTTGTTGGAAACAAAATTATTTTATTAAAGTTTTGTATTCCTTAAATAGGTTAAATTTCAAAGTGTTAAGAATGTTGATGTAGTTAAAATTTTTTTTATCATATAAGATGATATTGATTGACATGATAAAAAAAAGTTATCTAAATCAATATTCTTAACACTTGCAATTTAAGCTATTTAAAGAGTACTTATTATTTTGATAAAACTTTAATATAATACGTGTGTTTTACTCAGTGGCTGATCTAGAAATGAATTTCAGTAGTAATGTTTTTCATTTTTTTTTCATTTTAGTAGCAAAGTTTTTCAAATTTCATAAAAAACCAAAGTTTCCACTACGCGCACGAAGTTGAGCAGCAACGGACGCGACACCTAATTATACACTAGGTCCGCCCCTGGTTTTACTAGTGCATATTATGCACTAGTATTTAAGGCTAATTAAAATTTCATGCCATGAAAAGAGTCAATGACATCCACGTAAAAAAATTTATGTGCATAGCTCTCTCTAAAATAGTTTTATTAAATGTTTAAAAAAACATATAGTGTTAGTGTGTTACTATTTAACCTATTCCAGGAGATTGTTGCGATTACGACACGGTGTATTTGGAAGGCAAGAAACGAAAAGAAATTTTCGAATAACAACAAGGTGGTCGAAGTTGCTTCAGAGATCAAAGCGATAGGTTATTTGTGGTATAAAAACAAATTTTCTTCTAGTATAGTTGAGTAGGAAAAATGGTGTAAGTTTGACTTTGTATAATATTTGGTTTTGGGTCGGCTTTGTCTCCACCTTGGAGATAGTTAGCCGGTTCCAGTTTTAATGAAAGTTGTTTTTTTAAAAAAATAAAAATAAATAAAAGACTTCACTATTTTATGATGTTTTCTTTTTATAGGTAAAGTAGGAAATCATAGTCAAATCCCAAATTAGATATTCCATTCAATACTAAATTAAGTTCTCTCTCAATGGGGAGTCGCCGGGCTCCATTGCCGGAAAAGTTTCAAGGACGGATTAAGAAGTTTTTCATCACTAATTTGCCGGATAAATGTAGCGGGAATGATCTGGCAGAGGCTGTTAGACATCTGGGAGTTATTTTCGATTTGTACATCGCAAGGAAGAGGGATAAAGGTGGAAATAGATTCGGTTTCATTTCATTTCTGGATGTTAAGGACGATACTGAGATGGTAAAAAGTCTATCAGCTATTCGATTGGGCTCGTTCACTCTTAGAGCCAATGTTGCAAGATTTACTCTAGAGGATGGTGAGATTGGGCAACCACCTAAGTTCTTCAATAAACCAGACTCAAGAGAGGCAGAGAAAGGAAGGAAGGATGAGTCAAGATCGACGTCAAATGGGTACATGCACGGTGGAAAGTCTTTTCAGGAGACTTTGACATGGAAACCTAGTGGTGTCAAGAATTGAAAGTTTTAAGAGTTGATGATTGGATTGCTGTGTATCATTCAACGATTGGTCGGGCCCTGATCATGACAATGTTGGATTTGGAAGCTCTAAAAAGCATCAATCGGATCTTAAAAGACATTGGAATCGGTACAATACTTGGGTGGGCTTTCGGTCATGGTGACTTTCTCTAACAAAGAAAAAGCTCAAAAGGTATTTACGGATGCTAAGGAAGTGATAGGAAGGTTTTCGGCTATATCCTTTTAGGAAGGTCAATCCCTAGCATATGAAAGACTTGCTTGGCTTAAGATTCAAGGTCTGCCTATTCAATTGTTAACCAAGGAAGTTATAACTCAAGTTGGAAACCTGTTTGGAAGGATTATTCATCACCCGGCTAGATCAGAAGCAGATTCCGATCTCTCGTATGATTACATCGGGGTCTTAGTGGGTGACGGTAAAAAGGTGACAGAAGAAGTTATGATCATATGGAGAGATAGAAGGTTCTGGGTTTGGATTTCGGAGGAGGCCGGTGATTGGGTTCCGGCTTTCTTTGAGACTGAGGAAGCTAACAATAAAGAAACTTCAGGTGATTCTGAGGAGACAACCAATTCAGTAGCATCTGAAAGGGTGGTACACATGGAGCCAAGAGGCCGGAAGATGATGGGATAGCCGGAACTGAGACCGTGGATGTTACTCTGGCGACATTCAATGCACGGGCGGTTAATATGGAAAGTAATAAAGTGGCGAGTTATGACGCAGCTAATTTGGAAAGTAATAAAGAGGTGAGTAATGAGGAAGATAATTCGGAAAGTAATGAAGAGGAAGCGTTTATTCCGGGAAACTGTTTTGACTTTGACTTGATCAACGATAACCATGAGAATTTGGCGGGGGGGGGGGGGGGGGGGGGTATTTTCAAAAGTGGGAAAAAGGAAAAAGAAGCAAGGAGGTATTGAAGTGGTGGGCCGGCCCAAGAACGTGGAGTACTAGAGTAGTATTGAAAAAACTAAAGAATAAAAAAGGCCCAAGGATAATGGCCCAATTGAATTTGATGAGGAAAATATTGGGCCGAATAATGGGGTGATGGATAATGCTACTGGGCTTCAGGAGGGGTGCTTAACTGGAAACGTGGGAAATGAAGAGGGACCAGCTGGCAATTTTCTTTCTACTAACTCTTTTGACATTCTTGGGAGATTGAAACAGGGGGTTGCAGGTGAGGAGCAAACTCCAACATACACTAATGAAAAAGAACATCCGGCGGTCATGGAGGTGGAAAAAACAGTTCAATTGGGTACAAAGCTGGGAGCCGAATTACAAGAACACAAGTCATTGGTTCAGGCCACTATTTCAGGTGAAGGGGTACAAAGGGGTGGTCAATGAATGTAACACCCCAACCGATGGCGGAAACATCGGGATGTCACGTATTGATGATTGTTTCAGTAGCACATGGTATAAATTGAAATTTTAAATAATTTATTATAACATAAATATCCAAAATGAAATGATGTCTAGAAATCCAAATACATGATATCAAATAAAGCAACAACTTCAAATAACTTCAAACAAAAACTTCATGATAATTCCTCATGCATACTCAAAGCCTCAGCTTCATTGTTACCTGAAACATGTTAATTTTGAAAATATTTTTGGGTCAACAAAAGTTGGTGAGAATTACATAGGTTTTGATAATCGAATAAAACTTGTACAATTCAAGTGTCATGGCAAGTCTAGTCCATATGTGAAAACATACTAGAAGTAAATCGAGTGCATAATCAACCCTTGTGACTGTTATATTGTGGTACATCCCATACGCTCATGGTTCACTCGATTATGTTATGCGATAACAATCACCCATGCTACCTTTGTAGGAGGCACGTATCCGGGTGGGATTGTCAGTCCAATAGATCTATCATTGTATACCGTCGGCTGATCAATGTTAATGATTATGCTAGAATATTGTGCTTACCCTAGTCATGTTTAAGACATAATGCAACATAGAAAAACACATAGACACTTTGATGATTGAATTGCATATAGAATGTTGTAACATGTTTCACCCAAAAAATGGTGATAAATAGAAAAGGGGCTATGTAAAACTCACATTGGCAAAGGTGAATTATCCTCTAAGTGTTGTGAATGTATGCGAGGCGAATCCCAAAGACTCAACAACGTAGCTAGTCCAAATTGTAGAAAACGAAAAAGAAAGAATATCAAGCTTCCAATTCGCCAATTACAAGAGCTTATAATCAAAACTTCAATTGTAGAAGTAATAGACTATAGAAGAAAGGTATGAGGGAAAGTTTAATCGGATTGAAACAATCGATTTAGAGATGCAAAGTATAATGGGTCATAGGTGGGTTTTTATACTAGTTTTGGAGTCAATTAGCCATTAAAATTGGTCAACACCATAAAGTAAGGTTTTATGATGAATTGACTATTTGACTAAGACTTTGACTGTCAATTTAAGGAATGTGTTGAGTTTATTTTCTTCTGAAATACTACACAAGATGATAGTTGGCTCAGTTGGTTGTCACTGTGTGTTGGTTGGCTGTGGACGCGGGTTCGAGTCCCGGTCCACACAAATCTTTTTTTGGCAATTATTTCCCTAAAACTATATTATTCTAAATTCATAATATGATTATATAAGCCCAAAAGTGACTCGAAATATTTTTAAAACGTACAAAAGTGTCGAGATACAAATAATTATTAGTTTAAGGTATTTAAAACATATATTGTTTAAAACAATACATTCTTTTTATCAAAAAAAAAATTATTAGGGGAAATTCACGATGTTACAATGAATATTTTATCTATAAATATTCGAGGCATGAGGAAGAATGGAAAGGCAGGGTATGCTCGCAATCTTCAGAAGAGGTATGAAGTCGATTTTATAGGTTTTCAGGAGTCTCAAGTTTCGGGGCTCTCTTTTAACGAATTGGTGAATTTTTGAGGGGGATAGCGGATTGGATTTTGATGTTATGGATTCTAATGGTAGATCGGGAGGGATTGTTAACGTTTGGAACCCGAAAGTGTTCCAGAAAGTGTCTTCGTTTAAACAGAGGCATTTTGTGGTCACTACGGGTAATCTTGTTTCAGACGGGACTGTTTTGAATGTTTTTAATGTATATGCTCTACAAAGAGCAGGTGCAAAAAAACGGGTGTGGGATGAGTTAGCTGATTACATGAGGAGATGTACTGGTTTGGTTGTTCTTTTGGGCGATTTTAATGCAGTTCGATACCCGGAAGAGAAAAGGAATTCTAGGTTTAACCAACAGGTTGCCGAAGATTTCAATGATTTCATTTATAATATGGGGCTGAAGGAATACGTCATGCGTGGTTTTAAATTCACTTGTCTTTCAGGCAAAGGCAAAGATCACAAATTAAGCAAGATAGATCGATTTTTAGTTTGTGATGAGTTTTTTAGTAGATGGCCTACGTCTTGTCTTCGAGCTTTGAACCGAGAAGTATCTGATCATTTCCCTCTGATGTTGACTATCAATGATGCTAATTACGGGCCTAAACCATTTAGGTGGTTTAACTCATGGTTACACAGGGAAGGTTGTGAGAAGCTTATTGTAGACGCTTTGGATGGTTTTGAAGCTAGTGGTAGCCCGGATGAAATTCTAAATGCGAAATTTCGTCACCTGAGACATATGTTGAAAGGGTGGTGGCAGAATATTATATGTAAAGAAGGGGAGGATCTGGCTCGGATGAAAGAAGAAATAGAGCACTTGGAATTGATTTTAGAAGACCGAAATTTAGAGGAAGACGAAGAGTGGATATGGGAAGAGTGCAAAAAGGAGCTCGACAATATACAACTTTGTAAAAACAGAGATTTAAAACAGAAATCTCGTATTAAATGGGCTATGGACGGGGATGAGAACACAACGTTCTTTCATGGAGTCATAAACGGGAGGAAAGCGTCAAATACTATACCCGGTTTGATTGTAGATGGGATTTGGATTAATAAACCGACTCTTGTTAAAAAGGCGGTTTTAAAACACTTTCGTTTACATTTTACTGAAGACATCAAGATTCGGCCCAGGTTAAATACAGGAAATGTCAAGACTTTGCAGCCCAGAGACAGAGAAACATTGGTGCAGAATTTTACCAGGGATGAAATAAAGATGGCGGTCTTTGGATGTGGTTCGGATAAAGCGCCGGGACCGGATGGGTTTAATTTCAGGTTCGTAAAATTCTTTTGGGGTTTATTGGAAGATGATTTTGCTATGATTTTCAATAATTTTTTCGAGCATGGTAGAATCAGCAATGGATGTAGCTCATCTTTTATTACACTAATCCCAAAGTCTAAAACACCGGTGGGGTTGAAAGATTATAGACCCATAAGTCTGGTAGGGATTATTAGCAAAGCCATTTCTAAGGTTTTGGCCAATAGATTAACGAAGGTACTGGATACGGTGATATCTAGCACACAATCGGGTTTCCGTAAATGGAGATTTATCTTAGATGGTCCTTTGGTTATAAACGAAATGATAGGGTGGCTTAAGAAGACCGGGAAGAGAGTGTTTATGTTAAAATTGGATTTTGAAAAGGCGTATGATAACGTTAACTGGGAATTTATTCTTTCGTCTCTCAGACAGATGGGCTTTCATGATAAATGGTGTAGGTGGGTGAAAGGTATCTTGAAATCGGCTAGGTCTTCGGTATTGGTAAATGGGTCGCCAACCTTCGAATTCCAATGTGAAAAAGGAGTTCGTCAGGGAGATCCCCTCTCACCTTTCCTTTTTCTTGTGGTTATGGAGATGCTACATTGCTTATTTGAAAAGGCGATTTCAATTGGGGAATTTAAAGGTATTCGATTTGGGGAAGACGGTTCAATGTTGTCACACATGTTTTATGCCGATGATGCCTTAATAGTGGGGGAGTGGTCTCATGATAATATGGAAAACGTGGCTCGTATTCTTAGAGTTTTCCACATCTGTTCAGGGCTGAAAATCAATCTAAATAAATCGTTTTTATATGGTATTGGTGTGGATCATAATGAACTTGAGAATATGGCTAACATGATGGGGTGCCAGGTGGGAGAACTCCCGTTTGATTACCTGGGAATTCGGGTTGGAGCCAACATGGCTAGATGTTGTAATTGGCTTCCGG
The DNA here is from genome assembly GCA_028751855.1 of Ambrosia trifida. NCBI lineage: Eukaryota > Viridiplantae > Streptophyta > Magnoliopsida > Asterales > Asteraceae > Ambrosia > Ambrosia trifida. The sequence continues at coordinate 69,022,713 of CM054130.1, forward strand.
TCATTGATACAGTTCGTCAGCGGCTTTCGGCTTGGAAGGCTAAGACTTTATCGTTGGCCGGGAGATTGGTTTTAATTAAATCGGCCCTTTCGAGTCTTCCAATTTACTACTTATCGTTGTACAAGGCACCAACAAAAGTAGTTGACCAAATTGAAGCCATGATGAGAAGATTTTTGTGGTCGGGAATAGAGGACATCAATAAAATTCATTGGGTTTCATGGGAGGTGGTCACTATGGATAAAAAGAAAGGTGGGTTAGGTGTGTCGAGGCTGCGAGACGTTAATATATCTTTACTGACAAAATGGGGATGGAGATTTAAGGTAGAAAACGGAACTATATGGAAGAATTTTGTTTCTAGCATTCATGGTGGTAGAGGCTTGTGGGTTGGCTTGCCGATCAGAAACGCTCTGCTTGGATGTTGGAAGACCATAGCCACTACTTTGGTGGCTAAAAATGTGCAAGGTTCGTCGATATTGCAGCTGATTAGGGGGGCTTTTGGGGAATGGGGCTGGGTTACGTTTTTGGTTCGACTTGTGGCTTGGAGAAGTGGAATTAAAGTATAGATGGCCATGTCTATACAAACTTGAAAAAAACAAAAGATGCAGAATTGAAGAGAGAATAATGCATGGGTCTAATGGTTTGATATTTAATGGAAGATGGTATAGATATCCTAGCTCTGTTGAGGAATTATCCGAAATGCAGGATTTAGAACGAATGTTAAACACTTGTACGCTGAACAACTCGGTGGATTCATGGGCTTGGGGTAGGGAAGGAAAGGAAGTCTATTCGGTGGCCAGTTGCAAACAAGTTTTAGCTGGGAATACGACTGTTCCAAGAGTTACGAGCCTGATTTTCGAAGGATGGGTGCCCCTAAAAGTGAATTTGAATGCATGGAGAGCCGATCTAGACAGATTACCTACGTGCGAAGCTTTGGCGAGAAGAAGGGTGTTCGTTCAAGACCCTGCTTGTCAGATGTGCAGGTCGGCAAATGAAGATTTAAAGCATGTTTTTGTGGACTGCATATTCGCATTTGGTGTCTGGAACGGCATATGTAAGTGGTGCAGGTTAGGTCCGTTTGTTGCCTATAATTTTAATGATTTATTACTTCTCTATAAGAATGTACATGGTGGTAAGTGGAAGAAAAAGATTGTTAGAGGCATTGTTTTGAGTTGTATTTGGGCGATATGGAATGCGAGAAATGAAAAAATCTTCCAAGGCAAAGAGATGATAGTTATGAAGACAGTGGCGGAGGTGAAGTCAAAGGCTTTCTTATGGTTAAAATATAGATCGAAGTTTGATTGTATAGTTTGGAATGATTGGGTTAAATACCCGTTGTATATGTATGTGTAATTGGGGCGGTGCTCACTTTTTGAGCGCCTGCCGTTTTTAATGAAAGTCAATGTTCAAAAAAAAAAAAAGGTAAAGTAGGAAAGTAAATCGGAACAATGAAGATTAATTTTTTTTAGAGTAGTGTTTCAGCGGTAAATCTTGTGTTGCAAAGCGATCACTGCCCAGGATTGAATTCTATAGCACCACACGGGTTTTTCCTTTCATACCCAAGCAGTTATTTTTTCGGTGGAGCGTGAGATTCGAACCTGAGATCAAACCCGGGCAGAAACTCTTCAAGGAGGTAAACTTTCCCACCTCAAACCAGCTGGGCTTGAGATTATTGGCAACAATGAAGATTAATTAGGATGCCATGTAAAAATATCATAAAATTAATACAAATTGATTTTGATTAATTATTGGTTTGAAATCGTCCAAATCAGGTAAAATAAGATATATAATTAATGAGATTCTACGTGCTCAATTATTAATAATTTACCTTAATTAACAATTCAACATTTCAAACCAAATTGTCTCTAATATTATGAGCACATAGAAATCATTCATAACACACAGTAAACGAAATTATCGTTGAAACGACCCACATTATTTTTGCTGAAGATCAACTCTCTTCACACAACACATTTCTCATGCAACATTCTTTTCCTTCAAACAGTTGTGGGTTTGTCCTAAAACCATTTTCAGGTAATCTTTTGTTCAAAGTTAATTACATTTGTGTGTGTTTTTTGCTATATCAGTAAGTTAATGTTTTTACTATGTTTATGGGAACTAATACTATGAGTTGAATGTAGTCAAATTAAGTTTGTTGTTAAAGTTTCAGAATCTTTTTTGTACTTTTGCTTCATTGATTTAATTAAATCATGCTTTTTTTTTGTCTTTTTTTTTCTGAGGTTTTTAATTCTAGTTTTTTTGGGGACATTTTAATCTTGATACACAAACTGAATGTGGCATTCTTTTTTTTTTTTTTTAAATTTTGGGTACAATGATGTTTGATGCTCAATCTTTGTATTGTCTACTGTAAAGAGAAATTGTTTAGAAAAAGAGGAAAGAAACAAATTAAGTCATTGCATTTGTGCAGGGCCGGCTCACAGTGTTACCAACCCAAGCTAGGGCTTGGGGCCTCCGTAAAAATGGGGCCTTGTTTAGAAAAACAAATTACATAGCAGATAATTTTTTTTTCTTAAAAAAAATTAGTTCATGCATCAATTTAACCATAAAAAATAAATTTTATACACACGAGATATAACTTTTAAAACTTTTTATAACTTAGTCAACTATAAAGTTTTTAGTTTATTATTGGCGGTCTTAAGTTTAGGAAAGGTAGAGGGTTTAAATCAAAGAGTTTGTGTCTTTCTGAAAAGAGACCAAACATTTTCGTTCGCTTTGGGCCTCCGAAAACATTGAGCCGACCCTGCATTTTTGCAAGATCAATTGGCAAATGGTGCTTTTATGTGCTAATTGCAGCGAAACGAAAAACTTATGTCCAAACTATAATCTGATCCACAAACTACCATTGTTTGTCACTTTGTCCTTTTGTTGCTGATATATATTGTTTGCATTGAAAATATTTATAACTTTCAAAACATTGATCACTCCATTTTTTAATAATATTAACCGCATTTTCAGATTCTGTTTGCGGATCTAAGTTGTCTTTTTGTCATTTCTTGAGTGGTTGCTTGGTTGCAGCGTAGAATGCAAGTTACCTTCATCGTTTAATTTGTCTTGTCACTATGAAAATCGAAGAATATAAAAGAAGGGGAAGCTCTTGTCGTAGGTTTGTTTCTTTTTTCTTTTTTCTTTTTCCTTAAATTTAATGTTTTTTTTATGAAATCATTATGTGATACATTGTTCATGATGAATGTTTTAGAAAACCAAATGAATGTATGAGGGATGCTGGAATGATCATACTCGGCGTTGTGTTTGGTTTCTTCGTTGGGGTATCGTTTCTGGATATTTCATCACCAAAGGTATGTATTTTTTTCCGCATATATCCTGAAAAACGTCTGGTTCAAGAGTCAAAAACTCAAAATAGTTGTATTTTAATTCAAATTGTCAAGAACTAGTTACTTTGTGTAGACAAAAAAGTCCATGTTTGACTTACGAGAATCAAAGTATATTTGGCTTCTAAATATACTTTGCATACATGAGACTAATATTGAATTGAAAGGTTTGTAACATATTTGAATTGGTGCATTATGTTAATGATACTTATTTTATAGTTCTAATTTGATAGCTTAAATATGTACCTTCGATTGATACATACATTGGTGACAAAACGTCGGAGCGTTCCACACAAAAAATCCTAAATGTGATTTCTGTCTCAAAAGACAACAACATCTCAATCAAAGGTCAAAAAGTTGATGATCCATCAAAGGTAATATTGTTTGGCAATCTAATGTTGTTTATAGGGTTCTTTAACTTGCTTAAACTCTAATTCTCTTGTTTAAGTTATTCGTCTATGGATAATAACTCAAAATATGATCATATGAAGACTTACAGATAATTTGTCATATACAGATTTTCGTCTCAACTAACCCTCGAGGTGCCGAAAGATTACCTCCAGCTATAATTGCTTCTGAATCGGATTATTATCCTAGAAGATTATATGGTAGACCTAGTGAGGTTAGCAAATCTTTGGTCAAACTTGCTATTTTGGTTTGACTTTCTTAGAGACTTGGTGAGATTAAAGTTTCAAACATTTAATCATCTTTTGATTTGCAGGACCTAACATTCAAACCCAAGTATCTTGTAACATTCACTGTTGGTTATAATCAGAAAGATAACATTGATCAAGCAGTAAAAAAGGTCAATATTTTTACCTCTATCTCCGTCCTCTATCACTTTTATCGCTGTCTCTAATGGTGTGGTTCTACAGTTTTCAGACAACTTTACTATCCTTCTGTTCCATTATGATGGCCGAACAAACGAATGGAATGAATTTGAGTGGTCAAAAAGAGCCATTCACATAAGTGTTCCAAAACAAACTAAATGGTAAAGAAACTAAAACAGTTTAGACATTTTATTGGTTAATGTTTTGGTGGTATTTTTTACTATAAGTTGATTTCATAGGTGGTATGCTAAAAGATTTCTGCATCCGGATATTGTTGCACCATACGACTTCATATTTATATGGGATGAAGATCTAGGAGTTGAGAATTTTGATGCTGAAGAGTGAGTGTCTACGAAAACTTTTTAGTTAGTCGTTGTTTGACTTTGACTTTGACATGATCTTTGGATTTTTACGTTTTCAGATACATTAAACTCGTGAAGAAGCACAAATTGGAGATATCACAGCCTGGATTGGATCCAAATAGTAAGGATTTCACATGGCATATGACCATAAGACAAGAAAATCTTGAAGTTCACAAGTAAGTCATCACTTTGACCTTCTTTTGAGTTGTTAACAATGAAGTGACATCTTTATCTTCGTTGTTTCACTTGTTTTGGTTTGGCAGAAAAATAAAGGAGAAACCGGGTTGGTGCACTTACCCACATCTGCCTCCTTGCGCAGCGTACGAACACATTTTATTTCATATAGATCTTTTTACGTAAAGTTTGACTTTTGAGGTCAAACAGTCCGGTATGAAATTTGAGATTGTAGGGGACAACTTACGATAAATGGGTCAATTCGGGTTATATATTTTGTTTCCATGTAGTCAAAGGTCGAGTGGCTAAAGCTAAAAAGTTTAGTTAATTGTAAATCGCATCAAATGGGTTAGAAGTCAACAATAGGAAAAAAAAAGGTTATGGGTCAACACAAACTTAACATATTACTTGTTTAAAAAATTCCATAGCAATGGGCAAAAAACTTTTGGATCAATACAAACTGACCCGTGTCATGTTAACCCTTACTAAATTTTGACCCATTTTGATCCGTTATCCAACCTACTCATCTTAGCATGGCTGTCGGCTATGTTTTAGTTTTAAGTATTTGACTTGCGCGATATGAATTAAATGTCAATTGAAAATAACTAACTTCATCATGTCAACTTGCTAAAAATATAAGTGTTACATAATAGTGTTGACTTTACCAAGTGCTGTTATGGGAACAGATTTGTGGAGATTATGGCTCCTGTGTTTTCAAGAGAGGCTTGGCGTTGCGTATGGTACTTAATCCAGGTATTGCATATAGCCATATACCATGATTAAATTATTTAAAAACACCATGTTATTCCTGTAATATAATACTTTAGTTAGTTGTAAATGCAGAATGATTTGGTTCATGGATGGGGTCTTGACTTTGCGCTACAAAAATGTGTCGAGGTAATGCATGTTTATGTTGCTGTTTACTATTACATTAAGCACTTTATGTCCAAAGTGTTAATAAGACAATGCTTTCTCTTTCTTAATAGCCTGCATACGAAAGAATTGGCGTCGTGGATGCACAATGGATTGTTCATCAAGGCGTGCCTTCACTCGGGAACCAAGTAATGAGCAAAAGTTCTCGAATTGTCCTTCTAAGACTTTTGTTTAGAGTTGGGAACCATCGTGCTTTAATAATTTTTATTGTTTTGTTTGATAGGGGAAAGAAGATGATGGGAAAACTCGATGGAAGGGGGTATGGAATCGATCTCTTTTTATTACATGCAACGGTCGTTTTAAGCAAATGTTGAGTTTTGGTTGTCAAATCTTTTTTTTTTTCGTGACAGGTGAGGGAGAGGTGCAAAAACGAGTGGATAATGTTTCAAGACCGGGTATTAAACGCAGAAAAAGATTATTACAAATCGATTGGTGTTGAAAATATGGTTCAAGAAGCGAATTTGGTGAATATGAAAAAAATTCAATAGTATGGTTGTTATAGATCCATGTAGTAAAAGATTTTAAAGGCACAACTTTACTTTATTACACTTTTATGGTCATTATTGAGAACTAGTGGGCTTACCCGCGCGTTGCAGCGGGATCGACAAATGGGTTGCAATATAACATTATGATACTTAGGTTTTTTGCCGCAAGTTAAGCAAAAAGAATAGAAATGTGCACACTATGTTTTAGCAAGTATTCGTAGAAAGAAAAGAAAAGAAATGTGCACCGCCACTTACAACTGATTGCAGTTCACCACAAAAACCATGTACTCATTATTGAACAAATCTTAATAAACTAAAGGTATATTATTGTAACAGACCAATATGAACATAAACATCACTCTTGTGTAAGTTGTCTGGTTATTGCATATCCACATAATCGTGCCGTTGAAGACACCTTACTAAATGATAAAGTTCATTTACATGACAAAAGCATGTAGTAATAATATGATATTGTATACACTATCATATGAAGGTCATTGTCCATTTAGAAATCAAAAGTTGTTATTTGTAAGTTAGTAATAGAATTGCCCAACTTGACCAAGCAGCTAAAAAATTGCCCAATGTAACCAGTGAGCCGAACCATCCCATCCACTTTTCCGCTGGGTAGACGCATATATATGAAAAGGGTTTATAATATAAATATTATTATGGCAAAGTTTTAAAATTCATACAAGTTTAGCTGAGACAAGATTATTTATTGTGGTAACATAAATTATTATATTTCATCGCCATTATATGAAATTTGTTCAAAAATATTGCTATCCCATGTGTTTATTTAGTTTGGGTGAGTTCCATTTTCATATAAAAGTTAATTATCTTCTAGGGGCATTTAGGAAAGAAAAGTGGTAAAATTTAGAAATTTGCAAAGAAACTCTTGGTATTTTAACTTTGGACAATTTGAACATATTTGCTCATGCCTCCTCCTTTATAATGTAATATTGACTTGTGGTAATGATTATGAGCAGAACAAAACGCCTTATGGTTCACCATAGTAGAGATGCATGACCTAGAAAAATATATAAAGATAAAGATGGAGCAAGTATAAAGATAAAGATAAAGTAATTTGTTTCAGCAATTCTCATGTTGAACGACATTGTATAATTATATAAACATATGCAATTTTAAAGAAAAAAGAAAATGTAACATTAATATTTGTTGAATATAATTATTTGAAGCTTGTGGTCATACCACATCACATGATATTATATATAAGAATTTGAAAGGACTTTGAGAGCAAATATAGAAACTTAATCATCTATAAAATAAACCTTTATTTATCTCTAGCTACATTGTACAAGTATCTTAATGTATTGAAGGGTAATTTGGGGAAGATATATATGACATTTGAGGGTTAAAGCACATGGTTTTTCATATCCCATCTTAACTTTACCAAGTTGAATATGTTTGCCTATTGTTTACTCTTTATAATGTAGTAGAGATATGTTTAACATATTTCAATGGTAAAAAGATAATTGATTAAGCTTGCAACTGGAGTGAGGCTATGATTGGCAAAATATCAAGGGGCTTCTAACTATTCATTTTTTAATTATAGGTCACTAATTCATAGGGACTAAGTAAGTATTCACTTGGTAAAATATCTGAGTTAGAATATCCAAGGTTAAATACGTTTTGCCTATATGAATTATGGATTTATGGGTGAGAGAACTTCACAATTAAATATACTTGGACTGGGTTATGTACCCGTGTGATACACGGGTTGAATAATTTAAATTATATATATTATATATAAATTAAAAATATAATTAAGAAAAATTAGATTACATATGTTATTTAAAATAAAAAAAAAGTTTCCTGTACAACCGAAAAATATTAAATATTTATCAGCCCCTAAATTATTTCTTGTAAAAAAACATTTTTATTCACATAAAACTTTTTTCAAACATTCCAAAATATATCTTCCATGCACAGCTATTACCTTGTAGACTGCAGGTACAACAAAACAAAACAAAAAAAAAGTAATAAAGGTAAATCTGTTTAGGCTAAGATATAAAAAAATGAAATTAATTTAAAAGTATCTCCTCATCCGTTAAACCATCCCAATCGAGTATTGTTCATATTGGAATTTGACATCAAGTTTCCTCAAAGCCAAAGTATTTCTAACCTTGAGTATATAATCATTTTTTTTTTCTAACATCAAGGTCTTAAAACACAATGACATTTATTGGTTCAATTTGATTGTATTATAAAAAAAAAGATTGTGTAAATTAATAGCCTGAAAATAAAGATTGAAACGAATTAGTAATGCAAAGACTGTTTAGATATTGCATTTCTATATTGAAGTAGCTTGAAAAAACAAAGTCAATGAAGATTTCAATTAACTATTTTTCATATATGAAATGTATTTTATATATCAAGCTATTATAATACGAAAATAGCCAAACATAGTTAGTTTTGTATTGAATCAAATATTTAATTAATGTGGATTGATTTGTTTTATTTTATTTGTTTAGAATATTGTAAGAAATATAGTTTTAAACGTAGAGTGAAAGACCACATATTAAAAACACGTTTTTTAAGGTACACGATTTAAATTAAATAACATATAAATACATTATCTTAAAAAAATAAATAATTTTTAATAAAGATTACTTTTGTTAGTTCATAAACATTTTCAAATCATTTCTATTAATTTATTTCTAATTTTGTATTAAAATATAATTATATTAATCGATTTACAAAAACATTGAATATATATATTAAACTGAATTCCAATAATTATATTAATAATTATAGTTGTAACAAATAAAAACTGAATAAGTAATAATTATTAAATAAAGAAACAATTTAAAATAAATGTATTGTTTGAAATAATAAAATGGGAGGCTCTATAATGGAGTTCTATGTACTCCATGTTAGGGATGAGCATACAAGGCCGAATACCGATCCCGTCCCGATCCCGATACCGTACCGAACTGATATCGAACCGAGGGGTTTCCGGATCGGTATCGGTACCCATATTTATGGATTTTCGGTTTCGGTATTATCGGTACCATAACGGTACCGTACCGTATGTGTTCGGTATCGGTATTGGTTTTTTGGACTTTTCGGTATCGGTATTGTCGGGATCGGTATCGGTTCGGTACCGATACCGTCCCGAGCTCATATCTACTCCATGTGCTGTCTTTTATTACTATGGATAAAATCAATTAATGTTGATTGATTTATTTTATTTATTTGTTTTGAACAATATAAAAGTCTCACAAAAAAGTTTGACTAATTGCATTGTGTTATTATTAATTTGTTTATTTGACTTTTGAACTATTTTAAGCATTTAAAATTAATATGTATTTGCTGAACATAGTTTAACATCTAAAACAATGACCAAAATAATAAAACTTAATAATCATTTGTCAAATATTATAACAAAATTAATTTTAAACTTAGAATAACAGATTAATTTTTTTAAAAAATGGGTTAATTTAAGGTACATGATTTAAATTCAAAGTTAATAATACATAAATATAAATATGTTATATAAAAAAGAATCATATGTTTTCCTTTATTAATGATTTCAGTTACAACTATGATTATTAATATAATTACTAAAATTTAATTTAATAAACTTATATCATGGTTTTGCAAATCAATTATTATAATTAAATTTGAGTTTAATGTATTAAATAATAAAATGAGAGAATTCATGAGGGAGTGTCATGTGTCCCTCGTGTGTTTTCTTTTATTATATAGTGTAGATGTAGATGTAGATGTAGATGTAGATGTAGATGTAGATGTAGATGAGGGCAATCTTAGACTATCCACTATCACAACCCAACCCAACCCAACCTTTTATTAAAAAACTAATTTCTCACTCTTCCACCTACACAACCCAACCTAATACATTTTTTCACTCACATTCACAACCCAACCTAAACCAATATTTTATCAAGAAAAGTTGATTTATAATTATTGTATATTATCTAAAAAAATTAAAAAAATATATATTTTTTATTTTGAGACTAATTAATTATTTATATTTAATATAAGAACAAATAAATATTTTATATATGAATAAAATGAAAAAAATTAAATACCACATAATATTTTTTTTGAAAGGTAAATACCACATAATATTAAACATAATTAAACATAATCACACATACAAAAGATACAAAATATTCAATTATTATCACTAGAAAACTTTTGCCATATATGCTCAATGAGGTCGTTTTTTAGAGCGATATGAGCTTTTCTATTACGAAGTTGTTCCCTATTTGTCATATAATTTGACAGGCTTGCAATTCGTTTAGTAGAGTATTGAAAAGGTTGTTCATCGTCTTCACTGGAGCTTGTTCGTTGGCGATTTGTAGGCATGTCACCTAGAAACTTGGATGGATCATAATAGTGAAGGTATGTGTCTCGTTCATCCTCAACGATCATATTATGAATGATTATACATGCTATCATTATTTTACCCATCATATCCTTGTCCCACACAAGACATAGGTTTCGGAGAAATGCAAAGCGAGCTTGTATAACTCCAAATGCTCGTTCAACATCTTTTCTAACGGCCTCTTGATGTGGTAAAAATGAAGAGTTTTCAAAGTATTGATTATTCTGGTAATTTTCAGAATCGTCAAGATTCGTATACAAATTTGGAAATTGATCCATGGTTTTAAAAATATGAAAATGAAAGAGAGATACAAAATCAAAGTTGGATGTGAAAGTTTACTAAACAAAATATATAGAAAGAATTCTGAATTTTTCATTTTTTTTTTTTGCATTTTTCTAGAATAAAATGTTAGATTTTTTGGATAATAAAATTTATCAAAAAAATCCACCAAACCACTTATAAATTGACATATGGCATGTTGGGATACAATGAGATAACATTTAAGAAAACAATTATTAATAATAACTAATACAAAACCATTACAATAAATAAAACTATAAAATAAAAGAAAAGAAAAGAAAAAATATTATAATATTAAACAACCGATTGCAACCTTCAGTCGTCCCACCGATCCGGTTGAGGTATACAATTTAATTTTGCATTTTTTTAATGCAAATGATTTTTGTATTTTTATAAAACGTGGCAACCGGTTGAGCATTTTGGTCATGATAGTGGATAGCCTTAGGCAGTGGCGAAGCTTGAGAATTTATTTCGGGATGGGAGGGGGTCGGAAATCACCAATCACGGGACGTGACCTAATTTTTTTCTATAGCTATGTTTAGGCTTATATGTTCGGGTCGAGTCAAACATTAAATACAATAATATCAAAGTTCTAAGCATCGTTTAACAAAAAATTGAATAAAGACACTAAAACATTAAAAATGAGACAAAACGTGGGTACCTGGATGAAGTCATAATTATTTTCAAACCTAATTATTAAACAACGTGATAACTTGACACAAAAGTTTGAATATTAAAAAAAAACACCACCGCCAATTATCCAAAGCAGAACGTCAACACTCAACAAGACAGCAACTAAATATTATATTAGGTGTTTTATGAAAGTATGAAAAATAAATTGGTTGTGTACCTAGATAGAATGATCAATGATGACTTGATTCTTTTTTATTTTTGAATAAAAACAAATATGGTTGAAACTTGAAAATGAAAGTATAAATTCATAGGTGGGTGATGACTGAGATTCAAAGATACAGGGTAGTACAAAGAGGGACGAGGGTTTTGGTTAAGAGTTTTATTGGGTTTAGGCTTTTGAGTGAGCTTTTAAATTCGGTTTTTCTGAAGAAAAAATTTGGCTAAATAAAACAATTGAGTTTTATCTCTTAAAATGGGCCCCAAAAAAAAAAAAAACAAAAAAAAAAAACAAAGAAAAACGATAAACTTGGTAAAACAATTGATATTTGGGAACCTTGTATCGTCTGATATATCGTTAGTTTTGGTTTATATAGTATACCTATTTTTTCAAAAAAAAAAAAAAAAGGGAGGTCGAAACCGTATATACCTAAGAAATTCTAAATAGATGCCTATATAATCGGTACTTGACGAGGTAGGCCCAATCCAGATGGATTAGCCCAATACCACATAAAGGCTTCACTACCTTTGGGCCGGCCCATTGGCAGACACAAACTGAGTAGGCCCAAGCAGTCATGTCCCGGTCAATTGATAAGGTTCAACCTCCTCCCCGAGAATTGGGGAAGGAAGGTTCCACCAAAGAGATAATGCTTATCTCTACCAAAAGTCGAAGACTCAGTTCCGGGAGATAGGCTCAAAGAGGCGGTTACGAGAAGGGTTATAAATACAGGTAAAAGGTAGACGAGAAGGTATTCACACATTCACTTAAAAGCTTCTGCTTTACTTCCTCACCTACATCGATTCTTATTCTTACGCCGGAGGGTGGTCACAGGAAACCCCCCTTTCATGTGGCGAGTCCTAACGGTGTTTTGTTTTGCAGGCACCTGGATCCAATTTGATAGGTCATTCATAGCCGGGACTTCGTTCTTGTCTATTCTGAGAGGTACATACTTCTTCATTGGCGCCATCCGTGGGACCCGAAGCAAGGAGTTAGTTACCGGCTTGATAACCCAGAGATCCAAGATGGCTTCGAACCAAAACGCCATAGTAAGCACCAATTTGGCAGAGAACAACCAGAATCAATTCCCTACAACAGAACGGGTAGATGGAATAGTCGCTAATGATTCAGAAGGAGAAGGAGATGAGGTGGCTCCAGGTTTCACTATAGGAGCATCAGCTTCTCGGCCAAACGGCACCCAGGTGCCGACGTCGACTGGAAGTCTTCAAGGCCCTTTCTCTTTTGTGAGAGGGCCGGCCCCGTCATACACTTATACTCGGCCGATTGCTAGTACTACTTTCTCGACCGTACGAGTGCCGGCTCCTTCACCAACTATGCCATGGTACACTGCAGCACAAAGCTTACCACTTTTCTCGGCCGCTGTCTCGGCAGCTATGACTTCATCACCACAAGCAACCCTCATGCAACCAAACATGCCACCCTATACCCCGGTCACACCCAGAAATCAGCCGTTTATGCCTTATTATCCCATGTCTCCGTATGGGTATATGTGTGCACCATCTGCTAGGGGTGCATTCTCGTACCCTTACCCATATATGTATCCTCCAGTACAGCCACCTTTTCCCGGATGGAGCCCCCAAACTGGGATACCTTCAAGCGAAAGGTTGAATGACGTCCGTACGCGTCTCACTTACGAGACTACTCCTGGTGGTCCGGGTACTTCTACAGGCCCTCCTCAGGGCCGGCAGCAGAACTCGGCCGTGTTACAGGAGAATGAAGAGCAAGGTGATGATGAAGACCTTACCCGGCCATATCGTCCTCCAACAATGGCAACTTATTCCAAGTTCTCGGAGAGGATAGCTAATGCTCCATTACCTCCAAATCTGAAGCTCCCGTCAACAGTGGGTAAGTATGATGGAACCGGGGACCCGGATGATCATTTGAGCATTTTCGAGTCCGTAGGAACATCTAAAGATTGGCCGATGCAGGCCTGGTGCCACATGTTTGTTCAGACCCTTGTGGGGGCAGCACGGGTCTGGTGGGATAGTTTACCGCCTAGATCAATTTCTAATTGGAGAGAGATTCATAAAGGATTCACGCAACAGTTCAGCCAGCAGCGTAGACATACAAAGTACAGAGAGGAGGTAATGCACATCCGCCAGAGAGATAATGAGCCAATGGAGAAATTCATAATCCGTTTCAACAAGGAACGGCTACAAATCCCAGGCCTTACTGAAGAGTTGGCGTGCACCGCATTCACCATGGGGGTGAATGATGACGGATTGTTAAGGAAGCTCCATGGTCCTCACGGATACCCGCAAACTATGGACGAAATGATGACCATAGCTAAGGCATATGTCAAGCAGGAAAAATCGATCGCCATGAAACATGCGGTACGGAAGAAGCATGAAACTATCAAGGCAGGTGACAGCCAAGACTCTCGAGGCTCCAGGAACAGGGGACGGTCTGGCCAACCTTACTCAAGGGATGACCGTCGGGATGAACGCCGGGATGACCGGCGGGATGACCGCCGGGATCATGCACGAAGATCGGAGAAGTCTCGGGACTCCTACTCTAGCATAGGAGAAACAGCTTCCAAGCCCAAACTAGATTATCCAGAGCTTCTCATGTAACACCCCAACCGATGGCGGAAACATCGGGATGTCACATATTGATGATTGTTCAGTAGCTCATGGTGAATAATAAATTTCATTAAATAATTTAAATACGTTACATACAATTGTTCTAAGAATTTGTACATCAAATTGAATAAAATTATGCAAATATCCTCAAGCATCAATTCAAATCTCCAAGCAGGTAGAACCTGAAACATGTTAAGTTGAAAATGTTTTGGGTCAACAAAAGTTGGTGAGAATTACATAGGTTTTGATAATTGAATAAAATTGTTGTGCAATTCATGTGTCATGGCAATCTAGTCCATATGCGAAAACATACTAGAAGTAAATCGAGTGCATAATCAACCTTGTTGACTGTTGAATTGTGGTACATCCCATACGCTCATGGTTCACTCGTTTATATTGCAGTAACAAACACCCACGTAACCTTTGTAGGAGGCACGTATCCGGGTGGGATTGTCAGTCCAATAGATCTATCAATGTATACCGTTTGGCTGATGAATGTTTATGCTAGAATTGTGCTTACCCTAGAAGTAAATCGAGTGCATAATCAACCTTGTTGACTGTTATGATGACGATTGATCGGTCAAACTTGAAAGTCAAAGGCACGATCGCAATTCAAGATCAGAGGGTGATTCAGAGGAATTGATGGTTGAGAAAGATGTATGAGCGAGTTGTAATGGTCCAGGAACAATTCAATTTATAGTGCAATGGCTATGGATTCGATTTGGCAAGGTTTTGACCAAGCATTAACGTGGGACGCGTTTTTGAACATAATTGGAAACAATTGAATGGTGATTGACAAACATAGGGCTTGTAGATGACCGGAAATCACGTTTCCATTCAACCCGAGATCAAATTACGCGTTAGTGATGGTGATTATGGTAAGTCGTATACCTCAGTTGACTTTCAAGTCAACTGAGGTGAATTTAAGTCGATATATAATTAAAACAGGCCATGATTATAACAAGTGATAGAGCTGGAGCAGTTGGTTGTTTGGGTGTGTTGGGTTTGGCTCGGCTCTGGTTCGAACCCGAGCAGAAACATATTTTTTTTAATTAAACCGGTAAAGAGGGAAGGAGGGGTTTGGGCTTGGTTTCAGGTGGGCCGGGATTTGGGCCAGCATTTGGGTTGAGTAAAAATCAACAATCAGTTAAGGTTATAGGTTATTATTATTATTATTACTATTATTATTATTATTATTATTATTATTATTATTATTATTATTATTATTATTATTATTATTATTAACTCTTATATATGTGTGTGAATAATTATCTTTGTATAAGGGTTCAAAACGTAACATACAATTATTAAATGCGAAATGTTACATATCAAGACACCGTCCCAGATATTAGAAACTGAAAACCTAAGGCTGAACTGTGACATCCGTCACTTTTTCATTATATATATATATATATATATATTTCTATATACAATAATAATAATAATAATAATCATATTTTTTTTTAGACTAAACTAAACCTCTAAAACCACACATCCTAACCCATTAACAAACCCAACCCAACCATCTTTCCCCTTTTCCTTTATAAATTTCAGATCCGGCCCACTGCACAGGCCCACCAACAGGCCCATTACCCTTATCAGTTTAAAAAAAAAAAAAAAATTCAAAACCTCCTCCCGCCGGACTCGAACCCGGGCAGGAGCCGAGCCACACACACGCGCAACACCACCCGGTCTACACTCCGTTTCTGTTATTTACCCAACTCAAATTATATATAATGGCAACCTCCACTCTTCTTTCTCTTGTCTGTTGTGTGCAGCAGCAGCGCACCAGCAAATTGAATACAAATTAAGTTTTGGTCAACCTCTTTGACCCTTAATTTGATGTATACTTGGCAATTTCTTTTACAATAAATTCGTTCTTATGCATTAGCGTCCATAGGGACGCATCACCAGCTCATCAATTGCATGATTTCAGGACCTAATTAACTCGCTTTTGACCAAGTCTAGTCAACCTTCCATTTTGTTCGTCTAAGCTTTTCACTATAAATTGAACGTACCCACATCACCTCTAAGCGCCGATTAACACTTCCTCACATCCAATTTCTGTTTTAAATCTAGTATTGAAGCCTTTCAAATCATTTTTTTTGGGCGTTTCTTTGTCAACTCGCAGACCCGTTCACGAGGCTTGTAAGTTCCTTTTTTTTTGTGGGTTCTCTTAGTCGGCACCTTGTGATCATTAGCCCTAAGGTTTCAGAGGCTAATGATCACCAATTGTAATGATTTGAGTATTAGGGTTCGAAATATTTAGAATTGGGGAAGAACACTTAATTTTGTAATTGTATATAATTATTTTCAGTTCATGGATAAACAACCAGCTGGTATAGACCAGCTGGTATTCCGCCATCGGTAAGGGATGAACCGGCCAGGGTTCGAATCCCACAAACTCTTTTTATTTTCATTTCATTTAAATCAATTATCTTATATAACCTATATAATTAATTCCAATCCAATATAATTCGTTCTCAGGGTGTGGCTCAGTTGGTGGCCACGCTTGTGATAAAACCCGAACCGGCCAGAGGCCCGGGTTCGATTCCCATAACCAACAAGTATTTTTTTGCCACATTTATATATATATTTAATACACTAAATCTTTTAAAATCAATTTTAAATACTAAAAGTGCTTATTAAATCCTACAAAAATTATCATATGATCTCCTAATGATAAAGTTCATTACCCAATTTTTAGTTTTTCAAAAATAATGTATTTAATATATATTATTAATAATAAAAATTTATTCATTTATATTTATTAAATTCTATAAAAATATCTAAACGATTTTATTAAATCTCACAAAAATTATCCTAAACTTGTATATTCATAAACATTTCAGAAATAATTTTTAATTCTGAAAAACCGGCCTTTTTATATTTTTAATTAATTTTTGTTAGTTTTAATCATAAATAAATCATAATAAATTCATTTTTCAATATTTTTACACCAAAATTTTATATAAATTATTTCTAACTATCTAGAACTGAAACACAATTTTTAATTTAGAAATTCTTTAATTTTAATATTTTTTAGATATAAAAGTCATAATTTGACAATTTGAGATAATTAAAGAAAATATTCTATTTTCAGGAAAATAATTTTATAAAAATTATTTTCATAACCAAAATCTTATGTTGTGACAATGTTTAACTTAAAGACTTTTATTTATTTATTTATTTATTTAATTTCTTATATTTTAATAAACAATTTATTTATTAATCAAATAAACGTTTATCCCCAATTCGAAACCCTAGAATTCCATGTATCCTAGAGTTATTCCTTACACATTATTAAATTCTTTAGGTTGATTCTTTGGAATATTTCCAACGCATATTTCGTTGTCCAGTTCCATTACAAGCTATTACGTAAACAGTGAGTATTTCCTATCCCCTTTTTGCTTTTATTCATTTTTGGGGTGTTACATGTACACTTATACAAATTACAAATACAAGTTCACATTTTTACAATACAATTCTAGTACTATGTGCATTTGCTTACAAACGTGCTTTATGCTTAGACATTACATGTAGAATACATTTGTACTTAGTGAAATCATTAACATTGTACAAGCCGACCTTAACATTGGATAGCTCTATTTAGATTGACAACCCGCCTAGATTGATTCTCCCCCTTTTTCATCGGAGAATCCGTGGCCAGTGTTAAGCCTTTTATCCATTTATTGGATAAGTACACTACAGTTCATACAGTACATTATACAGTCATAGGGTTGATTTCGCTCATTTGTATGATACATAGTTTACATATTTGCACAGTAGCATGCACTTGAATTGTATATCTTTTTAACTTACTATATATATCAAAACTAGGAATGCTCACCAACATTTCTTATGTTGACCAAACCTATTTTTGTACATGTTTCAGGTGCAGTTTGATCTAATGCTTTAGCAAGAGACTTTTAGTGCTTTATTTTATTTCAGTCATTTCTATATTTACATTTCATTTAGACAATGTAATTTCCATTATCATGTAAGACAATTCTGGATTATTCAATAATATTTACATTTTAGTACCATGTGCTTTTGAACAATCGTCACTACGTAGCACCTCGATGATTCCGCCATCTGTTGGGGTGTTACAGATTGGTATCAGAGCCATGGTTATAGGGAATTAGGTTATTAGAATGCCTTTTAGCCTAGACTATAACCGAATTTCAACTTTCAGGTACAACACTTCCTAATTTATCATTCCCCTCATTACCCTCCACTTTCCTTCCTCAATCTTTCCCCTTCTTCTCCATTTCTCCTCATCTTTCATCACGGTGTATAGAGATGGTGTCCTACAAGGAGTGGAAAGACTACATCATCATGGAGCGGGAGCAGTACCTTTCATGAAGACACTCTTAGGCATAATGCCTACTCTTATTTTTGCTCCTTCAAAGTTGTTGAACTTTAATGAGTGTGAAAAAGGACACGTGCAATCTGGAAGGGTGGACGCCTGTACACTGGGTTTTCTGGCATAGGCAAGCATAGCGCATAATTCCATTTACGGACCTGTTATGCTTACCTGGGGATTCCTGGAGTGAGTGTCCACTTATAGGCTAAAGCATGTCTTCTTTGATCACCATTGGGTTTAATTCCTTTGAAAAGTCAACGTTCTTGTTGAGCTTTACAGCTAGACAAGGGCACTCCAAGCATTTTGTACAAGTTTTTCCAATAATACCCTCTCGTTTCATATACAATACTTTGCATATCATGATTACTTACAAGATCATATCTTCATAATCATCTGTACGATTATACACTTACATTTTCTAATCTCATGATTATTAATTGACTACCTCATAGATGTCTGCTCGCCGCATGCTCCGTGATGCCAGCCAACGCCCTGTTCGTGCTTCTGGACGACGTTCTGATCGTCGCCTCGCATCTTTAGTCGCCGAGCAAATTGCTGCAGTGATCCCGAACCTTGTCAGTGAGATAACCCAGAATAGTAACAGTGCCAACACGGGGAGTACGACTCAATTTCGGTGCACTTTCAAACACTTTAACTCCTGCAACCCCACAAAATTCACTGGTGAGGAGGGTGCTACTGGCCTCCTCCAATGGTTTGAAAGCATGGAGAGTACTTTTGTGAACAGTGAATGTCCTGATGAACTCCGCGTTCGCTATGCTACTAGTGTCCTTCAAAAGGGGGCGCTAACCTGGTGGAATGGCGAAAAGCGTAATCGGGGCGCTGATATTGCTCTATCCCTGTCTTGGGCTGAGGTCAAGGAACTCATGATTGCTAAGTTCTGCCCTAGGAACGAAATGAGGAAGCTAGAGGAAGAGTTCCATGGGTTAAAACAAGACAGTGGTGAAAATCTTGCGTACAACACTCGATATCATGAGCTCGGTATTTTGGTTCCACACATGGTTACCCCGGTCTCTCAAGCAATCGAGAAATTTATTGAGGGATTGCCTGACCTAATTCAAGATGTAGTCACTGGAAGCAGACCCACTACGGTAGAAGAAGCCATCCAGCTTGCAGCCACTTTAACAGACAAACACGTAAGGAAAGGAAACTTGGTTAGAAAGGGCACCAAGACGGCTACTAAGAAAACCACCAATACTGTTGAACAATCTAAGATTGTTTTAGCAAAGGCCGCCACTACTGCTTCGAACTCTAAGAAACGAATGGGCGATAATCTGAACCATACTGTTGTGGATCCGGTGACTCAACCTCCTATCAAGAAAGCCTACACGAGAACCCATCCTCAATGCAACACTTGCAAGTATCATCACCCTGCAAATCTTCCATGTCGTCAATGCACTAGATGTGGAAGGTTTGGACACTTTGTTTCCACTTGTCAAGTAATGGTTGGGACACAGAGTAATCATCAAACAGCTGCCCAGGGACCACTACAGATTACTAACGGTCGGGCATGTTATCATTGTAGAGACCCTAATCACATGCTACCTCAATGTCCCAAATTGAACAATGTAAACCTGGTGGCACATGGACGAGCTTTCAATATCAATATCAACGAAGCAGACGATCAGGATGACGTTAATCTCACTGGTTAAGCCATGGATGAAATCTTCCCAAGACTCGAGAATCCAATACTCGTATTTTCATTTTCTTGATCTTATTATCATTTTGTACCCATTTATGTCATACTCATTAGCATATAACGTCTAGAAATTTCCTTGCATACTATAGTATACGAACACAGATTGGAAATTTATCATATTGATCGTACAAGACTCTACATTACACTTATTTGAAACATTTGGACTTGATACTTGATCTTACAAAGCTTTTCTAAGAAAACATCATTGCTTGTTATATGAAACTTGATTTTTCCCTTAATTTGACTATTCATTGAACATTTAATGATTCATGATAACACTTAATGGTTGTAATACTTACAAACTTGCTTGCGTGTGTGTATTATCCACGCAACACAGATAAACATTTAATTTAAAGGGCTCCTCGGACGAGTGGTAGCCCATACTTAAATACTGTTATGCTTACAAGTCATTGCAAACCAATGCAATTGACCTCGTTATTACATAGCCTCATTTCATTGATAAACGTGTTGTTGTGTCATCTTCTTGTGAAACTTATTTGCTTTAATGTGTGTTAGATTAAGATCATAGAAGGACATAAAACCCTAATGTAAGGTAAATTGATGATTCCGGTCCGGAACGTAATCATGAATTTACAGGTGCGTTAGGGTAGTGTGAAATTCTATTAGAGTTTTTGGTAGGCGTCCAGTTCGTTTTCAAGGTATCAAAGGTGTGGTAGGTTAGCTGCGGTACACCCTGTATACAAACACTAATGATGCATTGAAAGTGAGACTGGAAGTCAGACCAGGGACAAACTCTGTTTACTTGGTAGTTCAATAAGTCTTTCTATAGTCAGTCAACTTGTACATTCATTTTAGGATTCCTAAAACTTTAAGTTTAAATGTTACTAGATTCTTATTCTCCTTATTATTCGAAACGAACCAAATCCAAATCCTTAACTCACACTTATCAACCCTCTTATCCAAATCAATCAAATTTTTCCAAACCACAGTATCTTAAATTTTTTTTTTCTTTACCTAAGCCATCCATAACCCTATGTTTCCAATAACTTCGGGACGAAGTTTCTAAAAGTAGGGGATGCTGTGACATCCGTCACTTTTTCATTATATATATATATATATATATATATATTTTATATACAAAAATAATAATAATAATAATAATAATAATAATAATAATAATAATAATAATAATCATATTTTTTTTTAGACTAAACTAAACCTCTAAAACCACACATCCTAACCCATTAACAAACCCAACCCAACCATCTTTCCCCTTTTCCTTTATAAATTTCAGATCCGGCCCACTGCACAGGCCCACCAACAGGCCCATTACCCTTATCAGTTTAAAAAAAAAAAAAATTCAAAACCTCCTCCCGCCGGACTCGAACCCGGGCAGGAGCCGAGCCACACACACGCGCAACACCACCCGGTCTACACTCCGTTTCTGTTATTTACCCAACTCAAATTATATATAATGGCAACCTCCACTCTTCTTTCTCTTGTCTGTTGTGTGCAGCAGCAGCGCACCAGCAAATTGAATACAAATTAAGTTTTGGTCAACCTCTTTGACCCTTAATTTGATCTATACTTGGCAATTTCTTTTACAATAAATTCGTTCTTATGCATTAGCGTCCATAGGGACGCATCACCAGCTCATCAATTGCATGATTTCAGGACCTAATTAACTCGCTTTTGACCAAGTCTAGTCAACCTTCCATTTTGTTCGTCTAAGCTTTTCACTATAAATTGAACGTACCCACATCACCTCTAAGCGCCGATTAACACTTCCTCACATCCAATTTCTGTTTTAAATCTAGTATTGAAGCCTTTCAAATCATTTTTTTTGGGCGTTTCTTTGTCAACTCGCAGACCCGTTCACGAGGCTTGTAAGTTCCTTTTTTTTTGTGGGTTCTCTTAGTCGGCACCTTGTGATCATTAGCCCTAAGGTTTCAGAGGCTAATGATCACCAATTGTAATGATTTGAGTATTAGGGTTCGAAATATTTAGAATTGGGGAAGAACACTTAATTTTGTAATTGTATATAATTATTTTCAGTTCATGGATAAACAACCAGCTGGTATAGACCAGCTGGTATGCACGCGTACGGTAAGGGATGAACCGGCCAGGGTTCGAATCCCACAAACTCTTTTTATTTTCATTTCATTTAAATCAATTATCTTATATAACCTATATAATTAATTCCAATCCAATATAATTCGTTCTCAGGGTGTGGCTCAGTTGGTGGCCACGCTTGTGATAAAACCTGAACCGGCCAGAGGCCCGGGTTCGATTCCCATAACCAACAAGTATTTTTTTGCCACATTTATATATATATTTAATACACTAAATCTTTTAAAATCAATTTTAAATACTAAAAGTGCTTATTAAATCCTACAAAAATTATCATATGATCTCCTAATGATAAAGTTCATTACCCAATTTTTAGTTTTTCAAAAATACTTTATTTAATATATATTATTAATAATACAAATTTATTCATTTATATTTATTAAATTCTATAAAAATATCTAAACGATTTTATTAAATCTCACAAAATTATTCTAAACTTGTATATTCATAAACATTTCAGAAATAATTTTTAATTCTGAAAAACCGGCCTTTTTATATTTTTAATTAATTTTTGTTAGTTTTAATCATAAATAAATCATAATAAATTCATTTTTCAATATTTTTACACCAAAATTTTATATAAATTATTTCTAACTATCTAGAACTGAAATACAATTTTTAATTTAGAAATTCTTTAATTTTAATATTTTTAGATATAAAAGTCATAATTTGACAATTTGAGATAATTAAAGAAAATATTCTATTTTCAGGAAAATAATTTTATAAAAATTATTTTCATAACCAAAATCTTATGTTGTGACAATGTTTAACTTAAAGACTTTTATTTATTTATTTATTTATTTAATTTCTTATATTTTAATAAACAATTTATTTATTAATCAAATAAACGTTTATCCCCAATTCGAAACCCTAGAATTCCATGTATCCTAGAGTTATTCCTTACACATTATTAAATTCTTTAGGTTGATTCTTTGGAATATTTCCAACGCATATTTCGTTGTCCAGTTCCATTACAAGCTATTACGTAAACAGTGAGTATTTCCTATCCCCTTTTTGCTTTTATTCATTTTTGGGGTGTTACATGTACACTTATACAAATTACAAATACAAGTTCACATTTTTACAATACAATTCTAGTACTATGTGCATTTGCTTACAAACGTGCTTTATGCTTAGACATTACATGTAGAATACATTTGTACTTAGTGAAATCATTAACATTGTACAAGCCGACCTTAACATTGGATAGCGCTATTTGGATTGACAACCCGCCTAGATTGATTCTCTCCCTTTTTCATCGGAGAATCCGTGGCCAGTGTTAAGCCTTTTATCCATTTATTGGATAAGTACACTACAGTTCATACAGTACATTATACAGTCACAGGGTTGATTTCGCTCATTTGTATGATACATAGTTTACATATTTGCACAGTAGCATGCACTTGAATTGTATATCTTTTTAACTTACTATATATATATATCAAAACTAGGAATGCTCACCAACATTTCTTATGTTGACCAAACCTATTTTTGTACATGTTTCAGGTGCAGTTTGATCTAATGCTTTAGCAAGAGACTTTTAGTGCTTTATTTTATTTCAGTCATTTCTATATTTACATTTCATTTAGACAATGTAATTTCCATTATCATGTAAGACAATTCTGGTTTATTCAATAATATTTACATTTTAGTACCATGTGCTTTTGAACAATCGTCACTACGTGGCACCTCGATGATTCCGCCATCGGTTGGGGTGTTACATGAACACTCCTCGTCCGGTCAAAGACTCGCCATCAAAAGATAAGTCCAAATTCTGTGACTATCACAAGGGTAATGGTCACGATACAAATGATTGTTTTTAGCTCAAGAGACAAATAGAATACTTTGTCAGGACGGGAAAACTAGCACATCTGGTTAAGGATATGAAGCCGGGCCCCTCAGCTTGGGAGGATAAGGCAGCCGGAAAGAAGCCCAGAGAGATCAATGCCATACGGCCAGAAGCAAACAGTGGCACCAAAAGGCGTTTTGAGACAATTGAACCATGGATGGAAGCAACGATGACAGTGCCGCCTTATTACAAGGCCTTGAAGATGGAAGCGTTAGTAATATCAGCCGCGGTGGGCGATTACAGCATGAAGAGAATCATGGTAGACACGGGTAGTTCGGAGGACATCATCTATGAACCATGCTTTAGAAGAATAACGAATGAAGATCAGAAGATGTTGGCACCGGCACACGGTCCGGTAAAGGGGTTCACAGGGGAAATTGTGGAACCGTTAGGACAGCTGACGTTTCCGGTGACCCTAGGCGACGGTTATAAAGAGCGTACAGTTTTAATCACCTTCTTAGTGATCCCGGCTACCTCCCAATACAACATGATTATCGGCAGGTACACTTTGGGTAGGATTGACGCCTTGGTATCCACGGCCAGAGGATTTATTATGTTCCCGACTCCACACGGTGTTGCCACCGTTTCAGGGGAAAAAGTGTGTGCTATGTCTGATAATAAGGTTTGCCGTCAGACACCGGCAGGGATTCGGGGTCCGGAGAGATGGGTCCTGAGTACAAAATACCCGGATCAGACGGTCACAATCGGAAGCTCCCTTACACCCACGACTCAGGAAAAGCTAAAACAGCTGCTAAAACAGAACATGGACGTGTTCGCTTTCTCACCATCTGATATGACTGGGATTTCTCGGTCAAAGGCGGAGCATAAACTTTCTACTTATCCGAATGTAAGGCCGGTCATGCAAAAGAAGAGGAGTATGGCTCTGGACCGGAGAGCAGCTGTAGTGCAAGAGGTGAAGAAGCTCGAAGAGGCTGGAATCTTAAAAAAGACCAAATACCACACATGGGTCACCAATCCGGTCATGGTTCGGAAGCATGATAGGACTTGGAGAATGTGCGTGGATTATAAAGATTTGAACAAAGCATGCCCTAAAGATGCTTATCCGCTCCCGGAAATAGATCTCAAAGTCGATTCCCTGGCTCCGTTCCAATTCAAATGCTTTTTGGACGCATACAAGGGATATCACCAGATTCAGATGGCAAAAGAGGACGAGGACAAGACGGCTTTTCATACGGATGCCGGCATATACTGTTACACCAAAATGCCGTTCGGCCTGAAGAATGCCGGGGCGACATATCAAAGATTGATGGATCAGGCGTTTGAGCACCAGATTGGCAGGAATCTAGAGGTGTACGTGGATGACCTGGTGATAAAGAGTAGAGCGGAACACATGATGCTGAAAGACATAGAAGAAACGTTCGATACTCTCAGAAAGTACAATATCAAGCTGAACCCAGGAAAATGCTCCTTCGGTGTTGAAGAAGGAAAGTTCCTGGGGGTGATAGTGTCGAAGGATGGATTCAAAGTCAACCCAGAAAAGGTGGCAGCCATCCGGGATATGCCTGCTCCCAAAACACTAAAAGATGCTCAAACACTTAACGGGAGGTTGGCTGCCATCAGCAGATTCCTTGCCAGGCACGCCAAACGTTCATTACCATTCATCTCCACGCTGAAAGATTGCCTAAACAAGAATAAGTTCAGATGGACTGAAGAAGCAGATAAGGCATTTGAACAGATGAAGACATTTGTTGGTAATATACCCATGCTTACGGCACCGTGTTCGGGAGAAGTGTTAAGAATGTACCTGGCTGCTGGACACCAAGCCATTAGTTCCGTTCTTCTGGTCGAGAGAAACAAGTGCCAGACCCCGATTTATTATATCAGCCGGACTTTGTCTGATGCAGAAGCTAGGTATCCTACCTTGGAAAAATTGGTGCTAGCATTGGTTCACACGACCCGGAGGTTGCGCCGATATTTCCAGGTGCATGAAGTGGAAGTCTTGACAAATTTCCAACTGGGGCCGATCTTGAACAGGCCAGAAGTATCCGGGAGACTCGCCAAATGGGCGATTGAGCTAGGGGCACTGGATATAACCTTCAAAAAGAGAACGGCGGTAAAGGGACAGGTCCTGGCCGATTTTATGACCGAGATCCCGGAGGGTGAAGAGATCCAGGAATCCACTCCGAGAGTTGAAGATATGTTAGAAGAGGGATCCACCCCATGGCAACTATATACCGACGGCTCCTCAAACAGCAAGGGGGCCGGGGCGGGATTGCTATTGGTCATCCCGGAGGGCGCAATATTTCTCTATGCCCTACGGTTCGGTTTTGAGTGTTCCAACAACCAATCCGAGTATGAAGCTTTGTTAGCAGGATTGCGAATGGCCTTGGCTATGGGGGCCACACAGGTAGACGCCCACGTGGACTCGTTACTGGTCAATAATCAAGTAAACGAGTCATATGAGGCAAAGGATGAATCTATGGCCAAGTACCTCGAGAAGACAAAGGAGCTCATGACAAGATTCAAAAAGGTCACATTGCATCATGTGAGAAGGCACAAAAATGATATAGCGGATGCACTCAGCAAGCTGGCGTCATCAGGCACGGATAACGACGTCCGTATTGAAACCTTTAAGCACCCGTCCACAAGAGACCCTGAAGTCCATCTGGTCCACACAGTTGAAGTATCCTGGATGACTCCCATTCAAAGATATCTCACAGACGGAAGCCTGCCGGAAGACAGAGCCGAGGCAATGAAGATCCGGACTAAGTCCCTACAGTATGAAATCCAAGCCGGAGTTCTGTATCGAAAATCTTACCTGGGACCAGCGCTGAGATGCGTGTCCTCTTCGGAGGCACAATACTTGATAAAGGACATCCATGCAGGCATGTGTGGCATACACGCGGGACCCCGGGCTGTAGTGGCGAAAATAACCAATGCAGGATATTATTGGCCCGGGATGCATAACATGGCTATGGAAGAACTCAAGAAGTGTGTCAGCTGCCAGAAATATGCTCCGGTAACGTGCCGTCCGAAAAACAATCTGATCCCGGTAACAGCAGCATGGCCTTTCCAGAAGTGGGGCATTGACTTAGTTGGACCATTCCCCTTAGCCCCGGGAAAGCTCAAGTACCTGGTAGTGGCCATTGACTACTTCACAAAGTGGATAGAAGCAAAGCCGTTGGCTAAGATAGAGGCCTACAACATCAAGAAATTCTTGTGGGAACATGTGATCTGCCGTTTTGGGGTTCCCCTATACCTGGTCAGTGATAATGGGACGCAGTTCGTTGATAAGCAGATACAGGAGTGGTTCAAGAGCATGAACGTACAACAGATATTCACGTCAGTGGCTCACCCCCAGGGCAACGGCCAGGTTGAAAGGGCCAATAGAAGCATATTGGATGGAATCAAGAGAAGGTTGGATCAAGAAGGAAAGTCATGGGTGGACCAAATTCCACACGTCCTTTGGGGCACACCGGACAATGCCTAAGACTAGTAATGGGGAAACCCCCTTTTGCCTGACATATGGATCAGAGGCAATGATCCCGGTTGTAACACCCCAACCGATGGCGGAAACATCGGGATGTCACGTATTGATGATTGTTCAGTAGCTCATGGTGAATAATAAATTTCATTAAATGATTTAAAAAAATTACATACAATTGTTCTACAAGAATTCGTACATCAAATTGAATAAAACTACGCACACATCTTCAAGCATTAATTCGAATCTTCAAACAAGTAGAACCTGAAACATGTTAAGTTGAAAATATTTTGGGTCAACAAAAGTTGGTGAGAATTACATAGGTTTTGATAATCGAATAAAATTGTTGTGCAATTCATGTGTCATGGCAATCTAGTCCATATGTGAAAACATACTAGAAGTAAATCGAGTGCATAATCAACCATTGTGACTGTTGTATTGTGGTACATCCCATACGCTCATGGTTCACTCGTTTATATTGCAGTAACAAACACCCACGCAACCTTTGTAGGAGGCACGTATCCGGGTGGGATTGTCAGTCCAATAGATCTATCAATGTATACCGTTTGGCTGATGAATGTTTATGCTAGAATTGTGCTTACCCTAGTCATGTTCGAGACATAATGCAACATAGAAATACACATAGACACATTGATGATTGAATTGCATAAATAATGTTGTAACATGTTTCACCCCAAAAATGGTGATAAATAGAAAAGGGGCTATGTAAAACTCACCTTAGCAAAATGTTATGTCTCGTAAAAAAATAGAATAATGTGTTGTGAGTGTATGCGAGGCGAATCCCAAAGACTCAACAACGTAGCTATTCCAAATTGAAGAAAACGAAAAAGAAAGAATATCAAGCTTCCAATTCGCCAATTACAAGAGCTTATAATCAAAGCTTCAATTGTAGAAGTAATAGACTATAGAAGAAAGGTATGAGGGAAAGTTTAATCGGATTGAAACAATCGATTTAGAGGTGCAAAGTATAATAGGTCATAGGTGGGTTTTTATACT
Organism: Ambrosia trifida; assembly: GCA_028751855.1. NCBI lineage: Eukaryota > Viridiplantae > Streptophyta > Magnoliopsida > Asterales > Asteraceae > Ambrosia > Ambrosia trifida. The sequence continues at coordinate 69,051,451 of CM054130.1, forward strand.
AGTTTTGGAGTCAATTAGCCATTAAAATTGGTCAACACCATAAAGTAAGGTTTTATGATAAATTGACTATTTGACTAAGACTTTGACTGTTTGACTAAGACTTTGACTAGGACTTTGACTATTTGACTCAAGGCTTTATTTTAAAAAAAAATAAAAATAAAAATCTTGTATGTGAAAAAAAAAAGAATTTAGAATCATATTATTATTATTATTATTTATATACATTTATGTATGTATATAAGTTGTGAGTTAGGATAAATAAAGACTTAGGCACATTTGTAAAATATTAATGATAAAGGTGTAATAAAATATATATATATATATATATATATATATATATAAGGGCTTTTTATGTATTAAAATTTTGGGGAAAATTTTGCGATGTTACAGTCTCCCCTACTTTTAGGAACTTCGTCCCGAAGTTAAAAGAAAAACACCAGGTATACAATTGGTCGACTACCGAAAACCTTGATACAATTTCTCACTACCTTAACGTACCTGTAAATTCATGATTACGTTCCGGACCGTAATTATCAATTTACCTTACATTAGGGTTTTGCGTCCTTTTATGACTCTACCGATTGTTGAGCAGGTTCGATAGTCTCCACCAGTCGTTGAGCAAGTTGTAGGGCCTCTCCCGACTGTTGGAAAGACATGATGACCTCTACCAATCGTTGAGTAGGTTGTTTGGTAGTCAACTAATTGTTGTACAAGTAAGCAAGTATGATTATAGATATAGCAATTAGTTCACATTCAAACAAGCATGCACTCAGATGTTATGATAATACTTGAATTTATTACGTGAATCAAAAAGTGTCAATACATAGAATTAGAAAGTAGACATCATTCAAATGGTGGGGTTTGCTGTTAAGTAGCTGGAGGGTCTTGATCTCGATTTAGTTTAGGGCATCAGTTACGGAAATGATTTGGGTTTCCACATTCATAGCATTGACCATAGTTGTATTTACCAGGACGATTAAGATTAGCAACCTGAGCAGGGTTAGTTGGTTGGTTGGTGTTAGGGTTTGGGGACTCACGACATGTGTTGACCAGATGGCCATACCTACCACAATTGGTGCACAGGCGACACACTGAAACAGTGGGGTGATGTCGTTTGCATGTGTTACACAATGGAAAGTTTCTTGTATATGGTTTCTTGTTAGAAGCTTGTGTAGTGAGGTTTACATTAGGATCCCTGGTCTTGCGCTTTTGGTTCTCGGTAGTTACCGCGGCCACAATACTTGTGTTCTCGCCTTTCCGAACTAAGGTCCCGTTCTTTATGTGATTTCCATCGCCATTTCCATTTCCATTGCCGTTCCCATTCATTGGGATGACTTGAGCCAACAAGTTAGAAACCAGAGTTGTGATTTGTTGCGCCATTTGTTGGGAAATAATCGCAGCCAGTTGGGCATCAACACCTTTGTTGTTTTTGTTGTTGTTGTGGTTGGTGTTGTGGTTGTTGTTAACATTAATTGATGTAAAGCCATCAAAATACAATTTCCTACCATCTATACATAGCGCTATATCACTAAGCCATACTAGGCTATTAACATTAATTGATGTAACCCTCCAACATGGCAAACACCTCTGCAGGGGTGTGTAGCAGTTCACCATCAGGGTTGCAATCAGGAGGGAGCACGCAAAACTTCTCATACAGCTTCCTCTCTGCCGATTGACAATCATACAACCACGTCTCCGGGTCTTTACTGACCGTTCCAAACCCAGCAGGAACGGCTTCAGGAGATATGGGTGTTTCATCTTCAGTAGAAGTAACCCATGGAGATGCTGATCGTCCAAATCCACGCTTATAGACTAACCCATAACGGTTAGAAGAAGCAATGGGTGCCGAGTCATCTACGACTGTTGCAGCCCGAGCTGGTACCAGGGAAGGAACTGTATCTTCTTTCCCCCCATGCTTTGCAGCATCAGATGAACAAGGAGGGGCGCCTTTGTGTCTACAGCAATAGACCAAACGACATTGCCTCGGGGGATGAACGTCGCCTGACTTTTGGAAGGATGATTCCATCTGAGGCACAACTTCATCAAGTTGTTGAGACAGGCGTTGCATTTCCCTCAGCCCTTCGAGAGCATCAAGCCCTCTCAAATAATGCTTCAAGGAAACAAACTTACGTGGCATAACGAACCCACAAAATGTGTACGGTTACATGATAAGGAATACCCCTTATAAAGGGGGTAAAAATGACAGTTTAGTTACCATTGGAAGTTTAAACAATCGATATTTATGACACTGACAGACGCCGCCTGACACGTGGATGTGACGGTTAAATGGCAGTGCCGACGTCAGCAGAATCATGACAAATATTAAATGTGAAAAGACGTTTCTTTGTAGCATGAGCCTGGGCACAAATAATTATAATTATAAGTTCATTACATGTCACATTAAAAACAAGGAAAATTACAAGCAAAATCCAGACAAGTCATTAAGACAATAGAAGCAATCAATCATTCGCTGTCAGAGGAACTTGAAGAGGAGCTGGCAATCACAGGTTCAAGCAGGGCCCGGACGTTTGACATACCCTCGTCACTAGCCTGGGCCTGTAGCTGTGCAAGCTCGTTGAGGGAATCACTGCTCAGTGCTTCCAGGGCCCGGGATGTCCTCTGTTCAACCTCTTTTTCGTGATCGGTGGCCTCCGGGAGTTGGCGTCCTAGGATCCCATGACGATGACCATGTCTCAGGCCGTCCTGATACACGGACACCACAGCAGTCTGGTAAAAGTCATTGAGTCTTTGTTGGTACTGAGTACCTCCCCGGATATGGCTCCATGAAGCCTGGACTCCCTTCGAGATTAACCAGTCCCGGTCTGCCTCTAAGACATTCACCCGAGCTTGAGAAATGGCCAGCTGCTTAGAGAGGTTTGTGGCATTGTTGATAGCAGCCTCAGCGTCCGATTTAGAGTTGTTCAACTGCTCTAGCATGGAGTCCCTCTCCTCTTCAGCTCTCCGGGCGCGAGACTCATAACCTTCAATTTCAGCGGCTAACTGCTGATATCTCTCCTGGTCACCCTTGGCCTTAGCAGCATTCTCTCTCTCCACTTGTAATTCTCTTTCAAGGAGTCTCACCCGGTCCTCTAAATTCAGCATCAACCGGGCTTGCTGATCCCAGGAACGTAGGATTTCAAGCTTCTCATCATTGTGAGTATTTATGAGACGAGTCTTGTCCCGTTCGTATGTATCTCGGACAGATGACATCTCAGCAAGCTCCTTCCGACAATCACCTAAAGACTGCATCAATGCCTCGGCCTCTACAGACAGCTTGCTATGGGACACATGCATATCAAACAAATCACTCACATCCGAGCGCCAACGACGCAACACTTCATACAAAGACGAAAGAGAGCTCACACTGGAACCAAGAGCATTCTCGGCAAGCTGGGCGTTGTCCAGCCCTTGAAGATAATACCGTTCAGCAGACGGAAAGGCATGATCAGCCCAATGCCTAACAGCATCTGGTCCAATCAGCCGGGAGGATTGAGCAATTTTCCATTTCGGAGCATACTTAGTGTCTGGCAAAGACGGGTTCCAATTGACGCCCGGGACATACACGTGCGAAAGCATTCCCTCAGATTCCACGGGCTCCGCACTGAAAGGCGCCTTCCCAGACCTAACGCCACTAGGAAATGCAACAGGATGGTGTTGCACATCATGGAGTAATTCAGTGAAGCTAACATGTGGCATATCCTTAATGGCAACACCACTAGAACTCCCGAGATAGAACCCTGGCTTCACAGAAGAGGGCATGGAAGTGCTGACCGGAGCAGATACACTGCTTAAGGAAGCAACGGCTAATGCTGAAGTAGTTACAGTCGTTGGAGAGAAGGTAACACCAACTGATATAGTATTCATGGGCTCTTCCACTATTTCCAGGCGTGGAGCCAAAGGGGCAGTGATTGCAGCAGCAGCTGAACAGGTAGCAGATGCCGGAAGGGCAGCAGATGACGTCATAACAGGGCTGTCCACACCCTGCCCCGGTCCAGGAGTGATAAGGGGACTTTGAACCACTCCCTGTTGAGAAGAAGCACCTTCACCCAGAAGGCAAGTACCTAGAAACAAAAGAACGGCAGCCATAAGTACAGAGGAAACCAAGCATAAGACATGACAAAGGATTCTTACCGAGTCTTTCCTCCTTGCTGGCTAGCGATTCACGACGGCCACAAGGGCTCGTTCAGGTATGTGGGTGCACGGCGTGGGATGGTTGACTAACACCAGTTATAGAGGAAGCTTTTCAAACACGGCAGGAGCAGGGCACTCATCGGCAAACCTTGTCTTGCCCTCAGGAGTCTGCACCGGAGCAATGACTGGTAGCACACACTCATCTATGAAAAAGAACTTCCGTTTTCAGTTCTTATCTTGTACATTGGGAGGAAAATTCGCAATACAAGAGGGAGCTCCCGGACGACGATCGAATGTGAAATATTCCCCTATACACAAGCACGTATAACGCTCGGAAGACCTCGAGCTGGGGGGACATACCCAGTCCCCGAGCACAAAATTCAAAGTGTTTCACTTTGATTAATCCTAATGGATGCAGCTGCGAAATGTTAACTTTGTAATAGGACAAAAATTCGACCATGAATTGGGTAACCGGTAGTCGGAAATGACAAAACTTGAAAAACTCCGCATACAATGTGATCTTCCCGGGCTTCAGAGGAAAAGCTATATCGGTAGGTCCTGGACAAACAGGATTCCACTCCGGCAGTATACGCCACTCCGTAAGAAAAGATTGTAGCGTCGTTACCGACCAATTAGTATGAATCTGGGCAACACTCATTGTGGTTCGTGATGTGCTGGTTTTGGGAGCCATGTCAATTGAGAATTCGTTTGTGGTGAGGAAATGTTCTCATCCCCATGGACACTAGCTAATTTATAGGTGGAAGTGTCACACGTTTTTAAATTTTGAAAACAAACCGCCAACACGTCAAAAACCCTTGAGTTGCTCAGTCTGTTGAAACGGCTGAAGTGACAATTCAGGGTGACGTCACATCACGTGCTTTACCCATGCGGCACTACCTTCGATAGAGATTTTATTTTGGCATTAACAGCATTGTCTAAGTGTCACATAACTTTTTCATTTTCAAAAAGCCTAGTAATAACCAAGTCTGCTTATCACTAGACTTGGGGGGACATGACGAGGTAGGCCCAATCCAGATGGATTAGAACAATACCACATAAAGGCTTCACTACCTTTGGGTCGGCCCATTGGCAGACACAAACTGAGTAGGCCCAGGCAGTCATGTCCCGGTCAATTGATAAGGTTCAACCTCCTCCCCAAGAATTGGGGAAGGAAGGTTCCACCAAAGAGATAATGCTTATCTCTACCAAAAGTCGGAGACTCAGTTCCGGGAGATAGGCTCAAAGAGGCGGTTACGAGAAGGGTTATAAATACAGGTAAAAGGTAGACGAGAAGGTATTCACACATTCACTTAAAAGCTTCTGCTTTACTTCCTCACCTACATTGATTCTTATTCTCACGTCGGAGGGTGGTCACAGGAAACCCCCATTTCATGTGGCGAGTCCTAACGGTGTTTTGTTTTGCAGGCACCTGGATCCAATTTGATAGGTCATTCAAGCCGGGACTTCGTTCTTGTCAATTCTGAGAGGTACATACTTCTTCAATACTTCTTAGCGAAAATTCGGGAGTTGTTCTCATATATAAATTCATCGACTGTCCACATAGGCCAATCGAGAGGCAACAACACAGCTTATGAGGCAAGAACACAGCATAAGCTGCTTGAGAGAGAGGGAAAAGAAATTACGAAAAATCCAAATCATTTTTCATAAAAGTTTGTTTATTAAAAGATAGGATAATTTCTTATAACAAGGTTATACGTACATTGAAAGTTTGAAATTAGTTGTCTAATGAAATGTTTTTAAAAATTTCGATGCTGGATTGAAAGTCTCTTATGTGATGTTTTGTTTTAGATAAGGTGGTGTGATTGAGTAACTCAAGCGATGTTTAAGTAGATTTTAGAATAAGGAGGTGTGACCGAGTCCAACACTTGTAGCCCAGTTGGTTGAGGGCCTAAAGTTTCTTATGGGAGGCTTGGGTTCAATTCTCACAAGCTACATTTGGAGGACATTGGTGGAGGGGAAATGAGGGATGACCCGGCCATTTGTTTGGGTTCGAGTCCTGATCCCGACCGGTTTTACCGATTATTTCACTGTCGTGCCTTCGGGCGGGTGAGTGGTCGGATTTTCCCGGGAATTGGTGGCAATTGGTGGCCCGGGTACTCTCGAGTACCTGATTCGCCAAAAGGGTACCGAGAGTGCTCGGAAATTGATTCGTTAGCCGTTCAAAAAAATAGGAGGTGTGACCGAGTACCTTATGCGGTGTTTCTTCTAAGAAGACTTGAGATAATATTGATGGTGGCGGTGATAGGTGGTTAAACCGTGCTTTGACATATTGATGATTTTTAGTTGGTAAAGGGTTGGTTGATGGGGACAAATATGTATTTCTGAGTATATTATTCTCTACTAGCAGGAACTCGCGTGTTGCGGTGGGGCTTCACGATATTTGGCTATATATAATTGGCATGTATGTAATTGATATGTTTAGTTACATCTTCTTCAACCATCCACGGGCCTTTCTTGACATGTGATTTATCACAACACGGAGGTCGTTTTCCCATCCATTAATTGTAAAATTACAAACACAAACACATAGTAGATAGGATGGGATGGGATGGGAATGGTGGTGGTGATGCAAGTTTTAGAAGCATTCATATGATGAGGGGGTGTGAGGGGCATTTAACAATGCTCAGGAAACAAAAGTATGTAGAATTGGCTTCCTTCTATGCATACTGCATGCATGATCACCTCATGCATTACTTTATGTATGCTCCATATATCAAATGCAAAAACAAAACAATAATGTCTAAAATAATATCGTTACATGGTAAGTTTTTTACTAATGACGTTAGACTAATCATTGACTACAGGATGTGTTCGACTTACAACATTTCATAAAGTGATGAGCAAACCATGAAAACTGAATAGGGGTAGACTCTAATACATATGCATCTAATTTTGCTCTAGTAGTTGACCTAAATAAAATAACTTGGAATCGTGCTCATGTAGATCTAAACTTCGGAATATCAAGGAAAAGTAACAATTCATAGTAAGTTTCAGAGATGAAAATGCACAACAATGTAAACAATAAAAGGACTTGGAAAATATTATGGCGCCATTCGATGAAATTGGACTGCAGCACTACAATGACAAACCAACATCAATCAAACACTCTTGATTCATTCAATCAAAGACTCTTGTATAACCGCACTAATCAAAATCTAATTAGAAATAGTTATCCATAATCACAAATGACATGAAGATCGTAGAATGAAAGATGAGCGACAAACTTAAATTAGAACATATTAGGGTTTGATTTGAAGTTTTTGTTTATGGGGCCAACATTTGAAAAATGAACATACAAATGTATTCCAAGAACCATTGGTTTCTAACGTATGGATTAATTGATCCCATGAATTAATTAAGAACACTATTATTAATGCTTGGAATCATTGATCTGGATCTATAACTGTATGATGGCATCTAAAAGAATTTAAACATGTGTCTCTGTTGGGAGAGTGGATGCGTGAAGCACATGTTCTACATTTAGCTTTAAGACTTGTTTTATAGGCAAATCATATATATATATATATATATATATACACACACACACATAAATATAGGTTATTATTATTATAGATTTTTTAGCAAAGTTGTAGCATAAATTTTAAAGAAAATACAAAATTGACTTGTATATTTTGTGATTTCATTACAATGCTTCTTGATGTCATCTTATATCATAAATTCTCTAAAATCTTTTATGCCATGATGTTAAATTTTTTAAATACTTCAATGGTTTCAATACCATTATTAATTACTTTTAATAGGTTAAACAAGTTGATTTAATAGTTGTATTAAATTTGTCTTGATAACTAAATGAAATTACATTTTTACCTATTTAAATGAATATGAGTGACAATTTTACCCATGCAGAACCCATTATATAGTAGTATAGATAATTTGAGTATATTATTGTTATACTTTTTTTTTTTGAGAAAAAGTTGATACTTCACATAACTAGCATTGTCTAGGAATAAGCAATAAATGAGCTGCTGATGGGTTTAACTTCAAATTCATTAGGCACTTTTGGGACTTGTTTGAGCATGATTTTGTTGACATTTTAGGGCACTGTCATAGGGTGCGGTGATTTGGTCCAGGGATTGGATCGTCTTTTATTACGTTGATTCCGAAAGTGTGTGAGCCGTCGAAGCTTGGGGATTTTAGACCAATTAGTCTTATTGGGAGTATTAATAAAGTGGTGTCAAAGGTGTTAGCTAACCGATTGAAGATGGTTATGGGTACTTTAGTCTCTAAGCATCAGACGGCTTTTCTTTCGGGTAGACATATTCTGGATGGACCTCTGATTGCGAATGAAGTCATTGCTTGGGCGAAGAAAAGGGACAGGAAAGTGTTCTTGTTCAAGATTGATTTTGATAAGGCGTATGACAATGTTAACTGAGAGTTTTTATTGGATGTTATGGCTCAGATGGGTTTTCCTGAAATATGGTGTGACTGGATCCGTGGTATTCTGGTATCGTCTAGAGCTTCGGTACTTGTGAATGGTTCGCCCACTTTTGAATTTGGTTGTCAAAAGGGTATTAGACAGGGGGACCCGCTGTCGCCTTTTTTGTTTATTGTTATGATAGAAGCTCTTTCTGGCATGTTGAATCAGGCGATTGACATTGGCGCTTTTCATGGTGTTCATCTTCGTAATGGCGGGCCGGTATTATCTCATTTATTATATGTGGACGATGCTATGCTTATGGAGGAGTGGTCTAATTTTAATTTCACTAATATGAGACGTATATTGCGAATTTTTTACTTATGTTCTGGTCTAAAGATTAATCTTCATAAGTCTGTGTTATATGGTGTGGGGGTGGATAATGAGGACGTGGTGGGTATGGCTGATTCGATGGGATGTAAATCAGGTACGATGCCTTTCACGTATTTGGGTATTAAGGTTGGGGCAAACATGAACAGGGTGGCGAACTGGGAACCCGTGGTTGCCACGTTTAAGAGGAGGTTATCTAAGTGGAAGGCGAATACTTTATCCATTGCTGGCCGATTGACGCTAATAAAGTCAGTATTGGATAGCTTGCCAACTTATTATTTTTCTCTTTTTAAAGCACCGAAGAAAGTTATTGGTGATTTGGAAGGTTTGATGAGGCGGTTTCTATGGGGAGGTTCAGAGGAGGGCCGTAAAATGAGTTGGGTTTCATGGGATGTGGTCACAAAAAGCATTCGTGATGGTGGGTTGGGGATTGCGTCTCTAGAAGTGAATAATAACGCGTTGTTAGTAAAATGGCTTTGGAGGTTTCTTAGCAAACCGAACGCGTTACGGAGAAGGGTTGTGCAGTCCATACATGGTTATACACGCAGCTGGGGAGTAGCGCCGTTAAATAACGCTATCCCGGGAGTTTGGAAGAATTGTGTGGTTTTCTGGAATAAATTTACGGGTGAAGGGGTCGGATGAAGTGGTGTTATTCGTGGCAGACTTGGTAACGGGAAGCAAATCAGATTTTGGATGGATTTGTGGTTGGGGAATGAACCGTTAATGTTAAAGTATCCAGCTGCATTTGCGATTGAGAAGAAGAAACATGTTGTGATTGTAGATCGGTTTTTGTTCTCAGGGGGCTTTAGAAGGATTATGTGGGAGTGGTCTAGAGCGCCTACATCAGAAGCAGAAATAGAGGAACGGAATCAGCTAGAAGTGGATCTTGGTTCGGTCATTTTGCAGGATGGAGATGATAGCTAGGTTTGGTCGAGTGGGAGCAATGAGGGGTTCGCAGTTTCTGAAGTAAAAAAATGGATGAAAGGTTCGGCTATCTTGGCTGGGTCATTTGGGTTTTCGTGGAGTTCGTGGGTTCCTAACAAGTGTAATATATTTATGTGGCGGGCTTTCTTGGATCGGCTTCCAACCAAGGTGGCTCTAGCTCGAAGGAATATTAATATCGATAACCAAATTTGTGTGTGGTGCGAAGGTTTTGAGGAGAATATAGAACACGTGTTGACAGGTTATGGTGTCTCCATGGGAGTGTGAAATGAGATCTCAATTTGGTGCAAAATTCCAAGGCCGTTTGTTTTTCATGTTAAGGATTTGGTGAAATTGCATGATCATAGTGGGGTGACGGGGAATAAGAAAGTGGTTTTACACGGTATTGTTATCATTGCGTGTTGGAGATTATGGAGAGCCAGGAACGACAAGGTTTTTGCTAATAAGAGTCCAAATGTGACGGAGATGGTAGCGGACATCAAGATTTTGGGTTTTCTTTGGTATAAGCATAGATTTAAAGCGGAGGTAGTGGATTGGCATAGATGGTGTATGTTTGATGTAACGTAATTTTATTTTGTTGTACTTTTGGTTTTCGGCTTCTTTCTCCGCCTTGGAGATAGTGGTTGGTTTTGGTTGGTTTTAATAAAGTTCAAAAAAAAAAAAACGAATTAATCAAAAACTAATTAATTGGAAACTGAATTAACCAAACACCACCCTCATTTAATTGGAATAAACCAAATTGAACCATACATAATTTTTATATATTTCTACTTTTTATAACTACATTTTATGTTTTATACCTATATATTCATGTTTTTATACCCCCGTCTCATGTATTTATACCTAATTTCATGTATTTCTAACCAAAAATTTTAGGCCAAGTTTGTTTTTGGTTATTAACCAAAATTAACAGGCCGGCCCGAAAATGACAAGCTAACCGAATAATCTGAACGGATTAAGCGAAATTCGATTGGTTAAGAAAATAAATTAACTGGTGACTTTGGTTTTGGTTTTAGACTTTAGTGGAGGCTAATAACAAAACCGTGCATACCCTTGACTGTGTTTGTATTCCACGCAACATCGCGCATCGCACATCTAGTAATTATGTAAGAGTTTAAATCAGTTGGTCTTGTTGAGACTTGAGAGGGTGCATGGAATTTTTTTTTTTTTTTTTTTTTTTTGTGGAATCTGATTTCCACATTGGAGGTTATCAATTGAGATTTTGACATGTGATATATTCGGTCTTCTTTTGTGTTTTTGGTAAGTATATATATTTTTGTAGAAAGTTTCGAAATTCTAGTATGATTCGGTTTATCTATTGCAACCTTTGACTCGTTATCAACGTTCGCATATATATAAAGCATACAACGTGAGGTTTGACCACTAGTCGAGCTTACGTAACGTATATGACTATAAGGTCATGTTCACAGTATACGAACAACAAATATGATGTTTTATAGTTATCCCGAATCTAGACATCATTGTCCTACAACTAAATAATATTATATCTTGTAAGGAGCCGTCAGAAAATATGTATTATATGATACAATGTCATAATGTAATGTATAATAAGATTGTTACGGATGTATGTGATACTAATATATAGTACTATTTAATTGGAGTGAAGTTAACCAGCTTAAAAATAATTACTCGATATACATAAAATAAACACCATAATTCACCATTCAACATTAACGAGAGTGATATGATAATTTCAAAAGTTAACATTAAGCTTATGATATTTGATGAATATGGTTTTTATGCATTGTTGCAATCGTATCAATCATATACACTAGCTAATACACTATGTTTATTATTATTAATCTATCGACTCAAAGTTAAGTTGAATACGAGTAAACTAACTAAAACCAACAAACCATACCTTAACTTATTTGAGTTTTTTCGAGCTAGTTACAGACGACATTTGTGATTAATTAAAGAGCAACATTTGGGTTTCTTAAAATAAAATTAAAATGTAATAATATTAATTAAGAGTATAATTATGATCTCATATCAATTACATTTAACATTTAACATTTAACTTTTAACTCGATTAGGTTGTGATTTGTATGATTCAATCTACCTTAGACAAATGAAACTATAAAAAAAAAAGATGAATAAAAAACAATTTGTTTTTTTATTTAACTTCACCCCACAAAAACAGATATTCCAATGAAAGATACAACATTATTCAACAAAGATTGCCAAAAATATACAAATAATAAACATAGATAATGTAAGATACATATACGTATACATATCCTAGTCCTCAATCATAGCTAGGGATTGTTTTGCTGAGTTCAAACTTTTTGTGCCTAGACTCGATGAAATCCACAGCTTGCGCATTGATATCCTCTTGCTTTTGCATAAATCTATATTGATGCTTACTATCTTTGTGGTTTGCTACCGTAGCGATTGTTTGAGGTTGGTTTGAGTATCTCTCAAACCCATTTCCATTAAAGAAGATGTCAGAATAAGGTGGGGTGTCATGTAATTTGTGCGGCATTTCATTTAATATCTTCTTTGACGAGACATGATGGTGTTGGTGCTTATGATCATGGTAGTTTGAGAGCCTAGTGTTTGTTTGAGGTTGGTTTGAGTATCTTTCAAAACCATTTCCATTAAAGAAGATGTCAGAATAAGGTGGTGTGTCATGTAACTTGTGCGGCGTTTCATTCAATATCTTCTTTGACGAGTCATGATCGTAGTGAGGAGCGTGTTTGTTGTGGTAGTGATGGGTGATTGAGTTGTGGGTATTCGACATATTGATGGTTTTTAGCTGTAAATATAGTTGGTTGGTGGATGTTATGAAGTTTTGTTGAACTCATAACTCGTATTTATATACGAGTTTGTGATGGATTGTGTAGATGAATGGTGAAAAGGAGTTATAGAATCTGATGCTTTAATCCTTTAGCTTTATTGCAAGTGTTTATCGTTTATCCATTTACATATTATAAGTCTTATGTTTGATATGCTAAGAAGATTCCTAAAATTAGCCGTTTTGGAAGGTATAATACGATTGAAGTTTTCGGCTGCCAACCTTTCAATTATTATTTTTTTTTGGGAAGGTGAAGGGTCACAATTTGGAGATGATAGAGAACTTGCTCTTGGAGGTCCTGCCTCCACTCGCACACCCAAATTATGTTGTCTAAACTGGTTCCACGTTGGGGTGGTGGTAGGCATAAGACTCCCTGAAAAATTTTCCACCACCTGCCACTTGACAGACTTTTAGTTTAGTGGGAATCTATTACATTTATGGTGTTTGAGTCTCTTTAGATCTTATAAACTATGTACATTGTACGTAGAGTATTGCATGACTTTTTTTTTTTTTTTTTTCTAAAGTGTTTTAGGTTTTGATATAACTAAAGCCATTAAATTTCTTCAAGAAATTATTACATATTACCATCTAATATATGTTTAACCATATTATTTTGACATTTACAAAATTACAATATTATAATAGTTATAATATAACTGTGATTTAAATTATATAAAAGAATCAACCATAAAAGTCATGTAATTCGGACGCGGCTCGTGTAACCCATTTATCTAAAAAGGTCAACATGGCGTGTTGAATTGTAATAGGTATTTCTTAACTTTTTTTTGTGTGAACATCCTAATATAAATTTTATTAAAAATTGAGTTCGTTCAAAAAAACATTTTTGGGTTGAGTTGGGTTGTGAATGTGTGTTAAGAGAAATTATTTTTTTATTGAAAGGGATGGGTTGAGTTAGGTTATGAATGGGAATAGTCTCATTTGCTATTGTGGGCTATTGGATTTTTAAGTACCATAGGTTGTGAAGTAATTGATGTTGGCTTGATAATTTGTTTGAAATAACCATTAGTGTTTAATTAATACTTGGGATTGTTGGTTATGCAATTTGGATTTTGGACTAGTGGTTGTTGAACCAATATTTTTTCATTTTTCATTTTTAAGTTTATTAATGTTGAAGATGCTTGGAAATTTTTTTTTTTTTTTTAATCGGCAAATTTCATATTTCATTCATCACCAAAAGCTATTTACAAGATTGTTACAAGCAAGACGCTACAACAATCGAACCTCAACCCGATTACATCACCAAAGCTGAAACTAGGACAACCACATTAAGCACTAGGTACATCGAAAGCGACCCAGTTTTCTCACGACCAACCCGTTTGTTATTCGAAACAGTTTCCTCGAATTCGGAGTTTTTGAAAGTTAAGTCGGATTTTAAACTAACTTGAAATTATATTTCAATCAGGCCTAAAATAAGAAGAAAAAAAATCAACCTAAATCAAGTCAAAAATCTACAAAGTTATTTTTGTTAATGAATTCAATTCAACATGGAGCACTTTTAGATGCATTGGATTTTGAGATTTGCTTAACCATTTTTTATATGTGTAGCGTCTTCAAATGGGTCATTGGGTGGGTTCAACTCTTTTACATGTTGGGTCTCTTTTTTGTTCATGTTTGACACTCTATGGGCGTTATGCATGGCTATTGAATTAAGCTAGGTTACTAAGTCGCAGGGTCCAAGTCTGTCGTTTAAATCTTTAACATCATATGTATACAAGTCATAGAATCTGATTCCCACCTCTTTTGATTATATCGGAGGTTACCAATTGAGAATTGACATATGATATATTCGGTCCTCTTTGTGGTATTGGTAAGTATATTTTCGTGGTTACCTTTGGAATTCTAGAACGATTTCTACATTTCTATTGCCAACCTGAGTTGTTAAAAAGGTTTGCGGATAAAGCTTGTAAGGCAATGTTTGACCATCTGTCGCGCTTACGTAACATACATGACAAAAGGTCATATTTTACCTATGTATCAAAATACTACATGTGACTGTTTTAAAATTTAAAGTTATCCTGAATCTTCTTTTGTGTGAATATGACTTAACTGGATGATTATGATTGGTCGTCTTATGTGAGCTCTTGGGTTAATATGTAGATGTACTTTTTACTCGCTCAAGCCAACAAATTAGCTTGTATTGGCTTGAACTTGGCTTAAAATTTTGTACAAGCCAACGACGTTAAACCAAATTAGCCTAGACGGAATCTAGTATAGTTTTTTTAGCTAATTATTACAACTACTTTTGTGCCACGATTACTAGAAGAGCCGCATTTGGGTTTCTTGAGGTAGATTTTTTTATAACGACAACTCACACACTTATTATAGTTCTACCACTAAACTAGACCATTTTGTCCACCACTGAGATTGAACCATCGTCACTTAGAAAGGCAAAGCCTTCTCCAACATCTTGGTATCGCTAGGCCAAATGCCCTTTGCTAAGTTGACTTAGTTATATTAGTTAAGAGTAAAATTATGATTGCACATTAATAGGCATGTAACATCTTGACATTCAATCATTATATATTTATATCAAAGAAAATTATATTTGAAATGGTTTATTTTTATATAATAACCATAGTTTGAGGATATGATTTACTTAGGTTTCCTCGGTAATTAGAGCTGTAATCGAACTAAACGAACACGAAAAAAGCTTTGTTCGTATTTGTTTGTTAAGGTGTATTGGACAAACAAACCGTTCATGAACACACTAATGAACGAAATTCTATGTTTGTGTTTGTTTGTTAACGGAATTTGGTTGTTTGTGAACTATTCGTGAACACGGGTTTTGAACACAAACAAACATTTAATACGCAACTAACTAAAAAACATTGTTAATGTTAACCATCAGACAAAGTAAATAACTAAACGATAAGTCAAATTATACTTAGACTTAATTATACAAAATTACTTAGATATGAATACATCATAATCCTAATTCTTACATTCATAATTATCCCAAAAAATGTATCGATTCTTGAATGCCTAACTTCCCTAAATTCTTCATGTTATCTTCTATTTCTTAAGAACATTTAAAAACAAGTATTAATTAGATAAGGGTACATAAACTTGGATAATAACTATGCAGGTTAAAAGCATGTAGCATCTTCAATTGCCTAGCAAGAGCGTGTTTAGGATTGCTTTTTGAAAACTGATTATGCGTTTTACTGCAGTAGGAGCGGAGCTGATTTTAGATTATTGCATATTTTTAGCTTAAAAATCCATTTCAAAACTCAACCCCAAACACTAAAAACTTATTTGCATTTTCAAAACGCAATAATCTAAAAATTCATTTCAAAACTCAACCCCAAACACCCTCTAAGGAATCAAAACAAAAGACCGAGATTTTGCATTAGTTTAGTACCACCAACAACTAAAAAAGATTGATGTTTTAGGAATGCAAGAATGATCAAATTATTTACTTAAATAATTATGTATAAGAGGAAAAAGTTTAGGAGGGGAAATAATTAATCTTTAGGTGGAAATAAAAGTTAGGAGAGACCTAAGGAAATTGAAAAAATAAAAACTTTTAAGTTTTAAATAATGAACATAAACAAACAAACAAACACAAACGAACGAATATAAACGAGCGAATATAAACACAAACACAAACACATTGCTGAACGTTCACAAATGCAATCGAACAAATGAGGCCTTTGTTCTTGTTTGTTTGTTTAGTTAATCGAACGGAATTTCTTGTTCGTTTTTGTTTATTTATTAAACAAATGAATTTCCCACCGAACGGTTTACGAATCGTTCGCCGAACAATTAGTTTGTTTACAACCCTATTTATAATTGTCTTCCTTGTAATCTCATAACAGTTGATCAATAAAACATAGCACTTGACGGAGTTTCATTATAGTATACACTTTAAACTCAATTAGGTTGTGATTTGTAAAATACAATCTACTTTGATAAATTAAAAGATGAAATAAATACAAACTGTTTATTTAATTTCACACCTTAAAAAAATATATCCACATGAAAGATTAACATTATTCAACAAAAATGAAACATAAACATTATTCAACAAAGATTGCTCAAAATATTTTAAAAAATAAACATAGATAATGTATATGGCCTAGCCTCCCATCATAGACATTGTTTTGCTAAGTTCAAACTTTTTGTGCCTAGACACAATGAAATCCATAGCTTGCGCATCTATATCCTCCTCCTCTTGCATAAACCTGTACTTGTGCTTTTGATCATTGTAGTTTGCGACACTAGTGTTTGTTTGAGGTTGGTTTGAGTATCTCGTGAACCCATTACCATTGAAGAAGATGTCAGAATAAGGAGGCGTGTCATGCAACTTGTGTGGTGTTTCCTTCAATATATTCTTTGACGAGTCATGATGATTGTGACGACTATGTTTGTTGTGGTAGTGGCGGGTAGTTGAGCTTGTTTGAGGTTGATTTGAGTATCTCTCAAACCCATTACCATTGAAGAAGATGTCAGAATAAGGAGGCGTGTCATGTAACTTGTGCGGTATTTCCTGGAATATTTTCTTTGACGAGTCATGATGATGATAATGACTATTTTGTTTGTTGTGGTACTGATGGGTGGTTGAGTTGTAGGTATTCGCCATATCAATGGTGTGTTTAGTTGTATATGATTGGTTGATGGAATGGATGAAGTTATATCAAACTCATAACACCTATTTATATACGAGTTTGTGAAGGTTTATGTAGACGAATGGTAAAAAGAAGTTAGGGAATCCGATTCTCATATCCTTTTGCTTATTTTAAGTCGATAACAATTGATATATTATAAAAGTCTTATATTGGATATACTAAGAAAATTCCTTTTTTTTTTTTTGCCGTTTTGGAGGCTATAAAGTTTTCGGCTGCCAACCTTTGAATTATTGTAAGTGTTATGGCCTCCAAAATTGAAACACGTTTGGAAACCACAATTTAGTTTGGCGCGAATCTAATAACTTTTATGGCTTTATGGTGTTTTGAGTCTCTTAGGATGTATAATTGTAAAACCATGCGTAAGTTTTAATAAGAGTAAAGTATTAATCAGAAGTTTGGATTTGGTCACTAATTTTCTAAAAGTACATGGATGATGGTTTATATGGTTTGTACTTTGTAACGTAGTTAGTCCTTAATTTTGCCGAAAGTGCATTGATGGTCCCTACAGTCTACACTTTGTAACACATTTAGCCCTTAACTTGGACGTGTTGAAACCAATATGGGTATTTATTTAGTCTATAAGGTGGAGGGGATGTATACCTACACATGTAAAAGTAATTATCCATGATATGAAATGACTGTGTTTTATGCTAGCAACATAAGCAAACGTAAAAATTTTGAACATGTCACGAGATTAGCAAGTTCACAAGACAAGTTACGATTCCGCTACAAAGTCAAGTACCAGTTGACAGTTGTGCATGATCGCTCGGTTTTGAGTGGGGTGTTACAAGTGGCATCAGAGTCCAATGTTTTAAGTAGCTATTGCGTTTAGAATACCTATGATTTAGCAAGAACATCTTAAGGACCAGGATGACTAAGACTTGGACATTAAGACCTGATTACATAGGTTGATTGTTTGGATTATGAATACAAACAATCTAACATACATGCAAAAGTCATCTACGTTGAGTGAGTTCTAATAGTTTAAGTTAAAACATTTAAATCATATTGTAAACACCGAGTTTGCAAACCAAACTCCGTTAATGCAAATCATCATTATACAATCAAATACTTCAACAAAAATACACCTCCCAAAGCGACTCACAATTATAACTAGCTTGTCACCCATCTTGGCACATAACTAAGGCTCAATAACTTCTGACATACGACCTACCGTTTCCTCTTTAACTCATCTTTGTTACACAATACTAGTTCATCAATACTCGCTACTCTATTGTACAAGGCATCCCCAAGTACAATTCAACATAAGAAGCTCTAAATTAACGTGTTTAATAAATACACAACACACACCCACCGATTCATCTATATGTATGCAAATAAATCATATAAGGTATGAAGTTGACACATAGATGGTCAAATCACCAAGAAACGACACCTCATTCGCAACCATAAGGCAGTCGTCTTCTGGACATGTTCACCGACGGCCCGCCTCATCCTCAATACCTGGTGCCCTAAAAGTAACAACTACAGGAATACGTCAACACCACCGCTTAGATCGACAACCCAACTTGATGACCCGTCACCACCCCGAAGCTACCGACTTCATGATAAGTAACACGCATTAACACCTCAAGGATGCTACACCACACAAACACTTAGTCACACATACAAATACACATAGAAACACACTATGCCTCTGACTTTATCATCATACTATAACATGGATTAACCATACACACCTCCCATAATCTTTATTAAACCTTGCCCATTTTGTTTCTAAGACTATAACTAATCATTCTCACATATGGATCCTATAAACATATTGCTTCGACTATAAAACTTATTCTGAATTAACCTAAAGTAACTACCAACCCGGTCATACATCAAACACATGACTACTAGCCTTGAACAAGGACACTCACAACGAAAACTTATCAATAATACTTCTTGACTCATTAATTCGTTAGGGAATCAACCTGTTGGAAAACGTTTATAAAACATTTAAGTCGCAAAGCTCGTTAATTAAACAAAACTCGTAATGTGTATGAAAACATGTGAAAAGCATGTATGATAGCACCAAAAATATTTAAAATAGGGTAATTGTTGATGCGTTTTGCGACTAATGATTGGATAAACATAAATAACATATGTTAAAGTTTTTTGTTAAAGTGGGCGAAGGTAAATAATAGTGGGCGAAGGAAGAAAGAAGTGGGCGAAGGTAGAACTGGAACTGATCAGAAGACACATTCGACCATTGATAATGGGCGAATGTGGAAAAGATCCACATTCGACCAATGCAAAGGGGCGAACGTGCAGTATCTATAAATAGGTTTTGTGATTTTGAGTATGTAATATAGTTGTCAGTTGTGTCTGTGTTCAGGTCAGGTTTCAGGTGATTTTGTGAAAGTCTGTAATTGATCTAGATTAACGTGTGTGTGATTGTAATTGAATATTTGACAAAGTTAATCTATGAAAAGATGTTGAAAATGATCTTGATTGTGTTTTGATTAGAGTTTTATCATTTTGTTCAGAACTAGGGTTTTCGCACCTGGTTTTGTGACTTGTATGATCATATTATCCTGTTTTAGTCAAAATCTTTCGCTTACAAAGTGGTATCAGAGCCATACGGATCATACAACAACAAATTTGATAAACTCAGAGCTGATTTGGACATGTTTTTTATCAAAATACATCTGTTTTTACATAAACATGGTTTTTGAGTGTTTTTGATTGATTTAGAGTTGAATTTGTGGTTAAAATCAAGTTTTCCAAGAATTAAAGTTGCTCCAAATCAATTCCGAAGCATAACCTGATTAAGATCATTCAAATCCATAAACTTTTGAAAATCTGAGATCAAAATAACCGTTTTTCAAAGTGTAACCGTTTTTCAAAGTGAAATCTGAGTAAAATGGGCAAACCTGGAACCTGAGTGGTCGAACCTGAGTTAGTTTGGGCGAATCTGAGTAGTTTTTGGGCGAGCCTGAAATTTCTTGTTGAAATTTTTACTTTCGGGTACAAAATTCCACCTTCGACCGGTTTGTTTTGGGCGAAAGTGGAAAGTGTGTTAGTCTGTGTTTACATTCTGGTGATTTTTACATTCGGGTGGTACTGTTTGGTCGAACTTAGAATCAGAAGGGACGAAAGTGTTATATTTCGGGCGAACCTAGCTTATTTTGGGCGAATCTAGGTCAATCTGGGCGAACCTAGGATTTATTTTGGAAAATTTCTAAGTGTTGAAATTTTCTAAGTTCGTGAACATGTGGAATTTTCCGACTACACCGAGACCAGCAACGACACAACCACAACAGTAGGTGATGGACCCATGGACAGTGGCAGCACAAAAGACGAGCACACAGTCTTCGCAACCGATAAACTACATGGCGATGACGAGCTCGATGCCTCAAAGTGTAGCACCTCCAGCACCACAACATGACTACTGGGGAGTAGCAGCGGCGGTGGTAAATACTCAAACTACTAATGCTATTTCTACTTTGATTAACGATTTGTCTTCAGGAAGCGGGAATAGGCCACCGAAGCTCATGGACATATCAGAATACAATCAGTGGCAGAACAAATTCAAGATTCACTTGGAGGGCATGGGAGTGGAAGGAGCAGAGGCATGGAGCATGATTGCTAAAGGTTACACAGCACCGATTTTGGAGAATACAGGTGAAATGATTCCTTTGGAAAGCTTAACTGAGGACGAGAAGAAGAAATATGTGGTGGAAAAGAAAGCCTTTTCCCAATTGACTCAGGCAATCACAAACGATTTGCTACATCAATTTGGGACTTGTACAACCTCTAAGCAATTGTGGGATGTGCTTAAGAGGAGGCATGATGGGAACGAGAAGATGAGAAGTTTGAGGATGGATGAACTGAGAAAGGAGTTTGAGAATTTTTCATATATTGGAAATGAAACTTTAAAAGAATTAACTCCTAGATATAGTCATTTGCTAACCGAATTGTCTAGTTATGGTATACAGATTCCCATGAAGAATTTGGTGGACAAGTTTGCAGATGCTCTACCACCTTACTGGGATCAGCATGTAGAAGTTCTCAGGGAGAAGGATGCATATCAGTACTGGACTATTCAAGAGTTCATACAGAAGCTGGAAAACAAGGAAATGGAAGAGAAGAGGAAAGCTAGGAGAGCGCAGGTTCCTCAGAATCCTAGTTTATATTTTGGAGGTACTTCAGTTCCTGTGAGCAATTCAAGTTCAGGAGGGGTAGTTGCACCACATGTTGCTTGCATTTCCAATGTTATGGAACCACTAAAACCGACCATCAACTACATGGCACAAACTTCATCTTACTCACAACCATCATACACACAACCACCACCACAACAACAATACAACAATTCCTACATTTCACCATTCTCCCCAATGCAACAAGCAGGTTTCTATACTGCTAGCCAATCCCAACAACCAATGAACCAAGTTACTCAACCTAATCAACAACAAGTGGTTTTGGAGACTTCTAACCTGGGCAATGTGACAGTGGAAATTGCTCAACAACATATTGCACTAGTCTCAGCAATGGTTTCATCCTACAATGGACTTGTTGCTAGTCAAATTGGGAATAACAACTTAACCAATGAGGACTATGCACAGATCGACAAGGAAGAGATGGAACTGATTGATATCCAATGGGCTTTTGCAAGCATCATGAGAAGAGCAACATATTTTATTGAAAAGACAGGTCGAACTGATTTGGGAACTTCTCCTAACACAACCTACGGGTTCAACAAGGAGAAAGTTACTTGTTTTAATTGTGGAGAAAGAGGTCACTTTAAACGTGAATGCACCCAGCCACCAAAACAAGGTAATAGAAACCCATTCAATGCAACCTATCAGAATCGTCAACAACAAAACCAAAACCGAGTTTCTTACCAAAACAACAACAACTACCAAAACCGTCAAAACAACTCTAACAACAACCAAAACAGACAACCAAACACATCAAACCAGATTCAAAACCAATCTCCTAACAACCCTAACCGAACAGTTATACCAATCACTACACCAAATGAGACACAACAAAACACGAGTCAGAATCAAGCACTGATGACTCAACAAGATGAAAGGTTTGATTGGTCGGGATTGCAGATAGGAGTGGAAGAAATCACTACTGGTGGAAATGTGGCTTGCGTTGCTTGCAAGGTTGATATTGAAGAGTCGGTGATGGAAGAAGAAAAGAAAGAAACTGAGGAGTATGATAGTGATGATTCTGAGACTGAGATGGATGTGGAGAATGAACCTGTTGAGGTTAAGGTTGAAGAAACTCATTCTGGAATGGTGATGGATACAGTTTCTGATGTTCCTGAGGAATGCAGATCAGTTTATTCAGATTCAGACAGTGAATCGGACACAGAGGCAAGTGTTGATTCTTTAGATGATGACATTGATCAGCTGTTAGCAGAAGCTGATTTTCTGATGACGAGGAAGTCATGCATTGCTGATGATGCTTTCACCAAGATTGACTATTCCAAGTTTTTCACTGGAAAGGAAGCTCATTTCGCGTTGATGGCTATGACTGAACCGCCAAAACCTGTAAGTTCTGAATCTAGCACTGATGTTATGAGTAATAAATATTGTGGAACATGTGATAGATTGACTGAGGAGAATAAACAACTCCGAATTTCACGTGATAGTGCTATCATAAACAGTCAATCTACTCTCAAAGAAGTTGATGCTTTCGAGGGGGTTGTTTAATCCTCAAAGAAGTTGATGCTTTCAAGTGGATTGTTTCTTTCAAAAATTTTTGTTTTGTTTTTCAGAAAAATTAAAAAACCAAAAATATGTTCTTTATTTTAGGGGGAGTCATTTTATCAGAAAAACCAAAAACATTGAAAAATTTTCAAAAGACCTAAAAATTAGAAAAACCAAAATGATTTCCTGGATAAAAGGAGGAAATGATAGTACATCAGTGGGGATCTGACACAGGCTAAAGAATTGTATAGTATAATGAGACGTATGTTGATTACGTGTGATATGCTGATAGGCTTCGTAGACTAAATATTGCGTGCATTAGTGATACAAACATAACAAACTACGCGTTTGTGGCTGAACACCTCATGGGCATATGGTCTTAGTACCGTAATCTCGTTTGATAGAATTGCCAAAATCTGAGGTTTCGGGTCGTTATGTTATTGTTATCCGGGATATTCTGATTAAACTTCTGTCGTATTGATTTACGGACCTAGTTTCATCAGAATATTTGCAAAAAGAGCATATTGCCAAAACCGAAAGTTACCGAATTGAGGAACTTTATGTTTTATTGATCAAAGATCATTATTACATCGTATTGACTTTCTGATGCAAATCAGTAGTTAATATCAGCCTCAACCTAGTGTATACGCACATGTTACTTTGCTGCATTTATTTGCTGACCTGTACACCTCTGTGCTATATACTTTGTAAATTTTACGGATAACTTTGGCATAATCACGCGTTACGATGAAGCTTTGTGCAATTACTTGATATGGGAGTATGTCGTGTGTGTGGGAACCACAATGTGTTAGTCTAAAATTACCTAACTCGTATCATTTTAAAGCATTGCGTAATTGTCTGCATGTGAGCTTATGTGGATCACAATATCAGCAATTGCCGTATCACATATTGTTTCTAATGATAATATTAAACAGATCAACGCTGTGTTCAGATTTCTCAGTAAACTGATATGATCCTCTTACCGGATATCACAAAATGTTTACTGCTTTCATTTACTTTGATGCATTTTACTTTGTTGCATTTTACTTTTATTGTCAAAACGATACAAAATCCAAAAAGATTTTAGGTGTGTTTTGTTAAAATTTCAGAAAATCCAAAAGATTTGCATTTCTGCTTTATTTTTGATAACCGGGGATGCTTGATGGTCAATTTCTGAGATTTGATAACACCATCTGGGCTTTGTATCATTCAAAATGTGAAAATTTGAGTTTTGGAAGTTTAACAGATTGAAAAATGTTGAACGGGATTCGAATTCGTGATTTGGCGAAATTTTCAGATTTTTCCATTTCGCATTCGCCCCTTAATTGGGTCGAATGTGGAAAAATCATCACTTTCGACCGTTTTCAATTTGGACGAATGTAGATTATCTTCACCTACGGGTATTATTTTCACCTTCAGGTATCATTTCCACCTTCGGGTAAAACCTTTAACATTCGGGTCATTAGCTTGGGGCGAATGTGGAAGTATCCCACATTCGTCCATATCAAACGGGCGAAGGTGGCTCTTATATATAACCCATTCCACGTTCGAACCTTTCATTCACAAAATTTTTCAAAATTCTTCGATAACCAGACCTTGTTGCTTGATTTTCTTTTAATTGTGCTTTTCATTCCCTACATATTCCTGATCAATTTGACACTAATTTCACAGGTATTGGAGCTGTTTTCAGATCAGAATCGTCGTGTTTTTAACCGGACTTAGGGTTTCAAATTTAGGGATCTTAGAATGTTTGTTAATGTGTGTTTTTGATTTACATTCAATCTTCATCAGTTTTAGGGGGAGAATGTTAAAGGAATTAGTGTTTTAACATGGTTTGATGTATTGACTGATTAAACATAACAGTCGTGACCTAATTCCACTGAAAAACTAATGAAAATTGAATAATCAGGACAATTGGTGATACACGAGTGTTGATCGGCCATATTAGGACATATCCTAATCAAAATCAAGAGTCAAAAACAAGTTTGAAAAATTTTTAAATTTTGGGGATAAACATGTTTCACTTTCGGTTCCAAAAACGGGCGAAAGTGGAAATAAAAGGGCGAATGTGGACATAAAACGGGCGAATGTGATTGTTACTTGAAATCTTTACACTTTCGACCAGTGAAATTCACATTCGACCACAATTTTATACATTCGACCAGTTTAAAAGGGGCGAATGTAGAAACTGTAAATCCTTAGAATTTTTAACTTTTTGTCGTTTTTGCATTTTGACGTATTTTTCTGTTTTTGATGTACAGATGGCTGATCAATCCGAAAACGTTGAGGCACCAGTAGAAAATGTGGAAACTGCAGCAGAGAATATTGTTCCAGATCCGGTGCAACAGGCTGAAGCATCTGTTCCAAGCAGTTGGCCGTTCGAGCGATCTCATAATTGCTGTGCATATCTTGGTGACGTAGAGAAGAACACTGAATTCACCGGGATCATAGAGTTTTTGAGAAGGAGCAGAATTGTACATGCATTAGCCACACCGACGATCATATACAGAGACATTATTGAAGATTTCTACCATAATGCGAAGTATGACTTTTGGGATAATCAGACGATTATCAAGAGCAAGATTCAAGATATGGAGATGTTTTTGACAGAGTCTGATATACGGGAAGCACTGCAGATCAAGTTTGAAGTCAGTGAAGATCCCAGAGAGTTATCATGGACTGAGCAGAAAGCTTGTTTCTTACGGATGAAGTACAAAGGTCCGATTACTGATGGATCTATGTATAAAGGGAAGATGGGCGTGCAGTTCAAGTACTTTGCACATGTTATTATCCACGTATTTGGATGTGTGAGCGGTGGATATGATGTTATGAGAAGAAGTTTGAGTTCGTTAATGGTTGCGTTGACACTCAACAAACCATTTAACGTTTCTGGTATGATTCTAGACCATATGCTGGAGATGCTGAAAGGTATGAAGCACAAGAAGTTCATGCTATATCCAAGATTTCTGATGATGATTTTTGATCACAAGTATCCAGAGTTGAAGAAGGATCCGACTATGATCCTTGGTCAAGATCACATGAACATTCGTATTCTAGTGAGGATGAAGGGATACAAAGGTGTGTCAGACAGTGAAAAGCCACCTAATAGGAGACTCTTTGGAGCTTTGGCTCGTCAGGATTACACTGATCCTGGCAAGAACAAAGCAAGGCATGATAATAGTGATTCGGATAATGATGATCCCTTAGTGTATGCTGATTCAAGCACTAAGAGGAAGAGACAAGTAGTCAATCCTGGAGCCAAAGGGAAGGGCAAGGGAAAGATTGATCAGGGAAGTTCAAAGCAACAGGCGGTTAGACATAAATCAACGGCTAAGAAAGGTTCAGGTTTGGTGGATGAAGAGTCAGTTGATTCAGAGGAGACTGAGATAGATGAGCAGTGGGATTCTGATGCTGAAAATGTTAGGGCCACCAAACGTAAGGCCACTATGGTTGGTGAGTCTGAATCTTTGAATAGGTCGATTGAAGAAGCTGAGAGAAGGAAGAAATCTGTTGAAGATGAGAGTCTAGGTGTTGACTTAGCAGAGTTGAGTGTTGGAGAGACTGTGGTGGTTAATTTGCCTAAGACGAAAAAGCAAAAGACCATGGCAAAGAAGTCTAGTACAAAAGAGTTGAGAGAGAAAGAGTTAGCTCAACTGTTGAAAGGTAAAAGAGTGCCCGATGCTGGTACATCATCAAAGCTATCTTCACCTGTCGCCAAGAAGCAAAAGAAAACAAAAGAGGCAGAACCAATATCAGCTGATCAACTTAATGTTGCACTGGACAATGTACTTGACATGTTCAGAAAGCCTCAGAAAGAAAAAGAAGTTGAGCCATCCAAATCCAAATCAAAGAAAGTCACTGTAGATGATGATGTGATGAAGCAGGTGAATAGAAAGATGGATGACATGATGAAAATGATTGTAGCTCAACAAGCTGAGATTGCCAAATTCAAGCAGAATGAGGAGAAAATGCTTCAGATTGTGGTGGTGTCTAAATCTAATCAAGATGAGATCAATGAGAAGGTTAAGATGCTTGAAGCTAAGAATGAAAAGCTTGAAAGAAAGTGTGAAAGAAACAAGGGCAGGATTAAACTGATTAAGGCAGACAACAAAGAACTAAGGGCTGAAAACAAACGCCTTAGTGATTTGATTGATGATTTGTATAACACTGCACCCAAGTTGAAGGAGGGTGAAGAAGATGAAGAAGAAGAAGAAGAGAAAGTTGATTATGAAGATTCTGAATCTGAAAAAGAACAAGATGATGATGAGGATGATGATGAATCGGAGAAAAGTGATGATGATGATGACAATAATGATGATGATGATGATGATGCAGAAGGTGCTGGGAGACAGAAAGGAGATGAGTTTAGCAGTGGTAGTGATCATGATGGAGGAGATGATACTTCCAGATTTACTTATGAGAAGAGAACACCAAAAAAGAAAGATACTAGAGAATCAAGTTCTAAGAAGAAAGGTGAGAACGTTGATTCAGATGAAAGTATCTTCTGGAATGAGAAGGTGAGATCTCTATCTGATGATGCTAAACAGTTGTACAAAGATATGTTGGAGAAGAGAGAATGGACTATTGAGTTCACAGGATGCTTTACTGAAATATTCCAAACTGATGATATGCGATATGAATTGGAATATGAAGATCCTGATCTTGAGGAAGGAGAATTACCTGCATCTGTGGCAAAGGAAATTCTTGATGGTCTTGCACAGAGGGTAGGAAAGACTTTTGAGGAGTTTATAGTGGACGAGTCGATTCCAGATATTCCTGAAAAGGATATTGGAAGTCACTCAGATGATATGCAGACTCCTGAGAACAATGAAGTGGAGATGGAAGATATAACTCATGAAGAGTTTCCTCAGTACTTCAGACAAACAGATGAAAATGAAGTATTTCCTGATTTTACTGAAGTACCAAATAATTCAGCAAAGCAGAAAGCTCAGCAGAGGAGTGCAGAATTTGTAGAGAAGGTATTTGGTGCTGATAATCAAGGACCTTCAAATCAGTCTGATGAGTTGAAGAGTTATTTGAGGAAATTGAGAGAAATGGATGAGAACCGACCAAAGCCTGAAGCTCAAGGTAACTTTTATAGATTCCACAATGCCAAGTTCAAAGGCAGAGCTCTCGGGTGGACATATTTAGGCAGGCTGAAGTGCATAGCTGCGAAATGGGAAACAGGAATCTTGTATTTCAATAGATTCTGTGATTTGCTTACTCTACCGTACTGGGCGGTCAGAGACTTATGTAGATTCCCAATGTCAGGTGCAGAAGTGAATGGTTCGCATGTTGGTTGGTGCGCAGATAAATTGGTTTGGGAAAGTCGTACAAAATGGAATAGATTCAAACCTCAATATCCCCGAAGAAAAGTTCATAGGGATATTGATCCTCAAACCAATATGAAGCGAGTAACTTTGATATATAAAGCACCTGCAGTGATGAGAAAGATACCTTTGATGCCTATGCCACGGCATTTTAGTGCTGATTTTATCTTCTGGTATTATGATTGGAGAAAGGCTGAAGCGGTGATTGTGTTGAGAGATGGAAAGGATAAATACAAGCATGTTCATGTATTTGATCCTATGTGGTTGATTAATTGCACGTTTGAAGACATCATCATGCTTTTCTACAATCCGATCTACTATGAACCAAAAGACTTTGCTCAAGCAAGAAAGTATACGCAAGTAGTTGGAGTTTGTTTTGCCTATGACATCAATGCAGGAAGCAATTTGGAGAATAAGCTTGGTAAGACAGTGAAGATAGCGAATGTGTCTAAACCAGTGAAAAGAATATTTGAGCCTCCAATGACTACTGAGCAGAAGAAACAGCTCAGAATCAAGTTGATGAACAAAACGATGGACCAACAGAGAAAACTATCCAATCAATAGTCGAGGGGGAGTTTGTTGATGCGTTTTGCGACTAATGATTGGATAAACATAAATAACATATGTTAAAGTTTTTTGTTAAAGTGGGCGAAGGTAAATAATAGTGGGCGAAGGAAGAAAGAAGTGGGCGAAGGTAGAACTGGAACTGATCAAAAGACACATTCGACCATTGATAATGGGCGAATGTGGAAAAGATCCACATTCGACCAATGCAAAGGGGCGAACGTGCAGTATCTATAAATAGGTTTTGTGATTTTGAGTATGTAATAGAGTTGTCAGTTGTGTCTGTGTTCAGGTCAGGTTTCAGGTGATTTTGTGAAAGTCTGTAATTGATCTAGATTAACGTGTGTGTGATTGTAATTGAATATTTGACAAAGTTAATCTATGAAAAGATGTTGAAAATGATCTTGATTGTGTTTTGATTAGAGTTTTATCATTTTGTTCAGAACTAGGGTTTCCGCACCTGGTTTTGTGACTTGTATGATCATATTATCCTGTTTTAGTCAAAATCTTTCGCTTACAGTAATATAATTCACTGGTTGTGAAGCTTCAATCACAAGGCAATAAGGTCCCGTGAACACCTTCTTGAGCGAAAACTTGAAAAATCGAATAGTCATGGTTATCAACCATGAAATAGTTGATAATGGTTCATGGATCACAATAAAAAAACAACGGGTTTATCAATCACGTGCCACATATGGTTAACCCTCGTGTGCTACTCCACGCACGAACCAGGCAACGCATCTGACCCGTTTCTAAAATACCCTAGGTCCACAAACTTGACACTGCAAGTCGCCCGTAGCACGAATCGGATTCCTTATGCATGAAGGTCATCTTCCTCATGCAAACCTTATTATCCCTAACCACCACATCTCCTCTGTCACCAAGCATAACCACTAGCCTCACCTTCTCCTCCCACCATCACCTCCATCGTAGCCCTTCACCATCACCTACCTCACCATCGCCACCACATCCACAACCATCATTATCGTCGCACTCCACTGATAGAGACCGATTCGAGATCGTCAGTCTCCGAAAAAAACTATATGAGAAAAGCAAGACTTTGATCAATTTTCTTGTTAATTCATTCATAAACTTGCAATGCCCTTTATAGGCTACACTCACCAAAGGAAATTACCATTAAAAATAACTTAACGGGAACATGGTCTACCACTACCCTAATGACTTACTAAAACAAATAAGAAATTGCATTAAAGGAGGATGCATGACAACGTGGGTGAATATGGTGTAAACACGAAGGCTACGTGGGTAAATATGGTGATCCGGATGTTGACTAGATTTTAGCACGTATCATCCACTAACCCCGTCCCTGCCTCAACCACCATCATCATAACCACAACCATCTCCCTCGTCACCACCGTACTCCCCACGACCATTATACTATTGTCACTCACCACCACCATCAAAAATAATCACCATCACCACCCTAGTCGGCCACTCGGACACCACCATCATCACCCATCACTTCCGCATGAACTACCATAACTATAACTATAGGCCATTTTGGCCAAATCCACAACCGTCGCTAACTCCGACCACCATCTCCATCATTAGACTCCACTTCTAATACCACTACAACCATAACCAATCCACCACAATGTCTGTCTCCACGGTGGCCACCTCTGACCACCACACCCTTCATCAGACATGCAAACAAAACCAAACACGTAACGATGCAATATAACATAATTGGAGTTTACCTGGTTGTGATTAGGAAGCCTCACGAACATAAACCACCACCGTCGCCTCTCTTCAATCTTCTCTTCCTACCACCCCACCCCACTCAATCTCTCTACCATCGCACACCTATGGCCACTCATGGACTTAGGTTTTCTTTTAATTATTTTAAAATCCCACATTTACACCATAAGTCCCTAGAATCTCATATGAGGGCAACTTATTCTCAAAGTTACAAAAACCATCTTTTGATAATAACAATTAGGTCCCCATAGTTTTGTTTCGCACGTTTCATCTCCGGGTTTTTCTAATTCATAAAATGCAATATTACACGCCAAAGCTCGTTAACTGATCCATTAAAACAATCCGGATAGTCAATTTATTCGCTTCATTAAAACATGGTGGAATTTGGGATGTTACACTATGGGTATTAATCATGTCAAGTTGATACCTTCGAATTGTCTGACTAAAATTAATAAATTGAAAATAACCAAATATATTTATTCGTGTCAAAGACACCAACCATAACCTGGAGTCCTGGACATACTCGTGTACAGATGCATATTGAGTTAAGAGTTGACTAGTTGGGAAGGCACCCACTCAAGAAATTACCGCTAAAATTAATTTTATGAAATTATGAATGATTCATTTTTAAATTAACAAAATGTTCAATTCCTTCCTCAATATATACACAAAAAACGCGATTAAGATTCATTTTTAAGGAAAAGAAGAAATTACGTATACAAAGGAAAACAAGGCAGTAGATGGGGAAAACTAAATGGGCCAAGTAAAACATCCAATACACTAGAAGCCCAATAACTAACAAGTAATGGGACCCTCTACAACTGAATTAAAGCCTCTTAAAAGGCCCACTGGTTACCAAATTACCAACCCAGCCTAAGAAAGAAAAATTGATGATAGGCAATTCCATCAGTCCATTCCAAAATCGCAGGACTTACTAATAGTCATTATCCTATATGTTTATTTATGGATGGCCATGAATAGTTTCCTCTTTAGTTATTTTAACTGTATTTATACTCTAAGTTATGGATATGATACAAAACAATTTTCCAGTCCAGTTGGTTAGCTTGTAGCTCTTTTATACAAAGTGACCGGGTTCGGGACTTTGCAGCACCGTTTTTTTTTTTTTTTTTTTTTTTGTTCTTTTGTAAAGGTTGTTAACAGTTGTATTGTTGCCCAGCATACACGTGTATTAATGACTCAGCTTTATGTGGGTAATTGTATAACGTGCTCTCTTGCTTTTTTTTTTCCTAAACCAGTTTTCTCTCTTCTCTCTCTCATGTCTTTCTCTCACAGTCTCACCCAACTTTCATCTCCACCTCTCAACCAACACTAATCTCCGCCATTGCGGCGATAAATAGGAGCTTTGGGGCACCGGAGAAGATGTCGGTAGCGGCGACGGTGAAGCAACGGCGGCCGGGGATTATGGGAAGTTTTAGGAAAGAGATGGAAGAGGAGTTAGGTTTGTTTTATGGAGATGAGGAAACGAGAGAAAGAGCATGAGCTTCTACTTCAAAATACCGAAGCCGAATTCGATTCTTCGCTTGGTAAATTATGTTCTAATTGTGTTCTTCAGTTTGTTCAATGATTGTTGAGTTATCTTATGCATTTGTCAATTGATTCAATGAGTTATTTAACAACTGTTATTAATAAGATTTTGTCGGTTGTTAATGTATCATTTGAATGACATTGTAAGTTAGGATGGTAAAAGTGGCTAGTTTTATTTTCTTGTGTAAGTTTATTATGATCATTTTATGTTATATCTGTATTAAACTGTTGTGTTTGGTTTTGCAGGATTGTTTGGCGTGCCTGCAACGACGCCTATTGGAAAGACGGGCGCTGATAAATTTCTCAACTCTTAAAATGATAAGAATGACTATGATTGGTAAATTGTTGATTTTGTATTGTCTTTATTTTATAATTGGTTTGTTATGCGACTGGATTTTTTGCTGGTGAGGCTAAACGTATCCCCCCTATAGCACCTGTCGTATGAGTTATTGGGTTCATTTGGTTATTGTTAATAGAACATTGTTATGTTTTTAGGCTTTTGACTCCGCCTGGTACGCCTCTTTTCCCTTCACTAGAAATGGAATCACAAAAAAAAACGTCAAGGCTCAAATGGGAAAACCTAAAGTCCGCCCTACTGCTCTAAAATCTCGGGTATGAATCATTGATTTTTTATGCAGTAGTTTTATATAAGTTTTGTATTTCTGTGATATCAGTTTGAGATGGATTTAGGTAGCAGTTTCATGAAGGTGTCCGATTTTTTAATTGTTGACGACCTTTCATTATCCCCGTTGTCAAATTTTGAAACTTTTTTGGTCAATTTTGGTACCATGGAGAACAAGGCAGCATTACAAGTTGCAATTCTAATTGCTACAAAGGGCAGAAATCCATGCAGCAATATCAGTAGCTGGTGTTGTTGCCGCATTTGCAGCCATAGCGGCTGAGAACTCAAACTACGGTTGCTCGAATCCCACCACCGCCACAAAGGAAGCAGCAGCGCTGGTGGACGCTGCTCATTGTGTGAAACCTGCAGAAGCAATGGGTGCAAAAAGACAGCAGATCAGCAATGCAATGAGCTCATCCGTGAGTGCAACAAGCACAAGTGGCATTTTAACTCTCACTGCTGCAGCTTCAACATCTGATTATAATCTTGATTACAATAACATATTGGAATGTTTAATCGCTTAATTAAATTATGTTTTGTTGTTGCTCAGCGTTATGAGGAGCTTCAACGATTAAAAAGAGATCAGGATGCAAGAATATGTTACACTCAAATGTTCCAATAGTGCCTATTGATGTTGAGTACATTAACCGGACCGCCGCTACCATAGTTCCTACGGTTTGAACCGACGTTCAGTCGGCAAAGGAATCGGTTGGTTTAATTTGTGCTAAAAAAATTATATGTTGGTAAGTGTATGATTGCATCACTAATAAATGTTACAATTGCAGCCTCAAACTCTAGAAATATGATCCGAAACTTTGTTATGTTGGCGACTTTCTTCAGGTCTGACTTGCCAAGAGAGATGGTCGATTCTCAGCTTATGGACATGTTGAATTTACCACCACTGATGCAGTGCAAAAGGTTTATTTTAGTATCTTTCCTTGATACTTTATTCCTAACTAAGTTACTGTTTAGTTTTTTATAACTAACATCATAATTCTGAGTTAGGGCCCCTGAACTCATTAATAACTTGACTTAGCAAGTGGATGCTTGGGTTTAGTTAACGGTCTGGTTTATAAACTGCATGTAAATAGTTCTCATCATACATATTTTCCTAGTTACTCTTAAATTAGATATTTTTTTATTTGTACGGTTAAATACGAATTATTTCGAAAACTAAGTTTGTTTCACTTTTTAAAATATTGTAATAGACAAATGATAATCACAAAGACATCTTCATAGCTTACAAATATGACAGTAATTCATTCATTTGATGCTAAGAAACTTGCATATGAGGTAGTGTTGCTGATGGTCTGTTCTTCCATCATTTTTTTTAAAGTTTATTGGCTCTATTTGTTGTGTAGTGAAAGTATTACATAGAAAAAAAAAATAAAGAAATAAGAAATCTTACAAAGTTATTATGTAACTGATATAGGAATGGCTGAGGGAGTCTTATGCATTAATAGTGCCATCTCCTAATCATGTTATTTGCTTATTTAGGATTATCATTCTATTTTGTTTTCAGTGTTGTGCTTTAGTCGGGTGGTTGGTTTGTTGTTATGTTATCATGGGTTCCCAGGTTTGACTCATATGTTCTTTTTTTATGTGTTATTTTGTGAAGTGCTTTTTGTATATTATGTTTTGTGATTTGATATTCGACTAATATGTTGGCACTTTGTTTACTGGCCTCTTTTAGTGTCTCTTTGGTTATTGGTGTTAAATTGGTTGTGAATTGTTGGTGTAATCGATATGTTTTTTTATAATGTAATTTAATTTTGATACAGGCGAGACACGCTGAGCCTGCAAGCTGTGGTTTGAGGCCCACAGTTTGGGAAACAAGCAGCTGTGATGTTGCCCTGCGTGCAGGCGCTGGTCTAGGGATGTCCAATGAAGGTCAGGCACTTCAAAACATGTTTGCTTGAGATATAACTTCCATTGTAATTGATTTTAGTTGATTAAAAAATTAACATATGTTGATTTAAAAAATAATCCGGAATGCATTATCTGGACAGTTATAGAAGAACTTGGCAATACGCCCGGCATTTAGGGATATCGGAGGTCGAAGAGACACGGTAGGGGCAGGAAGGTAAACAAGCATAAAATCTGCAATTACAACCATCACCTGGGCAAAATACAAAGTTGAATTACTAAAGGTGCAAGACTGGCGGCTCGGATGGGTTGGTGAAAATGCGTTCGAGTTGAATGACATGATAACCTGCAAACACTGCTTCTCGAAGAGAGGAAGATCGTCATACGGAGATTTTACGAGATACGAGTTTAACCTAGGCGTAACGCACCGTTTTGAATCCCACTAGTTTTATTTATTTTGGTATATACCTTTGTATATTTTTATCTCTAAGTCACACTTTGAATCCATCTTTTTTTATTTATAAAAAAATTGTTTGTTTATGGTATATATTTTTTTTTTCTTCAAATATTAATAATTTTATTCCATGACTAAGAAAATTACATCAAGATAGCGGACAGAAGGGCAACAAGCTGCAATTATATAATAATATCTATATAGTAAACAAATTATTCAATACCAATATACCATCCAAAAGTTACATCTGATATAAACATTTCGAGTAGCAAAGGTTGTTGAAACATGGACAATACATGATATGGTTAGCCTAAACCATAGAACTTGTGTTGTTAACTTCAAACTTTGTGTGCATCGACTGAATGAAATCTGTAGCTTCTGCATCAATGTTCGCATTTGCACCCTCTTCGATTTGGGAGAACCTAGATGTGCGCTTGCGGTCATTGTATTCCATGATACGAACAACTTCTTTTGGGAGGTTTGGAAGTCTCTGAAAGCCATTACCAATGTGAGGATAACGAGGCGTGTCATGTAACTTGTGTGATATTTCTTTGAGCTTCTTCTTCAAAGAAGCGCGATAGTGATGTTGTCTATGTATGGTTGAACCGTGGACTGTTGGCATCAAATGGGCTTTTAGTTAAAAATGCTAGTTGATGGGTTCGATGAAGTTATGTTGAATTCATAAAGCATTTATATAAGTTTGTGGAGTGTGGGAAGGTGTAGGACTAGGAATCCAATTCTCCATATATAGTTATGGGGTTGGCAATGGATGCCATTAGGGAAAATTTATTAGGAATATTTAACTCTTTTTTTTTTAGATTCAGCTAGCCATTAGGGATTTTCTATTTAGAAAAGGGTGGCGACGCAGTTTGTTGCCCGCCTATCTACCATCTTTGTGTAATTTACTCTTTATGATATGTATAAAATGACGTTTATTATATTAAAAAAATTAACATATACCAACTCTTATTAGAAAAAAGAACTTTTGGATTGTAAGTAAATACTTATCAGTTTATCACACTTTTAACTACTTTCACATTTCATTCTATTCCTTTTTATACGTATAATTTAACTAAAAATCAGTATTCTATAAATTTATTTCACATCTTTTAAAACTTTCTCACATTCCATTCCTTATCAGTAAAAATATAAAGGGCTTACTTTATTTTTCCTTAAATGTATAAATTCACTTTAGTTTTCCTTAAAAATATGTGAATAAGGTATAAGTATACAAAATGTGAAGTTAAAAATATGTTTAAAGTATACGGATATAGAATGATGTGACATCCGTCACTTTTCATTGTATTTTTTTCTTATAATTATATGTACGTTATACCACAATTAATAAGACGTGACATTTCCCTTATTCTCGAACGTTTAAAAAATATTCTGTGATACATTCGGGTTCGTTTAATCATAATATAAGATAATAATAATATTATAGATGAAACATTGTAAAAAAAATATATGCTTGGGACGGGATTCGAACCCGCGTCCCAAGCCGAGTCATTACATACACACACACATCAAACCAATTGGGCTATACAATGATATCTGTTTAGAAGCTTATCTTTATAATTTTATACAAAGATGAAAACTGAAGAGTTGACTATAAAAAGTCAACTGTCGCGTGATTTCTCCAATCAATCAAGCTCCAAACGCGTTGATTTGTTCGAATATGGAATGATGATGATTGATTGACCAAAGTCGCATCATTTACACGGATTAATTCAGTCAAAACTTTCCAATTTTGATCCATTGCCGCGTCACCTTCAAAACCGAGTTAAATACTTGCCAAATCCACAATCCAATCTTCATACTATAAATTGAACCTCCCTACACCATCCTTAATCGCCGAATAACTCTTATCCATCTCCAATTTCTGTAAACAACTTATTATTGAAGCATTTTAATCGCTTTTCTTTGCGTCTTCTCGTTCGTACTCGCAGACCCGATTACAAGCTGTTTGTAAGTCTTTTTTTTGTGGGTTATAACCTTCGGCACCTTGTGATCATTAGCCCCAAAGATTCAGGGGCTAATGATCACCAATTGTGGTGATTTGAAAATTAGGGCACGAATTGGAGATATTTTGGGAAGAACACTGGGCGCTATTAGTGTATTTAGGTATTTTTGAACAGAAATCAAACAACCAACTGATCTAGATCAGTTGGTTTACCTCCCTTGTTTCAAAACAGAACCGGCCAGTGGCCAGGTTCGATTCCCACGTGAATCAAATATTTTTTTTTCTTTCTTTCATTTAAACCATTAAACTAATAAATCTATTTAATCAATTTAAATCCAATATAACTCGTTCTCAGGGTGTGGCTCAGTTGGTGGCCACGCTTGTGATAAAACCCGAACCGGCCAGCGGCCCGGGTTCGATTCCCATAACCAACAAACATTTTTTTACATATATATATATATATATATATGTTAAATCTTTTAAAATAGTTTTTAAATACTAAAAATGGTTTTTAAATTCTACAAAAATTATCATATGATCTCCAAATGATAAAGTTCATCATCCAATTTTTTGTTTTTCAAAAATAAATTATTTTATATATATTATTAATAATACAAGTTTATTCATTTATATTTATTAAATTCTATAAAAATATCTAAACGATTTTATTAAATCTCACAAAAATTATCCTAAACTTATATATTCTTAAACATTCCAGAAAATATTTTTATTTCAGAAAAACCGTTTATTTTATATTTTTAATTAATTTTTGTTAGTTTTAATCATAAATAAATCATAATAAATTCATTTTTCAATATTTTTGCACCAAAATTTTATATAAATTATTTCTAACTATCTAGAACTGAAATACAATTTTTAATTCAGAAATTCTTTAATTTTAATATTTTTAGATATTAAAGTCATATTTTGACAATTTAAAATAATTAGATTAAATATTCTATTCTCAAGAAAATAATTTTATAAAAATTATTTTCATAATCAAAATCTTATGTTGTGACTATATTTAACTTAAAATTTTACAAAAAGACTTTTATTTATTTATTTATTAAATTTCTTATATTTAATAAACAATTTGCTTATTAATCAAATAAACGTTTATCCCCAATTCGAAACCCTAGAATTCCATGTATCCTAGAGTTATTCCCTTACACATTATCAAATTCTTTAGGTTGATTCTTTGGGATAATTCCAACTCATATTTCGTCGTCCAAGTTCAATTACAAGCTATTACGTAAACAGTGAGTATTCCTACCCCTTTTTGCTTTTATACATTTTTGGGGTGTTACATGTACACTATTACAATTTCAAATACAAATTTACATTTTTACAATACAATTCTAGTACTATGTGCATTGCTTACAACGTGCTTTATGCTTAGACAATACATGTGGATTACATTTGTACTTAGTGAAATCATTAACATGGTACAAGCCGACCTTAACATTGGATAGCGCTATTTGGATTGACAACCCGCCTAGATTGATTCTCCCCCTACTTCATCGGAGAATCCGTGGCCATTGTTAAGTTATCACCCATTTATTGGATGAGTACACCACCGTTCATACAGTACATTATACAGTCACAGGGTTGATTTCGCTCATCTGTATGATACATAGTTTACATATTTGCACTGTAGCATGCACTTGAATTGTATATCTTTTTAACTTACTATATATATATATATATATCAAAACTAGGAATGCTCACCAACATTTCTTATGTTGACCAAACCTATTTTTGTACATGTTTCAGGTGCAGTTTGATCTAATGCTTTAGCAAGAGACATTTAGTGCTTTATTGTAATTCAGTTATTTCAATAATTACATTTCATTTAGACAATGTATTTTCCATTTCCATGTAAGACAATTCTGGTTTATTCAATAATATTTACTTTTTAGTACCATGTGCTTTTGAACAATCGTCACTACGTGGCACCTCGATGATTCCGCCATCGGTTGGGGTGTTACAAATGAGATCGGATGGAGTTGAGTTGTGTTTTTAAGTAGTTTTCTTAAATTTAAAGGTCGGAATGAATACAAAGAATGGGATGTGAATTCTTTATAATAATAAGAAGAAACGGTGACGTTAAATACCAATATTAATTAGCCCGAACCCTCCCGGCCCTCTTTATTTCCACCCATGATCATAAATCGAAAACCAGAATTGGAAATTACTAAATTTACCATCCAATCATAATAGGGAAAATAGGGTTAGGATCAAATACATGGTGAAAGAAAAATAGGAAATCGTAGGAAGGGTATCAAACGGACTTCGATTGAACTTATTCAAACGGCATTGGAACCGTCTCATCGAACCCTACGATATTAGTTTTTAGGTTTTCGCTTTTTTGTATTGTAGCGTGTAATTTTTAGAATTTTCATCATTGTGTCATTTTTGTGATTCATTGTCTCGTTTTTCTACAATATTGTGTTATATTTTTCGACATTCTGATATATTATGTGGCTCACTGTGTCATATATTTCATGATCTATTGTGTTTTTTTACCCTTCTCACTCTTCTCATTTTTGTTAGACTGTGTCGAATAACTTAACCCTAGGGAAAATATACCGAACGTGTGACAAAAGAGCTCATGATAAGTTGGTATCTATTAATCTATTAGAATTGATAGTTGCTGACGTGACGTTCAATGGTGGCCTCAGCCCTCCTTGAATGTGCCACGTTGCATAATGAGGTGAATATTTTATTATTTTTGAATTATTTCGTTTTTATTATTAAAAAAACCGTAGGATCCCATGTGGCAATGAGTGTTTTTAGAAAAAAAAATAATTTAAAAAACAAAATTGGATTTTTCTCTCTTATGTTTCCTCCCACAATTTTTAAATGTTAATATCTTTTATATCGCGATTTTTTAAAGAAAAAAATTACACCAAATTAACAAGCGTTTTATTATCTTTCCAACGAGTACCATAGTGCTACATAAAAACGGAGAAAAAAAACGACTATTTTTTTGTGGGGTTTTGTTCATACAAGAAAAAAAAACACAAAGTGTCCAGGTTATTCATTAATCATGTATAGGCAAGTCATTAATTATGTTCAAACCAATAAATATAAATTCTATTTACAACAGGTGTCAGCATTGGAGTTATACATTGTTTAAGGTTAGACGTTAACATTGAGATACATTGTTAATTGTTTTAGATTAGGTGCTACTCGCAGCTCTCCTGCATGTAACTGTAAAGCGCATCAGTCTATGTCGTATGTAAAATTGATATATCGTATTAGATTTATCAACCCCGGGACACTCCCGGGATATTAATCTAGTGTTTAATAATTGAATTGACGAATTGTTGATACTTGCTTTAAATTTTACGAACTTCGAACTAGAATCTCTAAAAACATGGCCCAAAGGCAATAAAACATAACATCAATTAGAATTTTCTTTCAAGTTTCAACAATTTCGCTCTCTGGCTTTTTGAAGAGCGATTGATCAAAGAATCGACAATACGAACTTTGTTTCGGTACACTCATTTTTTTTTAATTCATATTCTAATAAATGCGCACATATTCTTCCCGAATATATGTAAAAGCTTGGATGGCACCTGATGTTCAGACAAACTCAAGTTTGCGTTGGAGTAATTGTGTTTAACATGAAATTCAAGGTTTTTTTTTAGTATCATGCTAAGACGGATAAATTTGATGTATTATTATTATTGTAAACTTTATAGGTTATATAAAAATATTACGTGGTAACGTAACTCAGTTTTTATAATTTGTAAACACATGACGTGATACTGGTTCCGACACGTGATTTTATTAAAATAATCAATTACTTTTGTCACACCCCCAAATTACCACTTGCGGGGTTTTACCGCGAGACGCATGACAAACCAGGATCCAAGTCAACGATCACAATAAACGACACTATATGAAGTACGTAAACCCAAAAACACAAGTTTCATAAGCGGAAGCATTTAAAGAATTTAATCTCTACAAAACAGTGTTCCCAAGTATTCAAGACATTTATTTCAAAGCGTGCACTAAAATCTAGACGCCAATGCAGACCCGTGCGCCTAGTTCCGTTCATTGCTACCTTAGCGACCTGAGAAAAACATGTCAAAAAGATGTCAACATATAATGCTGGTGAGTTCACAGGTTTGTTCAAAAATGTTACCAAAGTGTTACCATGTCCATACTATATCAATGTTACCAAGTACGCTAGCTAGGCGTATGTTTCATTACTACTACGATTGGAAACCATTACTAGACACGTTTAGCAATGTTCAGCATGTTTAAGCAGCCCGTATGTTCAGCATGATACCAATGTACCTGTTCGAGACAATATGCACCCGCCCGGCCCTCCAAGCCGACGAGTGGGGCAGGTCACGCCCAATAGATCTATCCACATTTCCCCCGTTGTGCAAACCCGCACATTCATGGTTTCCCCCGGGACTTTCCAAAAGATCGTATAGCAATATAAAGTTAAAACCATAGTATGACATATGTTACTAAAACCGTTTAGCGCATGTTTTCTCCCCCCCCCCCCCCCCCCCAAAAGTTAAAGCAGTAAAAATGGGGCCGTGAACTCACCTTAGATAGCGTTCTTCAAATATAAGTAAAGATGTTTAGCCCTTGATAATCCCTCTACCGGAGATCTATCAAAATGTTCACATAAGTTTCCGACTAATAACCATAAGGTTATCTAGCCCCCGATTGTCCAGATCATAACCAAGTATGTTTTAAAACGTGTTTAAAGGCTTAACCGACACACTAGACCGACCCGACATCCCGTTGGTGACCCATTACCCTAACTAATCAAGTACACATAGATTACACACAAGGTTCAAGCATAAAACACTTAGTTTGTATCAAAAATCTCATTTCTGCATCAGAACGGTCGAACCAGTCAGTTTAAGGTCTCCTTCGCACCTTTTTACTCTCCTTCGCCCGTTTTACCCCTCGTTCGACCGTTTGATGCTTCCTTCGCACGTTTTGCCACGTTCGCCCACTGAAAAGCGTGGTTCAACCCTGGGATTCCTCCTTCGCACCTTCGACTGGTCGAAGGAGGCCAGGTTCGCCCCTGTTGTTCTATTTTGCCTAAAAACGCTTAAAACACATTCAAAACGACTCGAAACATCACCTATCACAGCAGTCAAACATGATTATGTTATCCTAACAAAACCCCACTGATTTTGTCCCAAACCCTATCCGTTTCAGCCCTTTCCCAAAATGGTAAAGATTATGGAAACATCACTTTCATGCATGAATTATTTACCCAATTTGGAAACTTTTGAAATCGATTCATGTTTAGCTTGAAATACTCAGTTTGTCGATTATCCGATCTTCCCTATGGGTTCTATTGATTATAAACACCACATGTTACGTCTAGATTCGTCAAAATCCCCAATTTACACATAACATCATCATCCAATCGATTCTAACCCTAAACAACAACCAATCAGCATTAAAAGCAATCCTACATCATGTCTCTAACATAGATAAAGCAGCAAAGCATTGAATAACACATTACACCACATAATACTCAATTAACACATGTTATTTATTATGAAAACTCATGTTAAATGATAGGGTTTTGTTTTAGAAAGATGTTTAAAAGGTTTTTAATCATAAAAACACCCTTAGAACAGATCTGGACAATTAAGGTTAGATGAAAACGAATTAAAATGCTTTTAAAAGATTTTAGGATTATGAACACACCTTGGATTCTTGTTTAGATGTTGTAGATGGGTTAGATTATGAAAAAGAAGAGCAAAAACTCCTTCCTTAGTGTTTAAGATCGTTTGAGAGCGTTTTGGGACGGCTAGGGTTTGTGAAATGATGAAAAATGACTAAGGTTGGTATTTATACTGGTCCTCCTTCGCACCAATTGATTGGTCGAAGGTGGTCTCCTTCGCCCCTTTCACAGGGTCGAATGAGACTTGTCCAGGTCGAAGGGAATTCTTCAACTCCACTTCCCTGGTTCGCCCATCCAACAATGGGTCGAACCAGTTGTAACTTCTCCTTCGACCACTCGATGGTCGAACCAGAAGCCACTTTTACAACTTTTCCAGTTTGTCGTGTTTAACGCATTCTAACACATCTTAACACATAAGCATGCATCCATAGTCTATATTTAGCATATTTAGGCACGTATAATCATTTGTACATCGTTTAAGCAAGTATAAGTATACAATCCACCACACAACCCATAATCTACACATATACTTAATTAGTTCATGTAATGTCACCAACAACGGAACCCGGTACTAGTGTATTCCCAAAATGACTCCCAATGATCCTCCAGATCATTGAACCCTGAACAATCCTAATCTGACCCGACTCAACTAACCCAGTTAAGTTTGTTTATAAACGTTTCTCGCTAAGGTAGACTTAGATGTTACTAATATGTTTAAGCCGAACATGCCGGGTGTCACATCATCCCCACGTTGAAAGAATTTTCGTCCCGAAAATTGCGCAAAGCCCAAAAGAAAGAAACGAAAAGAACCGAACGAAAAGAAACTTACCGGATGTCACATCATCCCCACGTTGAAAGGAATCTCGACCCGAGATTCATTCCGCTTCAGCAGTAACATGCCTCGATTCAAACGCGCGCTTTGGAAAGAGATGAGGATACTTAGATTTCATCTGATCCTCTCGTTCCCATGTGAACTCAGGTCCACGGTTCGAGTTCCAACGGACTTTAACAATGCGGATTTTACTCCGACGAAGGCTACGAATCTTGTAGTCGAGGATCTCGACAGGTTCCTCCACAATGCGAAGATGATCATCAACCTTGATCTCTTCCAATGGTACAATGAGAGATTCATCAGCCAAACACTTCTTCAAGTTAGACACATGGAAGACG
This sequence comes from Ambrosia trifida, assembly GCA_028751855.1. Classification (NCBI taxonomy): domain Eukaryota; kingdom Viridiplantae; phylum Streptophyta; class Magnoliopsida; order Asterales; family Asteraceae; genus Ambrosia; species Ambrosia trifida. Next base: position 69,095,356 of record CM054130.1, read on the forward strand.
TTGTGTACACTACCGAGCTCTGCCGGTAAGTCAAGTCTGTATGCCACCGGTCCAATCCGATCCAAGATTGCGAACGGTCCGACATAACGAGGGTTAAGCTTGCCACGCTTTCCAAAGCGTATGACGCCCTTCCATGGTGAAACTTTCAGAAGTACTTTGTCCCCAACCTGGAACTCTAAAGGTTTTCGACGGCGATCGGCATAACTCTTCTGACGATCTCGTGCAGCAGCCAAACGTTGACGGATCTGTACGATTTTCTCCGAAGTTTCGTACACAAGTTCCGGACCAGTGAGCTGGCTCTCGCCCACTTCGGCCGAACAAAGTGGTGATCGGCATTTCCGTCCGTAAAGAGCCTCGAACGGAGCTGCCTTGATGCTAGAGTGATAGCTGTTGTTGTAGGAGAACTCCACTAACGGCAGGTGGATTTCCCAACTTTTGCCAAAATCGATAACACATGCCCGAAGCATGTCTTCCAAGGTTTGAATCGTCCGCTCACTCTGTCCATCAGTTTGCGGATGATAAGCCGTACTCATATCCAACTGAGTACCCAAAGCCTTGTGCAGAGCCTTCCAGAAACGCGAAGCGAAACGAGAATCACGATCAGAGATAATAGAAACAGGCACCCCGTGCCTAGCAACCACCTCCTTAAGGTAAAGTCGAGCTAACCGATCGAGTCCATCGGTTTCCTTAATAGGTATAAAACGTGCCGATTTTGTCAGCCGATCAACAATCACCCAAATCATGTCATAACCACTAGGTGACCTTGGCAGTTTGGTGACAAAATCCATCGTGATTCGTTCCCACTTCCATTCCGGAACCTCTGGTTGTTGCAGGAGACCAGACGGCCTCTGATACTCCACCTTGACTTTAGCACAAGTCAAACATTTGCTGACGTAAGAAGCTATGTCAGCTTTCATGTTCGGCCACCAATAAAGTATCTTCAAATCCTGATACATCTTATCGGAGCCAGGGTGAATAGAATACCGGGACTTGTGAGCTTCATCCAGAACAAGCTCGCGCAACCCCCCGAACAATGGGACCCAAACACGCCCCGCAAAATAGTGCAAGCCATTAGTCCTGAGCTCAAGATGCTTGTCAGCACTGTGCATCGTTTCAGCCTTAAGGTTTTCCTCCTTTAAGGCTTCCAACTGTGCAGAACGGATTCGGTCAGGCAACGACGAATGAATGGTGAGCTGTAAGGCTCGAACACGGCGAGGGTTAACAGACTCCTTCCTGCTCAAGGCGTCCGCCACAACGTTCGCCTTGCCAGGATGATACTTGATGGCACAATCATAATCGTTCAGAAGTTCAACCCAGCGACGCTGCCGCATGTTCAACACCTTCTGGTCGAAAATATGCTGAAGACTCTTGTGATCGGTATATACTTCACACTTGGTACCGTACAAGTAATGTCTCCAGATTTTCAACGCAAAGACCACTGCACCCAGTTCCAAGTCATGAGTAGTGTAGTTCTTCTCATGAACTTTGAGTTGTCGCGAAGCATAAGCAATAACCTTCCCGCGCTGCATCAACACGCAACCGAGACCACGAATAGAAGCATCACAATACACAACGAAATCATCAGTGCCTTCCGGCAGGGACAAGATAGGTGCAGAACAAAGTTTAAGCTTCAGCATCTGAAATGCTGATTCTTGTTGTTCATCCCAGCCGAACTTTCGGTCCTTCTGGGTAAGAGCAGTGAGGGGTTGAGCGATCTTCGAAAATCCCTCAATGAAACGACGATAATAACCCGCAAGACCTAGGAATTGCCGCACCTCAGATGGCGTCTTTGGTGCTTCCCAGTCTTTAATAGCTTCGATCTTAGCCGGATCGACATGAATTCCCAGTTCATTCACCACATGTCCTAGGAATTGAACTTCACGCAACCAAAAATCACACTTTGAGAACTTAGCATACAACTGCTCTTGTCTCAAAAGTTCCAAGACCAACCGCAGATGTTCCTCGTGATCCGCCTTGTTCTTGGAATAGATCAAAATGTCGTCAATAAACACGATGACGAACTTATCAAGGTAAGGCTTGCAAACGCGGTTCATCAAATCCATGAATACCGCAGGTGCGTTAGTGAGACCAAAAGGCATGACCAAGAACTCAAAATGGCCATAACGAGTGCGAAAGGCAGTCTTCTAAATGTCAGCTTCCCTGACGCGCAACTGGTGATAACCGGACCGCAAATCAATCTTCGAATAATAGCTGGAGCCCTGAAGCTGGTCAAAGAGATCATCAATGCGAGGAAGAGGATAACGATTCTTGATGGTCACTTTGTTCAGCTCACGATAATCAATACACATACGAAGACTTCCGTCCTTCTTCTTTACAAACAAAATAGGAGCTCCCCACGGGGAAGAACTCGGTCGAATGAAACCCTTTTCCAAGAGTTCCTGTAACTGGCTGGACAGTTCTTGCATTTCGGGAGGTGCAAGACGATACGGAGCTCGGGCAATAGGAGCTGCGCCCGGAGTGAGATCAATACCAAATTCAACCTGACGATGGGGAGGAAGGCCAGGTAAATCATCAGGAAACACATCAGAAAAGTCACGAACCACCGGGATATCCTCGATCTTCTTCTCATCGTCAGAAGAAACGTTAACAAGTGCCAGAATGGCCGAACAGCCCTTCCGAAGATACTTACGGGCTTCATGCTAGAAATGATACTCAACGGAGCACCGCTTTTCTCGCCACGAACCGAAAGAATCTCTCCATCAGGGAGAGGGATCCGAATAACCTTGTCAAAACAAACGATCTCCGCGCGATACAACGATAACCAATCCTTGCCAACCACAACATCAAAACTACCCAGAGGTACCGGCATAAGGTCAATGGGGAAAGACAGACCCGACAGTTCCAAACGACATTCCCTAAGGGTGTGTGTCGCTTCGATTTTCTTACCATCAGCCAATTCTATTAAGTACTTAGCCTCTAAAGGTGTGGGTACTATATCTAGCAATCGACTAATATCCAAAGATACGAAACTCTTATCGGCACCAGAATCAAACAAAACAGAAACATAGCGATCATTAAGAAGGAACGTACCGGTAACTGTGTCTGGATCCTGCCTAGCCTCTGCAGATCCAATGACGAAAGCACGTGCAGTCCTGCCTCCGCCGCCATTGTTCCCGTTACCGTTCCCGCCCCTCCCATTATCGCCCTGCTTCAGTTTGGGACAATCACGCTTGAAATGCCCCGTGTCACCACAGTTATAACACCCCTGCCTCCCCTGAGTCCCCTGAGCAGCAGGAGCAAGAGTAGTCGCAGGAGTCTGAGTTGGGGTGAGCGCCACCTTGCAATCCTTAGCATGGTGCCCCAACTGATGGCACCGATGACAACGAGCCCTGTCACAACTCCCCGAATGATGGAAACCACACTTGTTGCACTTGGGATGCTTCCCAACATACCCACCCGTCTTCGACACAGAAGAAGACCCAGATGTATCAAACTTCTTCGCCGGCTGAGCTGGCACCACACTCTTCCCCACACTCTCCCACTTCCTCTTGTTCCCCTCAGCAGCCTTCACAGTAGTACCCTTGGGTGGCAAAACGCCTTCCGCCACCTTCAGGTTAGTCATCCGATGAGCTGATTGGACAACTTCAGCAATAGTGGGAAGGTTCCCAGCAGCCACCAATCCAGCAATCTCGGGCACTAGTCCAGACACATAGTGCTCGATCCTCCTGTACTCGGGTGTGTGTAAATCAGGACACAACACCGCCAGCTCGTTCCTCCTCACAGTATACTCCTCAATCTCCGACCCAACCATCTTGTAACTCCAGACCTCATGCTCCAACTTCTGTATCTCCTCTCTCGGACAATACTCACCTCTCAAAAGCTGCACAAACTCCGCCCAAGGCATAGCAATAGCCTCTCCCAATCCCATGTTCTGAGTGGTAGCATTCCACCACGACAATGCAGGCCCCTCAAATGTCGCAGTAGCATACTTCACTCGGTCCCCAGCAGGACAGTTGCACATAACGAACACAGATTCCACCTTCTCCAGCCATCGGAGCAGTCCCACCGCTCCCTCAGTTCCAGCGAAGTTATGGGGCTGACAGTCCCTAAACTTCTTATAAGAGCACTGAGGTGGGGGTGGATTGGCACCAACACCTGAAACACGGTACACGAGTAAAACACAAACGAAAGGACACGAAACCCAAAAATGAGGCAAGGCCGACAGAAATCAACTCACCACCCATGGCATTAATCCCAGCCTGGAAATTAGCCATAGCCATATTCACTTGTTGCTGGAGCAAGTTGTTCAACTCAGCCTGAGTCATGTTGATGTTCCCACGACCACCGCCTCCGGCACGACCACCGCCTCCGGCACGACCACCGCCGCCAGCACGGCCACCGCCGCCACCACGACGTCCACCACCACGAGTACCAGACATGATCTAACAAATCAATAAATCGAGAGATTCAGATTCACTTCCAGGGTCAACCACTAGAAATTTTTAAGAGTTAACCTAGGGACAAATTCAGGACTATACATCCAAACTCGAAGTCCATCGGGATTTTCATGCATCCCAGTTTATTATTTCGTGTGCACCCGAAATGATAAACCGCTCTACATGGTCCTCCAGATGTACCCTTAATTTAGACCCCAGTCACCGAGCATTGTCGCCTATGTGGCAATAGGTGCAAGTGTAAGAAGGCATGTGCGTGCTAGAACCAACAAAGTAGCCCTTCCTTCTTCAATCCAGAAGAAGAAGACAAGAGTAGGTAAGAACCCAAATAAAAGCGGATGATGTAACGGAGAAGTATGATGATGATGTAAGGACACCCCGACAACGTTAGTACGTATCCCACTAATAGACCCAAAGTATGTGACCGTCTAGAGTGTGCGACTCGGCTATAGACCAGACTCTACATGCAGTCCTAGTTCACTATAACCATTGGCTCTGATACCAATCTGTCACACCCCCAAATTACCACTTGCGGGGTTTTACCGCGAGGCGCATGACAAACCAGGATCCAAGTCAACGATCACAATAAACGACACTATATGAAGTACGTAAACCCAAAAACACAAGTTTCATAAGCGGAAGCATTTAAAGAATTTAATCTCTACAAAACAGTGTTCCCAAGTATTCAAGACATTTATTTCAAAGCGTGCACTAAAATCTAGACGCCAATGCAGACCCGTGCGCCTAGTTCCGTTCATTGCTACCTTAGCGACCTGAGAAAAACATGCCAAAAAGATGTCAACATATAATGCTGGTGAGTTCACAGGTTTGTTCAAAAATGTTACCAAAGTGTTACCATGTCCATACTATATCAATGTTACCAAGTACGCTAGCTAGGCGTATGTTTCATTACTACTACGATTGGAAACCATTACTAGACACGTTTAGCAATGTTCAGCATGTTTAAGCAGCCCGTATGTTCAGCATGATACCAATGTACCTGTTCGAGACAATATGCACCCGCCCGGCCCTCCAAGCCGATGAGTGGGGCAGGTCACGCCCAATAGATCTATCCACATTTCCCCCGTTGTGCAAACCCGCACATTCATGGTTTCCCCCGGGACTTTCCAAAAGATCGTATAGCAATATAAAGTTAAAACCATAGTATGACATATGTTACTAAAACCGTTTAGCGCATGTTTTCTCCCCCCCCCCCCCCAAAAGTTAAAGCAGTAAAAATGGGGCCGTGAACTCACCTTAGATAGCGTTCTTCAAATATAAGTAAAGATGTTTAGCCCTTGATAATCCCTCTACCGGAGATCTATCAAAATGTTCACATAAGTTTCCGACTAATAACCATAAGGTTATCTAGCCCCCGATTGTCCAGATCATAACCAAGTATGTTTTAAAACGTGTTTAAAGGCTTAACCGACACACTAGACCGACCCGACATCCCGTTGGTGACCCATTACCCTAACTAATCAAGTACACATAGATTACACACAAGGTTCAAGCATAAAACACTTAGTTTGTATCAAAAATCTCATTTCTGCATCAGAACGGTCGAACCAGTCAGTTTAAGGTCTCCTTCGCACCTTTTTACTCTCCTTCGCCCGTTTTACCCCTCGTTCGACCGTTTGATGCTTCCTTCGCACGTTTTGCCACGTTCGCCCACTGAAAAGCGTGGTTCGACCCTGGGATTCCTCCTTCGCACCTTCGACTGGTCGAAGGAGGCCAGGTTCGCCCCTGTTGTTCTATTTTGCCTAAAAACGCTTAAAACACATTCAAAACGACTCGAAACATCACCTATCACAGCAGTCAAACATGATTATGTTATCCTAACAAAACCCCACTGATTTTGTCCCAAACCCTATCCGTTTCAGCCCTTTCCCAAAATGGTAAAGATTATGGAAACATCACTTTCATGCATGAATTATTTACCCAATTTGGAAACTTTTGAAATCGATTCATGTTTAGCTTGAAATACTCAGTTTGTCGATTATCCGATCTTCCCTATGGGTTCTATTGATTATAAACACCACATGTTACGTCTAGATTCGTCAAAATCCCCAATTTACACATAACATCATCATCCAATCGATTCTAACCCTAAACAACAACCAATCAGCATTAAAAGCAATCCTACATCATGTCTCTAACATAGATAAAGCAGCAAAGCATTGAATAACACATTACACCACATAATACTCAATTAACACATGTTATTTATTATGAAAACTCATGTTAAATGATAGGGTTTTGTTTTAGAAAGATGTTTAAAAGGTTTTTAATCATAAAAACACCCTTAGAACAGATCTGGACAATTAAGGTTAGATGAAAACGAATTAAAATGCTTTTAAAAGATTTTAGGATTATGAACACACCTTGGATTCTTGTTTAGATGTTGTAGATGGGTTAGATTATGAAAAAGAAGAGCAAAAACTCCTTCCTTAGTGTTTAAGATCGTTTGAGAGCGTTTTGGGACGGCTAGGGTTTGTGAAATGATGAAAAATGACTAAGGTTGGTATTTATACTGGTCCTCCTTCGCACCAATTGATTGGTCGAAGGTGGTCTCCTTCGCCCCTTTCACAGGGTCGAATGAGACTTGTCCAGGTCGAAGGGAATTCTTCAACTCCACTTCCCTGGTTCGCCCATCCAACAATGGGTCGAACCAGTTGTAACTTCTCCTTCGACCACTCGATGGTCGAACCAGAAGCCACTTTTACAACTTTTCCAGTTTGTCGTGTTTAACGCATTCTAACACATCTTAACACATAAGCATGCATCCATAGTCTATATTTAGCATATTTAGGCACGTATAATCATTTGTACATCGTTTAAGCAAGTATAAGTATACAATCCACCACACAACCCATAATCTACACATATACTTAATTAGTTCATGTAATGTCACCAACAACGGAACCCGGTACTAGTGTATTCCCAAAATGACTCCCAATGATCCTCCAGATCATTGAACCCTGAACAATCCTAATCTGACCCGACTCAACTAACCCAGTTAAGTTTGTTTATAAACGTTTCTCGCTAAGGTAGACTTAGATGTTACTAATATGTTTAAGCCGAACATGCCGGGTGTCACATCATCCCCACGTTGAAAGAATTTTCGTCCCGAAAATTGCGCAAAGCCCAAAAGAAAGAAACGAAAAGAACCGAACGAAAAGAAACTTACCGGATGTCACAACTTTGTTACTCATGACCAATTGGTCTGGTGGTATGGTGTTCCCTCTTACATATGTGAGGTTATGGGTTCAAATTCTTGCAAGCGCAAAGTACATGTGTAACTAAAGGTGTTAGAAAAAGTTTGTCGTCCAAAAAAAAAAATCAAACACTTTGTTTTGTGGTTACTTGTATAGTTGTATGTGTGTTATAAATTTTGAGCAACTACGAATTTGATACCAAACTTTTGCAATGTCATCAATGTTTGGTCCATGTAGTCATTTCGTCTCTGTTCCCTCTCTGTAATCTATACGTACATGTGATGCTTTGTTGTTAAAAAGGCTCGAATGTAAATGCCTTCTTAATTTGTTTGATGTAATGCTTTGTTGTTAAAAAGGCTCGAATATAAATGCCTTCTTCTTCATTATTTGATGGAACAGCGATAGATTTTTTTAAGGAAAACGAAACATAACTCAAACGTCTCAGCGTAGTTTCTACTTTTGCCTCTATAAATGTAAGTACTACATACTACACTGGACAAACCTTTTTTTCCACCACTTACTTACTCAGTTACTCTCGATCTCTTGCGTAGGTGGGTCTACCAATGTGTGTTCATTTAAAAACAAGCTTTGAAACTACAAGGATATCACTTTTAAGCTAGTTAGAGTTCAAAGAGATGGCATATTGCTTACTTCAATTTGTTTAGCACTAGGTTTTGGTACAACCTTACAGGTCAACTCAAAACATTATACATTGTTTTTATTCTAGTTATATAATTTGTCGATATTCCCTTGTGGTTCTCTATCACCTTCATTAAGGCTTTTTATGTGATCTCATATGATCTTATATGTGCATGTACAAAGCACACATCAAATTTGGCTAAAAATCAATGTGATAGTGTAGTTCAATTTGATCATAAGGGATTAATGATTGTTCTCTGACCAAAAACATCTACAAATTGACTTTGGAGGTTAGATAGTGATTGCATCTAAGAATAACTAGATAGTTGAAACATTAGATTATCATAAAAGTAGATAAAGCAGCCACTCACATACATTATTTGTTACATATGTATAAAACATAAAGCAAACACATTATTTTTAAGAGATAACTTGAGTATCACCAGGTTACAAAGCATACATAATTCTTTGTCATATGGTAGATTCTTAAACCATAGATGTTCATTCATCATCATCAAGTCCCTTCACAGTCCAAGTAGGCTGATGTTGCTGGTAACCATGGTTGAACCCGCTTGGAATATGTCCTCCATAGTTTGGGCTACCACTTCCGTAAGTGTTATGCCCATGTGTCATCTTGTTAATTTGTGTAGCACCTCCAAATCCTTGTGTTTTCCCAGAGCCATATGGGCTCCCATGGCCATGGTGGTTTGGGCTTCCATGGCCATGATGGTTTAGGCTTTCATGGCCATGATGGTTTGGGCTACCACTTCCATAGTTGGTATAGCCATTAGTCAGCTTGTTAATTTTGTTAGTTATAGCACCTCCAAAGCCTTGTGTTTTCCCAAAGCCATGTGGGGCGCTACCATGGCTCTGGTGGTGTGGGCTCCCATGGCCCTGACCGTGGGGGCTCCCATAGCCGTGATGGTTTGGGCTTCCATGGCCCTGATCATGGGGGCTCCCATGGCCATGATGGTTTGGGCTCCCATGGGTGTATGAGCTCTCATAGAAAGAACTTTCATAGTCGTTAGTGGTGGGCTTCACCGGATGAGTGTTAGTGATGGGCTTCACTGGATGAGGAAGCATGCTGCCACCAGGGTAGTGGTTGGGTCCATTACCATAGTAGTCACCGCCACTAGACCAACCAGATTGGTAGTGTGGACCATGGCTCGATGGGTAAGTTGACACTTGAAAAGAGCCAGGATATGGGGATGTGTACTCGGTCACTCCTTGGAAGTTGCTGTAGCCGCCAGTTGGCCCTTGGTATGATGAATAGCTCTGCTGCTGGTAGCCACCGTTGTATCGCTCAGCTTGAAGGACCATTTTCTTAAAATGAATATGTTCAAACAAAAACTTGTGATTTAGCTTGTGGTTTTGAACACACTTACTCCATATATATATAGGGCTAGCCCAAGATTCCACGCAAGTCGAAAAACGCATTGCATCCATGTTTATGGGAATATTAGAACCTTGCGCGCATTCATCGGTGGCCATGATTTTAAAAGGCATCAGGTGTTTACAACTTTATATATTCTCAACTTGTAAGATGGGCTGTAGATAGATTCTTTGGATCAAGTATGTTGATTTTGAAGTACCAAATGTAGTCATATGTATTGTTATCTTGGCCACTTCTATATCAAGATTGCTCTCAAAACTACTTTTATAAGCATCTTATCCTATGACATACTCCAATATGATGAAGATGCATATGTTCTCATTCCCTTTTGTGTTGTCTTGTCTTATTCGTCTTATGGGCTAATGTAAAAAGAAATAGTTATGTTCTATTTTAGTTATTGTACTTAGACATCCTTCATTTCAATCATTCAAATTATAAAAAACGATTTGTCTTGATCATATTTTACAAAATAAATTTGGACATAGAAATTAGACCTAGATGGAAACATTTGTAGGCTGTTGAGGTCATGCTTTATAAAGAAAATTGACGGACATGGAAACTTTTGATGACTAAACACTAGATAGGAGCGAATCAAAATACAATAGTTAAAACAAATAAAATGATAGTATGTTGTTTTTTTCATGGTAATCTCCTTCTTTAAGCTAGTTCCAACTTTTTGGTGTACAAGCTAGTCAATATAACATTACGTTTTACATTCGATTTTTTGCAACTCATCGAACCATTATGTCACTTTAAAACTCGAATCAAAGTCAACGAGGCATGAACTTGACCCTGCCACTTGTCAAATTCCAGATTCTTTCTGGTTATTTCATTTATCAAGAAACATGGTTATTTGCCAACGCAATGGATGGCTCGGTATCCAGGGCGAAGCTTGGTTCGCCAATTCTGAGGGGCCGGACTCAATTTTTTTTTATCGGTAGTAGCAAATCGGCGGGGGCCGGACTCAACCCGAACTAAATTTACCTACGAAAATAACAAATTTCCACTACTGTGCCAAAAAACAAGGGGGGAGCAGGGCCACCCCTGTCACACCCTCAAATTTCCACTGCGGGGTTTATACCGCGAGGCGCATGACATACCAGGATCCCATAGCCATAAGTCACAGGAACGAACTCTAAATGCCCAAACCATTTAGTTCGTTTTCAAAAACCAAGTTTAGTTAAACTGCGGAAGCGTAAACCAAATTTAAAACCTTTTAAAACTTGCGCAAAAACAACGCACCCAAATTAAAACCATACGAAAGCATAATATATAATTTATGTGTATGCCCGAGAACCCAGATGCAGTGAAGTGTACAGTGCTTTCTAATCCTGGCACCGGAAGCTAACTACCTGCAAAAGCATGTAAATCGTGGGTCAACAAACAATGTTGGTGAGTTCACTAAGTAAAGTAGGTGAGTAAGTAAAAGCGTAGGTTTCCCAAACCATGTAACCAAATGAAAACGTCGGTCTCCCAGACCACATAACATTACGTAAGAACGTCGGCCTCCTTGGCCACAAGTAAATAGCTAATTCATATGCCAGGGGTAGCTAGCCCACTCATGATAACTAAAACCGGCGAATACCGAACTACTAATGAACAAGTTCCCATAACCGGGAGAAAAGTGCCTTGCGTCATTGCCCATCAACAATGACTATGTTTGAAGCTAATAGTTCACATCCGTGCTCCCAGCACGATGTGAGGTTTGTTAGACCTAATAGCGCTATCAACTAATTAACCCGCTTGCCCAACCGGCAATTGATTCGGTATTTTGAAGGACTTAAAAGATGTGTTTGGTTTAGTTCATCAAGGACATATATATGAATTAGTAAAAGTAGATTTACCTCGTAAATCATGCACCCCAAACCCGGGATGTGTAAAAGTAGTCCCAACCCGGACTAGAAACGTTACGTAAGTTGTCTCAACCCGAGACGCATGCTTTTGAGAAAAGAGTAGTGAAACTCACCTTATCGCGTAAGCAAAGAATCCGAACAGCAAGTATTATATGCTACCGACACCCTAATAACAGTGTCACTACGTGAGTATAGGCGTAACATCATTACACCATATAACTCATTTGTCCAAGGCGTTTTAATATTCAAAAGTGTGTATGCGACGCCTAGTGATTCTACATGCAATAGTAAACCCTACGGACTCGTTGGTGAATGAGTTGGTTATAATTAGTTTCTACAGCCCGTATGTGTCGTAAACATGTGTACTTCCGTTATATGTCAATTTTAGATCACCTAAGACCTCAAGTAATCACATAAGCACATAATACACAATCTGTGTTTTCAGGACAGATTGTGCGCCATCAAAATGAATTTATTTAAAATAGTAAACCAGTGAGTTATCCTCCCAAATTTTTACTGAATTATCTTTGGGATTCACTTGGCAATACCTATTTTTGTTTTGTCTTAATTCCAAACACAAAAATTATAAAAATTCGTACAACACAGCAGTGTTCAGAAAATTTCCACAACAGGTCAGTTTAGTAGGAAAATTCTTAAAAATTGTGTATTCATCTAAACGAGATGAATCCACTTGGAAAAGCTCTATTTTTCCAGTATTGACCTACTGTAAAAATTTCATAACCTAACTCCTTGTAAATCTCAAGTTATGGCCATTTAAGGTTAGCCCAATTTACAAATCCGAAAATCTGATATGACCCCTAATCAATTAAAATTCCAAAAACGACTCATCCGACGTCCAAAACACATGATTTTACCCATTATGAAAAGCTAAGACCAGGTGTGACCTAACCATGCCAAGAAGACACTAAAATTCTTATGTTAGAGCCGTGTTACAGCTCCTACAAATTTGACTAACCATTCTGTCCAGATTTTAGTTTCGCCTAAATCATACTTTAATCGCCTACCGTGTGCACAAAAACTATTAACATTCATCAATCATCAACACAAAACATTCCTAATACCTATTTCATCAGATTCTATGATTAAACATGTCAAGATCAAAGCTTTAAGAATCAAAACACCAATTACTTGCGCAACAAGTATCCTACGATGTTACTAAGCGTTTATGAGTATGTTTAATCCATTTAATCTTCAAAAAGATTCATGCTTTAATGTTTTATAAACTCATTCAGACCTGGACAAACTTATTATATGATTTTTATTAATGAAAACACAAGATAGAAGCATAAGAAATCGTAAGATATACCCTTAGCTCTCTCAATCGATCAATCGCGTGCCTTGGAGCCTCCCAATTGATGATCTTGAGCCTTAGCAGAGGTTGTTTGAGTGAAATATTCGTGTGGGGCAGTAAGGGGGCGATTAGGGTTGAGTATGGGGGTTGCATGGGAGTTTAGGATGCTTAAATATAAGTTTGAGGCGGTTTAGACCCGTCAGATCACTTCGAGCGGCCGCTCGGTGCCTGTGAGCGGCCGCTCACAGGTCCGGGTGGCGCGCTCTTGCTTCGTTTCGTCTCCCGACGCGTTATCCTTCGACGTTTTCGTTATTTCGGACCGTAACAAGTGTAACCCCATGCATTAAGACCCTAATCAACCTCATGCTCCACTTTTAATGATTTCTATTAACGTGTTCGGTTTAGGTTCACATAATCACGTATGGTTTCCACATAAGTTTGTTTTTCACCAACGTCCGAGATTCACTAATCATGCAATCACACATTGACTCACAACCATGCACGTATGTCTTATCTAACTAACCCTAGTTAAGTATAATGCAAGGAAATGTAACTAGAGTTTAGTTAAAGTGAGAACCTGAATTTTCGGGGTATCACATCATCCCCAAGTTGAAAAGAATTTCGTCCCGAAATTCAGCAAGTAAACAGTAAAGCCAGCTAAAAATGTATGCTTGGTTTCGGATGTCACATCATCCCCAAGTTGAAAGGAATTTCGCCCCGAAATTCACTTTGAGCGAGCTGCTTTATGTTCGGCATTTGATCTATGCACAGGTTCAGGTTCAGAAAAGAGGTGTGGATATTTGAGCCGCATCTGATCTCTGCGCTCCCACGTGTATTCCGGTCCTAGACGGGAATTTCATTGTACGTTAATAATAGGTATAGTGTTCTGTTTGAGTTTCTTGACGCCCCGCTCAAGAATCTCCACTGGTTCTTCCATGAACCGTAGCCGATCGTCCACCTGGATCTCCTCCAGTGGCACCATCAGTGTTGTATCCAACAGGCATTTCTATAGATTCGGTACGATATGTGGGATACATCGTGTATCCTACCAAGTTTGTTAAGCAGGTTTAACCTGTAAGCTACCAGACCAATCCCATCAACCATCTCGAATGGTCCAACGTTTTACGGGTTCATCTTCCCCCGTTTTCCAAAGCGTGTCGCACCTTTTCAAGGTGACACCTTTAATAGTACCTTGTTCCCATTCCGGAGCTCTAAAAGTTTCCTACGCTTATCAGCGTAGCTTTTCTGTCGCTCAAGAGTAGCAGCCATCCGTTTTCTGATTGCACTATCTTCTCAGAAGTTTGGTGCACAAGTTCGGAACCTGTCAGTTGGCTATCCCCAATTTCAGTCCAACATATGCGGAATTTGCACTCCCGTTCATAAAGTGCCTCAAAAAGTGCACACTGGATCGAAGTGTCATAACTATTGTTATAAGAGAATTCAATCAAAGGCAAGTGCTTGTCCCAACTGTTTCTAAAGTCCACCACGCACGCTCGCAGTAGGTCTTCTAGTGTTTGGATGGTACGTTCACTCTATCCATCCGTCTGGGAGTGATAGGCTGCGCTCATGTCCAAATGAGTTCCCAAAGCAATTTGGAGAGTTCCCCAAAAATGGGAAGTAGATCGCGCGTCGTGATCCGATATGATAGAAGTTGGCATCCCATGCCTAGAGACAATTTTCGTAATACAAAAGCGGCTAGACGTTCCAACATGTCCGCCTCTCTAATTGCCGTGAAATGCGCTGATTTGGTCAAACGGTCAATAATGACCCAAATCATATCGTGCCCGCTGGGCGTTTTAGGAAGCTTCGTAATGAAGTCCATGGAAATCCCATCCCATTTCCACATCGGAATCTCTGGTTGTTGAAGTAGGCCTGAAGGTTTCTGATATTCAATCTTAACCTTCGCGCAAGTCAAGCACTTACTAACATAAGTGACTTTTCTCAGCTTTCATGTTTGGTCACCAGTAAAGAGTTTGAGATCTCGGTACATTTTATCCGAACTAGGATGTACCGAATAACGAGGGGTGTGTGCCCCATCGAGCACTAGTTGTCTGAGATCTCCAACACGTGGAATCCAGACTTGATTCATGAAGTGCTGAAGACCCTATGTCCTCCACTCCAGGTGCTTATCAGCACAGTGCAAGGTTTCAAGCCCGATGTTTTCCCTTTCAAAGCCACGCCCTGGGCTTTACGTATCTTAACATGAAGATTAGATTGTAGGGTAAGTTGCAAGGCTCGCACTCGTTTGGGTTTTGTTTCCTTACGACTCAGGGCATCTGCTACTACATTAGCCTTCCCTGAATGTTACTTGATGGCACTGTCATAACCATTCAGGAGTCTGACCCATCGGCGTTGTCGTATGCTTAGCACCCTCTGGTCGAATATATGCTGGAGACTTTTATGATCTGTGAAAATCGTGCACTCTGTCCCGTAGAGGTAGTGCCTCCAAATTTTGAGAGCGAAGACCTCCGCTCCCAGTTCCAAGTCGTGAGTGGGGAAATTTTCTCATGAACTTTTAGTTGTCGTGAAGCATATGTGATCACCTTTCCGCGTTGCATCAAAACACACCCTAGACCTTGGATAGATGCATCATAGTACACCACAAAGTCCTTCGTACCCTCAGGTAGTGATAATATTGGAGCACCGCAAGGTTTAGTCTTTAGTATCAGAAAAGCAGGTTCTTGGGCATCTCCCCACTTGTAGGTAATCCCCTTCTGTGTCAAAGCAGTGAGGGGTTGAGCGATTTTTGAGAATCCCTGAATGAATCTGCGATAATAACCTGCAAGGCCAAGGAATTGTCGGACCTCCGTGGGAGTCTTAGGGGCCTCCCATCTTTTAATCGCATCAATCTTAGCGGGATCGACCTGTATTCCTACCTCGTTCACCACATGACCCCAGAATTGGACCTCACGAATCCAGAAGTCGCACTTGGAGAATTTTGCATATAACTGCTCACTTTTCAGAAGTTCCAAGATCAGTCGTAGGTGTTGCTCGTGCTCTCCCCTACTCTTGGAATAGATCAGAATGTCGTCTATGAACACTATGACAAATTTGTCTAGATAGGGTTTGCACACATGGTTCATGAGGTCCATGAACACAGCTGGTGCATTGGTCAGCCCGAAGGGCATTACCAAAAATTCATAGTGCCCATAACGAGTTCGAAAAGCTGTCTTTGGCACATCCTCCTCTCGGACTCTCAGTTGGTGATACCCCGACCTTAAGTCAATCTTGGAATAGAAACTCGACCCCTGAAGTTGGTCGAATAAATCATCTATGCGAGGTAAAGGGTAGCGATTTTTAATTGTCACCTTATTTAATTCCCGGTAATCGATGCACATACGGAAACTCCCATCCTTCTTCTTCACGAATAAGACTGGGGCTCCCCACGGTGAAGAGCTAGGTCTGATGAAACCCCTATCCAATAGCTCTTGGAGTTGGGTAGATAGTTCTTGAAGTTCGCCTGGTGCAAGACGGTATGGTGCACGCGCAACTGGGGCGGCTCCTGGTGCACGGTCAATTTGAAATTCCACTTGTCGGACAGGTGGAAGTCCGGGTAATTCCTCTGGGAAGACATCTGGAAAATCCTGAACTACAGGGATATCCTCAATTTTTGTTTCAACTTCAGCTCGAGTATCAGAAATGTTAGCCAATATGGCTGGGTAGCCCTTCCGAATACACTTCTAGGCTTTCAGGAAAGAGATGATGCCCATCATGGCACCACCAGGATCACCCTGGACAGATAAGAATTCTCCACTAGGGAGAGGGATACGAACAATCTTCTCTTGACAGAGAATTTTCAGCGTGTTACTTGGACAACCAATCCATGCCAACCACGAGATCTAAGCTTCCTAGGGTGATAGGTAAGAGGTCGATGGCAAACAACTGTCCATCTGGTTCGAGCTTACAGTCACGATGGATGTGGGTTACCTTAACAGGCTTCCCATCAGCTAACTCTATAAAGTACGGGGTATCAAGAAGTGTAGGAACTATCCCTAGTTGTTTGCTAAGTTTTGATGACACAAAACTATAGTCTGCACCAGCATCATATAAAACAGAAGCGAGAGTGGCGTTTAAGGAACACGTATCCGTCACGCCGTTGTTATCAGTCCTGGCCTCCCCAGAGCCCATCACAAATGCTCCTCCACGAGCCCCATTGTTGTTGTTACTGTTGTGGTTATTGTTGAAGGACTTATACCGCATACTATCCCACGTTCTCTTGTTATCACCAAAAGTAGAAGATGAAGCACCCTGCTTTGGAAAAGTACCATGCTCAACAGCCTCGTCGGTGAGTTTGTGAGCCAGGTGAAAGGTTTGTTATATTCTGGGTAGGTGAGCCGTAGTAGCCATGCTACGAACCTGTGGGATAACCCCTTTGGTGTGAAGCTCGATCCGTTTGTAATGTAGGTTAAATATGTATGAGCATGTAGTAGCTAACTCCTGTAGCTTGGTAGTGTAGGCGTCGATTTCAGACCCATCCGTCTTTAGGTAACAAGTTTCTAAATTTCGTCATGGGGGTTACATTCTCCACCCAAGTATCTGTAACTCATCGAGTGTGCATGTGGCATACATTACCTCATCCTGCCTGGGGGCAAATGCACAGAGCAAAGACTTATACTACCGAAGCAATCAGACGGTCTCCTTCAGTTCCGTTGGAGTTATCGAGGTTTACAACCAATAAAAGGCTTGGAAATACAATGTGCGTTCAAGGTATAAGAAAGTTCAAATGTGGAAGTCAGGGGAAAAGAATGATTTAGCAAAATAGATCTTTACTAGCTTGGAAAGATGCGAGGGCCTCAGCCACCCTATCGTTGATCATAAGAACTCAGTCTTATCTAAGTTAGCAAAGGAAAATGAAAGAAAAGATAGGTAAGAAAAGGTAAGAGCCAATCGTCGCCATGCTCTGTCTAGATAGTAGAGCCTTCATCGTCACTTTCCATGTGCTCGTCCTGCTCAGGTTCCCCTTCCATCTCTTATCCTTCCTCTTTTGCGATGTCAGTGTTATATGGTTCTCATCACGTACAATCTCCTTCTCTAGTCCTATGTGAACCAGTTTAGTGGTAAGCTGTACCACTCGTTCCTCCAATCGTGGCTATCAGCCATTAGTAGGTTTCATCCTCCCTTGTGATGTTGCATTACATCGCAGGCTTTACGTAACTCCCCAAGAGTGTGTGTAACAAGTTCCGATCTAATGTGTTCCCATGAATCTACCATATACTTATGAGTAACAGGGATATGCAGTCATACGTCCGCCCGCTCATACTAGGCGTAAGGTACTAAAGTAAGAAATAAGTTCTATATGTGTAACCCAGTCCCGTCTGAGTTTCGAATGGGGGTAGGAAAGATCAAGTAGCAAGGAACAGAAACTAATTGTCTCCTTGCTAAGTGACAAAAGATAAGTCTCAGCATTCGAATTCCTTCATAGTTGATTTAATGGTACCATGTCATGCGCATCGTGCAGCTTCCTGTGTACGTGCGCCATAACGCTCGCAAGGCTCCCTCCCTTGTACTATTGTTGTCTCCTCGTCCATGAGGTTAGTTAGGATATTACTCCCAGTAATGCGCCACCTGGTGTAACCCTAGGTTCCCACCATTGACGTGTTAAGAATTTAGTCTAGAACTAGGAGATAACATATCTCCCGAAATCATATGTTGTAGATATATGTAGCTAATAGCTAGTTATGCACTTAAGTTGTGAGTGTACTTATGCTATAATGATTATAGACTAGACTCAACATGCAGTCCTAGTTCACTATAACCAATGGCTCTGATACCAATCTGTCACACCCTCAAATTTCCACTGCGGGGTTTATACCGCGAGGCGCATGACATACCAGGATCCCATAGCCATAAGTCACAGGAACGAACTCTAAATGCCCAAACCATTTAGTTCGTTTTCAAAAACCAAGTTTAGTTAAGCTGCGGAAGCGTAAACCAAATTTAAAACCTTTTAAAACTTGCGCAAAAACAACGCACCCAAATTAAAACCATACGAAAGCATAATATATAATTTATGTGTATGCCCGAGAACCCAGATGCAGTGAAGTGTACAGTGCTTTCTAATCCTGGCACCGGAAGCTAACTACCTGCAAAAGCATGTAAATCGTGGGTCAACAAACAATGTTGGTGAGTTCACTAAGTAAAGTAGGTGAGTAAGTAAAAGCGTAGGTTTCCCAAACCATGTAACCAAATGAAAACGTCGGTCTCCCAGACCACATAACAGTACGTAAGAACGTCGGCCTCCTTGGCCACAAGTAAATAGCTAATTCATATGCCAGGGGTAGCTAGCCCACTCATGATAACTAAAACCGGCGAATACCGAACTACTAATGAACAAGTTCCCATAACCGGGAGAAAAGTGCCTTGCGTCATTGCCCATCAACAATGACTATGTTTGAAGCTAATAGTTCACATCCGTGCTCCCAGCACGATGTGAGGTTTGTTAGACCTAATAGCGCTATCAACTAATTAACCCGCTTGCCCAACCGGCAATTGATTCGGTATTTTGAAGGACTTAAAAGATGTGTTTGGTTTAGTTCATCAAGGACATATATATGAATTAGTAAAAGTAGATTTACCTCGTAAATCATGCACCCCAAACCCGGGATGTGTAAAAGTAGTCCCAACCCGGACTAGAAACATTACGTAAGTTGTCTCAACCCGAGACGCATGCTTTTGAGAAAAGAGTAGTGAAACTCACCTTATCGCGTAAGCAAAGAATCCGAACAGCAAGTATTATATGCTACCGACACCCTAATAACAGTGTCACTACGTGAGTATAGGCGTAACATCATTACACCATATAACTCGTTTGTCCAAGGCGTTTTAATATTCAAAAGTGTGTATGCGACGCCTAGTGATTCTACATGCAATAGTAAACCCTACGGACTCGTTGGTGAATGAGTTGGTTATAATTAGTTTCTACAGCCCGTATGTGTCGTAAACATGTGTACTTCCGTTATATGTCAATTTTAGATCACCTAAGACCTCAAGTAATCACATAAGCACATAATACACAATCTGTGTTTTCAGGACAGATTGTGCGCCATCAAAATGAATTTATTTAAAATAGTAAACCAGTGAGTTATCCTCCCAAATTTTTACTGAATTATCTTTGGGATTCACTTGGCAATACCTATTTTTGTTTTGTCTTAATTCCAAACACAAAAATTATAAAAATTCGTACAACATAGCAGTGTTCAGAAAATTTCCACAACAGGTCAGTTTAGTAGGAAAATTCTTAAAAATTGTGTATTCATCCAAACGAGATGAATCCACTTGGAAAAGCTCTATTTTTCCAGTATTGACCTACTGTAAAATTTCATAACCTAACTCCTTGTAAATCTCAAGTTATGGCCATTTAAGGTTAGCCCAATTTACAAATCCGAAAATCTGATATGACCCCTAATCAATTAAAATTCCAAAAACGACTCATCCGACGTCCAAAACACATGATTTTACCCATTATGAAAAGCTAAGACCAGGTGTGACCTAACCATGCCAAGAAGACACTAAAATTATTATGTTAGAGCCGTGTTACAGCTCCTACAAATTTGACTAACCATTCTGTCCAGATTTTAGTTTCGCCTAAATCATACTTTAATCGCCTACCGTGTGCACAAAAACTATTAACATTCATCAATCATCAACACAAAACATTCCTAATACCTATTTCATCAGATTCTATGATTAAACATGTCAAGATCAAAGCTTTAAGAATCAAAACACCAATTACTTGCGCAACAAGTATCCTACGATGTTACTAAGCGTTTATGAGTATGTTTAATCCATTTAATCTTCAAAAAGATTCATGCTTTAATGTTTTATAAACTCATTCAGACCTGGACAAACTTATTATATGATTTTTATTAATGAAAACACAAGATAGAAGCATAAGAAATCGTAAGATATACCCTTAGCTCTCTCAATCGATCAATCGCGTGCCTTGGAGCCTCCCAATTGATGATCTTGAGCCTTAGCAGAGGTTGTTTGAGTGAAATATTCGTGTGGGGCAGTAAGGGGGCGATTAGGGTTGAGTATGGGGGTTGCATGGGAGTTTAGGATGCTTAAATATAAGTTTGAGGCGGTTTAGACCCGTCAGATCACTTCGAGCGGCCGCTCGGTGCCTGTGAGCGGCCGCTCACAGGTCCGGGTGGCGCGCTCTTGCTTCGTTTCGTCTCCCGACGCGTTATCCTTCGACGTTTTCGTTATTTCGGACCGTAACAAGTGTAACCCCATGCATTAAGACCCTAATCAACCTCATGCTCCACTTTTAATGATTTCTATTAACGTGTTCGGTTTAGGTTCACATAATCACGTATGGTTTCCACATAAGTTTGTTTTTCACCAACGTCCGAGATTCACTAATCATGCAATCACACATTGACTCAAAACCATGCACGTATGTCTTATCTAACTAACCCTAGTTAAGTATAATGCAAGGAAATGTAACTAGAGTTTAGTTAAAGTGAGAACCTGAATTTTCGGGGTATCACATCCCCTGGCCCTAAGAATGTTTCGTCCTTGTCGGGAGCTAGGAGGCTAAACAACCAACTTCTTGTGTATCGGTAGTGATGTGTGTGTTTTAGTAGTAATTTTTCGATGAAACACATTTATCAAGATTTTAAATTTATAAAATGAATAGTAAGTAAAACCAAAATACACACAATAGGCAACTGGACCTATCGAGTGTAGTATAGTCATTAGAAATAAAACGACTTTGAAGGTTTTATGTACTTCGGGTGATTTTTGACATGTTTTTTTTCACTTGACATGTTTAGCTTATTTCCATTTTAACCAATATTTAAACCTTTTCCTAACCTTAGGAAAAGTATTAACTAAAAGTGAACAGTTTTATTGTGGACAAACATAAAATACAGATGTTCTGTATGTGGTGGACAATGGTGCGGCTGCGTTTACCCAAGCCCTAAAGAAACAACCCGGATTGAGGCTATATGGTTCTGGACCAAGGCAACGGATATTGTTAATCACATAACATATCAATACTTGTCAATTTCGGTTAAAGGTTTAGTTATATTTCAACCCTAGATATTGTTAATCAAATAGCATATCAATATTTTTAATTAAAAAAATTGTTGTACTATACTCAAATTATAAACAATAAAATACTCGTGATTTATGATGTAGTTTTTTAAAATATGAACGTATGAAAAATTATGGTTGTTTACAATTTGTAAGGGTAGTTGCCAGTTGGCTTAAAATAAGGGAAAGATGTGTAAGAGCATTCACAACCCACCCACCAAACCTTCCCCCATCTTTAAAATTTAAAAAAAAAAACTACTAAAAACACATTACAACCCATCCATCATTTTATACCCCATCTTTATATTATGAAAAATTGTTATCCTAGTTTTTCATATATGAAAAGCTACTATTCATCCTCCACCAAATTATTATGAGTGTATAAAAACTAGAAATATAATAAAATATGTGTTTGTGAGTAAGATAAAGATAAAAATGGTGGATGGGATGTGGGAACTTTTTTAAAATGAGAGATAAATTTTAAAAAGTATGGTTTTTAATTAAATTATAGGGTAAAAAATGGTGGATGGGATGTGAATGCTCTAAGTGTTATCTAAATAAACAAAAGTTAACTCTTAACTTATGAGTATCAAATGCTCATATCAAATATATTATCTATATTATATTATTAAGGAAGAGTGATGGCTAAAATTGTAATTTTGTTATGAATACAAGTTTTGTAGCTACATATATAACCTAGTAAAGCTTAATTTATAGGGGTAAATTAGTCACCTAGAGGTATATTAAGACACTTAGAAGGTTAAAATTGTAATTTTATGTTACGTTTTTAGTTCAAAACTAAAATGTCATCCCCTTTTCTACCCCTTCTTCTCTTCACCTACTCGTTTGCAAATGAACCGTCTCACTTCATTGTCCATCAATTTCATTTATCATCATCGCCGATCTATCTATCTGTCTGTTTTTGTATTTTATTCATCACAAAACCCTCATCACCAACCATTCTTGATCTTCTCCATCAAACCCTCATCATTCTTGATCATTAAAGAAACAATGTGGTTCAATAACAAAGATCAATTGCCTTTCTCCACCCCTCGACCGGAAAAGAACCGGAACTACTCATCAGCAGCGCCATGGCCGGTCTCCGAACAACACTCCAAAGCCAATAATCATTTGTATCATATTATCCATAAGGTTCCTGCCGGCAATTCTCCTTATGTTAGAGCTAAACACATTCAGGTACAATACTATCACTCTCTCTTATCCTTCTTTTTAAATTACAATAAATAGGGTTTGTCTCTATTTCTTTATGGGGTTTTTATTTTGTTTCAAGAATTGTCTATTATAGTTTTAGGCTTTATTTCTATTTTTTTTGTTTATTTATTTATTTATTTAATTAAATTGGGTTTGTCTCTCTTTCTTTCTGGGCGTTTACGTTTTATTATTATAGTTTTAGGCTTCATTCCTGTTTTTTTGGTTTTTTTTATTTGTTTATGTTTTAGCACAGTCCTTATTTTGATTAATAATATTTTGTAGATAGTAATATATTTCATGCCATTTAAGAATAGTTAATTTGTTGGTTTATAGTTTATACTATTTATGTTAAAACAAAATTATGAAAAGAGGCCAAAGGAAGCCCAAATCCGATACCGATGTTTACGGTTATCTAAACTCTGAATCGGTTTGGACTTCAAATTTTGTTAATAATTTGGGGCTACAGAAGCATGAATTCTTGATGTCTAGAGATGTTGCGGTATCCAAAAGACATCTTTTGTTTGTTAAAATGTGTAAGGTTTGTTGTGTGCAGTTTGATTCATGGAAGATTAGTGAGGGTAATCAATGGGATTATGTGCCGTCGGGTTCAGTAATGGGACTGAATTGGAATTAATTGAATGCTAATTTGAGTGTTTTTTGTTGTAGGTGGTAGACAATAATCCTGCAAAAGCTGTCTCTCTGTTCTGGGCAGCGATAAACTTGGGGGATCGGGTGGATAGCGCACTGAAAGACATGGCTGTCGTCATGAAACAGCTCAACATATCTGATGAAGCAGTAGAAGCTATCAAATCTTTTTGACACCTATGCGAGGCCGAATCTCAAGAGACCTTGGACAATATACTAATCGAATTGTACAAGGTGAAACTTATTTCCGAAACCATTTTGTGGAAAAGTTTATAAAAGTTTGTAATAGTTTTTGCATCTTTTTACAGTAACTTATTATAATGTTGATCATAATTGTTATGACTCAAATATCTATGAATGTAGTTTTTTAAAATACTTAGCTTTGCTATTCTAAAAGGGCTAGCGGCACAGCTTGTTGCCGCTTTACCTTCTATTTCGATGTATTAGACGTATTTGGTGGTAAAAAAAGCTCTATTGATTCTCTAATATATCACAATTTATACGTCTTCTGGTGTGAATGACTTCGAGTAGTGATGTATTTGGTGGTAAAATGCTATATTGATTCTCTAAGATATCACAATTTATACGTCTTCTGGTGCGAATGACTTCGAGTAGCGCAAAAGTTCTATCAAGGAGTGGGCTTCTTCTTCCCTTTGTTCGGATACAAAAAAACGGTCACATTCTTAAAGACTTGTTGTTTTTTCATCATGTCTCAAGAACGGAAGGTCGGACTTATTTTCATTGTTTTTTGAA
This sequence comes from Ambrosia trifida, assembly GCA_028751855.1. Taxonomy (NCBI): domain Eukaryota; kingdom Viridiplantae; phylum Streptophyta; class Magnoliopsida; order Asterales; family Asteraceae; genus Ambrosia; species Ambrosia trifida. The sequence goes on from CM054130.1 coordinate 69,119,835, forward strand.
GAAACTGTATTCAAGCGATCTTGAATGCCTACGGTCTTATGATAAATTGCGGTTTAATCCGTCGGTAAGTTTGTAATTCTATAAATTTTTTTATACTGATTGTTTGGTTCGTGTTTTCTTGTTTCTTAATAGTTTGTTTGTTTTTTTGTGCAGGAAACCTGATTGCAGGCTTTTGGCAACTCATGATTTCCATAGCATGATGTCAAAGCTTCCCAGAGAGCAAACTTCAGTGGTAACAATTCTTAGGGATCATGTTGAGCGTGTTTTTAGTACTTATGAATTTTCGCTAGAGGTAGCAGCTAGGTTTTTGGTACACCCTAATTTGACTTCAGTCATAAAAATGTGAACGAGTGGCGGGATAAGCACGCTTGAGATCTGGCCATGGAAGTACCTGGTTCCTTGGATGAGGGAGGATTTATTCTCCCGGGTAGGAATTTTTTTAAATGTATTTGTGGATTTATGTAAAGAATTTATGATTGTTTACACTCTTTTTGATAATGTTATTGTTCCATTTGATGCAGCTGATGAATCTGTTTACTTTGATGTAATGAACAGCGAGATGCAAGAAAGAAAAGGGGCCCGCCTTATTTAATTGGGAATGATTCGTACGATATGGAGGAAGTTGTTATGCCATTACATGATTACATCAATCACCCTGTAGCTCATGATCTTGTTCACAGTGGCGCCACTTTTGAGGTATAAACCCTTATGAACAAATTGACAAGAAAATATATGATTACAAACACGTTTTCTTTTCTTTTCTTTTTTTTGTTATGGCTTGGTTTTATTGGTTTAGGTTGCAGGTTTGACGAATAATTCTAATATTCGTGAGGCACATAAGCTGCTTGTGTAATAACACATAAGGTTCTTGGAAAATACGTGCTTCAAGTTGCAAAGGTTTCATATGGTGTTCTAAAAATTAATGAGTTTGTTCCGCTATTACTGATTTTTTGCCATTAATATGTTATAATGGTTTCTTTCAGAAAAGGCTAGATGATACGCTATATGTTGTGATCACAGAAGACCATAGAGAATCTGCCACAATGTTTTCAAATGTGGTTGGTGCACAAGTTCTCTCACAGTTAATGGCATCAACTGTTAGTAATAGCAATACAATGGGTAATTGTTTCCTTTCTTTTAATATGACTTCACAAGTGTTGATTTTCCTTAAAATATTATACATGTTACCGCTTGTGATGCAGAACAGGGTCGTCCATCATCTGATTCGAGCATTGATACAACTGAGAATCATGTAAGAAAGTACATTTAAAGCTCATGTATATCGTCTTCAAAGGTTGCAATAATGATGACTTGAATTGCATGCATAACAGGATAACAACTCATCAACTACCGAAGCAAAAAGCGAGAACGTATGCCTTTTTTATCATGTTTATGTTCACATATAATTTGTTTAGTTATAGTGATCCACAGAGGTCTCAAAACGGATAGTTTAGTGTTGGTCGAAATGGGTCGGGTTAAGTTGTCTGAAACACTTTTGTTCAAAATCTTAAATTCGTTTTATTTTCTAACAATCAATATTGTGAATATGATTAGCGCATCAACATCAATGTACCCAGTTTATTAATATTGTGATATTGTTAAGGGAAGAAGTCATCTTATGTTTAAGCAGCAGGAACCGTGAGTTCTTATTTATTCATTCCCATCATTTTCAAGCATCTTTAACTTACTATATGTATTATTATTTTTTAATAAATTGATTGGTATGCCATTTAAAATAGCCTCACTTAATGGCCTTAAGAGTACTTCATGATGATCCATCCAATGAGAAATCAAACATGTCAAGCTTTCAGGAGATCTTGTGTGAACTTGCTACATTGCAGCAACCTTAGGGTAATCCAAATCATGTGCAGGTCCATGTATTGCAATTTTGACCCCACAAAAATGTTGCTCGAAAGATAAACTGGCCGAATTAGTTAAAAATTGTCTAAAGTTTATAATATTCAAAGATTTATTATTTATCGTCTCCACAACATCGCACAGTAACAAGTTTTCATAAATATTCGATTTAAGTCGGGTGTACAACTTAAAATTGAATCGTTTAATCAATAGGAGATGAAACACAAATGTGTCAAAATTACCACATCTATGATGGACTTTAGCACCATCAATCTTGCCAATGAATTTTATTCTACATATTTCCAGAATGAGCAGTTTACATCATCCCGAAGTTCAAGCAAAGTTTATATGAAAGTAAATGTAGGCGGGAAGCAAAATAATATAGTCACCATTCAACAACCTCTTACGCCAAAATGAGGACTTTTCAGCCCCAATAAGCTCTGTCAAAAAAAAAATCATTAGCTGAAACACAAGTCGGTAAAGGAAGTTGTCGGAAACTTCTTACACCCGCAGCAACGCGCGGGCATTCTCACTAGTAATATAGTATAGATATCTAGGGGTGAGCAATAATTGAACATTTAATCGAAACTGAACCAAAAACAAAAGAATTAAACCGAGAGCAATCAAAAACTGAATTAATCAAAAACCGAATTAACTTAAAATTAGTTATTGTTTTTTGTACACATAGTTCAACAAAATCAACCAAACCAAAACATAACCATTTATAATTTTTCTTGCTTTTATACCTCTATTTCATGTAGCAAAAAATTTAGACAAAGTTTGGTTTTTGCTATTAACCAAAATTAACTAAACTGGACTAAAAACCGATAATCTTACCATATAAATTGAACCAAGTAACCGATTGTTTAATAAGATTGATTAACTGATGACTTTGGTTTTAGTTTCAGTTAAGGCTAATAATCGAACTGAACCAAACCATACACACCATTATAAGTGTATTTGTTCCCTGCTGTATCTGTATCACAAGGGCATCATACTAGTAATGATACATAAGATAGAAAATATGTATTAAAGACATTCGAGTACCTTAAGGTTAAACGTACGATGGTCCGTTGTACACACTCCACATGGATATATATAAATTAGACAACTCATATTTGAGATTTGTATTATTGGAGATGAAGTCAAATGATTTGAGATAAGTCCATCCGTATGATGGACAAAAGTAACAATCTCTCTAAAAATCCGCCATTAATTGGAGAAAATTGACACATTAATAACTTCGAATTATGTAAACAAATTAATTTTAACTCCATATACACACATTTTTTATAACGTTTTTTACCAAGTTTTTTTTAACGGCAAATTTTATCACACATTATTTCCACCTCACATTGCATTTGCAAGGATTTGAACTCACAACCTTAACAGCATACTACTTTACCAAGTATTATACATGAAACCAATCTGGTAGGTCCGACCAGTTGAACCAACCGTTGGTGCCATCGTTTGGTTACCGACTAATAGTTTGTAACAAACTAGACAAAAGCAATGAAGATTGCCTCCTTTTGCAGGATGACTGGTTTTAAGATCAAACATGTGTCTGGCGAATTGGTGAACTATGGGTTTTACGAATGGTCCGGTTTTTAGATATTTCACTATTTAAACGTATCATAAGAAAAGAAACAAAAAAGGTTGTGTCTAAAGGATATTGCATTTATTTTTTACATTAACGTTTGTCTTGGGTTGGCTGCATATTTTAGTGTTTTTATTTCCTTAGCGTTTGGTTTGGGTTGGGTTAGGTTCTCTGGACTCCAAATGTCTTCTTGACTTGTTGGTTCCTCCAAATGTCACGTTCACATTTCTTTATATATACTTTATGTTTTTTCAATGGAAAATAAAATGTTCTTTTATTTTTTCTATATTGTTTAAAATACATAATATTCGTCAATGTTCTTTTAGCAATCCGAAAATGGCGTTGATTAATCTAAAGAAAGAGATAAAACATTTGTTGAAAGTATCATTTTTAATCGAATCAAACTTCCGAAATTGAATTTGTGATTTTTGAACAGATTTGACCCGATTATTCCAATTGTAGGATTGTGGTTACTATCCGCAAAGGGATTGCGGCGCATCTTATTGTTACATTTAATTAAGTTATCATCAAAGGGGGGTTGAGTTATTCTACAAAGGCTACAAAAAACACAATAGATCATCAAATATGACACAATGAGCCACAAAATATAACACAATGCCAACAAATATAGCACAATGCTGAAGAAAAAAGACACAATGAATTGAAAAAATGACACAACGATGAAAATAAGAAAAAGACACAATGGTACATAAATGACACAATGATATAACGCATATTCTAAAAACTGCAAGCTAAAACCCCAAAAAAACAAAGACCTAAAAACTAACGGCGTAGGGTTCGATAAGACGATTCCAATGCCGCTTGAATGAGTTCAATCGGAGTCCGTTTGATACCATTCCTACGACTTCCTATTTTTCTTTCACTGTGTATTTGATCCTAACCCCATCAAAGGATATATATGCGAATCTCTTTTTATCCTATATAGATAAATTGTTTAGTTATGTTATTCGTATTATCTAGGGGTGCAAATGAGCCGAACAGCTCGATAAAAAACTCGAAACGAGCCGAGCCTTATCGAGCCCGAGCCGATCTTGAGCCTAAAACAAAGATCGTTTACTTATCGAACCTGACATATAAAGCTCACTAGGTTCGACGAGCCTTAGCGGCCTTAGTATATTAAATTTATTAAAATTTTATACTATTTACCCCACATTTAAAGTTTAATAAATGAGTCGTGCCGAGCTTTTGACTATCGAGCTATCAAGCGTATTATTTATATTATTTAATTTAATATATCTATACATCTAATAAATAAAACTCCCTATATACACTTGTCATTCCTTCATGCAAAGTTTCATTTTATTCACCTCCATATTTTGTCACATGACAAAACCATGTAATTTTTAACAATTTTCATTTAAAAAAAAAAAACAAAATCATTCATTATGTAGATTTAATGAGATTTAATAAAATCACAATTAATAACTTTCCTATTTTATAATCCCTCAATATTTGAACAATATACGCTACATTGTTTCTAATCTTTATTTCCCGCTCATTTGACATCTTACTATACACGCTTCATTGTTATTAAATCACAATTAATTTTTTTTAAGTTTCTTCTTTATCCCGATCTCTTTTTCTTTTTTTAAACCCTAACCAAAACCTAAATCCTTACAATCATCTACGGCGAAATCGAACACACTATAACTTCATCTTCCTCTCTGTTTATTCGAGTTTGCAATACTCATCTTCGCTATTCATGGTTTTACAGATTGGGGTTTTTTGTGTCAACCGAGGAGGATAGAAAACTTGAAGACAAAAAAAATGGTGAAAAATGGGGTGAACGGTATTTCTTATTGAAATTTGTTGAAGGTTTTCATTTTTGTATAAAGATAATTCATAGTTTTTTTTTATTTAGGAACAAATGATCATATTGAGTTGATTAATTTTATTTTATTTGATTCGTGTTTATGTTCTTCGAATTGTTCATCGCATGCAAATGAGGAAGAGTAAGAAGAAGGTTATTTGTGCTTGTTGGTTTACATATTTGCATTATAGTCATTACTGTTTTGTTTTCATCATTTTGATATAATTAGTTATATAATTGTGTTTTGACACCTTTAAACGTAGTTAGCAATCAAAAGTATCTTGAATACCTGGATGTCAGATACATCAATGTCTTTCATGGGATTCTCACAACCTACCTTGGTTCAATACATGATTAGTTTATGTAAGCTATTTTCGTATCTAACTTTTGACCTATGTTGTTGTTAGATTGCCATGCTGCTTTATCATGATTTAGACAAATATTTGATTGTTTTTCTATAATTTCTTTGCACCAAAGAAAGCTTCATCATGTTACGTATCAAATGTTAAGAAGTCTTCCGGAAGGTTTAACATAAGAGTTCTCGATCAAATGTGAGTTTACTCCCCCTTTTTTTAATAATTCAATTGATCTGTTAGTTTTAGTATATATCCTTATTTGATATTTGAGGGAAAATAAATGATTGTTATCATAGTACTTATTATTATTATTATTATTGTTATTATTATTATTATTATTATATTTTAATATCATTATGGATAACAAGAAGATGCTGCAACAAATCTATCTCGGCAACAGGACTTACAAGCCTACTCAATGATGATGATGGCGACATTAGCGAACTTGCCAACTCTGTTAAGTCTAAAGTTGAAAAGTTTAAGCAAAATGAGTGAAACACAAGATGTTTAAGATGATGAGGTATAAATTATTGTACTATTTATAGTAAAATTGATTTGCTTTTTTTTTTCTTTTCTAAACTGATGTATTGGTTTATCATTTATTCATTGTTATTGATTATGGTGTATGTAGTGTTGCATAGAGCTGTAAATGCTGTAAATTTGAAGGAAGAAAGATGAGTGAAACAAAAAGTTACCTATCATGAATCATATGGTTTTGAGGTATTGACATGTTATCAGTTTATTGGCATCAAACGCAGTTTAATTGTCACTTAATATTGTTGATATAATGTTATTTAGTGGTAATTTGTTGTTCAAATTTTAATTCCAAAATTGCACCTTTTTGTGATTTGGAGTAGGTTATCGGGTTCAACAGCAAGTGACTATAGATTGTGTCATGCAGACTCGATTAATGCAAATTCCATGAATGCCAATTCACTTAATAAGGTAAATTTAGGTCCCTTACTGCATTTTAGTTTCTACATTGTGTGCCAATCATTTAATTATACATTATTAAACCTAAACTAAAGAAAATTTTTAACTAAAACGTTAAATATAAAATCTTGAACGATCTAAATTTAAAAAAAAAATTAATTTAAGTTAAGTATGGTAAATATTACATCTACTTTCCTAACATACTTAAATTGTAACAATTCATAATTTTGTTAAAAATTTATCAAATAAGTTAGAAGTTAAACTTTAAAAATAGTCGAATATTAAAATTTTCTATTTAAGTATTTAATATCAAATTTTAATACCTATAATTTTTATTTTTAAATTTTGTTTGATATTAAAAAAGTTTAAAATTTTGAATTTAAGATAATTATGGTAACATTTAGAATTAATTATACATTTAAGTCAAATTTTTTAATGATTTATGTGACACCCGGCATATTTGACTTGACATATTTAAACTTATAAGTCTACCTTAGCGGGAAACAGTTTATTTACGTACTTAACTGGGTTAGTTGAGTCGGGGTTTTCTTACGTATTGTCTAGGGTTCAATGATCTGGAGAATCATTGGTGTCTTTTACATACACACGAGTCTTGAGTCCCGTTGTTGGTGGATTACATAAACTAGATTAAGTGTTATGCAAAGATTGATTCTTATGTGGTGGATTATATGCAAATACGTGTTTAAATGATGTTTAGACGACTGTCCATGCTCATATATGTTAAACATAGATTAGGATTACATGTCCATGTGTTAGGGTGTGTTAAAATGTGCTAAACACGACAAACTGGAAATCTGGAAAAAGGCATTTTCCTGGTTCGACCATTCGAAGGGTCGAACCTGGTCCTCAGCCTGTTAAAGGTCTCCTTCGACCAAATAAAACTACATTCGACCCATAAAAAGGGTCGAACCTGGCTATCTGTTTTAAAAATACTACATTCGACCACTTAACTCCACGTTCGCCCACATGTAGGGGTCGAACCTGCAATACTTTAAATATCATCCTTAGTTATTTTTCATCATTTCACAAACCCTGAACGTCTCTAAACACTCTCTTTCGACTCTTATCATTGGGGAAGGAGTTTTTGAGCTTGTTTTTTGTAGTCCAACTCTCTAAATCATTACAAGTGAAGATCTAAGGTATGTTCTTCATTCTAAATCCTTTTTAAGCAATTTTGATTCGTCTTTATAAAACCCCAAAGTCCCAGATCTGATCTAAGATGACTTTTATGAATAATAACCTATCTAAAGCCTTTCCAAACAAAACCTTATCATAAAACATGAGTTTTCTTATGTATTAACATATGTTAATGATTCTTCATGGTTATGTTATGTGATTATTTGATGTTGCATGATATATGGATGATGTAGAGATGTTCTAGGTTGGTTATAACTGATGAGTTTGATTATCTAGATTACAAAGTATGGTATATTGATGTTAGGGCTAATTTGGGGATTTTGATGAATTTGGGGATTGATGCATGATGTTGTTAGGGATAACATGATTAGGGGTTTTGATCTACATAATAATCTGATTATGATGATGTGTTTATTAAGTGATTTCACAAAGTTTCCAAATTGGGTAAGATTTCCATGCATGATGTGACATCCTCATAATTTTGCCATTTTGGGTAAACATTAAAACGGACTGAGTTGGGGGTAAGAATGGTAGGGTTATGTGGGGATATGTTATTTATACTTGACTGCTGTGTTTCATGATGTTTTCGGATGTTTTTGATGCGTTTTTGGAAGAATTAAACTGACAGGGTCGAACCTGGAGTTCCTTCGACCAGTCGTAGGGTCGAAGGTGGATCTCCAAGGTCGAACCTGGACTCTGATGGTAGAACATGCATTGTTTGGTCGAACGTGGCTCGAAATGGGTCGAAAGTGGGAAAAAGGGGGCGAATGTGGAAGTCGAAAACCACGTTCGACCCTATGTTATCCAAAATGAGATTTTTGATACAAACTACGTGTTTTATGCTTGAACCTTGTGTGTAATCTATGTGTACTTGATTAGCTTGTGTAATGGGTCACCAACGGGATGTCGGGTCAGTCTAGTGTGTCGTTTAAACTGTCAAACACGTTTTCAAACTTACTTAGTCATGATCTGGACAATCGGGGACTAGTTAGCCTTAGGGATTATTAGTCACAACTCTTATACAAACTTTATTGATAGATCACCGGTATTTGGGATCATCAAGACTTGTCTTAATTCTTGTTTTGGGAACGCAAACTAAGGTGAGTGTCACAGCCCCATTCTTTACTGTTTTCGGAACATTATGGGGGAGAGACATGCGGTAAAACTTTCTAACTTTTATACCAACATATTACATGATACCTCATGGATACTTAGTGACTTTTATTTTCATCATTAAAGTCATCTCATGTCTTAGTGAACCATCAATATGTGGGTACATAACGAGGAAGGTGTGAATAGATCTATTGGGCTTGACTAGCCCCACTCGGGCCGACTGGAGGTCGGTGGCGGGTGCATATTTGTCCTATATCTTACGGCACCGGGTGATGAACCAGTGACGGGTTTGAGGCATTCTTATCTTGTCAGCAGTGGTTCACGACACTATAGTATCATGTAACGATTTCTAGCTAGCATCAGGTATAGATGTAAGGATTGTTGGGTTTGGTTTACTCGTGACAAACTTTTACAAACTATATCTCTGTGACTCACCGGCACTTTATGTGTTGTCTAACTTCGCATGTTTTCTCAGGTCGCTAAGGTAGCAGGGAGTTTTAGGCGCACTGGAGTCGCACTGCGTCTAGTCTTGCATACATAAGCAAACCGGGTTGTGTTTGCATTCATATTTTGACATCGGTTTTGTAAACATTAAATTTTGCTTCCGCTGTTGTTTTCTACTTTACTTATAAACTGCGTGGTTGGTATTTCTACGTAACTTTTAATGCATATAGATGTCGTTTATTGTGACCGTTGTCTTGGATCCTGGTATGTCACGCGCCTCGTGGTAAAACCCCGCAAGTGGAATTTGAGGGTGTAACAATTTGAATATTTAAAAAAATCAATTTTGTTACTTTAAGTTAATAATGGAAATTAGTACACCTACTTATTATCTTTAAATTAGAGATTTCCTAATATATTTAAAATTTAACAAATAATAGTTTTGGTTATAAATTTCTCAAATAAGTTACAAGTTAAAATTCAAATTTTGATTACTTGAATTTGAATTGATATATTTCATTTAAATTTTATAAATATTCAAATATTAAATGTTCTATTTCAGTATATAGTTTCATATTTCGATATCTATATTAATTTTTTATTTTTTAACATTATAAAAATTCTAAATTTTGGATAATAATGGTAACAATAGGACTTAATTATAACATTTAATTCAAATTTTGAATTATCTGAATATTTTAAAAAAAAAAATCAAACTTTGAATTTAAATTAATAATTGTAACAATTAATCCTACTATGACCATTAAAATAGAGATATTATAATTACAGATTTCTTAATATATTTAAAATTTAACAAATAATAGTTTTGATTATAAACTTCTCTAATTAGTTACAAGTTAAAATTCAAATTTTGCTTACTAGAATTTGAATTGATAGATTTCAGTTAAAATTTATAACTATTCAAATATTAAATGTTCTATTTAAGTATATAATTTGATATTTCAATATTTATAATATAAATACTAAAATTTTGTTAACATTATAAAAATTTAAAATTTTGAATTTTAGATAATAATGGTAACAATTAGACTTAATTATAGCATTAATTCGAATTTTGAATGATTTGAATATTTTAAAAAATTTCAAACTTTTGAAGTTAAATTAATAATTGTAACAAACAATCTTACTATTACCTTTAAAATTGAGATATACTAGTTAGATGTTTCCTAATATATTTAAAATTTAACAAATAATAGTTTTAGTTATAAATTTCTCAAATTAGTTACAAGTTAAAATTCAAATTTTGAATATAAGAATTTGAATTTATAGATTTCAGTTAAACTTTATAAGTATTCAAATATTAAATGTTCTATTTAAGTATATAATTTATATTTTAATATCTATAATGGTAACAATTAGACTTAATTATAACATTTAATTATAATTTTGAATGATCTGACTCAAACGGTGTCTTATTTTTAACATTTTATCAGAAAACATTTAATTATAATTTCAAAGTCATCAATTCCCAATATCCGTATGTTTCGCAATAACTATCAATAAAAGCCAAGGACAGTCTCAATCGAAGGTTGGATTGTATTTAAGATACTCGTATTCTCACATGGCCAACTTTATGTCGCATTGACAAGAGTTAAAAGCAGGGCAGAAGTGAAATTACTTATACTAGATAGTGATGGGAATGTCAAAACTAAAACAAAAAATATGGTGTATATGGAAATATTTAGTGATATTTGAATAACATGTGTATTTCTTGCTTTTAAATTTTAATAAAATATTTCTACTTTATTTTTTATAGGTTTTACTGCTCTAAGTAATTGTTAATTGTTGAACCGCGTGTACACGCGGGCAATCACCTAATTAACTAATAAACACTAAACGATTCGAGTTTGAGCTTGAGAAATTATCAACGAGCCGAGCTCGGACTCGGCTCGTTTGCACCCCTAGTATTATCTATATGTATCTACTGTTTTATTTATTTTCTCTACTAGATTATACCCCGGGAGCGTCCCGGGTTGAGAAATTTAATATGATACATCAATTTTACATATGAAATAGACTGATGTATAACTCTAATATTAATATCTAACCTAAAACAAATTAAAAATGTACAACTCCAATGCTAACACCTAACCTAAAAGAATGTAGAACTTTAATGTAAGAGCATTCACAATAGCTCCCCCATTTTTATGTGAGAGTAGCCCCAAAATTATATGGGGTGGTTTTGGGGGTTGTGAGTGAAGAAAAAATGGAGAATCTACTGTTGATCGGTATATTTGGGGTTATTTGGGAATCTTTTGGGGAAAACTGGAAACTGCATTTATTTTTTAATATTTGTTAAAAGTGGTTGTGAGTGAAAGAGAGAGAAACTGTAATGATTTTTAATGTAATATGTGGTTGTGATTGGTTGCGAGTAAATGAGGGATGGGGAAGTTACCGTGAATGCTCTAACTCTAATATTAATACCTATCCTAAAGACTAAAAAAATATACAACTCTAACATACTAATATTGATACATAACTTAAAACAACATATAACTCTATTAACCTATTCGGCTCTGGTTGAAAAAAAAATCATATTTATTGATTTAAACATAATTAGTGACTTGTCTATACATGATTAATAATTTCCCTGAACACTTTGTGTTTTTTTTTCCTGTATGAACAAAACCCCACAAAAAAAAAAATTATCCGTTTTTTATATAACACTATGGTACTCGTTGGAAAGATAATAAAACGCTCGTTAATTTGGTGTAATTTTTTTCTTTAAAAAATCTCGTATATTAAAGTTATTAACGTTTAAAAATTATGGGAGGAAACATGAGGGTGAAAAATCCAATTTTGTTTTTAAATTATTTTTTTCCTAAAATATCTCAATGCCACATGGGATGACACATGACACACTCAACGAAAAGAATGCCTCTTTAAGTGTCATGTCATTATTATATGTATAGATAGATAATTTGGTTTATTCAAATCGGATTGTCCAAATAATTTGAAAACCAACCTGAGTTCTCTTAACACCCGAGTTAAATTTTTTAATTTATAATGTATCATAGAATCTTGCTGTTAAGAAAATATCATGTATTTGTATTTTTTTTATGAAAGCCATACCTAGTTGGAAGTAATTGAGTAGGGTTTGGGGTAGTTAACCATTGCCACCCTAGACACATGGGGCAATAATCGACCGAACCCACAGCGACTCAACTGTTGCCAATTGTTGCCAAAAGGGTGTCACCAATAATTCATTTCCAAACCTTTATTATTCTCAAGACCGTTAGAACAGTAAAGGGTCCTACACAGAATAAATAAAGTCACCTATCCGTTATAATATTTTCAAATATACACACATTCTATATATTACATGATACATAAATCAATAATAATAGTTTCCCCTCTTAAATTATCGTTAACAAAAAATTTAAAAAAAATATATAAAACGTTTCAATGTTTCATTCCATAATTGTAGAAAAAATTATATCAAGATAGCAGGCAATAGAGTAACAAGCTGCGTCATCACCTCTTTCTATCTGACGAACCCCAATGTTTTAACATCATATATCATAACGCAAGTCAAGCGTTTTAAAGGGTGTATGAATAAGTCATGTGACGGAAAAATATTATAACACGATAAGAGTACCATATCCAACTTTTTTATTTTAGTTTTACCCCTTGAGTTGTCGCTGATAGAATAGTTAAAAGGACGGCGTAAAACCACTTGTAGCTTAAAAAAAAGTTCAAACATTGTAAGGACCAACATGCCCAAATTTGGTACTAAACTCATTAAATGATTAACAAAGTACCAAACCATGAGCCATGTCCATGAACAAGGAACCTGGACAAAAAACTTATGTTTCAACTTTTAACACAAACCATTTTCTAAGATAGCCATAGACAACAGAACATGCATGCTGTCAATTTGCTATTTCTTTAAGAAGAAATATAGGAGCTGTATGTGTAGGACATCATGCCAACTTCAAACAATAATCTTTGTCCAAAAAGGCATCAGATTCTTCTTCATGCCAAGAATCATTCTGTCTTCCGGCTGTTCCAATGTTTTATTATTATTATTATTATTAATAATCATAGCTGTATACAGACATTATTAAACCAAAACACAACAAACAACATCCCCTCCTCTATTAACAAGACAACCTCCAAAGTTACACAAATCACTAGTTAAATATGCAACACAATTTGAATTTATATATTTATAATTGTCAAGATTCAAAATTTCCTAAAACCAAATACAGAAATCTCAAACTTTCTTCGATTACCTTGATGACGAACGAATCTTTGATCATGAATCTTGAAAATGCGTATCCCTGTTTTGAAGAAGACCCGAAAGACTATGTACACTATCACCCCAGAAATCGAGCGTTTCTGAAAGAATGACGCTAGTATGACCGGATTTAGAACCCGGGTCAACTATCTTTTGGTCAACCCAACACGGGGTTTGTATGGAAACTTCAAAGATCCAAACTTTAAACCAATACGAACATTCTTGATATTAATTTTATTGTTTACTCACCTTCTCGTACACAGTTTCCTGGTAAAAGGTATTTGTATTCGTCAGCGTTCTCCAAAAGATGAGCTGGAAGATGAACAGCTGAATACGAATGCGGGATGGGTCCCATTTTCCCGATAATCTCTTTAAATGTATACTCTTCGGGTAACATGTCAAAGAGATCTGCGCCTTTGCAGATCACCTTTTGCACCCTTTTCGGGTTCAAGAATTTGTTAAACCTTACTCTATCGACATGGCTATAAGCTTTCATCTTGAAAATAAACTCATTGATGTGGCGAAAACAGAAGCTACAATGCCACCCTGCATCTGCCAACACGACATCTGATTGGCGGTAATGAGCATACTGTGTGTTTCCGGATTGATACCGATGAACTGATGCCCTCCAACTATTATTGTCAAGTAAAAACTCAAACGAATATAAATAATTTTTTAACCTAAGATGCAGAACCGGAGGTATATCATCACACCATCTTAAAAGATTAATCGTATGTCTGCTTGGTATTTCATCAATATCAGACATAATTAACAAATCATCATCTTGAATCCCGGCTTTCTTTAATAGATAATCCAATGCAAGTCTTTGATACGCTTCCTCAACAAACGGATTTTCCCCTTTCTTGAATCGTCCAGGAATTTTCCCATACGTCAATCTTGGCTCAACGAACTTGAATTTGTCGCGCTGACTATCAAAGACCAAAGGCTTAGGTAAGCCCGTGAAAGTTGAGTTCGATTCAAGGAGCACAAACTCAGTAACATACGGATACAACTCATGCCATCTTATTGTAAGAAGATCAACCTCATTGCTAAACAAAACCGCATCAAAAACACGCCTAGGGAACTCACGTGTCCCCCAACCGTGCAGCTTGCAAAGATTCTGCATCGACACATTTTCGTGATAATAATGTGGGATTTCGTGGAAAGGCTTTGGTGGTTTTTCCCACAATGGGCGTAAAAAGTACGAAATCTTTTGGCCATGAACATATAACCCGAGGATCACAGTCGGGACCAAAACGAAAAGAAAAACCAGTGTTTTCAAATCGAGGCCGCGAAGAATGCATCTTACTCTTGACATTGTTGAAGGATTTCCTGAATCCTGCAAACCAATTATGCAATTATTATTATTAAGATAACTTACAATTTACAAAAGAGTGTAATTTTCTTTTTTGGGCCTAAAATAATTCAGTTCATGACAGCTGCACAAATAATATACAATAAAAAAATAAAAAAGAATATCAAGAACATGGAGATCACTTAAAGTTATTAATCTTTAACATGATTTGTGGATACATAACATGAATTCCAAGTTTCAATCAAGCATAAAGTAACAAAAAAACTATTTTTTTATATATAATCTTTGATTCTTCAACTGTTCAACAAAACTTAAGGCATAATTACATTAAAAAAACACATAAAGAACCCTAAGTGTAACCAAATTAAGGCTCTAATAAGTTTTATAAAACTATAATAATAATAATAATAAAAATATAAAAATTGTGGCACAATTAAATCTAACAATTCAAGTCCCACCCAACAAACTTGATCATCCAATTTATGCAATTTAAATCTTAAAAAAAAAAAAAAAAAAAAAAAAGCCTTGAAACTTAAACATGAATATTAAAAATCAGGGGTTTACCTCATCGCAAACATCGCCACAGAGATCATCAGATTTTTTAGAGCAATAACGAGATCCACCTTCAGCCATGAAGTCAATTTTATCAAGGAAGTTGGATAAACTAATCATAGCCATTTGTAATCCCTGATGACCCAAATGGTGGAAAGAATTAACTTGTGATTAAAGATGAAGAAATTAAAGATTTTGATGATGAAAACACAGAAAGAAAGAAAGAATGAATGAATGAAACAAGATATAGATCGTGTTGTGTTGTTTTTAAAGTGTGTGAAAGTTGAGTGTTAACAAGGAAGGAAGCCGTTTCTATTGTCTTCTTTTCATTTGATATACTACGCATTTATAGATACAACACCTTGTGTGTGTCTATAATACTTGACTTGAGGGTTGTTTTTTTATTTGACGAAAATGCCCTTGGAATTGGTTTTCTTTTTTACTTTATTTCATCATTTGTTTTCTTTAATCCTTTTAATCTAAATGTAAATTGTTGTCTTGTTTTGTAATTGAAAGAAAAAATAATTGATTATTTAAAAATTTTTTAAAAATCTAAAATAGTCTAATAATAGCTCAAATGACTCGTTATATAAAGAGTCTAATTGATGAATTTTAACTTAATTTTACTTAAATGTGTATAAGGGGAAGGGGTGTCACTCATGAAGCTCCATGATTAAATATTTTGCGTACTCTTTTTAAAATTTACATACTCTTTGGATGGTAGATATGAATTTTGTTTACTCGTCATTTGATTGCTCATGTTTAAGATACTTTGCATACTCTTTTTTAAAATTTGCCATGAATTGAAGTCTTGGTATGTAGTGTACAAGTCCGATTTTAACTAGAAACGCATTTTTCTTCTTTAAAAGGGGCTAATTACATAAGAAAAATTCTTAAAACACCACTTTTTTTAAAATACCACTTTTTTTTTCAAGAACAAGAAGCGATAATTTTGAAGGCCAGCTTACGTATTCCTTCAAAAACCTCTTTTGTTTACCATCAAATTTTTATGATTTTCAATAACTAAAAGAAGAGTGCATCTTTTTGGTGCTCTCTTGATTCCATTGTTGAGTATGATCATACTATTAGTCTACTAATTTAGAGAAAATGATATAGAGTGAATTTACTTGCATTTAGTTTAAATTTAACGCATTTTTATATCTTCATAAAAGTAGCAATAAGAATAACTGGTGTTGACTTTGGTAGTTTTGTTTTTCTAATATTAACTACAAATAACTAAGAAATTATAATTTAATATAACATGACTCTTTAAAATAACAACACTTGAATAACAATTTCCACCAACTTAATATTTTATGTAGCATATGGTCCAATTGCTATCTCAAATTAATATATTAACTTTCCAATTTGCTTCAAAATTTAAGTTTCGGAGATACTTTTTTGATATAGGAAATTTCAAAAGAAATCATACCTTTTTTATGTAAAAAAAAATACACTATTTATTCCTCTAAAAATAAAATTTCCTTTTAATCCAACTATTTATTATTTTAGCTTATTAGTAATATTAAGATCAAATTTTTTTTTTTATATATATTTCAGCTCAAGACTGTGTGATTATTGATAGGGGTGTACAAAAAGCTCGCGACTCGAGGCTCGTTCGAAACTCGCTCGAAAAAAGCTCGAAAAAAACTCGGCTCGAAGAGGCTCGTTTTGTTTTCGAGCCGAGCCGAGCTGGCTCGTTTTGTAATCGAGCCGAGCTCGAGCCAGGGGTGTTCAGCTCGTGGCTCGGCTCGATGGCTCGACTCGTGGCTCGGCTCGATGGCTCGACATATGGCTCTACTTAGGCTTGTGTAATTTAGAAAAATAAAAAAATATACATGATAAATAAACCATAACTTAAAAAAATAAAAAAAAAATATACATGATTATGTATAATTTTATTTAATTTTATTGTTTTTTATTTAATAAATATTTGTAAAAAAATAAAAAAATTAAAAAATTAAAAAAATATATATATCGAGCTGGCTCGAGCCAGCTCGAGCTCGGCTCGAACATTTACGAGCCGAGCTCGAGCTCGACTTTTCAGCTCGATCAGAAAAACGAGCCGAGCCGAGCTGGCTCGGTTTAGGTTCGAGCTCGAGCTCGAGCTGGGCCTGGCTCGGCTCGACTCGACTCGACTCGTGTACAGCCCTAATTATTGATGCTTGGAGAGTGTTACATTGTCTCCAAACTCCTTCATGACATCAAATTTCTCTAAATGTGCTACCTCAGTTGGTAGAGTGTCTACTTTTTACCCACGTGGTCGTGGCCTCTAGTCTCACGGATGGCCTTTTTTCACGGTCATATTTATTCTTACCTGGTTAAATAAGTGTCTGCGGAGCAACGCTTGCGTGTCATATACTAAAACGAAAAATTTCAAACATGATACGTTTTCGTACTTATTTTATGTGTGCTTCTGCTTGGTCCGCGTTTCGACGTTGATTTCGTCCTGCACCGAGTTAAAAGCATTGTTTTGCACTTTTTAGTAATTGTCTTTTACGCATTGTTTTATACATGTGTTACTGGATGGTTCATCCTGTCGAAACGCGCACAGGCAAAATATTAGTTATAGTATTATATATGAAAGTTAGGGTTAGGATCAAATACACAGTGAAAGAAAAATAGGAAGTCGTAGGAAGGGTATCAAACGGATTCCGATTGAACTCATTCAAGCGGCATTGGAACCGTTTTATCGAACCCTACAATGTGAGTTTTTAGGTTTTCGTTTTTTTGAGGTTTTAGCTTGTGGTTTTTAGAATATGCGTTATATCATTATGTCTTTCATGTACCATTGTGTCTTTTTCTTATTTTTATCATTGTGTCATTTTTTCAAATGATTGTGTCTTTTTTCTTCAGCATTGTGTTATATTTTTCGGCACTGTGTTATATTTTGTGGCTCATTGTGTCATATTTCATGATTTATTGTGTTTTTTGTATCCTTCTCACCCTTCTCATTTTTATTACCTTGTGTAGAATAACTTGACCCATGAAAGTTATTATTCTAAATTTAAGTTATTAGAAGAAAAAAATCAAATAGGTGAAGGGTAGTTCGGTCAAGGGAAAAAGATAATTGGAAATAGCCGAGTCATGGCACGGCAACGCGTCTTTTGAGGATTGACTCGGCACTTGTGCTTGTCTATGGGCCCATAGCCAACGGAACAATTAACATAGACATATTTGACCTCTAAGCTTAAGTTTAGGAAAGCTACAATCACAACCCAAATTATCAGAATTTGATTTAAATTCGAAAAAATCGAATTTTAACTTAGTTTAATTTGATTACCAAATATTTGATTTGATTATTAAAATTTCGAATTCGAGTCTAGTAAATCGAATACGAATTTATGATTTTAAATTTGACTTAATTCTAAATTTGAACAAAAACTAGGGGTGAGCATTTCGTGGTTCGGACCCACGAGAACCTTAGACCCGACCCACGAAAACCTTGGACCCAAACATTTTTAAATATATGGGTCGGTTCGCGGTTCTAGATTTATATGAATTATCGGTTCCGGGTCGGGTCGGTTCCAAACCCACGGTTCTAATATAAGAATTACAAAAAACGTTTGTATTTTAATTAGAACATGACTTATTAATAGATTGATAATGTATAAAAAACTATAATTTATAAAAATGATCCAATAAAAATGCATTGTTAACAAAAAAAAAAAAAAAAAACAATACTCTTTTTTAGTCTTTTCATTATTCTTTTTTACGTGTTATTGTAATCAATTTCACGTAATGTTAATACAATATTAAAAATATTATTTATAACAATAACAATGTATTTTTCTTGAAATATTTTTCGGCTTGATGTATATGCATAGATGTGATATATTATAATATATATCATGTCCAAAATTGAAGTAAATATTTATATATGTCGTTCTGATGTGTGTGTGTGTATTTGGGATGTATACATAACAGATTCACATAATGTTTCGAGTGATGAGAATAACAAAATTGTTACCAAAACATACATCAAGAAACGAAAAATAATTAAAAAAAAGGCAACTCGTGGGCTATTGTTAGAATCATATGGATGAACTCTTTTACGAGCATGGTAAAAGAATAGGAATATGTAACCCTTTAAAAGCCTATTACGTTAAAAGGTTATGAAGAGTCAGACCCTTTACCCGACCCATGAGAACGTTTAGGACCCGGAACCACATAGCCTTTTCAGGTTCGGTTCGTGGTTCCTAATTTCAACAATAAAAGGGTATGCGGTTCTAGTGGGTCCGTGTCGGGTCGGTTCTTAACCCTTTGCACAGCCCTAACAAAAACTGTACATGTATATTTTTTAAATATATATACACACATACACGTTATTATACACAAACATGCACATTAAAAAAAAGACTTCTAAATTTTGGCCAAACTCTAAAAATCCATAGTCTCTACAAGTTTTACCATAACCGTATTTTACATATTTACCTTATACATCATAAAACTCTAACAAACTATACTCTCTACTATTTTTACTATTCCCATATTTGACATATTGTTGTTTATCAATTTTGTAGATTTGTATATGTTAAAAATAATGAGTTTGTATTAGTTTTAAAATTAAAAGTAAAACAATTTATTATTTATGCTGTATTTGAACTAAACCAAACAAACTCGAATTCGAGTTTGTTATTCAAATCAAATAAATTAAATTTTAAGCGAATACAGATCGAATACGAATTTAGGTAAAAATATTAAAAATTCAAGAAAATTTGATTCGAATAATTCAAATATTCGTTGTTTGATTCATTGAACACCCTTATCCCTTATTATCAATTAACAATCAATAGCTATTACAATATTGAATATTCTTCTATAAAGAATTCCCTCTAAACAAATCAAACTTCTTGCAAACCGTTTGATAAAAAAATTGTTTATGTTCGTTTGGTTAACCATGAAACAATACTAGTAGGAAAGCCGCGCGATGCGACGGGAGTGGCACTTTTTATTTCGGTACTTATTTCAAATTCGTATAGTATTTGTTGTAGCATCATTGCGGTGGGTATACGCCATAAACATTACACATGTCTAGTAACTAAAAAGATTTAACATTTAAATTGTAAAGTACTTTTAAGAAATATTTGATAAAATAAAGTAACATACGAAAGGAAAAATAAGTATTAATAAACATAAAAGTTGAGAAAAATAAAAGCTAGTGAACTACTTGAATCATGAGATCAATTTAGTAATACAGGTTCCAAGTCTGCATGATTTCATTTATATTGTCTGCCCACCATTCGTCATCAAGAACAATCACTGAAATTTCTTGTATATCTCCATGTTTGATTATTACATCTTTTGGTGAGGATGAGTTTCCTCCATTTTCTCCTATCTAAAGTGTCATCAAATATGTCTTCTTTGTCATTTTCATCAGAACTGTCTAGATCAATAACTTGACTCCATTTCCATTAAGAGAGCCTCTTGGATCTCTTTCTATTAATTTCATGCATCTGATCCTTAAAATAAATTAAAAATATTTAATACACAAGTTAATAGAAGATGAAATAAATGTTGATATTACATATTCACTAAATTCATGTTGAAGATCAGATTTGTAAGGACTAAACATTGCACCATAGCAAATAATCTTAACACTATTATCACCATTATCCTGCAATAAAACACATACAATATACCACATAATATAACAGCCATGTTAATATTAAAAAATTAAACATTAATAAATACAACCTTAGACGCTACTTTAGACGCTTGTATGGCTATTGGTTTGTTCATCTCCGTATGTTTTTCATCTAAATGAATCTGCTAAACCAAGAAGTTAACACTTAAATGATTAAGATATGCATAAAAAGGTATAATTAGTAAAATGGGACGAATGAAAACCATAAACTAACAGATAACCAACATTAGAAGCTTCAACTTTTGAATTCAGTATCCATGCCTACATATTTTAGCAAATGAAATAGGTGTGCATTAGTATGTGTTTATAGAATAAACTTTAGTAGGTTAGCACATGGTTTAATTTTCAAATTCATGATTTTCCCACCCCTTAAAAATTATGAAATTGATGATTTTTCCACCCCTTTAAATTAGGAAATTTTGTTTATCTTTGACTAAAGTGTTAAAAATTATTGTGTTTTCTATGAATACCGAATTCAGTGCATTTATCTTTTTTTTTAAACTTTGTTAAAAAGAACCCCTTCAAATTAGGGAGTTTGTTGTTATTAACATAGATGTTCATATCACATGGATATATAATATGCATCATGTGTTTTCTACCAAATTGATGCAGCTGAGGTTTTTAAAAAGAATGTACCTACAATTAATATCTACAATGCATTTTTATATTTTTTTCTAAACTTAATTATTTTAAAGTTTTATATATTTAGCTAATTATGTATATTTAAAAGTTTAATGAGATTTCTTTTAGTTAATTATATTTATGTGTATACCTATTAATATATGCATGCATACCCATATACATATGCACATATTGCTAATGTTGATTATTTAAATAGGGTACTACAATTGAAGCTATCCGTTTCAAATGTGATAAAGCATTCTTAGAGCCTAGTCTTGTGTTGCAGTTTTGTTACCGTGTGACAAATTATTTGTCTGTCAAAGCAATGATGAACCATAATGTTTAACAACATTATCATATTTTAAGAATCACCAAAGCTGATATGTAGATTTCGAGTGCCCTGTTAGATTTTTTAAATCGTTGCATTTGATTTATGTGAATTTTTCATTATTGGGCGGAACAGTATTTAACACCAAATTCAATTTTACAATTTTGAGTTTTACTTGATCATGAAATGATGTTATGATTCAACATCCATATTAACAATAAATCCATATTATATTTCATCTAGTTTGTATTTAAAATATAAAATGAAATAATCACTTGTACATAAGGCATTCTTTCTTGTACTTTTTAATCCATACATCGATATTGACTACGACAAACACCGACACGTCGACAAAAATGAGCCGGTTGTCATGGTATATTCGAATGTTTTTAAAATATAATAGTTTTAAAGTTATGATAGAATAAAATAAAAGAAATTATAATTTTGTAGGGGATGGGAGGAAAATGTAATTACTAACTAAAAATTAGGAAATTAAAGTGTAAATAAGATAAGGCATTAAAGTGTAAATAATGTATGAATGACTATTTTACCCTTATTTTAGGGTTGTTAATGAAAAATTAGTTCTTATCTTTTGGGTATCTTAAAATACCCCTCCCTCATGCATCTTTTAATATATGTAAAAGAATTGAACATTGCTGACGTGGCGTTCAATGGTACCTTCAACCTCTCCATGAAACTGCCACGTGGCATCATGATTGAAAGATTTTAGTGTTTTTGAATTATTATTTTTTTAATTAAAAAAAATATAAACATAAAACCCTAAATTTATCTCTCTATCTCTCAATTCTCAATTACTAAAATTAAATTGAGTTATTTTAGAAAAAAAAATTAAAAACAAATTAAAATTTTTCTCTCTTATGTTTCCTCCCATAATTTTTAAACGTTAATATTTTTTATATTCGAGATTTTTTAAATAAAAAAATTACACCAAATTAACGAGTGTTTTATTATCTTTACAACGGGTACCATAGTGCTATATAAAAAATGGAGAAAAAACGACTATTTTTTGTGGGGTTTTGTTCATACAGGAAAAATAAAACACAAAGTGTTCAGGTTATTCATTAATTATGTTTTCTTCTTTTAAACCAGGTTCTTATCTACGATGTTGAAATTCAACCCAATCGCCATGCTATCATTAGAATTTTACTCTTCTAAAGATGGATAGGTGTACTTCATCAAGAGAAGCTAGGTGAAAGAAACGCGCAACACTGTAACACATGGTGTCACCTTATAGCAAGGTTATTTTTTTTATTTATTTAATTACAAGAGTAATAATTATTACTATTATTATTAGTATTATTAGAATGTTTATATTTTTCAACACCGGGACACTCCCGGGATAAAAGCTAGTTATATATAGTATAGATGAATAGAAACTTTTGTTTTTCTAATCAAACAAAGGAGAATAGACGCATGTCACAATCTCACGTTTACGCTCATTTACCTTGTTTTGTTTTCATCTAAATATGTTTGTTAGTTGTTAATGAAAATAGTTGTCTGACTAGCCCATCAGCTCAATCAAATCTAGTACCAAGCACTTGCCCGCTTGGCCCAATCATATATTCATTTGTGTTCTTTTAGTATATGTATATTAACAATTGATTATAAATATAAATGAACTAGAAAATTACCCCGCGCGTTGCGGCGGGAGGCCCACACATGTAGAGAACCGAAAAGCGCATACAATGTGTATATACCTTTTTTTTGCTACTATATTGACAATAGGTGAGACTAAATGTACAAAGCCCATTTTTTTAGCTTAGTATGATACAAAATTTAACTTTCTATCAAATCTTTAACTGCTTCCTTATTTCCATGTTCTTTTGATAAATTTGGAGTCCTTGTCTCAGCCGTGCATGAATTGTAGCAGAGGAAGCAGGCACAAAAGGAACACATGTTGGGCTATATGATTGTATCAGCAACACAAAGCTGGTTGAGGAAGAAGACACAAAAGGAATGCATGATTGTACCAGCAAAACAAAGCTGTCACACATAATTAATTGCGACTATCAATAACAATAAAAAGTAATACGATGCGAATGATGGAGAAGACATACCTGGAATATTGAAGATGGCGAATTAGAAGTCCAAAAGAGCTTCCAAAAGGGCTGATAGGATATGAAATCCCTAGTAATTGCTTCCAGATGCTTCAAAAATGGATAGATGACCTGTAAATGGTGGTTAGCTATACCTGGGAAATTGCATACAATAAAATGCTGTTACCATATGTGAAAAGAGAATGGAAACCTTTATATATGCAGCAGCAGTAAGGGACAGTAGTTATGAGCTTATGTTTTCAATCTTCATTTGTGTGCACCTATGTTATTAACTACTAGGTTAGAGTCCCGAGAGGACCCATGGTTCACCCGAAAGTAAAATGAAAAAAAAGTAGGAAAATAAGAATTGTATTATGCAATTTGTTTGGTTACTAAATGTTCGATAATGCAATATGTATGAATTTTGATGTTAAATGCAAAATGTCATCTAAGAGTTTAATGTAACGAAATGATGGATATATCGAGTAACTAAAGTTTAATTTGACAACTGCAAACTACATAGCATACTATCACAATATCACACATTACATCATTTGGATAATATCTATATTCTAATCATAATTAAGCTTAAGCTTAGAACACTTATCATTTAGTTGGGGCTTAACGAACTTCAACCAATATCACACATTACATCATTTGGGTAAGGGTAATATCTATATCATAATCATAACAAAGCTTAAGCATAAAACACTTATCATTTAGTTGGGGCTTAACGAACTTCAACCAATGGTCCATTTTCATTATTTTAATCAAAATCTTCCAACTCTTGCTCATTGATAGCTGATTTTTCACCTTTGAAGTTGTTATCATTGTCATCACAATCCTCGGAGTGCAACTCATTTTCAATAATTTATGAAAACCTCCACTCTTGTATTCCATATTTGTGTTCTACATAAAATATAGTTGTAAAGATATGGATACGGTGATAAGTAAATCAAGAAACAATCCTTAACCCACTTACTTGAATGGGTGGCTTAAATTTTCATGTTATCTCTCCAATGGTTCAAACCGATTACATAGCTAAAAAACAACTAATAAGAAAATGGGTCCAATGTCACATGCTGTAATATAAATTTCCTATATTTTATTAAAAAATAGACACCAAAAGGATCAACCCAGACCCATTTCAACATGTAGCCAAAAGGACCCATTGTACACACACTTTAGGCAACTTTTGACATGTTACAAAAAGCCGCCAAAAAAGCATCATTATTTAAACTATGTAAATATAGTACTTAACAACTAAAAATCTTAATAAATAACATCAAAGTCATAATCAATCATTCAAATCAATGACATTAAAATAATCCGTGTCTGAAATTGACTTACCCATTATATACAAATTATTATTAACATCTTAAAATTAGCACACTTATTGAAATCAAGATGATGATTATCGTTTAGTTACAATTAACTAAAGGAAAGTCGTAATATCAAAATGAAAGTTGGTCAACAATGTTAAAATGAAATTCGTAATATTATTAACATTAATAAATAAGATTAAAAATCTTAATAAATAACATCAAAATCGTAATCAATCATTCAAATAATGACATTAAAATCATCCGCGTCTCAAATTGCCTTACTCATTATATACAATCTATTATTGACATCTTTAGTAATCATTATTAGTTGTGCAGAAAGTAACATTTTGAAAATTTATATTATCATTTAATTTTGTTGTTAAATTTGGTATGACGATTAAATGATTTTTTATTTGTTAAGGTTTATATAGTATTGTTGTGTCTCGAACAATTCTGCAAAATTGGAAATACAGTGCCTCGATTGACGTGATCGAGTAGGAATATTTATTTATATATTTGAATTATAAAAATGGAAGGATTGGTAATTGACGTGAATTGGTCAACAACGCTTAAAATTAGCACAATCAAACTTAAAGACATAAAGTCAAAGAATTAACCTCCATCAAATTAACAAAAACGTAAAAAGTTTTTACTCAGATTTAGTCAACAATATTAAAATTAAAGTCGTAATATTAGTAATAGCAATGAAAATTATCGTGAATACATTATATATTTTAGGAAACTATTAAATAGATTTAAATTATATTTATTATTAAAAGAATAATAAAAGTGTAGGAAAATAAATATACACTCCCATCTTCGGATTACATTTAAATTATAAACTGATAAATAGATTTAACATTGTTAAATAGATTTAAATAAATGTTTATAGGAAAGTCGTATATGTTTAAAAGAATACCGTTTCATGACAACTGATTAAAGAAAAGTCTTTGAATTATAAAAAAATGAAGGATTGGTAATTGACGTGAATCGGTCAACAACGCTTAAAATTAGCACAATCAAATTCAAAAACATATAGTTAAAGAATTGACCTCCATCAATTTAACAAAAACGTAAAAAGTTTTTACTCAGATTCGGTCAACAATATTAACATTAAGTTCGTAATATTAGTAATAACATTGAAAATTATTTTGAATACATTTTATATATTTTAGGAAACTGTTAATTATATTTAAATTATATTTATTATTAAAAGAATAATAAAATTGTAGGAAAATAAATGTACATTGTTATCTTCGGATTATATTTAAATTATAAACTCTTAAATAGATTTAACATTGTTAAATAGATTTAAATAAATGTTTGAAAGAAAGTCGTATATGTTTTAAAAAAAATATTTTTTCATCACAATTGATTAAAGGAAAGTTGTATTATCAAAATTAAAGTCGGTCAACAATATTAAAATGAATTTGGTAATATTAGTAATATCAATAATTAAGATTAAAAATGTTAATAAATAACAACCAAATCATAATCAATCATTCAAATCAATGACATTAAAATTATCATAAATAACATTAAAACTCTTCATAAATAACAACAAAATGATAATTTAAATTTCATAATCAATGACATCTTGTGGTGCAACCTTAGTAACAAACATTTTGTGCTCGATTGAACACTATTTGAAGACACAATATTCGCCAATGGAAGTATCTTTTGATTGAAGCAAATCAGGTCATCCAATCACAGTAAACCTTTACAAAAGAATTATGTATAGAAAATTTAGAATGTGTAACTAATTATAAAATAAGAATATTATAAACATAAATGTTGAATATGCAAATAACAAACCTAACGACTTGTGAAACAATTTCTGCACGTAATATTAGTATTAGTATTAGTTAATATTAGTAATTAGTAATATATTCGTAAAAACAGTAATAGACAAATTTAATTTGGTCAATAAGATATAAATGGGATTAAAATTAAAAATCGTAATATCAGTTTTAGTATTAGTAATATATTCGTAATTTAATTTTGTCAATTCGGTCAATAATAAATAAATGAGCTTAAAAATCGTAATATATAACATTAAATTCGATCAATTATTATTAATGTCATTAAAACTCATAATAAATAACATTAAAAAATGAATAAATCCTATTAATTGCAGGCAAGACCAATAATAATTCATAAAGATAGATTAAATATAATTTCATAGTAATATTAATATAAAATAATAATGAGATTAAAAAATCGTAATAAATAACATTCAATTCGGTCAATTATTATTAATGTCAATTAGTATTAGTAATATATTCGGTCAACAATACTATTTTTACGAATAGTAAAACTAAAATCGTAATATTAGTATTAGTTAATATTAGTAATTAGTAATATATTCGTAAAAAATAGTAATAGAAAATTTTAATTCGGTCAATAAGATATAAATGGGATTAAAATTAAAAATCGTAATATTAGTTTTAGTATTAGTAATATATTCCTAATTTAATTCGGTCAATAATAAATAAATCAGATTAAAATTAAAAATCGTAATATTAGTATTTGTATTAGTAATATATTCGTAAATTAATTCGGTCAATAATAAATAAATGAGCTTAAAAATCGTAATATATAACATTAAATTCGGTCAACTATTATTAATGTCATTTAAACTCATAATAAATATCATTAAAAAATAAATAAATCCTATTAATTACAGTCAAGACCAATAATAATTCGAATGAATAGTATTATAAATAATATTAAACATAATTTCATAAAGATATATTAAACATAATTTCATAGTAATATTAATATAAATAAATAAGATTAAAAAATCGTAATAAATAACATTCAACTCGGTCAATTATTATTACTGTCAATAAATAACATTAATTCTAACATACTAAAATACATTAAAAATAATTAAATCTTATCAAACATAAATTCGAAAAAAGTAATATAAATAAATGAGATTAATAATTTTAATAAATAACATTAAATTCAGTCAATTATTATTAATGTCAATAAATAATGTTAAACATCTTAATAAATAACAGTAAAAATGAATAAATCTTATTAATTGCAATAAAGACTAATCATAATTCATAAACATAGTAATATAATAAATGAGATTATAAATCTTAATAAATAAACTGAAAATCGTAATCATTAATTCAAATAAATTACATTACAAACATAAAAAATCGTAATTTTAATTTGAAAATCAATGACTTCTTGTGGTGGAACCTTTGTAACAAACAGCCTGTGCTGGATTGAACACCATTAAAGACACAATATTCGTCAATGGAAATGTCTTCTAATTGAAGCAAACTAAAATCATAATATTAGTATTAGTATTAGTAATTAATAATATATTCGTAAAAATAGTAATAGAAAATTTTAATTCGGTCAATAAGATATAAATGAAATTAAAATTAAAAATCGTAATATTAGTTTTAGTATTAGTAATATATTCATAATTTAATTCGGTCAATAATAAATAAATCATATTACTATTAAAAATCGTATTATTAGTATTAGTATTAGTAATATATATTCGTAAATTAGTTCGTTAAATTCAGTCAATAATAAATAAATGAGGTTAAAAATCGTAATATATAACATTAAATTCGGTCAACTATTATTAATGTCATTAAAACCCATAATAAATATCATTAAAAACAATAAATCCTATTAATTGCAGGCAAGATCAATAATAATTCGAATGAATAGTAATATAAATAATATTAAACATAATTTCATAAAGATATATTAAACATAATTTCATAGTAATATTAATATAAATAATTGAGATTAAAAAATCATAATAAATAACATTCAACTCGGTCAATTATTATTAATGTCAATAAATAACATTAGTTCTAACATACTAAAAATACATTAAAAATAATTAAATCTCATTAAACATAAATTCGAAAAAAGTAATATAAATAAATGAGATTAATAATTTTAATAAATAACATTAAATTCGGTCAATTATTATTAATGTCAATAAATAATATTAAACATCTTAATAAATAACAGTAAAAATGAATAAATCTTATTAATTGCAATAAAAACTAATAATAATTCGTAAACATAGTAATATAAATAAATGAGATTATAAATCTTAATAAATAAACTCAAAATCGTAATCAATAATTCAAATAAATTACATTACAAACATAAAAAATCGTAATTTTAATTTGAAAATCAATTATTTCTTGTTGTGGAACCTTTGTAACAAATAGTCTGTGCTGGATTGAACACCATTTAAAGGCACAATATTCGCCAATGGAAATATCTTCTAATTGAAGCAAACTAAAATCGTAATATTAGTATTAGTATTAGTTAGTATTAGTAATTAGTAATATATTCGTAAAAATAGTAATAGAAAATTTTAATTCGGTCAATAAGATATAAATGAGATTAAAATTAAAAATCGTAATATTAGTTTTAGTATTAGTAATATATTCATAATTTAATTCGGTCAATAATAAATAAATCAGATTAAAATTAAAAATCATAAAATTAGTATTAGTATTGTAATATATTCGTAAATTAATTCGGTCAATAATAAATAAGTCGGATTAAAATAAAAAATTGTAATATTAGTATTAGTATTAGTAATAAACAAATGAGCTTAAAAATCGTAATATATAACACTAAATTCGGTCAATTATTATTAATGTCATTAAAACTCATACTGGATAACATTTAAAAATGAATAAATTCTATTAATTTCAGGCAAGACCAATAATAATTCGTAATATTAGTTTTAGTATTAGTAGTATATTCGTAATTTAATTCGGTTAATAATAAATAAATAAGCTTAAAAATCGTAACATATAACACTAAATTTGGTCAATAATTATTAATGTCATTAAAACTCATAGTAAATAACATTAAAAAATAAAATAAATCCTATTAATTGCAGGCAAGAACAATAATAATTCATAAAGATGGTTTAAACATAATTTCGTAGTAATATTAATATAAATAAATGTGATTAAAAAATCGTAATAAATAACATTTCAATTCGGTCAATTATTATTAATGTCAATTAGTATTAGTAATATATTCGGTCAACAATACTATTTTTACGAATAGTAAAACTAAAATCGTAATATTAAAAATAAATGAGAATTATTTCTTTCATAAATAAAGTTTAAATTGATTAATAATCAATCATTCATAATCAAAAATAAATGAGGCTTATTATGGTAAACTGAAATTCATATTAATATTAATATAAATTCGGTCAATTATTAAAAGATAGTAATAAATAACGTTAAATTCAGTCAATTATTATTAATGTAAATAAAGAACAATAATTCAGATTCAAATTTCAGATTAAATGACATTAAATTCGGTCAATTATTATTAATGTAAATAAATAACAATAATTTAGAATTAATGATATTAAATTCGGTCTAATATTACAATAATATTAAACATAATTTCAAAAAATAGTAATATAAATAAATGTGATTAAACAAAATTTCGAAAAACAGTCAATTATTACAATAATATCAAACATAAATTCGAAAAACAGCAATTCAAATAAATTACATTAAAAACATTAAAAATCGTACCAACCAAGATTGTCCTTCGTATGCGGCAACTGTAACGTTCTTGTTGTGTATGTTTTTAGACAACAGAAATTTGTTCATGGCTTTCAGCACATTCTGAATTGACACGTTAAAAAACAACATTAAAAAATAAAGAATCATTTTTGAAAATTAAATAGGCATATGTACATGAAAATAACAAATATACCAAAACTGTTACCGAAGGGTCATGCAATACCTTGAAGAATTGAGAACCATTATGATAACACATAATAGCGTTTGTGTCTTCGGATCAAATCCTGTTTTTCAAATGTTAAAACATAGCATTACTAAATCCGATCGAATAGTAAATCCGATTCAATATATGTCTAAAAAAACCGTGATGACAATAATAAAATTAACATAAATCTGATTGAGCGCAATCCTTATTATCCCTTTATCACAAATTTGATTGAATATGTGTTTATCACAAATACGTTCATCACAAATCCATTTCATTAGAACATGTGATAAACACAAGAATGATTTCAAATGGTAATTAGATTATGAAATATTAAAAAGAATAAAAAAAAAAGTAACAATAGGAATCAATAGTATCTTTGTTATCCCTTTATCACAAATTCGATTGAATATTTTGTTTATCACAAATCCGTTTCATTAGAACATGTGATAAACACCAGACTGATTTCAAATGGTTATTAGATTAGGAAATCTTAAAAAGAATAAAAAAAATAACAATAGGAATTGATAGTATCTTTGTTATCACTTTATAATAAATCCGATTGAACACGTGTTTATCACAAATCCGTTTCATTAGAACATGTGTTTAAGAAGAATGATTTCCACGTAAAAGAATAAGAATTTTCATTCGGTTTGATTTGTTCTTAATAATGTTAACAATAAAAAAAAGTCAAAATAATAATAGGAATCAACATTAGAAGAGTAGTTTGGATGTTTACCTTTAATCAGTTGTGGATAATCAACAAATGATGCAAGGTGAAGAAGAAAGATTGAAAGAATTGTTAGGAATTAAGAAGAATATGAGAGTTTTGATATGGAGAATGAAAAAAAAAAAGAAGGGTTTTATAGTCATAATTTGGAGCTCCATATTAGTTGTTGGATACCTCAAACCCTCTCTAAGACCTTGATTCAACCCAAGTGACCTCAATTATTATATAGATAGATAAAGAGTTGTTACATAGAATAATATGTTATTACAATACGTAGAGTAAATATCTGACCTGGTTGCAGTTTACTTGATGCAACAGTTCGGAGAACACAACATTTCTTGTAGTGTTCAAACAACTATCTTCATTACATGTAATAAGAATTTTAAGTGAGTTTGGAGATGTAGCTCGTGAGAGGGCAACGTATAATTGTCCATGAGTAAAAACGGGTTGTGGAAGGTAAACGCCTATTTTTTTAAGAGATTGGCCTTGACTTTTATTTATAGTCATAGCATAGCACACTTTTATTGGGAATTGGCGCCTTGTGAAAACAAAAGGTAAATCTTTATTATTATGCACAAATTTTATTCTAGGTATATATACACGATTCCCTGTTGATATGCCTGTTATTATGTATGCCTCTATAACTGTTGGTAACAATTGGGATACTAACAAACGTGTACCATTGCATAGACCTAGTCTTTGGTTTATGTTTCTGAGTAATATCACCGGAGTATTAACTTTGATATCTAATTTATGAGGAGGTATTCCAAAGAAATTTAACTGATTCAGATATTCTTGTGGATATAGAGTTTCAGAATCTATTGAGTTTTGCATGTGAGGTATCATGGCATCATAACTTATATAGGATTTAATTTCTCCAAGAGTCATATTCAAAATCATTTTGTTGATTTCATCAGCTGTATCATTTTTTGGACACACGATTGCCCTACTTGACAAATTGTTCGCACATGGATTTCTGAGTATTGAATCGTCATAAACAAAGTTGATTAAAGATTGGAGGCAGTTTTGCTGTTTTTGGATCAAAAAATCTGTTGGGATTTGAACAATTTTAGTATTATGTGGATCATCTGCATTGGGCTCGCCTATCAGACCATTTCCAATATCTAACAGCCATGATGCAAATGCATCAGACGTTTGAATAGAAGTGGAGTTTTGAGTTTCGTCAGTGATACGCATGTTCTTAGTTAGTGTGTAAAGTTTAAAATATGGCCACAAATAAGATTTCGTTAATGTTGAATTGAGAATTTCAGATCGTGTACCTTTTGGTTTGACTGGGAGCGTTTGGCGAAAATCGCCTCCAAGAAGCATAGACATACCACCAAAGAATTTTGTATCATTTCCTAGAATATCTTTCAATGATCTATCAAGGCATTCGAAACAACGACGATCACTCATGGGGGCCTCATCCCAGATTACTATTGATGTTTGTTTTAAAAGGTCAGCCAACTGTGTATTTTTCTTGATATGACAGGTTGATTGTTCCGTGAGATCTATGGGTATGCTGAATCGAGAATGGGCTGTCCTACCTGAAGGTAAAAGGAGAGAGGCAATTCTTGAGGCGGCAACTGCTAAGATGATCTTCCCCATGGATCTAAAGAAAGAAATGATTGTGTTCCATAAAAAAGTCTCTCCGGTACCACCATGTCCGTAAACAAAGAGTAATAGCTGAGTTTTATTATCATATGAATCTCTTACTGCATTGTAGACTCTTAGCTGTTCTACATTGGGTTGTGAATGCATCTGCAAATGTTGTAGACTTAGTGCTGATCTATCGTAGCTGACTTCCTCTAATAGAAGGCGATTCCTTAAAGTTGCAAGGACGCTATCGCACGGTAAAGGAAGGCCAAAATCTTCAAGTGATTTAGAAGGGGTAGCAGAATTTAATAATTTTTGAAGTTCTAATAGGACTTGTTGTAAATCAAAGTCGTTCACAACTGATGCTTGATTTGAAAAAGTAGATTTAAGTGCCATGAGCAAATCATCAGCCATCTTTTTCCACTCTGATTCCCATAAAAGTAATGGGTTACTGACCTCACAAAATAGGAGTAGATGACAAAAAAGGGACCTTAATTCTGAAGATGTGGCCCAGTTGGATGCTTTAGTGAATGCTGCAATCCACTCTCTATCGTCACCTAATAAACCCAACGCCTCGCACGCACCTCGAAAAGTTGTGTATGTAACACATGACACGGTACGTATGTCTGAATACGACTTGCATCCCCTTTGATGACAAAGTAGCGGGCACAGAAAGAAAAGTTCACCGGCTGTGGGATGTACATATACAAGGCGCCCAATTGCTGTAGGCCTTGACTGGACCCTAGGAATCCATCCTTTGGCGGATAAGTCCCAACGGTATTTAGATGGATAATCGCAATAGGTAAGGTTCCATCCATCAGGCTCCGTGATATTGTTAGACAGCCATTCAGTTAAAGTCGTTTTTCCAAATGACGGGTTGTTGATGATAGACTACAATTTTTTGTTTTCTCGAAAAGTAATGTTTTGCATATTCTCCAAGTGCACAGCTAAGATTTGGACCGAAGGACTACGTTCGTGAATTGGGAACTCGAGAATTCTCCATGAGGCTTCATGTGGGCAAATAAACCGGCCATCTACAAAGTTCTGAATTTCATCATGTACGGCGGGCACATCTGACGATGTAGATGCTGACTGAGTTTCTGATTTACGAATTGCAAATCTAACACGTTCGACTCCTTTTGAGATGTATTTAAAGAGGTACTTAATCATCATGTCCCACCCACAATATTCAACGTTGATATTGTAACATTACGCAATTATACTTGTACGTTACGTATTATCATTAATAAAAACGTCAAGTTCCAGTATTATTGTTCGCATTTAATTATTTTTGTGGCATTTTGGGAACCCTAATACTATATTAATTATATATATATATACATTTATATATTATGGAATAATGTTTAAAAAAATGTGCTTGGGCCGGGACTCGAACCCGCGCCCCAAGCCGGGTCAATTATACAACACACACAAACTAGCTGATCTAGCCATCATTCTTGTTTTAAACCCGGATCATTATAAATATAACATTAGTTTAAAAACCCTCACAGTTGACTTGGAAAGTCAACTGTGAGACGCGACTTACCTTAATCACCACCATAACTCGTCATCGATCTGTAATTGGCATCACAACGCAATTACCGGCCTAGGGTGACTCATACACACGGCAATTAACCTTTAATTCTTACCATTTTGATCAAACGACGCGTCAAACATTCAAGGCATAGTCAACGTTGCCAATTCGAACACCTAATCCATTACACTATAAATTGAACCTTCCTGGACCTTCACAACTCGCCATTCACTCTTTCTCAATCTCTAATTTCTCTTAAATAACCTCTGTTCTTGGAATTTTGTTCACGTTTGACTTCGAAGGTTGACTGTCCATTCGTATACGATACAGCTTTGTAAGTCTGATGTTTTTGATGGGTTTTAATCTTCGGCATCCACACATCAATAGCCCTAAGGTTAATTGAGTTATTGATGTGTGAATTGATCGATTGGAAAAATTAGGGCTCGTATGCTTAATATTGGGGAAGAACACGAATTACATATATTATTTATTTTAATTAAACAGAAAACAACACAACCACTGGTCTGGACCAAGTGGTTGTGTCTGGTACCCACCAACTAAGCCACGCGGGTTCGAGTCCCGGCTGTGGCACATCCTTTTTCTTTATTTTGTTTTTAATCAAACAAATCAAATTAATTATATATAATACTTATAATTTTATAAATTCGTTTTAAAATATTAAAACTCTTTTATTAATTCTAAAAAAATTATTTTAAGTTAATCTAATGAAAAAGTTTAACTTACAATTTTTAGTTTTCAAAAATTTACTTATTTAATATATTTTATAAATAAATCAATTTTATTCTATTATATTTATAAAATTCCATTAAAATATCAAAACAATTTTATAAATTTCCACAAAAATTATTCTGAATTTATATAATGATAAACTTTTCTGAAATGATTTTTAATTCTGAAAAGTCATTTATTTAATATTTTTAATCAATTTTTGTTAGTTTTAATCATAATTAAATCATAATAAATCCAATTTTTAATATTTTTGCACCAAAATTTTATACAAATTATTTCTGATTATTTAGAACAGAAATATAAATTTTAAACTAATAATTCTTTAATTTTAGTATTTTTAAATATTAAAGTTAAATTTTGATAATTTGTTATAAATAGAATTAATATTCTATTTTAAAGAAAATAATTTTGTAAAAATTATTTTTATACTTTAAACTCATTATTGTGACCATCTTAAATTTAAATTTTATAAAAAGATTTTTTGTTTATTTATTTACTAAAATTCTCTCAATTAGCAAACATTTATAATATTAATCAAACGAACATTCATCCCCAATTCGAAGCCCTAGAACATATACATTTGTAGACTTGATAAGACTTCGACATATTTATTACCTTATTATAGAGTAATATTTGGCATTGTTTGGGCAACACACTATTCAATTTTCAAAGAAGTATAACATTTTGCTAAGGTGAGTTTTACATAACCCCTTTTCTATTTATCACCGTTTTTGGGGTGAAACATGTTACAACATCATTTATGCAATTCAATCATCAATGTGTCTATGTATTTTTCTATGTTGCATTATGTCTTGAACATGACTAGGTAGGGATGAGATCGGTACCGTACCCGTATCTATACCCGTACCCGTACCAAAAATACCCGTACCGAATTTGAACAAAAGTGGGTACCGAGTACCGTACCGAATATATAGGTACGGTACGGGTACGAGTACGGGTATTGGTACCGGGTATTTCGGTACGGTACCCGTTTGGTACCATTTTGATATTTTTTTCTTTTTTGAGCACTCGTACGGGTACCAAGTAGGTAAACAATTACGAGTATCAATACTATACGGGTACCAAATTGAAAATTTTGGTACACCCAATATGGTACATGTACTAAATAGGTAAAATTGATACGAATACCATAAATACCATATTACAAAGTAAAACATATAATCAAATTCAATAGTATATAGAATTCGGTACCCGTACCATTTTTACCCGTACTCGTACCCGTACCGATACCGAAAGTACCGAATACCAAAATCAGTAAAAGTGGGTACCGATACCTATACCGAGTACTCAAAATCGGTACGGGTACGGGTACCGGTACAGGTACGGTATGGGTACGGGTATGTAACATCCCAAAATTTGTTAAATAACTATTTTGACTAAAATGTATACTCGGTTCTTACCAAGTGGGTATGTTATTAGATTTGACTCATGCGACGATTTATATTGAACCGATTAACAAGCTTGACACATATGTCTTGGGTTAGATGTAATATAGGGACCGGTTTTGTCATCATGCAAAGATGACAAATTTTATTTGGGAATCAAGTTTATATTAATAAAACTTAAGTGGGCTAGTATGTAAATTATGAGGCATTAACTTCTACTAGAAAACACAAACCCCACCCGGTTCTAACCGGTAATTACACCGGCAATCACGGTCACGCGTCTAAAAAAAAAAAAAATATATCCTATTAAACTGACTCCTCTATTTTGACATACTTTCCAAGCCAAACTCACGCATTTAATGGGGCCATTTAACCGAGCTGTAAATCCGACCCCAAATCACGGCATGGAACCTTTTGAAATCAATGGGACGCGTTTCCATGTTTCCTACAAATCTAAACCCACTTTTAGGCCTCAGAACTTGGACAGACAACCCCTTACCCGATCACCACAAATCAACTCCTACTGTACCAATTAACCTTCTCACCACCGCCGTCCGCTCCGTACGACACCACTGAGATCACCACTTCCATCCACAGTTCAAGGCACGAACTCTTTTCGTGACTCTATGATCATGCGATAAAGGTTTCATATGCGGCAGAGAAACAAACTAGCGGGAGAGGTCTTCATGATGAGGAAGACGACTCGAGTCCTTGACTTCCATTCGATTTAAGTAAAACCCTTTACGTTTTGGTTCACATTCGGTTATTTGTTTTTGCATGGTTTCGGGATAGGGATGTACGGTGGTGGTGGTGGCCTGTTCAGTGGTCGGCCATTGTGACAATGGTAGAGGCTGGCGGTGAACTCGGTTGTGATGGTGATGGTTGTGTATACGTGCGATGGTCTATGTGGTGTTTGTTACGGTGTCAGCGGGGTTGTTCGGTAGCGATATGGGTGGCCTATTAGATCGACGACACCGTGGTGGTGGTCACCGATGCAACCGAATATGGAAATCGAGGTGAGCTCGGGCGGCGAAAGCGATGGTGGATTGGTGTCTGATCTCAATGGTTATGATTAGAGGTGTCTTAAGGGGATACACTGTGTTAGACCGGTGTCAAAACTTATTGTTATGGTGGCGATTCGCTTGTAGGCGACTGTCATGGTGTTATATTTTGTTTGGAGTTATATAGTAGGTTTGGGGTAGGGCTTGGAAGTGTTATGTATGAATGATAAAGAGGATGCGTAGGTTTTGGGATTCATGGAATGGATTTGTGTAGCAAATACTGGGTCACTTCATATATGCTCATGGAGTGTTTGCTTGTTAATTTGTAGTAGTATAAAATAATACAAGCAAGCACACAAATAGGTGAAAAAAAATATATACGGATGCATCCCAAAAGTGAAAATTAAGCAAGCTAGCATGTCAACTAAATTGAGCTAGTAGGTTCTGCATCGTTCTGTCATACGATGCTTCCTTACGGTTCTGTAGCTTGTGGAAACTCACCCCTTATGTAAAGGTTTCGTTTGACGGCGCAGTTTAGACGATTAGCTCTTGGATTTGAAAGGTTTACAACAGGTGAGTTCTTGTGCCCACTCTTTTAGTTATTTTTCTAAATATTTTGGGCTAACGTGAATGCTGATTTTTATGAAGCCACGAAAATATTTTCTATGAGGTTATAAATATTTTTGTGTACAAATGAAATTCATGTTAATAAATATATTATTTTGGCATGAAACGTAAGTAGGCGGAATGCGTCTAGTGTGAAGTTATAAATATTTTTACGTACGAACGAAATCCATACTAACTCAAATATATTTTTCTAGGCTTAAAATGCAAGTAGGTTATTATGTTTTTATACCTACATGTTTGAAGGCAACTAGAATAAAATATATATTCGGATAGTTGTATATGTTTATACGTATATAAAAATGAATGTACCTATATATATGTGTATATATAGGTTTAAGTTATGTGAGTTCCTATAAATATATAAACTATGTTTGGTGACTACCTGACCTTATAAACTGGGCCATGACAGAAGTGGGATACGCCTGCTCTGATCTAAGGTATTGGTTTTATTTCATGGTTGTTGCTTAGTTTATGTTATACTTGTTATTATATATAATAGACTATGTTGAGAGCTACCTGATATGTCAAACTGGGCTATGACAGAAGTGGGATATGCCTGCTCTGATATCTGGTCTTGGTTTCGAGTCAGGAATGTTGCATAGTTCATATTATATGTATTTTTATAAACTGAGCTATGACATAGGTGGGATATGCCTGCTTTGATCTCTAGCTTTGTTTGAATGGTTTGTTTAAATAGACTGGATTGTACTTTGTGTTGAAAAGCGGGATGCGCTTATTATTATAATTGTTAATAGAAGTTTGAGGTAATTAGGCAGAGTATGCTTATCCTAGACTTTGAATTTTTTAAATGCTTGGGGAAAAACTAGTTAGCGGATTGCGCTTATTGTTAACTCTGAGGTTGAGGTATTTTGTTAATTCTTATTTTGACAAATTACTCGTTTATATAAATTTATAAAACTTGAACTCACTCAGCGTAGCTGACTTTTGCATACACGTTAGATTGATTTCAGGTTAATAGAAAGATGGATGGATGACTGCTTGGCGATGCAAGAAGCTACCTGGCAATTGAAGGCATTTCTAGTGGAAGACAACTTTTGTTTACACATGATAATTTTAAATTCGAGTTACAATTGAAACGAAATATTTTCATGTGTTTTGTAGATTCTATTCTAAATGATTTTCCGCTGCGTATACATACTCTTTCGAAAGAAAGTTTAATCATTTTTTTTTTTTTTGGCATATTTAAGAATATTAAACCAATTGTTTGACACCGGATTTGCGGGTCTTACAGGGTATAGGTACTCGGGAAAAATTGCTCATCCCTATGACTAGGGTAAGCACAATTCTAGCATAATCATTAACATTGATCAGCCGACGGTATTCATTGATAGATCTATTGGACTGACAATCCCACCCGGAATCGTGCCTCCTACAAAGGTAGTGTGGGTGTTTGTTATCGCATAACATATTCGAGTGAACCATGAGCGTATGGGATGTACCACATTATAACAGTCACGAGGGTTTATTATGCACTCGATTTACTTCTAGTATGTTTTCACATATGGACTAGATTGCCATGACACATGAATTGCACAACATTTTTATTCGATTATCAAAACCTATGTAATTCTCACCAACTTTTGTTGACCCAAAAATAGTTTCAAAATTAACATGTTTCAGGTAACAATGAAGCTGAGGCTTGAGTTTGCATATGGATTATACATGAAGTTATTATTTGGAGCTATTTGAAGTTTTGTTATTTGATATTATGTATTGAATTCCTAGACATCATTTTACATTGGATATTATGTTTTGAATAAATTATTTAAAATTCAATTTATACCATGTGCTACTGAAACAATCATCAATACGTGACATCCCGATGTTTCCGCCATCGGTTGGGGTGTTACAGATATGTGCGTTGAAGCGACTA
The DNA here is from genome assembly GCA_028751855.1 of Ambrosia trifida. Classification (NCBI taxonomy): domain Eukaryota; kingdom Viridiplantae; phylum Streptophyta; class Magnoliopsida; order Asterales; family Asteraceae; genus Ambrosia; species Ambrosia trifida. The sequence goes on from CM054130.1 coordinate 69,160,525, forward strand.
CATAGACGTTTATTATATGGAACGATGTAACCGCAATCAATTTGGATCCCATTCTTGGACACATGATAATTGCCTGGCTGCCTTTTGTAGTGAACATATCCATCCTTGTCAAACCATGTAGCATTCTCAAAGGATTTTGGAAATCGTTTTGAACATTTTCCTTCACGCATACAGGGAGCGTTTGGGTTGAGTAAACCGCACGGTCCATGAATCATGCATTCAGTAATTGTTCGATACAAAACAGCCTCTGAATTTTGGTCTGGGAGTTCAGCAGTAATGTAATTATCTACATCAGAAGCGTCTCGTATTTTATATGCTGGTGTGACCCAAAGTAAAGTGTGACAATACGGTAACCCCCTCTTTTGAAATTCAATAGTATATAAATCTGCATAAGACAAAAAATAAAGGTACATGAGATAGCGTTGATAAAATAAGTATATTAATGTGGTGAAGAGTAAAAACGTACATGCTGCCACCTAACCAAATGTTTTATCGGCTTTTAAGAATTTTATAAATTCCTCAACCTTCATTTGAAAAACTCGAGCTATGATGTCTGGACGGTTTTGTGAGTGAACGCAGCCAACACGTTGCATATGCCTTATGATTTCTGGCCACCTAACATTGCATGTGAAAGTGATGAAATATTGTGGATTGCCATGGACCCTACAAATTGCCAAGGCATTTTGGTAATGCTTATACATGTAACGTGGCCCACCAGTGAACGAAGATGGCAAAAAGTTTCGCTTTCCTACATCACGACATTCTGTATCACCGCGTGAAAGAGCGTCATACATGCCAGCTATATATTCTGAACGAAATAGATCTTGATTGGAATTATAATAATTAAGTCTATTTTGTTCAATACATGCATAAGCGTCTACTAAATATTGTTGAAATAGTCTTCCGGCATTTAAGGGTAGAGAATATACACCCGCACGATCATGAATCTGATAACTATAGTACATCTTAGCAGTCAATCTCTTGTTTCGAGAACCATCAGGCATATGCAGGCGAAGATTTGGAGACCAACCTTGTTCACCGAAAGGAAATAGCAATGGATATTGCAATGGCATATAAGATGAATGGAGCTTATTAACTCTCTGAGGCATTCCATCTTTTGAACGAATGATGATATCGTAGCTGCTAGCATTGAAATCGTCACCGTATATGATTCCACCTAATGTGCCTGGGGATGGAGGACCATATCTTTTATCAGACATGTCGTTGTAAAGACATCTAGAATAAGAATCTCTTTCAGCCATTGTACAAAGCTCGTTAGCATTTTTAAAGAGGCGAGCGTACTCGTTATAAGTATTTAACATATGGCTGAGAGTGGCCACAACAGTAGGAGAAAGGCTGTGTTGATCTAAGCTATTAAAAAACGGAGCCTGTTTGAAACCTCGTTCTCTGTGTCGTATATATACATTTATAAAAAACGGGGTTTCTCGTTAGGCGGAGGACATAAAGAGCCGATCCAATGTGAAACTTGTCCTGAAATTTTAAAGACGTAAGGCCCACGACCATCATTAACAGTCCCGTCAACCTTCGCACCAAATGAGGTCAGAGAAAACATATTGTTATATGCCCTTATATTTTCAAGAAAATGAGGGTCTTGAAACAACTGTTTAATAGTGGGTGGTGGTTCAAGAGGAAAAGGTAACCTCACAACGCCTGATTTACAACATTGGTGGTACGTAGGATGGTGAACATGCGTGCCACATAAAACCCTCTCATCATACCAAAACATAGCACCACAGTGTTCGCAAATATAAGTGCAGTCTCCACAATCAGCGTACAAAGGGAGTGGCCTTTGTAGTCTTTCAGATGACATTATTGAACGCAGCCGTTGCGATATCCTACGGCGAGGAGGTGCTTGAGAAGTTTCACCTGGTTCATAAGAGCTACCTATTCTTTGGCATTTACCCGACATGTTAGTGACCGACGTTTTTTAAGAAAGCAAAACATTCATTAGCAGCAGGAACATAAGCACATGTATATAGAGTACGTACAAGACAAAAGTATATAAAAAGAAATAAAGTAAGAAAAAGAGAACAGGAAAACTTATAAGTTTACCAGTTTGTAGAGGAATATGCCGACACGATTAATTTGGAACGAACCTGCAACAAAGTATGGACACAAAAATGATCTAAATTAAATGATGATTATGACATAGATCAGGTAAATGATATTTGATAAGTCGTTGGGAAAAAAAAGGCAGACAAAACGATTCAGAGCAAAATAACTAACTAAGGTTCCCATTATACAAATACACAATGGCATATACAGTGGTCTATAACTAAAGATTGACAGAATAGTACCATTGTTCCCTAAATCAGCCTAACCAAAGCATATGTTTATATTAGTACAAGTTCGTTGTTTGAAAGCCTTTTAACTTTTTCAACATTCAAACCTAAGGTATAAAACAATATTAGCCTACCATCCATTGAAAGTGTGAATGTAGAGTTAATTGACACCCTAATTCCACCACCAGCAGTCCAAACAATAACATTAGCATATATTAGGGCCTAAACTGTTCCTAAACCCAACAACAAAATCACGATCTTTTTCCAAAAAACCAAATTCAAAAATCCCATTTTCATACATCAAGTTGTTAGCTCTACCATCACTAAACACCGCAAGAGGCGGAGCCGACCCATTTATAACACCACAGCGGCACAACGGCACATCGCTATTAGATGGCCGAGCAGGCTTTTTTAATTATGTACCTGAAAACGTAGCAACGCTGTCTTCTATGGCGAAGGCACCTGAATGCTAAGTGTTTCAATTGCCGCTTAAGGGATAGCCTAAAACCCTCGTAAGCCTGGTGTACAACGACTGATGGTCAGACTATGTGTTGATTGCCGTGTATGTGGTGGTGGTGGTCAGCTGATGGCGATGGCGATGGCGATGCAGAGATATAAAGTAGGGGTAAGAAGCCAGGCGGTGGTGAGGGTGAGCCAAACTAAGAGAAAGAGAGCAGAGGCCGCTGATGTTACTTTGCGGGAGAGGGCGAGCGTTCGGTGGTGGGCAGAGGTGTTTGATTTGGGGGTATTGCAAGAGGGTGGTGGAGTGGGTGTAAGACCTGCAAGAAAATGTAAGATAGGAGAATGATTGATGGCATCTTTCGTAAATAAGCTAAAAATGGAGGGCGCTTTGTATACTGTAGACAAGCACCGATTGTAAATGTAAGATAGGAGAATTTGAACACGTATTTTAAACAAACAAACACAAGAAAATTTATTTGTGTACGTCTTCATTCTTTTGAATGGTTAGAACACAAACAAGCCACATGTCTGTTTATTAGGTTCTTTTACAGGCTTAAATATTTTATATGCTGGACAACGGATTTTAAAAATGTTATAGCCCTTTTAAAAGATTCTACCAATTGAAAAAAGCTAATAAAATCATTATTGGAACTTTAAAATTATTTATCATATAATTTTATTTTTGTTATTAAGTAATTAAAATGGATATTTATCGACTTCTAACTGCAAAGCGTGCTTTTTCATCAATTTTAGTAGTGCTTTAGCAGTTTAGTTTATACGATCTATTTTTTTCTAGCAAAATATCTAAAATAATTTATTTATTTTGTTTGAGAATTATCCGGTCATAAATTAGATATTTGAAAAAATCAAAGTCTACGGGCATCGCCCACATGGCCAAATCATTGTCAGGGTTCAATCATTCTACTCTAAATAACTAGTTCTGTATTATTAGAGTTGTGTTTTGGGTAGAGGTGAGTGATAACTTATCCCTTAATATTGAGTTATGTAATGGTTGACATGGCAGGATGATAAAGCTGCAGTTCACTAGCCTGATCTGAGTAGAGGTGAGCAACAACTTTATTCATTTTTTTTAATTTTTTTTAACTTTGTTATTTTAAATTTATATAATATTTAAATTTTTAACACAAATTAAATAATAAACATAAAATATTCATTAATAAAAAAAATTAAAAAGACATAATTAATTAAAAAAACATAAAAAAACTAGTAAACTACTTCTCGTCGTTTAGCTCTTGTTCGAATTCCTTCACGAGACGGTCATGTTCTCGTTAAAGTATCGCCCGACGAGGCATTGGGAAGTTGCTAAAGTCTCTCGTTAAAAAGTCCATGTTCCTCAATCTTACTTTATCGACTTTCGCTTTCGCCGTCATCTCCATTATAGTCCTTATTTTGCTAATTTCCGCACGAGAATTCGTTATCGGCTTCGTTAGCAATTTGTTTAGCTTTTGCCTCGTCCCTTCCAGCTGGTCAACCTAGGGGAGACCCTCATCATGATTTAGGTCAATCCCCACGTGAGCATCCGAGCTTGTGGAGGAGATATACCCACCTGATGAAGAGGTTTTTGTCCGCTTTGATGAGCCGCCTTCGCTCATATCTTCAATCGAAATTAACTCGACCCATTTGGAGCAATTACGAAGGATTTTCCACAAGTAGTCTTCATCCCATGTTTTGTTGGTCTTGTACTTGCGTAGCACCTCATATTTCCACTCGTTTGTAACACCCCGCCTCTAATATCATCCAATATTGTCCGCTTTGCCCACTAGAAGCTCACGGATTTGTTTTTAGTTGCCCGAGTGAAAACTTCCCAGGAGGTCACCCATCCTAGTACTACTTCCACCTGAGCACGCTTGACTGTGGAGTTTTCAGGTGCTCCACAGCCAACTAAGCCCAAAACGCGTTGGTGATTTATGAGGCAGGACATTACTTATGAACCAAGATCTCTCTTGCCCACGGGAGATGTGGGATATGCCTAGGGTGTTACAATCACCCCCCCCCCCTCAGGGACTCATCTTTCTCGATGAGGTTTGCCCCACCATCCCGGCTGGCACAGAAGTGGCTCTGATACCATTCTGTAACACCCCGCCTCTAATATCATCCAATATTGTCCGCTTTGCCCACTAGAAGCTCACGGATTTATTTTTGGTTACCCAGGGGAAGACTTCCCAGGATGTCACCCATCCTGATACTACTCCCACCTGAGCACACTTAACTGTGGAGTTTTCATGTGTTCCACAACCAACCAAGCCCAAAACGTGTTGGTGATTTATGAGGCAGGACATTACTTATGAACCAAGATCTTTCCTGTCCACGGGAGATGTGGATATGCCTAGGGTGTTACATCGTCGCAAGTGAACTGGTAGACATCAAGATCGCTACACTCACACACTCGCACTCGATTAGAGTTCATGTTATGAAGGTTTGTAAATGATGCGTTTGGTTTTAGCAATAAAAAGATGTGTGACAATCTGCACCTTCAACTTTTGTAAATGAACACAATTGGTCCCTCAACTATTTTAAAATGTTCATTTTTAACCCTTGTAGTCTAAAAAGATCAAGTATAATTATAAGTATACACGTTTTATACTCACATTTACACACGAGCACCAGTCCTCTGCAGCTGTTACGAGTCTTAGACTTGATTATGGTCATTTCTGTTTCGAATTCGATTTTAATGAACAATTAAGCTCAACATAATGATGATAAATGTTGAACCTTTCAAATTCCAACCATTATTAGCATTTATGATTGGTTTAATGATGAATTAAGCAAAAAAAAATTAATATAAAAACTAGTTTCTTGACCCATTTTCAAGTTCACCAACAATTCAGTTGTTACTAAATCCCACCAAATATTCATCTCTTCTTGTCTATCATCTCTGCAAAGAAATCTTTGATCATTATCTCGTATTATTGGCGAATTTGGAAGTTTATCATTCTATTATTCGGTTTTCTTTTCTTCTTAATTGGACTAGCTACGTTGTAAGTTTTTTCAATTCCTTTTTGCAATACTCTTAGTTTTCATTTGTAGGTCAAAAGCTCTATGTTTGTTTGGTCAATTATAGTCTTTAAGGGCTTCAATTGAATTTCTAAGGTTAGGGTGCTCTTAGGAGTATTTGGGATTTTTTTAATTAAAAAATCTTTTGAACTTAAAAAAAAATCATAAATCTTTATTATTGACCTACAAATTATGAAATTTGACATGGTGATTCATATGGCTGATTATGAATTTTAGAACTCAGTTTTGGCATTTTAGGCATTATATAATATTTTTTAGTGATTTTTATATGTTTTAACCATATTAAATTCATATTAAATCAATGATAATGTGTTGGTCATGAAAATTGGTGGAAATATTTTCCATTATATTAGAACAATTTTCATAAACATTTTTCTCAGTTTTAACATGTTTTCATATGTTATCATTTTTTTTATTTGTTTTAATAAGCTTTAATCAAATAAAATTTATAATAAATCTATTTTAACCCTAAAAATTCTATCAAAATTATTTTGGGAAATTCTAAGTCAGTAGGTTGATGTTTCATAAAAACTTTTATTTTTCAAAGTGAATTTAGTTTATTTATGACTTTGTGTAATTATTATTGATATAAAAATAATTAAAGACTTCTTAAATATTATTTCAAATATTTTTGTGAATTAAACTTAATATTATTAACCTTAGAAAAATGCATGTGTTAGAAAAACCAAACTTATATTTTTTTTATAACACATGATAGTAAAAATTCATAATTTTCGCCATGTTCGATAAACTTAAAAACCCAAATATAGGCCTAACATCCTAAGTGCCTTAGAATATAAACCCTAGACACTTTTAAGTTTAAATACTTATTTTGGAAACACTTTAAACTTTAGGTTGTACTTTTGGATTTGCTCGCTTATGCTCGCTCACTTAGTCAAGTTACTAATTGTCGAATGTGAGTATATCTTTCCCCTTTTTCATGTTTTACACTTTTGGGGTGACCCATGTACGCTTATTACTTCACTCACTTAATCATGTTTTATCATATATTCACAATCGCAATTTTTGTATGTGTTTTACTTGTTGATCGCTGATAGTGTGTACTTATGACCTTAATCATTAACCGTTGGGCGGCCTAGCATAGCAATAAATAGTACTTGATTATTGTTATGTGTGAACGATTATTCTCGTCGCCTACTATGAGCGAATACTATATATATGTGACTCTTGATTCTATGAACGAAAGGTTTGATTTGGGTAGCATTTGTACATAGCTTGAACACTAAATTGTAGACAGTATAACACGTGAATTACGAAAGTCTTTTTCTACTATATGTATTCAAACAGGGTATGCTCACCAATACATTTTTGTATTGACATATACTATTTTCGTACATGTTTCAGGTTATTTATGAGATGACTTTTAAGCTTTTGGAATTTTTACTTAGATTTTGGATTCATTATATTTTAGTTTTAGTTGTCACTTTAGAATTATTGTATCTTGTATTTTTCTTTCAATGTAATAAACTACTTAATCAATATATCAAAATTTACACTTTTAGTCCATGAGCTATTGAACAATCGTCACTACGTGACACCTCGATGTTTCCGCCATCAGTTGGGGTGTTACAGATTGGTATCAGAGCCATGGTTATAGGGAATTAGGTTATTAGAATGCCTTTTAGCCTAATCTATAACTAAGCTTACTTTCACGAGTCCTCTCGTTAATATTTCTCTTATTTCCTATTATTTTCTTTCAAGATATTTTCGTTATGATTATTTCTCGTTATTCTTTTGATATTTTGCTTGGCAAAGAAAACACTCGTATTTCACAAACGAAACGATATCATCAAGTTAGAAGTTGTGACACCCCGCATTTTCAGGTTAAATACTTTTACTGAACTCTAGTTAACTTACATGTTCATACATGGCTAGATACTTAACTAGGATTAGTTAAGTAGGGCTAACATATGTTAGAAGATGTCAACATATGTTATAAATAGGAAAATCCTTGTTAAACACACACATGAGTCCTGTATCCCAAACGTTGGTGAATTATGTGACATACATAGCAATAATATATACAATTGAATTAGGGTGAACATGAAGTACGTGCTTATGTGAATTACATGTTTTGTGAATGATCGCCTAACTGAAAGGTAATGCGTAGATTATGCAAATTACGTGCACAACATGAGTAATATGCTATGTAATAATAAAAACAATGGTTTTTATTCAATTTAGAATGGTTAATAATATTGGGTCCGGTATTGGGCTAGAACATGGTTAACGGGTCAAGTTAATGGACTAGAAGGGCCCTAATACCAATTGCTTGGGGAACAAGCAAAGCCCTTTTATAATTAGGAGACAAGGAAAAGATAAAAACCCTACCTCCTTGTCCCCTTGGTGCCGTGCGAACCACCCCCACCCCTCTCTCTCTTTGTTTTCAAGCAATCAAGTAATCTTGCACTAATCAAGCTAGTTCGGGTTTGATTTCAAGGCTCTAGGGAGTTTAATCTTTCACAAGGAATACGTTCTTACGATTCTTGATAAATTATAATGATTGAAAAACTTTAAAAACCCTAAAAAGAATATATATAAAATCGCATACATGCATATGTAGGAGTTCTTGAATGTTCTTGATGATTGATGGTGATGATTGTTATTAGCAGCCATGATTAGGGTTTTCACATGATAATATATGTGTTTTGATATGATTAATATGGTGTTTAATCAGTACTATAGGTGTTATACATGTATTAGGGATGTTTATGAAGAATTAGGGTTTGTAGATTACTTGGGATGCAAGTTTAAGATTCTGACAGATTCGGTTGAACGTTTTGTAGGGGCTGTAATGGGTTGGTAAATCGATTGTTTTGACGATTTCTTTGCATGATTGTAATGTACAAGGTCTTAGCTTTTCATAATGGGCAAAACCATCGAATTTGGACACCGTATGAGTCGTTTTTGGAATTTTAATTGATTAGGGGTCATATCAGATTTTCGGATTTGTAAATTGGGTTAACTTTAAATGGTCATAACTTGAGATTTACAAGGATTTAGGTTATGAAATTTTTACAGTAGGTCAATACTGGAAAAATAGAGCTTTTCCAAGTGGATTAATCTCGTTTGGATGAATACACAATTTTTAAGAATTTTCTTACTAAACTGACCTGTTGAGGAAATTTTCTGGACATAGCTGTGTTGTACGAATTTTTATAATTTTTGTGTTTGGAATTAAGACAAAAAAAAATAGGTATTGTCGAGTGAATCCCAAATAAAATTCAGTAAAAATTTGGGACTCTAATTCATTGGTTAAGTATTTTAAATAAATTGTTTTTCACAGCGCACTATCTGTCCTAAAAACGCAGATTGTGTACGGGGTCTTTATGTGACTATTTGGAGTTTTATGTGGTATGTAATTGACATGTACTTGTGTGAAAACTTGTATGAGATGTAATTGATGTATTAAACTGATAATAATCACTATGATCACCAACGGGATACGTAGGACATACTTGAGCATGTAGAGTCATTAGGTGTCACTACACGGTTTTGAACATTTAAAGGTCTCTGATAAACGAGTTATATGGTGTGTTGGTTATGCACATATACTCACCTAGTGACACTTGTAATAGGGAGTCGGTAGCTCGTTACTGTTTGAGGGATTTGGATCATTCACGTGCAACCTAAGGTGAGTTTCACTACTCTTTTTCTCAAAAGCATGCGTCTCAGGTATGAGACACTTTACTTAACATTTTCTAGTCCGGTTTGGGACTACTTACACATCCCGGGTTGGGATTCCATGGATCCTTATGAGGGTCGGTCACTTTGCTAATTCGCAATTGTGTCCTTGATAAACTGAACCATCTCTATCATTTTGTAAGTCCTCACGTACCGAATGAGTTGCCAGGGTTGGCAAGCGGGTTATTAGTTGATAGCGCTATTAGGTTTTACAAACCTCACACCGGCTCGGGGAGCGCGGGCGTGAACTATAACTTAACGAAACATTATCATTGTGGATAGACAATGATGTCAGGCATACGGCACACTTATGTGGCTACACGTACATAGCAGTTCGGTATATTCGGTTAGTTATCATGAATGGGTTAGCTACCCTTGGCATGCGATGAATTAGTGGTTACACGGTGCGGGGCACCAACACAACTTACTTACGTGGTTTTGGAAACCAGCGCAGTTACATACTCATTTACTTTACCTAGTGAACTCACCAACATTGTTTGTTGACCCACGATTTACATGCTTTTGCAGGTAGTTAGCTTCCGGTGCCAGAATTAGAAAGCACTGCACACCTCATTGCATTTGGGGTCTTGGGCATACACCTAAATTACATATTATGCTTTTACATTTTCTTTCATATGGTTTTAATTTGGGCGCGTTGTTTTGCGCATGGTTTTAAAAGGATTAAATTTGGTTTACGCTTCCGCAACTTAACTAAACTTGGTTTTTGAAACGAACTAAATGGTTTGGGCATTTAGAGTTCGTTCATATGACTTATGGCTATGGGATCCTGGTATGTCATGCGCCTCGTGGTATGAACCCCGCAGTGGAAATTTGAGGGTGTGACAGATTGGTATCAGAGCCATTGGTTATAGTGAACTAGGACTGCATGTTGAGTCTAGTCTATAATCATCATAGCATAAGTACACTCACAACTTAAGTGCACAACTAGCTTTTAGCTACTCATATCTACAACATATGATTTCAGGAGGTATGTTATCTCCTAGTTCTAGACCTAATTCTAAACACGTCAATGGTGGGAACCCAGGGTTACACCAGGTGACGCACTACTGGGAGTAGTTTTCTAACAAACCTCATGGATGAGGAGACAACTATAGTACAAGGGAGGGAGCCCTTGCGAGCGTTGTGGCGCACGTACACAGGAAGCTGCACGATGCGCATGACGTGGTACCATTAAATCAACTATGAAGGAATTCGAATGCTGAGACTTATCTTTTGTCACCTAGCAAGGAGACAATTAGTTATTGTTCCTTGTTACTTGATCCTTCTTACTTCCATTCGTAACACAGACGGGACTGGAATACACAAGTAGAACTTATTTCTTACCTTAGTACCTTACGCCTAGTATGAGCGGGTGAACGTATGACGGCATATCCTCGTTTTCTCATAAGTATATGGTAGATTCATGGGAACACATTAGATCGGGACTTGTTACACACACTCTTGGGGAGTTACGTAAAGCCTGCGATGTAATGCAACATCACTAGGGAGGATGAAACCTACTAATGGCTGATAGCCACGATTGGAGGAACGAGTGGTACAGCTTACCACTAAACTGGTTCACATAGGACTAGAGAAGGAGATTGTACGTGATGAGAACCATATAACACTGACATCGCAAAAGAGGAAGGATAAGAGATGGAAGGGGAACCTGAGCAGGACGAGCACATGGAAGTGAGGATGAAGGCTCTACTATCTAGACAGAGCATGGCGACGATTGGCTCTTACCTTTTCTTACCTATCTTTTCTTTCATTTTCCTTTGCTAACTTAGATAAGACTGAGTTCTTATGATCAACGATAGGGTGGTTGAGGCCCTCGCATCTTTCCAAGCTAGTAAAGATCTATTTTGCTAAATCATTCTTTTCCCTTGACTTCCACATTTGAACTTTCTTATACCTTGAACGCACAACGTATTTTCAAGCCTTTTTTTGGTTGTAAACCTCGATAACTCCAACGGAACTGAAGGAGACCGTCTGATTGCTTCGATGGTATAAGTCTTTACCATGTGCATTTGCCCCAGGCAGGATGGGGTAATGTATGCTACATGCACACTCGATGAGTTACAAATACTTGGATGGAGAACGTAACACCCTGTGGTGAAATCTAGAAATTTTCTTATATAAGGACGGATGGGTCTGAGATCGACGCCTACACTACCAAGCTACAGGAGATAGCCACTATAGGCTCAAATCTATTTAACCTACCTTACAAATGGATCGAACTTTATACCGAAAGGGTGGGCCCCTCAGATTCGTGGCTTGGCCACTGCAGCTCACCTACAAATCTTTCACTTGACTCGCAAACTCACAGATGAGACCGCCGATCATGGTACTTTTCTGAAGCATGGTGCTTCATTTTCTACTATTGGTGATAGCAAGAGAACGTGGGATAGTGTGAGGTATAAGTCCTGCAACAACAACAACCGTAACGGTAGCAACAACAACGGGGCTCAGGGAAAAGCATTTGTGATTGGCCTGGGGAAAGCTAGGACTGATAACAATGTCGTGATGGGTACGTGCTCCTTGAACGACACTCTTGCTTCTATTTTATATGATACTGGTGCGGACTATAGTTTTGTTTCATCAAAACTTAGTAAACAATTAGGGATGGTTCCTACTCTTCGAGATACCCCATACTCGATTGAACTGACTGATAGGAAGCCTGTCGAGGTAACCCATATACATCGTGACTGTAAGCTCGAGTTGAATGGGCAATTATTTGCCATCAACCTCTTACCTATCACCCTAGGTAGCTTTGATCTCGTGGTTGGCATGGACTGGTTGTCCAAGCAACACGCTGAAATTCTCTGTCAGGAGAAGATTGTTCGTATTCCCCCTCCCAAGTGGAGAACTTTTATCTATACCGGGTGATCGTGGTGGTGCCATGGTAGGCATCATCTCCTATATGAAGGCCCAGAAGTGTATTCGTAAGGGCTGTCCAGCCATTTTGGCTAACATATCAGGTACTCGAGCTGGAACTGAAACCAAGATTGAGGACATCCCAGTGGTCCGAGACTTCCCAGATGTCTTCCCAGAGGAATTACCTGGACTTCCACCAGTTCGTCATGTGGAGTTTCAGATTGACCTTGCACCTGGAGCAGCGCCAGTTGCGCGCGCACCATACCGTTTGGCACCAGGAGAGCTTCAAGAACTGTCTACCCAACTCCAAGAGCTGTTGGATAGGGGTTTCATTAGACCCAGTTCTTCGCCATGGGGAGCTCTAGTTCTGTTTGTTAAGAAGAAAGATGGGAGCTTTCGTATGTGCGTAGATTATCGGGAGTTGAACAAGGTAACGATTAAGAACCGATATCCTTTACCTCGTATTGATGATTTGTTCGACCAACTGCAAGGGTCGAGCTTCTACTCTAAGATTGATTTGAGGTCGGGGTACCATCAGCTGAGAGTCCGAGAAGAGGATGTGGCGAAAACGGCGTTTCGAACCCGTTATGGACATTATGAGTTTTTGGTTATGCCATTTGGGCTAACTGATGCACCTGCGGTGTTCATGGATCTAATGAACCGTGTGTGCAAGCCTTACTTGGACAAATTCGTCATAGTGTTCATAGCTGACATATTGATTTAATCCAAGAGCAGGGAGGAGCACGAGCAACACCTGCAACTGGTCTTGGAACTATTGAGAAAGGAGCAGTTGTATGCAAGATTCTCTAAATGTGATTTTTGGATTCGGGAGGTCCAATTCCTTGGGCATGTGGTCAACGAGGCAGGAATACATGTGGACCCAGCCAAGATTGACGCTATCAAAAGTGGGAGGCTCCTAGGACCCCTACTGAAGTGCGCCAATTTCTTGGTCTCGCTGGTTATTATCGCAGATTTATTGAGGGATTTTCTAAGATCGCTCAACCTCTCACCGCCCTAACGCAGAAAGGTATTACGTATAAGTGGGGAGATGCCCAAGAATCCGCCTTTCAGCTACTAAAGTCCAAACTTTGCAGCGCACCGATATTATCGTTGCCTGAGGGTACAGAGGACTTTGTAGTATATTGTGATGCGTCTATCCAAGGTTTAGGGTGCGTACTGATGCAACGTGATAAGGTAATTGCATATGCATCGCGGCAACTGAAGATCCATGAGAAGAATTACCTCACTCATGATTTGAAACTGGGAGCGGTGGTTTTCGCTCTCAAAATATGGAGGCACTACCTCTATGAAACAAAGTGCACAATTTTCACTGATCACAAAAGCCTTCAGCATATATTCGATCAGAAAGTGCTGAACATACGACAACGTCGCTGGGTTGAACTTTTGAACGATTATGACTGTGCCATCAAGTATCATCCAGGGAAAGCTAACGTAGTAGCTGATGCCCTCAGTCGAAAGGAAACGAAACCCAAAAGAGTGCGAGCCTTACAACTCACCATTCATTCTAATCTTCCTGATAAGATGCGTGAAGCACAGGGTGAGGCATTGAAGGAAGAAAACATCGGGCTTGAGACCCTACATGGTGCTGATAAGCACTTGGAACTGAGAACAGACCGTCTGCAGTACTTCATGAATCGAGTCTGGATACCACGATTTGGGGATCTCAGACAACTGGTGCTCGATGAAGCACATACCTCTCGCTATTCGGTACATCCTGGTTCGGACAAGATGTATCAAGATCTTAAGACTCTATACTGGTGGCCAAACATGAAAGCCGAGATAGCCACTTATGTTAGTAAGTGCTTGACTTGTGCGAAGGTTAAGATTGAATACCAAAAACCTTCAGGCCTACTCCAACAACCAGAGATTCCAATGTGGAAATGGGATGGAATTTCCATGGACTTTATTACAAAGATTCCTAGAACGCCAACGGGCCAGAACATGATTTGGGTTATCGTGGACCGTTTAACCAAATCGGCCCACTTCCTGGCAATAAAAGAAACGGATTCGTTAGAAAAGCTGGCGAACCTATACATCAAGGAGATAGTCTCTAGGCATGGGGTGCCTACTTCCATTATATCTGATCGCGATGGGCGATTCACTTCTCGTTTCTGGACTACTCTCCAAGATGCTTTAGGAACTCGTCTTGATATGAGCACAGCCTATCACCCACAGACGGATGGACAAAGTGAGCGCACCATCCAAACATTAGAGGATCTGCTACGAGCATGTGTGGTGGACTTTGGTAATAACTGGGATAAGCACTTGCCCTTAATCGAATTCTCTTATAACAACAGTTACCACACTTCGATACAGTGTGCGCCTTTTGAGGCACTTTACGGGCGCAAGTGTAGGTCTCCCATCTGTTGGACTGAGGTTGGGGATAGCCAACTAACAGGTCCCGAAACTCGTGCACGAAACTTCTGAGAAGATAGTGCAAATTAGAAACCGGATGGCTGCTGCTCGGGATCGACAGAAAAGTTATGCTGACAAACGTAGAGGACCTTTGGAGTTCCAGGTTGGGGACAAGGTTTTGTTAAAGGTGTCACCTTGGAAAGGAGTGATACGCTTTGGGAAACGAGGGAAGTTAAATCCCCGATACGTCGGACCTTTCGAGATTGTTAAAAGGATTGGTCCAGTAGCTTACCAGCTAAATCTACCAGATGAACTCAGTGGAGTACACAATGTATTCCACGTCTCAAACTTGAAGAAATGCTTATCCGATACGACACTGATGGTGCCACTGGAGGACATCCAGGTGGACGATCGGCTACGGTTCATGGAAGAACCAGTGGAGATTCTTGAGCGGGGCGTCAAGAAACTCAAGCAAAACACTATACCTATTATTAACATACAATGGAATTCCCGTCTAGGACCGGAATACACGTGGGAGCGCAAAGATCAAATGCGGCTCAAATACCCACACCTCCTTACTGAACCTGAAATCGTACATAGATCCAACGCGGAACATAAAGCAGCTCTTTCAAAGTGAATTTCGGGGAGAAATTCCTTTCAACTTGGGGATGATGTGACATCCGGGAACCAAGCACACATTTCTATAGCTGGCTTTACTGTTTACTTGCTGAATTTCGGGACGAAATTCTTTTCAACGTGGGGATGATGTGACACCCCGCATTTTCAGGTTAAATACTTTTACTGAACTCTAGTTAACTTACATGTTCATACATGGCTAGATACTTAACTAGGATTAGTTAAGTAAGGCTAACATATGTTAGAAGATGTCAACATATGTTATAAATAGGAAAATCCTTGTTAAACACACACATGAGTCCTGTATCCCAAACGTTGGTGAATTATGTGACATACATAGCAATAATATATACAATTGAATTAGGGTGAACATGAAGTACGTGCTTATGTGAATTACATGTTTTGTGAATGATCGCCTAACTGAAAGGTAATGCGTAGATTATGCAAATTACGTGCACAACATGAGTAATATGCTATGTAATAATAAAAACAATGGTTTTTATTCAATTTAGAATGGTTAATAATATTGGGTCCGGTATTGGGCTAGAACATGGTTAACGGGTCAAGTTAATGGACTAGAAGGGCCCTAATACCAATTGCTTGGGGAACAAGCAAAGCCCTTTTATAATTAGGAGACAAGGAAAAGATAAAAACCCTACCTCCTTGTCCCCTTGGTGCCGTGCGAACCACCCCCACCCCTCTCTCTCTTTGTTTTCAAGCAATCAAGTAATCTTGCACTAATCAAGCTAGTTCGGGTTTGATTTCAAGGCTCTAGGGAGTTTAATCTTTCACAAGGAATACGTTCTTACGATTCTTGATAAATTATAATGATTGAAAAACTTTAAAAACCCTAAAAAGAATATATATAAAATCGCATACATGCATATGTAGGAGTTCTTGAATGTTCTTGATGATTGATGGTGATGATTGTTATTAGCAGCCATGATTAGGGTTTTCACATGATAATATATGTGTTTTGATATGATTAATATGGTGTTTAATCAGTACTATAGGTGTTATACATGTATTAGGGATGTTTATGAAGAATTAGGGTTTGTAGATTACTTGGGATGCAAGTTTAAGATTCTGACAGATTCGGTTGAACGTTTTGTAGAGGCTGTAATGGGTTGGTAAATCGATTTTTTTGACGATTTCTTTGCATGATTGTAATGTACAAGGTCTTAGCTTTTCATAATGGGCAAAACCATCGAATTTGGACACCGTATGAGTCGTTTTTGGAATTTTAATTGATTAGGGGTCATATCAGATTTTCGGATTTGTAAATTGGGTTAACTTTAAATGGTCATAACTTGAGATTTACAAGGATTTAGGTTATGAAATTTTTACAGTAGGTCAATACTGGAAAAATAGAGCTTTTCCAAGTGGATTAATCTCGTTTGGATGAATACACAATTTTTAAGAATTTTCTTACTAAACTGACCTGTTGAGGAAATTTTCTGGACATAGCTGTGTTGTACGAATTTTTATAATTTTTGTGTTTGGAATTAAGACAAAAAAAAATAGGTATTGTCGAGTGAATCCCAAATAAAATTCAGTAAAAATTTGGGACTCTAATTCATTCGTTAAGTATTTTAAATAAATTGTTTTTCACAGCGCACTATCTGTCCTAAAAACGCAGATTGTGTACGGGGTCTTTATGTGACTATTTGGAGTTTTATGTGGTATGTAATTGACATGTACTTGTGTGAAAACTTGTATGAGATGTAATTGATGTATTAAACTGATAATAATCACTATGACCACCAACGGGATACGTAGGACATACTTGAGCATGTAGAGTCATTAGGTGTCACTACACGGTTTTGAACATTTAAAGGTCTCTGATAAACGAGTTATATGGTGTGTTGGTTATGCACATATACTCACCTAGTGACACTTGTAATAGGGAGTCGGTAGCTCGTTACTGTTTGAGGGATTTGGATCATTCACGTGCAACCTAAGGTGAGTTTCACTACTCTTTTTCTCAAAAGCATGCGTCTCAGGTATGAGACACTTTACTTAACATTTTCTAGTCCGGTTTGGGACTACTTACACATCCCGGGTTGGGATGCCATGGATCCTTATGAGGGTCGGTCACTTTGCTAATTCGCAATTGTGTCCTTGATAAACTGAACCATCTCTATCATTTTGTAAGTCCTCACGTACCGAATGAGTTGCCAGGGTTGGCAAGCGGGTTATTAGTTGATAGCGCTATTAGGTTTTACAAACCTCACACCGGCTCGGGGAGCGCGGGCGTGAACTATAACTTAACGAAACATTATCATTGTGGATAGACAATGATGTCAGGCATACGGCACACTTATGTGGCTACACGTACATAGCAGTTCGGTATATTCGGTTAGTTATCATGAATGGGTTAGCTACCCTTGGCATGCGATGAATTAGTGGTTACACGGTGCGGGGCACCAACACAACTTACTTACGTGGTTTTGGAAACCAGCGCAGTTACATACTCATTTACTTTACCTAGTGAACTCACCAACATTGTTTGTTGACCCACGATTTACATGCTTTTGCAGGTAGTTAGCTTCCGGTGCCAGAATTAGAAAGCACTGCACACCTCATTGCATTTGGGGTCTTGGGCATACACCTAAATTACATATTATGCTTTTACATTTTCTTTCATATGGTTTTAATTTGGGCGCGTTGTTTTGCGCATGGTTTTAAAAGGATTAAATTTGGTTTACGCTTCCGCAACTTAACTAAACTTGATTTTTGAAATGAACTAAATGGTTTGGGCATTTAGAGTTCGTTCATATGACTTATGGCTATGGGATCTTGGTATGTCATGCGCCTCGCGGTATGAACCCCGCAGTGGAAATTTGAGGGTGTGACAGAAGTGGTATCCATACCTTGGTGATAAGTTTCACTCCTCTATATGTTATTTATCTTAGGAATATATCTTTGTGATAGGAGTGACATCCACACCTCAAAGAGTATTTCCTTCAAAAAGGAACTTAACCACTAAGCTGGGAGTGATATCCTTAACTTAGTGATTGGTTTCATTCCACAATCGTTTTTAATTTTGAAATACATCTTTAAGTTAGGAGTGAAATCCACATCTCAAGGATCTATTTCTGCATCTCGTTTTTAATCTCGCTAAAGTTTTGGAATTTACTAGTGATGGGGCACGTGCAATCTGGAAGGGCGAGCGCCTGTATCCTGAGTTTTCTATCTAGGCCTAGCATTTCGCATAAATCCCAATCAGACGAGGGACCCGTATGCCAACCTGGGAACTCCTGGGATGAGCATTCACTTATAGGCTAAAGTACGCCCCCACAAATCACTAATAACATTTCAATTACTTTAGTTAGTCAAAGTTTCCTATGGAAACAATCTCAATGTTTTATGATATTGATATTTATGTTTTGTTTATCATTTGAAGACTCAGATGATAAATTATGAATTTTCTTAAATATTGGTAATCTATTCGTATTACATACGTTGATTTTTATCATTCACGTCATTTTAAATCTTGGTCTTTTAAAACATATTAGATTCATATGACTTATGGCTATGGGATCATGGTATGTCATGCGCCTCGCGGTATGAACCCCGCAGTGGAAATTTGAGGGTGTGACAGAAGTGGTATCCATACCTTGGTGATAAGTTTCACTCCTCTATATGTTATTTATCTTAGGAATATATCTTTGTGATAGGAGTGACATCCACACCTCAAAGAGTATTTCCTTCAAAAAGGAACTTAACCACTAAGCTGGGAGTGATATCCTTAACTTAGTGATTGGTTTCATTCCACAATCGTTTTTAATTTTGAAATACATCTTTGAGTTAGGAGTGAAATCCACATCTCAAGGATCTATTTCTGCATCTCGTTTTTAATCTCGCTAAAGTTTTGGAATTTACTAGTGATGGGGCACGTGCAATCTGGAAGGGCGAGCGCCTGTATCCTGAGTTTTCTATCTAGGCCTAGCATTTCGCATAAATCCCAATTAGACGAGGGACCCGTATGCCAACCTGGGAACTCCTGGGATGAGCATTCACTTATAGGCTAAAGTACGCCCCCACAAATCACTAATAACATTTCAATTACTTTAGTTAGTCAAAGTTTCCTATGGAAACAATCTCAATGTTTTATGATATTGATATTTATGTTTTGTTTATCATTTGAAGACTCAGATGATAAATTATGAATTTTCTTAAATATTGGTAATCTATTCGTATTACATACGTTGATTTTTATCATTCACGTCATTTTAAATCTTGGTCTTTTAAAACATATTAGATTTACACATACTTCATGAAATGGTTTCATTTTGCATTTTATAACCTTGCATTACATATTTTACAAGTCAAATATAAATCTGCTTGTTTTCATATAACGAGTACAATATATGTTTTCAGGATAAACTTGCAACTAATAATACGCCTTATAACACTTTTCAAACATAACATCTCGTAAACACATGAAAATGTGTATTTACATATATTTTTTTCAATTGAAGTTGTTTTGAATCTAAAACGCACATCGATTTCTAAAAAGTTATTCTCATGCATTATTACTATTCTTTCAACTGTATCACAAAGTTCGAGTAAACTACATTTTTATAAAAATGAAAATTTATCCTTTTACACATACACTCTCTCGGTCACAAAACTTTTGGTCTAACAAAACAATGAATGTTGCTAAATGTCTTTTATAGTATAATGCATATATGTAAAATTACTAAATATTAACTCGCATGTCAGTAGGCTATACACCTATTCCGTGCACTCTCACTTGCCGTAAATTTCATTATCTTATTCTTGCACCATAGTTATCGCTAACACGTTTTTTTGTGATTTTTTTAACACTGCTTATTTGCAAGAGTTGAACTCGTTTACTTTCATTTTGCGCAACTGTGCGATTTACTCGATTTATATTATACTATTCTTTCAATCAAAATTTTATGCTATACTTATATACTTACATAAACGCATATTTGGTATGCATATTTTCTTTCCTGTTTTGAGCAAAACCCCGTTATACTTTACATTATTTTGTTCATCATCATGGCCAATGAACATACTAGTTGATAACTCGTATGAGATCTAAGCTAGTGCCCACGTACGACTCGGATTAGAGTATTTCTTTAATCCGAGGGGAACGGTGTAAACCTCAGAGTTTATCAAAAAGAGTGTTAGAGCCAACGATGTGAACATAAGTTATCGGTTAAGGGTGAACCCGAAAGGGAAGAACCTCTAACCATGTCTATTACTTACATGTTACTCTCATTATGGTTAAAGGGTAAACCCGAAAGGGAAGGACCTCAAACCATGTCATTGTTTCATTGCAGTATCAACTACTTAGCATATCGAATCGGGTTCGTAAATACAAGAAAGATACTACCATAGAATGATCAACACAAGGATCATGGCTACTCAAAGACAAGCTCTCCATGTCCAAGTGATATGTATTCTCTCATGATCCTCACGACCCTCGATGTTTTATTGCATAACTACTCTACGATCCTCTTCTTGGCCAAGCTAATCAAGGTAGGTCGAAGCCTAACCATTGAGGGATGTTAGGAGGACCAGAAGGCCTCCCAAGGGACCCCAAGATCTCTGGAAGAAGCTTGGTAGTCGGCCCAAGAGAGCACAAGAAGGGATGAACAAATGGTGGGGGTTGGCTTGCTATTTATAGACCTCCAGGGGCTGCACGGCCATGCCAACTTGTGTCGAGGGCGTGCACGCTGTCTCACGTACGTTCTGTTGCTGCATGGCAGACTCTGTCTGTCCTTTTTGTCTGAGCACGGGCGTGCACTAGTATGTGGCACGGGCGTGCATTAGTTGTCTGTCTTAATTTCTTGCTCTCCAAGTTTACTGCGTTGTTCTCTCGCGTACTGGACCTTCGTGCAGGTGTGTGTGGGCGTGTTTGGTCACTCCGGGGCTGATTTTAGTGTTGTTTAAGTCACGAGATTGTCTTCAAAACATATAGTGAACCGGCTGATAGTCTCGTATTCTCAGGAATCTTCTATTTTTGTCTGTTTTTGCCCGGAATTCCTTTATTTCCGCTTTGAAGCTCCATTTTCCTGCAAAATACAAATAGGAACGAATTAAGTATCAAATCTTACAATATTACCTTAATTTGTACCCTATTATGAGACTGTTTATGCCTGTTTTATATGATAACTTTTTGAGTTATCAGTAAACAAGCCCACATATTTTCTAATCTCGGCCCACCGGCCGAAAATCATATCCGGCGAACGCATTTGACTCCTCACTTGTTTATAGAAGATTTATCGAATACGGCTCCCAAAAACCTTCGCCCGTTGGTAGTCGGCTATAAAAAAAATACACAAAGATTAAAACAAATTCAATATACTTGCAACATATACTTAATTAAAAAAAATAATTATACCGGATTTTCGATCTTCCAGAACTTTCACCCACGCCCGACAAAGGGCTATTTTCTCCTTTTTCGTCCAAGGCGTCACTTGACGCTTTGGTCGTACATCTTGTTCAGGCGGTTTACAACCCCTACCACCACTTCTGCCGGCGGCCGTCCGTCCTCTGCCACCACCTCTAGCCGTTGGACCACCTCTGCCACCACCTTTTTTTTCCCTCACTTATTTGGGGCTAGTGGTTGCGAATCCGGAATTACAAAATCCAGAGACGGTGGTGGCATTTGATTGTTTAGTGTCTGTAGGTTGAAGAGTGTTTTTATTTGTTTAAAATGAATAAAAAATCGTTTTTTTTTTTATAAATACCCAAATTAGCCGTTGGCCAATGGCTAGTTGGCTGCCAACGGTTGGATTGTCCTCACTAGCACACGCGAGTATGGTCACGTTCACTCACTCGCACCGGCTTTCATGTGGGGTACTTGTGGATCAAGCTAGCCATGTGGATCAAGTTGTGGCTCGCGGCTAGAGGTGTACAAACTAGTTAACCGGTTTTTTTTTTAAAACCGGTTTTATTACAGAAAGCTCAAACTGGTTAGGATCGGTTATTAAACCGGTTTAACTTAAAAAACCGGTTTTTATTTAAAAAATCGTTTTTTAAACGGTTTTGAAACCGGTTCTTCCTCGGTTTTTTTAAACCGGTTTCGGTTACAATATAGGTTTTTTTTTTTTAAACCGGTTTTTTTTGTACATCTCTACTCGCGGCTTCTCGATCGCGAGCCACAACACATAGTCTTATCGTCAAAGAACTTAACAATCTAACTAATTAATTGAATTTATGATATGTCAAATCAATTCAAAACATGAGTAGTAATATCAGGGTTCAATTTGATGCTGTAAACTTGGTGTAACTTGGCCGGTTGTTTTCGGTCATTGTTCGTTTTTGTTTCTATTCTGTTTTGTTATGTAGTCTTCATCCAGTTTTTTGTTGGCTGTCTCTCTCTCTCTCTCTTTATACATATATATAGTGTAAGTATATGAAGAAAACCAACTTTATAGTGTAAACCATGAAAACCTATCATGTGGTTGTTATTGTGCCACAACACCTAAAGAAAAAATGTTATTATATTGTATCCAAGGGCACTCAAGTAATTTCCCCCTTGTCACTTCACCCATCAAAGTTCCATCATCTCTCTACATTTCTCTTTATTTCTTTTCTTTAAATCTCTTTTTCTCTCTCATTTTCATTTTTCAAACCCAAATTCAAGTTTGAATCTCTTTCTCTTTATCAAAATCCAGATTTCAAAATCATCTTCTTCAAATTTGAATTTCATAAACCCAATACACATACCCATTTCCCTCTATTCTCGTCATTATCATCTAAAGCTCTTATAACCTTAATCTCCTTCTCATCCTAATATGGAATTTAATATATCATCTGAACATCAGACGATGATAGGGTGAAACAACACCTAGTCAACAGTAATATTCATCGTCTTTGTTGTTTCTAGATCCTTTCTTGGACGGCAAATCTTGAAGCATCCAGCAAGGGTATGTTGTAAATTTTTTATTGGATTGTATGTTGGAAGGATTTGTGATCTGAACTAAGTCAGTTATAGATCGATAGATAGTTAGGTTTTTAATTATAAGTTGGATTGATTTATTGTTTCTCAAATTCTTTAATTTAATTTGTTTTTTTTATTATAAGTAAGATCTCCAAATTCTTTAATTTATGTTTTTCTTCTTTTGATGTATTAGTGGGAGGATTGAAACCATGTTTTCCTTTTGTTGCTGATGTAATACGGGGAGGATTGAAACCATGGTTAATGTATGGAAGGTAATTATAATGTCTTTTGTGTTTTGGATATATGCACTCCATGTGTTTGATGAAATGCCTGACTGGGTTAACATGTGTTACTTCTGTTTAATATGTTTGATGAAATGCCTGACTGGGTTAACATATGTTATTATGTTAGTATGTTAGAAGTTAATAGTGAATGTATGGAAGGTAGTTATAAGGTCTTTTGTGTTTTGGATATATGGATGTCTATTTAAAGTTAATGGTGAATGTATGGAAAGGAATTATAATGTCTTTTTGTGTTTTGGATATATGCACTCAATGTGTTTGATGAAATGCATGACTGGGTTAACATGTGTTATTTTGTTAGTATGTTAGAAGTTAATGGTGAATGTATATGGAAGGTAGTTATAAGGATTTTGTGTTTTGGATATATGGATGTCCATTTAAAGTTAATAGTGAATGTATGGAAGGTAATTATAAAGCATTTTTGTGTTTTGGATATATGCACTCCATGTATTTGATGAAATGCCTAACTGGGTTAACATGTGTTACTTTTGTTAGTATGTTTAGAAGTTAGTGGTGAGTGTATGAGAAGTTAGTTATAATATCTTTTGTGTTTTGGACAAATGGATGTCCATTTAAAGTTAATGGTGAATGTATGGAAGGTAATTATAATGTCTTTTGTGTTTTGGATATATGCACTCCATGTGTTTGATAAAATGCAAGACTGGGTTAACATGTGTTACTTCTGTTAGTATGTTTAGATGATGAGTTGGTCACACCGTTTAACACCACATCTATTGTTTTGCAGTTGATAACGAAGACCCCCCACCGGTGATGTTAACATACGAAGTCCAAGGAATCCGAGAAAAATAGGTAGAAAACCTTTTGAATAACATCTTCTTTTTGGTATTCAAGTTATAGAATTACTAGATGTATTTTATTAAAGTGGTCAGTAGTTTGTAATGATACTTTGTGATAATGTATGTTAATAGTTTGTATGCTTTATTTCTCAGTAAACTTATTTAGTTAAAGTGGTCAATAGTTTGTAATAATACTTTAATAATGTGTGTTACCAAATAACACGTGTTAACCTCTCACGCAACATTAACACATGTTACCCTTCCATGCAGTTCATTTGAATTCCTGGGCAGGTTTATCTCCTTTTTCAATAGTTTGTAATGATAGTTTGTATGCTTTTTGTAACATTTCGCATTTAATAATTATTACGTTATCAATAATTTGGATTTAAACGACTAGTTTTATTATTATTTATTTTGTAGCATTTTATTTATATATATATATATATATATACATATTTATATAAACAAAGATTTATAATAATAATAATAATAATAATAATAATAATAATAATAATTTTAACAAATGCTAGATAATTTGAGTTGTGATTGTTTACCCAAGCCATCCCAAGCCCAAACCTTTATAATTTTTGGAGCCCACCAAGCAAGCCCAACCAAAGAAACCCCAGCCCAAACCAAGGCCCAAACCCCCCCTCAGCGTTTCTGTTCTAAAAAAAGTAATGTTTTGTTTATGCCGGGTTTCGAACCCGGACAACCCCACACACACACACAATGCACAAACCAACTGGGCTGGGCTTCTGTTTTGTAATAACCCGGATAGACATTAAATATATACGCATGTTTAAATCCCCACAGTTGACAAGGAAAGTCAACTGTGGGAATTCCTTGTTAATCAATCCAAGTTTAACGAGTAATCGAGCTATAATTGGTAAATTCGTGTATTATCCGGCCCAGTACAACACAATTGCACAACGATTACACGGCAATTGTTGCCCTAATATTCAATTGGCCGCGTTTTATTAAAAGGAAAGTCAAACCTGCTAATTAACCCTAACCCTAATACTCTAGTATAAATTGAGGCTTTCTGGACCTTGTATAATCGCTCACAACTCTCTCTCAATCTCAACATCTCTCTAATTCACTCTGTAATTGGTTTAATTGCTCGTGGTTGACTTTCTCTTTGACCCGATCATAAACATCAATCAAGCACTGTGAGTCTCAATCTTTTGTTGGGTTATATTCATCGGCGATCAGACAACATTAGCCCTAACAATAATCGGGCTATAGTTGTCTGATTTGCTCAATTGTAAATCTAGGGTTCGTTAATCTTTATTTGGGGATAAACTGTTTCAAGCTTTACGTATTTATTTAATTTCAAACTAAAGAAATCACAACCACCGGCCTAGGCCAAGTGGTTGTGACTCTGGTTCGCTACAAGGGTCACCCGGGTTCGAGTCCGGCTCTGACCGGTTTTGTTCATTCTTTTCTTTTCTTCTTTTTAATACAATACAATTGATTATATATATATATATTAAATCCTTTAAATCTTTTAAAATTCTTTTTAAATACCTAAACTATTTTATAAACTCTAAAAAAATTAATATTACTTAATCTGATATAAAAGTGTTATTTACAATTTTTATTTTTCAGAAATTCTTTTATTTAATAATTATAATAATTAAATCATTTTTATACTATTATATTTATAAAAATCCATTATTATATCAAAACAGTTTTATTAAATTCCACAAAAATTATCCTAACTTTTTATAAAGTTAAACTTTACTGAAATAATTTTTAATTCAGTAAAATCATTTATTTATTATTTTTAATCAATTGTTGTAAGATTTAATCATATTTAATTCATAATAAATCCAATTTTCATCATTTTTGCACCAAAATTTTATACAAATTATTTTTAATCATTTAGATCAGAATTATGATTTTTAAAATAAGATTTCTTTAATTTTTGTATTTCTGATTATTAAAGTTAATAATTGGCTAATTATAAATAAATAGATTTAAAAATCTATTTTAAATGAAATAATTTTATAAAAATTATTTTATTGCTTCAAACACTTTATTGTACTCATTCAAAATTCAAACTTTATAAATAGACTATTTTTCATTAATTATCCAACTTTCTTTATTTAATTAACATTTTTAAATTAAAATTTAACAATTGATTATCCCCAAATCGAAACCCTAGGATACACATATTAGATATTAGACTTAGACTTATTATATATTACCTCATTATAGGGTAATATTTGGAATCACTTTGGGCAACACAATTATCATATCTTTTTCAACAAGTTAACATTTACTAAGGTGAGTTTACATAGCCCCTTTTATCACCACTTTTGGGGTGAAACATGTTATAACACTTTTCATTGCAATTCAATCATCAATGTGTTTATGTGTTTTCTATGTTGCATATTGTCTTGAACATGATTAGAGTAAGCACATTCTAGCATAATCATTAACATTGATCAGCCGACGGTATACATTGATAGATCTATTGGACTGACAATCCCACCCGGATACGTGCCTCCTACAAAGGTTACGTGGGTGTTTGTTATCGCATAACATATTCATTGGGACCATAAGTGTATGGTATGTATCATTTTATAACAGTCACAAGGGTTGTTTATGCACTCGATTTATTTCTAATATGTTCTCACATATGGGCTAGATTAACATGACACATGAATTGCATAACATTTTATTCATTTATCATCAAAAACCTATGTAATTCTCACCAACTTATGTTGACCCAAAATACTTTCAAAATTAACATGTTTCAGGTAACAATGAAGCTGAGGCTTGAGTTAGCATGAGGATATATCTTGAAGTTTATTTGAAGTTTTTGAAGTTATTATCTGATGTTATGTACTTGAATTCTTAGACATTATTTCACATTTTGGATATTATGTTTGAATAAATTATTTAAAATTTATATTATACCATGTGCTACTGAAAACAATCATCAATACGTGGCACCCCGATGTTTCCGCCATCGGTTGGGGTGTTACAGATTGGTATCAGAGCCTTGGTTATAGGGAATTAGGTTATTAGAAATAATCTAGACTATAACCTTAGGGACTAAAACAGTACTTGCTTCCTTTACTTGCTATTCTCTATCTCCCTCCTACTTCTTATCCCTACTTTCACCCCTACAAGAAGGTTGCTCTCCATCAGTGGATCTACTCTTAGACTAATAGGACAAATCCCTCAGGTTTAACCTGAACCCCCTTGAGATCTCGTCGAAGTTCTGGATTTTAATAACGAACACGTGCAATCTGGAAGGGTGAACGCCTGTATCCTGAGTCTTCTGTCTAGGCTGGCATTGCGCATATATCCCAATCAGACGAGGGACCCGGATGCCTACCTGGGAATTCTCGGGATGAGTGTTCACTTATAGGCTAAAGCATGTCTTCATATGTTATTAGAATTTAGAATCTTTGATAAGTCAACGTTTTCGTTTATTCGTTTTAATTAATGAATAAATGATTACATTCCTTATATAAACTCTCATTCATTTCATTGTGTCTATTACAGATCATGCCTCCTCGTCGCAGCACTCGCAACAACAATGGTGAGAATCACGAAGAAGGTGGTGATAACCATAACCACAACCATGACCAAGCTCCTAACCACAACAACAATGGGGTCGATGCTCAACTGGCTGCGATCATTTCTCAACAAATGGCACAGCAAATCGCAACTCTGGTTCCCAATTTACTCGCCCAGGTCATCCAATTGAACGGCAACGGGAATGGTCACAACAATGGCAATGGCAATGGTAATGGACCCCAAGCTTGCACCCTTAAGCATTTCAACTCTTGTAACCCTCCAAAGTTTAGTGGTGAAGAAGGAGCTACTGGACTCCTCCAATGGTTTGAGGGTATTGAGAATGCCTTCATCAACAGTGAATGCCCCGACAACTTCAAAGTCCGTTATGCCATGAGTGTTCTTCACAAACGAGCACTCACTTGGTGGAATGAAGAAAAACGCACTCGCGGAGCTGAAGCTGCACTAGCCTTAACCTGGGATCAAGCTAAAGACATTATGAAGGCAGAGTTCTGTCCTCGTAATGAAATCAAGAAACTGGAAGACGAATTTTATGATCTTGCTCAAGACAGTGGGGAAAACCTTGCTTACAACACTCGCTTTCACGAACTTAGCTTACTGCTACCCCACAAAGTCACTCCTTTGCCCATTGCAATCGAAAAATACATTGGTGGCTTACCGATGCAGATTCAAGACACAGTGTGGGGAAGGAACCCTGCTACATTGGAAGAAGCAAAGCGTTTGGCTGCCACCCTAACAGATAACCATGTGAAGGCAGGAACCCTGACTCGTAAAGGGGAAAAGAAAAAGGATACTCCCCAACCTGCCGTTGAAATCAAAACCGAGGCCTCAACCAACGGGAAGAACAAGGTCAGGAATTTTGCAATAGACACTACCACTCCACCCACCAAGAAACAATACAATGGGAACCTACCTAAGTGTGACACCTGCCAGTATCACCATCCAACTCAAGTACCCTGTCGACAGTGCACCAATTGTCAGAGGTATGGGCATCTTGCGGAAGCTTGTCGAATCCCTGCTACAAACGCTCTTGATGTTCCAAATAATCCCGCTTGAGACCTCCGACTGCTCAACATCAAACCCTACCATTTGAATAATATCTACTTTCTCCTTAATTTCATGTATTGACACTTTTTGGATTCAAATAATAAATTCAAGTATTATCATAACATCTGTGTGCATGTTTGTCTGAATGTGAACTAATTGCTATATCTATAGTCATACTTGCTTGTACAACAATTAGTTAACTACCAAACGACCAGCTTAACGGTTGATAGAGGTCATCATGTCACTCCAACAGTCAGGAGAGGCCCTACCACCTGAACGACTGGCGGAGACTATCAGACCTGCTTAACAATCGGTAAAGTCATAAAAGGACGCAAAACCCTAATGTAAGGTAAATTGGTAATTACGGTCCGGAACGTAATCATGAATTTACAGGTACGTTAAGGTAGTGTGAAATTTTATCAAGGTTCCCGGTGGTTGACCAATTGTAAATCTAGTGTTTCTCTTAACTTCGGGACGAAGTTCCTAAAAGTAGGGGAGACTGTAACATTTCGCATTTAATAATTATTACGTTATCAATAATTTGGATTTAAACGACTAGTTTTATTATTATTTATTTTGTAGCATTTTATTTATATATATATATATATACATATTTATATAAACAAAGATTTATAATAATAATAATAATAATAATAATAATAATAATTTTAACAAATGCTAGATAATTTGAGTTGTGATTGTTTACCCAAGCCATCCCAAGCCCAAACCTTTATAATTTTTGGAGCCCACCAAGCAAGCCCAACCAAAGAAACCCCAGCCCAAACCAAGGCCCAAACCCCCCCCTCAGCGTTTCTGTTCTAAAAAAAGTAATGTTTTGTTTATGCCGGGTTTCGAACCCGGACAACCCCACACACACACACAATGCACAAACCAACTGGGCTGGGCTTCTGTTTTGTAATAACCCGGATAGACATTAAATATATACGCATGTTTAAATCCCCACAGTTGACAAGGAAAGTCAACTGTGGGAATTCCTTGTTAATCAATCCAAGTTTAACGAGTAATCGAGCTATAATTGGTAAATTCGTGTATTATCCGGCCCAGTACAACACAATTGCACAACGATTACACGGCAATTGTTGCCCTAATATTCAATTGGCCGCGTTTTATTAAAAGGAAAGTCAAACCTGCTAATTAACCCTAACCCTAATACTCTAGTATAAATTGAGGCTTTCTGGACCTTGTATAATCGCTCACAACTCTCTCTCAATCTCAACATCTCTCTAATTCACTCTGTAATTGGTTTAATTGCTCGTGGTTGACTTTCTCTTTGACCCGATCATAAACATCAATCAAGCACTGTGAGTCTCAATCTTTTGTTGGGTTATATTCATCGGCGATCAGACAACATTAGCCCTAACAATAATCGGGCTATAGTTGTCTGATTTGCTCAATTGTAAATCTAGGGTTCGTTAATCTTTATTTGGGGATAAACTGTTTCAAGCTTTACGTATTTATTTAATTTCAAACTAAAGAAATCACAACCACCGGCCTAGGCCAAGTGGTTGTGACTCTGGTTCGCTACAAGGGTCACCCGGGTTCGAGTCCGGCTCTGACCGGTTTTGTTCATTCTTTTCTTTTCTTCTTTTTAATACAATACAATTGATTATATATATATATTAAATCCTTTAAATCTTTTAAAATTCTTTTTAAATACCTAAACTATTTTATAAACTCTAAAAAAATTAATATTACTTAATCTGATATAAAAGTGTTATTTACAATTTTTATTTTTCAGAAATTCTTTTATTTAATAATTATAATAATTAAATCATTTTTATACTATTATATTTATAAAAATCCATTATTATATCAAAACAGTTTTATTAAATTCCACAAAAATTATCCTAACTTTTTATAAAGTTAAACTTTACTGAAATAATTTTTAATTCAGTAAAATCATTTATTTATTATTTTTAATCAATTTTTGTAAGATTTAATCATATTTAATTCATAATAAATCCAATTTTCATCATTTTTGCACCAAAATTTTATACAAATTATTTTTAATCATTTAGATCAGAATTATGATTTTTAAAATAAGATTTCTTTAATTTTTGTATTTCTGATTATTAAAGTTAATAATTGGCTAATTATAAATAAATAGATTTAAAAATCTATTTTAAATGAAATAATTTTATAAAAATTATTTTATTGCTTCAAACACTTTATTGTACTCATTCAAAATTCAAACTTTATAAATAGACTATTTTTCATTAATTATCCAACTTTCTTTATTTAATTAACATTTTTAAATTAAAATTTAACAATTGATTATCCCCAAATCGAAACCCTAGGATACACATATTAGATATTAGACTTAGACTTATTATATATTACCTCATTATAGGGTAATATTTGGAATCACTTTGGGCAACACAATTATCATATCTTTTTCAACAAGTTAACATTTACTAAGGTGAGTTTACATAGCCCCTTTTATCACCACTTTTGGGGTGAAACATGTTATAACACTTTTCATTGCAATTCAATCATCAATGTGTTTATGTGTTTTCTATGTTGCATATTGTCTTGAACATGATTAGAGTAAGCACATTCTAGCATAATCATTAACATTGATCAGCCGACGGTATACATTGATAGATCTATTGGACTGACAATCCCACCCGGATACGTGCCTCCTACAAAGGTTACGTGGGTGTTTGTTATCGCATAACATATTCATTGGGACCATAAGTGTATGGTATGTATCATTTTATAACAGTCACAAGGGTTGTTTATGCACTCGATTTATTTCTAATATGTTCTCACATATGGGCTAGATTAACATGACACATGAATTGCATAACATTTTATTCATTTATCATCAAAAACCTATGTAATTCTCACCAACTTATGTTGACCCAAAATACTTTCAAAATTAACATGTTTCAGGTAACAATGAAGCTGAGGCTTGAGTTAGCATGAGGATATATCTTGAAGTTTATTTGAAGTTTTTGAAGTTATTATCTGATGTTATGTACTTGAATTCTTAGACATTATTTCACATTTTGGATATTATGTTTGAATAAATTATTTAAAATTTATATTATACCATGTGCTACTGAAAACAATCATCAATACGTGGCACCCCGATGTTTCCGCCATCGGTTGGGGTGTTACACTTTTTATTTCCTAGTAAACTCATGAAGTGAAAATTATAGTAGTAAGCAAGATAGGGTAACATATGTTAACAATAGGCAACTTATAGATACCTTTGATGCAATCTTTTATTCAAAATTTTTTGATTCACAACAAGATAGGAGGGCATGTGAGATGGGATAACACATGTTACAAAAACTTCATTTGTGCATAGTAAACTTTTACTCTTTTGGTGAAATATTCCGCCTTAACATGTGATGTACAAATATCAAATATTTATATAACCCTATAATGGATGGTAGGTGTTAGTTTCCGTATGTGGTCCACTGTTAAACATGTGTTATTCCTAACACGTGTTATCTTATCATGTGTTATCCTATCTCGCATACCCTCCCATCTTCTTTGGGAAACGAAGAATTATAATAGGACATCCATAAAAGGGTTTGAAAACGGTGACACAATCGATTAAAACATACAAAAAAAGGGTAAGTGCAGACAGACAAAAGGGACAACAAAAAAACTAACATGTGTTAAATGTTGTCACATGATAAGATAAGGTTCAGGCCAATAATATGTACCAACCAGTGACTGGCTCATTCATTACTAATAGAAACTTAAATCAAAAGGGGACACCAAAGTCGGACCACATAGTTTTTATCCATCACGTGTTAACATGTGTTATTCCTAACATGTGTTATCCCATCTCATATGACCTCCCATGTTTTTTTGGGAATTAAAATAAACTGTACCAGGAGTTTGACTTACCATTACAATAGAACATCCATAAAAATAAACTAACATGTGTTAAATGTTGTCCCATGATAAGATAAGGTTCAGGACATTAATATGTACCAACCAGTAACCTGGTTCATGCATTACTAATATGGAGTTACTAATAGGAACTTAAATCAAAAGGAGACACCAAATTCGGGCCACATAGCTTTTATCCCATCATGTGTTAACATGTGTTATTCCTAACATGTGTTATCCCATATCATATGCCCTCCCATTTTTATGGGGAATCAAAATAAACTGTACCAGGAGTTTGACTTACCATTACAATAGAACATCCATAAAGATAAACTAACATGTGTTAAATGTTGTCACATGATAAGATAAGGTTCAGGACATTAATATGTACCAACCAGTAACCTGGTTCATGCATTACTAATAGAGAGTTACTAATAGGAACTTAAATCAAAAGGAGACGCCAAAGTTGGGCCACATAGCTTTTATCCCATCTCATATGCCCTCCCATTTTTTTGGGAATCAAAATAAACTGTACCAGGAGTTTGACTTACCATTACAATAGAACATCCATAAAAATAAACTAATATGTGTTAAATGTTGTCACATGATAAGATAAGGTTCAGGACATTAATTTGTACCAACCAGTAACCTGGCTCAGGCATTACTAATAAGGAGTTACTAATAGGAACTTAAATCAAAAGGAGACACCAAAGTCGGGCCACGTAGCTTTTATCCCATCATGTGTTAACATGTGTTATTCCTAAAATGTGTTATCCCATCTCATATGACCTCCCATGTTTTTGGGGAATCAAAATAAATTGTACCAAGAGTTTGACTTACCATTACAATAGAACATCCATAAAATAAATTAACATGTGTTAAATGTTGTCACACGATTACATAAGTTTCAGGCCAAATTTCAGTTTCCACTTCATAAGTTTATGAAGAAATAAAGCATACAAACTATTAACACATGTTATTACAAAGTATCATTAAAAACTATTGACCATTTTAACAAAATAAATCTAGTAATTCTATACATTGAGTACCAAAAAGAAAACGTTATTCAAAAGTTTTCTACATATTTTTCTCGGCTTCCTTGGACTTCATATGTTAACATAACAGGTGGGGGTCTTCATTATCAACTGCAAAACAATAGAGGATGTGTTAACCGGTGTGATGAACTCATCATCTAAACAAACTAACAGAAGTAACACATGTTAACCCAGTCAGGCATTTTCATCAAACACATGGAGTGCATATATTCAAAACATAAAAGACATTACAATTACCTTTCATACATTCACCATTAACTTTAAATGGACATCTATATATCCAAAACACAAGAAACCTGATAACTACCTTCCATACATTCACCATTTCTAACACACTAACAGAAGTAACACTTGTTAACTCAGTCAGACATTTCAGCAAACACATGGAGTGCATATATCCAAAACACAAAAGACCTTATAACTACCTTCCATACATTCACCATTAACTTCTAACATACTAACAGAAGTAACACATGTTAACCTAGTCAGACATTTCATGAAACACATGGAGTGCATATATCCAAAGACAAAAGACATTATAACTAGGGGTGTTCAGAAAAACCGCAAACCAAATAAAAACCGAAAACCGAACCGTAACCGTAACCGAAAAAACCAATCCGAACAATGAATTTGGTGTTTGGTTTGGTTTTAACCGAAACCGAATTGCTTATTCGGTGTTTGGTTTGGTTTTTGGTTCTACATTTTTTTTATTTGGTTTATTTGGTTTATTTGGATAACTAAACCGGTAAAATAATTAATTATTAAATAAAAATAATAATATTTAATAACTCATATATAATATATAAGCCCAAAATATTAAACCCAACTCAAAATAAATAAAGCCCACCAATTTATAGAGGTAATAATCTGAGTATAAACTAGTAAACTATGGTTCATTTTACTATTCTAATTTTTATAATGTTTCTGTTTGCGTGGTTTGACTTTTTGGTTTATATTTATTGCAAACTTTCTTTTCGGATTTTGGAACATATAGGTATATGAGTTAGAGAAAAAAAACTGTGTTTCAATTTGGTTTGTTTGGTTTTAAACCGAAACAGAACCGAATTCAATTTGGTTGAACTTGGTTTGGTTTTCATATTCCTAATTTGGTTTGGTTTGGTTTTTGGTTTGAGGTACAAAATTTTGAAAACCGAATAAACCGAATCGAATAAACCAAATAAACCGTAAACCGAACCGATGAACACCCCTAATTATAACTACCTTCCATACATTCACCATTAAGTTCTAACATACTAACAGAAGTATCACATGTTAACCCAGTCAAGCATTTCATCAAACAAATGGAGTGCACATATCCAAAACACAAAAGACATTATACACAACCCTTTTTCTTTAAACAATATAAACCCTTTTTCAGCAAAAGACATTATAATTACCTTTATATACGTTCACCACTGCCTATTATTATATCTACGAAAAAAAAGACATGATTAAACATGTTTTGGGGCACACTAAAAATAAAGCAAACCAAGTAAAAAAAATCTTTCCTCTTTATCTATATTTTCTATATCTATAATACATTATAAAGGAGGAGTGATGTACCATATTGGAATTTTGACATGGGTATAATTTTTAAAGCAACAAGTATAAGAGAATAAAGCTTATTTCATAAGGGTATTATAGGCATATTGGGGACAATTAAGACACTTAGAGGGTTAGTAGAGTAATTTTATCTTTTGTTTTTAGTTAAAAACTAAAATATCATTCCTATAGTACCCCTAACTCCCCTCACCTTCCCTCTTAAGCCATATGAAGAGCTCTCCTAATCAATTATTCATTGATTGTGTTTTATTTATATTAATCATTCATAACAAATTCTATTCCATTTTATGAATTCTATACATAAGATAATATGGATTTTCTTTTATGATGTGCAGATACTTTTGAAATCTGGATATTCCGTCATCATTCTCTGTAGGAGGTGAGTATATTTTTATGTATACATAGTTATGTTTCCTGTTTTTTTAAGAACTTTGATGTAAAAAACATGAAAATGATAATGAGTAATCAACTGGTTTGCATTTTAGCATGTTTTCGAATGGCCATATTACGAAGTAATGCAGTTGAAATTTTTGGTGATACAATTATTTAATCCTATTATTAATGATTGCATACAATATTTGAAATAGTTTATAATCTTAAATATAGAAAAAGAGAGCAAGTCAAGAAGCTGCTATTAAAAAAGTTGCAGGCTACAAGGGAAGGAAGGAAAGACTATGTCATATACAAGAACCGATTATATGATGACATGTGCAAGATTTGACACTCTAAATTTCATCCTAATGGACTTTTTTACAAGTTAAACCCCCCTAGCATCGCGCAAACAAACATAAATCAAGAATCCTCCAAATCTATGAATTTCAATCACAAGCTATAATGATGCTGGATTTGCTTAAAATCCGTAAGTTCATCATGTTATGTATCAACATGCGTTCATGCACATTCCTTTATTTATGATTTTCTTCTATTGAAAGTTTAATCGGCAGGGCCGTCTTTGAGAACGGTAAAAAAATTTGGGCCTAGGGCCACAACAACTAAACCGGGCCCATATAATTTAAACCCAATTATCATATATATAAAAACCTACTATAAAAAACGGGCCTATGGCCCGAAGTCTGAAGTGTTCGGCGTCGGTTGTGTAAACGGTAAATCCTTCCGCCTTCTGAACCCTTGTTTGTCTCTCACATTCCCTTCTAAATTTTTCCGCCTTCACATATTAGACCCACCAAATTGTTTTTTAAGTTGTTTAAATTTTATTTTGTGTGGGGTTTATTTTGATGGGTTTAAAATTTAGTGATTTTGGGCTTTATTAAATGAGTTAATATTAAAAAAAAATGATCACAATACTCCACAACCCATATATATAATTAAAAAAATTAGGGCCCTTGGGATTTTCGGGCCTGGGGCCGTCGCCCACGCTGCCCCTATTAAGAGCCGGCAGTGTTAATCGGTTAATTAATGGTTCATGGCTCACTTTGTTGATTTTTAATTTTGATCAGTGTGTTCACACAGTTTAGTTATTAGTGGTTCAGTTTTGTTTTTTTGCTTTTTTTTTTCTTTTCCAGTTTGTTCAGTTTTTTATTTGATGTCAACTTATTATGGGTTCAGTTTTGCTTTTTTGCCATGTTTTCACCTTTCAAACACGGGCCCCACAAGTGCTACATGG
This sequence comes from Ambrosia trifida, assembly GCA_028751855.1. Taxonomy (NCBI): domain Eukaryota; kingdom Viridiplantae; phylum Streptophyta; class Magnoliopsida; order Asterales; family Asteraceae; genus Ambrosia; species Ambrosia trifida. Next base: position 69,197,657 of record CM054130.1, read on the forward strand.
CGCATCTCGCCCCTCTTCCCTCCTCCACTTCTTATAGTCTAACGTGTCATTTAGATTGCATATAGTAGCGTTATATTAGAGGTTGTGTACCCGCCGCAGCGCGCGGGCCAACCCACTAGTATCTTATTAAGGAGGAGTGATGTACCATATTATAATTTTCATTCCCATACAACATAGGAAGCAACATGTACAAGACATTTAAGCAATAAATTTAAGGGTATTATGGGGATATGTGTGACTATTAAGACACTTAGAAGGGTAATATTGACATTTTACCCACCTCCTCATTTATAATATGAAAACAAAATTACATTAGACTATTTGGTGTGCAATCAGGGAGGTAGGTCGGGGAGGTGAGGTGGCAAGAACCCCGATCGGGAACACCGCCCCCCCCCCCCCCCCCCGAAAATTTTCGGGGAAAACGGGGGATTTTGCCCGTTTGAACCGAGCCTCGTGATTGGCTGAAAAAATTTGAACGTTGGGTGTGGGCCTTCACCATTGTAGCCGTTTGAAAAATTAAAAAAAAAAAATTAAACCTTTTACCTATATATAATAAACCTTCCATCTAAACACATTTTAACAAAAAAATAAAACCTTCCATCAACACAACCATACCCACAACTATAATTTTCCATCTCCACAAAATTTATAAAAATTCAATTTGTTACCATGAGTTCGTCGGAGGAGGAGGAACAAAATGTGATAAACTTTTACGTTGGCGCAATGATGGAAACGGCAAAAATTATAGCCGAGTTGGAAGACGAAAGCGATAGTGAAGCGTCTTCGGTACCATTGACACGGAGCGCGGCGCTTGATAGAGATCGTGAGGGTATGTTTTTATTTTTTTTGTTAAAATGTTTTATTTTTTTTGTTAAAATTGTTTATTTTTTTTTTGTTAAAATGTTTTATTTTTTTTGTTGATATGTTTTATATTTTTTGTTAATATGTTTTATTTTTTTTAAAGGTGCACACGAACGTTTGGTGGCCGATTATTTTGACGAAAACTGTGTTTACACGGAAGAACAGTTTAAACGTCGTTTCCGAATGAGTAGAAGATTGTTCGAACGAATTGCCGATGATTTAGCTAATTATGATGAATTTTTTACACTACGATACGATGGTAGAGGGAAACGGGGTTTTACGACCCTACAGAAATGCACGTCTGCAATTCGTCAATTAGCATACGGCACTGCGAGTGATTCATGGGATGAGTATTTAAGGATGTCTGATAGAATGAGTCGGGAATGTTTGTACCAGTTTTGCGAAGATGTTGTGAAGTTATATAGCAAGGTTTATATGTGTGCGCCAAGAAAAAGCGACATCGAAAAGCTCTACGCGCACCATGCAGAGAAACACGGCTTTCCTGGCATGCTAGGAAGTCTTGATTGTACGCATTGGCCATGGCGTAATTGCCCCACCGCATGGAAAGGTCAATTTACTCGGGGTGACGTAGGAGAACCATCACTTATTCTTGAAACCGCTTGCTCACAAGATCTTTGGATTTGGCATGCTTTTTTTGGCGTTGCAGGTTCGTGTAACGACTTAAATGTTCTTGCAAGATCTCATATTTTTGACCCCATGATTAGAGGCACCGGCCCTGATGATTCTTTTTGGCTCAATGGCGTAAAATATAAGCATGGGTATTATTTATGTGACGGCATATACCCAAGCTGGGCGTCTATTGTGAAGACAATATTGAATTCTTCAGATGACAAAAGGAAAAGTTTGCGAAGTGTCAAGAAGCAGCAAGGAAAGACGTCGAACGATTATATGGTGTGATCAAGGCGAAGTGGCATATAATAGAACGACCAGCACGTGCATTCCATCCACAAAGATTGAGATACATTATGTACGCGTGTTTGATACTTCATAACATGATAATTGAAGACGAAGGTCGTGCGATATGCGTTTACGATCCGAATGAGATTGAAGAAGTGCTCGAGCCAGTTGACGAGGGACAACAAGAATCAAACACGTGGGCGTTACACGATGCCACTATGAATGGAAACCTTGTTTCGGATCTCGTTGATCACATTTGGAATAATTTTCGTGTCGACGACAATGACGAGTAGTTTTTTCTAGTTTTTTTTTAATGAACTTTAGTTTGTAATTTTTATTATTTTGTGACTTTAGTTTGTATGTTTTTTAATTTTATGAAATTTCGGTTTTTTTTATTAGTTACGTTTTTTTTTATTATTTACGGTTTTTTTTTAATAAAAAAATAATTATGAAATATAAATTATATAATTAAATAAAAAGGAAAAAGAATAAAAAAAGGAAGGGGAATGGGGGAGTTGGGGGAAACTATTTCCAAAGTTTGGGAGAGAAAATGGGGGAAATGACATGGCGCTGATGTGGCAGTTGGGGGAGTTGGAGGAGTTGGGGGAATAGGGGGGCACACCATATAGTCTTAGTATCCTTGATTTCCTATCATGCCCCAAACCCCAAATCCAGTAGAAACTTTCCCCATGATACGATTCATCTTCACTTGATTCATAATTTTTGGAGTTTAATTCAATACCAAATTAAATGAAATCGACGTTTCAATTATCACGGTTGAAACAGACTATTGCAATGAAGGGAATGATCTTCCTTGCAAACCCTACTCGATACGACGGTACCACCACCACCACATCATCATCACTTGCTGCTCAGGCGATCGGAGCATCCACCTCATCCCGAGTCTTCTATCTCCTCTGCTATGCACTCGTCGTTAACAACCGATCCAAGGTTAGGTTTTCTGCTTTTGATCTCTTAATTTGATTAACGCTATGTTGTTTATTATGAAAAATTCAAATATTGGGTTAAGTCTGAATGTGTAACAAAACTTGTATCCAGTTTTTTACTACTAACTGTTTTGTTAAATTTGTTTAGTTGTTTATTAGAAACCCTGAGGGTCAAAGATGGATCTGCAGTTCTGCACTTGGCGGCTTCTTACTGAATGAGTAACTGTGATTTTAAAAGTTTGATGCTAATGACACTTTATGTATTTATATACTCCTTGTTATGTTATCATGCCACTCCATATTGTTCTTTATCTTGATCAATACTGTTTCTATTTTTTCAAATATTGTTCTTGAATATGTTAAATGTTTGTTCTTTTTTTGTTTTTTTTTTTTTTTTGACATTTGAAGCGTTAGCACTAAGGAGCTCCAACAGAGGGTTAGTTGATGTGTCGCCTACAACAGTCTTTCAGATATAGTATTCTTGCAGCAGGTGGACATAACAGGTCAGCATTTTTCGCAGTGTAGGTTATGAAACGACACGATATTTGTTTGGATTGTGTGGATTTGGGCAAAATATACATAGCTGTTTGTGAAATTGGGCTGTCAGTCTTGCGCTAGGTTAGGGGGTTGGGTAACCGGTCAAAATCGTATGGATTGGGTCGGGTTGACCCGCTAGAATGTTTTGTCATTTTCCTTCAAAGTAAATGGCTTTTGCAGCTACTCTCCTAATTCGCAGCTATCTATATGGCCTGAAGCCTACATACTATCGCCACAATAAGCTGCTTGGTTTATTTATCATAATTGTTAAGTTTTCAGCTTTTATGGTTTTAGAATTAATAAGTTTCATGGTTTTTTGAGCACAGCTAGTTAAGTTTTCGTTTTAAATTATAAAGTTGGTTGGCTTATTGAGCATAATTTAGTTAACTTTTAGTTGTATATAAGTTTTGTTTCACAATTATTATTTATATTTGCGTAACATCCCATAAATTATTCTGTCTTTTTCACAGTCGAAAAAGGGAACATGGACCTCTTTTATAACCTTCTCTGATGTTATGCTAGAATGTATAAAGGTACCCGTATTTTTTTTGATGAATACGGATAAGATTAGGATTAGTATTGGGCCGTCGAGTGTGAATAATGCGTACCCGAATGCTATTTTGAATGGGGTTGATATTATGAAGATGAATAACTTGGATGGGAGTCTTTCGGGGAAAGATGTTGTTGCGACGAATAAGGGTTCGAAGAGTAAAGTGGGCGTGATCGTAAGGGTGGTTGTTGGTATAATTGTGGTTATGTTTTGTATTTTCTTAATTTTTTATATTTTCAGGAGATTTTTAGTCGTGTTAGTGACATGTCTGCTGTCTCAAAGCAGCCAAGCTGTCAAGATGAACGTGTTAAGGCTCTTCAGGTATTGTGTCATATTCACTCATATGGGATTTTGAGGTATTATGTCGTTTGAGTTGATTTTTAAAGAAAAGCCATTCATCATAAAATGGATAATGCATAAAAGGCTTTCCAAATTTACTCCTATTTAATAATAAACAAAAACTAAGATTAACTTACTTACAACTTGAGGTGGTAATTTCAACCCATTTACATATTAATGGGCCCGATCGGATTGTCTTTTACTTCAGACGTGCCACAAATCTAAAGGTTTAGCTAAAAGGGGAAGGAGTCAAATGGGTCAAACAGGTTGAAAGTGATCCAATGTCATTATTAATGCATACAACCCTTCAAATCATTTTATTTAAAGATTCAGATTGTTATTGTAATAGTATATCTTTTGTAGTCATGATTACTAGAAATTTTGATAGGTGGACGGAAATTTGCCTAAGGTTCAACCCTACCTGTCCTGTTTCATCCCTTTTAAAAAGAGCGGTTTCAACCCTTACCTCCCACCTGTATTCTCCCTTCAGTTAATGTTGTCTGCTGTTAGATCAAGCTCATGCCTACAGAATTTTAGCACCCTCAACTTTAAAGATTTGTGCATCTACAATGATTGTAGAAATATATCTTTTGTGTTCTATATGCAGGCATTATATTCATGTCCAACAAGCTCAATCAGTACTGAGAAGCCTGCTCATGATATTTTAGAAGTTCAGAAAACATTTCCAATATCCATTAACATGGATAGAATTCCGGTATATTTTAATCTATTACCTCCCTCAATGTATTCATGTTAAATTGCACCACCATTGATTTACCAGATACAACATTCTTTCTATTTTTTAATAGTTGATTATAAACTATGAACTATAGTCTTTAAAACATACTTGTATACTTAATTTTTATTTAAAATACATGGTAATTGGTATGCCTACCCAATGGATTATGATTGAAAAAGAACCCTTTTGGAACTTTCTATGAACTAAAAAGCTTCCATTTTATTTTGTTACCAGTTAATAAGAAATGGTACTGATATCCATTGCCATTTATGGTAAAGGTGGTAGTTTTCATCTATTTGTATGAAAATGGGTCGATTTGGGTTGCGTTTAATTTGTAAAGATCCAATGGGATAAATAGAAGGAAAAAAAAAAGTAGGTCAAACGGGTCGAAAGTGTTGTTAAATATTTTATACCTCCTACATTGTTCTACTAAGAGAATGGACAAGCCAAGTGTTTGCACCCAACCTGTTTTGACATGGACTTAAATATGATTTTTTTTACCTTAATCAATTTTGACTATATACCTAAGCCGTTTGTTTTGTCATCTATAATTTATGATTTACCCGTTTCTGATGTCAATGCTTACTCAAACTAATCATTATTATCAGGGGGTGTATCATTGTGGTAATCACTCTGATAAATCATATGGAGCGGCCTCCTATCGGTTGGTTCATCCTGAAGGGAACATTCTTATCGACAGGTCATTTAACCATCCAAGTTCTTATAAATCATAGGATTCTTGTCAAATAGGCAGGTCCGGTTCCCTTAGGAAGTTAGGCGAAACAACAGAGAAATGTTTATCTGATTTCGGGGTTGACCGGCCTTTGATGGGTGACATTTTGTGGAGTCTTGAATACGTTCTTCAACTTCAAGAAGCAGTTTTACCAAACGACTCAGATGAAAACAGTACGAATGTGATTGGTGAGATATCTACGCAGATTTATGATTTTCATTCGGGCAGCGGTGAAAACACAAACACCGGAAAGGTCAGTTCGAGATGTCGAGTGGGGATGATATTTCAGGTGTTTCAATGAGCAAGCTTTTCTCACAGTTGGTGAAATCAGAGGGTAGATGAAGAAACATTTCAATGGGTTTAATTAATCGGTTATTGGTTTTATTTCATAGTCTGAAGAAGTTGTGTTTTATATGTAGCTTTGTTTTGTTCTCTATAATTTTATGATTTCATAAATGATGTGATGAGTTATGCTATTTGGTTATTTGATCTGTTTTATGTTGACGTTTGAAACCAGATACATATTTGTGTTTTTTCAGTTAATGAATGTGTTTTGCAATTCCTTTTTTTTGGTCTTAATAACCGTTAAAAGTAGTAGGACACAAGTCTAGCGAATGCTCATATTGCGACTCGGTCCTAGCCAACGCTTGCTACCAAAGTACTAAGAGGAAAAAGACGTCGAAGACTCGAAGCTAAACCCATTGAGTTAAGCTTTTAGTATGACAACAACAAAAAAAACTCATGTAAACCTTGGTCTCGTAAAAATTAACCGAACTTTTAAAGGGTGTTTGGTTCACAACGTATTTCTTAATCAGTCACCCTTTGATTTCCAATTCGAAGAACACAAGTCCGCTTTCAATCAATCGATTTGACCTTTTCTGGTTCAAGTCATCATTGAAGGCGAAAAGAAGAGCTCCTGGTTCACTCAAGTGTCATGAAGGCCGAATTCAAGCAGAATTAATTTTTATTGTTTGACTTTCTTTTAGCAGAAATAATGCTTCTTGGGACCGTTTTGGCTTCTGGTTAGACTTTATTTTTGGCACAATCACAGCTGGAAAGATTATAGCTTATGGTACGAATTTTATTGGACAAAATCGTAGCTTTTGCGATGATTCTGGTTCATTGGTGAAATCAAATAGAATGTTTCAATGAAGGCTTTTGGTCATTGATAACGTGTATTCAACTTATGTGTTCACTGACTCAGTTCATAGTCCTTGATTTTGTTTCAATAAATTTAAAGTTTCACCCAAAGTGTTGAACCAACTGAATTCATAGTTTGAATTTACAACTTAGGAGATGTGCTTCGTTTAAGTGCTTTCAATTTACACCTTTGGCAAATTAGGTAGCATGATATCTAATTATTTAAGGAAAAAAAACCATGTTTCAGACTCCAAGATTTATTACTCTTTGATATAAAGTGTTACGTTGTGTTTACTTTCAATTAAAACCATTTTATACACACATGGACATCAAACTTCATCACCTTCAATCTATAACACACAATTTTCAAACAAAAACCTTATATTTTGAATTGCATATACATTACGTATGAACTATAACATTTCTTTTGATTACTTATTTCTCTTGGTTTAATTGTGAAAAAGAATCTTATGCATATTGAACTAGCCACTCTAAATGGTGTTTAGTGTAGTTGAAGTCTGATAAGGTTCTTTTTATTTTGTGATTTAGATGCTAATTTTCTATGTGGAGGCGTGGACCAGATCAACTGTTCCTAGGAAAGTATCAGTGTTGGGCTTGCGGGTTAAATTGATGAACCGGGACATTACCCATATTATTAAGCACTTTAAAATTCGTGTAACCTGAACATGACCTGTATAACCCGTTTATCGAACGTGGAGTTGACAAGTTGTAAATGACTTGGCGAGTTTGTAATGGATTCTGATGTTAAACCGGATGCCAGGTAAACTAAAGTATGATTACATATTTAAAATATAGTTGACTTGACGTTTTAACCACAATTACGTTAGAAAATCCGGTAAAGTGTGACATTCGGTTTAAGAACAACGATGCACAGGGACAAATGGTAATGTTCAAATCAAAAGGGTTGATCATTCTTACTGTCAGCAAACCTATGTGAAAATGATTAGTATGCCACTTGGAGGTTGGAGTGTTGAAGGTCTTGCAGATCTGTGGTTGGAGATGAGAATTGAAATTAGTCAAAAATGTTTTATTTCAATAACTTCTCAAGTCAAATACAACAAACGTTTTATTTCAATAACTTTTGTCACATAGGAAATACGTGAAAGTGTGAAACCGGCCAAGTAATGTGTGTCAGAAAAACATAAGTAGCACCCGCGGCAACGCGCGGGCATTCCCACTAGTTGTTATAATATAGAACCCATCAAACACACAAAGAGGGAAACCCATCAAACACACAAAGAGAGGAACTCATCAAACACACAAATCTTCTATCTTTATTGTTATAATACAGAACCCCTTTTGTAAACATATAAATTAAATTTAATCAAAAAAATTATATACGAAAATAGGGAAACCCATAATCGATTCAAAACCATAGATAAACCCCTATTACCTTTTGTGTGAGACAAAAAACGATTGATAGTGAGAGAGACGGATGAGTGGAAAGAAGGAAGAATGACAAAGGGCTTAGTTTGATGATGATGGATTTTGTTGTTGTGACAAAGTGGAAGACAGAAAGGCGAGTTAGGTTGATGATGATGATGAGGGTCTACTTTGATGATGATGGGTTGAGAATAAATGAGGTTTTTACTTTGATGATGATCGATCTTGTTGTTGTGAAGAAGAAGAAGCACAGGGATGAGAGAGAGAGGGTGGGGGGGGGGGGGTTTGTTGTGGGTTGTAATCGTATAGGGTAAGATGGCGAGTGAGAGAGAGGGTTTGTTGTTGTCTTGAGAATGGAGAAGAAGAAGTGAGAGAGACAGAGAAGAGGGTTTGATTTTAGGTGGGATGGGGAGAAGAAGAAGAAGAAGTGACAGTTGATGTGATGGAGAGAGAGAATAGTTATAATATTATTGTTGTTATCTTCTAAGATTACCATATTAACCTTTTGTAATATAATAATACTAATTGAAACAAAAAAGTCTTCAAATCAATATCATCCATTGATCATATTGGATGGATGGTTAAGATCAAGTTTCCATGGTTTCCACTCTAAGAGTGGGTTTTTATAATATCCATCCCCTATATATATATATATATATATATATATATATATATGGGAAGGATAATTTGAAAACCCTCCCCACTTAAGAAAACCCACGAAACCCCAATCATAACCACCCATTACATGTGATCTATGGCTAGGATCAATTCTGTATTTTGATCAAAAGTATTTATATATCTCTACACACAAAAGGGTAATTATGTCCATATCAAACTTACACATCCTCTCCTCTCTCCTCTCTCACTCTCCTCTCTCCTCTCTGTCATTTTATTAACATATATTCATGTCTTTTTTTCTAAGAAAAAAAATCATTCATGCTTTGTTTATCAGGTTTCAGCCTCAGATACATATGTTTTTTGTAAACATGTTCAGATAAACACATGTTCATGTATCAATTAATAGATAACATATGATAAATTATATCTAACCAACAAAAACATACAATAAATTATAACCAAACAATAAAAACATATGATAAACCATACCCAACCAACTAAAAAACATATGTTTTAAATGAAAAAACAAATGTGATGGTGGACATTGGGATGGTTGGATGTTGGTGGTTCGATGATGCTTTTAATCAATTTTTTAGGAATTTAGGGATTTATAAAACACACACTTAAAATTGTATCCATCCATTACAACTTGTAGAACCCCAAAAATGAAATATTATATTTGCCGTAGATAAAGAACAAAGCCCCATCATCATGTAGAACACCAAAAAGATTATTATTTACAAAACAAACCCATGTATAAAAAATTCAAAAATTTCACAAAAACTGAAACAACTAGAAATATATAGAAGGATGTACAGAACTAAGAAAATACAAAAAACATGTCACCCCGTATCTCGTCTCTCGTTTCCAGCTTTCACCGGAGAGAGGTTATACGTGTCACATCGTCACCTTGTCATCGTCGAACACCTTGCCACCGGAGAGAGGTTATGTGTGTATAGATCTTGAACACCAAAACCCATCTTCGTCTTCTTTGATGGCGTCCTCTTCGTCTTCGTCTTCAATATCATATTCTTCTTTGATTGCGTCGTCTTCGTCTTCTTTTGACCCACCAAACAACACCTCGTCACCACCGTCAACCCACCAAATACCACTGTCACCAACGTACACCATCGGATTTGTTGACCGCTGGCTTCACCCGGCTTCATCTATAAACCACCGGATCTGGCTTCACCGGCTTCAACATACACCATCGGATCTGTTGGCAGTTGGATTCCACTCGAATTTGTCATTATGATAAGGAGAAAATTCAGCTTGAGGAAAACCATACGTATAATAGCAACAACAAACTCTCAAAATTGTAACATTACTAACTGGTATTGCTCATCACCTTCAAAGCAAACTCTCAAAATTGTATAGTAGCAACAACACTTAACTTGAGCCGAGAGGGACCAAGAAAGAAGTAAAATGTAATATACAAAAAAAATTATAGTTAATTGTATACCTTGAAAGAAAGAGAGAGGAGAGAGAGTGGTACTTGTTGAGTATTTTGAGAGAAAGAGAGAGGAGAAAGAGTGTGAGAGTGGTTGTTGTTGTTAAGTGTGTCAGGTATAAAAGATTGTATACAATTTTAATGTGCCAAAACTACCCTTAAAGACAATTCAAAAAGTATAGACGTGGAACATTGCATACCATTCATTTGGGTTTCATGGGTTTGCTCAACTAAGATGGGTTTGCAGTTTATAATTACCCTATATATATATATATATATATATATATATATATATATATATATATATAGATGTTTGTTGTTCAAATAAAAAGGATCCAATACAATGAAAGAAAAATAAGAAGTCGTAAACGGACTCCAATTGATATTTAGCTTGTAGTTTTTAGAATTTACGTTATATCATTGTGTCATTTACGTAGCATTATGTCTTTTTTTTTTCATCATTGTATTATCTTTGCAATTAATTGTATCTTTTTTTCTATCAACATTGTGTTATATTTTGTGGTTCATTGTGTCACATTTCGTAATATATTGTGTTTTTGTATCATTTTCAACCTTCTCATTTTTTTATACTGTGTAGGATAACTTGACCAGTAATATATTTATATATCTGAGTAGTAATTAAATTAAATTACAAATAAATAAGATAGTGGATTATTTAGAAGTAAACGAACCCACATGACAAGATGGTTTCAACTACATAGGGTCAACAAAAATAACTATGATTGTTTTAGTGGGTCGATTGCCCCAACAATAGACTCGGTATAAAAAGATTGGGTCAACCCATTGAAAGTAAGCTAATGACTTCAATATGTGAACTTTTCCAATAGTTCGTGAAAAAAAAAAAAAAAGTAATAAATGGTCAATCTAGGTAAGATGAAAGATAAACAAAGATATAGAAAGGAAATTAAAATTCCCAATAGTTAAATGAAGAAAGATAAAGAAATGGCAAGATAAAACACAAATATATTTTAACCTAAGAAACGTAGGAAGTCAACTAAAACGAACCTCAACTGAACTCAATCTCGCACCCTTTAGGGTTTAACTTTGAGAGTTTGTACTTTAGATTTGCGGGTTTAGCTTAGGGTTTATCTTTAAGCTTTATGGTTAAAGACTTAAAGGGTTAGAGTTTATGGTTAGGGTTTCCCCGAGCCGCTTCCATAGAAACAAGATTGTCAGATTGATATCAATAAGGGTCGTGGGTTTTATTCCAATTCGTGTGTCTTGGTCCAGTGGGCATCGCGTGTGTTTTAGCCATGTTAGACCCAAATCATTCAAGAGGCTTTCAGAGTCAGGCACCGTTAATCCGTTACTGTTGGCCTAGTGAGTGACAATGAGCCTATATTTGCTCCATTTCTGAACTTAAATACGTTGGGTTTTTAATACTGGCTCATAATAAGCCCATTACAATCTTCAATATTGGCCCACGTCTGTCTGCCCGGCTTCATTAGGAACTTGACGTCTTGACTCTTGACCACTCGATTGTTAGTTTCTTGAAGCAATCAGTATTTGACAACTGCAATTGAACCGGTTTGTGTAGAAAAATTTACCAAGATATTTCATTTTTTGTAAAGTGTAAGATTTGAACTTGAAGCATCTCATATAAATTTAAATACACTCACCTAATCATTCGTGCTATTTGAAAATTAAATATGCAATTAGTCGGTCCTTCAGTCTTGTTCGACTAGTTAACTCGTGATATAATTTAGAATTATCGGTATAATAATATAGGAGATGTAACATTTGCCGTTAATGATAAAAAAAAAAAAAAAAAAAAAAAAAAAAAAAAAAAAAAAAAAAAAAACTCTTGATATAGTTAACGGGAACTAGAAACTAGAAAGTTAATTTCATAAAGAAGGAGTTTAAGACTAATTAATGAGGAGCTATTTTTTGTTTCCTAGACAAAGTAAAATTTTCCATTGAATTGATGGCCTTTTTAATTCTGAACGGCCAATCTTCCGTAATTCAAACTTCTAATGGTCCAAAATATATTTATTACAACTAATTAGACAAACTTATTTTGTTTATGTACTAGAGACGAATTAGATATTATTTAGCTCTCCACTTTCTGAACGATTAATACATTTTTTCTACTTTATTATTGAAGTGAAATAACGTCTTCATATAAGTAACTCAGGATTTACGTTGTGCTTGCGGTGAGCACCACCGTGACTATGAACTAACCTTGCGTGCCGGGAGCTTGCTCAAACCAAATTTGGTGATAATAAACTAATCCTTCACAGGCTGCTCATGGCCTATGGTCATGAGTTCGAGTCCTGATTTTGTCAGGTTTTATCGGTTCACTACTGTCGTGCCTTCGGGCGGGTAAGTGGGTCGGGTTTTCCCTGGAAGCGGGCTAGGGGCTTCGTGCGTCCGGGGTGGGCCAGGCGGTGCCCCTGTCTCTACCACTGGGGGCCGCGTACGAAGTACCCGGCGTTGTTTAGTTGGCCGTTCAAAAAAAAACTAATCCTTAACGGGACCTCACACCTCTTTTTTGCACCCCCCTCCCCCCTACGCACGCGAGTAGGTGCCGCAGGTGCATTCGTGTCAGCATGTGCGTGCGTCGCGTTGGTTGAAGAATTTTCCCGAACCAGAACCCATTTTTACACCTCCCCTACGCGCGGGGGTAGATGCCAGAGTATAATATAACACAAAGAATTTAATCTCTTCCATTTGATTTCACCTTATAAACTCATCTATTTTTCATCTCCCCACTAATGTGGGACAAACCAAACTCACACTCACTTATAAATTTCCAACATGGTTCATACTGTTCCAGCCTCCTAAATCTTTCAAAACCTCAGAAAATTATACTCCAATTCGTTCTCCTGTTCCAACCGTGATAATGCTGTGGCTGCCTCTCGATATATCCTGCAGCCCTAAAACTTGATTCTTTTTTTTTTCTCCTTTTATGGGCCTTGCGTGACACAAAGTCACGATTTCCTTATTATTATTATTATTATTATTATTATTATTATTATTATTATTATTATTATTATTATTATGTGTGAAAATAATTGATAGTTGGGTAAAAAAATTAGTGGAGTGCTGCCTTCAAAAAAGTGTTTCAGTGAAGGAAATCAGTGAAGTGATGTGGCAGTGCAGAATTGGTAAAAATCAGTGAAGTGAAAACATATTTAGTGGAGCGCCCCTTCCCCCCTTAGACCATGTGTAATGGGTATCATAGGGGCATGAATAAGCATGATAATGCCCCCAACACCATTCCCTTAGGCATTATATGGGTATGTTTGGCAAAACTTGTGACACCCGGCAAATTCTGGTTAACAACGTTGTCTAGATGAAAGTCTACCTTAGCGAGTCACGCGTATATTGTACTTAACTGGGTTAGTTAAGTCGGGTTATGGTTCGGGAACTATTGGTTAGTCTAGAAGATCATTGGATGTTGGTCTAGAGGTTCGTTAGATGTCAGTCCTTAACCAAGTGTACAAACGGTGACGATTTGTAGGATCGTCAGGGCATACGGAACGTACGAGTCTCGAGTCCCGGGAATTGGTGAACGAGTGTAAATATGTGTATTTACTTGTGTTATGTGTTTACAATCATTATGTGACTTGTCGGTACGTGAATATGCATTAACATATGTTAAAACGGGGTTTAACGCGCAAAACGCACAAAACCAACCCCTATAGGCGATTAGGAAGCCTAATCACCTATAGGGGAGGCGAGTAGGGAACCCTAAGGGCGAGTAGGACCCTACTCGTGTATAGGTAAGGGCGAATAGGCCCAATTGCCTGAACAATCAGGCGATTAGGATTCCTAATCGCCTGAAACTGCTGCATACTCGCTAGTAACGGGCTGGACGACTAAAAACGACTATAAATACCATACTTAACCTCCTAAACTTCATTATACCAACCCTAGTCGTCCCATAACCCGCCCCAACACATAAACAACCTCTGGAAGGCGATTTTTGATCAAAACTCAAGGTTTCAAGCTTGAATCATCATATTTTCATAATCCTAAGGTTTGATTTTCATCCATAACTCTTTATAAACGTTTTTAATCAATCCCTAATGGTCCAGACCTGTTCTTAAACGAAAAAGCTTTCTGAAAATCGTCAATAAGGGCTGTTAATCGGATTATAACTAATATGCATGCATTATGAGTGTGTATGATTAGAAAGCTAGGGTTTTTATGATTCATGATGATGATTTGATATGTTATTATGATAGATCAGTATTGATATTGATATTATGATGATAGGAATCTCAGTAATTGGATATTAGGGTTATGATTACGCGTGTTAGTATGATGTTGCATGCTATGTGAATGGTGTTTGGATTACTTGGTTGCATGCAGGACTGATTATACGAGGTTAAACGAAGGATTTTGGGTTAAACATATTTAGGATAGTGTTTGGGATGATATTGGGTGGTTACACACGTTCTGGATCTGATTTGGAGCGTTAAACGCGCGAAAAACCGGAACAGCAAGGTTACAGGCGAGTAGCATTCCTAATCGCCTATGTTATAGGCGAGTAGGGTGCTAATCGCCTATAACATAGGCGAGTAGAGGCCTACTCGTGTGAAAGATCAGGTGATTAGCCCTAATTTCTAGCAAGTTCATGTGAATAGCCCTAATTGCTAGTAAGTTCATGTGAATAGCCCTAATTGCTAGTAAGTTCATGTGAATAGCCCTAATTGCTAGTAAGTTCAGGTGAATAGCCCTAATTGCCTATAGTATAGGCGAGTAGGGTTTCTAATTGCTAGTTGACCAACCTAATTGCTAGTTGACTTTTCCTAATCGCGTGTACTGCTGCTGTAAGTGTAAATTAGCATTCCGAGACCCGATTTAACATGTAGTAACATGCTAGGAACCCCGTAACATGTCTAATAACTTGGTAACATATATCTGGATGTAATTCGGTGATACGTGAACTGTGTGCTATAACTTGTTGTGCGTTAACGTATGTTAAGTGTAATTGCGTTATTGTATGTTTTGGAGCGTAAACATAACACGGGGAGTCTCGGGTCACCAATGGGATGTCGAGTCTTGTACTTTGGGTCAGTTAAACAGTCACGGTGTTTTCAAACGAACTTGATTATGGTCTGGACATCTAGGGACTAATTAACCTACGGGTTATTAGTCTAAGTACTTGTAACTGTCGTATGTTAGGTCGCCGCTTTACGGGACTAGCATAGCAGCTGAGTTTACTCGGGTTAAGGAGTAACGCAACTTAAGGTGAGTTTACGGCCCCTCTTTTAAACTGGTTTTATACTTTCGGGGGAGAAAACATGTGTTAAAACGATTATTTGGTAACTACTGTCATACTATGGGTTTCTCTTGTGTACTACACGATCTTTGAAAGTCCCGGGGGGGAACCATGAATGTGCGGGTTTGCACAACGGGGAAATGTGAATAGCGCTATTGGGAGTGACCAACCCCGCTCGTCGACTTGGAGGGTCGGCGGGTGCATATTGTCTCAAACAGGAACAACAGGAACAACAGGAACTACATCGGGCATACTTTTGGTATTCGCGTTAGTAATGGTTTTCCAATAGTGGTAGTAACAAAACGTACGCCTAGCTAGCGTATACTGGTTTTCGATTATTATAGTATGGACAGGTGGACTTGGTACTTGGATACAAAACCTGTAAACTCACCAGCATTTTTGTGCTGACGTAAACTTTTACATGTTTTCTCAGGTCGCTAAGGTAGCACGAATGGAACTAGGGCGCACGCGTCTGCACGGCGTCTAGCTAGAGTTGCATGATTTTACAAACATTGAACATTGGTTTATTATTGAATAATTGTTTTGAATAAGCTTCCGCTGTAAACGGGGATTTTAAACTATGTTTTGAAATTTGCATTTATGTTCATTTAGACTTGTTTATTGTGATCGTTGGTTTGGATCCTGGTTTGTAATGCGCCTCGCGGTAAAACTCCGCAAGTGGATTTTGAGGGTGTGACAAAACTAGCTGGAGGCTGGTAGCTGAAAGCTGATAGCCGGTAGTTGCAAGTTTTTAAATATATTTTGGTTTTTGACAGAGTAGCCGGAGCTTTTAATAAAATGTATAAAATGAACAAAATGGACATAATTAAAAGCTTGTAAAAAAGGTTTTTATTTTATTTTTAAAATAGAATGGGTATTTGTGTCATTTACTAATTAAAAACTTGTAGCAAGTAGAGTTTTTTTCTTAAAAACTACTACTAGTAGCTTTTCACTGTATAGTTTTTTCTTTAACTTAAAAGCTTTGAGCCCCTTTATCCAAACAAGACTTTTTATTAAGTAGGAGTTTTTTCTTAAAAGCTTGAAGCTCATAAAAGCTCTTAAAAACTCCTTGCAAAACATACCCTATGAGCATTATGAAGGAGGAGCATTTATAGTATAATGACCAAATAAGATAAAAATATGGAAAGTAATAACTAAAAAGAGTATTAAGTGGATTTAGATTACCCGGAGTGGAGGGGGGGGAGGGGCGTGATGCGCTATGTGGCGCTTGTGAGACCCGTGTGTGAAGGATGAAAATTGTGGGGAGTGGAAGCGGGGGGGGGGGGGGGGGGGGGAAGAAATAATATTATATTGTGTTAAAGTTATAAAAAATCTGACCAATCAAAACCCTCCACCTCTTTTCAAGCCCCCCCCCCCCCCCCACACCGGTGGATTATTCCCCGCCAAAGGGGCCACGCCCTCTTCCACGCCACTTGGTGGCGGTGTTCCCGTCCAAAAAGCTCCTCCACGCCCAAACACCCCCGCCCACTCCGTTTAGTCTTAACCATTACACATTTTTTGATGGGCTTTATGATAATGATGTGACAAAAAATATCCCCTAAGACCGTGTGTACTCGGGCTCCATTTATAGCGCCTGGGCTGAGGTGGACAAAAATGGCGCCCCCCACACCACTACGGGGGGGGGGGGGGGGGGGGGCGTTATTTTGTAAAAATAGGGTTGGGCTTTATCTCAATAACGTCGGATCAATTTTTGCCCCTCCAATCAAATGCAGCCACGTCATACTCTCTCTTTCCACTTTATCTCTCCATGCTGACTCATCAGCCACGTGGACCAATCACATTCAGGGGCTTTATATTTATAAAGCCCCACTACGCATGGTCTAAAGGGCATGAACCATTGGTTATGGTCTTGTACATTTTGATATTTTGTACGAATATCTACAAAATTTGGATATTTTTTCGTTTACCCCATTAAAAAGATTCAATGTATGTTGTAGTACAAATATGAAATGAAGTTAAATTATGTGTTCTACACTTAAAAACGCAAAATTTACATATTTATTGACCTGAAAAACATATATTATTATATTATATTTAACATAAAATATATTACATAACATATTATTATAAAAATTATGACAATTTTTTTTTTTTTTTTTTTTGCTTTCAAAAGAAATTTATTTAAGTTTGGTCCAGGTTAAACAATTTCAAATCTATAACTGTTAGAATATTATTTTTTTCATACTTTCCATTCACTTGAATAGGGAATCATCTCAAATTTATATTTAGATTGATTGACACAAAAAAATGGATCCACAAAAAGATTTGGCCATCATCATATATCGAAAAAGTGAAAAGGACCTGCTCAGAATGCTTCTATAACTTATCAAAATTTAAAAGGGTCAACTCAAGAAAAAAGAAACAAGATCCTACCATCAACTTTTCCCTCTATTTAGGAAGTGTTGCTCAGGAGTACATTATATATCCTATAGAATATGGTTAGGTTTATTAATTGTTTTCTCTTTTTTTTTCTGAGAATATTTAACTTACTTAGCTTGATAAAAACGAAAATTACATCAAAATAAACTTAACCATATTCTATAGGATATATAATAAAAGCGAAAATTACATCAAAATAGTAGGCATGCCGGCAACAAGTTTTGCCGCCACTCCCTTTTGTATGGTGAACCCTATTCTACTAAAAACAAATCTTTGTCTGTCGGGGTGGAAACATAGCTATAGATAACCCGTTGGACCCTGTTTAAAAACGGAAAGCTTCCGGTGTTAAATACCCAAATGTATCAAAAGCAGAGGAACAAAGATGAGTTGGTTCTCTTTGCAGGCTAGAACATGCTTTTCCACTTTATTCATTATTTTATAATATATTACATAATTTACTTTTTTTCTTTTACTTATCTAGAACAAAAATTCATATAGCAAATCATAAAAGTATATTAATATCTCATGATAATCTTCATTTTACATTTATTAAGTAAGTTTTTTTTTTTTTTTTTTTTTTTTTTTTTTTTTTGTATTACTTAAGACTTGCATCATACAAATTTTTAGTCGATAATTGTATTTCCTAAAAGCGTGTTTTTTTTAACGGCAAATTTCTACTTTTTATGAGAATTAAACCCATGACCTCCCCTTAGATGTTCCTAAAACTTTGCTCCTACCATTGTATTTCCAAAAAGCGTATTAATACATATAATAAAAATAATCAGGCTTTTTATATTCATTTATTTTAACTCAAAACTTTTCTAACAAAAGTAACGATTAAGCTTCTATATTTGATTTGACGTTAAACAATTTTTTTACTACTAACGATAAAATTAGCACATACAATATTACAAAGATAAGATATTATTCAGTGATTTTCTTTTTTATGAAGGTAATATCTAAAAAAGTAATTAAATAATAATAAAAAATTATAGTTTCAAAAACATTACATAAATGCAAAATAAACTTTGTAACAACAAATACATCGTTATTACATCAACTTCTAAGTTACAAAAAAAGCTCGAATAATTTTGTAAAAACATTTTATCATGAATCATTCTTTTCATAATCTTAAATACATTTGCATTTCCTATTGTGTCCAAAAACAACATTGGTTTTTTCTTAAGTAGTAAATAACAACATAAAAATTAACACCATCATAATAATACAAAAGTAACTAATATATAAGCCGAAATTGTTCGTTATACACAAAATCATCAACTTACAACTTAAAGGTTCGATCCCAACTAAAACTTAAAATATGCATCATAATATTAAACCACAAAAATAACTAACTTAACCATCTTAATCATAACTATCTTAAACATATAATCATATCCCATCCATTCCTTTCATTTATCCCAAAAGATCACTACTTTTATAAATAAAAGATAATCAAACTCAAGCATTCTGCAACCTAGCTGCAAACAACCCAACAAAATCCGGGTACTGAAACACATCAGCCACCATACTTTCTTGACTCTCACAACCCACTGAACCCACCGGTAACTGACCATAATATTGCAACCCACCACCACCATTAACATTAACATTCTGGTCAAAGTCAAACCCATTCACTTGACTGTTTGTACTCGAAAGGAAACCAAAAGGGTTTGTTTCAACAACCCGTTTTGCTTCATAAACCGGTTCAGGCAAAGAAACAGGCTTCGGACTTGGCATAATTGGTTGCCTCTTCGGTTTCGGGTAAAACCCGGTTAAAACCTCATCAAGCAGACCCGAATGGTCAGGCTCAGATGGAAAGAACTCTTTGTAGGCATCTTCATGATTAATATTATTATTATTATTATTGTTGTTGTTACATGAAGTCTTTGTTTGTAAAGCAGAACCGTTGGAGTACGAGAAAGATGAGCTGGAGTTAAAGAAATCATGAAACAGATTAGGGTTAAAAGAAGCAGTACCGTTCCTCTGCAACGTCGGTGCAGGGAAGGTACCATAGGCAGAGGAAGGCAACGGTTGGGATTGAGTTTTGTTAAAAACATACGGATAGATAAGATTATTATCGTCGTTATAGACAAAGTTTGTTCTAGCTTTTGTCCCACGCATGGCACGTGCGGCGCTATCGTACGCACATGCAGCTTCCTCAGCTGTGTCGAATGTTCCAAGCCACCTTCGTTCTTTGGACTGTGGGTCACGTATCTCGGCGGCGTAACGACCCCATGGACGGCGGCGTACGCCACGGTACCTCATGGAACCGTTGTTGTTGTTGCTGTCTTTTAAAGCGAGTCTTTTGTTGGTTGATGAATGGTTGGGTGAAGGGGTGGTGTTGGTTCGTTTGTGGACGGCGGTGGTTGTTGTGGTGGTGGTGGTGGATGGTGGTGGTGGTGGTGGTAGTGGGAAGAGGTCGGGTTCGGTTGAGGGGGTGTAACCTGCTAGTCTTCTCATGGCTTCTTCCATTTGTTTGTAATAAAGAAAAGATTGTTTAGTTAGAATGTTTTTGGTTAGAAAGTTATGGGATTTGGAGTCTAGAAGATGAAGGGTGGTATTTATAGGGAGGGGAGAGGGTGAAGTGTGCATTAAGTGGTTGTACGTTGGGTTGTGAATGGAGTAAAGTAGCTAGGGGAGAAATAGAATGTGCATGCATGGGATATGATGATGATGACTATGTGAAACTTTATATAAATAATAAAGTGATTTTCTAATGGGAATAGTAGCAAAATTTTTGTTATTATTTTCTTAAAGTGATTTTTTTTTTTATTTTTAATTAAGTAAATGTTAGATGTTTGGACACAAATAATTAATTATATTTGAGTTTTAATATAATTAATTATATTGAATCTCTATATTGTGTTGCTAGAACATTAAAGTTGTGGAAATTTAGTTTGCTCTACGTTGAATGATAAATTAAGCTATGAGTTAGTTTATAAGTATCAATTTTTATGGGTATGTATACGTATACATATAGCAAGACACACCCAAATGACAACAAGGGGGTGTGAAATAGCTTACATGCCCGTGCTCGACAATGAGCATAATGGTGCATTTCGTGGTTTGACTCAATGGTATAGTTTGAATAACCGGTGTAGTCAACAGAAGATCGTTCAAATTCCTACATACACAAGGCTTGGGTGCCTTGTTCAAAGACACAAAAATCTACATGATCGGAAAACCACCCGCAACTTCTCAGCTCTTTGAGCTTTTGTTTCAGAGACAGTTTCGAATGCTTGGCTAATCATGAAACGCAAGAAAGTTTTTCTAGTAGTGATAATATATAGGTTTCCAAAATATAACTCTTTTCATGCTTGCCCCAATGTGGACTCCAAGGCACATGAAAGGCAATTTACTACCTAGTAATCTCAAAGAACTCACAAGAGCTTTCGCAACAGGCTCAGCATATTTTTGCAAGTGAGTTTGCATATTTTAGAAAGCGGTTATGAGAAGAAAAAGGTTATTGTTTATTTGTATATTTGGAAATACATTGTTTCTTTGCATTTATTTTTTAATATCTTGAAAGTAGTTGTGAATGGTGGAGAAAGAAAAAAATATATAAAAAGTACTATCTAATTGAAAATGAACAAAATAGTGATTTCTAAACTAATTATGTACAATATTCGAATTTATGTGAGTGAGTTTTTTATATTATATAAAGTACAGAGGCGTCTTTGAGAATTTACGTGCCATATTCGAGCCGTTAAAAAATATGCCCTGTAATCTTTAATAAATTAAATAATTTAACTAAATGTTACGAGGATCAATAGTATAGCAATAAACATAACAATTGCAAAAAAAAATAGTATTATAATGAGTGAAATTACATACTGTAATAGACTAGTATCTAACCGACGATTCTTTAAGTTCTCATGGTATCCTTGCTAGCAAATTGATGGATCAACTCTTCACACTTTATACAATCTATTAATTCGTTCTTGATAACTATCATCGCTAACTCGCTAAGTCTTTCTTGTAACATTGTGGATCGTAAGTATGATTTCAACAACTTTAATTTTGAAAAGCTCCTTTCTGTGGATGCCATCGTGAGCGGAATGGTCAATAACATTCTATATGCAATGCACGCATTTGGGAAATAACATTCTTTTATCATATGCTCCAAAACATTTATAGGGTCGCTAAATTTTTGTGACGTGTCAAATAAGTTTAACTCTGAAGAGAAAAAAACGTTGTTTTTTATTTTTTTTTATTTAGTAGGTTAAAAAGGTATTGGACTTATAATATAATGGGCTTTGAGTTAATAATATTTAAGTTTTAAATTGATTATTATTGGGCTCAACGTTTAAGTCTTCAATGGGTTTTCTATTTTAAAAATACACACACTTATATAGGAATTTTATAAAAGAAATTGTGCCCCCGATAAAAATGGGTCCAAGCCGGATGGCCTCCTCAGCTTGAGCCAAAGCCGCCTATTATAAAGTGGATGTAGGAGAGAAAACATTTTAGAATAGACATTATTCAAATGTATAATTTTTTATTATTGTTTGAAAATGGTTGTAAGTTGGGTAAAAAAATGTGACCATAAAAGTATAAAACTTAAATGAAAAGTAGAGAGAAAATATAATAAGTTTAGCAACATCTTTGATGGTGAACTTGTTAAAGACTTTGGAATCATTGAGACTTTAACAAATAATTTGACTATATGTATCAACTAATATATTTAGTGGTATTTGATACTAGATTTGTAATAAGATACCCCTTCTAATGAGACTGAAGGTTCTAAGTTAGATAGTAAACACTGATGTAGACGTTTGAAGTAATATTAGATTGCCATTATACCCGCTATTTGTTGCACTGTTATAAGAAAATGAATATAAGAGTTTACGGCAATTTGATATCAAGTTTGAATATGATCTAGAAGGGCTTATACTATAATGGGTCTTTTAGGACAGGTTTTTTTTTTCCGAATTAGTGGTTTGGGGGGAGGGGTGCTCAACTGAAAAAAAATTTACTTCACTGATTTTAATCAATTATTCATTGTCATCACTTCACTTATTTACTTCACAGAAACACTTTTTTATAGGCAACACTCCACTAATTCTTTTATTTATTTTCATTTAAATACAAATCTATTTTTTTAAATTCACACGGTTTTATTATTTTACCACCAAACGGTCAGATTTTTATTTAAATTCTCATAACTGTCCCACCAACACGATCAAAAAAAATTTATGTGCATTGAACCGATCTCATTTAACGGTCAGAAAATTGAATTACACACGCAATACGGTTTAGAAATTTTTGTATATAAACCACCATACCACGGTGGTGGAAACACAATTCAACATCCACGGTTAACCCACACCCTTCAAAATAACGTGTTGGACCGAAAAAGAAGAAATAACTCTGGTTATGTGCGATAAAGACGAACAAAACGATCCCCTTTTACAACGCCAACAAGGCTCGGGGAAGGGACACACGGTTCTGGGACAACCGTGTGTTGGGCGACTTCAACCAACATGTCGGCATAAATGACCGCACAATCGAGAGCCTCTAGCGGAAATAGAGTGATCTCAACAACAAAAGTTATCGGTGTACCACCTGCTACGAGCGCACCATGAGCCAACGCCCGGGCATTATGCCGGAGTTGGCTGTAGAGTTCACCCAGGTGCGGCTCGTTACCGCGGCAAGTTTAACCATGTCCAGGCGTGACAACTCATGACTTAACATTAAGCTTTTTTTTATATTTTAATGTATTTTAATTATGATTAATATTAATGAAATTATCTTTTATGCTTTTGTTTATGTTTTTTTATTTAATTATGTTTTAATTTATTTTTATGTTTTAAATAAATTTAATTGGGGCCATAAATATACCATAAAACACACGATTTAAATAAAAAAAACAATAAAAATGGGGTTTATCTGATAAAACAAACGGTTTAAATAAAAAAATAGAATTATATTAACTCAAAAGAAAAAAAAACACGGTTACCAACCCGTTAACTAAAACCACAAATTGGTTCACGGGATCACTACCAGCATGGATGGTGGCGATGTTACTGTGCTTGTATTGGAGTACCCATGACCAATTCTGGTGGTGCCCTGTCCTTCATTAGTGGATTTGGGCAACTCAATAGACGATCGTCAGTTCTAACTAACTGGCAGTATATGTGGTACTTAATTAGTTGGTCTAAAAGGGGGGATTAGATTTTAATAACCTAAACTATTTGAAATCAGCCATTGGCACCCCCAAAGAAATATGCAAATTCTAAATCCGACGGTGAGGTGAGAGAAACCCCTGCAAATCATCTCTAAAAAGTTCTTCCAAACACTCGTATGGTCCTAAATCCGGCGGCACTTGTCCATGAAGATGATTAAAGCTCACATTCAAAGCAATCCAAATTCTAGATTTTTTGAACCCAAAACCGAACCTGAAACTAGATCCAAGATTCCTTTTCGAACCCAAAACACCCCAGTTCGTCTTCCTCAGATCTGTTATCGTCGTCCAAAATGATGCTGATATGGATTTTTGTTGATATGTTTTTATGATGATGATAATGATGATGTGGGTTCACTTCATATCAGATCTGTTTTTTTTTTTTTTTTTAATGAAATGCACATGTTAATTGATACATCAGCATGCAACGTCAGTAGCTGGTCCCATGTCAGCCAACCCAATAACGACGTTAGTGACTTAATCGTTAGTGGGTGTTAGAATCCAACATATTAATAGTTCAGATTATATATGGCCAAGTTTTTGTTGGAGGTGCCCTTGACAAATTTTAAATAGTTTATTTTATTAAAATTCAATTACCTAAAAAGATAAATTAATAAAGTTTATAATTATCTTATCAAATACAAGTAAGTAACTTTAGAGATGATATATAAGTTTCGAACCAACTAACCAATAAAAATTGTCGGTAACTTGTTATATATTAGATTATATGAAGAAAGGTAACAAAAAATTGATTTACTTAATTTCATCTCGATGAGATGAGACTTGTATTAATTAATCAATAGTTACGAAATTGTAGTGAGCTTCGAGAAATTTAGAGTATATATATGTGTTATGGTATATGTGAGTACCCAGATTCATACTTTAATTTTGTGTCATCTCATGTTGACCGGTGATTTGTCACTGGATAAAGCCCATGCTGAAGTCAATTGACCCTGTTGTGATTCAAGTGTGCCTGATCACACAGCCCCCCCCCCCCCCCCCCTCTTCAAAATCCAAGACAAAATCCTGGATAAAGCCTCGTGAGCATGCTCACCTTGGTTTGCTCACACCGGGCTCACTTGTGCCTATTGTGGTGTGCGCTAGCCACGGGGCAGCTAGGCGGCAGGTGGCTCTCTTGAGCCTGCTCGCGTCACCACAACCAAGGGCGAAGTTCTTTGAGGGCTCGAGGGGCCCCGGCCCCCAACTTTTTTTGGCGCAGTGATGGAATTTTGTGATTTTCGTAGGTAAATTTAGTCCAGGTTAAGTTTGGCCCCCACCGATTTAATCTTCTAGCCACTACCGATCGAAAATAATTGAGTCCGGCACCCACCGATTCGAAAACCAAGCTTCGCCACTGACCACAACACTTATTCTTATAGTATAACTCAAACATTCAATTACCCAAGATAATAGTAATTTTGTAAATCTTTTAGTATTCAGGTATCATTTAGCTATGCCATAACAAAAGAGAGTACCAACCAGGCAACCACAATAATGTAACTATTCTAGAAAAAAAAAACTAACTAAACTACCCTATCTGAACGAGAAAGATAATTCCTACATGATTTTAAAAGCACTACTTGTAATAATCAATGCATGCGTCTATTTTCGATTTCGATCGTTGAAGTTAGCAAACTTTCTAGAACACAGCACATTTAACATTTAACATTTTGCGCATATGAACAACGCTATGATGTTTTCAATAATACGTTCTACTAAAAACTTTTAAATAGTAACAAAGATGGGTATAACTATCAAAGTTATTCATGGTAAATTGGTAATAGAGCGAAACGGATTGGATCTGGTAGTGTGGTTTGGCGTTGTATTGTGAAGTTATGTTCATCCAGAAAAAAACCGAAACGGAGAGGCATCCCCCGACCACGAGATAATGAGATATAGCATTCTTCATGAAAATGGCGTTCTCACAATTTTCTCTAGTAAAAAAAAGTAAGGAATGGGAAGGATACTTCTTTTGGTTAAATTCGTGGACTTGCAATCCTTGTATACCCGTTTTCATATAATCTTCCAATCGGATAGAAATTGATGTTGTTCTATATAAGCCAAATTTTGTGTGTGTGTGGGGAAAGAGGGGGTTTAGAAACGACGTAACTTAATGATCTGTTGGTTGTAGTGAGAGATGTATTTGGTTTGTGTGATCGAGATCCATGGCTTTGGGATTTCAACATGGATGATTCGTTTAGTGTTACTACTATAGGAAGGATTTTTTTTTGTTGAAACAGTACAAAAAAAACAAAAAAAATTGTGTCTATGGTTGATGTCAAAAGTGGGTGTGTGTTTTTGGTACGTAGATCCACAATCTTAGATTGCGGTTCTTGCTTAGGTGGCTGCTAACTCGAACAAGGGACGATGACTGGGATGAACGTTAGGGCATTATCGCAATTTGAGAGTGCGATATTAAAAAAAACAAGTTTGAAAATGTATACAGTAAACCACAACCTCAAATTGCGGGTCTTTTTTTTTTAAGAATCTCAATCTCAGATTGCGATAATACCAACTGATCTGCACTTTTTGGTCCCAATCATCAACGTGTTGTTCCATTTCGTCCCAGTCATGCAGCCATGTAAGCAAGAAGCGAAATCTAAAATTGTGGTTCTATCAAAACCACAATTCTATTTCTGACATCAACCATTGACACAAATTTGTTTGTTTTTTCTACTATTTAAGCAAAAAAAAAATCACTATAGGAAAGCATGTTGATAGTGTGAAGTTGTCGATTAGATTTAATGGCTACTATGTATGTGAAATCCATTCATTCCCACATAATGATTTGTTATTGGTACGTCTTGGGTTACAATTCAGTTCCTTCATCCACCTCAACATAGTTTTCTGTTACTAATCTTTTTAAAGGAATGAAAATATTATAAAGTTTTTCCTTATAAATCCGTACATTCTCACATATTTTATCATATTTCAATATTATTAACTCATTTCAAAATAAAATTATTTTTGCCGATTCTATGAAGTAATACTAGGGTTTCAAAAGCAAGCACCATCCAAAAGAACCCTAAAGAGGACTTGATCCTGTAGGACAAGCTCTGTCATTTAACTATTCACATGGCTTTGTCTCATGCACATAATTCACGCAGTTCCAGTGTGTACGTGCTAGCACAAGTCAGTAAAAGCAGCTAACTTTGTCTACTCAATCTTCGTATATCTCTTGACTATTAAATTTGATCTTGCTTGTCCTAACACCATGTTCCAACATGTGTTTATTTCAATTTTTTTTTTTTGAACGGCAAAAAAATAAATAAATAAATAAATAAATAAATAAAAAATAATAATAATTTCTGACTACTTATAAATTCTCATGTTATTTCGGAGTTATGGACATTTATTATATATTCTTACGGTAGCAATATAATTTTGTTAAGGGTGTTGCTAAATACACTCCCTTTATATTATTTTTACTGATTACACTTTCCCCCTTAAAGTTTTTAAATAAACATAATTAAATCTTATATTTTTTTTATAGAATTTCCTCTTCTATCCTGATCTAAGTTTATCTCAAACTATAGTAATTAAATCATAAAGATTAAAACTAACAATATTTCACATGAGTGTAATTAGTAAAAAAGGGGAGTGCATTTAGCTAACCCCTTGTGAAATTACATTACATTGTATAACCATAGATGAAACAATCAGTCGTGATAATTAGCAAGAAATCTCTGTTCGCAAATAGTATGTAACCTTAAACGTCACTAAGACGTTTTAAGCACTTTGATTGTGTACAAAAGGAGCTCGATAAAAATATGCTTTAATTTGGAGTAAAAATACTATCACGATTGTGATCAAAAAATAATATAAACATAGCCTATCAACTAAGGGTGTTCAAAAAAATCTGAATTAAAGATATCAGAAAATCCGTATCCGTATGATCTGAATTTTTGGAATCTGGATTCGGATCCCATTTTAAAAAAATTTGGATTATCGGATTATCCGAATCCGAAATATTATATATATATATATATATATAGGGGGGGCGGTTATTCTACAAAAATAGGGAATCGTGCGAAACGTGCGAAAGAATCCTAGCCGTCGATCAAGCAACATTCTTACGTCATTAAATAAAAAGTTACGCGGTGTCAATTTTGTAAATAAATGAGAGATTAGACAGTTAATAAGGGTATTATCGTCAAAATTTCTATAATCAAATTATACAATCATAACAAAAAGACCGTTCAGTGTCATTTAAACACAAAACTTCCCCAAAAAACGAAATCAAAACTCAAAAAACCCTATTTCAAAATCATCAATCAACTACATTTCTACGCAGATTAACCATGAAATACTCAAAAGTATATGAAAGTAAATATATTACGTTATTCTCTAACAAATTTTACATTGAAAATTATCTAAAAATTTACATTATGCATGTTACAGGAAGAAAAAGAGGAACAAAGACTGATACTCAAAAAAACGACAATGATGAAGGTAAAATAAGTATTACGTGAATTAATATTGTTATTACGTTGTGAAATTGTACTAAAATACGTATTTCTAATTGTCAGGGCCAAGCAAAATTGCAAAAACCAAAAATCAAAGTGACAAATCCGAGATTAGAAGGAAAGCAAACCATGACAGGCCTTCAGAGAAAAATGGTACAGAGAATTTTTTTTGTTATGTGTTACGTGATGTTTGTAATAGAACTAGAAATGATTTTGTATATGTTACGTTATTTTAGTAATGGAAATGTAGTGATTTCGTCAATGTTACATGATTTTAGAAATGATTCTGTCTATAGTGCATCATAATTATGTCTATATTGCGTTATTTTGGTAATGGAAATGTAGTGATTATGTCAATGTTACATGATTTTAGTAATGGAAAATAGTATGTCTGTGTTACGTAATTTTATTAATAGAACTAGAAATGATTATGACTTTGTTACATTATTTTGGTAATGAAATTTGTAATGATTCTAGCCATAGTATATGATGATTATGTCTATGTTACGTTATTTTGGTAATGAAAATGCAGTGATTCTGTCATTGTTAAGAAATTTTAGTAAATGAAAACACTAGTTTATGATTATGTCTTTGTTACGTTATTTTGGTAATGAAATTTGTAATGATTCTGGCCATAGTATATGATGATTATGTCTATGTTACGTTATTTTGGTAATGAAAATGTAGTGATTCTGTCATTGTTAAGAAATTTTGGTAAATGAAAACACTAGTTTATGATTATGTCTATATTACGTTATTTTGGTAATGAAATTTGTAATGATTCTGGCCATAGTATATGATGATTATATCTATGTTACGTTATTTTGGTAATGAAAATGTAGTGATTCTGTCATTGTTAAGCAATTTTGGTAAATGAAAACACTAGTTTATGATTATGTCTATATTACGTTATTTTGGTAATGAAATTTGTAATGATTCTGGCCATAGTATATGATGATTATGTCTATGTTACGTTATTTTGGTAATGAAAATGTAGTGATTCTGTCATTGTTAAGCAATTTGGTAATTGAAAACACTAGTTTATGATTATGTCTTCATTACGTTATTTTGGTAATGAAATTTGTAATGATTTTGTCATTGTTACGTAATTATAACATTTGATAATAACGTAGTGAACAATGAAAATGAATTACTTCTACAACAACAGCCTGCAAATGTCACAACAGTTGTTGATGACGATTTTGTTGATGCACCAGAAGAGCCTCAAAATTCACCACTAAGAAACCAATTTGTTCTGTACTCAAATATAAAATTAAATGTAAGGATGTCTGTTGATAACTTGAATGAGGCGATGGCAAACTTATCAAGTGCGCAGAAAAAAGCAATCAAACAGATGGGATTTGAAGCTTTTTTATCAATGAACATTAAAACAGTGCCAACAAAATTAGCAAGGTGGTTATTGGTGAATTATGATGATAGACGAAATGAGTTGAATGTAGGAAACCACATCATTCAAGTTACAAGCAACAAAGTTCAACAAATCCTTGGTGTCCCAATGGGTAACCAGACAGTAAATGAAAAGAACAAACCAATGAAGGGTTCATCTAACACGCTTACTGTATGGAAGTCCCAGTTTGAACATAACAAGATTTTAATCTCGGATGTGAAGAATAAAATAGTTCAAAGCAAAAGCGGAGACTGGATTTTCAAGTTGAACTTCCTTGTACTTTACAACTCTATATTTGGGCAAGTAACAAAGAGTTCAACAGTGAATCAAATGCTCTTGAAAGGAGTGACAGATGAAAAATCAATCAAAAAATTGAATTGGTGTGAATACTTAATTTTCTGTCTCAAAAGAACGAAGGCAAGCTGGAATGGAACTGAAATGTACAATGGACCTTTGCCTTTTCTTGCGGTATGTTTTTTATTCATAATTATGTATTGTATAAAAATACAAATTACGTAATGTGTTCTTACTAATTACGTAATGATCAAATGTTAACTTTATTCACATGACAGCTGCTTTATGTACATGAAAAGAGGTTATCACATGCTCCTGAAATAGCACAAACACCAGCAATTAAGTACATTAGCATCCAAAATTTGTCTGATGTTGATAAACATTTGTATGACAATGGGCCATTTTCAACTGATGAAGAAGATAATGAGGATGAAGAAGGAAATGATGAAGTAGAAAGTCCTAGAGATGAAGAAGGACATAATGATGAGGATGAAGAAGATGATGGTGGAAATGAAGATGCTGGTGGTGTTGGTGGAGATGATTATGATGGTGAAGAAGATGATGCAGAAAAAATGGAAGAAGATGGTAAAAATGAAGATGCATACATTCAGCATGATGAACAACAAATCTTTTTTGAACAACAGATCCTCATGGATCTCAATCAAAATCAAGATTCACAAGAATTCAACAACGTGTTTGAAACAACAAAATCTCTCTCTGACATTGATGATTTCTTGGAAAATTACAACACTCCACAAGTTCCTAATGTAAGTGCAATAACTGTATAAAATTACATAACATGCATATGTATATAGGATTTTAAAAAATCACGTAATGTTTGTGTAACATCGCCAAATTTTCAAATTATAAAACGTATATTATTTCCATAATATGCCTAAGTTTTATTTCCCGACCACACAACTTATATATTTATATACATATATATATATATATATAATAATAATAATGGTAATAATAATAACATGGAATATTATAGGATGGGATAAGACATGCACAACCTAAGCCCAAACCCAAAACTCTTTATAAAATCTGAAACCCAATATACCCTCTTTATAACTCAGCCCAAACCCCTTTCTTTACCTTTTTCTGAAGCCCAGCATGGCCCAAGGCCGGCCCAACTGCCCCACCCACTAGTCTTTTTTTAAAAAAAAAAAAAAGAAAGAAAAAGAGGTCCCAGCCGTGAATCGAACCCGGAACCTCCCACACACAAACACGCGTCCATACCAGCTGCTCCACACCTGATTCTTGTATTTATACCAAACCAAATAGTATATAAGCCTTGATAATTGATGCTTCCTTCCTTCTTCCCCAAGTGACGCGCTGCAACATAATGAGTCAAAGGAATTCCATTTTTATCACTTCTAAATTACTTAATTCACGCGAGATTGACCTAAATCAACATGGCAACATCATTTTCGGTCCATTACACATCAATTACTTACCAATTCATGCCCGATTAATTATGATTACGCGTGACCATTCAAAAACGAGTCAAACTATCCAATTATACAACCTAGACATCACTACTATAAATTGAACATCTGTGAACCTTCTCAACTCGCTACTCAATCTTTCTCAATCCCCAATTCTTCTTATTTATCCTCTGTTCTTAGCATATGATCGCGTTTTGACTTCGAGGGTTGACCAATCGATTCTGTATTAAAACGAGATTGTAAGTCTAATTATTATTGTGGGTTTTTATCTTCGGCATCCACACATCAATAGCCCTAAGGTTAATTGGGTTATTGATGTGTGGATTGATCAATTTGAAAATTAGGGCTTGTATGAATGTATTTGGGGAAGAACATTCAAACGCGTTTAAATATATATATTTAACAAACTGAAACCAAACACAACCACTGGTCTGGACCAAGTGGTTGTGCCTGGTACTCTTGAACCAGACTGCAAGGGTTCGAGTCCCACAAGCATCATCTTATTTTTTTAAAAGCTTAACTTATATATATATATATTCATTTATATATTTAAAATTCATTTTAAAATACCAAAACCCTTTTATAAATTCTACAAAAATTATATTACGTTAATCTGATGAAAAAGTTCAACACCCAATTTTTAGTTTTCAAAAATTTATTTATTTAATATTTATAATAATTAAATCAAGTTTATTCTATTTTATTTATAAAAATCTATAAAAATATCAAAACGATCTTATTAATTTCCACAAAAATTATTCTAAGTTTATATAACAATAAACTTTTCTGAAAAGATTTTTATTTCAGAAAAATCATTTATTTAATATTTTTAATCAATTTTTGTTAGTTTTAATCATAATTAAATCATAATAAATTCAATTTTTGTTATTTTTGCACCAAAATTTTATACAAATTATTTCTGATCATTTAGAACAGAAATATGAATTTTAAACTAAAAATTATTTAATTTTAATATTTTTAAATATTAAAGTTAGATTTGGACAATTTGTTATAAATAGATTAAATAATCTATTTTAAAGAAAATAATTTTATAAAAATTATTTTTATACTTTAAACACATTCTTGTGACCATCCTAGATTTAACATTTATAAAAAGATTTTTAGTTATTTATTTACTAAATTTCTCTCAATTGGCGAATATTTTTTTTATATTAATCAAACGAGCAATTATCCCCAATTCGAAGCCCTAGAACTTATACATTTGTAGACTTGATAGACTTAGACATATTTATTACCTCATTTTAGGGTGATACTTGATACATTTGGTCAACACATTTCTCAACAGATATAACATTTTACCAAGGTGAGTTTTACATAGCCCCTTTTCTATTTATCACCGTTTTTGGGGTGAAACATGTTACAACATCATTTATGCAATTCAATCATCAATGTGTCTATGTGTTTTCTATGTTGCATTATGTCTTGAGCATGATTAGAGTAAGCACCATTCTAGCATAATCATTAACTCCGTACAAGCCGGCGGTAAACATTGATAGATCTATTGGACTGACAATCCCACCCGGATACGTGCCTCCTACAAAGGTAGCGTGGGTGTTTGTTATCGTATAACATATTCAAGTGGACCATGAGCGTATGGTATGTATCATATTATAACAGTCATCAGGGTTGATTATGCACTCGATTTATTTCTAGTATGTTCTCACATATGGACTAGATTGACATGACACATGAATTGCACATCATTTTTACTCAATTATCAAAAACCTATGTAATTCTCACCAACTTTTGTTGACCCAAAACATTTTCAACTTAACATGTTTCAGGTTCTATTTGCTTGAAGATTTGAATTGATGCTTGAAGATATGTGTATAGTTTTATTCAAATTTGATGTTCAAATTCTAGAACAATTGTATGTAATTCATTTAAATCATTTAATGGAATTTATTATTCACCATGAGCTACTGAACAATCATCAATACGTGGCACCCCGATGTTTCCGCTATCGGTTGGGGTGTTACAGATTGGTATCAGAGCCATGGTTATAGGGAATTAGGTTATTAGAAAAATAATCTAGTCTATAACCATAGGATTTAACAAGTACTTGCTTCTTTTACTTGCTATTCTCTATCTCCCTCCTACTTCTTATCCCTACTTTCATTCCTACAAGAAGGTTGCTCTCCATCACTGGATTCACTCTTAGACTAATAAGGCAAAATCCTCAGGTTTAACCTGAACCACCTTGAGATCTCGTCGAAGTTCTAGATTTTAATAACGAACACGTGCAATCTGGAAGGGTGAACGCCTGTATTCTGAGTCTTCTGTCTAGGCTGGCATTGCGCATATATCCCAATCAGACGAGGGACCCGGATGCCTACCTGGGAATTCTCGGGATGAGTGTTCACTTATAGGCTAAAGCATGTCTTCATATGTTATTAGAATCTAAAATCTTTGATAAGTCAACGTTTTCGTTTATTCGTTTTAATTAATGAATAAATGATTACATCCCTTATATAACCTCATTCATTTCATTGTGTCTCCTACAGATCATGTCTCCACGTCACAACACTCGCATTAACAGTAATGACAATCATAAGGAAGGGAACAGCAACCACAACCCCGACCACAACACTAACAATGGAGGTGATGCCCAACTAGCTACAATTATTTCTCAACAATTGGCACAACAAATCACAACTCTGGTTTCTAACTTGTTGGCTCAAGTCATCCCAATGAATGGGAACGGCAATGGAAATGGAAATGGCGATGGAAATCACATAAAGAACGGAACCTTAGTTCGGAAAAGCGAGAAAACAAGTATTGTGGCCACGGTAACTACCAAGAACCAGAAGCGTAAGACCAGGAATCCTAATGTAAACCTCACTACACAAGTTTCTAACAAGAAGCCTTATACAAGAAACTTTCCATTGTGTAACACATGCAATCGACACCATCCCACTGTTTCAGCATGTCGCGTGTGCACCAATTGTGGTAGGTATGGCCATCTGGCCAACACATGTCGCGAGATCCCAAACCCTAATGCCAATCAACCCACCAATCCTGCTCAGGCTGATAATCCTAAACGATACAACTATGGTCAATGCTATGAATGTGGGGACCCAAATCACTACCGTAACCGATGCCCTAAACTAAACCGAGATCAAGACCCTCCAGCTACTTAACAGCAAGTCCCACCATTTAAATGTTGTTTGCTTTTAATTCTATGTATTGACACTTTTTGGATTCAAGTAATAAATTCAAGTATTATCATAACATCTGTGTGCATGCTTGTTTGAATGTGAACTAATTGCTATATCTATAATCATACGTGCTTACTTGTACAACAATTAGTTGACTACCAAACAATCTACTCAACGATTGGTAGAGGTCATCATGTCTTTCCAACAGTCGGGGAGAGGCCCTACAACCTGCTCAACGACTGGTGGAAACTATCAGACCTGCTCAACAATTGGGAAAGTCATAAAAGGACGCAAAACCCTAATGTAAGGTAAATTGGTAATTACGGTCCGGAACGTAATCATGAATTTACAGGTACATTAAGGTAGTGTGAAATTTTATCAAGAGTGTCGGTAGTCGACCAATTGCTAACCTAGTGTCTTCCTTTAACTTCGGGACGAAGTTCCTAAAAGTAGGGGAGACTGTAACATCGCCAAATTTTCAAATTATAAAACGTATATTATTTCCATAATATGCCTAAGTTTTATTTCCCGACCACACAACTTATATATTTATATACATATATATATATAATAATAATAATAATAATAATAATAATAATAATAATGGTAATAATAATAACATGGAATATTATAGGATGGGATAAGACATGCACAACCTAAGCCCAAACCCAAAACTCTTTATAAAATCTGAAACCCAATATACCCTCTTTATAACTCAGCCCAAACCCCTTTCTTTACCTTTTTCTGAAGCCCAGCATGGCCCAAGGCCGGCCCAACTGCCCCACCCACTAGTCTTTTTTTAAAAAAAAAAAAAAGAAAGAAAAAGAGGTCCCAGCCGTGAATCGAACCCGGAACCTCCCACACACAAACACGCGTCCATACCAGCTGCTCCACACCTGATTCTTGTATTTATACCAAACCAAATAGTATATAAGCCTTGATAATTGATGCTTCCTTCCTTCTTCCCCAAGTGACGCGCTGCAACATAATGAGTCAAAGGAATTCCATTTTTATCACTTCTAAATTACTTAATTCACGCGAGATTGACCTAAATCAACATGGCAACATCATTTTCGGTCCATTACACATCAATTACTTACCAATTCATGCCCGATTAATTATGATTACGCGTGACCATTCAAAAACGAGTCAAACTATCCAATTATACAACCTAGACATCACTACTATAAATTGAACATCTGTGAACCTTCTCAACTCGCTACTCAATCTTTCTCAATCCCCAATTCTTCTTATTTATCCTCTGTTCTTAGCATATGATCGCGTTTTGACTTCGAGGGTTGACCAATCGATTCTGTATTAAAACGAGATTGTAAGTCTAATTATTATTGTGGGTTTTTATCTTCGGCATCCACACATCAATAGCCCTAAGGTTAATTGGGTTATTGATGTGTGGATTGATCAATTTGAAAATTAGGGCTTGTATGAATGTATTTGGGGAAGAACATTCAAACGCGTTTAAATATATATATTTAACAAACTGAAACCAAACACAACCACTGGTCTGGACCAAGTGGTTGTGCCTGGTACTCTTGAACCAGACTGCAAGGGTTCGAGTCCCACAAGCATCATCTTATTTTTTTAAAAGCTTAACTTATATATATATATATTCATTTATATATTTAAAATTCATTTTAAAATACCAAAACCCTTTTATAAATTCTACAAAAATTATATTACGTTAATCTGATGAAAAAGTTCAACACCCAATTTTTAGTTTTCAAAAATTTATTTATTTAATATTTATAATAATTAAATCAAGTTTATTCTATTTTATTTATAAAAATCTATAAAAATATCAAAACGATCTTATTAATTTCCACAAAAATTATTCTAAGTTTATATAACAATAAACTTTTCTGAAAAGATTTTTATTTCAGAAAAATCATTTATTTAATATTTTTAATCAATTTTTGTTAGTTTTAATCATAATTAAATCATAATAAATTCAATTTTTGTTATTTTTGCACCAAAATTTTATACAAATTATTTCTGATCATTTAGAACAGAAATATGAATTTTAAACTAAAAATTATTTAATTTTATATTTTTAAATATTAAAGTTAGATTTGGACAATTTGTTATAAATAGATTAAATAATCTATTTTAAAGAAAATAATTTTATAAAAATTATTTTTATACTTTAAACACATTCTTGTGACCATCCTAGATTTAACATTTATAAAAAGATTTTTAGTTATTTATTTACTAAATTTCTCTCAATTGGCGAATATTTTTTTTATATTAATCAAACGAGCAATTATCCCCAATTCGAAGCCCTAGAACTTATACATTTGTAGACTTGATAGACTTAGACATATTTATTACCTCATTTTAGGGTGATACTTGATACATTTGGTCAACACATTTCTCAACAGATATAACATTTTACCAAGGTGAGTTTTACATAGCCCCTTTTCTATTTATCACCGTTTTTGGGGTGAAACATGTTACAACATCATTTATGCAATTCAATCATCAATGTGTCTATGTGTTTTCTATGTTGCATTATGTCTTGAGCATGATTAGAGTAAGCACCATTCTAGCATAATCATTAACTCCGTACAAGCCGGCGGTAAACATTGATAGATCTATTGGACTGACAATCCCACCCGGATACGTGCCTCCTACAAAGGTAGCGTGGGTGTTTGTTATCGTATAACATATTCAAGTGGACCATGAGCGTATGGTATGTATCATATTATAACAGTCATCAGGGTTGATTATGCACTCGATTTATTTCTAGTATGTTCTCACATATGGACTAGATTGACATGACACATGAATTGCACATCATTTTTACTCAATTATCAAAAACCTATGTAATTCTCACCAACTTTTGTTGACCCAAAACATTTTCAACTTAACATGTTTCAGGTTCTATTTGCTTGAAGATTTGAATTGATGCTTGAAGATATGTGTATAGTTTTATTCAAATTTGATGTTCAAATTCTAGAACAATTGTATGTAATTCATTTAAATCATTTAATGGAATTTATTATTCACCATGAGCTACTGAACAATCATCAATACGTGGCACCCCGATGTTTCCGCTATCGGTTGGGGTGTTACAGATTGGTATCAGAGCCATGGTTATAGGGAATTAGGTTATTAGAAAAATAATCTAGTCTATAACCATAGGATTTAACAAGTACTTGCTTCTTTTACTTGCTATTCTCTATCTCCCTCCTACTTCTTATCCCTACTTTCATTCCTACAAGAAGGTTGCTCTCCATCACTGGATTCACTCTTAGACTAATAAGGCAAAATCCTCAGGTTTAACCTGAACCACCTTGAGATCTCGTCGAAGTTCTAGATTTTAATAACGAACACGTGCAATCTGGAAGGGTGAACGCCTGTATTCTGAGTCTTCTGTCTAGGCTGGCATTGCGCATATATCCCAATCAGACGAGGGACCCGGATGCCTACCTGGGAATTCTCGGGATGAGTGTTCACTTATAGGCTAAAGCATGTCTTCATATGTTATTAGAATCTAAAATCTTTGATAAGTCAACGTTTTCGTTTATTCGTTTTAATTAATGAATAAATGATTACATCCCTTATATAACCTCATTCATTTCATTGTGTCTCCTACAGATCATGTCTCCACGTCACAACACTCGCATTAACAGTAATGACAATCATAAGGAAGGGAACAGCAACCACAACCCCGACCACAACACTAACAATGGAGGTGATGCCCAACTAGCTACAATTATTTCTCAACAATTGGCACAACAAATCACAACTCTGGTTTCTAACTTGTTGGCTCAAGTCATCCCAATGAATGGGAACGGCAATGGAAATGGAAATGGCGATGGAAATCACATAAAGAACGGAACCTTAGTTCGGAAAAGCGAGAAAACAAGTATTGTGGCCACGGTAACTACCAAGAACCAGAAGCGTAAGACCAGGAATCCTAATGTAAACCTCACTACACAAGTTTCTAACAAGAAGCCTTATACAAGAAACTTTCCATTGTGTAACACATGCAATCGACACCATCCCACTGTTTCAGCATGTCGCGTGTGCACCAATTGTGGTAGGTATGGCCATCTGGCCAACACATGTCGCGAGATCCCAAACCCTAATGCCAATCAACCCACCAATCCTGCTCAGGCTGATAATCCTAAACGATACAACTATGGTCAATGCTATGAATGTGGGGACCCAAATCACTACCGTAACCGATGCCCTAAACTAAACCGAGATCAAGACCCTCCAGCTACTTAACAGCAAGTCCCACCATTTAAATGTTGTTTGCTTTTAATTCTATGTATTGACACTTTTTGGATTCAAGTAATAAATTCAAGTATTATCATAACATCTGTGTGCATGCTTGTTTGAATGTGAACTAATTGCTATATCTATAATCATACGTGCTTACTTGTACAACAATTAGTTGACTACCAAACAATCTACTCAACGATTGGTAGAGGTCATCATGTCTTTCCAACAGTCGGGGAGAGGCCCTACAACCTGCTCAACGACTGGTGGAAACTATCAGACCTGCTCAACAATTGGGAAAGTCATAAAAGGACGCAAAACCCTAATGTAAGGTAAATTGGTAATTACGGTCCGGAACGTAATCATGAATTTACAGGTACATTAAGGTAGTGTGAAATTTTATCAAGAGTGTCGGTAGTCGACCAATTGCTAACCTAGTGTCTTCCTTTAACTTCGGGACGAAGTTCCTAAAAGTAGGGGAGACTGTAACATCGCCAAATTTTCAAATTATAAAACGTATATTATTTCCATAATATGCCTAAGTTTTATTTCCCGACCACACAACTTATATATTTATATACATATATATATATAATAATAATAATAATAATAATAATAATAATAATGGTAATAATAATAACATGGAATATTATAGGATGGGATAAGACATGCACAACCTAAGCCCAAACCCAAAACTCTTTATAAAATCTGAAACCCAATATACCCTCTTTATAACTCAGCCCAAACCCCTTTCTTTACCTTTTTCTGAAGCCCAGCATGGCCCAAGGCCGGCCCAACTGCCCCACCCACTAGTCTTTTTTAAAAAAAAAAAAAAAGAAAGAAAAAGAGGTCCCAGCCGTGAATCGAACCCGGAACCTCCCACACACAAACACGCGTCCATACCAGCTGCTCCACACCTGATTCTTGTATTTATACCAAACCAAATAGTATATAAGCCTTGATAATTGATGCTTCCTTCCTTCTTCCCCAAGTGACGCGCTGCAACATAATGAGTCAAAGGAATTCCATTTTTATCACTTCTAAATTACTTAATTCACGCGAGATTGACCTAAATCAACATGGCAACATCATTTTCGGTCCATTACACATCAATTACTTACCAATTCATGCCCGATTAATTATGATTACGCGTGACCATTCAAAAACGAGTCAAACTATCCAATTATACAACCTAGACATCACTACTATAAATTGAACATCTGTGAACCTTCTCAACTCGCTACTCAATCTTTCTCAATCCCCAATTCTTCTTATTTATCCTCTGTTCTTAGCATATGATCGCGTTTTGACTTCGAGGGTTGACCAATCGATTCTGTATTAAAACGAGATTGTAAGTCTAATTATTATTGTGGGTTTTTATCTTCGGCATCCACACATCAATAGCCCTAAGGTTAATTGGGTTATTGATGTGTGGATTGATCAATTTGAAAATTAGGGCTTGTATGAATGTATTTGGGGAAGAACATTCAAACGCGTTTAAATATATATATTTAACAAACTGAAACCAAACACAACCACTGGTCTGGACCAAGTGGTTGTGCCTGGTACTCTTGAACCAGACTGCAAGGGTTCGAGTCCCACAAGCATCATCTTATTTTTTTAAAAGCTTAACTTATATATATATATATTCATTTATATATTTAAAATTCATTTTAAAATACCAAAACCCTTTTATAAATTCTACAAAAATTATATTACGTTAATCTGATGAAAAAGTTCAACACCCAATTTTTAGTTTTCAAAAATTTATTTATTTAATATTTATAATAATTAAATCAAGTTTATTCTATTTTATTTATAAAAATCTATAAAAATATCAAAACGATCTTATTAATTTCCACAAAAATTATTCTAAGTTTATATAACAATAAACTTTTCTGAAAAGATTTTTATTTCAGAAAAATCATTTATTTAATATTTTTAATCAATTTTTGTTAGTTTTAATCATAATTAAATCATAATAAATTCAATTTTTGTTATTTTTGCACCAAAATTTTATACAAATTATTTCTGATCATTTAGAACAGAAATATGAATTTTAAACTAAAAATTATTTAATTTTAATATTTTTAAATATTAAAGTTAGATTTGGACAATTTGTTATAAATAGATTAAATAATCTATTTTAAAGAAAATAATTTTATAAAAATTATTTTTATACTTTAAACACATTCTTGTGACCATCCTAGATTTAACATTTATAAAAAGATTTTTAGTTATTTATTTACT
This sequence comes from Ambrosia trifida, assembly GCA_028751855.1. Classification (NCBI taxonomy): domain Eukaryota; kingdom Viridiplantae; phylum Streptophyta; class Magnoliopsida; order Asterales; family Asteraceae; genus Ambrosia; species Ambrosia trifida. The sequence continues at coordinate 69,239,027 of CM054130.1, forward strand.
AAATTTCTCTCAATTGGCGAATATTTTTTTTATATTAATCAAACGAGCAATTATCCCCAATTCGAAGCCCTAGAACTTATACATTTGTAGACTTGATAGACTTAGACATATTTATTACCTCATTTTAGGGTGATACTTGATACATTTGGTCAACACATTTCTCAACAGATATAACATTTTACCAAGGTGAGTTTTACATAGCCCCTTTTCTATTTATCACCGTTTTTGGGGTGAAACATGTTACAACATCATTTATGCAATTCAATCATCAATGTGTCTATGTGTTTTCTATGTTGCATTATGTCTTGAGCATGATTAGAGTAAGCACCATTCTAGCATAATCATTAACTCCGTACAAGCCGGCGGTAAACATTGATAGATCTATTGGACTGACAATCCCACCCGGATACGTGCCTCCTACAAAGGTAGCGTGGGTGTTTGTTATCGTATAACATATTCAAGTGGACCATGAGCGTATGGTATGTATCATATTATAACAGTCATCAGGGTTGATTATGCACTCGATTTATTTCTAGTATGTTCTCACATATGGACTAGATTGACATGACACATGAATTGCACATCATTTTTACTCAATTATCAAAAACCTATGTAATTCTCACCAACTTTTGTTGACCCAAAACATTTTCAACTTAACATGTTTCAGGTTCTATTTGCTTGAAGATTTGAATTGATGCTTGAAGATATGTGTATAGTTTTATTCAAATTTGATGTTCAAATTCTAGAACAATTGTATGTAATTCATTTAAATCATTTAATGGAATTTATTATTCACCATGAGCTACTGAACAATCATCAATACGTGGCACCCCGATGTTTCCGCCATCGGTTGCGGTGTTACAGTTTGCAGGCTGGTGATGCAAATGATGAAAACAATAATAAAAAGATTACCAAAGATAAGGCAACAACAACACCAAAAAATACAAAAAGTTGCAACTCAAAAATCAACAGATGTGAGCATAAAAGGGTCGACAAGGAAAAAGACAATTGGAAAGAAGAAAAACAAAGTCCTTACCCAGTTGATGAGAATGTAACTAACTGTAATTTATTATGTTAAACATCAACAAAAATCATGTAATTTATTCATGTATTGTTTGCAGGAATGGCTTTCAAAAATAGAAAACAAAATGGAGAAGTTTCAAACATATGTTGCTGAAATAGATGAAATTTTCGAAGAAGCCACTTCAATTTTTTTAGACAGCAACCTTATACGTGAGAAGCAAACAAAATGGAAGTCATGGGTATCAAGTTACAAATCAAGTAATGAGAAAAACATAGAAGGTAAAAATTACGTAATGTATATTTAAATGATAAAGAAGTTAGTTAAAAATTACGTAATGGATATCAAAAAAGTATATTAGTAGTTGCAGGTGAAAAGGAAAACCAGAATAGTGTTAGCACAGGGATGCTAGATGCAATAGTGATTGCAGCTGAAACACTAGAAGGTAAAAAAATCACGTAACACATTATTTGTCAAAACTTATTAATGATCAGAATACGTAATTACAGGTGAAAGGGAAGATTTGAATGAAAAGGCAACAACTTCACAAAGTGTTAGCACCGGAATGCTAAATGTAATGATTGCCGCAACTGAACAACTTGAAAAAACAAATGAGGAAGAAGCTGTGAAAGAAGGTAAAGACATAATGGATGCTTTGAAAGATGCAACAACAAATGAACCACCTGTCAATAAAGGTAAAAAAATCACGTAACAGATTGTTTGTCAAAACTTATTAATGATCATAATACGTAATTACAGGTGAAAAAGAAGATTTGAATGAAACGGCAACAACTTCACAAAGTGTTAGCACCGGAATGCTAAATGCAATGATTGCCGCAACTGAACAACTTGAAGAAACAAATAAAGAAGAAGCTTTGAAAGAAGGTAAAGATATAATGGATGCTTTGAAAGATGCAACAACAAATGAACCACCGGCCGATAAAGGTAAAGAAATTACGTAATGTATATATTAAAAATGTTTATACTAAATGAAACTTATATGAATGTATATAAATTGTTAACTAAAATCAGGAAATGAGGCCCTAGAGAGTGACAGCGCAGATATGATTGCTGAGATGATAAAAGCAACCGACAAAGAAGAAAAGAATGCAGCTTTGCAAACTTCAACCACACAAACATCATCCGAACATGTTAGTTCGCAATTCTTGAAAGAATTGAATGAGTTTGAAGAAAGATCTAGGAAAGGAAAAGAGATCGAGACATTGGAGGGAGACAAAGTAGAAGAAATACAGAATGAAAGCTATGAAAGCTATGAAGGACCAAGTTTCGATCTGAATCTCTCCCAAGATGATGCACCTACAGATGTAATTCCAGATCTACCATTCCTACATAACTCTGAAGCTGATGTCGAAACACCAAAAACAGTAGGGAGGCTAATAGTTAGTCAATCACTGGAGTCAACCATAGCCAATAAACAAGTTGAACGTGCAAAAAGAGGAAGGATGTTGGTTGGACCTCTGAAGTCTCCTTACATTCAACGCCAAGTGGTAATGAAGAACAAAATAACTAAAGATGAAAACATAATTGCGCAGTTTATATTTGCAGCAACAGAAGCAACACAGTAAGAAAAACCTTATATTACTTTAATTTGTTATTAGAAAAATTACGTAATGTGTATTAAAAATTATCTTCCACAGTGATGTTGTATTCGAGCCAGCAGATGGGACTCCATTCTTCAAAGTGGTATTTGAATGCTTATACCCTGGAATAACATTATCATCTAATGTTTTGGATGCATGGTCGTATGTGCTGAACCACGACGAGAAGAAAAGAGCTCCAGGTTCACCATTAAGGTTGTTTGTTCAAACAAATATTCTGGTATGCTCCTTATCTTTTTCATGTAATACATAAATTATAATAACGTAATGCTTATACTAAATTACGTAATGTATGCTAAATTTACAGCCAAGTGACTGCTTCAAGCCTCAATATGATGATTTAAAGCGAATGTACACCATGACATCGAACTTAAATCTTGCACTTAGCAAAAATGAAATAAAATCAATCAATGAGGTGGATTTGTTGTTCATACCCATCGTATCTTCGGACCACATATATGTAATATGTTTCAACATGAAGAACCCGAAGATAGAAATACTAGACAACAGCAAGCTTGGAGCTAATAGCAAATATGACAACATCAAAGTACCATTGGTAAAAAAATATTTTTACTTAATATTATTTTGATGTTAGTTAATTACGTAATGCTTATGGTAAATTGCGTAATGTATGCAGAAAGAAGCTTTATGCAACTATATGATGGTCAATGAACACCCCATGACTCCTAAAATGGTAAGCAAAAAACCAGTGAGAGTCCAAATGGAATGGAGAACTTCACAAAACAAAATCGATTGTGGGGTGTTCACAATGAGGCATATGGAGACTTTCATGAGCACATATAGAAGAAAATGGGTAACTGGTTTTCAAAAAGAAGGAGCAGCTCAACAAATGCAGATTGATGACCTTCGCTACAAATATCTAACAAAAATCCTACTCTCCGATGCCAACAAAAATAAAAATTTAATTGATCGTCTGGCTAGGGAGTTTCATCGAAAGGAATACAGTGAGAAGGCGAAGTACAAGCAGAACTTATTCCAAACTCTTGTGAAAAGACAAAATGATCATGTTTGACTAGTTTTAATGCCACGTGTCGGAATGTCATGATATAATTTAACATTTGGTTTTTGTATGGCAAATGTCCTGATACAATTTAACATTTTGCTTGTCAGATACTACATTATATGAATGATTATGTATGTTTCTGATTATGTTGAATGATAATGTATAAATGATTGTGTATGGCCTGATTATATTGAATAATAATGTATGAATGATTATGTATGAAACTGATAATGGTTACCTAACATACAAATACAATTACGTAACATACAAAAAACATGTATGATAATGGTTATATGTTAATCATGTATGAAACTGATAATGGTTACCTAACGTAAAATTACATAACATGTCAACTAATTACGTAATGAAATGCAAAAAAACCATATGTGTACAAAAAAACCACGTAACAATGTAAAAGAAAATGTTTCAATGTCAATTTAACAAAAAAAACATAATCAATCATCGCCAACTTCATATTCCGAATCTAGACTATTATCCGCATCTGCTTCATTGACGGGTTCTTTCCCTTTGTTGTTAGTTGTTGCAGTCCCTTTAAGAACTTCACAGGTGCGCCTATCATGATCACTACCCCCACATACTTTGCAATTTCTTGATCTCTTCCCTGCACGACTAATCGCTTGTTCACGTTTTGATTTAAACCTTTTGCGTGACCCACAACCCTTATTCCTAATACCATGAGGAACACGAACAGCAGCCTCAGTTTGATGTGGAGCCCCAATAATAGCTTGAATAATTTCTTTCTTCTTGGCTGATATCCTGTGAATACCAGCTTTGTGACATCCGTCACTTTTCCTTATATTTTTTTTTTTGTAATAATAATAATAATAATAATAATAATAATAATAATAATAATAATAATAATAATAAAAATAAAAATATATATTAGAGTTGGTGTTGGACATTACATTAACCATTCATCTCTAAACCAACCCAACACCAAATCAAACCATAACTAACCCAAACCCTTTAATATTTCGGCCCACCAGACAGCAGGCCCAATAGCTCAAGCCCAAACCCCCCTCCCCTTTTATCTGTTTTAAAAAAAAAGGGGGAATCTGCTGCTCCTTGCGAGGATCGAACCGGGGACGAGCCACAAGACCCACACGCCACCAACCACTAAGCCACAAGATGCCTTGTTGATATTTCTTGGATCACATTGATTTTAAACCGTTTTTGCGTCTGTTTCTCTTCTTCTTCTTGTCTGTTTGACGCGAGCAGCAGCAACATATTTCCTTTTTCTTTTGTTTGACCAATTAATTGGTTTAATCACGCCTATAGACCCCGAGTATTACGCACCCTAATCATCTCTTCTTTCCTAATACATAATCACGCGTGTTATTGCGAGTCAAACACCATTATTATGCTTTCCAAATAAAACACGATGGAACCTTATAAATACTCATTGTTGAATCCAATTAAACCTGCACAGACACGCACACTTATGCGATTAACAAACCCCCACTCTCAATTCCTCTTAAAAACTTCGTGTTCTTCAAGCATTGTTCGTTGTTGACTTTTCGTTTGACTCATCTAATCGAGCCTTATACGATCTGTAAGTTAATTATAATTATGGGGTTTTGTTTGTCTTGTATCAGGGATCAAAAACCCTATAATCAATTCGACCATCACGGTTGAATTGATTCAATTTAAGAATCTAGGGCTCGAAATCAATGTTTTGGGGAAGAACACGCGTGCAACATATATATTTATATATTTCAGAACATAAAACATCACAAATTGATCCTCAGATCAGTTGGTTGTGTCTGGTACCCTTGGACAGAGCCACGCGGGTTCGAACCCGGGCAGTGGCACTTCTTTTTGATTATTTCTACAAAACAAAACATATATATATAATCTTTAGTATTTTAAAATTTGTTTTAAAATACTGAAACTCTTTTATAAATTCTACAAAAATTATCTTGTATTAATCTGATGGAAAGGTTCAACTTACAATTTTTAGTTTTTCAAAAATAATTTATTTAATATATATTATTAATTATACAAGTTTATTCATTTATATCTATTAAATTCTATAAAAATATCTAAACGATTTTATTAAATCTCACAAAAATTATCCTAAGTTTTTATGACATTAATCTTTTCAGAAATGATTTTTATTTCTGAAAAATCATTTATATAATATTTTTAATCAATTTTTGTTAGTTTTAATCATAAATAAATCATAAGAAATTCATTTTTCAATATTTTTGTACCAAAATTTTACATAAATTATTTCTATTCATTTGGAACTGAAATACAATTTTTAATTCAGAAATTCTTTGATTTTAATATTTTTAGATATTAAAGTCATATTTTGACAATTTGAAATAATTAGATTAAATATTCTATTTTCAAGAAAATAATTTTATAAAAATTATTTTTCATACTCAAAACCTTATGTTATGATTATATTCAACTTAAGATTTTACAAAGAGACTTTTATTTATTTATTTATTAAATTTCATATACTTAATAAACAATTCATTAATTAATCAAATAAACGTTTATCCCCAATTCGACGCCCTAGAAATACATATATCCTAGAGTTATTTCCCTTACACATTATCGAATACTTTAGGTTGATCATTTGGGAGTAATCTCAATTCATATTTCGTTGTCCAAGTCCAATTTCAAGTTATTACGTGAACTGTGAGTACTTCCTATCCCCTTTTTGCTTTTATTCATTTTTGGGGTGTTACATGTACACCATTACAAATTACAAATACAAGTTTACATTTTCAAAATACAATTCTAGTACTATGTGCATTTGCTTACAACGTGCTTTATGCTTAGACAATACATGTAGAATACATTTGTACTTAGTGGAATCATTAACATGGTACAAGCCGACCTTAACATTGGATAGCGCTATTTGGATTGACAACCCGCCTAGGTTGATTCTCCCCCTTTTTCATCGGAGAATCCGTGGCCATTGTTAAGTTATTATCCATTTGTTGGATAAGTACACTACAGTTCATACAGTACATTATACAGTCACAGGGTTGATTTCGCTCATTTGTTTGATACATGGTTTACATATTTGCACTGTAGCTTGCACTTGAATTGTATAACTTTTTAACCTACTATATATATCAAATCTAGGAATGCTCACCAACATTTCATATGTTGACCAAACCTATTTTTGTACATGTTTCAGGTGCAGTTTGATCTAGTGCTTTAGCAAGAGACATTTAGTGTTTTATTTCAATTCAGTTATTTCAATATTTACATTTCATTTAGACAATGTAATTTCCATTTCCATGTAAGACAATTTTGGATAATTCAATAATATTTACATTTTAGTACCATGAGCTTTTGAACAATCGTCACTACGTGGCACCTCGATGATTCCGCCATCGGTTGGGGTGTTACAAGCTTCATCTGTCTTCTCTTTCATCGCTTTTAGCTCGTCTCTAAACAACTTGAACTTTTCAAAATCAGTAATCAACTTATTAACTACATACTCACTCAAATGCATTATATCACGAACAACATCATTAACACTTTGATGGTCCCCATTTTCATCAGTTTGCATCACCAACGACAAGCTCGACCGAGAGGAACTATTGTAAATAACATCACTCCTCCAGCGATCAAGAATGTATCTGCTGGGAATTTCATTTATATCACACAACCTTAAAACTAAAAAAGCATGTCGACACAATTGTAACACCCCAACCGATGGCGGAATCATCGAGGTGTCACGTAGTGACGATTGTTCAAAAGCACATGGTACTAAAATGTAAATATTATTGAATGAGCCAAAATTGTCTTACATGGAAATGGAAAATACAATGTCTAAATGAAATGTAAATATTGAAATAACTGATTAAAATAAAGCACTAAATATCCCTTGCTAAAGCACTAGATCAAACTGCACCTGAAACATGTACAAAAATAGGTTTGGTCAACATATGAAATGTTGGTGATCATTCCTAGTTTTGATATATATATATATATATATATATATATAGTAAGTTAAAAAGATATACAATTCAAGTGCAAGCTACAGTGCAAATATGTAAACTATGTATCATACAAATTAGCGAAATCAATCCTGTGACTGTATAATGTACTGTATGAACGGCGGTGTACTCATCCATTAAATGGATAATAACTTAACAGTGGCCACGGATTCTCCGATGAAAAAGGGGGAGAATCAACCTGTAACACCCCGATGTGTTACGGATCTCCTAAACGGGTCGGGTCGGACCCAACCACCCGTTTATGGAATAAAATAGTCAAGTTCGAATCTCGCGGCTAACCGTTTCAACTGGATATAAAAATAATAATTAGTGGACTATTATTATCCCGGTTAAACGCTCTTTTCCTGCTAATTAAAATGCCGTCAGACGTTTTTATACTCGTTGCCAAACATCCCGCGTTACAGTAATTATCCCCGTGACCAAACATCCCTCTATTTTATTCCTCTATATAAACCACCCTCTTCCCTCATTTCTCTCGCTGCTCTCTCTCCCTCTACTCGATATCTATACACACACATACTGTACCTTATGCCTAGACCAAGAAAGTCCCCGCCGGAACCACCGCCGCCGGAACCACTGCTGCCGGGCCACTTCTTCTTCTCGTCTCCGGAAAACATACGACGGACGCAGCAAGGGCTGAGAGCCATGGCAGCGCTGCTGCCTCTGAGCTCCATCACCCCTGCCGCTGTCTTCTGTCTCCGGTTACTCTGCCGCCGTCCACTTTTCCGGCGCCGTTATCCTCTCCAGCGAGCCCTTTTCTTCTCCGGTAAGTAACCCCAATAACCTTACCTTGCTTCTGTTGGGAACTAATGAACACCCGAACCACTGTTATCAGATCAGATTTTGGATATAATGCCTCTTCGGCTTTTGACTATGTCTCTGTCGTGTCTTTGTGGCCTTGACCGGACAGTCACCGGTTCATTGGGTGACTGCCGTGAGTTCGGGTAAACCACTGAGCCCAATCAGTAACCTTGTACTTCCGGTTCATATACTTGATAACCCAACCCTTTGTGATTATAAAACCCGGTAGTTAACCGCTGAATATTGTCATCGGGTTTTACCCGATGCTTCTATGCTGATATGTCTTTGAGGACTGTAAGAACCGGACCCTATAACCCTTTTGTTTTCGGCTTGATTCCGTAAACCATCCTTTAGTTTTGATCTATACCCGACAAGCCACCATGAACCCGGGCCCTGTTCGTCTTTCTGTCCGGATTAAACGAACCAGACAGTCACCAAGTTACGGTGACTGTCATGAGCCTTTTTATAACCATTAGCCGGTTCCCGTTTATTATAATCAGTCCGGTTATATTTCTATCCGTATATAAGTTATAGATTATTTGGTTAAATGGTACAATTATCATTGAAGTATTGGGTATAATCTCTTGATTATTAACCTGTCTTGGTGATTGTTGTTATAGGTACCAAATAAGGAAGACGAGTCCAATAACCGGTCTTACGCGAATCCCGGTTAACTTCCGATTATATTCCAATAATAACCCGGAGAGTGTCCGGTTATTAAATGGGTAAGAATATCTCTATTTGGTTATTTGGTTAATAATCTTATGATTTGATAAGTTATTAATATATAATCATGTTGATTGCGAGGTACCGTTAACCGTATCGAGAAATAGAGTCGCTACCGAGTCGACTCAGTGACTCGGTCAACACCCGGAATAGAACCCATTCCAAGGACTAGACGAGGATTATTATAATTATAAGAATTATATATATAATACGAATAACGTACGGACTTGATAATAATAATAAGAGAATAATAAACATATATAAAATATATATGTTTATATATACAAGATTCGATATATAAAACGATATACTAAACTCGGGTTTAGAAGTGTCTAGAGTTCTTTTAGGTTCGCGTGCCAAGCTGTAATGGCCAGCTTTATTTCTTTTTGCCTAGGAAGACCAAACCCCGAGTTTAGGACTATCTAATATATATCCGATTCTATATATATATAAATTGTATATATGATATATATCCTAAGTATTACAATCTAACAAGTCTTACGCGTAAAACGTATCCATATATATAGAACATATAATTGTAATAAGAAGATTTGCTAAAGATATAATGCAAATCGGTGAGTATCGTGAACTCCCCACTTTTTACTGTTTTATTAAGTGTTTTTGGGGGAATACATGTCATTTATTAAAACCAGAATGTTTATAAAAGAATGTTTATAAAAGAATGTTTATAAAAGAATTATCAATAAATGAACTGGCCATTCACTTTATAAAATACACGACCTCACCAACTTTATGTTGACAGAAACTATTTTTGACATGTGTTCAGGTAACCCAACAGATATGATGACGTGGATCCTGAAAAGACTAAAGACTGTTATTACCCGAATTCCGCTGCGTAGCTCCGATCACCCGACCCGACGACCCGGCCACGTCAGCCAGGGTCGTTACACAACCTAGGCAGGTTGTCAATCCAAATAGCGCTATCCAATGTTAAGGTCGGCTTGTACTATGTTAATGATTTCACTAAGTACAAATGTATTCCACATGTATTGTCTAAGCATAAAGCACATTGTAAGCAATGCACATAGTACTAGAATTGTATTGTGAAAATGTAAACTTGTATTTGACATTTGTAATAGTGTACATGTAACACCCCAAAAATGAATAAAAGTAAAAAGGGGATAAGAAGTACTCACTGTTCACGTAATAGCTTGAAATTCAACTGAACAACAAAATTTGAGTTGGAATATCCCAAAGAATTAACCTAAAGAATTTGATAACGTGTAAGGGAAATAATTCTAGGATACATGTATTTCTAGGGTTTCGAGTTGGGGATGATCATTTATTTGATTAAATATCAAATTGTTTATTAAATATAAGAAATTTAATAAATAAATAATTAAAAGTCTTTTTGTAAATTGTAAGTTAAAGATGGTCACAATATAAAGTTTTAAGTATGAAAATAATTTTTATAAAATTATTTTCTTGAAAATAGAATATTTAATCTATTTATTTCAAATTGTCAAAATATAACTTTAATATCTAAAAATATTAAAATTAAAGAATTTCTGAATTAAAATTTGTATTTCAGTTCTAAATAAACAGAAATAATTTATATAAAATTTTGGTGCAAAAATATTGAAAAATGAATTTATTATGATTTATTTATGATTAAAACTAACAAAAATTAATTAAAAATATAAAATGAATGGTTTTTCTGAAATAAAAATAATTTCCGAAATGTTTAAGGCTATATAAGTTTAGAATAATTTTTGTGGGATTTAATAAAATCGTTAAGATATTTTTATTGAATTTTATAGTTATAAATGAATAAACTTGTATTATTAATAATATATATTAAATAAATTATTTTTGAAAAACTAAAAATTGTAAAATGAACTCTACCATTAGAAGATCATACAGTAATTTTTGTAGAATTTATAAACCACTTTTAGTATTTAAAAACTATTTTAAAAGATTTAATATATTAAGTATATATATATAAAAAGGGGTAAAAAAATGTTTGTTGGTTATGGGAGTCGAACCCGGGCCTCTGGCCGGTTTGGGTTTTATCACAAGCGTGGCCACCAACTGAGCCACACCCTGAGAACGAATTATACTGGATTTAAATTAATTATATAGGTTAATTTGATTAATTGATTTGTTTTTTTAGAAAAATGAAAAGTTGGATACGGGGCTCGAATCCTTGGCTGTGGCCGGCCCGCGTTCCTCAACAAGATGGGTAAACCAACTGATCTAGATCAGTTGGTTGTTTATTTTTTGTTTTAAAATAACTATATATGTTATCTGTATTATGTGTTCTTCCCCAAATCCACCATACGAGCCCTAATCCTTCAATCACAAGAATTAGAGACCAATAGCCCTTGGATTCTTGGGGCTATTGTTCGTCATGTGCTGAAGAGTAAAACCCACAAAAAAAAAGACTTACAAGAACCCGTAATCGAGTATGAAGGCTCGTTCAAAGAAAAACGTCAACTCGATAAAAAAGGATTCAATTGCAGGTTCGTTAACAGAAATTGAAGGTGGAGAGGAGATTTTCGGCGAGTTGTGACTGACCAGGGCTGTCCAATTTATAGTGTGAGGGTCGGATTAAAGATTTGGTAAGTGTTGACTCGATGGTGATGATGACGCGGCTAATTGGCCTCAAATTGGAAGGCGTTGACTGTAATTATACATGTAATTGATGCGATTCAGTCAAAGCAATCAATCCCATTCCATATCTGGATCAGAAACGCGTAGGAGGTGATTTGATTTTGGAGCTCGATGTGTGCAGTTGACTTTTTCAAGTCAAACTGCTTTGAATTCAACAAGTGATATAATTATTTCGCGTGGGTTTCTAAACACATAATTGATGTAGTCCAATTGGTTGGGACGTGTGTGTGTGAACCGGCTATGGGCTCGGGTTCGAATCCCGGCCCAAGCCTTTTATTTTTAAACCATTTTCCCTTTATTTTGAGTTGTTATAAACTTATAGTATGGTTATGTAAACCCGAATATGTAATAGGATATTTTTAGAACGTACGAAAATGATAAAAAAAACGCAACGTTGTATTTATTGGGGTTTTAACGTACATAGAAATATTAAAAATACAAAGAAAAATGACGGATGTCACAACAATAAACCATATCGCTCAAAACGCTTGCAAGAACATAAAATTGTCAAATCTTCCAGGTTAAATTTAACTTGCAATACAAAAAAGATCTCCATAAAAAAATAAAATACGTAATGAGGTATATGAAAGTGAGAGACTAATGAAACAGATAATTACGTAATGTCTGTTACAATGATATGTAAAAAATTACGTAACATAAAAAATAAACTATACATACCTCTATCAAACCGGCACCATACGCAGAACGATCTTTTATTAGAAACGTCCCTATATCTCCTTCATGTGAAAGAAAGACAATTATGCATTTATGCACAGCTCCGTAAATTTCTTCTTGGACATCAAAGAAAATACTTCTTGTATATAATTTCGCAGCTTGCACCTCAATAGGATAATCAGTCCAAAAATCCGGTGTTTTATACCTCGTCTCATGATCATTTTTCCTATGAGTATACCTTTGGGATTCTATGGCAGTATCAAAATGACTAATAAACTCAAGAAGCGTTAATTGAGCATTTGAAACTTGACCAAAGAAATGATTTTCACATTCAGATCTTGAAGTAGTACGCATAAGACCTGACATTGGCTCATCGCGATAAAAAGCAGGAATCCACATTGCTCTATTTGAATAAATGTCACACAACCAGTCGTGGTAAAAGAGATTAAAATCAAAAACAAGTTGCTCCCATCTCTTTTCAAACTCTTCTGGTGAAATAGAATCTGTCCAAACAATATCGCAAATACGCTGTTTAAAATCATCATTGTTGCATAATGCAGGACCAACCTATAAAAATAACAAAAACACATATTGTTATGAATTTTTGAATTTGAATAATCACGTAATAAAAATATGTTATGCAAATAAAAAGCCTTGAAAATCATGTAACATACACAAATCAAAAATCATATCATAAAAAATAATCACGTAATAAAAATATGGTATACAAATAAAAGCCTTGAAAATTACGTAACATACAAAAAATCAAAAATCATAGCAAAAATGACATACCTTATCAGCAACCTTTTTCATGATGTGCCACATGCACAATCTATGCCTACTATTTGGTAAAACTGATGCAACTGCTTGTTTTATAGCAGGATCTTGATCGGTAACTACAACAAGCGGTTCTTTACCAAAACACTTCTTGAAACAAGTTAACAGCCATGAGTAGGATTCAATTGTCTCCGAACTCAGCAATCCAGCACCTAGAGTTATATTGTTGCAGTGATTATCGATACCGGTAAATGGAACAAATACCATCTTGTATCTAAAAAAGAAAAAAAATTAATTAAACTGAAATAATTACGTAAAATGAATAAAATAATTACGTAATGAACTTACTTGTTAGAATTGAAAGTAGCATCGAATGAAACAACATCACCAAAAACTTTATAACTTCTTTTTGCATGCTCATCAGCCCAAAATAATCCAGTTAACTGTCGTTAAGTGTCATGACTATACTCAAAATAAAAATCAGGAAGAAAGTCTTGCTTCTTCTGCAGCATATTAACTACCATATCCGCATCATACTCACCAATATATAAGTTCAAATTCCTTTTAAAATTTTTGAAATCTGCAGCAGTAGCACCAACTTGTTCAAAACCACCATAAATTGTCCTCATTAGATTAAAAGCCTTAACAGGACCCATGTTTACTTTAGACATATTGCATAACACTTGCATTTGTTGATATGTCAAATTACGTGATGATGGAAGGAATTGCATATCTTCTGGAGAAACCAAGTAATGGTTATGCTCTTCAACAAACTTTGAAACTTTAAAATTTTGTCCATTCTCTGACGAAAAAACTATATGAGCATTACAACCTGTTCTCTGCGATGGTTTATTCCTACTTTTACCATTTTGAAGACTATCAAACGCTTTACAAGATTTGAATCCTTCCTTTGAACAAACCAAATGCTTCAACTTAAGAATCTCACCATGGACATATTGACCTCCTTTGCGAACACTAAATCCAGCATTTTTTTGCATATGTCACGTAAAACTCATACGCATGATCAATCGATGGAAATACCATATCAGCACATGGCATCATAGAAGAGGCAACTTGTGGTTTATAAATTGTTGAAACAGCCTGAGTAGAACTACTTTCACCTCTATCATTGAAAATAAAACCTGAAAATCACGTAATAACTATTAACACAATAACATAATGGCCTAATAAAGCATAAATATAATAACGTAATGAAATAACGTAATGAAAATTACGTAACATGAATATAATAAAGAAACAAAAAAACACGTAAAATTGTGACATTGTGATATGAAACAAACAAAAACACAAAAAAATAACGTAAATACTATCATTAATACAAGAAATCAAAAAAAAAAAAGATGAATTTAATAACAAAACAAAGAACAATAACGTAATGCTTCCATAAATAGAAAAACAACGAACAATCAATAAAAAAAGCTGAATTTAATTCAAATTCTACTAAACAGAAAACGAAATCATTAAAAAGAAAGCCATCGAACAAAACATTACGTAATAGATAGCTCAAATCATACCTGCACAATCATTATTCACAGACATCTTTGATGAATGAATAAAGGAAAATCGTTTGGAGATATAATCGAAAGAGAATGTATTAATTTATGATTGAATGAACTGATTTATGATTGAATGAACTGAATTATGATCAATATTTATATTGATTTCAAAATCTAAAAACAGAGTAAATACGAATTTGAAAAATATGATCCTTTTATAAAAGATATGGGTTTTAAATATCGAGTAAAATGACGATACTACCCTTCAAGAAAACGCGCGTAGAAGCCTTCGCATGCTTCGCACGTTTTTTAAACTTTTTATTTGAACCGATCCCTATATATATATGGTAAGGATAATGTGGAAACCCACTCTTATAGTGAAAACTCTGGAAACTCTAACTTCCCAATTTTTTATTTTTGAAAAAATTAGGGCATGTAATATACATGATTTTAAGCATTTTGGGCAAAAAAAAACCAAAAAGCGCTGAAGAAACAACGAGTATAACTAGTGATGTAGGACGGGGGTGACGACTCGTGTTCGCAGCAGGGTATAATCCTTGGCTCACAACGATGGTTGGTCTATGGCTGTATACACAAAATGATAAGCAAGCATACAATAGACGGGAGTATAAGTGGTTCGATCTTGTAAGATCTACGTCCACTGGAAAAGGTGATCTTTATTGATGAATAACGTAAATAACCATACAAGTGGAGATACAAGTGTATTCGTTCTTATTGGCTGGCTTCAACGTGTGGAGAAAGGAGGTCAAGTCCTCCTTTTATAGGAGATGTATGGGCTAAGGATCGTTGAGCCCATCCATCATTAATGGGCCGGGCTTTGAGGACCGGGCCGGCCGGTTGACAGGCCCATCTAGTTGGATTCTAACCCTTAGTTAGATAAAGTGATCCAAGTTGAGGAGGGCTTCTTTCGATTGGACCACGTGTTGCCTCGTGGTTGGTTGGCCGGGAGGTGCTTTGTCCTCCACACACGTGGCGTGTTGTGGATGGTCAGCAGGGGCGTCAGTTGTCAGGCGGCTGACCACTTGGCAGCTGACACCTGACGGGAGGAAGCAAGTTGGATTCCAAGGGGGGATGTTCTCGGGTGCCGCCAACTGGTGCCTCTGCGCCTTTGGCGCTGATGTGCCTTTGGAAGTAATATTTCCAGCGGAGAGTAGGGTGCGCCTAAAAGCGGTACCCTACCCCTTCAAGCGCCGAGCACTTTTAAAAAAAAAAAAAACAATATAAAATTTTGACTAACACATGTTAAGCCAAACTAACACGTGTTATCCATTTGTTACCCGAAGACGGTTTTTATTTAAAAAAAACGGCTCGACGTTTTTTCGATTTTTTTGGCCAAAAATGCTTTATGTTACATACCCTAAAATTTTCATAAAAAAAGTCAAGAAATTAGAGTTTCTAAGGTTTTCACTATAACAAGGGTTTCCAATATAACCTTATACTATATATATAGGAATGAGTTCATATGAGAACCCCCTTGAGTTAAGAGAACTTGAGAACCTCCCTAGACAAATAACATGATGACACATATACCACTTATTATTATAATATAAAAGGGTATTATAGTAATTTAACCCCACCCAAACCCTCTCAACAGCTTTATATTACTTTTTTTTTTCAAAAAACACACTCACACACACGTTACTCTCTCTCTTCTCTCACACACACACTCCTCTCTCTCTCTCTCTCTCTCTCTTCTCACACACACTGCACTCTATATATATATATATATATATATATATATATATATATTCCTCTCTCTCTCTTTCTTTCCCTCTCCCTCTCTCATCAACGACAGCCCACCACCATCTCACAACCATCACAATCATCACATACACGACTCTCTCTCTCTCTCTCTCTATCTGCCTGTCTCTCTCTCTGTCTCTCGTCTGAAAACAGACAACATAAAGAGGTTTTTCGATGTTTTGGGGGGGGGGGGGGGGGGGGTGGGGGATCTGAACCTTGGGGGTAGTGGGTTTTCGAAGACGGAAGATGAAGACGGTGATGGGATCTGCACGTTGGGGTTTTTTTTAGAGGGGGGGGGGGGTTATGAATGGTGGTGGTCTCGTGGTGGGACAGGGGATGGTCGGCGGTGGTTTGGAGGTGATGGGGATGTTGGTTTTTGGTGGTGGGTTTAGTCTTTGAACACAGATCTGGAGGTGTAGGGGGTGGTTCGTGGTGGGGCATGGGCGGAGGAGGTGGAGGAGACGGCGGAGAGCGGTGGTCGGGATCTGAAACAGGTTTGTTATTATTATTATGATTTTTGTTATTATTATTATTATTATTATTATTATTATTATTATTATTTTAGTTTGTTTTTAAGAAGATGAAGTTTGATGGCTGATGATGATCTTTTTTTTTGCAGATGCAGCAGTTTTTTTTTTTTTTTTTTTTTTTTTTTTTTTTTTTTTTAACAATAATGTGTAGTAATGTGTAGTATGATTTTATTAATGTTTGGTTTGTTTTTAAAAATACACATTTTTGTTGATGTTTTTGAGGCATTTAGAGTGGTGTAATCCGAATGTATAGATGTTGTTTTGGGGTTTTTACCACTAGTGTTTTTGTGTAGTAGGTGTGTATGGTAGATTTACAGTGGTGTAAATTATTACACCCGTGTAAATCATGGTAGAATTACACTGGTGTAAATAATTACACCAGTGTAAATTATCCCCATCAGATTTATGTTATGATTATTTTTTTAAAAAGTAAAGGAATTTAAAAATTAAATTTAGTAAAAAAAATTATATTTAAATAATTGAATAAGAAATTAATATAGTATTATATATTACTTTCTCTCTTCATGGTGTTTTTACATAAACACCCCTAATTGTACTTAATTATATTAAATTAACATGTGAAGACAAAAGGCTTAACATGTGAAGACAGAAACCTCAAGACTTAATCTCAACCATTGGATTAAGAAAATCAATGGCCTAGAATGGTTCATTTGGTTCTCGCAACTCACCATGGTTCTCAAAATAACCCAACCATATATATATATATATATATATATATATATATATATATATATATATATATATATATATATATAGGATGGTTATCTTGAGAACGCTAAATATTGTGAGAACAAGTAAAAATCAATCAAAATCAATTTTTTTTAATACAAACCTCATTATAATCAAAATACAAATTAATAAATGAATTTTCTTTTCAAATAATTCATCTTTTCTTGCAAAAACACTTTTAAATTAACTTTTTACACATGTGTAAATGAAACAGTTTACACATGTATAAATAGTAAATTTACACATGTGTAAAAACAAATTATCTTCGTATACGTTTAAATTTTTACGCGTAAATTGTGTTTTTAAGATTGTATTTTAGTAATAAAGACAAGTGTAAAAGAAATTTTAAATTTGAATGGTTTTAGATGTCGTTCTCACATTTCTCAGTTTTCTCTGCTTAGGTAGACCGAAGCCTTAGTCTCCCTAGCCCACTAATGGCAATTTGGCATACAAATTACATGACGACATAGTGAATTAAGTAAATAACGACAAACGACACTAGCTAGGTACATAATGCGGCTAACAACACTAATGGTAGAAGCAAAGCTTCTAGGAACACCTAAGAGGGAGATCATGGGTTCAAGTCCCATAAAGAGTGAAATTTGCCGTTCAAAAAAAAAAGTAAGTATAAACTTTTTAAGTTTTAGTATGAAGTAAATTATCTTTTCCCATATTGTTATGTATAATTTAACAATAATCTCCACTTTTGATCAATCTGTCTCGTCATTTATGATCTCCATTATGTCTATTTTTTTCAGAATCAATAACATCTGACATGTACCAAACAAATTGTTTTCCAGAAGATAATTTAAAATTATACTTTGTCATAATAACAGTATAAAGCTCTATTCGACACACTCACTAAATTATGGCTGCAAATATTTAAAAATTAAAAACAGGCAAACAACTAATATCGCAATCATACTTGAAGAAGTACACACTAGCATGAGTGAACACATACACATGCAAGCCAAAAAGGTGAAATACATCTCATGAATTAATATCTTGTTTTTAAGTATATCTTAGTTCTTATTTGTTACTATAATTCTTTTTAATAATTTGGCAATTAATTACATTGTAAAAATGAGTGATTAATATTCAAACATGAAGACACGGGAATGGCGGTAGAAGAAGTTGGTGGCGGCAAAAAAGTCATGAAGAAAAACTAGATTTTAACGACAACCTCCAGATACATCTGTCAGATCATCTTCCTTTTCCACTTTTCATCCCTGTACTATATCATTACTATCACTTTTTCCCCCAAACAATAATCACTTCTTTTAATCAGTTTATACACTCTATGCTTGTTACTAATGAGGCGTTGGGTCGACCAGCTGCAAAATATGTGGCGAGGCGAATGAAGACTCGGACTATCTTTTCACGGGATATTAACGTGGCGTCAGTAATTTGGCAAAAGGTGTGTACTTGGTGCAAGATGCTACAGATTTTTTGCTTTCCGAGTGTGGGAACTGATAACCTTTTACAAATCAGTCAGTCCAAACAACAAATAGAAACTAATTCATTTGATCATAGTCATGGCCTGTTGGATGATATGGAAGGCGTGTAACGGACTCGTTTTTTTCCGGAAAAAGGGCGTGCATTGATAGACTATTTGGGGAAATACAAGCGATGCCGTATCTATGGGTGAAACCCAGAGCGAAATTCAGCGACTTAACTTGGGTGAAACACAAAGCGAAATTCATTTCCTGTTTTGGTGAGTTCTTGGTGATTGTAATAGGTGTGGTCTAGTTCCTTATTTGACACACTTTTGTACATATGTTTTGGGTGGAACGAAAATTTGTCGCCGATAAAAAAAACTAATGAAGCGTTGGGAATGCGTCACGTCAAAAGTGTTAGAATACGGCCCCCAATAATTGTCAGGAAATAAAATAAATGTCTCTCAATCATTTAAAATTCTTTTCTTTTGTTTTTGTATATTGAAATTCAACAAAATAAATTAATGTTAAGCAAATAAAATTATATAATGTTAAAATAAAAATGCATAAACATTAAAATAAAAATACATAATATTAAAAATAAAAATTCTAAATATTACATTTTAATCATCAGGTGTGTCGACTATAAGTTTTCAAAGTGCTAACTTAAACGGTCTCCCATTAACTACTAAACTACATGTGCATAACTATTCTTGAATGAATTCAATCGAGATCTAAAAGGTCCTATCTTAGGTTTAGAAATTCTTTTGTATCGAGTCTCGATCGGGTTTAATCCAAGGTTAGGTAGGTCTGGTTAGACTTTCGACCCATTAACATCATGCCTAGCTTTATGTGGTAATTCACTTAAAAGGTATAAAAACGAATGTTTAACAAAAAAAGTTCTTGTGTTTAGGGCTGCAAACGAACCTTATGAACATGAACAAGGCCTTGTTCGTGTTCGTTTGTTAAGAAAATTAAGTGTACACGAACAGTTCATGAACACTTACCGAACGAAATTTTTTGTACGTGTTCGTTTGTTAAGAAAACACTCGTGTTCGTGTTCTTTTGTTAATTTTGTTCATGAACGCACACGAACACAAACGAACATTAATGAACGTAAACAAGTGTTCATGAACGGAAAAAAACACAAAGAGACAAATATTAGCGTTCGAATAAGATCGAATTCACATATATTAAGAAATTAACTAGATCCACTCAATATGTATATATATAATAACCAAAGCATTTTTTATGACATGTCATAATATTATGCAATCTCTCTTTTAAGAGATGCCATATAGAATGTGATGTGGCAACTCTAGAACAATTAAAAAAAAGAAATAAATATGATTTAACATAATCTATTAAATATCTAATCTACTAAATGTAAATATTAAAACTTTATTATTTCTCTCTCATGTTTCCTCTCATAACTTTTAAATGTTAATATCTTTTATATACGAGATTTTATAAAGAAAAAAATTACACCAAATTAACGAGCGTTTTATTATCTTTCCAACGAGTACCATGGTGCTATATAAAAAACGGAGAAAAAAAAAAGGCTATTTTTTGTATCCCAACAAGTATTGTGTCAGGTTTGGAATTAGTTTAAAAAAAAATTGCGGGTTTGGGTCGGGCCTGGGATTAGGTGATACCCGACCCAATTACCCCCTTTTTTTATATTAGAACTAGTTTTTATCCCGAGAGCGTCCCGGGTTGAAATATCTAATATTTATTATTATTTTAAACAAATCTCTGCCATAAGTTATCATATTCAAAGATAAAAAAACGAATCTCTGCGCCGGGATATAAATCTAGTGTCATTATAAATGAATTTGGAAGTTTGTTATCGATCACTCTAAAAAGAACTAACATGAAATAAGAAAAAAAAATTTAATTATTGAAATATCGAACGCATTAGTTAATGGTTATGTGATGCGTTAAAAATTCATGGGTATATGATCGAGTATGTAGTTCGGGTATTTGGGTATGTTGTTTCGGGTAATCGGGTCGGGTATCACCTAATCCCAGACCCGACCAAAACCCACAATTTTTTTAAACTAATCTCAAACCCGACACAATACATGTCGGGTTACAAAAATAGCCATTTTTTCTCCGATTTTTATATAGCATTATGGTACTCGTTGGAAAGATAATAAAACGCTCGTTAATTTGGTGTAATTTTTTTCTTAAAAAAATCTTGTATATAAAAGATATTAACGTTTAAAAGTTATGGGAGAAAACACAAGAGATAAAATAATAAAGGTTTAATATTTAGATTTAGTATATTAGGTATTTAATAGATTAGGTTAAGATTATAATAGATTAGGTTAAATCATATTTATTTCTTTTTTTTAATTGGTTTAAAGTTGCCACATCACATCTTATGTGGCATCTCTCAAAAGAGAGATTGCATAAGAGTATGACATGTAGGATTAATCCCTTTGCAATATATATATACTAGCTGATTACCCCGGGAGGGTCCCGGGGTTGAAAAATCTTATTTTACGTGATAACCTATTGCAAATGGCTCAAGTTAACTAACCACAAAATCTCTCAATCATTGCATGTTCATAGTATTCTAATCAATAATAACTCATATTCCTTAATCTAAAACCTAATCAGTAATCATCTAAAGAATCACTTATGTAAGCTACAACTATTCAAAAACTCATCACATTTCTTTAATTTCTCACATTCTAATGGCTCTTATAATTCCTAACCTAATCAACTAAACAAAGACTTAAGTTGGAAGTTGTAACCATTGCATCTCATTATGCCACGTGGCATAATCAAGAGATGGTTGAGACCACCATTGAACGCCACGTCAGCAACTATCAAGTCATCCCGAGAGCGTCCCGGGGTTGAAAAATATAACCATTCTAATAATACTAATACTAATAGTAATAATTATTACTTTTGTAATTAAATAAATAAAAAAATAACCTTGCTATAAGGTGACACCATGTGTTGCAGTGTTGCGCGATTCTTTCTCATAGCCTCTCTTGATGAATTATACCTAGTAAAATTCCAATGATAACATGGCGATTGGGTTGATTTTCAACATCATAGATAAGAACCTGGTTTAAAAGAAAAAACATGATTAATGAATAACATGAACACTTTGTGTGTTTTTTTCCTGTATCAACGAAACCCCACAAAAAATAGTCGATTTTTTCTCCGTTTTTTATATAGCCCTATGGTACTCGTTGGAAAGATAATAAAACGCTCGTTAATTTGGTGTAATTTTTTTCTTTAAAAAATCTCGTATATAAAAGATATAAACGTTTAAAAATTATGGGAGGAAACATGAGAGAGAAAATTTTAAATTTATTTTTAAATTATTTTTTCCTAAAATAACTCAATTTAATTAAAAAGAGAAATAATTTAAAAACACTAAAATATTTCAATTTTGATGCCACGTGGCAGTTTCATAGAGAGGTTGAAGTCACCATTGCACGCCACGTCAGCAATGTTCAATTCTTTTATATATATTAATAGATTTAGATATAGATATTATAACTTATGCCAGAGATTTGTTTAAATTAATATTAATATTAATAATAATAATATTCATTAATCATATATTGTCAGGTGTCATTTTTATAGTTTAGATAATTCTAATTTTATTCACTTTACTTAGATTTCTCAACCCGGGACGCTCCCGGGTATCAATTAGTAATCTAATTATACAAACATACTTAGTAATTAACATAATATTGGTATACATAATAAGGTAGTGTTTCAAATAAACCAAGGTCGCATCTTTAACTTGAAGTCTTCATTATTTATTTATTTAAATTTAAACTCTTCATTAATGATTTATTTAATGATTATAATAAAAGCATGGTTTATTTATCTCATATATACCTATATATTTGCCTGACATAAAGTATTTATTTGGGTAAAAGGAATACAAATTATAGAATATAGAAAAATATAAAAATTAAAAACTCTATTAAAGTATCGAACACAAACGAACACGTTACCGGCCTAACGTTCACTAACATAAATGAATGAACGAGGTCTCTGTTCATGTTCGTTTGTTTAGTTAAACGAACGGAATTTTTTGTTCATTTTCGTTTATTTAATTATTAAACGAACGAAACAAACAAACTTTCCGCCAAACAGTTCATAAACAGTTCGCAGAAATTTCAGTTCGTTTGTAGCTTTACTCGTGTTATAAAATACACTTAAAGACCAAGTACTGAAGTACGCATACTCAAATCAATTATTTTAGATTATTAGGCCACTGTAACCAGCTTTCATAACAGTAACTATAGTCGCTTTTATTTCATCTAAAGACCCCACTTTTTTTTATTATGTTTCGTATTCTCCCTTTTCCTCAATTATATCAACTTGAAAAAAGTAACGCTTGTTTTATATACTTCAGAGGGTCGGGCTGTCACCCGAACGCAAGCCAGTACCCTTTATCTAAAATACCGATGCGGGTGTCCCGAGTACAAGGACGCAGCTTCATAGAGACAGGAGGGGCACCCGACTCCCCGTAATTTTCGTTTATAAATTCCAATTATATAGTATTCGTATATAATTTTTTTGATATATATAGTTTAGGCCTCCCGTAACCAGTGACTTCCGACCCCCCGAGATTTTCGCCACTACCTGAGTAGGTGTGTCCAGGCAAGAAACACAGTTGATGGTTGCCGAAGAAAGGGGGGGGGGGGGGGTATTCGGGTACTCTAATGGTGAGAGGGGTTGTCGGGTGGTGATACGTGGTGGCGGGTTGCGATTGGGATGATGGAGGGTATGGGTTGTTTATACCACGAGTGACCTTATTTTCGGTGAATTCAGAGCATTCAAAACACATCCCTCATTTCCTCCCCCATTCTTAAAATGTAGACAAAATTACAATTTTTGTCCTTCAAAATTACCAAACTATTGACTGTGTCCTTTAAAACTTTTAGAACAAACCAAACTAAAAAAACAAACTCATTAACCAAACATTTCACTGCAAACACAAAACTTATGCATACTACACCAAAACACATGAATTTGCACTAAAACATTCAACAAAACCTGACTCCATTCACCACACCATGGAAGTATGGAACCTCACAACAATCCTCTGATCTAGCTCCTGAACCATCACCACACCCTTCTGCTAAAACTGCCATCACCCCTGAACCACCACGTCTGCAATCACTTCCAATAATCACCACACTAACGCCAACATTATTTTGAATCCAACTTTTATTTAATCCATCGATTGAGATTTATCCACATTTGGGTTTAAGCACCAAAACCAAATCGATTGGAGATGCTTATGAGGTTGGAGTTTAGGGGTAGGTGGTCGCTAGACCGAATGAAAACCAAACGCTGGCCAAAAAACCTAGATCTGAGAGGTAGTCATCAGACTGAGATGAAAACCGTTGCCACCCCTCTTTGTTCTAGGTATCCTCGTTCTATACTTTAGGATATGTGTTTTCAGGCGATGGTGAGCAACTGTTGTAGTGTTTATGGCGGTCGTGTGGAGCGTTGGGAAAACAAATTGTGGTACTGATTTATATTGTTTTCAAGCAAGGGTTGGTGAGGGTTTTTGATTTTAGGGTTTTTGATTGACTGTAGAACAGATGTAAAATTAGGGGAGATGGAAGTAATAAATCAGACATTTATAAGGGATTAAAATGGGTGGTAAAATTACGTTTATACCCTCACGTGTATTGCACGTGAGGTGACTTAACTGGGTATACTAACTGGGTTAAGTGTAAAGGACAAAAATCGTGGCAACTTTTCATATAAAGGATAAAGACTGAAACTAAAAGTTTTAAAAGTCACAGTCCATAGTTTTGGAATTTTTAAAGGACAAAAATTGTATTGTTGTCTAAAATTTAAGAAAATCTCACAAAAACTCACTAAATCCTAACCCCTATCCTCATACCTCATTTCTAAAATTTACAAAAAACCTATGTTAAGCCCCCATATATGGGGTTTTTCATACTTCCTCCATCTTATTTAATAATATTAAAATAATACAAATTGAATGTGGAGTGGTTTGATGTTGGTTGTAAAGAAAGAAAAAAAAAATAAAAAAAGTTTATAGGGAATATGAATGGAAATGGGATGTGAGAGACTTTGAAAAAATGAGAGGCAAATTTAGAAAACTATGATTTTTTCTTAAATCATATGGTTGGGGATGGAGGACGGACTGTGAATGCTCTCAGTGTCTGAATATATTACGAATTTTACATCAAATTTTGTATTCATTAAGATTTTACACTAATGTTTCAATAAAACAAATCTATAATATGTTTACCCATCTCCCACTTGTAAGAGTTGTTGGTTGAAATTAATGCATATTATTAGTATTTAAAAAAATATATATATTTATAAATCGGAATTGTTATAATTTGATTTAATCTAAGGACTATATTCTTTTACAAGACCTTAATTAGCTTTTTACACTTTTCTTCTCTTATATTCATGACAAGTTAGTTGACAATGCCACCACTTTGTGGTCGGTGAATCGTGACTTGTTTTCTTAACGTATTATGATTGATTAAGGGTAATTAAGATGATAAACAAACTTCATAATTTTTTTTATTTTTTTGAACGCCAAATTTTTATTACACATTTATTTCACCTCACATTGCATTTGCAATGATTTAAATCTACAACCTTACATTTGTAAGGGTGAACACCATACCACTAGACCAAGAGATCATAGGTAAACAAACTTCATTTACATTATCAAATAAAAAAAATTTTGTAAATAAATAATTATCGGACTGTGTCTTTTAAACAAAACACAATCAACTACATACAAAATCTAATAAAAGTGATTATGTGTTTGTCTAACAACATCAGCTACATACAAAATCTAATTAAAAAAAAAAAAAAAAACACAAAATCTAATAAAAGTGATTATGTGTTTGTCTATGATAAACCTCTAATACGGTTACGTTCAGCTGTCAGCTGTGGATGTAAGTAAAAATTCAGAAAAATGGTGATTATAAATGTATTAAAAAATTAATGGTATCTTAAATATTTGACTAATAATTCAAGTTCGTACAGAATTATGGTGTAATTAAAGGGGAAGCATGAATTAAATTCGTGACTGTGAGATGGGATGGGTTTGTCGAGAGTTTGAAGAGCATTATCCTGTGGCTTTATTAAAAGTACAGTACTACTCCATTAGTCACCACTAGGTAATGAAGACAGAGAGAAGAAGAAGAGAGATGACAAATTAAAATCTGCATAAAAAAATAATAAAAATAATTCTGGTAATAAAGGAAAAAAAATACCCAAAAAAGAACAAACCTATGATGTGTTCCTCTCTATTCATGTTCCTCCTTTCTTGCTTTCTCCCATAAAAATAATACCATTTTACTCTCCCTTGGCTTGTTATATGTGTTATAGAAGAAAGTCAATAAGGTGTTCTTTGTTTTTTGCTCAAATGCACTTCTGACTTCTTTTGTCTGCGTCACGCAGACGCGTGCAGACGTTTAAGGTTTGCAGATTATTTGTTTTTTAGAATACCTTTCACTAAAAAAGGTCTTCCTGACCTTTTCTTGGTGCAAACTTAATACAAAGTCTTCTAAGATCTTCTCCACTTCTCTTCTTCTCACCCACCACCACCAACCCACCACTGTCCACCACCACCACGGTCTACCACCACCTACTACCGTCCACCACCCACTACCGTCCACCACCACCGTCCACCAACACCGCCCACCACCACCGTCCACCACCACGATCCACCACCTACCACCGTCCACCACCACCACCGTCCACCACCACCACCCATCACCACCACGACCCACCAACGTCCACCACCACCACTGTCCACCACCACCCACCATCACCACTACGGTCCACCACCACCGTCTACCACCAAACTGCTGTAAAAAATCAGTTTATTTAAATTTCAGTTTATTTCAGCAGCCTGCAGACATTAACAAACAAACAGTCTTCTTCTTGTAGACTGCAGACCTTTGGTCCAACTCTTCTCCTGCAGATGTCTGCAGATGTGATCCGCAGACTACAGACCGTTTCCTACAGAAAACACAAACAGCACCTAAGTCCTTTTTCTTTTTAACGGTAAAAAAAAGCCTTTTATTCATCACCCAAATTGTGACAACCTGCACCCTTCACTCTTCATAAATGTGCATAATTGGTTCCTCAACTATTTCAAAATTTTCATTTTTAACCCTCGTAATTTAATAGGACCAAAATTCACAATTTAATAAAACTTATAATTTTTATAAGTAAAAGTATGCACGTTTTAGACTCACATCTACACCCGAGCACGTATGTTTCAGACCTTGATACTCAAAGCCCTTAATTTTCGGTCCTAAAACAACTTAGAAACAGAAGGAAACAAGTCTATAACTTAAAATTGATTAAATTAGAAAAATTATTTTTTTTAGCCCTCGCGGTCCGCTAAGACAGTCTCAGTCAAAGTCCCAGTCAAAGTCTCAGTCAAAGTCCCAGTCAAAGTCCTAGTCAAATATTCAATTCATCATAAAACCTTACTTTATGGTGTTGACCAATTTTAATGGCTAATTGAATCCAAAACTAGTATAAAAACCTACCTATGACCCATTACACTTTGCACCTCTAATTCAATTGTTTCAATTCGATTAAACTCTCCCTCATACCTTTCTTCTAGAGTATATTACTTCTACATTTGAAGCTTTGATTATAAGCTCTTGTAATTGGCGAATTGGAAGCTTGATATTTTTTCCTATTCGGTTTCTTTTCTTCTATATTTGACTAGTTTCGTTGTTGAACCTTTGGATTGCTCGCATTTTCACGCTCGCTTAGTCATCTAGTCATTTGGCGAATGTGAGTATTTCCTATCCCCTTTTTGCTTTTATTCACTTTTAGGGTGTTACATGTACAGGGGCGGACATAGGGCTTAAGGAGGGGTCGCGGACGTTGCGGCTCAACTTCGCGTGCGTAATGGAAAATTTGTTTTTTTTTTTACGAAATTTGGAAAACGTTGCTAATAAAATGAAAAAAAAAAACGTTACTACTGATTTTGTGGCCTAGATCCGCCACTGTACATGTACACTTATACAAATTACAAGTTCACATTTTTACAATACAATTCTAGTACTATGTGCATTTGCTTCCAAACGTGCTTTATGCTTAGACACTACATGTAGAATGTATTTGTACTTAGTGATATCATTAACCTTGTACAAACCGACCTTAACATTGGATAGCGCTATGGATTGACAACCCACCTAGGTGATTCTCCCCCTTTTTCATCGGAGAATCCATGGTAATTGTTAAGCTATAATCCATTTATTGGATAAGTACACCGCCGTTCATTTTAGTACATTGATACAGTCACAGGATTGATTTCGCTCATTTGTATGATACATAGTTTACATAAATGCACTGTAGCTTTGCACTTGAATTGTATAACATTTTCCAACTTACTATATATATATTAAAACTAGGAATGCTCACCAACATTTCATATGTTGACAAAACTTATTTTGTACATGTTTCAGGTGCAGTTTGATCTTAGTTCCATAGCATTGGATTTTAGTGCTTGCTTTTAATAATTTATTTCAAATTTCATGTTTTGTTCATAATTTTATATTTTTCCCATTTCATCCATGTAAGACAATTTAAATTATTCAATAATATATTTACATTTTAGTACCATGTGCTTTTGAACAATCGTCACTACGTGACACCTCGATGATTCCGCCATCGGTTGGGGTGTTACAGATTGGTATCAGGGCCATGGTTATAGGGAATTAGGTTATTATAATGCCTTTTAGCCTAGTCTATAACCAAGCTTACATTCACGAGTCCTCTCGTGTTTATTTCTCTTTATCCTATTATTTTCTTTCAAGATATTTTCGCTTTGATTCTTTCTCGTTATTCTTTCGGTGTGTTGTTTAAAGAAGAAGATACTCGTATTTCACAAACGAAACGATATCACCAAGTTAGGAGTGACATCCATACCTTGGTGATTAGTTTCACTTTTCTATATGTTATTTATCTTAGGAATATATCTTTGAGATATGAGTGACATCCACACCTTAAAGAGTATTTCTTTCAAAAAGGAACTTAACCACTAAGCTGGGAGTGATATCCTTAACTTAGTGATTGGTTTCATTCCACAATCGTTTTCAATTTTGAAATACATCTTTGAGTTAGGAGTAAAATCCAAATCTCAAGGATCTATTTTTGCATCTCGTTGTCACATCACGCCAATGGCGGAAACACGTGGCGCGATGGTTCAAGAGCATAAAGTCAAGGTTAACGCAAATCATAAGTGATTAAGAAAATGGGTCATTTATTTAAGACGTCGAAACCATGTTTGATGTTCACACATAAACGAAAATTGTTTTTAATACTTTAAGGAGGCTTCTCAAATATATCCTAAATCTTTGGGAAATAAAGTTGAAACCCTTTCGAAACACCCGAGCCCATATGAGAGATTCCCCCGACCCAGCTTGCCACGTTGTCCATCATCTATCAATTACCTGAAAGATATGTTTAAAAAGTCGTCAATATATAAATATTGGTGAGTTCACAGGTTTTAGTTTATCAAACTTTATCTCTTGGGAATTTCCATGTTATGACAATTTATAGGAGTTGCAAGTTCCTACAATTCTACTTGAGCCTATAACCAAACCAAGACAAATAATAATAATAATGCCCCGCTCCAAGTCGTTACTCGGTATCCTACGACTTGATTTCAGAATATGTGCACCCCAGGCATACGCCGATGCATAATCGACGCTATCGATTAGGGGTGGGCCTTGTCAGGCACCAATAGTACTATTCAAATATTCCTTCGGTTTCATTTCCCTGAATTAATGATTATAGTAGAGAAGTCTCAACCCCGAGTGGCGATCACAACTCAAGTACTTAACCCGTCAAACATTTCCCTAACATATCTTTCCCCCGAAAAACATAAAATGGTTTAAAATGGGGCCGTGAGACTCACCTGAATTTGTGCTTGGCTCAAAAAGGAAGATAGCAAATTTTGTGGTCTCGCACCTACAAACGTCCTAGGCGTATAAGTCACTACACCTATAGTGCATGTGCCTTGGCAAGTTGTACACCCAACTCCCCGACCACGTGTTGTTCCAATTCCCGTTTAATTAGACGCGTATCCTAGGTTCATTGGCGATGGATTACCCCTTTTCTTACGAGTTATGTATTATTCTCGTTAATACTCTTTGTAACTTGTCTACTATTATTCTCGACACGACTCTACCTAACGTATAATTATTTTCCCATTTAAATAATTATACTTAGGATCGTATCGTTCGATATAATGTATTCTTAATACCCGACCCGACTCACTTTGCCGCATATTTATTTTCCCATTTAAATAAATATGCTAAGGTCTTGTCGTTCGATTGTATATTCTTAACGCCCGACTCGACTTACCATGTCGTACATTTATTTTCCCATTTAAATAAATATACTAGGATCTTGTCGGTATTCACATGTATATAGGTATATTTTGCCTACTCGTCTCGGTTTTCCTTCTCGCATATCTACTTTCCCATTCAAATAGATATACTAGTATTTCGTCGAGACGAGCATGTATACATATATCAACGTGTGAATTTTCCTTGTTAAGTCCATACGTTGTTTAACGTTTTTAATTCTTTACGTTATGCTTTCTCCCACGAATATTCTCTCTAACACTTAGGAAAGTGTTATATAATTTTTACCCATGTTATATATATTTTACTTCTTAAAATATATATATTTTCACGTTTTGCCGCAATGGCATTTTTCTCTAGTTTGTCCGTTTATTCGCTATAGTTAGTTTATGTAACTAAGTCCGATAGTTTAAATTTTTCCAAGTTTCTTCCAATATGTGTTCTATAGAAATATTATTTATACTTCTAATTTCCAAACACATATTACTCGGAAAGATATACCTTAGTATTTTTAGTCCAACTTGTTAACTTATATTCCAAAAATGTTCCTGACACTTTTATATTCCCATTTATATAAAAGTATCCATTTTTGTACAAGTTTTCTCAAGTTTCTACTTTTGTCCAATATTTGATAAAAACCTCTATTTTTGTAGAATCCTTATGTTAATATAATTCCCTATTTTTATAAACTTCCATTTTTATAAAAATATACTTTTCAATAAATACACAAGTAGGTTACTAGTGTTTACCAAAACTATAATTGGAAAAACCATTATTTATGCTTTTGACACCAAACTTTCCGTTAATGCATTTTTGGACCAAAGTTTCTAAAATATCTATTTTAGTCCATCAACTTTTAAAGTTACCACATTAGTCCCTTAACTTATAAATGTTGCATTTTCCATCCTAACTTCCAAAGTTAGCATTTTTCTTCCAAACAAGTGGACTTTAAAGAATCATCTTTTTCATGTTTGGTTATTTTTACATTATTCCACTTTTAATAGTCTTATATTTCATAAGTAAGGCTACTAATATGTGTGTTTGGTGTATTTGTCCATCATATCTAAATTTCACTCTTCTAAGTGAGTAGACTTTAATTTTGTAAATTCTTTATTTTGCTTTTCTAACATATTCCATCTTATTTTATACTTTAGATAGTCATTTTAAGATGATTTAAACTATCCTTTAACATATTCAAGTTTCTTTCACAAATCATGCCCAAATCATCATCCTTCTTAAGTGTATGTACATGTTTTTATATTTTCTTGAAATACCACATTACTAGTATCAAATCCATGACTCATCTACCTATTATTACTCTTCCATTACTCTTGTAAAACATATTAAGACTTTATGTTTCAAAAACCACATTTTACCCATTCATGTACAACTTGCTCATAAGAACACATATCATGAACATTAATAATCAAAGCAAGGTTAAAAACTTACTACTAGCTCAAGGCTAGGGAAGACAAAAACCTTGGATTTGAGTGGGGTTTAGTGTGTTCTTCCAAGTGATTAAGCTCCAAGCTCTTGAAACACACAATGGGGTTTTGAAAGATGAAGATTTAGAGGTGATTTGGAGGTGTTAAACTTGAAAAGAAAATGTATTTGGGGTGGGTATATGTTACGGCCAAAGGAAGAAGAAGAAGAAGTTTTTCTTTTGTTGGTTCAAGTATGCTTACAAGGTTGCTTATAATATCTCTTCCAAATCCTCCAAAGATTACTTGAATCTTAAAAGATTGTGTGTGATCTTAGTGAAGATAATGTAGGATATGGAAAAATCTTTGAAAGATTATTAAGGGGTGTTTGGCCGTGGATTTGAGAGAGAGAGGAGAGATGATTTGGTGATTTCTTGTGTCCAATACTAATCCATGCAACCTCATGATTAAGTATGATTATAATTGGATTAATAAGAATTGGAAGGGTTAATCATATGGGGTGGCCCTAGGCCGGCCCCTTTGGGGTGTTTGGGTGGGGTCCACTTTGCTAAATAATACCCATTATTGTTATGTTTAATTCCCTCTCGTTCGGGTATCGTCCGGGTATTTTTCGGGTTTTAATCGCGTGTTATTCGGATATTAAAAATACCTTTAATAGCATTTAAACATAGTCCAGTTTAAGCGTTGATAAGTTATTTAGGCTTTTGCCGGGTGAAATTATAAGTTATGCGCGTATCGGGTGCGGTACGCGCACTTTATTCGTTACCGGGAGATTTGTATAACAAGCTTTCACGTATGGCTTTGGAGTTCCAAAACCCATTATGTTTTGTGAAATTACTCTTTATTTTATATCCCGGGTGTCCGGGATTCGTTTCGCTTATTTAATTTTTACCGGGTAATCGGCAGTGTCCATACCGGATAGATTTACTTGCACATGATCCTATCATGTTTTGTCATTAAACATATGCATTCCTATGCATTATTTGGGAATTGCTATCTTTCTAAGGCCTCAGTTAAATAATCAACACATAATTGCATTTAATTACGTTAATCGCGTATAGTTAATTAGTATGGAATTACCTTATTTTTGCCGGTTGTTACATTCTCCCCCCGTTAAGAGAATTCCGTCCCGGAATTCACTTCGCGTTCTCCGGTATAGGGGTCTTCTCGAATAGGGCGGGATACTTTTGCTTCATCCGGTCCAGCCTTTCCCACGTGAACTCCGGTCCACGCTTGGCATTCCAGCGCACTTTGACCAACCTGATCTTGCTGCGCCTTAATTTTTGGACCTTCCAATCAGTTACTTCGATTGGTTCTTCAACGAAGTGTAACTTGTCGTCAATGTGGATTTCGTCCGCAGGGATGATGAGAGTTTCGTCGGATAGGCACTTCTTCAAATTCGACACGTGGAACGTGTCATGTACACCGTTAAGCTCTTGTGGCAACTTGAGCTTGTATGCCACGGGGCTTACTCTAGACAAGATTTCGAACGGTCCAACATACCGTGGGTTCAGCTTTCCGCGCTTCCCAAAGCGCGTGACATCTTTCCAAGGTGACACCTTTAGTAGGACCCTGTCTCCGACTTGAAATTCCAAAGGCTTTCGCCTCATATCCGCATAGCTTTTCTGCCGGTCATGGGCCGCTTTGAGACGTTCTTTTATCAAGAAGACCTTGTCCGTCGTCTCTTGAACAATTTCGGGCCCGGTAAGTTGCTTTTCTCCAACTTCAGTCCAACATAGAGGAGATCTACACTTGCGTCTATATAGAGCTTCAAAAGGTGCAGCTTGAATTCTCGTGTGGTAACTGTTGTTATACGAAAATTCCACCACTGGCAAGTGTGTATCCCAATTACCGCTGAAATCGATTGCGCATGCCCTTAACATATCTTCCAAGGTCTGGATGGTTCGTTCACTTTGACCATCGGTTTGGGGATGATATGCGGTACTCATGTCAAGGCGAGTACCGAGGGCTTCATTCAAACTTTCCCAAAATCTTGAGGTGAAACGACTATCTCGGTCGGAGATGATGGAAATAGGTACACCATGCTTAGACACCACTTCCTTAATGTACAAACGGGTCAGTTTCTCCAACTTATCCGTTTCGCGAATCGGGAGGAAGTGTGCGGATTTCATCAATCGATCAACAATTACCCAGATCATGTCATGGCCGCTTGTTGTCCTGGGTAACTTGGTGATGAAATCCATGGAAATCTGCTCCCATTTCCATTCAGGTATTTCCGGTTGCTGGAGCAACCCGGACGGTTTCCGATGCTCGGCTTTGACCTTTGCGCAAGTTAAGCATCGCGCAACATAAGCTGCTATATCCCTTTTGAAATTTGGCCACCAGTAAAGTTCTTTCAAATCGTGGAACATCTTGTCTGCACCAGGGTGATGAATGTTTATGCTAGAATTGTGCTTACCCTAGTCATGTTCAAGACATAATGCAACATAGAAATACACATAGACACATTGATGATTGAATTGCATAAATATTGTTGTAACATGTTTCACCCCAAAAATGGTGATAAATAGAAAATGGGCTATGTAAAACTCACCTTAGCAAAATGTTATGTCTCGTAAAAAAATAGAATAATGTGTTGTGAATGTATGCGAGGCGAATCCCAAAGACTCAACAACGTAGCTAGTCCAAATTGAAGAAAACGAAAAAGAAAGAATATCAAGCTTCCAATTCGCCAATTATAAGAGCTTATAATCAAAGCTTCAATTGTAGAAGTAATAGACTATAGAAGAAAGGTATGAGGGAAAGTTTAATCGGATTGAAACAATCGATTTAGAGGTGCAATGTATAATGGGTCATAGGTGGGTTTTTATACTAGTTTTGGAGTCAATTAGCCATTAAAATTGGTCAACACCATAAAGTAAGGTTTTATGATGAATTGACTATTTGACTAAGACTTTGACTGTTTGACTAAGACTTTGACTAGGACTTTGACTATTTGACTCAAGGCTTTATTTAAAAAAAAAATCTTGTATGTGAAAAAAAAAAGAATTTAGAATCATATTATTATTATTTATATACATTTATGTATGTATATAAGTTGTGAGTTAGGATAAATAAAGACTTAGGCACATTTGTATAATATTAATGATAAAGGTGTAATATATATATATATATATATATATATATATATATATATATATATATATAAGGGCTTTTTATGTATTAAAATTTTGGGGAAAATTTTGCGATGTTAGAGTCTCCCCTACTTTTAGGAACTTCGTCCCGAAGTTAAAAGAAAAACACCAGGTATACAATTGGTCGACTACCGAAAACCTTGATAAAATTTCTCACTACCTTAACGTACCTGTAAATTCATGATTACGTTCCGGACCGTAATTATCAATTTACCTTACATTAGGGCTTTGCGTCCTTTTATGACTCTACCGATTGTTGAGCAGGTTCGATAGTCTCCACCAGTCGTTAAGCAGGTTGTAGGGCCTCTCCCGACTGTTGGAAAGACATGATGACCTCTACCAATCGTTGAGTATGTTGTTTGGTAGTCAACTAATTGTTGTATAAGTAAGCAAGTATGATTATAGATATAGCAATTAGTTCACATTCAAACAAGCATGCACTCAGATGTTATGATAATACTTGAATTTATTACGTGAATCAAAAAGTGTCAATACATAGAATTAAAAAGTAGACATCATTCAAATGGTGGGGTTTGCTGTTAAGTAGCTGGAGGGTCTTGATCTTGATTTAGTTTAGGGCATCGGTTACGTAAATGATTTGGGTTTCCACATTCATAGCATTGACCATAGTTGTATTTACCAGGACAATTAAGATTAGCAACCTGAGCAGGGTTGGTTGGTTGGTTGGTGTTAGGGTTTGGGGACTCACAACATGTGTTGACCAGATGGCCATACCTACCACAATTGGTGCACAGGCGACACACTGAAACAGTGGGGTGATGTCGTTTGCATGTGTTACACAATGGAAAGTTTCTTGTATAGGGTTTCTTGTTAGAAGCTTGTGTAGTGAGGTTTACATTAGGATCACTGGTCTTGCGCTTCTGGTTCTCGGTAGTTACCGCGACCACAATACTTGTTTTCTCGCCTTTCTGAACTAAGGTCCCGTTCTTTATGTGATTTCCATCGCCATTTCCATTTCCATTGCCGTTCCCATTCATTGGGATGACTTGAGCCAACAAGTTAGAAACCAGAGTTGTGATTTGTTGCGCCATTTGTTGGGAAATAATCGCAGCCAGTTGGGCATCAACACCTTTGTTGTTTTTGTTGTTGTTGTGGTTGGTTTTGTGGTTGTTGTTACTTTCCTCTTGGTTTTCACCACTGTTATTGCGAGTGCTGCGACGTAGAGACATGATCTGTAAGGGACACAATGAAGGTTCAATGTGGCATGAATTGAATGAGGTGATATAAGGAATGTAATCATTTATTCATTAATTAAAACGAATAAACGAAAACGTTGACGTATCAAAGATTTCAGATTCCAATAACATAGTGAAGACATGCTTTAGCCTATAAGTGAACACTCATCCCGAGAATTCCCAGGTAGGCATCCGGGTCCCTCGTCTGATTGGGATATATGCGCAATGCCAGCCTAGACAGAAGTCTCAGAATACAGGCGTTCACCCTTCCAGATTGCACGTGTTCGTTATTAAAATCTAGAACTTCGACGAGATCTCAAGGTGGTTCAGGTTAAACCTGAGGATTTTGTCCTATTAGTCTGAGAGTAGATCCAGTGATGGAGAGCAACCTTCTTGTAAGGATGAAAGTAGGGATAAGAAGTAGGAGGGAGATAGAGAATAACAAGTAAAAGAAGCAAGTACTAGTTAAATCCTATGGTTATAGACTAGATTATTTTTCTAATAACCTAATTCCCTATAACCATGGCTCTGATACCAATCTGTAACACCCCAACCGATGGCGGAAACATCGAGGTGCCACGTATTGATGATTGTTCAGTAGCTCATGGTGAATAATAAATTTCATTAAATGATTTAAATAAATTACATACAATTGTTCTACAAGAATTCGTACATCAAATTGAATAAAACTATGCACACAAGTAGAACCTGAAACATGTTAAGTTGAAAATATTTTGGGTCAACAAAAGTTGGTGAGAATTACATAGGTTTTGATGATCGAATAAAATTGTTGTGCAATTCATGTGTCATGGCAATCTAGTCCATATGTGAAAACATACTAGAAGTAAATCGAGTGCATAATCAACCTTGTGACTGTTGTATTGTGGTACATCCCATACGCTCATGGTTCACTCGTTTATATTGCAGTAACAAACACCCACGCAACCTTTGTAGGAGGCACGTATCCGGGTGGGATTGTCAGTCCAATAGATCTATCAATGTATACCGTTTGGCTGATGAATGTTTATGCTAGAATTGTGCTTACCCTAGTCATGTTCAAGACATAATGCAACATAGAAATACACATAGACACATTGATGATTGAATTGCATAAATATTGTTGTAACATGTTTCACCCCAAAAATGGTGATAAATAGAAAAGGAGCTATGTAAAACTCACCTTAGCAAAATGTTATGTCTCGTAAAAAAAATAGAATAATGTGTTGTGAATGTATGCAAGGCGAATCCCAAAGACTCAACAACGTAGCTAGTCCAAATTGAAGAAAACGAAAAAGAAAGAATATCAAGCTTCCAATTCGCCAATTATAAGAGCTTATAATCAAAGCTTCAATTGTAGAAGTAATAGACTATAGAAGAAAGGTATGAGGGAAAGTTTAATCGGATTGAAACAATTGATTTAGAGGTGCAAAGTATAATGGGTCATAGGTGGGTTTTTATACTAGTTTTGGAGTCAATTAGCCATTAAAATTGGTCAACACCATAAAGTAAGGTTTTATGATGAATTGACTATTTGACGAAGACTTTGACTGTTTGACTAAGACTTTGACTAGGACTTTGACTATTTGACTCAAGGCTTTATTTAAAAAAAAAATCTTGTATATGAAAAAAAAGAATTTAGAATCATATTATTATTATTATTATTATTATTTATATACATTTATGTATGTATATAAGTTGTGAGTTAGGATAAATAAAGACTTAGGCACATTTGTATAATATTAATGATAAAGGTGTAATAGATATATATATATATATATATATATATATATATATATAAGGGCTTTTTATGTATTAAAATTTTGGGGAAAATTTTGCGATGTTACAGTGTGGATAGTTAAACCCAAAGCTCGGACACGCAATGGCTTAACCCGTTCCTTGTGACTTAAGGCGTCGGCCACAACGTTCGCTTTTCCGGGATGGTACTTTATCTCACAATCGTAATCGTTTAGTAATTCGACCCATCGCCGTTGTCGCATGTTCAAATCCTTCTGATCAAAGAGGTGTTGCAAA
This sequence comes from Ambrosia trifida, assembly GCA_028751855.1. Lineage (NCBI taxonomy): Eukaryota > Viridiplantae > Streptophyta > Magnoliopsida > Asterales > Asteraceae > Ambrosia > Ambrosia trifida. Next base: position 69,277,519 of record CM054130.1, read on the forward strand.
CTCTTGTGATCAGTGAAGATTGTGCACTTAGTTCCATATAAATAATGTCTCCAAATTTTGAGAGCGAATACCACTGCTCCCAATTCCAAATCGTGTGTAGTGTAATTCTTCTCGTGGATCTTTAGTTGCCTGGAAGCATACGCTATCACTTTTTCTCATTGCATCAATACGCAACCCAAGCTTTGATGAGAGGCGTCACAGTAAACCACAAAATCTTCCGTTCCATCGGGGAGTGATAATATTGGAGCGCCACATATCTTCTCTTTTAGCAATTGAAATGCCGTTTCTTGCTTTTCCGTCCACTCAAACTTCTTATCCTTTTGGGTTAGCATGGTCAAAGACTGTGCTATCTTAGAAAAGTTCTCGATGAATCTTCTGTAATAACCCACAAGGCCAAGAAATTGTCGTACCTCGGTAGGAGTTCTAGGGGCGTCCCAATTTTCAATTGCCTCGATCTTGGCGGGATCAACGTGTATACCTTTTTCATTCACCACGTGGCCTAGGAAGTGGACTTCTCGAATCCAAAAGTCACATTTCGAGAACTTAGCATAGAGTTTCTCTTTACATAGGACCTCCAGGATTAAACGAAGGTGATTTTCGTGGTCTTCTCTGGTGCGTGAATAGATCAAGATGTCATCAATAAAAACAATGGCGAACTTATCCAAATACGGCTTACACACGCGATTCATTAAGTCCATGAAAACAGTCGGTGCGTTAGTTAAGCCGAACGGCATTACCAAAAATTCATAGTGCCCATAACGAGTCCTGAACGTCGTTTTTGGTACATCCTCTTCTTGGATACGCAACTGGTGATAGCCGGATCTTAGATCAATCTTGGAATAAAAGCTGGATCCTTGGAGTTGATCAAACAAATCGTCTATCCTGGGGAGGGGATAGCGATTTTTAATGGTTAGCTTGTTTAGTTCTCGGTAGTCAATGCACATACGAAAGGTGCCATCTTTCTTTTTCACAAATAAGACGGGAGCTCCCCAAGGTGAGAAACTCGGTCTTATGAAACCCTTGTCCAGTAATTCTTGCAGTTGGCCGGATAGTTCCTGCATCTCGGATGGAGCTAGGCGATATGGCGATCGTGCTACGGGAGCAGCTCCAGGAACAAGGTCGATGCGGAACTCGACTTGTCGAGGTGGTGGCAACCCCGGAAAATCTTCTGGGAATACGTCAGGAAAATCTCTAGCTATCGGAATGTCTTCCAACTTTCGCTCGTCGGCCTTCTTATCTACAACGTGCGCTAAAAATGCGATGAGACCTTTCCTTAGACACTTTCGGGCCTTCATGCACGTAATAATTCTTAATGGCGTCCCACGCCTTTCCCCTTGGATCGATAGAGTGTCACCGCTCGCGAGGGGAACTTGAATTATTTTGTCGTTGCAAACAACGACGGTGCGGTGTGCGGATAACCAATCCATGCCAATGACTATGTCAAAACTACCTAGTACGACCGGTAATAGATCAATGCCAAACTCGTGACCACAGAGATCCAACTTACAATCCTTCGCTACTTCTCGTGTTTCTATAGTTTTACCGTTAGCCAGTTCGATAGAGTAAGGTGTATCTAGCTTACTAGTTTTTAGCCCAAGTAGTCTTTTAAACTCAACAGATACGAAGCTAAAATCGGCACCAGTATCAAATAACACAGAAGCATAATGACCATTAAGAGGGAACGTACCAGTGACCACGTTAGGGTCCTGTCGTGCATCACCAGCACCAATCACAAATGCCCGTCCACGCGCTTGGTTGTTGAGCTTAGGGCAATCCCTCTTCCAATGGTCAGGCGACCCGCATGCGAAGCAGGTCCTTGCTCCTCCAGTCTTCGGTGTTCCAGATCGGCACTCTTCAGTCTTGTGCCCAGAACGGCGGCACTTACCACAGATCACTTCGTTCTTTCCTTGATAACCCTGTTTTCCATTATTTCCACGCCCTGTGGCTACATACCCTTTCCCTTTCTTGTTCGAACCTCCTGATGATCCGTCCTTCTTCCCGTCATTACGCTTCCGTTTCCCAAACCTTGGCTTGTTTCCCTGATCACTAGACCCAACCACTGAGTTTGAACCCAAATTCTTACCTTCCACACTACTGGGCTCCGAAATTTTTAGTCCCGACACCTTCCGGATCAAGGTGCCCATTCGAATGGCATCCTCAGTAAGGCTTAGAGCGAGGTCGATGGCTTCGCGCATGGTCGTGGGTTTGGAAGAAGTGACCATGCTGCGGATTTGTGGCGCCAGTCCGAATAGGTACCTTTCAATCTTCTTGCTCTCTGGTGTGACCAAATGGGGAACCAGTCATGATAGGTCGTGGAATCTGGACGTGTACCCCGCTACGTCTGCTCCTGTCATGGTGAGGTTCCAGAATTCAGTCTCCAATTTCTGCACTTCACTATGCACATATCTTCAAGCATTAATTCGAATCTTCAAACAAGTAGAACCTGAAACATGTTAAGTTGAAAATATTTTGGGTCAACAAAAGTTGGTGAGAATTACATAGCTTTTGATGATCGAATAAAATTGTTGTGCAATTCATGTGTCATGGCAATCTAGTCCATATGTGAAAACATACTAGAAGTAAATCGAGTGCATAATCAACCTTGTGACTGTTGTATTGTGGTACATACCATACGCTCATGGTTCACTCGTTTATATTGCAGTAACAAACACCCACGTAACCTTTGTAGGAGGCACGTATCCGGGTGGGATTGTCAGTCCAATAGATCTATCAATGTATACCGTTTGGCTGATGAATGTTTATGCTAGAATTGTGCTTACCCTAGTCATGTTCAAGACATAATGCAACATAGAAAAACACATAGACACATTGATGATTGAATTGCATAAATGATGTTGTAACATGTTTCACCCCAAAAATGGTGATAAATAGAAAAGGGGCTATGTAAAACGCACCTTAGCAATTTGTTATATCTGTTGAAAAATTGAATAATGGTGTTGCCCAAACGTATCAAGTATCACCATATAATAAGGTAATAAATATGTCTAAGTCTACCAAGTCTACAAATGTATAAGTTCTAGGGCTTCGAATTGGGGATAAATGCTTGTTTGATTAAAAATGTTTGATAATTGAGAGAATATTAGTAAATAATTAACCAAAAATCTCTTTATGGATTTTAAATCCAATATGGTCACAAATGTTTAAAGTATAAAAATAATTTTTATAAAATTATTTTCTTTAAAATAGACTATTAAATCTATTTATTACAAATTGTCAAAATTTAACTTTAATATTTAAAAATATTAAAATTAAAGAATTATAAGTTTAAAATTTATATTTCTGTTCTAAATAATCAGAAATAATTTGTATAAAATTTTGGTGCAAAAATATTAAAAATTGGATTTATTATGATTTAATTATGATTAAAACTAACGAAAATTGATTAAAAATATTAAATAAATGATTTTTCTGAAATAAAAATCATTTCTGAAAAGCTTAATGTTATAAAAACTCAGGATAATTTTTGTGGAAATTAATAAGATTGTTTTGATATTTTTATAGATTTTTATAAATAAAATGGAATAAACTTGATTTATTTATTATATATATTAAATAAATAAATTTTTGAAAACTAAAAATTGTAAGTTAAACTTTTTCAGTAGATTAACTTAAAATAATTTTTGTAGAATTTATAAAAGAGTTTTAATAATTTAAAACGAATTTATAAAGTATATATATATTTAATTCTTGTTTTTTTTTAAAGTAAAACACAAAAAAAAGGAAGAAAAGAATCGCTACAGCCGGGGATCGAACCCGGGTAGCTCTGATATGGGGCTCCAGACACAACCACTTGGTCTAGACCAGTGGTTGTGTTTGGATTCGGTTTATTAACAATAAATATCATCACAGACTTGGTGTTCTTCCCCAATTCAATACTTGCGAGCCCTAGATTTTACAATCGATTGAATTACACAACATTAACCCAATTAATCATGGGGTTAATGTTGTGCAGGTTCCGATTAACAAAACCCACCATAATAATCACACTTACAAGAATGATTTGATTACGAATTGCTCGGTCAAAGCTCAAGTCAAAAACACGATTCGTAGAGCAAGAACAGCGTATAATTATGAAGAAATAGAGGTGGAGAAAGATGAAATGGCGAGTTGTGATCGTATTCAGAGGTTCAATTTATAGTGTTTAGGTCTGATTGTTCGAAATGGCAAGCTTGACCGAGTTAATAAGGTTTGACGCGTGTAATAGCTTGAAATCCGGCATGTTTGACCACGAATCAATGGGTAAAGGACGCGCATATGACCGATAATCACACAATCATTCCATTCTTGGATCAATTACGAGTTATTGATGTTAATTAATTTGGTCAAAGATGGATTCTTCTTGGTTTGCTGCTGCTGCTCGTCGAAGGAGAGAGACAGAGAGGGTGGCTTTTATATAATAATGATCATGAATAATCACAAGATGAGCTGTGGCTCAACTGGTGGGGACGTGTGGGTGTTTGTGCTTTGGCTCCGGTTCGATACCCGGCTGAGGCAACCATTTTCTTTATTTTTTTAAAACACAGCAAGGAGAGGGGTGAGGGGTTTGGGCCGGGTAACAGGGATGAGTTGGAGGTTTGTTTTGGGCCGGATCTGGGCTTCACTTGTGGGCCGTGCGTTTTAAGAAGGAAAGAGGGCTTTGGGTTGCAATTTGGGTTAAGAGTAACTTAACTAGTTTTTTTTTTTTTTTTTTTTTTTTTTTTTTTTTTTTTACATTAGTAACATTAGTAACATTAGTATTATTATTATTATTATTATTATTATTATTATTATAAATAATAATCATCGCATTAGGCTCAAAATATTACCAAAAATAATAAAACTTGTCGTATAATTAATAAATGTGAAATGTTACAATAACCAAACCAAGACAAATAATAATAATGCCCCGCTCCAAGTCGTTACTCGGTATCCTACGACTTGATTTCAGAATATGTGCACCCCAGGCATACGCCGATGCATAATCGACACTATCGATTAAGGGTGAGCCTTGTCAGGCACCAATAGTACTATTCAAATATTCCTTCGGTTTCATTTCCCTGAATTAATGATTATAGTAGAGAGGTCTCAACCCCGAGTGGCGATCACAACTCAAGTACTTAACCCGTCAAACATTTCCCTAACATATCTTTCCCCCGAAAAACATAAAATGGTTTAAAATGGGGCCGTGAGACTCACCTGAATCTGTGCTTGGCTCAAAAAGGAAGATAGCAAATTTTGTGGTCTCGCACCTACAAACGTCCTAGGCGTATAAGTCACTACACCTATAGTGCATGTGCCTTGACAAGTTGTACACCCAACTCCCCGACCACGTGTTGTTCCAATTCCTGTTTAATTAGACGCGTATCCTAGGTTCATTGGCGATGGATTACCCCTTTTCTTACGAGTTATGTATTATTCTCGTTAACACACTTTGTAACTTGTCTACTATTATTCTCGACACGACTCTACCTAACGTATAATTATTTTCCCATTTAAATAATTATACTTAGGATCGTATCGTTCGATATAATGTATTCTTAATACCCGACCTGACTCACTTTGCCGCATATTTATTTTCCCATTTAAATAAATATACTAAGGTCTTGTCGTTCGGTAGTATATTCATAACGCCCGACTCGACTTACCATGTCGTACATTTATTTTCCCATTTAAATAAATATACTAGGATCTTGTCGGTATTCACATGTATATAGGTATATTTTGCCTACTCGTCTCGGTTTTCCTTCTCGCATATCTACTTTCCCATTCAAATAGATATACTAGAATTTCGTCGAGACGAGCATGTATACATATATCAACGTGTGAACTTTCCTTGTTAAGTCCATACATTGTTTAACGTTTTTAATTCTTTACGTTATGCTTTCTCCCACGAATATTCTCTCTAACACTTAGGAAAGTGTTATATAATTTTCACCCATGTTATATATATATTTTACTTCTTAAAATATATATATTTTCACATTTTGCCGCAATGGCATTTTTCTCTAGTTTGTCCGTTTATTCGCTATAGTTAGTTTATGTAATTAAGTCCGATAGTTTAAATTTTTCCAAGTTTCTTCCAATATGTGTTCTATAGAAATATTATTTATACTTTTAATTTCCAAACACATATTACTCGGAAAGATATACCTTAGTATTTTTAGTCCAACTTGTTAACTTATATTCCAAAAATGTTCCCGACACTTTTATATTCCCATTTATATAAAAGTATCCATTTTTGTACAAGTTTTCTCAAGTTTCTACTTTTGTCCAATATTTTATAAAAACCTCTATTTTTGTAGAATCCTTATGTTAATATAATTCCCTATTTTTATAAACATCCATTTTTATAAAAATACACTTTTCAATAAATACACAAGTAGGTTACTAGTGTTTACCAAAACTATACTTGGAAAAACCATTATTTATGCTTTTGACACCAAACTTTCCGTTAATGCATTTTTGGACCAAAGTTTCTAAAATATCTATTTTAGTCTATCAACTTTCAAAGTTACCACATTAGTCCCTTAACTTATAAATGTTGCATTTTCCATCCTAACTTCCAAAGTTAGCATTTTTCTTCCAAACTAGTGGACTTTAAAGAATCATCTTCTTCATGTTTGGTTATTTTTACATTTTTCCACTTTTAATAGTCTTATATTTCATAAGTAAGGCTACTAATATGTGTGTTTGGTGTATTTGTCCATCATATCCAAATGTCACTCTTCTAAGTGAGTAGACTTTAATTTTGTAACTTCTTTATTTATGCTTTTCTAACATATTCCACCTTATTTTATACTTTAGATAGTCATTTTAAGATTATTTAAACTATACTTTAACATATTCAAGTTTCTTTCACAAATCATGCCCAAATCATCATCCTTCTTAAGTGTATGTACATGTTTTTATATTTTCTTGAAATACCACATTACTAGTATCAAATCCATGACTCATCTACCTATTATTACTCTTCCATTACTCTTGTAAAACATATTAAGACTTTATGTTTCAAAAACCACATTTTACCCATTCATGTACAACTTGCTCATAAGAACACATATCATGAACATTAATAATCAAAGCAAGGTTAAAAACTTACTACTAGCTCAAGGCTAGGGAAGACAAAAACCTTGGATTTGAGTGGGGTTTAGTGTGTTCTTCCAAGTGATTAAGCTCCAAGCTCTTGAAACACACAATGGGGTTTTGAAAGATGAAGATTTAGAGGTGATTTGGAGGTGTTAAACTTGAAAAGAAAATGTATTTGGGGTGGGTATATGTTACGGCCAAAGGAAGAAGAAGAAGATGAAGTTTTTCTTTTGTTGGTTCAAGTATGATTACAAGGTTGCTTATAATATCTCTTCCAAATCCTCCAAAGATTACTTGAATCTTAAAAGATTGTGTGTGATCTTAGTGAAGATAATGTAGGATATGGAAAAATCTTTGAAAGATTATTAAGGGGTGTTTGGCCGTGGATTTGAGAGAGAGAGAGGAGAGATGATTTGGTGATTTCTTGTGTCCAATACTAATCCATGCAACCTCATGATTAAGTATGATTATAATTGGATTAATAAGAATTGGAAGGGTTAATCATATGGGGTGGCCCTAGGCCGGCCCCTTTGGGGTGTTTGGGTGGGTCCACTTTGCTAAATAATACCCATTATTGTTATGTTTAATTCCCTCTCGTTCAGGTATCGTCCGGGTATTTTTCGGGTTTTAATCGCGTGTTATCCGGATATTAAAAATACCTTTAATAGCCCTTAAACATAGTCCAGTTTAAGCGTTGATAAGTTATTTAGGCTTTTGCCGGGTGAAATTATAAGTTATGCGCGTATCGGGTGCGGTACGCGCACTTTATTCGTTACCGGGAGATTTGTATAACAAGCTTTCATGTATGTCTTTGGAGTTTCAAAACCCATTATGTTTTGTGAAATTACTCTTTATTTTATATCCCGGGTGTCCGGGATCCGTTTCGCTTATTTAAGTTTTACCGGGTAATCGCCAGTGTCCATACCGGATAGACTTACTTGCATATGATCCTATCATGTTTTGTCATTAAACATATGCATTCCTATATATTATTTGGGAATTGCTATCTTTCTAAGGCCTCAGTTAAATAATCAACACATAATTGCATTTAATTACGTTAATCGCGTATAGTTAATTAGTACAGGATTACCTTATTTTTGCCGGTTGTTACACTCGTTTTTAATCTCGCTAAAGTTTTGGAATCCACTATTGATGGGGCACGTGCAATCTGGAAGGGTGAGCGCCTGTATCCTGAGTTTTCTGTCTAGGCCTAGTGTAAGGTAAATCGATGATTACGCTCCGGAACGCAATCATGGATTTACAGGTACATGGGGGTGGTGTGTGATTCTACTTAAGCTATTGGTAGACAATCAGTACGAGTCCAAAGTATCAGTAGTGTGGTGGGTTAGTTGCGGTACACCCTATATATAAGCACGACGATACTGCGGGAGCGAACTAGGAGTCTGACCAAGAACCTACCCATTACTATCTCTTTATTAGATTGTTTACTAATAGCTAGCATTTTCGATAAGAATGTTCTTACACGAGCTTCAATTCGACTTCCTATAGTCTTTCTCTGGACCATCCACACAGAAAACACAAACTTTCTATACTCTTACACTCTCTGTTAGTCGAAATCCTGTTGCATGTCCTTAATAAAGTTCGGTCAGAAACTTCTCTAAAGTAAGGGAAACTATTATAACACTGCCCTGCTCTAACCAGTTACATACTTTTTCCCAAACCTTGCTCATTATAAACTCTTAATTCTCTAACCTTGGGTCAAACTTTAAGAATTTTCAAACTCTTATTTTGGGTATTAAACAACTACTTCAAACTTTGTCAAATCATGGCTGATACATTTCTTATTCACTTTTGGGGTGTTACATGTACAGGGGCGGACATAGGGCTTAAGGAGGGGTCGCAGACGTTGCGGCTCAACTTCGCGCGCGTAATGGAAAATTTGTTTTTTTTACGAAATTTGAAAAACGTTTCTAATAAAGTGAAAAAAAATAAAAAACGTTACTACTGATTTTGTGGCCTAGACCCGCCACTGTACATGTACACTTATACAAATTACAAGTTCATATTTTTACAATACAATTCTAGTACTATGTGCATTTGCTTACAAACGTTCTTTATGCTTAGACACTACAAGTAGAATACATTTGTACTTAGTGAAATCATTAACCTGTACAAGCCGACCTTAACATTGGATAGCACTATTGGATTGACAACCCACCTAGGTGATTCTCCCCCTTTTTCATCGGAGAATCCATGGTCATTGTTAAGTTATTATCCATTTATTGGATAAGTACACCGCCGTTCATTTTAGTACATTTATACAGTCACAGGATTGATTTCGCTCATTTGTATGATACATAGTTTACATAAATGCACTGTAGCTTTGGACTTGAATTGTATAACATTTTCCAACTTACTATATATATTAAAACTAGGAATGCTCACCAACATTTCATATGTTGACAAAACTTATTTTGTACATGTTTCAGGTGCAGTTTGATCTTAGTTCCATAGCATTGGATTTTAGTGCTTGCTTTTAATAATTTATTTCAAATTTCATGTTTTGTTCATACTTTTGTATTTTTCCCATTTCATCCATGTAAAACAATTTAAATTATTCAATAATATATTACACTTTAGTACCATGTGCTTTTGAACAATCGTCACTACGTGACACCTCGATGATTCCGCCATCGGTTCCGATAGGGTGTTAAACAAATTATACAATGCATTCTACAAATAAGACACCACTTCTTTTACTGCAGATGTCTGCAGATGTGGTCCGCAGACTGCTGACCTTTTCCCGCAGAAAAAACAAACAACACCTATGTAAGTCACCAAATATATTTCTAACCTTTGTCGCCAAAATTCGCCCATTTGTACCACTCCCCTTGTGATTATCCGCCTATGATTGTACCATATGAAATCGTGTAATGCATTACATCAAAGATACCGCCCACTGGATACATCATATTCTCTTCTTAGAAACACCCGACTCTCATACCCTATGCATTCCCCACCACCCGCATCACCTTATGTCCTTATGCACCTTATCCTCTTCAGTCTTTACTTGGGCTACTCTTACGCCTGCATCATTTTTTAGGAACTCTCAAGATTCCGTTTTCTTGTCACCCATGTACGCCATGCACGTGCGACATTCATTTCTCCAATGGGACATCAGATGAGTAGCGCAAATGGGCATCAGAATCCATTTTCTTGTCCTCTAAAACCGCTTTCCCTGTTGAGCAAAAGAAATAAACTTCACATTTTTTTATCAGGCCTTATTGTGCCACTCCAGCGTTATCTTTGCGTCATGTCAACAAATAGCTCCTTTATCTTCTTCTAGCACCCAAACAATAGAATAAAGTCCTCACAATTATTAATCAATCATTTTTTTTTAATTTAGCTTTATACTATTTAAACTAAATAAAATACAAGTTAAACAAGCAACAAAAACAACAAACCAAGTTTTAACAAAATAACATAACCAAAATTGAACCGGCCTTGTCAAGGGTGAACTCACATTATCTTGGTCATTGTCCCGGTATATTATTATTTTCAAGCCATAAAAATACTTAAATGGAACCCATAGCTATGATATTAAGTTTGTTGTGGTAAATCTCTTGCTTTATATCTAAAAGTTGTTCAAATCTCACTCAATCCTATTTTTGTGAGTTTTATTCCAACTATAAATCGGCCACTTTAAAAATTTGTAGGTTATTTTCATGCAAAGTGCTTCGTATTTTTATTGTGTATTTTCTAATAAGTAATGAACATAGATTTTAATTATGATATTGAATTTTATTAAGTTATCCGCCACGAACCAAATGACGGCTTACTAGCTCGAAATCAAACATTTGATTGTTAAAAATCTTAACACGGAAAAAAGAATCACAAAATTTCATACTATGAAGTTTAACGACTTTATTTCTTTGTTTTTTTGTTTTTTTTTTCTTTCGTTTGACATATCGAGTGCTAATACTGTACCGAGTACCGAGTCAAACGGATACCTATTGGAATTCAACCCCCTCGCGCGAGGGATTGCAATAGTCATTGTTTTAAATTATACATTTGTCAGTTTTCCGACCTTTGATAACTATATATTGCAACTTAATATATACGAATAACAATAGATATTAGTTACATAAGTTATTAGATACTATATGTTATTTATATTAGTATTACATATTTGATGTTAGTATTATTATTAGAATTTTAGAAAAGGTGTCACGTGATATGAATGGAAATTGTATTAGTAATATATTACATATTAATAATACTAGTGGGGTGTCCGTGTATTCGCGCATTGTGGCGGGTAACAAAATTTAGATTGGTTAGGTTAAACAATAATCAATTGACCGAAATATTTGTTTCTTGGTGTGTGGTATACTCATTAGCGGGGCATGACTACATTTTCGGTAAAATCAGAGGGGCATCCTCAATATATAAAAAATATTTAGAATTTCAGTGGGCATAACCGAATTGACCGATCAAATATACATAGTGTATATAGATTTTAACTATCAGATTATAATATATATATATATATCCAAAAAACAATGAATTTTGAACTATATTATAGTGTTTTTAATTAAAGAAGTCAAGTTGAGAACTATGACACAACGTGTATTTTCCCATTCAACAACTTATAACACAAAAAAATTCTACAAATACAATTGAGATAAAATTATGACATTAATGAATATTATTGCTGACTAAGTGGTAAACAATTTTTAAACAAAATTTTGAATTCAATAAATAAAAATACTTTTTCTACCACAATCGAATCTTATGTGGTAGCGGAAGTGCAAGCACATGAATATATACATAGCAATAATTTACGTGACACTCTAAGCAAAAATAAGGGTGACTATGAGGAAGTGAGAACTTAGATGTGAAAATGTAACTTCTCATTTCCTTTGTTTTCGTTTCGGCTATTGCTTAACCCTAAATATCATTTTCTAAATTAAAAAACTATAGCAATAGTATAATCAAATTAAATGGAACAAAATTCTCATTTATACGATGTAGTAATATTAAGAAAATATTAATATATGAAAAAGTTATAGACGTTTAAAAATCGTAGGAGTAGCTGGTTGAAATAAGGGTGAAAAGGTGTAATTATTATTTAAATAAACAAAAGTTGAATGGACAAATGTGTAAGTATTATATAAAAGACATATTATCCTTAAAAAAATAGTTAATATGTGTATTGTGTGTTGTATTATAAGTTTTCGGTTCATTTTCTTTTGTTTCCGTTTTGATTATTACTTAATCTTAACATATCATTTTTTTTAAATTAAAAAAACTATAGCAATACTATACTCATATTAAAAAGAAAAAAAAACGCTCGTTTATACGCTGTAATAATATTAAGAAACTATTAACGTGTGAAAAAATTATGGACGTTTAAAAATCATGAGGGGTAGTTGGTTATAATAATGGTAAAAAAGTGAAATTATTATTTAAATAAACAAAAGTTGAGTAAAGTTGAGACACAAATGTGTAAGTATTGTATAAAAGACATATTTACCCTCAAAGTATAGTTAATATGTGCATTGTGTGTTGTACTCTAAGCAATTATACTTGTAAAACTTAAATTTTAAGAGGTTTTTGTAAAATGTATTATTAGTATAGATTATTATAAATTGTATGAGAAAGTGTCACGTCGCATTAATTGAAATAGTTAGTTAGAATAAGACAAGCGGAGTGGGGGCGGGAGAGGGGCGGGAAGGGGGGGGGGAACACCGCCGCCGGTAGGGGCGGGACACTGGCGTGGGGGTGGGGCGGGAGGGAAAGCACCGGCGTGGGGGGAGAAGAGTGTACACGTGGCAACTTCTTATTGGGGCATTTAATTTCGAACGGTCACTTTAAAAAAAAAATTAAATTATAACGGTAATATTATTAACGGTCAAAATATATATATATATATATATATATATATATATATATATATATATAGGATCCGGATCATATGAGAACTCTATTGAGTTGTGAGAACTAGAGAACTCATCTGGACCACACATAGCCATATTATCATTATAATAATAAAAGGGTATCATAGTCATTTATCATTCCCTACCCCACCCCACCCCACAACACACCAACCACCTTTTATAATTATTATTCCATCAGATTTTTTTAAAATCAACTCTCTCTTCTCTCTCTTCTCTCTCTCTAAAACACACACAAGAAAAAGCAGGTCTCTCTCTCTCTCTCTCTCTCTCTCTCTCTCTCTCTCTCTAAAACACACAAGAAAAGCAGGTGGTTCGACATGGGGGTTGGGTGACCGGCGGTTTTTTTGGGGGTGACCGGTGGTTTTTGGGGTGACCGATGGTTTTACAGGGTGGTTCGATGTGTGTGACCGGTGGTGTGGTGGGTTTTCAGCGGGGGGCTTGAACGGCGGTCGATGATGGTGGAGGGATGGGGGCTGTGGTGGTTTTTTGCAGGGGTGGTTTGAACAGATCTCCAATGGGGGGTGAAGGGGGAAACGGAGATCTGAAACGGTGGTTTTCAGGGGTGACGAACAGATCTGAAACAGAGGACGGTGATGAACGGGGGGGGGGGGGGGGGGACGATCTGTTGATGATGGCGACCGGTGGTGTTTTCTGAAAACAGAGGACGGTGATGAACGGGGGGGACGATGATGAACGTGGGGGGTTTTCCGGTGGTGTTTTCCGATCAGGTACCCCATTTATTATTATTATTATTATTATTATTATTATTATTATTATTATTATTATTATTTTTCTGTTTATTAACCCTCTGTTATTATTATTATTAGTATTTTTATTTATGTTATTATTTTTATTATTATTATTATTTTCTGTTATTATTATTATTATTATTTTTCTGTTATTATTATTATTATTATATCTGTTATTGTTATTATTATTATTATTATTATATTTATTATTATTATTATTATTATTATTATTATTATTATTATTATTATTATTATTATGTAAAAACACCGGTGTAAAATATGAAATCTATAAAGGTTTTGATGTGTAGATCTTTTTGTAGTTTTGGGTTTTACACTAGTGTATTTTATTTAGAAGTTTGTGATATATATGTTTTGTTTTTGGGGGGTTTACACTAGTGTTTTTGTGTAGCAGGGTTTTTGGCAGGGAGTTGATGTGAAGGAGATGATGTTTGATGGATGATGATGCTTATTCGAAGATGCAGTAGGTTTTTTTTTTTTAAATAATGTGTAGTATGTTTTTTTTTATAAATGTTTGGTTATTACATTGATGTAATGTACATTTTTTATAAATGTTTTGGTTGCATTTGTTGGAGTAGTTTGTGTATGGTAGATCATCCTCATCAGGATTTTATAACATTTTTTACACCAGTGTTTAAATCATCCTCATCATATGTTTGTTTCGGTTTTATACCAGCGTAATTTTTGTAAAAGTTTTGTGTATGCCAGTTTACACTAGTGTAAATAATTACACCAGTGTAAATCATGGTAGATCATCCTCATCAGGATTTTATTTAAAAAATGGTTTTTTTGAATAATTGAATAAAAAATTAAAATAGTATTATATTATTTATTTTCTCTTTCATGGTTCTTTTACTAAAATGCCCCTTAATGTACTTTTTGTATTAAAATATTCTAATAATTATTTAATTAGCATGTAAAGACAAAAAAGACACCAAGATTAAATCTTAACCATAGGATCATAAGATCAATGGTCCACAAGAGTTCTCTAGTTCTCACAACTCAATGTGGTTCTCACACGATCCTAACCCTATATATATATATATATATATATATATATATATATATATATATATATATATATATATATATATAAATTACCCCTATTTCATTACAAAACACCCACTTTAACCAAATTTTATACACTTTTCAACCAAATTTTATACACTTTTCATCCAAATTATATACACTTCCTCAACCAAAAATGAACCCATACAACCGAGGCTTCGACCCGAACAACCCATACGCGTACGTCCCAAACCTGAATACACCACGGGTTCGCCCGATCCCAAACCGTCCACCCATTCCTTCACCTTGTCCCGACTACGCGGGTTATGCGGGTTTCATTAGTGGGCAAATTTATCCTAATTTCCCATTAAATGATTCTCCCGTTCCTTCACAACTTCCTTTAACGCAAACCGTAACCGAAACACAACCCCAAAATGTTGCGGGATCATCTTCGGGTAAAAACCCCCTGCAAGAAGAAGTCATAGGAGGAAGACGGCGGAGGAGAAAGCATTAGCCGCCGCTAACCGCCAACCACTTAAGTGGACACCCGATGAAGAGCTTGCTTTAACGAAAGCGTGGATAAGCGAGTCGGAAAAAGAGCAAGGTATTTCTAATAATTTTTTTTAACATGATTTCTAATAAATTTTTTTAACATGATTTTTTTTTCTAATATTGCTAATATATATATATTTTTTGTAGGAACTAGTCGCCATAAAAACGACTTTTGGATCACATAAACAACGCGTTCCATGGGTTGATGGAACGAGAGTTCTATCGAGCAAACGATAATCTCTCGTCCAAGTGGACAGAGATAAACAGGGCAATGAACTCGTTTCAACCGCATTATTATTACGCAAGAAACAATCCAAAAAGCGGTGAAACAGACACCGACAGCCTAACCCGGTCGCTTTTAGCGTTTCGTAATGAAACCGGTCTCGAATTCAAGTTTCTTCATTGTTGGGAAATCGCCAAGAACCATTCAAAATGGGCGTACGTCCCCACTGCAAGCAACTCCGCAAAAAGGTCGAAAACAAATTCGTCAAGAAACTGTCAAACTGATCCTGAAAACGTAGAAGCCGTTAATTTGGATGAAGACGAGTTTGAAGAGGAATTGAGTCGCCCACCCGGTCGAGATAAGTCAAAAAAGAGGGCGCAAAAATCTATTGCCTCGGGTTCGGGTTCTGGATCAACCGGCGCCTACAGCGCTGACTTGTAAGATTTAAATGCCACCATGATTCAGTTCAATACGATTCAAGAAAAAATGCTCGAGAGAAAAAAAATATTCGCGAAGCGTTTGAAAAAAAGTTGTCTATGAAAGAGCGAAAATTGTCTATCAAAGAGCAGCGCGAAAAACGCGAGGATATGAAATTTCTCGCCATGAACACCGGTCATCTTCAAGGGCTGGAGTTAGAGATGACGCTTCAAATGAAGCGTGATATTATGGAAAAAAATAATATTAACTGATTCGTTATTTTCTAATTTTTTTTCGGTTTTTTTTATGTTTTTTATTTTTCTAGGTTTTTAATTTTTGTATTTTTCTAGGTTTTTATTAATTAAAATTATTTATTATTTATTATTATTATTATTATGTTTTTAATATATGAAGTAAAAAAAAAAAAAAAATTCACATGTCACTTCCCCCCCCCCCCCCCCCTCTTCCACTCCCCACAATTATTTTCCCCCTCTCAAAGATCCCACAAGTGCCACATGGCGCTTCATCCCCCTCTTTCTCCACCACTCCTTATAGTCTAAGAATGAGAATAGGATTGCATAAATTAATTGTTCATTGTCTCATAGAACTATGAGTAAACATTTATTTGTATGATAAACAATCGTATTAT
This sequence comes from Ambrosia trifida, assembly GCA_028751855.1. NCBI lineage: Eukaryota > Viridiplantae > Streptophyta > Magnoliopsida > Asterales > Asteraceae > Ambrosia > Ambrosia trifida. The sequence continues at coordinate 69,294,139 of CM054130.1, forward strand.
AACTGATTATTCAATTCATTATTTTGAATGAAGATTTTCGTGATAAGCCAAAACCATAAGAACATAGAACCTAAAATAGGCCTGTAAACGAACCGAATGAATACGAACACAGGCGTGTTCGTGTTTGTTCATTTAACTTTAACCGAACATGAACACGAACACGAACACATAATTGAACACGTTTTTGTGTTCGTGTTCGTGTTCATTCATTAAGAAATTTTTCGTGTTCGCGTTCGTTTATGTTCGTTCATTTAAAGCGTAAATGACAGTTCATGGACATAAACGAACACAGATGATCAATATAAACGAACACAAATGAACATAAACGAATATTAATGAACACAAATAAAAACAAGTTTAATAATGATTTATCACAACTCAACCAAGTCTAATACATCATAATCCAACCAAAACAAAATCTAAATTAGTAGGGTTGTGGAGTGTGGAGAAGAAAGGAGGCGGGGTTGTGAAGTGTGGAGAGTGGCTTAGAATGTTAGGGTTAGGATTAAATTTTAGAACATATCAAATATATTATATATAATATAATATGAATTAATGTTAACAAACGGGAAATAAATAATGAAAATAAAGTAAAGTTTAATTAAACGAACATAAACGAACAGAAATAAACAAACATAAACGAACATAAATGAACGAACAAAAAATTATGTTCGTGTTCATTCATTTATCTAAATAAACGAACATAAACAAACTTCCCGCCAAACAGTTTACGAACAGTTCATGAACGTTTGATTCGTTTACAGGCCTAGTTATGAAGTAAAAACTTTAAGGATCTAGAGAACTCAAACTTCGTTATTCTATTTATTTGACTTGCATATTTTGTCATCTTCAATTATCTTTATGTTATTTTTTTTGAACGATCAACTAAAGTATTGTCGGGTACTCTGTACGCGGCCTCCAATGGCCGAAAGGGGTCCCAGACGGTCTCTAGTCCGTACGGACAGAGCCCTTCGGCCCACCCATCTCCTGTTCCAGGGAAAACCCGGCCCACAAACCCGCCCGAAGGCACGACGGTAGTGAACCGGTAAAACTTGGAGGGATCAGGAGTCGAACCCATTACCACAAGGGTCAAAGGTCTCTCCATCACTTCCCAACCACCTACCCCACCACAAGGGTGGGGGTATCCATCACATGTCTTCCGTGGGAATCGAACTCGCCTCCCCTAAAGAGAGAACTGGCCCTTTTACCACTAGATCACATGATCAGGATTATCTTTATGTTATTCTTAGAGCATTTGTAATGAGACGTGGAATGTCCTTTTTCACGCCTCCATTCATGCCCTCCTCCACTCCCTCCTATCGATGTCCACTCCCTTCTATTGATGTGGCGTGTGGAATGGGCATTTGTGGTTTATATTACCCATTTAGAATTGTGGAAACCTAGAGTGTCAAACACTTGTATTCTAGTTGTTGAGGGCCTAAAGTTTCTTATGAAATGTTTGGGCTCAATTTCCACTAGCTATATTTGGATGACATTTGGGGAGGGGAAATAAGGGATGACCCGGCCATTGGCTTGGGTTCGAGTCCTGATCCCGACCGGTTTTACCGATTATTTCACTGTCGTGCCTTCGGGCAGGTGAGTGGTCGGGTTTTCCCGGGAATTGGTGGCACGGGTACTCTTGAGTACCTGATTCACCAAAATGGTGCCCGAGAGTGCTCAGAATTAATTCGTTGACCGTTAAAAAAAGAATTGTGGAAACCTATAAACTATCCAAAAGGGCAAAGGCTACCGTTGAACTACACCCATTTTCCTTAATATATAAAATTAATTTTAATTAATAAGTATAACACATAGGATTTTAAGGTGGTAATATAAACCACAAATCACAATTTTATGGAAAAATATAAATGAGGAGAAATCATGCAAATAAGAATTAAGGTGGTAAGGGATGTCGTGAATGGACGTCCCCTCACCTTTCCCTTTCTCACTTTCCATGCGTTGTTCCCTCTGAAAAGCCTGCAACTCCTTTTTCGATTTCATGTTTTTGTTTCAGATTTTCCATATCCATTCATCTCAGTTCTTTAATATAATTTAAAACTACACATTTTCTAAAAAATGTATATTATTTACTAGTTTATCCTTGTGTTTAATACGTTGTCCAACACTTGTAGCTTATTTGGTTGAGGGCTTAAAGTTTCATATGGAAGACTTGGGTTTAATTCATACTAGCTACATTTGGAGGATATTAGTGGAGGGGAAATGAGGGTTGACCCGGCCATTGGCTTGGGTTCGAGTCCTGATCCCGACCGGTTTTACCGATTATTTCACTGTCGTGCATTCGGGCGGGTGAGTGGTCAGGTTTTCCCGGGAATTGGTGGCAATTGGTGGCCCGGGTACTCTCGAGTACCTAATTCGCCAAAAGTGTGTCCGAGAGTGCTCGAAAATTGATTTGTTGGCCGTTCAAAAAAAAAAAAAAATACGATGTAAGTCATTTTTTCAGGAAAACAAATTATATAAGATCAACACTTGATAACTCATTAATGTACTTTAATTCTACACGTGCACTTTTTTATTTTTTTTAGTTAAGACTATATATGAAAGATATATTTTTTTTTGAACGGCCAACGAATCAATTCCTGAGTACTCTCGGGCACCCTTTTGGCGAATCAGGTACTCGAGAGTACCCGGGCCGCCAATTGCCACCAATTCCCGGGAAAACCCGATCACTCACCCGCCCGAAGGCACGACAGTGAAATAATCGGTAAAACCGGTCGGGATCAGGACTCGAATCCAAGCCAATGGCCGGGTCATCCCTCATTTCCCATCCACCAATGTCCTTCAAATGTAGTTAGTGGGAATCGAACCCAAACTTTCCATAGAAAACTTTAGACCCTCAACCAACTGAGCTATTAGATATATATACATGTTCATGAAAATTGCATGCATATCAACATGGGGCATGCTTTCAAAGTTTCTATTTTAACATTACACAATCCAATAGCATGCACTTTACGTACTTAATTAACAATGATTTGTCATTAGCTTTGTTGTTGTAAAATAAAAGAAATTAGATTTTTACCAAACTGACTATATCTGTGAATATATATGTTGCTAACGGGTTCTTATATGTAATAGTAAGTTCAAAAACGTATATGCTATCTTAACATGGTTAATGAATTACCTCAACACATTGTGTTTTTTTTTATGCATTAACAAAACCCGCGAAAATGTCATTTTTGTATAGCATTATAATACTCGTTGTAAAATAATAAAACGCTCGTTAAATTGGTGTAATTTAAAAAAAAAATTATCATATATAAAAGTTATTAACAGTTAAAAATTGCGAGAGGAAGTACAAGTGTCATGCACATAAAAGAAAAAAATTACTTTTGAAGAGAAAATCAAGGGATGGGATGGTCTCTGTAAATGCCATATGTCACACCTTTGTTCTTTTATATATGTATAGATATTTTGTTGTTTTAACATCACATCGTTCAATTAAATTTTCACACACCTTTACACGGATTTAAGTCATTTACCTTATGAATCGAGGCTAGGGATGCAAATGAGTCAAACCGAGCTACTCGAGCTTGGTTCGAGAAAAAGCTCGAAATGAGCCGAGTTTTATTGAACCCGAGCGAAGCTTGAGCCTAAAACAAAGCTCGTTTTTTATCGAGCCCTACCTCAAGCATGGCATGTGAGGCTCGTTAGGCCCGTTGTGCCTTATCGAGCCTAGTGAAATATTAGTTTTACTAAAATTCAATAATATTTGCACTCATTTAAAGTTTTTTAGTATATGAGTCCGAGCTCGAGCTTCACTTATCGAGCTTGTGAGCCTAGACGAGCTTATTATTTATATTATTTTTATTTAATATATTAATTAGATGAAATAAACGAGCCGAGCCCGAGCCAAGCTCGAGCTTAAGAAACTTCTAACAAGCTGAGCTCGAGCTTCGAAAACAAAGCTTGTAGCGAGCCGAGCTCGAGCTTGGGCTCGACTCGTTTGCACCCCTAGTCGGGGCGATGGATGGATTGAATTGGTTATTGTGGAGAACGACTTCGTTATTGTTAGACTATAGACAAATCTTACATACATCGTGGACATGATGTTACTATGTTAGGTTCATAAGACAAGACCGCCTAAATATGATCAATACATGTCGAACATATTGATTATGGATCACATAAGAACTCACAGTAAAATGGAACAAGAGTAGAATCAGGATATTTGGCATTTCGGAAGTCTCCAATAATGAAAGCAAAAACAAATACATGAAGTGTGCATAGTCAATAGTGACAACATTTATGGTATGAGATGCTAGATGTCACTGGTTACTCAGTGGCGAAAGATAGTGAGGGCCAGGGGGCCGGGTGTTCCGTCCCCCACCGTTTTTTGGCTTAATAATTGAATTTTGTAGGTAATTTTTATATAGCTCGAATTTAGCCCCCACCGATTTGATCTTTCGGCCCTATCGATACGACAAATTGAGTCTGACCCTGCTGATTTAATTTTTAAGCTTCGCCATTGTATATCATGTATTAGCTTGCTGCTTGCTAGTGTTTGCTAGTTTCTATGTCCCTTCAAAAATGCGTTATAGAATATGATTTTATAGTTTGTAATAAAATGATAATGAGTTGGTTATCGTAATAAGATTCAAAATTACGTTTCTGTTGAAAAATATAAAGTTTTATGATCGTTAAGAAAATATTTATAAACGAAAACATATATCCAACTAAATTAAATGAGCACGAGTGCATATGAATGCGAACATGCACAAACACGTATAAGTGAACACATACAAAAATATTAATGCAAACACGTAACATTAGTTATAAACTAGAAATCAGTTATAAGTTCATGTAGTTACTCGAAACCCATGAACATTTAGTAATACAATTTATTTTTAAAAAGAAGAATATATTTATAGCGTATATTTTTGTATAAATGAGTTTTTATCCCACGGTCTTAAATTTTGCCCAACCGGGTTAAGAAAAATTTGATTGAGTCCAGATCATGTACATCGGGCTCAATATGCGAGGGTAAGGCCCCAGAAGGACAAAAATTTTGGCTAAGTGTTAGATCGGAAAGACTTGGAAAGTTGGCTAAGTGTCAAAAAGTCCGGTATAATAAACTTTATGTTAAAAAGAGGGTTGTCACGCACTATGGGAATTTCCTTGCGGTACGCCGTTTGTTTGTTGCAAAACATAAGTTATTTGCGGTACGTGCACAACTTTTGGGTCAAGGAAAAAGTTTTTTTTATTATTATTTTTTGTTGTTGTATTTTTGACCCGTTAACCTAAATAGTAATTGTTATCATGTGTATTTATGGTAGGTGGGGTTCAAGTGATAGTACCGAATGATGAAACGGGGCAAGAGAGAACTGAACACTGTTGGGAATGATTTTCAACAAGGGTTTAAGCGAAAACGTACATAACGTCTATATATGGTCCAAAACATTAAACAAAGTTAGATTATATGGTACGTGTTATAGTAGTGAAAGTGTTGATGAAAGATGGTGTAAGTTATCGGTAAACCAACCCTTAGATTGCTTGCATGGTTATCTGTTAACCCAGACTCACGAATTTACATTTTATGAATTTAAAAAATGCGACTAATCTGAGACCAAGTCATGTTTAAATGTTAATCAATTGTTGTTTAATGGGATGGGTCTTACACTAATAAAATATTCCGAACCTATTAATAGATTGGTGAATTAGATCGATTAATTTATGGCTAGAGTTTTGATTTTGGCTGAGGCTAATAACCGAACTATACCATACTCACTTTTAGAAGTATTTGTGGTCCTTGCCGCATCACACAAACACTCTCTTAGTATACATATGTGTGTATATATTTATTTGGGTTACATCTACCCCAATGATTTGAAAATGCTATCACTTGAACCGGTATGGTATTGAATGGGCCCGTATATAGATTTAAGTTTATATAACGATTGTGTAGATTTAGCGGTTAACATCTTATGATAAGCTATTTAAGTTTTGGGTTGATGGCCGAGGATATTGTGTCTTTGAGTATTTGCATTAAATTACACTAAAAATTACTAAATTTTATCTCTCTTTTTTAGTTAAATAAGATTTTTTATATATTCATCTTTATATTTTTTTATCTTATCCATTCACAACCACATAAATTATAATATATTAATGTGCAAACTGATTGAACAGTGTTATCAAATGAACAGTACGATTTTAGACAGTTGTTAAATAGAATTAGAATTGAAGTTGGTTAAGGTGTTATGTGTGTGGTGTAGTGGTGAGGTGGTTGTTGTCTTAGCAAGAGGAATCGGGTTCGAGTCTGGTGGTATGCACCGGTTTTGTAAATTTTTTGCACATTTACCTTCTTTCGCACTCCCACACCCCTTTCTTCTTCAATCGTTATATCTCCTTTCTCACTCCCTCTCTCTGCTGACAATCCATCTAACCCCCTTTCTTCTTCAATCTGTACTGTTTCCTCATCATCAACCACGAACCAAACCTAACAAATAACACAATCGATCGGTTCTTTATGTGGGTTTTTTTTTCCCAAATTTGGGTAAAGATTAGAGATGATCTCAGTCCATTTTTCATTGCTCGACGCCTAGATCAGCGGATCCACGGCGGCGACACAAGGTTTGCGGGTCGGGTTTTACCCAACTATCAGGACAAGAAACAAAGCCCTAACCTTTAAACCCTTACCCTCATATCTCTCTCCATAACCCTATCACAAGCCTGCGTATAAACCCTATTCGCCGTCATCTTCATCATCTCAGGTTAGTCCTTAAACTCATTCATAATCAATAACTAATAACTAAAGATTAATATTCTGATCTGGGTCTGTACAAAATTGTTTATTGCGTGTAACTAATAGCGTAATTAATAGTGTTGTATTGATTATATAAGGTTATGGGTAACAAACGTAAGGAACGTGAGGCTGCATCAGACGATGATGCACCGGCTAAATCACGTACTAAGAACATGGACGGTGGAAAGCCTCAGCTTCTGCCTTCCATGATAAAAAACAAAGACAAACGGTCTGCTTTATATGCTAAGCTAAAGCATGAGAAGAAGGCCGAGAAGCGAAAGAATGCGAAAGCCCGCGAAGCGTTGGAGAGCCGAGCTCTTGAGCTTGGAGAAGAGGTACATTTGTTTGTATATATTTTTGTATATCTTTAATTGATTTTAGTAAATTATAATTGATATTATGTTATTGTTAAATGTGCAGCTTCCACCGAAGAAGGTGCCACGGACGATTGAGAACACTAGAGAGGCGGATGAAACCGTATGCAGGCCTGATGATGAAGAGGTGGATTATTTGTTTATATGGATTTAGTATTAATGATGTATTGGCAGATTTGGATGTTTCATTTAAGGTTTTGTTTTGCAGCTTTTTGCTGGTAATGATGCTGATGAATTTAGCTCGGTTTTGAACCAAAACCGGGCTCCGAAGGTTTTGATGACAAATTGTCGATTCAATTCTACGGTTGGTTTCTGTTAGGCATTTTTTTTTAGTATTTTTGTGTTTGTGATTTTGTAGGAGGGGTTGCTTTTTGTTAGGTTTGTATGTGATCATCTGATTTGGGTATACAGCTACCATGTAGGTTCGACATCGGATACAAGACACTCAATTACACGGTAATTTTCAACTTCTTTTGAACTAATTTTATTTAGTATAAGTTTGTGTCTTTTGTATACAAAAACTATAATGTGAATTGAAATTTATGGGGCCTTCTCATGGTATTGCCGGATGAAAATTACTCTACATACTGCAAGATTGTACCTACTGTAAATATAGGGCTTGAGCTTGGTTAAAGAAATTTTGGATGAGCCTGACCATGGCTCTATAGCTCAGCAAGTCTTAATGATGCAGAAGTGTGAAAAAAAACTAATAATTACATAACAATTTTTTCGATAACAAAGTGTATTCAAGAATATGTGAAAGTTATAACTGATCCAAAATATGTAAAGTGTAGCAAAACTTCTTCATGTTCAAAACCTTTCTAAGAATCTGTGTATCTAATTAGCTTTTTTATTATTATTATTATTATTATTATTATTATTATTATTATTATTATTATTATTATTATTATTGTTTTTTAAATTCTTTTTCAACTTACTTTTGTGTTTTAGTTAAAGGAATGGAATATTTAGACAGGTTCAACATACAATGCCAAGGTATTTATGGGCTTACTACTATATAAACACCGTATATATTATACATATTTTATGTTTTATAATTGTGCTTATTGTTAGTGATTCTTCTTTCTAAAGCTTGCGTATTTTGTCGTTGTTGTCATGGATGGGCCTAATAAAAACCTTCCTGGGACATTCGGTTATGTAGCTCCTGAGTTCCTTTCACGGTATGACCATCTAATCTAGAACTTTTTTAAAAATTAAAAATAATTTCTTTGACGTAGATTGTTACCTATGGCAACCGAAGGTAATGAATCGTTACGATTAATTATGATATTGAGATTTGAAACTTTGAAAACTGTAGGAAGTATGTTGATCATAGGGGAACATTGCAGCAGGTTAAATATGAATCAAGTGAGGCAAGAAAGTGTCTTTAAACGTGAACGAGCACTAGCGTATGATCTTCCTGAGAAGGTAATGAATCGTTACGATCTTGGGTAGCAGTTCAAACGGGCTAACAATTTTCGTTTAAAAGAAGCTTACTTTCCACCGAAGATGTCCGCTCCATTTAAATATAAATGGCCAGTTTAGGCAGGTTAGTTACTGGGTCAAAGGGCTAACAGCTTTTTATCAATACAAATTTACTTTTTGATACCTATCGGTATTATGGATGTTTTATGAGTTAAAGCCTCATTTAATTTGTTTCGACTTAAAGAATCCAAATAGTGTGCATAGAGATCAATTACTTTGATGATTATTCTTCTTTACTTCATTGCATCTTTAAAAGATAATTGAATGCGTTTAGCCCTTTGGGGATGACCTTGCGCTCAGGGGCTTTTTTTGCACTTTGCTAAAACAGGTATGACAGAAAGCGGAGTGTTGAGGGAATTCAACGAAATAGGTACTGAATTTACAAGTTTTAACCTACTCATGATAATTTTGTAGTTGTTTATAGTCATTATGTAACATGTGCCAAATGTGTTCATTGTTAGATGGATTATGAACAAAATTTAAATTTGAGGTCTGCTTAATGCTTTGTTTAGTATGTTGTTGGCAGAGGGCTAATGTCATGAAATATCATCATCTTACTTGCAAGGGCTGATGACATGATATAAAATCACTTGGACCAAGTAATCTAATTTATCCAGCTATTTTTTTTTACATATAACATATATACACATTTGCATGATTTTTGTGGTATGTTTCTGATGTAGGTAGGCTTGGTCATGTGTGCAATTGATCATCTGGATAGAGACGAAGGATAGGAGACTTTTGAACATTCCAATGTAAACATTAAAATTTGAGATACTGGTAACGTAGCTATGGGCAAAATTTTTAATGTTGTAAACCGACTTTTAAAACTAAATGGAACCAATCAAATGTTTGTTTGATTTTACTTCATTCGTTATCATGTCGCGTTTGTTGCCGGCGCAACACGCGGCTGTGAAAATACCTAGTTAATGTTAAAAAGTAAACTAAAGGAAACGTCATCTCAAATATATAGGTATACCATAACTTTTTTTTCTACACTTATGATCACTATTTAAAATATGAAAAACCCAAAAAAGTATTTATATAAATATGTTGTAAATGCTTAAGACCTATGGTTGCCCCTATTGTTATGATGGAGTGACATGGAAAATGAGAGTTTAAGTTTAAGACTTAAAGGTCTCAAGTGCAAATTTGATTCTACCTGGGTTTTATTATGGCAGGTTTTTTGGCGGATGAGTTTTTCTCGGTTTGAAAACTTGCGGGCTTAGACTAACCATAACTATTGATAAACCAGAGCATATAAGAAACTTTCACCTAAGTACGGATGTTCCGCTTAATCAGGCATTAGCTTCGTTAGCCATTAAAAAAAAAGCTATTGTTAAATTTGTGCACGTGCACGGGTAAATTGAAATTAATTTACGGGGGGGTCCAGGTCGACAGTCCGGTCTGTCCGCGTTGTGGCTATGGGGTGGAGGATGTGGACCACGCTTTGTGGAATTGTGATATGGCGAGGGCGGTTTGGTGGCATGTGTTTGTGTGGATTCGTGTGCCTTTCTTTTCGGATGTTTCGTCGATTGCCGACTGCTTCAAGAAGCTGCAGGAGCAGCCGGGCTCCAAGGAGTGGAAGCGAGTGATTGTTTTGATTGCTTGTGCGACTATTTGGTGGCTTTGGCTTGCAAGGAATAAGAAGATTTTGATGGCCTGTTTGTTCCGGTTTCTAAGGTGGTGGATTTCATCAAGGAAGACTCCTTTGTGTGGATTTGCAATCGCTCAAAGGTTTCAATGCTGTTGTGGGATGATTGGTCGAACTTTAATATTGTTTCCTGTTTGTAATTTGGGGGTTTTGTTGTTGTTCGGCCCAGTGTTTTCTTTCTTTTTTGTATTCCCAGCCGCTTGCTGGCTCTTTATAGGTATATATAAAGTGTTTTGCGGTTTAAAAAAAATTAAAAGTAAAAGTTAATATATTTCATTAAAAAAACATTTTGTAATAATTCGTTGTAAAGAAAAGAATGAGTTGATGTGAAGGATGTGAAAGGGTGCGAAAAGGTTAATGATGATGTTTGCTAATATAAAACACATAAAATAACACTGGCCGCCGCCTATTTTATCTGCCCATTAAACATCATCATTATCATTCTTTTTTCTTTTTTTATATTTGATATTTCTTATTTTTGCCGGCGTATCTACTTCTTTCCATAAATTCCTCATACATAAAGTTATTTTCCTACATAACATTTGTAGGCAATCCGGGGATTTCAACTAAGAAGTAGGCTCATATAAATTTTCTTACAGATTTTATCGTCTTTGGTTGGGTCGTGGAAAAATACGCTTGTGTTTACCTCACACTTGTATTACGTCTAGTAGGTTTGAGGGTTTGTAGCAGGACAAGCGGTGAAAAGGGCGTAGACAAAGAATGTGAAAAAGCATGCTTAAGCATGTGAAGAGAACTAACATGTTTTCGTCCCCCTTACTTTTGATATTTTTGACTCCGTGACACCGGAAGCTATTGTTTTCTGACCAGGGTTCAATGGGTTGTACTATCCATTGCAATGTCTTGACTCCAAGATGACAAAGGTTCGTTTTTAGAATTTGCAATTCATAAAGTGGTGAGGGTGCAGGTGTTTACCCGCTTACCTGCTAACTTGATGTAATTGTTTCTTACAGTTATGGAATAAAATAAATAATAATATATATACTAACAATTCAAATTGATGTTAACAGTACTAATTCTTTAGTGGTCCATTTGTCTTTCACTCGTACAACCACCGTTTAGTGTTTTAGCTTTTGTTTTTAGTTATATTATTTTTGATTGGCGAACAACTGTGTGGCAACCACGCTTGCGGGGCGCCGTGCCCAACAATCGACTACTCGATCTCCAGCAGCCCCCGCCTTCTCCCGATGCGCGGAAACTCGAGCCCCACCCGCCCGAAAGCACGACAGTGTTATAGAACTCGGTAAAACCTCGCTGCCCGTCAGATTCGAACCAGCACCACCCGTATTTGATCTTCACCCGGGTACCAAACCATAAATGATGGAAGTGGGATTGAACCTTTGATCACATAGGTGAAACAAAAACCACTCCACCACTCCACCACTATAGATGGATATAACTCATAACTGGATGGTTGAATATATATGTGTTTTTTTTTTTTCCCTGTTTATTGTCCTTTTGTGTTTTTTTTTTCTTAGCTTTTCTTTATATATATCGCTTTCCAATATTTTGCTTCATAAAAAATAATATTTGAACCTCAATATTTTAATAACATATCATATTTTTCGAATGTATCGAAGCTAAATCGTTTTTCTATATTTATATTTTAAAAACAACCCGCTGTAACTAAAAAAGACTTTACCCAGTAAAAATGCTAGTTTCTATTTAATTCTTAACTTTAAAAAAAATACATATCTATATAGTCTATGTTGTTCGCGTCTTAATTTTGCTTACCGAAACCTTTAGATTTATCGCATGTGGATCTTAAATATATTACAAATTACCAACAGGCAACAGCAACCACCCATATGCTTTTGAATTTTTTTTTAATTTAATTTCATTTCTTAAAACTTACAACTAGGGACGTCTTTGGGGAGGTTCGAGGAGATCAACCGGACATGATTCATACATTTTGAGGGCATAATTTTTAAAAAAATAATTCCTATATATATGTATATGTTTTTTTATATAACTCATTTAACAGTTAAACTTAGGTCTAAGGAGCCTATTTTTTTAACAGTTTAGATAGGCTACGTAAATTTTAAGAGATTTTCAGGGACGGCCCTGCTTACAATGTTACATCAAAATAGAAGGCAGATGGGTAACAAGCTGCGCCGCCACCACTTTCTGAATTGTGAACCTTAATCTACCAAACACAAACCCATGTCTCCAAAGATGAACTATTGTTGTAAATAACTCGTTTGACCCTAGTAAAAAAACGAATAACTTCTGGCGCTAGGGAGCCAAAGGTATCAAAGGCCAAGGGACAAAGACATATTGGTCCTCTGTACAAGCTTTGGGCATTCAATCACCGCCTTCTGGCGGGAGGACAACTCAAATCTATGACTAAAGGTGATTGATACAGATTATGTCGGTGAACTAAGTGTCTTGCATTAAATCTATGAATGTCCCGCTTCTGCCCAAAGGTGATGCGTTACCTTCACTGTTTACAAAACTTAATATTTAAATAAATAGCGTATAGCCAAAGCAAGAGCATGCTATTTAAGTAACTTATGTTGGTGTTATTATATTATCGCATCTTCATTACAAAATTGATCCTCATAATTAATGATCTTTCATTAATATAATGATCATAACTCTAAGTCTGTCTTACATCAATACCCGTAACTCAAAACTAATCACACATTCTTATATAAATTACTATCTCAACTAATGGATCCACTCTAATTATCAAAACTAAGAAGAGTTATCTTAAACTTTGTTCTTATTAAGTTTTAAATTACCACTTAAGACATAACATTCGCACGCTCTATCTGATAAAGTATTACAGAATAACATTGAGCATAAGAAAGTGGGATGCACAAAATGTCTCTTATGGTAATCGATAACGTTTTTACTGATTCCTATCAGGTGAGCTATTAAAGATTCTCAAATTTCTAAGACTAATGTATTATCTATGGAAATGAAAGAATATAACGAATTCCTAATAAGCATGAAATAAATAAATCTAACTCTATGGTTGAATGGCTTTTGTGAATACATCTTAACATTGCATAACATGACCCATAAAGCTAAGGGGTTACACATGGAAATTAATAAACTTCTAGTGCATAATAACTTTTCCACCAGTACGATTAGATGCATTATGAATCAACAATAACACTCAGAAATATCAGAGTAAAATGAGTGTGTTGATTGCGAATTACGTACAGGAAAAGGAACACACTAAAATAGAAAAGTTGATGTTATTCACCTTACTACCATTAAACCTAAAATAGGAAAAATAATTACCATAGAGAGGATAATTCTAAGGTCTTAAAAATAAAATATACAAGTACTACTTTCAGCTATAAGTTTCTTAAAATGGAAAGTCTTACTATGCAAAACTGTGCCATTAAGAATAGGTATAAACTATGAGATTACACATAAGAAAAGAGAATAGTTGGCTAAGATATGTAGTGCCTAATTAAGGATATTTAACTCCACAAATGGTAATGAATTCCAATTAACACATGATGGTTGAGTCTAGTTTTATACGTTTCCATGCCAAAATCCAACAAATACATAAGATGAGAGTTAGTGGCAAAATTAAAGGTCTATCATAACCATTAATAACTGATCTTAGTATTGAAGCTTTATGATATCTTACAACATTTTTGAGATTACTCAGAATTTAGTATCAATACTAAAAGCTACAATTTGTGATAGTTACAAGGTTTTAATGACTAAACCAAAGCCACTATTAAGTTAAACTCTGATATTGTTTGTTGTCATTATCTGAATAGAAACCTTATGAAGTAAAACTAGATGATCCGATAACCTTTTCACAACTTTTGTTATCATGAAAATAAGAATTTAACAAAGGAAAATGAGACCCATGCAATTCATCCACTAAGACTAAAATTTCATGAGAAATCATGACCAGGTCACTAAAGGATGTTTGGCTATCAAATCTCATTCTCAGTGACTTTAAAGCATGTGTTAAAGTGTTAAACGCCCTAAACATTAAATGGCGAAAGTAATAAATGGGTTTCCATCATAAGTCATAATTAATTGACATTAATAAATATAATAAACATAATTTATATTTATTCCAACAAGCCACAGAAATCAAGCATCACCGCGTGTTGGAGGAGTGGTGACGGTGTTTCACGGCCACCACGCCACACACCACGTGACGCCCTCACCACCCTTAGGGTCTGTTTGGTAGCCTCTTAATGAGGCTCTGAACCATTCAGTTGAACTGAATGGTTCAGCATCCAGACTGTTTGTTTCAACTTAAAAAACAGGCTATGATTAAGAGCTGAACCATTTAGACTTGGTGCATAGCTGAACCATCCAACACTTAATCATTCAGAGCTTATTAACCATTCAAACCTCTTAATAATTTAGCATTTAATCAACCAAACATCCCTTTAAGTTCAAGCTTACACATAACCAAAGAACTTCAAACACAAGTTTTAACTACAACATTAATTATCAAGTGTGTTCATATTTTGTATATATATATATTTTTTTAAATGGGAGGATATTTTATTTCACAAACAAACCAAACGATTACACGGAGTTTTTTTAGCAAGTAGTTAGAAAACATGAAATACATAGCCCATTACATTTTTATGCTAAAAATACTATCCCTTAACCAATCTTGGATGGAAGTTATCTCCTCTCTCGTTTCAAATTTCATCCATAGATATATGATCTCTTAAATCTCTTCTACTACTTTTGCAAACGACAATGGCTTTCCTTTGAACACTCTTTGTTTCTATGCGTACATATCTTCCATAGTTCATATTTTGTATTCACTACGACACATTTCACATTAGCTATACTGTCATTGAAAACACAGAACACTCGTTCTATTATAAGCTTTAGCATGGGACGAATCCAATTGGTGCGACCGTTTCTTTGTATGGAGTTTAATGTGGTAAGTTACAAACGTGTGAATGAGGTCAGAAAGTCAACGGGTGAACAGCAAAGGGCACGAGTGGAGTGGCCGACAACTGTGGACATAAACTAACTAGATTAGTAGATAGATACAGATAGAGGCTACGGTTACTTTAGTTGGTACATCGTAGTTAATCAAACTACGGTGTGTCTTATGTGGGGTGGACGGTCATGATTGTCCCTACTCATATGAGACAAAATATATCCCACTCACACGTGGCTGGCTCATCAGAATGTTTTTTTATTTTATTTACTTGCAGCAGATTGTAACAAACAAATCTACATGAAAGCGGCCTCTCTTCAATCTTTTGCTATTCTACTATTTCACATTTTCACCCCTTTAATTATCAACTTACACCTTCTACTCTTACAATACGTTAAGAAAAGGCCAAAGGTCATGGATGACCTCTACTTTTACATTCAACTAGAGCTGTAGTTACCCGCGCGTTGCCGCAGGACGCGCTTTACACTCGCACGTTACTGTGAGACACGGTTTGAACTTCGTACGTATTGAAAGAGGAAGGCTAACTATACCGAAAGTACCGGTCACGAAAAATTCTAAAAAAGATTCTTGTACCGGTACATGGAAATCGCTACGTATCGCACACCATAACAACCAATTAGTAACTTTGTAATATTAAACAAAATGATATCCAAATATGTTATGTTATTTGCGCCATACTTCAATTTTGAACATCAAAATATAACGATAGAAAAGTGTATGGTAGTTTAGATAAACGGAAAAAGTAACATATGAAAACGGAAAAGTTCCTCAAAAAGTTGAAACATTTATTCATATCAAAATAGTATCACTAAATTATAAATAAGTACATTGTTTAGAAAATGGCAACAAATAAGAATTTGGTACTTGTTAAACAAAAATTTGACCCTGTTATAAAAAAAGGCTACTAAGCTATACGTAAATACATTTTAAAAATGACAACAAATAATAATTTTATACTTGTACATGTTTAGCAAAAGTTTGACCTTCTTATAAAAAGAAATGGGCAATAGGAATCAAACCAAGGATACATCACATACATGGGTAGCACCTAAACCAACTGGGCTAGCATTCTCTTGTTCTTAAGATTTGTATAGCAATTATATATTCTAAAACACATCTAGAAAAAAACAAAAGTTAGTGGATGCCACTTGGCATCCACTGATTAGTCGGCGCATTTTAGCATTTATACACTATTAAACTGTCTCTAAATTAATATATAGAAGAATTAGTGCTACAAATGAACCAAATGTTTAGCAAACAGTTCGTGAACTTTTTGGCGGAAAATTCGTTTGTGACGAAAGATGCCAATTTTATTTGAAATTTAATATATGTTCTTTATGTCCGTTTATGTTCACGAGCGCTAGTTTGTGTCCTTGCGTTCATGAACGTTCGTTTGTGTTGGTCTGTGTTCATGAATGTTCATTTATGTTTGTTTGTGTTTGCTTTTGTCCGATACCTAAATTAACAAACAAACAAACAAACAAACAAACAAACAAACAAACAAACAAACACAAACACAATCATTTCCTTAACAAACAAACGAACACAAACAACGCCTTGTTCGTGTTCGTTCAGTTTGTTTGCAACACTACATTCAAATTCCTTAAAATAGCGAAAATATATAAGTACTAACAAAATTTTAGATCTACCACTTCCACCGAATTCTTATTGTTCAGTTAAATTATACGTGTCCTAAGGTCTATTAATGGGCCGAAAATCATACCAGACCGGTAAGCGAACGAATCGGACCAATCTCGAGATTATAAAATCTTTTTGACCCATGACAGAATCAGTTATACAACAGTCTAATGAACTTAGCTAAAAATTTTGAATACCAGTATTCCAAAAATATGCTAACCAAATCAATTTAAATGCCAATTTATGGAAAACTATTGGATTACTACACTCAGTTGGGCCATTTGGGCCGGGGCTTATTCCTTAGCTTAAAGAGATTGTCTTAGCCCAACTACAACGGCCCAAATTCCACAAGTTATTTAGGTATGGAATTTCAACATTTTGGAACAATTATTAAGTTTTGGTCGAACAGTCAGTATTATAACACTTTGATTTTTTTTTTTTTTTTTTTTTTGTTGGTTTGTTTTTGGTGTTCCATTCTTTGATTTCTGTTTTCTTTCATAGCGTTTATTAATTCATTTATATAGTTAATAAAATTTATATCATTAACTATTTCATAAACAAGTTACATTTGGACAGTTAATGTAATTTTCCTGACACGTTTGTAATTGTGACCCCTCTTTAAGTTTTAAGTTTTAACCAACCCTTTTTTCTCCCCGATTGAGAAAAGTCTTGGAATCGCCTCATAACAAAATATACGAATGATTAATGATTTTAAGACAAGATTTGGGCCCCTGTCTCATAATTTTGGACATCAAACCCAATTATGGCCCATGTTAGCTAAAGGTCCATTATAAAGTTGATGATTCCCACCAAGAATTTGATCGCCGGGTGTGCTAATTCCATACGAATCAGTACTGAGAAGCATGTGCCCATCACTTCAGCAATGGCACCAAAGATGAAATATAGAGTCCCTCTATCCTTGTGGTTAGTGGAGAACAACCATCGGACCGGATTTGTCATAAAATTGAGATTCTTTCTTTTTCTTCCTTATCAGAGAGGGACCCATTAGAGCCCATCAATTAAAAAAGCAAACAAGTACAATAGAACTATAGAAGTCTAGTACGCCATACATTTTGACAACTAATTTTCACATGGTTGTTTTCTCTCTAAAGTCTAAACTACTATTTTTGTTTCTAAAAGCATTACGAGTACTTAGTTATACCAATTTTTTTAATGTTTCTAAAGTATCTTGTTGAGGAGATGGTGATACGAGGGCGTATGGTTTTGACAATACTAGAGAGAGGAAGTGACAATCCTTGTAGCATGTAATATGGTTACGTATGTCACCTTTTTATCTCAACTCTAAATGATATGGTTGCTATTTGCTAAATGATATGGCGTATTGCAATAGCTTATTATCATAATGTAATTGATTTCTATAAACTAATTAACCTAACACGGTAAAATAAAATTCCTCAAACATTTGCATGCCCAAGACGATGACACCAACAAAAAAAAATTATGGATCCGCCAATATACACATTAAATAAAAAATAAAAGTAAAAATAATCTTTCCGCCTAGCAACCTAATGGCACATAGGATGTCACACTAATCAGGTGAGCTATGGTGTGAGTATTATACATTTAATCATTTAACACAATTATATGTTTATATTCATGGAATTCGTGGGTTTGTGGAAGCTGTGGGCTCAAGAAGATGAACAATTATCGTAAGTTTCACGTTTTACACGTCTACTGTGTCTTGATATAGTTTAGAGGAAAAGTTACAAATTTTGTCCTTATGTTTACACTACATGTGCAAAGTACAAACGGTGAAATTTTTTAAAAATTAAAGATGAATTTCATAAATTTTTACAGTTAAAGGGCATTCATTGAAAATGGATACAAGCAAAAAGGATGAAATTCGTATTTTTTCCTAATTTAGATGGATTAGAAATTTAAATAATACTAATTAGCAAGGCATGTGGTTCAATGCTTCTACGTCTATTTTTTCACATTTAATGGCCATTTCATAACGAGTTATTGTTCTTTGTGTTTTACGTTTTTCTTGCATGGTTTAACGTTTTTACGTCTGTTTTTTGTTTAGTTTTTTTTTTCTTTTTTTCCTTTTTAGCACTAGATTTTCTGTGTGGGTGGTCGTTAGTGGTGTTGTGTAAATGGTGCTATTGACACGGTTTTATTACTACTTATGTTTACTTATAAAAAAGACCATATTTTCTTTCAAGGGTTATTAGATTTTAATAACCTCATTATTACGTGTTGGCCGCTGCCACTCCTAACTAACTACTTGGTCGTCACCACTCTCAACTTGCAACTTATATTCCTCTACTACTCTCAAACTAAGTGAACCCTAACCTAGTTAGTTTTTGCTAACGTGACAGCCGCCACATCAGCATGCCACGCCACTAAATAGTGTCACGCCACCAAAAAAGTGACACGTCGGTAAAAAAAACTAGCTGGGTTATGGTTCTGTTACATTGGGAGTGGTAGAGGAAAATTAGTTATAAGATGGGAGTGATGGAGGCCAAGTGCTTAGTTAGGAGTGGCAACAGCTAATACGTGATAGTTAAGGTTATTAAAATTCAATAACCATTCTTTAAACTGATTTTAAATTAAAACTGTTTTATTAGTTGTTGCCATCAAAACTTGTTAGACTAGACGTCTAGAAGGTAGTGTTGGAACTTAAATGTAGGGGCAATCTAGGATTAAGAATACTAGTGGGATGCCCGCGCGATGCGGCGGGGCGACTTATATTGAAGCAAATAATGAAATGTTAGTCACGCGCAATGCGGCGTTGATTATAATTAGCAATGCGACACTTGTTTTATGTTAGTTTATCAAGCCTCTCGTAATATATTTTATAGCACTTTTGTTAATTTTTTTTTTCATAGGATCGTTGTGGTCTCCATATGTCATGAGCGTTACATATCACAATTAAATAATAAAAAACGCATAACTATCAAAATATTAAAATTCAAACACATGAATAGGAAAATATCAGTCATGAAAATAGTAACTTAAGAATAAATTTCTTATGTCAACCAACTGCATCGTAATGAAATCAACTTTTGTTACATACACCAACTACATTGTTTGACCACCAGTCTTCATCATTGAGACTCTCATAAAAAGAGGGACCGAGAGTTTCATCTTCCTATATCACTACTCCATCTTCCTCTTTCACCGAGAGTTTTATTTTCGCTGTATATTCTGTCACTATTACATCTACCACAACAGCTTTGTTAGGACAAAAATGATTGAGGAAACCACTTTTGTAAACCTTAGTCTAATTCATACTTCTGCAAATATTCTAAGTATAGAACTACTGAAGAAAGAAGACTAAAGTACTGAAGAAGGATTCAACAAGTACTGAAGAAGAAGTATCAGAAGTTCTGAAGTCTAACCAGACAAGTTCACTGAAGAACTACTGAAGACAAACTACTCATCAGTAGTTTGTCATTCATCAGCACTTGTACCAGAATCTTTCCACCGCCTTATGTTTCAGTAGTTTATTTGTTTAGTATTACTTTATCTTTTTGTGCAAGTTCCAAGAATGCAACTTGTTGCAACTTGTTACAGACTTGCTTTTTGGCAAGGTTCATGTACTTTGTAAGTCTATAAATAGATGGGTTCATCCCTCTGTTTTAGACATTGATTTTAATTGAATCTGAAATCCTTCAAAGCATATTATTGTTATTTCCATTTCATTTATTGAGAATCTGTTTGAGTATTTATTATCATTCACATTCAATACTTAGATTCTCATTAAACTTGTCTTTAGTTTTCAAACATCAAGGGGGAGTAATAACTCCTGTTGATAGTGTAACTTTACTTACTCATTCCGCTGTGCAAATCTGATTGAACTTGCTAAACACGTAAGTGTTCACTAGCAAGCAATACATCAAGAGCATTACTGATCCAACAATTGGTATCAGAGCACTGGTTTATCTGATCACATATCAATCTAACACATTGAGAATCAGACACACGCTCTTATTGATATTCAATAAAGGATTAAAAGTTCACTTTTATCAACATCCATCACTTTAAGAGATATTTGACAAATCAATACTCTTTAAAATGGATCCACATAATACTGGTTCTGCCAATAAACCTGCTATGCTAGTTAGAAATGAATACAATATCTGGCAAAGGAGAATGGCACATACATTATCACAGACCAACACTGGTTGCTAAAAATCTGTGATATATGGTCCTCACAAACCAGTAAATATAAATCTTGAAACTAAAGTAGAAATACCAAAAGACCCAAAGGACTATACAGATGATGATTTCCTAAAACTTGAACTTGATGCTAAAGCTTTCTCTATGTTGGCAATGACACTCCCAAATGAAATCTACTCTGGACTATTACATTGTGATAGTGCCAAAGAGCTTTGGGACTACCTAAAAGAACAATTTGGAGGAACTGAAGAGGTGATTGCCAACACCAGAGAAATCCTGGCTCAACAATATGAAACTTTTGCTCACATAAATGGGGAAACTTTAACTCAACAATTTGAAAGATTCCCCTCATTAATATCGGAGCTAAAATTAAATGGTCAGACCTACACAACTGCATCTATGCTTCATAGATTTTTAAGGTCTTTACCTGAAAAATGGGAAACATACTCTATAGTCCTCAGATCCTCACCAGACTTTAGCTCCCTCACTCTTACAAAATTACATGGGAGATTGCTAACTTTTGAAAGAAAAATCGATCAAAAGAAGAAACTGCAAAGTTCTGGTAAAACTGCTGATGACTATCTACCAGGTAGTACAACACTATTAGGACAAGATTCACCTACTTGTTCAAATAGTTTTGGATCTTTTGACCACATTGACATAACTGCTGGGATCTCATCAGAAAGATCATTCCCAGGTTATGACAATGATGAATATAGTCAAACTGCTGATAACATGTGTTTTATCATGGATGATTTAAAAAATTTCAGCAATGATGACTTAGAAGAAATGGACATCTTACACCAACTGGCCATGTTAAGTATTAAAACAAACAAATTTTATAAAAGGTCAGGAAGGAAATTTCCAGGACTAAACAGTTCTACAAAAATTGGTTTTGACAAATCTAAACTTAGATGTCACAAGTGTCAGAAGTTGGGACACTTTGCTAGAGAGTGTAGAAGCTCTAGCTACAACCAATCTCAGTCTGGAAATTAGTATAACCCTAGTTATAATAGGAATAATGGAACACAGGGGAGTGCACATTTTGTACAGGCACAAGCTCCACAAATCCAATATGTGCCACAAGTACAATATGTACAGATGCCTGCTCAACAGATGCAGAGCCAACAATCAATCCCTCCCATTCCAGCTGCTCAACAACCTCCACAGACTCAGCAACCCTCACAACAAAGCTTGTTCACCTCAGGGTATGTTGACTGAAGCAGTCTTCCTTTTGACACTACTGAGTGTAATCCTGATGCAGACAACAAAATGTTTGACATCAACTGGGGAGAACCTGACAATGGCAGAAAGAATTTTGTCTTAATGGCATTTGAGGGCTGCACCTCAAAATCTGCCCTGTCTTAGGTATCAAAAGAATCTTTAACAAAACTTTGTTCAACTTCATGTAAAGAATCTTTTGCTCTCATAATAGAGACTAATGTGCACTTACAAGGCAAAGCAAATGACTCTGAGAGAAAATTCACTCAGATGAAATGTGGTTTAGAAAGAAAACTTGCTGCAAAGGCAAAAGAAAATTCTAAATTAACTAACAATGCTATTGAAACCCAAGCACAACTTAAAATCATGATAGATGACCTAGGAAATGTCAGAAAAGAGTTTGCTGACACCAAGGTTACTTGTGAAAAATGGGTAGAATCTTGTAAAGGGTACCAACTGCTGCTTAACAAATAAAGTGCTTCAAATGTTAGGTTTGGCATAGGGTACAATCACACTGAAACACCAACAGATTTTCCCCCCAAAACTACAGAAGATGGGAGAAAAATTGTTTCAGGTGAAACTTCTGAAGAGAAAGAATGCACACCTTTTCATGAAAACTTTCTAAAAACTCACAAAGAAAGTTCTTCAGAAGTACTGATAAAATCTGACTTTAAGCCATCAGTAGTTTTATCTATATCAGGAGTTGAGAACCTGAAAACTACTGATGACCTAAAACAAATCAAAACAGTCAGAAATTTGCCTTCAAATGAAAAAGAAAAGGCAAAAGAATGTGAAATCTGTGGTCTGTTTAACCACAAGACAGAATTTTGCAGATATAGAAAAGGAATTCAGTACAACAAGAAAATTTCACAACTAGTTGTGGGAAAACGAATCAAAAATGATTTTGAAGAAACTTTTTCTCCCAAGAAACAACAACCCGCAAACACCTTTTCTCAGAAAAAGATAAAATCTCAACAAAAATCTTTTTCTCAAAATTCTCTTTCAGTAGTTAGACCTACATCATCAGCAGTTTCACAAACTGTTGAGATTAAAGATCTCATGTATATGGTACAACTACTGATGACCAAGGTTGATGGTGGTCCTCAAAAGGATACCACCATTGCTCTTAATGAAAAATTCATTGCCAAAAAGACATGGATTCCTCAATCTGGTCAAGAACAAACTGTTAATGTTCTCAAGAGCAAACCCAAAGCCAAACTGGCTTGGGTTCCTAAATCTAACTAATTTGCTACTTTGTGCAGAGGGTCTCCAGAGGCTTAAATAGCATTTGGTATGTGGACAGTGGAGGCTCAATGCACATGACATGATGCAGATACCTGATAAACAACTTTATCAGTCAAAGAGAAGGATCTATATCCTTTGGGAACAATGCCAAGGGATATGTGCTGGGACATGGCAATGTCTCTTCTGGCAAAATACAGTCTGACAAGGTCAATCTGGTTGAAAACCTTGAGTACAACTTGCTGAGTATGTCACAAATGTGTGATAAAGGATATTCTTCCTTTTTCACAAAGACAGCATGCAAGATCATATCACCAGAAGGCCAAAAGTTGATAGAGAAGATCGTTGAAGATCATACTTTGTTGATAGCCAAAAGATGTGGCAATGTCTATGCAGTGGACATTGAAAAAGACAAAGTACTGAACAACACTACCTGTTTCTTCTCAAAGGCATCAACTTCAGAGACTGATCTCTGGCACAGGAGACTTGGCCATGTGAACTTTAAAACCATAAATAAAGTCACAAAAATGGGCTTGGTCAGAGGTCTACCCTTGAAAGTATACCAGTGTCAAGAACACTATGTATCCTATTTAAAGGGAAAGCAACATAAGTCCTCCTATAAGTCTATTGAAGAATCAAAAACAACTGCATGTC
The DNA here is from genome assembly GCA_028751855.1 of Ambrosia trifida. Classification (NCBI taxonomy): domain Eukaryota; kingdom Viridiplantae; phylum Streptophyta; class Magnoliopsida; order Asterales; family Asteraceae; genus Ambrosia; species Ambrosia trifida. The sequence goes on from CM054130.1 coordinate 69,318,246, forward strand.
TTCAACTACTCCATATGGACTTATTTGGGCCAGTAAAAATCATGAGCCTTGGTAAGAAGAAGTACTGCTTGGTCATCATTGATGACTATTCAAGATTCACATGGGTATTCTTCTTATTCTCTAAGGATGAGGCAGCTGAAATCATCAAGTTCTTCATTCTACAAGTAGAGAAACAATATTCTCTATCTGTCAAAGCCATTAGAAGTGATAATGGGACAGAGTTCAGGAACAAAACTCTGGATGAATTCTGTTTGTCTAAAGGGATTATTAGACAATTCAGTGTTCCCAGAACTCCTGAACAAAATGGTGTGGTAGAAAGGAAGAACAGGACATTGATTGAAGCAGCAAGAACTATGTTAGCTGATTCAGGCCTACCATTGTATTTCTGGGCTGAAGCAGTTAACACTGCATGTTATGTTCAAAATAGAGTCCTTGTCAACAAAAGACACTCCAAGACTGCCTATAAAGTTCTTCATGGCATAAAGCCCCTTATCTCTTTTTTCAGGGCTTTTGGATGTCAATGTTTCATTCTAAACATTAAAGACTCTATTTCAAAGTTTGCTGCTAAAGTTGATTCAGGTTACTTTCTTGGTTATTCTTCCACTAGAAAAGCCTATAAGGTTTTTAATTCAAGAACCAAGATAGTAGAAGAAACACTGAATGTCAAGTTCAATGAGTTAAAACACACTCTTATTCCAGCACATCCTGCTGAATTCTTTGACCTTGACAACTTCCACTTTGGACCTGAAAAGACTGTCACTTCATCTAAACCTACTTATTATGGTGATCAGAGGTTTGATGATGAGGATCCAGCACCATGGACTCCTCAAAAAGTCATTAAGTCAACTTTCAAGCCTTCAGAAGTTTTACAAACTTCTGATTCTACAACTGCTGATGTACAAACTCAAACATCTGCTTCAGCTCCTACAACTACTGAAGATGTTCAAACAGCTGAACTAGACATTATAAACCTCAGTGGTTTGTTTGATGAAGTACAAGAGCCACCTACACCTGTCAGTGGTTTATAACAACTGATTGAACACAAAGATCATCCATTGGAACAAATCATGGGTGATATTGCATCAGGTGTTCTCACAAGAAACCAGCTTTCCAACTTTTGCTTCTTCTCAACATTCATTTCTTAGTTGGAACCTAAGAAGTACCAAGAATCCCTCAAAGACAACAATTGGGTGGAAGCTATGCAAGATGAGTTTTCAGGAACAAACAAGATGAGGCTGGCATGATCATTAAGAACAAGGCAAGACTGGTGGTACAAGGTTACTCTTAAGAAGAGGGAATTGATTATGATGAAACCTTTGCTCCAGTTGCAAGGCTTGAAGCCATCAAGTTATTTCTGGCCTATGCCATTTCCAACAAAATAAAAGTTTTTCAAATGGATGTTAAGAGTGCATTTTTGTATGGAAAGATCAAAGAGGAAGTGTATTTTGTCAGCCACCCGGGTTTGAGGATCCTTCTCATCCTGTGTGGGTGTACAAGCTTGACAAAGCTCTTTATGGGCTAAAACAGGCTCCAAGAGCCTGGTATGAAACACTTTCCAACTTTTTGCTCAAAAATAACTTTACAAGAGGCTCCATTGATAAAACTCTTTTCATTAAAAATGTTGGACATCATGTCTTACTTGTTCAAATTTATGTTGATGATATCATATTTGGTTCAACAAACACAAAATTGTGTGATGAATTTAAGAAACTCATGCAATCAAAATTTGAGATGAGTACAATGGGAGAACTGCAGTACTTTTTAGGACTGCAGATTAAACAACAAACAAATGGAACTTTTATGCATCAATCTAAATATGTTAAAGAATTATTGAACAAATTTTCTTTACAAGACTGTAAATCATGTTCCACTCCTATGACACCTACCACACAAGTTGAACTAGATGATCAAGGAAAACAGGTTGATCAAACCATGTATAGATGTATGATAGGTTCCCTTCTGTATCTAACTGCTTCTAGACCAGATATTATGTTTTCAACATGTGTCTGTGCTAGATATCAATCAGCTCCTAGGGAATCACACCTAATTGCAGTCAAAAGAATCTTCAGATATCTGAAGGAACCCCTACACTTGGAATTTGGTATCCTGCTTCTAGCAATACCAAGTTATCAGCTTTTCAGATAGTGACTATGCAGGGTGCAAAATGTCAAGAAAATCAACATCTGGTGGTTGTCAATTTTTGGGAAACTGTCTAGTGTCCTGGCAATCAAAAAAGCAAACATCTGTTGCAACTTCAACTGCTGAAGCTGAATACATTGCAGCTGCAAGTTGTACATCACAGATACAATGGCTCAAATATTAACTTCTTGATTATGGAATCAAAGAGACCAAGACACCATTGCTTGTAGACAGCAAATCTGCCATTAGCATCATTCAAAATCCTGTTCAGTTCTCAAAAACTAAACATATTGAAATCAGGTATCATTTCATCAGGGATTGCTATGAAAAAGGCAAGATTGAAGTGAAGCATGTGACAACAGCTAATCAGATAGCTGACATATTCACAAAACCCCTTGACACATCAACATCTCATAAGTTAGTATCCATGCTTGGGATGCTAAATTTGTATGTATTCTTTTATTTTTCCTGCACATATTTTATTTTTCACTTACATCTATTTTTAGTCCAAAACTTCTGAAAAACAAAAAGAGAGAAACTACTGATGAACAAAAACATTAGTATGGGAATATTTTCTGAAAAATGATTAACTTCTGATAAAATAATCTTCAGAAGTTATGAATAAAGTGTTTATAAACATTCTCATCAGTTTTTAACAAACTACTGAAGAGAAAATGGGAACTACTGATGATAATTGTTCTTCATTAGCAGTTTTGTCATTAAGGGCAAATCAGACTTTTCCCACTTCAAAAGTTTGACCTAGGGCGGTTACAAACTTCTGATAAACACCTTTTCCAACACTTATCCTTTCAAAAAGCAAAATTCCCTCATTTTATCTCAAAAACGCTCTCAAACCCTCAACCTGCAAGAACACTGTTCGATCCACAAACACACAAACCACATGGCTCTAATACTGAAACAGGGACACAATCAAAGAGGCTACTTCGAGAAACATGAAGCCTGGTCCCAATACGACGAAATCATTGATTTAGTCGTTAAATCCCAATACTTCACTGCCCTCACCATTGATCCTCCAATCCACACTGAAACTCTAAATGAGTTCTGGGCGAATGCGGAGACGGTGACAGTGAATGATCAAGTGATCTCCCTCAATTCAACCATCCAAGGGAGAAGAATGGCAATCACACCAGCAATTTTGGGGATTAGACTGGGTCTAGATGATGTGGGTGCCCCAGATCAATTTCCAAACTCTGAAATTCATCTGACCATGACAGAGTGTGGTTACCAAGGTACTCTCTCACATGCAACCATTTTTAAGAAATTCTTTGAACCAAAATATAAACTTTTGTTTCATTACATAATAATGTGTTTGAGTCCAATAAACAGGCTGCCTGGCCAGAAGATGACCAAGGGGAACACACAACAGTCCCCATGGAACCCTCATCTTCCAAACCCTCACCCAAAAAGGCCAAGAAACCTAAACAGCAAAAACAAAAACCCACCAGCCTTAAAAGAAAGGCAGTCCAGGAAGTTTAGATGCCTGAACTTGCCAATGTGCAGTCTGCACTTGATAAAGATGTGACTGAAACATCCTCTCAGTCTCATCCATCTCAAACCCCCACTAGAGCACCAATCATAATTTTATTCAAAAGAAAGAAATTTAAGAAAACAATCCCAATTGACTCTTCTTTTGAAACTGCTGAACCATTAGACCAAACTACTGAATCAGCACCACAAACTTTTGAACCTGAAGCCATAGAAATTGCCAAATTTCTCTCTGGGCTAAAAGAGACCATCCCATCAGAACATGTCAGTCCCCAACAACCACATCAAACAGGGGACATACCTTCAGACTTTGATATGGGTGTGGATGTCCATAGCCCTAACCCAAGAGATGAGGATGAACCAGAGTTTCTAAGCCCAAACTTAGAGATTTAGGTACATTTGAGGCTGCTACTACTCATTTACCACCCAGTGGTGGATCTGAGGACAGAAGTAACATTGCTAAAACCTCATTTGTGGCAACTACTGATGAAGGCTTAATGCCTGAGGTAGGAAATCCTCTGAACCAAGAACAAGAGGTACATGAGACAACTGGGTTGGGCTCAACTCATGATATAACTGATACTGTCCTCATTGAGGAAGTAAGCAGGGATTCAGATGATTCCATTGATTTGGATGATGATTCACACTCCACCAAACTTGAATTGACGGCTGCTAGTGAAGGTCCTGCACCTGGTGTCTCTAAGCTCAAAGAGCTGGTCACACCAGATTAGGTTAAAGTCCACTTGATCCCTGATTCCCCTATAGTGGCATCTTCTGTACAACAAGAAGATCACCTAAAAACACACCCCTCACTGAAAATGCCTACCCAATTCCCTGGGTCATCCAGCATAGACCTGAACCAACTATGCAGCCCAGATGGTCCCCTATACCAGTTGATGAACACCCAGATTGGTATCAGAGCCATGGTTATAGGGAATTAGGTTATTAGAAAAATAATCTAGTCTATAACCATAGGATTATAACCAGTATTTGCTTCTTTTACTTGCTATTCTCTATCTCCCTCCTACTTCTTATCCCTACATTAATCCCTACAAGAAGGTTGCTCTCCATCACTGGATCCACTCCTAGACTAATAATACAAAATCCTCAGGTTTAACCTGAACCACCTTGAGATCTCGTCGAAGTTCTAGATTTTAATAACGAACACGTGCAATCTGGAAGGGTGAACGCCTGTATTCTGAGTCCTCTGTCTAGGCTGGCATTGCGCATATATCCCAATCAGACGAGGGACCCGGATGCCTACCTGGGAATCGGGATGAGTGTTCACTTATAGGCTAAAGCATGTCTTCATATGTTATTAGAATCTAGAATCTTTGATAAGTCAACGTTTTCGTTTATTCGTTTTAATTAATAAATGAATGATTACATTCCTTATATAACCACATTCATTTCATTGTGTCTCTTACAGATCATGCCTCCACGTCGCAGCACTCGCAATAACAATGGTGGTAATCATGAGGAAGGAAATAGCAACAATAACAACCACGACAACCATAACAACGACAACAACAACAACAATGGCATTGAAGCCCAACTGGCTGCGATCATTTCCCAACAAATGGCGCAACAAATAGCAACTCTTGTTCCTAACCTATTGGCTCAAGTCATCCAGATGAACGGAAATGGTAATGGAAACGGAAACGGCAATGGAAACCACAATGGGAACGGGAATGGAAACGGGAATGGTCTCCCAGCTTGCACCCTTAAACACTTTAATACCTGTAATCCCCCTAAGTTCAGTGGAGATGAAGGAGCTACGGGACTTCTACAATGGTTCGAGGGTATCGAGAATACCTTCATTAACAGTGAGTGTCCCGATAACTTTAAGGTCCGTTATGCTACGAGTGTTCTTCACAAACGAGCACTCACTTGGTGGAATGAGGAAAAACGCACTCGAGGAGCTGAAGTTGCACTTACTATGACCTGGGATCAAATCAAAGAGATAATGAAAGATGAATTTTGCCCACGTAACGAGGTCAAGAAATTAGAGGACGAGTTCCACACCCTTGCTCAGGATAGTGGGGGAAAACCTTGCTTATAATACTCGCTTCCATGAGCTCAGTCTGTTATTGCCCCATAAGGTCACTCCGCTACCTGTGGCCATCGAGAAGTACATTGGTGGTTTGCCCATGCAGATTTAGGACACGGTATGGGGAAGGAACCCTGCTACCCTTGAAGAGGCCAAGCGTTTAGCAGCTACCTTAACTGACAATCACGTAAAGAACGGGACCTTAGTTTGGAAAGGCAATAAAGCAAGTATTGTAGCCGCGGTAACTACTGAAAACCAGAAGCGTAAGGCCAGGGATCCTGATGTCAACCTCACCACCCAAGCTTCTAACAAGAAACCATATATAGGAAACTATCCATTGTGTAACACATGCAACCGACATCATCCCACTGCTTCAGCGTGTCGCTTGTGCACCAATTGTGGAAAGTATGGCCACCTAGTCAACACGTGTCGTGAGACCCCAAATCCTAATGCCAACCAACCCACCAACCATGCTCAGGCTGCTAATCCTAATCGATACAACTATGGTCAATGCTATGAATGTGGAGACCCAAATCACTTCCGTAACCGATGCCCTAAATTAAATAGAGATCAAGATCCTCCAGCTACCTAACAGCAAGTCTCACCATTTGACTATTGGTTGCTTTTATTCTATGTATTAACGCTATTTGATTCAAATAATAAATTCTAGTATTGAAATTTTTGTCTGAGAGTTGTTACATGGTGCATGATTGTTTGAATGTGAACAAATTATATAAATCTATACAACTACAACTCCTATACTGTGCATAAACGTGTTATCAATTTGCAATCTATGTGCTGCACTTAATAGAGGTAATCATGCCTTTTTCAACAGTCGGGAGAGGCCCTCCAACCTACTCCACGACTGGTGGAGGCTATCGAACCTATTCAACGATTGGTAGAGGTCATTATGCCTTTTCAACAGTCGGGAGAGGCCCTACAACCTACTCTACGACTGGTGGGGGATATCGAACCTGCTCAACAATCGGTGGAGTCATGGAAGGACGCAAAACTTTAATGTAAGGTAAATTGGTGATTGCGGTCCGGAACGTAATCATGAATTTACAGGTACATTAAGGTAGTGTGAAATTCTATCAAGGTTATAAACTCTAGTTGACTGGTAGTTTATCAACCCACACAAAACACGAGACAGTTTATTCTATTCATGTCATGCTATAACCCAAATCACAACTATTTTTATTTTCAACCCTATGTTTTAATAACTTCGGGACGAAGTTTCCAAAAGTAGGGGAGACTGTAACATCGCGTATATATATATATATATACTTTTTATATATTAAACTTCTTGACTAGCCGTGTCTAAACCATACTTATTTCAAAACATAATAATAATAATTATAATAATAATAATAGTAATAATAAACTTTTGCAATGTTAAACCCACCCCTATTATTGTTAAGCCCACCTATTCCTTTCTTTCTTTTATAAAAAAACGGAGCCCACCCAAAAAATTATCTAAAGCCCATGAACTAAGGTCCGGCCCAACCTCCCTTTTTCTTTTTTTTTTGCTTCTGCGCGACATACAGCAACAGCAGATGACCAAAGAAGCTTCATCTTTGACCAAATTTCAATCCATGATTTTCGGAGCAATTATCATCAATTATTGTTTTGGGTTGACCGACCATATACTCTAGACAATCACAACTCATCTTAGACGTGTTCACGGCTCTTAATTGAGCTTAATTGACTGGGCTTGACCAAATGAGTCAAAGATCATGACCTTTCCATTCTTGGTGTTTTGTATAAATTGAATCCATGTTTTCACTCTAACAATACCGATAAACAAACCCTCAACCTCATATGTTCTGTTCCGTCGCGTTTCGTTGCTGATCCGAGGAACGTTGACAATTGTTGACTTTTATTTAGGAAGCAATTCTTAAAGGTAAAACTTAATTGTTTGTTTCTGTATGTTATTCGGCCAATGTAAAGCTCTTACCCCATTGTTAATCAGGATTAAACCGCGTATTAAAATTGATTGAAATCTAGGGTTCTTGAGCTTATTATTTGGGGAAGAACACCTTCCTGAACATGTACATATAATTATAACAGACAAAAACCAAACACAACCACTGATCTAGATCAAGTGGTTGTGTCTGGTGCACTATATCCGGCCCACGCGGGTTCAATACCCAGCCCAACCAAAGTTTTCTTTTTTTTACAACATTCATATATATATATATAATTATTTGTATTTTAAAATTAGTTTTAAAATACTAAAACAACTTTATAAATTCTACAAAAATTATTTTATGTTATTCTAGTAGTAAAGTTTAACATACAATTTTTAGTTTTCAAAAATTTATTTATTTAATATATATAATAAATAAATCAAGTTTATTCTATTTTATTTATAAAATTCTATAAAAATATCAAAACAATTTTATAAATATCCACAAAAATTATTCTGAGTTTTTGTAACAATAAACTTTTCTGAAATGATTTTTATTTCTGAAAAATCATTTATTTAATATTTTTAATCAATTTTTGTTAGTTTTAATCATAATTAAATCATAATAAATCCAATTTTTAATATTTTTGCACCAAAATTTTATACAAATTATTTCTGATTATTTGGAACAGAAATATAATTTTTAAACTAATAATTCTTTAATTTTAGTATTTTTAAATATTAAAGTTAAATTTTCACAAATTGTTATAAATAGAATTAATATTCTATTTTAAAGAAAATAATTTTATAAAAATTATTTTTATACTTTAAACTCATTATTGTGATCACCTTAACTTCAAATTTTATAAAAAGATTTTTGTCTATTTATTTACTAAATTTCTCTCAATTATCAAACATTTTTATTATTAATTAAACGAGCATTTATCCCCAATCCGAGGCCCTAGAACATATATATTTGAAGATAGACTTAGGCATATTTATTACCTTATTATAGGGTGATATTTGGCATTGTTGGGCAACACATATTCTATATCACGAGACTTAACATTTTAAGGTGAGTTTACATAGCCCCTTTTCTCTATTTTCACTATTTTTGGGGTGAAACATGTTTAAACATTTTATACTATCATTTACTCATATTTACTTGTGATTCAAGTACATCATCATTCTATCATTTGACTATAACAAAAAGACACAGTACAATCATTAACAATGATCAAGCCGCCTGTTTAGATTATAGCGCTATAGGTCTGACAAACCGATCCCCCCGCATAAATTCAGGGATGATTGATAACAGTAACAACATTTAACTAACTTGCGAGTTAGTCATCAGTCGACACAAGGTTTGGTTGTACAAAGACGCATTGTTACATGTCGGTATCATACTCTATCATCATACAACTGTGAATGTTGTACAAACTAATGTTATCAATTATTTACAAAAAAAACCTATGTATCCTCACCAACTTTTGTTGACCCAAAATATTTTCAACTTAACATGTTTCAGGTTCTACTTGCTTGAAGATTTGAGTTAATGCTTGAAGATGTGTGCATAGTATTATTCATTTTGATGTACGAATTCTTGTAGAACAATTGTATGTAATTTATTTAAATCATTTAATGAAATTTATTATTCACCATGAGCTACTGAACAATCATCACTACGTGACATCCCGATGTTTCCGCCATCGGTTGGGGTGTTACAACCCTCATTGCCAATCACCTCAAATCTTTCACAACTGCTTTGGAGTTGTCAATCAAAACTCAACTTGAGGTGATCAACAAAAAACTTGGTAAGCTGTCCAACAAAATAGACAACAACTCAAGACAGCTTGCTAAACTCACTGGTAGAACTTCTCAACCTAGCAGGCTTCTAGAAGTGGATGAAGCCAAAAAGGGGGAGAAGATTAAGGAACCTAAGGAGTCACTGGAAGCCAGGATAAAGGAAAGAGTGGCTCTACAACAACAACAAAAAGAAAAAGCCCAAAAACAAAAAAAAGATCAACAAAGGCTTATTTCTGGAACTGAAGTTGAAGCTGAAACTTCCCAAGGCCATAATGAAGAAACTTCTGAAGCCTCAGAAAATACTGAAGACAATACTTCAGTAGTTGATACTTCTATCAACACTTCAGCAGTTAACACTTCCAGCATACAAACAACTGAAGAGCCTTCTAAACCAACTGAACAACAACAACCAACTCCTATTCCAAGGTCTACAACAACGACAATGACTGTGCTGAACCCTTCTCCAATTTCAGAGTCAAAAGAATTACTAGATAAGAGTTTACTTGCAGCCAAAAGAAAGGCTATGGAGGATGAGGTCTGGACAGTTTGGAAGCAAGGGAAGACATGAGCTACAATGAAAAACTTCAAGCTTATGAAGCAGAGCTGAATAGGCAAGCCAAGATTGAAAAGGTTGCTGAAGAAGATAAAGACAACAACTGGTGTCTTTCATCACAAAAAACAGCAAAACAAAAGCCTATTCACTCAAAGTGCTCTCAATGGATGAGCTAACCAAAAGAGCTCAAATTGTTGCTGACAAACTTACAACAGACAAAGATAGAAAAGCTAAGAGAGCAGAGATCAGTGAAGAACTGGTAGAAAATGACTATGGTTCAAAAGCCTCTGTGTCAAAATGGAAAGAAGACAAACTATTGGACACATACAAGAAATACAAGGCTGCCAAGGCTGCTAATCCAGAGAAGTTCAAAACTTCTGAAGTATCAACTTCAGTAGTTAGAACTTCTGGTGTCAAACAAAGACCAGCTACCAAGAGAAAGCCAGAGGACAATACAAAGACTGACTTCAAGATGGTGTTGCTAGAAGGCAACACAGTTGTACATGGAGACTTTGATATTGAAGAGAAGCCTCTGATAACTCAATTTAGGGATCCTTCAACATTTGCTTACCAAATTCAGAAGACTATCACTGACAGACTGCACACAAAGGTGGTTACTGAACATCATTTACCAACTTTCAAATTACCTGTTGTAGTGCAAAAAGAAGACAGGAGTGAATCCCACCTGAGAGTCACAGAAATAGAAAACATCCAACACTCAGGAACATCCCAGGGATCCAGCATGGTTCCCTATACTTCAGATTTTGACAAATCTAAAGTGCTGATCATCAGATGGTCCTTTACTGATGACAACTCAGTATTGGTGACAAGAAGAGATCTTACAAGCAAGGCCTACAAATCCATGAATGAACTGAAGAATCTATCAACTTAGGACTTGCTTACAATTCAACATTTGGAACCTCAAAGGGGATCTCTCACTGATGAACAGCTGAATCAACTGAAGAATTCCATGTTCAAGGAGATATGGAAGATTATGAATGACAGAAGAAAACAATAAGGAATTAGAAAAGGTTTTGGCTTCATCAATCCAGGGGGAGATTGTTAGGACAAAAAGGATTGAGGAAACCACTTTTGTAAACCTTAGTCTAATTCATACTTCTGCAAATATTCTAAGTATAAAACTACTGAAGAAAGAAGACTAAAGTACTGAAGAAGGATTCAACAAGTACCGAAGAAGAAGTATGAGAAGTTCTGAAGTCTAACCAGACAAGTTCACTGAAGAACTACTGAAGACAAACTACTCATCAGTAGTTTGTCATTCATCAGCACTTGTACCAGAATCTTTCCACCGCCTTATGTTTCAGTAGTTTATTTGTTTAGTATTATTTTATCTTTTTGTGCAAGTTCCAAGAATGCAACTTGTTGCAACTTGTTACAGACTTGCTTTTTGGCAAGGTTCTTGTACTTTGTAAGTCTATAAATAGATGGGTTCATCCCTCTGTTTTAGATGTTGATTTTAATTGCAACTAAAATCCTTCAAAGCATATTATTGTTATTTCCATTTCATTTATTGAGAATCTGTTTGAGTATTTATTATCATTCACATTCAATACTTAGTTTCTCATTAAACTTGTCTTTAGTTTTCAAACATCAAGGGGGAGTAATAACTCTTGTTGATAGTGTAACTTTACTTACTCATTCCGCTGTGCAAATCTGATTGAACTTGCTAAACACATAAGTGTTCACTAGCAAGCAATACATCAAGAGCATTACTGATCCAACAAGCTTAAAGCACTAAAACAATACAAAAAATTAAACTATACAAAGCATGGTTAAGTTGACAAACTGTATTTAGTTCTCTTGTTGTTATAGATCTATGTTTAGTAAAAAAGAAAAGAAATAAAAAAAAACATGAGTTATATGAATAAAATCGTCTTCAAAGCTGTTACTAAATTATTCTAACACATTACTTTTTTTTATAAACCCTTAATATTATTATTATGGTTGTTGTCTAGAAAAAAAACCATTTTGATGCTATCCAATTTAAAAGGTTTCATGGATCAGAAATTAAAAAAAAAATAATAAACTTAATAGATATTGATAAATATTAAAGTCATTAATAGGTTTTAATGTGCAAGGATGAAGATACTTACAAGATTTGTGTTTCAAAAACGTCACAACACTTTGGGTATTGCTTCCAATGTGGTTTGATGTCAAAGAGCATGAGAAAGTATTTTAAGATTTTTAGAGAAAAATCATGAGACTATCAATAAAAGATGAACAATAGTGAATAAGATATATGAACATATTCATATTTACTTACCAGATTAAAGATCGTTTGGAGTGTTCCTTCTCTTGGTCATTGAAGAATGAAAGAGAGAAATGTGATGTTAGTAACTAATGTACGAGGGAAGTGAGAAAAGTGAAAGGTTGTCATCTATATTTATTTACTATTTTCCTTAGGACATGAAGAGTCGGGGGTTAGCATTAGTAAGGAAGAAGGTTTTAATGGTATGATTACATATTTATTTGAAATTTAATTATACATATAACTTAAAAGGTTTGTACAATGTGCTTTATCATTTGTAATTACTTAAGAACAATTAATCTTATGTAAAATGATTATTTTCTCCATTTCATCTAAATTAATACTCATGTAGAAAGACTATTTTGGCCGCATGGATGAAGATACTTACAAGATTTGTGTTTCAAAGATGTCACAACATTTTGGGTATTGCTTCCAATGTGGTTTGATGTCAAAGAGCATGAGAAAGTGTTTTAAGATTTTCAGAGAAAAATCATGAGATGATCAATAAAAGATGAACAATAGTGAATAAGATATATGAACATATTTGTATTTACTTACCAGATTAAAGATCGTTTGGAGTGTTCCTTCCCTTGATTATTGTAGAATGAGATAGAGAAATGTGATGTTAGTAACTAATGTATGAGGGAAGTGAGAAAAATGAAAGGTTGTCATCTATATTTATTTACTATTTTCCCTAGGACATGAAGAGTCGGGGGTTAACATTAGTAAGGAAGAAGGTTTTAATGGTTATGATTGCATATTTATTTGAAATTTAATTATACATATAAGTTAAAAGGTTTGTATAATGTGCATTATTATTTGTAACTACTAAGAACAATTAATCTTATGTAAAATGGTTATTCTCTATACTGCATCTAATTTAATACTCTATGTAGAAAAACCATTTTGGCCCTTTACTAACTTCACAAATTGTTGTACCATAAGCATATAATGTTGTAATTACTTAATTTTGGTTGGAATCATTCTCTCATGCTTTAAAATATAGTATAGATTTCACTAATTCTTATGAGCTTTAATACAAATTCATAGTAATTTCGAGAATTGTTTGAACAAATATCTGTCATAATATTAAGCATGGTAAGTGTTTAAATGTATAGGTAGACTTAAAAAGGTTCATATTTGTACTTCAGAAAATAAACTATTTGATTTCGATTATAAATGAAATATATATATATATATTATATATGCATGTTTTATCATCAAACAAAATAAAAAGGTTTATATATGTAATCATAAAATAAACTATTTGATTTATTTTAGTTTATATATTTTAGTTTATACAAGAAATGTTTGATTATTTTTTACATAATTAATAGCTTTAATTTACACTTTCGTTTTTAGCCCTAGATTATTAGAAAACTTACAAAACAAACCTTCTATATTGATGATCACTTTAATATTGAAGTTGAAAGACAATTTTGCCCCTAAACTAACCTCATTTACTATTGTACCATGAGCATAAACACTTGTATTTACTTAAATTTTACAATTTATAAAAGAAATGTTTGGTTATTTTTTACATAATTAATAGCTTTAATTTACACTTTCGTTTTTAGCCCTAGATTATTAGAAAACTTACAAAACAAACCTTCTATATTGATGATCACTTTAATATTGAAGTTGAAAGACAATTTTGCCCCTAAACTAATCTCATTTACTATTGTACCATGAGCTTAAACACTTGTATTTACTTAAATTTTACCGTCATCCCTCGTAGATGCTTTATATATAGTACTAGTGGGGTGCCCGCGCGTTGCGACGGGGTGACATATATTGAAGCACATAGTTTCGGAAACCTACGCAATGCAGCGGTAACGATAATGTAGTACCCGATACTCATTTTGTGCTAGTTTACAACCCTCTCATGGTATATTATATTGTATTTATATTGGTAATCTAAATCAAGAGGTGTGTATATCAAAAGTATACTTTGATACTAACAAACCGGTTATCAAACCTATTAACACGAAAGTACATGAAACTGAACTTTTTCCTTTGAGTGGTTCTACATGAAACCAACCATCCAAAACAACAAAGAGAACCTGATCCACTTAATCATTAACAACATTTTAAGCTAGTTGCACGAACTCACAAAAATAATACATTTTTCTTATGTGGTTAAATGAAGAAACCCTTTTGGCAAATTTCGTGTCTATAAATCTTTAACTTCATAAAGAAAGTAAAATTCATTTTCCATAAACTCCATGCAATTTTCTCCATCTCTAGTTGGGTTAGTAACACCATGCTTCCAAAAGATACGTAAACAACTGAGTTTGAATACTTGGTTTTAAACCATTTGGTGCAGTCATCATAAAATGGTCTCCATTGACTTGCACCACAACCTTTATGATTCGCTTTGCTTAGGCACATTAATGTAAACATCATTACCATTTGAAATTGGTTGTTTGTATAATGATTTGAAAACGGGTTAAGTCACACATTCGTATCCCTTTTTTTATAAACATGTAGTTCATGAAATATGATTACAAAAGGTATTTGTTACAACAATAATCTTTTATTTATTTTTTTAACTAAGTGGCATAGGTATTAGATATACACTTTGGACAACTTTCAACCCATTTAACAATTTTAATCTTTTTTAGGTAAATATTTCTGTAGCACCAAATGACCATTTAAGGATAAACCATAACTTAAATCAACTTACTCAAATGTATATCGTTAAAAAAACAATACTTTTTTCTTAGTTTAGATATTCATTCTTTTCACAAAACTTCAAAATTTGGGTATTTAGAAAAGCTCGGGGCAAAGAGTATTACAACTAAAGTGTAATAAGTAAAAATAACATAAACTTTCATATGACTTGATTCATAAGGTTTTTGAAATCACATATGAGCAAAAAAATAATTAAAATTCATACCTTATTAGGGTTCACAAAGTAGTCGTACAACCTATTTTCTTCCCATAAAACTGGCTTGTTCCTGGTACAGTTACCACATAAAAAAAAAACTTGTAACTAACACGATTAAGGCCTTATCGTATAATAAATCAATAACAAGTGCATAAAACTTCTAAACTTCTCACTCTCACCAGAAAGTTTCGTCTTTTTGCAAGATCCGAATCCCAAACACGGCCATACATGTCATCCAGGTACCCATTATAACATGTACATGAAGAACATTCTTCATGAGAATTATGTGCAAATCCTCCCCTTCCAAACTCTAATATCCATGAACCAAGTAAAGCAATAAACCTTGATCGATGAAAACATATGTACCACTAAGTTATATGAGTGAAATTTAAATAAAACAAGTAAAAAACTATATGAATTACAATAAATTAAAGATTAAGAAAAAAACATACCTGATTGATTAATTATACTTTGTATAGAGAACAAACTTTTATTAAAGAAAAAAACAGAGAGTAAGGATCAATGGAGTACCAAATGTTATTGCTTTACTTGGTTTATATAATGATATATTTGCTTGAGTTAAAAGCAATAATGAGTGGTTTAATTGAAATAATTGAGAGTTAGAAGCAATTAAAGGGTGGTGACTCTTTGGCTTTCATATGATTTTTGTAACTCTTAAGACTTTTGGATTTCTTTCTTATTCATTAATAATTAGTTAGATTTATATTAAACTCTAAAGTTTAACTCTATTACATAATCAACTTAAATATTCATGTAGAATGACAATTTTACCATTTTACTAACTTCATTAAGTTGTTGTGCCATAAGCATAAGATGTAGTATTTACTTAAATTTTGTTGGTATCCTTCCCTCATGCTTTATAATACAGTATAGATAGATAATTGGAAATAAACAAGTAGCACCATTGGGTAATCTAGGATTAAGAATACAATTGGACATACACAAGTACACTCGTTAGTCACATGAGGGACGGGAGGTTTTTTTTACTCTCACGTGAGAATAAGTATATATTTTTAAATAAAGGAAAGTAGGAGTAAAGGCATAGAAAGATAGAGAAGAGTTGAGTGGGCGTTAAATGCCTTACAATTGAGATCTTTTATATAGGATTTTTTATATATTTCCCCCTGCTAAGCCCCCTAATTACATATTTACCCAGGAGGGGGAAATATGGTCCACATAGAGTTAGTGCCCTCCAAATTTGCTTGTGTTCCATCATGTGTAGCTTGACCGGCCTTTTATTGTTGGGCATGGTTGTGACCTTATGGTTCGTCACCATTGTGTCCCAGTGGAGCTTTTGCAGCTTCTTCTCTTGGATGGACTTGTGATGTTATAAAACTGGCAATGTTCGGTCCAGTGATGGCCCGTACTTCAGAGCTTTAGTCTCGGTTGTCCATGGATACTGTCCTATGATTTGTATGTCGGAACCCACTATATATGGTCTTAACTCTGAATATCCGAACGTATACACAACACTATGTCGTCTATCATCTCTTTACTGGTGAATCATCAACACCATTCCTCCTATAATGAAGCATTGTAATGTGTGACTATAAGTCGCATACTGTCTACAATTTCACGCATGTCCTTTATGTTTCACGCCCTCTAGATATAGAAAATGACAATGCATAGATAGGAAGACTAACCTCTTTTGATGAAATATCGTTAAGAATATCATCTTTTGGTCAAGACTTCAACATTGCCACAGTTTGCTACAAACAGTAAACTAAAGGAAACACACAAGATGTATTCGAGGTTCTAACGTTATTAACATTTATATTTACTTATGATTGTCTGATCTTATATGATCAGGAGAAAAATAACAAGATAACACTAGTTAACAAATTCCAAATGATAATGTTTGATTGATGCACCCCACAACAAAATATATTTGTACCTTCCAATAACAAATGAGGAATAACAATCACAAATGATAAATTAGTTCTTTATCTTAACAAACTATTTTCTATTAAAAATCTTTAAAGTAACACACAACACTTAGAAATGAGTAACAATATGTGTGTGTATACACATATATCTCTAAGTTTTTGATCTAAAGAATAAACATATTTGTCTTTTTTTTATGTTGGTAATTTGCGGTCTTCAAGTCACAAGTCAGTGAACTTGGGGAATCAATATTGACAAGTTGGTCATTAAGTTTCTTAATTATGTTATAATTATATTTGGTAGTGTCTTAGCTAGCAAGTTTGGCTTAGTCTATATAAGCAGAGTTATGGTTTAAGAGTCTGTAATCAGTTTTTGAGTTATATTTTCTGATTAATATATTGGAGAGTTATTCCATTCGCGTTCATGTTCTTATTATCGATTCTTGGACTTGAATTTATTCGTTTGAAAGTCAAACCACTTGCTAGTGAGTACTGAGTAGAGACTAAAGATTAAAGAAGTGGAAACCCTTTAAGAACAAAAGAACAAAAAAGACACAGTTAGTGTGCATTTGGGTGGTTAATCCTTCAAGCCACACAACCACCACTCATTTCAAAAGGTGGCACATCAAGAAATCCAAACATAAATCCACAATCAACAAGGACCACAATATGCACTTAAAAATCAACCAAAAAAATTATTTAAAAATTGTAAAAAATAAATGCTCAATAACCTCTTCATCCTCCTCTAACAACCACATCTCCTTCTTACACCACCACCCTCCATGGCTACTGGCTAACTTATTATTATTATTATTCTTAGCATATTCTCTCTAAATTTGTCCTCAAACCATGACTACATCTTCCTACTGTTTTTCTTCTACTAGAAACTCTATCACACATTCAAACTTCTTGTTCCTTAATTCAAATCTTTATCTACCAAAACATAGAAATCATGTTGCTTTCACTCAAGAACCTAAAAAAGATTTGATTTTTAGCATACCCAAATCATCTTTTCTGTTTTCGTACCCGAAAACTTATCATAAACCCACACAGCCATTTGCTTCTTTATCGGAATCGAGTGAGAGTCAAGAACATGTCAAAGAAGAAGCAGAAGGTGAATTGCCTGGCATGGCCCAAGCTTTTAACATATCTTCAAACACAGCTTCTGCTATATCTATATGCATAGCTGTGGCAGCTTTGAGTTTGCCAATTTTCATGAAGACTTTAACTCAAGGAGTGAGTTTAAAGATCAAACTATTGTCATATGCCACTCTCTTATTCGGGTTTTTTATGGCTTGGAATATTGGCGCGAATGATGTGGCGAATGCCATGGGGACATCGGTGGGGTCTGGAGCTTTGACGCTCCGGCAGGCAGTGATAACCGCGGCAGTGTTGGAGTTCTCTGGGGCGCTGTTGATGGGCGGACACGTGACTAACACAATGCAGAAGGGAATTCTTGTTGCTAATGTTTTTCAAGGGAAAGATTCTCTGCTTTTTGCTGGTTTGTTATCTTCTTTAGCTGCTGCGGGTACTTGGTTACAGGTAAAAATTGCAGCTTTTTGGTTCTTATTTAGTCAATATTATTATTTGAATTGTGATCTTCACTTTATGATATAAGAGATTGAATAAAGTTGGATATCTTGAATCTAGTCCCAAGGATGGACCTGTGTTAGAGTGTAATAAATGATAAAAATGTTATGACAATTGTTAAAATCTTGGATCCAACAATATCTAGGGACTAGGATAGACCTAAAGCACCCTTCATTTATAGAAACAAAAAGATAATATAAGGGTTATGGGTTTCATACACACCCCGTGACATCACATTATGGGGGTGTGACATCACATTTTGGGGTATGTGGCAGCCTGCTATTGGTGCTTGATGTGGACCAGGGTGTATCATTCCTATAGTGAGCCACATTTGACCTTTTATACATGAAAAATGTTGTCTTTATGAAAAATGCTGTCTTTTAGGATATTGCTCGGTTGCATCATTTTATGATCCGGTTGGAAATCATAGATTCACCAATATCTAGGATAAATCTAAAACGCCCTTTTGATCCTAGAACGGAAAAGATCCTTAAACTAAACTAGGGGCCTGCATTTGACCTTTTAAACAGGAAAAATGTTGACTTTTCATGTCTTGCTCAGGTTTCATGTTATGATAATTAATATCCTGGAAACAAATATTGGATCTACCAATATCTAGGATAAGTCTAAAAAAACTTATACTCCTAGAACAAAAAGATCGTTAAACTAAACTAGGGAGCTGCAGTTGGCTATTTATACAGGAAAAATGTTGACTTTTTGGGTCTTGTTCAGGTTGCATCATACTATGGGTGGCCTGTGTCGACTACACACTGTATTGTAGGGTCCATGGTTGGGTTTGGGCTTGTGTATGGTGGGCCTGGTGCAGTTTTCTGGAGCTCGTTAGCGAGGGTGACATCATCTTGGGTTATATCTCCTATTCTGGGCGCGGTAGCATCGTTTCTTGTGTACAAATGCATCCGCAGGGTATGTACAGCCTACCTAAACTGGTTCTCGGGGTATACTAGCATTAAAATGTAATTTTAACCAATTTATGTTATATTTTAGTTTGTTTACAGTGCTCCAAACCCTGGACAAGCTGCTGCGGCCGCTGCCCCTGTTGCTGTTTTTTTGGGTGTGACAGCAATAACTTTTGCAGCTTTTCCTC
Organism: Ambrosia trifida; assembly: GCA_028751855.1. Lineage (NCBI taxonomy): Eukaryota > Viridiplantae > Streptophyta > Magnoliopsida > Asterales > Asteraceae > Ambrosia > Ambrosia trifida. The sequence goes on from CM054130.1 coordinate 69,337,967, forward strand.
TAAGCAACAAACTACCAATAGCACTAGCCCAAGCCTTAGGATGTGGCATGCTAGGTGCTTTTGTAGTCAACAATATCATCCAAAAGCAGCTCGGTCACCTCCTAGAGAAGGCAAAGGCAAAGGCGAAAGCAAAGTCAGCCCACCACGAGGCACACGAAGACTCAACTCCTAAAAACATCGGGTTCCTATCAGATATCGCGGGCCCCACTGGCACCCAGCTTGAAATAGTTTACGGTGTGTTTGGTGACATGCAGATTCTATCAGCCTGCTTCATGTCGTTTGCACATGGTGGAAACGACGTGTCAAATGCAATCGGCCCGTTAGCTGCGGCTCTTTCTATATTACAAGGTGGGGCCACTGGGGGCGAAATCATAATTCCAATTGATGTTCTTGCTTGGGGTGGATTTGGAATTGTTGCAGGGCTTATGATGTACGGGTACAGAGTGATCGCTACAATTGGGAAAAAGATTACAGAGTTGACTCCTACAAGAGGATTTGCAGCCGAATTTGCTGCTGCTTCGGTTGTGCTCTTCGCATCAAAACTTGGACTTCCTATATCTGCTACACATACTCTTGTGGGAGCGGTTATGGGGGTTGGGTTTGCTAGAGGACTTAACAGCGTGAGAGCAGAAACCGTACGGGAAATTGTTACTTCATGGGTGGTTACAATTCCAGTTGGTGCACTGTTTGCTGTGCTGTACACTTGGATTCTTACCAAGTTCTTGCCACATGTTTTTTGAGTAAAGATTCAAACTTTATCCATTTGGAGGCTCTAATAAACCCTAATCATTTTGTATTTTGTTTGGTTTGATATATAATTTATGATTACCTAAACCGGAAATCATCGTTTCGACCGTTTGGCATCTTTGTACTTGGGATTCAATGTTCTTTATCTGTTTAATTCTTATTAATACTTCTCTACTATGGCATAGAAACCTATAAATCTTTTGATATTATTGATAGGGGAAGTATACTAGTGTAGTTGTATACTTGTGTGCAATAACCGTGTACGGCTGTAGCATGGAATCACGGATAAAACACAGTTATTGCATAATAAGGTTTAGTTAAAGGGGAACGGGTCAGATGCGTTGAACTAGATCATAACATTTTCTTTCTGGTACGCAAATAATATGTTCCCATTACTCAAATCAACAAACTTCGCCGTCCGAAATCATATTTTCATATATTGACCATTAAAACAAGCATAATAACATATTCCAGTTATGAAAAAGGTCAAACTACTAGAACACGGGACACAGGTACATTGAAAAAGCAGTAACATTTTGCAGTTCATAAATCTACATACCAGTTTCAAATTGATTGCTCACGGAGAGAGTTCTTGGATGGATGTTAAACTTGGCTCCCAGTCAGACCCCCGCCATGACTTTGACTTTTTGACCGACGGCATGGGTTTTCTGTTAGATTCTATATGTTTTGTAACTATGCGTCTTGACCGTTTCTCTTTTGAAACATAATAATCTTTCGAACAAACCGATTCATCAGACTCAACAGGGCCGGGTTCTTCCAACGACTTTTTCTTTTCAGCAGCATGCTTCCTTTTCAACTTCTTTAATGTTGTTAGAGGGACTAAATAGTACTTTTGCCCAGGCAAGAGTATATCCGTTGCTGATAAAACACTCTCATTAGGATTCTTGAAAACTTCAGGCCATGCAAAACACATTCCTGGGTAATTCTGGACTAACTGAGAAACCGTAACAGGATTTTGATAGAGATCTTCTTTCCCGCCTGCATGAACAACCCTAACACAAAATTCCCTTGATTTGAGGCTATTCGCACTAGAAAAGGAATCATCTTTAACCTCTTTACGGTTTCTTGAATCTTTTTTGTCCAATGAGTGGACTCCAAAGAGTGACTGTAAACACCCCTTAAGCATTGCAGGAAAGTAAAACGGTAAAACCCCGTTGGTACCAAATTCAGTTATTATAAACCTCCAAAAACGGTATTTTTCTTTGGGTTATTCTTCTTGTTGCTATTATCCATAGCCGGCCAATTGTTAAAACCAAAGTTTTAGCTAATATTCTTTTTGGAATGTACCGTCACTTTGTAAACATCAACTCGCCGTCTATTATCTTTTATTCTTACGAACCATATCTCTTCAAAAGTAGCTTATGGGTTTGAATCTTTGCCAGCTCTGCAAACACATCCTAGTACTCGTATCATACTCCCAAAGGCCAGAAGACACCTGGCGTTCTAGCTTCTTCTGTCTCCCGCTAATCCAATTATTATGAAGCACAAAACAACCTATACTTGTGCACCTTGATGACACGTTACTTGAGTCCCATAGGTCTAGGTAGGCCCCATTTGGAAAGAGATTTCGGTCCAAGAAATGCACAATGAGATTTGTTTCGGGTTCTTGACACGTGTCATCATCTAGACGGTACGATCCATTGAATCCACACAATGTATCATAAAAGCTCGGTTGTTCTGAAAGATTTGATAAAGATGCATGCTTTACGACTTTTTTTAAAGCAGCAATGGTTGTGTTATCAGATTGAGCATAGTAAAAGCCCGAGTTTAGGCGCCTAGGTAAATTTATTGGACCTACACACAAGAAGAGTAATTAACATTATAAGTATAAGAAAGTGGTATAGTGATGGCAATTTTAAGTCTTTGACCTATTTACTTATGCGCGCGCGCACACACACACACACACTTATGAACGGGTTGATTTGGGTAAATTCAAATGAATTAGCATAAAAGGAAACGAGTTACACGGTGTGAACAAAGTGTTTATTAGCACATAAAAATCTCCTATATTATATTATTTAAAATAATAGCTTATTATTATTACTGAAATAATATACACATTGTCTTCAAATTTGACCCCAATATTTATTTATAGAAAATTTTAAACTCCGGAAAAAGTGTCTCAGGCCAACCGACCCGACTTGCCTTATATTGTAACAAAAAGCACCTGTTTTTGAACCGTTGCCAAACCCCCACACCCGCCACTTTGAAATTCTGATTAGTAGTAACATAATCCATTGACATTCTGATTTGAAAGTATTCTGTCTGATCTTAAAAGCAAACATATAATCATTGTAATTGTTACAGACAAATTGCGTGAAAAACAAACCTGTGATTTTGTATTCATCAGACTGAGCCACGAAAACTGCAGGACCAAAGGTGGTAAGCAGCGGCAAAGGATTTTTAAACCAATAAACATCAACGTCGCTCATTAGTACATTGTATCCCAGCTTCAGAATTTCCAAAACTACCCTTGATTTTACTTTTGTTACCCTTTGAAAGCAATTTGTTCCAAAGTGGCAGTCATCGTAACTAATGTTGCTTGGAGCTAATCTATCCCTAAAAACAGGTAATCCCTACAGGATCACATAATATTATATTACTTTACATATATTTATAGAGTTCGCAAGAAGAATGGATCGACTCAAGATCAAAATCTTAAACAAGCATAGAAAGACTAACCTGCAAGACACAAAAGCGGTATATTTCATCATCAAGGGCACAAACTACAAAGTTTGAAACTTGAAGGTGGTGTAGCCTGCATGCCCAACTCATTAACATATCTTTATAACTATATCCTGCAACGGCTAGTATAATCGTCTTATTTTGGTCCGCACGTGCAGATAATAGATGCTCCAAAGAAAATGGAAGGACTAACGGCTCTAATGGCATCAACTGGTTCTTTTTTGAGCACCATGCCTTCCTCCTAAGTGATTTTATTTTATCGAAACAACCGATAATTTTCTTATATTTCCTCAAACTAAACACCTCTAAGCCATTAAAGCTTATTCCTTTAGGGGATCCTAATGGATAAACAATGTTATTTGTAGTGTTTCCAAAATGATAGTGCCCATTACATTTGAAAAGTTTAATCACATTCGAGTATTCGGCTTCATGGAAGAATAATGATCCATACAATGCTCTCATATGTGAATTTGCAACATTTTCCCAATGTCTTGCTTCTATTTTAGGGTCAAAATCAAGGCTATTGACAAAGAAACTTGAAATGGTCAAACTCGCATCAAATATGAACCTAAATTTTGAGGATAAAGCCTCGTCAATGACCCAATCAGTGTGAAAACCTTTTCCATACAAAAACGGGGGCAAAACCCCGCTATGCAGAGGAATATCTCCATTATTCCATGCCATAATTACCTTCGTGTCATCGCAATCTTCCCACCACCCATGAGAAAGAAATTCCTGCAACTAATTGGAGAGAGTAGAGTTTTAACATGTGTTTGGATATGCCTTTTGACCAACAGGACAAATATGAAAAGTATGTTGCTACTTTTTTACAGTAACTGTATAAGGTTTTGCGCCTATCTTCCTACCTTTTCTATTTTAATCCTTTGACCGTTGTCCCCTATCCAATGTTGACCATACACATCCAATTGAAATGGGAAACCCGATATGTTTCTTGACAAAGCAATTAGGAGCCAATCATGGTCAAGTTTATGAACACAATTTAATGTAGAAATGAAGTCTGGAAGAAGAATGGTTTCTGAATCCATCAAAACAGATATATCGGAATTTGATGCTTGCGCTCTTGCAACCATCGAATGAAAGAAGGGTGTACCTAAAAATCTAGCCACATAAAATAAAAATGTAAAATTCCCTACATCTTTACTCCGTATATCATAGAATCATACATTTAACTCTAGTTATAAATGCGTAAGATTAAAGGTGTGATTTTGAAGCTACCCAATAATATGGATCAAAATACATCTGTCTCAATAAGTTTCTTACACGTTTCCTTAAACTTAATGGTTTTGACACTAAATAAACATAAAGTCATAACAAAGATCATCTTCTACCCGTAAACTCAAATCTGATTATTAAGACATCGAATTGTAAAAATCAGTTAGGGGACGTTTGGGATTGCTTATTAAAACTTGTTATATGCCAACTGAGTTTTGATACAGCAATAAGCTATTTCAAAGTGTTTAGGATTGCATATCCGAATTGCTTATATAATAATTCGTTTAATAAAAACCATAACAAATTCAAGTGGATGGCTGGTAAACGGGCAACAAGTTGCGCCGCTACCCCCCTTTTGAATAGCAAAACCTACTCTATTAATTCGTGAGTGAAATAAGCTCCTATAACTAAACAGTTTAAATAGGCAATCCCAAACATGAAAATCCAAACACCCCATAGAATACATATATGAACCATAGTTATCAAAAGCGCTAGGCGCATAGGCCTCGCCTGGGGCCTAGGCGCGAAAAAAGCAAGGGCCTGGGATAAAAAAAGCGAACAAGAAAATAAAGTAAAAATATATTGAAATAATACTATTTTTCATCTAGTTAGTATCAAAAGTTTTAAAATATTGATGTATTAGTGTATAGAAGTAGTTGAAAGTAATTAAACGTTGTAATGTTTTCTGTATCCATTATTGATAAACAATCTCCCATTATATAGGGAGAGATACAACCATGAAATAAGGAAAGGATAAATACAAATAATACAAAGATTATCTCTAAATAACTAACTACAATCTATTCCTAATCTATAACAATATCGGCTGCTAAGAGTAGTTTCCTTAGATAAAAGTAGTAATTTGGCTGGAATCTAGCCATAATTTAACGAATTTGGCTGGAAACTCTCTGGAATTTGGGAATCTAGCTGAAATCGGCGTCTAAACCATCACCTGGAAAATTAAAGCGCAATATCCTCAACTCAAAGCGCAAATGCATCGCCTCGCCTAAAAAACGGGCCTAGGCGCAAGAGGCGATGGCTTTTAAGTTTTAACAACTATGATATGAACAATTTGTACATCTCATCAATGCAAATGTATGTATGCTCTAAACTTAAAACCTACACAAATGAAAACTTTAGGTGAATCGAAAACGGCTTACGTGTAATCAATATCATGTTCAACATAAACCCTAGAATCAGGCCCAAAAGACTCAGCAAAAGAGAAAACAGAAGAGTCTTGACTAAAAAGAACAACTTTAATGTCATGTGACAAACCAAGCCATGATCTAACAGCCAAAGACTGTCTACTCCCAATCAACCCAACAAAAGGCTTAGCAGCTGCAAATATAGTAACAGTGGGTCCCACTGAATTCATGACAAGGTTCTTGATTTGGTCTTTGTTATAAGAAGATGGTAATATTTGAGTAGATGCATAGAAAGATATTGAAATTAAGACAAACCCACATAGCCAAACCATTAATAATCCAATCTTTAAAAGTTTTGAATGAAAAGATCCCATTTTTATACAAAATATGAGATGAATCAGTTTCAAATTGTTGATGGGTTGAATGAATAAAGAATGAAATAATGTAAAGATTTGAAATGGGTTTGATGAAGAAATGGCATTTGATGTACAAAAGAATAAAAATGTGTGAAAAGATAGATAAAAAGTGAACCTTTAACGGAAAAGTGAAGGTTTGAAGCACCATAGCCGCCGTGGGTGGAGGAGCAAAGCAAGAGACATGTGAGAGTTGACGTTGAGTAGGCGTCACCACCCACTCACATTGGTCAAAACCAAGTTAGGATTGCACCCATATAACATTTGATATGACAGTTCTAATTTTGATTAGGGGACGAGGCGACATCTGAATTGGTCACGGATACCCACAATCAGCACAGTAATACTGATGTCATCAATGCTGGTAGTGGTCCCGTGAACCGTTTTGCTGGTTGTATCTATCGTGCTGATAACCGTTTTTTAATTTTTTTCGTTTTTTAATTTTTTTTTAATTAAATTAAATCAGTTTTTTTACTATAACCGTGTGTTTATCCTTTTTTTTTTTGTTATTGTATTTTATAACCGTGGGTTTTAAAAATAACAAAAATAAACAACAAAATTAAATAACAAAAAACATAAACATAATTCATTAAATATTTAAACATTAATCAAAATACATAAAAACATCAAAAATAAAACTTAAAGCTCGCGCATGAGGTGTCACGCCTGGATATGGTCAAATGTGCCGCGGTAACGACCCGCATGGGTTGCCTGGGTCATCTCCACAGCAATCTCCTCCCCAATGCCCGGGTGGCGGCTCATTGTGCGCTCGTATAATGTTGTCCGCCGATCACACTTGACGTTTAGATCGGCCCATTTTCTTTGCAGACTCTCAATTGTGCGGCCACTGGGGCCGACCTGTTGATTGAAGTCACCCAAAACACGGTCCCAGAACCGTGTGTCCCTGGAACCCGACCATGGGCGGCGTTGGCGCTGCAAGGATGGGTCGTTTTGTGCGTCTATGACGCACACAACCAAGGCGATTTCTTCGTTCTCTGTCCAACGGGTCATTCTGATGTTGTGTGGTGGGATGTTCTTGATATTATTTTGATTTGAATTGTGTTTTCACCACCGTCGTATGGTGGTTTTTATAGTAAAAAATCCAAACCTATTGAATGTAAAATTAAATATAATCTGACGGTTATATTAGACCGATATTAATGGAAATAGATATTTTTTACCGTGTTGGATGGAGACGGTTGAAATTAACTCGTGCTGACAGTTTGGTGATAAAACCGTGTGAATTTTAAAAAGGGGTATTGGATTTAAATAATCCAAAGTTTGGGCCATTAGCCAATAATAATCTGAACTTTAACGTTGGACCAGGATAATCCCAAGTGAACATGTGGGTGTAAAAAATGAACTTCCGTTAACTCTGAAATAACTGAGTTAGTTCAAGATGACATGGCTGCTGAGGTGGCGTGCTGACGTGGACCAGATGTTGACGTGGCAACTGAGATGTCACGCTGACATGGACCAGATGTTGATGTGGCAGCTGAGGTGGCATGCCAAGTCAGCTGCGACGTCAGCATCTGGTCCACGTTAGCATGCCACCTCATAGCCACGTCATCTTGAACTAATTTAGTTAGTTCAGAGTTAACGGAGGATCATATTTTACACCCACATCAGATTTTGATTTCTACATTTTACATCTTTTTTTATTATTATTTGTAAATAACTAATAATTTTAATTATCAAAATTAATATGATAAACGTCTAGAGAGGCACACTAAAAAGTGTCACTAAAAGTAAAAAAAGTTTGTGGTAACAGAGACAAAAAGTGTTACTAGTGACACTTATTTTTTACATAATAAGGGTCCTATAAATTAATTTATAAGGGCGTTTGTATGTGTATTAAAAGATTAAAAGTAGGTAACCACATGTTAGAACATTGTAAAAGTGTTATAATATGTTTTTATTAGGAGTTTTTCTTATTGTTCATAAAAATATTATGTGACCATAAAATTGGTTTCATAATCTTATTTGAGATATTAGGACGCTTTTTAAGTTTCGGGACTTATTACGACCCCTTTACATGAAACGCTTTTATCGTTGGTCCTATTAAATAAAAGGTCCTATAAAATAACATTTCAGAACGTTTTTGTGCGTAATAAAAACCTATTTCTGTTGTAGTGGTTGGTGAAATATGCCATGAAGTTTCCGGTCACTATAATTGAAAAGAAATAGCACAAGTCCTTATTTAATGTTCTTTATAATTTTTTAAAACAATTTTTTTTTCAAAAAGCCTAAAGCGCCTCACTATGGCCATAGCGAGGCGCTTCGGGTCAAATCTGGCCTGTGAAGCGCCTCGCTTTGGCCATTGCCAGACGCTTTATGCTTTTTTTTTTAAATAATAATTTGTTTTAATTCATTTTAAAATTTTATTATTGATTAAACATTATTTTAATTCATTTTTAAGTGTTTTAAGTTGTTTCCAATCTAAAAAAATTCGTTTGAGGCGTTTCGGTTCGTTTATTGCTCGCTTGTGGTTTTTGGTAGAAACATCTGAGTTTGAACAACTTTAATAAATCATTGTACGTGGTACGTGGACTATACCGTCGATGCCCATTTTTATTTTTTTTTCAAAATACAAGTTTTGCATTTCTAATCGATATACAAATTGTGTTCGTTCGTTTAATAAATGTACGGACACGAACATGAAATTTTATTTGTTTAGTTAAATAAACAAGCATGAACTATGCCGTGTTCGTTTATGTTCGTTTATTTTCATTTGTGTTCATTATGGTTTTTTTAGTTTTAACAAATGAAACTTGGACTTGTTCATGTTCATTCGGTTCGTTTGCAACCCTAGTCGAAAAGATTAAATCCATGAAAACCCACATTTACAGAGGATAAATATTTAATATATAGAGCTTACATTTAACTAGCTACAACATCTTAAATAATAAACATGCTAAACTATAGTTTACCTAAAAAAGAAAACTAAAAAAAAAAACTAAACAACATAGGATTGTTCAATTTCAACAAAAGGTGTAAAAGATGGCAAAACTGATCATCATATCAGCTGCTGCTAGGATTCAGCATTTGGTGAAGTGGAGGTTGCCCAGGTGCTCTATTTAAATAAAACTTGAACATCATCTTGCCTTCTTCATTCTTTTCTTGTGCATAATCAACCACAACATACAACCCATCATACACAAACTCCTCATTCTTTTGCACTCCAACTTTCCTAATCACTCGGACTGGGGTACCCTCACCCATACTGTTCTTCAACGCCAGGTTACCGCATTCAAGTTTTTGATCTTCTGGTGGCATTTTACGCCCCGAAAATCCAAGCCCACCGTGACCACAATAAATCAGCTCTTCACTAGAAGCGCTTTTGTTCGAGTAACGATGAGAGTCGACAATGCTTAGTGTCAAATTCTTTCCATTAATATTGGCATAATCTATACCCCATAGAAGTTGGCAGTGAAGACCGATCATCTTAAGTTGCGCCCTATGTTTAAACTTATCACCAATTTGTACACCACATATCGGGCCTAAACTCTTTTCGGGTTCCATCCATTTCAGCGTTTGTTTCGCTAATTTCGCAGCCTCCACAGAAATCCTCCAATGAGAAATCTTTACTCCCTTTGATTTCAAGCTTTTAGCTTGCAGTAGTTTTGAATACACCTGATCATATACCCTCATTGCTTCTTTAATCTTTAGGCGTTTCACGTGTTCTATTCGTGATCCAGTAATTGTTGTGCCTTGTGATTTTTGGGCCTTACCATTTGAGGTCAGCTTTTTAAGATTAGAGCCAACATTGTCTGAAATCTTCAATGGCTTTGGTCTTGATACAACAATAGTCGTGGTGACTTTTGGTTGTTGGTTATGACCCTCCTTTGTACAAGTAGGGTCCCAAAATTTAACCTTTCCAGCAGGCTTTGAGCCAAATGAAGGTTTGTTTCTCTTAAATTCTGCATGTTCAATGTTTTTTAGTTTATCATGCTGCAAAGATTGAGACAGGGGTGCTTAACGGGTCAGGTTCGCGGGTTGGCGGGTCTAACCCGACCCGAACCCGAACCCGAAAATTTTACATGAACCCGAACCCGAAAATTGTGAGATACATATGAACCCGAACCCAACCCGTTCAACCTGATTTTTTTTTATTTTTTCGCCAACTAATGTATTAAAATTAAAATTTTACTTAAAAAAGCACAAACATATATAAAACATTTATGTTTTATTTATAAAATATCATACCAATTTATATTTTAAGTTATAAGTGTAGCATAAAATACTTAACCAATTTAATTTATAACATAAAACATATCGTAAAAAAACAATATATAGTATAAATAGGTTAAACGGGTCAACCCGTCAACCTACCCAGGTTGACCCAAACCCGACCCATTTAGCTAAATGGGTTCGCGGGTTCAACCCGAACCTGACCTAAACCCATTTAGACTAAACCCAAACCCCTAGATTGAGAGTTAACTGCCTTAAACAACTTCCTTTCAATAACCATGATGGTGACAAGGGCCCGCTCAAGGGTGGGGCAAAGTCAATGATTGCCCCAACCCACTTCCCGAGGGGCCCAATTTTTATACTCGCACGGTAGGGATGGCGAGAAAACCCGAACCTGACAGGTATACCCAAAATCTAAAATATATGAGACGGGTCCGGGATTAGGTGATACCAGACCTGGTTATCTGAAACCACATATCCGTTGACCCGAACTATTTACCCAAATCATATATCCTTGTCTATTAGTGCTTCATTTTAGTAGATTCATCTTGTGAAAAAAAAAAAAAAAAAAAAAAGCCTTTGAAATATGTATTTGATAATATTATTATATTTGTATGTTTGTGAAATATATATACACATAAAACTACATAAAATATGTTATTATTTGTTCATTATATAATTTATACCCATTAATGTATCAAACTTTAATTTATAATATATTGTTTATATAAATAAAACTTATACATTATAAATAGTAAACAAGTGTACTTTGAAATCCCAAAGAGTATTTTTTAACAAACTAATATGTATAACCAAAGTTGTAGAAGGCGCTAAGCGCTAGCCTAGGGACTAGGTGGAATTAGACGTTTTGGAATTTTTATACGTATTATATACACACACAGAGATTTAGGTGTTTTTTGAAAATATGTTAAGATATATATACATAACACTTAGAAATACTGAAATATATACACATAATACTTAGAAATTTGTGGAATAAAAAAAAACCAACGCCTAGGTCTGCCTAATCACCCGCCTAGGGCAAAATTCCACTAAATGACCTCGCCTAGCGCGCAGGAGGACCGTCTATGCCGACTTTTACAACATCGGGTATACCAACGGGTAATTTACAACACAACAGATATTGGGCCGGGAATGGAACACGGTTTTGGCACCGGGTATGGGATTATTAATACCCGGGCCATTGCCATCCCTAGTTGCCCGAAACCCCCAAAGTTTAAGGATTCTCGGGACGGCCCTGGCCCTGACGTTGAGTTTTTGGACACCACCATTGTTTGAACATGTGGGATCCCAAAATTGAACCTTACCAGTTGGTGTTGAGCTAGTAGAGATATTGGTTCTACCAAATTCCTTAGGTTTCAAGCTTTGAAGATTTCTGAATATTGTTAAAGGCTTTCTGTCAGCTTCTTTGAATCCACAACCAGGAGGGAAATCACGAACTGCATGCACAATTGATCTTTGTGTTTTAGGAATTATAGGCTGATCACATTCCTTCTTCACCATCTCCATTTTAAAAATCTGAAATGTTAATTTGTTAATAAATCATAGAGAAATGGGTACATGAACTAAGCAAAAAATTAAAGGAATGAAGTGAAATGCTTACATGAAAATGGTGTTTGTGTATATTTAGAGTAAGGATACATGACACTTAAATATATTGATGAAACCAAACTAGAACTGACCCATGACCCACTAAACCATGTAAACCACTAACCCACTACTATGCATGCATACCGGACCACTAATATAATATAATAATAATAATACTTAAAAACAAATTATATATACGAAAACAGGTGACGGTTTACCTTTTGCACCACTGAAACCTTGAGAGGATGATGATCGGTGAATGGCAAACTTCATTAAAACACTGACACTAGCGATCATGTTTGAGAATGTTTCACAGAGGACAAGTGTAGAGTGAGAGAAGAAAGAGTGGGCAAGTGCAGGGAAGGCTGTATCTCGGTTTTGAAGAAAAACATGGCGGCGTTATGTCATTTCCTAGGAGATTTTTAAAGATCTTTGAGTGTAGAAATAGATAAAAGATATTTTACTCATTGAGCTAGTGGTGGAGTGGATGGGTACGGATTTGGAGAATACTTGCTGTTTCTTGTGACCTATGTTTAATTCTCACTGTCCCTATTATGTTTTGCGGTATTCATGTGAAAAGTGAATACGGTTTGCGCCAATTCGACTCGGATGGGAGCGGATGTTTTTACCGATTATTTCACTGTCGTGCCTTTGGACAGGTGGAGGTCGGGTTTCCGCGCATCTGGGAGAGCCAAGAGGCTGGCGGCGGTTGAGTGATCGAAATTGGCCACAACGCCCGGTGTCACGGTAGTTGGCACATCGTTCCTTAAAAAAACAGATAAAGAGGGTGTTTGGGATTGAGTTTGGAAATGTAAAAGTGCTTTTGGTCAAAAGTGTTTATTGGCTTAAGACTTTTTGAAAACGAATTTTAAAAAAAATGTTTGAATTAGCTTTTGGGATGAGAAACGTCAAAAAGTCAATAGATTGTCTTTTTTTTTTAAGTGTTTCACTTAACTTATTGTGAATATTGGTTGTATGGGCGGTAAATTTGTAATTTTTTTCCCAAAAGTCAAAAGCCATGTTTTCTAACTTTTCAAAACCAGCTTTTTCACCATTAAAAGCCAAAAGTCAAAACAGAAAGTGCGTTTAGGTTACATAAACAACTTATTGGCTTTTACTCAATCCCAAACACCCTCAAAATATATTTCAAATAAAAAAATAAAATCAAAAATTATCATTTGAGGATTGAAGCAATGTTTTAAGTTCTGGTTCATACCTGCCGTCATCCTCAAGCACAATATGATAAGATTGGATGATTTGCTCTCGGTAAGGGGAATCGGGAAGGTGACGTGGTCGTTGTCTCGATTGGGAACACCCCCCCCCCCCCGAGATTTTTTCGGTGGTTTCGGTGAAATCTCACAGTTCTCACCAAGTAGAAAAGAAGGAATGTGATTGGTGGATGATTTTGGACTGTTTTCTTTTGACAATTTTTTTTTTTTTTTAATTTCAAACTTTGTATATAAAGAAGATGAAGGTGAGAGATGGGTTGTGGAGGCGGACGGTGGTGGGTTGAAGGGGATGAAGGTGGGTTGTGGAGGTGGCCGGTGGTGGGTTAAAGGGGATGAAGATGGGTGATTTGCATGTTGGTGTCTTGAAGGTGGGGGTGAGTTGCAGGTTGGAGGTTGAAGGAGATAAATGTGGTAGGTTGGAGTCTGTTGTGTGTGTGTGAAAGTTATTTTTTTTAAACACCTAAAAAATGATAAAATAATAAAAAAATGGAAGGGGAAGGGGAACACCATTTCCTTAGTTTGAAGGAAAAAATGGGGGAAATGATGTGACGCTAATATAACATTTGAAGGAGTTGGAGGAACAGAGCCGGTCCTGAGGATTTAAGTGCCTCGTCCGAACAAAAAAAAAAGGCCCTTAGGCCTAAACGAATTAAATATATAAAGTAACCTATTTAATCGAAGATTAACGTCATAGCCATAAACGTAGCAAAAATATAGTATAAGAATTACATACCGTAAAAGACTAATAGCTAACCAATGATTCTTGAAGCTCTCCTCGCATTTTTGGTAGCAAATTGTTTGATAACATCTTCGCAATTTATATTCTCTAAGATTTCGCTCTCAATAGCGATCATCGCCAATCCACTGAGTCTTTCTTGTGACATTGTGGATCTTAAGTAAGATTTCAATAACTTCAATTTTGAAAAACTCCTTTCTGCAGATGCCACTGTGACTGGAATAGTCAACAATATTCTATATGCAACCATTGCATTTGGGTAATAATTGAGGTCTTTCAAATGCTTCAAAACATCTATAGGGTTGCTAAACTCAGTGGTTTTTAATGTTTCGAATAATTTCAACTCCATATAAAGTTCATCGCCATCAATATCCGATCTTCCTTCAAACTTGAGTGCATTTTCAAGAAAATGACACGACAACTTAAGTTCTTCATCTTCAATTACCCTCAAGTTATGTGGAAACAAAAAACCAAATAATTTCTCATAGTTTTTGAATTGATTAAATCTTGTCTCAAGAGAAGCAATAGCTTGATCGACAATATATAAGAAATAATTTACCCTAAAATTCTCTTCAGGCGTAAATGAAACTTCTTGGCTACTTGAACTCTCACCAAAATTCTTTTTCCTTTGAATCACACGCTTTTGTGGAAATATCGGATCAATATCCAATTCAATTGCAATCTCCTTAGCTTCACCAATCGCTTTTGAAAAACCAGTTTCTCTATAAGTTTTGAAGTCCTCAATCAATTTATTTATTTCTTTAATAGCAGTCTCGAGATGCATATCTTTTGATTGTAACTTTTTACTCACTATATTCACCTGATTTAATACTTGATACCAGATGACAATTGATACCAAAAAGTCAAATTCCCCAAGTTCTTTTTCTGCTAGCGAACTTGCTTCACTTACAATTGCAGGATCATCATCTTTTTCTGCAACTTCAAGCAAAGCTTCTCGTACATTGACAAGTTGCATTTTTATAGCCTTAACGCTCTCCACCCTGCTTTCCCAACGAGTTTGAGACAATGACTTAAGACTCCAACTTTTAACATTATCTCTCAAAATTTGCCATCGATTAATAGAATTGGCAAAGATAGTATAAATACGTTGGATATGTCCAAAAAAGGTCTTTCCTTTAACACAACTTCTAGCCATATCACATAATGTAAGATTAAGTGAATGACAACCACAAGGAGTGTAAAATGCTCTCGGATTCTCCTTTAAAAATCTTGTTTGCACTCCTTGGTGTTTTCCTTTCATGTTTGCTCCATTATCATAACCTTGACCACGCATATCATCAAGTTCAAGACCAAGTGACTTTAACTCCTCAAGCGTAACCTCAAATAATCCTTTTCCGGTAGTATCATTAACATTCAAGAACCCTAAAAAAGACTCCTCAATGGTAATAGAATTGGATGATAGGTATACATACCTCACTATTATAGTCATCTGTTCTTTGTGACTTGAGTCTGGAGTACAGTCAAGTATGATTGAGTAGTACTTTGCTTCCTTTATCTTCTTGATAATTTCTTTTCTAATTTCTTCGGCTAGCATAAGTATTAACTCGTTTTGGATCTTGTGTCCAAGATAATGCACATGAAGTTCATCATTTGTGATCCGCCGCACATGCTCTTTGATAACCGGGTCAAACTCTTCTAACATTTCAATGAGACCTAAGAAATTTCCATTACCTTTCAAATACAATTAACAAATAAAAAGTGGAATCAGTTGTGAGAATTTGACATAACTTATCTTAAAATACAATTCACAAAAAAAAAAAAAAAAAAAAAAAATCAATTTACCGTTACCTTTTTGATACAACTTTTCTTTTGTTCCTTGAAATGCTAAATTATGTTTAGCAAGAAACTTCACTAGTGCTATGATTCTCAAAAGTACCCGAATCCAATAATCTCTTTCTTTCTTGAATTGCTCGTATTGAACTTTATCAATTGTTTCGTTCAACTTCAGTCTTGAACGCATATCAAACCACTTAGTCATATTTGTGATATGATCCGGGGAAACTTCATGGTTTTTGATACTACCGGTTGCATGGTGCCAATCTTTATAACCTTCCCCATCCAAATTCCCTTTCGGGAGCCCTTTTCTAAACACCTTACAACAGAAACAAAATAACTTGTCTACCTCTTTCGAATATACTAGCCATGGTCGATCACACTTCTCCAAATTTGATAAAGTTCTTGTATATAAAGCGGCGGAAAATCTTCTTTTATTTGAATCATATGGACCAAATACTATAGTATTATCTCTTTTAGGACCTTTCTCGACTAAAAGTTTTATCTCGTCTGAATTGAGTCCTTCCCACATTCTTGGGTCAAATATATCCTTTAGATTCTCTTCATTTACATTAGCCTCGACATGCTCTTCCTCCTCTTCAAGTTCTACTTCCACATTCTCTTGGTCCTCTTGAACATGCTCTTTCTCTTTCTCATCTTGAACATGTTCTTGGTCTTTCCCCTCTTCAAGTTCTACATCCACATGTTCTTGCTCTTCAACATGTTTATGCATAAACTTCAATAAAGCACCGGCTTGAGACTTTTTCATTGCTTCATCTAGTTTTCTCTTTTTACGTTTTTGAGCACCGGATGCTTGTTTAGGAGGCATAATGTCTAATATTAAATCAAAACCATTTAGCCATTAACAATTAACAATACAAATCAAGTTAAAATTTAACAATACAAATTAAATAAAAAATTAAGATTATGAATCATTCTATATATTAATAGTTTAGGAATCCATGACTCAATTGTATGGTGTGAAAATAAAAACAAGAAAAAGACAAGTCAATAAGTCAACAACAATATTATATAATATCTATTAATCAATTATATATCTTGGATTCTTGATGTGAAGAAACAGACAAAACATAAAACAATTACATTATCACAATATCACATACCTAATACCTTTTATCCCCTTTCTTTTCCAAACAGCAAACAAGAATACAAGATCAATAGACAATAAGAAGCCTCTGAAGTCTGACCAGTGTCTGCCGTTTCCGAGAGAAATTGTGGTCAGCCCTTTTCTTTTCCAAATCAATAGCCCCCTGACTTCTCGTTTCTGACGTTCGGTATTAAGATTTTTTTTTTTTTAAATGTCTTATGGGTTTATCTAACTGGTTATGGGCCAAATACAAATTGGTTAAAGGTGGATCAAAAGGGGTCTATTGATTCTTAGTGTTTCAATTTTTATAAAAGGCCTGATTCAATTTTTATAAAAGGCCCGATGCATTTTATTTTTCAGATTTTTAAATATATATACCTAATTTTTTTTTTAAAAAATTGGCCCCCTCGTAAAACGTGCCTCGGCCGGGGGTGCGGCTCGCCCACCCCCAAGGCCGGCACTGTGGAGGAAAAAGGAGGCACACCATATAATCTAAGAGTCGGTTAAACCGACAAACAGAAAGCATGTTGTATGCGTTCATAGCCAAACATGCATGTCTAGTACATATTGGATGTTGAATAGTCAAATGAAAAAAAATATTCAAAATCCTTTTCCTTAATGATAATCCATGCGTGAGACATGGAGCTCAAAAAAAACAAATTGTTCTAGTCATGCAAATAAGTCCAAATTATGAAACATAATCATACACCAAATTGGAAACTACGTAGTTTTTAACACACCTCCCCACACAAGTTGACTATCCATCACCATTCTTCCATAAAGCTCACTTGTCACACAAAAGGAGGATGTTTCATTAAGAAACTTTTTTTTTTTTTTTTTTTTTTTTTTTTTTTTTTTTTTAACGGCAGAATAGCTTTATATATATATATATATATATATATAGTATAAGTATTAACAAGAAACCCAAGTTATATGGTAAACCTTAGAAACCCAATATGTGGTTCTCATTAGTCCACATCACCCTCCTAAAATTAATATTCCTTTTTCATTTAAGGGCCTTTTGGTCTTTTGTTCTCCCCATATTTGTACTATCCTACCCCCACTCACGTATCCCCATCATGTCCCTTTTTCTTTTTTGTACTTTCTCCTACCAACTTCATCATTATTAAAGAAACTCATCAACATCATCTTCTTTCTTTAAAATTTCACCATTAAAGATATTTGAAGGTTAATTTGAAGGTTCATTCCATGGATTTTAATAGATCTTTTTACACCACACCAAGACTCTAGTCTGATTCCGTCGACGGTCATGGTGTTGACAAGGGTGCCAGATCTGATGATGGGTGGCGGCTAGGTGGTTATTTTCTGAGTTCTTACCCATGTATCATAGAACAAGACGCACAGATCTGATGTGAGTAGCGGCTTGGTCGGATCTTGCTGCTTGAATTCGTTTGTGTAACTGACCCGATTTGAGGTGAGTGGACGACACACTTCAAGATCTTGAAGGTCATCTTTTCTTCTTCTTCTTCTTCTTCTTCTTCTTATTATTATTATTATTATTATTATTATTATTATTATTATTATTATTATTATTATTTTAGTATTGTTGAATAACTATAACTTTTGAACCTGGTGAATTGAGATATTATAGTCAATAAGTGTAGTTGGTGTAATTTATGTTAAACTTTTTATAGTTTAATGATTGGTCTTATAAAATTATTTGAGGTTAATACAACTACCATATGTTAGTTTTATTGTTAATGTTATAAAGAAAATTCAGTTGGTCGTTTTGTGAAGAGAATCAAATGTATAATTTTTTTACTCTCATAATCGTAAAACACGAGTCGAGAAAAATATGTTAACATACGAAGTCCAAGGCCGAGAAAAAAATGTAGAAAAACTTTTGAATAACGTTTTCTTTTTGGTACTCAATGTTTAGATTTAGTGGATTAATTTTGTTAAAGTGGTCAATAGTTTGTTATGATACTTTGTAATAATGTGTGTTAATAGTTTGTATGCTATGTTTATTTATTTATTTATATAACAATTTGTATATGCATATAACACATGTTAATCAGTTGCAGAAGTCTATGATTGCTCTAGTGTTGGTTTTCACGAGTAGGCTATAGGAAGAAGGAGATGTTGATGAATAAATGTGTAGTCTTTTATTTTAGTATATCGTAACACATGTTAATGATGTCTCATTATGTGTTTGAGGATCCCAACTAACGTGTGTTTTGCAGTTGATAACGAAGACCCCCCCCCCCCACCGGTTATGTTAACATACGAAGTCCAAGGAAGCCGAGAAAAATATGTAGAAAAAATTTTGAATAATGTTTTCTTCTTGGTACTCAATGTATAGATTTACTATGTTTATTTTGGCCCCCCAACTAACATGTGTTACTCCTGTTTAGTATGTTAGATGATGAGTTGGTCACACCGGTTAATATCTCATATATTGTTTTGCAGTTAATAACGAAGACCCACCACTGGTTAACATATGTTAACATACGAAGTCGAAGGAAGCTGAGAAAAATATGTAGAAAAACTTTTTAATAACGTTTTCTTTTTTGTACTCAATGTATAGAGTTACTAGATTTATTTTGTTAAAGTAGTCAATAGTTTGTAATGATACTTTGTAATAACGTGTGTTAATAGGTTATGTGCTTTATTTCTCAGTAAACTTATGAAGTGAAAACTATAGGGGTAAGCAACACAAAAAAAAGGCTGACAAAATAAACACAAGTTTAACATATGTTACCAAATAACACATGTTAACCTCTTATGCAACATTAACACATGTTAACCTTCCATGCAGTTCATTTGAATGTCGTAGGTAGGTTTTTCAGTGGTTTAATAGTTTGTAATGATACTTTGTAATAACGTGTGTTAATAGTTTGTATATTTTATTTCTTAGTAAACTTATGAAGTAAAAACTATAGTGGTAAGCAAGACAAAAAAAAGGGTTGACATTAAATACAAGTTTAATAAATGTTACCAAATAACACATGTTAACCTCTCATGCAACATTAACACATGTTACGCCTTACATGCAGTTCATATGAATGTCTTGGGTAGGTTTATCTCTTGTTCAATAGTTTGTAATGATACTTTCTAATAACACGTGTTACCTAACAAAGATTTCAAGGAAGCTTACATTTGCTACTAAACAATTTATACACCAAATGAGTTTGAATCGAATTGGGCCTGTTAGGGCGCACTATGTTTCTAGCAGTTACCTAGTGCGTATGATGTTTTAAAAACCTTTGGTTATGTATAACTTATACTATGCGACGCCCATGGCGTCCCTTTTGAAATCTGCTATGTATGTGGTATTGCGGAAATCGCTGAGTTGTTCCTTTTTTTAACAGGTGTTACTCAAGCTCATAACAGGTGTTAGTCTCGTCCAACATAAATAACAAAACGTGGTTACCAGGTGTTAGTCTAGTTCATTAACACCTGCGGGATAAAAAAAAGTGTTAACATGCATTACTGACTAAAAAAATCTAGCAGTGTGACTAAAATGATCATCTGTTTGTCTGGTGTCGACTGTTAAAAGTGTTAACATGTGTGAAAAACATAGTTGAGATATTAAAACCATTAACACGTGTTATCTAATGGTTTCAAATGTGGCTCAAATCAGATACTTGGTAGTAAAAAAACAATAGTTGATATATTAAAAGTGTTAACATGTGTTAACATGTGCGAACATAGTCAACGTGGTTGACACGTGTCAACATAGTCAACGTGGTTGATACGTGTTACTTATACGGTAGACATAACTAAACACCAGCTTAACAAGTGTTAGTTACAGGAACCTTAACAGTAATATAACCTTTTTCATACACGTAAAAAATGATGTGCACAGGCAGTATTTAATCTACTGTTCCCAGTTGCGCTGTTCCTATTTTTTTTTAATCTACAACCTTCACAGCTAGTTGTTGTTCAGATGACAACAATGAAATACATCTAAAAAATTGCACGGAGATGAACGTGTCTTAAGCGTTGGGAAATCGTCCCTCCTCGACTTCTTGCGCTTACGTCCCAAATCTAATGGTTGTTCACCATCAGCAACCATCGCTTTCTTCCGCTTACGCACCCTAACATGCTTGCTCGTACCTGTAAATGATGTAATGGTCTTAACACATGTTAACAGATATAAATATCTACACATGTGAGAAGGTAACACATGTTAACTACTTCCATAGTCACTACCTTCCCCGCCACATGTCACTTTGACCTTTTTTGACTTTACGGTTGTCTTCTTCGTAACAAGCGCCTTTTTCCCTATTAATAGATTGTTATTAACACATGTTAATATATATTATATATTACAAACCACGCGTCATTTAGACACACCGTTTATTTTTATGGTTCACATTCTGTTATTAACACATGTTAACAAAAAAATTAAAGTGGACTATGGGCAGCAACACATACCGAAATTCCGAGTAATATTATTTAGAAATATACAATTATAACACCAAAACTGAGAACGTTATATATATTTATTTTGACAAATTATTATACACGAGCATACGAGGCAGTACCAAACTGATATCTTATAACGAACCCGTCCGGTGATTTAGGTGAGTCATTAGGGAGGACACATGTCCTCCCCATGTATTGACATCACCTCTTCTAACTCCATTTGCTGGCTTTCACAATAACCAGACGTGTCCCCATTTGAAAACCTCAACCCACCTTATTAATCCCTTTAACTTATCCCAAATCTTAATAAACACACTATACACTAAACTCTAGAGAGAGAGAGAGAGAGAACCGAGTATAGAGAGAGAAAGGGAAAGCTAACAAAAAGAAGAAACCGGTAGTCACCGGCCGTCGCTCACGACCCAGCTCCGGATGAGCCATGGCGGCTCTCCTTCCCTTCATCCGGTACCACTCCCAAACTACACACCCACAAACTCCCTTACTCACAATCAGATCTGTAGAGATAGAAAGATACTGATCTGAATTCTAGAGAGAGAGAGAGATCAGAGGAGAGCAATTGAGATGATGATTATCGAAGGAGAGGTTGGTGACGGTTGGTGTCACAGTTGACGGTGGTGCTCAGTGGCCGGTGGTCGGTACACTCCCTGTTACGCCGGCTCCTAGACGTCAGCGGCGGGTTCGGTGAAGGGGATGGCAAGGTAATTTTTGGGAGGATAACAGTGAAGGTGGGACACGAAGTTGATGAGGGACGTTCGGGTTAGGTAGGTGGGACTTTTTTGGGTTACTCTGAAAAAGTGAGTAAAGATACAAAGAAGAAAGAAGGAGATGATGATAATATTGGAGTTTAGGTGAGATAAATTGAAAAGGTGTGTAGACAGTTGAAAGGACATGTGATTTGAAAGAGAGAGAAAGATAGAGTCTCTAAGACAATGTTGTTTCCCTAATATGCCCCTCAATGTGCTTTTAGTTATTAAAATAATAATTTACTTAAGGTCAGGTACACCCCTTCAATCTTGGCCATTGATGGTATGTGATGGATGGATAGGATGGAGTTTCCATAATTTACCAAATAAGGAGGGTTTTCACAATATCCCTATATATATATATATAGGGTTGGGTTAAATTAAAAACCCTCACGAGTTGTGAAAACCCTATGTAAAAACATTTTTTTTTCCTGATTTTTTCAGAATAGCTTTTATATTCAATTTTATTAGTTTTGGCAAAAAAAAAAAAATCAAAAAAGCGCCGAATATATTATTTGTTACACATATGTGTTACGTAATTTTTTTTATGGTTAACAACAAAAAAATCTATGTAACATCTGTGTTACGTAATTTTTTTTAAAAAAATCTGTTCGGCGCTTTTTTGATTTTTTGGGCCGAAATTCATACAATTAAGTATACAAGCTATTCTAAAAGAAATTAGAAAAAAACAATGTTGTTACATAGGGTTTTCACGAGTTTTCACAACTCACGAGGGTTTTCACAGGATACTTAGCCTATATATATATATATATAAAGAGTCAGCTAGAAACTGAGATACACCAAAAGAAACAGGAAAACAATTACATCACCATAGACAAATCAAAATCGATCCAATTCGCCCACGAAAAACTGCCCAAATTCGATCTTTGAGTCAACCAAAGAAAAGCATCCTCTTTAATACGATCAACCGTATCACGAACCGCTTCAAAGATACCATCGAACGTCTTCTTATTTCGAGCTAACCATATCCTCCATAAAGTAGCTTGAATGATGACCCCAACGACCTTCTTCCAAATCTTCGATCCCGGGTTTTGGTGTAAACTCAGCAGCCAAGAATCGATCGAATCAGCATTCGTTGGCCACGGTACTTTAACCCAAACCAAAATATTCCACCACACCGATCTAGCCCAGAGACAACTAACAAATGCATGATCGTTATCTTCGGGACTTAAGTTGCATCTAGAGCATAGATGATCCGAAATACCGACCCCTCGAGCAATCAACTCCACTTTCGTAGGGACTCTCCTCAACATCACTTTCCACATTAGCACATTAGCTTTAGCAATAGCCCATCGGTTCCACATGATAGCAGCGTGAGCAGGAGGCGAAACACCATCTCTAGCCAACTCCAATCTGATATCTTTCACCGAAAACGAACCTGCAGAAACATTAACCCGTTGCCAAACATCCGGGGACCCGTCAAATCCCACATCAGCGATAATATTCTGCAAGATCTGAAGCTGAGCCGAAGGGAGGGCTGCAAGCTGACAACGTTCCAGCTCTAACTCCACACGATAGCCACGTTAATTATGTTAAAACAGTCGGACACAACAGCATCCTTGTTACTAGCAACCGCGAACAGACCTGGGAATAAGGATTTAAAACAAGTACTGGATGCCCAACAATCTTTCCAAAAGAGCACTTTAGATCCATCTCCCATCTTTGGTTTCAATCTATCCGATAAGGTGATGCCCCTAGAGCGAAGCGTATCCTCAATTTGCCCAATATCTTTCCACACTCCCGGAATAGTTTTCTTGACCGAAATGATAGACGTACCCCTACTCGGAACATGGATAGATTTAATAACTTTCACCCAAAGTCGGTCTGGTTCTTGTTTATATCTCCACCACCACTTAGATAGCATCGCCATATTAAAGTCTTCGATACTTCCAACTCTTGCCCCTCCACAACTTTTCCTCGCCATCAACTTCTCCCGCTTCACCCATCGAATTTTGTTCCTCGAGCCGGTCTTACCCCACAAGAAATCTCTACGAATGCCTTCGAGCTTTTTTAGAACGAATTTAGGGGCTGGAAATAGGGAAAGGAAGTAGGAAGGAATGCTACCAAGAACGGCCTTTATTAGCGTAAGTCTCCCCGCAAAAGAGAGATTTTTCGCCATCCAAGCCGAAAACTTATTGTTGAACTTGTCAAATACGGGCTGCCACCATCTTATTCTCTTCATATTAACCCCTGACGGAATGCCCAAGTAGGAAAACGGTAAAGAGCCTTTGCTGCAATTAAGCATCGAAGCAAAAGAAGCAACCTCATCACTTCCCACATTAAAGCCGTATAGTTGACACTTATTGGAATTGACTTTGAGTCCCGAAGCAAGGGAAAGGCAACGTAGGAATCTTTTTAAAGTCACCACGTTCTCCTTAGACCATTTTCCCAAGAATATAACATCATCCGCGAAACAAAGGGTAGACACAATTGGACCGCCATTTGGGAGTTGGACCCCTTTGAACAAACCCAAATCAATCGCTCGATCCATGAACTTCTTAATAGCTTCCATAGCGATAATAAAGAGGAACGGGGAGATAGGATCCCCTTGGCGAAGACCTCTTTTGTAGGCGAATTCGGGAGTAGGAGACCCATTAACAAGGACCGAGCCTCTACCCGAAAAAAGGCACGCCTTAATCCATCCAACCCATTTTCCCGAGAATCCCATAAACTCCATAACGGCGAACAAGAACTTCCAATTTAAAGAATCGTAAGCCTTGTGAAAATCAATCTTAAATACAAGGAGTTTGAATTTCGATTTCTTAGCCCATGAAATGATTTCGCTTACAACGAGAGGCCCGTCAAGAATATTTCTTCCGCCCACGAAGGCCGATTGGGTGGGCCCAATAATATCATCCAAAACAGCTTTTAACCAGTCCGCCAAGACTTTCGACAAGATATTATAAACCGAGGATACCAAAGAAATCGGTCTATAATCGGCTAGACTTTGAGGATCCACCTTCTTAGGAATAAGGGTAATAAACGAGACATTACACCCATAAGAAATCTGACCTGTAAGATAAATCTCATTAAACAAAGAAAGAAACAAACTTTTCAGCGAGTCCCAAAACCTTTTAAAGAATTTTAAGGTGAAACCATCCGGGCCCGGAGTTTTTCCGCCGTTACATCCCTTTATAGCCTCCCAGATCTCCTTCTCAATGAACGGCCTACACAACAAATCAACTTGAGACGAGGAAAGACAAGGCAAACCCGTGTTCACAAACTTCGGTCTTCTTCTAATTGGCTCCAAGAATTGGCTGCGAAACCAACCAAAAACTTCAACTTTAATCCTCTCTGGATCGGTCTCCCAGACTCCATTTATCATGAGGCCATCAAGCTTATTCCTGGCAATATTGGCATTGATAATGCCGTGAAAAAATGCCGAGTTCTCATCGCCATCTTTAACCCAATTAATCCGGGCCTTTTGCTGGAGGTCTTTAGCTTTAGTCCTCTCCAAATCACTAATTTGTTTTCTCAAGGTAACTCTCGTCTTCTTTTCCTCAGACGACAAGGACCGAACAACCGCCGCGTCTTCGATACCTTTAATCCAACCATTTAGGAAGATAGAAAAAGTCCGATCCTTAAGTTTCATGGCAGCCCTCTTCACCTTTAGATCCTCCTTCACCTTCTTTAATAACGACAACAGAGCCACATCCAGTTTACCACCTATAGGGGGGTCAGCCAATCGATGATTAATCGTTTCCACTAACTCCTCATTGCACAACCATGAGTTGAAAAATTTGAAGGGGATAGCACCAAAGTTTCTATTAGCACAACATAGTGAAATCGGACAATGATCAGAGTGGCGTCTATCATGAACTTTCAACAGAGCTATCGGCCAATTAGACATAAAATCGTTACATACAAAAACACAATCGAGTTTACTCATTTTTAATTCTTCATGCTCGGAAATATAAGTAAAACAGCCTCCCGTCATATTGTATTCGACCCAACCAACTTTCCGAAAAAAGTCATTGAAGAAGCCTGAATCAACCGGGTTGAAGGTTGAATTCAGCCTTTCGGACTGCTCCCTGACCTCATTAAAATCACCCAAAGCGATCCATAACCCAGAATATTGAGATACCAGCCCGATAATCTCATCCCATAAAGCCCTTCTAGAGGACGCCTCATTCGGGGCATAGATATTCAAGATATTGAGCTGAATCCCCTGCCCAATAAGAACTCCAGAGTTTAATAAACAATACCTACTTTTGACGCAGCCAACCGCACGGAATTGGGAGGGGTCCCATATAGAAAGAATGTCGCCGGATCGACCAACCGCATCGACCGAGCCTCTAATACACACGTAATTAAAGAAGGTAGACTACCCTATTTACTCACCCCTCTATACCTAGGTTTTCTTTTTCATTAGTTTACAAGTTTGTTTTATTTAAAACCAAGGTTTTCAGAACCGGACCGGACGTCGAACCGGACCCTCGGGCGGTTCACCGGTCCAACCGGTCCGACCGGTCCAACGAACCGGGCCAAAAAATGCTTCGAAACCCAAAATATCAAAAAAATAATAAAAAAAACCGGTCCGACCACCGGTTTTCCGGTCCGAAGCCGGTTCACTGCAGAAACGGTCCAACCACCCGAATCGGACCAGTCCAGGTCCCGGAGCCCAGTTCGACCGGCCGGTCCGGTCTGGTTTTCAAAACACTGTTTAAAACATTCCCCCAAGTAGTGTTGTTTGGCTAAAACTTGAGAACTCGTGAAACTAACACAATAAGACATGTACTCATTCTTTTCAAAACCTAAATATACTTGTGGATCTAAGTAGACATAAAAATATACATAGATCGTGGAATGCTATACACAATTTTTTTGTGGATAGATTTATAGTTTCTTGTGTTGTAACACCCCAATCTCGTTTCGCCTAAATACGCCATTAGGCGTAATTGATAAAATAACAAAGCGAGTTTAATGGTGGATGTTTTTTTTAACCACCGAATAAAAACGAGGCTAAACTCTTTTACCAGAGACTAATCTAGTTAGAGTAATTATCTAGAAGCAAACTCGAGACTAAACTTGAGGGGCCATAGTTACCAATATGTCTAAGTGGGTTTTATAAAAAACAAAAAAACAATAAAACACACACATTATGTGTGTATGTCGTATGAATGATCAGGAGATCATTCTCCTACACCAACCAAGCCCTAAAACTCAAGAACAATGTCAAATCCAAGCCAAATCAAGGGGCTTTTAGATGCTTTAGCAAGAAACGGCTCATATAAGGCTTAATAGACATCAAGGTACCTTTTATTTGGTAGAAATTGATGTTAAATTCATTTTTGATCATGGTGAAAATCTAGGGTTGTGTAAAAAATGTGAGATTATAAGTTGTTGGAGGTTTCTCTAGCTTTAGGGAGCCTCAATCATACCTAAATTGCTTACGAATCACATTCTACATGTATGTTTGATTCTAGTCATATGGTTATGTGAATATGTGAAAATTTGGGTTTAACCTCTAGGCTGAAACCCTCTATGTTTAATGATTTAGTTAACTCTTAGGAGTTGTTGTAATGAGGAATTTAGGCAAAATGGTCTAAATAATGTATTATGATGATGATTAGACAAATGGTTAAGTTTTGGCTAATCTTGAGCTTTAAAACTAAACAAATTGGTGGGTGCACACCAAGTGTTTGATTAAATGCCAAATTGGTGAACACTAGTGAAACTATGAAGTTAGAATCATGTAAGAGCTATCAATCGTATGTGATATTGGTTTGTAATAAGCCAAGTTAATTGCATATTCTATATAAGAAAATGGCTATGGATTTAGCTATAAATGGGTAATGAATACATGATTTATGGATAGTGAATTAATTCCATGTTATGTATTCTAATAATCAAGTTTGACATATCCCTAAGTAGGTACAAGAACTAGGGATGCAAACAATACGTATGGAAGCAAGAACGGATATGAGGTAAGTTGTACTTACACCACTAGACTATAACATAGCTTAATTGTTGTATACATTCGTCTCAAATCTAGTGTATGTGATAATGGTAAATCCCAAGGGGTGGAATGTATTAAATGAGTTGCCTTATGTGCACTCAAAACAAAACGTGGTTTACGACCTTAATCGAGACAATGAGTGTAACACCCCAACCGATGGCGGAAACATCGAGGTGTCACGTAAGAATGAGTATACAGTAGCACATGGTATTCAAGTTTTAATTGAAATTTATTTAAAGTGCAAATATCCAAAATTGAAAATACATAATGAGTTTTGAATGAACTTCTAATACATCAAAAAGCCAAACAAAGCATAAACTTCAAATTTTCTCTTCATGCTAACTCTCTAGACTTCAAGCATCATTATTACCTGTTGAGTTGTAAAAATAGGGGGGGTCAACTAGAAGTTGGTGAGAATACATAAGCCATGTCAAGCAATTAAGTTTAAGAATAAAAGTTTAGCAATTCAAATGTCTATTGTAAGTTTAAGTCTACATGAATAAACATGAAGTGTTGTATGCACATAATCAAACCTCCGACTAGTTTAGGTCCATCTCGTCATCCACGGTTCACCTTAATATCACGTTGGAACGATAACAATCACCCGCGCTCCCCATAAAAGATGGTCAACGAATCTAGGTGGGATTGTCAATCCAATAGATCTATTATTGAGTATCGCCGGCTTGGCCTTAGCTAATGATTATGTATGTTGAAGTTTAAGTCTAACTGTTGTTGTCTAAATCATGAGGCATTAAAGTTTACAACTAGACATGTATGTAGAATTGCTTAAGTATAATGTTGCAAGTATAAAGAATTGCATAAACATGGTTACGTAAACTCACCTTAGCAAAGTATTAAGTCTCGAGAAATAGAATATGTGTAGCCCCAAAGTTGCCAAGTATTAACCTATGTATAAGGTAACAAATAAGTCTAAGTCTTTCTAGTATACAAGTATTTTCTAGGGTTTCGAATTTGGGGATAAGTATTCGTTTGATTAATAATTAAATTGTTTAATATATAAGAGAAATTCGGTAAATAAATAAACAAAAGTCTTTTTGTAAACTCTAGATGAAAGATGGTCACATTATAAGGTTTTAAGTATGAAAATAATTTTTATAAAATTATTTTCTTAAAAATAGAATCTTTAATCTATTTATTTCAATTTGTCAAAATATAACTTTAATATCTAAAAATATTAAAATTAAAGAATTTTTAAATTAAAATTTGTATTTCTGTTCTAAATGGACAGAAATAATTTATATAAAATTTTGGTGCAAACATATTGAAAAATGAATTTATTATGATTTATTTATGATTAAAATAACCAAAAATTGATTAAAAATATTAAATAAATGATTTTTCAAAAATAAAAATCATTTCAGAAATGTCTAATGTTTTATAAACTCGGAATAATTTTTGTGGAAATTTATGTAATCGTTTTGATATTTTTATAGAATTTTATAATTATAATGGAATAAACTTGATATATTTATTATATATAATAAATAAATAATTTTTGGAAAATTAAAAAATTGTATGTTAAACTTTTCTATTAGAATAACATAAAATAATTTTTGTAGAATTTATAAACCTCTTTTGGTATTTTAAAAACAATTTTTTTTAAATAAAAATGAATGTATAAGTATAAAGGTTTCTAAAAAAAAAAAGGTTTGCTCATGATGAGGCTCGAACCCGCGTCAAACCCGGGTTAGGATTTTTAAATCACAAGCCTAGACCATCTGGTCTAGACCCTGAGAACGATTAAACTCGGTTAGAAATAATTATATAATTATGTTGAAACTGATTATATAATCCTTTTAATGAAAGGCTAAAAAAAACGTTTAATGTGGGACTCGAACCCGCGTGCCCCGGTTAACGAACAGACAGACACAACCACTTGATCTAGATCAGTGGTTGTGTTTGTCTTGTGTTTGTTTTAATTAAATACACAAAGTCTGCAGAAGTTTATCCCCAAATAAATTCGATCGAGCCCTAGTTTAACAATAATCTGATTTACACAACAATAACCCAATTGATCATAGGGTTATTGTTGTGAAATGGCCGATGAATAAAGTCGTATGAAAACATTATAACATACCAAGCTTGATCGTGATTCTTGAATGGTCAAACAGAAAAGTCAAACGCGAACGAATAAGCTTGAAAGGATGATTATTTAACAGAAATTGGAGATGAAGAAAGAGTAATCGGCGAGTTGAGAGTGTAATGGAGGGTTCAATTTATAGTGGGAGGGCTCGGGTTAGCGAATTGGAATGTTTGACCCTATTAAAAATGGTGACGCGATAATTGGCAATAATTGGAATGTTTTGATGATAATTGGTCGTTGTAATGGACGCGTGTCAGTCAAACAATCATCAATCATACCATAACAGGGAACAATCGCGTTTAAGATGGATTGATTATGGTAACTCGTCTTCACAGTTGACTTTCCAAGTCAACTGTTAAGATTCCAAATACGTTATATAATTAAAATGTGTTGAAGTCTATCGAAGTATGTGGTGTAGATCAGCTGGTTTGTGTGGTGGGTGTTTGTTGAACCGGCCATGGGCTCGGGTTCGAATCCCGGCCCATGCCTTTATTTTTTGATAATTATTTCAATAATATAAAGATGTTATAAGTATATAGTATAGTATAAGGGGTCCAAATGCGTCACGAAATATTTTTAAAAGAACGATAAATGATGAAATTTGACGTTTTATTAATAATAATCGTAACGTACAAGAAATTTAATGCGAAATGTTACAGTCTCCCCTACTTTTAGGAACTTCGTCCCGAAGTTGGAGTTGGAGAGTCTGGTGGAAAAAGATGTGGGTATTTAGACTTCATCTAGTCCTTGCGTTCCCAAGTGAACTCTGGACCTTGTTTAGATTCCCAACGAACCTTAACGATCGGTGTGCGGCTGCGCTTGAGTTTCTTGATTCCAGTATCCACGATCGCGACGGGTTTCTCGACAATGTGCATGGTTTCATCGATCTGCACATCTTCAAGGGGGACATGGAGGTTCTCATCTGCTAAGCATTTCTTGAGATTCGAAACATGAAAGGTTGGGTGAACATTGCTTAGCTCAGGTTGAAGATCAAGTTTGTAAGCCACTTTTCCAATCCTGTCAAAAACTTTGAATGGGCCTACGTTTCGAGGAGCTAGTTTTCCCTTTCTACCGAAGCGAATCACTCCCTTCCAAGGGGATACCTTAAGAAGTACAAGGTCCCCGACTTGAAATTCCAAAGGTTTACAACGTTTATCAGCATAGCTCTTCTGACGACTTCTAGCCTTGAGAAGATTATCCTGAATGAGTTGGATTTTATCTGTGGTTTCTTGGATCAGTTCGGGTCCAGTGATCTGGGCTTCACCAACCTCAGTCCAACAGACAGGTGAACGACATTTACGACCATAGAGTGCCTCGAAAGGAGCCATGTTAATGCTGGCATGATAACTGTTGTTGTATGAAAACTCGACCAAAGGAAGATGAGAATCCCATGCGCCACCAAAATCGATGACACATGCCCTGAGCATATCCTCAAGTGTCTGGATGGTCCGTTCAATCTGTCCATCTGTTTGAGGGTGATAAGCAGTACTCAGGTTTAACTTAGTACCCAAAGCGTCTTGTAAAGAATCCCAAAAGTGAGAGGTGAAACGACCATCACGATCAGAGATAATGTCCAAAGGTATACCATGACGACATACGATTTCACTTACGTACATCTTTGCTAACCTTTCCACAGAATATTTCTCACGAATAGGTAAGAAATGAGCTGACTTGGTCAAACGGTCGACGATTACCCAAATGCTGTCAAAACCTTTGGGTGTACGAGGGAGTTTAGTGATGAAGTCCATTGCTATGCTCTCCCATTTCCATACAGGAATTTCTGGTTGTTCAAGCATACCAGATGGTCATTGATGTTCAGCCTTAACCTTTGAACAAGTAAGGCATTTTGCAACGAAAAGAGCGATATCTTTCTTCATACCAGGCCACCAATACGAATAACGAAGATCTTGGTACATCTTGTCAGCTCCAGGATGAATAGAATAACGAGACTTATGAGCCTCGTTCATAAGGAAGGTACGAAGATCATCACGGTCAGGAATCCAAAGTCGATTGAGAAAATAGAGTAAACCATCAGGTTTGGTTTCAGGTTGAGTCTCAGCACCACAAGACATTTCGTCGTACATGTTACCTTGGGTGACTAAAGTATGTTGAGCCTGGAGGATACGATTCTGAAGATCAGTACGAACTCTTGCACAATGAAGTTTGATACGCTCTTTACGACTGAGTGTGTCAGCCACAACATTCACTTTGCCAGGATGGTAGCGAATTTCGCAATCATAGTCGTTAAGTAACTCAACCCAACGCCGTTGCCTCATGTTAAGATTTTTCTGGTCGAAGACATGTTGGAGACTTTTGTGATCCATGAAAACCACACATTTGGTACCATAAAGATAGTGTCTCTAAATCTTAAGAGCAAAGACGACAGCGCCCAATTCAAGATCATGGGTGGTATAATTCTTTTCGTGGGTCTTGGGTTGTCTAGACGCATAAGCAATAACCTTGCCTCTTTGCATGAGAACACAACCAAGACCTTGGTTTGATGCATCACAATAGACCACGAAGTCATCATTACCATCAGGTAGAGACAGGATAGGAGCTTCACAGAGTTTCAGCTTAAGAGTTTCAAATGCTTCCTCTTGCTTTGGTCCCCACTCATAGGGTTTACCCTTGTGAGTTAAGGCAGTGAGAGGAACAACGATCTTAGAGAAGTTGGCAATGAATCGACGATAATAACCAGCCAAACCAAGGAAGGAACGAACTTCTGTTGGAGTTTTAGGAACACTCCAATCTTTGACAGCCTCGATCTTTGCGGGATCAACATGAATTCCGTTCATATCAATGACGTGTCCCAAAAATTGAACTTCATTAAGCCAAAATTCACATTTCAAGAACTTGGCATACAGTTGTTCTTTCTTTAGGAGACCCAAAATTGAGTGAAGATGTTGTTCGTGATCGGATTTTGATTTTGAGTAAATCAGAATATCGTCGATGAAGAAGATCACAAATTTGTCAAGGTAGGGTCTACAAACCCGATTCATTAGATCCATAAACACTG
Source organism: Ambrosia trifida (assembly GCA_028751855.1). Taxonomy (NCBI): domain Eukaryota; kingdom Viridiplantae; phylum Streptophyta; class Magnoliopsida; order Asterales; family Asteraceae; genus Ambrosia; species Ambrosia trifida. Next base: position 69,371,136 of record CM054130.1, read on the forward strand.
CGAGAGCGTTGGTCAATCCAAATGGCATGACCATGAATTCGTAATGACCATAACGTGTACGAAAGGCTGTCTTGGGAATATCTTCATCGTGGACTCTAAGCTGATGATAACCAGAACGAAGATCAATCTTCGAGAAGTGGGTTGGTCCTTGAAGTTGATCGAAAAGATCGTCAATCCTAGGCAAGGGATAACAATTCTTGATGGTGAGTTTGTTGAGTTCGCGATAGTCGATACACATCCTGAGAGATCCATCTTTCTTTTTAACGAACAAAACAGGGGCTCCCCATGGAGAAGAACTGGGGCGAATGAAACCTTTATCAGAAAGTTCCTGTAGTTGACTGGCAAGTTCCTGCATCTCAGAGGGTGCAAGACGATAAGGAGTTTTGGCGACAGGATTTGCATCAGGAACAAGATCGATCCTAAATTCCACTTGTTGAGCAGGAGGCAAACCAGGTAAATCCTCTGGGAAGACTTCAGGATAGTCCCGAATGATTGGGATGTCTTTGATACTTTTTCCTTTGTCTTTCTTTTCTATCACGTTAGCTAAGAAAGCTGTATACCCCTTTCGTAAGTATTTTTGGGCAGTAGTACAAGACATGAGCTTAAGCTCGCCACAAGGCTTCTCACCATAGATCTTCAAAATATCACCATATTCGAGAGGAATGCGAAGGACTTTCTCAAAGCATAGAATTTCAGCACGATGGGTTGACAACCAATCCATGCCTACTATGACATCAAAGCTTCCAAGATGCATAGGAATGAGATCGATAGAGAAAGTATGTTCATCGAGGTTCAACACACAGTTACGAATGACAGAATTGATCGAGATAGACTTCCCATTAGCTACCTCTACCACTAAAGGTTCCTCTAGGTTAGTTTGGGGTAAGTTAAGTAAGGTTTCAAACTTTAGTGATACAAATGACTTATCAGCACCCGAATCAAATAATATGGATGCATAGTGGTTATTAACGAGAAACGTACCATTAACCACCTCGTTGTTGTCGCGGGCCTGGTTAGCATTGAGGTTGTAAGCGCGACCTCGAGCACCTTGGTTCTGGTTGCGGTTCTAGTTTTGGTTGTGGTTTTGGTTCTGGTTCTGGTTTCCAAGTCTAGGGCAAGCATCCCTATAATGTTCCGTGCTTCCACATTCATAGCACTGGCCACGAACAGGCCTACCATTTTGAGCATTAGGAGCTGGATTATTTCTGGCAGGGTTGTTTTGAGTGGCAGGGGCTTGGCAAGCATTGGTATAGTGTCCATACCGCTTGCAGTTATTACATTGGCGGCATGGTCTGTCAGCAAGATGGTGGTATTGACAAGTGTTACAAAGAGGGTGGTTCCCGACATACGGTTTCTTGGCTGGGTTTTGCACTGCAGGCGGGGTGGTAGCAACCATGTAGTTCCTAGCCTTGCGCTTCCTTGTCACACCCTCAAATTCCACGTGCGGGGTTTTACCGCGAGGCGCGTGACACACCAGGATCTCAGTCAACGATCACAATAAACATACAACAAACATGCATACATAAATATATTTAAAACCAAAATATCATGCTTTGAGCCGTAAACCAGCAGCGGAAGCATTTCTTGTTTACAACCAAAAGACATATCATTGTTTACAAAACATTGTTTAATATGCTTCAAAATATTAGACGCTGTGCATGACTCCGTGCGCCTAGCCCATTGACTGCTACCTTAGCGACCTGAGAAAACATGCCAAAAATGTCAACATATAATGCTGGTGAGTTCACAGGTTTTCTTTTATAAAGTATTGTTATAAGTTCGGTAAGATCATCTCCGTTACTACTATGTTATGAAAACGTTAGCTAGACATTAAGTGTTGCTACTACTGCGGTTGGGAATCCATTACTAAACCGGTATAAGTGTTGAAGCCAGCCCAGACGGACGGGATTACCGATGCCTCGGTAACCCTCAAAGTGTTAGAGACAATATGCACCCGCCCGGCTCCCAGCCGTCGGGTGGGGTTTGTAAGGCCCAATAGATCTATCCACATTTCCCCCGTTGTGCATCCCCGCACATTCATGGTTCCCCCTGGGACTTTCTGTAAAAGCCGCATAGTACGTGAAATAACCATAGTATAACATGATCTATGATGAGTAATCAAAATAAGTAGCATGTTTCTCCCCCGAAAGCAAAACGGTAAAAGTGGGGCTGTGACACTCACATCGGTTTGCGTTACTTGAAAACAGTTAAGTAATTATGCTATGATAGCCCCAAATAGCGGCGACCTATCATAAGATGTGTATAAGTATCCGGACTAATAACCAATCACGAAGGCGCGAGCATTCCTGCCTCCGCCCCCATTGTTTCCATTACCCGACCCGTTCTTCCCGGCTTCACCCTGTTTCAACTTGGGGCAGTTACGCTTGTAGTGACCAAGCTCACCACAGTTATAGCACCCTTGTTTCCCCTGATTTCCCTGGGGAGCAGCGACTTGAGGGGCTGGGGCTAGTGTGACCGACGGGTTTCGGTTCCCCAGAGGGTTGGACCTACAATCCTTGGCTTGGTGCCCAATCTTATGGCACCGACGGCAACGGTCCTTATCATCGCAAGGACCGGTATGATGATAGTTGCACCGATCACACTTCGGCAACTTCCCAGCATAAACCCCAGGTTTTCGTTCAGACGACGATCCCCCAACATCAGGCCTCTTCACTTGCTGAGGCTGAGCCAAACTCGAGCCTCTACCCACAACTTCCCACTTACGCTTGTTACTCTCAGGAGCCTTCACAGTAGCGCCCCGAGGGGGCAAGACCCCTTCAGCCACCTTCATATTGGTCAGCCTGTGAGCCGACCGAACCACCTCAGAATAAACAGTGAGATTACCCGCAGCAACCAACCCCACAATCTCCGGTACTAACCCAGCAACATAGTGTTCAATCCTTCGGTATTCTGGTGCGTGCAGATCAGGGCACAACACCGCCAACTCATTGTGCCTAGCAGTGTAAGCTTCAATCTCGGACCCCACCATCTTATGATTCCAGACTTCGTGCTCAAGTTTCTGGATCTCATCCCTCGGACAGTACTCGTTTTTCAACAACTGAATGAACTCTGTCCAAGGCATAGCGTGGGCTTCCCCAATACACATAGTCTGGGTGGTGGAGTTCCACCAAGTCAGAGCTTGACCCTCCAGGGTCGCAGAAGCATATTTCACCCGGTCGCCTTCCGGGCAACTACACATCGAGAAAACCGATTCAATTTTCTCCAACCAGCGGAGCAGTCCCACTACCCCTTCAGTGCCACTAAAGTTATGGGGCTTGCAATCCATAAACATTTTGTAAGAGCACTGGGGTGGAGGGGGATTGACAGCACCACGTGGAACAGACACACAGGTGAAAATCAAGAAAAGGCGCAGTATCCAAAAACAAGATAGGATAGGTGAGAATCAACGTACCACCCATAGCATTATGAGCGGCTTGGAACGCAGCCAAAGCAATGTTCACGTGCTGCTGCATCAGGTTATCCAACTCCGCTTGGGTCATATTAATGTTCCCACGGCCACCGTGACGGGTGGTTCAAGGAACAACCCTTTATATTGTTAAAACGCCTATATTAATCACATTTAATCATGATATTGCTTGGAGTTGGGTGACTACGAGTATTATGGATGCAGGTATGATAAAGGAGCCAAAATGACGGAAAACGGGCTTTGGAAATGGACCGGAAGGCATTGGAACAAGATGGAACAAAACAAAAGAAAATTGAAGATTTGTTACAGGCTCACCGTACCCTTACGGCCCAGCCGTAGGGTTACGGTGGCCTCAGGCTCAAGATTTCAACCGTAGGGCAGGCTAAAATGACCGTAGGCTTTTCAAAGTTCACCGTACCCCTACGGCCATACCGTAAGGGTACGGTGGCCCCTGCACTTTTGTGTAACTCCTTCTTTAAAGAGCAATTATTGGAGACTTATCATTACCACTTCTCACTTGGAACGTTTCCTTATCATACTTTGGGCGATTTTGGCTGCAAGAAAGCATTGGAGAACAATTCTAATCCTTTGGTTTGTGTTTTTGATTCCTATGAACAATTACTTGAAGGTTATAATGATTCACCACACCATGCTAGGCTAACACCTTTGGTGATCATTCTTGGTGAAGGTTTTTCTCAAACTCTTGTGTGTGTTTCCTTGAATTTCTAGGATGATAATTTAGTATTCTTGCTTGATTATTTTGATGTTTGAACAATTGAATGTAGTGTGTTGATTAATTTACCAATTTTTAGTCTTTATCGTTCGTTCTTGGTGTTGCTAACAACCGAGATATCACGGGAAGGATTGGGGTTGGTTATTGATTAATTGGTCATCGGGAAACAACCTCGCGTTAATATAATCCGAGTACTTTGTTCCTTTTTACCACAACAATTGCTTTTACATGAGTTATGTCTATGTAACTCTTTCTAGTGGAAATTCACACATGTGTTTAAAGAAACCGGATCCTTGAATGATCATTATTCCATAATTTGAAGAAACGCTTTTAAGTTTGAATCAATAATTAGTCGTTATTTTAGTTAAAATCAAAACAATCAAAATCTTAATCGTTTACTTTTTATTGAAGTATTTTAATTGTAGACATTCAACAAAACTAGAATTTACACATTTTCCAGAAACTCCCTGTGTTCGATACCTTCTTACTACTATACATTAGTTGTAATTGGGAAATTTAACGTGTACCACGACAAGCACGTCAAATTTTGGCGCCGTTGCCGGGGAGTAGTGCGCAACGTGTGTTAAGCTTTTAGTTTTATTTGTTATTTTCGGGTTTACACGGGTTGTGTTTAGTGTGCAGGTACTTCAAGTGTATGCATACTAGGGGCTCTCACGAGTCATCACCACTTTTGTTTGATCCGGAGATTGAAAGAACATTGAGAAAGAACCGAGTTTTGATTCGAAGAAACAAAGTCATTGACTCACCTACTTCACCGTTCACCCCAAGAAACATAATGCAAGACCCTCACATACCAACAACGGGTCAAACGACCTCACCATTCATGCCTACTTCTTCACACATTTCACCCAACACCACATTACCTAACTTTTCCACTAGTCCTGAAACACCAAGCCATACCACCCAACCGAGTTCCACCCAATTTGATCCAAACCTTAACTATAATCCATCATGTACCATTCCACCATTTTCCCATTTTTTTCCAACTACGGGTCAATCATCTTCTACCATTCCACACCCACAAGGACAAGGTTCAACAATTGTCCACACCACATCTTCTTATCAACCACCTAATCAATCGGGTTTTTACCATTCATCTTTTCAAGGTGGTCTGAATTCAAGATTTCAAAGAGATGTGTATGACGAGGGGTATGATGATGAGGAGTTTAGTGGGTACAATGAAGAGGGTTATTACTATGGAGGAGAAGGTGCATATGTGGGTTCTCAAGCTCAAACGGGTCAAGTAAGTCAACCACTTTTACAATTTCAAGACCCGTCAAGACTACCGGTTGGTGTGCAACATGTTAGACCACAAGGATTGCAGTTTCAGCGTCCCACGCCACTCAATCAAATGCGGCCTCCAAATATGCAAGCTCAACATCAAAGGCCAAATCACCAACAACAACCTATGCATCCGAATCAACATCAACAACAATTTGCACCACAAGGTGCACTGCAAGGGCAAATGGGTCAACCAAGAGCGCCATTGGGAGCACCTAGAAGACTCCACCGTGATGTTGTACGGGGAATTGAAGCACATTTTCGGCCCATCATCACTAATAATCCATCACCCATAGTGATTCCGCAAAATGCAAATGGAAGAACTTTTGAAGTTAGAACAACCGCACTTCAAAGTCTACCAAAATTCAAGGGGCTAGCAACGGAAGAGCCTTACTTTCATTTGGAAACGTATGATTCAATTTGCAACACTATTGGGGGCCAAGGATTTACTCCGGATGATGTCAAGTTGGTACTTTTCCAATTCTCATTGGAAGATAAAGCAAAGAGATGGTTTCACACTCTACCATCCGCATCAATTTTCACATGGGCCGATATGCAACAAATCTTTTTGGATGAATTTTATAGTTCGCAAAAGACCAATGATGCAAGGAGGGGGTTGAGAAGCTTTCAACAACAGTCGGGAGAGATGTTCCATGAAGCATTTGAGAGGTTTAACATGATGCTAAGAAATTGCCCTCACCATGGTATCCAACTATGGGAATTGCTAAATGCTTTTCATGAAGGTTTGACATCGGAGGATGCACGGGATCTTATGTCCATCACAAATGGTACTTTTGGTACAAATTTTGAACAAGATGATTGGGCATATTTAGAGCAAATGGCGGTGACTTCAAAAAGGAAGGCCCAATCTTCAAGAAGGGCAAGACATGTGATTCAAAGACCACAGGTACATGCGGTCGAAGGTGGTAATGTGCAAAATACTAACCAATTGTATAATGTTTGCAGCACTTGTCAAGAGATAGGTCACACGGCGGAGGTTTGTGGAGTGGGTGTGCAAGAAACACCAAGTGAAGAAGTGAATGCTATTCAAGGGGGTGGGAGAAACTATGACATGAACTCCAACACTTACCACCCCGGGTTACGAAATCATCCCAACTTTAGATATGGGAATGCTTCTAATCAAGCCAACCCGAATTTTCAAGCTGCTCAAGGTAACTTTGTGCCTCGTCAACAATACAACCAAGGGAATTATAGAGGCGGATACAATAGTGGCTACCAAGGGCAAGCTCAAACTGGACAACGAAATTCGGGTCATGATTCGTCAAGCGGAAATGAGGTCATGGAGATGCTTAAAGCTATGCAACAAGATATGCAAAGGCGAAATCAACTTGTTGAAGCACGAATACAAAAGGATGAAGTTCGTGATAAAAGCATTCAAGCATTAACAACTCAAATGGGTCAATTAGCAACCGATGTGGCGAAGTTGAAGAAAGGTAAAGGCAAACTTCCTAGCGACACTTAGGTAAATCCGTCACATGGCTCTTCACGAGGTAACAATGTTAATGCTAATCAAGTAAGTGTTTTAAGGAGTGGGAAAGAGTTTAAAGCTGATTTGTCATCGGGTTTTGTCGAGGGGGTGGTTGAAGATGTCACGGGTGAGGAAAGTGACAATGATGAAGTTTCACCGGTTTTACAAAAAGAAATAAATGTTAAAAAATCGGAAGTGAGTGAGAGTGAAAAAACTGAGAATGAGCCGAATCAAGTTCCATTTCCATCGGCTCTACTTGACTCGGGTAAGAAAAATTTTATTGCATCAAGAGGTCCCCAAAAAGAAGAAATGTGGGACATGTTTAAACAAGTAAAAATCAATCTTCCTTTACTTGATGCAATAAAACAAGTGCCCGCATATGCTAAATTTTTGAAAGAATTGTGTACGCAAAAGAGGCAACAAAAGAAAAAAATGCCTAAGCGGGTAAATGTTACGGGTCAAGTGAGTGTAGTTCTAAATGGGGAGCTCCCTCCTAAGCTCCAAGATCCGGGCACGCCATTAATAAATATTCAAGTTGGTAATTTTCAAATGGCAAAGGCATTGCTAGATCTTGGAGCCGGGGTGAGTATTTTACCGGGTGGGTTGTATGATCAATATGACTTTGGTCCATTAGCTAGGGTAGAGACAACGGTTGTTTTAGCCGATTTGTCTCATAAGTTACCCCGGGGGATGGTTCAAAACGTCATTGTTAAAATTGATGAATTTTATTACCCGGTTGACTTTTTGGTATTGGATTATTCATCCGCCGATTTAAAACAACAACAGAATGTTATATTGGGTCGGCCATTTTTGAACACCGCGCATGCGGTAATTGATTGTAGATTTGGCACGGTCGATATGACATTTGGCAACCGGAAGATGCGTTTAAATGTTTTTACTAACAATACTAATGATTCCGGTGTTGAAGAATGTTTTATGGCATATATCATTGAGGGATGCAATCCATGTGAGTATGAGAAAGATGGAATGGAACTGTGTGCTTGTAATTTTTCTGAACAGGTACATGCTGTTGATTTGGAGATTGAAGAAGGAAATCAAGATGTGTTAGCTTTGAAGGAGGGTCGACCACCATGGTCGCACCAATTTGATAGTTTGCCAGTGGAGATTGATTCGGGCACCAAACCCTCATTGGAAGTGGCACCAAAGTTGGAGCTCAAAGATTTGCCAAGCCACTTAAAATATGTTTTCTTAGGGGATAATGACACATTACCGGTCATTATTGCCTCTAATTTGGAGATGGCACAAGAGCTAGCATTGATGGAAGTTTTGAGGGAGAATAAAGAAGCTATTGGGTGGACGATTGCCGATCTTAAAGGAATTAGTCCATCCATTGTCATGCACAAGATCATTACCACCGAGGATGCAAAGCCCACGAGAGAAGCTCAAAGAAGGTTGAACCCGAACCTTAGGGAAGTGGTAAAGAAAGAGGTAATTAAGTGGTTGGATGCGGGAATTATTTATCCCATTTCGGATAGTGCTTGGGTAAGTCCTACTCAAGTGGTCCCTAAGAAGTCCGGCATTCAAGTAATTAAAGACGACAGTGGTGACCAAATTGCTACCCGACCCGTCACCGGGTGGCGGGTGTGTATTGATTACCGAAAGTTGAATGCCGCCACTTCCAAGGACCATTTCCCACTCCCATTTATTGACCAAATTATTGAAAAACTTTCGGGTCAAAAATACTATTGCTTTCTAGATGGGTATTCGGGATATAACCAAATCGCAATACACCCGGATGACAAACACAAGACCACCTTCACTTGTCCATATGGTACTTTTGCCTTTAGGCGGATGCCATTTGGATTGTGTAACGCTCCGGCAACTTTTCAACGATGTATGATGAGTATCTTCTCGGACATGGTTGGAGAGTCGTTGGAAGTGTTTATGGACGATTTCTCAATATTTGGCACTAGTTTTGAATTTTGTCTCAATGAATTACAAAAAGTTTTAAAAAGATGCGTTGAGAAAAATTTAGTGCTTAGTTGGGAGAAAAGCCATTTCATGGTGCAAGAGGGAATTGTGTTAGGCCATGTAATTTCTGAGCGGGGTATGGAGGTGGATAAGGCAAAAATTCGGGTAATATCATCATTGCCACCACCGAAAAATGTGAAGGGAGTAAGATCATTCTTGGGACACGCGGGTTTTTATAGACGATTTATTAAAGGGTTTAGTGTCATTACCAAACCTTTATGTAATCTGTTATTGAAAGATGTTCCGTTTGATTTTACTAATGAATGTTTGCAAGCCTTTAATGTGTTGAAGGAACAGTTGATCAAGGCTCCTATTTTGCAACCGCCGGATTGGTCGAAGCCATTCGAGATAATGTGTGATGCAAGTGACACTACAATTGGAGCAGTTTTGGGCCAACGAGTTGACAAGAAGCCGGTGGTAATTTACTATGCGAGCAAAACTTTGTCCGAAGCGCAACTGAATTACACCACAACCGAAAAAGAACTATTAGCGGTGGTGTATGCTTTGGACAAGTTTCGTTCGTATATTTGGGGGAGCAAGGTGGTGGTATATTCGGACCATAGTGCGGTTCGATATTTGATGGAGAAGAAAGACGCCAAACCAAGATTGATTAGATGGGTTTTGTTGCTCCAAGAGTTTGATTTGGAGATTCGGGATAAAAAAGGAAGCGAAAATGTTGTAGCGGATCACTTGTCTCAAATTCCGATGGAAGGGAGTGACGATATGACTAAAATAAATGAAAGATTTCCGGATGAGCAACTTTTAGCCGTATCAACCCAAGCCGCACCGTGGTATGCTCATTATGTTAATTATTTGGCCACAGGTGCTATTCCGGATCATTGGACCAAGAAACGACGCCAACAATTCATGGTCCAAGTGAAACAATATATTTGGGATGAACCGGATCTTTTCAAGATTGGGCCCGACCAAGTGATTCGAAGATGTGTCCCCGAGGCGGAAGTTAAAGAAATTTTGACACATGCTCATTCTTCCGCTTGTGGTGGGCATTTTAGTGGACATAAAACTGGCTACCGGGTGCTTTCATGTGGGTTTTATTGGCCTACAATTTTTAAGGATGCTTGCAAGTTCGCCTGGAATTGCTTAAATTGTCAAAGGTTGGGGAGCATATCAAAAAGGGATGAGATGCCAATGCAACCGATCTTGGTTGTGGAAATATTTGATGTTTGGGGCATCGACTTTATGGGGCCGTTTCCTAATTCAAACGGGTTTTTGTATATTTTAGTGGCGGTGGATTATGTCTCAAAGTGGATTGAAGCAGTTGCTACAAGGACAAATGACCATTCGGTTGTTTGTAAATTTGTTCAATCCAATATTTTTGCCCGGTTTGGTGTGCCTAGAGTGATTATAAGCGATGGTGGTTCACATTTCAAAAATTTTAATTTTGGGAAGCTATTGAAGAGATATGGTGTGAACCACCGGATTGCTACACCGTACCATCCACAAACAAGTGGACAAGTTGAAGTGTCCAACCGTCAAATAAAGGAGATTCTAATGAAGACGGTAAGAGTTGATAGAAAGGATTGGTCGGGGAAATTGGATGATGCTTTGTGGGCATACCGAACGGCCTACAAAACTCCCATTGGTACAACGCCTTATCGGATGGTATATGGAAAGGGTTGTCATTTGCCAATGGAGTTAACGCATCGAGCGCATTGGGCAGTAACGACGGTGAATGCGGATTATGATGAGGCGGGCAAAACGAGGAAGTTACAACTGAGTGAGATTGAGGAAATTAGAGATGGGGCATATGAATGTGCATCGGCTTATAAAGACAAACTCAAGAAAGTTCATGATGCCAAGTTGAGAAAGAAAACCTTTGAAGTGGGTAAAAGGTTTGGTTGTACAACTCAAGACTCAAGATGTTCGCGGGAAAGTTGAAGAGTAAATGGATGGGTCCTTACATAGTTTGCCGGGTTGGTGAGTATGGTGATGTTGAAATTCTGGATGAGAACACTAACAAGCAACAAACGGTAAACGGACACCGCTTGAAACCATATTTGGAGGGCAACGATATCAACTACTTGGAGATGGATAAATCGGGCTACATTCTAAGCCCGGTTGAGGAGACATGATCAAAGAGGCCCAGGTTTGGTAGTGTAAATAGTTAGATTTTTATTTTATTTTATTTTGTTTATTGCATAATTTCGTTTTTGATCGAAACCCGTGTTTGAAACAAGTGTGGGGACGTTTCGGTCGCGAAACGGTTCTAGCATTATGTTGAGGACAACATGGGATTTTCGAGGGGGTAGGGTAATTTTTATGATTTTAAAAATTACTAAGTTTGGGGTGTTTTTTAAAAATTTTTGTGTGTTTTAAAAATTACTAATTTAGTGTGTTAAAAAAAATTTTTTTTTGCCCAGGCCCCACCGTAACCCTACGGTCCCACCGTAAGGGTACGGTGGGTTGAAGAAACCATACGGCCCTTTGCCTCTGGCCTACGGTGAAGAAAAAGGACATTGAAGTCACCGTACCCCTACGCCCTGACCGTACCCTTACGGTGGGGGCTGGGTGAATATGCACGGTTGTATAAAAAAAAAAAAAAAATTTCATTCACCAACACACATAAAACCGGGTTTTCAACCCTTTTCTTCTACCTAACTTATTTTTATTCTTCTTCTTCATCCCAAGAACACCCAAGAACACCAACCCTTTTCACTTTTCAATCATCCATAAATCCTTCAATTTTTCACCAAATCCAACGATTTTTTGGTCTAACTTGACTAGATTTTCGTCTAGTTTTTGATTTTGTGGAATAAATTGGAAGATAAACACGTTTTTGGGGTCGGATTTCAAACCCTAGAAATCGCAAATTGGGGATTTTTTCTTGTGTTCTTGTTTTCTTGTGTTCTGGCATCTTCTAATCCAAGGTATGTATCCTATTTGTTAATTTTTATGCTACATTGTAAGATATTTAGGTTTTTGTTCTTACCTAATTTATACCCACTTGCTTGTTAATGGTATAGTATGTAAATAGGTTGTTTGATAATATTGTGATAGTAGATGTGTTGTTGAGATGGAAAATATGAGTTTTTGATAATGTTATGATTATAGAGGCGTCATGCCCAAATTTTGTCAAATCAAAGAGGACATGTATGTTTAATAACATCTACTACCATAGTAACAAGCAAGTGTGGGGATGTTTGATCATGTTAGCTAATGGTTTTGTTTTGCTTGTTTTTGGCTTGTTTGTTTGTTTGTACCTTGTATAGGAAATGGCACGCACGGGAGAAGCCGCTGGGTCAAGCTCGTCTGCTACAAAGGCTAAGGGAAAGCAACCGGCTCAGCAGTACAAAAGAAGAAAGTATGTTTCTCACAATACTGAGTCGGATGTAGAAATGGAACAAGCACCAGAGCCACCAAGGTTAGACCCGGCTGAGAAGCCGGAATGGAAGACTGGGCCATTGAATGCAAAACCAAGAATCTGGCAAGCTACGTTATTTCATGATCAACTCAAAAAGCTGTCAGATAGGCCAGGGGCTTTCATCTATGAAAGGGAGGTGAGCAGACTAGATTTCGAGCCATTTGGGGTTTTTGATAGGTTTAAAGCGCTAGGATGGGAAGCTGCACTTTATTGCTATGATCAAGAAGAGAGAAGGGTATTTTTGGACGAGGTAGAGGAATGGATGGCGACACTACGATGTCCGAAATTTGATTCACCTTCAAAGATGAAGCTGATTGGTGAGGTAAATGGAATAGAGGTGGAAATGTCTTACGAGACATTACGAAGGCTTGCAAAGTTTGACAGTTTACCGGCGAAGGAATATAAGAATCCGAGCATTGACGAGTTGTTGCTTAATCCGGACAAGCATCCACGTTGGATGGACATGTTGAGTGATTTATTTTTGCCGGGTACTTATCATGGTACTTTATACCGAAGAAATTTGAAGATAGAGCCTAAACTGTTGCTGAATTTCACCATCTTGAACATATTACCGAGACGCGCTGATAAGGAACAAGTGCGCTTTTCTGAGGTTCCTATTTTATATGCGTTGATGCACGGTGGACCGAAATTCTCTTTTCGGTACTTGGTCTTGAATCATGTGTGGATATGTAGAAATTCACCGGATAGGACAATCATTCCTTACTGTCGAATAATTACTGGGTTGTTGAAGCAACAAGGTGCAATCACTGATGAAGACGAAGGAAGAAAGAGGAAAAAGTTTAAACCTATTGATCTGGCAATAATGGGTTCTGGTTGGGTGTATTCTGAATCTGAAAGGTATCATAAATTGAAAAGTGGAGGTCAAAAGTGGAGGATGTTCAAGAAAGATGCACGGGCACTTTTGCCCGGTGAGGAGGATGACCCCGAAAGTGGAGCTGAAGCGCCACCAAGTGATGATGAAAAATATGAAGACAATCCGGCGGGTGGACATTTGGATATTGGCCAAGGAAGTTCGAGTGGATATCATGGTGGAGGATTTTATGATTTTACCGAGAGGGCATTTGTGGATGGTTGGGCCTTTGGGGGATCGATGAATGAGGTGATTGAAAGTCAACGCCCCCCAGCCTCGGTGTTTGATACTTGGTCGGGGTCGGAGCGAACATTATTTGATCATCAAACGATGATGGGAGCTAGCATGGAGCGAAGAATGCAACAAGGTTTTGATCGTCAAGAATTATGGAACCGAGGACACGCTTACGCTCAGCAAGTGGAGATTAATCACAGATACATTGATGATCAGAACAGGAGAATGAATGATGATTGGCATGCGGGGAGGCCCGTAGTCGCAAATCCACCACCGGTGGATTATGGGTCCCTACCGCCGTATGATGGAAGCATCTCCTATCCGACTCCACCAATCCACCATTCCCAATGGGTCAATCCTCAGCAGCAACAGCAACCCACAGATCAAGGAGGAAGCAGTGATGGAGCATTCGGCTTTGGCGAATGGAATGATTTGTTCACTTCGGTGTTCCGGCCGCCGCAGCCGCGCTACTATTGATCAGGTCGTGCTTCTTGTACATACTTTTATATTCTGTTTGTTTATGCTTGTGCTTTTACTTTGGGTTTTGGGTGGTTGGGTGGTGTATTGAATCATGTGAATTGTTGGTGAGTTTGGGTTGTGGAAGTTGGATGTGTGTTTTTGTTTTAAAAAAATGAAAAATCTAAAAAAAAAAATATATATATATATATATATATATATATATATATATATATATATACAAAAAGAAATTTGTGGTTTGAGTATACGAGCATTTCTTTCCAAAGCCATGCATTGGGACAATGCATCCCAAGTGTGGGGATGGGAGGAAATTTTTGGAGAGTTTAAAAAAAAAAAAAATTTTTTGAGGTCAAGTGCAATGTTGTAAAAATTGGAACACCTTGATTTAACCCCCATTAGACACACCGGCAACCCTTAATACCCGTTTCTTTTTCTTGGTGAGAGTTGAAGCCACACATGTAAATAAATAAATTCTTCTTTTGTGAGAGTGGCAACGGGTGGGGGTGCACTAGAACTTGTGCCTGAATACAGCTTGAATCCTTGATTGAACATGAGTGTAAAAATGATAAGGGCATTAGGTAGCCTCATCATGTGAGTGCGAGTGTGGGTTTTGAGGGGTTGGACCTCATACATTACAAATATGAGCAAGGTAGCGAGAGGGGCGGGGGTTTGGACATTTAGTTGCCCATCTTTGAGCCTAAAAGCCTATCGATTGTTAACCCTTTAGCTAGTTCCCTAAATCAATACCCAACTTGACCCGGTCTTGTGTGTTTAAATAGAGTGTTAGTGTGTTATTTTAGTATTACAAGTTGAAGTTTTAGTTGAGTGTGTTCGTATGTGTATGTATTAGTGTTTCTTGATGTATTGAAAAAAAAGGGGAAGAAGAAATTGAGAAAAATGATGAAAAGAAAAAATAGAAAGATGAAAAAAAAAAGAGAAAGAGAAAAAAAAAAGAGAGGAAGAAAAAGAAAAGAAAAGAAAAAAAAAAGGGGGAAGTTTATATGTGATATCTATTATAGTTGTGTTCGTATTTGTGTTTGCGTGTGTTAGTTATGTGTGTGTCGTTGTGTAATAAAAGACCGGGTAAAGTTATGCGCTACTAAAAATATACCCCATTCCCTACCTTTACACTTAGCCACATTACAACCCGACAAGCCCCTTTGATTTGCACTTATGTTTAGCGTGTAAGAGGAGGGTTGATTCAAGTACAAGCTTATGGTTGCGCACTCATTCGTTTGCCTTTTTGTGTGTCTAGCTCATCTATGCTAGAGCTTACTTGTAGCCGAGAGGAGAGATATTGTGAGGGGTGTGTCGATTTGGGTGTTGAGGATGGGTTAATACAAGGACTTCATGTTGATGCTTGACTTTAAAATGATCGTTTTTGTGAGAAATAGAGTTTTGGTAGATTGCTTGGGACAAGCAATGGTTAAGTGTGGGGATGTGACGGGTGGTTCAAGGAACAACCCTTTATATTGTTAAAACGCCTATATTAATCACATTTAATCATGATATTGCTTGGAGTTGGGTGACTACGAGTATTATGGATGCAGGTATGATAAAGGAGCCAAAATGACGGAAAACGGGCTTTGGAAATGGACCGGAAGGCATTGGAACAAGATGGAACAAAACAAAAGAAAATTGAAGATTTGTTACAGGCTCACCGTACCCTTACGGCCCAGCCGTAGGGTTACGGTGGCCTCAGGCTCAAGATTTCAACCGTAGGGCAGGCTAAAATGACCGTAGGCTTTTCAAAGTTCACCGTACCCCTACGGCCATACCGTAAGGGTACGGTGGCCCCTGCACTTTTGTGTAACTCCTTCTTTAAAGAGCAATTATTGGAGACTTATCATTACCACTTCTCACTTGGGACGTTTCTTATCATACTTTGGGCGATTTTGGCTGCAAGAAAGCATTGGAGAACAATTCTAATCCTTTGGTTTGTGTTTTTGATTCCTATGAACAATTACTTGAAGGTTATAATGATTCACCACACCATGCTAGGCTAACACCTTTGGTGATCATTCTTGGTGAAGGTTTTTCTCAAACTCTTGTGTGTGTTTCCTTGAATTTCTAGGATGATAATTTAGTATTCTTGCTTGATTATTATGATGTTTGAACAATTGAATGTAGTGTGTTGATTAATTTACCAATTTTTAGTCTTTATCGTTCGTTCTTGGTGTTGCTAACAACCAAGATATCACGGGAAGGATTGGGGTTGGTTATTGATTAATTGGTCATCGGGAAACAACCTCGCGTTAATATAATCCGAGTACTTTGTTCCTTTTTACCACAACAATTGCTTTTACATGAGTTATGTCTATGTAACTCTTTCTAGTGGAAATTCACACATGTGTTTAAAGAAACCGGATCCTTGAATGATCATTATTCCATAATTTGAAGAAACGCTTTTAAGTTTGAATCAATAATTAGTCGTTATTTTAGTTAAAATCAAAACAATCAAAATCTTAATCGTTTACTTTTTATTTAAGTAGTTTAATTGTAGACATTCAACAAAACTAGAATTTACACATTTTCCACAAACTCCCTGTGTTCGATACCTTCTTACTACTATACATTAGTTGTAATTGGGAAATTTAACGTGTACCACGGCTGCCAGCACGACCGCCAGCACGGCCGCCTCTGCGATCTCCACGAGCTCCCGACATCTTCTGTCACAACATGAAACAAAAGATTTTGGCTCGCCCGTGGTATAACCCATTAGGAATTTTAAGGAACTAGACCGAGCCCAGTTCGGGTCCATCCGTTCAAGCCCAAAGTCCGCTAGGGATCCCATGCATCACAGTTTACAATCTCGTGTGCACCCGACATGGTAAACTGTTCTACATGGTCCTCCAGGCGTGCTTTAAGTTTGAAGTTCAAGTCACCGAACACTAGCGCCCAATCATGGTATTATCATAAGTATAAGTACAAGATAGTATGCATAAGAACGAGCGTGTTCATTAGGGCATAGAAGGGAGATGTCCAAATCCCTGGACAGATCTCAAGAGTACGCCGAAGCTACCCCAATGTACGCCGCCGCCAAGAAAGTTCAATAGTATATCGTTCGCCATCGAATCATAGTAAGGATGAGTCAAGAAATGGGATGATAAAGAGTAAACAGATGATGTAGCGTAGAGGATGATGACACCGACACCCCCGACAAGTCATGTTGTTACCCACTTGTTAAGACTCGACTATCTGTGACCGTCTAGTGTGTGCGACTCAGTTATAGACTAGACTCTACATGCAGTCCTAGTTCACTATAACCGTTGGCTCTGATACCAATCTGTCACACCCTCAAATTCCACGTGCGGGGTTTTACGCGAGGCGCGTGACACACCAGGATCTCAGTCAACGATCACAATAGACATACAACAAACATGCATACATAAATATATTTAAAACCAAAATATCATGCTTTGAGCCGTAAACCAGCAGCGGAAGCATTTCTTGTTTACAACCAAAAGACATATCATTGTTTACAAAACATTGTTTAATATGCTTCAAAATATTAGACGCTGTGCATGACTCCGTGCGCCTAGCCCATTGACTGCTACCTTAGCGACCTGAGAAAACATGCCAAAAATGTCAACATATAATGCTGGTGAGTTCACAGGTTTTCTTTTATAAAGTATTGTTATAAGTTCGGTAAGATCATCTCCGTTACTACTATGTTATGAAAACGTTAGCTAGACGTTAAGTGTTGCTACTACTGCGGTTGGGAATCCATTACTAAACCGGTATAAGTGTTGAAGCCAGCCCAGACGGACGGGATTACCGATGCCTCGGTAACCCCCAAAGTGTTAGAGACAATATGCACCCGCCCGGCTCCCAGCCGTCGGGTGGGGTTTGTAAGGCCCAATAGATCTATCCACATTTCCCCCGTTGTGCATCCCCGCACATTCATGGTTCCCCCCTGGGACTTTCTGTAAAAGCCGCATAGTACGTGAAATAACCATAGTATAACATGATCTATGATGAGTAATCAAAATAAGTAGCATGTTTCTCCCCCGAAAGCAAAACGGTAAAAGTGGGGCTGTGACACTCACCTCGGTTTGCGTTACTTGAAAACAGTTAAGTAATTATGCTATGATAGCCCCAAATAGCGGCGACCTATCATAAGATGTGTATAAGTATCCGGACTAATAACCCGTGGGTCAACTAGTCCCCGAATGTCCAGACCGTGGCCATAAACGTTTGAAAACATCTTTAACTGTTAACCGACCGTGCCAGACAAGACCCGACATCCCATTGGTGACCCGACATCCCACGTGTTAGGTAAATACAAGACATCATGCAACATATGCAATTAAACACTTAATACGCGCAATAGTTCACCTAGTCTAGCATAATGTCCGATTAACGCGTAAACAGGTCCGAACACGTGTTACTAAGTCATTGGGTGTATCCCGGGGTTCCTATCATGTTCCTAGGCGTCAAATCATGTTCCGGGATGTTAAAATATACATACAGCAGCATTACACGCGATTAGGAATCAAACTAGCATTTAGGATTGTAATCACTAGTAAAAGTAGCATTTAGGAAATCAAACTAGCATTTAGGATTGTAATCACTAGTAAAAGTAGCATTTAGGAATCAAACTAGCATTTAGGATTGTAATCACTAGTAAAAGTAGCATTTAGGAATCAAACAAGCATTTAGGATTGTAATAACTAGTAAAAGTAGCATTTAGGAATCAAACTAGCATTTAGGATTGTACTCGCTAGTGTTTGGGGCGAATAGGCTTGTATTCGCCTGAACATCAGGTGATTAGGAGCCTACTCGCATGAAGCTTCATGCGAGTAGCATCCTACTCGCCTCTGCACCTCTGTAGTGCATTTTCGCGCGTCGAACACTCCAAATCAGATCCGAAACATGTAAAAACACCCAATATCAAAACTAAACTATTAACCAACCCTTTCCAAGCAAAAACCCCCAATTTATCTCTGTTCTAACGGGCTCGGTGCGATTATTTCCAAAAATGGCAAAATACTAGGTTTCATTAACTAACCTTATCTTTCCCTTTATGGAAACAATCAGGTTTCATCTCCTACAAGTTGCAATTCATCATCTCTATGTTATATCATCATCCTAGCATGATTTCTAACCATAAACAAGCAATGAATCACATCATAACATCCTATTCTTCAAGAATTACCCAAATGGGTCAAAATGCATACTTGCACCTAAACATCATAACAAGGGCTTAAACTCATAGATAATCATCCTAACAACACCTACACATCAGAAGTACAACAAATTCATAGATACATTCATGTTATAATCACCAACAATCATCATATGCACAAATACTTCACATATAGCAAGTATTATGGTGTAGACTTGTTTTAGAACTCTTTTCAAAGGGTTTTAAAGACACAAACTTAGCAAAACAAGGTCTGGACTTTTGGGGAACCAAAACAACAACTTTACAAAGGTGTAGGATGAAGAACACACCTTGGATTTTATCAAAGAAGGGTGTATAAGCTTGGTGATGGTGTGTTTTGAGGCAAAGCAAGTTCCAGAGGTGTTTCAAGGTGTGTGGGAGGCTTAGGATCAGTTAGGGTTGCACAAATGGTGTTTGGGGAGTCAAGGGTTCTATTTATAGGTGTTTTGACCCGTGCACAGCCCTTTAGGCGAGTAGCAGATCAATTCAGGCGAGTAGGGATCCTACTCGCCCCAGACTCCCCCTATTCGCATCAAGGTGGGGCGATTAGGGGCTCCCCAGGCTCCTAATCGCCTATAGGGTGCTGGAACGGGTTTTTGGCGCGTTAAACACTATTTTAACACATATAAACACGTATTCACATACCGATAAGTCACATAATGATTTCAAACATATAATGCACGATAACTAACACGTTTACATCCGTTCACCAATTCCCGGGACTCGAGACTTGTGTGTGCATTAAACCCGGCGATTCCACGAATCACCAATCCTTGTACACATGGTTATGGACCGACTCCCGATGATCCCGCGGATCATCGTAACGACTCCCGATGATTCCCAGAATCATCGTACCGACTCGACTGACCCCGTTAAGTACGTAATATGCATGACTCGCTAAGATAGACTTACTAGTTTGGTCAACGTTACTAACCTGAGTTTGCCGGGTGTCACATTCCTGTTGATTGAGGTCTCAGGATTAACCTCAATAGCGGGCTGAGGAGTGTCTTTTGCAGCAGTCTTCTTGGTGTTCTTGCGAAAAAGAGTACCGTTCTTCACATAATTATCGGTGAGAGTAGCCGCCAGGCGTTTGGCTTCCTCCAAGGTGGCATGATTCCTTCCCCATACCGTGTCCTGGATTTGCATAGGTAGGCCACCGATATACTTCTCGATAGCTATAGGTAGGGGAGTAACTTTATGGGGCAACAACAAACTGAGCTCGTGAAAGCGGGTATTATAAGCAAGGTTTTCCCCACTATCTTGAGCAAGGGTGTGGAACTCGTCTTCTAGTTTCTTAATCTCGTTACGGGGACAAAACTCATCTTTCATAATCTCCTTGACTTGATCCCAGGTCATAGCAAGTGCAACTTCAGTTCCGCGGGTGCGCTTTTCCTCATTCCACCAAGTGAGTGCTCGTTTGTGAAGAACACTCATGGCGTAACGGACCTTAAAGTTATCAGGACACTCACTGTTAATGAAGGTATTCTCAATACCATCGAACCATTGTAGAAGACCCGTAGCTCCTTCTTCTCCACTGAACTTAGGGGGATTACAGGTATTAAAGTGTTTAAGAGTGCAAGCTGGGAGACCATTCCCGTTTCCATTCCCGTTTCCATTGTGGTTTCCATTACCGTTTCCGTTCATCTGGATGACTTAAGCCAGTAAGTTAGGAACCAGAGTCACGATCTGTTGCGCCATTTGTTGAGAGATGATCGCAGCCAGTTGAGCATCAACGCCATTGTTGTTGTTTTTATTGTTGTTGTTGTGGTTAGCGTCGTGGTTATGGTTATGGTTGTCGCCACCTTCTTCATGGTTCTCACCATTGCAATTGCGAGTGTTGCGACGTGGAGGCATGATCTGTAAGAGACAAAATGAAATGAATGAGGTTATATAAGGAATGTAATCATTTATTCATTAATTAAAACGAATAAACGAAAACGTTGACTTATCAAAGATTCTAGATTCTAATAACATAGTGAAGACATGCTTTAGCCTATAAGTGAACACTCATCCCGAGAATTCCCAGGTAGGCATCCGGGTCCCTTGTCTGATTGCGATATATGCGCAATGCCAGCCTAGATAGAAAACTCAGAATACTAGCGTTCACCCTTCCAGATTGCACGTGTTCGTAATTAAAATCTAGAACTTCTACGAGATCTCAAGGTGGTTCAGGCTAAGCCTGAGGATTTTGTCCTATTAATCTAATGGTGGATCAGGATTGCAGCAGACGAATAATAGCAGTCAACTTGTAAGGCTTAAGGTTGTATAAGGTATAGGATAGGGATAAGATTAAGGAAGCAATTAGGGTTACAAGTAAGAGAAGCAAGTACTGTTTAAATCCCTAAGGTTATAGTCTAGATTATTTTCTAATAACCTAATTCCCTATAACCAAGGCTCTGATACCAATCTGTAACACCCCAACCGATGGCGGAAACATCGAGGTGTCACGTAAGAATGAGTATACAGTAGCACATGGTATTCAAGTTTTAATTGAAATTTATTTAAAGTGCAAATATCCAAAATTGAAAATACATAATGAGTTTTAAATGAACTTCTAATACATCAAAAAGCCAAACAAAGCATAAACGTCAAATTTTCTCTTCATGCTAACTCTCTAGACTTCAAGCATCATTATTACCTGTTGAGTTGTAAAAATGGGGGGGGGGGGGTCAACTAGAAGTTGGTGAGAATACATAAGCCATGTCAAGCAATTAAGTTTAAGAATAAAAGTTTAGCAATTCAAATGTCTATTGTAAGTTTAAGTCTACATGAATACACATGAAGTGTTGTATGCACATAATCAAACCTCCGACTAGTTTAGGTCCATCTCGTCATCCACGGTTCACCTTAATATCACGTTGGAACGATAACAATCACCCGCGCTCCCCATAAAAGATGGTCAACGAATCTAGGTGGGATTGTCAATCCAATAGATCTATTATTGAGTATCGCCGGCTTGGCCTTAGCTAATGATTATGTATGTTGAAGTTTAAGTCTAACTGTTGTTGTCTAAATCATGAGGCATTAAAGTTTACAACTAGACATGTATGTAGAATTGCTTAAGTATAATGTTGCAAGTATAAAGAATTGCATAAACATGGTTACGTAAACTCACCTTAGCAAAGTATTAAGTCTCGAGAAATAGAATATGTGTAGCCCCAAAGTTGCCAAGTATTAACCTATGTATAAGGTAACAAATAAGTCTAAGTCTTTCTAGTATACAAGTATTTTCTAGGGTTTCGAATTTGGGGATAAGTATTCGTTTGATTAATAATTAAATTGTTTAATATATAAGAGAAATTCGGTAAATAAATAAACAAAAGTCTTTTTGTAAACTCTAGATGAAAGATGGTCACATTATAAGGTTTTAAGTATGAAAATAATTTTTATAAAATTATTTTCTTAAAAATAGAATCTTTAATCTATTTATTTCAATTTGTCAAAATATAACTTTAATATCTAAAAATATTAAAATTAAAGAATTTTTAAATTAAAATTTGTATTTCTGTTCTAAATGGACAGAAATAATTTATATAAAATTTTGGTGCAAAAATATTGAAAAATGAATTTATTATGATTTATTTATGATTAAAATAACCAAAAATCGATTAAAAATATTAAATAAATGATTTTTCAAAAATAAAAATCATTTCAGAAATGTCTAATGTTTTATAAACTCAGAATAATTTTTGTGGAAATTTATGTAATCGTTTTGATATTTTTATAGAATTTTATAATTATAATGGAATAAACTTGATATATTTATTATATATAATAAATAAATAATTTTTGGAAAATTAAAAAATTGTATGTTAAACTTTTCTATTAGAATAACATAAAATAATTTTTGTAGAATTTATAAACCTCTTTTGGTATTTTAAAAACAATTTTTTTTTTTAAATAAAAATGAATGTATAAGTATAAAGGTTTCTAAAAAAAAAGGTTTGCTCATGATGAGGCTCAAACCCGCGTCAAACCCGGGTTAGGATTTTTAAATCACAAGCCTAGACCATCTGGTCTAGACCCTGAGAACGATTAAACTCGGTTAGAAATAATTATATAATTATGTTGAAACTGATTATATAATCCTTTTAATGAAAGGCTAAAAAAAACGTTTAATGTGGGACTTGAACCCGCGTGCCCCGGTTAACGAACAGACAGACACAACCACTTTATCTAGATCAGTGGTTGTGTTTGTCTTGTGTCTGTTTTAATTAAATACACAAAGTCTGCAGAAGTTTATCCCCAAATAAATTCGATCGAGCCCTGGTTTAACAATAATTTGATTTACACAACAATAATCCAATTGATCATAAAGTTATTGTTGTGAAATGGCCGATGAATAAAGTCGTATGAAAACATTATAACATACCAAGCTTGATCGTGATTCTTGAATGGTCAAACAGAAAAGTCAAACGCGAACGAATAAGCTTGAAAGGATGATTATTTAACAGAATTTGGAGATGAAGAAATAGTAATCGGCGAGTTGAGAGTGTAATGGAGGGTTCAATTTATAGTGGGAGGGCTCGGGTTAGCGAATTGGAATGTTTGACCCTATTAAAAATGGTGATGCGATAATTGGCAATAATTGGAATGTTTTGATGATAATTGGTCGTTGTAATGGACGCGTATCAGTCAAACAATCATCAATCATACCATAACACGGAACAATCGCGTTTAAGATGGATTGATTATGGTAACTCGTCTTCACAGTTGACTTTCCAAGTCAACTGTTAAGATTCCAAATACGTTATATAATTAAAACGTGTTGAAGTCTATCCAAGTATGTAGTGTAGATCAGCTGGTTTGTGTGGTGGGTGTTTGTTGAACCGGCCATGGGCTCGGGTTCGAATCCCGGCCCATGCCTTTATTTTTTGATAATTATTTCAATAATATAAAGATGTTATAAGTATATAGTATAGTATAAGGGGTCCTAATGCGTCACGAAATATTTTTAAAAGAACGATAAATGATGAAATTTGACGTTTTATTAATAATAATCGTAACGTACAAGAAATTTAATGCGAAATGTTACAATGAGTTACGACCGAATGGTGAAATTCATCAAACTACAATTAAGAAGGTAGGTGAGAAATGATGTTTTAATCCAAATGGAATCAATTGAATGAAATCATTAAGCATGATGTTAAATGGGTCAAGTTGTGTCACTTGAACCATAGGTAAAAACTTGTGTAATATAGTAACTTGAACTATGGGTCTAAACGGGTCAAATGGTGAAGTTCTCATCATTTGAGTCCAACACTTGATGCTTGTATTCCAAGCATTAAGATTCACGAGCTTAAGCGGATCAAATGGCAAAGTATTATCCTTTGACTTCCGAGAAATTAATGTGTCTATCTAGAAAGCACGCCGGTAAATGTACTTATGCATGCACGCTTGATGCTAAGAATCATGGAGGATAGGAACAAGGTACGGATATGGTTCAAGGCCACCCGGTAAGTCCGTAGCTAATTAAACGCCTTCGGGCGAAGCAACATGGGTACTAAAACTACCCACATGAAGTGTGGGTGCAAATCAAGTAAGTTATTTCCATAACTATGTATAATACGCGCTAATGCGCTTATAATTTACTAAACAAGTGAAAACCTTAGAAAAGGTGAAAATCTAAATCCGGAAGGACTTAGAGGTTTTTAAACATGTCAATGAGTCAAAAGCAATGGGTTTGAATCAAAAAGTGTCGCCACAAATGGCTAAATCGAAAGATTTGGCTAGGAGGGGCATTTTGGGAAATTATAAAGATTAACTAAAGGATAAATCTAATAATCGGAATCATAATGAACAAATCGGACAAACACTTTAGTTGATCAAGTGTCTGATGACCTGACAACATAAACTAGATGCGTTGCGCGTGGTCAAATGGTGTTTTGGTTAAGTTAAATGTCTAAATGGGTCAAATGGGATAAAAGTTGCCATAAACACTTAAAACTTTGAACCGGGTCATAACATCATGAACCGGACTATAATTTCAGTCAAATAAAGGTTTATTTAGTCGGCAAGTCAATACTTAGGCTTCGGGAATCATCAAATGCGGTTGCGACATGATTCACATGCTTAAAAATCACCAAAATTACATTAGAAGATGTGAGCGGCCGCGCAACAGCATGACGACACGATCTTTAAAATTGCATATAAAATCGTAGAAAAATCGTTAGGAGGTGTTCTTTATATGCCTAGAAAGCTCTCGGAGCGTAGAACAATTTTTATTTGAAAGTCGAAGTCGGATTTTGGATTTTAGAAAGGGTAAAAGCGATCCGAACAGCTGTTGTGCAAAAGTTGCAGCAGTTTGTTCTCCTGACAAAGGGCCGTTTGGCCTGGTTCGTTCCGTTTTAACGAGTAATGACTACCGTACTAGTTTAAATATATCATTGACAATCCCACTAACCATTCTTTGTGTAACGGTGTTAGGTAAACATGTGAAGGAAGTCCCGGAGCAAGGATCAAGTCGCGAGAAGAGCCGAAGACGCCCGAACACTCATCAAGCTTCCGCATTAGAATCTAAGGAACTCTCGTTAAAACCAATGTTTTTAGGACTGGACCGGACGTCGAACCGGTCTCCTTATCGATCCACTGGTCGGACCGGTTGAATCGGTCGGACCGGATTTAAAAACCGGATATTGTACATATGTATGTATGTATATGTAATAATATGTATGTAATTAAAAAAACAAAATAAGAATATATGAAGTAATAAACATAACCAGGAAAAGCCTAAACCTGATTCATCTTCCTTTTGACGTTTTCTTTTACCTTCCCTATCATCGTTTCCTTTGCTTGCCCAAAGAAAAAAGTAGAACACTCTTCCCCACCAACACCAACGATTACCAGTTCATCACCGTTTCACATTACAAGTCTGTAAAGCATTCGATTGAGGAAGAGAAAGATAAAGGGTAGTGAGAAACTCCATATTTTATAAAATCTTGTGAAGTGTCGCGGTTAAATGGTAAAACCATAAATTTCGGAAAAAATATATGTGGCTAGTACAAGTATGGTTTTCCTTAAAATAAACAATGCTAGACATAAGTGGTAAGATTGCGAGTTTAAAACTTACGATAATTGGACCAAAAGACATAAAAATATTACTATTAAACGGACATGTCGAACTAAAATAAGTATATATTTTATCTAAAAATAAATATATAAAGTCGTATGGTTAACAAAACCATGAGAAATAACACATTATTCCAAAAAGTTGATATATTACCTTTCAAAAAAAAAAAAAAAATTGATATATTATTTACATCAATCCATTTATATTTACTTAAAATAAACTAGAGTAAAACTATATGGACAAGGGAAGCTAGGCGCAATGTTCTTGATTTGGGTCGAGAAATTGAGGTATTGGAAAGTGGGTTTTGGGGCTACTAAATTGGGGAGAAACATTATCTTTGTATTTTGAAACATGTTGGATTGTTAGGGGTAAACTTAAAATGTTTAAACATTATATATTTACTAGTGGGTAACCCGCGCGTTGCAGCGGGACAAAAAATTGCATCAAACTATATGTATTCATTAGGATGTAAAATTCATCTAAATTTTATTACATAATCGATATATCAAATAAAGAATAAATGCAACAAACTATATATATTCATTATGCTCCCTTATGTATTCTTATCTTTTAAAAACAATTAGTTAGATTAGTAAGTTTTTTTTTTTCTTACAACATGAAGTAAACAATCAAATTAACATAAATAAAAAAAAATAACAGAAAAAACTATTAACATTGCTAAAGAAAAATG
The DNA here is from genome assembly GCA_028751855.1 of Ambrosia trifida. NCBI lineage: Eukaryota > Viridiplantae > Streptophyta > Magnoliopsida > Asterales > Asteraceae > Ambrosia > Ambrosia trifida. The sequence continues at coordinate 69,397,970 of CM054130.1, forward strand.
AAGGACTAAAACATTTAACAATTACACATACAAACACACATCCTTTATCATGTACTTTAGTTAAGGAAAATTAAGAAGACAAATATAAAACCTTAATGAAGCTGGCTGAAACAAAAGTTAAAAGGAAAGATAGCAGAAGACGGTGGGTTGTTTGGCTCCTCTTCTTTGCAGGAAGGATGTGGCTCGAATTAAGGAGCTTGAATGACGAAGTCACCGCATAGTCTTGAATATATACACAAGCAGGACATATAAAGAGCCTCAAGATTACTTCAAGTTTGAATTGAATACATAATTCAATTGAAATGAATTGCAAGACTTTGTGTATAGTAAGCGGTTTTTACCTCTTTTCATATTCTCCAATTTAACACTCTCTAACTCCCGATTTATGACTATTAGCTCTCTTCATATTCTCCAATTTAACACTCTTTAACCTCCCTATTTATGACTAAAAGTCCAATTTACCCTCCATCAAATGCATCAACTATTTGTACTTTAAGCAGTCACACTTGTAATTACTTAAATTTGTCAGGCATCCTCCTCTCATGCTTTATAATATAGTATAGATATTAACTTGCTGGGTAGGGATATTATGAAAACCCTTTGTTATATAGTAAACCTTGGAAACTTAATCCTAACCATCCATTACCCTAGATTAATGGTTGAGATTAAAGCTGTGTACTTTAGGTGAGATATAATATAGTATTATATTCTCTAAAGTTAGATGGAAGGGTAAAATAGGAAAGTAAAACACTTTCTTTTCCCCCTTTCTTGTCAGATTCATAATCCCAACACCATCATCTCTCTCTCCTCTCTCCTCTCTATCTTCTCCAACTTCATTCAACCCACTCTTCATCTTCTCCATGAGCAAACCTTGACCCAATCTATCACAATAACAATAAAACCAGTCACCGTCGTTTGTCCTCTAAATGATACATCACCATCATCACGTGTACAGATCTGAGCTAGAGAGAGAGAGAGAGACCGAGAAGATGAGAAAGAAAGAGAGGTGTGAGAGAGGGAGAGACTGTAACATTTTGAAATTTTCGAATTAATAAAAATTGTCGTCTTTATTCATTCAAGTCCCATTCACATTTATTTTATAACATTATTACTTTCCATTCCTATATATTTTAGACATGTCAAAGTTATTAATTTTTATAAACACAAATCTTGCTCGATAATCAAAATTGGGAACAATTGATTGACAATTGTCGTGTGTCTGAGTCAAAAAAGGCCGGTAATTGTGTCATGATGCCATTCATAGATCAATCACGAGTTAACGCTGATGATTTTGGTATGTTCGTGAATCTCAGTTGACTTTGAGATGGTTTTTAAATCATGATATAATTATAATGTTCCCTGATTGAAACAAGTTTCAAGGCTGGAGCAGCTGGTTGTGTGGATTGGTATGTTAAACCGGCTGAGGACTCGGGTTCGAACCCCGGCCTCAGCACATATATTTTTTTTAACATACCTTTAATATATATATTATATTATGAATAATTATCATAGTATTAGTGTTTAAAATGCCACAAAATAATTAAATGTAAATAATAATAATAGAACTTGTAGTAACGTACAATTATTTAACGTGAAATGTTACAGTCTCCCTACTTTTAGGAACTTCGTCCCGAAGTTAAAGGAAGATGCCAGGTTTACAATTGGTCGACTACCGAAAACCTAGATAAAACTTCTCACTACCTTAACGTACCTGTAAATTCATGATTACGTTCCGGACCGTAATTATCAATTTACCTTACATTAGGGTTTTGCGTCCTTTTATGACTCTACCGATTGTTGAGCAGGTTCGATAGTCTCCACCAGTCGTTGAGTAGGTGGTAGGGCCTCTCCCGACTGTTGGAAAGACATGATGACCTCTACCAATCGTTAAGTAGGTTGTTTAGTAGTCAACTAGTTGTTGTACAAGTAAGCAAGTATGATTATAGATATAGCAATTAGTTCACATTCAAACAAGCATGCATTCAGATGTTATGATAATACTTGAATTTATTACTTGAATCAAAAAGTGTCAATACATAGAATTTAAATAGGTAGACATCATTCAAATGGTGAGGTTTGCTGTTAAGTAGCTGGAGGGTCTCTAGCGGGGTTATTTGGAGCATCAAGAGCGTTTGTAGCAGGGATTCGACAAGCATCCGCAAGATGCCCATACCTTTGACAATTGGTGCACTGTCGGCAGGGAACTTGGGTTGGGTGGTGATACTGGCAGGTATCACACTTAGGTTTGTTCCCGTTGTATCGTTTCTTGTTGGGTGGGATAGTGATGTCTATTGTAAAATTCCTGACCTTGCACTTTCCGTTGGTTGAGGCCTCGGTTTTGGTATCAACGGCAGGTTGGGGAGTATCCTTTTTCTTTTTCCCTTTACGAGTCAGGGTTCCTGCCTTCACATGGTTATCTGTTAGGGTGGCAGCCAAACACTTTGCTTCCTCCAAAGTAGCAGGGTTCCTTCCCCACACCGTGTCTTGAATCTGCATCGGTAAGCCACCAATGTATTTTTCGATAGCAATAGGCAAGGGGTGACCTTGTGGGGTAGCAGTAGGCTAAGTTCGTGAAAACGAGTGTTGTAAGCAAGGTTTTCTCCACTATCTTGAGCAATATCATGAAACTCATCTTCCAACTTCTTGATTTCATTACGAGGGCAGAACTCTGCCTTCATAATGTCTTTAGCTTGATCCCAAGTTAAGGCTAGTGCAGCTTCAGCTCCGCGAGTGCGCTTTTCCTCATTCCACCAAGTGAGTGCTCGTTTGTGAAGAACACTCATAGCATAACGGACTTTTAAGTTATCAGGACACTCACTGTTGATGAAAGTATTCTCAATACCCTCAAATCATTGTAGGAGTCCTGTAGCTCCTTCTTCTCCACTGTACTTTGGGGGATTACAGGAATTAAAGTGCTTGAGAGTGCAGGCTGGAAGACCGTTCCCATTCCCGTTGTGGTTTTCATTTCCATTCCCGTTGCCGTTACCGTTCCCGTTGCCGTTCAACTGGATGACTTGAGCTAGTAAGTTGGGAACCAGAGTTGCGATTTCCTGCGCCATTTGTTGAGAAATGATTGCAGCCAGTTGGGGATCGACACCATTGTTGTTGTTGTTGTTGTGGTTAGTGTCGTGGTTATGGTTGTGATTGCTACTTCCTTCATCATGATTGTCACCACTGTTAAGGCGAGCGCTGCGACGTGGAGGCATGATCTGTAAGAGACACAATGAAATGAATGAGGTTATACAAGGAATGTAATAATTTATTCATTAATTAAAACGAATAAACGAAAACGTTGACTTATCAAAGATTCTAAATTCTAATAACATACGAAGACATGCTTTAGCCTATAAGTGAACACTCATCCCGAGAATTCCCAGGTAGGCATCCGGGTCCCTCGTCTGATTGGGATATATGCTCAATGCCAGCCTAGACAGAAGACTCAGAATACAGGCGTTCACCCTTCCAGATTGCACGTGTTCGTTATTAAAATCTAGAACTTCGACGAGATCTCAAGGTGGTTCAGGTTAAACCTGAGGATTTTGTCCTATTAGTCTGAGAGTAGATCCAGTGATGGAGAGCAACCTTCTTGTGAGGATGAAAGTAGGGATAAGAAGTAGGAGGGAGATAGAGAATAACAAGTAAAAGAAGCAAGTACTGGTTAAATCCTATGGTTATAGACTAGATTATTTTTCTAATAACCTAATTCCCTATAACCATGGCTCTGATACCAATCTGTAACACCCCAACCGACGGCGGAAACATCGGGATGTCACGTATTGATGATTGTTCAGTAGCTCATGGTAAATAATAAATTTCATTATATGATTTAGATAAATTACATACAATTGTTCTACAAGAATTCGTACATCAAATTGAATAAAACTATGCACACATCTTCAAGCATTAATTCAAATCCTCAAGCAAGCAGAACCTGAAACATGTTAAGTTGAAAATATTTTTGGGTCAACAAAAGTTGGTGAGAATTACATAGGTTTTGATAATCGAATAAAATAGTTGTGCAATTCATGTGTCATGGCAATCTAGTCCATATGTGAAAACAAACTAGAAGTAAATCGAGTGCATAATCAACCATTGTGACTGTTGTATTGTGGTACATCCCATACGCTCATGGTTCACTCGTTTATATTGCAGTAACAAACACCCACGCTACCTTTATAGGAGGCACGTATCCGGGTGGGATTGTCAGTCCAATAGATCTATCAATGTATACCGTCGGTTGATCAATGTTTATGCTAGAATTGTGCTTATCTTAGTCATGTTCAAGACATAATGCAACATAGAAAAACACATAGACACATTGATAATTGAATTGCATAAATGATGTTGTAACATGTTTCACCCCAAAAACGGTGATAAATAGAAAAAGGGCTATGTAAAACTCACCTTAGCAAAATGTTATATCTGTTGAAAAATTGAATAGTGGTGTTGCCCAAATGTGTCAAGTATCACCCTATAATAAGGTAATAAATATGTCTGAGTCTATCTAGTCTACAAATGTATATGTTCTAGGGCTTCGAATTGGGGATAAATGCTCGTTTGATTAATATTAAAAATGTTTGATAATTGAGAGAAATTTAGTAAATAAATAGACAAAAATCTTTTTATAAAATTTAAATTTAAGATGGTCACAATATTGTGTTTAAGGTATGAAAATAATTTTTACAAAATTATTTTCTTTAAAATAGAATATTAATTCTATTTATAACAAATAATCAAAATTTAACTTTAATATTTAAAAATACAAAAATTAAAGAATTATTAGTTTAAAATTTATATTTCTGTTCTAAATAATCAGAAATAATTTGTATAAAATTTTGGTGCAAAAATATTAAAAATTGAATTTATTATGATTTATTTATGATTAAAACTAACAAAAATTGATTAAAAATATTAAATAAATGATTTTTCAAAATTAAAAAGCATTTCAGAAAAGTTTATCATTATATAAACTCAGAATAATTTTTGTGGAAATTTATAAGATCGTTTTGATATTTTAATGGAATTTTATAAATATAATAGAATAAAATTGATTTAATTATTATATATATTAAATAAATAAATTTTTGAAAACTAAAAAATTGTGAGTGAAACTTTTTCATCAGATTTACTTAAAATAATTTTTGTAGAATTAAATAAAGAGTTTTAATAATTTAAAACGAATTTATAAAATTATAAGTATTATATATAATTAAATTGATTTGTTTGTTTAAAAACGAAATAAAGAAAAAGATATGCCACTGCCGGGACTCGAACCCGCGTGGCTCGGTCAGAGTGCACAAGACACAACCACTTGGTCCAGACCAGTGGTTGTGTTGATTTCAGTTTAATTAAAAATAAATAATATATGAAATTTGTGTTCTTCCCCAATATTAATCATACGAAACCCTAATTTTCCAATTGATCAATCCACACATCAATAACCCAATTAACCTTAGGGCTATTGATGTGTGGATTCCGAAGATAAAAACCCATCAAAAACATTTAACTTACAATCACGTATTGATCACGATTGCCCAGTCAAAGCTTATAGTCAAAACGCGATCAAATAATCAGCACATAAGATTTTTAAGTAGAATTGGGGGTTGATAGATGAAGTTCGGCGAGTAGAGATGGTTGTATGATGTTCAATTTATAGGGATGATGTCTGAATCGTAAGATTGGAATGTTTGACTTCGTCTTTAAAGTTGACGCGCTAATAATCAAAATTGGGAACAATTGATTGACAATTGTCGTGTGTCTGAGTCAAAAAAGGCCGGTAATTGTGTCATGATGCCATTCATAGATCAATCATGAGTTAAGGCTGATGATTTTGGTATGTTCGTGAATCTCAGTTGACTTTCCAAGTCAACTGAGATGGTTTTTAAATCATGATATAATTATAATGTTCCTTGATTGAAACAAGTTTCAAGGCTGGAGCAGCTAGTTGTGTGGATTGGTATGTTGAACCGGCTGGGGACTCGGGTTCGAACCCCGGCCTCAACACATATTTTTTTTAACATACCTTTAATATATATATATATATATATATATATATATATATATATTATTATGAATAATTATCATAGTATTAGTGTTTAAAATGCCACAAAATAATTAAATGTAAATAATAATAATAGAACTTGTAGTAACGTACAATTATTTAACGTGAAATGTTACAAGCCACACTTGTGATAAGGCTTGGATCGGCTCAGACCCGGGTTTGATCCCCACCAACAGCAACCTTTTATTTTAAAAACCCTATTCTTTATATTTTTGTTATTTATTTTTAAAATGGTTTTAAAATACTAAAATTGCTTTATAAATTCTATAAAAATTATTTTACAATGTTCTAATAGAAAAGTTTATCATACAACTTTTAGTTTTTCAAAAATCATTTATTTATTATATATTATAAAAATTACATGTTTATTCCTTAGATATTTTAAAATTCTATAAAAATATCAAAACGACTTTATAAAATTCCACAAAAATTATTCTAAACTTATAAATCAATGAAGAATTCAGAAATAAATTTTATTTCGGAAAAATCATTTATTTAATATTTTAAGCGATTTTTGTTATTTTAATCATAAATAAATCATAATAAATTCATTTTTCATTATTTTTGCATCAAAATTTCACATAAATTATTATTAATCATTTAGATCAGAAATATAAATTTTTGATTCGAAATTTGTAAATTTTAATATTTTTATATATTAAGTCTATATTTTGTCAAATAATTATTAATATATTATATTCATTAATTAAGAAAATAATCTTATAAAAATTATTTTCACATTTACTATATTTTAATACAACCATCTTTAATTGAGAATTGCCAAAAATCCTTTTCTATTAATTATTTCTTTATTTAATTATGTAATTAACAATTATTCTAAATTAATTACCAATCAATTATCAATCCCCAAATTAGGAACCCTAGAATACCTTTGGAATAGAAAACTTAGACTTTTAAGTTTTCCCAACACTTATAATATTGCCTTAAACATAGGGTGATACTTGGATACTTTCGAGCCACATTTGTTCTATATCAAGGGGTTCAATTCTAGCACTAAGGTGAGTTTACATAGCCCCTTTTTCTGTTTTACATTTTGGGGTGAAACATGTTTAAACATTTTATACACTATCATTTACTCATTCTTACATTGTTGAAACTTGTGATTCAATTACACTATCATTTACTCATTCTATCATTGACTGTAACAAAAAGACACAGTACAATCATTAACATTGATCAAGCCGCCTGTTTAGATTATAGCGCTATAGGTCTGACAAACCTATCCCCCCGCATAAATTCAGGGATGATCGATAACAGTTACACTTTTACTAACTTGCGAGTTAGGTCTCAGTCGACACAAGGTTTGATTGTACAAAAGACGCATTGTTACATGTCGGACTCATATTCTATCATTATTCATTATTATGCTTAAACTATGATTATCATACAACATATTGTTTTCAACTATATGCAAAAACCTATGTATTCTCACCAACTATTTATAGTTGACCCCCCCATCTTCCAACTTAACATGTTTCAGGTTTTGTTTGCTATTGGAAGTTGTACAAGTCTTGGCACACGTAGGAGCTTTGGACCTAGTTTATATTAATCAACTTTTGTAATCATTACTTGTAAGACAAATTGTAAATTGTTTAATATTATTCAACTTTCATTTAGTACCATGAGCTATTGAACAATCATTCTTACGTGACACCTCGATGTTTCCGCCATCGGTTGGGGTGTTACAGAGACGGCGGTTGTTCAAGAGTCTAACGTCCACGGTTAGGGTTCCATATTTTTAACGATAACGAAACGTTCTAGTTCGTTGGTGTATTGGTTCGAAAACGACGAGGCATGCGGTTGTCCTTCAAAACGATAACGTCAGGTAGTCGGCGGCGGTGACGATTTAAGATGTAATCGGTTGCATTTATCTATTCCGGTAGTTAATAGGGTTTTTTTACAAGGAGGGGTTGTGTTATTATTATTATTATTATTATTATTATTATTATTATTATTATTATTCTTGTTGTTGTTGTTGTTGTTGGAATTATTGTTTTTTTTTTGTTATATTTATTTGTTTTTGGGGTGGTTACAGGCCCCTTCATTGTTGTGTCTACTGTTTATATGTTTTGGGGGTGAACGTGAATATCGTACGTATAGTGTTAAAAAACGTTTTGGGAAGTGAAGTTTAAATGCTTTCTGTTGTGTATTGTGCAACAGGAAGGCGCAAAGGTCAGTGGATCGTGTTACAGTTGGGTCTACGGCTAAAAACCCTAGTATTATAGTTACTGACTAAACAATCTATCACTGTTACTAAGATGATCAGCTGTTGTTTGCTTTAACGCATGTTAATTCGAAAAATCTAAAGGTGTTGACTGTTACTGAAATCATCAGATAGTTGGTGCTAAAAAACAAGAAATCATAGTTGAGATATTAAAAGTGTTAACATGTGTTATCTAATGATGTTGACTGTGGCTCAAATCATCAGATAGTTTGTGCTAAAAACAAAACACCAAAGTTTGATATATTAAAAGTGTTAACATGTGTTAACATATCTTACCAACCTTATTGAAAAAAAAAAAAAAGAGAAAAACCTTAGTAGAGATATTAAACCTGTTAACATGTGTTAATTAACATGTGTTACCAGCCTTTTCAAAACCTTAGTAAACCGCCTAGAAACAACCTTAATAATATTTTCTTAAACAAAAAGTAGGAGGGAGGAGAGAGATGGCTAACATGTGTTAATCTAATCTGATAAAAGTTAAACCTGTTGCCCCCATATACTTTGTAATCTAACATTTGTTAGTATGTATGGTATGGTAACGTATGTTAAACCTGTTGCCCCTATATACCCCTATAGTTTTCACTTCTTAAGTTTACTAAGAAAATAAAGCACACAAACTATTAACACATGTTATTACAAAGTATCATTACAAACTATTGAACTGCATGAAGGTTAACATGTGTTAGTTGGTCATAAAGGGCGAACATATGTTAATCTAATCTGATAAAGAAAATATTATTATAATGGGTCATGTCACACCATCTCTCTCCTCTCTCCTACTTTTTGTTTAAGAAAATATTATTACAAAGTATCATTACAAACTATCACTACATCAAAAGAATTCACCACCATTTGCATTTTGTTCAAAGTAGTGATTGCATCTCCTATCCACCTACATAAATTTGGCCATGTTAACATGTGTTAGTTGGTCATAAAAGGCTAACATGTGTTATCTAATCTGATAAAGAAAATATTATTATAATGGGTTATGGCACACCATCTCTCTCCTCTCTCATACTTTTTGTTTAAGAAAATATTATTATAATGGGTCATGTCACACCCTCTCTTATACTTTTTGTTTAAGAAAATATTATTATAAATGGGCAAGTACAAATAATGTGTTAATGTTGCATACGAGGGTAACATGTGTTAGTTGGTCATAAAGGGCTAACATGTGTTATCTAATCTGATAAAGTTAACATGTGTTAGTTGGTCATAGTTTTCACATCATAAGTTTACCGATGAAATAAAGCACACAAACTATTAATACACGTTATTACAAAGTATCATTACAACCTATAACCACTTTAACAAAATAAATCTAGTAACTCAATACACTGAGTACAAAAAAGAAAACGTTATTAAAAAGTTTTTCTACATATTTTTCTCGGCTTCCTTCGACTTCGTTTGTTAATATATGTTAACCAGTGGTGGTCTTCGTTATCAATTGCAAAACAATAGATGAGATATTAACCGGTGTGACCAACTCATCTTTTAACATACTAAGTATCGTTACCTATTAACACGCGTTATTACAAAATATCATTACAAACTATTAACCACTTTAACAAAATAAATCTAGTAACTCTATACATTGAGTACAAAAAAGAAAACATTATTAAAAAGTTTTTCTACATATTTTTCTCGGCTTCCTTCGACTTCGTTTGTTAACATATGTTAACCAGTGGTGGTCTTCGTTATCAACTGCAAAACAATATATGAGATATTAACAGCAGTACCAAATAACACATGTTAACCTATATTGCTCGCGAGTGTCTCGGCCCGTTTGCACCCCTCGAACAAAACCCAAATAATACATGTTAAGCTATGAATTATGATGTTATATTATTTTTACTAACACACTCCATACCCGACCCAAAACCCGTCGGGTATTTATCGGGTAATTACCCGTCGGGTATCGGGTTTACCTACGGGTACCGGGTTTTGTAACACCCCGGTTTCCGACCCAAAAATTTTCGCGCTTAAAGTATTATAACGAATAAATAAATCATAGATAGTAATGAATACTTAATGCGAAACCAAACGTAAGAACTGAATAACTATTTTTGGTAAGATAAAATAAACATTGTATATGAAGGCTAGTTGCGTAACCGAGCAGATACTGGAAAACGAACTAACCATGACTAATTAGATTAGTCACATATGGGACACTTGTCCCCTTTTATATTCTCACAAAACATATCACACATACAACAATAACTAGAGAAAAAGAAGAGAGAGAGAGAGAGAGAGAGAGAGAGAGAGAGAGAGAGAGAGAGAGAGAGAGAGAGAGAGAAAGGAGGCGGTGGTCCTCCTCAACCCACGGTGGGGCTCCGGCGACATCACCCACCCTTTTCCATACCGATTGCACCCTGTCAAGAGAGAGAGAGAGAGAGAGAGAGAGAGAGAGAGAGAGATCGAGTTGCAGAGAGAGAGAAAGAGAGAGAGAGAGAGGGAGGGCAACAAACTTGTTCCGGCCATGGTCTTTGGACAACCAAACCTATTCCGGCGATGAGCGAGCAGCAACAGTGACGAAAGATGGATGGCAGCGGTTGGGGTGTCTTAGGGTTCCGATTGGGGATTTAGTGTAATCGACTAAGAGTTTTGGAACAATAATCAGATGCAAGGGTTGCTAGTAAACTTACGATGGATATATCTTCAAATGAAGAAGATGATTTGAAGTGGTTAGGTTCAAATGAAGAAGGTGATTTGAAGTGGTTAGGTTGAAATGAAAAAGCAAGCATGGTGGGAAGAAAAAGGAAGTTTTTGTACTTAAAGGTGGCTGACAAAATTGAATTGATTGGAGGGTAAAATTACTTTACTACCCCCATACTAATAATAAAATCAATTTTGGTTAGGGTGATGTGGCTGAATAATAACCACAAGAAGGGTTTCTAAAGTTTACCAAATAACTTAGGTTTTCTCTAGATACTTATACTTAACTTGCTTCCACCATGTTTAAACTGGCTAACATGAAGTTACTATATGTAAATACAGTACGTATTAGCTATTAATGTGATTGAATGTGAAATCGGCGCGAGAAACGACGAAGGAATCGAACGTCGAAATACATGGTTTTAACCGTAAACTTACTTTTGGCATCATTATTTATTATAAATAATGTTATTTATTGACTTTCGTGTGTCATCGGATCGTTATATAAAGAAAACCGCAATGAAATTGATTAACGTGAGTTTTACGCGTATTTCAAACGCACGTGACAGGTAACAACTTTAATATTTAAATTGTGCGATTTAGATGTGTTTTTAGTTTCGAACATAAAACAAGAGTTTTTGTGATTATTATCGAGTCTAAAAACCAACCGTAGCGAGACAGGTTCGGGTTCATGTCCGCGATACCAACTCATCTACCTCCAAACCAAACCCTAGCGTATTTAATGTCTCATTCCCTTCCTCATTATTCAGCCACCCAAATCAAACATTAAACTCTTCCTCTCTCTCACCATTCTCTCCCTCACGATCTCTCTCCCTCTCTGCCATTAGAAACGGCCGGCCACCACGGCGCCGAAGTTTGCAGGCCTGAAACGGGCTGTGAAGGTGGGGTTTTTGGTGGTGGTTGCTTCAGATCTGGTGGGTCTGGTTCGGATCTCGGGTCAGATCCAGATCTCGGGTCACTCAGTCAACCTCAAATTGAGACCTGCCATAAAACAACATAAGAAAATGAGTATGCCATACATACTGTTGTTTAATTTGATATTACGATTTGTGGACGGCATAGTGCATATTTGACTAAGGTAGCTTTATTTTTGTTACATGTTTTCACCTTTTAATTTCTGCTCTTTCTCGTTTCATTAGTTACTGTGTTTGAGCAGTGTGTAGGGTTTGTGAATATGTGTGTCGAGTGTGTGTATGTTATCTATGGCTTATTATTATATTGGATCTATCTAAGTAATATTTATCTATGCTTATATATATTAGTCTGAACATGCCATTTAGTTCGACTAATGAGGTGTTGGTTGATTTGTGTATTGTAAACACCACAAGCTAGGCACAATGTTTTTGATTTTTGGTCGAGAAATTAAGGGTTTAGAAAGTAGGTTAGGGGTGAAATTAGAATGTCTAAACTCTAAACATTACATAATTATAAACTTGCTTCCACCATGTTTATACTTTCACGAAGATGGCGACAACTTATGCTAAAGTAACTTAAATAAAATATTATATGGGTAGAATGGTTAGCTATAAACTTGCTTCCCTCTTGTTTTCTTTCTTTTGGGTTGTTAATTTACATGTTTGTTTCTTTATATATGATTGTTCAGGTATCTTAGTGCAATGCTCCCATCACGACTCCCAGACGCAATTACTGAAGATTTGTAATGATAAATCTATAGAGAAAATTTTACTAGATGAAGAACATGAAGTTTTAAAAATGAAAGTGAAAATGAAGAAATTAAAAGAATTTTAATTGCTGATAACGAGGACTTTCGTGTTACTTTGAAGATTTACAAACATTTGGACACGTTAAAGATGAAAGATCTTTTAGGAAATATCACGAGGATTTGTATTTTAGAAGGTAAAACATTTATATCTAAGGTTTTTTAATACAAACAAAAAGATATATAAATATATAATAATTATTTGTTACTACTAGTGAAACTGGAAAAACAAACAAGTTAGAGTGTATAAAACAAAGGGCAACAACACTTTATCCGCTCGAAACCTAAAAGATATAGGGTGACGAGTTTCATTTGGAATGTGATGTTATAATATGGAAGCTTCTTATGAGGTTTGATACCAACTACGTGTCTTGTATATATGTGTTTAATTTTGAGGTTTAACTTAAAAACATTGTTATTTAAGATTGGGTTTTTGTAGTGTATTGCTGGGTCTCTTGATCAAAAACTTTTTTTTACAAAAACAAGAATGTTAAAGTTCTTAAACCAAAGGGCTTTTACAAATCCGACTCCCATCTTCTCATCAAGACGAACAAATATTCAAAGGTATTGAGAAGCACACAAAAGGTAACGGTTTTCATGAGTTTGAAAGTAGTTTTCTTTCCAACGGCGATCCCAATCTTAAATAACGATGTTTTTAAGTTAAATTAAACACATATATACAAGGCACTTACTTTGTATCAAACCTCATAGGAAGCTTTCATATTATAACATCATATTCCAAATGAAACTCGTCACTATATATCTTACGGGTCTCGAGCGAATAAAGTGTTGTTGCCCCCAGTTTTGTGCACTCTAACTTGTTTGTTTTTCCCGTTTCACTAACAGTATCAAGTAATTATTATATATTTATACATTTTTTTGTTTGTATTAAAAGACTTTAGATATAAATGTTTAATCTTCTAAAACACAAGTCTCCGTGATATTTCCTAAAAGATCTTTCATCTTTAACGAGCCCATAAGTTTGCAAATCTTCAAAGAAATACTGAAGTTCTCATCATCGGCAATTAAAATTCTTTTAATTTCTTCATTTTCACTTTTGTGGGGCTTCGCCGCCAGGTTAGGGGTGGTAGCTGGGGTTTCATTACCTGAATGAGTCACCCTCACATAAAGTTTGCCGCCGGTTAGCTGGTTGCGGAACTATGGTTTTTGTCGAGGCTTTGACGAGTCAGTAGATCTGAGTGTAAAGTTGATGTGCACGCCGTTTTGGATTCTTTTTTTATGTATTTTTATGCTCCACATGCTAAGCGTATGGCGTCGTCCTCTGCAAGTCCGTCATATAGCGCCTCTTACCGAGCTTCTATGTTACTTTCCAGACGCCTGATTACGCGATTTTTTTGGTGGATTTGTATGGATACTATGCTAAACTTTATATTTATCTTCTTTAATACAAGGTTGGGTTGTATGTTGGAATTTACATTGTTCGGCAAACGTTCGGGTTTTCTCCAAAATCGCAGATCAAGACAGCATAACAAACAAAGTTAAGTAGCACAAGAAGTAAGCAGTAACAGACATGGCAAAATAACGATAGGAACTAAAAGAAGACAACTTTTGACCATCGTTATGCCACCAAAAAGTGTCAGCAATAATAAACAATCAAATTTTAAACAGAAATTATGTGCAACTAATTGGAGATGTTGCTTTATGAAAATGTAATGTGCTATCCAGGCTTATGTTATTACTATGTTACTAGCTTTGTGAAAAAACACTGCTTTTTCGCGCAACGGTGTGGTTTTGGGTACAATTGCTCAATTTCATAGTTTCTTGATTTACAGGTATGGTTAGTTCATTTACAATTAAATGCGAACAACTTTAAAATTAGTGTATGGATAATAATGTTGGGTTCATATCCTATTACAACTTTGTATTAGGTTGTGAGTATTCTCTTTTTTTTAGATCTTTATAAACGAAAATTTTACCTTAAAAACATTTTAAACTGTAATGTTAAGTTGAAAAATTAGATTATTAGGACACATCAAAGCATATGTAAGGCTAGGTTGGGTTTTGTTTTTCTTGGTTTTAATTATGCTTTATCAAGATAAGATTTGATCAACCAAGTTTGTCACATTGAGTACATTATTATATATATCTTGTCAGGTGATCAATTAGATTCGAAAATAAGCTTCTTATTGTTGATGAATGTGTGGTGGATTGAAAATGGGTAATTACTATGGTCAGTACCATTTGATTTAAATGATAAATAAATTAGCGAATGCCTTTGCAAGACTATTTGGTTAGCATCTTGATTTAACTTGAAATTACTTTTCTTTTCCTTATGTAAATGGTTTATTGGGTTTGCTCTGATAACTCACCAAATTGTGGCAGGTTTACAAGGTTCACACTTTTTGTGTTTTTTTTTTTTTTTTTAATTTCAATTTAGAAATTTCATTTCATGACAAAGAAAATTACATCAAGATAACGGGTAGGCGGGCAACAAGCTGCGCCGCCACCCCTTTCTGAATAACAAATCCTAATCTACTAAAAACGTAACCCTGCCCACCCTCCTTCTGCTAGGTAGTTGCACACTTGCACTCGCCTATTACACTTTGCTACTGTGGTATCCTCGAATGCTATTCTTTTCACAGTTAGGGGTCAAATGGATTGTGAACCAGCAAGTGGTTGCCTGAACCGGGGCTAGAGTTGCAGTCGCATTTTTGGCCACCCCAACTGAGTTAATCAAGTGCAGGTCAGTAGTTTTCAACATAACTACTTCCGTTTTCAATGTTTGACTCTTTCAAAAGTCAAATATACAAAATTTCAATGCCGAAATTAATTAACTTGCTTTAGTTTCCTTGAAAATATTAGAATTTACTTATTTAAATATTATCACAGATGCAATTGATAGATCACAGTATGTGATCTATAGTGGTGTGTACTTGGTTTCGTTTAAATATTTATGAATTTGAAACATATAAGTTTGACATCATGAAATTAAAGGTGAGAGTGTTTCATTAATTGCCTAATTAGGATAAACAGATACAAGACAAAATTGGTTAATAGTGAAATGATATGTTATTCAATGGCACATATTAGCATACTATGATTGTAAATATGTCCCAAGTGTTATAACAATTAGAAGAAAAAAAAGCAAAAAAAGACATTTGCGGATACATAAGATTATGGGAAGGTGAACAACACAATAATGAGGCAAGTGTAAATTTAGAACGTGGAGGGTGCGCATGTAAAGTTATAGATGTAATTCATATACCTTTACTCTTTATTGAGTTTGGTCGAGAAAACGAGTGGAGCATACGAAGCGAAAACGGAGGGTTGGAGGGGGTAAGGTAAAGTTGAGATAGGATAGTAAACCGCCACCCTTCCACATCCTGTTAAGCCAATTGAGTGGCCTCATCAACAATAAGGTGGATTTTAATTGACGTGATAAGGTGTTAGAAGCATATTTTTGGTGGTTTTCGATTCACCAACTTTACATGTTAGAGACAAGGCATAAGTCATAACTCGAACTGACCCGTTATAAGTAAATAGGTTGCAAATGCTACCATGACCTCTTACTTCATATAATCAACTCTTATTGTTGAGTTTGCATAATGCGGTGGTTGTGGGTAATGGCGGCGGTGCACGCAACAAAGGTGCAAATTAGCAATCTACCATTCTGTTTTGTCTTTGTTTATGCAGGTGTATGTTGGTTGGTTTATTGATTGGCTGGGCTTACATGCTATTCTTTCTTCCTTTTTTATGAATTCACAAGGTTCTTTTTCTTTGTGCTTTTTGTGGCTTTCTCATTGTGGTTTTGTTCTGTTGGTTTTCTAAAGGTTTTTTCTACTCTGATTCATTTTTTTTAATAGCGAAACATCTTCTCTGGTTCATCTTTCTTTGTGTGCAAACCAGGTATTTGATATAATGTTTGGTTTTTTTTTTTTTTTAATATTTACTAAACTGTTGCCTGCTTTTTGATGGTTTGATATGTGTGCCGTATAGTGTTGCTGATTTATATTGTTGCTTTTAGTGATTTTAAGATGGTTATTTGGAAAATGTGATTATAGGACAATTTAACGTGCTGCTGGTTTCGAAATGGTATACATACTCTTTCCAAACAACCACACAAATGGTAAAAGATATTCGCAGTCCTGAGATTCTTTTTAGAAATGGTAAGAGATATTCGCATTCCTAAGATTCTTTTTATCATGGCTGTGATTGTTGTTTAAAGTGATATTTAGGTGTCTAATTTGTTGCATTTTCATGGTAGCCTAATTGGTCGTTTGATATTGGATAGGCATTTCTTTAGTATCAGGGCGATGGTGTCATGTCTAGGGCGCGCTTAATGTGAGGCATGGTGTTTGTCCGCTGCAACCATTTTGCATGTCCTTTGACTGATCTTTTTGTATCGAGGAACGGGCGCATGATGTGGCCTAATTGATCGTTTGATATTGGATAGGTACTTCTTTTGTGACAGAGTGATGACGTCATGACTAGGACGCGCTTAATGTGAGGGCAAGGAGTTTGTGTTCTGCAACCATTTTGCGTGTCCTTTGACTAAGCTTTTAGTATCGAGGAATTGGCGCATGATCATAAGGCCCCTGTGATGTTCTTCTGTGATGTTATGCTGGCTGTTATTGTTTGGGTTTTGTATGGTCAACAACAACAGCCACCGAACTCTGTTTGTTCTTTGCTGACGTGTGAAGATGGTGTCGAGAACTGAAGTGATGGGGAGGGTGGTTGAACCCCATGGCTGATTACTGGAGAGACCACAACAAGTGTCTTACATTTGATGTCGAAAAAACGGAGATGAAGAAACTGGCCGTATTTCCATGAATTTGTTTAAGGTTCTGGTACGTGTGGCGATAGCTTCAAGTTGACGATTTTTGCCTTTAGGTTTCTAATACAAAGCCTACCAGAAGATGATGGCACATCTTGCTTTGAACGCTTGTCATCCGTGACAGGTAATATTAATATTGTTACTGCTGTTATTAATTATGACTTGCATCCTATATAAAATGGGCTTACTTTCGCTTACATTTAATATAATGCCAAGTGTGATTGTGGACGTCTGCTTTCTTGATATAGGAAGTGACATCCACTGAGCTTGAAGTCAACTTCTCAAATGTCAGAAATCTAACAGCGCAAGTTTGTGGAGAAGTTATCAAACGAGCTCGGCGTACGTGGTGTTGTGGCAGGTACACGGACTTAAAAATAGTATAGCAGGTGTTATGGGCATTTGAATAATTATCTTATTTTGATTTTTGGTAGTTCTTTTAATCTACCTTTTTGAGTCTGCAATGAGCAGATTGAAAGAGCTTTTTTTCCTCTCTGTGTAATGTAATGGAGCATGTAGAAGTGTAGAACTAACATGGGCTCAATGTAATGATAAAACGGGAATCTTTACATAAACAATGATCTTACATTTGCTTTTAGTAAATGAATATACATGTACTTTTAATTTCGTTTTTTAATCATTTAACCCATGTATTCGTTTTCTTCTTTAGGTTGCTATAACGAGTCGGTATCATATGTTTTCCCAGGCTCGAAAAGAAAATCCTATTACAAGGCAAGTGATAGAGTGGTTATGCTTTAGTGTGGACATTCAAGAGAGGCGGATTCGTATCCTTGACTTGTGATTTTTGTTCCTTTTTTAGATGTTACATTTAAAACCCTTTTAACTTCCACCAGTTCATTTTTTTTCGCACATTTGTTCTATATCGACTCATTTGTAAGTATCACTGATTGTGATTTTGTGTGTAGATTGATTTTATGTGAATGTATGCATTTAGATTTGAAAAGCCGCAACGCGGCGCCAAGATAAAATCCTAGTTAATCTTAATATGGTATCAGCCTCATAACTCCTGGACAATACCTTCCCTTCACTAATTTGCTTTTTTTCCTCCTTTTTTTCTTTTGTCGACAACCTGCAACCTCGTTTTCCTTTTTTCTTTTTGCCAACAACTCATTTCCTAACAATGACAACCATTCCATCATCTACAACATCATCTTCATCTCATCAAACCTTGCTTCATTTGATTTCGGTTAAACTCACATCCTCCAACTACCCTCAATGGCAGAATCAAATGGAAACAATTCTTGGGGTTCAAGGTCTTCTTGGCCATGTTACTGGAACCATTACTAATCCCCTGCCACCATTGACGTTGACGGCAAGCCAAACCCCAACCTTGCTGTTATCACTTGGCAAACTGATGACAAAAAAGTCCGTCTTCTTCTCCAAGCGTCGCTCACTGAAGAATCCATGGCTGAAATCCTTGGCCTTACCACTGCCAAACAAGTTTGGGATGTCCTTGCTGCAGCCTATCGTCCGATCTCTTTGGAACAGATGCATACGCTGCAAGACACCCTTTGTCAGCTACAAAAGGGTGGTTCCTCTGTTTCTGAATTCGGGCGCAAATTCAAAGGGCTCTGTAATCAATTCGCTGCTATCGGTTATCCTGTCACTGAACACGATGAGTCTCACTGGTTCTTATGTGGTCTTGGATCCTCATTTGAATCCTTCTCTACTGCTCGCAGGGCTCTTAACCTGCCTCCATTGTTTCAAGATCTGATTGCTCAAGCCGAAAACCATGAGCTTTTCTTGAAATCAATCCAGACTTCTCAGCCTTCTCAAGTTGCCTTTTCTGCATCACATACTCGTGGCCACTCTTCTACTGGAATCATTCTCGTCAAAACTCGGGTTCTCGTGGCAGATCTCATTACAATGGTGGTCGTGGGCGTGGGCGTCGCCCTCCTCATTGTCAATTATGTAGGAAATAGGGTCACTATGCATCCCCATGCCCAAATCTTACCAGTTATGCTCAAGGAGCTCCGTCCATTAATGCAAATCTCGCGCAAGCTTTTCATTCTTGTTGTCAAGTTGATCTAAATCAATCGGATTGGATGTTGGATATATAGGATGTCCGATGTAATTAAAAGTTGAGATCAACGTAATCCGACCCGGTACGATCCGAAGAGTTACACGTTGGTACACGAATCAGATAAGTTCACGTGTTGGTGGATTATTATTTATGAAATAATAATTGTTTTAGTCTTGAGGGATTTAATATTAATAAGATTAATATTAAGGAGTATCTTGAGGGACTTAATATTAATAAGATTAATATTAAGGAGTATTAAGATATTTAGCAAGGGGTTTATTGCGAGTTGTTGTCTTATAAAAGGAGGGTTAAGGAGTAAACCCTAATGCACACTTTTGATAAAACAACAAACCCTTGCCTCCTCTTCTTGGCTTTTTGCGGCCGCCACCAAAGAAAAGAAGGCCACCGCCTTCTTCTTTTTTTGTTCGGCCATCAACCACCACAAGCCACCACCTTCCTCTTGCAAGTGTTGTTTCCCGGTTGGTTCGTGCTCGGTTGTGAACTTCCTACTAGCGAGGATTCGTTGTAACCCGCGTGTTACAATTCCGGTGTAGTCGTCAAAGGTTGATGACTAAACCCCCTATGGTTGTTTATTATTTATTTGTTTATACGCGTTTAACTGAGATCCTGATTGGGAATATTTTATTAATCGGATTAATAAAATTACATATATATTTATATATATAAATCGCCACACATATATATTGTATATATAATCCAGTTTTGATAAATATATAAACCGCTTCCGCTGCGTATACGATACCATGATTCCCAACAGTGGTATCAGAGCCACGGTTACGCGCGTATAGATGGTAAAGTTATAATTTTGTTCTATGTTTTATTTGCAAAAATTGTTTATTTTGACAAAAGATCAAAAGCTTTTAGTTGTTCATGGATTGTGATGTGAATCGAGCCCTAGGTATTTGACCCATGTCATGGTTGTGTTTGTGATGGTTTTATTTCTTTATTGAGTTGTATTTTTTTTATTACGGATATTGGATCCGGTGTAATAGATAGGATTAGAATAGATTTGATTTTATTGTATTTTCAAATTTATTGTTGTAATCCTACAAGTACAAGATCAAGACGAAGATATAAAGGACGAACAGGTTCCATGAAGATAGAGATCTCGGGTCAAGTGGGAGCTATATCAAAATTGTTTTGAAACCCTTTTGACTTGTTCGTTTCGTTTCTGGCTAAAACGAAACGGGCGACCTATTAGGGGCTCGATTCGTTTAATTTTATTATTATGTTTTGCGGTTGTGGTTTATTTATTGTAAATAATTTAGATAACCCAAAATAAATAAAATTTTCACAATCATGACAACGGTTTTATTAAAACAAGTTTTATAAAAACCGAAAAGCATATTTAATAAAAGGAGTTTTATTAATATTAATACAAGTCCATTCGCGATAATACGACCAACGTAGTTTAAATAGGGTATTTAAAACTATACCGTGTCGAGTGTTGAAAGAAGTTTCAATTATCACGAACAATATAAAATTGGATTTTATAAACTGTTGTGTGACTCACATCATGCTAACGAGTCATTCAATATATTTATGGTAAATATTAAATTTAAATCCCAATTTTAAATTGATGTTTCATGCCACCCTTAACGAGTTAACACTTCATTCTATATCGAACCCAAATGTTAGTGCTGGCCCTGCATCTGGGCGTTGATCATGAGTGAAGGTAATCATCGCGGTTCCTGTGTAACATAGGCCGGTGTTACAGTTAACAGTAAAGGACCAAACATCGCTTGTTTGATAAGTGGGCATAGTTGGGGTTAAACATACATCACTTTTAGCGATAACCCCAATAGGAGAGTTGTGTAGTGGACACAATTAACAATCGTTGTTTACCTACCTAATCATACCAGTGGACAGTGCTAAGCCAGTTCATTGTGTATTGATGAATCGGGATCTTATCCTAATTAATTTTGCTTTTTGGGTCATAAAATAATTAGGATACTTAAAACATGAAATACTAATACATTAGATCTTGAACTTTGTAGATGTCAACTGAAAACAATTCCGCCTCTCAATTCTCGCTCAAGTTCATCTTAGAGAAGGACAAACTTAACTACTCCAACTTCATGGACTGGCACCGCAACTTGAAAATTGTTCTCAAGGCGGAGAACAAGTTGTATGTTCTAGAAACGCCAGTTAGCACTCGTGTGCTAAAAATGAAGGCATATCTTGATCACTTGGCTTGTCTGGAATACCCCTTGAGCGATGAGTTAGCTGGGGATATTATCCTAAGCTCATTGCCCAAGTCATATGACCAGTTCATTATGAACTACAATATGAACGGGATGGAAAAGACACTTGCAGAACTGTATCAGATGCTCAAATCTGCTGAGGTGAACATACCTAGCAAGACTGCACCAGTGCTAGTGATCAAGGAGGGACAAGTTAAGAAACCTAACACCAAGAAAATGGGCAATCAGGGCAAAGGGAAGGGCAAAGGCAAATCTGTTGCCAATAAGAAACCTCGGAAAGATGCCAAGTGTTTTCATAGTGATGATACTAGGCACTGGAAGAGGAACTGTGCTAAGTATTTAGCTGAGCTGAAGCAAGCTAAGGCTTCAGGAGGAGAGTCCTCAAGTATATATGTTATTGAAATCTTTGCTTTTCCTAGCAAAACATGGGTGTTTGACACAGGATGTGGTTTCCACATTTGTAATGTTTTGCAAGGACTAAGAAAGATTAGAAAGCTGAAACAAGGCGACTTGGAGGTCCATGTTGGCAATGGACAAAGAGTTGCTGTGAAGGCTATAGGAGAATGTGTTCTCTTGCTTCCTTTCTGGTTTAGAACTTGTTTTGAACAATGTTTATTACATTCCTAGTGTGACTAGAAATATTGTTTCAGTTTCGGCTTTGCGAGGACAAGGTTTTAATTATCGTTTCAATGGGGAATTTATTTCTGCTTATTTTAACGATGTATTTTACTTTGATGCAAAACCCAACAATGGGATCTATGAGATAGAAATCCAAAACAATAACATATTATGCAATATCTCCCATAAATGTAATAAGTTGGACTTTAATGATACGTATATGTGGCATTGTAGGCTTGGTCACATAAGTGAGAATCGTGTTAAACAACTCAAAACCGCAGGAATCCTGGATTCCAAGGGTTCAGAGTCGTTTGGAAAATGCGAATCATGCTTAAGTGGAAAGTTAACAAAAGCACCTTTTTCAAATGTTGGAGAAAGAGCTAATGATCTGTTAAGACTTGTACATACAGATGTATGTGGTCCATTCAAAACAATGTCAAGACATGGAGAAAGATACTTTGTTACATTTACTGATGATTTCAGTAGATATGGTTATGTTTATCTTATGAAGCATAAACATGAAACTCTTGAAAAGTTCAAGGAATACCAAAACGAAGTAGAAAATCAGCTAAATAGAACTATTAAAATGCTTTGATCAGATCGAGGCGGTGAATATCTTAGTCAGGAATTCATCGACCATCTAAAGGATTGTGAAATAGTTTCACAACTCACTCCACCTGGAACACCGCAACATAATGGTGTGTCTGAGCGGAGAAATCGAACTCTATTAGATGTGATTCGATCAATGATGTGTCGAACAAACCTTCCAAAATCCTTTTGGAGTTATGCTTTGGAGACCGCCGCAAGACTTGTGAATATAGCTCCGACGAAAAAGGTTACTAAAACGCCTTATGAGATATGGCATGGAAAGAAACCTCATGTATCCTACCTTAAAGTCTGGGGATGTAATGCTTATGTCACTCTAGAATCTTCGGATAAACTAGATCCCAGAGGCGAAAAAGTGGTTTTCGTTGGCTACGGTAAGAAGATCGGTTACATGTTCTACCACCCCACTGAAAATAAGATTTTCACCAAACGCAGAGGCACTTTCTTAGAGGAAGAGCTTCTGGCGCGAGGGATTGGAGATAACTATGTGGATCTTGAAGAAATTCGAGAATCACAAGTGACTGAACCAGCTGTTCAGACAGAACCAGATGTAACTGATCCAGTTGTTGAAGTTGAGCCTGAGAGGACTCAAGAAACAACAAAAACACCAAGTGTTCGGAAAAGTATTAGGGATCGTCGTGCACCGGTAAGGTATGACGATATCTTCATGATTGATGAAGCTGAGCCTACTACTTACAAATCTGCAATCTTGGATTCAAAATCCAAGAAATGGCAAGAAGCCATGAATGCAGAGATGCAATCCATGTATGATAACCAAGTCTGGGAATTGGTTGATCTTCCTACCGAATGTCGGACTGTGGGAAACAAATGGATCTTCAAGAAGAAGACTGACATGGATGGGAATGTGCAAACCTACAAAGCAAGGCTTGTAGCGAAAGGTTTTACTCAGACTCAAGGAATTGACTATGAGGAAACTTTCTCGCCAGTGGCCATGCTTAAGTCTATTAGAATTCTACTTGCCATTGCTGCATATTATGACTATGAGATATGGCAGATGGATGTCAAAACCGTGTTCCTTAATGGACACTTACTGGAAGATGTCTATATGGTTCAACCTGAAGGTTTTGTCGATCCGAAGAATCCTAATAAGGTGTGCAAGCTGAATAAATCCATCTATGGATTAAAGCAAGCATCTCGCAGCTGGAATCTCCGTTTTGATCAGAAAATCAAAGAGTTTGGTTTTATCAAGAACGAAGATGAACCGTGTGTTTACAAGAAGTCTAGTGGGAGCTATATTACTTTTCTTATACTGTATGTAGATGACATACTAATCATTGGAAACAATATCCCTATACTTAAAGATGTTAAGATCTGGTTGGGTAAATGTTTCGCAATGAAAGATCTTGGTGAAGCCGCTTATATTCTGGGAATAAAGATTTATAGAGATAGATCAAAGCGGTTATTGGGTTTGAGTCAAAGTACATATGTTGATAAGGTCTTACGACGCTTCTCAATACAAGACTAAAAAAGGGGGCTCTTGCCCATGGCACATGGAACCATTCTTAATAACAAGCAGTGTGCAAACACTGAAGAGGAAAAGAAGAAAATGGAAGGTATTCCATACGCTTCTGCGATTGGTTCTATCATGTATGCCATGTTATGTACTAGACCTGATGTCTCGTATGCTCTTAGCATGACGAGTAGATATCAACAGAACCTAGGAGAGAGTCACTGGGCTGTAGTGAAGAACATTCTTAAGTACTTGAGAAGGACTAAAGACATGTTCTTAATATATGGAGGACTGGACGAGGAGCTGTCAGTTAAGTGTTATACTGATGCAAGCTTCCAGACTGATCGTGATGATTCAAAGTCACAGACGGGATATGTTTTCATTCTGAACGGTGGGGCTGTTACTTGGAACAGCTCTAAGCAAAGTGTGGTTGCTTAATCCACCTGTGAATCAGAATACAATGCTGCATCGGATGCTGCAAAAGAGGCTGCCTCGATGAAGAAGTTCATTGGTGATCTCGATGTTATGCCTAGCATAAAGAAACCAAACGAGATACTGTGTGACAACACTGGTGCTATTGCTCTTGCAAAGGAACCAAGGTCACATCAGACCACAAGGCATATACTCAAGAAATTCCACTATATTAGAGAGATAATAGGACGTGGAGACATTGTATTAAACAAAGTTCATACAGATCTGAATCTGGCTGACCCCTTTACTAAGCCTTTACCTCAAGTTAAACATGAGGAGCATGCTGGAAAGATAGGGCTTAGAGTTGCTAGACAGTGGGCATGATCTGTAGTTAGTATTGGTGTTTTATTTTGAACTATAACAGTTACATTGAATATTTATTTGATTTAATGGGTTAAATGCAAATTTAAATATTTTGTGACCGTGTTCATTATTTGTATGTTTAAATCCTTGAATAAGAGTATTCTAAATATCCGTAGTCGATCAAATTACATGGGAATGAATTTGAATGTAAGACTATTGTGAATTGAGATGATTGTATTCATGAGATGAATAACTCAAGGGTTTGAGAATCATAATTCACAGATATCATTAGGGAATGATATTGGATGTAACTCGCTTCAAAACGATCTCCATGGATCTATGTCATGAGATGTTTTGATATTGATATGTTCAATCTGTCCTTTTCCTAAGGCACATATTAAACTACATTGATCAAGGACTATCTTTGATGTTATCTTACACTATCCTGAAACATGGGTAGCTATAAGGGTAGCGTTGGGAGAAATTCGAGATTAAGTGGGAGTTGTATGACGCTGACGGAATTCTGTACTTCTATGGGATTAGAAGCCTAGACATTCTGGCGCCCTCGTAAAACTCAAACTGGTATAAACGCATGGCCACACTCGGACTAAGGTAGTACGTTAGACCACTTTGAATTAGAGACGAGAATAGAGAATGGTTGATCACTATATAAGAATGAATGATCCATATATGTATTTCAGTGCGCCCATGCGAGCGATGAGCCAAGTTGTGTGATAAAGCATGTACTGCCAGAGCAGCCCAAGCGAATGCGCAGCACGTCCGTTCTAGTGCTGAATATCTGTTCTCGTAATCCGTGAACTTCTTTCTCAGTAGTTCGTGGGATCGGCATCTCCTGAATGGCTTTCACCTTATCGGGATACATCTCACTCATCTTCTGCACAGGCTACACCATGACCGTTCCCAACGACCGGAACAGTGACACATGCACAGTTTATTGGGCGCATTACCCAGGAAGAGTGGCTGGCTGCCTCATCTCGAAAGCTGCCTATGCGGTGGGTTTGAATCCCACAGGAGTGAAATAGCTTGGTTTCTCACATAGACTTTAGTGAGTAGTGAGAATTACCATAAAGTGAAGACAGAAACCACGCAAAGGTGTACTAGTACCAAAAGTGAGTAGACAAGAAGGCTGTCATTGGGGGGACCCTGCTTTGAGACTCTATTACCTATAAGATATCAGTAAGACGTGATATGAGGAAGTTAATGAAAAAGTCAAGCATAGTCCTTAGGTACAGGATCAGAGGAGTCAAAGAGGAGATGCCCTACCGGGGAGGTGGCGGGCTATCATTAGAATATAGAAAGCAAGCAAATGGGGGAATTCTCCACCTTGGCTGGTACCAGACCCCGTTCTAAAAATTATATTTCGAATACAATCCCCGTATTGAGTTTGTTTTGTTCTTGCTAATCGAAGCCGGAAAAGGGGGAATTTCGGTGAAAAGAATCTATCCCGAATCGCGTTTTTGATGACTTTATCGACAGCATGCCTCTCTTTCAGTGAGATCACCATGATACACAATCTTGTTGATTTGGCGAATAACCTGCCTTAAGCTTCTATCAACGCTATTTATCTAAGCTAAAAAGAATTTTCAGTCAAGCATCTTCAAACCGGGAAAGCATCTTCGTACCTTTCGCGCGCGCTTGCTATCTTAGCCTGAATACATTGTAATTACGTGTAAAGCATTTCACACACTGCCCAATAGATGGCACAGCGAGTCCTGTAGTGACTTTGCGGTCTGTCTCTCAGTCTGTCCTCTCATTCCAGGCAAGCAAGGAAGGCAGTTCGGTAGCTCTCCAACGGGCAAGTCAGTCCCAAGAGTGAGAGGGTGTGAACATTTAGGGCAAATACTTTATTGTATTGTACGAGATTTGTTGAGAGCTTATTCGCTAACATCCTCATCTGGAAGAGTTCGTTCTGTGCCACCTCTTCTGTGAAAAAGGCTTACGCTCCTATAGGGCACATCCCGAGGGGCGTTCCATGATTGACTGAAAACGGGCAAATATTGTATGATAAAGCACTCTCTCTCCTTTCTTTCCCTGGCTCGTTTGCTTCTTTGTCTCCTCATTCGTGCATCTAGGAGAACGAAACGGCTACCTCTTTACTTTCAACCTACGACCGAAGTCAAGGACTTGACTGGACTGATCGCACTGATTGGATTCAAGACATACTTAAAATTCCTTTTAAGCTCAAAGTAATCAAAATCTAATGATGAAATTACGTAAAAGAAGAAAAAGCTAATCTATCAGTAGGCCAACCAATCAAGATAGTTTGCTTTTTATAAAGCGGAAGGCCAAAAGAGATCTCCAATAGTGCACCGAAATGGGGCCGGAGAGCCGGTAACCTCGTTCGCCTAAGATCGAAATCATCTGTGATTGAGACTACAAACTCTGTAAGGCTAGCTATATGCTTAACACATGCATTTCGAAAGGTCTGAGACCAGAGTCCATCTGGGTGACCAACGGATGTCTATACAGAAGGGACTTATTGATATAATTATCAGGGCTATAGTATTTGGTTAAGTAAAGCGTTACTTGAACTCAAAGAACTAGTTGACGACTGTAAAGTGTCATACTGGTTTGGGTGCAATGCGATGCAGCTAGGCGTCCAACTCTGCGCACGTTGACTCATTTAATTAAAATCGTCCAAGTGGGAGATTGTTGGATATATAGGATGTCCGATGTAATTAAAAGTTGAGATCAACGTAATCCGACCCGGTACGATCCGAAGAGTTACACGTTGGTACACGAATCAGATAAGTTCACGTGTTGGTGGATTATTATTTATGAAATAATAATTGTTTTAGTCTTGAGGGATTTAATATTAATAAGATTAATATTAAGGAGTATCTTGAGGGACTTAATATTAATAAGATTAATATTAAGGAGTATTAAGATATTTAGCAAGGGGGTTTATTGCAAGTTGTTGTCTTATAAAAGGAAGGTTAAGGAGTAAACCCTAATGCACACTTTTGATAAAACAACAAACCCTTGCCTCCTCTTCTTGGCTTTTTGCGGCCGCCACCAAAGAAAAGAAGGCCACCGCCTTCTTCTTTTTTTGTTCGGCCATCAACCACCACAAGCCACCACCTTCCTCTTGTAAGTGTTGTTTCCCGGTTGGTTCGTGCTCGGTTGTGAACTTCCTACTAGCGAGGATTCGTTGTAACCCGCGTGTTACAATTCCGGTGTAGTCGTCAAAGGTTGATTACTAAACCCCCTATGGTTGTTTATTATTTATTTGTTTATACGCGTTTAATTGAGATCCTGATTGGGAATATTTTATTAATCGGATTAATAAAATTACATATATATTTATATATATAAATCGCCACACATATATATTGTATATATAATCCGGTTTTGATAAATATATAAACCGCTTCTGCTGCGTATACGATACCATGATTCCCAACACGGTGATACCGGTGCTACCTCTCATATGGTTCCTCCTAAAACTCCATTGAATGCTTCAACACCCTATAACGGTAATGAACGTGTTATTTTTAGGGATGGTAAAACCCTCCCTATTACTCGTATTGGTAAAACGTCTATTTTACCAAAACTACCTTTATTAGACGTTCTTGTGGTGCCTCATTTGACCAAAAATCTTCTCTCCATTAGCAAGCTAACTAATGACAATCCTGTTGACGTTTTATTCTCTAATGACTATTTTCATATTCAGGACAGGAAGACTAAAGAAGTGTTAGCACGGGGAAGATGCGATGATGGTCTTTATGTTCTTAACCATGGTCAAAAAGCATTCATGGCAGGAGTCAAGTCTTCTCACTTACGTGCTTCTTATGAACAATGGCATGCTCGTTTAGGTCATGTATCACATGATATTATTTATTTATTAAATAAGTTGGGACATTTATCTGTTACGTCCTTATTACCAAAACCAGGTGTATGCACCTCTTGTCAATTGTCTAAGGCAAAACATTTACCTTTTATTTCTAACATTAAGCGTGCTTCTCGTGTGTTAGATCTTATACATTGTGATCTTTGGGGACCGACTCCTATGGTCTCCACGGATGGTTATTTATATTATGCCATTTTTATTGATGATTTTTCTCGCTTTACTTGGTATTATCCATTAAAGACCAAATCGGAGTTTTATAATGTCCTCACCATTTTCTTGACTCTTGTTCAAAATCAATTTTCCACCACTGTTAAAAATTTTCAAAGTGATGGAGGAATTGAATTCACGAATCATCGTGTTCGTGACTTATTTCTTGAGAAAGGCATTTTTCATCGCCTATCTTGTCCACATACACCGGAGAAAAATGGAAGAGCCGAACGCAAACATCGGCATATTACAGAAACGGCCTTGCTATGCCTTTCAATGCCCACGCGCCAGCAAAATATTGGACGGATGCATTTATGTCCGCCACATTTATCATTAATCGGCTTCCAACTACGTTATTTGACAACAAGTCGCCATATGAACTCGTGTTTCATCAAGCTCCATCCTATGCAAATTTCAAGACTTTTGGTTGACGAGTTTTTCCTTACTTAGGAGATTATGCACCACACAAGCTCTCCCCAAGAAGTGCATCTTGTAGTTTTCTTGGATATTGTCCACAATACAAAGGATTTCGTTGCCTAAACCCATCTACATCCAGAGTGTATATCAATCGTCATGCTCAATTCGATGAAGCCGTTTTCCATTTAGTGGCCATATTCCTGCTATTGATTATGCTTCCTTAATTTTTGCCAACTTTTATGAAAAGATACCCACTGTCCAAAACTCCTCTACCTCTCCAAATAAACAATCCAAACCACCCACCTCGCACCCAACCTTTGCCCGTTCACCTTGTTCCCTTTGCCCAACCCACCAATCTACCTCGACCTCTACCTCTCACGATTCAAATACACCCCTACCTACACGCCAAACCGAAACCCCTCAAACTCCCACACCTATTCCAGATACAACCCAAACCGAACCATCTCAAATCGAAACTCACCCAACCCATAACGAACCCACCCAACAACCTGTTCTCCAAACTGAAGCCACAACCAAACAACCCCACCACATTCCCTTAACCGCTAACCTGGACCATCAACTACACACTCACAATCTTCAATCCACTCTATGCAAACTCGATCAAAATCTGGCATTTTTAAGGCTAAACATTAGGCGGATCTTGCCTTTACTAACAATAGTTCACTTCATAAGGCTCTTTTCGTAGCTAAAGATCCAAAAGGGTACAAAACGGCAGCCAAACATTCAAAGTGGGTCAAGGCAATGGATGAAGAAATGGATGCTTTAATGAACAACAAAACTTGGACTTTGGTTCCACGACCTACAAATATGAATGTGGTTGGATCTAAATGGGTTTATCGTACCAAATATAAGTCCGACAGTTCGGTGGAACGCTTTAAAGCGCGCTTGGTAGCTCAAGGTTTTACCCAAATACCAGGAGTCGACTACACCATACCTTTAGCCCGGTAGTTAAAGCATCAACGGTGCGTATTGTTCTTGCTTTGGCCACAATCAACAATTGGTCATTACATCAGCTAGATGTAAAAAACGCTTTTCTCAATGGCAATCTTAATGAGGTTGTTTACATGGAACAACCCCCCGATATGTTGATAGCTCGCGTCCGACGCATGTTTGTCACCTCACTAAAGCTCTTTATGGCCTTAAACAAGCACCACGTGCCTGGTTTCAACGATTGAGTACTTTTCTTCTGAATCAAGGTTTCCTTTGTAGCAAGTCAGACACCTCCCTTTTTGTCTTAAAAAAGGATGCTTGTGTCATGTATCTGCTTGTTTATGTGGAAGATCTAATTCTCACTGGCAACAATGAAGTCCTCATGGGCAACTTCATTTCTCGCCTTCACGATGAATTTGCTACCAAAGATTTAGGCCGACTGAGTTATTTTCTCGGATTAGAGGTTTCTTACACTGATACTGGGTTATTTCTTTGTCAGCCTAAGTATGCATATGACATATTGGCTTGAGCAGGTCTTCGCGATTCCAAATCCGGTCTGTACACCTCTTGCTACAACTGATTCATTTGTCACTCCAAGAACTCCTTTTAATGATCCCACTCTTTATCGGTCTCTGGTAGGTGCCTTGCAGTACTTGACTATTACCAGCCTTGCAGTACTTGACTATTACCAGACCAGATATCTCGTATGTCGTCAACCAAGCTAGTCAATTTTTCCAATCCCCTACTACAACCCACTATCAACTTGTCAAACGTATTTTGCGTTACGTCAATGGCACGTTATCCTATGGGCTCACATTCTCAAAACCATATGTCACTACTTTGGTGGGATACTCTGATGCAGATTGGGCACGGTGTCTTGAAACACCGCATTCCACTTATGGCTACTCTATCTACCTAAGCGGCAATCTTGTCTCCTGGAGTGCTAAGAAGCAACCAACCGTTTCACTATCTAGTTGCGAGTCAGAATACAGGGCTATGGCAAATACCGCTGCTGAAATTATTTGGGTCACAAATCTTTTACGTGAACTACATGCTTTACCTCATGGACGCCCAACCCTTTTATGTGATAATCGGAGTGCTCTTTTTCTCACTCAAAATCCAGTCTCTCACAAGCGTGCGAAACACATTGACATCGATTATCATTTTGTTCGAGAGCTTGTTTCATCAGGACGCCTTCAGACCAAGTTCATTTCTACCAATCTACAGGTGGCCGATATATTCACCAAAAGTCTTTCAAGACCATTGTTTGAACGTTTTCGCTCCATGCTGCGTGTTGGTCCGCCACCTGTCCGATTAAAGGGGATATTAGGAAATAATTTGTAAATTTATTGTAATTATTAACTAGTTGACTGTTCTCTTTGACTAGTTGACTGCTCTCTTTGATTTCTTGTTATATTGCTCCCTTAAAGGGATTATATATTGTACTCCTTTTTAGCATAATGAGATGTATAGAAATTAATTTAATAGCAACATTTCTTTATCCGCTCAAAAGTCATAACATATATAGTGACGATTTTCACATGGAATAGAACATTAATATGGAAGCATTCTATGAGCTTTGATACAAAGTAAGTGCTTTGTATATATGTGTTTAATTTTTGAGGTTCAACTTAAAAGCATAATTATTTAAGTTTTGGTTTTGTAGTTCATCGTTGGGCCCCTTGATCAATTTTGTTTTAATAAAAAAAAATGTTAAAGTTATTAAACCGAAAGGGCTCCTATAAATGCGGGTCCCGTCTTTTCATCAAAATGAACAAATGCTGAAAGATATTGAGAAACATGTAAAAGTAACGGGTTTTATGAGTTTGAAAGTTGTTCTCTTTCCAGCGGAAATAGGAAATTAGTTTTCAAATGGGTTGGTGCGGTGGAGTCTTCAAAAGGAGTTAAGTTTGGCTCAATCCTTCGAGTATAGTTTGGCTCCCCCTAGATCATTATCTAGTTCTTCGGCAATGCGCTTATACATATGCTTTTATTTAGGGTAGATATAACTCGGTTCTGCCCGTAATTTTTGCATGGCTTTGCATGGCTTATTCGTTGTGCCTAAATCCGGTCCAAGTGCCAAAGGGGACCAGTTTGTTTCAGAAGATCCATTATGCGGGTATTAGAATTGGGCCCACTAGGTAGGTCATGGAGAATGAGATGTACAATAGTATTTAAAGTGACGGCAGGCCTTCTCCTCAAATAAATCGAACGGCGATCGATGACTACATATTCTTTTGGGGTACATGAGCAGTTAATTCTTTTACACATGATCGAACTATATATGTATGTTTATAACTTGTTAGGTTCGTCCCCAGGTAAAACCCAACGTTGGGTTCACATTCGCACCTAGGCCGCCTTCATCGCTCCATTATCGATCAATCATCGGATTCAAGCTGGTAAACTAATTTCTATGATATATCTTTCAGTCGTGTACAATATTGCTTTATTTACGTAAATGTAACACATGAAGAGTACTAGAATATGGCATTTCATAAGAAATCCAAATCCTTAATGTAACACGTGTTGTAGAATCCTTGATAAAATCATTGATGGTTTTAGTTTTCTGATCTTGTATAGCCGACTTTTAGCTTCATGCTTTACATTGACTGGATAGAACTGTTTCTTCAGTTCTTGAAAGAATTCAAGCCAAGTTCTGATTGAGCACGTACCTCGCGCACTCGGTGCCCATGTGTCCGCCTCTCCACCATAGTGCAGTCATGTTTTTCAAATATTAAGTTGCATTGTTGATTTTCGCAGCATCATCTTTGATATTTACGCCATCAAAATAGTGTCCCATCTCCTGTAAGAAGTTCTCAACAACCTTTGCTTCTAGTTTACCTTCGAATGGAGTGGGATTTGGTACTTTGATTCTTGGTACAATTCTAACGATATTACCTTCAGTGGTGACAATGGCTTTGCTACAACTATTCATTTTGGCTTTAAAGTCAAGTAGACTTTAGTGCATGTCACATGATAGCTTATCTATATCTTTGCGTATTTTTTACATTGACATCTCTAATTGCATCCTTGATCGCGTCATTGGTCATGAGTTTGACTTTAGTGCGTAGCAACTCATTGGCAACTTTCAAGTCATCTCGTAGTTCTGCGAAATAAGTTTCTAAAGCATCTAAATGTTAAAGTGTTTCCTCGCCTTGATTTGCTTTGATGATAGTCAACTTGATTTCCTATCCCGACAAGGTCCGTCTCTATATCACCAATTCGTTTTTTAGAGTTGTCCTTGGACACCCCACGAATTTTCCTGCTTCCATGATGTGAGAATTCTTCCCTTCCTCGTCTTTAATCACTAATAGCAACACCGATGCCTACGGGTTTGCTTGAATGAACCATCTTCTCAACTTGTCACGAAGTGATTATTTAACTTTTGTGTGGCGACTTAGACACACTTTTAAGTTAAGCCTTTGAACCAAACTTGCAATGATGAATAAGCGTTTAGATGTCGAGGTGCATTGTTAATTACAAGAACAAGTTACAAAGAGAGCTTACAAGTGCTACAAGACTTGTATGATTTTTAGGTACATCTAGATCATTCTTTATCTAGAGAATTCTATACATAAATATCTTGGCTAAAGTCTAAAGATTCCATAAAAATATAAAGCCTTTTAACTCTTGTGTGGCAACTTAGACACACTTTAAGTTAAGCCTTTGAACCAAACTTGCAATGATGCAAAAGCATTTAGATGTGGAAGTGCAAGAGTTGTAATCAACTAAACCATTGTTGATTACAAGAACCAAGTTACAAAGAGAGCTTACAAGTGCTACAAGACTTGTATGATATTTAGGTGCCTACAAATGATGTCTTACATCTATATTTATACTACTAATAGTATATCATTCTTTATCTAGAGAATTCTATACGTAAATATTTTGGCTAAAGACTAAAGATTCCATGAAAATATAAAGCCTTTTTGAGGTGTTTCTAGAGGGTTCTTGGCATTATGAAGCCCTTTCTAGACCATTCTTAGGCCTTTCGAGGCTAATTTGGACTTTCCCAAGGCTTCTAATTTTTTTTGAGAACAATGTAGGTTGTTTCGGAATATACCAAGCAGCCCTAGATGCCTACAAATGGTTCCAGAACCCTCTAGATTTTTTTTTTATAAAAACGATTTTGATGGTTATGACTCTTGACACTTGTTTTCATAAAAAAAAATGGTCAAGGGGCCTGGTGATGAACTGCAAAAACCAAAACTCAAATAACCATCCTTTACATGTCTCAATCCCTCATACCTTAGGAGATTGGGGGCCTCGGTCTTTCTGAGCTATCTCAATCCACCGACTGACAAAATGTCTAAAATGCCGCTTAGGCTTACAAAGATAATTATAATAAACAAAAGACAATGAATAACAAACTAATCTAGGAACATATGCACTAAAACGCATTTGTTCATCGGCGCTTGCCACTCGTAAGAACTCCTCTTTATATCTAATCGGACCAAGTTGATATAATTAAATGTTTTTCTATTTGTTGATGTTATTTCATATCTAGTATTCACTTTTTTAACAATACATAGCAATAAACTTATATAGAGATCAATAAACTCTACTACAATTTATTTAATTATTGTATGTTTATATAAATTCATTTAAATCCCAAAATAGAAAGATAAAACGTTATTAGTGAACGTGTATGAAATAAGTTTCCCGCCAAAAATCACATGCACTACTTGTAGTGGTGTTCAAAAAATCCGAAATATCCGAATCCGTATTATCCGAATTTTTGGATTATCCGAAGTTCAGATATCCGAATCCGGAATATTAAAAAACATCTATATTATACATATAATATTATATATATATATATATATACACTATATATTTAATTCATTCCAAGTTAATTCTACCCCTGAACTAACATAATACGCCGTTCTCAAATTCGAAATATTAAATAAAATACATTGAATTTTGTTTTAAGTAGGTTTGGACTTAAACTTTTAGCATAAGAGTAAGAGATTTTTTTTAGTTTCGGATTCGGATCCCATTATTGACTATCCGAAATTTCGGATTATCCGATTTTTGGATATCCAAAAATTGGATAATCCGACTTTGCACACCCCTAACTACTCGCTCGTCTAAATTGATTAAAATATCCCTTGTAGTTTATGATGCAATGAAACTTTACGAGGGCAAAAATGAAAAAATAGACTCAGATACATATATGTTACTCATGGCACTAAGAGTGCAGTACATGTATAACTCGTCAATGAAGTAGAATCGTTGTTTAACTAAAGATATGAGTGTAATCAGTGGCGGATCCAGAAATTTTTTGCAATGGGTTAACCATTTTTAAATGCTTGAATTTCATTAGACCGGACATTTACAAAAATTCATGCCGGTTCTTCAATTCGGGTCGGGTAAGGTATGTTAATTAGATCTAGAATTAGTTAATTGTTTGTTTATATTCGTGAACATTCGATAACTTGTTTGTTTTTGTTCGTTTATTTTCATTTGTGTTCATTATAGTTTTTAATCTAATAATGATTTCATTACCAAGACAAAACAAGTTACATTTAGATGGTGGGTAAGCGAGCAATAAGCTGCGCCGCTATTTTTTTAGATGGTGGCTAGTTTTATGATGCTATAAGTATAACGATGAAACAAGGAGGGATAGATACGATGAGGTGAAAAGATAAAGAATACAAGATTGCTAATAGTGTATACACATA
Source organism: Ambrosia trifida (assembly GCA_028751855.1). Lineage (NCBI taxonomy): Eukaryota > Viridiplantae > Streptophyta > Magnoliopsida > Asterales > Asteraceae > Ambrosia > Ambrosia trifida. The sequence goes on from CM054130.1 coordinate 69,434,332, forward strand.
GCCTTAGGATGAATTGCTTATTTTTTAGTGTTTGTCTTGAATCATAACTTTCAATTACATGGCATGTTGGAAAATATTTGTGTTTCTTAATTAAACGCAAGTTTCATCCACTAGTTATAGTTTAGGGATGGCTCAGATACATATATGGCAATCTAAACAAAAATCCAAACTCAACACACTAGCTACATTATGGCAAACAAGCAACATAGTTGTTTAAGAAACAATAAGATTAGATGTGTAACATTTGTTTTTAATATTGTAGTTTAAGATTGAAAATAATGATTGATCCATTTTGTTCCGTGTGTACTCGCAATATATAGTGTTCTGCTTAGATCTGTCCCCAATACCTAAATGCTTATAAAACATACTTAGATGCATAGATGACAAAAACAGTAAGATTAACATTTGTTTTTAATATTGTAGTTGTTAAAGACTGAAAAAAAATGAATGATCCATTGTGTTCTCGCAATATATAGTGTTCTGCGTAGATCCGTCCCCAATACCTAAATACTTATAAAAATTACTTAGATGCATGGATGACAAAAACAGTGTGTATATATAGTGTTCTGCGTAGAACATGGAGGTAATGTTTAGTTGTTTTCAAAATATTAAACTGCGTGTAATTGTTCTGGAATAACTGTTTGTGGTCGTTTTAGAGTAATTTTGGCATAATTTATGAGTTCTAAGTTGTTTTATCTTTTATACTTAATACTTCATCAATATAATGACCCAAGTTTGAATTCAGATAATGCTAAATTGGTATTAAAAGTATTCAGTGTTTCATTCATTTAATCGGGTTAACTGTGTTATTAAGATACTAAATTTATTGATTCTTAATCTCTGATTTTTAGTAATTTAAGAAGAAAAAAATGAGTCGAATATTGCTCCAGCTGTTAACAAAACACACCCATTTCCCTTTGGTTTTGATATCATATTTCTCTGTATATTAGGTATGCTGAAGTATGCAAAACAGTTGAACATTAGTACATGAGAGAGAATTGGAGCTAAAAAGGTATTATTCTTTTACTAATTATGCAAGAAATGAAATGGTTCTTTACACATTTGATACTTGAATATTCATATTGTGGTATAGGTGAATTAGATGGTTAGTTACCACATACTATTATACTAAAGATTCTTTGTCAATATCTTAGCTGTTTTTGCTTTATGTGACGCTAAGCAGGCATAAGGTTTGAAATAGACTAAATATGTGACACCTGGCATATTTGACTTGACATATTTAAACTTATAAGTCTACCTTAGCGGGGAAACAGTTTATTTACGTACTTAACTAGGTTAGTTGAGTCGGGGTTTTCTTACGTATTGTCTAGGGTTCAATGATATGGAGGATCATTGGTGTCTTTTACGTACACACGAGTCTTGGGTCCCGTTGTTGGTGAATTACATAAACTAGATTAAGTGTTATGCGTAGACTGATTCTTATGTGGTGGATTATATGCAAATACGTGCTTAAATAATGCTTAGATGATTGTCCATGCTTATATATGCTTATATATGTTAAACATAGATTAGGATTACATGTTCATGTGATAGGGTGCGTTAAAATGTGCTAAACACGACAAACTGGAAATCTGGAAATGGCTCTTTCCTGGTTCGACCATTCGAAGGGTCGAACCTGGCCCTCAGCCTGTTAAAGGTCTCCTTCGACCAAATAAAACTACGTTCGACCCATGTAAAGGGTCGAACCTGGCTATCTGTTTTAAAGATGCTACATTCGACCACCTAACTCCACGTTCGCCCACTTGAAAGGGTCGAACCTGGACATACTATAAATTCCATCCTTAGTCATTTTTAATCATTTCACAAACCCTAAACGCCTCTAAACATTCTCTTTCGACTCTTAACATTGGGGAATGAGTTTTTGAGCTTATTTTTCATAATCCAACTCTCTAAATCATTACAAGTGAAGATCTAAGGTGTGTTCTTCATTCTAAATCCTTTTTAAACAATTTTGATTCGTTTTCATTTAAACCCCAAGAGTCCAGATCTGATCTCAACATGTTTTTATGGATAAAAACCTTCATAATATCTTTCTAAATAAAACCTATTCATAAACAATGAGTTTTATACAAATTAACATGTGTTAATGTGGTTTTATGTATTGTTTGATGATTACTTGCTGTATAGATGTTATAACAACGATCTAGGACTGTTATTGATGATGAGTTATGATTGAAATAGGTTACAATTGATTATTGATGATGTTTTGTTCATTTTGGGGATTTTGGGTTAGATCTAGGACTTGTTCATGGTGATAGTGATAAGGATATAATGGGGGGTTTCTTGTTCATGATAATCTGAGTATATTAAGTTAATTGTTGATTGATTTCAGAAAGTTTCCTAATTGGGTAAAAATTTCATGCATTTGATGTGACATCTCCATAATTTGATATTTTGGGAAACTTGTAAAACGACTAGATTTTGGGGTAAAATCAGTAGGGTTTCGTGGGGATATTTTAATGATGGTTGACTGCTGTAACTCATGGTGTGTCGTGATGTTTTCGGATGTTTTTGATGCGTTTTTGAAGAAACAAACTGACAGGGTCGAACCTGGAGCTCCTTCGACCAGTCGAGTGGTCGAAGGTGGACCTCCAGGGTCGAACCTGGATTCTGATGGTCGAACCTGCACTAAATGGTTGAACTTGGCTTGAAATGGGTCGAAAGTGGAAGAAAAGGGGCGAATGTGGAAGTGAAAAACCACATTCGACCCTATGTTATCCAAAATGAGATTTTTGATACAAACTATGTGTTTTATGCTTTAACCTTGTGTGTAATCTATGTGTACTTGATTAGCTTGTGTAATGAGTCACCAACGGGATGTCGGGTTAGTCTTGTGTGTCGGTTAAACTGTCAAACACGTTTTCAAACTTACTTAGTCATGATCGGGGACTAGTTAGCCTTGGGGTTATTAGTCACAACTCTTATACAACCTTTATTGATAGATCGCCGGTACTTGGGATTATCAAGACTTGTCTTAATTCTTGTTTTGGGAACGCAAACTAAGGTGAGTGTCACAACCCCATTCTTAACTGTTTTTGGAACATTTTGGGGGAGAGACATGCGTTAAAACTTTCTAACTTTTAAACCAACATATTACATGATACCTCATGGATACTTAGTGACCTTTACCTTCATCATTAAAGTCCTCTCATGTCTTAGTGAACCATCAATATGTGGGTACATAGCGGGGAAGGTGTGAATAGATCTATTGGGCTTGACTAGCCCCACTCGGGCCGACTGGAGGTCGGTGGCGGGTGCATATTTGTCCTATATCTTACGGCACCGGGTGATGAACCGGTGACAGGTTTGAGGCATTCTTATCTTGTCAGCAGTGGTTCACGACACTATAGTATCATGTAACGATGTCTAGCTAGCATCAGGTATAGATGTAAGGATTGTTGGGTTTGGTTTACTTATGATAAACTTTTACAAACTATATCTCTGTGACTCACCGACACTTTATGTGTTGTCTAACTTTGCATGTTTTCTCAGGTCGCTAAGGTAGCAGGGAGTCTTAGGCGCACTGGAGTCGCACTGCGTCTAGTCTTGCATACATAAGCAAACTGGGTTGTGTTTGCATTCATATATTGACATTGGTTTTGTAAACATTAAATTTTGCTTCCGCTGTCGTTTTCTACTTTACTTATAAACTGCGTGGTTGGTATTTCTACGTAACTTTTAATGCATATAGATGTCGTTTATTGTGACCGTTGTCTTGGATCCTGGTATGTCACGCGCCTCGCGATAAAACCCCGCAAGTGGAAATTGAGGGTGTGACAGATTGGTATCAGAGCTAATGGTTATAGTGAACTAGGACTGCATATAGAGTCTGGTCTATAGCCGAGTCACACATTAGACGGTCACACGTTATGAGTCGTTTTAGTGGGAAACTTATTAACTTTGTCGGGGTGTCTATATCATCATACTTGTCTGCTACATCATCTATTCTTGCTTCGGCTTGGCCTATTCTTCATTTATCTTCTTCTTCGGGATTTGAAGACGAAGGGATGGACATGTTGATTTCCTAGCACGGTTGTGTTGCGCATTGGAGCGACTTTGACGTATCTTTGAGACCTGTCCCGTATTCGGACATCCTACTTTCTGCTCCGATGGACACACTTACTCACACACTATCTTGCACTTGTACTTAGATTAGTACACTTTGGAATGATTATTCATACGGAACTCTTTTACTCATGGCATTCTGATCAGATGATTCGTAGTTGATACGGATTGGTCAAATCAGAAATATTCTCTATTCTCAAGACTAGTAATTAATACTGGTGACGAATCTGAACTTTTTATTCTCTCTGTATTCAGAGGATGCCAGCTGCTTGTGGTGGTGGACGCCGTGGTGGCGGTGGTGGATGCCGTGGTGGCGGCGGTGGTCGCGGTGGCGGTCGTGGTGATGAACCGGTCACTATGACCCAAGCTGAGCTGAACAACATAATTCAGCAACGAGTGTTTGATGCTCTTGCTGCATTCCAGGCTGCTCAGCAGGATTTGCCGGTGGTAATTTGACTACTACTTCTGTTCCTTTATACCTTTGTGGTATGTTCGTTTTATTTATCTGTGCGTTGATACAGGTAATGCTGTTAATCCTCATCCTCCTACCTGTACCTACAAAATGTTTATGGACTGCAAGCCTCATAACTTTAGTGGGAATGAGGGTGCAGTGGGTTTACTGAGGTGGTTGGAGAAGGTTGTCTCTGCTTTTGCGATGTGTAACTGTCTTGCTGTGGACCATGTGAAGTTCGCTTCTGGTACTTTTGAGAATCGTGCTTTGACGTGGTGGAATACCGTTATCCAGACTGTTGGGTCGGCTAAGGCCAATGCCATGCCTTGGGATGAGTTTGTGTTTCATTTGAAGACCGAGTACTGTCCCCGTGATGAGATTAAGAAGCTGGAGCATGAGTTGTGGAATCATACTATTGTTGGATCTGAGATAGAAGAGTATGTTGTTCGTTATCATGAGTTGGTCCTTATGTGTTTGGATGCTGATACTCCGGACTATAGGAAGATTGAATACTTTGTTGCTGGACTCGTACCTGAAATTCGTGGGTTGGTTACAACGAATGACTGTGCTACTCTTCAGGGTACTATTCGGTTAGCTCACAAGCTGACCAATCAGAAGGTGGAAGAAAGTACTCTGCCACCTAGAGGTTCTGTTTTGAAGGCCCCTGATAGTGGTAGTAAGCGAAAGTGGGAGAGCTCTGTGAAGAACTCTGCCACGTCCCAACCCCAGCAGCAGCAGAAGAGATCTGAGTCTTCTACCCCTTCATCTGGGCAAAAGTCTGGTTCTTATCATGGTAGTTACCCGAAGTGCAACAAGTGTAACTATCATCATAATGGGCCATGCCGCAAACTTACTACTTGTCAGCGGTGTGGGAAACCGGGACATGAGGTTCAGACTTGTCGTGTTCGTTTGAGCGAGAAACCTGCTCCTCAGGCTGCTAACCAGACGAACCAGGGTTGTTACAACTATGGTCAGACCGGTCATTTTAAGCGGGATTGTCCCAAATTGAAGCAGGGTGATGGTGAGAAGAACAGTGGTGGTAACAGGAACAACGGAGGCGGCGGCGGTGGAAACGCACGAGTCTTCGTCATTGGATCGGGGGAAGCCCGACAGGACCCAAACATTGTTACCGGTACGTTTCTTTTAAATGATCGCTATGCTTCTGTCTTATTTGATTCTGGTGCCGATAGGAGCTTTGTATCGGTAGGATTTAGTCAGTTGCTAGACATAGTACCTACACCCTTAGAGGCTAAGTACTTGATAGAATTGGCTGATGGTAAGAACATTGAAGCGACACATATTCTTCGGGAGTGTCGTTTGGAACTTTCGGGTTTGTCTTTCCCTATTGACCTTATGCCGGTACCCTTGGGGAGCTTTGATGTTGTCGTAGGCATGGATTGGTTGTCCTTGTATCGTGTGGAGATCGTTTGCTTCGATAAGATTATCCGTATCCCTCTCCCTGATGGAGAGATTCTTTCGGTGCATGGTGAAAAGAGCGGTGCTCCTTTGAGTATCATTTCTTGTATGAAAGCCCACAAGTACCTTCGGAAGGGTTATTCGGCCATTCTGGCACTTGTTTATGTTTCTTCTGATGGTGGGAAGAAGATCGAGGATATTCCCGTGGTTCATGACTTTCCTGATGTGTTTCCTGACGACCTACCTAGTCTTCCTCCTCATCGTCAGGTTAAGTTTGGTATTGATCTTGCACCTGGTGCAGCCCCTATTGCTCGGACCCCTTATCGTCTTACACCTCCTGAGATGTTGGAGTTGTCCAACCAGTTACAGGAACTCTTGGAAAAGGGTTTCATCCGGCCTAGCTCTTCTCCGTGGAGAGCTCCTATTTAGTTTGTGAAAAAGAAAGACGGGAGCCTTCGTATGTGTATTGATTATCGCGAGCTGAACAAGGTGACCATCAAGAATCGTTATCCTCTTCCTCGTATTGATGATCTCTTTGACCAGCTTTAGGGTTCTAGCTATTATTCGAAGATCGACTTGAGGTCCGGTTATCACCAGTTGCGTGTGCAGGAAGCCGATGTACCGAAGATTGCTTTTCGTACTCGTTATGGCCATTTTGAGTTTTTGGTTATGCCCTTTGCTCTCACCAACGCACCAGCGGTTTTCATGGATCTAATGAACCGTGTCTGTAAGCCTTACCTTGATAAATTTGTCATTGTCTTCATTGATGACATCCTGATCTATTCCAAGAGCAAGGTGGACCACGAGGAACACTTGCGACTTGTCTTGGAACTCTTGAGGCGGGAACAACTGTATGCTAAGTTCTCAAAGTGTGACTTTTGGTTACGCGAAGTTCAGTTTCTAGGTCATGTGGTGAATCAACTAGGGATTCATGTCGATCCGGCTAAGATCGAAGCTATTAAAGACTGGGAAGCACCAAAGACGCCATCTGAGGTGTTTGGTGCGGCAATTCCTAGGTCTCGCGGGCTATTATCGCCGTTTCATAGAGGGATTTTCGAAGATCGCTCAACCCCTTCACTACTCTCACCCAGAAGGACCGGAAGTTTGACTGGGGTGAATCGCAGGAATCAGCATTTCAGTTCCTGAAACTTAAACTCTGTACCGCACCTATCTTATCCTTACCGGATGGTACGGATGACTTCGTCGTGTACTGCGACGCCTCTATTCGTGGTCTCGGTTGTGTGTTGATGCAACGCGGGAAGGTTATTGCTTACGCTTCTTGTCAGCTTAAGGTTCACGAGAAGAACTACACTACCCATGATTTGGAATTGGGAGCGGTGGTTTTCGCTCTGAAGATTTGGAGGCATTACTTGTACGGTACCAAGTACGATATTTATACCGATCACAAGAGTCTCCAGCACATTTTCGATCAAAAGGTGTTGAACATGAGGCAGCGTCGCTGGGTTGAACTCCTTAACGATTATGACTGTTCCATTAAGTACCACCCTGGCAAGGCGAACGTTGTGGCTGACGCCTTGAGCAGGAAGGAATCTGCGAACCCACGACATGTCAGGGCTTTACAGCTCACTATCCATTCTTCTTTACCTGATCAGATTCGTTCTGCGCAGCTTGAAGCTTTGAAGGAGGAAAATCTAAAAGCTGAAACTATGCACAGTGCTGACAAGCACCTCGAACTTAGGTCATATGGCCTACACTATTTTGCGGAACGAGTTTGGGTACCACTTTATGGGGGATTACGGGAGCTTGTCTTGGACGAAGCTCACAAATCCCGATATTCTATTCATCCAGGCTCCGACAAGATGTATCAGGACTTGAAGATACTCTACTGGTGGCCAAACATGAAAGCTGACATCGCCTCCTATGTTAGCAAATGCTTGACTTGTGCGAAGGTCAAGGTGGAGTACCAGAAGCCGTCTGGTCTCCTGCAACAACCAGAGCTTCCCGAATGGAAGTGGGAGCGAATCACGATGGATTTTGTCACCAAACTACCGAAATCACCAAGTGGTTGCGATATGATTTGGGTGATTGTTGACAGGTTGACAAAATCGGCACACTTCCTTCCTACTAAGGAAACTGACAGACTCGAGCGCTTGGCTCGCATTTATCTTAAGGAAGTGGTTTCTAAGCACGGGGTGCCTGTTTCTATCATTTCTGATCGTGATTCTCGTTTTGCTTCGCGTTTCTGGAAGGCCTTGCATAAAGCCTTAGGTACTCAGCTGGATATGAGTACAGCCTATCATCCGCAAACAGACGGTCAGAGTGAGCGGACGATTCAAACTTTGGAGGACATGCTTCGTGCATGCGTTATTGATTTTGGCAAGGGTTGGGAGAATCACCTACCGTTGGTGGAGTTCTCTTACAACAACAGCTACTATTCTAGCATTAAGGATTACGGATGAAAATGCCGGTCTCCTCTTTGTTGGGCCGAAGTGGGCGAGAGTTAGCTCACTGGTCCGGAACTTGTGTACGAAACTTCGGAGAAAATCGTGCAAATTCGTAACCGTTTAGCGGCTGCGCGGGATCGTTAGAAGAGTTATGCCGATCGCGTCGCAAACCTTTGGAGTTCCAGGTTGGGGACATGGTACTTCTAAAAGTTTCTCCATGGAAGGGCGTCATACGCTTTAGGAAGCGTGGCAAACTTAACCCTCGTTATGTCGGACCATTCGCAATCCTGGAACGGATTGGACCGGTGGCATACAAACTTGACTTACCAGCGGAGCTCGATAGTGTCCACAACATCTTCCATATGTCTAATTTGAAGAAGTGTTTGACGGATGAATCTCTTATTGTTCCATTGGAAGAGATCAAAGTTGACGATCGTCTTCGCATTGTGGAGGAACTAGTTGAAATTCTAGACTACAAGATTCGTAGTCTTCGTCGGAGTAAAATCCGAATCGTTAAGATCTGTTGGAATTCTAATCGTGGACCGGAGTTCACTTGGGAACGGGAGGACATGATGAAGTCCAAATATCCTCATCTTTTTCCTAAGCGTGCATTTAAATCTAGACATGTTACCGCTGAAGCTGAGTGAATCTCGGGGCGAGATTCCTTTCAACGGGGGAATGATGTGACAACCGGTAAATTTTCTTTCGTTTCCTTCTTTTCGTCTTCTTCCTTTTTGACTTCGTGCAATTTTCGGGACGAAAATTCTTTTAATAGGGGGATGATGTGACACCCGGCATATTTGACTTGACATATTTAAACTTATAAGTCTACCTTAGCGGGGAAATAGTTTATTTACGTACTTAACTAGGTTAGTTGAGTCGGGGTTTTCTTACATATTGTCTAGGGTTCAATGATCTGGAGGATCATTGGTGTCTTTTACGTACACACGAGTCTTGGGTCCCGTTGTTGGTGAATTACATAAACTAGATTAAGTGTTATGCGTAGACTGATTCTTATGTGGTGGATTATATGCAAATACGTGCTTAAATAATGCTTAGATGGTTGTCCATGCTTATATATGTTAAACATAGATTAGGATTACATGTTCATGTGATAGGGTGCGTTAAAATGTGCTAAACACGACAAACTGGAAATCTGTAAATGGCTCTTTCCTTGTTCGACCATTCGAAGGGTCGAACCTGGCCCTCAGCCTGTTAAAGGTCTCCTTCGACCAAATAAAACTACGTTCGACCCATGTAAAGGGTCGAACCTGGCTATTTGTTTTAAAGATGCTACATTCGACCACCTAACTCCACGTTCGCCCACATGAAAGGGTCGAACCTGGACATACTATAAATACCATCCTTAGTCATTTTTCATCATTTCACAAACCCTAAACACCTCTAAGCACTCTCTTTCGACTCTTAACATTGGGGAAGGAGTTTTTGAGCTTATTTTTCATAATCCAACTCTCTAAATCATTACAAGTGAAGATCTAAGGTGTGTTCTTCATTCTAAATCCTTTTTAAACAATTTTGATTCGTTTTCATTTAAACCCCAAGAGTCCAGATCTGATCTCAACATGTTTTTATGGATAAAAACCTTCCTAATATCTTTCTAAATAAAACCTATTCATAAACAATGAGTTTTATACAAATTAACATGTGTTAATGTGGTGTTATGTATTGTTTGATGATTACTTGCTGTATAGATGTTATAACAACGATCTAGGACTGTTATTGATGATGAGTTATTATTGAAACAGGTTACAATTGATTATTGATGATGTTTTGTTCATTTTGGGTTAGATATAGGACTCGTTCATGATGATAGTGATAAGGATATAATGGGGGGTTTCTTGTTCATGATAATCTGAGTATATTAAGTTGATTGTTGATTGATTTCAGAAAGTTTCCTAATTGGGTAAAAATTTCATGCATTTGATGTGACATCTCCATAATTTGCTATTTTGGGAAACTTGTAAAACGATTAGATTTTGGGGTAAAATCAGTAGGGTTTCATGGGGATATGTTAATGATGGTTGACTGCTATAACTCATGGTGTTTCGTGATGTTTTCGGATGTTTTTGATGCGTTTTTGAAGAAACAAATTGACAGGGTCGAACCTGGAGCTCCTTCGACCAGTCGAGTGGTCGAAGGTGGACCTCCAGGGTCGAACCTGGATTCTGATGGTCGAACCTGCACTAAATGGTCGAATTTGGCTTGAAATGGGTCGAAAGTGGAAGAAAAGGGGCGAATGTGGAAGTGAAAAACCACATTCGACCCTATGTTATCCAAAATGAGATTTTTGATATAAACTACGTGTTTTATGCTTTAACCTTGTGTGTAATCTATGTGTACTTGATTAGCTTGTGTAATGAGTCACCAACGGGATGTCGGGTTAGTCTAGTGTGTCGGTTAAACTGTTAAACACGTTTTCAAACTTACTTAGTCATGATCTGGACGATCGGGGACTAGTTAGCCTTGGGGTTATTAGTCACAACTCTTATACAACCTTTATTGATAGATCGCCGGTACTTGGGATCATCAAGACTTGTCTTAATTCTTGTTTTGGGAACGCAAACTAAGGTGAGTGTCACAGCCTCATTCTTTACTGTTTTTGGAACATTCTGGGGGAGAGACATGCGGTAAAACTTTCTAACTTTTAAACCAACATATTACATGATACCTCATGGATACTTAGTGACCTTTACCTTCATCATTAAAGTCCTCTCATGTCTTAGTGAACCATCAATATGTGGGTACATAGCGGGGAAGGTGTGAATAGATCTATTGGGCTTGACTAGCCCCACTCGGGCCGACTGGAGGTCGGTGGCGGGTGCATATTTGTCCTATATCTTACGGTACCGGGTGATGAACCGGTGACGGGTTTGAGGCATTCTTATCTTGTCAGCAGTGGTTCACGACACTATAGTATCATGTAACGATGTCTAGCTAGCATCAGGTATAGATGTAAGGATTGTTGGGTTTGGTTTACTTATGATAAACTTTTACAAACTATATCTCTGTGACTCACCGGCACTTTATGTGTTGTCTAACTTCGCATGTTTTCTCAGGTCGCTAAGGTAGCAGGGAGTCTTAGGCGCACTGGAGTCGCACTGCGTCTAGTCTTGCATACATAAGCAAACCGCGTTGTGTTTGCATTCATATATTGACATTGGTTTTGTAAACATTAAATTTTGCTTCCGCTGTTGTTTTCTACTTTACTTATAAACTGTGTGGTTGGTATTTCTACATAACTTTTAATGCATATAGATGTCGTTTATTGTGACCGTTGTCTTGGATCCTGGTATGTCACGTGCCTCGCGGTAAAACCCCGCAAGTAGAAATTGAGGGTGTGACAGAATACCATGTTGCGGTTGGAATCTCACATACTTTCCTTTTCATTGCAAGTAATTTTGATTATCTTAAGCTTACATGTTCAGCGTAAATGACTAAAGGTATCTTTGAATTTGATTACTTAAATTGTATTTAATTAGTTTTACATATTCTAACAGATGTTGGGCTCAGGAAAACTGCCTGCATCACAAGTGTGATGGGACTTCTAGGTGTTGTAGATGTGATCGTGTCGCATCAAGTTTGATATAAAATTGATTGTCTTATTATGGGTGTTAGATTGCTGAAACTGTTATTGATTTTGGATATTACACATTGATGTAAACACTGAAAGTGGAGTGATAAAAGATATTCGTTTAAAAGAATTGAGGCTTATACAGACCACGGGGGCTGTAATCCATTGTTTATTGTGGAGAAGCAAAGATTTTCTCATAAAGAAAAGATCGAGATATATTGGTTACGAAAGTGTCAATAATCTTTGTGTCTCAGGAAAGACTTCAGTAACTGTTATCTAGGTTCTTTGATTTCTTTGTATTCGCAGCTGTATATACCAATGGTACACAAATCAGCCTTCTTATCTCTTGAAACTACTTATGGTTTCTCCCCCACTGCAATCAATGAACCACACCATCACATAGCATATTTGAGGTTCGTCTTGTGGTTTCTTCGCTTAATTCCCGTATTTTTCATCAGTTAGTATCATTGAAGCCATCCATCGCTTCTCAAACCAATATCATATTGCAATTTGGATTTTCATTTGATTTGGTAATAATCTCACTTTCCCTTTTCAATTTTTGATTTCAATTGGGAGGGACTGTTCTTTTCCTTGGTAAGTATCCCTTCTGTTTTTGAACTTCAATTCAAGTAGAAGATACGAATTAGGATTGAGGGTTACTGACGTTATTTACATGAAACATCTTAATTTTTTAGTTCAGTAATATCAGTTAGCCATCAGTGTACCTTGGACGATTCAAAGCCTATTTCATCATGAGGTTAGTGTCCAGAAAGCAGCTTGCTTGGTTAGAAATCTTTTACTTACATGGATTTTTATGATGTATGATATGCTTAAGCTTCACTTCTCGTGGTAAAAAAAAATTAATTTAGAAGCTGTTAGGAGATGTTTATGCATCCAATAAGCAGCTTGCTTGGTTAAAAATCTTTTACTTACATGGATATCTTTGTATCTATAGGCAACCGTTTTTTTTTTTGTTTTTTTGTTTTTTTGGATTTTACATTTCATGTTTCTTTATAGCATTCCCAATTTCATATCGATTTGTAGGGAGCATATCAGAATTGGTGATGGTACATGGAAACAGAGGTACCTCTGTTCTTGTATCCGAAAATCGAGTTAATTTAATATTCCTCTCATCAAATGTCTCTTTTAAGTAGAAAAACATTATATATAATCTTTCATGATTAATTCTTATCAATTTCTTAAGGTTTCTATCCTAATGGATTCAAGAGATATTTAACTTAGATAATTCAAACTGCCACTTATAACTTCTACCCTGCAAAACATCTTTCAGTTGTGCAAGGAAGATGGGTGTCTCAGTATGCTGCCAGTGAATATAGCAGCAAAAAGAAACTAGGGTTTGTGCATGATGGAAAAGACGATGACATGGTTTTATCATTTGAAAAAGGAAAAGAATCGGAAATATATAAGGACAAACAGGACAATATCTCACCGTGGGTGTTCTAGTGGAAAAGCAAAGCAAAGTGGTGGTCAAGAACGAAAAAGCGGAGTGGTAAGAGGACAAGTAGGGAGTTTAGGGATTCAAAGCAGGGGTTTGGAGAAAAAGAAAGGTATGAAAAAATAGAACACATATGATACCACTAATGATGTTCGAGGGTTTAACAAAGGTTATTCTTTCCAGAACAAGAAAAGAAAAGGTGATCATCTTAACTTCATTAGTTTCGGTTCTTTCATGTTAGATTTTTTATTTGGGTAAGTTTCCAAGCTTACAATGAAACTTTGATTTCATTCCTGCTACTTTAGCTTTAGTATCTGTATGTTCTGAGCTATCAAATATTGACATATTCCCCTATTGAAATCCCTTTGTTTTACGACTGTTATAGTTTGGTATGCTTATGTTTATCTCCTTTAATTTTGTTCTATAATCAAAATCTTGATAGTGCAAGAATTTGTTTGATGATGTTTTGATACTTTATTGACATGTCTTGAGAATCTATGTACCTATAAAAATATGGAGCACCAATAGTAATATGGTGCACAAATAGCTGCTAAAATACAAACCTCATATATAATACAAATTTCACATGCTTATTTTAGGACAAACATAATATATATCTGGAAGTAGTTTAATAGCATAAAGTCATAAACTATATACAATGTTTGTATATGGTTTCATATACAATTATACAAATGTTGTTTTAAATTTTTGTGGTAGCAAACCAAAAGAAAAATATATATTGTTTATAAGTTTTGTATAATTTTATTGTAAAACCCGTCCAACGGACGGGTATAAAACTAGTTAATATTTGTGCTGCCGATAAGTTCGAAATTAGAGATACAAATAGGTTATTATATAGCGAAAATGTCATTTTAGTCCTTATGGTTTGACTCAAAATGTCATTTATATTTAAAAAGTTTGTTCTTTCTAATCTTGATCTCCAACGTTTTCACTTTGTGTCATTTTCAACCATCCACTAACGTCATCCATTCCTGCACCGTTAAGTCAATGACATTTTCGTCAACTTACCCGTAAACCTTCTTTTTTTTTTTTTTTTTTTTTTTTACCATTATCATCTCTCAACGTTTTTACCTAAAATGAATTGGAATGATTTATTAAAATATAGGGATTTTGCAGATTTTATATAGAAAAAAAAACATGTTTAACGATGGAAATTCTTTTTTTTTTTTTTGTGTCAAAAAAAGGTTGAAAAAAAAATCTCACTTCACTTGTTATTATGTTATAAGACTTAAGACCCATTTATTTAACAAACTTAACCAAATATAATAAATACATTTTTATAAAATTTACATCAATCCCATATACCATCACCTATTTATTATTATTATTTTTTTAAACTGAAATCAGATAAAATACAGAGAATCATTTTCCCAACAAACACACTCCACCTCCCTTTCTTTAGGACATCCTCACTCCACTCCACTTTGTTTCTCTCTCTAAACTCAAAATAATAGTCTCTCTCTCTCTCATCACCACCACTCTCCGCCTCGTCCCCATCACATCACATCTCATCTCAACGTCCACCGAACATGCGTCGCCACTATTTTCCGATTTCTGCAACGTCTTTCCATTCTACATTTAGACCACCGGATCCATAACCACCTCTGCTTCTCATTTGGGGTTCCCATTATTTTTTTCTTCAAAAAGATCTGAGCTTTTTATATATAGACAAGATGATAAATCGGGAGCATTTGACTGGTCTGGTCATGTTACCCCGTTTACTTACCTTTGTGATATTGTCGAGTGGAGAAGGGGTAGAAAAAAGAGAAGCTAGATCTGACGGATTTTTGCGGTGGCTGACTCATGAAGTTGGAGGTAAATGGTAAAAACTTGTTGCATGCGTGTGGGAGAGAAAATAAAAAATAAAAAATTGGTGATGATAACCTGGAATTTATAGGAAAAGTAAAAAGACAGTAAAGGGTAAAGTAAAAACATAGTAGTTAGGTGTGTATTGGCTCCTTGTTACATATTTTGGTGATCTTTTGTTCTTTGCTGGTAAAAAAAGAAGATGAACAATGTGGCCGGAGAGGTTTTTAGTTATATAATTGGGTATAATTGTTGTAGGAATATGAATTTGTTATTTTATCCACTGTATTTTTATAATTTTTATTTTGAAAAAAAGTTATTCTATGATTTTGAAATGCTTTGAAAATTTATAGTTGGAACTAGGGGTGTAAATTATTTCTACTATTTAACATCGGCTTTGGCCCGTTTAAGCTATAAAAGCGAGCTCGAGCCCTAGCTTTTAGCTCCTTTTAAGTTCTATAATTATTTTGTGCCGATTGAGCCGATCTTGAGCCCTTGCGTTTTACTTTCGAGCCGAGTTCGAGCTCAAAGTATTAGGCTCGAACTTCATAAAAGCATGACGAGCCGAGCTCGAGCCCAGTTAGGCTCGTTTACACCCCTAGTTAGAACTATTATTTGTATTTAGTTATCATATTTTACAAGCATTATAGTTTTTAATTTTTTAAAAATTAAATTATTTCCGGTTTCATTCGATTTTTACATGAATTAAATGTTTTTCTATTTGCTGATGTTATTTTATATTTAGCATTCACCTTTTAACAATATATAAAAATAACCTTATGTAGAGATCAATAACTTGAACTACAAGTTAATTAATTTTTTATACAAATTCATTTAAACGGCAATATGGAAAAATAAAAACGTTATTATTATCCAACGTGTACAATAAGTTTCCCGCCAAAAATCACATGCACTACTCGTTCCCTCTAAATTGACTAAAATACCCCTTGCAGCTTATGATGCTATGAAAGTTTACGAGGGCAAACATGGAAAAACAGGCTCAGATATATGTTTATATATTACTCACTCATGGCACCACTTCATCATGCTCTCTGTCTCTATTAATCGAGAATTTATTTAGCTGTCTCTATAGAATTGTTGTTTAACCAAAGGTATGAGTGTAATCCTCCGTTTGATTTATATATTGAAAAGTATGTTCATCTGTTTGATATAATATTCTCTAAGTTGTTTTGCGTTGATTTTCTGCATTTTAATTGATAAACTCATATGATTAGGTGGATAATTGCAATACACATCTTTTTGAATTTCTTAGTACTTGAACCAAACTTGCAATGATGCAAAAGCATTTAGATGTGGAAGTGCAAGAGTTGTAATTAACTAAACCATTGTTGATTACAAGAACCAAGTTACAAAGAGAGCTTACAAGTGCTACAAGACTTGTATGATATTTAGGTGCCTACAAATGATGTCTTACATCTATATTTATACTACCAATAGTATATCATTCTTTATCTAGAGAATTCTATACGTAAATATTTTGGCTAAAGACTAAAGATTCCATGAAAATATAAAGCCTTTTTGAGGTGTTTCTAGAGGGTTCTTGGCATTATGAAACCCTTTCTAGACCATTCTTAGGCCTTTCGAGGCTAATTTGGACTTTCCCAAGGCTTCTAATTTTTTTGAGAACAATGTAGGTTGTTTCGGAATATACCAAGCAGCCCTACAAATGGTTCCAGAACCCTCCAGATTTTTTTTTTTTTTTATAAAATCGATTTTGAAGGTTGTGACTCTTGACACTCTTGTTTTTATAAAAAAAAAAATGGTCAAGGGGCCTAGTGATGAACTGCAAAAACAAAAACTCAAATAACCATCCTTTACATGTCTCAATCCCTCATACCTTAGGAGATTGGGGGCCTCAGTCTTTCTGAGCTATCTCAATCCACCGACTGACAAAATGTCTAAAATGCCGCTTAGGCTTACAAAGATAATTATAATAAACAAAAGAAAATGAATAACAAACTAATCTAGGAACATATGCACTAAAACGCGTTTGTTCATCAGCGCTTGCCGCTCGTAAGAACTCCTCTTTATATCTAATCGGACCAAGTTGATATAATTAAATGTTTTTCTATTTGTTGATGTTATTTCATATCTAGTATTCACTTTTTTAACAATACATAGCAATAAACTTATATAGAGATCAATAAACTCTACTACAATTTATTTAATTATTGTATGTTTATAGAAATTCATTTTAATGCCAAAATAGAAAGATAAAACGTTATTATTCAACGTGTATGAAATAAGTTTCCCGCCAAAAATCACATGCACTACTTGTAGTGGTGTTCAAAAAATCCGAAATATCCGAATCCGTATTATCTGAATTTTTGGATTATCCGAATTTCAGATATCCAAATCCGAAATATTATACATATAATATTTTATATATACACCATATATTTAATTCATTCCAAGTTAATTCTACCCCTGAACTAACATAATACGCTGTTCTCAAATTCGAAATATTAAATAAAATACATTGAATTTTGTTTTAAGTAGGTTTGGACATAGACTTTTAGCATAAGAGTAAGAGATTTTTTTTCGTTTCGGATTCGGATCCCATTATTGACTATTCGAAATTTCGGATTATCCGATTTTTGGATGCCCAAAAATTGGATAATCCGACTTTGCACACCCCTAACTACTCGCTCGTCTAAATTGATTAAAATATCCCTTGTAGTTTATGATGCAATGAAACTTTACGACGGAAAAAATGAAAAAACAGACTCAGATACATATATGTTACTCATGGCACTAAGAGTGCAGTACATGTATAACTCGTCAATGAAGTAGAATCATTGTTTAACTAAAGATATGAGTGTAATCAGTGGCGGATCCATGAATTTTTTGCAATGGGTTAACCATTTTTAAATGCTTGAATTTCATTGGACCGGACATTTACAAAAATTCATGTCGGTTCTTCAATTCGGGTCAGGTAAGGTATGTTAATTAGATCTAGAATTAGTTAATTGTTTGTTTATATTCGTGAACATTCGATACTTGTTTGTTTATGTTCGTTTATTTTCATTTGTGTTCATTATAGTTTTTAATCTAATAATGATTTCATTACCAAGACAAAACAAGTTACATTTAGATGGTGGGTAAGCGGGCAACAAGCTGCGCCGCTATTTTTTTAGATGGTGGCTAGTTTTATGATGCTATAAGTATAATGATGAAACAAGGAGGGATAGATACGATGAGGTGAAAAGATAAAGAATACAAGATTGCTAATAGTGTATACACATAGCCTTAGGATGAATTGCTTATTTTTAGTGTTTGTCTTGAATCATAACTTTCAATTACATGGCATGTTGGAAAATATTTGTGTTTCATAATTAAACGCAAGTTTCATCCACTAGTTATAGTTGTAGGAAATATGGTTCACAATTTTATTAAAATAATAATAAAATAAAATTAATAACGAGGCTCTCGTTATCCGTAGGAAATATAATAGTACAATACCGATTACAAAATAAATTTAAATAAAATAAATACAAATACATGTACCGAATCTTGCTTCATGTCGATTACTTTAGAAACTTCAACCGAACCATCTTGTGTGGTGCTCCGCTGCAAGAATAAACGAACTTGTTTGTTTACGGTTTTTGGTTGAAGATCGTGTTTGACACGGGCCCTTAAAACAGATTCCACGCCTCTTCTCAGACGGTCTGTCTCCCGGGGTACAACAACCGGAACAGTGATGTACTGCCAGAGATGACTCTCAGCTAGAGATAACACCGGGTTATTTTTTGTTTATGACATGTGGAAAAGAAGTTGTAGAAATTTGAGAGTACTCCTCTCATGATTTCTAGAGTTGTTGGTCAAGAGATTTTCCTTCTGTGTATTTCGTCTCTGTCAACAATGAACCTAGAGGTTCATATATATAGTCAACACACACATGATGGCATAATGATGACCCATTAATCTTATTTAGTACCAAAATAAATAAGATAATTAATCAGCATTAATATAGGATTTAAGTGGTTTGACTAGAACGGTCTTTGCCCATTTAAGACACGAGTTGAAACCGCAAGATTAGTGGGAAGACTATTTGACTGGTCAAAGCCCGTCATTATGACTGGAGTAAACTGCCATTTTCGTCCTTGAGGTTTGGCACTTTTTGCCAGTTTCATCCAAAAGATTTTTTTTTCTCAACTGGCTCCACTAGTTTTCAAATTTTTGCTCGTTTCATCCAACTCGTAAACGACGTTAGTTGAACTCAGTTAAATAAGGGCAGTTTTGTCATTTTATCTCTTTTAAAATCCTAACCCTATTTAAACGTCCCTAAACTCAGAAAAACATCAGTTCACTCACAATCATCCCCAATTCAACCCAAACCCTAAATTATAAACCTGATTATCATAATGATTGGAGATTGGCAGCTTCGAAATCCTGATTCTAGCTTCAATACAGATGACGAGTATGGTATGTTACACAAATCCGTTTACTTGATTTTTGGTTTTAATGTTTTATTTTCTTGAGCCCTAATTAGAGATAATGATTAATGCAGGTAATGAAGTTGAAAAATTTTCAATCAAATTCCACCATGGTGGACAGTTTAGTCAGCCTCCTGAGCCAATGGTGTATCTTAATGGTAAGGTTGATTTCATAGACAACGTTAACTCTGATCTTTTCTCTGTGGTAATTTTGTATGATATGTTCTTGGAACTGGGGTACTTGTAGGATGATGAAGTTAGATTTCATTATAGGAAGCCAGATGAAGAAGACTTAGAATTAGGGTTAAGGCCATTGATGAATGATTCAAATGTTTTAGCTTGTATAAAATACACTGCAACTGTTAAAATTATTGAGGTGTTCATAGAACATATTTCACCTGATTATGAAGAACTAAAAAACAGAGTCATTGACAAAAAAAACTGAATTAGAGGACAGTGGTGAGGAACATGAGGGTAGTGACTCTGAGGATATTGATTATGAACCTGTGAATGTGGAGGGATCTGAGGACAGTGAGAGTGAAAAGAATGAGGGTTACCATAAGGGGAAAGCTAAGGTAAATGATAGTCAAAATACTAAAGAAGATAATGAGGGTTCTCATAAGGGGAAAGCTAAGGTAAATGATAGTCAAAATACTGAAGAAGATTCAGACTTTATTGTAGATTTAGATAATGAAATTCAGGACTATGATGTTGACATGGATGAGTTTAGAGCTGCTGTGGATTTTGATGTTAGTGAGGATGATTTAGGTAATGAAAAGGAAGGTAATGAAGATGAAGAAAATGAGGATGTTGAGGTTGATTTAGAGAACTTTGATAGCTTAAGTGATGAGGATAATGATACTGAGTTGCATAGGGCAATGAGGGCCACAAGAAGAAAGCAGAAAAAAGCTAAACAAAGTGGTGATTGTCCATTTTATTTGTCTCAGACTTTTAAGAATAAAGAAGACATTAAGGCACTTGTGAAGACTCATGCAGTAGAGAGTAGAAGGCAGTTGATGATAACAAGGAATGATAAAG
Source organism: Ambrosia trifida (assembly GCA_028751855.1). NCBI lineage: Eukaryota > Viridiplantae > Streptophyta > Magnoliopsida > Asterales > Asteraceae > Ambrosia > Ambrosia trifida. The sequence continues at coordinate 69,455,060 of CM054130.1, forward strand.
TAAGGTTTAGGGTGGTGTGTCAAGGTGTAAACCCAAAACTAGTTAGGTGTGAAAGTAATGTGGACAAGACAAAAGATGGTGGGCCTCATGCAGTGGGCTATTCATCCACTAGAAAGAAAAGAAAGAGTAACAAAACAAGTGGGCCTAAACAAGTGGGTAATTCATCAACTAAAAAACAAAGCAAACCTAAAAAGGAGATTCCTGAACCCACTTGCCCTTGGGAACTATACATAGCCAATAGCAACCAAGAGGGTACTTGGGTTGTGACAACACTATTCAAAGAGCACAAATGCCTTCAGACAAGGGATGTTAGGTTATGCAACATCAGTTGGTTGGCTAAGGAGCTTGAGCCTATGATTCAGATAAATCCTAACCATACACTTAGTTCTTTGCAAGACACAATCCAGAAGAAGTTCCAGGTACAAGTCACAATACAACAGATGTTTAGGGCTAGATCTATTGCAACTCAGAGGATCCAAGGAAGTTATGGGGCTCAATATGGGATGCATAGGGACTACTGTGAAGAGCTACTCAGGTCTAATCCTGGGTCAACAATAAAAATAGATGTTGAGAGGGAACCCAATCCAAATAGTCCAACTAGGCAGTTTAAAAGGATTTATATATGTTTGGGAGCTTTGAAGGCTGGTTTTAAGCTAGGTGGTAGAGATATTATGGGTCTGGATGGATGTTTTATGAAGGGACCTTATCCAGGACAGATTTTGACTGCTGTTAGTGTTGATGCAAACAATGGGATTTACCCTGTTGCTTATGCTTTGGTGGAGTCTGAAACTACATCCTCATGGATGTGGTTCTTGATGAATTTAGGAGATGACTTGGGGCTTGACTGTAACTCACATTTCACATTTATAAGGGACAGGCAAAAAGTAAGTATTTTTCACCATTTATTTGTATTTTGTGTTTGACTCTGTGTTTTGTTAAAGCTAACACTTGATGTTTTTTTACCAGGGTATAATACCAGCTATACATAGGCTCTTTCCAAATGCTGAGCATAGGTACTGCCTACGGCATATACATGAGAATATGAAACCAAGATGGAATACACAACTGTACAAAGAGTTGTTATGGAGCTGTGCAAGTGTAACCACACCAATTAGTTTTCAAAAGGCTATGAAGGCAGTACTCACTCAAGATAGTGCATTACATGACTGGTTGAAACAAATTCCCCCAAAGCATTTTTCAAGATCCCATTTCAGTGGTATGTTAACTGCATTACTTGTTTAGTGGTATGTTAAGTCCTTATAGTTTTTAGCTAATAATAGGCTGTTATGCAGGTAGGGCAAAATGTGACATCTTGTTGAATAATATTTGTGAGTGTTTCAACAGGCAGCTGGTGAATGGTAGGGACAAACTTATCATCACCTGCCTAGAGTTTATTAGAGAGTATCTAATGAAAAAGATAGTGGTGGTCAAAAAGTTGATTTCCAAGTGTGATGGCCCTTTAACCCCTGCTGCAACCACCATCTTTGATAAAATCAAGTCTGAGGCCTCACAATACACTGTCATTTGGACTGGTGGAACAAAGTATCAGGTGAGTGGACCCAACTTTGACCAGAGAGCTGTTATTCTTGACTAAAGGACCTGTACTTGCAGAAAATGGGACTTGACTGGCATGCCCTGCAAGCATGCAGTGGCATGTATATGGAATTTGGCTATGCATGGAGGTGATGATGGTATACCAAAGAAATGGGTTGATCCAGCTTACTGGTTGGATACTTGGAAAAAGGTGTATGAATGTACAATTGAACCCATCAATGGCATGGACTTATGGCCACAGTCAGATTGCCCAACCACATTAACACCCCTAAAGCATCACAAGCAAATTGGTAGGCCAAAGAAAAAAAGAAAGAAATCTGCTGAGGAATTGGCTGAGGGCAGTCAAAGTCAAGTTAAAAGGATTCCTGAATCTGGAAAATTGCCAAGGTTTGGTGGGACAGTAACATGTGTTATCTGCAAGGCCAAAGGACATAACCAGAGAACCTGCTCACAGAACAAGAACAAGAAAAAGAAGAAGGCTGCAAAACAGGCTGGTGGAAGTCAAGATGTTGGAAGTCAAGCTGCTGGAAGTCAACCTGCTGGAAGTCAACCTGCTGGAAGTCAAGCTGGTGGAAGTCAACAGGGTTAGGTGTTTGTGTGCCTGGTAGTTTGTTTGATCTTTTGGTCTTTAATTATGTATGCAACTTTAGTCATGCTTCTTTTGGTCTTTTGGTCTGTTTATTACTTGGTTTGTTATGTACTGGTTGAACATGAATTAGCATGGCTGTATGGTTCATTATGGTTTAAATGTATGGTTGTTATGGTTATTAATGGTATGGTCTTATGGTTATTAATGGTATGGTTATTAATGATCACTTGGTATGGTTGAATATGGGTCAATATGGGTCAATAGGGTATGAATGTTGAATATGGGTCAGTTTGGTATGATCAGTTGGTATGGGTCAATAAACACAATGTTGAACACATAATGCCTTTACTCTTAACAAAATTTATCACTTGCTATGGGTTTAGGGGATCAGTTGGTATGATCAGTTGGTATGGGTCAATAAACACAATGTAAAACACATAATGCATTTCTAATTAACAAAATGTATCACTTGGTATGGGTAGGGGTGTAAATGACACGTAGCGGCTCGGGATTGGCTCGGTAAAAAGCTCGAACGAGCCGAGCCTTAACGAGCCCGAGCCCGAGCCTGAAATATGGCTCGTTTAGTTATCGAGCCCGAGCTCGAGCCCTAAATACAAAGCTCGATTGGGCTCGCGAGCCTAATCGAGCCTTAACGAGCTAGAGCCCCAACCCGAACCCGAGCCCGAGCCTAAGTTATAGCCTTAACGATTGGGCTCGCGAGCCTAAGTTATAGCCGAGTTTTTGCGAGCTCGAGCCGAGCTTTTGAGCTCGTTTGAGATTCTCAAATCACCTCGAGCCGAGCTGAGCTCGAGCTTTGGATTTTGCTAGCGAGCCGAGCTCGAGCTCAAGATTGTAGGCTCGAACCGAGCCGAGCTTGAGCTCGAGCTTCACAAAACCTTAACGAGCCCGAGCCAAGCCTAGTCAGGCTCGGGCTTGGCTCGGCTCATTTACACCCCTAGGTATGGGTCAAACACAAAATGTTCATTTCATTCATCAACTTCAACATACATTTCATTCATCAACTAAAACATACACCAGTACATTATCACCATTACATCCTACACTAAGACACAATTAACCCACATTATCATTCATTTTCACCATTACATACCATCTCCACCACTAACAACAACATAGTACAGTAAAAAAAACCCAACTGAGACACAAACAAAGCTTCAATCTCCTGTTTTGATCAGTCACTATTTTCATTTCCTGATTGTGCCTGTTGACGAGCCTTTCAACAATTGCAGCTGTGTTTTCACAATGTCCAGCCTCGACCCAGCTAACAAACCCACAGCCCCTTCCTTGTCGATTACAACAGTAAAAGCGTCGTCCAGGGTTTTCAGCTGTCCACGATGTTCTTATTATAGTTTCTGATCCACAAGAACACAACACCATTGTTCAATTTTGGGTTTTGATTTATTAGGGTTTTTGGAAGACGATTTTGAAGAAGATGATGATTTGGGGTTTTTGATCTGATTTAGGTTTTATATAGATGGAGTTGATAAAACTAACAAATTGACATAAATGCCCTTAAGTTAAATGATAAAATGACAAAACTGCCCCTTATTTAACTGTAACATCGCAAGAATTTCCCCTAATTTTTCTACGTAAAAGCCTTACTACATACGCTATCCCTAACACACAATTTATATATATATATATATATGTATATATATAGTAATAATAATAAAAAAAATGATGATGATACATAATTAGTTGGTTTTGCCCAACCAACACATTGGCCCACACCAAACCCACCTTAAACCTTCCTTTGTTCGGAGCCCAGAAGTGTTCCGGCCCACTTAACCGGCCCACAACATAGATCCGGCCCAATCCTTTCTTAATCACACTGGGTTATTTAAAAAAAATAGTGTTCCAACCGGGTTTCGAACCCGAGTCAAACCCACGCACACTCACCCTCACAACCAGCTGATCTAGAAGCCTTATCTGTTTTAAACTCAACCGTTTATAATTATATAATGTGATTTATTGTGACAGTTGACTACGAAAAGTCAACTGTGATCCTCGATCACCATAATCATCATCACTTAACGCGTAATCAATCCAGTTTAGGAAGGTTTACTTGATTACCGGCCATCATTGAGTCTTCACGCGGCAAATCAATTATCAATTCTTACCAATTTCGTGACATTGACGCGTCAAACATTAAAACGAGGTCAACATATTGCCAAATCGAGCACCAGACCATTATAGTATAAATTGAAGGTTTCTGGACCTTCTAACCTCGCCGAACAATCCCTCTCCACCTCCAATTTCAATTAACAACCCTCTGTTAGTGGTTTTCTGTTCGCATTTTGACCCGAGCCTTGACCGAGCAAATCTGTATCAAATCAAAACTGTAAGTTTAATTTCTTGTGTGGGATTCGTTAATCGGTGTATGCACAACGTTAACCCCATGATTAATTGGGTTAACGTTGTGAGATTTGAACGATTAAAAACCTAGGGCTCGATCGATGTTAATTTGGGGAAGAACACTAGGTTTGTTTACGTCATTTATATTTAATAAACAAGAAACAAACACAACCATCGATCCAGACCAGATGGTTGTGTCTGTTGCGTTCCACCTGAGCCACCCGGGTTCGAGTCCCGGCAGTGGCGTGATTTTTCTTTTTTTTAGTTTTTAAAACAAAACAATTATATATAAAATATATAATGTTATAAAATCGTTTTTAAATATTAAAACTGTTCTAAAAATTCTAAAAAATTTATTTTTAGTTAATCTGATATAAATGTTCCACCTACAATTTTTAGTTTTCAAAAATTAATTAATTTAATATATATAATAATTAGATCAAGTTTATTCTATTTTATTTATAAAAATCTATAAAAATATCAAAACGATCTTATTAATTTCTACAAAAATTATTCTAAGTTTATATAACAATAAACTTTTCTGAAATAATTTTTATTTCAGAAAAATCGTTTATTTAATATTGTTAATAAATTTTTGTTAGTTTTAATCATAATAAAATCATAATAAATCCAATTTTTGATATTTTTGCACCAAAATTTTATACAATTTATTTCTGAACATTTAGAACAGAAATATAATTTTTAAACTAATAATTCTTTAATTTTAGTATTTTTAAATTATTAAAGTTAAAGTTGACAATTTATAATAAATAGATTTAATAATCTATTTTAAAGAAAATAATTTTATAAAAATTATTTTTATACTTTAAACACATTATTGTGACCATCTTAAATTTAATTTTCATAAAAAGATTTTTGGTTATTTATTTACTAAATTTCTCTCAATTGGCGAATATTTTTAATATTAATCAAACGAGCAATTATCCCCAATTCGAAGCACTAGAAACTTATACATTTGTAGACTTGATAGACTTAGACATATTTATTACCTCATTATAGGGTGATACTTGATACATTTGGGCAACACAATTATCCAAATTTCTCAACAGATATAACATTTTACCAAGGTGAGTTTTACATAGCCCCTTTTCTATTTATTACCATTTTTGGGGTGAAACATGTTACAACAATATTTATGCAATTCAATCATCAATGTGTCTATCTGTATTTCTATGTTGCATTATGTCTTGAACATGACTAGGGTAAGCACAATTCCAGCATAAACATTCATCATCAAACGGTATACATTGATAGATCTATTGGACTGACAATCCCACCCGGATACGTGCCTCCTACAAAGGTTACGTGGGTGTTTGTTACTGCAATATAAACGAGTGAACCATGAGCGTATGGGATGTACCACAATTACAACAGTCAACAAGGTTGATTATGCACTCGATTTACTTCTAGTATGTTTTCGCATATGGACTAGATTGCCATGACACATGAATTGCACAACAATTTTATTCTATTATCAAAACCTATGTAATTCTCACCAACTTTTGTTGACCCAAAAACATTTTCAACTTAACATGTTTCAGGTTCTACTTGCTTGAGGATTTGAATTGATGCTTGAAGATATGGGTATAGTTTTATTCAATTTGATGTACAAATTCTAGAACTATTGTATGTAATTATTTTAAATCATTTAATGGAATTTATTATTCACCATGAGCTACTGAACAATCATCAAAATGTGACATCCCGATGTTTCCGCCATCGGTTGGGGTGTTACAGATTGGTATCAGAGCCATGGTTATAGGGAATTAGGTTATTAGAAAAATAATCTAGTCTATAACCATAGGATTTAATCAGTACTTGCTTCTTTTACTTGCTATTCTCTATCTCCCTCCTACTTCTCATCTCTACTTTCATCCCTACAAGAAGGCTGCTCTCCATCACCAGAACTACTCTTAGACTAATAAGACAAATTCCTCAGGTTTAACCTGAACCACCTTGAGATCTCGTCGAAGTTCTAGATTTTAATAACGAACACGTGCAATCTGGAAGGGTGAACGCCTGTATTCTGAGCCTTCTGTCTAGGCTGGCATTGCGCATATATCCCAATCAGACGAGGGACCCGGATGCCTACCTGGGAATTCTCGGGATGAGTGTTCACTTATAGGCTAAAGCATGTCTTCATATGTTATTAGAATTTGGAATCTTTGATAAGTCAACGTTTTCGTTTATTCGTTTTAACTAATGAATAAATGATTACATTCCTCATATAATCTCATTCATTTCATTGTGTCTCATACACATCATGCCTCCTCGTCGCAGCAGTCGTCTTAACAATGGTGACAATCAAGATGACGCTGTTAGCAACAACCAGAACGCTAACCACAACAACAACAATAACGGTTTCGATGCTCAATTAGCTGCGATCATTTCTCAACAAATGGCGCAACAAATGGCAACCCTGGTTCCTAATTTGGTGGCTCAAGTCATCCAGATGAACAGCAACGGTAATGGCAACGGGAGCGGTAACGGCAACGGAAACGGTAATGGAAACGGGAATGGAAATGGAAATCACAACGGGAATGGACTTCCAGCCTGTACCCTTAAACACTTTAATTCCTGTAATCCCCCAAAGTTCAGTGGAGAAGAAGGAGCTACAGGACTCCTACAATGGTTTGAGGGTATTGAGAATACCTTCATCAACAGTGAGTGCCCCGAAAATTTTAAAGTCCGTTATGCCATGAGTGTTCTTCATAAACGAGCACTCACCTGGTGGAATGAAGATAAACGCACTCGCGGAGCTGAAGCTGCACTAGCCTTAACTTGGGATCAAGCTAAAGACATTATGAAGGCAGAGTTCTGTCCTCGTAATGAAATTAAGAAGCTGGAAGATGAATTTCATGATCTTGCTCAAGACAGTGGGGAAAACCTTGCTTACAACACACGTTTTCACGAACTTAGCTTACTGCTACCCCACAAAGTCACCCCTTTGCCCATTACGATCGAAAAATACATTGGTGGCTTACCGATGCAGATTCAAGACACAGTGTGGGGAAGGAACCCTGCTACTTTAGAGGAAGCAAAGCGTTTGGCTGCCACCCTAACAGATAACCATGTGAAGGCAGGAACCCTGACTCGTAAAGGGGAAACGAAAAAGGATACTCCCCAACCTGCCGTTGAAATCAAAACTGAGGCCTCAACCAACGGAAAGAACAAGGTCAGAAATTTTGCAATAGATACCACTGCCCCACCCAACAAGAAACAATACAATGGGAAGCTACCTAAGTGTGACACCTGCTAGTATCACCACCCAACTCAAGTACCCTGCCGACAGTGCACCAATTGTCAAAGGTATGGGCATCTTGCAGATGCTTGTCGAATCCCTGCTACAAATGCTCTTGATGCTCCAAATAACCCCGCTTGAAACCCTCCAGCTACTTAACAGAAAGCCCTACCATTTGAATAATGTCTACTTTCTCTTTAATTCCATGTATTGCATTTTGATTCAAATAATAAATTCAAGTATTATCATAACATCTGGGTGCATGCTTGTTTGAATGTGAACTAATTGCTATATCTATAATCATACTTGCTTATTTGTACAACAATTAGTTGACTACCAAACAACCTACTTAACGATTGGTAGAGGTCATCATGTCTTTCCAACAGTCGGGAGAGGTCCTACCACCTGCTCAACGACTGGTGGGGACTATCAGACCTGCTCAACAATCGGTAGAGTCATAAAAGGACGCAAAACCCTAATGTAAGGTAAATTGGCAATTACGGTCCGGAACGTAATCACGAATTTACAGGTACGTTAAGGTAGTGTGAAATTTTATCAAGGTTTTCGGTAATTGACCAATTGTAAACCTTGTATTTTTCTTTTAACTTCGGGACGAAGTTTCAAAAAGTAGGGGAGACTGTAACATCGCAAGAATTTCCCCTAATTTTTCTACGTAAAAGCCTTACTACATACGCTATCCCTAACACACAATTTATATATATATATATATATATATGTATATATATAGTAATAATAATAAAAAAAAATGATGATGATACATAATTAGTTGGTTTTGCCCAACCAACACATTGGCCCACACCAAACCCACCTTAAACCTTCCTTTGTTCGGAGCCCAGAAGTGTTCCGGCCCACTTAACCGGCCCACAACATAGATCCGGCCCAATCCTTTCTTAATCACACTGGGTTATTTAAAAAAATAGTGTTCCAACCGGGTTTCGAACCCGAGTCAAACCCACGCACACTCACCCTCACAACCAGCTGATCTAGAAGCCTTATCTGTTTTAAACTCAACCGTTTATAATTATATAATGTGATTTATTGTGACAGTTGACTACGAAAAGTCAACTGTGATCCTCGATCACCATAATCATCATCACTTAACGCGTAATCAATCCAGATTAGGAAGGTTTACTTGATTACCGGCCATCATTGAGTCTTCACGCGGCAAATCAATTATCAATTCTTACCAATTTCGTGACATTGACGCGTCAAACATTAAAACGAGGTCAACATATTGCCAAATCGAGCACCAGACCATTATAGTATAAATTGAAGGTTTCTGGACCTTCTAACCTCGCCGAACAATCCTCTCCACCTCCAATTTCGATTAACAACCCTCTGTTAGTGGTTTTCTGTTCGCATTTTGACCCGAGCCTTGACCGAGCAAATCTGTATCAAATCGAAACTGTAAGTTTAATTTCTTGTGTGGGATTCGTTAATCGATGTATGCACAACGTTAACCCCATGATTAATTGGGTTAACGTTGTGAGATTTGAACGATTAAAAACCTAGGGCTCGATCGATGTTAATTTGGGGAAGAACACTAGGTTTGTTTACGTCATTTATATTTAATAAACAAGAAACAAACACAACCATCGATCCAGACCAGATGGTTGTGTCTGTTGCGTTCCACCTGAGCCACCCGGGTTCGAGTCCCGGCAGTGGCGTGATTTTTCTTTTTTTTTTAGTTTTTAAAACAAAACAATTATATATAAAACATATAATGTTATAAAATCGTTTTTAAATATTAAAACTGTTCTAAAAATTCTAAAAATTTTATTTTTAGTTAATCTGATATAAATGTTCCACCTACAATTTTTAGTTTTCAAAAATTAATTTATTTAATACATATAATAATTAGATCAAGTTTATTCTATTTTATTTATAAAAATCTATAAAAATATCAAAACGATCTTATTAATTTCCACAAAAATTATTCTAAGTTTATATAACAATAAACTTTTCTGAAATAATTTTAATTTTAGAAAAATCGTTTATTTAATATTTTTAATCAATTTTTGTTAGTTTTAATCATAATAAAATCATAATAAATCCAATTTTTGATATTTTTGCACCAAAATTTTATACAATTTATTTCTGAACATTTAGAACAGAAATATAATTTTTAAACTAATAATTCTTTAATTTTAGTATTTTTAAATTATTAAAGTTAACGTTGACAATTTATAATAAATAGATTTAATAATCTATTTTAAAGAAAATAATTTTATAAAAATTATTTTTATACTTTAAACACATTATTGTGACCATCTTAAATTTAATTTTCATAAAAAGATTTTTGGTTATTTATTTACTAAATTTCTCTCAATTGGCGAATATTTTTAATATTAATCAAACGAGCAATTATCCCCAATTCGAAGCCCTGGAAACTTATACATTTGTAGACTTGATAGACTTAGACATATTTATTACCTCATTATAGGGTGATACTTGATACATTTGGGCAACACAATTATCCAAATTTCTCAACAGATATAACATTTTACCAAGGTGAGTTTTACATAGCCTCTTTTCTATTTATTACCATTTTTGGGGTGAAACATGTTACAACAATATTTATGCAATTCAATCATCAATGTGTCTATGTGTATTTCTATGTTGCATTATGTCTTGAACATGACTAGGGTAAGCACAATTCTAGCATAAACATTCATCAGCCAAACGGTATACATTGATAGATCTATTGGACTGACAATCCCACCCGGATACGTGCCTCCTACAAAGGTTACGTGGGTGTTTGTTACTGCAATATAAACGAGTGAACCATGAGCGTATGGGATGTACCACAATTACAACAGTCAACAAGGTTGATTATGCACTCGATTTACTTCTAGTATGTTTTCGCATATGGACTAGATTGCCATGACACATGAATTGCACAACAATTTTATTCTATTATCAAAACCTATGTAATTCTCACTAACTTTTGTTGACCCAAAAACATTTTCAACTTAACATGTTTCAGGTTCTACTTGCTTGAGGATTTGAATTGATGCTTGAAGATATGTGTATAGTTTTATTCAATTTGATGTACAAATTCTAGAACAATTGTATGTAATTATTTTAAATCATTTAATGGAATTTATTATTCACCATGAGCTACTGAACAATCATCAAAACGTGACATCCCGATGTTTCCGCCATCGGTTGGGGTGTTACATTAACTGAGTTCAACTAACGTCGTTTACGAGTTGGATGAAACGAGCAAAAATTTGAAAACTAGTGGAGCCAGTTGAGAAAAAAAAATCTTTTGGATGAAACTGGCAAAAAGTGTCAAACCTCAAGGATGAAAATGGCAGTTTACTCTTATGACTGAGTTGAAACAACCTTTGACCCGGTCAACTAACTGTTCTAGTCTTATGTGCGCTACAGGACGCGGACCAGGATGCACCTGATCATGCGCGTGCGTGGAGCATGTCAGTCCGTTCTACGTCGCGCTGAAGCCACCTGCGCGCTCACCTGGAATCCTTCGCGCAGACCAGGACGCCCCCTGGTCTTCCGCGGTTCCTTGCGCGCCACATATCTCACCCGCCACTTGTTCATCACAGCCTATGTACTGAACCTCGAACCTGAGTTCAAAAATACCAAGGCGGCTCTCAAGCAGCTCGCGGTGATGCGTGTGTGCGAGTAAAGGGTGTCTCGCACCCTTTAGGGTCCCACTAGTGTTTGGCTCAAGCTAACCAATATACAAGGAGTGTTCCTCCTTATAAACCACTTCATGTTTTGTCATCCCACCAATGTGGGACAAAACTTAATCCATTTTCTCATCTTTGGTTGTTCCAACCTACAACTTTCAAGCTTCGATATCTCATTCATCTCAGCCCCATTTTGGACATGGTTTGGTTCGTTGTAATGCTCTCACAATATAGTACACAAACCCGGAAATAATTATTTATATAACACATATATAAATACATTTATTTAAGTCCAAAATTAGTGAAAAATCATTTTCCACTACCATTTTTCCAACAATAGTTTAGGGATAGCTCAGATACATATATGGCAATCTAAACAAAAATCCAAACTCAACACACTAGCTACATTATGGCAAACAAGCAACATAGTTGTTTAAGAAACAATAAGATTAGATGTGTAACATTTGTTTTTAATATTGTAGTTGTTTAATATTGAAAATAATGATTGATCCATTTTATTCCGTGTGTTCTCGCAATATATAGTGTTCAGCTTAGATGTGTCCCCAATACCTAAATGCTTATAAAACATACTTAGATGCATAGATGACAAAAATAGTAAGATTAACATTTGTTTTTAATATTGTAGTTGTTTAAGACTGAAAAAAATGAATGATCCATTGTGTTCTCGCAATATATAGTGTTTTGCGTAGATCCGTCCCCAATACCTAAATACTTATAAAAAAAATACTTAGATGCATGGATGACAAAAACAGTGTGTATATATATACACATACTAGGTGAAATCCCGTGCGATGCACGGGAATATCATTTTTTTAAAGTCTATTTACTAAAGACCAAATCAAGAAGTAAAGCATCTATTGCAAGCAAAGTCTGTTTACTGTGGTCTGTTCCAGAACAGTGGGTCTGTTAAGGAAATCTGTCTGAAATAGCTTTTGCTTCAAACAGATGTAGCTTCAACAGTTTGCTTCAAACATCTGTTGCAACTTGCAAGCAAACTGTTGAAGCATCATAAGTTTGAATCAACAACTGTTTCAGACAGATTTCCTTAATAGACCCACTGCTTTGGAACAGACCTTAGTAAACAGACTGTGCTTGCAACAAATGCTTTACTTCTTGATTTGGAAAGATAATAAAACACTCGTTTTTTTTTTCGTTTTTTGTACAGCACTATGGTACTCGTTGGAAAGATAATAAAACGCTCATTAATTTGGTGTAATTTTTTTCAAAAAAAAAATCTCATTTAAAAAAGTTATTAACGTTTAAACATCATGGGGAAAGTGCATGTGCTATGCACATGAAAGAGAAAAAATAATTTAATAGTATATAGAGTATCCATGACCCATTTAATTGACCAGGTAAAATGAGCGGGAAAAACTTAATTAGATGGCTTGAGAGTATGCCATGTGTCCCAACTTTGGTTTCATTTATATATAGTAGTAGATTTAAAATATATATATATATACAAAACGTATATCGTATGTACAATTGGATACATGGGTACACTTTATCGGGTGATCGAGTCGGGTAAATGGATATATCACAAAATCCTAAACCCATCGCAAACCCACGAAAAAATAAAAACTATTCGCAAACCCAACCCAAATGTGTCCGAATATTTCGGGTTTACTTATCGGGTTTGGGTTCGATTGTTATCACTAGTTATGATCCGACACAGGCAAGCTTTGCATGGCTTATTCGTTGTGCCTAAATCCGGTCCAAGTGCCAAAGGGGACCGGTTTGTTTCAGAAGATCCATTATGCAGGTATTAGAATTGGGCCCACTAGGTAGGTCATGGAGAATGAGATGTACAGTAGTATTTAAAGTGACGGCAGGCCTTCTCCTCAAATAAATCGAACGGCGATTGATGACTACATATTCTTTTGGGGTAAGTGAGCAGTTAATTCTTTTACACATGATCGAACTATATATGTATGTTTATAACTTGTTAGGTTCGTTCCGAGGTAAAACCCAACGTTGGGTTCACATTCGCACCCAGGCCGCCTTCATCGCTCCATTATCGATCAATCATCGGATTCAAGCCGGTAAACTAATTTCTATGATATATCTTTCAGTCGTGTACAATAACACATGAAGAGTACTAGAATATGACATTTCTTAAGAAATCCAAATCTTTAATTTGTTTCTCCTCCCCTAGAAAAAGTTATAATTTTTAGTATTAATTATATGCAAGGAAATATTATTTTCTTAAATTTTGTACATGTAGGATACATTTCATGGTCCTGTATTGAGGCAGCAGCATGATCACCACATTCCATTCGCTAAAGGTTGGGGTGAAAAAGAGCCATTTTGTTTAAATGACTTGCGGTTTCCGGTAAAGAAAGTGTGTAAAAGGACCCGAGCAAACTTTCAACTTATAAAATACTTGGGCCCGGAATGATTCTCTTGAGAAAATACGTCAGCCTCAGGGACCAGGTATATGTTTGTAACAACAATGTTCTTTTTAATTATATGTTGGATTGGAATTGTCCAATTCTTTTGATCAGGTCTTAATATTTTAGGTTGATATAGTGAATTTGTGTGACAAGTTGGGAATGGGTCCCGGGGGTTTCTGTGAGCGTAATTACTACCAAAGTGTTGTACATATGTCTTTTGGTTGAAACTGGGATCCAAAAACGCAAGCCATTCCATATCAACTTGTTTCATTGGCTGCAACCGCAATTGAAGATGCTCGAGCCCATCTGGATGAACTTCCTTCAATGTGCCCGGAATCGGATACTTGTTTAGTCACTTTCTATAGAACATTTGGTCCAATCGACCTTCACCAGGTTAGTTTTAACTTGCACATACACATACACACACCTACGAACATATTTTACCTTTTAACTTGTATTCCTTATCCACGTTAATATCAAGAGGTGCAGCATTTTTTATATAACAAATATGAGCTCTTTATCATTGAGTTTGTTTTTATTTCAACTAAACGGTAATTTTGAAATTTTCATTTACCCAAATAGTTTTGTTATTTTACGAGGAAGTTTAAGGTTGGGATTTTGTAACGTCACATTTTAGTCTTTACGTTAACTTGTAAAATTTTGGACTATTTTTCACATTAATATGTTATGTTTTGTCATCATTTAGACTATAATTAAAAAGCCTATTCTACGAGTCTTTTATTTATTTTCTTGAGCGGCCAACATAATCGATTTATTATTAATAATCGAAGGACAAACAACATGTTAGCCCACACCAGAGTACAATTACAAGAAGCAATCAATCAGACACTCATAGGCTCATTCCTATGTAATGATCTGAAATAGTAGAGTTGATTGGGGCTTTTTTGTGTTTGAATGTAGGATCGCGATGAGAGCGGAAGAGGATTTCCTGTGGTTTCCATCTCTCTCGGATATACTGCAGAATACGTGTATAGCCTTTCTAGAGGAGATAAAAAGTTAAAAAGTTTATATTTGCGTACTGGTGATGTGTTGATACACGGTGGCAAGTCTAGACTTATTTATCACGGTGTGAGGGCACCACTATGCTTGAGCCTTTACCGCTAGGACGATTTTCTGATATGTTTCCAGGCCGTCTTAACCTTACTTTAACAAGGTTTTAAACTTGTTCGAGTAGGATTCGATTATCTATCTCTCATCCTCTGGATCATGTTTTTCATTTGAGTTTCATAATGTCATGTTTGTACCATTGCAATATTTGTCCAGCGTGCTATGTTGCTTGTTTGCCATAATGTAGCTAGTGTGTTGTGTTTGGATTTTTGTTTAAATTACCATATATGCATCTAAGCCATCCCTAAACTATAACTAGTGGATGAAACTTGCGTTTAAGAAACACAAATATTTGTCCAACATGCCATGTAATTAGTGGCGAATCTAGGAATTTTTTTCACTGGGTTCCTTTTTTAGGTGTTCAAATTTCATATGACCAAACATAAAAATTTCGGGTCGGTTCAAGGGTTCGGGTCGGTTTGACGGTTCGGGACGAGTCGGGTAAGGTTTATCACATAAAAAAAATACGATACAATAATGAAAAAATATCGTCATTTGAAATTTAAAGCACGTAATATAAATATGATTGCCTTTAAGGATAGAAAAACATACCTACAGTTGTTCCCTACGAGTTTTCATATTTTGAAAACGTTACATTACATTCTTGACCGAAACTTATTGTAGTAGCTCCCTAATATCAAATTAATGTTTCAATTAGTTAAAAATAAACAACAATGTTTGTACCAAAGTAAATCGACAATACATTAAAGTTTATAAACATAAGGTTTCAATTAGTTAAAAGTACAGAATTAATCAAAACTGGCCACACCGGACCATGAACTCGATCCCCTGCATGGTTGGTTACATAATTAAAAAAGAATACAAATGTGTTCATGCATCACTATCTTGGCCATATGAAACTAAACAGGTTCAAACGTGTATTTGGGTAAAGATATCTCCACAGGCAACCAATTTCTATGAATATCATGAGCAATATCACCATCATGAATCATATGATTAATAACCTATTCATCAGCTGGCCGTTTGATCAAATAATATGAATATATGGTATTTACAACTAAAACGACCTCAACTTTATCCAAGCAATTGCATTTCAAACACTCCCTAAATAAAAAACTTACCTAACTACAGTCTACCTCATACAGTCATACTTCAACCACCAGATTTTGTTTAACACTGACAATGAACTCTAATTATCAAACAAACATTACCTATGAAATGGTATGATTCAGTAAAAAAAAAATTATCCAGAATATGCAGTTTATGATTAAAACATTACTGTCACTACTTAAACCCAAATGACACTAATCCAATTTCACCACCAATAAAGTCAACAAACCTATCACAAAACTTAACACTAAACATCAAATTAATAAAAAGAAACACTTCAATAATGAGTACTGGCCTGAAATTAAGAAACTGACCATAATAAAACCATGGAAAAATTACACAATTCGTCCTTTAGGTTTGATCAATATTTCAGTGGATGTCTTTTCACGTTTCAGTTGATGAGATTCGTCCTTAACGATCTAAAATCTTACACCCACTATCCTAAGGGCCTAACTTGGTTAGTGTTTAACGTTAAATCTGGTCATGTGCCTTGCACATGAGGGTAGTCTGGTAATTTCACTTATATGTAAAAATAAAAAAAAAATCCCCTCTCATCTTCATCTTCATCTTCTCTCTCTCTCTCTCTCTCTCTCTCTCTCTCTCTCTCTCTCTCTCTCTCTCTCTCTCTCTCTCTCTCTCTCTCTCTCTCAAAACCCTTCTTCCACCACCACACCACCACCACCCTATGATGGCAGCTCCACCCACCGACCACCACCATCACCATCAACAACAACAAGAACCCACCTCACAAAACAGCGACCGCCGCCTAATCATCCCTCCAACCCCTTCAGATGATGATTTCACCATCTTCCAATTAATCCGATGCAAAAACGCCACTCCCCCTAACCCCTCTCCCCCTCCTTCTTCTCCCTTAACCTCTTCATTGGTCTCTTTCATGACTCTCTTTTCTATTAAAGATTCAAACTTTATGTTGGTATTGATATTCCACCACGCCAGCGATTGGCTCGATTACTGCCGATCACTTTCGACATAACTTCTTTTCAGGAGATGGCCTCTTCTGCTCGGTGTTGGGTGAGGAACCCAGTTGTGCTGACGGTGGTAGCTGGACCGTCGTCTTGCCTTGGGATGACGATCGTGTGACGGTGGTAGCTGGACGGTGTTGTTGGCCGGGGAAGAAGAAGGAGGCGGCTGACTGTGGTAGGCTTTTAATCTCTTATTGCTACTAATTTTGAGCATTTGTATTTTGTTTGATGATTTAGTATTCTACCTTTTGGGTCATGGGTTATGAACTGCTATAATTGTTTATAATTTATCTACTACTCATACCCTGTGTCGACGATTTTGACCCAATTGAATTTTTATATTTTCCAATATGTTGTTTGACCAAGTTGATTTTTTGATTATTTAGGGATTAGGGCAAAATTTGGTTTTGTTTCAGGATTGGGTGGTGGTGGTGGTGGTTGAAGTTAGATATAGGGAGAGAGAGAGAGAGAGAGAGAGAGAGAGAAGTAAAATTACCAATTTACCCTCATGTGCAAGGCACATCCACTGAAAAATGGGTCAAACCTAAAGGACGAATTGTGTAATTTATCCTAAAACCATTGTTGTGCTTTTCGTTATGACCTGTACTTATGGACTAATGTCACCATTAATGTCCCTGCATACTGTCCTAGTGCAATCACAATCCAATATAAAGCCATTGTTGTGCCTGGTCATAAAGAAACTCCATTTTCCCCACTTGATAATGTTCCTGTTGACACAAATGGTAACAGTCTAATCATGGATTTTAGCTCTTCAACTCTATGCACAGTAGCAAGTCTCCATAGTTTTGGCGAGTTTGTAAGGAGATGGGTTGTATCATCTTGGGCTATAAACTTATAATGGTTGTCCTATCAAACCACCTTCGAAAAACATACATTAAGAAAAATATTGGAAGAGGTGTAACACCCCAACCGATGGCGGAAACATCGAGGTGTCACGTAGTGACGATTGTTCAATAGCTCATGGTACTAAGTGTAAATATTAATACATTGATTAACTAGTTTATTACATTGAAATAAAATACAACGGTTCTAAATGGCAACTAAACTGAAATAAAATAAATCAAAATCTAAATATAAATCCGAAAGCTTAAAGAATGCATCTCAAAATAACCAGAAACATGTACAAAATAATTTTGTCAATACAAAAATTGTATTGGTGAGCATACCCTGTTTTGAATACATATAGTAAGAAAAGTGTTTAGCAATTCATGTGCGGTACCATTTGCAATTATGTAATACGTAATATCCGTTCAAAATCAACCCTAAGAATCAAGTATCAAGAATCAAACCATTTTTGAGTATAACGAATCACAAGACAATGACCAAGGTCTCTCAACAGAGTCACAAGGGGTATATACCATAGTACTATTCATTGAAATCCAGGCCCTCAAAGGTGATTTTGACAAGTCATAGACACACAAATTAACATAAGCAAACACACATAAGAATTGCTATTTTAGTAAAAGAAAATAGAAACTTGATATAAGTACATGAGTAGCCCTAAAAGTAAAATGAAAAAGGGGAAAGATATACTCACCGTTTGCGAAAGCGATTAAAATCCAACTTAAGCGATCGTGAGCTAAGTAATGGAAATTCTGAGGAACTCAACCTGTAATGCATAAGAATGCTAATAAGGAAATGTCTAAAAAGTCTAAGGTATCTAGGGTCTAAGGCATTAGGGTTTGCTATGTCGATTTGGGGAATTAGAGTTTTTATGATAAATCGAATTAATGTAAAAGTTGTATATCAAAAATAATATATCAAAGTTTGTAAATGTGGTTTAGGTAATATAATTATTACCAATTGAATATTTAGATAAAAATATGTTTGAATAATTAAAGCAAAATAATTTAGTTAACTACTTTAACTAATTATCGTAAATAAAAACAATAATCATAAATATTGAAATAAATAATTAGGAGTTACAAAATGATCCAACCAAATGAAGATTAAGACTTTCAATACAAGAATATTTCTATTTTATAAGAAAAGTATTTATAAAATAGATGTTAAATAGTGCAAATAAATAAATGATTAATTATGTCTAATTAAATATAATTAAGACTAAAAATACAAGACATGATCCAAAAATTCTATTTTATAGAAAATGGATGCTTTCTCATGTAAATCAATGAAAATAATTTACCCATAATTTTTATAAACTTATTTATATTTAAAACTGATTTAATGAATTTAAATCATGTTTATATGATCAAAAATAGGAAAATCAATAAAAGTAAATGTTTTCTGGACCAATAATTTTTATTTCAGTCCATGATGATGAGAAATAATTTTTCAAAAAGTTTGAGATTAAAATCATTAAAAATGGATTTTTAATCAATTAATTATGATTAAAACAAATTAATTCAATAAAAATATAAAAATAAGACATTTTTCAGAAAACAAAAGTGTGGAAACCTTCTTTATGGTGTCAAGAAGCTACACCTAAATTTTTATAATTTTTGGGTAAAAGTTGGATTTATTATGAATATTTTACTATTATTATGATTTATATAATGATAAATAAAGGAAAATAGAGTGAAATAAGCTAAATAAAAAAAAACAACAAAAATGTTGTTTACAAGACTCGAACCTGTGAGCCTTCAGCCTAACACCCACACCTTAACCACTAGACCAAATGATGCTTTTGTTATTTATCTTTAAAAAAAAAGCTTATTTATATAATAGTACCCTAGTCATCTTCTTCCCCAAATTCACAAACCCTAACCCTAATTTTTAGTAACCTGATTAAGACAAGATTAAGCCATGAATTGATAGGGCTTTTGAAGAGGACTAACAATAGAATAAAACGGCACAAGAAAAATTGTCTTACAATGTCGTTTAAGGATCGAACATGGAGCTTCAAAGACCCGACATGTGAGGACCGATTCATGGAGTTGTATACGCGTTTTATGTGATTTTTTCATGGGTTTAGAATGCGTAGTGGTGCGGAAACACGTTGCTAAGATCAATTTATAGACTATAAGTCTATAACTCGAATTGAAACTGTTTCGTACGTTTAAGACAATAGACGACGGTGACATGTAAATCCGATCATAACCCATTTTATAACGCGTTTAAGACACCTAATTGTCACACCCTCAAATTCCACGTGCGGGGTTTTACCGCGAGGCGCGTGACACACCAGGATCCAAGTCAACGGTCACAATAAACGACATCTATATGATATGAAAACAACGTAAATTGCCCATTAAGTTTCCAAAAATTCAACCATCGCTTGCGGAAGCGTAAAACTTTATTACAACTCAAAAGTAAAACATGAAAGTCTGATAATACTCAAAATAAAATGCAAATGGATCCTAGACGCCATGAGACTCCGTGCGCCTAAACTCAATGCTGCTACCTTAGCGACCTAAGAAAACATGCCAAAAAGACGTCAACATATAATGCTGGTGAGTTCACAGGTTTTAAGTTCACAAAGCGTTTCAAGCGTATAGAGTTTCATCTCAAAAGTACCAAGTATGCAAAACCTTTAAGTACATAACAAACGTTTTCTTACTACTACGACTGTGTTGCTGAAACCATTACTGACAAGCGTTGCGTGTGTTGCCGCCCGTGTTTGAGTTGCCGAAAATAGAGACAATATGCACCCTCCCGGCTCCCAGCCATCGGGTGGGGTTCGTCAAGCCCAATAGATCTATCCACATTTCCCCCGTTGTGCCCCGCACATTCATGGTTTCCCAGGGACTTAGCGTTGCGTTTTGTCATATAGTAATTTAAAACAAGCATTGCGTTTCATAAGTGTTGTGTTTCAAAAGTGTTGTGTTTCATAAGCGTTGTGTTTCAAAAGTCTTGCGTTTCATAAGCGTTGCGTTTCAAAAGTGTTGCGTTTCATAAGCATTGCGTTTCAAAAAGTGTTGCGTTTCATAAGCGTTGCGTTTCAAAACATAACGTTGTATTTGTTAAAACGTGTGGCATGCTTCTCCCCCGAGAAAAAGTGTATAAAAGAGGGGCTGTGAAACTCACCTTAGAGTGCGTCCTCAGTAAAATAGAAATATGGAGACATTACTTGTACAGTACCAAATGCGAAGTATACACCGATCACAAGAGTCTCCAGCATATTTTCGACCAGAAGGTGTTAAACATGCGGCAGCGTCGCTGAGTTGAACTCCTGAACGATTATGACTGTGCTATCAAGTACCATCCTGGCAAGGCGAACGTTGTGGCAGACGCCTTGAGCAGGAAGGAGTCTGTGAAACCTCGTCGTGTTCGAGCCTTACAGCTCACCATTCATTCCTCATTACCTGACCAAATCCGTTCTGCACAATTGGAAGCTTTGAAAGGGGAAAACCTTAAATCTGAAACCATGCATGGTGCCGATAAGCACCTCGAGCTCAGGTCTGATGGCCTGCATTATTTTGCCAAACGAATTTGGGTTCCTTTATTTGGGGGTTTGCGGGAGCTCTTCATGGACGAAGCTCACAAATCCTGGTATTCTATTCATCCGGGCTCCGATAAGATGTATTAGGACCTAAAGATACTCTATTGCTGGCCCAACATGAAGGCTGACATAGCTTCGTATGTCAGCAAGTGTCTGACCTGTGCTAAGGTCAAGGTGGAGTACCAGAAGCCGTCTGGTCTTCTACAGCAACCAGAAATTCCAGAATGGAAATGGGAACGGATTACAATGGATTTTGTGACCAAACTTCCGAAATCACCCAGTGGTTGTGACATGATCTGGGTGATTGTCGACCGGTTGACAAAGTCCGCACACTTCCTCGCTATTAAGAAAACCGACAGTTTGGAGCGGTTGTCTCGTATCTATCTTAAGGAGGTGGTTTCCAAGCACGGGGTGCCCGTCTCTATCATCTCCGATCGTGATTCCCGTTTCGCTTCCCGTTTCTGGAAGCAATTGCATAAAGCGTTAGGTACTCAACTGGACATGAGCACCGCATATCATCCGCAAACTGATGGCCAGAGTGAGCGGACGATTCAAACGCTTGAAGACATGCTTCGTGCATGTGTCATCGATTTCGGTAAGAGTTGGGAGATTCACTTGCCGCTAGTGGAATTCTCTTACAACAATAGTTACCACTCTAGCATCAAGGCGGCACCGTTTGAGGCTCTGTATGGACGGAAGTGCCGGTCTCCTCTTTGTTGGGCCGAGGTGGGCGAGAGTCAACTCACTGGTCCAGAAATGGTGTACGAAACTTCCGAAAAGATCGTACAAATTCGTAATTGTATGGCGGAAGCGCGTGATCGCCAAAAGAGCTACGCCGATCGTCCTCGCAAACCTTTGGAGTTTCAGGTCGGGGACAGGGTCTTATTGAAGGTATCTCTATGGAAGGGCGTTATACGCTTCGGGAAGCGCGGCAAACTTAACCCTCGTTATGTCGGACCGTTCCCAATCCTGGAACGTATTGGGCCGATGGCGTACAGACTTGACTTACCAGCCGAGCTTAGTAGCGTGCATAATGTATTCCATGTCTCGAATCTTAAGAAGTGTTTGGCTGACGAATCTCTCATTGTTCCTCTCGAAGAAATCAAGGTTGATGATCGTTTACGTATTGTGGAGGAACCGGTTGAAATTATTGATTATAAGATTCGTAGCCTGTGCATATTGTCTCAGTCATAACGCTACCGTGGAACGGTAGTGCATATCATTTCGGGCAAAATCATATATCGTTGTCTGTAATGGTTTCCGGTCGTAGTAGTATTATTCATGTGTCTAGCTAACGCTATCATCTCTAACATAGTGATAACATGATGGCTTTCATTACTTAAACATTTAACATAAAACCTGTGAACTCACCGGCATTATTTGCTGACGTTTTTAGCATGTTTGTCTCAGGTCGTTGAGGTAGCAGCATTTCATAGGCGCACGGAGTCTCATTGCGTCTAGGATTCATATGCATCTTATTTAGCATTTTCAGACTTTTATACTTTTACTTTCGTGTTGTAATAAAGTTTTACGCTTCCGCAGCGATGGATCATTTATGAAAACTTAATGGTTTAATTATGTCGTTTTTACGTATCATATAGTGTCGTTTATTGTGACCGTTGACTTAGATCCTGGTTTGTCACGCGCCTCGCGGTAAAACCTTGCACATGGAATTTGAGGGTATCAATTTGCTCTGATACCAATCTGTCACACCCTCAAATTCCACGTGTGGGGTTTTACCACGAGGCGCGTGACACACCAGGATCCAAGTCAACGGTCACAATAAACGACATCTATATGATATGAAAACAACGTAAATTGCCCATTAAGTTTCCAAAAATTCAACCATCGCTTGCGGAAGCGTAAAACTTTATTACAACTCAAAAGTAAAACATGAAAGTCTGATAATACTCAAAATGGAATGCAAATGGATCCTAGACGCCGTGAGACTCCGTGCGCCTAAACTCAATGCTGCTACCTTAGCGACCTGAGAATACATGCCAAAAAGACGTCAACATATAATGCTGGTGCGTTCACAAGTTTTAAGTTCACAAAGCGTTTCAAGCGTAAAGAGTTTCATCTCAAAAGTAACAAGTATGCAAAACCTTTAAGTACATAACAAACGTTTTCTTACTACTACGACTGTGTTGCCGAAACCATTACCGACAAGCGTTGCGTGTGTTGTCGCCCGTGTTTGAGTTGCCGAAAATAGAGACAATATGCACCCGCCCGGCTCCCAGCCGTCGGGTGGGGTTCGTCAAGCCTAATAGATCTATCCACATTTCCCCCGTTGTGCCCCGCACATTCATGGTTTCCCAGGGACTTAGCGTTGCGTTTCGTCGTATAGAAATTTAAAACAAGCGTTGCGTTTCATAAGCGTTGCGTTTCAAAAGTGTTGCGTTTCATAAGCGTTGCGTTTCAAAAGTGTTGTGTTTCATAAGCGTTGCGTTTCAAAAGTGTTGCGTTTCATAAGCATTGTGTTTCAAAAAGTGTTGCGTTTCATAAGCGTTGCATTTCAAAACATAACGTTGTATTTGTTAAAACGTGTGGCATGCTTCTCCCCCGAGAAAAAAGTGTATAAAAGAGGGGCCGTGAAACTCACCTTAGAGTGCATCCTTAGTCAATTGTATCCAAAAAGCACCCAAAAACATATGAGAAAGACAAAAAATTATCCATCGAAGCAGGCAGATTCGAGAACGACATGCCGCATATTAGATCTGTTAATTCAGATGTAACAACGGGAAAAACTTTCTTTCTTTCGTCTCTTCATCTCCGGACTTCATTTACTTTTCGGGATGAAAATTCTTTCAACTGGGGGATGATGTGACACCCAGCATATTCAGGTTAATACTTTTCATACTTTACATACATACGTTTCATACTTTGCATACATACGAGTCTACCTCAATGAAAACATTGAAAACAACTACTTAATATCATACTTGACCGGGTCGGTTGAGTCGTGTCGATGATTCGGGAATCATCGGGAGTCGTTACAATAGTCTGAGGGATCATTGGGTGTCGGTCCATAACCATGTGTACAAGGATTGGCGATTTGTAGAATCGTCAAGCTTAACGCACACACGTAAATCTCGAGTCCCGGGAGTTGATGAACGGGTAGGAACATGTTAGTTATCATGCATTATATGTTTATAATCATTATATGACTTATCGGTATGTGAATACGTGCTAATTTGTGTTAAAAATAGTGTTTAACGCGCCAAAAACCCAAAATAACATGCTGAGGGCGATTACGGGAGGTATCAGTCGATTAGGGCACGCGATTAGCCCTACTCGCCCATAAAGTGTAACACCCCAACCGATGGCGGAAACATCGGGATGTCACGTAGTGATGATTGTTCAGTAGCTCATGGTGAATAATAATTTTCATTAAATGATTTAAATAAATTACATACAATTGTTCTACAAGAATTCGTACATCAAATTGAATAAAACTATGCACACATCTTCAAGCAAATCTTCAAGCAAGTAAAACCTGAAACATGTTAAGTTGAAAATATTTTGGGTCAACAAAAGTTGGTGAGAATTACATAGGTTTTGATAATCGAATAAAATTGTTGTGCAATTCATGTGTCATGGCAATCTAGTCCATATACGAAAACATACTAGAAGTAAATCGAGTGCATAATCAACCTTGTGACTGTTGTATTGTGGTACATCCCATACGCTCATGGTTCACTCGTTTATATTGCAGTAACAAACACCCACGCTACCTTTGTAGGAGGTACGTATCCGGGTGGGATTGTCAGTCCAATAGATCTATCAATGTATACCGTTTGGCTAATGAATGTTTATGCTAGAATTGTGCTTACTCTAGTCATGTTCAAGACATAATGCAACATAGAAATACACATAGACACATTGATGATTGAATTGCATAAATAATGTTGTAACATGTTTCACCCCAAAAATGGTGATAAATAGAAAAGGGGCTATGTAAAACTCACCTTAGCAAATTGTTATATCTGTTGAAAAATTGGTGTTGCCCAAATGTATCAAGTATCACCCTATAATAAGGTAATAAATATGTCTAAGTCTATCAAGTCTACAAATATATTCTAGGGTTTCGATTTGGGGATATCCAATTGTTGAATTTATTATAAAATGTTTAAATAAATAAAGGGAAATTTGATAATTAAATAAATGAAAGTCTTTTTATAAAGTTTGAATTTAGGATGCTCACAATAATGTGTTTGAAGTATAAAAATAATTTTTATAAAATTATTTTCTTTAAAATATATTATTAAATCTATTTATTACAAATTGCCAAAATTTAACTTTAATATTTAAAAATACTAAAATTAAAGAATTTTTATTTTAAAAATTATATTTCTGTATATTCAGAAATAAATTGTATAAAAAATTGGTGCAAAAATATTAAAAATTGAATTTATTATGATTTAATTATGATTAAAACTAACAAAAATTGCTTAAAATATAAAATAAATGATTTTTCAGAATTAAAAATCATTTCGGTAAAGTTTATCATTGTACAAACTCAGGATAATTTTTGTGGAAGTTTATAAAATTGTTTTGATATTTTAATGGATTTTTATAAATATATTAGAATAAAATTGATTTAATTATTATATATATTAAATAAATTAATTTCGTAAAACTAAAAATTGTAGGTGGAACATTTATATCAGATTAGTTAAAAATAATTTTTTTAGAATTTATAAAAGGATTTTAATAAAAAACGAATTTATAAGATTAAATGTAATATATCTAATTAAATAGAGTTTGTTGTTTAAAAATGAAAAAGGAAAGAAAAGAAACGCCACAGCCGGGACTCGAACCGGGGTGGCTTGGGAATAATGCAACACTCACAACCACTTGGTCCAGACCAGTGGTTATGATTATTCTTGTTTGTTTAAAAATAAATATAGTACGCTGGATCAAGTTTATCCCCAATTCAACGTTCGAAGCCCTAGATTCAGCAATAGCTTGATTCACACATCAATAGCCCAATTAATCATAGGGCTATTGATGTGTGGATGCCGATGAACAAACCCCACTTAAATAATTAAACATACAACGTTGTTTCGAGCTCGATTGATCGGTCAACACAATTGGTCAAAAACACGATCGATATGAACGAATAGAGTATAATTAAGAAGATTGGAGGTTAAGAGAGGAGTATTGGCGAGTTGTGATGGTTCGTGAACGATCAATTTATAGTGCTATACACTAGATTGATGAAATGGTAAGGGTTGACCAAGCATTGAAGGTTATACGCGTAATTGGTTAATTGGTTGACAATTGATTGATAATTATCGTGTAGCTTAGTCATGATAGGCCGGTAATCAAGTAAGGATGCCAAGATTATGCAAATCACGAGTTAATGGGATTGATTTTGGCAACTCGCGTTCCACAGTTGACTTTTCAAGTCAACTGTGAAGGATTTCAATCAAGAATATAATTATATCGTGCCTGGATTGAATCAGATATGATGGCTAGCCCAGTTGGTGTTTACGTGGGTGTGTGTGGTAGGTGGCCCGGGTTCGATTCCGGTTAGCTGCAAAGAATTTTTTTTTTTTTTTATATTAAACAAGAAGGGGAGGAGTAGTTGGGCTCTTGGTGGGCCGGTCTGGTTATTGGGCTCAGACCTGGGCCGGGTGTGGGCTTGGTTTAAACAAAACTGATTTTAGAATTATTATTATTATTTTTATTATTATTATTATTATTATTATTATTATTATTATTATTATTATTATAAACCTTTATATATATATATACATATATATACATGTATAAATAATTATCATTGTATTGAGGTTCAAAATATCACCAAAAATAATAATAATAATAAGGCTTGTCGTTTTAATCCGTAACGTATACGAAATGTTACAGTCTCCCCTACTTTTAGGAACTTCGTCCCGAAGTTAAGAGAAACACTAGGTTTACAATCGGTCAACTACTGAAAACCTTGATAAAATTTCACACTACCTTAACGTACCTGTAAACTCATGATTACGTTCCGGACCGTAATTACCAATTTACCTTACATTAGGGTTTTGCGTCCTTTTATGACTCTACCGATTGTTGAGCAGGTCTGATAGTCTCCACCAGTCGTTGAGCAGGTTGTAGGGCCTCTCCCGACTGTTGGAAAGACATGATGACCTCTACCAATCGTTGAGTAGATTGTTTGGCAGTCAACTAATTGTCGTACAAGTAAGCAAGTATTATGATAGATATATCAATCAGTTCACATTCAAACAAGCATGCACACAGATGTTATGATAATACTTGAATTTATTATTTGAATCAAAAGTGCAATACATGGAATTAAAGAGAAAGTAGACATTATTCAAATGGTAGGGCTTGCTGTTAAGTAGCTGGAGGGTTTCAAGCGGGGTTATTTGGAGCATCAAGAGCGTTTGTAGCAGGGATTCGACAAGCATCTGCAAGATGCCCATACCTTTGACAATTGGTGCACTGTCGGCAGGGAACTTAAGTTGGGTGGTGATACTGGCAGGTGTCACACTTAGGTAGCTTCCCGTTGTATTGTTTCTTGTTGGGTGGGACAGTGGTGTCTATTGCAAAATTCCTGACCTTACACTTCCCGTTGGTTGAGGCCTCGGTTTTGATTTCAACGGCAGGTTGGGGAGTATCCTTTTTCTTTTCCCCTTTACGAATTAGGGTTCCTGCCTTCACATGGTTATCTGTTAGGGTGGCAGCCAAACGCTTTGCTTCCTCCAAAGTAGCAGGGTTCCTTCCCCACACTGTGTCTTGAATCTGCATCGGTAAACCACCAATGTATTTTTCGATCGCAATGGGCAAAGGGGTGACTTTGTGGGGTAGCAGTAAGCTAAGTTCGTGAAAACGAGTGTTGTAAGCAAGGTTTTCCCCACTGTCTTGAGCAAGATCATGAAATTCATCTTCCAGCTTCTTAATTTCATTACGAGGACAGAACTCTGCCTTCATAAAGTCTTTAGCTTGATCCCAGGTTAAGGCTAGTGCAGCTTCAGCTCCGCGAGTGCGTTTTTCGTCATTCCACCAAGTGAGTGCTCGTTTGTGAAGAACACTCATGGCATAACGAACCTTAAAGTTGTCGGGGCACTCACTGTTAATGAAGGTATTCTCAATACCCTCAAACCATTGTAGGAGTCCTGTAGCTCCTTCTTCTCCACTGAACTTTTGGGGATTGCAGGAATTAAAGTGCTTAAGGGTACAGGCTGGAAGACCATTCCCATTCCCGTTGTGATTTCCATTTCCATTCCCGTTGCCGTTCAACTGGATGACTTGAGCTAGTAAGTTGGGAACCAAAGTTACGATTTGTTGCGCCATTTGTTGAGAAATGATTGCAGCCAGTTGAGCATCGACACCATTATTGTTGTTGTTGTTGTTAGTGTCATGGTTATGGTTGTGATTGCTACTCCCTTCATCATGATTTTCACCACTGTTAAGACGAGCACTGCGACGTGGAGGCATGATCTGTAAGAGATACAATGAAATGAATGAGGTTATATAAGGAATGTAATCATTTATTCATTAAAACGAATAAACGAAAACGTTGACTTATCAAAGATTTTAGATTCTAATAACATATGAAGACATGCTTTAGCCTATAAGTGAACACTCATCCCGAGAATTCCCAGGTAGGCATCCGGGTCCCTCGTCTGATTGGGATATATGCGCAATGCCAGCCTAGACAGAAGACTTAGAATACAGGCTTTCACCCTTCCAGATTGCACGTGTTCGTTATTAAAATCTAGAACTTCGACGAGATCTCAAGGTGGTTCAGGTTAAACATGAGGATTTTGCCTTATTAGTCTAAGAGTGGATCCAGTGATGGAGAGCAACCTTCTTGTAGGGATGAAAGTAGAGATATGAAGTAGGAGGGAGATAGAGAATAGCAAGTAAAAGAAGCAAGTACTGGTTAAATCCTATGGTTATAGACTAGATTATTTTTCTAATAACCTAATTCCCTATAACCATGGCTCTGATACCAATCTGTAACACCCCAACCGATGGCAGAAACATCGGGATGTCGCGTAGTGATGATTGTTCAGTAGCTCATGGTGAATAATAATTTTCATTAAATGATTTAAATAAATTACATACAATTGTTCTACAAGAATTCGTACATCAAATTGAATAAAACTATGCACACATCTTCAAGCAAATCTTCAAGCAAGTAAAACCTGAAACATGTTAAGTTGAAAATATTTTGGGTCAACAAAAGTTGGTGAGAATTACATAGGTTTTGATAATCGAATAAAATTGTTGTGCAATTCATGTGTCATGGCAATCTAGTCCATATACGAAAACATACTAGAAGTAAATCGAGTGCATAATCAACCTTGTGACTGTTGTATTGTGGTACATCCCATACGCTCATGGTTCACTCGTTTATATTGCAGTAACAAACACCCACGCTACCTTTGTAGGAGGTACGTATCCGGGTGGGATTGTCAGTCCAATAGATCTATCAATGTATACCGTTTGGCTAATGAATGTTTATGCTAGAATTGTGCTTACTCTAGTCATGTTCAAGACATAATGCAACATAGAAATACACATAGACACATTGAT
The DNA here is from genome assembly GCA_028751855.1 of Ambrosia trifida. Taxonomy (NCBI): domain Eukaryota; kingdom Viridiplantae; phylum Streptophyta; class Magnoliopsida; order Asterales; family Asteraceae; genus Ambrosia; species Ambrosia trifida. The sequence continues at coordinate 69,485,096 of CM054130.1, forward strand.
GATTGAATTGCATAAATAATGTTGTAACATGTTTCACCCCAAAAATGGTGATAAATAGAAAAGGGGCTATGTAAAACTCACCTTAGCAAATTGTTATATCTGTTGAAAAATTGGTGTTGCCCAAATGTATCAAGTATCACCCTATAATAAGGTAATAAATATGTCTAAGTCTATCAAGTCTACAAATATATTCTAGGGTTTCGATTTGGGGATATCCAATTGTTGAATTTATTATAAAATGTTTAAATAAATAAAGGGAAATTTGATAATTAAATATATGAAAGTCTTTTTATAAAGTTTGAATTTAGGATGCTCACAATAATGTGTTTGAAGTATAAAAATAATTTTTATAAAATTATTTTCTTTAAAATAGATTATTAAATCTATTTATTACAAATTGCCAAAATTTAACTTTAATATTTAAAAAGTAATACCGATCAATACGATCTTGGATCATGGAATAGTCATCTTGAGAATATTCATCTTGACAAGAAATTATACTAAAATTAAAGAATTTTTATTTTAAAAATTATATTTCTGTATATTCAGAAATAAATTGTATAAAATTTTGGTGCAAAAATATTAAAAATTGAATTTATTATGATTTAATTATGATTAAAACTAACAAAAATTGCTTAAAAATATAAAATAAATGATTTTTCAGAATTAAAAATCATTTCGGTAAAGTTTATCATTGTACAAACTCAGGATAATTTTTGTGGAAATTTATAAAATTGTTTTGATATTTTAATGGATTTTTATAAATATATTAGAATAAAATTAATTTAATTATTATATATATTAAATAAATTAATTTCGTAAAACTAAAAATTGTAGGTGGAACATTTATATCAGATTAGTTAAAAATAATTTTTTTAGAATTTATAAAAGGATTTTAATAAAAAACGAATTTATAAGATTAAATGTAATATATCTAATTAAATAGAGTTTATTGTTTAAAAATGAAAAAGGAAAGAAAAGAAACGCCACAGCCGGGACTCGAACCGGGGTGGCTTGGGAATAATGCAACACTCACAACCACTTGGTTCAGACCAGTGGTTATGATTATTCTTGTTTGTTTAAAAATAAATATAGTACGCTGGATCAAGTTTATCCCCAATTCAACGTTCGAAGCCCTAGATTCAGCAATAGCTTGATTCACACATCAATAGCCCAATTAATCATAGGGCTATTGATGTGTGGATGCCGATGAACAAACCCCACTTAAATAATTAAACATACAACGTTGTTTCGAGCTCGATTGATCGGTCAACACAATTGGTCAAAATCACGATCGATATGAACGAATAGAGTATAATTAAGAAGATTGGAGGTTAAGAGAGGAGTATTGGCGAGTTGTGATGGTTCGTGAACGATCAATTTATAGTGCTATACACTGGATTGATGAAATGGTAAGGGTTGACCAAGCATTGAAGGTTATACGCGTAATTGGTTAATTGGTTGACAATTGATTGATAATTATCGTGTAGCTTAGTCATGATAGGCCGGTAATCAAGTAAGGATGCCAAGATTATGCAAATCACGAGTTAATGGGATTGATTTTGGCAACTCGCGTTCCACAGTTGACTTTTCAAGTCAACTGTGAAGGATTTCAATCAAGAATATAATTATATTGTGCCTGGATTGAATCAGATATGATGGCTAGCCTAGTTGGTGTTTACGTGGGTGTGTGTGGTAGGTGGCCCGGGTTCGATTCCGGTTAGCTGCAAAGATTTTTTTTTTTTATATTAAACAAGAAGGGGAGGAGTAGTTGGGCTCTTGGTGGGCCGGTCTGGTTGTTGGGCTCAGACCTGGGCCGGGTGTGGGCTTGGTTTAAACAAAACTGATTTTAGAATTATTATTATTATTATTATTATTATTATTATTATTATTATTATTATTATTATTATTATTATTATGTTGTGTTTTGTTGTATGTTTGAGGTTAGGGTTTACTCTAGGATGATGCTAGAACAGTAGGATCTTGTCGGACAACGTCATTATGTGATGAAATCTGGATATATGCTATTTAGGGTAAGTTTTGCATGATGATGTGATGTTTACATGATAGTTATGCTATTTTGGGAAAACACTTGCATTCGGGACGGCTAGGATGATGATAGATTGGGGGGTTTTTGCTTGAAATTGTTGGATTAATGTTTTGGGTTTGATATTGGGTGTTTCCACACGTTTCGGATCATATTTGAAGGGTTAAACGTGCAAAAAGGCGGCACAGTGCAGCAGGGGCGATTAGGGAGTCCTAATCGCCTGTACTAAGGGCAATTGGCCCCCAATCGTATGAACAATAGGCCATTGGGAGCCCAATCACCAGTATGTCTGGAAATTACAACTCTATTCGCCAGTTTGAGTTTCCTAATCACCAGCTGACTTTTCCTAATTGCATGTTTGATTCCTAATCGCGTGTACTGCTGCTATATGTATAATTTAACATCCCGAAACACGGATTGACGCCTAGAAACATGTTAGGAACCCCGTGACATGTCCAATGACTTAGTAACACGTGTTCGGACTCGTTTGTGCATTAATTGAGCATTATGCTAGACTTAGTGAATTCTCGCGCATGCTAAGTGTTTAATTGCATATGTTGCATGATATCTTGCTTTCGGCTAACACGTGGGATGTTGGGTCACCAATGGGATGTCGGGTCTTGTCTGGTGTGGTCGGTTAAATGTTTAAACATCATTTCAAATGTCCACGGTTATGGTCTAGACTGTTAGGGACTAATCAACCTACGGGTTGTTAGTCTAACACCTTATACGCTCGTCATGATAGGTCACCGGTATTTGGTGCCGTCTATTGAGCGGGTTTACTTATGTTAGAGGGGAAGCAGTATCAGGTGAGTTTCACGGCCCCACTTTAAGTCTTTACATTTTGGGGGAGACACATGCTTTATACATATTTCATAAATTATCATGTTATACTAGTGTTAAATTCATTTATGCTATATGATACGTAAAGTCCCGGGGAAACCATGAATATGCTGGATAGCATAGCGGGGGAAATGTGGATAGATCTATTGGGCTGACAGACCCCACTCGTCGGCTGGGAGCCGGGCGGGTGCATATTGTCTCGGTCATAAGGCTACCGTGGAACGGTAATGCATATCGTTTCGGGCAAAATCATATATCGTTATCTGTAATGGTTTCCGGTCGTAATAGTATTATTCATGCGTCTAGCTAACGCTATCATTTCTAACATAGTGATAACATGATGGCTTTCATTACTTAAACATTTAACATAAAACCTGTGAACTCACCGGCATTATTTACTGACGTTTTTAGCATGTTTGTCTCAAGTCGTTGAGGTAGCAGCATTTCATAGCCGCACGGAGTCTCACGGCGTCTAGGATTCATATGCATCTTATTTAGCATTTTTAGACTTCTATACTTTTACTTTCGTGTTGTAATAAAGTTTTACGCTTCCGCAGCGATGGATCATTTATGAAAACTTAATGGTTTGATTATGTCGTTTTTACGTATCATATATTGTCGTTTATTTTGACCGTTGACTTAGATCCTGGTTTGTCACGCGCCTCGCGGTAAAACCCCGCACGTGGAATTTGAGGGTGTGACAGATTGGTATCAGAGCCAATGGTTATAGTGAACTAGGACTGCATGGTGAGTCAAGTCTATAGCCGAGTCGCACACGCTAGACGCACACATTCATATAAGTCATATCATATGGGGAATTGCCGGGGTGTTAGTATTACATTCGTTATTATCATTTATGCTTACATCATCTATCTATTACCCTTATTTCTTATCCTATTCTTCATCTTCGTGCTGAAGACGAGAAGGCTTACTATCCTTGCACGGCAGTGGCATACATTGGAGTGGCTTCGGCATCCTTCGGAGATTTGTCCAAGATTTGGACATCTCCCCTTCCTATACTCCAATGGACACACTTGCTCGCACACATTATCGCACACTCGTACTTGCTGTTTTACATCTTGGGTGTTTTATCACATAGGGGTTCTTATCTATTCTTGGGTGCCTTGTGGTTTGAAAGTCAAGCTAGGAGCATGCCTCGGGGACCATGTAGAGCGACTTATCATTTCGGGTGCACAATAATAAGTTGAAATGCATGGAAATCTTGGTGGACTCTGTGTTTAATCTGACAATCATGATGGAATCCAGTTCTCTGGTTTAACTTAGTTACTTATGATTTCTTGTTGTCTGTTCTGAAATCTGATGTCTTGTCTTTGGCTTTGACAGAAGATGGCAGGACGACATGGTGGTCTCGTTGGTGGACGTAATGGCGGTGGACGCAATGGGGGTCGTGGTAACATCAGCATGACCCAGGCTGAGCTGAATAATCTGATTCAGGAGCACGTGGCAGCCGCTATTGCTGCACAGCATGTAACACCCCAACCGATGGCGGAAACATCGAGGTGTCACGTAGTGATGATTGTTCAATAGCTCATGGTACTAAATGGAAGTTGAATATTACTAAACAATTTACAATTTGTCATACAAATTACATAAACTTGATTTGCATAAACTAGGTCCAAAGCTCCTATGTGTTCCAAGATTGTACAACTTCCAATAGCAAATAAAACCTGAAACATGTTAAGTTGGAAAGATGGGGGGTCAACTATAAATAGTTGGTGAGAATACATAGGTTTTGCATATAGTTGAAAAAATATGTTGTATAGCAATCATAGTTGAAGTATAATAATGAGTAATGATAGAATATGAGTCCGACATGTAACAATGCGTCTTTTGTACAATCAAACCTTGTGTCGACTGAGACCTAACTCGCAAGTTAGTAAAAGCGATCATCCCTAAATTTATGCGGGGGGGATGGGTTTGTCAGACCTATAGCGCTATAATCTAAACAGGCGGCTTGATCAATGTTAATGATTGTACTGTGTCTTTTTGTTACAGTCAAATGATAGAATGAGTAAATGATAGTGTAGTTGAATCACAGGTTTCAACAATGTAAGAATGAGTAAATGCTAATGTATAAAATGTTTAAACATGTTTCACTCCAAAAATGTAAACAGAAAAAGGGGCTATGTAAACTCACGTTGATTGTGATGACATGCTAATGAGAATCAATGATAATCAAAGAATTATACTTGAACCTAAGTTAATTAAAATGATGAATTAGTGTGTATCCACGTCATTATATACTTATTGTGCTTGCGTAACATATATTATTTTTGACTCATCAATTTTATTATTACATGAAGAATAATAAATTAACCATGAGATTTTAATTAAGTAATCCATATGAGAAAGTGAAAAAAAAATTTTGACCACTTGAACAAAACATCCGTTATCAAGCTTACTAAAGTATCAAAAGAAATTGACATGAAATAATGGATTTGTCAAAATATTTTAGTGGACTTTATATTCAACGTTACAACTGAGATGGATGTTGTGTAAAGTGTATAAAAACTTGTATGCATAAATGCATGATAAATATTTCCATTCATGTTTTACTGGCTCATCTTCCCCATTTAGAAATCATAGCACAACAACCCCCCCCCCCCCTTTTATTCTAAAATAAAAAATTTCCTTTTAACATCACCGATAAATATTCGATATCATTAAGTTTTAAGGGAAACATGACGAGTAGATTATTATGTTAATTACCTCGAATGATGTTTGTATCGGCATCGGTGGGACTTGACCGGAGACGCGCGGCGGCGTCTGTAGATGCATTTATGCGACTAATGCTTCGGATTGTTCAATAAACTTGTTTTTGTTAATTGTCATTTGGTCGAAGGAGGTTTTTGATATGGGCGAAGGAGATTCAGAAGGTGCGAAGGAGAAGTTTTGGACGAATGTGAATAAGTTTATTATGTATGGCTTGGTTCGACCGGATGAAGTGGTCGAACCTGCACATTCGCACGAACGAAATGGGTGAATGTGCAGTCTATATATAGTCAAGCTGATTTTTTGAATGTAACTTTGAGTCATTTTGTTCCCTCCACTTTCTGATTCTCTCTCTAGGATATTATTTAGCTTAATTCACGTTCATACCTTGTTGTTTTCACTTTATCAACGTGTAATTGAGTTCGTAATTAATGAAAAAAGCTTTGAAATGATGATTTACTTGTTTTGATCTGTTTGATTATCATTTTGTGATTGTTTTAGGGTTTCCGCACCTAAAACAAACTTGTTTGATCATTCTTTGTTGATTTGTCGATCCTTATAGCGCATACAAAGTGGTATCAGAGCCATTCTGGATCAAACAACCACAAATTGATAGTTTCTCAGTTGATTTGGACCCAATTTTGGTCAAAAAGTTTCTGTTTTCATAGAACAAACTGATTTGATGAGTTTTGATTGATTACAACTTGTTTTCATGGTTAAAATGGATAATTCTCTTTGATAAACTTGTTCCAAATCAATTCCGATTCAAAACCTGATTAAAATCATCAAAATCTATCAACATTTGATAAACATGATCAAAATTAACTGATTTTCAAAGAATAACCGTTTTTAAAATACCAGGGGTCGAACCTAGAGAGACGGTCGAAGGTGTGAATTAATTTGGTCGAACGAGTGAATTTGTGGTCGAAGGTGTTGATTTTGTGGTCGAACATAGACTTTCATAGCTTATTTGTGTACATTCGCCCGTCTGAGTTACATTCGACTGATCGAACGGTCGAAGGAGAGAGAAAACGGTCGAAAGAGAAAGCAAACGGTCGAAAGAGCAAACGGTCCAAACGGTCGAAGGAGAAGAATTTTTCTCATTCGACCATCCGTAAGTGCGAAAGAGAAACCTGTTTTAAAATTTTTCTAATCTTTTCGTGTTTGAACATTTACAGGTTAAGATGTGGAACTTTCCAACTACGCCAAGACCTAATCAAGCACCACAGCAGTAGACAACAAGAGATCCATGGTCAGTTGCAGCTCAGAAGACTAGTCCACCATCTCAGCCAATCAATTACATGGCTATGACTAGTTCTATTCCTCAGCAAGTTGTGCAACCGTTACAGCAACCCATTGACAATTATTGGGGAGTAGCAGCAGCTGCCGTTCACTCACAGACGACCAATGCCATATCTACACTCATTCATGATCTATCATCAGGCAGTGGCAATCGTCCACCAAAGCTCATGGATATGATGGATTACTACACATGGAAGACAAAGTTCAAGATACATGTGGAGGGACAAGGCTTAGAGGGAGCTGAGGCATGGCAGATGATAGTGAAAGGTTATGTTGCTCCTATTCTGGAGAACACTGGTGAACCTATACAGTTGGAGAATTTGGCTGGTGATGAGAAGAAGAAGTTCGCGATCGAGAAAAAGGCGTTTTCTCAATTATCTCAGGCGATCAACACTGACTTGCTGCATCAGTTCGGATCGTGTACTAGTTCAAAACAGTTGTGGGATATGCTGAGAAATAGACATGATGGTAATGAGAAGACTAGGAAGCTAAGGATGGAAGAGCTTCGAAAAGAGTTCGAGAACTTTAGTTACATGGGTAATGAGACTCTAAAAGAATTGGTTCCAAGGTATTGCCACTTGCTTACAGAGCTTTCGAGCTACGAGATTAGCATACCGATGTCGAGACTGGTGGATAAATTTGCTGATGCTTTACCACCATATTGGAACCAACACATTGAAGTGTTTAAAGAAAAAGATGCATACCAGTATTGGACTATCAATGAGTTCAAACAAAAACTGGAGAACAAAGAAATGGAGGAGAAGAGAAAAGCAAAGAGAGCACAGATTCCATAAAACCCTGATTTGTATGTGAGTGGTACATCTACTTCTCTTTCTACTTCTAGCTCTACTTCAAGTGTTGCACCTCATATTGCTTGCGTATCTAATGTTGTTGAACCCACCAAAGCACCAATAAACTATCTTGCCCAAACTTCATCATACACACCACAATCTTATCAAACACCAAATTTCATTCCACCTTTTTCACCTATGCAACAAGCTGCCTGTTATATTGCAAGTCAACCTCAACAACAACAATATAATCCTCACATGAACCAAATGCAGATCACTCAAACACAATCAAATCAAAGTCCGATTGTGTTAGAGACTTCTAATCTTAACAATGTTACTGTTGAGATTGCTCAACAGCATGTAGCATTAGTATCTGCTGTAACATCGCAAAATTTTCCCCAAATTCTAATACGTACATTATATTTTTTTTTATCATTCATAATGTGCCTAAGTCCTTATTTTTCTACCACACAACTTATATATATAAAGGTTTATAATAAATAATAATAATAATAATAATAATAATAATAATAATAATAATAATAATAATAATAATCAGATTTGTTTTAATAATGTTTTGTCAAAATTTCTTGACTAAACCAAACCCACAAACAATCAAACCCAACCCAACAGCCAACACACACACAGTCCAATCCCCAGCCCAGACGCAGCCCAACACTGGCAAGGCCCATCAGACATGGCCCTATTCCCTCCTCCCTTTCCCTTTCCTGTTTTTTTTAAAAAAAAAAAAAGTGTTTCTGCCGGGGTTCGAACCGGAACCGAGCGGAACCCAACACACCCACCAAACCAGTTGAGCTATGGCTCATTCTTGGTTTAATCTCAACCCGTATATTATATAAGGCCTTCTAAGAATTTATGCTGCTGTCCCTCAGCTCCTGCACGCTGCTGAACGCAGCAGATTTTTTTTTTTTTAAAAAATCTTTGTTTGACTTTTTGATTGCACACAAACATGGTAAGTTAAACGTAATTAGCATTTTGATAGATTAACCGCGTCCATTACACGTCAAACATCATATATTCGAGTCAATTATCATCAATACACGTGTATACCTTCAATGGTGGGTCAAACATTCCAATTATACAATCTAGACCTAAGCACTATAAATTGAACCTTGCTGGACCTTCACAACTCGCCATTCACTCTTTCTCAACCTCTAATTTCTCACAAAAAAAAAAAAAACCTCTGTTCTTGGATTATTGTTCAAGTTGACTTCGAAGCTTGACCAATCAATTCGTATACGATTAAGCTTTGTAAGTTTAATTTTTGTTATGGGTTTCTTTAATCGGCCTACACACAACATTTACCCTATGGTTAATTGGGTTGATGTTGTGTAAATCGCTCGATTGCTAAATTAGGGCTCGTAGGCTTTTAATTGGGGAAGAACACGTTTTCCCTGATATTATTTATTTTAAATAAACAACACAACCACTGGTCTGGACCAGGTGGTTGTGTCTGGTGCCCTCCATCAGAGCCACGCGGGTTCGAGTCCCGTCTGTGGCACATCCTTTATTTTTATTTTGTTTTTAATCAAACAAATCAAATTAATTATATATAATACTTATAATTTTATAAATTCGTTTTAAAATATTAAAACTCTTTTAATAATTCTACAAAAATTATTTTAAGTTAATCTAATGAAAAAGTTTAACTTACAATTTTTAGTTTTCAAAATTTTATTTATTTAATGTATTTAATAATTAAATCAAGTTTATTCTATTATATTTATAAAATTCTATTAAAATATCAAAGCAATTTTATAAATTTCCACAAAAATTATTCTGAGTTTATATAACAATAAACTTTTCTGAATTGATTTATAATTCTGAAAAATCATTTATTTAATATTTTTAATCAATTTTTGTTAGTTTTAATCATAATTAAATCATAATATATCCAATTTTTAGTATTTTTGCACCAAAATTTTATACAAATTATTTCTGATTATTTAGAACAGAAATATAAATTTTAAACTAATAATTCTTTAATTTTAGTATTTTTAAATATTAAAGTTAAATTTTGATAATTTGTTATAAATAGAATTAATATTCTATTTTAAAAAAAATAATTTTGTAAAAATTATTTTTATACTTTAAACACATTATTGTGACCACCTTAAATTCAAATTTTTATAAAAAGATTTTTGTTTATTTATTACTAAAATTCTCTCAATTATCAAACATTTTTATTATTAATCAAACGAGCATTTATCCCCAATTCGAAGCCCTAGAATATAATTGTAGACCGGATAGACTTAGACATATTTATTACCTTGATTATAGGGTAATACTTGGCATTGTTTGGGCAACACAATATTCTATTTTTCACGAGACATAACATTTTGCTAAGGTGAGTTTACATAGCCCCTTTACTCTATTTTCACTATTTTTGGGGTGAAACATGTTTAAACATTTTATACTATCATTTACTCATATTTACTTGTGATTCAATTACAACATCATTCTATCATTTGACTGTAACAAAAAGACACAGTACAATCATTAACAATGATCAAGCCGCCTGTTTAGATTATAGCGCTATAGGTCTGACAAACCCATCCCCCCGCATAAATTCAGGGATGATCGAAAATAGTAACAACATTAGACTAACTTGCGAGTTAGGCCTTAGTCAACACAAGGTTTGGTTGTACAAAGACGCATTGTTACATGTCGGAATCATACTCTATCATCATACAACTGTGATTGTTGTACCAGCTATTGTTATCAATTATATTCAAAAACCTATGTATTCTCACCAACATTTTGTTGACCCAAAATATTTTCAACTTAACATGTTTCAGGTTCTACTTGCTTGAAGATTTGAATTAATGCTTGAAGATGTGTGCATGGTTTTATTCAATTTGATGTACGAATTCTTGTAGAACAATTGTATGTAATTTATTTAAATCATATAATGAAATTTATTATTCACCATGAGCTACTGAACAATCATCAATACGTGACATCCCGATGTTTCCGCCATCGGTTGGGGTGTTACAGATTGGTATCAGAGCCATGGTTATAGGGAATTAGGTTATTAGAAAAATAATCTAGTCTATAACCATAGGATTTAACCAGTACTTGCTTCTTTTACTTGCTATTCTCTATCTCCCTCCTACTTTCATCCCCACAAGAAGATTACTCTCCATCACAAGATCCACTCTTAGACTAATAGGACAAATCCTTAGGCTTAGACTGAACCACCTTGAGATCTCGTCGAAGTTCTAGATTTTAATAACGAACACGTGCAATCTGGAAGAGTGAACGCCTGTATTCTGAGTCTTCTGTCTAGGCTGGCATTGCGTATATATCCCAATCAGACGAGGGACCCGGATGCCTACCTGGGAATTCTCGAGATGAGTGTTCACTTATAGGCTAAAGCATGTCTTCATATGTTATTAGAATTTAGAATCTTTGATAAGTCAACGTTTTCGTTTATTCGTTTTAATAAATGAATAAATGATTACATTCCTCATATAACCTCATTCATTTCATTGTGTCTCTTACAGATCATGCCTCCACGTCGCAGCACTCGCAATAGCAATGGTGAGAACCACGATGAAGGTGGCAACAACCATAACCATAACCACGGTCCTAACCACAACAACAATGGTGTCGATGCCCAATTGGCTACGATCATTTCTCAACAAATGGCACAGCAAATCGTGACTCTGGTTCCCAATTTACTAGCTCAAGTCATCCAGATGAACGGCAACGGGAACGGTAACGGCAACGGGAATGGAAATGGAAACCACAACGGAAACGGGAATGGTCTCCCAGCCTGTACCCTTAAGCACTTTAATTCCTGTAATCCCCCTAAGTTCAGTGGAGATGAAGGAGCTACTGGTCTTCTACAATGATTCGAGGGTATTGAGAATACCTTCATAAACAGTGAGTGTCCCGATAACTTTAAAGTCCGTTATGCTATGAGTGTTCTTCACAAACTAGCACTCACTTGGTGGAATGAGGAAAAGCGCACCCGAGGAGCTGAAGTTGCACTTACTATGACCTGGGATCAAGTCAAGGAAATAATGAGAGATGAATTTTGCCCACGTAACGAGGTCAAGAAATTAGAGGATGAGTTCCACACCCTTGCTCAGGATAGTGGGGAAAACCTTGCTTATAATACCCGCTTTCATGAGCTCAGTCTGTTGTTGCCACATAAGGTCACTCCGCTACCTGTGGCCATTGAGAAATATATCGGTGGTTTACCCATGCAGATTCAGGACACAGTATGGGGAAAGAACCCTGCTACCCTCGAAGAGGCCAAACGTTTAGCAGCTACCTTAACTGACAATCACGTAAAGAACGGGACCTTAGTTCGGAAAGGCAATAAAGCAAGTATTGTAGCCGCGGTAACTACTACGAACCAGAAGCGTAAGGCCAGGGATCCTGATGTCAACCTCACTACCCAAGCTTCTAACAAGAAACCCTATATAGGAAACTATCCATTGTGTAACACATGCAACCGACATCATCCCACTGCTTCAGCGTGTCGCTTGTGTACCAATTGTGGAAAGTATGGCCATCTGGTCAACACGTGTCGTGAGACCCCAAATCCTAATGCCAACCAACCCACCAACCCTGCTCAGGCTACTAATCCTAATCGATACAACTATGGTCAATGCTATGAATGTGCACAAACAACTCACATGTGATGTGATGGGGACGAGGCGGAGAGTGGTGGTCACATCACATCACATCTCATCTCATCTCTCATCACCACCACTCTCCGCCTCGTCCCCATCACATCACATCTCATCTCAACGTCCACCGAACATGCGCCGCCACTATTTTCCGATTTTTGCAACGTCTTTCCATTCCACATTTAGACCACCGGATCCTAAATCTCCATAACCACCTTTGCTGCTCATTTGGGGTTCCCATTATTTTTTTTCTTCAAAAAGATCTGAGCCTTTTATAGACAAGATGATAAATCGGGAGCATTTGACCGGTCTGGTCATGTTAACCCTTTGTGATATTGTCGAGTGGAGAAGGGGTAGAAAAGAGAGAAGCTAGATCTGACGGATTTTTGCGGTGGCTGACTCATAAAGTTGGAGGTAAATGGTAAAAACTTGTTGCATGCGTGTGGGAGAAAAAAAAATGGTGATGATAACCTGGAAGTTTATAGGAAAAGTAAAAAGACAGTAAAGGGTAAAGTAAAAACATGGTAGCTAGGTGTGTATTGGCTCCTTGTTACAAACTTTGGTGATCTTTTGTTCTTTGCTGGTAAAAAAAGAAGATGAACAATGTGACCGGAGAGGTTTTTAGTTATATAATTGGGTATAATTATTGTAGGAATATTAATTTGTTATTTTATCCACTGTATTTTTATAATTTTTATTTTGAAAAAAAGTTATTCTATGATTTTGAAATGCTTTGAAAATTTATAGTTGGAACTAGGGGTGTAAATTATTTCTACTATTTCACATCGGTGAGCCGAGCTTTGGCTCGTTTAAGCTATAAAAGCGAGCTCGAGCCCTAGCTTTTAGCTCCTTTTAAGTTCTATAATTATTTCGTGCCGATCTTGAGCCCTTGAGTTTTACTTTCGAGCCGAGTTCGACCTCAAAGTATTAGGCTCGAACTTCATAAAAGCATGACGAGCCGAGCTCGGCTCGTTTACACCCCTAGTTGGAACTATTATTTGCATTTAGTTTATCATATTTTACAAGCATTATAGTTTTTAATTTTTTAAAAATTAAATTATGTCCAGTTTCATTTGATTTTTACATGAATTAAATGTTTTTCTATTTGCTGATTTTATTTTATATCTAGCATTCACCTTTTTAACAATATATAACAATAACTTGAACTACAAGTTATTTAATTATTGTATTTTTATACAAATTCATTTTAACGGCAATATGGAAAAATAAAAACGTCATTATTATCCAACGTTTACAATAAGTTTCCCGCCAAAAATCACATGCACTACTCGTTCCCTCTAAATTGACTAAAATACCCCTTGCAGCTTATGATGCTATGAAAGTTTACGAGGGCAAACATGGAAACACAGGCTCAGATACATGTATATATATATTACTCACTCATGGCACCCCTTCATCATGCTCTCTGTCTCTAAGGATTAATCGAGAATTTATTTAGCTGTCTCTATAGAATCGTTGTTTAACCAAAGGTATGAGTGTAATCCTCCGTTTGATTTATATATTGAAAAGTATGTTCATCTGTTTGATATAATATTCTCTAAGTAGTTTTGCGTTGATTTTCTGCATTTTAATGGATAAACTTATATGATTAGGTGGATAATTGCAATATACATCTGTTTGAATCTCGTAGTACTTGTTTCGCTTTAATTCCCTGCCGGTCATTTGAATCGGTAAATATTTTATACTAGCTAGCTAGCTTGGCGGATGGTTTTGATATTTGTTAATATTGTGTATACTTACGTACATCATCTATGGCTTGTTTCTAGATATAAAAGTACTCCAGATCTGATATATTAATTTGTAATATATGTTCAAAAATTGATTGAGATACGTTATTTAATCTGTATGTGATGTAGTTCGTGTAATCGTCCATATGATTTATATATTGAAAAGTATGTTCATCTGTTTGCTATAATATTCTCTAAGTTGTTTTTGTGCATGTTAATTGATGAACTTATATGATTAGACGGATAATTGCAATATACATCTGTTTGAATCTCTTAATTAGTTGTTTCGCTTTAATTCCTTGCCGGCCATTTGAATTGATAATTTTATACAACTACCTAGCTAGGCGGATAGTTTCAATATTATTTCATTTGTGGCTAGTGATTGTTAACGTGTATCATCTATGGCTTGTTTCTAGATAGAAAAGTACTATAGATCTGATATATTAATTCGGAAATTATGTACGAAAAATGAGATTCATTGATAATCGATCTGTAGGTGATTTTGTTTGTGTTGACTAGACTAGCCTAAGGAGGAATTTGTAAGCAATTTATTGGATATTGATGATGTAGGGTACTCATTAGGCCAATAGCCCAAGAAGCCAAAAGCATCAAATATAATATTGGGTCAAGCCCAAAGCCCAACAAAAAAGCCTATTAGGGTTTTAACTCATCCCCACTCTATAAATAGAGGGGCAAACTACACAAACAACTCAGATTGGTCTGAACACAAGACCTCTCTCACTCTCTCTCTCTCTAAAACTCTCTCTAGTTTTATTCTCTAATAATATTTTCAGCAGCAGGTTGAAGCCTTCAAGCCTCCGAGCTGCTGCTATACATTCCTAGCAATCTACAACCATGCTGATTCCGCAACCAAGCTGGCTCCAACAGCCACCACACGTGGAATCACGCTCTGTTACTCGCAGGTCTCAGCCTTCATTCAAGCTTACGTGGATGGTCCTTAGTTGTAACTTGGGATCAAGAGTTCCTCTCTTCAAGATCATACTCTTATGTTTTATCTTTTCTTAAGTTAACCAATAATAATAACATTCTGACTTTGGGTTGATCCCAAATCAGAATCATAACAACTAAAATATCAAAACTCTTGAACCTCCCATCTACGTTTACAACGTAGAGGGACACCACGACCTGCATTTGGTTAACCGAAACCCTTTAACCCTTTTACCCCTTCTGACGAGTTCTTCCATGCTGCTGGTCCAACCCTTTAAGCAGCAGACGAGGTCAGAGGCTTGACGACCTTGAAACGTTCAGACCCTCTCCAGACATATATTTGTTGTAGCAACAAATATATATTGATTCGTTAATGATTTGCAGAGAATCATTTGTTGAAAAAAAAAATGCAGTCGCTATCAGAAAACATTTGGAGAGGAATAGCAAGGATGAAGGCTCCAAATTTAGGGTCTTCTTCTCCGGGTGTTGGAGTTAACAATCATTCCTTCCGCAAGTCGTCAGCAGCGTTTCCACGTCCAAAAATGTACACAGCTGGTAGGTTTCCTTACCTTATCCGTAACTTAAATTTTGTTTACCTATATATATATATATATATATATATATATATATATATATATATATATATATATATACTAGCTGATTACCCCAGGAGTGTCCTGGGGTTGAAAAATCTAATATTACTTAATAAAAAAGGATAAAAAGAAGTAAACAGTCTCAACCTCTTTTAATGTTAAAGAAAGTTGTTCTAATTTTTATACTATCAAAAGGGGTTCTCATGCTGCGTTCCCAGCAGATTAAAAAATCTCAGCCTCTTTTAATGCTAAGCATATCGTTATAGCACATGAACATGGGCAATTCATATATGTAATAGTAGGTTCAAAAATATATATACTATCATAACATGATTAATGACTTGCCTATATATGTTTAAGAAATTACCTAAATACATTGTGTTTTTTTCTGCATGAACAAAAACTCACTAAAAAAACATTTTTTTTCGTTTTTGTATAGCACTATATATGGTGTTCGTTGGAAAGATAATAAAGCGATCGTTAATTTGGTGTAATTTTTTTTATCAAAAAAATGTCATACATAAAAGTTACTAACGTTTAAAAATTTTGAGCGGAAAATAAGAAAAAAATAAAGATAAAAATATTAATTAACATATTTGAAATTTTAAAATAATTAATAGTTCACTAACATTTAAAAAATGTGAGAGGAATATAAGGAAAAGATATTAATTAACATATTTAAAATTTTAAGATAATATAGATATAGATTTTATTTAAAAATACAAAATAAATAAATTTAAAAGAAAGCTTCACATGATGCCACATGGCACATTCCATTGAATGCCACCTCATACAAACTCAATTCTTTTATTATAATTTATAGATATTTAACTTCAAAAATGTTTTACTACCATACCAAACCGTCCGCCACCATCGTCATCTTCAGATCCACAATTACCATATTGTATAACCATCATGAACAAGTGGTTGTGGTCGCTGGAGTAACGACTGTTGCCGCTTATAACAAGTGTTTAAAAAACCGGTTTGTATCGGTTATACCGCATACCGGTGTCTTGACCGGCATGAATCGGTCTGGTACTATGGCGAAACGGTATAGGATTTGAACCGCCGGTAAATTCGGTTCAACTGGTTGAACCGTCCGATACAACTCGGTTCAACCGGTTGAACCCTCCAATGTTTAAAAACCGGTTTTTAAAGCATTGCTAATAACCAAAGCTCGGCGGGAGCTAATCACCCCAACATACTGTAACACTCACTAGTTTACACTTTTCGAAGAACATGTCGGAATCGTTTAGTTCGACTTACTAAAGATGTTGGTTGATTTGTGGATTGTAACCACAACAGAGCTAGGTGCAATGTTCTTGATTTTTGTTCGAGAAATTGATGGTTTGGAAAGTCGGTTTTGGGCTACTAATTGGGGACAACCTGCATGCATGCATGTTCTAGAAAAGATTAGAATGTTTTTTTATATGTTCGGTTTTTTTATGTATATATGGTTGTTCAGGTCTCTCGGTGCAATGCTCCTCCCACGACCCCCCACAAGAGTCGCTGAAGGTTCCTAATGATGAAGCATTGAAGCGCTCTTGAAAATTGTACAAGATGAAGAAAATAATGTTTTAGAAAAGGAAAGTTAGAAACAAGAAACGAAAAGAATTCTGATTGCTGATGATGAGAATTTCACTGTTACTCTGAAGATTTGTTCGCTTCTAGACTTATTAAACAAGAAAGATATCTTCAATATCACGGGAACTTGTATTTTGGAAGGTAAAAATTTATATCTAAAGTTTTTTTAATACCAAAAAATGTGTAAATATGTAATATACTTGTTACAGCTAGTAAAAGTGGAAACACAAACAAGTTAGAGTGCGCACGATTAGGGGCAACGATACTTCATCCTCTCGAAAGTCGTAAGATATTTGGTGATGACTTTCACATGAATTATGATGTTATAATATGGAAGCTCCCTATTAGTTTTGATACCAAGTAAGTGTTTTTGATATATATGTATTCTTAAGGTTCAACTTAAAAAGATACTTATTTAAGTTTTGTTTTGCAGTTCATCGCCAGGCCACTTGATCAAAAAAATTTTTTATAAAAACAAGAATTTCAAAGCACTTAAACCAAAAGGGATCCTACAAATGCGAATTCCGCCTTCTCATCAAACTGAACAAATATTCAAAGATATCGAGAAACATGCAGAAGGTAACGGCTTTTATGAGTTTGAAAGTTCTCTTTCTAGCGGTGATAGGAAAGTAGTTTTTAAACGTGTTGGTGCGGTGGAGTCTACAGAAGGGGTAAAGTTTTCCAAGGGAAGGAAGTCTTCAAAAAGAAATAAATGATGTTATGCCATAGTGATATGAAGTAGTAGTGGATATTTGATTCATGTTTGTATTTGGAAAGATCATTAGTAATTTAGTTTTTTTGGAAGGCAACTTTCATTAACAACAAAACAAAACGGGAATCTCCAAGACGGAGACCCCTACAACCAAAACCGTTACATTACATCAAAATCAAAAGATTGCCAATCCTTCCATCCCATTACACCCACTTTATTTCTACTAGAAAACCAAACATAGCCTATAGCTTTTATGTCCGCAACCACATTAACCACTGTCCTATTGACATCTTGGAACACCTTTTCGTTTCTAGCCTTCCAAATCCGCCAGCAAGTGATGATCATCATACCATATATCACCTTCTTCTTCCTAGTCGGCCACGAATGTTCCTGCAAAATATCGTGTCTCGAAAAGAAAAAGAATGGGAGCAGTTTCATCCATCTCGAGATACCATACCAAATACCAATCGCCATAATACAACCAGTGAACATATGATCCACCGTCTCTTCTTGGTCCTCACAAAAATTGCACGAGAGGCTGCCACATTCGATACTCCGCCTTTGTAACGCTTTCTTTGTTGGTATCCTATCAATAAGCATTCTCCACATAAAAATGTTACACTTAATTGGAACCCACTTACACCATTTGAAAATGTTCACCGGCTGAATAAATCGCTCTCCGTCCATCCATTTCTTCACGGCATGTACAGAAAATTCATTATTGGAGCCATTGTCCCAATACCAAGAATCACTATTACTTCCCAAAGTTTGGCCGGACACTAACTCGAGACAAGCAGCAAACTGTTGGTTCTCTAATAACGATTGCGGCGATCTTCTCCACTGCCATACAATATTCGACCCAATCTCACCATTCACCAACCGGTCCTTCACAGTACAAAACTTATGCCTCTCCAAACGAAATAAATCCGGAAAAAGTCTCTTTAACAGCACCCTATGAATCCACGGTCAACCCAAAACATTATTTCGGTCCCACTTCCAACTCGACCTCTGATCACATCAATACTGCATCGATCTCCACAATTCAGCCGTAAACCACATTTCACAATCTTGGTCCAGGTGCCATTGAATCTAATATTATGAGGATACGCATCCCATATACGTTGCGAACCGTGAATAGCGTCCACAACTCTTCTCATAACGCATTCCTTTCATGTCTATACCTCCATAACCATTTAACCAAGAAGGCATTGTTGCATTCACCTAGTTTTCGAATACCCAAACCCCCATACTTGATCGGCTTCGTAACATCTTCCCAACCCACCTAATGAAGTTTTCTCACATCACTACTTCCTCCCCAAAGGAATTTTTTGATAATTCCTTCCAACTCATTTATCACACCAACCGGAGCCTTGAAAAGAGAGAAATAGTACGAGGGAAGACTAACCAACACGGACTTAATCAACGTCAACCTTCCTCCAATCGATAACACTTTAGACTTCCACCGAGACAATCTATTCTTAACAACATTCACCACCAGCTCCCAACTGTTAATTCTATTCATGTTCGACCCAACCTTTATCCCAAGATAGGAGAAAGGGGCCGTCCCCATTTGACACCCCAATTCAATCGCCTTCATACCCACCTCTTCTACATTTTTACCCACTCCATATAAAGTAGACTTTTGGATGTTAATCCTTAAGCCTGAACACATATGAAAAACTCTAAGGATACGTCTGAGACATACCAGGTTACTATCTGACCACTCCCCCATCACCATCGCGTCATCCGCGTATAGTAAATGCGATAACACAAGACCACCATTATCAAACCCAACTCCCCTAAAAGCCCCTACGTCACAGGCCTTTTTTATAAGGCCCGAGAACGCCTCCATCACCATAATAAATAAAAATGGGGATAAAGGGTCACCCTGTCTAATGCCCTTCTCACAGCTAAACTCATAGGTCGGGGACCCATTCACCAACACAGACGAACGAGCCGACTTAAGAATACCGTCTATCCACATACAGCAAACCTGAGGAAAACCCATCTGCCGCATAACCGATATAAGAAAAGCCCAATTAATATTATCATAGGCTTTAGCAAAATCAATTTTAAACAGAAATAACTCCGCTCCTGATTTTTTTGACCATGATAGAACTTCACTAATTAAAAGAGGGCTATCCAAGATATACCTGCCCGCCACAAAAGCCGATTGATTTTCATTTATAATAGAATCTATAATCGGTATCAACCTGTTCGCCAATACTTTGGAGATAACTTTACTGATCACACCAATCAAATTAATTGGTCGATACTCCTCTAACCGCACCGGATCTTTTACTTTAGGAATAAGAGTAATAAAAGAAGAGGAAACACCATGACTAATTTCTCCCGTAACCGCGAACCTGTTCATAATATCTATAAAATCTCTAGAAAACAAATCCCAATACCTTTTAATGAATCGGAAATTGAAACCATCCGGACCCGGAGCTTTATCACTACCACACTGGAACACCGCATCTTTAATTTCCTTCTCCAAAAATGGCCGACTAATCTCCGTGACGTGATCCATCGTCAACGTCTTCAGACCATAGCACACCAGGTTCGGCCTACTGGAACATTCTTCTACAAATTTTTCTTTATAGAATCGCAATACTTGTTTCTTTATATCATTCGGCGCATGAATCCAATCACCGTTAGCAGACAATCCCACAATAGCGTTTGAAACTCTCCTGTTATTGATAATGCCGTGAAAAAACCTCGAGTTCTCATTGCCCTCTTTAGCCCATTTAAGTCTAGACTTTTGCTTCAAGTCTTTTAATTTGAAATAATCTAATTGTTGCAGTCGCTTTTTAGCCTCTTCCAAAACCCACACCTCATCTTCCATTAAGTCCCTAACTTCCAAAGCTAATTCCAAATCCTTTACCTCCTTATTGAGAATGTCATATTCCACCAATTCATTCTGCGCTACCTGTTTCTTCCACTCCATGATTTTTGCTCTCAACATTTTAAACTTCTGCATAAGAACAAGATCAGGAGCACCAGTGCAAGTAAAACCGGCAACCGTACCCTTTACCACTTCATCAAAACCATCCCGATCAAGCCAAGAGTTGAAGAACTTAAATGGTTTCGCGCCAAAATTATTCGTACCAACCTTCAACAACAAAGGAAAGTGGTCTGAACCATCCCGGTCTAAAACCCGATAGCTAGCATTCGGCCACTTACTATAAAACGACCAATCAATAAAAATTCTATCAATCCTACTCAGCTTATTATTAGCTAAGTAAGTGAATTTCCGACCCTTTAAACCAAACTCGAACAATTCGGCTTCCTCCAAAAAGTCATTAAACTCCCTAGAATCGGCCACATCAAAGTTAGAATTCCGTCGCTCAACCCGGTCTCTAACACTATTGTAATCCCTGGCCACAATCCACATACCCTCCCCACTCGACTTCAACGACGACAACAAGCCCCACACACGCCTTTTATCTTGAATCTTTTGCGGACAATAAACATTCACGATATTCAACCTTGCACCGTCGCTTTTAACATACCCCGAGACAACAAGCAGATTCCTATCTTTCATAATAGACTCTTTAGTAAATAATTTCGGGTTCCAAATAGTAAGCAGACCACCTGAGCGACCTGTAGCGTCCACAAACTCGAACTCAAAATCCCCCGAACCCCAGAAATTGCTAACATTAACCGACTCCAAGGACCCAAATTGAGTCTCCTGGATCATGATCGCCCCCACCTCATTTTCCGTTTTTAATTTTCTACACCAAACCGCCTTACCCTCCGACCCAATCCCTCTAATATTCCAAGAAATGACATTCATTGGTTCACTTGTTGAAAGCCTTCTTCCGTGATTTCTTTCGCCACAAAGTCTCCAAACTTTTCGAACTGCTCAACACCTAACTCCGTTCCCAATTTAATCGTTTATGTAACTTCAAGGCCAACCAAATCTTGAGCTTCCTCAACATTATGGCTAGTCGACCCTACAACACCTTCATTACCCAACGTTCTAGTTTCGCCCTCCTTGTTGACAGCCTCACTTCCACTAATAGCGAAAATGAACCTATCAATGTCAAAAAGATCCTCCCCTTCTCTAGGTCTTTTCTTGGGTCTTTCCTGGCCTATGGGAGACAGAGATTTTTGCGCCCTTGCCTTTTTACGATAACCTCTAGTCTTATTACCTCTAGAAGACGTAATCTCCTTTGCCGTTCCACTTAATTCCACAGTTTCCGCATTAACACCTCCATCAACCTGGTGTACTTGTTGATTATCGTTCACGAACTCAGCTTGAAATTCATCCGGAACGGCCACATTCTCACCTGAATCCCTATCCCTCCCAAAATCACTTTCAATCTCAGGCTCCATATTAACATCCGTTTCATTCAGTTCCTCCCCCCTTGTACTTTTCAACTCGGATTCGGCATAACCCGAGCAATCATCAATACACTCCGGGATCCACTCACCCACCTCCTCTTCTACCCAAACCGAATACGCTTCCTCCTTCCATTTCACTGTTATCACTTCATTAACCCTCGGCCCCATGTCCCGAATAACCCCCATCATAACGCATGACAAATCCACTGTGGCTTCATCACACTCTGGTAGTTGCACTATCTCACCAAACTTACTGCCGATATCACTGAACAACTTTTCATCGTAAAAAGATAGAGGAATACCATAAAATTTTAGCCATGAAATACGTTCAGTACGGATCACCTGCCCTTCCCATCTTTCTAGAGAGTCAAAACAAACCCTCCATATAGCCATAGACTCAACAAAACCATCCATGCAAACGTTAGACTCAAACAGCAACATTACCCAAAGACCTCCCAGGTACCGTATTCCCACCGTCGTGTGTCCCATCAAGTTCAACCATATACGCAGCTTCGAGAGCTTCTTCAAGTCCGAAACTCTCCCCACTACCCCACACCCTTCCCATAACATTCCACCCTTGCTTTCCACATTGACAACTATCTCAGACTCAGCCTTCTTACGATCGATATTCAGCAAAGTGTCTCTAAAAGACCGGCCATCCCCATTAGTCTTTCCCATGCTTACAACCTCCTCCACATGCTCCTCCATCCTACTAGCCCCAATCGGATCAGGAGCCTCCTGCTCATTCCTCACCGGAACCCACTTTCTTTCCCCCTTCCTTTAAACCCTCTCCCCATCCACAAAACGAGCCATCACCACAAATAACTTGTAAGAACCAATCCACGCATCCTTCATCAAAACCTCTAAACCTCCCGGGTCTGTAACGTTGACAAAAGACACAAACCCAAAACGTTTACCAAGTTTATCATACTTACGTGCAATATACGTGCCTTTGATGGAACCAAAACCTTTGAAAACAGCGACCAAATCCTTTGACGAACAACCCTCCAGAAGGTTTGAAACAAAGTACTTTGTCACCGTCTCTTCCCTTGTATTCTGCCTATCCCTTTGATCCGATCTTCTACCTTTCTTTGATGGAGCATCGTACCAGGTATCAACCTTGTATCTCTCCCTACCCGCCATGAACGCTGGATCAAAACCTTTTCGTCGCCGCCAGTCGCCTCCGAAGTTATCGGAGGATTAGGGTTTTCATTAGTAATTTAGTAGTGGGTATTTGATTGTGTTTTGACTTTTGAGATATGAGTTTTATACTTTTATCCGTTGCCTCTTTATTTGTTATGATAACAAAAAACTATTATTTTGACTATTAATTGATTTAGTTCATATAATTTTGACTATTTCTTATATCTAAGGTATGTACAAACGGGTTGGGTTATTTTGAGAACTATGGTGAGTTGTGAGAACCATAGGAACTATTCTAAGCCATTGATCTTGTGAAACCAATGGTTGAGATTAAGTCTTGAGGTTTTTGTCTTCACATGTTAAGTGTTTTGTCTTCACATGTTAATTTAATATAATTAAGTACAATTAGAGGTGTTTATGTAAAAACACCATAGAGAGAGAAAGAAAATAATATAATTAATATAATATTGCATGATTTTTTTATTCAAATAATTCAAAAAATCAGATTTTTTAACTATATTTTATTTTTTAATTTCTTTACTTTTTTTAACTTTAATTTATTTTTTTTAATTCATTTTTTTTAAACCAACTTAGTTTTTTAAAACAAAAAATCAACTTTTACATTATGTCTTCTCTCTCTCGTTTTTACACTGGTGTAATTATTACACCAGTGTTTTTCACACACATATGTAACCAGACGTATGCATTTTGTATGATTTACACTGATGTAAATAATTACACCAGTGTTTTTGCTCACATCTATACAACAAAAAAATCTATCATTTTGTATGCTTTACACTGGTGTAATTACACCAGTGTAAATCTACCATACACACAAATACACTAGTGTAAAAACAAAAACCAAACATCTATAAATTCGTATTACACCACTGTAAATGTCCCTAAAAATCTATACATTCGTATTACACCATTGTAAAATGCCCTAAACATCTATACATTCGTATTACACCACGGTAAAAAAAATGCCCTAAAACAACCCAAACATTTATAAAAAATCAATACTACACATTATTATTTGTTACAAAAAAAAAAAAAAAAAACCTCTGCATCTTCTTCAAAACAACAAAACAAACAATAATAATAATAATAATAATAATAATAATATTAATAATAATAATATTAATAATAATAAAAAAATAAAACCCAAACAAACCTGTTCCTCCCCCCCCCCCCCCCGCCGTCCTCCGCCGTCGACGCCACCGGTAATCCTTCATCTTCGTCTCCACCAGCCCCCACCACCGCAGATCCACCGGTTCAGATCCAAAACCCTCTGCATCTTCTTCAAAACAACAAACAAACAATAATAATAGATGTTATTAATAATAATAATAATAATAATAATAATAATAAAACAAAAACGATATACCTGTCACCGTCGTCCCCCCTCCGGTCTCCCTCCGGTTCAGATCCAAAACCCACCGCCAAAATCAACCCCCACCGCCCCCTCTCACCTCCAAACCACCGTCATCGAACCACCAGCCCCCTCCCCGTTCAGATCCCCCCAAAAACCACGAACCACCGCCTCAAAAACCCCACCCCCTCGTCGTCTATGTAGAGAGAGAAAGAGAGAGAGAGAAACGTGAGAGATAGAGAGAGAGAGAGAGAGAGAGAGAGAGAGAAAGACGTGAGTGAGAAAGAAGAGAGAGAGAGAGAGAGCCTGATAGAGAGAGAGAGAGAGAGGTGTGAGAGAAGAGAGAGAGGAGTGTGTGAGATGAGAGTGTGTGTGTGTTTGTTTTGAAAAAAAAAAAACTAACTAATCCACCGCTGTTGTCACACCCCGATTTTCCCGTCGGTTGTGAACGTTTGGCACCTTTGCTACGCAGCGAAATATTTTAGCTAAGACTTCTACATATTCCGAACGCCTTTAACTAAGCCTTCTAGGGTCTCCAATCCCAAGACATCGCTTATTTCCAACCGTGTCGTTGCCAATATCTAGACCTGAAAGACATGCTTAAAAGGGTCAGCATAAAGCCGGTGAGTTCATGGTTTTATATTTATCGTTCATAACCCATTTTTCTTTCAAATCACTTAGAAAAATATTTGCAAACATTATTGAGAAAGTTTATTTTCTTTACGCAAACATTATTTGGGAAAATACATATAAAAATCCCGTTTCAATCCTTACCGGATATTCCTTTCTTAGCTTTTGACTCGACTCACTTTGCCATATATTTACCTCCCCATAAAGATAAATATATCCAAGCTTCGTCGATCGAACATACATATAAAGAGTCTCTTTTAAATTCTTACCAGGCATTCCTTTCTTAACCTTCGACTCGACTCACTTTGCCATATATTTACCTCCCCATAAAGATAAATATACCCAAGCTTTGTCGATCGAACTTTTAACCCACAAGGAGACTTCCACAATAACTTTTGAAAAACTTTCTCATTTTACTATGAAAACCATTTTTCCCGGAGTTACCCACCGGGCAAACACGTACGCCGAAAGCTGAAATGATCAAATAAAATAACCATCATTTGAAAAGTTGGTGCGCGTAACAAACATAAGAAATGTGCTACATAAACTTAGGGTTGCAAATCCTAATACCGATGGCGTCCCCATGAGCCCGTAACCAAAACCAGACTACTTACTTTTGCCCCGCACGTTGTTAAAGTGGTAACAACAATTTTAGAATATCGTAACACCCCTTGGTCCATCCGAGTTGACGCTAATCAATCGGGGGTGGGTCCCTGTCAAGGACCGATTCCCCATATTCTACGGCTACATCACTTTGTATTAATGGTTACAGTTAACTGCGGAGACTGCACGTCCCACTAGACTTTTCCGTTACCCATGTGCCCATCTTATGTACCATTTCAAGTTTTCACAGTTACCGCACATTTTAATACTCATAACTTTCATTTCCCTTTTTACCCACGTACGATTTTATAAAAGCATTGTAACTTCACAAGTTTTTCATAAACTTTGTTATGCTTTAAAATAAACAGGTTTTCATAAAACAAGCATGTCTTCCCCCCGAAAACATTTACAAAACAGTAAAATGTGGGGTCATGAACTCACCTTAATTTCCTTGCTTAGCTAGCAAACAAAGCCCGAAGCTTGGACCGACTTCCTTGTGCCCTATTATCAATAAACGACACCTTAAAAGTCTATCACATATAAACCTAGCCTATTATCCGGCTAAAAGATAGTTTATTCAACTATCTAGACTCGTGTGTACTAACTCGAGTCTCATTATGCTTTAACTCGACGAACCGATCGTGACTTATCTTACTTACGCGTTAACACACGACATAGTACCCAAGTTGCGCACTTGTTCTATTCGTGTGTAACCCACGTTGGACTAATACCTCGAAACTTATAACTTATCATGAGCCGTAGCTCGTCTCGTTAGTCGGATAAATGTATTTGTCTTGTACGCTTATTTTTAGGAAAATATGCTTTGAAGGTTACTATCCTTGTTATTATTATTAATTTCCGATTAATAACAAGATGTTACATCATTTCCAAATCCGAACATTTCAAGGTTTTCAAAACATTGGTTTTTATAAAAAGGTTCCCAAATAAAATCGAACGTTTATATATTTTTGGATCCGAACAATAAACATTATTTAATTATCGAAAAACCTTTCGAAAACTCGTCATACTTGACGTTTGGAAAACTATATATATTTATTTGTTTTCAAAATATTGTTCGGGATTCACTTATTATTGTTACCAATATCTTTGTCAAAACGTCACGAATTTTAAATAAATACGTTTATTAAAAACTTGGGAAAATTATTTATAAAAATATACACTACAATGTTAGTTTTGTTACGCTTCGGATTTTATAAATTTCGGCAGAGTTCCCTCTGTTTTTGTATGAACCAGACAACACAAGTTGTCTACAATTTTCCCAAAATCAATTTTCAACACAAGACAAACAAATCTATTTATCCGCAAAATATCATTAACGAGACATTTATACGTTTCGGTAACTTTCATATAATTTACTTATTTACATAAATATACATATATATACACATATAGTCCAACAAATTAGTCCGATATACAACATTATAAGTCACGCTTTTATTATTCAAATTCCAATTCTTTCGATTTATACTTTCCGCTTAATATGGTATCGGTTCGTTCACGAGTTAATACCATTTTATGATCTATATCTATGTTACTTTTCTAACTATAAACCCAACATTAACAATAAATTATACCGAAGTCTTTCGCGCGTAACCCGACTCATGGTCTTGAACGACACATTGATCGAAACGAATCTGACCCGCTGACTGTGCGCTTGACCATCTCTGACCAGCCCGAACAGCTGACTAGGTTTGACCTTGCGTTGACCATCTTTATCCAGCCCGAAAACGAGACCGCATGACCAAAACGAACCCAGGGAACCGGACTCAAAAACCAACCTAAGTTGACTCGGTTTCACCGAGCCCAAACACAAACCCAAAAGCTGACCCGAGATCCACCTGTCATCGAACACCGACACCTCGACGACCACCATTCACCTGAGCAAAAGCAACCACCATCCGAACCACCACAACAGCCCTCGGCCACCATAACCCGACCAGAAACCACCACAGCCGCTCGAAACCCTAAACCGGACCCAAAACTGCAAACCAGACACCACGAGGCATCAGATCTGGAGCACTAACATCACCACCGATCCATAGCCATCGTCTTTTTCACCCAAAACCACAACCAATCGGAAACCATCACCCTCGCAGCTCGTTCTCTACACAAAACACCACGCCGCCCCTGATTGCTGATTTTTGTTGGTGTTTTCGGGCTCATAGGCCTGCGCCGCCACCACCCAAGCCTGGTGGTGGCCGGCTGTCATGCTAACAGGGACGAGAGGGAGGGAGCTGAGAGAGAGCGAGATAGGGGTAGAGAGAGAATACGGTTTCTAGAGAGAGAGTGAATGTTGGTTGCGGCTGAGAAAAATGGAGGAAGGAGAGGTTAAGTGGCTTTAAATACTTAGGGTTTTGGGTAGGTGGGTGGTACCGCGTATCGAACCGTTTTAAACGTAAATGTCTCGGTTTATATTTAGGGTCCACGACTTATCACAAAAACTAGTCGGTTTTGTTCGAAATTAAAAATATAGCTAAACCGAGCAAATATCATAATATTTTGACATCCGACACGCCCTTTCAGAGCACGCGTTAAAATAGCGTTAGTTACGTTAGTCGCGGTTTTCTTTATTTAAATGACCTGTTCACTTTCGAAACTTAATAAATGACATTATTTATAATAAATAATTATTCCGAAAGTGTAAAAGCGGTTAAAACCGTACATTTCGATGTCTGGTTACCATGTCGGTTGCTTCCCGCGTTTTCCAAAACGCTACGTTTTAGATCGTTTTTCCAAGCCGATTTCACATCCGATCGCATCAACAGCAAACATGTGCCGTATTTACATGTAATAACTTTATGTTAGTCCAGTTTAACGGATTATCACTGATGTCAATTCATTAGACTTAAAACGCGCAACTCTTTCTTTACAAACATCAAGGCGTCCACGAACTTCAAGAAAGATATCGTAGGACTCGTATGACTTAAGTTAATCAAAATTAACTTTAAAACGTGTTAAATGTACAGAAAACGTGATTAAGATGCAATCAAAGGTTGACCGAAATTTGCCGGTTGTCACAGCTGTGCATACTCTCTACCATCTATCCGCTGTGCAAATCTTATTGTAAGTATTATGATTACTTTTCGATGACGGTGGTTTGGAGGTGAGAGGGGGCGGTGGGGGTTGATTTTGGCGGTGGGTTTTGGATCTGAACCGGAGGGAGACCGGAGGGGGGACGACGGTGACAGGTATGTCGTTTTTGTTTTATTAACAAAAACCACCGCCAAAATCAACCCCCACCGCCCCCTCTCACCTCCAAACCACCGTCATCGAACCACCAGCCCCCTCCCCGTTCAGATCCCCCCAAAAACCACGAACCACCGCCTCAAAAACCCCACCCCCTCGTCGTCTATGTAGAGAGAGAAAGAGAGAGAGAGAGAGAAACGTGAGTGAGAGAAAGAGATAGAGAGAGAGAGAGAAAGACATGAGTGAGAAAGAAGAGAGAGAGAGAGCCTGATAGAGAGAGAGAGAGAGAGAGAGAGGTGTGAGAGAAGAGAGAGAGGAGTGTGTGAGATGAGTGTGTGTGTGTGTGTTTGTTTTGAAAAAAAACAAAAAAAACAGATTATAATCTGTTGACAAGGGGTAGGGTGGGGTTGGGGTTGGGTTAAATTACTATCATGCCCTTTAATATTATAATGGTAAGTGGTATATGTGTCACTATGTTATTGGTCTAGAGGGGTTCTCATGGTTCTCTCAACTCAAAGGGGTTCTCATATGAACCCAATCCATGTACAAACTATTGTATAAATATGAAATGCGGTCATATTTTATTGTGTCTAATTGCTAAAATTTTATCTTTTTTCAAATGCTTACAGAGAACGAGCATAATAAAACCATACACATAAAAAAAAAAAAAAAGAAACAAACAAATTATAACTAAACTAGATTTTTTATCTTAATTTTACCTTGAAACCAGATTTGTAGCTCTTGAAAATTGTTGGAGACGTGAAAATGGTAATTAATGGAATGAGGTGAAAGTGGATGTGATGGTGGTGAATATCGTGAGTTTGTTTTTTTTGGTTTTTTATAGGCTTAGTTTAGTGGTTATTCTCCCTTACGGCCCCTACTAAAGTTCGGTGACCGCCCGAGTTTGAATCCCTTTGGCCTGCTTTTTTTTTTTTTTTTTACAGTTAGCTCTCTCAAGAACTCGAACCTGATATCCCTAAGAAGAAAACCCCTTTAGGAAAAACTTCCTAACCACTCTGCTATAAGCTCGGTGGCATATCGTGAGTTAAGGGGTTTTGGGGAGGTTTGGATTAATGGAACCAAGATTAATTAGGAGTGTTATAATAGGTAACGGAGGTTCAAGTCTCTAACCATGTATGTAAGTGTGTGCATGTGTGCATGTGTGCATGTGTGCTTAGTATTTATTAATCATGGATGGTTTAAAATGTAGTAATAATCTAGTGTAAAAGTTCTGGTTTATACAAGTGTAGAAATCACAAAATTACTAGTCAGGTTCAAATAACTTTTTTTTTTTTTTTTTGAAAATTAAACTTCATTAAACCAACCAATACCGACAACTATTTACAAGACGGAGAAAGAAGCCGAAAAACCAAAAAAATACAAATTAAACTATCACATTACATCAAATGAACACCATCTACGTCAATCCACTACCCCGTCTTTGAATATATGCTTATACCATAAAAACCACAATGTCTTGATGTCCACAACCATATCTGTTACGTTAGGCACCTTACTATTGAACACCTTTTCATTCCTGGCTCTCCATAAACACGCAATGATAATAATCCCTTGAAGCACCGGTTTCTTATTCCCCCCGACGCCCCACTATGCTCATGCAATTCCACCAAATCCTTGACATGAAAAATAAAAGGTTTTGGAATCTTGCACCAAACTGAAATAGCATTCCACAACCCCGTAGAGATAACACAACCTGTAAGAACATGTTCTATATTTTCCTCGTAGGCCTCACACCACATGCAAAATTGATTATCAATGTTGATGTTCCTTCTGGCAAGAGCCTGCTTAGTTGGAAGGCGATCCAAGTACACACGCCACATAAAAATATTGCATTTCTTATTAATCCACGAACTCCATGTGAAACCAAAGGTGTCCGCACTATTAACCGAGCCTCTCATCCATTTTTTTACTGCCGCAACCTCGAACTCCGCACTGTTATCATGCGACTAAACCCACGAATCTGCTCTATCCTCCATGACAACCGAATTCAACATGGCTTCAAATGTTTGTTTGTCACAACTCTCTTCTGCAGTGAGAGTCACTCTTCTCCACTCCCAAAAAAGAGTTCTAGTGGATCCGCTAACCTTTAAACGACATGCGATCACAATCTGCTTGTTTTTTTCGAGAGCAAAAAAGAGAAGGAAACGTAACTTTTAGCGGCTCAGAACCCAACCACGTGTCAACCAAAATCTAATGCACCACCTGTTTCCAACGCTACCTCGGATAACACCATTAAAACCAACCCCCTCAACCTTAAATTTATTCCAAGAAAAACACAATTTTTTCACACTCCCGAAACGGTATTATTAAGAGGCGCAATTCCCCAACTCCTGGTGGAGCCATGTATAGAAACCACTAACCTTCTCCACATCTCATTAGGATCATTAAGAAACCTCCAAAGCCATTTAACTAACAACGCATTATTGTTAACCCCAAGAGAAGACACCCCCAACCCGCCATCTTTAATAGATTTCGTGACCACATCCCACGAAACCCAACTCATCTTTCGCACCTCCTCTGATCCTCCCCATAAGAACTGTCGCATCAATCCCTCCAAATCACTAATAACCTTCTTAGGCGCCTTGAATAACGAGAAATAATATGTTGGCAGACTATCCAAAACCGATTTAATCAAAGTTAACCGGCCCGCAATGGATAAAGTACTACCTTTCCACTTCGAAAGTCTCCTCTTAATTGTGGATACCACTAGTTCCCAGTTGGACACCCTATTCATGTTTGCCCCAACTTTAATACCCAAATACCCAAATACTAAAATGGCAACACACCCGAGGTACATCCTAAAGACTCTGCCATACCCACAATATCTTCATCCGCCACTCCCACACCATACAACACGGATTTTTGAAGGTTAATCTTTAGACCAGAGCATAAATAAAAAATACGCAGAATACATTTCATATTAGTGAAATTAAAAGAAGACCACTCCCCCATAAGCATAGCATCATCCGCATAAAGTATATAAGATAACACTGGGTCGTCATTAAGGAGCTTAACACCATGAAAAGCTCCTATATCACACGCTTGAGACAACATTCCCGAAAACCCTTCCATCAAAATAATGAATAGAAAAAGATAAAGCGGATCTCCCTGACGAATACCTTTTTGGCACCCAAATTCAAAAGTAGGAGAACCATTCACTAACACCGAAGCGCTAGATGTAACCAAAATACCACGAATCCAATCACACCAAACTGGAGAAAAACCCATTTGAACCATGACTGACAATAATAACTCCAGTTGACATTATCATACGCCTTATCAAAATCAATCTTGAACAAAAAAAATTTCCTATCAAAAAAATTTCCTATCTCTCTTCTTAGCCCAGGCAATAACCTCATTTGTCATCAACGGACCGTCAAGAACGTATCTCCCCGAAAGAAAAGTCGACTGGTGCTCAGACACAATTTTACCCATGACCACCTTCAATCGATTCGCCAAGACCTTAGACACCACTTTAGTAATACAACCAATAAGGCTAATAGGTCTAAAATCCCCTAGTTTCGACGGATCACTCACTTTAGGGATCAATGTAATAAAAGAGGAACCCACCCCTGGACTAAAACGCCTCACCCTATGAAAGTGACCCAAGATATCAACAAAGTCAATCTCGAACAAGTCCCAAATATACCTAATGAATCTGAAGTTAAACCCATCAGGCCCAGGAGCTTTATCTGCTCCACAATAAAAAACCGCTCGCTTAATTTCTTGAGAAGAAAATTCAGCCACCAACCCATCGGCCTCCCCCTGATTAAGCCTGGATATCCCATAACAAACTAATCTCGGTCGAGAACACATACTATCCTTGAACTTGTCCCGAAAAACCCCCATAACCTCCCGTTTAATAATAACCGGATTCGTTTCCCACCTCCTGTTAACCTCCAAACCTGGAATATGATTAGACGCCTTACATTTGTTAATGATACCGTGAAAATATCGGGAGTTATCATCTCCGTGAGAAGCCCAATTACACCGTGCCTTTTGCTTCAAATCATAGTAATAAAAATCATCAATTTCACGAAGACGGCGTTTTATCGCTGCCAACGACCAATACTCATCCTCTGATAAGACTCTGACCTCCATAGCTTGGTCTAGCTCATTAAGCTCTTGCTCTAACAGGCGCCTCTCTTCTAACTCCTTCGCTTTACACTCAGCAGCCTAATTAGAGATATTTTTTCGTAAACATTTGAATTTGGACAACAATTTAGAATCTAGAGAGCCCGTGAATATACCTTCTTCCACCGCACTTCTGACCAACCTACCAAAGTCCTCCCGACCAAGCCAAGAATTAAAGAACCTAAAAGGTTTTGGCCCAAAGTTTCTAGAACCCTTCTTTAACAATAACGGATTGTGATCAGATTTATTCCTCTCAAGAGCAATGTATTCAGCACATGGCCACTCCATGAAGAACTCCCAACTAACAAAAATCCTATCGATTCTACTTAACTTCACACTTGCAACAAAAGTGAACCGCCTCCCTTTCAAGGAGTACTCATGTAAACCCAAATCATCAATAAAATCATTAAACTCATTAGCCTCAACCGTATTAAAAATGGAATTCCGTCTTTCATCCACATTTCGGACCGAATTAAAATCTCCCACTACAATCCACCTACCATCACCTTCACCAAGTAACCCACTAATCTCCGACCACAAAACACATTTAGAAACAATATTATGCGGAGCATAAACATTAAGCACATGAAAAGGATGCCCACTCCCTTAAACCACCCTGGGCATAAGAAGCCATGTGGGCCAGGAAGGAAAAGTATTCTGCTCTGGTGAGGAGGCGGGCCAAGAAGGAGGTTGCCATGGATTAGGGGGCTGCCAAACGGACTGTTGGTATCGTCCCGTGCCGTAGGAACCTCGACCACGGCCACGACCTCTGCCTCTACCTCGGACACGCGTGCGATCGGTGCCCTTCGACTGGTTAGAATTCCGGGTATCCGTGGTGTGGTTCGAGTTAGTAGTGGTGTGAAGAGCCGTACCCGCGGATTGAGCCGAAAGTTAGGCTTGACTAATTTTCTAATCTTCGACTTGGCATAGGCGGGAACGGGTGCTATAAAAATCGGGTAAGGGTTGGGTTTGTTGAAAGATGAGGGAAATTAATTGGCTGCACATACACACTCGGCTGTTGGACACAATCCCCTTGACAAACCTCCTCGATGACTGATCCATTCCCCATATTACCAGGTACCCTTATATTAAGATCCAGAGTCAACAACCGGTCATACCTGGCTGCGTCCACAGTAGCATTCGAATTCAAATTGACTGTCGAATCCGAAGTATTAGACAATATACCAATAATCTTATCCAATCCAAACATGTCGTTGTCTTCCTTATGCCTCTTCTTCGGACGTTCAAGTGAGTCGCTACTCTCGTTCCGGTTTTTGAACAATGATTTCCTACGAAATTTTTTCCTGCCGGCTACCGATGACGTTTTAACAACATGTTCACCTTCCATGCAACACTCATCAATTTTTCGAGGAGAAACCTCAACCGTATTCCCAACCCTACCGGAATGGTCATTTACCAACATATGGCCACCGATAACCTCACCCTCTTCCCGCTGAACGTTCTCATTAACCTCATCTTGAACGATATCATCCATAGTCTCCTCCTCATAGACCTCGGAATAAACTTCATCATCATAATCCTCAACACAATCGGGAATCCGCTCTCCAACATCTTTATCTACCCAAACCTTGAACACTTTACCCCTCCAACTAAGATCCACCTGATCCTCAATCCGTTTACACGCCTTTACATAACACACCACTAAGAGCATACAATAAATTATTAACATCACCCAACATGCTTCCCGATTGAACCACCTTACCATATCTACTTCTAATCGTATCAAATACTTCATCTAACGTTAACGAGATCGGAACGCCATGCACTTGCAGTCATGCAATACATTCCTCCACCGCACCCGCATTA
Source organism: Ambrosia trifida (assembly GCA_028751855.1). Lineage (NCBI taxonomy): Eukaryota > Viridiplantae > Streptophyta > Magnoliopsida > Asterales > Asteraceae > Ambrosia > Ambrosia trifida. The sequence continues at coordinate 69,520,348 of CM054130.1, forward strand.
CCATCCCATCTAACTAGTGATTTGAACCACACTGACCAACCAGAATTATGGTTATAAAACGCCTCCGCATCATCTTTACACTTGAAAACCAATACCACAGAAAACCCTCCCAAGTACTTGATGTCCATCGCACGACATCCACTCTTACGGATCAACACATTCAGCGAACACGGTGTTGTAAAGTCAATCACCCTCCCAACCAAAGCAGCCCCAATCTATTGAGAAAAACTCTCCACGACATCATCCACACGAATGACATCCACTTTGTTCCGATTCAAAACCGAGTCTAAAAAAGAACGTCCCTGACCCGAGGCGTCATCATTAGACCCGCTTGAAAGCGAAATACCACCCCTTCAGCCGCTCCCCCTGAACTAGGGTTTGCATGAACCTTTTGATACACCACAGTCTTCTTCTGTTTTGGATCGCTAACCGGCTTTGGCACTTTCTCAACATCCACAAACCGAGCAACCGTTATGAACAACTTGTACGTACCAATTCATACATCCGAAAGTTCCTCCTCCAACCTTTTAACGTCATTAACTTGTGAAAAAGACACAAAAGCAAACCTTTTCCCCCATTTATCCAATTTCCGAGCGATATACGACCCTTCATATCTACCATAACCTCCCAATACCTCCTTGAGATCCCGTGACGAACACTTCGGAGGAAGGTTCGACACAAAAAACTTTGATATTACCTTAGTGTTACCCTCATCCTGTTGATCGTCCCTTCTTCCTTTACGATGTTGAACCTGCTCCCACTCTTTTGGATCTGGCCGCCTTTGGTCGCCTGACATAGTCAGAGCAAAATAGGGTTTAAAATTTTTTAATAAATTTTATTACATCAAGATGGTTAGTGGGGTTAATTTGTTAGCTAACTCATCAAAGTTATGAAATGTTTGTTTCAAAAAAAAAATAATAATAATAATGCATGTGACGTTTTCACGTGGGAAATAGAATTCATATGATTATTTTGTAACTTGATATATTTCTATTACATTATTCAGAAATAGGCTTTGCAGTCGATTCACAATGATTTTATGGCAACGTATGTTTTCTTTTTTATGGCTTTTGTTGATTCGAGAGCATGATATAGATTTGTTTCTTTAGCATACATGTATTTATGTATTATGTTATGTACATGCGTGATACACGGGTTAAACAATTTAAATTATATATAAATTTAAAAACATAATTAAAAAATAGATTACATATTATATTTAAAATAAAAAAATTGCCTTTACAACCGAAAAAATATTAAATATCCATCAGTCCCTAAATGATTTTTTGTAAAGAGTTAAATACAAGGATGGTCCTTGTGGTTTCTACAAAGTAAAACATTTGGGTATTAAGGTTTTTTTGTAACATATTAAGGTATTAAGGTTTCATTTTGTAAGAAGTTTGGGTATTAGGACTAACTCCGTTAAAATCTAACTAACTCCGTTAAAATCTAACTAACTTCGTTATCATTTGCCGAGTTGCAACGGTTGATTGCAATAATTATTTTTGCAATATATTTAGATTATTTTTATATGGAAGGGAACACCTGACCTTTTTATTAAAAAAATAACGAAGTGACAAAATGATAACGGAGTTAGTCCTAATACCCAAACATGATACAAAATGAAACCTTAATGCCTTAGTATGTTAAAAAAAAAAAAAAAAAAAAAAAAAAAAAAAAAAAAAAACCTTAACACCCAAATGTGTTACTTTGTAGAAACCATAAGGACCATCCTTGTATTTAACTCAAGAATATATTTAAGAACGTACTTATTTGATTTAATATAATGCTTTGTAGTTGTTGTAAATAAGCAAAAAAGTTAACTAAAACAGACATTATGTTCAACCTAATTTTTTTTAATTATACTTGAAATAACAAATATTGTATTTTACATGTTGAATGGATAAATATTTTTTTACCAACCAAGAGAAGTATTTTATTCAACAAAACCCTGGATTCCCTTATCAAGAAGGGAGGGAGAACACAACACCTCAAACACCAGAAGCAAATGAGAGGAATAAGAAAACTACAGCAGGCCTCTAGCCAAATTCTAAACCAGAAAAATTAGACAAATTTTCTTTTTCCCTTCTCTCATTAGTCACCATCACACACACACACTCTCTCTTTCTCTCTCTCTCTCTCACACACACATCTACCACCGTCAACACTACCAAAGCATAACCATCACCACTAACCACTGGTGGCCGCAGCTATATTCTCAGGTGAAGGAAGCTTTAAAAACGATGGACGTCAAACTTTGGGGTTTGGTTGTGGCAATGGATTGTGATGGCGTTGTTATCATTGAGACCCTCTTACTTGATCTGCCCTAGAAGTTACCGATTTTTATACATGTAATTTCTAGGGTTTTTAAAACTTTTCAAGTATTGTAAATCATCAAGAAACATGTAAAACGTATACCTTGCAATGCTAAACTCCTCAAAGCCTAGAGATTGCACCCAAATAAACTTGAATTAGTGAAAGAGATTGATGAAAGATTGAGATTGAGAGGGGGTGGGGGTTCTTCTTGTCCACGGCGCAAGGGATGGGTAGTAGGGGTGTTTAACGAATCGAATAACGAATTTTCGAATTATTCGAATCAAATTATTCGAATTTTTAATATTTTTACCTGAATTCGTATTCGATTCGTATTCGTTTAAAATTCAATTTATTCGATTCGTATTCGATTCGAATAAGAAACTCGAATTCGAATCGAATTCGAATAAATTCGATTTAGTTCAAATTCACCTTAAATAACAAATTGTTTTACTTTTAGTTTTAAAACTAATACAAACTCATTATTTTTAACATATAAAATACAAATCTACAAAATTGATAAACAACAATATGTCAAATATGAGAATAGTAAAAATAGTAGAGAGTATAGTTTTATAGAGTTTTGTGATATATAAGGTAAATATATAAAATATAGTTATGCTAAAAGTTATAGACACTATGGGTTCTTAGAGTTTGACCAAAATTTAGAAGTTTTTTTTTCCAATGTGTATACTTGTGTATATAATAATGTGTATATGTGTATATATATTTAAAAAAATATACATGAACAATTTTTTATTCGAATTTCGAATCGAATCGAATTTAAAATCATAAATTCGTATTCGATTTACTGGACTCGAATTCGAATCGAATCGAATTCGAATTCTTAATAATCGAATCGAATTCTTGGTAATCGAATCGAACTAAATCGAATTTCGAATTTTTCGAATTCGAATCGAATTCTGAACACCCCTAATGGGTAGGGTTAGGGTTATTTTTTTATCTATATTTATAATGGGAGTTGGCTTGTGGCCCAAGTAATTGAGTATTATGGGTTTTTAACTTGCTAACCGGACCCGTTAATACTGTTTTAAACCCGACACTAGACCCAATAATATTAACCACCCTAACTTACATAAAAACCATTGCCTTTATCATCTCATAACATATTAATCATGGGATGCACAAAATTTGCAGAGTTTACGTACTGACTATCAACTAAGCAGTAATTCGCATAACCACGTAATTCATAAACATGTTAATTCACGTACATCATATTTCAATTGCACATATTATCACGTATGCTTGACAAATCACCAACGTACGGGATACAGGACTCGTGTGTGTTAGAACAAGGATTTTCTTAATTATAATGTACGTTAATATCATCTAACATATGTTATTGTTCCATAACACATTGGAAGACCTTCTTAGCTAACCCTAGTTAAGTATTTAGCCACGTATATACATGCAAATTAACTAGAGTTCAGTTAAAGTGATAACTTGAAAATGCGGTGTGTCACACACAATATCATCGGCAAAAAGCATACACCACAGCACTGCACCCTGGATCGTTTTGGACAACTCATCCAAAACAACCGCAAAAAGGAATGGACTTAATGCCGACCCTTGATGGAGTCCTATCTCCATAGTAAAGGAATCAGTATCCCCTACAGGTGCCCGAACATTGGTGACCGTCCTTTCATACATATCCATAATTAAATCTATATACTTCCCTGGCACCCCTTACATTCCAAAGTATCCCAAATCAGCCTACGCGGGACACTGTCATATGCCTTTTCCAGGTCAATGAACACCATATGTAAGTCTCGCCTTTTCTCTCTATACTTTTCCATTAATCTCCTTAAAACGTGAATCGCTTCAGTAGTACTTTGCCCTGGCATGAAACCAAATTGATTTTTTGTAATATGGGTTACTTTTCTAATCCTAGCCTCGATTATCCTTTTCCATAATTTCATAGTATAACTTAGCAACTTAATTCCTCTATAGCTTCCACAACATTGGGTGTCTCATTTGTTCTTATATACAGGGACCACTACACTACTTCTCCACTGATCTGGCATTTTTCCAGATATGAATATAAGATTGAATAAATTAGTTAACCATTTGACTCCTTCCTCTCCCAAACAGTTCCATGCTTCAATCGGAATGTTGTCTGGACCAACTGCCATACCCTTTCCCATCTTCCTAAGCGCTATACTTACCTTTCTGTTTGATATACGCCGACAGTAGCAGTTATTCCTTTGTCGGGCTTGAGTAAGGTGGTTATGACAACCGTCACCCTCATTTATTAGCAAGTTGTCAGTTCTAACCCATGTATTCCTATCATTTCAAATTTAATAAAATGTTGAGTTTTCTCTCGACCATTATTTATTTATTTATTTATTTATTTATTTATTTATTTATTTATTTTTAGGAAATGTTTGTATTAAAACCGAACGAGTATATGGAAATACTTTTTTTTTTAAAACGTAATATATTTTGGCATTTATAAGTTTATTTTTTTTTTTTTTTTGTTAATTAAAGCTTAAAAGTTTATAAGTTTTAAACTTTGAAGTTTTGTTTAGTATTATTAAGCAATTATAAGCTTTAAACATAATACATATAAAATCAAAACTTCGGGGGCCATTCCTGCCAATTATCAAAATTTTAAAACTCAATCCATCCCTCCTTCTTTTTCCGGTCAGATTTCCGGTGACCGGAGTTTATTCCGGCGAATATATTAACACCATTTTTAAACGGCTTTAACTCGTTTTTAATGTTTCAAAACGTTTCTCCACATAAATACAACATTAACCATCATTTAACCGAGCAATTAATCGGGTATTAGTGTGATTTAATCGAGCTCGACTAAGTGAAACGCCGGAATTATTATATCTATTCAATAGTCCATTTTTAACCAAAAGCTTTATAAATGCGGTACACCAAATGATTTCTGCACTTTTGAACACCCTAAACCCACTCATAATCAATCGCAAATCGTCCAGAAGGCTCCCCATTTTCGGTTTCTTCCCCTGACATCGTGCCGCTCGTTCTGTTCATAGGAATCATTGTAAGTCAATTTCATTGATGCCGTTTTGATTACTAGTTAGTTTAGATCAAAAGCCCCTTAATTCTGAGGTCAAATCATTTCTGTGTTGAGTTATTGGAATTTGGGTATAGGGTTAGGGTTTATGTTTGATTTGGGGAAGAAGATGATGAATACATGTAATGGATTAAATATATTTTGCTTTGAAATAAATCAACAATCAGAGGTGCAGCCTAGTGGTTGTGTGTGTATGTTAACAAAGCAAACAACCCAGGTTCGATCCCCACATGAAGCATTCTTTCTCTGATTTTTTTTATTTATTATTATTTTATTACTTTTCCTTTACCTTAATCATTTAAAATTCATTTAAACTTAAAATATTTATAGAAAATTTATTTTTCCTCCAAAAATTATGAAAATTTAGGTGTAGCTTCTTGATACCATAAAGAAAATTACCACACTTTTATTTTCTGAAAAATGTTTTAGTTTTATATTTTTATTGATTTAATTTGTTTTAAGCATATTTAATTCGTTAAAAATTCATTTTTAATGATTTTAATCTCAAACATTTTGGGAAATGATTTCTAATCGTTATGAACTGAAATAAAAATTATTGGTTCAGAAAACATTTATTTTTATTAGTATTCCTATTTTTTAATCATTTAAACATGATTTAAACTTATTAAATCAGTTTTAAATATAATTAAGTTTATTAAAATTATGGGAAAATTATTTTCATTAATTTACATCAGAAAGCATCCATTTTCTATAAAAATAGCATTTTTGGGTCATGTCTTGTATTATTATTAGCGTTAATTATGTTTAATTAGACATAATTAAACATTTATTTATTTACACTATTTAAACATATATTTTATAAATACTTTTCTTATAAAATAGAAATGTTTTATGTTTGAAAATCGTAATTACCATTTGTTGGATCATTGTGAAACTCATAATCATTTATTTATACATTTATAATTATTGAATTTATTTACAATAATTAGTTAAAGTAATTGACTACATTATTTTATCTTAATTATTCAAACATAAGTTTTATCTAATTAGTCAATTGGTAATAAATATATTACCTAAACCGTATTTACAAACTTTGGTATGTTATTATACAACTTTACAATATTAATGCGATTTATCATAAAAACTCTAATTCCCCAAATCGACTTAGCAAACCCTAATGCCTTAGACCCTAGTTACCTTAGACTCTTAGACTTTTCCCTTATTAGTATTCTATTACGTTATAGGTTGAATTTGTCACACCCTCAAATTCCACGTGCGGGGTTTTACCGCGAGGCGCGTGACACACCAGGATCTCAGTCAACGATCACAATAAACATACAACAAACATGCATTCAAGATTATATTTAAAACCAAAATATAATGCTTTGAGCTGTAAACCAGCAGCGGAAGCATTCTTGTTTACAACCAAAAGACATATCATTGTTTACAAAGACATTGTTTAATATGTTTCCAAAATAATAGACGCCGTGCATGACTTCGTGCGCCTAGTCCGACAACCGCTACCTTAGCGACCTGAGAAAACATGCCAAAAATGTCAACATATAATGCTGGTGAGTTCACAGGTTTTCTTTCATAAAAGTGTTGTTACAAGTTTTACAAAGATCATTCCCGTTAATACTATGTCATGAGAACGTTAGCTAGACGTTAAGTGTTTTTACTACTACGGTTGGGAACCCATTACTAAACGTTTCCAAAAGTTGATACCAGCCCAGAATGACTGGGCTACCGATGCCTCGGTAACCCGATAGGTAGAGACAATATGCACCCGCCCGGCCCTGCCGTCGAGTGGGGTTTGTGAGGCCCAATAGATCTATCCACATTTCCCTCGTTGTGCGTGCCAGCACATTCATGGTTTCCCCCTGGGACTTTCCATAAAAGCCGCATAGTAATATAAAGTGCCCATAGTATAACATGACCTTTAAATAGTTCGTACAAAGCATGTTTCTCCCCCAAAAGCAAAACAGTAAAAGTGGGGCTGTGAAACTCACCTTGGTTCGCGTTACTTGAAAATAGTTAAATGATTATGTTATGATAGTCCCAAATAGCGGCGACCTATCATAAGATGTGTATAAGTATTGGACTAATAACCCGCAGGCTAACTAGTCCCCGTATGTCCAGACCGTGACCATAAACGTTTGAAAACACCTTTAACCGTTAGACCGACCGTGCCAGACAAGACCCGACATCCCCTTGGTGACCCGACATCCCACGTGTTAGATAAATGCAAGGCATCATGCAACATATGAAATTAAACACTTAGCACGCGCAACAATTCACCTAGTCTAGCATAATGTCCAATTAACGCATAAACAGGTCCGAACACGTCTTACTAAGTCATTGGGTGTATCCCGGGGTTCCTAACATGTTCCTAGGTGTCAAATCGTGTTCCGGGATGTCAAAACGCGCTCACGACAGCAGTACATGCGATTAGGAAGGTTACACGCGAGTAGGCAATAGCCTACAGGCGATTAGGGGGCCTAATCGCATGAAGTATGGGCGATTAGGGTCCTAATCGCCCCTAAACTCTGCACAATCGCCAATAGCTCAGGCGATTAGGATTCCTAATCGCCTGCAGCTGCTGTGTAACGGATTTTCGCGCGTTTAACCCTCCAAATCAGATCCGAAACATGTAACAACACCCAATATCAAACCTAAATCATTTACCAACCCATTTCAAGCAAAAACCCCCAACATATCACTGATCTAGCATGTTCTATGCAATTATTTCCTAAAATGGCAAAGTACTAGGTTTCTTCTACCAACCTTATCTTTCCTTAAATGGAAATAATCAGATTTCAAGCTCTACAACATGTAACTCATAACATCTCTGATCTAACATCTTCCTAGTGTGAATTCTAACAACATTGCACTAACAATCACACCACAATCATCCTAAATCTTCAAGAACATACAAATGGGTCAAAATATGCATTTTCTTCAAAACACCATAATAATGGCTAAGATTCTAAGACAACCTTCCTAATGGCCTCTACATAACAGAAGTACACTCATATCTTAGAAACATTCATGTTAAAATCACCAATAAGACCAACATTTGCATATAAACTTCACATATAACAAGCATTAAGGTGTATACTTGGTTTAAGACTCTCTTGAAAGGTTTTTAAAGACACATTTGGTAAAACAAGGTCTGGAACTTTAGGGGAACTCAAAATAACAACTTTACAAAGGTTAGGGATGAAGAACACACCTTGGATTTTGCTAAAGTAAGGTGTATAAGCTTGAGGATGGTGATTTTTGTAGCAAAAAGAGTTCCAGAGGTGTTTCAAGGTGTGTGGGTGGTTTGGGAGCAGCTAGGGTTGTTCTAGAGGTGTTTGGGGAGTTAAGGGTTCTATTTATAGGTGTTTTGACCCGGACCCTGCAGTACACGCGAGTAGCAGTCCTCTATACGCGATTGGGGGCCTAATCGCGTATAACATCAGGCGATTAGGTCCCAATCGCCTGTAATTATCCCTACTCGCATGATCATATAGGCGATTAGGGGTCCCCCCAGCTCCTAATCGCCCCTGTGATGCTGGAACGGGTTTTTGGCGCGTTAAACACTATTTTAACATATTTAAACACGTATTCACATACCGATAAGTCACATAATGATTCCAAACATATAATGCATGATATCCAACACGTTTACATCCGTTCACCAATTCCCGGGACTCGAGACTCGTGTGTGCGTTAGACCCGGCGATTCCACGAATCGCCGATCCTTGTACCCATAGTTATGGACCAACTCCCGATGACCCCGCGGATCATCATAACGACTCCCGATAATTCCCCCGAATCATCGTACCGACTCGACTGACCTCGTTAAGGACGTAATATGCATGACTCGCTAAGGTAGACTTACTAGTTTAGTCAACATTACTAACCTGAGTTTGCCGGGTGTCACATCATCCCCCTGTTGAAAGAATTTTCGTCCCGAAAATTGCCCAAGGCCAAAAAGGAAGAGACGAAAGAGAAGAAAAATTTTCCGGTTGCCACATCATCCCCCTGTTGAAAGGAATCTCGACCCGAGATTCATTCAGCTTCAGCAGAGACATGTCTTGATTCGAACGCGCGCTTAGGAAATAAATGGGGATACTTAGCCTTCATTTGATCTTCCCGTTCCCACGTGAACTCCGGTCCACGATTAGAGTTCCAACGGACTTTAACAATGCGGATTTTACTCCGGCGAAGGCTACGGATTTTATAGTCAAGAATTTCAACCGGTTCCTCCACGATACGTAGACGATCATCCACCTTGATCTCTTCGAGAGGAACAACCAAAGATTCATCCGCCAAACACTTCTTCAAATTAGAAACATGGAAGACGTTATGAACATTACTGAGCTCAGCCGGCAGATCAAGCCTGTATGCTACCGGTCCAATCCGTTCCAGGATTGCGAACGGTCCCACATACCGAGGATTCAATTTGCCCCGTTTCCCAAAACGTATAACGCCCTTCCACGGAGATACCTTCAACAAAACCCTGTCGCCAACCTCGAACTCCAAAGGCTTGCGACGACGATCGGCATAGCTCTTTTGACGATCCCGAGCTGCTGCCATGCGGTTACGGATTTGTACGATCTTTTCGGAAGTCTCGTACACAAGTTCCGGGCCGGTGAGTTGACTCTCACCCACCTCGGCCCAACAAAGAGGAGACCGGCATTTCCGCCCGTAAAGAGCCTCGAACGGAGCTGCCTTGATGCTAGAATGGTAACTGTTGTTGTAGGAGAATTCCACCAACGGTAAATGACTCTCCCACCCCTTGCCAAAATCGATCACACATGCCCGAAGCATGTCTTCTAGCGTTTGGATTGTCCGCTCACTTTGACCGTCAGTTTGCGGATGGTATGCCGTGCTCATGTCTAACTGAGTACCCAGAGCCTTATGCAAAGACTTCCAAAAGTTAGAGGCGAACCGAGGATCACGATCAGAAATAATAGAGACAGGCACCCCGTGCCGAGAGACCACTTCCTTGAGGTATAACCGTGCCAAACGCTCGAGACCATCGGTCTCTTTGATAGCGAGGAAGTGCGCAGACTTTGTCAACCTATCGACAATTACCCAGATCATGTCGCAACCACTGGGCGATCTCGGTAGTTTGGTCACAAAGTCCATCGTAATCCGCTCCCACTTCCACTCGGGGATTTCAGGCTGTTGTAGAAGGCCGGATGGCTTTTGATACTCAACCTTGACCTTAGCACAGGTCAAGCACTTGCTTACATACGAAGCTACGTCCGCCTTCATGTTCGGCCACCAATAAAGTATCTTCAGGTCTTGATACATCTTATCGGAGCCAGGGTGAATAGAGTACCGGGACTTGTGAGCTTCGTCAAGAACGAGCTCCCGCAAGCCCCCAAATAAAGGAACCCAAATACGTTCAGCGAAATAGTGTAACCCATCGGATCTGAGCTCAAGGTGGCTGTCAGCACCATGCATGGTTTCAGCCTTAAGGTTTTCCTCCTTCAAGGCCTCTTGCTGCGCTGAACGGATTCGATCAGGTAAGCCGGAATGGATAGTGAGCTGAAGAGCTCGAACACGACGAGGTTTAGCCGTTTCCTTCCTGCTCAAGGCGTCTGCGACCACATTCGCCTTGCCAGGATGGTACTTGATGGCGCACTCGTAATCATTAAGAAGCTCGACCCAACGACGCTGTCTTATATTCAACACCTTCTGATCAAAGATATGCTGGAGGCTCTTGTGATCGGTGTAAATAGTGCATTTGGTACCGTACAAGTAATGCCTCCAAATCTTTAAAGCAAAGACCACCGCACCCAACTCCAGATCATGGGTGGGATAATTTTTCTCATGAACCTTAAGCTGACGAGAAGCATAGGCGATGACCTTCTCGCGCTGCATCAGTACACAACCAAGACCCCGGATAGAAGCGTCACAATAAACCACAAAATCGTCCGTGCCCTCAGGCAAGGACAAGATAGGAGCAGAACAGAGTTTAGCCTTTAACATCTGGAAGGCTGACTCCTGAGAATCACCCCAGTCGAACTTCCGGTCCTTCTGGGTAAGCGAGGTGAGGGGTTGAGCGATCTTCGAAAATCCCTCAATAAAACGACGGTAATAACCTGCAAGGCCTAGGAATTGCCGCACCTCAGATGGCGTCTTCGGTGCTTCCCAGTCTTTAATGGCTTCAATCTTCGCTGGGTCAACGTGAATTCCTTTCTCATTAACCACATGACCAAGGAATTGAACTTCACGCAACCAGAAGCTACACTTAGAAAACTTGGCGTACAACTGTTCCCGCCTCAGAAGTTCCAAAACAAGACGTAGGTGTTCCTGGTGGTCCACCTCGTTCTTAGAATAGACCAGAATATCATCGATGAAGACAATCACGAACTTATCAAGATAAGGCTTGCAAACACGGTTCATCAGATCCATAAAAATGGCAGGTGCGTTGGTGAGACCAAAAGGCATGACCAGGAATTCAAAATGGCCATAGCGAGTTCGAAAGGCGGTCTTCGGAATGTCAGCTTCTTGAACCCTCAACTGATGGTACCCCGACCTCAAATCAATCATCGAATAGAAACTAGAACCCTGAAGCTGGTCAAATAAGTCATCGATGCGAGGAAGAGGGTAGCGATTCTTGATGGTAACCTTATTCAACTCCCGGTAGTCGATGCACATCCGCAGGCTTCCGTCCTTCTTCTTGACAAACAAAATAGGGGCTCCCCACGGGGACGAACTAGGTCGAATGAAACCCTTCTCTAACAGCTCCTGCAACTGGTTCGATAATTCCTGCATCTCGGGAGGTGCAAGACGATAAGGGGCACGAGCAATAGGGGCCGCACCCGGAGCAAGTTCAATACCAAATTCGACCTGGCGATAAGGAGGAAGACCAGGTAATTCTTCAGGAAATACATCGGGAAAGTCACGGACGACAGGAATATCTTCAATCTTCTTCTCCTCTTCAGACGAAACCGAAACAAGTGCCAGAATGGCAGAATACCCCTTCCGAAGATACTTATAGGCTTTCATACACGAAATGATACTCAACGGGACCCCGCTCTTCTCACCGTGCACCAACAGAATTTCTCCATCAGGGAGAGGGAGTCGAATGACTTTATCAAAACAAACGATCTCAGCATGATATAGGGACAACCAATCCATACCCACGACAACATCGAAACTACCCAAGGACACCGGCATAAGATCAATAGGGAAGGAATAACCCGACAACTCAAGGCGATACTCCCTAAGGACGTGCGTCGCCTCAACTTTCTTACCATCAGCCAATTCTATCAAGTACTTAGCCTCTAAAGGTGTAGGTACCCTATCAAGCAATTGACTAAACCCAAGAGATATGAAACTCTTATCGGCGCCAGAATCAAATAAAACCGTAGCATAGCGATTATCGAGGAGAAACGTACCAGTAACAGTGTCGGGGTCTTGTCGAGCACCGCTCGAACCAATCACGAAGGCGCGAGCATTCCTGCCTCCGCCTCCATTGTTTCCATTACCCGCCCCATTCTTCCCGGCTTCACCCTGCTTCAACTTGGGGCAGTCCCGCTTGTAGTGACCAAGTTCACCACAATTGTAGCACCCCTGTTTGCCCTGATTTCCCTGGGGAGCAGCGACAGGAGGAGCCGGAGTAGGTGTAGCAGGAGGGTTCCGGTTACCCTGAAGATTAACCCTGCAATCCTTTGCCTGGTGCCCAAACTTATGGCACCTGTGGCAACGGTTCCGGTCCTCGCAACGACCGTTGTGGTGAAATCCACACTGGTCACACTTCGGCTTCTTCCCAATATAACCCCCTGGTTTCTGCTCAGACGATGATCCCCCAACATCAGACTTCTTTACCTGCTGAGGCTGAGCCGAACTCGAGCCTTTCCCCACAGCTTCCCACTTCCGTTTGTTACCATCAGAAGCCTTCACAGTAGCGCCTCGAGGAGGCAAGACCCCTTCAGTCACCTTCATGTTGGTCAGCCTGTGAGCTGACCGAACTACCTCAGAATAAACAGTGAGATTACCAGCAACAACTAACCCAGCAATCTCCGGTACCAACCCAGCAACATAATGCTCAATTCTTCGGTATTCCGGTGTGTGCAAATCGGGGCACAACACCGCCAACTCGTTGTGCCTAGCAGTATAAGCTTCAATCTCGGAACCCACCATCTTATGGTTCCAGACTTCATGCTCGAGTTTCTGGATCTCATCCCTCGGACAGTACTCATTTTTCAATAGTTGAATGAATTCTGCCCAGGGCATGGCGTGAGCTTCCCCAATGCCCATAGTCTGGGTGGTGGAGTTCCACCAAGTCAAGGCTTGACCCTCCAGGGTCGCAGAAGCATATTTCACCCGGTCGCCATCCGGGCAGCTGCACATCGAGAAAACAGATTCGATTTTCTCCAACCATCGGAGCAGTCCCACTGCCCCTTCAGTGCCGCTAAAGTTGTGGGGCTTACAGTCCATAAACTTTTTATAGGAACACTGGGATGGAGGAGGATTGACAGCACCACCTGGAACAGACACACAGGTGAGTATCAAGAAAAGGTAAGGTACCCCAGAACGAGGTAGAATAGATGAGGATCGACGTACCACCCATAGCATTATGAGCGGCTTGGAATGCAGCTAAAGCAATATTCACGTGCTGCTGCGTCAGATTATCCAGCTCAGCTTGGGTCATATTAATGTTCCCGCGGCCACCGCCGCCACCACGGCCGCCACCACGACCGCCAGCACGGCCGCCCCTGCGACCTCCACGAGCTCCCGACATCTTCTGTCACAACATGAAACAAAAGATTTAGGCTTGCCCGTGGTATGACCCATTAGGAATTCCAAGAAAGTAGACCGAGCCCAGCTCGGGTCCATCCGTTCAAGCCCAAAGTCCGCCAGGGATTCCATGCATCACAGTTTATGATCTCGTGTGCACCCGACATGATAAACTGTTCCACATGGTCCTCCAGGCGCGCTTTAAGTTTGAAGTTCAAGTCACCGAACACTAGCGCCCAATCATGATATTATCATAAGCATAAGTACAATATAATATGCATAAGAACGGGCGTGTTCATTAGGGCATAGAGGGGAGATGTCCAAATCTCTGGACAGATCTCAAGAGTACGCCGAAGCTACCCCAATGCACACTGCCGTCAAGAGAGTTCAATAGTATATCGTTCGCCATCGGATCATAGTAAGGATGAGTCAAGAAATAAGATGATAAGAGGTAAATAGATGATGTAGCGTAGCAGATGATGACACCGACACCCCGACAAGTCATATTGTTACCCACTTGCTAAGACTCGACTAATTGTGACCGTCTAGTGTGTGCGACTCAGTTATAGACTAGACTCTACATGCAGTCTCAGTTCACTATAACCGTTGGCTCTGATACCAATCTGTCACACCCTCAAATTCCACGTGCGGGGTTTTACCGCGAGGCGCGTGACACACCAGGATCTCAGTCAACGATCACAATAAACATACAACAAACATGCATTCAAGATTATATTTAAAACCAAAATATAATGCTTTGAGCTGTAAACCAGCAGCGGAAGCATTCTTGTTTACAACCAAAAGACATATCATTGTTTACAAAGACATTGTTTAATATGTTTCCAAAATAATAGACGCCGTGCATGACTTCGTGCGCCTAGTCCGACAACCGCTACCTTAGCGACCTGAGAAAACATGCCAAAAATGTCAACATATAATGCTGGTGAGTTCACAGGTTTTCTTTCATAAAAGTGTTGTTACAAGTTTTACAAAGATCATTCCCGTTAATACTATGTCATGAGAACGTTAGCTAGACGTTAAGTGTTTTTACTACTACGGTTGGGAACCCATTACTAAACGTTTCCAAAAGTTGATACCAGCCCAGAATGACTGGGCTACCGATGCCTCGGTAACCCGATAGGTAGAGACAATATGCACCCGCCCGGCCCTGCCGTCGAGTGGGGTTTGTGAGGCCCAATAGATCTATCCACATTTCCCTCGTTGTGCGTGCCAGCACATTCATGGTTTCCCCCTGGGACTTTCCATAAAAGCCGCATAGTAATATAAAGTGCCCATAGTATAACATGACCTTTAAATAGTTCGTACAAAGCATGTTTCTCCCCCAAAAGCAAAACAGTAAAAGTGGGGCTGTGAAACTCACCTTGGTTCGCGTTACTTGAAAATAGTTAAATGATTATGTTATGATAGTCCCAAATAGCGGCGACCTATCATAAGATGTGTATAAGTATTGGACTAATAACCCGCAGGCTAACTAGTCCCCGTATGTCCAGACCGTGACCATAAACGTTTGAAAACACCTTTAACCGTTAGACCGACCGTGCCAGACAAGACCCGACATCCCCTTGGTGACCCGACATCCCACGTGTTAGATAAATGCAAGGCATCATGCAACATATGAAATTAAACACTTAGCACGCGCAACAATTCACCTAGTCTAGCATAATGTCCAATTAACGCATAAACAGGTCCGAACACGTCTTACTAAGTCATTGGGTGTATCCCGGGGTTCCTAACATGTTCCTAGGTGTCAAATCGTGTTCCGGGATGTCAAAACGCGCTCACGACAGCAGTACATGCGATTAGGAAGGTTACACGCGAGTAGGCAATAGCCTACAGGCGATTAGGGGGCCTAATCGCATGAAGTATGGGCGATTAGGGTCCTAATCGCCCCTAAACTCTGCACAATCGCCAATAGCTCAGGCGATTAGGATTCCTAATCGCCTGCAGCTGCTGTGTAACGGATTTTCGCGCGTTTAACCCTCCAAATCAGATCCGAAACATGTAACAACACCCAATATCAAACCTAAATCATTTACCAACCCATTTCAAGCAAAAACCCCCAACATATCACTGATCTAGCATGTTCTATGCAATTATTTCCTAAAATGGCAAAGTACTAGGTTTCTTCTACCAACCTTATCTTTCCTTAAATGGAAATAATCAGATTTCAAGCTCTACAACATGTAACTCATAACATCTCTGATCTAACATCTTCCTAGTGTGAATTCTAACAACATTGCACTAACAATCACACCACAATCATCCTAAATCTTCAAGAACATACAAATGGGTCAAAATATGCATTTTCTTCAAAACACCATAATAATGGCTAAGATTCTAAGACAACCTTCCTAATGGCCTCTACATAACAGAAGTACACTCATATCTTAGAAACATTCATGTTAAAATCACCAATAAGACCAACATTTGCATATAAACTTCACATATAACAAGCATTAAGGTGTATACTTGGTTTAAGACTCTCTTGAAAGGTTTTTAAAGACACATTTGGTAAAACAAGGTCTGGAACTTTAGGGGAACTCAAAATAACAACTTTACAAAGGTTAGGGATGAAGAACACACCTTGGATTTTGCTAAAGTAAGGTGTATAAGCTTGAGGATGGTGATTTTTGTAGCAAAAAGAGTTCCAGAGGTGTTTCAAGGTGTGTGGGTGGTTTGGGAGCAGCTAGGGTTGTTCTAGAGGTGTTTGGGGAGTTAAGGGTTCTATTTATAGGTGTTTTGACCCGGACCCTGCAGTACACGCGAGTAGCAGTCCTCTATACGCGATTGGGGGCCTAATCGCGTATAACATCAGGCGATTAGGTCCCAATCGCCTGTAATTATCCCTACTCGCATGATCATATAGGCGATTAGGGGTCCCCCCAGCTCCTAATCGCCCCTGTGATGCTGGAACGGGTTTTTGGCGCGTTAAACACTATTTTAACATATTTAAACACGTATTCACATACCGATAAGTCACATAATGATTCCAAACATATAATGCATGATATCCAACACGTTTACATCCGTTCACCAATTCCCGGGACTCGAGACTCGTGTGTGCGTTAGACCCGGCGATTCCACGAATCGCCGATCCTTGTACCCATAGTTATGGACCAACTCCCGATGACCCCGCGGATCATCATAACGACTCCCGATAATTCCCCCGAATCATCGTACCGACTCGACTGACCTCGTTAAGGACGTAATATGCATGACTCGCTAAGGTAGACTTACTAGTTTAGTCAACATTACTAACCTGAGTTTGCCGGGTGTCACAGAATTCCTCGGAATTCCCATTACTTAGCTCACGACCGCTTAAGTTGGATCGCATTCGCAAACTGTGAGTATATCTTTCCCTTTTTTTTTCTTCATGTTTTACACTTTTTGGGTGACTCATGTACGCTTATTACTTCACTCACTTAATCATGTTTTATCATATATTCACAATCGCAATTCTTGTATGTGTTTTACTTGTTGATTCGTTGATAGTGTGTACTTATGACCTTAATCATTAACCGCTGGGCGGCCTAGCATAGTAATAAATAGTACTTAATTATTGTTATGTGTGAACGATTATTCATCGCCTACTATGAGCGAATACTATATATATGTGACTCTTGATTCATTGAACAAAGGTTTGATTTTGGGTAGCATTTGTACATAGCTTGAACACTAAATTGTAGACAGTATAACACGTGAATTGCGAAACTCTTTTTCTACTATATGTATTCAAACAGGGTATGCTCACCAATACATTTTTGTATTGACATATACTATTTTCGTACATGTTTCAGGTTATTTATGAGATGACTTTTAAGCTTTTGAAATTTTTACTTAGATTTTGGATTCATTGTATTTCAGTTTTAGTTGTCACTTTAGAATTATTGTATCTTGTATTATTCTTTCAATGTAATAAACTACTTAATCAATATATCAAACTTTACACTTTTAGTCCATGAGCTATTGAACAATCGTCACTACGTGACACCTCGATGTTTCCGCCATCGGTTGGGGTGTTACAGTGGTTGTTGCTTTTCTTGCTGATACGTCCTCCCGATGTTGAAGAGATCTTGGAAATAGGCTTGCCATCTCACCTTAATGTCCTGGTCCTTTACTAGCACACGTCCATCCTCACCCTTTATGCATTTCACGGCTCTTAGATCCTGTCTTCGACGCTCCCTACCCTTTGCAATCTTGAACATATCATGCTCCCCCTCCTTAGTTTCCAAGCGTTCATACATCCGCCTATAAGCTGAGTTCTTAGCTTCCGTTAATGCTTTTTTCGCCTCCCTATTGGCAGTTTTGTATCTCTCCCTCAATCTGCCTCGCTCCTCCTCGTCTGTGCATATCAAAAGATCCCTAAAACATCCTTGTTTATCCCTTATTTTGTTTTGGACATCTTCGCTCCACCACCATGACTCCATATGCCCACTAACCTTACCTGATGTGACCCCTAGGGTTTCCTTCGCCACCTGATTAATGTTGGTCGACATATCCTCCCACATTCGGTTTGTGTCCCCATCTAGTGGATACGTTGTTCTTGAGAAAACCTTTTCTTGGAATACTGTAGCCTTGCCCCCCTTCAAATTTCTCCACCGGATCATAGGTGTCATCTTCCTTTCCCTGCCTATCGGCTTATCTCTCACGGCTATATCCGCTACCAATAATCGATGTTGGGTCACCGCTGTCTACCCCGGCATCACCTTGCAGTCCCTCCACCGTAAACGATCATCTCTTCTCATAAGAAGAAAGTCAATCTGTGTGTGATGGCCCCCGCTACTGTAAGTAATCAACTGAGATTCTCTCTTCTTAAAGAACGAGTTAATAATACCTAAGTCATGAGCCACAACAAAGTCTAAAAGGTCCCTATCGGGGTCATTCCTAACACCAAAACCACAACCCCAATGGATCCCCTGAAAACCATCACTATCTTTACTAATATGGCCGACTTCCATTTTTTTTGTCGTGTAGTAGTTTGTTTGTGTTTTACGTCAGCTTAGGGTATAAGCTTGTGTTTGTCTACGTTTACGTCACATAATGGTGTGTATTCGTTTTTTTTTTTTTTTTTACGATTTTCCCAGTTTTGGTTGTCATTTGCTTACTACTTAGCATGGTTTTGCGATACCCGCTTCGTCCCCCACACGGGGGTCAACATTAGTATTGGTACTATATTCGTGATTATGGTTTTTCTTGATGTGGCGGCATAAAATTTGTTGAACACATATTTGTATTTGCAATAATATATTTTTTCGTATCTAAGTTATACCGAGTGCAAGGATTGGTACCGTAACGAATCAAACCAATACCAACCGATCAACATTGATACCGGTACATGTATTGGTTTGTATGGTTTTCAATAAAACGCGATTACTATTTCGAGTATCAGTATCATGTTGGTATTGTCATGAATCAAACCGATACTGATCGAAAGCCCGTCACAAAGCGCGAAGGATTACGTCTGGTTCACACAAAAAAAAAACATGTAGGCCATAAGTGTAAGAGCATGTTTGGGATTGAGTTTGAAAACAACTTATTGACTTATTGGCTTTTCCAAAAAGCCAATAAGCCAATAAGTTGTTTGGTTTGATAAAAGCACTTTTTGTTTTAGCTTTTTGGTATAAGTTAAAAAGCTATTTTTTAAAAGCCACAAAATCCTGGCTTTTGAAACTGCTTTTGGCTTCTTAAATAACAAATTACTAATTTGCCCACACTTTATTTCTTTATTACTCATTAGGGTTATATATTATCACGTAAAATTTGCTCCCTCCACAATTTACTCTTCCCTCCACAACAGCATAGCTGCCGCCATATCCCTCTGACGACGCCATCGTTTGTATTGTAAGCTTTATTCCTTTGATAATCATCTCTGTTATCTTAATTTTTTATTCTAACATCGCTGCTTTTCATAACTTCTATTATTATTTTAAGTTTCAATCTTATCAAACCTTCTGCCTTTTCGAAGTATAAGATCAATATGTGTATTCCTTTTTGGCAACTTTGACAAAAGTCAAAAGGATGGTGTGATGCTATGACAAAAAATTTAAATAATAAAGCACTTTCAAAACAAAACAAATATGTACATGTGCACCAGTAGTAGGCTTACTAGGCTAAAATCTTAAATATATATTTTTTAGTGTGAACAATGGATTTTTTTAGGATGGGTTATTTGAAATTTTTTATATTAGTTATTAGGTTTGATGTTTATGGTTTAATCGTTGTGACTATTTGATGTTTGACATCTTCTTGTTTTAATGTTTTATATAGTGGTAACACGTAATTATCAGCTAATGGATGAAAACAACCATAATGTTGTTGATTGCGAAACATCAAACAAAAAGATTAAACAAAAAATCGTGTGGGATAATGCGACATTCATGGTGTTTATCAATGCTTGCTTGGTTGAAAAAGAAAATGGGAATAGACCCGGTACTCACTTTAATAAGACGGGGTGGGCGAATTTAGAAAAAACAATGAAGGAAAAAACTGGCAAAAGCTTTGATAAAAAACAACTTAAGAACAAATGGGACAATATGAAAAAAGATTGGAAGCTTTATGACCGCTTAATACGGCTTGAAACTGGAATTGGTGGGACGAGAAACTTAATCGAAGCATCGTCTGAGTGGTGGGAGGAGAAAATAAAGGTAAGTTTAACTATTATTATTAATAATTTGTAGGTTTGATTGCATCGTGAAATCCGTGAATTACTCTGTTTATCTTGTAGGCAGATAAAGAGTATGCCAAATTTAGGGATACAAATTTGGAGATATACGCGACACATTATGCTCCTTTGTTTCGGGATTCTGTTGCTGTTGGAGATCAGACTATGACTCCGTTACAATTTAAAAACAATAGCAATGCAAACGAATTTCTACGTGAAGGAGAGAGTGATGACATAAATTTAGGTGATGATGAGGCTTTGTTTCCTAGTTTCGTTGAATGTAGTTCGAGTAAAAGGAAGAAATCTAAGGATGTTGCCAACAACCGTTCG
The DNA here is from genome assembly GCA_028751855.1 of Ambrosia trifida. Lineage (NCBI taxonomy): Eukaryota > Viridiplantae > Streptophyta > Magnoliopsida > Asterales > Asteraceae > Ambrosia > Ambrosia trifida. The sequence continues at coordinate 69,541,446 of CM054130.1, forward strand.
ACGAAAAGTAAAACTTCAGCTTTTGAGGAAAAACTAGATGTCGTATTAGATGCCTTAACAAAAAAAAGTACAGAAACTTTTCCACTAAATAATCTCTCTCCTACACTAGAAGATTGCATGAACATTGTCATGACTTTTCTCGGTTTCAACGAAGGTTCCAAAAAGTATTCAAAAGCATTGCTTATCTTCGTAAAAAAACATCGTGAAGCTTTTATGTTTCCAACCACTCATGAAGCAAAGATGGAGTTCCTTAACTTACTTATGGAAGAATGATTTTTCATTTGACTATATTTTTCATTTGACATTTTATATTTGTTTTATCGTTTGGAATTATATGTGTTAGTTTTTGACGTTTTATATTTGTATTTTCGTTTGACACTATATGTGTTAGTTTTTGACATTTTATATTGGTATTTTCGTCTTGATAAATTTATGTTATATAGGATGGATAGTGACGACTCTGATTCGTATGATGGTGATGAAGAATGTTGGGTGGATGAGGACACGGAATTCAAAAAGTTATGTGGAATAGTTCTCAAAGGGATCATAATAGCTCGTAACTTGCATTACGCACGAACGCCATGTCACACCTCAGATCACACAGGGAACATATTTATTAATGAAATATTAAACGGCCATCCTAGACGGTGTTATGAAATATTTTCATAGAGTTTTGGCAGCCGTGCTTAAGATGAGTGCCGACATCATCAGGCCATCCACAAACTATAATGATGATGTACCCGTATATATATCAAATAATCCCCGATTTTATCCAATGTTCAAGGTAGAACCCATTGTTCCACTTACTTTGATAGTAGTCAAACACTAACAAATGATTTAATTATGATATCTTTTTGTATTTATAGGATTGCATTGGCGCTATAGATGGGACACACGTGAGGCATCAGTTCGACAGAGTGATCAACCGAAGTACATTGGTAGAAAGGGATATGCTACACAAAATATAATGGTTGTGTGCGATTTTAACATGTGCTTTACATTTGTATGGGCCGGATGGGAGGGGACCGCGCATCACACAAGAATTTTCAATGAAGCGTTGCAAAGACCAGAGCTTCATTTTCCACATCCGACTGGTGGTTAGTATATTTTTTTAAGTAATGCAATTTTTATATTTGTAATTGTAACGACCCTGGCTGACGTGGCCGGGTCGTCGGGTCGGGTGATCGGAGCTACGCAGCGGAATTCGGATAATAACAGTCTTTAGTCTTCCAGGATCCACGTCATCATATCTGTTGGGTTACCTGGACACATGTCAAAAATAGTTTCTGTCAACATAAAGTTGGTGAGGTCGTGTATTTTATAAAGTGAATGGCTAGTTCGTTTATCAATAATTCTTTTATATAAACATTCTTTTAAATACTCTTTTATAAACATGCTTTACATTTATAATTCTGAAGGGGAAAATATATTTCTATTATACCAACTCTATTATATATCCATTCGATTATATCCCAATTCTATCATATCGATTATAGTTCGTGCCATTCCTATCGATGGTACCACTCTGATTGTGATTAATACCCATTCCCGTCCTCCACCTGGACAAGAATGGTGTTGGTCCTCTACTTGGACATTCCTACCCTCTACTTGGGTAAGACTGGTTCTTGCCCTCTAGTTGGTGCAAGAAAGGAAATGGCGGATACCGTCCAGTACTGTCCTCGTCGTTTCTATGTCCCTTTTTCTCTATTATACTTCTTTTATTTCTATTAATAATCTTTTATTATGTAAAGCATTTCTAGGTTTAATAAGCGACATGTATTCCCCCGAAAACACTTAATAAAACAGTAAAAGTGGGGAGTTCACGATACTCACCGGTTTGCGTTATATCTTCAGCTAATCTTCTTATTACAATTATATTTCATATATATATATATATATTGATACGTGTTACGCGTGGGACTTGTTAGATTGTAATACTTAGGATATATATCATATATATAATTTATATGTATAGAATTCAGTATATATTAGATAGTCCTAAACTCGGGGTTTGGTCATCCTAGGCAAAAAGAAATAAAGCTGGCCATTACAGCTTGGCACGCGAACCTAAAGAACTCTAGACACAGCTAACCCGAGTCTAGTATATCGTTTTATATATCGAATCTTATATATATAAACATATATATTTTCTTATATGTTTATTATTCTCTTATTATTATTATCAAGTCCGTACGTTATTCGTATTATATATATACTCGTATAATTCTAATAATCCTCATCTAGTCCTTGGACCGGGTTCTATTCCGGGTGTTGACCGAGTCATTGAGTTGACTCGGTATCGGGTTCCACTTTCCGATTCGTTTAACGGTACCTCGCAATCAAGCATGACTATTATGTTAATAATTGATTATAATAATATGTCTAAACCAATTATCAAATAATCCTTGCATCTTACCGATTAACAATCGGGTACTTGTCGGAGAGTGACCGGAAGTCGTATTGAACCCGAATCGTTTATCAACTCGACTTCATCTCCGGATTACAACCTATCACAACACAAATCGGTTAATAATCACAATCAAAAGGTAATTATTAATAACCAATCTATACGCGGTTGATAAGAAGAGCCCAATCAATACTCGAATGATTAACCAAAACCTTAATTAAATCATTCATTCAGGGAACCCGACTGATTATATGTTTAATAACTTCAAGACCATCCCATAAACTAATCCGGTAGTTCACCGGTCGGTTTACTGAGCACCGGTCAAAACAGAGAAATAGGTTCGATAACTCGAGGGCTCGGGTTCTCAACAATAGCAGATACAGGTTTGGTTTGTTAATAAGAAGAGCCGATTGACAGTCACCATAGCTTGGTGACTGTCCGGGTAGGATAACAAACAAGCACGACACGAAGGTGGTTTCCGGGTTATTATCGGGTCAAGAGAGGAGAGGTTTCTGTGATGATGGATAGTTATCGGATGGCTTTGGTTATTGGGATTTATAATCATAAAGGGTTAGGTTTGATCAGAGGGTTATAGGTAGTTACCGGAGAGGAGGAGCTCACCGGAGAAGATGGCGGCCGGAAAAGAAAGACGGCGGCAGTGGTGACCGGAAGCAACGCAGGCAGCAGCGGCTGCCATGGCTATCCGGCACCTTGCTGCTCTCGTGTGTGTTGTATGCTTTCCGAAGAGGAGAAGAAGATGGCCGGCGGCGGCGGCGCCGGAGTGGTGGCCGGTTGCTGCTGTTGTGGTTTGTCTGTCTTCACACACACATATGTGTGTATACATTTGATGTATAAAGAGAGGGAGCAGCGAGAGATAAGGAAAGAGAGGGGTGGTTTTATAATCAATTAAAATAGAGGGTGTTTGGCCACGGGGATAATAACTGGAACTCGGGATGTTTGGTAACGGGTACAAGAGCTAAATAAAACCGTTTGGCGGCGTTTTAATTAGCAGATAAAGAGCGTTTAACCAAGATAATAAAAATCCAATAATTATTATCTATATAGTCGGTTAAAACGTTTGGCCGCGAGATTCGAACTTGAATATTTTATTACATAACCGGGTGGTTGGGTACGACCCGACCCGTTTAAGAGACCCGTAACACCTCGGGGTGTTACAGTAATACTTGTTTGAAATGAGTAATAATTGTTTGTTTTATTTGCAGATAAATATTACGTTGTTGATGCCGGATACCCAAATACTAAAGGGTATCTTGCTCCATACAAAGGTACGAACATTCGTTATCATCTACCGGATTTTCAACGTGGACAAACTAGTGCTATGCGTGCTCCTCGTGGACCGAAGGAGACATTTAACTATCACCACTCATCATTATGAAATATCATTGAACGGACGTTTGGAGTGTGGAAAGCTAGGTGGGCGTTATTGAGAGATATGCATGTTAATTACAATACGAGCACCAAGTGAGTATTGCGATAGCATCGATGGCGGTCCATAACTTTATTAGAAAAGCTGGTAGGTTTGATGAAGCATTTAACCGGGCACAACAAGAATACTAGTAACGAAGGTAGTACTAGCAACGAAGTTCAAGAAGGTCTAAATACACGTCGTAGGAATAATGAAGATATGCATATGGCAGCGATACGAGACATTATTGCGGAAGACATAATGAAATTGCGAAGATGAATGTATTGTAACATCATTTTGGTATTTTTTTATGAGTTATTTATAATTTGTATGAACTTGATACTATTTTGATCTAATAATTTTTTTTTTATATTTGTAAAAGTATATTATATTATGTATTTTGTATTTTTATAATTATAATTTTTGTTAAAAAAAAAAAAAAACTTGCTAAGTATTATGATGTTATATGTAAAAAGTAGTAAATGATGTTAAATATATAAGAATGTCCCTTTTTGTCATTTTACGTGAATAAGCTAAACTAAACACTTTTTAAAAAATAATTTATTGACTTATTGACTTTTCCTACCATAAAAGCAATTCCAAACACTTTTTTAAAAACTCCTTTTAAAAAAATTATAAGCTAATAAACACTTTTAGAGTTAAATAAGCACTCCCAAACACCCTCTAAGACTTTCCGTAACTATATACTCCCACCACTTCTCACTTTCTCGTTTTCTTTCCGATCAACACCGTCGGTCACACCTCTCACCGGAAACTATCGTTATCTCCCTCCGTCTATCTCCGTCACTAACCACCGTTATCTTTCTTCATCTATCCCTATCATAAACCACCGTCAAACCACACCTTAAAGAAAACCAAACAAAAAGCCCTAAATCACCTTCCAATGGACTTCCGTTACAACAGACCACCGTCACCATCACCTCCATCGTCGTATCCTCACCAACCACCACCAGTTCCTCCACCTCCAGGTACCTCCTATTCCGGTCACTTCCGCTACAACTCGCCTCCACAATGGGCTCCACAACCTCCTCCGCCACCCTACGCCGCCGCTCCTCCTCCTCCACCGATGCCTCCGTATTCTTCTAATCATTATTCTGTTCCTCCTAGACCTCATATTCCGCCTCCGCCACAGCCTCATTATCCTCCTCTCAATCAGGTAACCCTAATTTACACTAGTTATTATTATTATTATTGTGTGTTTTAAGATTAGAGCATTGTTATTTATTGATTGTTGATAATAGGAGTGGAGTAATCCAGGCTGGGGAGGTCAAGCTCATCAAGGTTATGATTATTCAGGTTTGAGCTTTCATTATGTTTATATTTAATGTTGATTTTATCATCTTATTATATACTGAACTTACAAAAGAGAGATAGGGTTTATAATGCCTGGAAGTCTGAAACCAGGAAGTTGTAGGAAAGGTATTAAACACACTCCGATTGTACTCATTCTAGCGGCATTGGAACCGTCTCGTTGGAATCTAGAATCTTAGATTTTAGGTTTTCGCCTTTGGATTTTTGGCTTGTAGATTTTATAATTCTTTGTTTCAGATCGTTGTGTCTTTTTATTTGGCATTGTGTTTTTTATTTTTATTTTCGTTATTGTGTCTTTTGCGATTCGTTGTGTTATATTTTGCGATTCATTGTGTCTTTGTACCCTTCCTAGATTTAGGAGACTGTGTAGATTAACTCAAACCTATATGGATGGAATTTAGTTTCTGATATTAAGAAGCTTATACGTGTGCACTGGTTGTTGAACATTTCCTATTGCAGTACATAGCAAAAATGAAGATGATTGGGCTGCTAGGGCTAGAGCATGGGCAGCTTCAAAAGCTGTAACAGATGATCAACATCAACATCAACATCAACTTTCACAGTCAACACCTGGCAATCTATCGGAAGAAGCAAACCATCAGAATCAGTATACACAGAATATGGATTATCAACAACATTCAGTTCCGACATCAAGTTACCAGCAGTATTCGTCTTCTTTTGCACTGCCACCTAGACCACCTGCAAACCATTTGCAAGAGCCGCCACCACCACCGCCATCTTTTAGTTCTGGGTACGGTTCGGATGGAAATTTTTCGTATCTTGCCAGAGATGGGAATTTGCAGGACCCAGCTGTTGTATATCCTCATCAAGAGATGACACCTACGGCTTTATCAGCTCACCAGCAGGAGGTACCTTCTAGTTATTCTTCTGTTGCAGGTAATGAGCTAACTGACGCCTTTGATTTAGCTCATGAAGCTTGTTTGAAGAACTTCTTCTGTATAAATTGCATTTGGTTATCATCTTTTATTCCTCAAATGTACATTGTCACTATAAGCTTGTTGATTCATCAATTTCTATCTTCTCTTACACCCTCCTCTTCTTCCCTTTCTATAAAGGCTGAATTGATTTTGAACAGCATCATTCGATTCTCAGTTTCTCACCTTAAGTTGCAAACAGATCAAAAGAACATAGAATAACATGTAACCTGCTATTATAACCATGTTTGTTCAGAGTATTCACAGTCCTCATAGTTTTTTAAAGAGTGATATTTTTACTTCTGTTGGACTACCTATTTCACGAATGCTGATTGTTCTAATCTCTTTGAGAAGTTTTGTGCTTTCTTAAATTTTAATATAACGTGATTGATAAACTGGAATCGGGAAGGTTAAACTTTGAAACCTTAAGTGGGACCAATGCTGTATGGTTGGTTATGTGGAACCATGTCAATTACCATTCAAGTGTATCCAAGATACTAACATGCCCCCATTTCTTCTTATCATTTGCGCGTGTGTGTATTACAGGCAGTATACTTGTTTCAGTGATCTGTTCACTATTTCATGTTCAGTTGCTTGCCTTTGTGTACATTAGTTTCTGTAATTGAGATTTAAGCTTTTCATGCTCTTCTGTGATGTTCTTCACTTATTTGATTACTGTTCAGGGGCTATCTTTTGTTTCTCTCTTGCAGTGTAGTAGTTTCTTTTTGTACAGCTTTGATATTATCTGGTGCAGCTTCTTTTCACATAATGACCATATGCCAATTTTGGATGTGCCTTTGGATCGTAATTTTATGTCAATCTCCGTATGTAAAACTGATGAAATAATTGTTAATCTCTTTACAACTTAATGTGTAACTGTTTGTGACAAACTCAATTGTGTTAAGGAGCATGCCAAATAGGATATGGGAGTCTAGTAGGCTTGTTGGTCTTTTAGCAAATATTTCTGTCTCAAGTGGTTGGTTACCAGCAATTACTTTGCATTGTGTTAAAAACTTATTCCATATAGCATTTTTAGAAAGGCAATGGTCATTTTGCTTAGTCAGTTCACACTAAAAAGGATAAAACAATCTTCTTTGAACTGTGGAGAAGGGCTAGCACAAGCATAAACATTATTATAGGATTACAATGGTGAGGTGGCTCTGAAAAGACAATATTCTTTCTATAAAATGGCTGTTTTTCGTATCTGTTTGGTATGCTTTTTGAGTGATGAAAAAGTTATGCAGTTCCATATTTCTTCCTTCATTTCATTTTTAATATTTACTTGTGGTAATTTCTTTCTTCTTTTCTTTTCTAGTAGGACTGCTTGATAATATTTTGGGGTTTCACATAACCACGCTGCTTGAAAGTTTCTTATAAGATACACAGCTGGCTTACGGCTGATATTAAATTTGATCTCATAAGTTTGCTTCAGCAGTAGCTGCAACAAAGAGCGGTTTAAGTAACTTAGTATTGTTATGAAACTGGGGACATTACCTGTGACGTGTTAATTTGTAAAGATTATACTTTTGTATATGGTGCAATCATGCATCAGTCAAGGACTTATAAGCCTAGTTTTTATGAAGGTTATTATATTCCGTGACGTGAGAAATTAACTGACCCTGTAAATTTATCACCTTCCATGTAAAGGATATTCTGTTGTTATACATGACATATCCATTTGACAATTGTTTTTGAATTGAGGAACTTTTTTCACGAATGTTTAATCAATATTTTTTGCCTTCTGGTCTTTTTATAAGCTCCAGATCGACAATTGTTCATTTCGTTTGTTTTCTTAATAAGATCTTATTTGCTTATATCAAACCATATTGAAGGGATTACAAAGCGGTAAAGACTAAGTCTGAATGGGTTTGGATGAAATTGGAGTATCTTAATTTTTCATATCATGAAATAGGTCATTTTTAGTTTACTCTTTTTTCTTCTAATCTCAGATGCATTGTTCTCCAATTTTTGTACTATACTACTATATATTTTCCACTCCTCCCAGTTCTTTAGGAATGGCATGCAAAACCAATTTTCTACAAGCATTATCGATACATTAGTAGTTTATTTAAAATGATGAAGATCATCTAAGGATATGAGGTAGGATTCTTAAATGATGGGTCTTGCAGGTAAATTTGCTGGAATAAACTAGCGGAAGAGAACATTTTCTGATTTATTTTCTTCCTTTCACAATATTACTGGGAATTGAACTAAGAATCACTGGATATCATTACTTCTAATTTATTCATTGTTAAGAAAAGAGTGTTTGATTAAATAAATAATTTAAAATAGATGATTGCATCTTCACAATTAGAACTAACATCAGTGAACACTTCAGTGGGTGACTTCTCATTTGAATGTCAGGTAAAGAAGAGCTAAGTGATATGAACCAAAATTTCTATCCACCACATATGGCTTATGCTTATGCTTCGGCTCCACAACACCAAGCCCGACCATCAATATCTCCTAATGAAAGATCGATTCCTGTTGAACAACCTCATTATTCCTTTAACAACTCATCAGCTGAGTCAGCAACTGATCTAAGCAATCAGCCTTTAGATTTTGGGCCAAGGTACGGTCATGACCATGGCCCATTTGTGCAATCTGGTGTACCTGGAATGCCTTATCCTTCTATGCCTCCAGTCCACACTACAATCCATCAGGTTTTGATTTTAGCTTGAGTATTTTAACAGCTTTTAGTGTTATGTATATGTACAGAAGCACTAATTTTTTGTTATTGTGTTCACAGGCTGATCCTTCTGTGGGTGTTTCTTCTCCTGCTTCTTTGAACTCGACACCTTTTGGGAGGATATCAAGCTTCCAACCAACTCTGCCACCTGCAGACACCACCTTTCCCATGGGGACATCAAATGCATTTCATGGTGATACATATGGGACACCCGCGTTTCCTGATCGCCCTAAAAAGGTATTGAATAGAGGTGGCAATTTTAAACTGTTTGTTAACTGATGGATCCATTTAGGATTTTGGGTTATATACTAATAAAAACAGACTGGTGAAAAGTCAAATAGGCTGAGCATGTCAGAGATGAAAGTTATCTTAAGTGAATCCAAATGCATAAAACCTTCTAAATTGCTTTACTAAAATAATTCAGTCTGTCATCCATAACCAAGTAGTTCTATAACTTATGATAACATCTACTATTAAAAAAACGTAGCATGTAATTTTGAGAGTCGGCCTAAACTAACCACCAGTCCCAAAAAAGGTTTACTTTTGGTTCATTGGTATTGAAGTATACCAATTTATTTTTTCTGTTTGATTGGGCTGTTCTCTACTTCATCTGAGACTGGAAGACTTTTCAGGCTTCAGTGCCAAACTGGCTCAGAGAGGAAATAATTAAAAAGAAAGCAATCATTGGCAGTTCAGCCACAGAGATTTCCAGGCAGGACACTGAATCTAACGATGATGAAGTTATGGACCATAAAGGAGATCAGGTGGGTGGAAAAAGCATGGACTCTACTCAGTCAGCAGAAGAAGAGGGTGATGATGAGGTTCTATTCTGTATATGCATGGCACCTTTTGTTTTATAGGGCTTCTTATAATCATTGTATGTTTTGATTATAATTATCTTCCATCATTTCCTATGTAGGATTATGTTGAAGCAGCCAGAACTGCTGCAGTTAACCAGGAAATTAAACGCATCTTAACAGAAGTTCTTTTGAAGGTTAAAACCAAATCAATGCTAATTATTCCTTTTTAAGTATTTGTAGTACGATGTTGGTTTTATTATTGAAATAATTTCACATATATCTCAATTGCCCAAACATGCTTGCGTGTTCAAAATAATATCGTGTGGATCAAAATCTGATAACTGTTTTCGTAGTAGTTACCATGGGGATGCACACATAAATCTTAAATTGTTTTTTCTAATCAAAATATGAATTTGGCATTTTTTTCTCATTTCTTGTTGGTGCTTGGTATCAAGTGACTGATCTGCATGCTTTTGAACAGGTTACAGATGAACTTTTTGATGAAATTGCTACAAATGTTCTAGAAGAAGATGATCTTAATGTGGAAGGTTGGCATTATTTGTTGACTTTTTTTTTTTATTGTTGTGAAAAGCTGTGAATTCCCTTGCCACCTTCATTATAATAAGTATTCTTTATTTGTTATGTAGTCGAGCGTAAGGTTGATAATGCATCAGCAGCTATAACTCCCAAATCTACCGCAAAGGTCATAATTCCAGCCAATACCAAAGGAGCTGATGTGGATGATGCTAGTGGGAAATCTAGTTTCAACTCACCTGGGAATGTTCTAGGACTTGGTAATTATGCTTCTGATGATGATGATGATGATGATGATGATGATGATGATGAAGAAAAAGAAGTTAAAAATACGTCTGTTCCACCATCTTCCAGTAGCAGTAAGCTACCTGTCCACCTGTCAGAGAATGGCAGTTCACAAGTAGATGATGATGTGCGTGGTAAGAAGTTTCTAGGAGAAAGTGGTTCCCATAGAGTGAGCCCAAATGGGGCTATAGAGTCTCATAATGATAAGATTGATGGGGAGAAAATCAAGCCAGATAACGACTTTTCAAAGTCAACGCAGAGTGTAAACGAGGGTGGTCTTAAGGCTAAGAATTCCTTACAAGATGATTCTCAAGGTAAGAGCCTTAGAAATGGACCTGATAAGAGTAGTAAGGACAAGAAACATAATAAGGTAGATGAGAATAGTAGGACCCACGATGAGAGACACATAAAGAGGGCAAAACAGGAAGATCAGAATGGCCCTAAAGAGAAATTAAAGGATCACGATTCAGGGAAAAAGGTCAGTAAAGCTGAAGTCAAGGATGATAAAGAAGAGAGAGAAAGGGATAAAAGATCCCATGACAGAGAGGATAGCAGGAAACGAGAAAAGGAAAAAGATGACAAGAATGAACGAACAAAGCATAAATCTGTTGGTGACTCGAGCAGACGCAAGCGGCATCATTCTCCATCACCTGGCAGTAGGGGGCGGAGCAGCAAGGACAACTCATCCATGAGCCTTGCTCACGGCTCAAGTGATAGCTCTTCCGATGATTCAAGAAGGTATAAATATATTCTATTGTTGGTATGTGCGTAACCTTCTGTAGCACATAAGCACCAATACGCCATCAAAAATTTGGTGCAACGTGGCCCCATTGTACTTGCATACAATTATGTTCATAAATGGAATATAAAACTTTTTTTTTCATACAAATTACAAGGACAAAGAGCTGAACGCACTTTACATATTGTTGTAATTAGCCATAATTGTTAATATCATCAACTTAGAGGTGGCAGGTCATCTGGTCAGGTAACATGCCAAAACGGGTTTGGATTGCGACGGTTTGTTTTTAGTATGAGTTTGAATAGATAATGAACTCCTTAAATATCATCACAAAGCAATACTATTCCAATAATAGTCTGATCTTTGAATATCATCACTACATAGTCTTAAATGGTTGTATATTAGAAGTAGACATTTGGTGACTTTCAAGCAACCCTAAGATAATCTGATCTTTGAATAGTACTACATAGTCTTAAATGGTTGTATATATTAGAATTTAGAAGTAGACATTTGGTGACTTTCAAGCAACCCTAAGCTACCTGTTTTTAAATGAGTATCATTTTGCTTCCTAAGTTGCTCATTTTAAGTTCACATCTTGCAGGAAGGTACGTTCTAAAAGACGTGATGTATCACCATCTCCTGTGAGGTCAAGAAGGTACTTTGGTTTAAGCTATTTTCTTTATCTTTTTTATATACCCATAATAGATGAATATCATACTATAGCATAGTCAACTGCTCTCTTACGTCTTAACAAATCATCTCTAACTTCAACTGGACACCAAATACCATCATTTTAAAAACTTGCTCATGCTTGACATGCTGTATCTATCTTACTTTTGCTTGCTTACTATTTAAAAATGTACACTATAATGCAGGTAGATGTGTGCTTGCAATATTAATAACCTTTTTTACCATATTCTATACTTATTATGTATTTTTCATTATCGAGCTTTGTCTAGGCATGTGCTTTTTATGCGTCTTGCAGGCCCTTTGCGCATTTTAACTACCTAGGTTTACATATCTGATTTGTTTAGCCTTCTGTTATCAGAGTTACGTAGGAGACTAGGATTTGAAAAACTGACATAAAAGCGGTTGTTCATTTTGGAGGGTGTGATCATTAGAAAACAAAATGTGCATATTAGCTCAATTTATAATGTTCCGTTAACAATAGAGGTTATATTTTATCACCACGACTGTCACTGTGTCAACATCGTCAAGGCTTATTGTAAGCAAAAAAGCAAATTTTTGGATTACATTTTAGCCTCCAATTATGTTTGTATAATAGATGATATAATATCATGGGGTGATGTTTGATTTCTAGACGAGTGTCAAGGTCTCCTAGCAAGCGTTCTCACCGCAGGCATTCTATCTATTCTTCTGTTGAAACCACCAGGTATGACAAGAACCCTAACTTCATAATATGACCAAAAACTGGTGTTAACGTATGGTCAAACATGCTGACTTTCACGCCCCCTTTGACTTGCTGGTTTGTGTTGATGCAGGGAAAGGAGGAGGTCAAGGTCAAGGTCAAGATCCAGATCCAGATCCAGGTCTCGAAGAGGATAGTATCCAAGCTGATTGCACCTTTGAAGATTACACACTATATGACACATCTGTGTGCTTATTCCCAACAGCTTTCGAGGGTTGACTATTGTTGACTAATCCGGTTTGCATGCTATGTAGCCAGCCATCTTATATGTGGGTTAGAGAGACCCCGTTGGCTTGAATGTGTAGAAAGCTCGATAAACGAGTGTTTTAATATGCAAGTATTTTAAACAATCTTTTCGTTTGAAGTCACGATGGTGAGGCTAGTTTTTTTTATTTAGACTGTTATGACTTGTATTTGATTTTGGAACAAGTTTATAAATTGTGTTTTCTCCAAACCATGATGGACCATTTGCTAATGATATGTAGAGCCCCTTTTTTTTCTGTTTGCAGTTATAATCTCTTTATGCATTTACATACATTCTTTGTAACAATTAAAGCAAATTGGAGATGTAGTGACAAAACTAGTAGTGTTTTTATTTGTATCTTTATCAAAATTTATAAAATTATTATATTTGCTCAAATCATGTGTTAACAGCTAGGCAAATTGTATTTTTAAAGATAAAAGTAAAAAGGGATTTATTTATTTATTTATTTATTAATTATTATTATTATTATTATTATTATTATTATTTTTTTTTTTTTGTGTAAACAGTAGGAAGGATTATGAGATGATTTTGTGAATGGATGGTGAACATTAACGGGGTGTTTTGGGTTGAGTTTTGAAATGAATTTTTAAGTTAACAAAATGCAATAATCTAAAAACAGCTCAACCTATACCGCACCACAACGTATAATCAATTTTCAAAAAACAATCCCAAACACCCTCTAAATAAGGTGGCAAAATGGAGGGAATCACGTGTGATTCAAAAGAGAGTTACTATAGTAATATGTTTCTCTCCCCTAATGTGCATGACATGTATTTTCTCTCATCATCTTCAAACGTCAATAACTTTTCTACACGACATTTTTAATCTAAATTACATTATATTAACGAGCGCTTTTTATATCTCACTTGATTGGGATGTCGATTCGGTTTGAGAAATATATATTTTGTTATCACGTTTCCGCTATATTAATAAATGAGTTATTATCTTTGTTTTACAAATATATATATGTATATATAAAGATTAGTGATTTTATAAATATATTAATAAATGAGTTATATTATCTTTGAGTTTTGACTCGGACAGGTCAACCGATGCCCAACAAAGTTAGCTAACAAACCCCACTGACCTCATTTGATTTGGTGGAGATTTTGACTTTCAAAATGTCTTCACAGACTCTTGAAATTTTGTTTCTGAGTTATTTGAACTTGACTAGTAATTTTGTGATTTCTACACTTTTATTTATAAACCAGAACTTTTAAACTAGATTATTATTACTACATTTTAGGGGTGAGCAGAATTGGGTTGACCCAGAAAAAAACAGAGAACCGGACCGGAAATTACATAACACCGAACCGATGCTTTCTATCAAAAAAACAAAGAAAGGCATATTTCAATTATAGGCCTAATCATATAAATTTATCAATTGAAATGAAGAAAATCAATGCAAAACAACTTAGAGAATATATCAAACACATGAACATACCTCTCAATATTTAAATCATATGGACGATTACACTCGGTTTGAAATTTTTAGTAGAAATCCTATATAAAAAAACTTGATGAACCCATAGCTATTTTTTGTATGAACCTATAACTTAAACTGATGTTGGTTAAAAGGTTAACTCTCCGTAGTTGTACATAACATGTGAAGGTTCAATCCTAATGATTATATAAAAATGTTAAACTTGAATTATATGCGAAAGTGTAACCATCGTTCAGTTTCAAGATTTGGTTGTTCTTGGGCAGTTGAATTGATTAAACATGTAAAAAATGTAAACCTGAATTGATCGAATATGTTTTGTTAACACCACACCATCGTTCAGTTTCAAGATTTGGATGATCTTGGAAAATTAAACATTTTGCAGATGATTAGTAATTATTTTCATATGTGTATTGATGTATAGTTGTTACCTACAATCCATACCAGATTACAATGGAGAATCAATGCGGATACGAAAACAATATGAGAAGAGAAGACATGCTTGCATTCACTGGCGAATACAGAAATTTTTTGTACAGGGGCACAATGACAAACTATTGATGACCATCATTACATTTCTACCCATCTAAACAATAACTTCTTTTGAACATTTTATTTGATGTACTTAAATTATATATTTTGGATATATAGTACTAGCTGATTACCCTGAGAGGGTCCCGGGGTTGAAAAATCTAATTTTACGTGATAACCTATTACAAATAGCTCAAGTTAACTAACCACAAAATCTCTCAATTATTGCATGTTCATAGTATTCTAATCAGTAATAACTCATATTCCCCACAAAATCTAATTTTACGTGATAACATGAACACTTTGTGTGTTTTTTCCTGTATGAACGAAACCCCACAAAAATAGTCGATTTTTCTCCGTTTTTTATATAGCACTATGGTACTCGTTGGAAAGATAATAAAACGCCCGTTAATTTGGTGTAATTTTTTTCTTTAAAAAATCCCGTATATAAAAGATATAAACGTTTAAAAATTATGGGAGGAAATATGAGAGAGAAAATTTTAAATTTATTTTTAAATTCTTTTATCCTATAATAACTCAATTTAATTAAAAAATGAAACAATTCAAAAACACCAAAAACTCTCCATTATGATGCCACGTGACACTCTCAAGGGAAGGTTCAGGCCTCCATTGCACGCCACGTCAGCATATACGTTTTCTTTTATATATATAGATAGATGTCTGATGTAATTAAAAGTCGAGATCAACGTAACCCGACCCGGTACGATCCGAAGAGTTACACGTTGGTACACGAATCAGACAAGTTCACATGTAGGTGGATTATTATTTATGAAATAATAATTGTTTTAGATTTGAGGGACTTAATATTAATAAGGTTAATATTAAGGAGTATTATGATATTTAACAAGGGGGCTTAATGTAAGTTATTGTTTTATAAAAGGAGGGTTAATGAGTAAACCTTAGATGACACTTTTATAAAAACAACAAACCCTTGCCTCCTCCTCTTTGTTTCTTGTGGCCACCACACAAGGGAAAAGGGCCGCCGCCTCTTTTTGCCTTGTTTCGGCCAATAACCACCATAAGCCGCTTCCTTCCTCTTGCAAAGTGTTGCTTCCTGGTTGGTTCGTGCTCGGTGTGAACTTCCTACTAGCGAGGATTCGTTGTAACCCGCGTGTTACAATTCCGGTGTAATCGTCAAAGGTTGATTACTAAACCCCCTATGGTTGTTTATGTTTTATTTGTTTATACGCGTTTAACCGAGATCCTGATTGGGAATGTTTTATTAATTGGATTAATAAAATTATTATTATTATCTTCGCAAATATATATATATATTTATATATATATATATATATTGGTTTAAGTTTAAATAATAATATAAACCTCTTCCGCTATGTATACGATACCTTGATTCCCAACAATATAATCATTCCTTCATTATATATTTTGTTAAAACATTATAGAACACTTTAGAAAAGCTCAAATAAATAAATTTCATAAATCTAAACATAAATAAAGGATAGAAAAAACTTTAAGATAAATTATATAAAATTAATTAATATGGCCAAACATAAATAAAGTATTAATCCTGTTAGAAAACTTAATACAATAAAACTAAATAAAGAAGGTACAAGAGTGTCAATGACTTTGACTTCAATTAGTATATTTCTTGTAAAGTATCTATTAATTAATATATATAAAAGAATTGAACATTGCTGACGTGGCGTGCAATTGTGCCTTCAACCTCTCTATGAAACTGCCATGTGACATCATAATTGAAATATTTTAGTGTTTTTGAATTATTTCATTTTTAATTAAATTGAGTTATTTTAAGAAAAAAAGAATTTAAAAATAAATTTAAAATTTTCTCTCTCATATTTCCTCCCATAATTTTTAAACGTTTATATCTTTTATATACGGGATTTTTTAAAGAAAAAAATTACACCAAATTAACGAACGTTTTATTATCTTTCTAACGAGTACCATAGTGCTATATAAAAAAATTGAGAAAAAATCGACTATTTTTTGTAGGGTTTCGTTCATACAGGAAAAAAACACCAAAGTGTTCATGTTATTCATTAATCATGTTTTTTCTTTTAAACCAGGTTCTTATCTACGAAGTTGAAAATCAGCCCAATCGCCATGTTATCATTGGAATTTTACTAGGTATACTTCATCAAGAGAAACTAGGAGAAAGAATCGCGCAACACTGCAACACATGGTGTCAACTTATAGTAATGTTATTTTTTATTTATTTAATTACAAGAGTAATAATTATTACTATTAGTATTAGTATTAGTATTATTAGAATGATTATATTTTTCAACCCCGGGACGCTCCCGGGAAGAATTGATAGTTGTTGGCGTGGCGTTCAATGGTGGCCTCAACCATCTCTTGATTATGCCACGTGGCATAATGAGATGCAATGGTTACAACTTCCAACTTAAGTGTTTCTTTAGTTGATTAGGTTAGGAATTATCAGAGCCATTAGAATGTTGGAAATTAGAGAGATGTGATGAGTTTTTGAATAGTTGTAGCATACATAAGTGATTCTTTTGATGATTACTGATTAGGTTTTATATTAGGGAATATGAGTTATTACTGATTAGAATACTATGAATATGCAATGATTGAGAGATTTTGTGGTTAGTTAACTTGAGCCATTTGCAATAGGTTATCACGTAAAATTAGATTTTTCAACCCGGGACCCTCCCGGGGTAATCAGCTAGTTTTAATATAAAATAATAGTATTCATTTAGTTCCTTCTTCTAAATCACACTTTAACATAACCTGCAACTCACAATTTAGTCGCTCCGTGTATCACAAAATGTTCAAGTATGTTGTTTTTTCACTTCCTTTCTCAGTTTAATTACTAAAATGTGGTACGTTAAGCTTTAAAACCTATAAAAAAAATTCCGGTCAGCCAAGTTACACGCTTGAGCGCTTAAGTAGACAGTGGGCACATGCCCACCCTACCACAGCTATGAATCCGCTACTGGTTGCATTAACCTTAGAAACAAAATCTGACCAAAGAGATCACAAAACTACTAACAGATTGGATGGTAGTGCTAACACAGCTTTACAGCATGGTAAGTTTATGTTCATTAACATCACAATTACGCTGTGTTCCCGAGTTAACTTAAAGAAAGGAAAATAATAGAAGGAAAGGAAGGGAAAGGAAAAGAGAGGATAAGTATCATTTTCTTCTGTTTCCTTCCAAATCGGAAGGAAAACTAAACTAAAGGATTTTGCCTAGTTTTCCTTCCATTTCCTTTCTTTTCCTTCCTTTAACTTAAAGAGAGAAAAGAAAGGAAAAGAATAGAAGGAAAGGAAGAGAAAGGATAATTATTCTTTCCTTCTGTTTCCTTCCAAATTGGAATGAAAACTAAACTAAAGGATTTTGCCTAATTTTCCTTCTATTTCCTTTCTTTTCCTTCCTTTAATGAAACTCGGGAATACACCATATTTTGTTTTCCTTTCTTTTCCTTCGTTTAATGAAACTCAGGAACACAATCAAATATTTCCTTCCTTTCCTTTCATTTCTTTTCTCTCGTTTAGTTACCTCGGGAACACTTATGGCCTACATTTTTTTTTTTTTTTTTTTTTTTTTTTTTTGTGAACTAGAGGGAATCCTCTGTGTTTTGTGACGGGCTTTCGATCAGTATCGGTTCAATTCATGACAATACCAACATGATATTGATACTCGAAATAGTAATCGACATTTATTTTATTGAAAACCATATAAACCAATACATGTACTAGTACCAATGTTGATCGGTTGGTATTGGTTTGGTTTGTTACGGTACCAATACTTGCACTCGATATAACTTAGATACGAAAAAATATATTATTGCAAATACAAATATGTATTCAACAAATTTTATGCCGCCGCATCAAGAAAAACCATAATCACGAATACAGTACCAATACGAATGTTGACCCCGGCATTGGGGACGAGGCAGGTATCACAAAGCCGTCCTAAGTAGTAAACAAATGACTACCAAAACCGGGAAAATCGTAAAAAAAAAAAAAAAACGAAAATGATGAAGATCGCACTTTGTTTTAATGTCCCTTAAACTTGTGATGAAGTTCATCGCTATGGCGGTTTGTTTGACCACCCACAAGAACCCGGAATTCCCTCAAGACTTTACCCCAAAAAGGGATTGAACAAAGCGTACTAGAGACTCTAGTATTCCCTTGTACGTTTAGAGCTTATCAAGTTCTTCAATTACTCTCAACTCCAATGTTAGATGTATATTCAGTATCCATTGTATGAATGGCTAAATATAACGAGCAACATATGAAATGCTAGGCTCTCCAACTCAAACACTGAATATCTTCATCCACACCTAATTGTACCATTTGTCTTTTTACCTCAACCAGAGGCACATTTAAGTTTAGGCAGGTGCAACGAGGGGTGTTCAAGATCGCCATAAAATCTCATGTTTTATGCAATTTAGAAAGGGGTGGCGGCGCAGCTTGTTGCCCGTCTACCTTCTATTGTGATATAATTTTCGTATTTTGTTTTAATGAAAACACTAGTCTATATAAAAAAAAAATGCAATATTATAAAGATAACAAAAATTGAAAATAGAAGCAACATATTTCCGAGCCGATTTTACAACAATGAAGTCATTTACAATTTGGAAAAAAAGACATCAGAGAACAAGTACTGATGAATCTTTAAATCCATGATTCACCCATGAATAACATTAAATCTCACTTACCCTTCAATAAATTAAGGGATTTGCAGCTGCATCTCATTCCAATCCATGATTTACAGCCATGGGTATAATTAATATATTGGTGTTTGACCATAAAATCATATTATATATGTTTCAGAGGTCATCCCACAGCATCAACTTGTCTTCTGGTTAATCGTGCATACAATCCGTCTTTAAGTAGAAGTTCTTTGTGATTTCCCATCTGAATTCACAACCATACACGGGTCAATTCGGGTTGGGTTTAGTAACAGGTCAAAAGGTAAAATTTATAAAATTAGCTAGAAATGAAATGGGTAAAAAAATCATCCCGCTATCTTGATAGTAATTTTTTCAGTCATGTTATATATCAATTATATACAAATCAAAAGATGCATAAATGTTGTTGACCCTATCATACAAATTAAATGTTGTTGACCCGGCCACGTTTTAAGTGTTACCCAACCCCCGTTTTCCCACCTCTATGAGAAACTTGTACAATTTCTTTTGGAAGTCTCATCAAATTTGGGACAGTTCCTTTTAAGATTTTAATGTCGAAGATACCTATTTTGGGTGGACTTTAATGAAGTGTGCTTTGGATATTTGATAATAGATCGAGTCGAAATTGCAATCACAGGTTTCAACTTCAACCCATTTACTTACGATTGGTCGACTTGGGTGTGTGTTATCTCAACTAGAAAAATATAAAGGACTATTTAAAAGGGGGAAAGTTTAATGCATACACCATCCTAAATCACTTTATTCAAACATTAGATACTACTCTAAAAATATCGTCTTCACAGTCATTTTAACTTGGCAGTTGGTTAATGAACTTTAAAATGGACAAAAAAAGTGTTTATGGGTCAGGTCAACACAACCTCACCTTGCCCATTTCAACCCAAACCCATTTTTTTTCATATTAAAAATGTTTTAGAAATCTACCTCAATGATCTGGCTGCGGTCCATGACAACTATTTTATCTGCAGCTTGTACAGTGGACAGTCTGTGGAAAAGGGTACATCAGTCTTTTTAATCATAAACAACAAAAGGTATTTTATTTGTATTACCTGTGAGCGATTATAATGACAGTTCTCTTAAAGTTATCTCCAGAAGCACGAAGTACACCCTACATGATCAAGGAATGCCATAAGCAAAAAATTAAGGTTGCTGCATAAGTGCATAACATAACCACACTCCCAGTTTATGGGAAATATGGGTCGCTTTGGGTTATATCTCTAACGAGTCATACATGTTAAGCTAAAGGATTTAACTAAAAACGGAAAACAGGTCGTCATGAATATAAAAAAACCCTAAATCGCTTTATTATAGAAAATTAGATTAGATTTGTAACAATACAGCTTTTGTAAGGGCAAATTTCAGACCAAAAAAAAACCCCATGGACTTTAACACTTTTTGTGCAGATATGTCCTAAAGTTGTTGCATAACAAAAGCAGCTAACTTGTTTACTGAAGGAGTTAACTTGTTTAACTTAATCGAACGGTCGTTAGTTTAGCTTGTTAAATTTTAGCGAACCTTTTTGCATGATCAAATCCTAAACATATGAAAAAGGATCTTTTCATTAAATTATACAATCATGCAAATAAAAGTCAAGGACTTAATGACTTATCCACTCAAAATGTAGAAATCCATAGGGTTTTTATAAATTCATCCGTTTCTGTAATCATATTAAGCATATCAAGTATTTATGATATTCATAAAATGGATCAAAAATGGTTGTGGGTCTGTCGGCCCAACCCGTTACACACACACACACACACATATATAGTAGATACCTTGATGTTGTATTCGCTCTCTGCATCTAAAGCACTAGTAGCTTCATCAAGAATCAAAATAGATGGGTTCCTAAGAATCCCACGTGCAATTGCAATTCTTTGTTTTTGCCCTCCACTAAGTAAATCATCATCAACAATTGTATTATAGCCATCAGGCAATGAGGTAATAAAGTCATGAGCATATGCTTGTTTGGCTGCCCGTTCGATATCCTCTTGGGTTACATCTCTTGTACATCCATATGCTATATTTGATTTCACATCCATCCGAAAAAGCCTAGGCTCCTGCTTTACATATGTAATCAACAATAAAAAAGGATTTTCTCTTATTGGCTTGCTTATTACATCAGAAGGTATTCCACTGCTCCTTTCGTCCTAAAAGACTTTCTGGGCCAGATGGAGTAACAAACTTTGTTCTGATTTTTATTTTGGGTAACTATCTTTGTTTTTAATAATGAAAAAGTATACCAACTTTAAAATTTTTCTCTTTAAGGTAATTTGTGCTTGGGTCACATCCTGACAGGGGGTCAATATGGTCAAACATACCAGCACTTCATATGTACATCATTGTGAGCCGGTGACCTCCACAGACGGTCTTGGATCAATTTTTATTACATTAAACATTTTTATGAGTGAAAAGTAAAGATGGTTACGCAAAAAAAAAGACCAAAGTCCATTTCGTTTTTATGCAACAAACCCATCTAATCACAAAAGTAATTTCATGTGAAGTGTATACAAAAGATGACCTGTCCAACATATCCAATTCTTTCTCTAAGCCACTTGATATCCAAATCTTTAAGAGGGGAACCATCAATCAAAATCTACACAAGCAACTAAAGAACATCAGTGTAAGCCAAAGGTTGTGCAATTTGTACCAAATGTTTTTATGATAATGTGTCCTAAGTTGAAAATGAGAGTTCATTCGTATACATTAAAAAATGGGTTGATTTGGGTTGTATTTACCTGACTTGTTAAACGGGTTAACTTTAAAAACTTGGTTAAATAAAAATAAAAATGGGCCACATCAGTAAAAAATGACCTGAAGCGTATTTAAATGTTTGCATAAATACTCTACTAGAATAAAAACTGAAATAGTATTCTAACACAATATACTTTAGTAATAAATAATAGCGGATATGACATATATCCGATTGTGTTTAAATTTAGAGATAGATGTAATATCCGCTAGTAATAAAAAGGTCAAAAAGAAGGACAGAATATTTGTGGGTTAACCCGCCCGACCCATCACCTCTATTGAAAATTGAACATCATTATAGGAATGAAGGGTTACCTGGCCACTTGTTGGTTCATATAAACGAAGGAGAAGATTCACAATTGTGCTTTTCCCACTACCACTAAGACCAACCTAATATATAAAGAAAACACTTAATACTTGAATTGGTCATTTATTAAATATATAGGGAGCTAGAATAATAGACTTACTTACAAGTGCAACTACTTCATATGGATTCACAGTAAGGGTTATATCTTTTAAAACATGTACCTATTGAGATGTCACAAGCATATATTGTTTGCATTTCAGTGATAGTGTTAAACAATACCAAATATTGATGGGATTAATACAATGACATCATGGATAATCCCGTCCCAATGGTGGAAGAAATTATATTATTATTTTAATACTAGTATAGTATACTACAATTAATCATTTAGAATATAAAAAGGACAATGAAAGTGTTGGTGGGTCAGCCAGCCTGACCAGACACAATTTAATCCACACATAGAACTCGTCCGTTTTGACCCATTACCCTAACAATCCGCCCATTTTGCCCCTCTAATCTTTCTTTAGGGACGGAGACAATCCTCCCATTACACACCCATGTTGGATGTGAGACAAATTAGAAATGTACCGTCTCCCTTGACGTATAGCTAAATGATACATTTACTAATTCAATACCACCCTTCAAATTTGGCAAACTTGACCCTGCCACAATTCAACATGCTCATTATTTTAAATACCAAGAAAAGTTCCAAAAACTAAAAAAGGATGCTTACCGCTGGAAGTGAACTGGTGACTAGGCGCAAGATCCATCATTTGGAATACCTTTTCACTTGCACCAACAGATTGCATTAATGATGATAAATTGTCACCCACAAACCATGTTGAGTAAATCAGCCATTCACTGTACAATATGAACTTTGTAAGTTGCTCAGCTGTTATATGACCAGCCATTATAGACATTCCTCCTACCAGCACAGCTACAACCTATAATATAAGACATTCATATAAAGCATACAAAATGGAAATAGATAGATATGTATGTATATGCATATATGATATGTATGTGTGTTCATTATTTCATATATATGTATACGTGTGTGTGTAATAGGATTAGGATCATGTGAGAAGCTAAGTGTGAGACGGCTTTAATTCACTAAATTTGTAACTTCCATTCACTGTATTGTGTATATGTGATCAAATTAAATAAACGAATCTTCAAATATAAAAATTGTGAATCAAAGTTACAAATTTAGTGAATAAGAATTTTCTCAAGAACATTTAGCATCTCATTCGATCTTGAAGCTACACAAACATATGCTGTGTAACTGTGTTTCCAATTACTTATATGAGCAGAGCAAAAGAAAAGGAAAGAGCATAACCTGTGTAGAATGGTAAAGAGTGTTAAAACTACAATTCCAAATTCCATAAGCAGCACTTGTTCTCAGGCTTATATGAGCTAGTTTTTCTAGCCAATTGTCGTACCTATTCATTAATAAAATCACTAAGAGTCAGATTAAGCCTTTAGCATGCATTTTCTAATTAGAATACAAGCAAACGTATACCTTTCAAGTTCTTTATGCTCAGTTCCATAAACTCGGACTGTTCTCATTAAAGAAAACGTCTCTTGTGCAACCTATATAAGTAACACACCATTTGGATGGTCAATATATAAATGAACACTATTGTTTGTTAAAATAATTAAATCTTGTAGTACTTCATTTGCAGACGCAGTGTACTCTTGTGTTAACCTGGCTGCTTTCTTCTGGTACCTATACAAAAGGCAGTCAGGAACTTAGACTGGTACTAAAATATAACTCTTAGGAGAAAAAAAAATATAATGCCCTGATTAGGGGTTTAGGAAAACTTAGGTAGCATTTGGTATGCTTGAATCAGAGAAGGAATAGAATGCTAAAAAAAGCTGTTTGTTATGTCTGATGGAATGGAAATGATCATTCCTGAAAAAAATGTGATTCCTTTTGATGTGTATTGGTATGAAAACCAGTGAGAGTAAAATTTGAG
Organism: Ambrosia trifida; assembly: GCA_028751855.1. Classification (NCBI taxonomy): domain Eukaryota; kingdom Viridiplantae; phylum Streptophyta; class Magnoliopsida; order Asterales; family Asteraceae; genus Ambrosia; species Ambrosia trifida. The sequence continues at coordinate 69,565,972 of CM054130.1, forward strand.
AAAGACCAAAAGTAGAAAAAAAACAGTAAGAAACAAGAAAATGGATATGAAATATTTGCATTCCCCATGCATAGCTCTCTATTTTTCCATTCATCATGGAATGAATGAAATATTTCACTTTAAACACAGTTTTATTTATGCAATCTTCATTCTTCAATAACATTAATCTCTTTGTAAGATATGAAAAGCTATATATAGCTTTCTTATTTCCAAAAATAAATAGAAAATACACTTTTTATTGTAAACTTAACTGAGGTTTTTTTTGGAAGATGACTTTCTTTTACTCGGAAGTTGTCATACCCGCCCAGCAGGCCCTGACCCTCCACACCCTCAGTCTATGTTGTCTTAACCGGGTCCACGCTGGAGGTTGTGTGGGCTATTAACGTGGAGGTTGTGTGGGCTGTTAACGGCTTCCGCCCGAAACCGTACCACCTCCACACAAACTCAATTTAACTGTCGCCCGCTGGAGTAACGGCCAGATAAAAACCGGGTCAGCTCAGGTTCGAGTTCCCTCCACCGGGAAGGCCAAGCTCTCCCCATCATTGCCATGCCCCTCCAAAGTGTTTGTACTTTGTAATGGAGATCAAACCTGAGCCTGAGCCTGAGCCTTGAGGCCCACACAGAGAACTCAGACTCTCCTACCACTACACCACAATGTAAGGGACAACTTAGTTGAGGTTTTAATGAGCTTAACTGAAGTTTAACCATTCATTAAATAATGTATAAAGTAAAGGCCGTAAAACTATACATTGTAATTCATATTAAAAGCATCAAAATCTAAATTTACTGCATACGATCAATTAAGTTTTAAAAAACGGGAAAAACTTACTGCCCATATCGATACATAATTAATGATAAAGTAGTGCATATGGCCAATGTGCATAAGCCAAGTGGCCAAGACAAGACTAACAAGTAGATCAAAGCCCCCGTCGCCTGAAAGAAAACGTTGAAATTAGATTTTTAAATTTGAGGTGAGATCACAACAACTTATATCTTTTAGTGCACCTGAAGAAGATTCCTTAATATTAAGTTAAGATCATTCCCAATAACCCGTGACACTTGTTGACAATCTGAACCTAATCGACTAGTCAAATCACCGATACTTTCAGAGTCAAAAAAGTTAATATCCTGCAGAAACGCAAAGTTACATAAGAACTTTTATTCACTCAATATGAAAATAATCATTAATGGCGATCATGTAGTCCAAAACGTTGTAAATCATGTTTTACAAACCTGTAGAAGAAGGATGGAATATAATGTTTCCCTCATTCGTTTTACCTGCAGGTTGTTAGACTCATTTTTTGGTCATCAAAATCATTACAAATTATCAATGCTTTATAATCATTTGGTGTTATTTAATATGCTTGACTAATAGTCAAACCCTTTTATTTGACTTGGTGGAGAGTCAAACATTGCAATGTTTAAAGTATTCTTAGAGATAAGTGTTTATGTAACAAATAATCTGTAAGAATAATACACGTGATATTTAACTCACAAGAATCATGTTTGCAATGCCAAACCAGCAACCTCGTAGACCACTGGAATTTCAAAATTAAATGTCAGAAACATTTCATAAAACTAATAAAAGATTTACTAAATTGACTTAATGTTATCTTATAGTCACAAAAGTAAACCAGCTACTACCAAATATAAATACCACTATAACCCATATATTGATTTAGGGCTTCAACAACAATCAAATGTCCATATTTCTTAGTTGCACAAATATGTAACAAAAGATTGATGTACAAGATAAACCATATAAAAGATTGAGGTGGTTTAACCCTCTTAAAGGTCACCTATCCCATGCAAGCTGTGCTTTACCCAATCCCATTGAATAACAAAGTACTGTTGGCATCCCGTGAGTTTTCTGATAGCGAGATCACCCCCCCCCCCCCCCCCCCCCCCCCCAAAAAAAAAAAAAAAAATTAAAAAAAATGAAGTGGTAATGAAACAATATTTTAATTTACTGCTTTATGTTCAAAAGAAGAGATTTGACCAAGGTCTTAACCTGCAAATACCAGAAGTGACACATAAAAACATTAATAGCTTCACATTTCCATAGAATACTGTTGTATCTCCACTTTGGGCCGAAAATATGGATGCAGTCAGGAAATGAGGAATGGAGATCTCTGTAAGCTGTATGATATGAACAAAATCTAAGTTAGTTTGACAGCAAAATAGACTGATTTTCATGCAAAAATACACGTCTGCCACATGTATATTCATTCTAACTATTAGAAGGCAAAAGATTCAAGACACTAAATCAGACACAAACTACTGAATTGGCAACTAAAAGGATTCTTTATGCAGCATTTGTCTGTATTTTAAAAAGTTTAAAACTAAATTTAACCAGTGTGAATTCCCGTTGCAATAAATAATAGTGTTGTTCATAATTCAAATAACTCGAATCTCGCTCGAAATCAATTCAGTTGTAAACAATCACAGCTTGGCTCAACTTGGTTTGTAATTTGTAAACAATCCGATTTCAAGCTTCGCCCAGGCTCGGCTCATCCAAGTTTCCTGCCGTTAAACGTCCTAGTTCTAATACCAACATTGTACAACGTCTTCCTGCAAATAACCAATTGATGGAACCGAGACCTCAAAGTAATGACCATATCAAGTTAGCATTGTTCAAGTAACATCTGCGTTGTTCGTAAACAATCCGAGTACACAATTAACCATAATTCACCCTAATTCTAAACTAAACCACACCTAAAATGCCAAAAAATAAAAACGAAACAGAACAACAGTACCGCGGTTATAATCAGAGCAAAAAACGCGGAAAATATAACCCAACGATCATTCGAAATCAATCCCCACATACGACCAAGAGCCCGAAACAAAGTAACCGGCTTAGCATTCTGCACAACGTCCACTTCATCAAGAAACCCCCACCATTTCCCACCAGGAAGCAAAGCCGGAATTAACCGAACAATTCTCAATAACCTCTCCGACACCGACACTCCAACCACCTCATCCGTATCAACCACCTCTATAGTATCATCATGATTCCGTACAGTATATCCATTAACAGACGCTGAATTCGTAACATGAACATGAACAACTCTTCTGTTAATGTTAATGTTAAGTCTTCGGTAACAAAACCTAACCCTAGCTTTGGATGTGAAGTAGTGTTTGTTTGAATGAGTGTTTGAGTGAATGAAGGCGTTTGGATGATGGTTGGTGATGATTAAAGACATAATGTTTGTGGTTGGTTACATTTAACGGAATGTAACGGAATTGTAACGGAGAAGGTGGTTGTTGAGGGAGGATGATAACGGTGAGGAATGACTGGCGGCGAGCGGCTAATGATGAGGTGACGTGGTGTTTTCGAATGTGGAGTACCAGTACGACGACGTTTTAAGGGAAGTTGATGGGTGGACGCTTTGGTAAAGGAAATTTGTGACGTGAAGTGAATGCTAACCACTTATTTTCTAGTTTGACTCATTTGCCCTTGCCGTACTGTGCTTTTTGTGTGAAAGTGCATGATGGCCCCTCAAGATTTGGTTATTATAATTAACGGGAATTCGATGTGTATCAATATCAATTTGTTACTGTATGACACTCGTTATAGCAACTGAAAGATAAAACATAAAAAAATAAAGTTGTAATAACTTAATATGCTTAGAGAGATATTGACATGCGTTTTACATCAATCGATAAATATAAAACAAATATTGGTTCAGTTAATGATGTAGTTTGGTTGGAATTTATGTGTTTTGTCAAGATACCGACACTTGTTTAGCATACGATATCAAAGAACAATATATTTTGAATGGAACTCTGTTGACAAAAAACTATATAGCAAGAAAAAGTTAATTGAGTCCAACGTAATGTCAGAAGTCATTGTGGTTTGAATTTGGTTGAATATCATATTTAGATGTACCAATTAATTTTCAAAACTAGATAAATTTGAAAAATATTATTTTAAGGCGTAACTAGCAAACCTCACATAAGTGAATTTTTGTTAGATATAACCTACATCTCATAGATAATCGCATGGATGCGCAAAACCAAACTACATAAGCATGTGAGATCACACGATCGGGTAATTGAAATTTCCTGGACTTTTTATGTTGAAGCAACTAACTCCTATCTAGAATCACGTAGGCATGTAACTAAACCTTTGTAATATAACTAGACCTATATAGCACTGTGTTTTACCAAGAAAACCCAAATTTCACGTAGTCGTGCTCCTCACTATAGCCAAGTATTTCATTCTAAAATCATTTTTAGTTATGTATTATTTAGCTTTGTTAACAGATGTCCGGTGTACATTTACAGGTAATACACCCAGAAAAATTAAGAAAGAATAAAGATATCAAAATAGATCAAAACAAGTTGTCAAATTTTCAAGTTTTATATCGATAATACAACATACAAGTTATCTTACACCACATTTTAGTCAACTTTTCACACCTTTTTTAATACGTAATTTGTCGTCCATATAAATAGAAATCTTCTACAACTTGGACTTTTTCTTCACATTCAAAGGTGTAAAGTGAAAGTAAGAAAAACAAAGGACTTCAATTGCCACACTCCAAACACACAAGGGCAAAAACGTCTTTTACACCAACCGAAAATATCACCACTCCTGTTTCAACTGAATCTTCATCTTCTCCCACACACACACACACACAAAACACACACTTCACCGTTCACACTCTTCATCTTCTCCGGCATGGCGGTTATCGGAAACCTAGCACTGCTAATCGACGTAACATCACCACGCGCCACCGTAACCGACCGTAACAAACCACGGTTACAACCGTCCGATATCTTCCTAAACCTGTTCAAAAAGGATTCTAGTTCTAACAACCTCTACAGCTCTTTGCCGTCGTTGAAAGGTGGAATAGAGTTTGAGAGAGACGCAACAACATCAGCAGCACCGTTGAAAGGCGGCGCTCGTGGACGGAAGGCGAATTCGAAGTTTAATGAAGTGGATTACGAAAGCTCGAGTGACGAGGATAATGGAAATGGATACGGAGATGAGGATGAGGAGGAGAAGGTTGAGAGTGAGAGGAGGAAGAGGATGGAGTGGGAGAATGAGATGAGGATGAGAGTTAAGGAGATTGAGGATATGAGAGAGTTGGAGAAGAAAGCTGAGGAGTTGCAGAGTCGTGGTGACGGAGACGATGATGGAGATCAAGGAGAAGGTGATGGTGATGGTGAAGGCGAAGGGAGCGAAGAAACAGATGAACAGAAGAGGGAGCGAGTTCGAAGGGAGCTCGAGAAGGTGAGGTTTCTATGATTTACTGTATTAGTTAATGTTTGGCTTGTGTTTACTGATTTGTGTATTTTATTTTAGCTGCTTAGGTACATGATGATGTTTGTTAGGGTTTACACTTTACATTAGGTTAGGAATTGAAACTCAATATGTGTAGATTTAACATGATCATCGAATTCGATTTGTTTACATAAAATTTGGTGTTTTCGATTCATGTTAACTTCAAGGAATTAAGATGAGTTTTGAAGAGTGTGTGCGCACGCGCGCGTGCGCGTGATGAATGAATGCTAGAGAATGACTGAACAAGTTTATAACTGGAGCCTCTTTAAGAATTTGACAACTAGTAAGAAAACCAGTTGCCTCCTAAGTACCCCTTGCATACGCGCAATTGTTAGTTGATAGAACTATAATTAAGAAGGTTCGATGTACATTAAGTTCTATATTAGTTTTTTTACTAAAAAGGATTTACTAGCAAGTATGAAAGGAGGATGTCAGTTGTGATCCAAAATGGATCTTTGAACCTTGTTCCTGATACTTTAATTTAATTGTAGTATGATACCTTGAGAATTTTGGCGGCTGGATTAAAACGGTGAATGATTCCTAGTGATTTACAAATATGTAGTTTTGTGTCTCAGTTAACCACTTTGTGTTTTTGTGTTCAAGTAACACATGAATTCTTGTTACATTGGTAGGTTGCTCAAGAACAAGCAGAGAGGAGGAAAATGGCTCAATTGATGTTTGATATGGGCCAAAGGGCTTATGGAAAGGGTATGTATGGGCGCTCTATTGAGTACTTGGAAGGTGCTCTCACAATCATACCGCGGCCCACTTTGTTTGGTGGCGAGGTAGGTTGGTTTGATTGATGTTTGAATTCTGATACCATCCATTTTGGAGGGTTTGAAGGGAAAATTTCAGAAATAAGCCTGTGTCAGATAAGTTTATGTGTTTCTTTTTTCATCAATAACTTCTTTAACTTACTAATCTCCACTATAATATCATTTTTGTCCTTTAAACTAGTTACATGCTGACATGGATGCCACGTGGGCTATTTTTGCTGACATGGACATAATATGTTAAAAGATTTATTCATACAAGACGTTTTGAAGTCCTGTAGGGTTTTTGTGACATTTGCCCTCAAACTATTAACCGGTTTGACTGGTTACAGGTCAAAATCTGTGGTAACTGGACTTTTTTTATTTATTCGTTGCTTTGTATGTTTAGATACAAATATGGCTTGCTATGGCTTATGAAGCTAATAACCGCCACAAAGATTGCATTGATCTTTATCGGAAGCTAGAAACTAGTCATCCTATTATCAGTATTAGACGCCAGGCTAAAGACCTAAGATATATCTTACAAGCTCCCAAGCTTAAGATATCACAAGAGGAAATGGTTACAATTCCGCTTATCGGTTCCAGCTATGATAGGTGAGTTTATACTATTAGTTATTAATACAGCTCATCAGTTATGCGAATTTCACATGTTTAAGCAATTCAGCATGGTAAAAATCAAGTTTAAAAGCATGCTATAACAAGTAACGACCTATTTGTCCATTATCATCATTGTTGCTTATTGTAAATATAAGTTTGTAACTTATCATTTTGTAAATATAATGGTATCTTAGAGTAAGTATTTTAGGATCTCTTGCGGCTAGCCGCCATAAAAAATATGGCGGGTGAACCTACTTTAAGTTTTTTTTTTAAACGACTCATTTCAATCTGAGTTCACTTTGGTCAGAATTTGCTTTGACACGAACCAAATTGATTCTTTTTAAAGCTGCCCATTTTGACCCGAACTCATTTTTCCCCAACCCTGTTTTGACCTGAACCTAGTTTGATCTGTCATCTGACCTGCCCTTTTTGCTAGACTTGCTACAAGTATAAAACTATTCTACAAAATTCTCTCCATCTAGCTTTTGAGAATTAATACTACTTATTACTTATTAGTGTTATTTACTACAAATAAAGATGATTTAATTCCCTGGTTAATTGAGAACATGAGCCATTTAACTAATAGCATTAAGTTTTTTAGAGTTATGTAATATCTTTGTAGAGGCCTTGGCAAAATGAATAGGTGGGGCCTAAAATAGTAATTTTGGTATGGGTCAAAACATATCTGGTTGGGTTCACTCGAGCAGTATTAGTTACTAGTGGAATGCCCGCACGTTGCCGCGGATATGTATTTTTATTCACATTTTAAATTGCCAAAACTTTATACACCATACTGTCATTTATCCAATCCGATACGTGCTTGATTTTTATTTGCAACATTTAGTTACACACATGAACCAAAGAGCCTTTAGCCTACTGGTTACAAAGTGTTAAATAAGGCTTAGCCTTTTCTTGTGGTGATAATTCAAATTCCATTGGTAACAAAAAGTTAATCCATTAAAAAAAAGTTACATGAATTAATATATTACTTAGTAATGGTTCTAGGTAACAAAAAGTTAATACATGAATTAAATGTATTGAATGGTGCAATTGATTTGTATTAGTGACTTGTACATAAGGGCATAGATGGAAGAAAATGATAAAAGTTAGAGATTTATGCATGAGACTTTTTGTATGCCATCTTAAAATGATGGTGAAATTACCTTCTTATCCATCTCTCCTCCTTATTAAGGTAGTAGAGATAGAGATAGAGATAGAGATTTTTCTAATGATATAAATTTCGGAAGTTCTAGGCATTAAAAATACACTTTGATAGTTTCAACTCAACAAGTTTCTATTTTAGCTGATTTTTTAATTTTACCCATTTGACCTTAGGAGATAAAACGTTGTCCAAATTGACCCGTTTATGTAAACAGATTGAAATCACTACCACTACATCTATTTCTCAGTCATAACATGAAAGGTGGTGGGCATTCACCACACAAGAGTATTAACATAACAATAATATCAATGAATGCGCAGCTATGCAGGAACTTGGAGTGACAAAAACAAGGACAAGGATGATAAAATGAACCGATCCACAACTAACCAAATGCCGTCTGGCAGAGACTACCTTGGTGACTTTTTGGTATGGCGGCCGCCAGGTGACCTGGCAAAAAACCAAGCCTTCTGGGCAGCTTTAGTAGTGTGGGTGGCTCTGGTTGGAGCAGCCCTCTTTCTCCAATGATGAACTTGGTATTTGCAGGTATCAATCGTGAACTCATTGCGTATCGTTTTAAACAAATTTCTATAATATGATCATTATGTCATCTTAATGTGTATATGAATAATTGATAATTTGTGATTATTATTGTATTTGTTTAACTTGGTATATATATCATTGTAACTCGTTTGGTTTAAGGCCTGTTTAAGATATCGAAGGCATGCGCCAATGATATCCACCGCTCTGATCTTACGAAAAAAGCTAAGTTCAAAATGTACTCGCATGGTAAATTATACCAGAGGTTTTTTTTTTTTTTTTTTTGACCGGCTAAGGACATCACCTCGGTACCCCCGTTTCGAATCCCCATTTCCGCATCGTCCCTGAGGGCATAAGCCCTTTCAACGTCAAGGGGTGTATTTTTGCTGGCCCTAGGATTCGAACCGTGTACTCTCCCGGGCGGGAACCTCCTAATTATAAGATACTTAACTTACATCAAAATGTACTTGAATGTGCATCATACTAAATCATCATCCTTAAATGTATCAAACGTAAATATATATTTATGGTTTTATATTGAAGTCTGAAACTAGCAAATTGCCATTCAGAAAGGGGTGGCGGCGCAGCTTGTTGCCCACCTTCCCGCCATCTTGATGTAATTTGTAATGTTTTTTATTTAATGAAAAATTTACCGTTATTACCAAAATAAAATAAAATAAAAATTGGTAGACGTTTTGAAGCCAACTACAATTTTAACCGTGTATAGATAATTTTGATATTTAAAAGCCGAAAGAATATGAACATAAAAATTAGTGATGGAAAGATCTACCGTATGCATATATAAAACGGACACTGTAAGTGTATGGTGAATCAAATTGTTACAAACGCCTTAAATTACAAATTTAACTTGTAAATTCTAAACACAAGTTGGTCCACACACAATATTTTTAAAATCAACTAAAGAGGATAAAGTTCAAACACACAAAATTAGTGATGGAAAGATCTACCGTATGCATATATAAAACGGACACTGTAAGTGTATGGTGAATCAAATTGTTACAAACGCCTTAAATTACAAATTTAACTTGTAAATTCTAAACACAAGTTGGTCCACACACAATATGTTTAAAATCAACTGAAGAGGATCAGTTCAAACACACTTGAGAGTTGAGACAGATTAAAATCAGGCTAAGAAGGAATCAAATACTGTATAAATAAGCAAATTACCAATATTAGTTCATATTAATATCAGAGTGAATTATGAAAACTGGCTCAGGATCGCACACTCTAGTTAATGTTATTAAGGCTTCGGTCGACAAGATGCTTATGAGTGTTTGGTGAATTATTATTATTATTTTTTTTGAAAATCCACTTATGATGCTCCTCAATTTCGACAGCGATTTCGGGTGAGTCACCAACCTTTTTATTGCAAATTATTGGCAATTTAGAAAGCGTCTATACATTTTTTAAATAAAGTGAGGATGCGAGACGTAAACTCGGATTCTCTCATTTGAAAAAGTGCACGGCCGAAATTCCTCAACTAGCCTTCGGGATGGCGTCTGAAGCTTGGGATGGGTAATTGAGAATGTCGGCGAGAGTTTGTCACGATAGTCTTGAAATTTTTTGCGAATGTATTATTATTATTATTATTATTATTATTATTATTATTATTATTATTATTAATCTCGTACAAATATTATAGGTGTTATTGAGCTTTATGCAAAAAGATATTTGAAGAGTCCAACATATAGCGATATCCAAAAAATATACCCAGCCCACAAAGAAATAAAGTGAAAATAAACTAAAATAAATGATTTAGGGGCCTTCAAACCCCACCACCATAGTTAAAGGAGTGGGATTTAAAGCTCTCGCGGCCTACGTGGCGCTTTAAAGCCCCTAGGGTTCCAAACCACACTTACCAGCCCAAGAAAATAGAGAATGGAAACAGAGAAGGAATATCTAGTTGACTTCATGACTATCTATGATTCAGTGATTTGGGTTCGAGAGTTTGCAGAGCAAATACTGAGGATTTAAGCGCCTTGGTGGAGCCGAAAAAGGGCTCGTACACTGATGGGTTGGTGAAAAACCGAGAATTAACAAAGCTAAATTGATTGATTGATGCATAAATGATTATGGAATAGCACTACTTTGATGTGTTTTGTGATTTGAAGGTATTAACACAAAAAGGGTGCAAATCTGGAGCTTTTGGAACATCTCGGGAGCACAAGGAGTGATAAATTGATCAAGAAAAGCTGAAATAGATGTTTGGGGGCCAATTCGCGTAGGCTGCTACAAATTATGGCGTAGCCTACTCCACTCGCGTAGGAGAATGGTGCCAAAATGCCGTAGGATAGCAGAAATCCTTGTAGCTGAACTTGACCTCGCGTCGGCTACGTGGAAAAGTGGCGTCGTCGACGCCATCCGCATAGGCGACACCAAAAGCCCGCATAACCGACGCCAATCTCAGTCAAACACCCTCTTCAATGCTTTTAATGTATACAAAAAATGGAGGTTTCATTTTTGGGGGTTTTAAAACACTTTGAAGACTTATGGAAACTTGTCTTGGACATAACCAATCCATCCTATCATTGTTAATCATTCCATACCATTCAAGAACATCAAATCCTCCTATTCAAGATTTCAAGATCAAGACGAAATCATTGAAGAATCAAGCTCCATGGTCATGAGTGGTTAGTCTCTTTGTATCATGCCTAGGAAGTAAACAATTGAAGTTTTAGGGTTTAACATTTGGGTATTTCTTTAAGCTTTTAGTTATGTGATTGTGTGTTTGAACCATTGTATTAGATTGCGATTAACTTATGTTGAATTCATTTTAGTTAATTGATCTTGTGCCAATTTCTAATGTCATGAACATTTTTTCTTGCTCTAATACAAACATAGGGTTGTATGTTCTAGGTAATGAAGTGTGGTTTAGTCCATCTCTGATGTTGATGAAACTTGACCTAAGCCTATTGAACAATCATTCCATTAACACCAATTGCATTACATTTGTTTGACCCATTTGAGAAAACCTTAGACTTTAGTTGTTGAAACCTAGGTGTGGTCCTTTTAATTAAATTGCTTACAATCTAAATTGTTTATTACTTTTTTCTATTACATTTCGATCCCAATTTTTATAAATCAAAACTCCTTCCAACTAAACTTTCTTAAATGAACCAAGTGCAATCTTCATAAGTTATATAACATCTTCATAAGTACCATTGTTTAATCAACTAAGTAACATTCACTAACCACACGCTCCTTGGATTGATATCCTATTTACCCTATCTACCTAGGTTAATTAGGTTTTGTATGACCTGTGACGACTGGTTCATCATACACCCTAAATATAAAAGAAAATTATTTTTTAAATGGCGATTAACGTTATAGCAACAAACATAGCAAATATATAGTATTGGAATGACATCCCGTAATAGCTACCAATGATTCATAAAGCTCTCCTATCAATTTTTTAAACAACAATTAACGTTATGGAAATATTTTTTTTTATTGTTTCAATTAGATAATTTGATGATTTGATAAGAGATGGTGATCGGATGCGGTTGTAGGGAATACAATTGAGTCAAAGGTTAGTGGCAATCCTAGGGCGAGTGAATTAACCGTCATTATAAATATCTGACATAACCAAGTTGATTTTAACTAATAACCAATAAAACTAATACTTATGCTTACGAAATTTCTTTAACTGACTGAGCAATCATAGTTACGATTATAAAGCTTTTGTCAACTAAAATCGAACCAAACTTATCTATATATATATATATATATATATATATATATATATATATATATATATATATATTGCAAAGTGATTAATCCTACATGTCATAATCTTATACAATCTCTCCTTTGAGAGATGCCACATAGGATGTGATGTGACAACTCTAGACCAATTAAAAAAAAAAGAATAAATATGATTTAAATATGGTTTAACTTAATCTATTAAATACCTAATCTACTAAATGTAAATATTAAACCTTTATAATTTTCTCTCTCATGTTTCCTCCCATAACTTTTAAACGTTAATATCTTTTATATACAAGATTTTTTAAAGAAAAAAATTACACCAAATTAACGAGCGTTTTATTATCTTTCCAACGAGTACCATAGTGCTATATAAAAAACGGAGAAAAAAAAACGAATATTTTTTGTAACCCGACAGGTATTGTGTCAGATTTGGATTAGTTTAAAAAAATTGTGAGTTTGGGTCGGGCCTGGGATTAGGTGATACCCGACCCAATTACCCGAAACCACATACTCAAATACCCGAACTATACGGTACCGATCTCATCCTGTTTAATTCATTATATAATCTATATGTATATATATATATACTAGTAGGAAACCCGCGCGATGCGGCGGGAGCGACATTTTACCTTGTGATACTCGTTTTCTTATTCGAATAATATTTGTTATGGCATGATTGTGGTGGATATACGTTATAAGCGCTACACATGTCTAGTAACTAACAGAGTTAGCATTTAAATTATCAAGTACTTTAAGAAACCATTGATGCAATAAACCAATATATGAATAAAGAAATATATGTCTTAAACATAAAAGTTCAAACCTCGGTGCTACATGTGAACTATCTAAATCATGATGAGATCAATTTAGTAATACTCCTTCTTAATCGGAATAATCTCACCCATAATTTCATACCACCATTTGTTATCAAAAGTGATCCTTGGAATTTCTTGTATCTCACAATGTTTGATTGCTAAATCTTTTGAGGATGAAAACAAAGGGAAATATTAAATCACTATAAAAAAATACCTATTAATCTGACACATAAACTATGAGGTAATGCGTAGACATTGGGTTATGATTTTCAACTTCCGATCAACCTTCATATTCTTTGGTATGTGGTCTTTGGATCAATCTGTTCTATTTAAAAGGAGTGAATTAAATTAAAGCAATTCAATCAATAACTAAAAAACAAATGAAATAGTTTAGCATATGAATAAGCTAACCTCTTATTGAGAAACGATTAACAGTGTCGGTTTTAAAAAATACATTTACTGGCATTGGTTCGATTCATCATAGTACTGACACTCGTTATAGCTTCTGATAAAAAAACACCTTATAATACAACTTTTTCAACTAAATGTATCGGAATGTTGAAAAAAAATAAATTATAGTGTCAAAGACGTATATTATTTACATTAAGACATTATTTGCTTGTACATTTCAATCCACACGTCAATATTGACTAAGACAAACATCGAATCAGGTGTGTAGGAGATATACAAAAAGTCAAATTTCAAAAAATACAACATTAGACGCGTGTACGACTATTGGTTTGTTCAAATCAGTGTGTTTCTTATTGAAATTAATCTGCAACACCAAAATTGTTAAAAATAAAATCATATATGCATTGATGTTTTAAAAAAAAAAAAAACGTGTTAATATATTAGATTTATATAATATTAACTTTTACATAAAATATGAAAACCATAAACTAACAAAGAACTAACCTTAAAAGCTTCATCATTTGAAGTTAGATTCGGATCCATAACTATTTTTTTAGCAAATGAAATAGGTGTGTATGATTATATATATATTTATAGGATAAACTCTAGTAGCGCATTTTATAGTTTAAATTTTAAAGTTGTTTCCCGCTTGACTCACTATAAGATTTTTTCACCCCTTTAAATTAGGAAGGTTTGTTGATAAAAAAAATGTTTAGATAATTAAAAAATATTTGACATGATTTTAAACTTGTAAAAAGAAGCCCCAAAAAATAGGAAACTTTGTTGAGAATATCCGCAAGTTTTTTTTTTTTTTTGTGTGTGTGTGTGTGTGTGTGTTGAGTTTATGATAAAAAAAATTTGTTTAATAACAATTAGCATATTATTGTAACAATTAGCATATTATTGTTAATATCAGTACACTCATAATTATGATAATAAAAACAACTATATAACATTAAATTAGCTTATATACTTTTAATCTATATAAACTTATCGATGCATGACTTATTTTTATGATTAAAAAATGAGTGGTCAGTAATAATTGTCATTATTTTGTTACCATCAACACACTAAAAATTATGATAAAAAATACTTATATAATATTTAGTTAGCTTTTTAAACATATAACCTATATAAACGACTAAAATAAACTTTTCATGTAGATTGCATTTGAAGAAATAAATTCAATTAGTGTTTAATATCCGTATGCTAAGGTAATAATCACTTGTACATAAGACATCTCTTCTTGTACATTTCAATCAACACATCGATATTGACTAAGAAAAATATCGAAACGTCGACAAAAATGAGCAGGTCGTCATGGTATTTTCAAATGATTTTAAAATATAATATTTTTAAAGTTATGATAGAATTAAATAAAAGAACTATAATTTTTAGAGGATAAGAGAAAAATATAACTACTAACTAAAAATTAGGGAATTAAAGTGTAAATAAGATAGGGTATTAAAGTGTAAATATTGTATGAATGACTATTTTACCCTCATTTTAGGGTTATTAATGAAAAATTAGTTCTTAACTTTTAGGTATCTTAAACTACCCCTCCCTCATGCATTATAATATAGTATAGATATTGCAAAGGGATTAGACCATGCGTAGTGGGGGCTTTATATATAAAGCCCCCCTTTTTTATTGGTCCACGTGGCAGCTGAGTCAGCATGGAGAGAGAAACTGAAAAAGGGGTGTAGTGGTAGGGGCTTTATATATAAAGCCCCTATTAATATTTTATTATATCTTTTTAATTAAAAAAATAATAAAAGAGAGAGAGAGAGAGAGTGAGATGGCAAATGGTGATTGGAGGGAAGAAAACACAACCGGCGTTATTTAATGGAGCCCAAAGCTGATTTTGTGAAATAGAGCCCCCCCGTAGAGGTGTTGGGGGGCGCTATTTTTTTTTTTTTTTTTTTTGTGAAGGTAACGCCCTCCACTACGGAGGGTCTTAATCCTACATGTCATAATCTTATACAATCTCTCCTTTGAGAGATGCCACATAGGATGTGATGTGACAACTCTAGACCAATTAAAAAAAAGGAATAAATATGATTTAAATATGGTTTAACTTAATCTATTAAATACCTAATCTACTAAATGTAAATATTAAACCTTTATAATTTTCTCTCTCATGTTTCCTCCCATAACTTTTAAACGTTAATATCTTTTATATACGAGATTTTTTAAAGAAAAAAATTACACCAAATTAACGAGCGTTTTATTATCTTTCCAACGAGTACCATAGTGCTATATAAAAAACGGAGAAAAAAAACGACTATTTTTTGTAACCCGACAGGTATTGTGTCAGATTTGGATTAGTTTAAAAAAATTGTGAGTTTGGGTCGGGCCTGGGATTAGGTGATACCCGACCCAATTACCCGAAACCACATACCCGAACTATATACCCGATCATATACCCATGAATTTTTTAATGCATCACATTTAATGCGTTCAATATTTCAGTAAATAACTTTTTTTCCTTATTTCATTTTAGTTTTTTTAGAATGATCGATTACAAATTTCCGAATTCATTTGACATTATATAATATTTTGTAATTATATAATATTTTGTAATGATACTAGATTTATACCCGACGCAGAGATTCGTTTTTTCATATTAGAATATGATAACTTATAGCAGAGATTTGTTTAAAATAAATAATAATAATAATAATAATAATATTTATTAATCATATATTGGCAAGTCATTAATTATGTTGTCATATTAGATATTTTATTATGTGATATTAGATATTTCAACCCGGGACGCTCCTGGGATAAAAACTAGTAATGTTAATATTGCCATGGCGACTACTAATTATCATTTAGGGAATATTAATATTGCCATGTTGACAAAACATTGTTTTCTCACCATAGAAAAGTCAAATATTCTAATTATCTATCTATATTAAAGTTGCGACAGATGAACAGTTACGATGTGCTATTGGCCTACGTACTTTTTATTTTGGTTTTTTTTTTTTTTTTATTTTGCACAATGGCCCTCTCTCTCTTACAGTAGTACACAATTGGTTATTAACTTTTTGGTTAACTTTATTTTCTTTCAATTTGACCATTAAACTTTTAACTTTTAGGATTTAAAACTTTGGTCACTAACTTTTAGCTTAACTTTATTTTCTTCCAATTTGACCACTAAACTTTTAGCTTTTAGGATTACAAACTTTGACCACCCAACTTTTTTAAACTTACATTACATTGTGACCAAACTTTTAGCTTTTAGGATTTCAAACTTTGGCCACCAAATTTTTAGCTTTTAGCCGCGAATATTTTTTTGAAGCCCACGAGAGAATAACAATCACCTAATACTATCTTTTACGTCCACGAAACCCTCCACGCAACAGGAGCTCTCACAGCGGCGCGTGATCTTTAACGTCCATCAAACCTTCAACACAACAGGAGCTCCCGCTGCGAAGTGCGGGTAATAGAATCCTAGTTATTAAACAACATTACATCAAAATCATTTGACAAAGACATAACCAATATTCTTTATTCCAACTTAAAAAATATTAAACTTAAACCCTTTCGAACCTCCTCCTTCCCTCACTCCCTAACCTCCCAAGACCGCCAAATTATCCTCCCAACCACCACCCACCCAACCACCTTACACCACCATATAAATTACCTTTTAGCCCTAATCAATCCGTCATAATAATAATATTATTAACCGTCGTCAAGTCAATCATGACCGATCGTACCTGGCCTCACCGATCCGAAACCCCTCACTTCACAACCCTACCCTTCCCAATCAAAAACCCGACCCGAAACCATTCAAACCCGACCCGTACCCGTCACTTCCCATCATTTAAAAAACACTCCGATAACAACCACCACCGTGACTTCGCATCACTCCCAAACGACGTGTTAACAAAAATCGCGGCTAATTTCAGCCTGCCGGACCTGCAAACGACGTCGTTGGTGTGCAAATCATGGAGGGATGGTTTAAGGCCGTTACGTGAGGCGATGTTGTTTTTGAGATGGGGGAAGAGGTTTAAACATGGGCGTGGTGGTGTGAAGATGAGTTTAGAGAAGGCTTTGGATTCGTTTTTGAAAGGGGCGGCGCGTGGGTCTACGCTCGCTATGGTTGATGCTGGCTTGGTGTATTGGGAGATGGGAAGGAAGGAGGAAGGTGTTGCTTTGTATAGGAGAGCTGCTGAGCTTGGTGATCCTGCTGGTCAGTGTAATTTGGGGATTTCTTTTCTTCAAGGTATAACCATATTGTTATTGTTGTTGTTGTTGTTATTGTTTGATTGCTGTATAATTTGGTAAGGATGTGTTTGTTGTAAGACTCGCTATGCGCTAGTCATGTGGTGAGGTACCGACTAGCGATTAATCGGGATTCGTATGGATTTTATATGTAGTTTTTTTAGTAGGCATGTTTTAACCACTTTCTTGACTCATATATTTTAAGTATATAGGATATAGGATTAATCGCTAGAATTTACTGGGTTATGGTCGGAATATGACTGAAATTTACAGATTTTGGCTAGAATCGCTAGACAGTCACAGACTAGCGATTAGTCGGTGATTACTCGTGGACCTCTAAATGGCGATTAATCATTGGGTTGACTAATTGGAAGCTAGGCGCCATTTTTACAACCATGCATGCACAAGTAATGGCACAAAGGTTTATGTGCTTACTAGGGTTAGTTCATGGGTTGATTGTTGTATTACTGTTCTTTTGTATTAGGGATTATGGGTTTGACAATTATAAGAAATAAGGGGGGTTTAAACTTTACAATCACTCTAAATGCAATTAGATTAATCGTACTGTAAATTTTTGTTATCTCGTAACATACGTAACTTCTACTTCTAGTGGTTGAACTTGTGGATAACCAGGTAAAATGCTTGATGATCGCGCATACAACTAATAACATGAATATTTATGTACTTGCACTTTTTTTTCAAGCAAAATGCAGATAAGTTTGATGTGTTGGTGTATCTTTGTCTAAACAATTGTCTTCTTTGTTCTATTGAAGTGTATTTATTTTAGACCTAAAATTTTTGACATGTTTTTATCCAACAAATGCAGCTGAACCGCCTAATGTGAAGGAAGCTGTTAAATGGTTATATCAAGCTTCTCTTGCTGGATATGTTCGTGGACAATACCAGCTTGCCCTTTGTTTGCATAGGGGTATTGGAACAGACCAGAATCTTTCAGAAGCGGTAAGCTGCTAAATTCAATTTTCATGTTTCTTTAGATCATGTAAATACTAAATAGGGCCTGCGATCACATCTTAGGGGATGTTTGGGATTGCTTCTTGAAACAACTTATGCTTTTAAATAGAAGCAAATAAATAACTTATTTAAAAGTGAAAACAACTTGTGATTTTGAATTCACAAAGATTAGAACTACAAAAACCGAGCAGGAAAGTAGAAAACCATCTATTGCGTATATATTCCTTCTCAGTGGCGAAGCTTGGTTTGCGAAACGGTGGGGGCCGGACTCATTTTTTTTCGATCGGTAGTGGCAAATCGGTGGGGTCGGACTCAACCCGGACTCAATTTACCTATGAAAATCGCAAATTTCTAGCACTGCGCCAGAAAACGGGAGGGGCCAGGGCCACCCCTGGCCCTTCTTAACCTTCGCCCCTGTTCCTTCTTGTAAAATACAGTCTACTCTTGCTCGCTTTTTCTGCAAAATCAATGCCCTTTTTATACAAAGCCAATTCCCCTGGCTTAAAAACTGAATCATTCTTGATTTTTAGATAAAAGTTGAATTCATTTAGTTTTTTTTTTTTTTTTTTTTTATGTTTTTAACAGGCAAGATGGTATTTACGAGCTGCAGCGGGTGGATACGTGCGTGCTATGTATAATGTATCATTATGTTACTCTTTAGGCAAGGGTTTTATGCAAAACCATAGACAATCAAGAAAATGGATGAAGCTTGCTGCTGATCATGGCCATAGAAAAGCTCAGTTTGAGCATGGGCTCACCCTATTTTCGGTAATTACTACTACAAATAGCAGTTGAATCATTTAATATTACTCTCGCAAAAAGAAAACAATTTACTTCGAAGTATGAAGCACTATACACTCTCCTATGCCATGAGCCATAAAGTATTGTTTTTAGACATATTCTCTTACAGAAGGCTATGGCAGGCATTTAACATATCTATTAGGGCAAATTGCATAAAAAGCTATAATTTAACATCTTTGTTTTCAGCCTGATTTTAATAATATCGATTAAAAAAAAAACTTTCAACTTTCGAAGCTTTTTATTTAGGTAACTTTGACCATGTTGACTTCTGATTTGGGTGCTAACATTGTATTGGAAAAAGTAAGTAAATTATCCTGGCAAAACAAAAATAGACCAAAGTTGGTTACTTTTTATTAAGCAAATATGCCTACTTTAGAAGAACAAACATAATGTTCTTCTCTTTTGTTGAAGTGAGTTCTTAAAGCTTAACAAATTACCAAATGCTTTACTTGAGATCTTTCCTGCAATTCTCATGGGATGGGATGGGAGAGAGTGATATATTGGTCTCTTTTCAAATCATGACCGTTCTGTGTTTTTGAAACTGTTTTTTACAGGCTAATAATGTAACTATTGTACTTGGTTAACAGGAAGGGCAGATGATGAAGGCTGTAGTATACTTGGAACTGGCGGGTCGTGGTGGTGAGACGGCAGCGGTTCATGTGAAGAATGTTATACTTCAACAGCTCTCACCTACTTCTCGAGAACGTGCCCTCACGCTCGCTGACAATTGGCGTGCTCTTCCATCATCGCGTTGACCGCCATTTTGTGTGTGTGCTTGGAACCTTCTTTTATACTAACCTATACTTTTTATATTCTAATAAAATGTATGTATCTTTGTGTTCTTAATGAGAAAAGATCATTAAATGGTGTTTTAAGATCTACATAAGTAGATGATGCGGCCACCATATGATCTAAGTCTGTATATCGTATTTCTTTTTACCCTTTACATATTTCAACTCAAATAAAGAGCTCCTTGTGTTATTGTTTGAATTGCCTCAATCTAAAATCATATCTAAACTATTTTGATTTTAGTATTGGTTTAAATAGGAGATTCACCTTGCTCATCATCATACTCAGTTAATTCCACCTATAGCAAAGCTAAGGTAGGGTTTAAGGATGGTAAGATGTAGACAATCTTACCTCTACTCCTAAGAATAGAGAGGCTGCTTTCAGTGAGACCCTCAGCTCGATGTGGTTTTGTATCGAGCCTTGGACATAAGACACATAACACTTATTAGCAATCGGGACAAACCCAATCGGTGCATGTACCCCTTTGTCTTTTGGCTATCCACGCCACCATATGATGCATGATTAACCGTCCGTTGTTTTTAACGTTATTTTCACGAAATTAGTAAAATAACGTTAAAATTAGTGCAACTTTACTTTTGCCCCCAATGGTCATATATATTATGCGCACACCGTAAGTGGGGCGTAATTGAAAAGACAGACAGAAAGGGAAAAGGAAGGTAAGAGAAGTGTTGTTAATACAGGGTTGTTAATAGTAGTACAATCACTTAGAAATACAAGTCATCCCATGATTGCCATGTGAAGGTTGTAAACATAGTAGCAGAGGGATAATAGGGTAGAGAGAGAGGAACTTTAGAGAGAAAACGTAGTTTTTGTATTATGAGTTGTTATATTAAAAGTACAAGCATACACCTATATATATACACAGAACCAGACATAACTAACTACCAGAATCATAGTGCATAACAACTGTCACATCTATAACTTACTACCAGAACATAGTGCATAACAGCTGTCATATCTATCTCCTCTCTAATATGCCCCCTCAAGCTGAAATGGATGAAACAACATGAAGCTTGACCCTAAGAGTGTCAAAACGAGTCGATGCCGAACTTTTGGTCAAGATATCTGCAAGCTAAGCCATAGTAGATACATAACGAACCACTAGAGAACCCGCAAGAACCGGTCTCTCGAATACAGTGATGAAACATAGGATTGACTGCAAGATATGTAGCCCAAAGGTTGTCACACCAAATAGTAGGAGGAGATGTTAAATAGAAGGTTATTTTCATCTTCAACTCCAAAAAAACATGTTTCTATGGTTCTCTCCTAGTTCATCTTCATTTACCTTATTTCGAAGATGATAAAAGAAACCAATGTAACAGTCAATTTGATACTCAGGTCACCCGACAGACAAGTTTCTAGCTTACGTGCCATAACGTTCCCACGCTGTAGAATACGACTAAATTATCAAACTAGTTCATTTCTAACGAGATGGCTTACCATGTCATATTTTCTTGCCAATAACCTCATTCCAATAAATTACCTAGTAGCTCGTTTTAAAAAATGTATATTTAACACGCGACGAAATTACCAAGTATAACCACCAAAACATATCACCAACCCAAGTGTGTTGCTATCCTATGACATTAACCAAATACTATATGTCAATTCTACTAAAACAAACCGAGCATAGCATAAAAAGAGCGATTAATGTGCTATAAAGAGAACAGAAGTTGGTTAACTAAGGATGTGAATGAAGATGTTTGAGTGAGTGAGTATACATTAACACAGATAATACGAAAGGTTGAAAGTTGAATAACAATAATAACAAGTAGCGGATAGCAAGTTCGGGTGAACTATACACGCATATTATATACCGATACCCCGGTAAAACATGCACACCTTACATCCTTGAGTACCATGAATTGCCTTCATATTGATTCATGAATGCATCATTGAACTTCTTGAAACTTTCCATAATTGCAGGCATGTCCTCCTCAGCTGGTAAGATAGTTGTCCTCAAGTGGAAAACCCTATTTAAAAAAAAAAAAAAAAAAAAAACATTATTACCAGTCCATCACGTGCGAAAAGGGGGGGGGGGGGGGGGGGGGGGGGGTTGATATTGGTTATGGGTCGAAGGGGTAAAATAGAAAACGTTAGCTAAAAAAGAAACGGGTCAAAAAAATAGCTAAGCTATATATACAGGGAAATATAGACCAATTTAATTTAGAAACGAATCAATTTGGTTTGTGGTTTATCGGTCAGGTCAAACAACTTGAAAGTCATCTAAAGTGCAGTTTTACTGCTTAAAACCTTTTAAATCATTCATCCTTTAAAAAATCAAATTATTATTGTAGCAACATATTCTTATAATCATATTGAATGCATTAACCGTTTTATAAAAAACACAGTTTTACTGCTTAAAACCTTTTAAATCATTCATCCTTTAAAAGATCAAATTGTTACTGTAGCAACATATTTGTATAATCATATATGGTAAATTAGATTTCCATTTCAATAAAAGAGGCAAATTACATAATCATATTGAACGCATTAAACCGTTTTATAAAAAACGGGCAGATGTTTAAGCAACAAAACCACCCGACCCGCCCGTTTTGTAACGTTTAGGAATGAAGTCAACAAGTAGAAAAGTGACTTACCCTTCCTTTTGGCCAAACCCTGAACCAGGAACAGTTGAAATGCCGGTTGCCTCTAGAAGCTTAAGGCAATAGAAAACATCCGGAACCTTTCCAGCTTGTTTTGCAGCTTCAATTGCTTTTGGAGGTAATTTAACTTGTGGAAATGAATACATGGCACCTAATTTATATGCCCAAAAAAAAAATTAAAGCGGCCTAATAAGAAAGATATGATCAGTAGTTATTTCAGAAAACGACTGACCTTCCGTGAAATTACAAACAACATTTTTGCAACTGTTGAATCCATCAGTCATCATGTGTGCTCTCTTCCTTAGTGATTCAAGGATGCCCGTGCTGCATTAGTTTACCAATAAAAATTACTATAATATTCTCCACAACGACAAAATAGATGATTGCTGACCAAAGACGGTAACATCAATGGGCAAACGCGTAATTTTGGATTTAAAAGTTCTCAAAAAAAAAAAAAAAAAAAAAAACGTAATTGTTGCAAACTTAATGAGAAACATCCCAGAATGGAATCTGTATCCTTTTCATGATTTGGACAGGATACATCGTAAAACGTCTGATCTACCCATTAATACCGACAACATAATGTTAGTGATAAAATCCAGAGTATTATTTAACTATAGAATGGCTAACATACCCTTTGAAAATAACAAAATAAGTGATCTTTTGTAACGATGAAAAAGGACACATAGGTAATTTTAGCTTATGCCAGAAAAATAATTCAAATGAACGGTTCTTACCTCTCTCTAATGAACTGATCATACGAGATATCACCAGGTTTTGGAGGGCTGACCATGCATCCCATCTATCAAAAGCTTAAAAACCATTAGTTACGGGAAAATATCATGACTTTCCGATCATATAAAATTTAATTCAACTTACAAATATCATCCCAGGAACATTGGGACTGAGTGAAATCGATGCAACTTTGTATATTTCCTCAACTGACTGTAACATTAGACACAACACTTGGTAAGAAACTCATATTGTTTAAAGATAATAAAGTAACCCAAGTAAATCATTAACGCCTAACCGCCTAAAGGTGGTTATATGTGAATTATTGACTATTAACTGCTTTTTAACTATAATTCACCAACCCCTTAAGATGGTTATACAAGATCAGTTGTTAATTATGTTTAGCATTTCCTTTATGGGTTTTGCTATATGGTTAACATCTAACATTTTAAAATAAAAAAAAAAAATTAAAGATTATCTTAACGATAGGCCTCTTAATAACCTATTAAAGCAAAAAAAAAAAAAAAAAAAAAAAAAAAAAAAAAAAAAAAAAAAACCACCAACCAACTTTAAGTGGATGAAAAAAAAAAATCAATAAATTAAATAAGGAATAAACCTCTGGGGGGATGTTTGTCATCTCAAAGTAACCACCACGTTGTCCGCATTCACCTAAGAAACCTTTTGACACGGTGTGGAAGGAAATAAGCTGGAGTTCTTTGCTAATTGGTGGGCCCATGTCCAACAGTACCTTCAAAATGCAACAAAAAAATAGGATAACAAATAATCTCAAAAGTCAAAACACTCCATTTGGAAGAACAAGTGGAATTTGACTTCGAGGTCAATCATGACATGTTTTAAAAAAAAAAAATTGACTGGCTTGTAAGGAAGTTAAACCATAGCATTTCTTGTGTCTAGTATAGATTTTTTTTTTTAAAATAAAATCACAACATATTACAAGTGGATGACTGTTAAGCGGGCAACAAGCTGCGCCGCCACCCCCTTTTGGATAGCAAAACCTACTCTATTAAAAATAAAACTTTGGTCCCTGGCTGTCGAGTTAGGGACAAAAGTTTTAACTAATTATAAGATGAATTAATAATTAATTACCTTTCTGGAACTTATAAACGGGCGTTCATCTTGATACACATTTTGCTGATAAACTTCATCTCCGAGCAAGACCAAGTTCTCTTGGTAACAGAATCTCAGTATTTCCTTCAGATTATCAATGCTGAGACATTGTCCAGTTGGATTTCCAGGGTTAATAATCACCATTGCCCTTACCTAATCATAATTAATAAATTATAAACTTAGTGCTTGCCTCCATGATATGAGGATAAGAGACTGGGCCCACAAAATGAAATGATAATAAAGTAAATGAAATCTTACAGTTATTCCTTTAGAGCGCGCTTCTGCAACGGACTGGCGTAGGTTGTTGATATCTAGACCCCAATTAGCATTTTCTTCAAGGTAATATGGTACAAGTGAACCGCCAAACAGAGAGATGGCAGCTGAGTATAGTGGATACTGAGGAACTGGAACCAGAATCTAAAAAGAAACGACGAAGAACTCATTATGAACCATACGACATACGTTTTATTATTGACAAGTATTTTCTCAAACTCATCAAATTTAGCTATTTCACGAGCTTTACTCAAAAGTCAAATCTCAACACAACTTTTTAAGAACGTGCGGGGGTCACAAAAATCGAACCGATTCTTATAAATTGTATATGCATTGTATGTTGTGATTGCTAAAAAGGTGTGATTGTTTACATATTAAAATTTAAAACAATAAAAGAATTCTTATTTTTTGTGTGGTTATTGGAGCAAAAGATATTATGCTTTGGACATGGGACCACATACCCCATCACCGTTACCACGAATAATAGTTTGCAAGATCTGCATTACTCCTTTACTGGCACCATCAGTGAGATATATGAGTTCTGGATTACTGTCACCAAGTATAATAAATAATATTGTTAGTCTTGGTGCAAGACACCTAAAGATAATCTCTTTTTAAGAACAAGACTCAGAATTGATCCTAAAAGACAAAGGCACAAAGTTTTCTTGAATTCAAACTTTATTACTGTATTTTTTTTTTTTTTTTATTTTTTTTTTTTTTTGTGTGTGTTAAAAATTTAATTTCAATAAAAAAAAAAACAGCCAATTACAAGTGACACGCAGGTAAACGGGCCACAAGCTGCGCCGCTACCCCTTTTTGTTCAAATTTGCAAAAAGACGAGACACTCTTTCCAAACTTGAAGTCAACGATTTCCTTAATATTACTTATAAAACTTGAATTAAGTATATCAAGATCATATGTTACGACCTTGGATATCCATCACGCCTTCCAATGAACTCAGCAACTTCTTTCCTTATTCCAGGAAGACCACGGGAATCACTATAAGCACCTAAAGGATCGATAAGACATAGTTTATTAACTTAGTTTTTAAAAACAAAAGCAAGAAAAATAGAAAAAACTACAAAGTTTAAAAGGGTATCTTTAAAGAATACCTAGACCCCCTGATGTATAAGAAAGGTACAGTTTTGCTTTTGCAATTGCATCAGCCGGGAATAAAAGCCCGACATTTGGATCGTCAAGAAGAAACGGAGCTGGCAAAGAGCAACCACCTGCAACAATATATGTTCCGTTTATTAGATATATGAATTTAAGTAAAAAATGTTTAGTTTAATTAGCAATATAAGAATTTAAGAAAGAAAACTTTAATTAGCACAAACCTGACGAGGGAATGTCAGAGGTTTCTGTCCGAGGGCATGAGGATTGCCCACATTTGTGAAGATAATCTGCAAAGGAATAGTTACAAAATGGTTTTATCAGAAGATTAAACATTCTAACATATCTATTTTATATTATGTATCTTTCTAAATGTTCAAACTTTCATATATATCTTTCTATTTCATAATTTCACATTTTAGTATTTTACGATCTCACAAGTCACAACACTAAAAAATGTCATCATACTCACCTGCTCCATATTAAATAAAATAAAGTCAATTACTTATAAAAAATTATATCATTAATAAACAAATGAGAAAACATCACTGCTGTGACTCATCTTCATGTTCTTGATGAAAACATGTTATAAGTAGCTGATTTTATGTACTGTAAAATGAGTCAAATTTGATATGTATAGTGTTTTAAAGGGTATATTTGAAATTGTACTATATGGTGCGAACAGACGAGAAGATAATCGTGGGTCCCGTTTTACTTGATGTGAGGACTGAATAGGACCCACAAAATATAAGAATAAGAATCAAAGCAAACATCTTCAATGAGTAGCATAAAGGCCTCTAAATGTTTATCTAGTGTAATACGTTGCTTTATCACATATTAAACGATAACATACACTCCATATAAAGCATAAAGGCTCCTAAAAGTTTTAAATTTGGATTGATTTAATAAATAGCTAACCTTCTTGCCTTCCTTTTGAAGCTCAGAAGCACGAAGATACAGCTCACCCCTTACAGCATACTGCGCTTTCTTCACATTCTCATTGATCTGATCATAATCCAACGCTTTGCGTGACATGATTCTTGGTTAAATCACTAGTGATTATAGATCAGTTGTTAGCTTATACTTTATAACAAAATCACATGAATACAATCATCACAAATTATCGATAGCATCCCTTTTATGCGGTGTTTAGCTATCTAATTAGTAACTAAAACTTCTTAGACCGTACGCCCAACCAATAATTACAATTGTTATAAAAATAAGTAAACCGTAAAATTTCAAAATTAGTAATTCAAACAAGGCTAGAATTCTCTGATATCATCGTCAAACAATTCATGCTACACCGAACATCATAGTCCTCATCTTTGACTTTTACTATACATAGATACATACACTTTGACTTTTCATGTCACTCAGTCTAATTTCCAACTTACAATTATAAAAAACAATACTAAACTACAGAAAAAGAACTACATAATTAACAAAGGGATGATCAATATCAAATTATCAAGCTTGTATCCGAAAAAGGCGAAAACTACTATGTTTGACTTCAAAAAGCAAAGTCTGTTTGACTATTAGAACAAACAGATGATCAATAGTTAATTCTATTACAATCTTGATCCAATTCAAACACTAAACCAAACAAGAATCATTTCCTAAACCGATCAGATTCATAAAGCTAAAAAAAACAGAGTCTTTCCACTAAAAGACAAAACAGAGTCAATAAAATATACACCCAACCCACCAATTAATCAAACACCAAACAACAAGAATTACAAAATCAGCAAAAACCCATATCAAATAAACAATAAAGATCCAAACTTGATGATAAAGATCAAAACTTTATGATAAATGGTACCTTAATCTTGATGAACAAGGGTTCTAACTGCTCAGAGAACAATGAGGGGGGAAATGAAATGTGTGAGGGAAATAATATGTAGGTAAAGAAAAAGACAAGTGTGTGGGGTTGTAAAATAGAGTAAAGGGAAGAGTGTGAGCCACTGAAATGGAAGAGATGGATTATTTGAAGAAAAATAGGGATTAAATTGGGGATAAATGGGGAGTGAGACTGTGGTCTGAGTTTAAACTAGGAAAATATGGTTCATATTGGTTCCACCATCTTCATTGTCCTCACTTGAATCCCAATCCAATCCCAATCCAATAATGGCAATTGGACAAACATGTGTCAAAAAACTAGGGAGAGGTTGATTATTATTATTATTATCAAAGTCATGTTTACATAACATTGGTGTCATTGTGGACTCATAAAGAACTAAAGTTTGTAAATTCTTATGATATTTGTAGGGGGTATGAATGTATGATGGTGATTACGGACGGTTTTAACGTTTTTTGAGGCCTTAAGTGAAGTACAAGTTCGGGACACTTTGATTTTGTGTAAAAAGAAAAAAAAAACATTTTCATCCACTTTGAAGTTTTAATTTCGTCAGGGTCGCTAATCTTGTAATTTAAGTAGAAAGTTGTAAACTACGCTAAAATACAATGGTAAGTAAACTATGATAACTAGAGATCATAGGGCAAGTACACAAGAAAACAATCATATACGCCTATGCAAGTACCTATATTCCCCTGAATAAGTATATTCTCCAACAATACTTAGGCAAAGCTAAGGGTAAGCTAAACAAAATGATAGAAAAGGCTAAAGGCACAAGACAAATCTAAAATATAACCACACATGCCCCGGTCAATCATAACACCAATAAGATGTCTTCAAGAATTCCGATTCTTAATCATTATCTGCAGAGAGACGCTAGTTGAGCAAATCATTTAGTGTTTTTATGGTTTTCGGTCGTATTGTCACTTGTCTCATTTTCACATGCCAAAACTAGCCCAGTCTCTCGTCCCTTATCTTTTGTGAGACGCATGTCACCCCATATTTCTTTCGGAAAACTTCACTTCTTATTCAGTCCATCCTTGTTTGTCCACACATTCACATCATCTCTAATAAATCCATCCTTTGTGTTTGTGTTTTCTTGATGGTTCAACAATTTGTTCAGCATAACGTAGTAGGACAAACTGTAACCCTAAAAAATTTCCATTTAACCTTAATGGGAACCTTTTATCACGCAATACTCTTGTGATTGCTCTCTATTTGCACCAAAATATGTGAACGCGATGTGTTACATCACTGTATATGTCTCTCTCTAGACAAATGATCCTATATACTTGAACTTGGTTTTGTATGCGACAACTAAGCCTTTCAATACTAATACGGGTGTCATCTTCATCGTTTGCACCATTGAAGTTACAGTGACGAAACTTAGTTTTAGATTGACTTATCGTTAAACCTTTACGCACTAATCCTAATAATCATTCATCTAGTTTATCATTCAATTTGGTTTTACTTTCAGCTACTAAAAACGCATGTACCATGGGACTTTTCAAATGTTGGTTAGCTTTTACATGTATAAGAGTGGAACATTGATACATTATGGCCTTATGGGTCTTATAAAATAACCCATCATAACTATGAGCCCCGATGGATCGTTAGGATTGAACATCATTGAATTGGATCAAGATATGAGCCCAAACCTATGGGCCCTTTGTTTATTCTTTTGTAGCCCAAAATCTACATGTGCTTATCATGTTAAATACAACTAGTTGGTTAGCCCGCGCGATACCGCGGGTGTCACTGACTATCTTTTGGGGAGCACAATCTAACCCGGCTTATCTTAAACAATGATTATATTTTGGAAAAAAAAATAATATCTACTTAATATTTTAGGAAAAAATTAACATACATCAAAGATAACCTATGACTTTTAATCAATTTTATGGTATACAAATTCGCCTAAAATCTAACATTATATTCTTTTCGTATTTTATGGCATTCAATTATATGACTTTTAATGAATTTTATGTAGTCAATAAACTAATCTACTTATAACTAAATGCTTCTTTTCTTCATCAGTTACAGCACACGATGAGGCGAAGAGATTTTAAAGTGAATTATGACCATAATCAATAATTTTATGATATACAAATTCGCCTAAAATCTAACATTATATTCTTTTCATATTTTATGGCATTCAATTATACGACTTTTAATCAATTTTATGTAGTCAATAAACTAATCTACTTATAACTAAATGCTTCTTTTCTTCACCGGTTACAAGCACACGATGAGGCAAAGATATTTTCAAGTGAATTATGACCATAATCAATATCATTATTTAATTCAAAACACTTACATTTAATTTTCAAGAAGTCAAGTTACAAGGATACGATGAGGCAAAAGGTTTTTAAAGTAAATTATGAGCATAATCAAATACCACTTACAATTAAGTTATATTATAGAAAGATAACTTACCCTTAAAAACAAAAGGCTTTTAAAGTGAATTATGAACACAATCAAATACCACTTACAATTAATTTATATTTTAGAAAGACAAATTATCCTTAAAAATTAGTATACATATGCATTGTATGTTGTATGATAAGCAATTCATATTTGTACCTCTTAATTTTTAAGAACCCCGGGCTAGTAAAATCTTCAAAGTCAATGAATTCATTTGGTGAATAAATGGGTGTCTAAGTTCCCATGTCAGCAGCCATGAGAATGCCATTGTTGTGTTTGATCTATGTACCGCTAACATATGGGTACCTGTTGCAAAACGAAGTATGATTTGTAACATTATACTATATAGCGAAGTATGATTTGTAACATTATACTATATTATTTACATAAATTCACACAAAATCACACAATTGAGAATCTGTTCAAGTGTAAAACAAAATCACACAAAATCACAACCACAAAAGAAGTAAAAACAATTAGAAAGTAAAGGAATTACCTTTTGGTTGCACAAGTTAAACAGATGAATCCATGATTGTTTAAAGAGGATTGAAGAGAAATAACATCATCACCATCTGACATCATATCATCATTCCTAATATTGAACCGAGCCAAATCAAATTTATATGCAATACCAAACTCACAATGCACCTGCTACAAAGCAAAGAAAAGAACAACATGTGCATGAACAATAAAAAGATCATGAATATATGAGCATATGTGGAGAGCTATGAAGTTGTGGGGGTTTCACAAAGTTAATGTGGTCATATAAATGGGGAGTTACATGTAGGAAATGATATGAAATGTGTATTAGACACATATAAAATAAGTATGAAATGTTGTACACAAGGGGCAAAAATGAAAGAAAATGACAAAAAAATAAAGATTTGTAAAGAGCCTATTCAACTCCCATCTTAAAATTGTGTTAAAATTACTTTGTTGGACATGCTTCCTCCTTAATAAGGTAATCTAGAAATCTATAGATAATAATAGCACTTATCATTATCTTTTGTATTTTGATTTTTCACATATAATAGAATATAAAATTGTTTTAAAAATATCACTTTCACCATGTATAACATGCTAGAATTTAAGATGTTATAATATATAAAGGGTAAACTACATAAGGATAACAGGTAGACGGAACACTCATTTTTTGGATAGAAAACCACAACCTACTGAAATAAGTCCTTGCCCTTGGGGGGTCGAAAAGTTGTTGTGGACCATCTGCTGGACTCTCGTTAAGTACCGAACCGCCTCCAATGCCAAGGAGCCGAATGTGTCAAAAGCCAAAGAAACGAAGGCATGTTGATTATCCTCACAAGGTTTAGCGTGCTTTTTCACATTCTTTGACTTTGCTCTCAGTACCGTTTGCCCGACCACGAACCCACTATCCCGAAACCCTGCTAGAATTGGAAACATAAATTTTGTACCGAATACCGGTAGTGAACTAACATATACACAGTACGATATTTAGTTTTGAATTTAATTCAATTTCAGTATAGTATTACGTTCTACAATATCAATTCGAGACTTTTGATCGTACTGAGAGCCTAAACTTATATGATACTATCTTCAGTTATGGTTTTAGCTAAATTTCAGTATCATGAATGTGTTAACTAATTATATTATATTATACTTATATTAATAGGTTAGGTCAATTGAATAGTGGGTTGCCGCTAAAATGAGCCGCCTTGGATAACGTCGTTAGTGCTAACGGACTCCGTTAACTTTTAACTGTCGTTAGGTAACTGAGTTACTATTAACTCCGTTAACTTCTAACCGTCGTTAGGTAATTGAGTTACAGTTCCCCGTTAGCTTTAACTCTGTTAACTTCTTCTAGCCGTCGTTAGCTAATTGAGTTACTGTTTCATGTTGCCTTCTAACCGAGTCAGTTCCCCGTTAACTTCTGACCGGGTTTTCTAAAGTAACTAACAGAGTTACTATTCCCCGTTAAGTTCTAGCCATCCTTAACTAACTGAGTTACTGTTTCCCATTAACTTCTAACCAGGGTTTTGAATTGTAACTAAAAGAGTTATTGTTCTCAGTTTTAACTCCGTTAATTTTTAATCGTCGTTAGGTAACAGACTTAGTGTACCCCGTTAACTTCTAACCACGCTTTCTAATAGTAACTAACAAAGATACTACTCCCCGTTAATTGATGGTCGTAAGTTTTAATGCTGAATTTGTTGTTGTTCAATGATATTTGAATACCGTCTTTTAAAAGTCAATATGAAAAATGCGCAACGCGCGTGTATTAATACACATTAGGTATGTTTGGCAAAACTAGTTGATGGTTGGAAGCTGGTAGCTGTAACTGGTAAGCTGGAAGCTATAGCTTTTTAAATATATTTTGATGTCTTGCAGAGTAACTGAAGTTTTTAATAAAATATATAAAATGACCAAAATGGGTATAATTAATTAAAAGCTTGTATGCATGTTTTTTTTATGTTTTATAATAGAATGGGTATTTATGCCATTTACCCATTAAAAACTTGTAGATAGTAGGAGTTTTTTTCTTAAACACAAGTAATAGTAATATTTCAATAGGGTTAGGATCAAATACACAGTGAAAGAAAAATAGGAAGTCGTAGGAAGGGTATCAAATGGACTCCGATTGAACTCATTCAAGCGGCATTGGAACCGTTTTATCGAACCCTACAACGTGAGTTTTTAGGTTTTCGTTTTTTGAGGTTTTAGCTTGTGGTTTTTAGAATATGCGTTATATCATTATGTCTTTCATGTACCATTGTGTCTTTTTCTTATTTTTATCATTGTGTCATTTTTTTCAAATGATTGTGTCTTTTTTCTTCAGCATTGTGTTATATTTTTTGGCACTATGTTATATTTTGTGGCTCATTGTGTCATATTTCATGATTTATTGTGTTTTTGTATCCTTCTCACCCTTCTCATTTTTATTACCTTGTGTAGAATAACTTGACCCTATTTCAATATAGATCTTTTTCTCATAATATAACAGCTTCAAGCTTATTCAAAAAAACAAGGTTTTTTTTTATTGAGTATGAGTTTTTTTCTTAAAAATTTGAATCTAGAAACTTCTAAAAGCTCTTTGTCAAAAATACGGCTTAAAAAAATCCTCTCATAAAATAAGATACATATTTTGATGCACAAGGTATAACTGATCGAGTTCTATCCTGGGAAAAGAAAATCGTTATCACATAACCGAAAAATTCGCCGCTAAAAAACCGGAAAAAGTCAGAAACTACCCATAACTCCGTCGTATCGCCACCGCCAGATGGCAGCCTCTCAATCACCACCGCCGTCACCACCACCACCACTACCATATCCTAACAAACTCCTAACAAAACCCTCACCTACATTCTTCCATCCTTTTATTCACAACAACAACCGATCTATAACCCGCAACAGAGCTCGTATATATTGTCAACATAACACATCAGACAACGGGTCCCACCACCATCAACAACAACAGCAACAACAGTGGACTGTTGATTGTGTTGCAGGAAGTGATCCAATTCACATTATTCTGAAGCCTCCTACTGTTACTTCTTCGATGCAAATGAATAATAATAATAATTCAGGATTGAAAAGTTCTAAAAAGGTTTGCTTGTTTTATGCGGCGGAAATGGAAGCCCTAGCTCTGCGTATTGCTGCTCAGTCTGATGCTATTGAGCTTCGGAGTATCAATTGGAGGTTAATTCAGTCTCTCTCTCTGTGTGGATATTTTAGGTTTGATTTGAAATGTTCGTGAATCGTTTGGCAGGTAGTTCGTTTATGTTCGTCTGTTTAATAACATACATAAGTGATTCTGTTCGAGTAATTAAATGAACGAACATGAACTGGTCACCTGCATTCAATTGTGTTCTTGAATGTTCGGTAATGTGTTTGTTTGTTAATTCTGTTCGGTAATGAGTAGTTCGTTAATGTTCAGTTATTTATGTTTTGTATTTTTTTAACTTTTAGATAGTTATGTTAATTACATGACTTTATAATGCTAAGTTTAGGTGATTATGTCTAATGCATGAGAATAAGAATTGTCAGATATTTATTTTTGAAATAAGTATATGTTTGTTTGTGTTCATTTACCTTTGTTAGCGAAGAGACACAAACAAACACGAACAAAATCATTTTCTTAACGAACGAACACCAACACGAAATTTTGTTTGGTTATTGTGAACCGTTTGTTTGATAGGTAAAAGTTTAACAAGTGAACATAAACAATGCCTCATACAGTTTGGTTCGTTTACAACCCTATTTGAAAATGATTATGTGACTATTGTGATTTTAAATTTATAATGTATTATATTGAATTGGAGAACAAAAAATTGGATTTCAGGAAATTTGAGGATGGATTTCCAAACTTGTCAATACCTAATGCACATGGAATAAGAGGGGAACATGTAGCTTTCCTTGCATCATTTAGTTCTCCAGGAGTTATCTTTGAGCAACTATCAATTAGTTATGCATTGCCAAAACTCTTCATTTTATCTTTTACTTTGGTCCTTCCGTTCTTCCCAACTGGGACTTCGGAACGCATGGAAGATGAAGGTGATATTGCAACAGCTTTCACTCTTGCTAGGTTTATGTCAAACATTCCAATATCAAGGGGTGGACCTACTAGTGTGGTGATATATGATATCCATGCCTTGCAGGTTTGTGCCATTTATTATTTTTCATACTTTCATTATTCATAGGGCCAGAGGTGGCATAATGGGTGTGTTGGGAATGGTTGAGTAACATGTCAGAGGGTTAGGCCAAAACAGTCAAGTCATTTGGGATAATATCTGTGGAGGCCACCTACGTATTCAACTTTTTTTTTTTTTTTTTTTTTTTTGCTAAGGCCGCCTATATGTTGAAACTACTTGATATGTCACAGTAAAATCCAGAAAAAAAAAAAAAACCATGTCAGGGTATAAATTGGAAAAAAGAACCCTCAAATCATTGCTCATTAATAGCTCAATAAAATGGAATCATTGTCTTAGCAATAGTTTTAAGGGTTTTCGTCATCGAGCACGTTTTGGCCGGGTTTGATACAACTGAAACTTGGGTACATGGGTGCCTTATAAAGTAATTTACTAATTTCAACACATGAGTGGCTTTAATTGAAAAAAGTTAAATTAATTGTGTGGCCTCCACATATTTTATCCCTAATATATAAACAAGAATTGGTACAGAATGTCCTCAAGCACAATATTAACTCTCTATAGATACTTGGGGTTTCAGATAAATATTAATCTGTTCTTTTCAACTAAATGATATACAGGGTTTTACACGTTAAAAAACACTTTGGGCAAAATTCGAAATGTAAAGACCCCTAATCTGTTTCCTTTTAAGCTATTTGTTTTAAATTTTTACTCATTTGACCCATTAGAGATGAGCAAAACTCGGATTGACTCATTCATAAGTAAATTGGTCGAAAATGCCACTCTACACAGCTTTTCATTTCATTTTAAAAAATCTGCTTTGTTATTCTAGGACCTTTGTGTCATTTGTATCCTACATCAACTAGGGTATAAGATTTTTTAGTTTATAACCTTTTGCCATTATTGGATTCCTGCAGGAAAGATTCTACTTTACAGATAACGTATTACCATGTTTTGAGAGTGGGATCCCTTTGCTTAAAAGTAGGCTTCAACAGCTTCCTGACTCTGACAATGTAATATTACTTTTCTTGGTTTACAGTTTGTTTTACTATTCAGTTTGATGCTTGTATATTCTTGATCATATCGATGTCTGATTGTTAGTTATTCTGGTAATTATAAAGCAGAGATTGATATTAGTTTTCCTTAAGGTGTGGTAAGTCTAAACTGTAACTTATCTTGCTATGTGTTTATTTCTTAAGCTGTTATGATAGGTCTCTCCTGTACTTCTATTTCCATGAGAGCATTTAAAAAGAACAACATTAATTTAAGAGAAATGCATTAGTTTTTATAAAGTTGACAGCACAAAAAAGCAGAAGGATGACCAACCACTATAGGTGACAATTCTGAACTATGAACGTGCCAATTTAGTTTTTGTTTTCATATCTCTAACAGGTCAAATAAAACAACTTTCTAAATGTGGTCAAATGTGTTCTCCGCCGTTCGAAGTCTATTTATAATTTATAAATACTTCTTTTTTTTTTTGAACGGCAAATTTCTACTCCTTGTGGGACTTGAACCCATGACCTCCCCTTAGGTGTTACTAGAAGCTTTGCTTCTACCATTAGGCCACCAACCCCAATTTATAAATACTTCTTAAGTCATTGTCTTTAAGATTGATATTGTTAATTTAATCATAACTAACACAATAATTTTATATGAGAACAGTGTTAATGGGCACAAATGGTGTTTTTGGGTCTGCTCGTCCGGCCCAGCAAGTTTTGGCACCTTCTGAAAATGGCACATTTCAACTGTGACCCATATTGTTGATTACCCTGCCCGCTAGTTTGCAACTTCTAACTATCGTAAACATTTTCAAGCCTCTATTCTCATGAACCTAAAGTAATATGAAACACTAAGCAACTGCAGTTTGAGATAGTAATCACTTATGTGTTGCTGAGTTAGATTTGACTTTCTTTCTCTTTCAACTGTGTGTCTGTCTTTTTAAAGTGAAACTGCATAGTACTATTTCTTGTAGTTTTTTTTGTTGAAGCTTGATGTTTATTATAATCACCATACTAAGACTCCTTTTTCTCTTCAACATGGGAAAAAATAGATATCCATTGCTTTTCCAGATGACGGGGCATGGAAACGGTTTCACAAACAGCTACAGCACTTTCCTATGGTATGTGATATAATTTTTTTTTTTTTTTTTTTTTTTGGGGGGGGGGGGGGGGGGGGGGGGGGGGGGGGGGGAAGATAAATACTATTTTACTAATTAAACACATAACCATGACAAATTACATCAAGATAGCGGGCAGACGGGCAACAAGCTGCGCCGCCGTCCCTTTCTGAATGACAAACCCTAACCTACTAAAAACGAACCCATGCCCTCGCGGCGCCGAGACATTGCTATGAATAACCTGTTGGACTCTGCTCAGGAAACGGATGGCTTCCGGTGCCAAGGAGCCAAAGGTATCAAATTCCAGGGGTACGAAAACGTGTTGGTTCTCCTCACAAGCTTTAGCATGTTTCTCAACTTTCTTCGCCTCTGCTTTCCGCACCGCATGCCCTACTACAAAACCATTATCTCTCAAACCAACCAGGGGAGATACACCTGTTAGGTCGACACAAGTGTGTTTCCCCCCGGCCCACCCAAAGACAAGCAGGTCTGCTGGACGTAGGGTGGATCTCCCTTCTGCGGGGTCCGAGAGGAAATTCACAGGAGCCTCCTTTTTTGCTGATATAAATTGGTTTTTTATTTTCTTCTGTTTCTCATCTTTCTTAGGGCCTGTTTGATAACACATAACAAACCAAAGGCTCTGAATGATAGAAAATTACCATTTAATCTTATTTATGGTTTAGTACTGAGTTAACATGATTGTCTAATAAGCATTATGAATTGATAGAATATAATCTAAACAAAAATAAAATGTTGAATTAAACAGAATAATCTTATTACAACCTTATTAATAACTTAATATGTATCATACAATATATATCTTGGTAAATAGTTAAATACTTATGTTCTGATGTCAAGAAGTTAAAAAGATTACTTATTCTTTTAGAATGCTCTCACTGTGCTTGTGGCTTAAGGGTTGATTTGGGTTGTGTTTGATCTCTAACTAATCAAACGGGTAAACTAAACTACATAGCTAATAAGAAAACACATCAAAGGAATCGAAAGTCACCAAAACAGTATTTTTAATGCATAAACCTCCTAAATCATTTTATTAATTTATAATTATTTTTGTTATTGAAATATTATTTCTGTAAACGTGTTTCAACTTTCAACACCTGTTACCCAACCAGTCCATTTTTTCAGCTTTAGTCATTGCTAATGTTTCATTCGTCAATGTTCACTGGTTTTTATGTGCAGATTATTTGTACAAAAGTTAGGGAAGGTGATCAACGAATTGTACGCATTAAAGAAGGAGACCCGGAAGGCCGTCATGTTGTGATAGTTGATGATCTTGTTCAGTCAGGTGGAACTCTGATTGAATGTCAGGTGAGGAAAAGAAATCAGTATGACATGAAACTAAATTTAATTTTTTTTTATTTTAATAATAATCTCATTATTTGTATTTCAAAGACCTGGAAATGATAAAAGGATATCCGAAGTTGTTCCTTTACACTAGAGGTGCACAAATAGGCTTCCTGAAAAGGCCCGAGTCCTGGCTCAGTAAAAGCCAGGTTGGCCCAGCCCTAGGAACAGTCTAGCCCGAAAGGCTAATTTGGGCCGAATAATCTTTCTCAAAGCCGGTCTATCCAAAAATCCTGGAAAAACCCGGAAGCCCAGTCCTATTTTCCAGAAAAGCGTAGTTTTTTTTTTAATAATATAAGGCCCAAATGTCTACTTTTGTAAATTTCCCCTCTCGAAATTTTTAAGAACTTTTTTTTCCTTCTAATATTTCCACTTTTGCTTGTCACCTTTTAAAAAGGATTGAAATATACGTTCTTAAATAAATACGATTGAAATATATTGCTTTAAAATTTGTAAATAAAATAATTTAATTGATTGATCTTCATGTTAGTTATATTCATACTTGACACTTTCTATTGTAGAAAATGTTGGCTAAACATGGTGCAAAAAAAGTGAGTGCATATGTGACCCATGGTGTTTTTCCTAAGAGGTCCTGGGAGCGGTTTAAACATGATACTGGAGGTACATATTATTATTATTTTGTTTGTAGTTTTATACCGTCTTAAGTAAATCTGACAAATCAAAATGGGTCGATTTGGTTGCGCTTTTATTCCGACCGCTTAAGTTAAAAGAATTAAATACTATAAGTTTTCCCATGAACTTTTCAGGAAAACCTGATGAAGGGTTGACATTCTTTTGGATAACGGACTCGTGTCCTCTGACAGTGAAGGAAGTGAAGAATAAACCTCCATTTGAAGTTCTGAGTCTTGCTAGTTCCATAGCAGCTACTCTGCAAATATAAAAACAAATTCTTTTTTCTTTTTTTTTTTCTTTTTGTAGAGAGATTTTGTTCCAAACCAGCCTGAATTTTACATCATTTATTGTTGTTTTAAGTTAATAAAATCATGCTTCTGTGACAAACAGAAGATTCATGTATGCCATTTTTCTGTATTGTATGAATGAGATTAATTGCATAAAAAAAGTCAACCCAACTTTCTGCAAGTTTATCTGATAAAAGATACAAATTAATAGTCCCCAACGGGACATCCCGGTGATTTTATTGTTACTCCACAACCAAAAGATTGGTGGATTGGTTTGGGCTAAAACTCATTTCCGCATATTCAATTTATTATTTACTAGAATCCATGTTCCATGCCAAACCGTCTCAAACCCATCATGTGTGACCAGGGATATAAGCATAAAGCATGGTTTTGCAAACCGGATCGGGTTCCGGGGCCTGGACCGGTCCGGATGGTTGGACCGTTGTGCAATCGAACCGGTGATGGACCGTTGAACTGGCCGGTCGGACCGGAAAAGCCGACCGGAAAAATAGGGGTCGGACCAGTTTTTTTTTATAATTTTTTTATTGGGTTTTGATGCATTTTTGGCAGTGGCGGAGCTACATAGGAGATAACGGTGCGCCCGACACCATTCAAATTTTGGTATTATATGTAACGTGTAATAAAAAAATTCGACCGACACCATTGATTTTTTACAAGCGACACCTTTGTTTATTTACGAGCGACACCATTGCTATTTTTTTCTAAACATTTTAAATAATAATAAAAAATTATGGTTTAAAAATGGTAAGCCTAATTACTTAATTAAATTAATGATAAGACTTGGAAATTGAAATAATTGAGAACGGCCCATATTTTTTAGTCCAACAAGTCCAATAACATAAAAGTGGTAAACCTAAATTTAAAAGATACATGACTAATTGACTATCTTTCATCTTTTGTCAGCCACCACCAACGAAGGAGAGTAGGAAACTTTAAACAGCAGAGACTTGGAGCAGAGCAATAACTAAACAAATATCAAGGACTCAAAAATCAATCAATCAACAATAATATAACATGAGTAAATGTTAGTTATTCTTTAATCTTTCATTTTAAAAAGAAACATGAATACTTGATTATTGAGAAAAGTATGATACGTTATTAGATATCCTTTGGTCTATTGCTTATTGAAATTAGCATTAGTTCTACCGGTTGCAACGGCAAGTGTTGAGATATGTTTTTCTTCTATAAAGCATGTGAAGACGGATTTGCGTAATCGGATGGGTGATGATTATTTGAATGATGCTTGCGTTTGTAATATTGAAAAAGAGTTTTTGGCAAAAGTTACGATTGAAGACGTTATGAATCGTTTTCAAAACATGAAAACTCGTAGGGAGCAACTCTAAAATGTAATTTTTTTATATATTTTAAAAGACTTTTATTATGATATCGATTTTTATTGTGTGATTTGACCAGGCCCGATTCGAAAATATTGACACTGTCGCCACTGATTTTTGGGCCGGTTCATTGGACCGATGAACCGGCGGGGGCTCTGGCTCGACGTCCGGTACGGTTCTAAAAAATACGTAAGCCGAGATAGAGTTGCCCTCAAGTTCAAAAAATTACTTACGAGCCAAGCTCAAAACATAGCTTAAATCAAGCGCATTAAGTGGTTGGTTCATATGATTCCAAGGTGGTACAACCTTCTAATAAATTAGGTTCTTCGACAGTGATAAGAATCGAACCCTGGTCTCTTTATTCGGCAATTAACCATAAAAAAGCCAAAAAATTGTATATATGCTTACATTATCCTAACTTTTAACATGTATTGCAAAAACAAAATCCTTTTAGGCAAACTGCAACTCAATTGTATGTTGTGTGTGTTGATTAAAAAAAAAAAAGTATAGCACCAGCATGTTACATTGTTCATTGGACTTTGTGTGAAATCTTTATGTAATTCAAAAGTCGATTTAAGGCTTTCCCACTGTCAATGGCTTCCCGGGCTCGATCAAGTGCGGTTGATACATCCTCTGCACCTTCACATCCAAGTAAGTGATCGGTCATCCCAGCATTTAATACGATCCGGTCATATGCTGGCCCCTTTTCTCCCTGTAGTGCTGCTAAGCCCAGTTCTATGTTCTTTGAAACCTGAAATTCCAGAAAACATTGTGCATGATTTATAATGCTAAACAGTCTAATGTGAATGCGACAATGGTCGAGTTGGGTTGACGTCTACGTCCATCAATTTGTGAACTTCATACAAATATTAAACGGGTCATGTATGATTAAAAATTTCAATAATAATCTAGGTTCTTGAATATAATTTGCGATTGTTTATTTTTAAGCACTTATCTACATAGTAAGTAGTTTGAAATAAATTATTTACACTAAAATATGCAGGTACTCCACATAGCTTACAAGTGTTTAAAAGGCAATCCCAAACACCCTCTTAAAATGATAATATGGATTTTTTTTTGTTTTAAAAAAACACTTGGCGATAATTATAATCCGCTTAAACATTTTCTTTACAGCTAGTTTTCTATATTACCTGTTTAAAACAATTTAAGAGAAAAGATTAATCCAAACTGACCCTGACCCATTCATAGTTAAACTTTCCACCTCTCCTTAGTGGTTTGCAAAAAGATCATCACAGATGACAAAAAACATACCGATTTATCAGTTCTTGGAGTGTCCGAGAGTTCAAAGCCATACTCTTTTGCATCCACTACAAAGGAAAAATTCTCACGAGATACTCCTGTAAATACCATACAAATAGGAACACTAAAGTTGCGATAAGCTTAGTTATACGGTATTTCAGATTCTCTCATATGCAAGGCATCACTAAAAGCTAAATAAAACCACAACCCTTAAAAAAATTTACAAAAAAAAAATGATGCAGTTCACTGTACCATCCACGTCATAAGCTGGTGGGGTGTTGAGTGAGCGAAAACCAGAACAATAGTTAACAGGAAGTCCTTTTGATGCATTTACGGATCGGGATTTCATTGTCATTGAAAGTGCTCCCTCTTCGCCCTACATACAATAATATCATCAACATTTGAGAAAAAAGAGGGAAACTGTTGAAAAAACGCTACGGACTTTTGCCAATTTCTTTTATTATTTTGCATGATTAAATCCCTTTCATCAACATCATCATACTCGGCTAATCCCACCAATAGCAAAGGTAAGGTAGGGTCTGAGGAGAGTAAGACGTAGACAGCCTTACCTCTACCCCGTGGGAATAGAGAGACTACTTCCAGTGAGACCCCAGGCTCGATAGTAGTTTTGCCTTAAGCATTGGACATAAGGCGCATAACACTCAGAAACCAGGACAAGCCCGATTGGTGCATGTACCCCTCGTCTTTTGGCGATAAACGGCACCATGTGATGCATGATTAAATGTCCGCTGTTTTTTACGTTATTTCACGGAAATATAAAATAACGTTAAAATTAGTGCAGTTTTGCACGGTTAAATCCTTCTTGATAAAAACAAAAGGTCTTTTTTTATATGATTCAAGTCCGGAACATTGTAAAAAGGATCATTTTGTTAATTTATAAAAGTCCAGGAATTTAATCATTCAAAAAAGCGCCCAAAAGGATATGGATTATCATATTAATAACTAATCCAAATATGGTACTGGGGCAAGAATTCTTTAATGGTAATCCCTTCCGATGTTCCAGCTTAGACGTGATATTATAATCCAAAGGTGGCTAACTACGCAGGTTGTGCGGGTTGAGTAACAAGTCAAAAAGGGTTAGTATCAGAAATGATACTTTTTAGCACAAGTAGAAATTACGTAATGGGCACAGTAGGTCTGCCTGCCAACAATTTTTGTCATCTATTTTCTTGAAATTTATACAAAACTTATGTCTTTAAATATGATTAAAGAGCTATATTATCACAACAGTAATTTTTTTGAAACAAAATAACTTAGAAGGGTTAATAGTTATGAATAACTGAATACACTTTAGGTGACTTTCAACACGCTTACGTATTTGATCCATTGGAGGGGCAAAGTATAACTCAAATCAGCATGTTTACCATCACCGATAATGGACCAAAATCGCCACCTCTAGATAACTATCAAAATGGTCATACCTTAACCACCAAACCGGCATGAACACCTCTTCGTTTCATGAGCATTAGAAGTGGTTCTTCATAGCCTTCGTGGTAGAATCCTGCAACAATTGCTTCTTTACCTGTAGCCTACAATTTATAACATAATGTTTTTTTTTCTACAAAATCTTACAGCATCATGCAAAAAACTAAATGTTCAGAGTTTATTTCTACATGATTTACAATATTCAAGCACTAAAGCAGTAAATGCAAACATACCCTCACATATTGCTGAACCTTTTCAGTTGTTGCTAATGGTGGACGTTTCTTTATATGTTCCCGCATCTCAATCAGTGAATATCTGTAAAAACCATACAAATGACATCAACAAAAAAGTGTACATATCTATGGGTGTATGCAAAAAATATGCATATTGGTTGATTGTTTTAAATATTAACAAAAAAACGGGCCTGATATTGGTTCAGACTTCAGAATCCCCTTGGTATTTTTATTATGTATTTTGAGATAATATATGTGGAGGCAACCCAAGTATATAACTTCTTTCATCAAGATCGCACATATATTGAAACTACTCTATGGCCACCCAAGTACGTATTTGGTTTCATTTCATACCAATTCCAGCCAAAAAACGTAAGATGACGAAACGCCCTTAAAAAGAGTGACAAATACCTTTGATGAGGTGGCAACATGCTATAGGTTAGAATTATCTTCTTCTTGAAAGAAAAAAAAACTAGGCTGTTTTAGTCGAGCGGCATTTTTTTTGACATAATTGGTATAATTAAAACCAAATACATACTTGGGTGGCCTATATGGTAATTTCAATATCTTGGTAGGCTTAATGAGAAATAATTGAATACTTGGGTGGCATATGGTAATTTCAATATATTGGTAGGCTTAATGAAAAATAATTGAATACTTGGGTTGCCTCCACATACATTATCCCTTATTTTTCATATAGTTATGTTGTGATTTCTAGTTACTACTATAACCTTTTGCTTTGTATTACATTGTTTTGTAGTTTATCTTGTACTATTTATCAAACTAAATAACTGTTATTTATATGTCTCCCATACATTAGTTGCCATTTTGTATATTGATTTTCAAATGTTCGTCTTTGCTCATTTTTATATTAGTTTATGCAATCTTTTCAGTTTTAACATTACCTTGTCAATTCTAGCTGAAAAACTTTCTATCTCAAAGACATCAATTGTGTTAAATTCAATGATTTGCCATTTTCATACAATAAACAAAATACATCTTTTG
Organism: Ambrosia trifida; assembly: GCA_028751855.1. Classification (NCBI taxonomy): domain Eukaryota; kingdom Viridiplantae; phylum Streptophyta; class Magnoliopsida; order Asterales; family Asteraceae; genus Ambrosia; species Ambrosia trifida. The sequence continues at coordinate 69,610,549 of CM054130.1, forward strand.
TCTACTTACAAAGAGGGGCGAGCTTCCCGTTGACTAACATAAGCAAAACCAACTGCTTCATCCTGAAAAGACAATCTTTTTAAGTTATAACAAATTGAGAAACAATGACATTAGAAACAAAATGAAGGAAATAAAAATGACCTCAAGAAGCTGTTTGGCCTGTAATGGTGTTATGTTGGTATTTGCTCCCATGAATTTTAGCATTTGCTCCTCAGTTATGCCACCCTGTAGAAAGCCACCATATCATTAGCATAAATTGTCAAAAGTGGTCTATTTCAAACTAAATTTGGACCTTCGGTTGGTACTTTGATGAGCTTCAGACTTCATGACCAATTTTCCTTTTTTCCTCTTACATTTATGGGATATTTAGTATTTTAAAGAAATATTTTTCAAAACCCACTAGACTTTAAGCTAATTTTGCACACCAAGTCCCTAAATTTCATTTTTGCATGATAACACCCTTAACTTTTAAAACTAAACAACAAAGTACCTGAACTATATTATTAACATAAGTTATTTTTGTGGCATGATTAAATACTTGGAACTTCAAAGACATACATTGTATCAAAATGTTGTTAACATGTATTCTTTAAACTGTGAACTATAATCAGGATAATGACAATAAAGGATATCAATAATCTTGTTTCTTTAATCCTCTTTAATTCTAGAAACCCCCCTTCTGGAAGTGTATACGTTAACGATAAAAAAACTAATACATCTGTATTTATAATTTATTCTTACCTATGTTTGTTTAAGAGGACACAATGAAGTTATAGTAACATCAAAATTTAACATTGTTTGTAGTTCAGAAAGTACCTTTGGTGGCATCCAATCGACACCATGGAGAAGGCATGCTTCATTGTAACAGGATCTAACAGCAGCAACAAAGAGTGTGCTTCTGAAGAAACGCGTGTTTCCATCATAAGGTTCACCATAATGGGTCAATGATCTAACATTGGCTACCGGCAAAGGACCTAATTATACAAAAAAATTAGATCAAGGATAAAAAAGTTACACTTCTAATTAGAGTTGGCAATTTTGACCATTTACTTATAAATTGTTGATGCAGGTTATCTTTTCTCTATTAACGGGTCGGTCAAAAAATATTAGCCTAGAAGGAAACAGGCTGAATGTCGCAAAGTGTATTTTTAATGTATCGAACTCCTACATCATTTATAAATTGTGTTTTGTTTTTGACCCATTGCCCACATGTCCAAACGCCTATTCTTAATTCATCAAGTGTCCCATCTCCATATCTTCCATTTGAAAAAATAGTTTATTTTTACTATTGAAAAGATATTTTTTTGCATTAATATTTAACTATTTACAGAACAAATTAAAAATTCAAACAAAAATGTTACACGATCAATCTAATTCATGTCAATCAGCAGAAAAAAATTAGCAGTTTTCACTAGAATCCGTGGACCCATTGCCCGACACACCCAGCCTGCCGATTTTGCCACCTCTACATATAATATTCTTTCAGTTACCCACTTTATTAACTAGTACCAAGCTCATCATCAAATGCAAGGCAATATGCTTTTAGCTCACGGTCTGTCTCCCTGTTCATTCGTTGACCAATTAAAAACGCAGATAACAGTGACTCGCTTACAGTACCACTTGTACCCTGTTCCAATCTCAATGGAAGAACATCTTTCAAAACACCTTGAACTTCTTCATAACCAAGATGACCACCAGCTAAAATTTCCCTCAAGGCACCCACGAGTCTCATTTCATAACTCCCGTTACCAACATACTGTGGGCCAATTGAATTCCCAAGTCTCATGATAGAACCTTCCGGGTCAGCTAAAAACACTATATCTGAAGGTAGGACCCGAATCAAATGTGGCCAATAGGCATCTATTGCACGCCTTTCACCTTCACTCCATTGAGTTGGTTCTGGAAAAGCATTTGCACGAATTGTCATAGCTGCAAAAAAAGCTCCCAGTTGTGCCTTTGATACCTCTTCTTCATCTTTCAGTTCTCCCTTGACTAACATTAAACAAATTTATCAATAAAATTTCATATTTGTAAGCCAATTGTTTTTTTTTTGGCATTATAACAAAAGGATTGTTAATTCACCATGAACAGTCAAGTACAAAATTCAGAAAGTCAGTCCCTCGTATAACTAGGGAAAACAAAACAATTTTCAAAACGATTAGTTGGCCAAACTGCATGCATCTTTTCCGACTAACAAATGCAACAACATTAAATCAGTTATGAAGGTTATGCTTTATAAAGGGGAGTAACATGACTAAGTATACATTTAAAGTCTACTAAGTATCACTGTAGCATCACAAACTTTCATAGTCATTAGAAGTCGTAGCTAAATGTCACAAAAGCAACTTTTGCATCTTGGCTCAATTCAGTGAGCATTCCAACTTTTGACTCAAGTTTCCTAACTCAATGCACAACTAATTAAAACATTAAATGCATTACTCAACATATGCCAGTGAGCATTCCAACATGTAAATAACGCAGAAGTGTTACTCCTAGACTGGTTGGCCAACACCAACTGACAAAAGAGCAAATGGATACAAGTAACTTCAAAACTTCCAGAAGATAAAATATTACAATATTCCTTCACATTTCAAGTTTTTAACACATTTGTTTTTCAATTAAATTATCATCAGATAATGTTGTCAAAATCCTCTGATTATTCGCTAGTCGGAGGTTCAGTGATCAATTTTCATCTAATCGGCCAACTAATCGCTAGGCGGTCAAATCTAGTCATAATTGGCCAAAAATCAGTGGCACTCTAGCGATTCCGGCCAAATTCTTGCCAAACCCTGTAAATTCCAACAATTAATCCTATATATTTCAAAATATAGATCGAAGAAGGCGTTAAAAAATCTCTACTTAGAAAAAATTAAGTATAAAAATGTGCGTATGTACACATAAAACTGAAAATTACATATAAAATCCCAATCTAATTAATAGCGATTCTTACAACACTCTAGACTTGTTGCATCATTGAACATTTCAGATTTCATCACCTTTGGTTTCCAATAAAGTTATCATAAACATCACAAGATCTAAGAACTATGATCAACACAAAGTTAATCACTAGGCTACTTGATCGCAAAATCAATTGCGCCTGAATGGCTGAATCCAAAGCGCGCTAGCCGCCGAAGCTATTTACTAAACTTGAGCTTAACTAAACTAAATAATTGCAGGAATTACAATACACACATCATCATCAAAACTTAGCAAGCTTTAAAATACAATAATAATAATTATACCAGATCTTAATATAGTATCCAAAACTTTAAACGCCTGTTCTTCAGTCAAGGGCTTGGTTTGAGTAGGACCAGTACAAACCCTAGCCTGAGCTTCCAACACCGTCTGATTAGGTTTCCGATGACCTGGAAGCCGAAAAGAAGTGGATAAAGTAGGGTTACGTGCATCTGATTCAGTGAGTCCAAAATACTGATCGACGATTGAAGCTGAATCAAGCACAGATTTGATTGTTAATCGACAGTTTTGATGTTGACGGAATTGTAGGTAGTGACGGTGATTGTTGTTGTATGTATAGATTGATGAGGGTTTAGTTAAATTAAATTGGGTGATTGATGATAGGGTTGTATTATTATATAACAGAGATTTCATGTCTTGGATTGAAATTGCATGAAAATGGAAAGAGGTTTTTGAGGAGAAAGTTCAGTTGGTTGAAAAAGTTAGACGGATATGTCGATGTATCATACCGTCTGATCGGCAGTCCTGGCCAAAGTCCGATCCAAACTATGTTGTTTTAATTGGGTCTGTGCTAGTGTATCAAATTTGGTTATAGCGTTTCCTCAGAAACCGTACTGCCTCCACACGAGTTTCCTCGCTAGAGTAACAGCCAGGTGAAAACCAGGGTGCAGCTCAGGATCGAACGGTCCTCGGTGCGTTTGTCACTATCATTGTCTTGATGTCGCAGAAAATAATGAGGAGAGTAAGAATCGAACCTGAGTCACAAGAAACACCACGTTTTTCCCCCACCACTTTACGATTACCTCATTGGTCAATGTATGTATAGGTAAAGAAGATGATTGGATAATGGATATTGTATGAAATTAATTGCGTGCTGTTGTTGCTAAGATAGTGACATTTATTTTTATTTAATGTTATTAGTGCTTCCTCATATCGCATATATATTGGTTTTCTTTTTAACAACGAAACTTCAATATAACAATATAGAAACCGAGTGAATATTAAAGTCATGCTATCTATCCCAATCAAAGCTTTCATATTTGGATCTACTCGTGATCCAAAGAAAGAATTCTCTATTTCTCTTTGATGAGCTCCACCGTTCGAGTGTAATATGATCTGAAAATGGGATGTTGACCCACACCAAAACATATCACCATATAGCTTTCGCTACCCAACAATCCCATAGAATGTAGTGATTGGTCTCCTCTCTTAAGTTGCATCGAGGACAATTTTGATCGATCACATGAACCCCTCTTAGCACAAGGTTTGTTCTCGAAGGAATCCAGTTGAGAGCCGCCCTCCACCCGAACATGCTGACTTTGGGAGGAACTAATTTATTCCACAACTTTTAAGGGACACAACTGGTTGGTTTCTACATATCATGGATCTTGAATCGTAATCCACTCATCGCTAGAACTTCCTATTCTGCCCCTTTCCATCTCCAATCATCATGTTTATCAATCAAGGAAACATTACTTAGCAACTGACGTAAAGAATTGAGTTGAAACACTTGCACTTCACGACTCGGTTCTCTGATCCAATTCTACATCCACACGTTTGTATTCTTACTGGTGGGTGATAAGTTGGTTTATTTAATAAACATATGCTAGTATGGTATGGCCTAGTCTTATGAGGCTTGAACTCCCAATCTCACGTTTGAAACACTAACACAATTTTTGCCTCTTATGAGGCTTGAACTCCCAATCCCACGTTTGAAACACTAACACTTTTACCACCACACCACAAGAGGTGGGGCGTATAGCCTAGTTGGTCAAGGGATTTTGCTTTAGGGTTTTTCTTATGTGAGGGTCCCCAATTCAATCCTCGTCAAGTGCAAGCTGTAAATATGGAGTACGCACTTCTGGGACGGATTCAAACTTAGGGTAAAGTGCCATGCATATGTAGCTATATAGTGATGCAATACTAATTGTAGTGAAGCCGTTAAAAGAAATTAATAAACAAATAAATAGTGATAATACTTGTTTATGAAATTAATTAATGTTCATCGATATATTTATATTTTTCTTATCACTTATGTTTGTTAAGCATAACATGTATAACGTGCACGGTAGAGATGAGCATTTTGTACCGGGTACCGAAAAATAATGGTACAAAGACATTTTCAGTACCATTGTACCAATTCAGTACTCACTTTTGACGTTTTTCTGTAACGGTTCTTTTTGGTTCGGTACGGTACCAATATTTTGGTTTGATTTACCTTCAAATATCATACGGTTACTTTTGGTATAGTACGGTACCGGTATTTTTGCTTGATTTACCTTCAAATACCGTACTGTACCGATGCTAGATCATTTAGCTTTAACCCATTTGACAATGATAAGTGGACTGGATCTTGAATCATTTAGCTTTTAACCCGTTTGATCCGTCAAGATAAACCTTAACCCTTCCATAATCCATAGGTGAGATATATAACCCTTAACCCTTCCATAATCCATAGGTGAGATATATAACGATTGACAGGCGAATATGAACTATCGCTCATTTGAAACCTTATTCCTGAGCAAGTGTTGTGTATTTAAAACCAAGTATGTGTCCAAACGATGGCAGGCAAATATGATTTCAAATGACGCGCATCGGGGCTCTGCAAGCTAATTTATTTTCAAGTAATTGGGACAAATTTTTCCGTTAAGGTATGTAACTTAGGAAGTAAGGGATATGAGGAACAGAAGAAAAGAAATATATAAAGTAAGTCTAAACAAATATTGGGATAAATTTTAAACCCGAATTCTAAGTTCTCATTACCTATATATGGAAGCTTGATTATAAAAACAGATATTCCCCTTCATTGTATCCGAACCCCTCTAATCGAAGCTTTATCATCATATACTTGTGAATAGAAAATGTATCTACACCTCATCTTTTGTATGACCAAAATAAACTTGACGGAGTGCGTGCATGCATGCCCATCTGTTCATGAACCTAAACCATGTTCTTTGTACTCCCACAGTTTTTTTCCTGCTTGGTTGTTCATGATCATTCTTCTTGATGTTCATCTTTGGTTGCACTTTTGCTTTCTGTGGTACACGTGGCGGTTTTTTCCTGCAAAGTGAAGTGGGCCCGTTATTAGAAACACGTATAGAAATGCTAATCAATCTTCTCTGGAAGAAAGCAAATGTTCATTAGTTCATATGGTAACAAAAGCTGCGATAAAATGAATATTAACTCGTGCTAGATTTGCAAAAATTAGTTGGTTTTAGACAAGAAAACGCCATGAACGAAGGTTACTTTTTTTGTTTATATTTCTACAATTTCCCAATCTAGAGAATAGGGAATTTAGCACATTGTTAAAAAGTTTCAAAAACTACCTTTTCAAGATTTTCATCAAGATGCTGTTGATCTCTTCTGCTATTATACAAAGCCGAATCTTCGCCATTTTCCATTTGAGCAATCAAACTTTTATCAACTTTACTCGAATCTGAAGATGAAGGGCTTCCATTAGCAGAGTTCATAGAATCAGCTTTAAGTTCATGGTCAACTTTTGTGTCTCCCTTAACCGCTTCATTTGCCAATGAAGCCTCGTTAGCTTTTTCTGCCTCTTTTTGCTTTTTCCTCCTAGCTTCTTGTTCTTTTAGTTGTTTGAATCTGGAAGTCATCAAAATAATATAAGAAAAACACAAGATGTTTGGAGTTTGGACCTTATCACTGTTACTATTTAGACCCAGTTAATGATGAACCGATATATTTTCAGAAGTTACCGATAAAAAGTGTTTCAGATCAACCGGAACAGGCCCATTTCGATTCACACAAATTGACACATTACCCGACCCCGCCAAGAAGCCTACTTACCATCTCTACGCCTATACCTAACATCATAACTAACTTTTAGAGAGGTATTTATTACTGACCTCTCACCAGGACGATACCCTTGTGAATCGGGTTTTTCTATTTTGGGTGGTTCTTTAACTGATGTAGCTTGAAACACGGATTCCTGAACTTCGGGCTGATCTTCCTTGAGCATTTCAAAGTTAATTTTTTTTGCTGGATTATTAGCACCGCCCATCTTTTGAAGCCAAATTTGTTGTGCTGAACTTAATATATTGTTTGTAAGCCTGCATGAAACGTATATACGTTTAGACTTGTATATTTATAACAGATACTCATCGTGCTCTTTTATTAGTTCGCATAGTTTGACAAAATTGTCAAACAAACTACTATCAACTTGAATGACACGGGTATTTTGATTATTTTTTTAAGGGCGATTGGCGATTGATAACCACATAAGAAAGAACAAAACTACTTGCATAAAAAAAAAATGATGATAAAAGTAATTTTGAAACTTGTAATTTTAAAATCAGTCAAGTTTGACATTTTTAAAGTAAAAAAGAAGACAAGTAAGAATCTGAAGTTTGGTCAATTTGACTTACCAGTACAGGCTTAGCCCAGAAGGCACTGAAAGCGCAAAATAACCAATCATCAACGGCAGGAATTTGGTTATCGTTTGAGAAGTCTTCATATTGGGATCGTTGCTCTGGAAGTTAAAGCATATGAGCATATAACTTACTAAAACGTCTTATTCAAAGATTAAGATTAATAATATGATAATGTTGCTTTTAAATCATCATTTTTCATTAATGCATTACTTATTCATAAAGATTTTCAAAAAAAACCAACCTGTGGTTGTGATGACTGCATGATTTGAACAGATGCGTACTGAGAAATTACAAGGAGCACTGGCAACACAAGATATGCGAATGTATCTAACCATCCAAGTGGAGGGTGACCATCCTGTAAAGGGTGTTATCATCTTTTAAGGTCCAGTAAAATATCTAAAAAATGGTCCAAGTTCAAATAAATAATAGTGCTTACTACAAAGGGAAAGAGCCAAGATATTCCACCGCCACTCTGGCGTGCTGCAATTGTTGTGGGACCCGCAAGAGATGGTATCCAGAAAAACCCTTCGGCCAAAAGCCCCTACGGAAATCATTAAAAACGCCAATTTACTATATGATTTTAATAATACATAATGCATACATATATAGCATAAATAACAACTTAAAAAGGTTACCTCATCCGCAACATTTGAAAGGGCTCTATACAAACCAATCCACACAGGTATTGTGGCTAGGGTTGGTAGGCATCCTGTTAAAGGACATATGTCAATTACAGTTATGAACTTATGATCAATTTTAATAAACCGCAATTTTGAATGCTTACTTATAGGCCTAATGTAAATTTGTCAAAATATATTTGCGTTAACTTTAGTATGATACCCATTTTTTATTTAGCCAATGGTTAACATGTCTATTGTCACAGTTGAGACTGCTGGTTAATAAGTGAATCAATCGTATGTCATCTTAAAACATGTTTCTAGGGTATGTTTAATTACGGGTCACTATACCTGTAATATGTACTATTAAATACCTGCCAAAGGATTTATTCCCGCCAGTTTGTATAATCTCGCAGTTTCAAGCTGAAGCCGCTCCTGTAAACCATGAAAAACGTATTAAAGTAAATATAAAAATTTAACACAAAATAGATTATACTTATTTCAATATTAATGACTAACATGGAAATTATTGGTGATTACTTGCCATATTTGTGTATTAATTTAATGCAATCAACATAAATTTTCAAAAAAAAATCCGAAGAATTAGATCAAAGGACAGGGAAAAAAAATGTAACCTGATCACCAGCATACCGCTCCTGAATAGCTTTTATCTGTGGTGCCAAAGATCGCATGGCCATTGCAGATTCCACCTGCATTCATTATATTTCCAAAATGTTAATGCTATGATATTAATTTGTAAGATTTTGAGTTTATGACATTTAATCATATGCTATGTTGAATCAAAACAAACCTGCTTCTTTGACAAAGGAAATGTTGCAGCCTTCACAAGAACTGTCAAGAGTATAATCGCAAAGCCGTACGCATATGGAACATGAAGTGTAGAGAGGCCGTCCTTCAAAAACTGAAATAAAAAACAAATAAATATTCACACAAATGAAATATGCCAAAAAGCATTCTCCCTAATCACACAAATGTTTCCTAGTTTTTCCTTCTCAAGTAGTTCCTCTAAATCAAACCCTAATCTTCAAATTTTTAACATTTCACAAATGCATATTAAATCAACTTTTAGCTGGCCAAGATCTTGGTTTTAATAAATCGTGAGGCACTCTTAAGACATTTAGGTCCCGAAAGCCGAGGCTTGAAGTGAGAGCTTCATGTACGTGAGGCTTTATTATACAACCAAATATAAACAAAAGTTAGAAACCATATAACCTCTAACATATCCCAATAGTGACTATTGTTGACCAATTTCAACCTAGAAGTGCATGATACCCCGCCTCCCCTGAGGCGTTTTCCTGAGAGCCTCGTGCGGTGTGCTTTTTAAAACCAAGTCCAACATTTCACCTTTCGCCCCAAACCGAGAATTAAAATCTACATATACATTTCGCTCCGAAACTCATCATTTATTCCTATAAACATCACACATAATGTATCTTTGTTCAACCAAATCAATAACACCTTCTAATGATACTAACACCTTCTTCTGATTTGACTGATTAATAATAATAATAATAATAGTAATAATAATAATAATAATAATAATAATAATAATAAACCTGCTAACCTTAAGAACAGTTTCCATATAATTAGTGATCCCAGACAACCAATCACTACTCTGTTTAGTAGCAACATTTGTAGTGACATCAGAGTCAGGATTAGCTGCCACAACAGCATCAGCAATAGTATAAAGAAGGCCTTCAGCTCTATCAATCAACTCCCTAAAGTTCTCCGGGTCAGGAAACTGGACATGACCCGGCCCGAACCGAGCAACCGTTAGCGTACTACTACCACGAAACAAGACTTTATGATTGTTGGAAAAGTTCCCAAATTGGGTCCGTCGGATAAAAGGGTTTATGGGTCGGGTTCTGGTAGGGTCCGGGAAGGGGGAAAGAACTGATTTTGACCCGAATGAAATCGAGTTCGCCATTTTCTTGAAAAATTAGGGTTTAAAGATTGTTGTTAAAAACACTAAATTTAAGAGGGTGTGATGAAGTATTGTTGATGAAACCCTAAAATTTAAGAGGTGGGTGGGTATGTTAAAGATTCAGAAACAGGGGAAGGATTGAAGATTATGATTATTAGGGTTGAAGGAATGAGAAAATGTTGTTCATGTTGTTCATGTGGAAGGTTTTAAATATCCACTTTTCTTCTAATTTAGGTGGATGTTAAAAAATTTATATATATTTTTTTGTAATAAATTGCTTTAAAAAGTTTGGATTAAGCTAGAAACCAAAAGTTATATTTCTAAATTGATTGTGCTTTTTGAGTAAGCTAGGGTGATCTTTTGTGTTTCTTGGCGGATTTTTTATTGGTATTGGTTTGATTTGATGCAGTGCCGGTATAATATCAATGCTTGGTATAGCAACTAAAAGAGATATTTTGGATAAGATAGTTGTATTTGTTTTACATTGATAAGAACTACAAAAACGAATATTGGTACTGACAGTAGCCACACCGGCACTCGCTATAGCTTATATGCTGCCACGTCGAAATAATCATATAAACGGATGTGACACGGTGTTGTTTATACGATATCTTGTTTTTTTATGGTAAAGGGAAAAGTTAACTATATTTTGAATCCTATATCAAAATAAGCATGTTGAAATTGTGTATTCGAGATTATAAAATGTTATCATTTATTACTAAATATACCAAGCTAAGAAAATCATAAAGAATGAATACGGTTGTGTTACTAATGTTTTTTTTTTTTGATGGTGTCCGTGCATTCCTCATAGCAAAGAATAAAAAGTCCCCAATATTTGATCCTTATTATAGATAGAAATGAGCAAATCACAATAGTATATTTGTAATTTATAAGACGTTGTATCGTATTAATATTTAATATAATAACATAAATGCTAAACACATCATTTTATAAAATAAATAAATAAAAAACTAAACCGTGACATGACTTTGAGAACATGTATGTTTGTGCTTTGATTACTTATACGTTACTGTTCACAACTCGGTTTTGAGTAAAATTTGTATCTTGACGTAACGAAATACTCTAAGTTTTATAAAAGATCGTCTGTTGCGAGAAAACAATACATAGTATAATACTAAAAAAATCCATCGACATAGGTTATATTATAATGTAACCAACACCAATTTACCGAAAGAAGCTAAACCACTTTGAAAAGAAAAGTATTAGTCTATTAGAAAATGGAAATGACGGTAGCAAATCCTTATAGCACTAGGTGTTTTTATTTCTTAAAGCCACGGGTGACTAGGTGTGTTAATGGAATGGAAAATACGATATTTAATGAAGATGATGTGTATTATAAAGATTAAATTATGTTTTTTTTTTTTTTGGAAATATCAAATAAATCAGTAAATCACGAATAGTTTTGTCTCATAATCATAACACTGTTTTTCACATACAACTTAAATACAAAGTTTATCACTTTTTTTTTTTTTTTTTGAAAGGCACAAAGTTTCACTTAAATAGGGTAGCTAATTGCTATAGTAATATAGTATGTTAAAGACAACTTAAATGCATCTCAATACTTACAAATTAACATTTATTTATTTATTACACTAGCTGATTACCCCGGGAGTGTCCCGGTGTTAAAAAAACTAATATGACTTAATAAAAAAGGATAAAAGAAACAAACAGTCTCAGCCACTTTTAATGCTAAAGAAAGTTATTCTAATGATTATACTACGAAAATGGGCTCTCATGCTGCGTTCCCAGCAGATTAAAAAAATCTCAACCTCTTTTAATGCTAAGCTTATCGTTATAGCACATGAACATGAGCAATTCATATATGTAATAGTAGGTTTAAAAACATATATACTATCATAACACGATTAGTACTTGCCTATATATGATTAATAAATCACCTAAACACATGTGTTTTTTTTTCTGCATGAACAAAAACTCACTAAAAAATCATTTTTTTTGTTTTTTGTATAGCACTATGGTGCTCGTTGGAAAGATAATAAAGCGATCGTTAATTTGGTGTAAATTTTTTTTTCAAAAAAAATGATATACATAAAAGTTACTAACGTTTAAAAATTGTGAGTGGAAAATAAGAAAAAAATAAAGATAAAAATATTAATTAAAATATTTGAAATTTTAAAATAATAATTAACATTTAAAAATGTGAGAGGAAAATAAGGAAAATATATTAATTAACATATTTGAAATTTTAAGATAATATAGATATAGATTTTATTTAAAAAAAAGAAAAAAAAATTAAAGTTTATCTTTTATTTAAAATAATAAATTCAATACTATCACCTCAAAGTGTCACATGGCAGCCTCCATTGAATGACACCTCATAAAAATTCAATTCTTTTATTATAAGTTATAGATAAGGTACATCTCGACCAAAGTCTCATCATTTGCTCCATTATTAATTATGTTCCATGTCTACCCCTCTTTCTTTCTAACATATAAATACGAATAAGTGGTGAATTAAGGGGGTGTTTGGGGTTGCGTTTTGGAATTGATTTTTAGATTATTGCGTTTTGAAAACGCAAATAATTACTTTTTAGTGTTTGGGAAAAAAATTACAAAAGTTGATTATTTGCGTTTAGAAAGGTCCAAAACGCAGTTTTCCAAAAGCACCTTCCCCCTTGCTGCACAGAAACGCGCTTTTCTAAAATCAATATCCCGCCAAATAATTTACCCAAATACCCTAACAAAGCCCATTAAATCTCATATAAATCGAACCCTCTTCCCTTCTGAAGGCTGGTGCAACACAAAAGGACCACCATCAATTTCCCTCTGTTCTTGTTTTGTGCATCCGTAAGTCTCCTGTTCCTTCAACTCATTTTAATCAAACTTCAAAAGCTTCTTATTGATTTTAGAATACAATAACTTTAAGGTATCCCTTATCTAGTAGGAAAATTATGTTAAAGTTATGATCTTGAACTGTTATATAAAATATTTGGTTTTATGTTTTTTGTTGGTTTTAGTTTTATTGGTAAACCTAGATGACTCTGTTGGTTTTTATTTTCTGAATCGACCACTTTATATACTTGTTTTTCGCAGTGGCGTAGGATACTTGGGGCCAGGGGTGGCCATGCCTCCCTCCCTGTTTTTTGGCGTAGTAGTGGAAATTTATGATTTTCGTATGTAAATTGAGTCCGGGTTGATTCCGGCCCCGCCGATTTTCCACTACCGTTCGAAAAAAATTGAGTCCGGCCGCCGCCGATTCCAAAACCAAGCTTCGCCAAAAACTTTTTCGTATGGCTTGTTCAGTGGCTATCTATCAATAGTCGATTTTTATACATTTTTCACAATGATATTGTTTGATTAGGCTTTTGATTTGGTTGTTTATATGATTGATTTGCTTGAAGAAGTAATGATTTACATATTGCTTTTCTTAATGTTGCTAACTTCATTCTTTTTAATACTTCAGTATTGGATAGAAGCTCCAAGCTTGTTCTGAATGTGATCGTAGTGTTTTAAATGTTGTTGCCTAAGGCTTTTATTAGTTATCAGTTAGTTTGGGATCATTGTGTGTTTAATTGTTTATCTTCAAGTTACATTGGTATGATTGGGTTATACTATATTACTGAAAAGTGTTAAATTGGCTGAATGTACGTCGAGGTTAAAGAACTGACTTGTTAAATATGGGGTGTGAATTTTTGGAACATCATGAATACATATGTTCGTAATACATAAGTTGGGGATTTAGGAATTTTCCACATTTTAGGCAACGCACGCTGCACGCATACAAACGTCTTCATCTGTCACCTCGAGGCTTACGTCTCGTGAATTAGTTGTTGGTTTATATACTATTTTTTGTATTTGGTTATCTTTGAGTTGGCTTTTAAATTAGTTGTTTCCATGTTATTGTTCAAATTGGATCGTGTGTATTAATCCTATTCAGGGAATGGACTTGAACCATGAAAATCCCACAACTAATCTTACCTCTCCAAAGTCTGTTGCTTGAAAAACTGTTTGGGATTCTAGCACGCATATCATATTTGTTGAGTTGTGCCTTGAGGAAGTAAAAAATGGTAATAGACCTGGGAGCCACTTCAATAAGGTTGGGTGGACGAACATAGGAAATAATCTAAAAAGCCGAACAGGAAAAGTATACACCAAATTGCAACTTAAAAATCTTTGGGATTCAATGAAGAGAGATTGGAAGTTATACGATCGTTTAATGAGAATTGAATCCGGGCTTGGATGGGATCCCATAAAAAAGACGATAAAAGCAACTAGTGAGTGGTGGGATGAAAAAATACAGGTATTTTTTGATCAATTAGTTTATTCGCAATTTTATTGTAATTAGGTACTAAAATATTGTTTTCTTTAATATACAGGCAGATCCCGAGCTTGCGAAATTCAAGGACAAAAATTTGGAGATGTATCACATGTTTTATGAGCCTTTGTTTCGAGACTCTGTTGCCGTTGGTGATAAGACTAAGACCCCTCAGCAATTGCAAAATGAAAACCGTCCAAGTGATGTTCAAGACGAGATTGGTGTTATAGATGTAGAAGAGAATGCAGATAGCGATGAAGCGAGTTTAGGTGATGGTGCGGAAATATTATTTCCTGAAAGCAATTTGGTTAAGAGGAAGAGGACACAAAATAGTGATGCCCGCTCAAGCCGAGGAAAAAGTACAACAACTTCTTCATTTGAATTGAAACTTGACACTGTTCTTGAAGCAATATCCTCACGAAGCACACCAAGCATTCCAATACCTTCTGTATCAGAATGTATGGATATCGTTTCAAACTTCCCAGGTTTTGAGCCAAGTTCGATATCTTATAACAAGGCACTACGAATATTTTGGAAAAAGGAGGCAAGGGAAAGCTTTATGTACCCGCCAACTACTGTCGACAAGATTAACTTTCTCTACTCGCTTATAAATGAGTGATGGCGCGTTACGTTTTTATTATTTTTCTTTATTTGTTTTTTTATGTTTGTTTCTAGTCATTTTTCTTGCTGTGGTTTTCTATGTGTGTCGTGTTTGAATAAATGACATGGTGTCTTTGTTTAATCATGTTACAAGAATTTTTGATATTATGTTTTAGTTATGTTTCATTATGAACTATTTTGACTATTTTTGTCTTTTTATTGTGTGTTTTAACAGGATGGAGATAACAAACCATGATAAATATGTGAGTTCTGATAGTGAAGACGACAACAATGACCCAAATGAGGAATGGTTAAAAGATGAGAGACAATTTTTACTATTATGCGGTTTAGTCATCGAAGGGGTAATAATAGGACAAAATATGATGAATTTCCCGCGTATCCCTTGTCGCACTTCTTGTCGTACAGGAAATATTTTTATTCAAGAAATACTCAATGGCCATCCTAGACGTTGTTATGAAGATTTCAGGTTACATGTTGATGTTTTCAAGAGCTTATGTTCGGATCTTGGAATGCATTACAGCTTAACGGGGACACGTAATGTATCAATTGAAGAGTCCGTTGGTATTTTTTTGATGATATTAGCACATGGATGTGGAAATAGACTAGCTCAAGAAATCTTCAATCATTCGGGGGAAACTATTCATAGACATTTCCATCGTGTTTTGAAAGCAGTGCTTAAGCTTAGCGGGGACATCATCAGGCCAAATGCAAACTACAACGAGGAAGTACCTCCACAACTTCTAAACAACCCTCGTTATTACCCCATGTTCAAGGTGTGTTATATATTTTTACTTCAAATTTCAGAATTAATACTTTATCTATAGTATTGTGAATTGGTAATTAGTGTTTTTGTATCTATAGGATTGCATTGGGGCTATTGATGGGACACATGTTAAGGCATCAGTCCGAGAGCATGAACAAGCAAAATATATTGGTAGAAAAGGATATGCAACCCAAAATATCATGGCAGCCTGTGATTTCAATATGTGTTTTACATTTGCATGGGCAGGATGGGAAGGCACTGCACATGACACAAGAATTTTTTTAGAAGCGTTACGTAAGCCAGAAGTGAAGTTTCCTCGTCCAACGGGTGGTTAGTATTATTTTAAATGCTATATTCTACTTAACCATTGCATTGACCTAAAAGAATTTTTTTTATATATATAGATAAGTACTATGTTGTTGATGCCGGGTACCCAAATACTAGAGGCTATCTTGCTCCTTACAAAGGAAATGATGTTCGTTATCACATACCGGATTTTCGTCGAGGTCAAACAGCTAGCCAACGCGCTCCGAAAGGACAAAAAGAGACATTTAACTTTTATCACTCATCTTTAAGAAATGTGATCGAACGAACATTTGGAGTATGGAAGGCAAGGTGGGCAATATTAAAAGATATGCATGTAAATTACTCTTATGAAACACAAGTCAACATTGTGATAGCATCTATGGCAATTCACAACTATATCAGGATGAAAGGTCAATTTGATGAAGCATTCAACACAGCACAACAAGAAACTTATCGTCCTACTCCAGATTTTGATACCGACCAATCCATTAGAATTAGTGAAACACGAGAAGACACAAGTACACGTCGTAAGAATGACGATCTGTATATGAGTTTAGTAAGAGAGAATATTGCAAGAAGTCTAATGCAATCTAAGTGAACGGTATATTATTTGTTGATGACATTGCTTTAATGTTTCAGTCATTAGTTTTCAATTGATAAACTTTTAGCACATAAGTTTTTGTTGCAAGCCATAATTAAAAAAGGTTATGCTTTGAAATTTATCTGTCCTTTGTATATGTAGATTAATGCTAGGGATTTTGGATGTTTGTTTATTGTATTTTGGTTTAAATGTGTTTGTCGGTTATTTTGTGATCCAATTCAGCCATAAAAAGTCCCTCATTTGACACACAAAGTCAAAATGACTATTCTTCTGACTAGCAAGTGTATATATGTACTACACATAGCTTCAAGTATCCAATATTCACAGCAATTAGTTACAATATCCATCTTCATTTACATGAATGCTAAACATCTCATATCGTAAACAATACCCTTATATATATATATATATATTCCAAGTTGAAAGGTAATTCCGACATCAAAATATGTAGTCGTAAATTGAGTCATAATAATCATTTGATTATTGTCCTTTTTTGTCATTTTACTTGTTTACTTTCTAAAATATATATATTTGCCAAACACTTAAAGAGCTGATTATCTGATTATTGTGATATCAAACCACATAATCAAATCCAAACACTATCTTTCAGCAGCACGTTTTGTTACAGCTAATTATCTGATTCTGATTATTCAAAACGCATAATCTATTTTCAAAAAGTAATCCCAAACACCCTCTAACTCTTCTTTAGCTAACTAAAAAATGAGAGAGTCTGAGAGAGAAGTGAGCGAAGAGAGAGAAGAAGGAGAATGGGAAGACCCTCGCCGGAGAAAACGAAATCCACCGAAGTCCTTGGGCAAACGACCCATTGGAGAACATATTACCACATTTTACATTGCAAATCTCCCATGGGATTGTACCCTTGGACTGTTATGGAGAACTTTTCGCAACCATGGGATGATGACGGATGTATACTTACCAAGGAGAAGGAACATGGCAGGGAGATACTTTGCTTTTCTTCGTTTTGAGAACGTCAGAAACGTAGACTCCATGGTGAAGGCTTTATCGAATGTCCGTTTGGGTGATGGTAAACTTCATGTTAACGAGGCAAAGTTCAAAAAAGACGAAGGTGAAACTAGTAACAGTGACCATTCGAACAAGAACATTAGCAACAATGGAAGGGTGGAGGATACGGAATGTGCTAGACAAAAACGACCAGTGAATGAGGGAAGAGCCTGGGGGACACAAGTCATTTCCCTTCTATGGAGAATACTTATGGCAGAAACCCAATTCGTATACTGGACAAAGTTTATTCCACTCAATCAATACTTGGGAGATGCTCTCTTAGCGGTAAGGTGAGAGATGTGACTCGGCTCTGTCGTTTAGAGAATTTTCTTGAAGCTTCAAAGGTGGAAGATGTTACGATGAAATACGTCGCCGGTATGTCTGTCCTCCTTAATTTCATGACTTCTGGTCTTGCGGTTAACTTCTTAAATGAAAGAAAGGATGAGTGGGAACCATGGTTTTATGACTTGGCGATTTGGAACGGGCAAACCATCCCTTTTGAAAGAGTCGCCTGGTTGATGGTCACTGGCATCCCACTGCATCTCTGGGATAAAGATGTGTTCGATATCATAGCGTCCTCCTATGGGGAAGTTGTGCATGGGTTGGCGGCCAGTAGTAGGGATGGGAACTTTGCCATGGAACAGGTCGTTGTACTCATAAAAGACGGTAAACGTATCTCCGATGTTGTGGAGATTCAGTGGAGACGTAACCGTTTCAAAGTATGGGTGAATGAAACGGAGGAAACCTGGTGTCCGGGTTTTGTTAAAGCTGATTATGATAGTAATAAAAATCTTTCGTATGATCTGGATAAAGGAAAGATTATTGAAACTGTGTCTGGTGACTCTTCTAGCTATTCCCATGATGTTGGAGGTCAGGATGATAACGTAGAAGTGGGGGAGTGTCTTGATCATGGCACTATTCCGGTGATTGACCCGGTTCTGGTGGTGCCGGTGGACGATGCCGGGCCTGACGCTTCGGTAAACGATTTGGCTGCTGATGACATGCTGCTGGATGCGAACGGTCTACAGGGAGATCAAGAGTCACCATGTTTGAACGTGCATGGGGATATGCATGATATGAATGCTAATTCAAGTCCCGAGGAGAACATTATAATTATGGAGGCGGAACCCCAGGAGACTTCTGTTTTAATTTCGGATGGTGGGGTCAATCTGCCTTCTACTTTAAATTACACTTTAAACAAGATTAAGGGGCCCCAGGAAATGCTTGTGAATAATATGGGTTTATTGGGCTCATCTAGAAAGAGGGACAGGTATGACTTTGGGCCAAATGATGACTTAATTGACCTGAACTCTCTCCCATCCCATCGGCCCAATTCTGTCCATCCTCCAAGATCATCCTCTAGAACCGCTGTTCGTAAAAAATATGTGTCTTGTACCAGAGGTGTTTCACTTACCCCAACACCCCCCATCTGTAACATCGCGTGTTATCCCCAAATTCTTGAATTAGTAAGTCGCCACTCTACTTACATTATACTTCTAATTTTTTTATTATAATAATAATAATAATAATAAATAATTATCACAAAAATCGGATTTTTAATCCTTTTAGTATGTATTGTCAAAAAAAAAAAAAAAACAACAAAACAAAACACTATTATAACTAAACCAATCCAACAAATAACCCAACCATTCTTTTCTTTTCCTTTAAAATCTGGAGCCCAACAAAGCAGCCCAGTAACCGGCCCAAACCCACCTCCTTTTTCACCCGTTTCCTTTTCCAGTTGCAGACCCAAAGACCCGATCCGGATTGCACGCGTCCAGCCATTTTTGGCAACCAGGACCGAATTAAAGTGTGCTCATTAAACCCACAATCAATTATGCCCGAATCTACACACCGTCTACGCGTTAACAGCTCGTAATTGAGCAAAAATTAACTCGGTTTGACCAAGCACATTCAATTCTTAAAACCTTCCTTTTCTACAACCATATTATAAATTGATCGCGTGATTTTGATAAGAGGCAACCGATAAACTTATCCCACATTCAAATCATTATGTTCTTCGCTGCAAAGTCACGGATCGAGCTCCTTTGACTTTTTCGTTTGACTTATTTTTCGTGCATAATATAGCCTTGTAAGTATAAATTAATCTTTTGTTTTCGTACCTTAATATTGAACGATCAATAGCCCTATGTATTCTATGGTTATTGATCGTTAATTTGTTGGATTAGAAAATCTAGGGTTCATACGATTTAAATTGGGGAAAAAGACATGAACGAGTTATGGTATAAAAAGATTTTGAAATAAATATGAAACATCTTTTGACCTATAGATCGATGGTGTGGTTGTTTGTTGTTGTTAGCAAACCGTCTATAACCTTGGGTTCGAAGCCGAGCCACAACCTTTTCATTTTAAAGGAATTCATGGTTTTATCCAAAAAAAAGATTTATATAAACAGAATCAACAATATCTCGTTCTCAGGGTCCAGATCAGTTGGTCTGGGCTTGTGACCAAAATCATTGAACCGGCCTGAGGCCCGGGTTCGAATCCCCTTAGCAGCAATAATTTCATTTTGTTTCCTTATTTTTGTTATTTTATTGGATTAATAATGCTTTATTATATTTAAAATAGCTAACATGATTTAAAAATCCTACAAAATTTATTTTATATAGTATGACTAATAAACTTTATTAGACAACTTTTATTTTCAGAAAATTTAATTATTTAATATATATAATAATTATTACAAATTTATTTACAAATAAATTCAAAATTCTAGAAAAATAACTAAATAGCTTTATAAAGTTTCACAAAAAATATTCTAGACTTATAAACTGATGAACTTTATAAAACTAAATTTTATTTTCATGAAATATTAATTTATTTGTTTTTAATCAATTTAACCTATTTTAACCATATTAAATTCATAATAAATTCATTTTTCACTATTTTTATACCAAAATTTTACATAAATTATTTCTATTCATTCAAAATAGAAATATAAAATTTTAATTAAAACTTCAATAATTTTAATATTTTTAGATATTAATACTATGTTTTGACAAATAAATATTAATGTATTATATATTCATTAATTAGGAAAATAATTTTATAAAAATTATTTTCACATTACAACATTTTAATACAACTACCTTTAACCAAGGTCTTACAAAAATTCCTCTTATTTAACTAAATTCTATTTTTCTTTATTTATTAATTCATTAACAATTTATCTAAATCAACGATTAATCAATTGTCAATCCCCAAACTAGGAACCCTAGAATACCGTTAGACTAGAAAACTTAGACTTATTTACTTGTCTTGAACTTAGGGTATACTTGGAATCGTTGTGCCACATTTATTCTATATCAAGGGATTCAATACTATCATTAAGGTGAGTTTACATAGCCCCTTTTTCTGTTTTACATTTTGGGGTGAAACATGTTTAAACATTTTATACATTATCATTTACTCATTCTTACATTGTTGAAACTTGTGATTCAATTACACTATCATTTACTCATTCTATCATTTGACTGTAACAAAAAGACACGGTACAATCATTAACATTGATCAAGCCGCCTGTTTAGATTATAGCGCTATAGGTCTGACAAACCCATCCCCCCGCATAAATTCAGGGATGATCGATAACAATTACACTTTAACTAACTTACGAGTTAGGTCTCAGTCGACACAAGGTTTGAGTCTACAAAAGACGCATTGTTACATGTCGGACTCATATTCAATCATTACTCATTATTATACTTCAACTATAATTACTATACAACATATTGTCTTCAACAATATGCAAAACCTATGTATTCTCACCAACTATTTATAGTTCACCCCCCATCTTTCCAACTTAACATGTTTCAGGTTTGTTTGCTATTGGAAGTTGTACAAGTCTTGGAACACGTAGGAGCTTTGGATCTAGTTTATATTAATCAACTTTTGTAATCATTACTTGTAAGACAAATTGTAAATTGTTTAATATTATTCAACTTTCATTTAGTACCATGATGTGACACCCGACAAATTCTGGTTAACAACGTTGTCTAGATGAAAGTCTACCTTAGCGAGTCACGCGTATATTGGACTTAACTGGGTTAGTTAAGTCGTGTTATGGTTCGGGAACTATCGGTTTAGTCTAGAAGATCATTGGATGTTGGTCTAGAGGTTCATTAGATGTCAGTCCTTAACCAAGTGTACAAATGGCGACGATTCGTAGAATCGTCAGGGCATACGGAACATACAAGTCTCGAGTCCCGGGAATTGGTGAACGAGTGTGAATATGTTTGTTTGCAAGTGTTATGTGTTTACAATCATTATGTGACTTGTCGGTATGTGAATATGTGCTAACGTATGTTAAAACGGGGTTTAACGCGCAAAATACAAGGAACCAGCCCCTATAGGCGATTAGGGGTGGCTAATCGCCTATAGGGAGGGCGATTGGGCAATCTTATGGGCGATTGGGGGCTAATCGCATGCCCTAGGGGGCGATTAGGCCCCAAATGCATGAACATCATGCGATTAGGATCCCTAATCGCGTATAGCTGCTGCACAATCGCGTGTTACGTGCTGGACGACTAAAAACGACTATAAATACAATGCTTGACCTCCTAAACCTCATAATACCAACCCTAGTCGTCCCATAACCCGCCCCAACACACACACACAACCTCTGGAACGTGATTTTTGATCAAAACACAAGGTTTCAAGCTTATTTCATCAATCTTTCACAAATCTAAGGTGTGGTTTCCATCCATGCAATCTTTATCAACGTTTTTATTAAATCCCTAATGGTCCAGACCTGTTCTAAAACAAATAAGCTTTCTGAAAATCGTTAATAAGTGTTGTTAATTGGATTCTATCTATCATACATGTGTTATGTGTGTTTATGATTAAAAGCTAGGGTTTTTATGATTCAAGGAGATGATTAACATGATATTAGGGTAGTTTCAGATTAATAATAATATCATGATGATGAGATCTGAGTTATTGTTAATTAGGGTTACGGTTTTGCATGCTAATGTGATGTTTCATGTTATGTGTATTATCTTTAAGATACATGATTGCATTCAGGGCTGATAGATCGAGGTTAAACGAAGGATTTTGATGGATATATGTTTGATATAGTTGTTTGGATGATATTTGATGTTTACACACGTTCTGGGATTGATTTGGAGTGTTAAACGCGCGAAAAACCGGAACAGCCATGTTGCAGGCGAGTAGCAATCCTAATTGCCTATACTATAGGCGATTAGGAGGCTATCGCCTATAGTATAGGCGAGTAGGGGCTAATTGCTAGTGAACAGCATGTCTTATGAGCTAATTGCTAACAGATGCATGTCTTATGACCTAATTGCTAATAGATGCATGTCTTATGACCTAATTGCTAGTGAAATACATGTCTTATAGCCCTAATCGCCTATAAGGTCAAGATTTACATGTCTTATGACCCTAAATGCCTATATTACATGCAATTAGCCTTCCTAAATGCCTGTTGACCAACCTAAATGCTAGTTGACTTTTCCTAATCGCGTATACTGCTGCTGTAAGTGTAAATTAGCATTCCGAGACCCGATTTGACATCTAGGAACATGCTAGGAACCCCGTAACATATCTAATAACTTGGTAACATATGTTTGGATGTAATTATGTGATACGTGAACTACGTGCTATAACTTGTTGGACGCTAACGTATGTTAAGTGTGATTGCATGATTGTATGTTTGAGAGCGTAAACATAACACGGGGAGTCTCGGGTCACCAATGGGATGTCGAGTCTTGTTCATTGGGTCAGTTAAACAGTCACGGTGTTTTCAAACGAACTTGGTTATGGTCTGGATATCTAGGGACTAACTAACCTGCGGGTTATTAGTCTAAGTACTTGTAACTGTCATATGTTAGGTCGCCGCTTTACGGGACTAGCATAGCTGATGAGTTTATTCGTATTACGAAGTAACGCAACTTAAGGTGAGTTTACGGCCCCTCTTTTAACTGGTTTCACTTTTCGGGGGAGAAAACATGTGTTAAAACTTATGTTTGGTAACTACTGTCATACTATGGGTTTCTATGGTTTACTATGCGATCTTTGGAAGTCCCGGGGGGAACCATGAATGTGCGGGTTTGCACAACGGGGAAATGTGAATAGCGCTATTGGGAGTGACCAACCCCGCTCGTCGACTTGGAGGGTCGGCGGGTGCATATTGTCTCAAACAGGAACAACAGGTTACTACAGCGGGCACGACATCTGGTTTGCGAGTTAGTAATGGTTTTCCAATCGTGATAGTAACAAAACATACGCCTAGCTAGCGTACTTTGGTTTTCGATTTGTTATAGTATGGACAGGTTGAACTTGGTACTTGGATTACAAAACCTGTAAACTCACCAGCATTTTTGTGCTGACGTAAACTTTTACATGTTTTCTCAGGTCGCTAAGGTAGCACGATGGAACTAGGGCGCACGCGTCTGCACGGCGTCTAGTTAGGATTGCATGGTTTTCAAACGTTGAACACTTGGTTTATTTTGGATTATGTTTTGAATAAGCTTCCGCTGTGATTGGGGGATTTAAACATTGTTTTTGAAATTGCATTATGTTCATTTAGACTTGTTTATTGTGATCGTTGGTTTGGATCCTGGTTTGTCATGCGCCTCGCGGTAAAACTCCGCAAGTGGATTTTGAGGGTGTGACAGATTGGTATCAGAGCCAATGGTTATAGTGAACTAGGACTGCATGTAGAGTCTAGTCTATAGCCGAGTCGCACACACTAGACGATCACATAGTACTAAACGTTATGGTGGGTTACGTATGGTCTTGTCGGGGTGTCTCTAAACCATTTGATCTTCCTATGTTACATCATCCGTTCTATCTTAGGTCGGGTTACTTACTTTCTAGGCAGTGTAGTATATTGGAGTGAATCGTGTACTCTTGAGATTTGTCCAAGGCTCGGACATCTCCCTTTCATACTCCAATAGAAACACTTGCCATAAACTACCGTAGTATTACGGTGTATAGCTAAGAGTCTATGTTCGGTGATTTGAACTTTGAACTAGGAGAACACTTGGAGGACCATGTAGAGCGGTTTATCATTTTGGGTGCACACAAAATCATAAACCGAAATGCATGAAAGCCCTGGTGAGCTCTGGGTTTGAATGGATAGTCCTGGATTGGATCTAACTTTGATCTTGTAAACGTTAGTGGTTATCTTTAGCTGCGAAACTAAATTTTCTCGTTCTTTCTGCCAGAATCATGTCTGGAGTACGAGGAGGACGTGGAGGTGGTCGCAATGGTGGACGTGGTGGTGGTCGCGGTGGTGCTGGTGGTCGTGGAGGTATTAACCTATCACAGGATGATCTGAACAACTTGCTACAAGCTGCCTTCCAGTTAGGGCACAATGGTGGTGGTAAGTTGATTTATCCATTTTTGCCTCATTGGTGAACCTTGTTTACATTCTTCGTGGTTTCTCATGCGTTTCATTTCAGGTGGTCCTGTTAACCTACCCCCACCCATGTGTACCTACAAGATGTTTCGGGACTGTAAGCCCCAGGAAGTCTCTGGCACTGAGGGTGCGGTGAGCTTGCTTAGGTGGCTGGAGAAGGTGGAGTCAGTGTTTCTGATGTGCAACTGTCTCCCAGAGGATCGAGTTAAGTATGCTGCCGCATTATTCCAGGATGTTGCTTTGACCTGGTGGAATAACATCACCCAGAATATGGGTATTGGGGAGGCTTATGCTATGCCTTGGGAAAACTTTGTTCAACTATTGAAGCGTGAGTACTGTCCAAGGGAAGAGGTGCAGAAGTTAGAGCACGAAGTGTGGAACCTCAAGATGTCTGGGTCTGAAATTGAGAAGTATACTGTGAGGCGTAATGAGTTGGCAGTGCTGTGTCCTGACCTGCATGTGCCAGAATACAGGAGGATTGAGCATTATATCTCAGGGTTAGTGCCAGAAATCGCAGGGTTAGTGGCTGCGGGAAATCATCCTACATACTCAGAGGTGGTCCGATCGGCTCATAGGATGACCAACTTGAAGGTGAACGAGGGTATTTTGCCTGCTAAGGGTTCGACTGTCAAGGCCCCAGACAACAACAAGCGTAAGTGGGAAAACGAGGGGAAAGGATCTGGGCCAGCACAGCAGGGTAAGAGATTTGATAGCGGGGGTTCTTCTTCTACTAGTAACAAACAGGGTGGTTATGCGGGGAAACTGCCTAAATGTAAGTGTAACAAGTGTGGACGTCATCATCAAGGGAACTGCGACAGTAACCGTTGTCATCGCTGCCAGCGAATTGGGCATTTTGCTAAAGATTGTCGGGCTACACTCCCATCGACCCAGGCCCCAAGCAATACCTCGGCTCCTACTGCTCAGGGAACAACAGGAAGACAGGGATGTTACAACTGTGGTGAGACCGGTCATTACAAGAAGGATTGCCCGAAACTGAAGCAGGGCGGGAACAACGGTAACGGAAACAACGGGGGCGGCGGCAGGAATGCACGTGCCTTCGTCATTGGAGCCGCTGAGGCTAGACAGGATCCTGACACAGTTACCGGTACGTTCCTTCTCAATAATCGCTTTGTTAGTGTTTTATTTGATTCTGGTGCCGACAAGAGTTTTGTATCCATGGAAGTTAGTCGACTGTTAGATGTAGTACCCGTACCATTAGAGGCTAAGTATATTATTGAGTTGGCTGACGGTAAAAAGATTGAAGCTACTTGTATCCTTCGGGAGTGTCAACTAGAGTTGTCGGGTTTGTCGTTCCCCATCGACCTTATGCCGGTACCTTTGGGTAGTTTTGACGTTGTGGTAGGTATGGATTGGTTATCTTTGTATCGCGCGGAGATCGTTTGTTACGACAAGATTATTCGGATTCCTCTCCCTGACGGAGAATTCCTTTCTATGTACGGTATCAAGGGTGGTGTTCCGCTAAATATCATCTCTAGCATGAAAGCCCTTAAGTGTCTTCGAAAGGGTTACTCGGCCTTTTTGGCACTTTTATCTGTTTCCTCTAGCAATGAGAAGAAGATCGACGATATTCCTGTTGTACGCGAGTTTCCTGATGTTTTTCCTGATGATTTATCTGGTTTTCCTCCCCATCGTCAGGTTGAATTCGGTATTGATCTTGTACCAGGGGCTGCTCCTATTGCTCGAGCCCCCTACCGTCTTGCACCTCCCGAGATGCAGGAATTGTCTAGTCAGTTACAGGAACTCTTGGACAAGGGTTTCATCAGACCAAGTTCTTCCCCTTGGGGAGCCCCGATTCTATTCGTCAAGAAGAAGGATGGAAGTTTCCGATTGTGTGTAGATTACAGAGAACTGAACAAATTGACCATCAAGAACCGTTATCCTCTTCCACGTATTGATGATCTATTCGACCAACTTCAGGGTTCTAGTTACTACTCCAAGATTGATTTGAGGTCCGGTTATCACCAGTTGCGCGTAAGGGAAGCTGACGTTGCAAAGACTGCCTTTTGTACACGTTATGGCCATTTCGAATTCTTGGTCATGCCTTTCGGTCTCACGAACGCACCGGCGGTTTTCATGGATTTGATGAACCGCGTTTGCAAGCCATATCTGGACAAGTTCGTCATTGTGTTTATTGATGATATTCTGATCTACTCTAAGAACAAGACTGAACACGAGGAACACCTGCGTTTGGTTTTGGAACTCTTGCGACGGGAACAACTTTACGCCAAGTTCTCAAAGTGTGACTTTTGGTTACGCGAAGTTCAGTTCCTAGGACATGTGGTTAATGAACTAGGAATTCATGTCGATCCAGCTAAGATCGAAGCGATCAAGGACTGGGGAGCACCAAAGACGCCAACTGAGGTGCGGCAATTCCTAGGCCTTGCGGGCTACTATCGTCGTTTCATTCAGGGGTTCTCGAAGATCGCTCAACCCCTGACCACTCTTACTCAGAAGGATAGAAAATTTGACTGGGGTGAACCACAAGAGTCGGCATTTCAAGAACTGAAGTCTAAACTTTGTTCTGCTCCTATTTTGTCCTTACCTGAAGGCCCTGATGATTTCGTTGTTTACTGTGATGCTTCTATTCATGGTCTCGGTTGCGTGTTGATGCAACGCGAGAAAGTGATTGCGTATGCTTCTCGTCAACTCAAGGTGCACGAGAAGAACTACACCACCCATGACTTGGAGTTGGGTGCAGTGGTATTCGCGTTGAAAATTTGGAGACATTACTTGTACGGTACCAAATGCACCATCTACACCGATCACAAGAGTCTCCAACATATTTTCGACCAACAACATTTGAACATACGACAACGTCGTTGGATTGAACTCCTGAACGACTATGATTGTGCCATTAAGTACCATCCTGGCAAGGCGAATGTTGTAGCAGACGCCTTGAGCAGGAAGGAGTCAACTAAACCTCGTCGCGTTCGGGCGTTGCAACTCACCATTCATTCATCTCTACCTGACCAACTCCGTTCTGCCCAGTTAGAAGCTTTGAAGGAGGAAAACCTTAAAGCTGAAACCATGCACGGTGTCGACAAGCACCTCGAGCGAAGGCCTGATGGCCTGCACTACTTCGCAGAACGCATATGGGTTCCTTTAATCGGGGGACTTCGGGAGCTTGTCTTGGATGAGGCTCACAAGTCCCGGTATTCTATTCATCCTGGTTCGGATAAGATGTACCAAGATCTGAAGGTGCTTTACTGGTGGCCAAACATGAGGTCGGATATAGCCTCATACGTGAGCAAATGCTTGACCTGTGCTAAGGTCAAGGTGGAATACTAGAAACCGTCGGGTCTCTTGCAACAACCTGAAATTCCGGAGTGGAAATGGGAACGGATTACAATGGATTTTGTCACGCAACTTCCTAAGTCACCAAGCGAGAATTAGGGCTGGCAATTTATACACGAACACGATAACCTGACACGAACCTACACGATTTTAACAGGTTTCGTGTTTGGCCTTAACAGGTTTCGTGTCTATAACAGGTCGACACGTTAAGACCTTTTTATTTTCGTGTCGTGTTCGTGTTTACATGTTTCGTGTTCGTGTCTTATAGTGTACGTGTCTTAACAGGTCTTATCATGTCTTATCGTGTTTCTTATCATGTCTTGTCGTGTCTTATTGTGTCTTATCGTGTCTTGTCGTGTCTTATCGTTTCTTGTCGTGTTAACTTATTTTACTAGGGGTTCCTTATCGTTTCTTGTCGTGTCTTATCGTGTTAACGTGTTATACACAGGTTCGTGTTCGTGTTTGAAAAAAATGACACGATTAGATTTCGTGTCGTGTTCGTGTTTACAAGTTTCGTGTTCGTGTCTTAACAGGTTCGTGTCTTAACAGGTTCGTGTAACCTGTTATGCCAGCCCTAGCGAGAATGATAAGATATGGGTGATTGTTGATCGGTTGACAAAATCAGCCCATTTTCTCGCTATCAAAGAGACTGACACCCTGGATCGTTTGGCTCGTCTTTATCTGAAGGAAGTCGTTTCTAAGCACGGGGTGCCGGTTTCTATTATTTCGGATCGTGATTCCCATTTTACTTCTCACTTCTGGAAGTCTTAGCACAAGGCTTTGGGTACCCAACTAGACATGAGTACAGCTTATCACCCACAGACTGACGGTCAGAGTGAACGTACGATTCAAACTTTGGAAGACATGCTGCGGGCATGTGTGATCGATTTTGGCAAAGGTTGGGAAGCTCATTTACCGTTAGTAGAATTCTCTTACAACAACAGTTATCACACGAGCATCAAGGCGGCTCCGTTCGAGGTACTGTACGGGCGGAAATGCCGTTCTCCTCTTTGTTGGGCTGAGGTGGGTGAGAGTTAACTCACTGGGCCTGAACTAGTGTACGAAACTTCGGAAAAGATCGTACAGATTCGTAACCGGTTGGCAGCGGCACGGGATCAGCAAAAGAGTTATGCCGATCAGCGTCGCAAACCATTGGAATTCCAAGTTGATGACAAAGTACTTCTAAAAGTTTCACCGTGGAAGGCGTCATACGCTTTGGGAAGCGTGGCAAACTCAACCCTAGATATGTCGGTCCATTTACGATCCTGGAACGGATTGGACCGGTGGCGTATCGTCTTGATTTACCGACGGAGCTCGGTAACGTACATAACGTCTTCCATGTGTCCAACTTAAAGAAGTGTCTGGCTGACGAGTCTCTCATCGTTCCACTGGAAGAGATCAAGGTTGATGATCGTCTTCGGATTGTGGAAGAACCTGTGGAGATTCTGGATTACAAGATTCGTAGCCTACGTCATAGCAAGATTTGCATTGTGAAGGTTCGCTGGAACTCGAACCGGGGACCAGAGTACACTTGGGAACGGGAGGATCAGATGAAGTCTAAATATCCTCATCTCTTTCCTAAGGAAGCGTTCGAATCGAGATATGTCTCCACTGCAGCTGAATGAATCTCGGGGCGAGATTCCTTTTAACGTGGGGATGATGTGACAACTCGGGTAAATCTCTCTTTTGGTTTCTATCTTTTATTTGTTTCTTTCGTCATTCCTGTTGGTACTTGTACAATTCTCGGGACGAAAATTCTTTTAACGTGGGGATGATGTGACACCCGGCAAATTCTGGTTAACAACGTTGTCTAGATGAAAGTCTACCTTAGCGAGTCACGCGTATATTGGACTTAACTGGGTTAGTTAAGTCGTGTTATGGTTCGGGAACTATCGGTTTAGTCTAGAAGATCATTGGATGTTGGTCTAGAGGTTCATTAGATGTCAGTCCTTAACCAAGTGTACAAATGGCGACGATTCGTAGAATCGTCAGGGCATACGGAACATACAAGTCTCGAGTCCCGGGAATTGGTGAACGAGTGTGAATATGTTTGTTTGCAAGTGTTATGTGTTTACAATCATTATGTGACTTGTCGGTATGTGAATATGTGCTAACGTATGTTAAAACGGGGTTTAACGCGCAAAATACAAGGAACCAGCCCCTATAGGCGATTAGGGGTGGCTAATCGCCTATAGGGAGGGCGATTGGGCAATCTTATGGGCGATTGGGGGCTAATCGCATGCCCTAGGGGGCGATTAGGCCCCAAATGCATGAACATCATGCGATTAGGATCCCTAATCGCGTATAGCTGCTGCACAATCGCGTGTTACGTGCTGGACGACTAAAAACGACTATAAATACAATGCTTGACCTCCTAAACCTCATAATACCAACCCTAGTCGTCCCATAACCCGCCCCAACACACACACAACCTCTGGAACGTGATTTTTGATCAAAACACAAGGTTTCAAGCTTATTTCATCAATCTTTCACAAATCTAAGGTGTGGTTTCCATCCATGCAATCTTTATCAACGTTTTTATTAAATCCCTAATGGTCCAGACCTGTTCTAAAACAAATAAGCTTTCTGAAAATCGTTAATAAGTGTTGTTAATTGGATTCTATCTATCATACATGTGTTATGTGTGTTTATGATTAAAAGCTAGGGTTTTTATGATTCAAGGAGATGATTAACATGATATTAGGGTAGTTTCAGATTAATAATAATATCATGATGATGAGATCTGAGTTATTGTTAATTAGGGTTACGGTTTTGCATGCTAATGTGATGTTTCATGTTATGTGTATTATCTTTAAGATACATGATTGCATTCAGGGCTGATAGATCGAGGTTAAACGAAGGATTTTGATGGATATATGTTTGATATAGTTGTTTGGATGATATTTGATGTTTACACACGTTCTGGGATTGATTTGGAGTGTTAAACGCGCGAAAAACCGGAACAGCCATGTTGCAGGCGAGTAGCAATCCTAATTGCCTATACTATAGGCGATTAGGAGGCTATCGCCTATAGTATAGGCGAGTAGGGGCTAATTGCTAGTGAACAGCATGTCTTATGAGCTAATTGCTAACAGATGCATGTCTTATGACCTAATTGCTAATAGATGCATGTCTTATGACCTAATTGCTAGTGAAATACATGTCTTATAGCCCTAATCGCCTATAAGGTCAAGATTTACATGTCTTATGACCCTAAATGCCTATATTACATGCAATTAGCCTTCCTAAATGCCTGTTGACCAACCTAAATGCTAGTTGACTTTTCCTAATCGCGTATACTGCTGCTGTAAGTGTAAATTAGCATTCCGAGACCCGATTTGACATCTAGGAACATGCTAGGAACCCCGTAACATATCTAATAACTTGGTAACATATGTTTGGATGTAATTATGTGATACGTGAACTACGTGCTATAACTTGTTGGACGCTAACGTATGTTAAGTGTGATTGCATGATTGTATGTTTGAGAGCGTAAACATAACACGGGGAGTCTCGGGTCACCAATGGGATGTCGAGTCTTGTTCATTGGGTCAGTTAAACAGTCACGGTGTTTTCAAACGAACTTGGTTATGGTCTGGACATCTAGGGACTAACTAACCTGCGGGTTATTAGTCTAAGTACTTGTAACTGTCATATGTTAGGTCGCCACTTTACGGGACTAGCATAGCTGTTGAGTTTATTCGTATTACGAAGTAACGCAACTTAAGGTGAGTTTACGGCCCCTCTTTTAACTGGTTTCACTTTTCGGGGGAGAAAACATGTGTTAAAACTTATGTTTGGTAACTACTGTCATACTATGGGTTTCTATGGTTTACTATGCGATCTTTGGAAGTCTCGGGGGGAACCATGAATGTGCGGGTTTGCACAACGGGGAAATGTGAATAGCGCTATTGGGAGTGACCAACCCCGCTCGTCGACTTGGAGGGTCGGCGGGTGCATATTGTCTCAAATAGGAACAACAGGTTACTACAGCGGGCACGACATCTGGTTTGCGAGTTAGTAATGGTTTTCCAATCGTGATAGTAACAAAACATACGCCTAGCTAGCGTACTTTGGTTTTCGATTTGTTATAGTATGGACAGGTTGAACTTGGTACTTGGATTACAAAACCTGTAAACTCACCAGCATTTTTGTGCTGACGTAAACTTTTACATGTTTTCTCAGGTCGCTAAGGTAGCACGATGGAACTAGGGCGCACGCGTCTGCACGGCGTCTAGTTAGGATTGCATGGTTTTCAAACGTTGAACACTTGGTTTATTTTGGATTATGTTTTGAATAAGCTTCCGCTGTGATTGGGGGATTTTAAACATTGTTTTTGAAATTGCATTATGTTCATTTAGACTTGTTTATTGTGATCGTTGGTTTGGATCCTGGTTTGTCATGCGCCTCGCGGTAAAACTCCGTAAGTGGATTTTGAGGGTGTGACAGATTGGTATCAGAGCCAATGGTTATAGTGAACTAGGACTGCATGTAGAGTCTAGTCTATAGCCGAGTCGCACACACTAGACGATCACATAGTACTAAACGTTATGGTGGGTTACGTATGGTCTTGTCGGGGTGTCTCTAAACCATTTGATCTTCCTATGTTACATCATCCGTTCTATCTTAGGTCGGGTTACTTACTTTCTAGGCAGTGTAGTATATTGGAGTGAATCGTGTACTCTTGAGATTTGTCCAAGGCTCGGACATCTCCCTTTCATACTCCAATAGAAACACTTGCCATAAACTACCGTAGTATTACGGTGTATAGCTAAGAGTCTATGTTCGGTGATTTGAACTTTGAACTAGGAGAACACTTGGAGGACCATGTAGAGCGGTTTATCATCTTGAGATTTGTCCAAGGCTCGGACATCTCCCTTTCATACTCTAATAGAAACACTTGGTTTATTTTGGATTATGTTTTGAATAAGCTTCCGCTGTGATTGGGGGATTTTAAACATTGTTTTTGAAATTGCATTATGTTCATTTAGACTTGTTTATTGTGATCGTTGGTTTGGATCCTGGTTTGTCATGCGCCTCGCGGTAAAACTCCGCAAGTGGATTTTGAGGGTGTGACACATGAGCTATTGAACAATCATTCATACGTGACACCTCGATGTTTCCGCCATCGGTTGGGGTGTTACACCATCTATCTATTCTCAAATATTCCTATCCCCCCATCGCTTGACCCTTCACTTATTCAACTCCATGACTCCCATGTACTGGCTCCTACTTTGGATATCACAAATTCTGCAACTATTTTGGAGGCTTTGGATACGGCAGATTTGGGCAAGGCTGTTGGTATTGGTTTGGAGGGATTTGAAGATGACCTGGTCCAGTTTATTAGAGAAGAAGGTGAGTTTTCTGTGGCCCAATGATATTATTATCTTTTAATGTTCGGGGGATCGGAGAGGAAAACAAGATCCTTTCCGTGGGTGAGGTTATTAGAAGTCAAAAAGCTAGTTTTGTTGGAATTCAAGAAACTATGTTGCAAGATGGCTCCAAAATTCAGGTTCAAAAACTGTGGGGTAGACGATTGGTGGAATGGGAATGGGTTAACTCGGAAGGATGGTGTGGTGGCTTATTGTCCTGTTGGGACCCCGGTTTTTTTTTTTTCATAAAATGAATGTTATTCGCAACCGGAATTTTCTTATTATTAGAGGATACATAAAAACGACGTTGAATGTAGGGAATATTTATGTTCCTCGGTGTTTGAGGCAAAAAAAGGATCTTTGGGACTTTGTTTCTGAAATAATGACGGCAAATGATGGGCTGTGGTGCTTGTTGGGTGATTTCAACGTTGTCCGTACACCGGAGGAACGTTTAAACTGTGACTTTAGTATTAGTTGTGCCGATAATTTCAATGCTTTTATCGAGTCAAACGGATTATACGAGTATCCGATGGGGGGAGGAAGTTTACTCGTGTTTCCGATTCGGGTGTCAAACTTAGTAAAATCGACCGGTTCATGGTTTGTGAGTCGTTCTGGAACACTTGGCCGGATGCCTCTGTTACGGCCTTGCCTAGGCTGGTCTCCGATCACAGCCCCATTTTGTTGTCCACTGCTACTGTTAACTTCGGTGCAACCCCCTTTAGATTTTTCAACTCCTCTCTTGGGAAACAAGGTTTGGACACGGTGGTGGTTTCTGCCTTCAATGAACAGATTGAGGGGGGGGGGGGGGCTGCTGATTTTAGATTGGCAACTAAGCTTAAAAAAGTCAAGGATCGTCTCAAAGTGTGGTTGGCTGCTGAACGGGATAATAGGGCGATGGTAAAGAAAAATATCGAAAATCGCATTATGTCACTTGATGGGCGGTTGGAAAATGGGGTTTTATCTGACACGGAGATGGCGGAATGGGTGGATAATAAGAAAAAATTTGGTGAAATCTGTTCGGAAATCACACAAGATTTAAAACAGCGATCCCGGGTAAAGTGGTTAATTGAGGGCGACGAAAACTCATCATTCTTCCATGGCATGATTAATCTTAATGTGGGTTCCAACCGGTTGAACGGAATCCAAATCAAGAATGAATGGGTGACTGATCCCACTCGCATCAAGGAGGAGGCTTGGAAGTTTTTCGCCTTTAAGTTCCGGGAACCAAAGCTGGTGCGGCCTACCTTTGCTTGCCCTTCAATTAAGCAGTTATCCCAATCAGAGGCTAACAGTTTGGTTTCCTCTTTTTTGGAGCAAGAAGTCAAAATGACTATTTGGGACTGCGGGTGTGACCGTGCCCTAGGTCCGGACGGGTTCACTTTTGGTTTTATTAAGCATTTCTGGGTCCTCCTAAAAGACGACATCATGAATTTAATGCAGTCTTTCTTTGAGAATGGGATTATCAATCAAGGGTGTGCGTCGTCTTTTATTGCTTTGGTTCCAAAAGGCCCCGATCCAATAAATTTCAATGAATTTCGGCCCATTAGCCTCATCGGTTGCATCTCCAAGATTATCTCGAAGGTACTTGCTAACCGTGTGAAACTTGTCATGGATTCAGTTATATCCAAATGTGGGTGAAAGGTATATTGGAGTCTTCTAGGGCTTCGGTATTGATAAATGGGTCGCCATCCAGAGAATTTCAATGTTACCGGGGTGTCCGTCAAGGGGACCCTCTTTCCCCGTTCTTGTTCATTTTGGCAATGGAAGCGCTTACCTGTTTTATACACAAAGCCAAGGACTTGGGTTTTATTAGCGGGCTGCAATTGCCCAATAATGATCCTTCCATTACTCATCTCATGTATGCGGATGACATAGTATATATCGGAGGTTGGAGCGAGGCTAACTTGAGAAATATTGTCCGTCTTATGAGGTGTTTTGCAATGATTTCTGGTCTGAAACTAAACTGCAGCAAGACTTCTCTTTTTGGCATCGGTGTAAGCATCTCGAGCATTGAACAGATGGCTGGATTGATCGGGTGTAAAGCGGATAAGTTACCTTGCAAATACTTGGGTGTTCCGGTTGGCGCTAACATGAATCAATTGAAATTTTGGGACCCGGTAGTGGATGTTTTTAAAAAAACGGCTGTCGAAGTGGAAAGCGAAACATCTTTCGTTTGGCGGACGTGTTATATTGATCCGGGCTGTTCTCGACAGTCTGCCTCTGTACTTTTTCTCTCTTTTCAGAGCACCTATTGGTATCATAAATGTGTTGGAGGCATTAAGGCGACGTTTCTTTTGGGGAGGGGACGAAGACAAGGCGAAAACTAATTGGGTCGCTTGAGAGCGAGTAGTGGGCCCTACTTCTAAAGGTGGTCTAGACCTCGGATGCTTAAAAGTAATGAACGAGAGCCTCCTCGTTAAGTAGTGGTGGCGTCATAAGGTTGAGTCTCAATCGTTATGGTCCCGAGTCATTTCTGCAATCCACTTCTGCAGGAACTCGCCTTCATATCTCCTAGTTAAACGTGGCTTGGCTGGGGTTTGGAATTCCATCTTCAAAATTGGAGCTGCAGTTTTTGATCAAGATCTCAATATCCCGGCTACTATAAAAGGTACCGTTGGTGACGGCTTGAATATACGATTTTGGTTAGATTGGTGGCGGCTGAGGGTCCGCTGAAAGACCGTTTCCCAGACCTGTTCGCAATTGAGGCTGAAAAATCAGTATCTGTGGCTGCTCGTCTCCAGAATTGGGGCTGGAAACAAGCACCTAGCTCTCACTTTGAATTGACGGAATTGCATCAGTGTTCTACACTGATTGCCGGTACCGTACTGTCATCTAATCGGGATCATTGGGCTTGGGTTGGGGCAGCAGACGGGGTATTTACAGTTTCATTGTGCAGAAAAACGCTTCAAAATCATGCTATTCCTTTTTATCCGTTCCAATGGATTATAGGGGTACCGAAGAAGGTGTCCGTATTTATGTGGCGAGCTGAACAGGATCGGTTGCCTACGAAGACAGGTTTGCTGAAAAGGAATATTATCAATGGGACCGCTGAATGCAAGCTTTGTAGTGAGTCTAATGAAAATGCCGATCACTTATTAACATCGTGCTATGTGGCGTCTTAGCTTTGGCATAAAGTTAGCTCTTGGTGTAAGATCCCTCCTCTCTATGCCTTCACTGTTCGAGATTTATTGAAGATTCATCGTTGTGCCGATATCCCAAAGAACAAACAGAAATGGATACAAATGGTTATTCTCGCAACTTCGTGGACTATTTGGAAAGCCCGTAATGCCGCAATCTTTCAAGGAAAGAGGGTGACTTTGGACGGCCTTTTTGGAGAACTACAAGCGATGTCATATAGTTGGGTCAATCACAAAATCAAACCAGTTGGGTGGACTTGGGAGAAATGGAAAGCTTTTGATATTCCAATTACTTGATTTATGTCGTAGGTTTTATTGGAAGGCTTGTAACTAGGTGTTTTGTTGGGTGTTCTTATGTTGCAACTAGTGTCTTGCTAGTTTGTAATTATGTACATATGTTAGGTGAAATAATATAAATGAAGTTTGCCGATAAAAAAAAAATTATTTATTACATAAACATACATAGTAGTTTTACCTTCCCTCCTCGTAATTTCTATTATTTAGCCATTCGAGCCAAACTTAAACTTTTATAGAATTTGTTACTCATTTGGACTTCGTTTATCTTTTAAATACTTCCATTAATAATATAATATTGTAATATAATTTTAACCAAACTTATATTTTATTGATAATTCCTTCCACTTCAGTAATAGTAATAATAATGGCACAAGTAAGGAAGCCAAACATTTAATGACCATGTAAAGTTAGGTCGATATCGCAACTCTTTGTGTTGAAATATTAGGCCAGTTTTTTGGAAGTTAGTTTAGCATGTAATAACTAATGAGGTCACACATAATTTATTAGGTTAAATTTCCATTTATAATGAAATAACACATCAATAGCACATTCTTTGTAACATTTTCATTACATCACACATGTTTCGTCGGTACTCAAAACTTAGCAAACACAACACTTGATCATACAATAACATGGAAACTGAATGTATCTCGAGATAACACTCCAAAAATACGGGTGTGGGGGAGGGCGGGACTCAAATATAACAAAACTCCCTCAAAATTTTTGTTTCGGACTGAAACCTCAGTCCGTAACAATTTTCCCCCTAATTAAATAAAAAATAGTCGCTTAGTTGTAAAAAGAAGCCTTCCAAACCAAACACTAGACTACAGTATTAGCACTTAAAGGGAGCCAAAAATTCAGACAAAATTATAGCTGAACTTGCCTCTTAGCCAAGGGGTTGACTGTCTGGAACAAAGTCAACAGGTTGACTTTCAGTATCATCAACTTGTGATGCGGTGAATTTAGCTTTCTTGAACCTGCTTGAACTTCTTAAAAGGTCAACCATTGACACGTTCTTCGACTTGTTCCTGTCAACAGTTTAGCAATAGATAAACAATTATGAATAAAAGCTAGCGAAATACAATAGCAGAAAAGTGCTACTTTCTTATGTTTACTATTGCTATGAAAATCATAAACAATGGAGTACATTAAATAATTAACCAATTATAGAAAACAAAGATGGACAAAATACATTGTTTTGAGGGTCAACCCAACCCGTATTAATAATTACTCAGCATAGCCCATTTCTACCCATACTAAAATAATACGACGGAACCTGAACCCAATTTAACCTGTTACCAACCCTTCCGACCCTTTCATCTAGTCACCTCCAAAGTTTAAAAGAACAGAATCAAGCCTCGAGGCGTTTTCTCTTCGCCTCACGAGACGTAAACCTCGAGGCAAACCGAGGCGTAAGCCTGAGGCGGGATTAAAAGATATATATAAAAATTATATATCGTATAAAAAACAAAATAATTGACAAAGAAAGTCTAAAACATCAAAAACACACATAAAAATAAAATAATTGACAGAGAAAATCTAAAACATCAAAATCACATGACAGCCCCATGAGGCGCACCTGAGGGGCAAGTTTTCTTAGCGCCTCGGCCATTCGAGGCGCACGTACAAAATAACCTCATGAGGTGCTGCCTCAGAGACGTTTTCTCAGCGCCTCGCCTCAAGGCGCACGCCTCACCCGTTTTTTTAAACCATGGGCACCTCTACGGCTCTACATAATCTCCAAGAAAGAAAAAAACAATGAAGCTTGTATATATCTCAAAACTTACTTTGGGGTCGTACTAGGGTTTCCACTAAGCTTTCTTTTTATGACAAGAGACCCTGAGACAGATTAAAATTAACATTAGAAGCTTATAATCGAATTCATACATGAAAATGGAAAAGAAAAAAAAAGAACTATAATTACTGTTTCTTCTCGAGTCTATGCTTGAATCGCTTTCTCCTGATGATGTTAACATTCTTGATGGTGTTCGTGTACTGCAATCTGAATTTAAAGCTGCATTATCATCAGCAGAACTCCTGTCACTCTCATCATCTCCAAATATATTTCCAGGCGTATTCAACAAACTGTTCACAACTGGTAAAGTTTTCTTCACAGGGGCCACAGCTGATTGCTGTTTGTTGCTCTTTCGATGGCGAAAAGATCTGCCAAAACTCTTTGAGCTTGAACTCGATTCAGCATCAATATTTCTTGTCGTTTTTGGAGTTTTTAGTTGATTAATATTGGGGATATTTGGATCTGTTACAACTTTGTTGTTTTCATTTTCTGAAATTAGTTTCTGAGACCGAATGGCACCACCATTCCGGGAATCATCTTTTGTTTTCTTCTTTGGTTTTTTGATTTCTTTCTCATTTTCAATAGGAGCAAGTTTATTAGATTGGTGACCAGGGGCAAAATGGTCCATGAAGTTAATTTCGCTAGATTCCTCATTTGTGATACCAACTTCATTATTAACCTTAGAAACTTTAGATCCAGTCACAATCTTGGAGGCATCTACCAGATGATGATGGTGGTCAACACTTTGACTTTTGTTTGATTCTAACTCAGCTTCAGTAGATTGAAGCTTACTTAACCGATCTTGCGGACCCGTCAGTGAAAATTTATTACTTTTCTTCGCCTTCCTCACTAATCCTTCATTTTTTGAACTTATTTTCTGCAACTGAATGTCACCATCATTCCTCGAATCATCTTTTGTTTTCTTCTTTGGTTTCTTTGTGTCTTCTTTCCGATTGTCAATAGAAGCACTCTTATCCGGTTGCTCAGGGGCAAAATGGTCCATGAAGTTGATTTCATGAGATCCATCATTTGCTATATCAACCTCATTATCGTAAATCCCACCATTAACATGCTTTGTCATCGACTCATCCTCATTTCTTGATGCAGATTTTTTAGTTTCATTTTTCCTTGTGCTTTTCTTTACGCGATCCATCTTCTCATTCAGCTTTTCTGATTCATCCTCAATGTTTACTCCCTTTACTTCACTTAAGTTTTTATCAGTTCCTAACAATTCAACATCGTTGTTCATCAAAACATCGTCATTTCTAACACAATCAACATGCAAAGCATCCAATGATGTTACAGCATCATTGGATTCGTTTCTGGATGCAGATTTGTTGGTTTTCTTTTTCCTTGTGCTTTTCTTTACTCCATCAATCTTCTCATTCTGCTTTTCGGATTTATCATCAATATTTCCTACCCTTACTTCACTTAAGGGTTTCTCAGTTCCTGATAAATCAACATCATTGTTCATCAAAATATCGTCATTTCTAACACAGTCAACATGCAAACCATCTATTGATTTTGCAACATCATCGGATTGCTTTATAACAGCCTCGTCATTTTTCAAAGCAGTTTTCTCAACGTCTTTTTTCCTTTTTCTACTTCCTACAATACCTTTTAATTTGTTTTTTGATTTTTCTTCCAAATTTTCTACACGCGTCCGATTTCTAGAACTCTTAGTTGGTTCTGAAGCTGCCACCTCTTTCACAATCATTTCATCATTTTTCTTAGAATCATCTACTAACGTTGTGTCTAAAACTTCGTTCTTTTCACCAATTACTTTCTCATCTAAAATTGGAGCAAAAATTGTTGAAGAGGTATCACATACAAGTTTATCATCAGCATGCATCACTGGTGTTTCCTTTTTGTTTTTTGCGGCAGACTTCTTGACCTTTTTTCTTCTCTCAGGAAGATTCACTTCAGGTCCCTGTTTCAATGGTAATTCTCTGTCTTCCTCCTCTGCTTCTTTATGTTTGGTAGATCGTTTGGAACCACCTTTTAGAGGGCCCACAACAGTTAATCCAACAGCATCACGTTCACACTCAGAAGTCCCTAAACGAATTCAGATTAATGTCAAAATAGCAGAAAATAATTATCAAATGGTAGTATTCATCATGTAATCACGCTGATTTTGGATAAATGAGCATAAAAAAAAGATGTTTACCTTGAGATTAAATACATGCCAATTACGTATTTAAGTAAAAAGATATTTTATGTACTTACTCACTAAAGAAGAAGGCATTTCATTCTCTTGCTCAGATATTCCATGCTGAATATTCTTTTCAGCAACCATTGCCACATCAGCAACAGTTTCTCTTCCAACGCCTTCACCATCGTTAATTCTGGTATTTTCACCAATCAAATCTTTATCTTTTGACTTACGTTCAAACGTGTTCTCACTGTCTTTTAACTTACCATCATCATACGTTAAAACCATAGTTTCTTCCGCCACTTCTACATTGTTTTTCACCCTTCGAGTCTTCCTTTTCTTCTTCACAGAAAGTCCACACCCTGAAGGGTCATTCGGTAAACCATCGTTACTCACATCACGCGCTCTTTTTCTAGATTTTATCTCCTTATATACAGCCAACTGTTTATCATCAGATGACCCATCTTCCTTAAGCTTTCTTGCAACATCTTTACAAGAGCCATCATCGATGTTAGAAACTATCTGCGTTTCAAGCGGTACGGTTTTAGTTTGAATTGATAGTGACCCATGATTATCATGTCTATCAAGTGAACCATTATGTGTTACCCAAGGTAAGGCTAATCGATCCCCAGCCTTATCTTTATCAATATCATGTTCTAAACTAGAAGCATCAACCGACACAAACCAACTTCCTTTTGTATTCCCAAATGCAGTCTTAACAAGCATAGAGTCTGATAAGTGATAGAAGACTCCTCTTCTTTTCACCTGCCACATTAATATAGTTAAAAGGATACAAAACAAGAAACAAAAAGGAGGCGATATGTTTAACCAAAAATATCGGATGAAAATACCTTCAAGCTATGGACTTGAATATTTCCAATAGAAGGAAAGCACTCGCGATGCTCTAACATTATCTTCTCTGCATAACGAAACCGCTGATCATATTTAGGAAAATGTACATGCGGATGATTACTTGTCAGAAAATCATGCCGTTGATGGAACAAACAAACACGAGTTTGAACAAACTTGTTTGACTCTTTTATTAGACCATCCGTTGTGGGCTGCGAGCGACCAGACGCGGACCACCGACTTCACTCTCAAGTAACCCCATCGCCTATGCTCACTTGACCCCATTGTGGCTAAGGGTGAGCACTGGCGCGACCTGTGCTCACTTTCTCCCGTTAACGCGCGCAAGCACCATCGCGTGTGCTCGCACCGGACTGAAACCTTGCTCGCGCCGGAGTCGCTCGCGGCTCACAACGGACAGTCTTATTAATTAAAATGAAAGCACACATTCCAATGAATAACCTATCATCATCATAATCATCTATATTTGTAGTAAACTGATACTAGTCATAACCTAACTCAAACTCACTCTATTTTAATAATAATCAAATAAACTTACTAGATAAACAATACATATATCTATTAAACAAATAAACCAAAGTGGGTTATCAACAAGTTACAGATGGATAATAATTAACCTATTCAGTGGTCAGTGAATGTTTATATTAAAAAAGGAAAGATGAAATGTGCATTGAAGAATTAGGGAAAAGAAAGAAAAATACTTTTGAAGTGGGAAACAGTGTCGGAGGCGGAAAGCATGGTAAGAAGACGAGTATCGAGGCTGGTGCTGATGAAAACCGGCGTCATTTCATAGCCATTCTTTCCGGCGGCCGGAGGAGACATATTAATATTATTATTCATTTGAAAGAACACTGACTGACTGTCTGCTCACTTGTTAGTTAGTTCAATGGTGAAACAAACCACCTCCACCCTGTAACTTCTTCCTAGGGTTTAAGGGGTTTGCAATATTGCAACTTGGCTCCCTCCCCACTTAAACCAAATTGAATATTGAATAAAGGTATTGATTTCTTAACTCTTTGGTTTTATGCAGGGTGCAAACGAGCCCAAGCTCGATTAATTTATGAGAGCTTCAGCTAATCGAGTTTGAGCATGGCTTGGTTTGGGTTTTGTATTGAAAGCTCAAGCTCAGCTTGTTGCTAATTTCTCAAGCTCGAGCTCAGGCTCAACTTATTTATTATCTATGAGTTAATATATTAAACAACAAAATAATAAAAATAATAGGCTTCTTTAGACTCACGAGCTTGATAAGTTAAGCTCGGCTCGTTAACTAAACAACTTTAAATGAGGGGTAAATAATAATAAAACTAATATTACACTAAGCTCGACAAGGCTCGACAAGCATGGCGAGATTCACATGTCAGGCTCGAACTCGGGCTTGATAAATAAATGAGTTTTGTTTTAGGCTCAGGCTCAAGTAGTTTTGAGCTTTTACCGAGCCGAGCTCGAGTAGCTCGCGAGCTGCTCAGCTCATTTGCACCCTTACCTGTAGATTTATCATGCTTATTGCTAATGATAGTTGGTTCAACTGGTTGAAGGCGGGCATGTTTACCCATTTATTTGGGGTTCCTACCCTGGAGTTCCTATGTTCAATTCTAGAGATATGAGGCAAATTTTGCGGCACGTGTTACCTAGTGTTGTTATGACCCACAGAGAGAGACACTCTAAAATTTTAACTGGGGTTTGG
This sequence comes from Ambrosia trifida, assembly GCA_028751855.1. NCBI lineage: Eukaryota > Viridiplantae > Streptophyta > Magnoliopsida > Asterales > Asteraceae > Ambrosia > Ambrosia trifida. The sequence continues at coordinate 69,654,326 of CM054130.1, forward strand.
GTGATATAAGTTTACAGGCTTCGCCAGGTGAACTAGAGCGCTTGAAAAAAATAGTATTATTAAAAGGGGTATTGGATTTTAATAATCTCAAGTTTTCCTTGTTGGCCGATAATAATCCCTACTTCGAAAATTCCCAATAATAATCCCAAGTTTCAAACTTTTGGCCCCTGGTGAACTTTTTTTAACAGTGGACTAACCCAGTTAGTTCCTGCTGACGTGGATGCTGACTGGACTTGCTGACGTGTTCAACTTAGATGACTGGACATGCTGACGTGTCATGGGCCCATTATATCTGATCCTTATTACACTTTATAACTTAATAAAAACCCTAACATCACGATCAAAACAAAAACTTCATCACCCCCAATTCCAAACACCCAAGAACCCTAACAGATCATCATCAACTCTAAACCCTAACATCAAAATCAAACCCCTAAATCACATAATGAGCTCATCGTCGTCTTCTTCACGTAACCCGGACAAGAACCTTAAAATTTTTAAACTTGATTTGGATGGAAATGTCTATTGCAACCACGACAATGTTGCAATCCTTCGAATTGTAGGTCGTAACAACTCACGATTTGGGCAGAAGTTTTATGGATGCCCTCTATGGCCGGTAAGTTATTATACCTTGAACATCTAATTCATTCCTCTTTCAAATTCTGATTTTTTTTCTTTATTGTTTATTATAGAGGAGTGATTGCAAGTTCTTTATGTGGAAGGCTGACCTAGACAAAGTGCTAAGATCAGAATATGATGGAGATACCCTAACCAGTTATCAAGAGTTGAAAATGGAAAATTTGGTGTTACAAAACAAAATTTTGCAAGAGGAGAATACAAGATTGAAAGAGAAGTTGGATTTTAAGAAGAATGTCATCAGTAGGGAAAATGTATTAGGGTTTGTAGTTGTTGTCTTGGCAATATGGTTGACCTTTGTACTTGTTTGACTTTATGTAATGTAAACCTCTATTTAATGGTTTAGTAGTTGCTTTCAATGATAAATGTGTTGTGTTGTGCATATCAAATTTTGGTGAATGTTGTTAGTCTATGAATATGTGCAGTGTGTGTTTAGACCAAATCGGTCAATACCCCATATTCAACACAAAACAGTGTGTGCTTAGACCAAATGGGTCAATACCCTAAATCATAAGCTGCATAACTGTGAATACCCAAAACCTGCAAATAGGTCAATACCCCAAACCTGCAAATGGGTCAATACCCCTAATCATAACCTGCAAAACTGCCCATACCCCAAACCTGCAAATGGGTCAATACCCCAAATCATAACCTGCAAAACTGTCATGAACCAGTTATCATAAACTGCAAAACTGTCATGAACCAGTTATCATAAGATGCAACAAAAAACTGAACATAAACAGGCCATGAAACCATTACTTCCATTAATGTACCAAAATACATGACCCTTAAACCAACATAACAGACTTAAACCAACATAAACATACTAGACATAAACATAAGTGACCAAAGTAGCAAAATACATAGAGTTTAAAAACATCAAAAACATCATAAACATAAAACAGAATCATTTAGCCATCCTCTTAAGCTTTGACTTTGAAAGTGGCTTTTTCTTTGACTTCTTTTGCTGACTTGGATTCTGACTACCTTGACTGGCCTGTTGGGTAACTTGACTTGGATTCTGACTAGCTTGCTGACTTGGTTCTGTTGATTGACTAGCTTGCACTCTTGGCTTCTTTGGCCTTCCCCTTGGATTCTTTTGCTGACCTTCAAGTGGTCTTTTACCCTTTTCCTTGCAACTTCTCTTGTTATGTCCCTTTCCATCACAGTTACTGCAACTCATCTTGGAACCATGCTTAGTCAACTTCCCTTTTTTCTTAGGATTTTCATGTAGATCCCTTTTCCTGTTCTTCTTTGGTCTGCCTGGTTGACTCTTGATGGGAGGAGGGTCCAGGGGAAAATCAACAACTGGCCAGTATTTCTCACTAGGCAAGGGTGGAATGGTGTACTCATAGGTCTTCATGAATGTGTCCTTATGATAACAGTCAGCAACATACTGCTCAACATTCTTGTTTAAAAAACCTGCTACAGCACACACATGCTTACAAGGTATTCCTGTCAAATCCCACTTCTTACAGCTGCAAGTTCTCTTCATCAGGTCTACAGAAACATCATCATAATCTCTCACTTGGAACATATTCAATGATGATGGAAAAACCTCACAATGATAGGCCCATGATTTCTCTAGGTCAAGCTTCTCTTGTATTTTAGGACACACAGTGACATCCTCATTAGCCATTTCTTGTTTCAATGTAGTGAGCCTAGTCATAACTGATACCCTGATGTCCTCTAACATATTAATGATGTGCTTAGATCTTGATTGAACAATGTAACCATTAAAGGTTTCTTCCATATTGTTGACTATGACATCACATGTAGTGTGATTTTTTAGAAAGCACCTTGAACATTCAAAGAAGCATATGTATTAGATGACATACATAAACACAACAGTTGCAAAGTAATGTAAAAGACATACCTTGAAAAGCATCTTGGGTTTTGTTTAAGGAATTCTTCATGTGCAGAGGATGATAAGTCTTTCATCTCTTGAAGTGCTTGCCTGAATTCAGGTTCATTGTAAGCCCTTACAGCTTTCCAGAAAACCTCCTTCAAGTCATCACCCTTGTTCTTCTTATGCCAATTGGCATAGATGTGTCGAGCACAATTCCTATGCTCAGCTTCTGACCACACCAATGTAACTGCATTTAACAAACCCTGGAACATTCAAAGAAACATATGTATTAGATGACATAACAGTTGCAAAGTAATGTAAAAGACATACCTTTTGTTGATCAGAAATGAGTGTCCATCCCTTCCCACCATCCATAACCTCTAATGTTTTCCTTAAAAGATCCATAAACCATTCCCATGAGTCATTAGTTTCACCTTCAACAACAGCCCATGCCACTGGGAACATTTTGTTGTTTGCATCCCTTCCAATTGCACCCAACAACATACCTCCTAGGAATGTTTTAAGGAAACATCCATCTAAACACAGAACTTTCCTACACCCTGCCAAAAAACCCTTCTTCACACCATCAAAACACACAAAGAGTCTACAAAAAGTTTCTAGTGTTGAACCTGGATCTGCATTAACAAAACCCGGGGGGACAGTTAGCAGGTCAAATGTTGAAGTAGGATTAGCTTCCTTTAAAGCTGCCAAATATGACCCAAGCTTGCTGTAGTGATCCCTCATTGAACCATGAAGCTTCTTTTGTGCACAACATTTAGCCTTATATGCTAACCATTTTGATATCAACACCTTAAACTTCTGCTTAACTGCTAACTGTATCTCTTTAGCAGGTCAGTTTGGATTTGCTTTAAAGACAGTCAAGAACTCATTTGCCAAAAAATTTGCAGTTAACTGTCTATTCTTAGACATGTTCCTTTGTAGTTGTGCTTGTTTGTAACTTTCTTTAACATAAAACAAGACTTCCCTTGGTGAAAAGAACAATACAGTTTGAAAGGACACCCTTTCACACAACTAACACCTACACGACCACTTCTTTTTTTATCACTTACTGAAACTTTAAGGTTCTTACCATTAACAACAGCATATTGCATCAACAACAGGAACAATGTCTATGTGTTTGGTCCCTAGTATGTCATCATCTTCACTCTCACCAGGAGTCTTCACATCTCCATCAGAATCCTCATAGTTACTCTCATCTTTACCTGTATCAGCCACTTCATCATTGGCAGATTTGTTTAAACACTCATCTAACAATGCCTTTTTTAACTCCTCATCTTCTTTTCTAGATTTTTGTAAGTTTTTAACTGAGGCTTCCCACTCCTCATCTTTATCTGAAGTACAACTAATCACATCATTATTCACAGAGTCAGCCTCATCATCTTCATCTTCAAGATATCCAAATGGATTTGTATATTGATAACTAAATTCCTCTTCTTCCTCACTATCAACCTTATCAGCTTCTGTCTCAATATCAACCTCAGCTTCCTCACTATCAACCTCAGCTTCTTTCTCAAAATCACTCTCTTCTTCCTCACTATCAACCTCAGGTTCTTTCTCAATATCAAAGTCACTATCTTCCTCAGAATCTGACTTATCAGCCTCCTCTTCAGTATTAATCTGATCAGCTTGAACCTCAATATCTAACTTATCAGCCTTCCTTACCTTACCTTCTGCAAACACTTCCTTATCTTCTGCAAACAACTCATTACCTTCTGCAAACAGTTCAACTATTATACATGCTTTAAGTAGGGTTGAACTAGGTTTAGCTGAAGTTTCAGTTGGTACCCTCTTAACTGTAGATTTTGACCACCTTATTGGGCTGATTACTGGGCTTCCTATTGGGCTTCTAATTGGGCTTCCTATGATTGGTCCATCTTGAGCAAATACTTCAATAACTTGGTTTGGATCAACCATCATCACCAACTCAGTTACATCTCTATCACTAACCAACTTTTTCAAGACTCCATTTTCAGGATTTGTACAATACAAGTTGAAATCTTTAGTTTCATAACATTTAGTTTCCATTACGTAATCCATCAACTCAAAGAAAGACAACTTATCAATTTCTATCTTAACCCTCTTAGAATGACCGTTCACATACCTGTGTTTGGGAGTAGAAATGTCAATCGTACCACCATACCAAAGTTTAACGATTATTGAATCTTCAGCCATTGTGTCGTTGATCGATCCTATTAGGTTGTAGTGTCTGAAGGATAAACCCTAGATGATTTGGGTGTTGGGGTGTTTGATTTTTTGGGGATGAAATGGTTTGGGGTTATGATCGATTTGTTTTGGTTTTTATAATCTGATCAAGTGTTTTTGAATATTAGGTTTTTAGGATTATTATTAGATATTATTAAGTTATAAAGTGTAATAAGGATCAGATATAATGGGCCCATGACACGTCAGCATGTCCAGTCATCTAAGTTGAACACGTCAGCAAGTCCAGTCAGCACCCACGTCAGCAGGAACTAACTGGGTTAGTCCACTGTTAAAAAAAGTTCACCAGGGGCCAAAAGTTTGAAACTTGGGATTATTATTGGGAATTTTCGAAGTATGGATTATTATCGGCCAACAAGGAAAACTTGGGATTATTAAAATCCAATACCCCTTATTAAAAGTAGGAATAATGGAAATAAATAATCTCAACTATTACTATTGGCCAATAACAGTCCAACTACGAAAATTACCAATAGTGGTCCCAACTTTCGACATATTAGAATATAATGGACCCAAACTAACGGCGTTAGTGTGGTGCTGACGTGGCATGCCACGTAGGATCATTTTGCCACCTAGGATGCCACGTAGGATCATTTTACCACCTAGGATGCCACATCAGCATCACACTAACGGAGTTAGACCTTCGTTAGTTTGGGTCCACTATATTCCAATATGTCGAAAGTTGGGACCACTATTGGTAATTTTCGTAGTTGGGACTGTTATTGGCCAATAGTTAATAATTGAGATTATTTATTTCCATTATTCCTTAAAAGTAGGAGTACATTCGATAAATAAACAATTTTAGTATAACAACTATTGTTACGAAAGTTTTTTTCTTTCCTAAATGGGTGTTGTGAAAAAAAATATATAAATAAATAAGTGTTTTTTTAATATTTCTTTAATGATTAATCGGTGTAGATTTAATATTTATTGATCAAAACAAAGTTTTGCTAAAAAAATATTTATCAAATGAGTGTCATTTTCAAGTATTTATCATGCTTGTCATTATTTTCTTTTCTAAGCCATTATATTATTTTATTTTCTCTCTAATGAACCATATATGCTTATATTTTTTATTTTATTTTTCAATCAATGTATACTTCTTTCATGAATATGCACTTTTTAAGAAACTATGTATAAAAAGAATAACGTCAAATATACCAAAACAAAAGAAACTATTCTATAATGTCTTTTTATAACGAATGAAGAAGAAAGCGACGAATTTGGGAGGCAGTGACGATGGTGAGCCGTCCGATCACTCCAGGGGGCAATGGGGGTGGTTAGTCGTTTGATAGCTCAAGACTCCAGATGGCGATGATTTTGATATCTTTCGAATTTCAATTGCTTGAGAGGATAGTTAGGGCGCGAAAAGGAATGGTGGATTTTGTGATGTAATAATCCAACATAGATTGCTTCTGTGTCCCACTTGTAGATTATTAATACAACAAATGATTTACTAGTGTAAGATGTTGTATATGCAAAGAATAAGAAGCTTCAAGATTATTCCTCATAACTAACTTAACAAACTATACAAAGTGTAAGAAGCTTATTAAGGTAAATCAGTAGAATTATCAACTCTAGGTAGTCTCAAAGTTGATTGCCAATGCTCTCGTTATATACTTATACCCCAGAAGATTATCAAACCCAATGGACCCAACCATAGCCATATTAAGGGTTAACCGCCCGACACACATACTCCCATGGTTAATGGATCAGGTACCAGGTTATGTCTAAAAGTGCTAGGAATATTATTATTGTGAATGAATATTACATAAGAGAGGATCCCTATTTATAGATCCATAATACAGAAAACCCTAGCACAAAATAAGGAAAGAGATCATTCTAGAATTACAAATAAATCTATCTCTATATTTAAACACAATCGGATAACTATGGTATATCCGCTAATAGCCCCCCGCAGTTTGATCGGTCACTGGACAAACGGTCAAACTGGATCTGAAAGAGTGAAACAACTGCCGAGATAGACCTTTAGTGAAGATATCCGCGTATTGGTAAGATGCGGGAACATGTAGAACACGAATATGACCAATACGCACCTTCTCGCGAACGAAATGGATATCAATCTCAATATGCTTTGTACGTTGATGCTGAACTGGATTATCTGACATATAAACGGCCGAAACATTGTCGCAATAGACAATCGAGGCTTGTTTCAAAGGGACGTGTAACTCAAGTAACAAGTTGCGAATCCATGTAGTTTCTGCAACAACATTGGCAACCCCTGTATATTCGGCCTCTGCACTAGAACGTGAAATGGTGGGTTGTCGCTTAGACGACCATGAAATAAGATTGTCCCCCAAGAAAACGCAATAGCCACTGGTGGACCGCCTAGAGTCAGGACAACCACCCCAATCAGCATCAGAATAGGCAGTGAGGGAGTGTGTACGAGATGGCACCATTCGAATCCCGTAATCCAACGTGCCTTGGAGATAACGTAAGATCCGTTTCATGAACGCATAATGGGAGTCATGAGGCTCATGCATAAATAAACAAACCTGTTGCACTGCATAAGATATATCTGGCCGAGTAAAAGTTAAGTATTGTAGTGCCCCTGCCAGACTTTTGTAAAGTGTTGGGTCATGAAATAAAGGACCGTCGGTGGCACTTAGCTTAGAAGAAAGATCGACCGGCGTAGCACATGGCTTGCAGTCTTGCATAGAAGCACGAGCAATAATGTCTTTGGCATATTGGGACTGATCCAAAAATAAGCCTGTGGGTCGACGTGTAACTTTAATACCCAAAAGATGGTGCAAAGGACCCAGGTCGGTCATGGCAAACTCTTGTGAGAGTTTCTGAATGATATCATTCAGAAAAGTGTCTGAAGAAGCAATCAACACAATATCATCCACGTAGAAAAGTAGATATGCAACATTAGCACCATGCGTATAAACAAATAATGAGGTGTCACAGACACTGCTGCGAAAACCCTGTGAGAGAATATATGTAGCAAACCGGGTATACCAAGCCCGTGGTGCCTGCTTGAGGCCGTAGAGAGATTTTTTCAACCTGCAAACAAAACCTTTGCTACCCAGCACGGCCTTCTATTTCATTTTTCCTGTCCACAAACATCTTCACAGAATGGCCGTGCGGAACGAATGATCCGTCGCCTTAATGACATCATTCGCTCCTTGCTAATCCATGCCCATCTTCCCCCATCCTTTTGGGTCGAAGCCCTACACACCGCTGCCTACCTACACAACATCCTTCCAACAAAACTATTACCTCATCATTTAGCATGTTTCTGGCTGTGTCCCAGTTCGCATTGTTGGCATTAATGAGTGAAGCGGTTGTATCGAATTCAGCAGGGAGTCCACGAACAAGCTGGAGGACAAGCCGGTCCTCGGTGACTGGGTGATCCACATCTTCGAGCTGATTAGCGAGGTCCTTCAATTGTTGGCAGTAATCATCTAAAGATTTGCAGGCGGAAAGCGTGAGATTGCAGAATTTTGTCTCCAATGCACCTGCACGAGCCTTCTTATTGCTTAAAAATTTCTTTTCCAATTTAACCCACGCATTACGTGCCGTGTACTCGTTGTCCATGACTGTGGGAAATAGGTCGTCAGATAAAGTGGCATAGATCCACTGAAGAACAAGGGCATCGATTTCTTTCCAAGATGGATAATCTGGAGAATCGGGTGCGGGTGGGGGTGTCTCATCGATGTGATTGAGAACATGATACGCCGTAGCATGTAACCAAAACAATTTGATCCAGGAACTATATGTAACTTTCTTGCCATCCAAGGTGCGGATCTTACTTTGTATGTTGGTGACGAAGTATGCGGGGTGAAGGGTTGATTTGGGTGCAGATTGGGATGATTCTGAGGCAGAGGATTTATCATCGACAGCCATGGAAACTGTTCAATGCAGGAACACAGCCTAAGCTGTGTAGGCAGAAAGAAAATCGATGCAGGAAAACAGCCGAAGTTGTGTAGCAGCCGAGGCTGTGCAACAAAAAGAAAAACGATTAGGTAGAGAGCCGAGGCTCTGATACCATAAAAGTGCTAGGGATATTATTATTGTGAATGAATATTACATAAGAGAGGATCCCTATTTATAGATCCATAATACAGAAAACCCTAGCACAAAATAAGGAAAGAGATCATTCTAGAATTACAAATAAATCTATCTCTATATTTAAACACAATTGGATAACTATGGTACATCCGCTAATAATGTCTAGCCAGAATCGATACAGGGTCATTTATGTAATTTGACGTACTCACTGCAGGTACGAACCATGACCATCGTGGCTAGGTGGGTCCCTTGCAATGTGGTCTTGGTAGAAAGGATCATCAGGGCAATGAACCGAGCTCGGTCTTGAAGAATATTTCCATCCATTTACTTGTTCAAGTTCATGATCAATACTTCTCATTGCTGAATCTTCTTTCAACTTTAAAAAGTACATGGATGACCAATAATCTTTTGCCAAGTTCTATAATTGTGAGAACAAGAAAGAAAATAATATTGAGAGGTCTACTTTTAGATTTCAAACCTTAGATGCATCCACAAATGCTAAATATGTCTCGTAAATAGGGAACGGGTCATGTGGGTTGGAAGTCGCCAAAAATGTATTTTTAATGCCTAAATAGTAGGTATGTAAATAAGCCCAGCTGAGCCCAAGGTCGATCTCAAGCTTAGCTCGGGCTCGGTTTGTTTATTATGTTTTAAGTAATTAATTATTTTATTTATATACATACATGATTATTTTTCTATGTATTTCAACTTTTTCCTCTATATAACGCAATGTATATCAGTTAGTTTTTTTCTTAATTTTATGCATTTTTTTTATTTTAGAATTATATTTATTTTCAAACTAGTCTCGTTTAGGCTTGTGATCCATGGCAAGCTCAGAATATGACACTCAAGATCGGGCTTGTTTACTAAAGGAGTTTCAATTTAAGCGTGGATCGTTTAAGACCGGCTCCGTTCGAGTTGTTAGTGAGTCAATCTCAAGCAACTCATAAGCAGTGGCGAATCAAGGAGTTATTTCTTGGGGGTTCCTTTCGTAGATTTTCACTAATTTTTCAATTTTTCCCCTCTAGATCCGCCACTGCTCACAGTGGCGGAGGTTTCTAGGGGCGGGGAGGGGCGGCCGACCCCCCCGGATTTTTGCGCAGAAGTTCCGATTATATAGTATTCGCATAGAAAATTTTGAAAATATAGGGTTTTGACCCCCCGAAACTGGTTTTCGACCCCCCGAAACCCGTGACTTCCAACCCCCGGTGACTTCCGACCCCCCGAACCTTCGGATCAAGCTTCGCCACTGACTGCTCATAAGCGGCTCGGCTTGTTTACACCCGGTTAAAACTTATTAAATTATTTTATTTGAAGATTAGGTTATCATTGTAAAAAAACATAGTTGTTTTTTATAATCGTGAAGCACATAAATTATTTATAAAAAAGAAAGAAGAAAACAGTTGCAGGTCAACCCGACTCATGGCCTGTTACCCAACTCATCCGACCCGTTCATCTTGCCTCTCTAACAATTTCTAGGTGGTAAAGAACTAACCATGTTCATCAACTGCAGCAATTCATTGACAGCATTTCTGAATAGGTCTGGATGTGCAAGATCAAGCGTTTCAATAATTTCTTGTCGGGTTTTGTGAGATATATTTACCTCCATAGGCGCACCTGTATAAAAATCAAGAAATTAAAGAGTAATAATAACATACGAAAACTGGACAAAATGCAGCTTTCAAAATGGAGAGATCAACTTAATATGGTATCTTCATATCTATAAGATAGAAGGTATTTTTCTGAATGAAGTTTCTCATTGATCTTGCTATCAATTTATAATACAAGGATGTGCAACATTATAGGAATTATACAACAATCATTCCTAGAATTAAGCTATTCACAATATTTCCATATTACTAGCTATTACACCCCCGCAGTCGAATCGGGAGGACGCCGAACGTTGAGACTGGAGCGGAAATCATCGAACAGAACTCGAGGTAGCCCTTTGGTGAAGATGTCGGCGACTTGATAGCGAGAAGGGACATGTAAAACACGAACACACCCCCGTTGTACCTGCTCTCTAACAAAATGAATATCTAGTTCAATGTGTTTGGTGCGCTGGTGTTGAACCGGGTTTCCCGACAAATATATCGCGCTGACGTTATCACAATAAACTAGTGTAGCTTTGAGGAGAGGCCGGTTCAGCTCAAGAAGCAAGTTACGAAACCAACAAATTTCGGAGACAACATTGGCGACCCCTCTGTATTCTGCTTCGGCACTGGAGCGAGACACCGTGGGCTGACGCTTGGACGACCAAGAAAGTAAGTTGTCGCCAAGATAGACACAATAACCTGAAGTAGAGCGGCGTGTGTCAGGACATCCTGCCCAATCTGCATCAGTATAGGCGCGAAGAGAGATATTAGGGGCCGGTGTGAGAGAGAGACCGTAGTCAGTGGTGCCCTGTAGATACCGGATGATACGCTTTAGAGCATTCCAATGATCATCAGTGGGAGAGTGCATGTGCATACATATTTGTTGAACAGCATAGGAGATATCAGGACGTGTGAACGTGAGATACTGAAGAGCACCTGCCAAACTGCGATAGGTGGTAGGGTCATTAAAAGGGGCGGAACCTGTAGAGCTGAGCTTCGAACCAGTGTCGACCGGAGTAGCAACCGGGTTACAAGAATCCATGGCAGCACGATGTATGATGTCTCTGGCATAAGATTGCTGCGAAAGGAACATGCTGTCAGCTGTCCGGGTGACAGATATACCAAGAAAGTGAGACAGAGGGCCTAAGTCTTTCATGGCGAACTCTGCAGACAGGGAATGCATTAGACGAGCACGAAGTCCATCAGAAGAAGTAGTGAGGATGATGTCGTCTACGTAGAGAAGTAAGTAGGCGGTATCCTGACCCTGGTGATATATGAACAGAGAGGTGTCAGACTTGCTTTGGACGAACCCCTGCAATAAAACAAAGTCAGTGAAACGCTGGTACCAGGCCCTGGGTGCCTGCTTCAAGCCGTAGAGTGATTTCTTCAGTCTGCAGACATATCCTGGAAAACGTGAGTCCCGGAACCCCATAGGTTGATGCATAAACACTGTCTCGGCCAGGTTGCCATGAAGAAAGGCATTCGTGACATCTAACTGATGAATGCCCCATGAACGTGATAATGCCAATGTTAAAATGAGTCTGATCGTCGCTGGTTTGACGACCGGACTAAAGGTGTCACCACAATCAATACCCACCTGTTGACTTCGACCATCACACACCAGACGGGCTTTGTAGCGTTCTAAGCTGCCATCCGACCGAAATTTATGTTTAAAAAGCCACATACACCGAATAATATTCATGTCAGGTTGACGAGGAACTAACTCCCAAGTCTCATTTTTAATAAGTGCACTAAACTCGTTGGTCATGGCATGAAGCCATTCGGGAGAGGACAAGGCAACCTGTGGGGATTTGGGGATAGGCACAATAGTGGTGGTGTGGAGGTTAAATTGTGTCTTAGGTTTGGTAATACCGTCCATGGCGCGTGTGCGCATTGTACGGGCCGGGGGCGGAGGAGGAGTGTTTGTGGTGGGTATAGGGTGAGCCGTAGAGGAGGAAGTGGAGTTGTTGGTGGGCTGGTGTATTTGGGCCGTTTGGTTTTGAGAGGGGTTGGCTACGGGGAAACCAGGAGGAGTGAGTGGGGCTGGTAGTGGGTCAGGGAGTGGGCCAGTAGAGGTATGGGCCTGAGATGAAGGCCTGGGCCGGCGAGAGTAGGTGATGGGCTGGGTGGTATTGGGCTGAGGAGGGGCGGTGGTAATGGGCTCAGGTGAGGGGGTGGGGGGAACCGGTGAAGAGGAAGGAGTGGATTGGGTGTTTGGTTCGGCTGAGGGACGAACATGATCCCAAAGGAGTGGACTAAGGCCACTTTCCAGGAAATCATAAGTGGATGGTTCAGTAGGAAGGGTGGTAGCAAAGGGAAATATCGTCTCCTCGAATTGTACGTGACGAGAGAGAAAGATGGAGTTGGTGGTGAGGTCCAAGCAACGGTATCCCCGATGATTAGGCGGGTAACCGATGAAGACACAAGGTTTTGAGCGGTTGGCAAGTTTGTGTATGGTTGTGGATGGAAGTAAGGGGTAGCATAAACACCCGAAGACGCGAAGGTGTTCATACGTGGGGTCGCATTTGTATAAACGCGAGGTGGGGGAAAGGAAGTTGGTGTGTTTGTTGGGGATGATGTTGAGTAAGTAGGTGGCGGTTTCAAGGGCATGGTGCCAAAAGGATGGAGGCAGAGAGGATTGGGCCAGGAGAGAGCGTATCATATTATTAATAGTGCGTATTTTACGCTCAGCCTTACCGTTTTGAGACGATGTGTATGGGCAAGAAAAACGGAAATGCATGCCATTAAGACGGCAAAAATTATGGAATGAGTTATTGTCGTATTCTTTGCCATTATCACATTGAAACTGTTTAATTTTGCTACGAAATTGAGTAGAGATATAGTTGTTAAAAATTGTGAAAATTGGAAAGACATTGGATTTATTTGTTAAGGGGAAGGTCCAAAGAAAATTGGTATTGTCATCCAGAAATAAGATGTAATACCGGTGGCCCCCGGTGCTAGGTACCGGGGACGTCCAAAGGTCACTGTGAATGATATCAAAAGGTAAGCAAGTACGATTATAAGAATCAGAAAATGGCAAGCGCACACTTTTACCAAAAACACAAGCCTGACATAAAGTTTTGTCATGTTTATTAGAAGTACCAGAAACAGACAATGGAATTGAATTTAAAACAGAATAACTAGTGTGTCCAAGGCGTTGATGCCAACGGTCCTGAGAGGTGGCCACAAAAGCTTGAGAGGTGGTGGTGGAAGGAAGCGGTGCTGTCAGCGGGTAAAGGTCTCCTGTGCTATTGCATCTGAGGAGGTGTGCCTTGGTCTTGAGATCCTTCACAGTAAAACCGAATGGGTCAAATTCAATGGATAATAAGTTATCGGTTGTAAGTTTACGAACAGATATAAGGTTTTTGATAAGATTTGGGGCAAATAGGACATTGTTCAATTTAAAAGGTGGGAATGGAGGTGGTAGGGTAAGGTTGCCTTGACCAATGACCGGAATAGTCGTACCATTTCCAACGACAATGAACTTATTAGTGCAAGTATTAAAAGAAGACGGAAAGTTAGTACCTTGTGGGGTTTTCATGTGACCAGAGGCTCCGGTGTCCATAACGCCGTGCGGGTCTTGTTGCTGGAGAGATAAAGCATAAAGAGCTTGCTGGATATCTGTAGGAGACAGAGTGGCTGTGTAGGCCTGGTCAGGGGCAGCACCAAGTATTCCAGCAGAGTTGTTTTTCGGGGCCGTGGGGTACGGACACGGTGGGGCAGCAGATTGTGCAGAGGAATTCGCAGCAGAATTTTGCATCAAAGAACTCCATTGGTTAGCAGCCCAGGAATTTGGAAAAACAATATAAGGGTGTTGAGGGGTGTTACCAGAAGGTCGGCCTCCCCGGGAGCCACCCCGGGTGCGGTTCTGTGGTCTGTTTCTCCCGCGATTCTGGTTGCGAGGACGGCTGGAGGCAGCATCAGCAGTAGTGTTACTGACGGTGGCAGCGAGGGCGGTGGCAGAAACAGACGCGGCCCGGGCAGATAGCGACTTTTTGGTGGATTCAGCCATCGTCAAACGAGAGCGGCATTCAGTGAAGGTAGGCAAGGGGTCCCGATTCTGCAACACAGTGGAAATACTCTCGTATGCCTCCGTAAGACCTGCCAGAAGCTGGGTTACCAGGCGCTGATTGTCGACAGGGGCACCCACGCTGTTTAGTTGTTCAGCGAGATGCTTGACCTGTTGACAATACGCAGCCATGTTGGGGAACGCATCAAGATGAATATTGGAGAATTGTTGCTGAAGGAGGATTTGACGTGCCAGTTTATTGTCGTTAAAATGGTCAGCGATGGCCTGCCATGCCTCGTGGGCGGTTTGACCCGGGATGAGAATGATGTGAAGGAGGGGTTTGGATATGGTGCCGTATATCCACTGCAGAACCAGAGCATCAAGACGAGACCACAGGGCCTCTGCCTCGGCCTGGGCAGCCAGAACCGTGGCAGCGTCTGCATCAGAGGAGGAGCCGGGGAGAGAGGTGGCTGTGGGGCGGGGCTGCAGGTGGTTATACACCTGGTACACACGGCAGTGCACCTCAAAGAGGGCGGTCCAGGTGGTGTAGTGGGGTGATTCATCCTCGAGAATCAAGGGAATCACGTTCTTGATGTTTGTGACTGTCATCGCAGGATGAATCTTAGTATCCAGGAGATCAGTCATGATGAAAGGAAGGTATGGAGAATCAAACGAACAGGGGGTTGTTTGAAGGAAAGGGAGGTGGCGGAAGGGTGATGGTTAATCGCCGGAAAAAGAAAAAAACAGGGGAAGGTGTTTGAAGACAGGGGCGGCGATGGTGGGGAATTAGGGTACAATGATACCATATAAGATAGAAGGTATTTTTCTGAATGAAGTTTCTCATTGATCTTGCTATCAATTTATAATACAAGGATGTGCAACATTATAGGAATTATACAACAATCATTCCTAGAATTAAGCTATTCACAATATTTCCATATTACTAGCTATTAATATCTTTTCATTTAAGTTGTAGGGGCGCGTTAACCAATTTTTAAAGTGGAGAATTACAAGAGCTGCATAAAGCACGTATACGTAGTGCATGAAAGATAATCAAAAGTAGTGGCAGAGAAAAGAGGCGGATATGTAAACTTTTTATGTGTCAAATCTAAAGGCGGAATTGAAGAAAGTAGATAAGCATGCTAAAGCTTGTGCAGAGAACCAACATATCTTTATCCCCTTGGCCTTTGATACCTTTGGCTCCCTAGCGTCAGAAGCTATTCGTTTCTTGACCAGGGTCCAACGGGTCGTCCACAACAATAATTCATCTCCAGGGGGCAAGGATTTGTCTTTAGTAGACTAGGGTTCACAATTCAGAAAGGGGTGGCGGCGCAACTTGTTGCCCGTCTACCTTCTATTGTGATGTAACTTTCGTATTTCGTTTTAATAAAAATTATACATCGTTAAAATTTTAGAAAAATAAAAAAATCTAAAGCAACTGGCACGAGTGCGATTCTCGTAGTTCTCTACTTAAAAGTGGTTCTGTATTGAACGCCCCTTTTAGCTTATATTAATTAGACTCTATAGGAAACTTGAGTGTAATACCTTACCTGTGCTTATGTACTTCTCAATGATGTGTCGTACCATGTAAATTCTTTTAACATGATCATTTACAGGTATTTTTTCAAGCTGTTGTACTTCATTGTAGAAATGCACACTTTCCCCAGCCAAACAGCTGAAAGCAGAATGGAAAATGTAGTTAAGATTCAACTAGAGATGGCCATGTTTATCCATTTTTTTATGAATGGGTCGATTCAGACGATGTTTTCTGTAACAGGTCAAACCGACAATAAAAAACCAGCTAAAAAGGAAACAGGCCGCGAGTCACCCAAAATGTCTTTTTAATGCAATAAACCTCCCAAACCATTTTATTAACAAAAAAACAGATTATTATTGAAAATATAATCTTTGTAATCATTTGACACACTAATTATCTTTAAAATATGGGACAAAAGTTTTCTGGGTCAACTTGACCCGGCCTGTATCACAAACATCAAATTCGGCCAAAATCCAGTTTGACCCATTACAAGGCCCGCCCACCTGGCCGTTTTGCCACTTGATCTGGATTAGATGAAGACAAGACCTGTCAGCAAATTCCATGAAGGATAAACGGAATCTTTTGTTTAATAGAAGTTTATCCAAAGGTTCATTTGGATCGATATCTAACGTTGACGCATCTTGTGACAAAATCGCACTGTCATGTATGCCAAGAGCTTCCCCCATTGTCTTTATATTGAAGCTTTCCTTCTTGTTTAAGCTTATAGCTGACACTAGAGGTTGAGAGAATGAAATAGAGAAGAAAGCCACCACAAGAACACTTGCCTATGGAATAACAATATACTGATCTCAGTTAAGCGTTCCAAATAAAGCCGAAACTTTCAAAGTGAGCGGGTCATGCGGGTTATGTAACAGACCAAAATGTGCACTAGGTTGACCCGTAAAAGTCCATGGACTTCATTCTTCATATGTTAAATCGCTTAAACTTTAAAAACTCAATTAAAAAAAAATCCTCCAACGGATTTCATTTCTTGCATGATTAAGTCCCTAAACTTTATATAAAGGATCTTTTTTGTTAAGTATTTATAAGTTTACGGACTTTACCATGCAAAAATAAAGTCTTTAAGGATTTATGAGTGATTAGTAAATCACGCAGAAGTCCAATGGCGGATCTAGAAATTAATTTCAGTAGTAACGTTTTTCATTTTTTTCATTTTAGTAGTAACGTTTTCCGAATATCGTAAAAAAAAACAAATTTTCCACTACGCGGGCGAAGTTGAGTAGCAACGGACGCGGCACCTAGCTTCAAGCTAGGTCAGCCCCTACGCAGAATGCCATCGGGTTTTATTGACATTTTCCCAAAAGCTATAAGTACTTAAGTAGTATGTAATTATGTAAAACATAATTACAAAGTTTATGTCACTTCAAATAATAGTTTAACTTTTTGAACAAAATTTTTTTTGGAAGATTTTAAGCATCAAAAACACAATTTGGGTAACTTTTGACCCGTATCTTTTTAAGCTAAATTGTATCTGTCTTACCTATTTCACCCGTTAAGGATAAAACATAACCCGAATTGACACATTATAAGTAAATAGGTTGAAATTCCACATAATGAAAGTGATAGAACACAGTCACATACCACAACTAAAAGCACGCATCTGGTGGTGACTTGAAGCCACACGATCTCCTCATGCGTCTCATGTAAAACATAAAAAACCACCCATGCACCTAAAATGGAAAATTAATATAAATTACATAGAAGCATATTGCAATTTATGATAGCATAATAAAGTAGTATGTGAAATAATAAAATTCAATACGTACCAAGTGAAAACACAGTTACGAGTATGCCCCGCCAAAGGTCCTTGAGCTCATGGAATTTGAACTCAATATGATGAATGGCTCCAGTAACACAAACCAAAGCAGCAGTATATAAAACAGGAAAGCCCATATAAGGAACAGCCCATTGAGTCCCCATGTGACATCGGTTATTTAGCGGCTGTTTTATGTGAAGAACTACATCCAACAAACTGTAATATTAACAGATAACATAATTGTAACTGCAAATAAAGGCAGGAATACATATACCCGCAAATATGCATATATAAAACACATAACTTTCTATCTGATTGATCCGTTATAGCTGGGTAGCGTAGGACGTCGACCCAAAGAAAACTTTTTATTTAAACTTCAATTTTTTTTTTTTAAATATTTAGCAATATTATTTCACTATTAATCTAACTGTTTGACTCAAGCAATAAAACATAACCATATTGACCCGTCTGACTTGTTTCCATCTTAGAGCTCTCTTATTTATTTTATATGATTGACCCGTTAGAGATAAAACATAACCATATCGACTCATTTACAAGTAAATAAGTTTTAGTTGCCATCTTTGGTAATAATGCTGTACCGATGAACTCGTGTAACAAAAAATTTAAAACGCAAACGCTAAAACAAGTCAAACAAAGCAGAAAAATATCGCTTATCTTACATGAGGCCCAACCAATCCACGGCAGAAGAGCAAGCGGAAGACTAATATATGATCTTATAGGGAATAAACGCCTCCTGAAAATCACAACATAGCAGAGTTCAACATACATATATAGAAGTAGAAACAAGATGTAAAAAAAAAAAAAAAAAAAAAAAAACTTACTTGATAAATACACAATACAGATGGGCTGCTTGAATAAGGCGACAGCTCAATAAGAGTCCGAATCCTAGTGGACCGTTAACCCAAACTGAAAAGATAATATTGCTATTGTAAATTAATGGTATTGATTGTATTAATCATAACCTTTTACAATGTCCCTCTTTATATAGGGATGAGAAAGTAATGATAGAGAGAGCAATCCTAGGAGGGAAATCAAGGATACAAGTTTATGAGCATGATTCCCTTTCTATCTAATTTAATACATTCAATACTAGACCTTGACCTGTTGACTTGACTTTTATATTCTAATACTCCCCCGCAGTCGGAGCAGATGAAACTAGAAGCTCAGACTGTTAAAACAAAAACAATAATAAAAGGATAAACATGCTTCGATCGGTCGAAAATCCAAACTTTTTGCCAACAAATCCATATTTTGCTTGATTTTGCCATCCATAGTCTTCAATGACACATCCCATAATCCTACAAGAAGAGCGCAAGACAGCGGCATGGCGGCTGCGGGGTAGAAAATTAATAACTAGTAACGCGACGGCGGACCGTAGTCCTAAAGGCGGCGCAACAGAGGACCGAAGTCCATTGAGCGACTGACTAAAGTCGCGACAAGAGGAAAGAACCGTGGTTCAATGTGTGGCGGACCGAAGTCGGAGAAAATAATAGGAAGTCAGAGAAAATAATAGGACCGTAGTCCAACAAGCAGCGGACCGAAGACGGCTGCAATAAACATAAATAAAAGAGATCGGCTGTCGAGTGAGTGACGACAATAAACGCCTTGAGGAGTATGTTGGGCGAGTGGCATGGCGGCTGAGATGGTGTCGTAGCATCATCAAAATATTGTCAGCCATAGAAAAGGAGAAGATACGGTGGTCGGCAAATCAAAGCAAGCAGTGCAAAACTAATTTATGTTGCATAACTAAATTAATAGAATTATGCTTTTGAAAAGGGCTCGTTCCCACCATGCACCAATTGTATAAATGGAATCCATCAAAAAAGTCATATATCCGTCAATAATAATGAAGATGTTGGTCACAACCAAGAAGCCTTCGAACCAATAATGAAGCTTTATTAGAACCAAAAAAAAAAAAAGAAAAAGAAAGCAAAAAACGAAACTTAAAAACGAAGGTACAAATGTGGGACAGGGCGGCGGGCGGTGATGGTGGCACGCCGCCCTGTCTAGGGTTTGAACTAGGTGACTACGGTTAGGGTTTGTATATTTTTAGTGGCGCAGCGGTAAGGAAAAGGTAACCAGAACCTTAAGGCTCTGATACCATGTAAATTAATGGTATTGATTGTATTAATCATAACCTTTTACAATGTCCCTCTTTATATAGGGATGAGAAAGTAATGATAGAGAGAGCAATCCTAGGAGGGAAATCAAGGATACAAGTTTATGAGCATGATTCCCTTTCTATCTAATTTAATACATTCAATACTAGACCTTGACCTGTTGACTTGACTTTTATATTCTAATAGCTATTGGCAAACATGAATTTACACAAGAAAATGAAAATGTAGTATAATTTTAGTAACTTAAAAAAAAAAAAAAACAAACAAACCTGCCCAGAGATAACAGGATTGCCACCAATGCCTCCTGTGAAACCTGACAACATGAAGAGACATCTGCAATGCATGAAGGTGAAAACAATTGAAAACCAATGACAATAATAATGATAAGAATGTGAATACAAAAATGTTGAGCAGACAACTAAGGAAACATGAACTTATTATTGTTGTAAAAAATAAGTAAGTATAGGTTTATTACCACAAGTGACAACAAAAGATTGAAGCTAGCTATGATCTGAATTGTTGGGAGCCAGAAACTACTTCCTTTATGTCTAGGAACCTTGTGAACTATAAAGGGTAGACTTGACCTCACTAAAAGGCTGCAAGACAAGAACTATGTGTTGATCAATCAATGTCAAAATAATGGTATAATCACAGTTGTCAAAAGCGCTCGCCTAGCTCGCCTAGGCGATGAAATTCCTAGAAGCGATCTTCTGCGGCTTTTGTCTCCTAGATAAAAAAAAGCAATGATTTTCTTTTTAAAGTTCTATCCTTTTACCAAATTTTAGCCGATTTTTGAAAAAAAGCAACTATATTTTGGTGGTTTTTAATGATGGTGCTACTTTATTACATTGATCTTTATTGCTGATAGTTGTTATTTTTTTAGTGATTTTCCCTTTTTTTTATTTGCGTTTTTTTTCTCAAGCCCACGTTTTTTTTTCCGCTTCTCGCCTAGGCCACAGGCGGTACCAAAGCGCCTTGAGAGCGCTTTACGCCTTTGACAACTATGGGTATAATCATATGTCCTAACTTTATTAGATCAATTTAAAGCCAATTGAGCTTTGTTGCTATTACTATAGAAAGCGTATGAAGTGAATAGTGTGTCGTCGATAAAACATCACCCCCATTAGTGTACGCCAACCCACTTGTCACATCATACAGGCCGTATAAGTCATCATTGCCATATGATAAGACGAAAAAGGTTATACAAGCCGTATGGGTCACACATGCCATACAACATGACTAAAAAAAAACATACGTGTGCTATATGGGTTTGTCAGTGGTCACATCAGTCATTTCTTTGTTAGTCAAAAACATCATATATATGGGCCATATGATTTGACCCTCGACCCATATTACCATTTCTCCGTGTCATACGGCCCATATGGCCCACTGGTCTAACCAGTCGGACCGGATGTAAAAACCGGACGGTGTCATAAAACTAATAAGGTAAAATTTTAAAAAATATAAAAAAAATCCGGTTCAACCCCTTTAAAACCCGGTTCAGTAACTAGGTAAGTAAATATAATAAATATATTCAAAATTTTCATCTGAAGTGAAAAAAAGTTAAGTAAATAGTAAATATCTAAAAAAATGTATAAATATACAGAGATTAAAAAGAGACGTACGTACAGTACGAAGGAGAGGATAGAAACAGAAAGAGCAACGTAGTCACTAGGACAACCGCCGATGACGTCACAACCGCCGTTCATTTTCTACCGCCGGCGAGATGATTATTATTCCGACCACCGCCGTTGTTATTATTAAAAAATTGGCAACCTACTTTGAATTTATTTAATTAAATGTTTACAAGTCCAACTGTCATGTAATTCAATTCATAACAAAAGTTTGACCATTGACCAATTTATGTACCACCGTTCCGTACGCAACAACTGTCTTGTGATTTTTCTTTACCAAACAAAAATACCAACGACACATATACATATGTGTTCAGTATATTATATACTACCTGATTACCCCGGGAGTGTCCCGGGTTAAAAAATCAAATATGACTTAATAAAAATGTTAAAAGTAGAAAACATACTAATCGTAAACTCAGTCATACAGATCATTAATTCCCATTTGCATTCACTGACATGAACCTTGAAGCAAATGTGGCAATTCATGGCTCACTTAAGCAGTAACTTCGGCTTTCTCTTCATACTCCTATGGTGGCTGAAGAGTACAGATGAGGTTGCGGTCTCCATACACATTGTCTACACGGTCTGTTACATAAAAACACATTAGAATATAAGGAAACGAAAAAAAACAGTGTTTGGAATAGGAATTTTGAAGGTGGGAGCGGGAGACGAACATGTGGTAGGCCAGAACTTAGCAGCACGAAGCCATGGAGCAGGGTACGCTGCGTATTCTCTATAATACGGTTTGGTCCACTTTTCAGCCATGAGGAGTTGTGGCGGGTAAGGAGCACCCTGCAAACATAATAATTTTCTAATATCACTAATAAGATTCTAGAATAAATTACTCCAAAACAATCATAATCGCACTGCTAAAATACCTTGATGACATTGTTGTTGAGATCAACTGTTCATTTCTCAATCTAAAAATAAAGACTTTACCCTCCACTATACATTGCTTTCACTTTCAATTGGCTTAATCATGAGTGTCCATCAATATTTTTCTACACCTACTGTCAACCCTCAACAACCAACAAACTATACTATAGTCAATGTCGTACATATACTATAGTCATTGCCTGAGTTGTGCTAAACGTAGCGCCTACCCCGTTTTAACTAAATGTACCACTTGTGCTAAACATACACCCAATCGTACACACCAGATTGTTGAATGTTACTACATCTTATACAGGTCGTATTGTTCATATGCTAAATCTTATAAAGGACGTCCTAAACTAAAAACGGTCGAATCAATAAGAGCGATTGTCGTATGTTACATCGTATTCATTAAAAAGTAAGTTAAGCCATCCCAAGGCTTATGCTAAACGTACCCATCCTATCCCATACTATACTCAACAAAGCTATTGAGTTTAATGATCACAAAACAAAACAAACAACAAATTCAAAAAACTTAATTACCATTCTGCCATCAATACTATGTTTCTCCATAGTAACTCACAGGATCAGCAAACACCACAAAACTGAATCCACGTGCCCGGCCCGTGGTGTGATCTTTCATGATCACAGCCTACGAAACCTCACCGAAAGTTCCGAAATACTGTTGCAGCCGTGTTTCATTCGTGTCCCATGATACTCCCCCGATGAAAAGCTTCCCAAGATCAAATTGCATCTTCTGCAATCATAAATCAATCCATCAACTTCACATAGTGAAATGCATGGCAAAAGTATAATACTAATAATAGTAATGGGTATTTAGTATTTGTTGGATATGATGAGAGCACATTGATGATAAGAACAAAGATCCTTGTGAAAAGGGCTGTGACAAAAATGTAAGGATAAGCCAATGAATAAAGAAAGTTATGTGGAATAATAATAATAATAATAATAATAATAATAATAATAATAATAATAATAATAATAATAAAAAAGATGAATACCAAGATGATGATGATGAATGTTGAAATCAAAGAGGAAAAGAGCGCAAGTTCATGCAATAATAATAATAATAATAATAATAATAATAATAATAAAAATAAAGATGAATACCAATATGATGATGATGATGAATGTTGAAATCAAAGAGGAGAAGCAGAGGGCACGTTCATGCTCTTCGATACTATACGATCGTCTTTTTTTTATATATTTTGGTGAACGTTTCCTAGGCCCAGTTTAAACCTTATCAAAACCCTAACCATTAATTAATTTAATAATAAAAAAGAAAAAAAAATCAAAAATTACAAAATCTTCACCTCATTATGCCACGTGGCATATTCAAAGGGGGGGGGGTTGAGGCCACTATTGAACGCCACATCAGCAACTATCAATTCTTTTATATATATTAATAGATTAGCTTGTACCCCGGGAGCGTCTCGGGTTGAGAAATCTAAGTAAAGTGAATAAAATTAGAAGTATCTAAACTATAAAAATGACAGCTGCCAATATATGATTATTATTATTATTATTATTATTATTATTATTATTATTTTAAACAAATGTCTGCCATAAGTTATCATATTCTAATATAAAAAAAAAGGGTAATTGGGTCGGGTATAACCTAATCCCAGGCCCGACCCAAACACACAATTTTTTTTTAAACTAATATATCCCGGGAGCATCCCGGGTTCTAATTTGAAATATCAATTTTACACCTGAAATAGACTGATGCATTTTACAGTTACATGCAGAAAAGCTTCGGGTAACACTTAACCTAAAACAATTAACAATGTATCTTTAATGTTAGTGCATAACCTTAAACAATGTATAACTCTAATATTAAAACCTAACCTAAAACAATGTATAACTCCAATGCTAACACATGTTGTAAATAAAAATCATATTTACTGGTTTGAACATAACTAATGACCCGTCTATACATGATTAATGAATAACCTGAACACTTTGTGTTTTTTTCCTGTATGAACAAAACCACACAAAAAAAATAGTCGTTTTTTCTCCGTTTTTATATAGCACTATGGTACCCGTCGGAAAGATAATAAAATGCTCGTTACACATGACACACTCAATGAAGAGAATACCCTCTTTGAGTGCCATGTCATTAAAATGGCTTTGGTTTATTATATGTATAGATTATATATCCTCTATCGCCTTTTCTTTTTTTAATTGTTATGGAAGGCCTTTCTTGGATGCTAAGAAAAGCTCAAAATATCAGTGTATTTAAAGGTGTTAGCCTGGATAGTGTTGATACGGATTTGTCCCATCTTTTCTATGCGGATGACGCTCTTATTATGGGAGAATGGTCTCGTGATAATATCCAAAGCATTGCTCGAGTTCTCCGTATATTTTATTTATGCTCGGGCCTTCGAATAAACCTTCGTAAATCTAATATTTTTGGTATTGGAGTGGAGAACATAGAGGTGGATAATATGATGGAGTTCTTGGGTTGTAAAAGAGGTGACTCCCCTTTTAACTATCTCGGCATCTGAGTTGGTGCTAAGATGTCTCGGATTAATAATTGGAATCCAGTTATCGACATGGTTAGAAATCGGCTTGTTTCATGGAAAGCTAGAACTCTTTCGATTGGTGGTCGCTTGATTCTTATTAAATCGGTATTAGAGAACTTACCTATCTATTACCTCTCTTTATATAGAGCTCCTAAGACCATTCGGTGTGGAGGAGGCCCAACTTCCATGCCTTGCCTCCACCTCAGCTGCCACGTCAGCGTGGGGTAGGAGCATCCATGAGATGATGCTCCTAGGGGTGTGGTGGAGGCCCAACATCATTTAATGTTATTTCTTTTTTTTTCTTTTTTTTAATTAAATAATATTATCATATTAATATAAAATGTGAATTGGTTTTAAATTAAAAACAAACACTTAAATTAAAAAAAAAAAAAAAACATACACCTAAATAAAAAAAAAGTACAATTTTCAATTAAAAACGAACACTTAAATTAAAAAAAAAACATAAACTACGGATTATATTTTTTTGCGATGCTCTCCTTCATCTTGAGCAACACGGGACGGTCTTCTTCGGGGTAGTCGTTGATGTTTGCCGTCATTATTCGCCATTCTTCTATTTGCCTATCCTCGTTCTTTTGGCGAATGCTTTCCTCCACCCTCTTTTGCTTCAAGCGAAGCTTTTCTTCGACTTCGCGTTCCTTCAATTTCTTCTTCTCTGCTTGACTTTCACTAAAAGTATTTTTGAAGGATGCCAATTTAGCGACCAAACCGTCCAACATTGACCCGCTCCCACTCCCTGACACGGCTTGTTTTTTTGCAGCCGCCGCTTGTTTTTTTGCTCTGTCCCTCCCTATGGGTCGTGGCTCCTCTTGAACGGGGGTATCCTCGAACTCTGGGTCTGGGTCATCGTTTATATTTATTTGACAATGACCCGTCGACCCGCCTCCCACGCTATAATCGCCCGACTCCGAAGTCTTGCTTCGTTTGGCGTTTGCAACCTCGTTTGGAACCGGTGCCCATTTGCAAGATGTCTTCAACACCGTCCAAGCTCGAACATGAGGAAAAACATGGCCATACTTGTCTTCATATTTTCGCATCGCCTCCTTGAAAATCATTTCCTCGTTAAACCCGCTTGGAGGGTTCACATACAACGGATTATAAAAGGCGATGAACTTCCCGATTGTAGTACTCATTTTCCTCCATTTAGAACTTAAAGCCTCCTGCTTGCGATACTCTCCTTGCTCCATCAATTGGTGAAATGTATCTCGTACTTGGGTGTATAAACTATCTCCTGTTTGATTAGTCCCTACATTTTTTAAATAAAACATATATTAGAGAATAAAAAAATTAATTTTTTTTATTGTATACTACAAAAAAATTAAATTTTTTTTACCAACTATGGGATCTTTCGAACTAGCCAGATACGCCTTCGCTAACGCTTCTTCTTCCAATGTCG
Organism: Ambrosia trifida; assembly: GCA_028751855.1. Lineage (NCBI taxonomy): Eukaryota > Viridiplantae > Streptophyta > Magnoliopsida > Asterales > Asteraceae > Ambrosia > Ambrosia trifida. The sequence goes on from CM054130.1 coordinate 69,680,616, forward strand.
TCCATGGGCTTCGTTCGCTTTGCTTTTTTTCCCCTTCCCCTTCGCACTCGCACTCGCCTTCGCCTTCCCCTTAGAACGTTGGACTTGTGTTTCGGGGACAACCTCCACCTCTTCATCTTCTTCATCTTCGAGTTCAAAATTGGGTTGTCGTTGTGGTGGTAGAGATTGACGGAATGGCGGAGTTTGCAAAAGTTGGGTAAAGGATTGAGGGTTATGATGCATTTGCATATTATGGAATTGGTTAAAGGTAGTAGGGCTTTGGTGCATTTGGGGATATTGGGTGAAAGGGTTGGGAGTTTGTTGGAAACCCGCAAAAGTAGCCCAAGATGGATCCATTGGCACCGTGAACGGGTTTGGATTCGGGTTGTTTTGGTTATATTGTGGTGGTTGATTCGGGTTTGGGTTGTTTTGGTTGGGATCCATTGAAAAATGTATAAAGTATTTTTTATATAAAAGGTGGTGTTTGGTATAAAAAGTGGTGTTTGATTTGTGTTGAAAATGGTAAAATGTGTGGGTTTAAATAGATTTTTGAAAAAAAAAATCGTTTTTTTTTTTTTAAACGGTCAAAACCCCTTGGTCCCCACACCCCAACGGTCAAATGCACATTTCCCAAGAAAAGAGGAGCCCCGGCATAAACGGCTATGGGATGCCGGGCATGCCGTTGCCGCGCCAGGGGGCGGTGTAGCCCGGCCCGGCTTGGCAATGCCGGCCCCATGCCGCAGCCCATACCGATTGGTCTAAGGCGGTTATAGAATCCATTGAAAACATCATGAGACGATTTTTATGGGCGGGTGCTAGCGCCGATAAAAAAATTTCTTGGGTGGCATGGGAGGTTGTTACTACTCCAAAAAATAAAGGGGGTTTGGGCATTTCCAAATTGCAAGAGGTTAATGAGGCTCTGTTGTTAAAATGGACGTGGAGATTAAAAACATGTGGAGACGCCTTGTGGAAGAAGATTATTATGGGGTGCCATGGGACGTCTAGACCATGGGCTTTGCTTCCATGCAATAAGGGTATAAATGGGTGTTGGAAATCTATCGTCAAGGTGGGGGAAAGGAGACTTCCTAATGGGGTGACGCTTAACTCCAACTTCATTGGAGAGGTTAGGGATGGTCATTCTATAAGTTTTTGGGCCGATACTTGGTTGAGGGATGCTCCTCTTCGTGATCTCTATCCTAATCTTTTTAGTCTTGAAAGACAAAAATGGGTTATGGTGTCCAATCGAATTATTTGGGAAGACAACTCCAAGGTTATGGCGTGGAATTGGCGTAGGCAGCCTTCATCAGATGAGGAGGTTACCGAACTATTTTCTCTGTTGTACGACATTCATGAGATCGCGCGAAAAGAGGGTAGAGATCTATGGAAGTGGAAGGCGGATAAAGACAGTATTTTTTCAGTCGCCTCGGCTAAGAAGCTTCTCATGAGTTACAATACAGGTTCCAACAGATCGACGATTCATTGGAAGACATGGGTACCCCTAAAATGTAGAATTATGGTGTGGAGGTTGTCACTTAATCGATTGCCCACTGTTGCAGAATTAATTAAACGAGGAGTCAACATCACTCGCCAACAATGCAGTCTCTGCGATGATGATCAAGAGACCGCCCTGCATCTGTTTACCGGCTGCCGTTTTACACACGAGGTGTGGTTTCGTATAGAAGGTTGGTGTCGGCTTCCTCACAGCTTTGTATTTCACATCTAAGTCCTACTTAGTCTTCCGAACAGAGGTAACAATTCTAAACAAGCTAGACGGGTGTTGCGAGGCATTGTCTATACGACCTTATGGGTGATTTGGAATGAGCGGAATAATCGGATCTTCAACAACAAAAGCCGTAGACCTATAGAGATTGTTGAAATTGTAAAATCTACTTCGTTTTTTTGTACCATCATAGGTCTAGGCATAAAGATATCGAGTGGAAAGCTTGGTGTAATTACCCGTTTGATTGATGTATTGGTTTTTCGCTCTTAGGTCCTTTATTTGAGGACTCTTTTAGTTTTGGTTAATGAAGTTTTCTTTTCAAAAAAAAAAAAAATATATATATATATATATATAATACAAATACCAACTTAACAGTTAACCGAACTTCCTTTAAATCTCCGTAATTCACATACCGTTTTGTAACAGTCATCCCTTCCCTTTTTTATAGCCAACACCACCATTTTGGCATTTTCTTCTTCATCAAAAATTCCTCTTTTCCTTTTTATACTCTCTTCATCTATGCTTCATATCATCTAGACTATCCATTCATCAAATTCGCGGTTAAAGGTACCAGATTTTAACCCTATTCTTCTTCCCTGTTTTTAATTTGTTACTTCCTTAATCGCACTTAGGGTTATAGCTTTCAGTTTTGTCAATCGTAATTAGGGTTACTGTTATGTGAAAAGGTTAATTCTTGAAATGAAATTTTTAATCGAGATTTGTCGTGATATAAGAAAGGAAAAAAACTACAAAGATGGAAATTAAGGCATATTCATCAAATGATAGTCTAAAAATTAAGTGTTCAAAGTAATAACTAATATCACTCTGCATATCCAGATTATTATTTCTTCTGCAAATTAAAATTTAAATGTGATTACATATTTGTTGTTTTCGATTTCATTGATGAAAAAATATGATGCTTTATGTTTCGTTTCTAATTATATCATGTGTGAAAGATCGGTTCTTCTTTGAAGTTGAATGCAAGTTTCTGATTTAGTGTTGTTAGGGTTCACATATTTGCTTTTTTGTTCAGATTGTGTGTTTAAATATGTCATTTTGGCATTTATGATGTATGATTCTGGATGATTCTTATTTGAATTTGAATAGGTTCTGAAACTTTTTTTTGTGAAATGATCATTGTTTATGATATATAAATGGGTCACGTCTATTATTGGAGTCGAGATTGTGTTTAAGAATGATCTTTCAACCGATTACTTTCGATGCCTAAGCGGTTTCAAGTTGACTTTTGCTGTCATCATACGAGACATTGTCATTTTAGTAGATTAAATGTTAAAGATCATTGTTGACGTGGTTGATGTTTTGAACAATCTTGGATGATTTATGTGCAATTTGAATGCAAACAACAACGAATGAATTTGGCAGGTGGTGTCTAAATTTTAGAATGTGTTCAGCAATATTATTTGTATTTCATTCATTCATGTATGTTTTACTATTTAAGTTTATTGATTTGCCCCATAGTTTAAAAGAATGGGCAACATTGGATATAGTTGCAACATTTGGTAACTTTTTGTCCTAAATAAATCTATTGATGCACTTGCATTTATCTTCAGGGGTATATGAAAAATATTGGTAAACAAACAGAAATCAAGAAATACAAACTTGCAGAAAGTCATGTTAATGCACCTGCTTTGAAATTGATTGATATTGCAATGACAACGGTCACTGCTTGAACAGTCAATTTGACATGCTAATTTTTTTTTTTTTTTTTTTTTTTTTTTTTGCAAATCCTATGGAAACCAACATGATTTCTTTTACATTTGCATTTGTTATCGTGGGTATAGTTTGTTGTTTGTTGCTCTCAACCACAATGTTGTTCCAGGGCCGGCCCTAAGCCCAGGGGTAGGCCATGACGGCCCAATTAAGCGGTGAGTTTGTTTTCCGGTACAGATGTAGCTGATGTTAAACGTGAAGAGACCGCATGAGAAAATTTCAGGTGGCGACAATGGGGCATTGAGGCAATGAGCATGTGCTGTAAATAGGAAGAATTTTGGTTTGAAAATCACTTTTGTGAATCTTTTGTTTGACTTATCATACCCGTTTCAATTAACTTGAATATGTGAAATCCATTTGATTTCACATCCTTATGTAATTTACCCCTTTTTGTCAATGGAATACGTATTATTTAGAAAAAAAAAAAAAATTGATTTGAATATTTTTGAACTTTTAGATTAACATAGGATATTGATTATACTTTTACAAGTCTTACAATTCGTTATAATAGATAAATTAGATCATGTTGTTACTTGCTACAATACTTTGTTTGATTTATTCTTACAATGTCGTCGTTTTATTAACCTTTTACATTCAACAAGTTGAGTTAATATTTTTAAGGTCTAGGCCCCGGAATTTTTTGACATTCTCATGAAAGACCCTATGTCTTTCCATTTGACATTTTTTTATCTTCTAAAGAGTTTATCTTACCCTTTTTTTTCTAAATTTAAACTGCTTCTTAACCAAATTTTTGGTAAAACTTGATTCTTAACTTTTTAAAAATATTCCTGATAAAAGTTAATCGTATATATTGCTTATCAATATTTTTAGACTAGATTATACCCCGGGAGCGTCCCGGGTTGAGAAACTTAATATGATACATCAATTTTACATATGAAATAAACTGATGTATAACTCTAATACTAATATCTAACCTAAAACAAATTAAAAATGTAAAACTCCAATGCTAACACCTAACCTAAAAGAATGTAGAACTTTAATGTAACTCTATTATTAAAACCTATCCTAAAGACTAAACAAATGTACAACTTTCTTCGTTTTTTATATAGCACTATGGTACTCGTTGGAAAGATAATAAAACGCTCGTTAATTTGGTGTAATTTTTTTCTTTAAAAAATCTCGTATATTAAAGATATTAACGTTTAAAAATTATGGAAGGAAACATGAGAGTGAAAAATCCAATTTTGTTTTTAAATTATTTTTTTCCTAAAATATCTCAATGCCACATGGGATGACACATGGCACACTCAAGGAAGAGAATGTCTCTTTGAGTGACATGTCATTAAAATGGCTTTGGTTTATTATATGTATAGATATAGATAATTTGACAAATGCATTAATGGTAATGACAATTAAAAATATGTGCTTAGGACAACAATTAGGCAAAATAATGTTGATTAGTTTGGATTGTGCCGAACGTGTCAAAGTTGGATTGGGTTTTTGCCATGAAGACATTCATTATCAACATCCCGCCACAACGCGCGGGTAAGCGTCAACTCGTTATTATTATTAACGTACTCAGTACTTGACATAGCAAAACAACTAAATTATCATGTGTTTTACATTATTGACTAATAACTATAAGAATGAATAATAGTATCGATGTTACCGTACGATTACCATACCGGCACTCGCTATACTGCTATAGTTAGCGGTACAAAAAAAAAAGTTCTACGGATTTTATACGATAACGTGAAGAAAACTACAAAAACAAATACAGTATTGGGTCCAATGTTGTTTAGATGGTAGCGGTTCGGTTACTCACGATAAAGAAAAAAAAATCAACTGTATTTGACCTTTCGAATAATTTTTTTAAGGAATCGGTGATAAAAAAAATGGGAATTGGATTTTAATTGCCTAAACTATTTGAAATTGGTCGTTGCCTAAACTGAAAAATTGGCCATATATAATCTGTACTATTAACCTATCGGATTCTGGCACCCAATTTGGTTATTTTTTCTGCCATGATTATCATCACGCTTTTCCATGATCTCCGTATTGGTTGACTCTACTTCGTCAACAATACGAGCCTCGACCATGAGTCCATGACCAAAGTCTTGTCCTCGTTGGAATGAACCTCAACCACAACAAATATTACTTTGTTAATCATGGTTAGTGGTTTTCGTTTGGTTTGAGTCACCTCTAGCAAACATCAACTTGCTTTATATTCAACCGAGTTTTCTTGGCCTTTGATTCGTTCCTCAAATGCTTTCAAACGTGCAACACAATCTTCAAACATGATTGTATTCAAATCCACAACCTGCTCAATGGTTGCAACTATAGCAACAAATATTGGTGGCATGGAATCAAGCAAACGCTTAATGACCGTTGAATCTTCGAGATCTTTTCTCATACTTTTTAAACTTTATTTTGTACTCGGCCACCTTACAGTACGTGAACTCTTCAACAGTCTTTGATTCTTTCATCGTTAGATTGTCAAACTCACGTCTAAGAGTTTGTTATCTGTTGCGTTATATTTACTTGTACTATTGATTTCGTCATTACTGAACAATCATTGGCTCGGCTGTTGTGCTTTTTGTGTGTGTTTGTCTTATTTGTTTTAAAGGTATTTCGAGAAATCCAAACTGAATTTATAAAATCCATAGGTTAGCATAGTATTGGTGAGGTCCTCGTACGCTTATTACTAATAACGGATTCTCACTGTCATCCAAAAATACAACATTAAACCAGACACTGGAGAGACGAACAAACCACGCAACTAGTAAAAATGTCAAATGGAATTATCACTATAGCTATAACAATGTAAATGAGAAACAAGTATAAAACATCCTCCTTGAACATGGAGGCTTATGGTTATGGATTCTCTGAATCCATAAAATCAGATTGCAGAGAATCAAAAGAACAATAAACTAATATTTTTTACATACATTCTTCAAAAATAAAATAAAATAAAATAAAAAACAAATCAGAAAAGGGGATAAAATGAGAAACAAAGGAGCTACTTATCTATGGTACATGATGAAAACATGACTTTATGGCTGCTTTGATTACGTTTCTTCAAAGAAAGAACTTGTCATGGTCACAAAATAGTGCCAAGAAGCCATAAGTGCAACACAAGCCAATAAGCTATGAGCCCTAACCGTGCACGTGGTCTACGCATCAAAGCTTGACCGCCAGATACCCTACACAAACATAAGGACTATTAATTATTGTAAATAAATAAATAAATAAATTAGTCGAAACTCAAAACCCACCCCTTTTACTTATTAATGGGGAAATTTTGGTGTATCATATCTAAATGGGTCAAATCAAAATTATCTAAAAGTGGGACGGGTTGGAAGTCACCCAGTCGTATTATTTAAACGCATACAGACTCTTTTTAACTTTTTTTAACAACAATTCCTAGATTTTCCAGAATAAATACTATCAAACCTGCACTCTCTAGGATTTAAGCTCCCAACATTTTGGTTGTGGTCAGGGGTGGTTCTTAGTGGAGTGGAGACCGGACCTCGGCCCGTCCAATTTTTTCGTTTCGTAGTGTAAATTTTACCGAACATTTCCGAGAATTTGTATATGTATTGAGTCTGGCCCGCCTAGATTGAGCCCGGCCCTACCAGGTGTTTGGTTCAAGATCCGCCTACTGGTTGTGGTGTATGCTACTTATGAACATACAACCTCTTAACTATGACTAGACTAACCAAAAAGTTAAACATATATTTTATGTTTGGATTATTAAATGGTGATGTTGGTCTTGAATCATAATTGGCACTTGGTTATTTGTAAGTTAAAAATGGCCAAAAATTATGTGTCAACCTAACCCGACCTACTGAACATGACCTATTTCCACTCAAGTTTGATTTGCCCCGCTACCCAACCAGCCCGACCTGTCCTGTTTTGACTTGTAGTAAAAATGAGTTGTTTTCACTCAAACCTACACTCAATCTTAACCGACCAACCTATTTTGCCACCCCTAGAAACTATCCCAGCTGGTAAATCACTCAACTCAATGACTCATTTTGATAAACTTTTATTCTACAATACTTGCTTGCCTAATGTCACCGTAACAATGCATTGCTGAAATTAATTTGGGCAATTTGGCCTGCAAGATTTTCTTACTTTTCTGTCTTTATGAAGTTGGTTAATGGAAAAAAATGCCACTAAAACGTTCCAACTTCCAACCTTTTTGAGACATACGGAGTACGAATTTTCGTTTACCGTCTCATCAACAGGAGGTGTTTGGACGTGAATCTCTTAAAAGTGATAATGTATGAGATAACGTTTGGATGTGCTTATGATGTTTGTTGGACAATGGTGATTTCTATGAAATGGGGGTAAAAATCTCAAACTAGGTTTAAAAAAGGTCCTTTTATTGTTCCCTTTTTGCATTTAGTATAAACAGATTATATTACCCTTAAGGCCATATAATCAAAATAAAATATGTTAATCCAAACATGGGAAAAAAGTGTAATCAGTTAAAGCCTTTACCATATTCCATCAAGTCGATCTGCAATCATTTTCCCTTGGGCTGGGACAAGACCCGATGTATGAAGTGACTTGAATATATGACCTGAAAACATATAAAATCAATAACATTTTCGCAGATAATGCAACCCAAACATCAAATAAATGGTAGAGAATATATTTTAGAACCAAACCTTTATCTTCAACAGTTGCTGCTTTATCAAGCAAACGATCAGACTCGGTGTCGATGGTAATTGCAAGCTGGTCATTTGATCCCTTTCTTAAAGATCTCATTTGGGCCACAGATGGCACCAAAGGCAACCCCGCCTTCCCAACTGCAACCTGTAAGAGAAACTTAAAAACTAAAAACTAAAAACAATATAAATAAAAACTCTAAACATGCAGCATAAATGTCTGTTATGCTATTTTCCTTCCACCTAAAATGAAAGACAAAGCTACGGAACTAAGCTAGGTTAGGTTATTACACATAAGTATATGACCTGAAACTTTTTTAGTAGCAATAATACTGCCTAGAGGTGGTAAAAAAGGGCGAATTGGTCAAGTCAGAGAAAGTTTTGGGTCAAAGCGTATCATTTTTTGTCCAAAATGTCATAAGTTTCGTAAACAATTTCTGTTTCAAATACGGTTTATGTTATTTCAGTATTGATTAAACTTTTTGAATAACATGATTTAGTAGGTTTAATGCCTCAAAAATACAATTTAAGTGACTTTGGACCTGTTTGACCCATTTGAGACGCTTCCTTTATACATATCTGACCCGTTTAATACACTCATAAATACAAGGTCAGGTTGATCTAAAAGACTTTATGTCCAACATAACGTACATTTTATAATTAATTTGTTCTTTAATATGATTAGAAAGTTCATATTATTTCCATAATGTTCTTATCAAAAGTTAGAAGGTTTCATGCCTCTAAAATTAACGTTGGATGACTTTTTAAACCGTTTCACCCGTTTCCTTTTTAGCTATCTTTTTTATTTTATTTACCATTTGATCGGTTAAAGCTTAAACGTAACCCAAATCAACCAATTCATAAGTAAATGGTTTAAAATTGTCTCCTCTAAGTTAATGTAAATAATGTCCATTAGACAAGCAAGAAAACAATAAATATGGACATAAAGAATTAAAGTTGCAATAAAAATAACACATGCCTGATCATCAATTTCTGATATCTCTGATCCAGCTGGCAAGGAAGGTGCTTTCTGTATAGCGTCAGATGCACCAATTCTATTTTGAATAAAATCTTCAAGAAATTTAATTTTGCTTGATAATTCTTGAGCTTTGGATCTTGAATTTTTACTATCCAAAACTATGCCCTGAACAAGCCTCTCTAGTACTAAAAGCAGCCCTGCCACATCAGCAGGTTTCTTGACTGCGATAGATTCATCACCTCCTAACTTTTGAATAATATTCTGCAACCCATCTTTATATTCCCCCTTCAAAAGGTCAACTTCAAAAGCTTGTTTCGAAAGGGTAGACCGCAAGTCTTCTTTGGCATGAGTCAACAGAGTCAACTGGTCTAGCAATTCATTTACACTATCAACTATATAGAAGAGTTTTTTAACGGGGTTTGAATCTAGGGGCTCTATCTGTCCAACTACAAGGTTTGGAAAAGGGACTGTGATCTCATCTATCATATCAAATAATGTTTTTATTTGTGAAGCTGATAAAAGAGCATTTTCAGCATCAGCCTCTGAAAAAAACAACAAAAAATATAAAATTAAAGATACAGTACATCATAATCAATTAAAATAAGGGGAAAATGAGTGGTATGTGTAACGGGTTAAAACAATAATTTTTGGTCGGGGTTGTGTGACCTGAATTTTTTTTACTAAAATGTTTTTTTGATCTTTTTTACACAATCAGAATGTTGAATCAGATTACGAAAACCATATGATTGCGTTGGTAATATTACTTTTTCATGGGTTTTGTTGACCATAAAAAACAATATTTGATAAACACTAAAATTTCCATTTTATAGAAAATATTAACATCAGGTTCCATTAGTAATGCATACTAGATTCCTTGTTAATATGAAAAATATGGGATTGAAGATTGTTTTGTAATTTTAGTAAGTTAAAGTTTTAATATGGCAATTTAGAAGACTGTATGCATCCTCCTAAAGTTACGCTTTGAACCTTTCTATGGACACTTGGCATTAATTTATACATATGAAAAGGCAAGCCTTCTTTCACTCTTATAGATTCATGCCAACTGCCAAGTGTTCATTAGGACGATGTTTAGAAGGATAAATCATTTCTAAACGAACCCAATTTGAGCCATTGGAGGTAAAAACACATAACCCGTATCAGGCCAATTATAAGTAAATGGAGCGATATTGCCCCTCTAATCAGTGGCACGAGTGTTTGACCATAATCACTACGTATTATAATCAAATATATTATTATTATCAACAGAAGCAAAAGTTTACCATGATTTTTAACAAACGAAGTACTTTCAACAGACAACTCGCTTTCTCTTTCATTCCACTTTTCCTCTTTGGCCCGATAATCTTCTAATTTGGAGCTCATTTCCTTACACAGATTTCGGGATGCTTCTACTTCAGTCTCGAATTCGGAAACCCATCTTTGTAGTGCATCCTTTTCTTCTTTGACTGTTTCGTACATTGACTTAGTTTTCTCTAATTCACCATGTAACTCGTTAATTACTCCTTTTGATTTGTCATACATTGATCTACTTTTTTCCAATTCACCCTGCAATTCTTCAATTACTCCTTTTGATTTGTCATGCATTGATCTACTTTTCTCCAATTCAACCTGTAATTCATTAATTACTTCTTTTGACTTGTCAGACGTTGTACTGGTTTTCTCTAATTCAGCTTTTAAACGCTCAATTGTAGTGGACAGGTTCTCTTTTTCACTAACATGTTGGTCAATTACACTTTGTACGTTTCTAGCAGCAAATAACAACTCACCAGCAGCAGCCTTAACATCTGCTACTGCCACATCATCAACTACTAAGTGGCTAGAATATGATATTTCCAGCCCAATGGCTTGGTCTGTTTGCAGCATATTATTTTCAAGATGAAACTTCAAATCTTTGGTGACATCAGCACACACAGATACTATAAATTTAATGCCATTTTCCAGCATTACTACTTTCTTATCCAGATTTTGTTTGTCCATCTGCATGTTTTTCACATTTTGTTGCATGGATATTGTTTGTTGAACAATAAATGGGATAGTATTCCTTATTGCTTCTAATTTTTTCAGCAAAGATGCAATTATGTCATCAATGAGGGTTGAGATATTGCCAAATTGATTAGCAAGAATTTGGTTTTTCGTATTTAAGTTATCCAGAGTTGTTCCCACATATAAATCAATGCCCTCCGTATCTTCTGCATTAAACTCATCATAAATCAACCCAGCATTCCAATCATTTTCAAATCCAGCAGGGAGGAAAGGTGGTGATTGAAAGGTTTCCTGTAAATCATAAGTGAGATAAAGGAGGCAACGCATGACAATTACATTCTTATAGTGTGAATCTGAAATGATTTTGTTGGTATATAGGTCATGCACTCATGCAAACCCAAAGAGAAATGGTTATATTTGACCACTCCTAAAATAGGACTGATATGAGTATATGACATAAGATCTGGTTGGTTCTGTAATTACAGTAATGCATGTGGGCAATTAATTAATATGTCACACACAAACACAAGAGAAAAATCATTGACCTTAGATGATGAGAAAACAAAGGAAAAAAATAGTTATAGTTCAGAATGGAATCAAAACACTCCTTTTCTCAATTTTTTTATAATTATTAATCTGCAAAAATATTATAACAGAAATTATAATACCACAAAAATAATATAACTATGTTTGATAAAGCAATATAGGAGGTTGGTATGCATTTGAATACCAGCTTGACCCATGTCCTTTACAAATGAAACTTCTAGCTTACCCCATATCTGACCTTAAGGCATAAAACATAACCCAACCCAACCCAACCCAACTCAACCCATTTCTAGGTAAATGCATCAAAACTGCCACCTCTAGCTATAACAAACTAACATTCTAACAAAGAAACTAAAATAAAGGAAGATTATTATTTGTGTTACCTCAATATCAGGATGATCCTGCAACTGTTCTGAATCAAAATTATCCTTCATATCTTTTAGAAGGCGGTCTATTTCTTTTAAGCTTTCGATCTTTTTTTCAAAACTTTGCTTGAACAAAAACAACAATGATTCATCTTTCAACAGCACTTGAATATTGCCAAAGAAACCTGTGAGCTGTGGTGCCCATTTATCATTCTTGGCCGCCAACTCTTGTCTACATGTAGCGAGCTCAGTTTTCAGAGTTGAAATCTCCTGTTCAGCTTCTTCTTTGAGCTTCTTTATCTCACTCGCTAATACAGTTCTACTATCCTCTGCCTTCTCATTTTCTTGAGAAAACTGAGAAACATTTGTATTTAACTGACAAATTGCATCTTCAAGGGACTTTATTGTCAATTTAGCTTCATCAAGATTACTTGCATGAGAAGAAACTTCCTCTTTAACTTTCTGTACCTCCATCTGAGCCTCTTCTTTTTCACTCATGATCATAGATATTTTGTTTTCTGCAAGTGACAATGCCTCCTGAAACTTGCTTGTTTGAGAAGTACCTTCCTCCATTGCTTTATGTAATTCCTCTTCCACGCGACACTTGGTAACCTCTAATTCGCTCTTCTCTTCAGTTAGTAAACTGATGGTTTTCTCTGAATCTGCAACTCTATCTTCCAGTAATTTCAAGGTTTTTAGGGTTTCCATCAATTTTATATTCAATCTAGCACTTTCATCTTTTAAGATTTCCATTTCTTGTTTTGCCTGAATCTTTGAAGCTTCTAGTTCTCTCTTTTCTGCAGATAATTGAGACACATTTTTCTCTGAAACTAATAACACATCTTCAAGAGATTTCATGTTGGTCAGAGCTTTAGTCAACTTGCTTGCAAGTTCACTGGCTTCACCTTTAACATCTCCTAGCGCTTGTTCTGCTTGAGCCTTGGCAACTTGGCATTCACTTAAACATGTTGTAAACCACTTCACCTTCTCAACTGGTTCTTTCAAATCTACCGGAAAAGGAATATTAATACCATCAATTATCTCAACTATTTCCTGTAGTATCATATTTCTTTGAGCTAACAGCTGCCCAGTTTGATCCCATTCAGATTCCAGTTTTGCGATTTGATCCCTGTACTCACTTAATGTTGAGCCTTGTTTCTGAAAGTCAACCATTAGCGCCTCAATCTGAGTGTTCTTTTCAGCCATTTGTTGTTTCATGTTCTCGCGTTCTTGAACAAGACCCTTTCCTTTCTTAACCGCCATAGACAATTTCTCCCTCAACAAAGATGCTTTCTCCTCGGATCGTTGAAGATTTATCTGCAAAGAGTTCACTTCATCTTTTGATGCACAAAGTTCTTCAGAAACCTTCTCTATCTCATGTGATCGATTATCGAGCTCCAACTTAAGAATTTGCTCAAGGATCTTAGAGTCCAAATCATTTACATACAACAAACTTTGAATTTTTTCAAGTAATTCAATATCAATGGATGACGATTCAACAGTAGCAGCCATCTGATTCTTTTCCTCAACCACTTCTTCATACTTGCATGTCATTTCCTCAAGCTCCTCTTTAAGATGGTATTTCTCCTGTGATTCGGCTAGCAATGTTGCAGTTAAATGATCAATTTGTGCACTGGTGGCCTCTTTCGTTGCATTATTTTCATATTGTAGCTTAATTAGTTGCTCTTTTGCAAGATTACACGATTCTAAAAGCCAACTAACTTGAGATTCCAAGTTAGGAAATTGTGCAACTTCTGGTAATCCTACGGAAAGAACTTCGGCACATTTTGCAATGAACATGTCCCGTTGCATAAGAGATTCTTGCAGCGAGTTAACAAAAGTTTCAGTCTGAGTCAACTCACTATTTCTCAACTCAGCAGCTTCTAAGGCAGTTGAGTTTTCTTGCAATTTAATTAAACATCTTTCTAGTTCATTAGTTTTCTCAGCAACCGACTGTTTCAATGAGTCACGTTGTTGGACCAGCGCCTTCCCTTTTGTTACAGCCATGCTAAGCTTTTCTTTTGTATTAATATATCTCGTTTTCTCCTGTTCAACTTCCCCTTTAAGTTTCTCGATTTCTGCATTAAGCAACTCAATTGTTTCTCTGTTTTTGTCCAGTTGATATTCTAAAAGGGCATTTTTGTCATTTAACTCAAATTCTTTCCTTTTTAGCCTAACCAACTCCTCCCGTACAGAAGGAAAAACATTTACCATGCCATTCTCCATTTGGAAATCTGAATTAACCTCTGCCAAACAATGGGCAACCATTTGAATTTCAGAAAGGAAGTTATGGTAATTCTCAAGTAAAAAGGATGTGCTTTTTTCAATATAAAAAAGTTTCCCACTAACAGATGTATCGGACAATTCTGCATCACCAAAAGCAATTGCAAGAGAAGATAAAACCCTATCCACAGTGACCTCAAAAGATTGATCATGTGATATTGACTGTTCATTGACCCTCGTCACAAGATCTTCAATCTCTTTATCCTTTGCATGCAAGGTGGCATAGAGTTCTCGGATTGTTCCCTCCGAGTGTAATTGCTCATTTAAAGAAAGCTCTAAAAATTCAGAGCACTCATTTACCATCTCACGCAAGGGCAAAATGGACTTTTCACCACCCTCTTCTGTTCCTGATGTAAGATCGCTAGCCTCACCAGCATAATTTGCATCAATCAGTGGTTGTTGCTTGCTTAGAGCCTTGAGTTGATGATGAAGATTACTAACTTCTTTGATCAACATCCTTCTTTCTTCCTGCAAGAGAAGTTTGTTAACAGAACTGCAACATACTTACGGCACACGTAGCAAAAAAAATAGGAAAAAGATGTTGAAATAATAAGAAGAAAAGTAAAAGGTGGCACCTAACCTCATAGTCCGGTGGAACGATTTTTTTTTCATTTTCAGATGCCTTATTCCGATTATCTTCCATGTCATCCCGAAACGTCTGTTGGCGGGCCCTACTTTCAGAAGCAGGGGACCTTCCTCCACTAGAAAGTAAATCATCTGGACAATCTACAAACTCATCATGTCCCGCATCTTCAGGTGTTCTTACCGCATGCATCTCATCTTGTACATCATCAACTCCTGTTACCACCACACCATCATCCTGCTCTAGATGCTCAACCTAAAAATATCTTTTACTAAGTTTAACTTATCAACACAAACAACCAAACTGTATTCCAAATTCAATAACCAAACAAAAGGTGCAACATAAATAACTACTTGAAAACAAATAACATTGGTTTATAAACATTATATACAAGCGTATGTTGATCTCACAGGGGTCTCTCCTCTTGTGGGTTTGAGGACCGTTGTTTTCATGGCGGGCCAAGCTGCTTTAAAAGTTGCTTCATGCAAAGTGACCAAACACAAGAAAGCATGCCTTGACAACCAAAACGTTTTTTCACCGTTTGCATTTGATAATTCCGGTTTCCTTGTGCCAAAGGCAGTGGAGCTACTCAGCAGAGTCCAACGAATCATGCATAGTAATGCTATATTGCTATGACCCCTAGATTTACGAATGTAGCTTTTAAAAGACCTAGTTTCTCTATTCGAAAACGGCTAGCGGCACAACTTGTTGCCCGTTTGCCTTCTATTTCAATGTATTAGTTCACAAGCGAGAAACGAAATCCTAATTATATCCAATCACTACAAATAAACCTAATGTATTATCTACAGAGCTAACTAACTACTTAACAACAAAAGGTGCAACATAAATAACTACTTAATAACAGATAACAGTAGTCATAAACTCATAATTCATAAACATTATAATAATAATAATACAAAATACACTACAAACAAACAAACCTAATGTGTTTATCTAGGTATCCATAACAGATTCTAAAATTATCACCTGATCAATCGAATCACCATCCATTTGAGCAGAATCAACTGACTCAACATGAACAAATTCGTTCTCTCCAGATGACGGACTCCCCGTAACCTGCTCCATATCATTATCATCTTCCATTTCTGTAGATCATAATATAAAACAATCAGATCTACAAAAGACTAAAACTAAACGCATTGAATCATTGATTTAATATTTGAAACAATTAGGTTTAGAAGTTACCTTAGTTGAATTGGATTTAAAGCATAAGGTTATTATTATTATTATTATTAATATACAAAATGGTGGAGATATTGGGGGTTTGTTGATCTGACGTAGAAGACGGTCGAATTTGGTTATTATTATTATTATTATTTCAACTTTTTAACGTTACGTTACGTAATTAATAATAGCTGGTTACCCGCTAAGTGAGAACTCCTTCAATACGACGCCGTATGTCTCACTAGGCGTTTAAACCGAGAGACAGCTCGAGCTCGTCTAGACTCAAGTTTGGCTCGTTTAATTTAATGGAACTTTAAACCAAGGATATTGACTGGATTTAGTATATTTTTTTAACAAACAACGAAAGCATGATTACCCGGGTAACCCTAATGGCAAAAGATCACTCACACTAGTAAACGCAAACGACGCTAGTGACCTGCCACCATTCTAGAGGAAATCCACCGCCCAAAGGACTCAACCCAAAAACATTTGCTCTGGCGAAACTCCAAGGATAGTGACTGAATTTGTATTTTTTATAAAGACCAACGAAAGTCCGATCACCTGGGTAACCCCAATGGCAAAAGGCCACTCACACTCGTAAACGCAAACTACGCTGATGAACCAACCTCCTATCATTCTAGGAGAAACCCACCGCCCAAAGGACTCAACCTAGAAAATTTTGCTATGGCGAAACTCCAAGCCATTACCTTCACATTGAAAAACCTTTGAATTGTTCGTGATATGATTGGAGTGACAATAGGTGTGTTTATATCCACCACCATTTTACAATTTTAGTCTCTTTATTAAATTACTAAACATCTTGGTCTAATACTTCCATGCAAGTTAAGCAAGGAAGAGATTCATTTTGAATGTAAAAACCTAGTCCAACATACCAACATTTTTAACATTACTTGTTGATTTTGGTACTCTATGGAATGTGGCTCGAAATCACCAACACTTTTTCCTTTTGTCATCTTTTATCTTCGTCGTACGATTTGACCTACTAATCTAGCCTCTTTATCTTATCCAGACTTTGACGATTATCGTTTGCATTTGGTCTTGGTGGAGCGTTGCAAGGATCATCCTTAGCTTCTTCCTTGCCATGGGTGCCACTTGTTGCAACGAAGGGAAAACATTTCTCCTTACCCCATCATCATATTTCAAAATGCAAACTTGATTATCTTCTTTTAAGCAATGTATTATAATTTAACTAGCCAAATGGGTCAGAAACCTTCCACCCAACCAGTTCACTTAAGTATCTTTAAGTCGATTGTTATGACATTTGGTTGAATCGAATTATCGATTGAACTGAAATTTAAAATTGTGTTCTTTTTATTTCGTTCTACTTTCCAAATCTCCTTTACCGGTTTATTTACTACTTCAGACTCTATATCCATTCATTTCAAGCCAACACCAAAAGATACATAGTCCCTTACTTTGCCTCAAATTACTTTATATTAGTTACCTTATATACAATTTATTTTATTTAAAATCATATACAATGTTATCTAGTTTTGAAAATATTCCGACTAATGAACCAGTAAAACAACATATCCAACTATACACATTGTTTTTAACTTTCAAGTAAAGTTGGTTTAAACATTTTGGGTTTTAACCATGTCACTAAGAAAAAAGAAGCTAATAGTTGAACTCCATGGCAATTTGTGTCAGCGTAATGCGACATCCCTTCAGTTTTTGCTTTCACAGTTCATGGTCTTCTTGTTGTTCATAATATGATGAAGCTGGGAAATTACAAAAAAGAAAGCGGTCCAAGGTATGATTTTCACGACTTCACGGCTTGTTGGGTTATTTGGAAGACAAAAAAGAATATTATATTCTCCAATAAAGAGGTTGATGCGACAACAATTGTGGATGACGTGAAATCTTTTAGTTATCTTTGGATTAAGAATAGATCTCCGATGAAAGCTTTGTCTGGGAAAGATTGGTGTAATTTCTCCTTGCAAGTTCTTGTTTGTTTGTTTGTTTTTTTTTTTTTTGCTCTAACGCCTTGCTAGGGTTGTTTTAATGAAAATTGTAAAAAAAAAAAAAAAAAAAGAAGCTAGCTCCATGGTCTAAAGTCTTGTACTATTTTGGTGTCAGGTTTTCGCTTGAAAGGATCACCAAATTTTCAAAAATAGTAAGTGATAAATATAGGATTTGTGATTAATATATAATGCATACCACCTCTTTGTGAAAAGTTGGTTCATTAACAATCAACCATTTTCAAGCAAATTTTGGCCTTTATTGTGCCTAAAAGCAAGTTTAAATCTTGCTTTTTTAAAGGATTGGGGTTTCATGATCTAAAGATTTTAGATTAAGTATGTAAAAACTCAACAATAATGACGAAATACAGACGAATCTCCCTTCCTCTTGTGGTTGTGCTTGCATCCTTAATTGTTCATCTCACATTTGCATACAGAAAAACTCCACCAACTAACTCGAAGAAAACGCCTCCGCAAGACCCACGGGAGCAGAAAGATCAACAGCCACCGTGGGATCCGACGGAGCAGAAAGCTAAACAGCCATCGCGGGACCAACAGCAAAAGGATCCCCTGCCACAAGACCCGAGAGAGCAAAAAGACCAACAACCGCCGTATGACCCGACGGAGCAGAAAGCTAAACACCGATCGCGGAACCAACATCAGAAAGATCCCCCGCCACAGGACCCGAGAGAGCAAAAAGATCAACAACCGCCATACGACCCGACGGAACAGAAAGCTAAACAGCCATCACGGGACCAACAGCAGAAGAATCCCCTGTCACAGGACCCGAGAGAGCAAAAAGATCAACAACCGCCGTATGACCCGACGGAGCAGAAAGCTAAACAGCCATCGCGGGACCAACAACAGAGGAATCCCCCGCCACAGGACCCGAGAGAGCAAAAAGATCAACAACCGCCATATGACCCGACGGAGCAGAAAGCTAAACAGCCATCGCGGGACCAACATCAGAGGAATCCCCCGCCACAGGACCCGAGAGAGCAAAAAGATCAACAACCGCCATATGACCCGACGGAGCAGAAAGCTAAACAGCCATCGCGAGACCAACAGCATAAGAATCCCCTGCCACAGGACCCGAGAGAGCAAAAAGATCAACAACCGCCATATGACCCGACGGAACAGAAAGCTAAACAGCCATCGTGGGACCAACAACAGAAGAATCCCCCGCCACAGGACCCCAGAGAGCAAAAAGATCAACAACCGCCATATGACCCGACGGAACAGAAAACTAGACAGCCATCGCGAGACCAACAGCAGAAGAATTGCCCGCCACAGGACCCGAGAAAGCAAAAAGATCAACAACCGCCATACGACCCGACGGAACAGAAAGCTAAACAGCCATCGCGGGACCAACAGCAGAAGAATCCCCCGCCACAAGACCCGAGAGAGCAAAAAGATCAACAACCGCCATACGACCCGACGGAACGGAAAGCTAAACAGCCATCGCGGGACCAACAGCAGAAGAATCCCCTGCCACAGGACCCGAGAGAGCAAAAAGATCAACAACCGCCATATGACCCGACGGAGCAGAAAGCTAAACGGCCATCGCGGGACCTACATCAGAAGAATCCCCTGCCACATGACCCGAGAGAGCAAAAAGATCTATATGACCCAACCGAGCAGGGCCTAAAAAACACACCACGACAGGGCCCAAAACAAACTCCTCCACCAATCCCGAAAAATCACCGACCACAAAACCCGAAACGAGATCCACCACCAATCCCAGAAAATCACCTTCCACAAAACCCGAATATAAAGCCTCCTTCACAAGACCCGATGCCTAGTCCCCCAGAAGACGAACCACAAATACCAACTCTATTCCATAATCATTTCAAAGGCCATTTCTCCGCAGTCTACGCTTTTGGAGATTCATATACAGACACAGGAAATGCTCAATCCATGGGTAGTCTTCCTCCATCATTCTCGGATCACAAAAGCTCACCCTATAGCCCCCACCGGTTAAGTGATGGTCGCCTAGTTATTGATTATATAACTGACGCCCTTGGTCTGCCGGCCTTACCACCCTACAAATCAACCAAGGCTAACTTCACACATGGTGCAAACTTTGCTATTGCTGGCGCCACGGCTCTAGCCGATGAGCTTCTGTCTAAGCTGGCTCGGTTTTTTCTATCAAAAGGCACCCCCATAAGCGTAACGACTCAGTTGAATTGGTACAAAAAGTTTCAAAAAGACCACTTATGCAAGAGGCTGGATCAAAAAGCATGTGCAAATAAAATGAAAACCGCTTTGTTTTGGGTTGGAGAGATTGGGATCAACGATTACTCACGTGCAGTTGGATCTAAGATCCAGCTTTCGTCTATAGCCCAATCATCGGCTGCATTTACAATTGAACTCGTGCGGGTATGTACTGCAAATAGCATTCCTACAAAAATACACAGAAACCGGAAATTTTAGTCTTGTTACTAACATATATTGCAATGCAGACATTAATACAAAATGGTGCAAAGAAGATAGTAGTTCAAGGTTTACCACCGATCGGTTGTCTTCCAGTAGATATATCCGTGACACCGTCAGACATTCGTGACAGAACGGGCTGTTCCCCAGTCGTTAACGGGGCGGTACTAATCTACAACCAAATCCTGAAAGCCAAATTAGAATCGTACAGGAAATCGTCCCCAGATGTTACAATCATATATGCAGATTCTTGGAAAGCTTACTATACAATTGTAAACGACCCGGAAAAATACCAAATTCAAGAAACTCAAAAAACTTGTTGCGGGTCCACCATCGTGCCAGACGACATGAATTTCAATCTTCAATCATTATGCGGTTCTTTGGGTACCACGATATGCCGTGATCCAAGCCACTATATTAGTTGGGATGGAATTCATCCCACGGAATCTATGAATTCTCACATGACAGATCAGTTCATAAACAAAGGGTGCTGTAAACCACCATTCGAGGAGCTCATGAAAACCCCAACCCGACCCAGATAGTTTTCCCGAATTACGAAATTCAGCGGGCTAAGAGTGTACAGTACAAAGATATAGCGTAAAATAGCGATAAACAAGTTTATATTTATTTCATGTTAACAATTTGGAAGAAATATACTTACAATGAAAACCGACCACTATTTACATTTTAAGGGTCGGCTTTTTTGTAGTGTTTTTCATCTTTTTGCAATCTATACATCAAATTCTCTAGCTTATTGATATTATATTAGATACTCGTAAAACATGAAGAAAAGGGCATCTGGAGAATCTTTAGGGAGATTATTGACGTATAAATAGAAACGAACCAAATCCTCTTTTGAAACAAGATCAGCATCTATAACCTCATCGTTGCATGTGAGAACCCATAAATCTCGTGACTTTACTCTCTTTATATTACCCCGACAAAACGGGCATGAAGCTGATCTTGAGTTCCTGCAAATTTTGAAAGAGATGTATAAGATTAACGTGGTGTTGTGCTGTACAGCTTAATGATGCATGATGTACGTAAATTACCAATCGCGGTAGCAGTTGATGCACATTGCATGGCAGCAGTTAGGCAAGACTATTTTGGTGCAAGGCTCTAAGCAAATCCCACATTCATCTTCTCGTTCCAAATCAATATTAGTAAACTTTTCGTCTTTTTCAAGTTTTTTAGGGCCGGATATCTGCAATGTTGGGCTCTCTTCTTTAGAGCTGTTATCAAGTTCCACCAAGTCGTAATGTAGCCTTCTAAGAGAAGGTAGTATGACGGCTGCACAGATTTAAATAAAACAAACAGAAAACTGGATGTCAGGTTTATCAGGAGTGTATAAAGAAAAAAAATTACATGTAGAGGTGGCAAGATGGGTGGGTCGGATTGAAAACATGTCACACACTATTGTGGGTCAAATAAAAAAGATATAAAGACTTAATGTATTACTAATAATTATAAGAAAAAAATTATTCCATTTAAATCCAAATCTTTGAATATGACATACTAATTGTTCAGTTGACCCACAAACACTTCTTTTATTCATAGTTATCAAAAGCCATCGCCTTGATCGCCTAGGCGACCAATTTCCTAGAAGCCACTAGATCCCGCTTTTCCCTCCCGCGTAAAAAAAGCCACAGTCTGATTTTTAAAACCTAATCCCCTAACTAATATAATCGACCAATACTTACCAATTTATAGAGATATATATAAATCTCAATCAATTTTTTTTAAATACATTTGATTTTTAAAACAATTCTAGATATTGAATTATTCTTCAATATATAAACACCTCAACTCATCGATTTACCATCAACTGATTTTGTCTACTACATAGTAAACAAAGGCGTGTTAATCCTTTTAGGAGGTATGGCTAAACCAGTCAGTTTATATTTATATTATTTATAAGATGATTGTTATTTGTAATGATTTGGTGATTTTTTATATTTTTATATTTTTTTTATTTGCGTTTTTTTTCTTAGGCCCACGCTTTTTTTGCGCTTCTCGCATAGGCCACAGGCGGAGCCTAAGCGCCTTGAGTGCGCCTCACGCCTTTGATGACTATGCTTTTATTCCAAAACGACTTCTGGTTATAACGGGTCATTATATTTGATGTGTTAATTATGAATAAAAGGCAATGTTGTTACAACACTAATCTAAATCTTTGGACAAACTCTCTTTCAGCCTATTTGACCTTATTCAAACCGTTTTGCATTTGACCCATTTGAGATAAAACACAACCCAAATCAGCCTATACATCCGTAAATGGCAACCCCCGGTAGAGATAGAATGACTAACCATAAAAGTCGTTCACGGTTGCCTTCCTTCCATGTCTAGAAATCTTTGGTCTCCCATCAGTATATACCTATAAGGAAAGACATTCACTTATGTAACAAATTATTATTATAGTTGAAACATCTAGCACACTTTCCTCCATTTTAAGGCAACAATACACACAACCGATGAAATGAGATTTAATCAAGAACTAACCTTATAGATAATAACATGGAAAAGATTCAAGTATCTAGGCAGGAGACATGCACAAGAAGAATCGATCCATTGTAACAAAAACATAATTAGAGGTGTCAACTGGTCGTGAACTAATTTCATTTGAAACCGCGCACCATCTTTGGCTCTAGGAATTGCAGCAGCCCTGCAAATTAAGGAACCAATTGATCAGAAAATGAAATAATAATAATAATAATATATCTTCTATCAATCATTTTAGATTCAATGCCATTACATAGAGAAAGAAAAATGCTACATTCGTGTATGTATTTAGCTTCCATTTTCACCTTTATAATCAATTAAAGTTCTTTTTGACCGAACATAAATTCATTTGGTCCCAAAGTTACATAAGATTATTAGCATTAGATTATTATAATGTTTTAATATAAAGTTTGTTTTTGTTTGTTACTATATGAGTTATACTGCAATTTCATAGCAGCTAAACAATAACCACCAAAAATGCAGAGAAAACACTATATTTTCACATCATCGTACTTGGCATTTCATTGCACGCTAACCATTGTTCTACCACAGAAAAAAAAAAAACACATTATATTTTGTGAAATTCAACTGTAGATGGAAAGAGAAAGATATGCAGGTAAAAAAACTACCTAAAGCATTATGTGTAAGTGTCTATGCGGTTCTCGCTCACTACACGTCCATAATCAATTTTAAGTAATGAACCGCGAGAACAGCATAGACACTTGTACCTTTTGCTTTAGCTCTGATACATAACACGGTTATGTTACCGTTTACCACACGCTCTTTCCAGATCCATTTATACAAATTATAGATAGTTAGCTATGAAAAGTCAAAAGTGAACTAAGAACAACATAGGAGTTCAACAGCTTGGACTCAAAATTCAAACCCTCTTTGATAAAAATAATAATTTTTAAAAAAAAATAATAATAATTTCAATAAGCCAACAAATTGGACCAAAACTTCAACATGAATTCAAAACAACCCTTATTTGTTTTCATCATCTGGTTCTGCAAGATTCATCAAACCTTTTTTTTTTTTACGTTTATCTATTTATTAACACATAACCGTGAAAAATTACATCAAGATAGCGGGCAGCCAACCTACTAAAAACGAACCATGCCCTCGCGGAGACACTGCTATGAATAACCCGTTGGACTAAATCATTATAATCCCATGAAAATTCATATATATAAAAGAGATGATGATGATAATAATGATGATGATAATAATAATGATAATAATAATAATAATAATAATAATAATAATAATAATAATAATAATAAAAGCTAAGCTTTTCAATTCAACTAAACCTACCAAAACTGCAAACTTCAAATCTTCAATTGATGCTATAATCAAACATGAAACCAATATTTAACAACTTAAAACACACTCAAAACTCTAAAAACAAACAAGAAATTAAACAAATAGTCAAACACCCATATCAAAAATAATAATAATAATAATAATAATAAAATAACTTACAAAGCATTAGCATGTTGTATATCAGCTTCAATAACCTTCAAAGAATCTTCATAAGAAGACCTACCAAGTGGGTAATACATCATCTCCATCTTTCTTCAACTCTATGGATGAACAAGATTTGAACTTTATGTTCTTTCTTTGATTCTTGACAGATTTTGAGGACACCCTTGTGTCGATTATTATTTATTGATGGCTTAAATGATAGATGGAGCAAAAGCTTGGAAGAAAGGGCAAAGAAAGAAGGGTTCTTATACACTTATCCTTTTCTTTGTTGATAAAGGGAATAATAATAATAATAATATTATTATTTGGGGGTTAAAATAAAAAATTGAAGGCTTCAAAATAAGGTTAGGAGGTGTTGGTTGGGTATTGGGTTGGTTAAAAAGATGTTTGGGTGCCTCCTAATCTTTTAATGTTGTGTTACTTAATACATTTGGGTGTTATTTATTCTACTTACCAAATTAAGTAATGTTATTGTGAATAATTTTTTTTTAATATGAATTATATTATTGCAACGTGATAAAACACTATTGATTTTGGTAGAAGGAAATTCTTTTTAAATAATATAAAATTTTAGTGGCAAATCAAGTCGGTAAAAAAGTAAACAGGAAAGTAACATAAAAAACGAATAATATACTCATTATTACTATATTGTTCCCCACCATGGAAACTACCTTTTTTACACAAAAAAACTGATTTCGGCTTAATCTCCACCGTTGGATCGATTCGGTTTTTGTCAAAAAGAAATCTTGACCGCAAATAATGGGCGGTTACCTCACAAATTTGGCGGTTACAAATTCAGCAAAGCAGTTTTTTTTACGCTTTTTGATGGTTATTATGAAAATTCGACAGTTCTCTTTTTCATCTAGCAGTTACCAGGTTACCTGATTATCAGGAATTCAAGGACGTGGGTACGCTCCCCCAACTCAACTGTTGCCGCTAAATTTATCCCTATGAACTCGCTTTCACCTCCCCTGAATCAATCACGTTCCTTCTTCTATGTTTACCATCCTTCCCTGATTACTTTCCAGAACCTAATGAATATTATCATCCATCCATTCTTGGCGTGGTAAATAAAACCTAAATTTGGTATTTAATCATCGACCTATCACCGATTTGACTTTCAATCGGCTGAGGTCTAACACCGGAATTTGATCTTCAGCCATGGCAGTTGCAGGTACACTCCTATTTCTTTCTCTGCTTTGTTCATCGTGCTTGGTTTCTTGCAACTCAAAACTCTACAAAATCCTAGATCTGCTTCAAGTGTTGTTTTCTAAGTTATGACTTTTATGTTTTTCTTTTGGTTAATTTATGTTGTTTTCTATGTTGTGACTTTTTGTTGTTCTTTTGCTAACAATCCGTTTGTTTACAATCAAAATTAGACTTTGAAGCTGTTGATTGGTCTCGTCTAAATCAAACCTTGAAGCAATCTGGAAGGGAGCAACATGTCATCGATTGTTGAAGGTACTAACTACTTACATCACTTATATTTTAGAATTATCTTTTATAAGGTTTTTATCATATTTTAGGATTAATGTTGCTGGTGGAACATGTGTGAAGGTGTTTTACGTTTATATATGGGTTATTTCCCGAACATCATAATCCAGCATAGGTTGAGATCTGGTCCGTATCTTGGCGGGGCAACCCGGATGGTATGTGGGAGGTTTATTCTCCCGACGTGCAACCGGTGTTGCAGCCATAGCGGTGTCCGACCCCGTTTTCTAATCTTAAGAGTACATATATGAGCCGTAATTCTCTTGAACCGAATATTGGGTTTTGTACGACCAGAGTTTTGTGTCGGTCGGATCCAGACCCTGTTGGGTAAACGGGTCAGATATGTTGCTGGAAAATGCTGGTTTTGTTAAACAAATGAGGTTGGAAAAATGCTAGCTTTGTTTAGCTAATGAGGCTGGAAAAATACTAGCATTTTTTTTTTGACACAGATTATGTTTTACCTATTGATTGATCAAATGTGTTAAGCAATAGGATTTAACAAAAAGAAAAGAAAAGAAAAGAAAAAGAAACGGGTCAAATGCATAGGCACCTCCGCTGGTCGTTTTCATCATTAGGTTTGTAACTTTTATTATGGGATTATGTTATCGTTTGGATCTTGAGTTGAGTTTTTCTTATTTTTGTTCATGTCGGGTTCTTTTTGTTATGCAATCAGATTTGAGGCAATTTTTGGAGACAATAACCACATGGAAGGAAGGGTACTGAACCATGGTAGTTTGTAACTAAGAAGCAATGGATAACACATCTTACTGTCCTTTCAATCAGCAAGACATTCAAAGATGTCCTTTCCTAAGAAACATCAACAAAACAACCAACTTCTCTTTCGCATCAATCCATCTGCCCGTTCCTGTATGTTGAGAATGTTGTTTATATATTTACACTTTTGTGGATTAATAATACTTTTAGTAATTTTCTGTCATACTCCACAGGAAAATGGAGCCAGGGGACCAATATTTGAAGATGACTCCAACTTTGATATGGCTTTTAAGCTTTTCCATGGAAAAGACGGGATTGTCCCTCTCTCTGAGCGAGATTCTGAAAAGACGAAACCTGAATCCGAACCAAAGTTTAACCCTTTAGCTGCAAATGTTGCAACAATTAGTTTGTCAGCTTTTGGACCAGGAGGTCCATTTAGTTTTGGGGCTTTTTCTGAAAAACGGAAGATGCAGAAATGTGAATCTAAATCATCCAAAAATGAGTCATCGTGTAAGGTGCGTTCATATCACTAAGCATTGAAATGCATACATATTAATAAATCGTGAATATAGAAGTATTAGATTGAGTTATTTGTAGGCAGGTTACTGAATATTACTGCCTGCAAAACAGATACAGGCTTAATTAGTTCTGACTCAAAGTTATGTCAACATATCTTTGAGTAACAAAGAGAACAAAAAAATATGATTTAGCTGAAAGTGTTGTCTGTAACCATAGAATTTAGTCAAATGTGACATGATAAAACTTAAAAGGTTATTCTACTGAAATTAAAAAAAATCACCCATGTTGGCCTGGATCTGTTTTGACTCGTCCCCACGACATGCCCATTTCCCACCTCTAAAGGGGAACGACATCTGTTGATTTTTCATTTATATACATTGCTTTCATTCAGGGAGAAAACTCAAAGTTATGTCAACATATCTTTTAAGGCTTTGTTTTGACAGTATTTGAGGCGCATAATCTGCACTGTTTTGACAGCATTTGAGGCGCGTAATCTGCACTGTTTTGACAGCATTTGAGGCGTATAATCTGTACTGTTTTGACAGCATTTGAGGCGCATAATCTGCACTGTTTTGATAGCATTTGAAGCGGATAAACTACATTGTTTTGACAGCATTTGAGGTGCATAATCTGCGCTGTTTTGACAACATTTGAGGTGGATAAACTGCACTGTTTTGACAGCATTTGAGGCGGATAAACTGCCCTGTTTTGGTTACATTTGAGGCGCATAATCTGCGCTGTTTTGAAAGCATTTGAGGCGCGTAATCTGCACTGTTTTGACATCATTTGAGGCGCATAATGTGTTGATTTCTATTATGGTTTCTTTTGTATAACCGCGACCTACTATTCTGATTTCAAATTCGCCTCATCGGTCTGCGTCCCTACATCAATCTCCAGGTGTGTTTCCTCAAACTTTTAAGTTGCCTTATCTGAATTGGTTTCACAAAGATTGTTGGTTATTGCTCTTTGTTTCGGTTAAGTAGGCTTTTAGAGAATTTTGTTTACGCCTAATGCAGGTGTCTGCCAACATATGTGTAATACAAATGGCATTTACCAGTCTCATTTTAATTATTATTTCCTCACTATATCAACAATTTTGTGATGTTCATCCCAAGACACACAACAAACGTAGGCCACTAATTTCTTTCATATATAGTGCAAACATAACGTCAACAGTTCTAACTTATAATTATTAATCAGTTTTGACGGCAAAACATCTGTTTGACTTTTTCTTTGACTTTTTTCATTTCTTGATTACTAACTTCTAACACACGTCTCATCAATTCCTGCCTTTCTACAACTTTATCCGGAATGCGCTATGATACAACCAAACTAATAATGTTAAATTTGTGTGTCAACAACTATATTTACTGGTAAAAATGTTAAAATTTGGATGCATCTAAATTATGTTTTTTAGTTAAAAGAATGTATCATGTATCTTACAAAGCTGTCTCTAGCAATCATGTGGAAAGTATTGTCATCCTCTTTTAATGCTGCATTTGCATTCTTGCTTCTTTTGTTATGTGGCTAATTTGCATTTTGATTAACACCATTGTTTGGGATAAGTTCCACCCCATCATGAAGGAAAACCATCATTCTCAGTTTAGTTTCATCAATTACCTCAAAAATAATCATGTGAAACATCTCTATCTGAATATCCTTCACAATATTCAGCCATGGTGTCTGTCAAATAGTATACACCATCTATTTGTCAGACGTTTAAGCTCCATGAGTGCCCCCTATTTTCACTATGGATAATTTCTTTCATATTCAGCACCCATTAACTACCAATATTTGCACAAAAAACTGTTTTTCCACTTGATCTTAACCATTGATTGAAGGTAGTTATTGATGAGATTAAATCTCAGTCATTATAAATAGGCAGTTTTTTTAATTTTTTGGCAGTTTATGTTTTGTAAATGCAGTTTAAATGTTACAATCCACTCCTAAAAAAAGGGACGTGGGATGGGTAGTTCACCCTACTATATCTATCTTCTGGAATTTAGAGAGAAAAAAAACCAGACTGCAATCTCTCTCATCTCACATATCCCTATCTTCTTCATCTCCTTCTCTCAAGGTTTTCTATCCAACGAATGGTTTTTTCTTCGTTCAAATCAATACCCTGCTGCCACTCTCATCTTATTTATGCAAGAATAAGTGTTCACTCATCTATCCTTTTATTTCGACAAATATGTAGAGGTAATTATTTAGGTTTTCCTTTGATTTCTTGAATTAGGGCTTCATTTTCATGCTACTATTGGCTTTTAGTTCTCTGCACTTGGTATTATCTACTTAGGGTTACGACTGGACGCCGGCTGTGAAGGCGGAAATTTAAGATCCGATTTCATATATGTTGTTTAATTTCGGTTGTTGATTTTATTATTCTAAGTTTATATCCTTAATTTCCGGGTTTTGATGTCCAGGGATTTTTCTTTAGTCATCAGATACGTCACGATATTAGCCGGCAATTTTTCAGACGAACAACCCAACCATATTTGTTTAAAATCCAGGTGTGTGTATAGTTTAGAAGCATATGAATGACACTACAACATGTGTTTTGAGTTAATTGGACATATGAGTCATAAATGATTTTGTCAGTTTAGATTAGATTCAGACCGTTTCTTATATTCCTTCGAATGGCTTAATTTGTAGTTTGCTGCAATAATAGCCATTAAGTATAATCTTTAGTAATTATAATTTATGTTTGTTTGTATGGAAAATGTCAAATTAGTTTACTTATTCGGTGGCTTTTTTATGTTGCATTTTGACATACAATTTTGTATCCATATATTAAACTGTTTAAATTTAAAATGTATATGACTAATAAAGGATATTTGACAGTCTTCTTCTTGAAAGTATGCTATATTGTTGAGGGACATGGAAACTTGATTGAAAAACCCAGAAAGTGTTTGAGTTTGATATTCATAAAGGCTACTTAATGGAAAGATAGTAACAGGTGCACTTGAGCTAGCCTTATTATTGGTAAATAAAGAGTAATGGATCAAAGTCTATATGCTTTCTTTGACAAAAAGTAACAGATTATGGGGTAATTATGGTGGCTATGCTTATTATGCTGCTTAGTGGCGCAGGTTTGTAGGGGTGGGGAGGGGCGGCCGACCCCCCCCCCCCCCGGATTTTCGCGCAGAAGTTCCGATTATATAGTATCCGTATAGAAAATTTTGAAAATATAGGGTTTCGACCCCCCGAAACCAGTGACTTCCGAACCCCCGAACCTTCGGGTCAAGCTTCGCCACTAATGCTGCTCCACCACCACATGATCATGTGTAAAGGATATGGTTGCAAATGGAGACACTTGTGTGATCACTAAGTAATGTAGACAGGCAAGTAAAGTCAAGTGTCAGTTTTTGCAGGTTGTTATTACACCCATATTCGCTTTTAGTTGAATGGCAAGGAAACCATTGAGCAACCTCATAATAGCTTCTAAATTCTTGATTTCTTGATTTATTTTTGCCTTCTAAACCTTGGATTTAATAGGCAAATGAATGTTTTTTTTTAATCAAAGGCATTTAAAAAATATTTTTCGCCTTCTTTTTTATCGATGATTGATCATTTGAATTGTTTCATATTTGTTTTTGTTTTTTTCTCAAAGCATTTGGTGTGGTATTACTCGAACACTGTTGGGTTCATCCATCATCCTTTTGCATGATTGAAGATGGTAAAGGATAAATGTGTTTCACTATAAATGAAGTTAAGTTTCAATCTTTTTTTTAATATTAAATAATTAAAACAATTGGTTATTATCTATTGATTTTTTTCAAGATTATCTTTTGCTTATCACTAGATACATACATTAAAGAATTTCTCATTCATTTCATTGAAGAATCACATGCCAATATCGTCATTCTCAGGAAGTTAACTCTTATGTATAGTTCATTAGTTCATTGAAGATCAATCATTTTATATTTAAGTGTGTTAATTAATTATTTTAAAACAGACTCATTATGCTTTCTTCCATTGTAGCTTATTAGTGAAGAAATAAGATCTGGAAAAAAGTGACAAAGCGTTCTATAATAAGCTTGAAGAAGAGTATGGAGAGATGATCCTTTTCGCTTCAAGGTTTGATTGTTAAACTACATGCTTGAGGTTTTCCCAGGTCAGTTTAAGAGCAACATCCATTGTTATATTGAATAGTATTTGAATTTGACAATTGTTCAGAGAGATATGAGCATATGCACTAACGCCTAGAGAGAAGGAAACCATGCTGGAGATTCTAAACCCACCAGCACCATGAAGAACATGAACTCTGTACAAATCTTGATCAATATTGATGTATCTATAATTCTAAATTTAATAATCGAATTGAGAATGATGATACTTATATACACATCTTGAATTTTTTTACAAAACACATAAATATAAGCCAGTGGACAAACATCACAACAATTTGTAATTGAGAACTATCAAGTATATTGCTAATGGTTTATTGCTGTCTAAATTTAGTTCTTTGTTTTTGTGGTTTGTTGATTTTGCAATTGTTGATCAATGTATTGATGTTTTGAATTTTGATGAATGTGGAGCAATCAAGCATGTCAGCAAATCGAATTCTTTGTTTGTTTCAATTCTTTGATTTGAATTTTATTTTTTTTGCGTTCATTTGTTCATTTAACCAACCTGTTTTTCCCTGCGAACAAAAGATCACGGGTCATATCTTCGGTTGCCTCATTGCTAGGCTGGTAGCATATCTTTTTGTTAATGTGTTTGTGGTATGGCTTCTGGGTTGAATTTTGTAACCTGTGTTCGGATTTGGAATCACTCCAAATCACATACACTAAACATGTATACGGATCAATTATTGGATGAACATATTTGACTCTGAGTATACACAATGTGCAGGGACTCTTTGGTTAAACAAACAGAGGGTGGGAACAAGAGATATGAACACAAATAATATTTCCACACTTTACAAATGATACATGATGAGGTATTTATACCCTTACAAGAAGGCGGTTAATTAACTACCTATAACTTAACCGACACGAACTAACATTAACCGACATAACTATTGGACGCAACTTCTGTTTTGGCGCCTTTTTTCTTGCACAGTTGACTTCTGTGTTTGACTTTCAATTAACTTAAGTTTGATTATTAATTTCTTGATTAAATGATTCTAACAACCTGAACACGACCCGCATTTTTATACAAGTCAAATACTTTAACCCTAACCGGAGACACGTAAATTTGGGTCCCCGAACATGACCCGTGTAACCCGTTTTACTAAAATTCATTTAGATTTTGAGATGGATACACAAGTCCTTAAAATTATGCGACATGAGGTTTTTATCAGTTTATTACAAGTAATAATTAATCATTTCATTTGCTATTACCAATAATATGAAGTTTATGTGAGGATCAAACTCAGTGTTATAATACTATGCCTTTTTAAGAAATAGATAAGGTTCAAAATTGTTGACTATACCATGACTGATGAATCATTTAACATTTTTTATTGATAAAGTGGTAAAAACTAAACTAATAATATTGAGATATGAGGTACGGAACCAAAAAGAGTCGACTTAACATGAAGACTCGAACTAGATTGCAAGATGGAAATAGAAAATTTGAAGAAAACAGAAGTGTATTGGAGCTGGGACCTGGAGTGAGTAATAAAACCTTCTCAAGCAGAGTTTTTAAAGGATAATCGAATCAACATATACGCATTCTGGCCTGCATTGGCCCATAAAAAACCTATGCATTTGGACCAAAACCAACCTATATTGTATCCATTTGGTCATTTCTAACTGGATCTCGTGTAGGTTCCCGCATCAACAAATAAAAAAGTCGTTTGTTGTACTCCAAATTATTATTTTTTTAACGGTGACTTTCAAGCTTTGTGTGGCAGAGATCATCACACCCGCCTAATTGGCAGGCCCTAACCACCCACACGTCCAGACTATGTTGTCTGAACCGGGTCCATGCTGGTACGGTGGGAGCTACGGCGTTCTTCCCGGAAACCTTTTCCGCCTCCACACAAGTTTCCTTGCTGGAGTAACGGCTAGGGTTAAAACCGGGCTCGCTCGGACTTGAACCTGTGCCATTGACATATTCTGTCTTAATTGCGGGTGCCCAACCATCTGCACAGCAGGTGGAGGACAACTCACCTGTCCGCTTCACAATGTCACCATGAATGTAAACACCCATAAACATTTTTTTATGATCATAACCATTTTGTTTAATTGTTTCCAGATTCTTTGTAGTCTTTATGACTCAAAATTGTCATAGACTGATGCGGAGACCGATGAGATTTATGCTCATATTTCATTACAAGGATATCACTTATTACCTGTCACCTGAACATGCATATGACGATTTACAAGGATTTTTTTAGTTAGTTCTGTTTTTGTGAAAGATTTACAATCATGTATATGTAAATATGAAAGTATTGTCTTCTGTAAGCATTTTATTGATATTATTTTAGATATATTATTTTTCTAAATGATCTTCATCCGATGTATGTTTCGTTTAGGGTATTATTAATAACGAGCAACAGAGCGAGTTTAGCCAATCTAAGGTATTAGTATACAATGGTGCCAACAATGTGCCTAACTCAACAGTTGTTGGCCATTCAAATGCTAAACAAACAAGATTGAGCTACAAGAAGAGGCTGAGAAATCATGTCGAAAAGCTGCAATGCGATTCCAAGAAGCAGATCATGTTTGTGTTCAATTATGTTAACCAACTTTCTATGTTTATGTTTCTGACTTTAAAACTACTTGCTATGTTGGTATGTTTTGTGGATTAAGACAACTTTCATTTTGTAGGTTTTTGGTATTATATTTAAACTTTTGTAGTAATGTTGGTGTGGTTGGTATTAATGTTGTCACACATTTTGGTTCATACCAAGATTTCATATAAATTTTTTTTAAACAAAACAAATAAATTAGTATTTGTTTTTCAATGGCTGATTTCATAAATAATATATATTAACAAAACTTTTAAAATTGATATACTTTAAAGTTATATAGGGATTAGTTATCGACATTTTCTAATCTCCGTTCGAAAACCCGTCCCAACGGACGGGTATCTCACTAGTTTTTTTTTTGTTGGTAAGGAAGATCGAAAAGTAAAAGTAGATTTTAATTATGATAATTAGCTATCACTTGTGTTTTTTATGTATGTTATTAATCAAACAGATGGTTTTTTTTATATAGTATTTTAGACGTGAAATAATGGTTTTCTAAATAAGTTAGTACGATGAGTTTCTTAGACAACATATAACTGTTCAACTCGGATTATCCTTGTTCATATCAATTGGGTTTTACACCCACAAAAATAACATGAAAATGTAGTTATAATATAGATGAATTTATCACCTATATTTGGATACGAACACGTCAAGGAAATGGCATCTAATAAAAAATGTAAATAAAAGGTTTTTGAATGAGGATGACATATATATATAAGTTTTATCAATATTTTAATCGTTTGAATATAGAAATACAAGTCACCAAATTATCCAAACCTCAAATAATGCAATCATATTTATTAGGCATGCACTTTTTTAATATGAGTGCTCCCACCAACTGGAACTTAGAAGCTCATATCTTTCTGGACTACAATTGTATTGGTTATAATATGTTAGCATTTTATTTTAATAATTTAATGGTTGGTAAGTTTGTTTATTTGTAGCTAAATTTGTTTTAAATATAGATACCTCATACCCGTTTAAACAATGAACATATCATTACGTTTATTGTAAAAAAAGGGTTATTTATGTAAACTAGATTACGAGTAAGGGGCCGTAGTGATAATGCCTAGGAGTTCCCTGCTATGTACAGTGGCGAAGCTTGGTTCTCGAATCGTAGGGGGCCGGACTCAACTTACCTACGAAAATCTCAAATTTCTACTGTTGCGCCAAAAACAGGGGGCCAGGGCACCCCCTGGCCCTCACAATCCTGCGCCCCTGGTTATGTATATCACCGATTCTATTTAAACCTCCGTGCTACTAGAAGATCAAATGTGAATTGTCCAACACAAAGTGTATTCTATCTGAACTGATGGGTTAGCAGAGTATAGTTGATCGGTCATAATAAATAAATAAAAACAAGATAATGAGTTGAGCCATATATTATGTTATTGCAGATTTTATTAGAAGAATGAAAAAGACCGAGCAAATTAGGTTGACCAACGAAGATGTCCTTGCTATTGCAAGTTGATACTTTTTGACAAAGATTAGGAAATAAATATATACCAATGAATATGAATATTAAGAAACAGAGAAAGAAACAAGTTGGATTGGTTGAATGTGTCAAAAGCTATTTTTTATTTCTTTTTTGCATTTTAAATCTTCAACTTCATCACGTGTAAATAGTAATCCATCCCTCATTTATCATTTTCCTTTTTAACGTGTTGATCAATTTAGTTCAATCCATTGTAGATGGTGTTAACTCGCCATATAAAATTTCAATAATTGCATAACGAAATTGAGATGATGTACCACTGAGCCAACTAAATAAAATGTGTGTGTATGCTTAGACATGTAGGAATCATTTACATAAATAGTAGATATATAGTTTTAGATATAGTTTTAGAAATTATATTTGGTGGGTATTGGGGAAAAAAACCAAAAATGGTGATGTAGAGTTCTCAATTGGCGGCATCTAATAAATCTAACCTTGATGCCGCCAATTGATATGTTTACATTGAAGCCGCCAAATTGAACCTCCTTGATGCCGCCAATTAAGTATGAGGGATCATGTTGATGCCGCCAATTAAGTATGAGGGATCAATGTTGATGCCGCCAAATGAAACATGATGCCGCCAATTGATAATGAGGCATCCCTTTGATGCCGCCAATTGATAATGAGGCATCCCTCATATAAATATAATCCCACCAGATTACCATTCTCCATCCACATCCAAACCACACACTCAAACCACACATACTCAAATGCCACCTATCGTAGAAAACCAAAGAAAATACCAATTGTTCTGGAGGGAACGGTTTTTTATTGATATTAGGTCGATGTTACATTCACATGGAGTTTTAACTGTTTTCTGCGGGGATAAGCCATACTGTGGCTTCCCTCTTTCTGGGGTCCAAGAAAGCTCGGTCTTTGGATCGGTGTTACATCCACATGAAACTACTTGGATCGATGTTACATCCACACGTGGTATAACACGTGTAGAATGCAACGTTGTCTTTGTAGTTTATAATATTATAAAGTCGGTTGTCGGTGGTGCTCTCAATCTCCAGTGTACCACCTCTATTAATGGCAACAGACTCTTTAGGGGGGACAACCTTCCAGGCAAACCCTGTAGCACAAGGCCATCCTATGTTGAAGAATCACGGTCAGTCATTAGCGACGTTGGCGACAACGGATGATGCGATTCTTCATCGTGCTACTTCGGTGTGGCAGCCTGGGTTGATCATTAAGTACCTGTAGATCTGGTACCAATGTTCAACATATTGATATGCTTCCCCTGCCGCATTCAGATGGGTTTGAATCTGAATGCGGTCCTTATTTACCGCTGACTGGAAGAACGCCTTTCTGTGCCCACAGCTACAGGTTTGACTTCAATAAAGCAATTATTGATGTCACTGAAGCAATGGAGATGGAAGGCGCAAAATAGAAACTTAATGAAGCAGCTGTAGAATATTGGGATTGGTGATCTCGGGAGACTGGAATAATGATGGCATAACTGAAATGATCAGAAACATTTCAAATAACTGTTCAATTTCAGCTTTTGTTTAACTATTCTAGCAACTTCCATAGAGAAGTTTTCAATCTCACTGTACCTGTGTCCAAAAGAACTAGGCTTCAAACACTACGGGCATGGTTTCTTTTAGATAAGGAGGTATATGTACAATGATGTCTTTACGTAAAATTAAACTCATATCTCAAGCCGGGGCAAGTTATGTTGTAGCTTCCAAAACACGACGTCATTGTAGCTCATATGTTATTATCTCTTCTCTTATTCTCTGTTTCTCAAGTTCTCGATGGATTATTCCTCTCATATCATGGATCAGAGAGATTTAAGCTAATAAAACTTACACACAAGCTATTGGAATTGGTGATCTCGGAAATAGATTGTCTTGTAACTCGGTAGATTGTATAGTTTGTTCGGTTGACTAGTTTGGAAAAATAGTTGTTAAATAAATTTGTATTATTTGTTTTAAATAAATCTATCATTACTACATGTATTTATTTACTTTTATTTTAGAAAAGTTCTGATAATAATAGTAGTGGTATTAAAATTAACAGTACCATAATAATTCTGCCATTATTAAATAAAGCTAGTACAGAACATGATGAGATGAGTCACCCAACTCATCCATGAAAGCAAAAGGTGATTGACGATACAGATAATAAAAAACTAAACAACATAAAAAAGATGACCGTGATGATAGGACTGACACAACCCTGTCTCGTCATTTACTTCGTTATCGGCATCATGTTCCATTTGGGGGAAACCATGCTGAGACCCAAAGGGTGGTACATTTACGTTCGACACGTCACGTAGCAGGTTAGTAAAAGTAAGCTGTTGTAACGGAGGGTCTTGTTGCCATTCAACATAGATCTCCGCAACAAACTCGCCACGTCTCTCAGCGGCTAAATAATCCATCATATCAACCCCGTCGTTGTTGAAAATTTGGCTGGTTTGAGAGTACCCAGCATAAGTGTATCCGAGCAGGAGTTTGACAGTAACAGCTTCCTTGTTGATATTAACATGAGCACATACACATTCAACCAGTTGTTCAAAAGACATCTTCTGTCGCATAATAAAGCTCGATGATTCCAACGAGTTATCATCTTGAACAACCCCGTTTACGTATGAAAACTTACCACCCCAGTATAATCTAACCAGGTATGGAACGAAAGTAGCCATTTGATGGATTGGGTTTGTGAGATATAGAGATATAGAGATAGTTTAAGAAGAAATTTTGGTGTGTTGATGGATTGGGATGAGTATCCCTTAAATAGGAATCAAGTTTGTATGATGCCGCCAAACCATTCTAAGGCATCATGATGCCGCCAAACCATTCTGAGGCATCATGATGCCGCCAAACCATTCTGAGGCATCATGATGCCGCCAAACCATTCTCAGGCATCATGATGCCGCCAAACCATTCTGAGGCATCATGATGCCGCCAAACCATTCTGAGGCATCAACTTTTCATGATGCCACCAAACCACTCTGATGCTTTAACTATTATAAATACCATATCAAGTCTCAATCTAAGTCCCAATTTCCTCTGTTCATCGGGTTTAAAAACTATGGGTAGCGGTTATCACGAATGTGACGGATCTTCAAATGTCCGGCGATACTCTCGCCAGGGACGGCGAGTATCATTTTCATCTCCTCCTACTCCTGCACAACCTTCGTTCTATAATCCTCCTACTGCACAAATAACTCCTCCTACTCTTACTCAAATAACTCCTCCTCCTGCTCCTACTCAAACAAGTCATCCTACTCCCCCAGCAGATGATGAGTTAACGGAAGAGGAGTTGGTCTGGGTTGTGGATTATGCCATGGCTCTACGGGATTTGGACCGTTTAAGGTTGTCAGCACCCACCCCTCGGATGCAAGAGAGTACACAGATCCCCCAAAACCAAGGTACAACCACCCCCCCCCCCCACCAGCAGGCTACAGCAGCAGGCCATCACCACCGTCACCACTGGCTACTCCCAAGTAATTTAGGATTTTAGTATGTGTTTATGTAAGCTTTAAATAAGTTCTTTGGGATTAGGATTTATGTATTATGTGTTTATGTATTATGTGTTTATGAATTGTGGGTTTTTTGAAAAATGACCTCCTGGCCGTTTTCGGGCCGCCTGGATCAGGCCCCGGAGACCCGAAAACGGCCCGGACATGGTGCGTCACCCGTGTACTAGCCAAGGACAACGCGTCCGAAGGTCCGGTTACCTGACTGGCAGGCCCTGCCAGACTGTATAGAGAGCCAAACACGTCAGCCCGAGGCATTTTATGAATTGTGGGTTTTTTGAAAAATGACCTCCTGGCCGTTTTCGGGCCGCCTGGATCAGGCCCCGGAGACCCGAAAACGGCCCGGACATGGTGCGACACCCGTGTACTAGCCAAGGACAACGCGTCTGAAGGTCCGGTTACCTGACTGGCAGGCCCTGCCAGACTGTATAGAGAGCCAAACACGTCAGCCCGGGGCATTTTATGAATTGTGGGTTTTTTGAAAAATGACCTCCTGGCCGTTTTCGGGCCGCCTGGATCAGGCCCCGGAGACCCGAAAACGGCCCGGACATGGTGCGACACCCGTGTACTAGCCAAGGACAACGCGTCCGAAGGTCCGGTTACCTGACTGGCAGGCCCTGCCAGACTGTATAGAGAGCCAAACACGTCAGCCCGGGGCATTTTATGAATTGTGGGTTTTTTGAAAAATGACCTCCTGGCCGTTTTCGGGCCGCCTGGATCAGGCCCCGGAGACCCGAAAACGGCCCGGACATGGTGCGACACCCGTGTACTAGCCAAGGACAACGCGTCCGAAGGTC
Organism: Ambrosia trifida; assembly: GCA_028751855.1. Classification (NCBI taxonomy): domain Eukaryota; kingdom Viridiplantae; phylum Streptophyta; class Magnoliopsida; order Asterales; family Asteraceae; genus Ambrosia; species Ambrosia trifida. Next base: position 69,720,230 of record CM054130.1, read on the forward strand.
CGGTTACCTGACTGGCAGGCCCTGCCAGACTGTATAGAGAGCCAAACACGTCAGCCCGGGGCATTTTTCACTTCATGTAGAAGCCGCTTAACCATTTAGCGGCTTCAACTTTTTATGATGCCGCCAAACCATTACGAGGTATAGAAGCCGCTAAACCATTACGAGGCTTCATGTAGATGCTGCCAAACCATTACAAGGGTTCACCTCTTTAAAAGCAAGCAGCTAGCTGATTCACAAACAACACTCAGCTTCTTTCTCTCTTACCCACTCATATTTGAAATATATAACAATGGAAAACAATGGAGAAGGCTTTTACTGTTCACAACCAGCTCCTAAAACGGTAAAATCGACCGAGCACATTTGGAGGCGTTTACGCAAGCCATCAACAACATTCACGGCTGGTTCGACTTCAAGTAACCCACAAGTGAAAGCAGCCGAAAACGACCAAGACAAGCCCAAAGAAAACCCGCAAGAAAACCAACAGTGCAGAACCAACTGGTCTGCTGATGTTGTCGACTTTTATACAAACGGGGATGCCCCATTTTGCTACACTCGCTTCATTTCCGCCAAACTAGACAGAAATTTTTGGGGTACACTTCTAGGGTGCCAACCCAACAGGGCGCTATCCGCAACGGTAATTTTCACGTTAATTTAACTTGAAAGTAAATTGATTTGCTTAACTCAATAACGAACCTTATGCATTATTATGATTTCAGCACGTTGAGGCGTGGACGGTAAGACTGATGCGACTTAGACAAGCAAAGCTTTTAAGAGATCCTGCTTCACAGCTACGTTGGACAGTGTTACCCCCTGCCTTCTATGATGAAATGAAGGACTCGAATTCTTCAGTTGCCCTCGACATGGCTGGAAGAATGGAACCCTACCCGCCATTCTGGGAAGTTGACCGCATTTACCTTCCTTTATCGATGGGGGTGGGAGACTGCTGCTTATCCTAATTGATCTAAGAAACATGGTAATTACCCAGTATTGGACTGATAAGAGATGGAGAAACGAAAGGCGACGCGAAGTTTCTCACTATATGGAGATGATTAGGCTTTTTTTCGAATGGTTTCTAAAACGTATTCGTTACTGGCTGAAGTCTAATCGCGTGGACAAAACACCAATTTCTGTTGGTTTAGTTGAATTAGATGTGCCCCAAGACAAGGGAAAGATTGATAATGCTGGTGTCTTGGTTTGTATGATGATGGATAGGCTTGTGAGAAAAAAGTCGTTGTCGCTAGAAATCGACGTCGAAGATGCTTGTGTGAATTATCGACGACACATGGCAGATGAGCTATACAAATGCCGTTGTGAAGCAACTTCTCGTCATGTTACTTGATTATGTATTGTTGTTTCTCCTATTAATGTTTAACGATGTTAGTGATTTACATTACCATCCCCCGCATAATGATCGGTACGGGAATCAAGGACCACCACCCAACGATTGAAAACGGGCAAGTTAATAATGATAGATTTATTTAAAACAAATAATACAAATTTACTTAACAACTATTTTTCCAAACTACTCAATCAAACTATACAGCCTACCGAGTTACAAGACAATTTATTTCCGAGATCACCAATTCCAAACTACTCAATCAAACTATACAATCTACCGAGTTCATTAAGTTTCCGTTTCTCACATTCCAGGGGAACCCATCTGAATCAAACAGGGGAACATCAATCAATCTGTTGAACATGTGTACGAAATCTACAGGTACCCAATGGTCAACCCAGGCTGCCATACAAGAGTAGCACGGTGAAGAACCGCATCATCCGATGTCTTCGACGTCGCTAATCACATGATGTGATTCTTCAACACCGGATGGCCTTGCCCTACAGCCTTTGTCTGGAAAGTTGACTCCCCTACACAGACCGTTAGAATGTCCGGGTTTGGTAGACTGGAGATTGAGAGCACCACCGACAACCAACGGCAAAATATTATAAACTACAAAGACAACGTTGCATTCAACACGTGTTATACCACGTGTGGATGTAACATCGATCCAAGTAGTTTCATGTGGATGTAACACCGATCCAAAGACCGCGCTTTCTTGGACCCCAGAAAGAGGGACGCCACAGCATGGCTTATCCCCGCAGAAAACAGTGTGTTGTAAATGGGGGTTTTATTGTGGTTATAATGTATTTGTTTAGGTGTGGAATGTGATGGAGAGAATGGGCAGAGGCTCGGTTTATATAAGAAATGAAAGTTAGAAATGAATTGGCGGCATCAATGTGCACATCTCAATTGGCGGCTTCAATGTGCACATCTCAATTGGCGGCTTCAATGTCCACATATCAATTGGCGGCATCAAGGTTACATTTGTTAGATGCCGCCAATTGAGAACTCTACATCACCAAAATTGGTTTTTTTCTTCAATACCCCCAAAAGTAATTTCTAAAATAATAAATCTACTATTTATGCAAATGATTCGACATGTAGTGACTTTGTCTTGAAATGGTAGATTTAAAATCTTGTATTGTCAAGGAGAAAACTTATTTTGTGCATCACTAAATAAATTTGTTTAACAACGACAGCTGGAAAAACTTGAATTACCACTTATGTAATGAGTTTAAGTGTGAGTGATGTTTGCCACGAGTTTTCCCCAAACCCACATAGATCATGCATACACCCATGAAGAACCATTCGAAAACCCACTAGTGTGGCCAGTCGTCCGATCCTAAGGATTCAAGTGTCATGAACAAGCCGTAAGAAAAGGTCCTTGGGCCCTAACGAATTTATTAATATAAACTCACGTTTTTAATGTTATTACTTAGTAGGCTAATGCATCAATATTAAGCATCTCACATAAGAGCTAGACTTATTGGATCAACATTGGACATTCATATTTAGGGTGGGATAGACATTTTGTTGAGCCGCGCCTGATTTTTTGTTGAATGAGCTCTTGTGGGAATTTTTTATTAAAATGGTGCTACAATAGGAATTTTTTGTGCATTTGGTGTGTGTCAGGAGGGTATTTGTGCAATTAGTGAAACCGCAAGTTCAACTTGCGGTTTATGTTGACGTGGCTGGTGACTAGGAGAGAAGGATGGAGGCTGTACGTTGGTCGATGCACAAAAAATTCCCACTGTAGCACCATTTTAATAAAAAAATTTGCTCTTATGGTTTACTTTTCTTATGCTTTGAACTCTTCCCATTAATTATCTCAAGCTTCTCCTAATTTATTTGGATTCTGTTTATATTATTGAAACACCTTGTTATGAACCAGTTGATTTTGTCGAAATTTAACCCTTTAAGTAAAGGTTAATATCCGCAATTAAGTTGTATTGTCAAGTAGTCATATGCTAGCTATTTTCATTCAAAAAGAAAGAAGAATATACATGTAAACAAAAATATACTAATAAGATAGCTTTATTTAAAAATCAAGGTTCTAAATATTATATTATATTAAAAAATAAATAAATATGGGCAGTTGGAATTAATCATTCCTTGGATGGTTCAACGATAAAAACTCATGATTCGTGGGGTTTTTTTAGCCTCTCACCAACATTTTAGTTATTAACAATATAATAAAGAAGACAGTAGTTAAACTAATAATGCCCTCGTCCCGTTATTATACTTTTATATAGTTTCCAGTTATTTTCTATAAAATTTTCATTATGTTTTATACTTTTTGGTATATTGATGACGTAGATAGCCTAAAGCAAAAAGATTAATAACTATCATAAATCTATGCTTGAAGGGTTGAAACCTACGAAGGTTCAAAGGACGGAGGAGCACAGATCAAAAGATGACTTGTCTTGTCATCTTTTCCTCGGTGAGTACAAGCAGTTGTCGTGTAGACAATGCACTACTCGGACCGCAGGTCCAAAGCCACCATCGGCTGAAAGTGGTTGTCCTCTTGTTGCACCATGTTTCAAGATAATATCCTTACCTAAATAAGAAGATGTTTTCTCTATATAATCAGGATCAATCCCACATATCTGATCCATTCCTGATTATTCCTTCTTACACTCAATCTTCTATTCTTTTGGTCCACACACCTGAGGAGAATATCTCCATCACACGAACACATCACCTGAGTTTAGAATATCAATTATGGTCTTGAGTCACTCTAAAACCAGAATTCTAATACTCAAAAACAATATTATCTTGAACCTCCTTCTACGTTTTGCAATGTAGGAGGACACCACGACCTGCGTTAGGCAGATTTAAACCCTTAAACCCTTTAACCCTTCCTGTGTAACGTTAGGCTATTATTTGTTGTAGCAACATATATTAAATCACTTTGTTGCCAACCTATAATGTTTTGAACAATAAATTCATTAATTTGTGAGTTTTTATTATAGACTAATGGAATCAACATTTTAATCTATAATCTATCACTAATTTTATCAAATCAATCTGGATTCTTACATGATTAATAAAATAAATAAATGATAACGATGTTAGAAAGTGACAATATTAGATGTACCATATGATAAAGTGATTCGATATATGTGAAAGCTTCAACACCATTTATTAGAAGAAGAAAATTTATAGGTTCTATATATATATATTTTTTTAATGGCCAACTAAGAACGCATGGGAAACTCCGTACGTGATAGACGTGGCGTCCCAAATCTTTGCTTGTTCAATGGTGTTTTTATATTCAAACTCTCCAGTTGCCCGTATGAGTTCCAATTCAATGGCTACTTCTTTCATTCTGGGTCATTTTCTCCCATCCAAATTAAAGCATCTGTTCACAAATCTTGTAATTTGACCTTCCTCGCCCTCTATCTTCACACGAGGATCGACCATCTTAGACAAACGATTCTCCTCAATTGCCGACAAAAAATACATCGCCAAACTATGAATTTCGCCAACCTCAAATGATGTTATAGGTTTTTGTACGGTTAATAGTTCCACCAAAACCACTCTGAAGTTATAAACATCACTCTTTTCTGTAAACTGGCTTGATTGAAAGCACTTTGGATCTAAGTATCCAAATGTGCCTTGTACTTTTGTGGTGAGAAGAGTTTGACCGACAGCAAGTGTTCTTGAAGTCCCAAAATCCGCAACTTTTGCTCTAAATTCTTCGTCTAAGAGTATGTTTGTGGACTTGATATTTCGATAATCGAATTTCCCATGTTAGAGGGAAATATTGATTTTGATCATGTATATAATCATAAAGAGTTTCATTAGGGATGAACTCATACACCAAGAGTGGGACTTCTGTCTCCAAGCAACAACCATGTAATTTAACCACATTTCTAAGGTTAATTTGTGATAAACTGCTCGATTTCGCTTTCGTCTTTGATTTTTGACTTTTTAACTGTGATAATGTTCCTATCGGTCAACACTCCCTTGTACACAGTTCCCTGACCCCCTTGCATTAAGATTCTGTTCTTGTTGAAATGGTCGGTGGCTTTTGAGTTGAAGAGTTTGGTTTTCTCGACATTGCCATTGTCACCTGATGACATTTGTTGCTGCAATAGTAAACCACCGTTTCGTTTGAAAAAAAAAAAAAAAACTTTCTTGAGCATGTCTTCCTTCCTCCTCTTCATTATTTTATATGCCCACCATGCAACAACAAGCCACTGAAACAACCTACATTACCTATAGAGATAATCAATGTGTATTACATATTCTCAGGATTTAGGAGTTTCCACTGTTGGTTAGATAGGCCAGTTATAAGAAGTTAGTTAGTTGGGTGGAGTTGGTTAATAAAGCAACAAGTCAATTCATCATCATCATCATCATACTCAGTAAAATCCACTAATAGCAAAGCTAAGGTAAGGTAAGGTCTAAGGAGGGTAAGATGTAGACAGTTTTACCTCTACCCCGTAGGCATAAAGAGGTTGCTTCCAGTGAGACCCCCCCGACTCGATAGTAGTTTGCAATAAGTCTTGGACATGTTGAAACTTGCAACAACCAAGGTTGACCCACAAACATACATACATGTTGCTATTTTTATTTTAAGGATTTTATTATATGTATGTAGTAAATGGTACAATCTAAATACAAAGCCTACTTTTAATTAATGGGCTAAGCTAGTACAAGTAACCTATTATTATATTCTGACAAATGCAATTAGACTCTGTGTACTGGCAAAATGGGGTAGCGCCCCAGCCTTCAATTTCATTGGCTGGAACAATTGGCACAAAATCCAAAAATCATTAAGGCGTTATAAATATAACGCTGAAAGCAAAATTGAGTCAAAATGAGGGTGTATAGCGCCCCATAGCGCTGGGGGTTTTGGTGTTGGGGCGCTATTTTTTGATATTTTGGGCAAATAACGCCCCACTACGGGTGGTCTTACAAGAACAATCAAAAACTTTGTATCAAGATTTAGGAGGTTTTTTCATTCAAAATAACTTTTAGCTAATATTTTTTTCTTTTCTTTGATCATATAATAATGTGATTAAAAAGAAAACAAAATTGACCCATTAGTTAATATCGCCACCTAACATAAACATAATTAATCTTAAACTGCAGGTTAATCCAAACAAATGAATCCAGTAAGTATTAGAAAGATAGTCAAATCAAACATCTTGGTCACTTTAATGCGCATTTAGGTAAATTTATGTTTTATCACTAATGGGTCAAAGAGCTAAAGAGTGTTAACGGGAAGGAAATGAGTCAAAAGTCATCAAAAGTATATTTTTCATGCATAAAGTCCTCTGAATCATATAGAAGTAATATAATTTTGTTAAAAGTAGTAACATGTCTTTTTTTTTTTCTTTGAAAAAAGTGTGTGCCCAGCCTAGCCAACCCCAACCGTACCTAGGTCCGCTTAATGAGCCAGCATCACCTCAAGCTGGAAGTCAAACGAGCCCACTTAGCTCGTTGATCTTAGCTGAAATTTTGAGCTCGGCTTGTAAAACACTCGAGCCCATTTGTTTTTTCCAGCTTTAATGTATATTATTTATTTCTTTTACATAAACTCAAAATTTGTAAACAAATTTAATATGAGCCAAACGACTAGCTTAGATTGATATAAAACCTGCTATGTGGGTTATAACTCACAAACGTTAAAATTGGCGCAAACGTAACAAGCAAGCTTACCTTCACTAGAGCTCGGCTCGTTTGAATTTTGAGTGAGCTACAAGCCACAAGCTTTTTGAACAGTCATAACTATGTTGAACCTCACCCGTTACCAACCATCAGCCCTATCTGTTACTAAAGATTTACCTTGGCAGCCTCCTGGTAGGTAGGTATGGATTTCCTTGGTACTGCATACTCCTTGGTTTGAACAGAAAGAATTACTGCCACAAATAGACAACGAACCGAGTGGTGCAAATGCTCTGCAATTCCATGATAATTTCCAATCTAGCACAGCAGGAACACTGGGCAAGCTGCTTTGCACCTCAAATATGTTTGACAAGTTACCTAACCAATCAACTTCATCCACCATAAAAGCATACCTGCACCCATTTGCAGACGGTACGCTACCTACCGAAGCATTAATAAACTCAAGTGCAGGTCCTATCCGGGACACTAATATTGCAAAGAGAGATGCAACCTCCAAGATTATTGCATCCCATAGCTGTTAATCTAGTGGCGGTAGACGAGTATGTAAATGGCGTATTTCTGAAGTTTACTACAGTCAGATAGTCTGTACAGCTATTAAACAACGGACTGTTGACACGAACTAGTGAGATTTCTAATACCTCAAGATTGATACTAGTGCTGCAAACTATGGAATATGTGTTGTCTGCTGAACAATTGCGCCCGATTCCAAATGGGTATGGGATCGTCACGCTGCCACATCTATCTTGGCATCCAGGCGAAGGTTGAGATGATGTTTTAGTGAAACAGATTCTGATGATAAACAGCAGTAGTAATATGTATCTAGTGAACATATCTACTCTCAATCAATTTGCTTGAACTCAGTCAGTTTTAGGGAGTCTTCTGTTCTTTGACTTGTTCAAGATAGTAATACTTGATTAATAGACTAATTAGACAATCAAAGGCCGTCGTTTCAAAAAAGAGCATACACACACCGTAATTTCAAAACAGAGAATATGTATCATGATGCAGGAAAACAGGCACACAAAAAAAAATCTACATTTGTTGGTCCATACCAACACCAAGAATCAGCTGTGCAAGATGAGTCAAATATGGTTCTGCCTGGGCCCTGCTGCTCAAAATTGGCCTTAAACTCTGAAGCTCACTAGTAAATTCCCTTTCAAATTTCCTGCAAATTACTCAACTCCATTAGACGACTTACGAAGACAGAGAGATCAGAAAAAAATCAAAAAATAATACACAGAGTTAATTACATAGGGGTAGGTTCACGTACAAACAACTTTTTCGGTACGAACTGTACGAATTGAAGGAAAAAACATGCGGGGCATGTATAACTAGAGTAATTATATAATTACTCTAGTTATACATGCCCCACGTGTTTTTTCCTTCCATTCGTACAGTTCGTACCGAAAAGTTGTTTGTATTTGATCTTTTTCCTAATTACATAAGTATCCATATATTGTCCTATGGTCAAGCCGACACAAAAGACCTTAGCGGTTACTCGAAACTCGACAGAAGCAATTATTGGTAGGAAGTGTGAACGGGTGGTCGATGAAGAGGAGTACCACCAGCGGCTCTTGAATTTTTTTTTAAAAAAAAATTTCAAGTAAAAGGGTAAAATGGTCATTTTAACAAAAAATTTAATAGATTTTCAAGTGAAAGTTAGTGATAGACCCCAAAATGATAACTACATATCTCAAACATGCAACTTTTTAAAGTAGACCCCGGTATTGTTGTTACCTTACAAATCATGACTATTTATGTAATTAACTCTAATAAACACTTTTTTTAAAAAAGATGGTGGAAATAGTGAGGAGAATGCTTACAGGACACATTGAATGACCGATGACTCTTGGGTGAGTGAATTGGGCCTTTTAGAAGGCTTCCTAAGCTTCAATAAAACCTTGCAACTTTCATTGGAAGGACTGTCGGTGTCTTCTGGAACTTCAATGGAGTTCATCAGCCACTGAGTTGCCGCGGCATATTGAAGGCATACGAGTTTCAGTTTCTCTAACTTCTGCACATTTATCCGAAATAACTTGTGTTAAAATTATCTTTTTCGAGTGATTCCTCTAGTTTCACTGTTTTTATTTTTATTTCGAGATGCATATGTTCGAATTTCAGAAAATAGAGCTCGATATGAATAAAGGATAATGGCAACCTTGAGGAGGATTGGTGAAAGAAGTGAGCATTCCTTGAGACATTTCTCCATGAAAAAGTCATGATACTGGATTACCTATTTTAGTAGAAATATTTGGTTAGACTAAAGATTTAATTATAAGAAATTTTATAGGAAGAAAATAAAATTGAGAAAACAAAACCAAGAAAAATATAACAAGTGAAAATACATCAAATTTATACACATTTCGTAAAATAAAATGATGTCAAGAGTAAAAAGGAATCAGCACATACCTCATCTATGCTCTTTGCATTCTCAAGTTTATTATGCATAACATGCCAGTTTGGTTCAAGTACCTAATAGGAAGATACATAACTGTTATTTAATCATAATATCACTTAAGCCTTCGTGGTTGGCGAAAAACTTATTGACTAGAAATAGAAACGGTAACAACGATAATGTCCAAAATATCCATAAATAGAAAAACTGGTAACAAGAACAGTTTTTGCCAAAACAGTTCAGGTTGACCCGATATGGCGACAGACCTGGCAAAATGGGCAGGGTTGACAAAAGGGTCAAAAAGAGTAGTTTTTAGTACGGGTCATTTGAGTTGACCAAAGACAGTATTTTCCCAAAATCATTAACTTCTTAATAAATATTATAATTTTTTTAAAATCATCATCATCATCATCATACTCAGTTAATCCCACCTATAGCAAAGCTAAGGTAGGGTCTGAGGAGGGTAAGATGTAGACAGCCTTACCTCTACCCCTAAGAATAGAGAGGCTGCTTCCGGTGAGACCCCCGGCATAAAATGTTTCATGCATTTAAAATAAACTTGGCCCAACATTTGGCCCATTTTCTTTTTAGCTACCCATTAAAGATAAGACTAACCCAAATTGACCCCTTGTGTAAGTTAAAATGTAATTCTTGAAATTATTACAAAAGAAGCAAAAGAAGATTTCAAAAAGTTTCAAAATGTGATAGATCATAAACAAGAAGTTTGTTTTACCTCAAATGTTAGATAATGTAGAAGACTATTTATAAACTTAAGCATGTTACGGCACAATATTGAAGATGTAGAGATTGCAGTTCCATGCCTATCACGTGCGCGTGCACCCTAAACAATAAAAGTATAATTTACAATATAAAGCATTGAAATTTTTTGAATGATAATTGATGGGAATTATATTTAATCACATACTTGATGTACTTGCCATGCTGCACAAAGTTGACGATGCACGTGTTTGCAATGAAACAAAAACCGAAAGATCAATTGGTATTTTGTCAAAGCTTTTCTTGATATCACAAGTGATAATGGCCATTGAACCTGAAACAGAGAGCAACTTAAAATAACACAATGCCAATCACCATTAATTAAAAGGCAGCAATTTCATATATATCCCTAAAAACATGTAACAATAACATATTTATCCAACCAAAAACTATTACTATAAAATAAACTAACTCAAAAAACTTAAATTTCGTATTTACCCTAAACAGTAAATACAATTGTCATATGACCCTTATACCCTTCTCTTATCACAATTCAAACTTTCATAACCTAAATCTTTACATAAGATAAAAGGTATATGTCAAAATTATGATGATAACAAATGTATTTGATATTATGATCTGTTGTTGGGTAAATATGATATTATTCAAATTTTGAGGGGATACATGAAACTGAGGGTGTCCAATCAATAGTGGACATTGTCACATTGGTTTAGGGTTCAAGTCCCATAGTCGACATTGATGTAGAATTTAGGAGTAGGATTAGAAGGTGTGTGTGTCAGCTGTTCTAAAAGGAAAAAAAAAAGATATTATCTCATGAAAAAAGTTGATATGGTCTGGTGTGGATAGTAAAGGTAGCAAGAACCATATTAGTGCCAATTGTATTCGATATAATATGTTTTATGAAGCACTTAAGTAAACAAATTGGTACAAAATCGTATGAGAATCGTAGTAGTTTTGATTTTGATTAAAGTCATATATCAGCTTTCAAATGGGAGACAAATAGATAGTATGTATATCCCAGCACAATAGCACATTAAAGATTAGAAAATCACTACTCTAGGGAATATTAAAATTTTAGGTAAACATAACTTATATATTCAAATTCAACATCAGATAGTATTTGTGGTTTTTTTCATGTTCTCCTTTGTTTCCTTCTTTTAGGCATAAGAGTGGAACCATTAACAGCGAAACCATACAATGAGTTCTTCTCCACTACAGAAGCTCAAAACATAAAGATTTGAGGTTCAAATCCCCTTTAGAATCCATTTTCCATTTCCATTTCCATTTGCTATTGTATTTTATTAACTTCTATTTAAGAAACTACATATCACCAATTCAGATAGACATGGAAAAGTACCATTAACCAAAGATTCTGCCAGTGTAAAACTGTAAGAGATCACTAGGCTACCACTTGAGAAATAAAGTGAGACAGCAATATTAGCCTCTATAAATTGGAATATAGATAGATATTCAGGATTTACAACTGCAATATGCAGTTGATAATTATTAAAAGTGGCAATTACAACAGGTTAATTTATATCAGGTCAAATGAATGATTAAATGGGGTTGAAACTCTTGCGAGGTACATTGTTAATGCTAACAACCTCCTAAACCCATTTATTAAATTAAAAAAGCATTATTGTAATTATATAGTTTTACAATCACGTTTGCCACACATCTTTCATGTAATGACTGTTAATAATCAATCAAAACCCCAACTGTTCAGGCAAAGAAAATTGTCCTTTAACCATAAATTAGAAAAATGCTGAGAAAGAAAGAAAAGGTGATATTTACCTTGTAATTAACAGAAAAGGTTTCAACACCAGTAATACTCAAGGGCTCTTCGCTCTCTGCCACTGTCTCACCTGTTTGTAGATCTTTGAGGGTGCTCAATCTCCTAAGTAAAGAACATGTGTCCTGAAACCAAAATGTCATGGTACCTCGTTCAAAATATTTTATGTAATTCTTATACTGTCTGAAAATGTTACCAACCACAGAGCATGTGACGTCTTCATGCAAAGGATCTGCTGCAGCTGCTGTTGAACGCAGTGCAATGTCCAAGAGAGACTGAAAATTAAACCCAAACATCAGCTTAACCAGTCCAAATGTATTACATTTTTGGATTTTATCAATTACAAAAACATCACTATATATAAGTTTACATGACTCCAAGTATAAACATGATCAGATTAACCATATATAATTCACCATCAAAAGTGGATAATTAATACCAACCATCATAGTAGTACTATAAGACAAGGTAAGTGACTAAAGACCTGAAGCTTCTCAACAGAGATCTCATTTGGTGTTTTAGCAAGTTCATCACGGGCAATATCCATAAAGTGAACCAAGAAATCACCCTGTGAGTCAAATCAATCGACAACTAGTTAATTATAACCATCACAAAACAAAATATAAATCAAACTATTAAAGGGTGCAGTTGCTAAGCATATACCTGATCGAGAAGAAGGTAATGCTTAATAGAACGTAGCTTTCCAACGAGATCATACTATCAGCAATACAAATACATTTGATCAGTAAAGTGAGAAAACAAATCACAGCCATTCACTTTCTGTAAGTGAAATGAAACTAGACAAGTACTAGAAGATACAGCAGACTGGAATAAAATAAGAAATAAAATAACCGCACCTTATCCTTCATGAGGTTTAGTAATTCCCCACTAGCAAAATCATAGGCAGATTTGATGCATTCAAGATAGTGATCATTGGACCCAAAGCTGGTCAATTTTGAATTCTCCATTGCAGGGACCTATAGAGTCAAGCTAGTATGAGATACACAGAAATAAGAGGTGCAAAATGGACCACTCAGTAGGTTGGGTAACCAGTCAAACACAAGTTCGGGTCAAAATGTGTGTGTTGAGTGTTCTGTTCTACACGTTGAAACCATAGTAGTCAAAGACAAACAAAGCGTGCGCCTAGACAGCCCATCACACAGGCACAAGTTTCAGCCAAGATCTGCCAAAAACGGGTATAAACAGGTACGAAACAGCTAAAACTAGTCTGAAACTTCCAAAATTGCCTGGAACCAGCCTAAAACATGTTTAAAATGCCTAATAATAGCCTGTTAATACTCTCCAGCTTGCTTAAAAAAGTCCTCACTTTTTAAGCACCCTGCGCCTAGGCCCACCCATGGTTCACCCTTTGCGCTTAGCGCCTTAAGTCTTTAACTACCTAGGTTGAAATGGGCCCGATAAAATATTTTTTTTGACCCACGACATTTTTTTGCCTAATATCGAAAAGTATTAGTAATTCGAATATGATTGCAGAAATTGCAATGATTTACTACGTCTTATATGCATTTGAGGTACACTTTAGGGATACTTTCAGCATCTTGACCAATTATAAATAAAACATAACCTGAACAGTGTGGCCACATTCTCTCATGACATTTAAATATTTCCCTGTTGTTAAAATCGTTTCGGCTGAATTTGCAAGGAAGGAAGGGATATCATCTTTTAGGCTGTATCTTTGCCTCCAGTACATAGCATCATAATCTTGGGTAAGAGACTCCTGTAAAAACCACTCGGTCAATAACCCAGCCTGATGTATTTATAACTTTCTTATATTAGTATTTAGTAGGCAATCCTACTTTTTGAAGAGATTTGTTCTCAGCAATGAAGAACTCGTTGTGTGGATCGTCAATAACTCCTTCATACACCCACCTGCACATGGTATAAGTTACTACTTAGTGTATGAGAACATGGAAAGTCAAATCAATTGATGTCTATATCATTTTATGCGTTTATATAGAAAATTACACAGAAAAGAAAAAGGGTTACAAAAATGTACATGGGGATTAGGGATATCACCTTTCTAGTATGCCAAGATAAGCAGAATTTGCAGAGTCTATCATCTTCTCCAGCAATGACCTCACCAAGTAGTTACCAGCCATTACCTTGGCCTGTTTACAAATTTTAATTCAAAAACATATATAAATTGAAAGGTGAAAAGAAGTTGGAAGTTAAGAAATTTACCTGACTCTGTAAAAGGTTAAGGACTGCTGAACCAACAAAATTATGTACTGAAGCCTTCTTTATAACTATTGACAATGCTTGCATTGATCCCATCATTGGCTAAAAGCATAAATAAAATAAAAGCCATAAAATATGAATAGTAAAAATGAAAAAGAAGAAAAATATAACTTGCACGATTTAATTATAGGGCTGGGTAAATATGTAATTAGGAGGCTTAGCAGGGGGGAATATGTAAAAAATCCTTAATTTATACTTTAAAAACAGGTCTGACAAACTTTCAGGCACATGTACACTGATGATGCACAATTAATACTTCCGAAAGATTAGAAGATTGGAGCCTTTACATCACATGCTCGTGAATTATGAAACAAAGAGATTGTTGGTCAATTGCGGTTAGTTTGGATGAACTTAAAGTCTATGTTTTGGAGTTCGTTGGATTCATGAAGTCATTCAGTTCTGTCTAACCGAGTATCAAGTGGCAAATACACAGAAAAAAAAATGTGTGCTAAATTTAATAGAGAAGTAAGTACCTGACAATAGAACCATAATCCTTGTATTGAGAGTCTTCCTAGTCGAAATTGATGTTCAAGCTGTGCCACCATAGCCTGGTAGTCCTGAGATAGATGGGGACTAAAATGTCTGAATATGCAGTTGGAAGCATCATGTGGAAGGCTAGGAAGTTTTGATTGAAATATTTAAAAAGATGGAAAAATACATAGAACTGCTAGAACAATGATCTTATCCGAAAGACTATATGACTAAACCATGTAGAAAAAGATATTAATGCCAGATTTGTTTTGTAATGAATCCTCAGTTGTATTTAGGTGAGTCTGACCTTCATTGATGAGCATGTGGGAGTTCAAGCCCGTTGGCAAGTTCACCCCACACATACACACATATTTGAACTTTATATAAAATACATATCCACTAATAACTTTTAAAGGATATGAAACAAAGAAGCCACAAATTCCACAATAGTGATAACATGTTAAAACAACTTCAAATAAAAAGCAAGAAATTAACAAAGAGAAATAATTTGCAATTAAAAGTTTCAGATAGAAGTTTCATTGATTTGTTTAATAGTGAACAAAATAACACTTTTTGTGCAATTTCACTGTTCAATCTTATTGTAAGTCGACAACATTAATAATAATGCAAGAGAGGTTCCAAAACAGAAACTCTACTGGCATGATTAGCATTGAATATTAAACTAATAAACTTACTAGGAGGAGGGCCCTAAGTGCAGCAGCAAAGGCATGATTAACCAATCCAGACTTGAACTGGGATCTTGACTCAACAAACTGATTGATGAGCAAGTAGCTCTTGCACAAAGGAAACATCCGCTTTGCTGATTCCTGCATTTGCGTCCCTTATTTTAGTTTTCAAACTCGATCACTTCCATGAACATATTGCAAAGTGTCAAACATATGAAATGACTACGTATGTGAACATTCTTGCCTGGAGTGCCAAATCCATAGATCCATCAACATGGAAGCTAAAAGAGTCCTCACTCCCTCCAGCTTTTTTTATGGAAATATACCGCCCGTCAATACCAGTTAAAGCAGACAAAAGATCGTCAATTACAATCATTTCCTACATGCAGACATTTATCAAAACAATTAGTCCATTACATTGATAACCGCACATCACCCACTTATGGTAGTTCGCCCAGTGTCCACATACCTAACTTAGGAGGGATGTTTGAGTCATTGGATGTTTGTTCTAAAAGTAACTATATGATATTAAATAATCAGATTTAAACAATCTGTTGTAACAAAACGTGTTGTAGGCATTAGTGTTTGGACATGCTTATGCCGTTTGAAAGTTATCATAATCAAATAATTAGTTATTTACGTGCTTGGTAAAAAACTACAATCTTGTAAACCATAATCCTTTTATCATGAGCTCAATTGTAACACTCCTCATTTCCATTAAATGAGGGGAGGTCCACCTTGCGCCCAGCAGACGTCTTGGTTTTTGGTTGAGAAGGTGGGAAACATGCGTGTGTTGATCTTACCGGGGTGTCCCCCCTTGTTGGGCTTCGGGATAGTGGGTTTGTGGCCAGGCAAGCGGTCATGAGAGCTGAATCCAAGAAAGTGGAAAAGCATGCTAAAGCATGTGAGGATAATCAGCATGTTTCCGTTCCCTTGACACCGGAGGCGGTGCGGTTTTTGGCTCAAGTTCAACGAGTAGTGCACAGCAACTTTTCCACCCCCAAGGGCGGGGTTTTGTTTTTAGCAGATTGGGATTTTCTATTCAAAAAGGGGTGGCGGGGCAGCTTGTTGCCCGCCTACCTACCATCCTTATGTAATTTACCCTTTTTTGTCAATGAAAATTAATTATTAAACATACTCTTTGACCAATAATAAATTTAAAAACCCTATTTGCTTTTCTGTCTACACACATATTGACACCAACAACATATGACAAGATCTTTAACACCATACGTCTTGATTTACAACGAACAGGAGTTGGACGACGAAATTCAGAGAAAAACGAGTTCCTCAAAGCTAGCATACCAAACATTACAACAAAAATGAAGCAATTAATTAAATGTATATCCTAATAAACATAACTCTAGTAAGGCACAAAGTAAGGGCAAGTATCCTAATAAACATAAAAACAACTCTTAAAGTGATAATAATACCTGCAGTGAAGCATTATAACAACCAATAGGCTTCTCAGATTCCAAACTATACAAACAACAAAATGTAAAACAATAAGCAATTAATTTCCTTTAAAAAAAATCCAACAACATAAATAAATAAATAATACCAAATATTCATTGAATTCCCTTTTGATTCAGCCAATTCTTCCTGAATCAACACAAGCATAATAATTATAACAAAAACGAACGAGCTTTGTTTTATAAACATGATATATATAGAGACACAGACACACCTGGTGGAAATTGCCGGTGAGGAAAGGTCTATCGAGGTTCCACTGAGGAGTGGAAGGGCATCGAGAAGAGGATACAGCTGCTGCTGCATCCATGGAAGACCAGATTAAGTTGCAAATGCTGTTTGGGGGAGAAGAAGGTTAGGGTTTTGACATTATTATTATTATGCACTTTACCAGTCACACATCGATTTGGTTTCACAGGAAAAGGAGGGAATTGTGCTTTGGGGTTTTTTTTTCGGAAGGTTTGTTTTTTTTTTTTTTTTTTTTTTAACGTCCAACAAAACTTCATTAATTAATAGACTAGCAAGGTGCTAGAAAGACAGTCCAGGGTACAAAACCGAGAAAAAAAAACTGAACACTACACACAAACAAACAACCGAAACAAAAAATACAACGGAAGGCCCCAGCTATTTCATTTTTTCCCCATCAAATCGAACCCAAGCCTCCCATGACATATCCGACATTTTTGCCCGATTCGTAACCCATAAGTAGCTCATAACCCATTTCGGAATGTTTGTTAATGTTGATAGAGATGGAGTACGCATCGGACGGACAAAGGAGTACTCCGAGAGTAATCAGGGTTCATCAGTTTCCGGAATGAACTTACCGCCCGAAGGTCCACTTCAGTAAAACCCGGCCCACCAGCAACATTTTGGTGCTGGTAGGACTCGAACTCCCCTTGCGTAGATGTTTTAAGAAAACTATAAAATTACGTGTGTATTAAAAGTATGATACATAATACAAAGGTAGGCTGCATGTGGAGATACTGAGTGGGCGATTACCCAGGGTTCAGTTTTTAAAAAATATAGTTTTAAGTTATTTTTAATACTTTTTTTTGTTAAAAAATTATATTTAAGAGGCCTATTTTCCAACTTTCCCCGATCTTTGGGTTTTCATGAGACAACGCCCGTTCATTATGTTAACAAGCTAGTATATACAATTTTATACATTATTAAGGGAGCTGGGGCACTCACAGCAAGGAGAGCACATTAGATTGTCGCGTGGCAACACCGCCACCACCCTCTCGCCTATCCCCCAAAACTTCACCGCTCGGTAACAAGTAACCGATCGGCAACCACACATTTAATGATTTTGGGTGTGATTTTGACATGGCAAAGGAGGATTGGATATGGCTCGACAACTTTGCCGAGGGCGCCTCGACCACCATTAGCATTATTAGCTAGTGTGTAATTAATTGTTTGCTTAGTTCATGTTTAATGGAAAAAAAAAAAAAAAACCATTAATTGTTTGATTCTTGTTTTTTCTAGTGTACTTTCAAATTATTTATTCTTTGTACATTTTTGGAAAAAAAAAGTGAGCAACACGCCTCCATCTCACTTTCGGATACATTAGTCTCGCAGCATGGTGTGATTGAGATTTGAGAGTGGCTTAACAACTAACCTACCTATGTTAATGAGGCATGTTTAGACTTCAAGCTGACACAATTCTTATTTTGTATGTATGGAGCTACAAACCTATATAAGACTATTTGGTGTGGTGCTCTCTTCCCCCAACTTCCCCAAATGTCACATCAGCGCCACATCATTTTTCCCATTCCCTCCCCAAACCAAGGAAATGGTTCCCCCTCATCCCCCCCCCCCCTTCCTTTGAAATAATAATAATAAAAAAAGAATAACCAATGAAATTGATCGGGACAAAGGGGGATTCATCCCCAAGCTAACCGAATCAGGGGGGCCGGAGTTCAATATCGGGGCCAAAGACAAGTCAGCTCCCCGAGAGAGCTCCCCGTGACCACACCATCCAGTCTAAGTAATGAACAACATGCCGGATATTGTGGCAAATGGTAAGTCGCTCAATAAATATGGCAAGTGTCATAGCCCATATATCAAATCGCCAGCCTCGAATTTCATCATTAAGAGCCTTGATTTAACCAAACCAATTGCACCACACCATCCTTTCTTACAAATATCAAAACCATTACCATATAACACCTTCTCAAAATGTAGGCAGCACTATTCATGGATATTGATAATTAAACATATAGGATAATTCTATCCATCCATAGTGATGGAGTGGTGGAGTGGCTTTTGTTTCACCTATGTGATCAAAGGTTCGATCCCCACTTCCATCATTTATGGTTTGGTATCCGAGTGAAGATCGAATACGGGTGGCGCCGGTTCGAATCTGACAGGCGGCGAGGTTTTACCGAGTT
This sequence comes from Ambrosia trifida, assembly GCA_028751855.1. NCBI lineage: Eukaryota > Viridiplantae > Streptophyta > Magnoliopsida > Asterales > Asteraceae > Ambrosia > Ambrosia trifida. Next base: position 69,739,407 of record CM054130.1, read on the forward strand.
CTATAACACTGTCGTGCCTTCGAGCGGGTGGGGCTCGGGTTACCGCGCATCGGGAGAAGACGGGGGCTGCTGGAGGTCGAGTAGTCGATTCTTGGGCACGACACCCCGCAATGGTGGTTGCCACACAGTTGTTCGTCGATAAAAAAAATTAACTATAAATTAACTATAATTCCCCAATATAGTCATGCAATTTTCATTTACTGTTTTTTTTTTTTTTTTTTCAAAACGTGTGAATCTTTGAATGTATTAATTCATGCATTTATTTATGCACCTAATTTCAATCATGACCCATCAATTTTAAGGGTTTTTTTTTTTAAAGGTGTGGGTATGTGATAAACTAATAATATATATGGTTACCGTAACGTGAGCCATCCCCCTTTCCGAGTTCAAATCCCACACAGCGTTGCTTTTTTTTTTTATGCTCATAACATTTTAAGGTAGGTCGTCCGCCCCACTGCGAGGATCAAATCAGGTACCCAGATAGCAAACTCCTAAGAAGGAAAACCTTCTTATCTATGCCAACCACCTGAGCTCGGCGGGGGTCATTGGTGTCAATTTTAAGCATCAAGATTTTAGCCAAAACCGTAAAAAATAGACTTCCCCTATAGAAAGATACATTGTAATAAATGTTGGAAAAATGGTAGTAAAAATGATTTTTTCACTAATTTTGGACAATAAATATTTGTATTTATATATGAGTTATATAGATAATTATTTATAAATTTATGTTCTATGGTGTGAAAATTTCACAAAATGAAGCAAACAATGTCCAAAATCGGAGCTAAGATGAATGAGATATCGAAGCTTGAAGTTGAGTGGCTGAATTGAATATTCTTAAAACTTTGGTGACTCTAGTATAAAATTATGACTTTGTCATAATTTGATTTGTTTTGAATTGACTCTTTCAAATATCGTTATGGATCTCTTGTTTATTTTTTTTTTTTGAACGTAAACTTTCATTAAAACACGGCAAGGACTAAAAAAAGACCCGCCGAACTATACAAACATATACAACGGGTGCTTGACCCAATCATTCCAATTAATATCCTTACATTTCGACCTATATTTTAACCATAGAAAAGCCTTCGACTTGATAATTGTCACCACTTCCAACGGCTTAATGTTCTCATTTCTGAATACCTTTGATGGATCTCTTGTTTATGACTCATAATTTTACTTAATTTGACATTAACATTTCATAAATTAAATAATAGTTTTATTTGAGTCATAAAATTGTTTTAATTGTGTATAAATAAAGCAAATAAGTATGGAGTTGTGGGATGAGTATAAAAGAGACATCTTATGATTCATTTTTCTACACCAAGAAAAATGTAAGAATAAGTAAAGAAAAAATAGAGAAAAGAAATAGAGAATACTAGAGAGATTATTTTGTCAAAATAATTTTATAAAATTTAGAGAGTACTCTCTAATTCTTACACCATCACCAACTTCATATTTTATTATTTCCCACATAAATCGAAAACACCATAACCCAGTGTAATCTTGGGCACATGAGCCATCTCCGGCAGTATACTACTGTTCCGGTTGTTGTACCATGGGAGACAGACCGTCTGAGAGGAGGCGCGAAATCTATTTTAAGGCCCCCATGTCAAACACGATCCTCAACCAAAACCGTCAACGACAAGTTTGTTTATTCTTGGAGCGGAGCGTTATACAAGATGGTTCGGTTGAAGTTCTCTAAAGTCATCGGCTTAAATCAAGATTTGGTACATTTTTGTTGTATCTTATTTTATTTATTTAGTTTTCTTACAATAGTATAAGCCAGTAAAAAATATATAGATTTTTCCAATGTTGCAAAACTCGGTTTGGGCTTGTACTCGGCGACCTACCCTGGAGCGAGTACTCAGCCTAATCGGAGGAGTACTCGGGGCTCAAATCAGCTTATGCGGGGAGTACTCGGAGTACTCGGCCAACTCAACGACCCACCCTAAAGCAAATACTCGGGAAGTAATCGGTTAGCTATTTTTTTAACAACAATATCCTCGTATTTCAGTATCATCTCCTATCATTAAACATGCTTCTTAGCTAAAAGTATATATAGGATGACTTTAAAATCAGATTTATTTAATAATGGTTATAAGAAAGTTCTAACTAAACATCAACATCAAATGTGCAAAATACAAAAGAATGCCAAAACTAAATTGCAGAATGTAAATATTTTAACACAAGTAACTTTGTTTAAAAATACTAAATTACATGGTTAAACATGATATTTATTTCAATAAAAGAAATTACACATTAATCTGGAATCAATTAAAACCCAATCCTGGATCATTGAAGACATCCCATTGGAATCCTGGGTTATCATTCCATGTTTGTGGGAACTCAAATTCAAATGAAGGGCTTAAAGATTCAAGTTGTTGATTATTAGACATCATCATCAATCCAATATCCTCAACTGTTGGAATGTTGTCGTTTAAAATGTCCGGGTTCTCTTCTTTGATCATGTGATTGTTAAACACGTGTTGTGAGGAAGTTGATTCACCATTCTCTCGTTTCATAATTGGGTCAAGATTACGATGTTGCCCAATTGGATGGTGTGTACGCGGGTCTAATCCCATGAACTTCATTTTCTTCTTGATCCGAGTATTCCAATGATTTTTTATTTCGTTATCTGTTCTCCCAGGAAATTGAGCTGCGATTTTTGACCATCTAATATGACCAAAATTGTTATACACCGGTATCATTACACACATAAAGGTAATTATTCATGTATGGGTGTCGATTGTGTGAGGTTGTTTGGTTGAATCGTCCAAACAAACTCGACCCATATATTTATTAGTGTAATAGATATTAACTCTAGCCCAAATACATTTAAATAGTATAACCAGAAGATGACTAATTTAACCCATTTGTCTACAAAGGTCAGACGGGTTGGCGGGTTGTAGCCAAGTTGTGAAATGTGAATATGTTAAATAGGTTAATGCATCGTAATACATGAGTTACACCGTACACGAGTTGGTGAGTAGACATGTTTAATTAAACGGGTAATGGATTGACATGTTTAATTAAACAGATAAAAAGATCAACATGAACATGGTCCGTTTAATTAAACATGTCAAACCAAAACACAGCCTGTTTATTAATCTGGTAAAATAGGACAAGCCTGTTGTTTTGAGTCATATAAGAAATTACCTATTGCCAAGACGAGAATGGAGTTGAATGATCATATCTTCTTCAGCTTCTGTAAACGCGCCTCTTTTGAGGTCAGGTCTCAAATAATTGATCCATCGGAGCCTACAACTCTTTCCACATCTCATCAACCCTAAATATAACACATAAAGAAATCAACTTCAACTCACTCGAGTTCTTCTAAAATATCAAACATAGATGGAAATCAAACCTGCAAGCTTCGGTACAATTCGCCAACATTGAATACCATTGTTGAGGATGAAGGTCATGAGTTTATGATCTTCTTCAACAGTCCACGGTCCTCTTCTTAGTCCATTTTTCTCACAACATGGTTGTCTTCCCATATTGATTGCATCAAGAATTAGAAATTAAATGGTTGATGTAGCAATGAGTAAAAGAGGAATAAACCAACTAAATGTATGATGTGTATATATATGTGTGTCTATATATACATACATATAAGGACATTGTTAATCATCATGATGATTGATGAGAATAGAAACTTGTACCGTTTGCATGCTAGTTTGAAAGCGAAGATTCTGCCAACTATCACAACTCATGATTGAGTAAGAAAGCACCAAACTTTATCACTAAAAGATTCATTATCTTTTGACAATGATCAATCATTGTTGTCCAAAAAAGTAATCAATAAAGGGAAGAAGGACGAGTTCGGCTGTGGTTTTAATTATTTGTGATTATTATTTATGAATAAATAAATCATAAAAAGTCTTGTGAAATTAATTAAATCTATAAGTTAATTGGATATATTAAATTTCAATAATCATTGCTTAACTTACTTAAACATAATAATGTACGTGTAAATTTATATTTTATGCATTTCATTATAAACCTTATACAATCAATCTGTCTAAGATTTTACGAGTTCTGTATTTTATACGATAGTTCTACTGTTTTGGTAGAGACGGTTCTCCATTTCCAAATATTTGTTCTAGTATTTAGAATGCCGAATATTGAAAGTCGTCTCTTAAGAATTGAAGAATTACAATATGTCATAATAAAAATGATTCTCCTTCGTCAAATAGATATTCTAATATCTGGAATATGCAATATTAAAGTCGAATACGACGTTAATCATGCATCATGTGGTGGCGTGAATAGCCAAAAGACAAAGGGGTACATGCACCGATTGGGTTTGTCCCGATTGCTAAGTGTTATGTGTCTTATGTCCAAGGCTTGATACCAAACCACATAGAGCCGGGGCCCGGGGGTTTCACTGAAAGCAACCTCTCTATTCTTAGGGATAGAGGTAACCCTACCTTAGCTTTGCTATATGTGGGATTAACTGAGTATGATGATGATGATGAAAGTCGAATACGACGATTGCAAATGAAATTACAGAAAATAATATATGTAACATTATGTAAACATTTAAAATTAACATATGCATAAGAATGTGCAATGATCTATGTTTGTTACTTGTGAGGCTTATAAACTTATCTTCCAATCGAACAAGAATCATATGACATTATGTTCAATTTCACTTATTTAACATTTTCCAAAGTTCTTTTATATTCAACAATGTTATGATTTTTTTAAATACAATATTGCATAGGGTCAATAATTGCAAGGTCCCCTTATGGTTGTCAAGTTTCATGAATGGGGAGCAACCTTTCTTATTTATGTTTTTTGGGGTTGGTGAGCTTTAAGTATTTTTTTATGAAAATATTCCTTTACCTCTTTAAGCGAGTCTTTATTTGATAAACAAGTTTTTATTTTAATCAAAACTAATTATTGAAGAAAAATAAAAATAAGTATCAGGCTGCGCATGGTACAAACCCACTCTAGTTCATTGAATTTTTTTTATGTCCTTTTTAGTAGTGGATTTATATATAAATATTGTTTGCATAACACGCCTCTATAATCATTATATTATTTGATTTGTTCTTCACGGGTAGCTCAGTTGGTGAATGGTCAGGGATCTACTTTGGAGGTCTCAGGTTCGATTCCCACGAAGGACATAATGAGAAATGATGGATGACTCATGGCCTATGGTCATGAGTTCGAGTCCTGATCTCGCCAGGTTTTACCGGTTCACTACTATCGTGCCTTCGGGCGGGTATGTGGGTCGGGTTTTCCCTGGAAGCGGGCTGTCAAGCGGGCTAGGGGCTTCGTGCGTCCAGGGTGGGCCGGGCTGTGCCTCTGTCTTTGCCACTGGGGGGCCGCGTACGAAGTACCCGGCGTTGTTTAGTTAGCCGTTCAAAAAAAATTATATTATTTGATTTTTCCTTACATATTCACGGTTTTATTTTTAGTAACATTGTAGATACTATCATAATCATATCAACACATTCAGTTGTGAAGTTATCACATTCCATTATGAAGTTATGATAGGATTCATTGTAACTGTGGCCCCCAAACACAACCATGCGTAAGTAAGGTGGTCCATTAATTCATTTATCATCTCGACATTCTTTTTGACTATTTGCTAGTATGTTAGACTTGAACGTGCATCAATTTAATGAGATAAATACTTGGTGTCACTAGACAAATAAACCATCGACATCTATTTTTCATATCTAATGTGTGATTCAACTAATGTAATAAGGCTTTATTGTTCTTACTAGGTGTTAGAATTTCAAGATCTAAAGATTAAACACAAATATTGACTAAACTAGTGAGTAACCCGCGCGTTGCGGCGGAAGTAAAAATTGCATCAAAATGTATTAATTCATTGTGATGTAAAATACATCCAAAACTTTTTGTTTAAATGCTATATTAAGTTAAAAAAAATACTTGTAACAACATGACATAAGTATTCTCATCTCAAGTAAAGAATAATTGTATCAAACTATATATATTCATTAATTTTCTCTGTAGATTCTCATCTTTTGAAATCGATTAGTAAGATAGTTTGATGCACTGTGAGCCAGACCTTACTAAAATCGTAACCTACAAAAATGTGTAAAATGTATAACGATTCTTATTATTTGGGTGCTATAAGGAGTTACAAGTACAATACATCAATATATAAATTCTAATATAGGGTTTAGGAAACTTAATCCCCTAACCCGCATAGAGATAATTAGAGATGGCTAAATTAAACAGAAGCTTTTTTCTTCGGTCGTTGAATCCAGTGATCATATAGTTTAGATCGGATTAGGCATGTTTACGTGTATGAATATAGATAATTAGAGATGGCTAAATTAAACATAAGCTTTCTTCTCCAGTCGTTGAATACGATGATTATATAGTTTAGATCAGATTAGGCATGTTTACGTGTATGAATATTCATACACGTAATACTTTCAAAATTCAAACCGTTATCTCATGATTTAAAACACAACTTCCAGTATTGATTTCTCGATTTCTATATAGTATGATCAAGTTTATAAAACTTTAACTTTTATAAAGTATCTACATATAAAATATAATAATAAAAGATGTAGCATTATGAATTATTTTTTATATGTTTTCTATTTAATATGTTTAATGTAATTATAAAATTGAATGTAGTGAGGTTTCATAAACATCTCTTGACTCTTGACTTTATTTTGATTAAATATGGTGTTTTAAAGACATATTTGCCCCTCAAAAGTAGTTATTTTATGCATTGTGTGTTGTATCATAAGCATCTAAACTTATACCTCTTAAAATTTAACAATCTTGGGCTTGACTGCATATTGAATTGGACTGACTAAGCATCTGGACTTGGACCTTTTATACACGTTCCCAGCTACAAGCAACTCCATCCTCATTGTCCAGCCAACATACATATGCAACATAAACCAATTTATATAAGAATGTATACAAGAAGGTATTGAATTAAAGAAAGTTATTATCCTATTTAACACTAGGGTTTTCCATGCATCCCAAACGATACAATAATTGCTCCAACACTACGTCGTAATACTCTTATCACAACCGTAACGTTGTCCACTTTGCTCACTTGACTCATATTTTTTTTCTTGACAACTATGTGAGAACTCCGGAATAGGCCACCATCATAGTAGCTCTCTCACCTAGCACACTAAAATGTTTTGATATTGTGTTTGAGGTCACAAAACGTGTTATGCATTATAACCATGATACGCTCTATCTAACCAAATATTACTCATTCATGTGCGATGTGAGATTTATATGAGGCAGGCGTTATAGTCAGTCATGATATATGTAGTAGATTACACATATAGTCTTGTTAATAAATACAATATGTAATTTTGGGTTTAGCCGTTAGGGTTTAGAGTAAGGTTAGTCATTGTACTTCTATACAATTGATTAATAATAGACAATATATTGCCAGGGTTTCATTATTATACATGGTATCATAGTCTTATTGTTCTTGCCTTTTAATTTTCTCCCTTTCATCCGTCACTATGCCACCAAATCTTGGTTGGTTGTCAGCTCTCTTCCATCGTAGTCGTCCTTGTGAAAACAAATTTCTTTCTCCTCTTGTCCCTCTTTTCTGACACTAGGGACGCTGGTACATGTTGTCACACCCTCAAATTTCCACTGCGGAGTTTCACCGCGAGGTGCATGACAAACCAGGACCCATAGCCATAAGTATCATGAACGACTCTAAATGCCCAAACCATTTAGTTCGTATTTAAGAAAAAGTTTCAAAGTTTAACCAAGCAATTTAAAGTAATGCGGAAGCGTAAACAAAGTAAAACATTTGCAAAAGTCTGCGCAAGACAACGCGCCCAAAACCAAAGTTAATAAGTACGAAATAATAAATATCCATAACCCAAGACACGAATGATGCATGCCCTAAAACGTGCTCCGTACCTAAGGACCTGCAAAGCATGCTAAAATGTGTCAACATAAAGTCGGTGAGTTCACTATATAAGTAAGCGATGTAAATAATAACGTAGGTTCTCGAAACCCCAAAAGTCAAGTGTACAACGTTGGTCCCTCAGACCCTGTAAACAATAGCTAATTCAAATGTCAGGGGTAGCTAGCCCACTCATGATAACTAAAACCGGCGAATACCGAACTACTAATGAACAAGTTCCCATAACCGGGATAAAGATGCCTTGCATCATTGTCCATCGACAATGATTATGTTTGAAGCTAATAGTTCACATCCGTGCTCCCAGCACGATGTGAGGTTTGTTAGACCTAATAGCGCTATCAACTAATTAACCCGCTTGCCCAACCGGCAATTGATTCGGTATTTTGAAGGACTTAAAAGATGTGTTTGGTTTAGTTCATCAAGGACATATACATGAATTAGTAAAAATAGATTCACCACGTGAACCATGCACCCCAAACCCGGGATGTGTAAAAGAAAGTTATCTCAAGATAGACTAGAAAACGTTACCAATGTGGTCTCAACCCGAGACGCATGCTTTGAGAAAAAGTAGTGAAACTCACCTTATCGCGTAAGCAAAGAATCCAAACAGCAAGTATTATATGCTACCGACACCCTAATAACAGTGTCACTACGTGAGTATAGGCGTAACATCATTACACCATATAACTCGTTTGTCCAAGGCGTTTTAAATATTCAAAAGTGTGTATGCAACGCCTAGTGATTCTACATGCAATAGTAAACCCTACGGACTCGTTGGTGAATGAGTTGGTTATAATTAGTTTCTACAGCCCGTATGTGTCGTAAACATGTGTATTTCCGTTATTTATCAATTTTAGATCACCTAAGACCTCAAGTAATCACATAAGCACATAATACACAATCTGTGTTTTCAGGACAGATTGTGCGCCATCAAAACGAATTTATTTAAAATAGTAAACCAGTGAGTTATCCTCCCAAATTTTTACTGAATTATCTTTGGGATTCACTTGGTAATACCTATTTTTGTTTTGTCTTAATTCCAAACACAAAAATTATAAAAATTCGTACAACACAGCAGTGTTCAGAAAATTTCCACAACAGGTCAGTTTAGTAGGAAAATTCTTAAAAATTGTGTATTCATCCAAACGAGATGAATCCACTTGGAAAAGCTCTATTTTTCCAGTATTGACCTACTGTAAAAATTTCATAACCTAACTCCTTGTAAATCTCAAGTTATGGCCATTTAAAGTTAACCCAATTTACAAATCCGAAAATCTGATATGACCCCTAATCAATTAAAATTCCAAAAACGACTCATCCTACGTCCAAAACACATGATTTTACCCATTATGAAAAGCTAAGATCAGGTGTGACCTAACCATGCCAAGAAAACCCTAAAATTATTATGTTAGAGCCGTGTTACAGCTCCTACAAGTTTGACTAACCATTCTGTCCAGATTTTAGTTTCGCCTAAATCATACTTTAATCGTCTACCGTGTGCACAAAAACTATTATCATTCACCAATCATCAACACAAAACATTCCTAATACTTATTTTATCAGATTCTATGATTAAACATGTCAAGATCAAAGCTTTACGAATCAAAACACCAATTACTTGCGCAACAAGTATCCTACGATGTTACTAAGCGTTTATGAGTATGTTTAATCCATTTAATCTACAAAAAGATTCATGCTTTAATGTTTTATAAATTTATTCAGACCTGGACAAACTTATTATATGATTTTTATTAATGAAAACACAAGATAAAAGCATAAGGAATAGTAAGATATACCCTTAGCTCTCTCAATCGATCAATCGCGCGCCTTGGAGCCTCCCAATTGATGATCTTGAGCCTTAGCAGAGGTTGTTTGAGTGAAATATTCGTGTGGGGCAGTAAGGGGGCGATTAGGGTTGAGTATGGGGGTTGCATGGGAGTTTAGGTTGCTTAAATATAGGTTTAAGGCGGTTTAGACCCGTCAGCACGTTTCGAGCGGCCGCTCGGTGCCTGTGAGCGGCCGCTCACAGGTCCGGGTGGCGCGCTCGTTTCTCGTTTCGTCTCCCGACGCGTTATCCTTCGACGTTTTCATTATTTCGGACCGTAACAAGTGTAACCCCATGCATTAAGACCCTAATCAACCTCATGCTCCACTTTTAATGATTTCTATTAACGTGTTCGGTTTAGGTTCACATAATCACGTATGGTTTTCACATAAGTTTATTTTTCACCAACGTCCGAGGTTCACTAATCATGCAATCACACATTGACTCACAACCATGCACGTATATCTTATCTAACTAACCCTAGTTAAGTATAATGCAAGGAAATGTAACTAGAGTTTAGTTAAAGTGAGAACCTGAATTTTCGGGGTATCACATCATCCCCAAGTTGAAAAGAATTTCGTCCCGAAATTCAGCAAGTAAACCGTAAAGCCAGCTAAAAATGTATGCTTGGTTTCCGGATGTCACATCATCCCCAAGTTGAAAGGAATTTCGCCCCGAAATTCACTTTGAGCGAGCTGCTTTATGTTCGGCGTTTGATCTATGCACAGGTTCAGGTTCAGAAAAGAGGTGTGGATATTTGAGCCGCATCTGGTCTCTGCGCTCCCACGTGTATTCCGGTCCTAGACGGGAATTCCACCGTACCTTCACGATAGGTATAGTGCTTTGCCTGAGTTTCTTGACGCCCTGCTCAAGAATCTCCACTGGTTCTTCCACGAAGCGTAACTGGTCGTCCACCTGGATCTCCTCCAGTGGTACTACCAGTGTAGTATCGGATAAGCATTTCTTCAAGTTTGAGACGTGGAATACATTATGCACTCCACTGAGTTCGTCTGGTAAATTCAGCTGATAAGCTACCGGACCAATCCTTTTAACAATCTCGAAGGGTCCAACATAGCGGGGATTCAACTTCCCTCGTTTCCCAAATCGTATCACTCCTTTCCAAGGTGACACCTTTAACAAAACTTTGTCCCCAACCTGGAACTCCAAAGGTTTTCTACGTTTGTCCGCGTAGCTTTTCTGTCGATCACGAGCAGCAGCCATTCTGTTTCTGATTTGCACTATCTTCTCAGAGGTTTCGTGCACGAGTTCGGGACCTGTTAGTTGGCTATCCCCAACCTCAGTCCAACAGATAGGAGACCTACACTTGCGGCCATAAAGTGCCTCAAAAGGCGCACACTGAATCGAGGTGTGGTAACTATTGTTGTAAGAGAACTCGATTAAGGGCAAGTGCTTGTCCCAGTTATTACCAAAGTCCACCACGCATGCTCGTAGCAGATCCTCTAATGTTTGGATGGTACGTTCACTTTGTCCATCCGTCTGTGGGTGATAGGCTGTGCTCATATCGAGACGAGTACCTAGAGCATCTTGGAGAGTAGTCCAGAATCGAGAAGTGAATCGCCCATCGCGATCAGATATAATGGAAGTAGGCACTCCATGCCTAGAGACTATCTCCTTGATATAAAGGTTCGCCAGCTTCTCTAACGAGTCCGTTTCTTTTATCGCCAGGAAGTGGGCCGATTTGGTTAAGCGGTCCACGATAACCCAAATCATGTTATGGCCCGCTGTTGTTTTTGGAAGCTTCGTAATGAAATCCATGGAAATCCCATCCCATTTCCACATCGGTATCTCTGGTTGCTGAAGTAGGCCTGAAGGTTTCTGATATTCAATCTTAACCTTCGCACAAGTCAAGCACTTACTAACATAAGTGGCTATCTCTGCTTTCATGTTTGGCCACCAGTAGAGAGTTTTGAGGTCCTGATACATTTTGTCCGAACCGGGATGCACCGAATAACGAGATGTGTGAGCCTCATCGAGCACTAGTTGTCTAAGATCCCCTGAACGTGGAATCCAGACGCGATCCATAAAGTACTGAAGCCCATCCGACTTCAGTTCCAGGTGTTTGTCAGCACCATGCAATGTTTCCAACCCGATATTTTCCTTTTTCAAGGCCTCGCCTTGGGCTTCACGTATTTTATCAGGCAGATTAGAGTGTATGGTAAGTTGTAAGGCTCGCACACGTTTGGGTTTCGTTTCCTTACGGCTCAGGGCATCAGCTACTACGTTAGCTTTCCCTGGATGGTACTTGATAGCACAGTCATAATCATTCAAGAGTTCGACCCATCGTCGTTGTCGTATGTTTAGGACCTTCTGATCAAATATGTGCTGAAGACTCTTATGATCTGTGAAGATTGTGCACTTCGTTCCGTAGAGGTAGTGTCTCCAAATTTTGAGAGCGAAGACAACCGCTCCCAGTTCCAAGTCGTGAGTGGGATAATTCTTCTCGTGAACTTTTAGTTGTCGTGAAGCATAAGCGATCACCTTCTCACGTTGCATCAAAACACACCCTAGCCCCTGGATAGATGCATCACAGTACACCACAAAGTCCTCCGTACCCTCAGGTAGTGATAATATTGGAGCACTGCAAAGTTTGGTCTTAAGTAATTGAAAAGCAGCTTCTTGGGCATCTTCCCACTTGTAGATAATCCCCTTCTGTGTCAAAGCAGTGAGGGGTTGAGCGATTTTCGAGAATCCCTGAATGAATCTGCGATAATAACCTGCAAGGCCAAGGAATTGTCGAACCTCCGTGGGAGTCTTAGGGGCCTCCCATCTTTTAATCGCATCAATCTTAGCGGGGTCGACCTGTATTCCTGCCTCGTTCACCACATGACCCAAGAATTGGACCTCACGAATCCAGAAGTCGCACTTGGAGAATTTTGCATATAGCTGCTCACTTTTCAGAAGTTCCAAGATGAGTCGTAGGTGTTGCTCGTGCTCTTCCCTACTCTTGGAATAGATCAGGATATCGTCTATGAACACTATGACAAATTTGTCTAGATAGGGTTTGCACACCCGGTTCATGAGGTCCATGAACACAGCTGGTGCATTGGTCAGCCCGAAGGGCATTACCAAAAATTCATAGTGCCCATAACGAGTTCGAAAAGCTGTCTTTGGCACATCCTCCTCTCGAACTCTCAGTTGGTGATACCCCGACCTTAAGTCAATCTTGGAATAGAAACTCGACCCCTGAAGTTGGTCGAATAGATCATCTATGCGAGGTAAAGGGTAGCGATTCTTAATTGTCACCTTATTTAATTCCCGGTAATCGATGCACATACGGAAACTCCCATCTTTCTTCTTCACGAATAAGACTGGGGCTCCCCACGGTGAAGAGCTAGGTCGGATGAAACCCCTATCCAATAGCTCTTGGAGTTGGGTAGATAGTTCCTGAAGTTCGCCTGGTGCAAGGCGGTATGGTGCACGCGCAACTGGGGCGGCGCCTGGTGCAAGGTCAATTTGGAACTCCACTTGGCGAACCGGTGGAAGTCCTGGCAGCTCCTCTGGGAATACATCAGGAAAATCTCGGACCACTGGGATGTCCTCGATTTTTGTTTCGACTTCGGCTCGAGTGTTAGAAATGTTAGCCAATATGGCTGGATAGCCCTTCCGTATGCACTTCTGGGCCTTCAAGTAAGAGATGATGCCCACCATGGCACCACCGCGATCACCCTGGACAGACAATATTTCCCCACTGGGGAGGGGGATACGAACAACTTTCTCCTTGCAGAGAATTTCGGCGTGGTGCTTGGACAACCAGTCCATGCCAACCACAAGATCGAAGCTTCCTAGGGTGATAGGTAAAAGGTCGATGGCAAACAAATGTCCATCTAGTTCGAGCCTACAGTCACGAAGAATGTGGGTTACCTCAACAGGCTTCCCGTCAGCTAGTTCTATAGAGTACGGGGTCTCGAGTAATGTAGGAACTATCCCTAGTTGTCCGCTAAGCTTTGATGACACAAAACTATAATCCGCACCAGTATCATATAAAACAGAAGCGAGAGTGTCGTTCAAGGAACACGTACCCGTCACGACGTTGTTATCATTCCTCGCTTCCCCAGAGCCAATCATGAATGCTCTACCACGCGCCCCATAGTTGTTTCCGTTGTTGTTGTTGTTATTACCAGTGTTGGTGTTGTTATTTCCCCCATTGTTTCCATTACCGTTCAGCTGGGGACAATTCTTTTTAAAATGGTTCTCGCTACCACACTGGTAACACGCCTTTCCACCCTTCTGTTGCTGACCCTGTGGGGGTGGGTTACCCTGAAGGTTGACTCTACAGTCTTTCTGCACATGCCCCAGCTTACCACAACGATCGCACTTAATCCTGTTACATGGCCCAGAGTGGTGATAGTTGCACTTAGCGCACTTGGGCCGATTTCCGTGATAACCACCTTGAGTCTGAGTACGGTTGCTGCTGTTGTTGTTGTGGTTGTCGTGTTTCTTGTTCGGGTGCTGCTGCTGTTGATTACCATTACCCGGGGGTTTGCTAGACGCACTCTCCCACTTTCTCTTATTATCACTAGTGCCAGAGGATGAAGCACCTCGAGGGGGCAGTAGTCCCTCCTCTACTTTCTGGTCAGTCAGCTGGTGTGCCATACGAATCACCTGCTGAAGATTGTTGAAGTTGGCAGCAGTAACCATGCCCTTGATCTGCGGCACCAAACCCTTGATGTACAGTTCAATTCGCTTGTAGAGCGGGGTTGAGTAGTTAGGGCACATAGTGGCTAGCTCATGTGACCTAGTGGTGTAGGCTTCAATATCCGACCCCACCATTTTCAGATTCAGGTACTCAGTTTCCAGCTTCTGGATTTCATCCCGAGGGCAGTACTCCTCCCTCATCATCTCCTTGAAAGCATCCCAGGGCGTAGCATTTGCCACATCCACACCCAGTATTTGCTTCTGAGAGTTCCACCAAGATAACGCCGCGTTCTCAAGTGTACCAGCGGCATATTTGACCCGGTCAGCTGGTGGACAGTTGCACATAGCAAAGCATGACTCCACCCTTTCGAACCATCTAAGTAGTCCAACTGCACCTTCAGATCCCCCAAAGTTTTGAGGCTTGCAGTCCATGAAGGTTTTGTAGGTGCAGGCTGGAGGGTGGTGTGGTTGTTGACCTACGTGCAAACACGGGAGTCATATGAGTAATAGAGTTTAACGCTGGAGCTCGTAAAAGGAGTAAAATAAAACGAATTAGTGTTACCAGCTTGGATAGCTGCGAGGGCTGCAACCACCCTGTCGTTGACCAGTGCAGTCAGCTCAGCTTGCGTTAGGTTGATGTGTCCACGTCCATGACCTCTTCCCGCCATCGTAGTTCTACAAATATACTATACACATGAGACTACAATCGTTTGTACATCACGGTGTACTAGTAAATCACGCACGTATAAATAATAAAATAAAAGTTAAATCAATAATAAAATACCAACGTTCTAAAACAATTCAAAAGATCACCCAGTCACACGAGATTAAATAGAAGTCATAATATACTAGGAACAAAATAAATAACTAAATAAATAATAATAAATAAAATCAATCGTCGTCCGTAGAGATGACTGATCCTTCATCCTCACTTTCCTCCGGTAACTCCTCAGGTTCTTCCTCCTCTTCCTCTTCTATAAGAGCTGCATCAAGTGCTGCTCCCAAATCATCAAACTCATCCTCCATGGGTTCCTCTTCGGGGTCCTCTTTCCCAATTGGTTCCAAGGCTTCCATAAGCTGGTTGCGAACCATGGCTAACTCCTCTCGAGTATGTGCCAACTCTTGTTTGGTAGCAGTAGCATCCTGTTTTGCTTCCTCAGCCTCTTTCTTAACTTTCCTTAGTTCGCTGAGTAAGTAGTCAATCTGTCCCGCCACATGTGTCAATGTCTCGTCAGCATTTCTTCTCCAGAACTGGAACTCCTTAATACCAGTATAAGCATTATCCAACTCAGTGTGTACATGCCTCACCATCCCTGCAAGTGTCCTCTCCCACGAGTCCACAATGGGAGGTACTGTAGCTGGCACCCCATAACTTACGACCCACGAGTGTAAGATGTCCGTGAACCAACGCCAACGGTTAGTGGCTTCACTCGGCTCGAGTGACGAAGATGGGGACTCATAAGGGTCATACATGGGGCGTCGCTGCCCGTCATGAGCACGGTAAGAGTAATTTCGGTGAGCGGGGTTAACCATAATTACCTGCAATATGTTAGGTTAGTGTTCGAAGTCGAGAAAAATAAGCGTGCACTGAAGACGATGAGTGTACTAATACTTATGCTATAATGATTATAGTCTAGAATGCAATGCAATTCCTAGTTCACTATAACCAATGGCTCTGATACCAATCTGTCACACCCTCAAATTTCCACTGCGGAGTTTCACCGCGAGGTGCATGACAAACCAGGACCCATAGCCATAAGTATCATGAACGACTCTAAATGCCCAAACCATTTAGTTCGTATTTAAGAAAAAGTTTCAAAGTTTAACCAAGCAATTTAAAGTAATGCGGAAGCGTAAACAAAGTAAAACATTTGCAAAAGTCTGCGCAAGACAACGCGCCCAAAACCAAAGTTAATAAGTACGAAATAATAAATATCCATAACCCAAGACACGAATGATGCATGCCCTAAAACGTGCTCCGTACCTAAGGACCTGCAAAGCATGCTAAAATGTGTCAACATAAAGTCGGTGAGTTCACTATATAAGTAAGCGATGTAAATAATAACGTAGGTTCTCGAAACCCCAAAAGTCAAGTGTACAACGTTGGTCCCTCAGACCCTGTAAACAATAGCTAATTCAAATGTCAGGAGTAGCTAGCCCACTCATGATAACTAAAACCGGCGAATACCGAACTACTAATGAACAAGTTCCCATAACCGGGATAAAGATGCCTTGCATCATTGTCCATCGACAATGATTATGTTTGAAGCTAATAGTTCACATCCGTGCTCCCAGCACGATGTGAGGTTTGTTAGACCTAATAGCGCTATCAACTAATTAACCCGCTTGCCCAACCGGCAATTGATTCGGTATTTTGAAGGACTTAAAAGATGTGTTTGGTTTAGTTCATCAAGGACATATACATGAATTAGTAAAAATAGATTCACCACGTGAACCATGCACCCCAAACCCGGGATGTGTAAAAGAAAGTTATCTCAAGATAGACTAGAAAACGTTACCAATGTGGTCTCAACCCGAGACGCATGCTTTGAGAAAAAGTAGTGAAACTCACCTTATCGCGTAAGCAAAGAATCCAAACAGCAAGTATTATATGCTACCGACACCCTAATAACAGTGTCACTACGTGAGTATAGGCGTAACATCATTACACCATATAACTCGTTTGTCCAAGGCGTTTTAAATATTCAAAAGTGTGTATGCAACGCCTAGTGATTCTACATGCAATAGTAAACCCTACGGACTCGTTGGTGAATGAGTTGGTTATAATTAGTTTCTACAGCCCGTATGTGTCGTAAACATGTGTATTTCCGTTATTTATCAATTTTAGATCACCTAAGACCTCAAGTAATCACATAAGCACATAATACACAATCTGTGTTTTCAGGACAGATTGTGCGCCATCAAAACGAATTTATTTAAAATAGTAAACCAGTGAGTTATCCTCCCAAATTTTTACTGAATTATCTTTGGGATTCACTTGGTAATACCTATTTTTGTTTTGTCTTAATTCCAAACACAAAAATTATAAAAATTCGTACAACACAGCAGTGTTCAGAAAATTTCCACAACAGGTCAGTTTAGTAGGAAAATTCTTAAAAATTGTGTATTCATCCAAACGAGATGAATCCACTTGGAAAAGCTCTATTTTTCCAGTATTGACCTACTGTAAAAATTTCATAACCTAACTCCTTGTAAATCTCAAGTTATGGCCATTTAAAGTTAACCCAATTTACAAATCCGAAAATCTGATATGACCCCTAATCAATTAAAATTCCTAAAACGACTCATCCTACGTCCAAAACACATGATTTTACCCATTATGAAAAGCTAAGATCAGGTGTGACCTAACCATGCCAAGAAAACCCTAAAATTATTATGTTAGAGCCGTGTTACAGCTCCTACAAGTTTGACTAACCATTCTGTCCAGATTTTAGTTTCGCCTAAATCATACTTTAATCGTCTACCGTGTGCACAAAAACTATTATCATTCACCAATCATCAACACAAAACATTCCTAATACTTATTTTATCAGATTCTATGATTAAACATGTCAAGATCAAAGCTTTACGAATCAAAACACCAATTACTTGCGCAACAAGTATCCTACGATGTTACTAAGCGTTTATGAGTATGTTTAATCCATTTAATCTACAAAAAGATTCATGCTTTAATGTTTTATAAATTTATTCAGACCTGGACAAACTTATTATATGATTTTTATTAATGAAAACACAAGATAAAAGCATAAGGAATAGTAAGATATACCCTTAGCTCTCTCAATCGATCAATCGCGCGCCTTGGAGCCTCCCAATTGATGATCTTGAGCCTTAGCAGAGGTTGTTTGAGTGAAATATTCGTGTGGGGCAGTAAGGGGGCGATTAGGGTTGAGTATGGGGGTTGCATGGGAGTTTAGGTTGCTTAAATATAGGTTTAAGGCGGTTTAGACCCGTCAGCACGTTTCGAGCGGCCGCTCGGTGCCTGTGAGCGGCCGCTCACAGGTCCGGGTGGCGCGCTCGTTTCTCGTTTCGTCTCCCGACGCGTTATCCTTCGACGTTTTCATTATTTCGGACCGTAACAAGTGTAACCCCATGCATTAAGACCCTAATCAACCTCATGCTCCACTTTTAATGATTTCTATTAACGTGTTAGGTTTAGGTTCACATAATCACGTATGGTTTTCACATAAGTTTATTTTTCACCAACGTCCGAGGTTCACTAATCATGCAATCACACATTGACTCACAACCATGCACGTATATCTTATCTAACTAACCCTAGTTAAGTATAATGCAAGGAAATGTAACTAGAGTTTAGTTAAAGTGAGAACCTGAATTTTCGGGGTATCACACATGTATATAGATTCGGTTTTATATTTTCTATTTTTTTGTCGTCGCTGTCATAGCTCATGTCGCCGAAGGCGTAGCAGCTCTTGTGACCATACCGTAACAATTGTAGCTATTTTGCAAATCAAAGTGTATCTTAGAAATAAATATTTGGATTAAAATGGGAATTTATATCAAATCACGTGAATGAAAAATGAACTTAACTCTAAATTAGATTTTCTCTATTATTAGGGGACATTTCATACAATCCAGTTTGACACTTGTTCAACTAAAGTCACATAAACTTTTTTTTTTTCTATCTCTAAAGTCACAAAACTTTCATTTTATTGTTTAAATCTTATGCAGTTATAAAGTCATAGGTTATCACATAATGATAACATGTCAAGTAACATTTTCTTTTTGACTCCCAAAACTTATTTGGATTAAATAATGGCGTGTCTTTGTTAATAAAAAAAATAATGCAAAAATAACATGAATTGAAATTTTATCAGTCAAGCATTTTTTTTAGGGGAATTGGGTTTTAATAATCCATATTTTGCCTTCTTGGCCGGCAATAATTTGTACTTAATAAATTCCCTACAACAGTCCCAACTTTCAACTTATTGGCCGACAATGAACTTTTCAACTTTAAAACTCTTTCAGTTTTGAAAATGGGATAGTTTTCAGTTAACAAAAGTTCATTGCCTGAAAAACATGCTTACAAGTGTCAACTAAAAAGTTGGTGAGTTCGTAGGTTTTGTTGACTCGATAAAACAGTTTTGTTGCTCAGAAAGTTTCGTTGTCTGTGTCCATGCAGAATATAGTTACCATGAGCACCATAACCAAACCACGACGTTCGTGTTCACCCCACCCCAATGCCTTATCATGAGACATTGTAAAGTATGGATAATATGCATTCATATGTGTTAGCGCGACTAACAGTGAAAGGGGGGTGTCAACCCCAAATAGTACTATTTAGACCTGGCAATTTCAACCCATCTAGTTGAGTTAGGGTTGTTTTGGGATTAAAATTTGACCTTGTGGGATAATTTGGGTTTAGTATAATTTTCAAGGAGGTTAGGATGGGTAATTTTAATTGTAGGAAATAAGTAAGTGGGTCAGGATGGGTATGTCAAAAAAATAAATGGGTCAGGATGGGTATTTTTAGATAATCATATACAAATCTGAATTAAAACTCACCCAACACCAAAAGTGTTGATGCCTCATAGAAATCAATGTCAATAAAAACAAAAAATTATATCTTTTGCATTTGTTGATAACCTAGTCGGTTTGAAACCGTTCGGGTCGTTAACAGACGACCATGTCGAAACAACACGAATCGTTAACGAGACCAACCTCATCGAAACGGTTCAATTCATTAGCAGGCTTAATAGAATCCAAACGGTCTGGGTTGTTGACCGGCTCATTCGGTTTGAAATGGTCTGGTCGTTGACAGGCCCGATCGGGTCGAAACGGTCCAGGTTGCAAACGGGATCGGTCAGGTCAAAACGGTCCGGGTCGCTAACGGGCCCGGTCGGGTCGAAACAGTACGGGTCAGGTTGAAACGACTTGGTCGTTACCGGGCCCGGTCGGGTCAAAACGGCCTGGGTCGCTACCGGGCCCGGCCGGGTCGATACGGGACGGGTCAGGTTGAAACGGTCTAGGTTGTTACCGGGCCCGGTCGGGTCGAAACGGTCCGGGTCGTTACCGGGCCCGGTCGGGTTGAAACGGTCCGGGCCGCTACCAGTCCCGTCAGGTCAAAACGGCCCGGGTCGTTACAGGGCCCGGCCAGGTCGAAACGGTCCGGGTCGCTACCGGGCCCGGTCGGGTCGAAACAATCCGGGTCGCTACGGGACGGGTCAGGTTGAAACGGTCAGGGTCGTTACCGGGCCCGGTCGGGTCGAAACGGTCAGGGTCGTAACCGGGCCCGACCGGGTCGAAACGGTCCGGGTCGCTACCGGTCCCGTCAGGTCGAAACGGTCCGGGTCGCTACCGGGCCCGGCCGGGTCGAAAACGGTCTGGGTCGCTACTGGGCCCGGGCCAGTCGAAATGGTCTGGTTCGTTACCTGGCCCGGCCCGGTCGAAACAATCCGGGTCGCTATGGGACGGGTCAGGTCAAAACGGTCTGAGTCGTTACCGGGCCTGGTCGGGTCGTAACGGTCCGGGTCGCTACCGGGCCCGGTCGGGTCGAAACGGTCCGGGTCGCTACCGGGCCCCGTCGGGTCGAAACGGTCTGGGTCGCTACAGGTCCCGTCGTGTCGAAACGATCCGGGTCGCTACCGGGCCCGGCCGGGTCGAAACGGTCCGGGTCTCTACCGGGCCCGGGCGGGTCGAAATGGTCCGGGTCGTTGCCGGGCCGGCCCGGTCGAAACAATCCAGGTCGCTACGGGACGGGTCAGGTTGAAACGGTCTGGGTCGTTATCGGGCCCGGTCGGGTCGAAACGGTCTGGGTCGCTACCGGTCTTGTCGGGTCGAAATGGTCCGGGTCGCTACCCGGCCCGGGCGGGTCGAAACAGTCCGGGTCGTTACCGGGTCCGGCCGGTCGAAACAATCCGGGTCGCTACGGGACGGGTCAGGTCGAAACGGTCTGGGTCGTTACCGGGCCCGGTCTGGTCGAAACGGTCTGGGTCGCTACCGGTCTTGTCCGGTCGAAACGGTCGGGGTCTTTACCGGGCCCGGGTGGGTCGAAACAGTCCGGGTCGTTACCGGGCCCGGCCCGATCGAAACAATCCGGGTCGCTACGGGACGTGTCAGGTCGAAACGGTCTGGGTCGTTACCGGGCCCGTTCGGGTCGAAACGGTCTGGGTCGCTACTGGTCTTGTCGGGTCAAAACGGTTCCGGTCTTTACCGGGCCCGACCGGGTTGAAACGGTCCGGGTCGAAACGGGACGGGTCAGGTTGAAACGGCCGGGTCGAAACGGTCCGGGTGGTTACGGGACGGGTCAGGTCGAAACAGTTCTGGTCGCTACCCCGGCCTGGCCGGGTCGTAACGGTCCGGGTTGTTATCCAGCCCGATAGGGTCGAACCGGTTCGGTTCAAAATGAAATACTTCAGATCCCCTAAAATTTTATATTTAAGTTTATTTTTGTTTTTTTTTAATTTTATTTTTTTAATTTTATTTACTTTTTAAATTTTTTATTGTTATTTTAATTTTTTTAAAATTTTTTTAATTTATTTTAATGTGAACCTATCTTAATCCAAACCATCCATACCCAAACCCATCCTGACCCAACCCATCTTAACCCATTTTTTTAATCTACCCATCTTGACCCATACCCATCCTAACTCAAATCCATCCTGACCCAACAACCAAACCTACCCAACTTACCCATTTTGCCACCCATAGTACTATTCATATGATCCACGGCTTATTGCTAAGCTAATGGTTATAGTTGTCCGGGGAATTTTTGTTGATCTGTGACAATTGTGGGTCTAACTCATGTAACACATATTGTTGTCATGTACATATGTGGGTTTGTAGCATGTTTCTCCCCCGAAGTTACAAAACAGTAAAACAGTAAATTGGGCCACGAAACTCACCTGATGTCTGGTTATGTGATCTAGCAAAGCAGAAAGATTGAAGTAACTACTGTTCCGACAAAAAGTGCCCTATAACGCCAAAAACATCTTAAGTTGTGTGTACTTATTGTTTACCATACAAATTGTTCACCCGACTTGTGGACCCTTGTGTCATGTATATGTGGGGCCATTGCGCATGATTACTACGCATCTTAATCTTACCTTGGTAAAGTGTATATGTGCAACATTATGTGTGATCGTGTATGTGTTGATCCAAAAATCGGTTCCTTGACAACTATTAACGCCGAGTGTGGTTTATAAAACATTAATCATGATGCGGGTGATATGCATACATGCGATTATATATAAGTGTACATGTGTGTGTTCCAAAATCAATCAACAATAAACAAGATAATGCCTTTAGAAAATCATTAAATTATATGCAAGATATGGCCGATCGCTAGACGACTAGGGGTCGAGGGTCGGGTAACAAGAGGGTCGGTAAAACTAGAAGTAATGGTGAGTTGACAATGTACCTAGTTGATGCAAGTGTGTGATCAAATGATTGAACCTTCTAGCCTCCAATTGAGCTTCCAAATCTTGAGTCTTGAAGCTTGAAAAGGAAAATGGTTATGGTTTTGGTGTGTTAGTGATCGGCCGAGAGGAGTAATTAAGAGGAAAGGAGAGTTTTTGGTGAGAGGTTAGTTGTGAGGTGTTGGTGCAAAGAATATGGATGGATGCTTGATCCTTTATATAGGCAAATGTTGAGGTAAGTTGTCATTGATTAGGAAGTGGTAAGAAAAGGTAGTTTCCTAATCCATATAACATGCTTGGGTGTCAATTCTTGTACTCCATATGTAGGCCGATTGTCTTCATGTGCAATCCATAGGCTTCTTGATCAATCATTGTCATGTGTTTTAATCATGAGTTGGAAGGTTTATCAAAGAAATGTAATGGTTGGCTTGTTTAGGGATTGAGTTAGTCTTGTCTTTTTATCCAATTATGTGAAAGATATCACCTCGTCCTATGCCAATTTGATTACATCATGTAGTAAACTAGGTGTCGATGTCATGCACAAATTGGCCGATTCATGTAGATGTAGTTGGAAGGATAGTGACTTGTCATAGGATAGATACACCAATGAGGAAATTATCAAACATGCCTAGTTGTGAGCTAGTGTTTAGGGAAGATAAAAGGGGTAGATAGTGACTAGACATGGAGTAAAGATTTATCTAAGTATATGTGTGTTTCGGCCAAGATTATTAGAAGGAAAAAAAGGATGATGGTGACTACACTTTGTACATAAGTTTGTCTTTAGTTCTTACCAATCATAAGCATGCACATAGTTAGAATAATGGTGATGGTTCTATGTTTCTTCTCCTCTAGCTGATTTATGTGCAAAATAATTTAGGCACATGTCTAATGTATGTGTACATGTAGTTATTGTGTTGTCATTGTCACCTAGTTGTCTCATGTTAAGTCATTTTCGTAGTTGTCATGGAAAAAGACATGTCATGAAGCTAGAATTGTGCACATGTTTAATGGTTTCTTGTGTGCATTTGTGTGTGTGTATATATATATATATATATATTTCTACGTATATATGTGTATATATATAAGGTTGTATGGTTTTTGTCTCATCTAGTTCAAGTGTGTATATGCAAAGCATGTGTGTATGAATAATATTGTTTTCATGTTTTGATCATGCACATAAGTATATAAAAAAATATAGTTTTAGTCTCATAAAATATTATATGAAAATCCATACGCTTTTGTTGATCCTTATGATGACCATGGTGTTCGGGTAGAGTTTATTTTCACATAATCGTTCAAATAATGAGGCACGCCGTCACACTTATTCTAATCACATAATGAAGCAAACCAGTTAATTGTACGGACTTGACTAGTGAATTTGGCGGGTGTCACACCGGCTAGCACCCTGGGCCAGCCTGTACTGATTACCCATTCCACCTGGATTGGGGATCTCCCTAGGTGGAACCCCCACATGTGGTAAATATGGCTCCGACAAAAATCGAACCCTCAACCTCCACATGACCTCCACTCTAGCTTCCCCAATTTTCACCAATCGAGCCATTCTTCTTATTGTTATGATTCCGTTGAGGACTTAAATGTACATAGGGACTCAAATATGGTAAAGATATATAAGAACAAACCAATGTTTTTAGAATAGGACCGGACGTTGAATTGGTCTCCTTACGGGTCTACTGGTCCGACTGGTTCAACAGGTCAGACCAGATATAAGAACCGGATTGTGTCGTAAAATTAATAGGGTAAATTTTGAAAATATTAAAAAAAACCGGTTCAACCCGTTAAAACCCGGTTCAACCGGCCCGTTCCTGGTCCGGTCACAAGTGGTATGGTTGTTTGGGTATACACTATTAGTTGGGATGAGTTGTCACACTACAATTGATTAGTTGTGAGGTGAAATTGATTAGTTGTGTGGGTTCACAAGGGTTAGGCTAAGAATATCATTTGCATCCTTATGGGATATAATGTAATTTTCTCTAAATTATTAGGTAAGTAAATAAGGTGATATATGTAATTCTCCCTAAACTAAATACATAAAACACACTTTAAATTGATCTTTTTGCTAGAAGATAATAATTTTTGATCAAATAATGCATTTAGGGACAAAAGATGCTTCTAGACACATATGTATGTTTTGTTATTTGAAGAAGAATGGGCTGATGCCAATGAAAGGCCGATAGAAGCCCACTAAACAACTGCCCAATAAATCAAGCCCAATTGAATATGGAATAAGAGCCATAGGAGTTCTTTTGATTAACATTTCAAATCCAATCTCACTTCTATATTTTATAACCAAATGTTGTTAAAACAAGACTAGAGGATTGCTTGGTTGAACCACCGCTGCTGGCGAGCGACGACCACCTTTCACCTATCTCCTTTAAACGCCGCGGACCACCCTTCTCATTTCCCACAACCCAACTCCAAGTCACGAATCGTCGAATTGGGTAGGCTATAACTTTCAGAAACTTGCAAAATAGCAAAAACCAAAACCAAAATCAGGTAGATTTTAAGGGGGTTGATGGCTTTGATCTTAGTAGGTTTCACACAGACTCCTAATCAAGTGTGATGTTTCGGCGATCCGTGTTTGTAACCATGCTAACCAAGATTTCATGATTTCTCTAGCTGAAAGACCAACATGACAACATATAACATTTAAGTTATAAGTGATACTCAAATATATGTATTTGTCTTTATGAATGGAACCACCTAGTCACCTACCTACTTCAATAATAAATATATATGTCACATTTTAATTGCATTCCATACAAGACACCCTTTATATAACCTTAACCATAGAATAACATCCTCAAAATATCTTATCAACATAACTAGATATGGATGATTTTACCCTTGCAGTTCTCTGTCTGTCCCTTCTATCCGTTGCTACCATTGCCTACTTGTTTCGAAACCGAAAACCATCGAGTTAGGCCATCCATCTCCCACCGTCGCCACCCAAACTCCCCATCATCGGCCACCTCCACCTCCTAATCGATAAGCCCCACCAATCACTCGCCCGTCTTGCCAACCAATTCGGTCCCATTTTCCACCTTCGACTTGGCCAAGTCCCAACTATCATCGTATCATCGGCCCAACTCGCTGAACGCGTACTCAAAACCCATGATCACATTTTCGCAAACCGCCCCCACCTCTCTTCGGCCGAAATCCTATCGTTTGGTAGCTCGGACGTCACGTTTTAGAAATATGGCCCGTATTGACGTCAAGCCAGGAAAATACGTGTCAACGAGTTACTGAGTCTTACTGAGTCCAAAACGAGTCAACTCGTTCCAACCAGCACTGGTTAGACCAGCCAGTTTGACAATCTTAAAGCAATTATTTTGGTATGCATTTTATCTTTTTACCTATAACCTATTTTGTGAAAACCAGTTCGGTTGACATGGGCCAAACCAGCACTGGTTAGACCAGCCGGTTTTTGACACATGTCAGTCGAACCGGTTTAGTTGTTGGACTAATTAATAGCTGATGCAACAGTGTTTATACAGGACATGTTTGTAGTAGGATCAGACTTAACATCAACAACTTTAGAATGTGCAATGACAGAACTAATACTACACCCAAAAGTAATGAAGAAAGCACAATTTACATTATTTAATATGTGTCATCAAGGAAACTATCCGGTTACACCCTGAAGCTCCGCTTCTCGTCCCCATAGAGTCGATGCAAAGACGCACCCTAAACGGCTACGACGTGCTAGAAAAAACACGAGTTATGGTCAATACATATGCGATAGGACGTGACCCAGACTCGTGGGAGGATCCTTTAGTGTTTGACCCTGAGAGGTTTGTGGGGAAGGATATTGACTTTAAGGGTCAAGATTTCCGGGTTTTACCGTTTGGAACTTGGTTTTAAAATGCGTGATGCGCTCCAATGCGTTTTGGTCCAAAAACCCGATGCGTGATGCTCGCGCATCATGTATTTAATGTAGTTGTTATTAAAAATACTAAAAAAATAATTATACATAATAATTCTTGTATTTTTATTACTCAAACACAAAAACATACTTATAAATCATATTTAAAACATAAAACATATTAAAAGAATACAAAAAAAAAAAAAACTTAATGCTTCACCAATTAAGCTCTATAACTCTATAATAATCAAAGAAAACAAGTAAAGAAACCTAAAAATGAAAAATAAAAGAAATAAAAACAAGTTAAAAGGTAAGATTAAGTAAAAAACTCTGAAAAAAAAGTTCTGTATCTGCAAAGTTCTCTATATGACACATAGAACAAGAAAAAAAATAATAATCAGAAAAGGTGTACCTTTACTCCAAACATAACTCAAAAAACTCCAAGTTTCAAGACAACTTTTTAAAAAGCTTCATGTTTCAAGGCAACTTTTTAGTTGATATATCCTTTTTATGCTTTACATGTGCATGAAAATAAAAAAAAATCCCTTCATTTTTCGTGTTGCACGCATCAGAACGCATATTGTGCATCACCACATCACCAGCGCATTACGTAATCTGCTCGCATCGCTCCACCTGATGCGCAATATTCATCGCAACGGTCGCATCACGCATCATGCACGCATTTTAAAACCAAGGTTGGAAGCGGGAGACGAGGGTGTCCCGGTACTGCATTTGGATTAGCTACAGTCCAGCTAGCTTTGGCTCGGTTATTGTACCATTTCGACTGGGAACTCCCAAGTGGGATCAGGCCTAGTGATGTTGATTTGGAAGAGGTTTTCGGGTTGGCTATTAGGAAAAAAACAGCTTTAAAACTTGTGCCAACTAAAAACAAGAATCATGGACCTCAAGAATGATGGTGCACAACAGAAGATGCATTTTACTTCCGGTAACAGCTTCTCACGGTTAATAAAAAAGAATAAAGGTGACTGTGCATCACAACGTTTGGGGCGTTAAAGTTTCCCCTTTTCGGCAGCAATAAAACAGTTGCTAAACATGTTAGTTTTGCATGCATGTTAGTGGCTAATTGTTTAACAGTTGATAAAAGCTAATCCAGGTTAGTTGTGCATGCAGTTCCTCATTGTGTCTGTAATTGGTTTTATGAAACAAATAACCATTCAGTGTTTAAAGGGGCATAACGATTAACAGCGATTATGTACTATTGACAATAAATAGCAAGCGTTGGTCTACTGAACACAGATTTAAAGTGAAAATATTCAGAAAAATTTCGGGTGTGAAACCTGCTTTTGTAACTTGTATGTAACCTGGTACAGTGAATCCGCGTATCCTTCTTTCGCCTTGACATTCAGCTTTTGACCCTGTCAATGGGTGCCGAGCGGTGGTTAGAAACACAAGATTTTGACCATTTACTTGTCAAAGTAGTTTGAATCAAACAGGTCAAAGTTAATGCATACAATATACAAAACTCACTTGGGTTTGTCACTGGCGTTTTCCTGAGACTCAGACTCGGTGTCAGACGTTGAGTTTAGATCAGTCAATTTTCCGAATGACTCTTTGGCATCACCGAAGAAATCAACGACTTTGTCAAGCACTGTTTTCAGCTCGGCTTGGGTTGGGAGCTTAAAAAAGATCAGATTTTGAACTCTTAGATCGGTAAACAAATGTTGCTTAGAAAATTTGGTGACATATAATCATAAATACCTCGACTACATCGCTGCTTGCAAGTGCTGCTCTTATGTTGGTACCTTCCTGCATAATCCACATGAGAATTAAAATGACAATTTTGTAAACTGATAATAACATCTGATATGTTTTTAGCCATACTCGACGGGTTGTTACAGTTTTAGTTCAATCTCTACAAGTGCTTAAGAAGAACGTACCACAACTTTGTAGCCATATCGGAATTCTGTAGCTGTCCGCAACACACGATGTTGTCGAATTGCTGTCTTTTGGACTTGCTTCTCGTCCTTAGGAATGACACACAAGAAAATAAATAAATAAAGGTCTTATAAATATTGATATCGTTACTATTGTTTGGGTCACTAGATATTCTTTTTATTACCACACAGTAATTTTTTGGGCCAGACTACAAGAAAACAACGCGCTAAATACCCTGTTTGTGACACCCTAGGCCAATCCCACATCGTGAGATACTGGGCTATAAAAATAACTCAACCTCAAACACGACCAACACATTTTGAATGTATAGACTGTAAACGAGAGAACTCCACAGTTAACTACTTAAGCATGTTTGACTACGAGCAATCCATGATGGATGACCTCTTTCCAAAAACAGATTTTCAGTCTTTGTGGGCAAAGTGGACAATATGGGCCGAACGTTACGCTATTAATAGAATTGTGGTAGGTCAAAGGGTCAACAAACCGCATCCTAGTTCCGCCCATGGATAGATAGCGGATATCAATGAATGGTATAATGATGTTTTAAAATTATGAGACTATGAATTGAGTTAACGATACGAATTCCAATACACGGAGCATTTATACCCAAATAATTTTTTTATTTTCCATGAGGAGTTTTTTTTTTCTGCATTTTTAGCAACCAAAGAATTGGTGATTCTAGTAAGATCTTGGTTAGACAACTACCATAATGTGGTCTCAACTACATATTGTGTCCCGTGTGGCCGTGGCCGTATATTTGATCAAGCAGCAAGAATGATAATGTTAGAATATGACTCAATACCTGTGGTTAGTTATCATATGGCCTGTATAGAATGTAGATGGACGATTTTACCCTCTAAACTGGTTATTCAATGGTTGCATCAAATTCGTTGATATCAAATTATCAACGTTTTACGGTTCATTACATCAAAAATTTCCACGTCTTTATCATTTGCTATAACCAGAAAACGTGGTCACGCCAGATTATTCAAAATGAATAAAACCAGTGCAGTTACATTTTTTTCCGGTTTTAACTGTTAATTGCAACAAATCGTAAAAATATAGGTCATCCCATCGGACAAAAACTTGTACAGAATCACATTATCTTAATTAAGATACATGGATACCAAGTTATTTAACATAATGATGTTGATAAAATAAAGTTGGAGATATAAAACTTACTTTGTAAATAACTGCAGCAAGATTTCTAGCTAGTGTGTCCTTGTATATATATTTGCCAAGAAAATTATCTTTGGCTGCAAGCATAATTTTTGCTGTTGTGCCACCTGCTACTATACTCACAGGGTACCACAGATAAACCTGCATAATATAATAAACTCCATATCTTTAACACTATTAACATAATAAACTCCATATCAAATGTGAAATTCAAGTATGTTAAAGAGACCAGCCTTGCTTGCAGTGTGCGCATATAATGTATATATGTGTGGGCCCTCGAGGGGCAAAAGTAAAATTGCACTAATTTTAACGTTATTTTACTAATTTTGTGAAAATAACGTTAAAAATGGTGGACGGTTATTCATTCATCATGTGGTGGCGTTGATAGGGAAATGACAAGAGGTACATGCACCAATCGGGCTTGCTATTGGTGGGATTAACTGAGTATCATGATGATTAAGTATGTTAGAGACAACTAGCAAATCGTGTGATCTCCTCTTTCGGTTACAGTAGCTACTAGCTAGTGGTGTTCATCCATTAGTTCAGTTTATCCGGTTCTTAATTAAAATTTGTTGGCCTAGACGGTTCAAACAATCGTATCAAAGTAATGAACATGATACAAATGAACACGATATATTGGAGGGGCAAACCCGCATTCAATCAAACGAACTAACGTACTTACAAGGAAAGGGGGCAAATAAAAACAATACCGTAGACCACTATTTATACGAAAATAACCATACTAATCCTTATCAAATACAACAACAACAACCACCTTACCCAGTGAATCCCACAATTAGCATAGCTAAGAGTAGGGTCTGGGGAGGGTGGTGTTAAAACATGTCAAGGTATGTTAATGTGATGCAGTTTTGGAAGCGCATCAAATGGCTCAAGAACAATTGATTAATCAAAGACCATAAATCGAACCAAAGGTTCCATGAACAAAGTTCATATTTTATAAATCAACCAAAAAACTAAATAACAATAAAACCTAGACCCCATTATATAGTTGGGAATTACAAGTAAATAGGAAACTAATAAAAGATAAAAATAGGAAATTCAAAATTTAAATAAATAAAAGATAATACGGATGCTCCTGCATCATAATGTTTTATAACAATTCTTTTATTATTACATGTTTGTTTTACACACTTTGTTTTATATTTGCATGTTAAATTCCGGATATGCTGAGCTGCTGTATTGATCGAGTCCAAAGTCTGCTGAGCTGTGTATCGATCGGGCCCAAGGAGTATTGCTGGAGTCCAAGATAGATATAAGTCCAAGATATAAGCCCAAGATCAATCTAAGGATGTGGGCTTGATTATTATAAACATCTTTACTCAGGGCCCATGCTCTTGGCCCAAGTCCATATCAGCTGCTTTATATTCTTTGATCCTAGCCATTCATTTCGACGATCCGTGTAAAGAGATGATCGTGTGGTCAAGACGTCTCCATTTTGTGTTTTCTTCTGACAGCTTTCTATCTCTCGTATAAATAGATTGTTACGAGTACTGTATCAGTAGTTGTGATCACTTTTTCCTTTATTCTCTCTGTTTTTACTCTCATTCGTCTAGGTCAAATCTAGGGTTTGTTGTTCTTGATCAGATATATCTTATATCTGTTTCTTTGTTCTAGTCTGTGTAGATTTGTCGATTGGTATTGAGAGTTGTTTTGTTTGTGAGAGATTATTTGTATTGTTGAGAGTTAATAGTTTGTTCTGATTCTTTCTTTGGTAAATAATAAAAGATCTTTAAGTCTTCTGTTTAAGATATCATGTTTGTAACAGGTGGGATGTAGGCAAACTTTTCCCCTATCCTTGCGGATAGAGAGGCTACTTTCAGAGAGACCCCGGGCTCCATAACACACAAATGACAAACAAACAACACTAAAAGAGTAATAGAGAGCTACTAATATAAAGAAACATTGAGAAAACACCCCTACAAGCATCCTACCAGTGTAAGAGAGGTTCTAAGCTCCTAGAAACATGCTACGAAACAACGGAAACTCACCCCTACAACCGAACCATGCTACGAAACAACCGAAATACAGAATACTTGTATTATTATAATCTAATACTAACTCACATCATTATTTCTCTTAACTAAATCAATCTAGATAATTCTAAACCTTCAAACTAATAAATCAAACAATTTAAATAAATACATTTTTTCACTTTAACCCTTCAACTTTCAAGTCATAGCAGTTTTAAGACTAACTTTCAATAAAAGTTATTAACCGAACTGAATAAACAATAAGGATAGTACTAACATTGGCCATACGGATGAAAATGACGAATCTTGGGTTTCCATCGTCTTCAATCTTGGGCATAGCAGGCATGGGGCGTTGAAACTGACGAGCTTGCATTCCTCCACCTCCTCGTTTACCTTTTGCTTCAACCACCATTAATCTCTTCCAATTCTGCTGCTTTTGTTGTTTTCTTTGAGTTTGTGAAGAAGAAGGAAAGGAGTGTCTGATAGAATCATCGACTGTTCGTAGGCTTTTGGAGTTGATTGGAAGGATTGTGTGTGATTTCAGAGACATACAGACCTCCATTGTTGTTGCTGTTGTTAGAGCTATCTTGTCTAGTTCTTTACTGTATGAAGGATTGATTGTTCTTATCCATTATCATGGAAATTTTTATGACCAAATATATTAAAATAAATGAATATTGTACACGTGGCACCATCTAGAGCCAGGAATTTTTATATATTAGTGGCTGTTATGTTATTGCGATAGGAGCTGTTACTTTTTTCTTAACCGTATTTGAGGTGCATAAACCCGGTTATTTAACCAACAGTGGCGAAGCTTAAGATTTTGAACCGGGGCTCAGTAGTTAGCGTGCATGCGACGAGACATAAAAAAAATTTCTGTAACTATGGTTCGGGTGATATGTTAGGGTCGAGTCGAGTCAAACGTTAAATACAATAAATATCAAAGTTCTAAGCATTGTTTAACAAACAATTGAACAAAGACACTAAAACATAAAATGAGACAAAGGGTTACTACCTGGATGATGAATTACAGTTCAGCCCGTCGACCTTTAAGATTTTAAATTCTTCAATTATGAATAGGGGTGCAAACGAGCTGAGCTAAACTCGAGCTCGACCAGGCTTGAGCTCCAAAAACTAATGAGAGCTCGAGCTCGGTTCGTTTACTATCTATTAGTTAATATTTTAAATAAAAGTACTATAAATAATAGGTTCGGAGCTCGATAAATGAAGTTCGGCTCGGGCTCGTTTAGTAAACAAGCTTAAACGAGGGGGTAAATGTTATTAAATATTTTTAAATATTAATAAACCTAATATTACACTAGTGCTAAGCTCGGGCTCGATAAGACTCGGCTCATTTCGTACTTTTTACCAAGCCGCCCCTTAAATGCTACACCCATAATTTAACCTCTACGACTCGGTCCAGGTTCAAACTAGGTTCGGACAAACTGCATAAAAACACTTATGTCTAGCGAGGTAACTCAAGAGTAAAGGAAGAGAGAAATAAAATGGTTAAATAACCGTCATATGTGTCACGTTTAAAGCAACAAGTGTTTATGCATATAGTTCTCATAGTTAGTTGCTTAAAATCGATAATATTCTTACATAAAACTAACCTTACGATTACGAAAGCAAGTAATAATACAATCAAAAACAGGGTAGACGTGTATCTTATCCTGTTTTAGATGAAAAAATTGTGACGGACGGTTAATCATGCATCAGGTGGTGGTGTTGATAGCCAAAAGGCAAGGGGGTACATGCACCAGTCGGGTTTGTCCCGGTTGCTAAGTGTTATATGCCTTATGTCCAAGGCTTGATACAAAACCACTATCGAGCCGGGGGTCTCATTGAAAGCAACCTCTCTATTCCCACGGGGTAGAGGTAAGACTGTCTACATCTTACCCTCCTCAGACCCTATCTTAGCTTTTGCTATTGATGGGATTAACTGAGTATGATGATGATGACTTACATAATCTCGTTCTAGATTAAAACAATATAATAAAAAAAATTAAAGACTTATACGCTTAACTAACCCCATTGAAAAATATGAAATCAAACCGACTAGATTGTATTAGCGGGTTGTGACAACCAACAAGGGCGAAGCTTTTTGAGGGCTCGAGGTGGCCCCTGCCCCGATCGTTTTTTGGCGTAGTAGTCGAATTTTGTGATTTTCGTAGGTAAATTAGGTCTGGGTTGAGTTCGGCCTCACCGATTTGATCTTCCGGCCACTGCTGATCGAAAAAAATTGAGTCCGGCCCCCACCGATTCAAGAACCAAGCTCCGCCACTGACAACAAACATGATTTAGTTGGATTAGTTTGATGGTCTTCTATGATGACTTGACTTACAAAACTCCTAGTGGTTTTTTTATATAATAAACTGATTATTTGATTAGTAAGACTTTTGATATTTTTACTAAACGGGCAAGATCATGATCATCTTGATAATGATTACTTGATTAGTTATTCTACTACTAAACATCATTCAGCGGTGGTGATTAATCATGATAGAGGTTTAACTTTAACATAAACACTATATACTAAACACCTTACACACACTTTGGTTGAAACTTGAACATCTAAAGTCAAATTTGAATGAGTCAACAATCTTTTTTAATGAAAAGTCAATATTCACACAAGTCTCATAAAATTGTTTTAACATATGTACGTATATCCTATAAAATAACAATTGTCAAATGCATCCAAAATATATTTTAAACCATGTATATCAATCTTAATTATATTTAGGAGCCATCGTTAATCAAGCTTCCGACAACTCAAACAAGTATCCCGCCGCACCAGGCTATAAGATAAGATAGAGTGTACCACTTGACTGGTAAGAAAGATCTTCCATGAATTGATAGTTTTAATTTTCTTACCGCAGGTAAAACTACGTGTATACCATTTAGGTTTAACTCGTTAAAAACGTAATTTAAGCCTACCCTAAAACCTAAAGTTGAAGATCAAATGATATAACTATGATAGTTAATACATATTATTATATGTATGATGAATGAGTATAATAAACAAGTAGGGGTGTAAATGATGCGCAACGGCTCGAGAGCTACTCGGGATCGGATCGGTAAAAAGCTCGAACGAGTCGAGCCTTAACGAGTCCGAGCTCGAAACATGACTCGTTTAGTTATTGAGCCCGAGCTCGAGCTTTTCATACAGAGACCGTTTAGGCTCGTGAGCCTAAACAAACCCAAACAAGTTATATATATAATAATATACCCACTATTTAACATTGTTGAGTCGAGCTCGAGCCGGGCTTTGGCTTGTTTAAGGTATCAAAGCGAGCACGGGCCAATCTTTTATCTCCTTTTAAATTGTTCTATAATTATTTCGAGTCGAGCTGAGCTCGAGCCCTTGGGTTTTACTTTCGGCCAAATTCGAGCTCAAAGTATAAGGCTCGAACCGAGCCGAGCTCGAGCCCAGACAAGCTCGGGCCCGGCTTGGCTCGTTTACACCCCTATTAAAACAAGTCAAGTTGTAGTCAATAAGACAAGTTTAGAACCTCCTTGAACATAGCAAAAAGACTATAACCTTGCTCAAAATGCATTTCTTTAGCTAGTTTATCTTACTAAATTTAACAAATTGTCATCCTACAACATAAGGACCAACAGAAATTTACATGAACTTTGCAGCTTTTCTAAATAGAATTACAAAAGCTTTAATCTTTAATCGCTTTCCAGCCAAACCCGGCTCCTAATTCACAAGAACGGCTTCATGACTTGAAACTTTATCTGCAGCGATTTCTTCTAATCGTTTCCAGGTGGAGTCACGTCTAGCTTTCATTTTTTCTTCCTTCGCCTCTTCTTCTTGAAAGTTGAGTAAACACTCGTTGAACAATTCAGGGTCAAGGTCAAAGAATATTTTCCGGACGTTTAGAGTCAAACTATGCACCGCTTGATTCCAATGGTGCCTCCCGTTTCTTTCAAGTGCAGGAAAGATTATTGGTAATATTACCTTACGGTTTTGCCTGATCAAACTCTCGATGTGATCGTTGTTCCAAAAGAAAAGAGCTCTTTCTGCCACCTGGAAAATTAATAGAAAAAAAAAGGCGTTCACTCATCTGAACTCGTCAAATCTGTATTATTTTCGGGTAGGGGGCAGATTCAAGAAATCTTCCCTTCAATATAACAAAGCTTAGATTTTTTTCAAGAATTACATGCAACGTTAAATACCAAATTTACCCTCACACGACAACATCGATAAGTAAAGCTTGGATCATTTTTTTCAAGAACTACCCTCAGTTTTTTTGCGGTAAATGAGGATCTTATAACCATCATTCAAGAAATCTCTAATGAGTCACCAGAACAAAAAGGATTTGCAGAAGAACTAATCCATGATCATCAGGAAATTACAAATCTACCCTTCAACACAACAACATCAATAAAGCTTCAAACTTTTTTAGTGGTAAATAAGGATCTTGCCACCATCATTACTTTAACACCAGAATCAACAAATATTGAAAATATAGGGAGCTCGATCACTGTCTAAATGGTCTTACCCGTTTTAGCAAGAAAATGAAAACGTAATTCCTCTAATAAACGGTTCCATCTTAAGTCGGTTTTACCATGGTACTAAGGGTAAATTAAAGCAGAACTTATGAAGTGTGAGTTAGACCACTTTAAACGATCCAATTAAGAGAGGTGATTTGCACACCATGAATATTTTGCCTTTAACAGTTTTACCTTACATGACACCTTTGTTTGTCTATTATCGTGTGAGGGTAAAATTGTCAAAAAAATGTGGTAAGAAAACTAATTATTGAGATAACTACAAAATTGCCAAAATATCCCTTACTCTAAGCAACCAACTATCTAATTATTCAAGTAGCTAAAATGATTTTAAAAACCTACATCCAAGGTTCCAAACGCTCCATACCAAACGAACCATATCACTTTGGTAGTTCACAACAATAATAAAATGAGACTCAACAATCATGGATATAAGTAACTCATAGCTGATTAATTACTTAGTATTATAAAAAATAATATGTTCAGAAAAATAATAAAATTACCTGAAAATGCAGACTGTTCAAGCAACGGGCGATTTGCTTAAATAAAGGCACCATACAGCGATGAAACTCCGGTTGTTGTGTCGTTTCTAGAACCTCTTCCAGCTCACCTAAAAACATGATTTCTTTTGAGCTGTTCGTAACCGGCCAATACTTCAGTAAACCCCTTATCACCATATCAGCCAATTTGCAATCTTTTTCAACAAATTGCGTAATACAATATGATAATTGCTGATGATACATTGCTAAACACTTCGGTTTATGCAACGGGATCAAAGCCCTAGAAAGAAACAATTTGTGTTCTTCTTTCAAAGGCAAAGCAAACCCGTTAACGATACTCCCTAAAATCTCCAAAA
Source organism: Ambrosia trifida (assembly GCA_028751855.1). Classification (NCBI taxonomy): domain Eukaryota; kingdom Viridiplantae; phylum Streptophyta; class Magnoliopsida; order Asterales; family Asteraceae; genus Ambrosia; species Ambrosia trifida. The sequence goes on from CM054130.1 coordinate 69,776,534, forward strand.
GTTCAGCAATGCCGTTATGTTTCTCGGTCTCTAAAACAAACCTGTAAAAGATATTGTTCATAGACTTCCGAATAAACGGACGATGAACCATAAATTTACCATAAACCCTATGAAGAATCGTCTTTAAGTACTCTCGCTCTCTAGGATCTTCGGAATCAAACAAATCTAATAACTTGAGAACAAAGTAATGATCAATGAACTTTTTTGCAACTTTTGCATCAGCTTCTGGTGATGCAATAAACCTAAGTAAAAGTTCATAGACGATTTGCAAATGTGGCCAAGACGGATCCATTGATGGTTCTTCTTCTTCCACATCATAAGATTCCAAGACTTTGGAATCACGCGGTTGAGGCGTGAGCTCCCTAAACAAATTCGCAGAAACCATTTTCACAAACTCTTGCATAACAGATTCTGTAAACTTAACATTTCCAGACGCCACAAAATCAACTAATTCCAATAAAGTCTGTCGCTTTATCTCTTTTTCTTTGAGGTGTTTCGTCGGGTCATTGAAATCAAAGATTACAGAACACATAACCACTTTCTTTATGAACAAATTCTGTTTTTCAGTGGTGGGCACATCTCTAAAACTAGGTAAGGCTTCATACGAAACACTTACAGGACCACCGTTACGAAACTTTGTTTCGTTCGGATTAAACCTAGTATTCAACGGGGCCGAAATATCGGAATTCACAAGCTTTCTTGAATTCCCACTTGCTAAATCACTTCTTTTTGAACTTGCAGAGAATAAATTAGGGCTTTGGGTACCTAAAGACTCTTGATTTTTGGAAGATTTTGATTGTTTCCTTGAAACCTTACTAAGAATTTGCTTGATCATATCTTAAAGACTATAAATAACCAAACACAAAAACAATACAAACCCTAAAACCCTAAAATCCCAACTCAAATTCTTATCCAAATCATCAAAAACCTACAAATCCATCATAATAAAAAAAAAAAAAAAAAAAAAAAAAAAAAAGCTCCAAGATTATAAATAAAGCAAAACCCTTTTCAATCCTATGATAATACACACCAAACACACAAAAACAAATCTGAACTATACATAAGAAACCCACTAATCTGAATCAAACTCAAACAAACTCCACCAAACACCATCAATGCCCCTTTTTTCAAAACCTCCCACATCAATTTTTTTTTATTTTCTTTATTATTATTCCCTCTTTTTTTTGTATAAATCAAGACCCTGTGAGAAAAAGCTTGTGGCTTTTGATTATAACATCAAAAACCCACTTGGAAATTAACAATCTTGGGACTTGAAAGTAAGGAAAATGGAAAAATCTTTGAAAAAAACCTAATTTTTATTATTATGTTAAAAAAAAAAAAAAGAGGTTTTTATCCCCTGTGAGATGGACAGATGGATAAAAGGTATGGTTACCACACCACAAGAAATAAGAATCCTGCTTTTACTTTCTTTTAGCACACACTTGAAAGGGAATAACTGAAAAGGAAAAAGGAATCAAATTTTTGTGTGTAGCAAAGATTGGAAATGGAAACTTAGGTTGTGAAGAACAAAACTGAAAGAGAAATAATAATATTGGGGGTTTGATAGAAAGAAAATATTGGGTGTGTGGGGGGTGGGGTGTTAAGGAAGAAAATATCTTGAAACCCACCTAACAAGAAAGACCAGGCCACCATTTATTTTTTGCTATGTCATATGTGTGTGTTTTTCTATGTCTACTTGTCTTTTTTTTTTTTTCTTTGTGGTTGTTTTTTGACTCTATTTTTATGGTACATTTTTGAAGGATTTGGTAATAATAGTTTTTAGTGGTTAGTTAAAGGTTGATCAGGTAAAAAAAAAGTTTAAAGGTTAATGTTATGTGTTAAAAACATATGGTAGTTAAAGTACAAAAATGTAGTTAACGTACAAAGCGTAAACGGGATTTTTAAAACGTGTGTAATTTTGATTTCCTTCATGCGTAATTTTTATTTTTTATTTTCTTCATGCGTAATTTTTTATGCGTAATTTGATTTTCCTACATGCGTATTTTTTTGTTATTCAATCTGGAAAAATGCCATACCAGTGAAGGAGAAGTATTGTAGTGCCTTTACATAAGAACAAATGAGATGCCCAATGTTGTGGGAACTGTAGAGGGATTAAGTTGTTAGGACATACTATGAAATTATGGGAGAGGGTGATTGAGATTAGACATAGAAAACAAACGCAAGTTACGGTAAATCAATTTGGTTTTATGCCAGGGAGGTCAACTACAGAAGAGATACACATTCTGGGGAGATTGATGGAGAAATACAGAGAGAAAAAGCGGGGTCTACATATGGTTTTCATTGACCTAGTAAAGGCATACGATAGTCTACCACATAGGCTGACTTGGGATAGTCTAGAGGGTAGAGGGGTTCCTAGGAAGTATGTAGACTTAATAAGGGATATGTATGTTAGGATTGAGACTGGCATTCGGTTGCCAATACTGATTTTTTTTCCTGTGGATGTAGGACTCCACCAAGGGTCTGCTTTGAGCCCTTTCCTTTTTGTAATTATCCTAAATTAGTTGTCAAAGTTTATTCAAGAGACGGTTATGTGATGCTTACTTTTTGCGGATGATATTGTGTTAGTTGCAGAGAGTAAACAGAGCTTAAATGAGAAGTTAGAGGAGTGACGAGTAGTTCTAGCGAGCAAAGGTTTTAAGATTAGTCGATCTAAGACCGAGTATTTTTATTGTGATTTCAGTGGCGTAGGGAATGATGAGGACACTCAGATCACCATTGAGGGTCAAGTGGTCCCGCAGGTGAGTAAATTCAAGTATTTAGGACCGTGTACAAAGGGATGGGGAGATCGATAGTGATGTAGCACGTTGCATCCAGGCTGGATGGTGTAAGTGGAGAGCAGCCACTAGGGTATTGTGTGATAAGAGATTTCTTGTTAAATTAAAGGGGAAATTTTATAGGGTAGCAATTAGACTTGCTATGTTATATGGGACAGACTGTTGGGCCATCAAGAAAACACATGCACATAAGATGGACGTATAATATATGAGGATGTTGAGGTTGATTTGTGGGCACACAAGGTTAGACATGATAAGAAATGAGGTTCTTAGAGAAGGGTTGAGAGTAGCTAGTATATCGGATAAGATAAAGGAGGGGGGATTGAGGTGGTTTGGGCATGTGAAGAGGAGACAGGCGACAGAGCCAGTTAGAGCGGTGGAAAGCCACATGGTGGAAAGGATGAAGGGTAGGGGTCGGCGTAGATTGACTTGGGATGAGAGGATTAAGAAATATTCACTAGAGTTACACCTCTTTGAGGACATGGTTCGGGATAGGAGCTTGTGAAGACATAGGATTAAGGTTAAAGACTCTTAGGATAGGTTCATATGAGTTTTTAGATGTGTCATAGGAAATAAGATTTTCACACACTTTTTTTTGTTGGACTTTACATGTGATTGAATCCTTGTGCTTTATATGTTGTTTCTAGTTTTATATCTTTTTTCCATTTTATCATTTACTCTTCTCATCAACTCTGTGATATTGGTAGGTTAAATCTCATGTTCTAGTGTGTGTGTATGTGTGTGTGTGTGTATATATATATATATGTTATGAAGAATCACCATTCAAGGATAAGATTTACCTCCTTGATTTACCAAGCAAGTGAATGACCCCTTTGTCAAACTTAAAGATAATGTACCATGCTACTAGTCAATCCAAATAGTTAAACTTGTCTACCAAATAGTTAATCTTTTGTAGTATAAATACTAGCTTAAGGTAGATGAGAAAATGCACCTCATGTATACACTTTCATAAGTTATACATTTCTCTACATCTTTATCTTACAATCTTTCTAAAGTTCTTAAGTTTTAGCACTAATCTTGTGTTAATTCTTGTTATATTATAACACGTTATCAGCACGAGTAACTTATGTCCTAATCAAGAAAGGCTTTAACCACAAAGACATCTATTATAAGCACTGTAAGCACTTCATTAATTTTCTAATATACTTTGAAAAAAAAGGACTAAGTATAGATACAATATGTAATAGACATTTGATAACTACGGGACTACTAACACTCTAATTTTTATTTACGCATCTAACTTTTAATTATGCATCTAACTTTTACTTTTATCGCAACTAACCTTTATTTACATATGCACGCTAACATTTCATTTAAAGCTTACGTTTATTTATGTGTACTAACATTTTTATTCTTATCATTGTGCATACTAATCTTATGTCTTATAAAATAACTTTTATTTAATACATCACTAATTATCTTATTTACAAATACATATATATAACCATTGTGTAACGGCTATAAAATAGTAATATAGCCGTTATAAAACGGGTATAAATTTACCCCTATAAATTACCAATTATCAATCTTGTTTTCATTAAAAATAAAAATAAATAAACGCTCTTCTTTTCTAGATTACACAAGATAATTTCTCAAAGATGATTCACCCAGTTTTGGTGTTGGCCGCCGTAATGTTGATAGTGCTTCCGTTTTTAATTGCTAATCTCCCACCTGAAAATTTTAATCATTTCTTATTCGTTTATTTGTTTGTAGCTCTACCAATGTACTTTATCTCAATTTATATAAGTAAGTAGATCCTAATATAATATTTATCTTATTTGTGTTTAGAAATAAAATGGCAAATATCGCAAAAATTGAATTTCCGGCTCTTAATATCACCGGAGACAATTATATGTCGTGGACGGCACATGTTAAGCGACATCTCAAATCAATGGGTGTTTTGGAAACGACAACGGAAGGAAATGACTGCACCGAACAAGACAAAGCAAAAGCTGATGTCTTCCTTCACAAACACATTGATGAGATATTACAATTTGAATATTCAAATTGTGATGATCCATACGTTTTATGGAAAGAATTAAAAAGCAGATTTGATCATCAAAGGGAAGTTTTACTTCCCACTGCTAGAGATGAATGGAACAATATTCGGTTCCAAGATTTTAAAAAAGTTAATGAGTATACATCTGCCTTGTTTAGAATATGCTCAACGCTCCGATTCTGTGGGCAAACTGTTACCGAGGAAGACATGTTGGAGAAAACTTTCTCCACATTTCATGCATCGAATATAAACTTGCAACAACAATATCGATTGCTAAATTTCAGAAGTTATTCTGATTTAAATTCATTTCTCCGCGTAGCAGAGAAAAACAACGAGCTATTAATTAAAAATTATCAAGCTCGTCCCACAGGATCACTAGCAATTCCAGAAGCAAATGCTATTATCAATGAAAATAAAGACTCTGGAAGACAATGGGGAAAAGGCCGTGGTCGAGGCCGTTCTAATAAAAGTCGTTTTAATGGTCGCAACCATTCTTTCAAAGGCAATAATAATTACCAAGGTAATTCTTATGGCCGTGGACGTGGTCGCGGTCGTGGTCGTGGACGTGGACGTGGCCAAAATCAAAGAAATACTTATCACCACGCACCACAAAATAACAATTCCAACCAGTATAACAAAAGGAATGAAACTGGTAGGTCCGAAAATAATGGTACTTCCTATTTTAGATGTGGAAGCACAAACCACTTGTCAAAGGCTTGTCGTACACCACCACATCTGTGTGAACTATACCAAGCCTCTATCAAGCGAAACGAGAAGGAAGTTAACCATGTTGATAACTTTGATGACAATGTTGAGCTGAACGCCGCAGACTTTAATAATGACATGGAACTCTAAAAACAAGCGTTGCTAGACCATAATAACTATATGTAACAAATTATGTATTTCCCTTGTTATAACTATCTTTATTGTGTTATATTGTCTTTCCTTTGCATGTAACGTTTTTAACTAATAAATAAACTTCTTATTGAAAATTTCGCAAAGTCTTCTTTATAAACTTATTATTTTTCTTCATATTTTCAAGATTAAAATGAATACAATTGGAGCACAAGGTTAAACAAATGATGCGGATATATGTGTAGCGGATAGTGGAGCCACGCACACTATACTTAAATGGAAGAAATATTTTTATGAATTGAACTCAACAAAAGGAACCATTAATACAATATCTGGTCCTACGGATTTGATAGAAGGTATGGGAAAAGCTAATTTAGTATTACCAAATGGTACAAAGCTTTTGATAGAAAATGCTTTATTTTCTCCCAAATCAATGAGAAACTTATTAAGTTTCAAAAGCATATATCACAATGGATATGATACTCAGTCAAGGACTGTTGATGATGAAAAATATTTGCACATCATGAGCAAAGATCACGTTTTAGAAAAACTGCCCATGCTCCCATCTGGTTTGCATTATACATATATTAATGTGCCTGAGGCACATATGGCAGTTAAGGAAAGTCCTTATGATCTTGAGGTACTTAACTTATGGCATGACAGATTAGGTCATCCAGGATCTACAATGATGAAAAGGATAATTGAAAACACTTATGGACATCCATTGAAATATCAAAAGATCCCACAATCAGATAAAATGCCCCTATGTACATCTTGCTCACTTGGAAAATTAATCACAAGACCTTCACCCTTAAAAGTTGAAAAGGAATCACCAATGTTTCTTGAAAGAATTCAAGGTGATATATGTGGACCAATTCATCCACCATGTGGACCATTTAGATACTTCATGGTCTTGATAGACGCATCTAGCAGATGGTCTCATGTCTCTTTACTATCAACTCGTAATGTTGCATTTGCAAAATTTCTTGCTCAAATAATCAAATTACGAGCACATTTTCCTGATTATACCATTAAAAGGGTGAGACTTGATAATGCAGGTGAATTTACATCACATGCTTTCAATGACTATTGCATGGCTGTGGGAATTATTGTCGAACACCCTGTTGCTCATGTACACACACAAAATGGTTTAGCTGAATCATTGATCAGACGTCTACAACTAATAGCTAGACCATTAATGATGAGAACGAAACTTCCTGTGTCTATTTGGGGGCATGCAATTTTACATGCCGGGTCATTAATTCGTGTAAGACCAAGTGCAAATCATAAATACTCTCCCCTATAACTTGCTTCTGGCCATGAGCCAGACATTTCTCATCTTAGAATTTTTGGGTGTGCAGTGTATGTTCCTATTACACCACCACAACGCACAAAAATGGGTCCCCAAAGAAGGTTGGGAATATATGTTGGATATGAAACAGCCTCCATCATTAGATATCTTGAACCTTTAACAGGTAATGTATTTACAGCACGTTTTGCTGATTGTCGCTTTAACGAGGCAATATTCCGGGCATTAGGGGGAGAAAAGAAAAAACAAGAAAATGATGTCTCATGGTGTGTGCCTTCATTGTCCCATCTTGGTCCAAAAACAAAACAATGTGAGACAGAGGTTCAAAAGATAATACATCTGCAACAAATTGCAAATCAATTGCCTGATGCATTTACTGATACAAGTAGAGTCACTAAATCTCATATACCAGCTGCTAATGCTCCCGCTCGAGTTGAGATTCCAAATAAGCAAATAGATAATGAGATGGCTCATGAATCTCATAAACGTTTGAAACGTGGAAGGCCAATCGGTTCGAAGGACAAAAATCCTCGAAAAAGAAAAAGACATGAAAAGGAAGTTGACCATAAAGATAATGATCTTGATGGAACACTGAATCCCAAAACCTCTCATGAGGAAGAGATGAATGATACTAATCAAGAGATGTCAATCAACTATGGTCATACACATATTTTATGGAACCGACATGAAATGGAAAATATTGATGAGATATTTTCTTACTCTGTAGCAAGTGACATCATGAGTGGAGATGATGATCCCGAACCAAAATCCGTCATTGATTGTCAAAATAGGCATGATTGGGATAAATGGAAAGGTGCTATGCAAGCTGAATTAGATTCACTTAACAAACGAAAGGTGTTTGGACCGATTGTCATTACACCTAAGGTCATAAAGGCTGTAGGGTATAAATGGGTTTTTGTATGAAAACGAAATGAGAAAAATGAAGTTACAAGATATAAGGCTAGACTTGTTGCTCAAGGTTTTTCTCAAAGACCAGGAATTGATTATGAAGAAACGTATTCTCCTGTTATGGATGCTATTACGTTTAGGTATTTAATCAGCTTAGCAGTTTCTAAAAATTTAGAAATGCGCCTTATGGATGTTGTTACAGCTTACTTATATGGGTCACTTGATACTGACATCTATATGAAAATTCCAGAAGGATTTAAAATGCATGAAGCATTAAGTTCAAAACCCAAAGAAATGTGTTCAATCAAATTGCAAAGATCTTTATATGGGTTGAAACAATCTGGACGGATGTGGTACAATCGTTTGAGTGAGTATCTTGTGAGTAAAGGTTACATAAATAATCTTATATGTCCATGCGTCTTTATTAAAAAGACTGCATCAGGATATGTGATTATAGCTGTATATGTTGATGATTTAAATATAATTGGGACACATGAAGAAATTCATGAAGCAATTGGTCTTTTAAAGAAAGAGTTTGAAATGAAAGACCTTGGAAAAACAAAATATTGTCTTGGTTTACAGATAGAGCACATGAATAATGGAATACTTGTGCATCAATCAACTTATACAGAAAAACTCTTAAAACGCTTTAACATGGACAAGGCAAATCCTTTAAGCACCCCGATGGTTGTTAGATCACTCAATGTCGATAATGAAGAGATTCTTGGTCAAGAGACACCATACCTCAGTGCAATTGGAGCTCTTATGTATCTTACTAATTGTACAAGACCTGACATTTCTTTTGCAGTTAATTTGTTAGCAAGATTTAGTTCAGCTCCTACTAAAAGGCACTGGAATGGGATTAAACATATTTTCCGATACCTTCGAGGTACTGTTGATTTAGGCTTGTTTTATCCTAACGATTCAAAAGTAGGGTTAGTTGGTTATGCAGATGCAGGTTATTTATCCGATCCCCATAAAGCAAAATCTCAAACTGGATACGTATTTATGAATGGAGGAACTGCGATTTCATGGCGTTCTCAGAAACAAACACTTGTTGCAACATCCTCAAATCACGCTGAAGTTATTGCACTACATGAAGTTTCAAGAGAATGCATATGGCTAAGATCTATGTCACAACACATATTGACTTCTTGCGGACTATAGAAAGATCGAACTCCAACTCCTATCTACGAAGATAATGCAGCTTGTGTCTCACAGATGAAAGAAGGGTATATCAAAAGTGACAGAACAAAACATATACCACCAAGATTCTTTGCATACACTCGAGACCTTATTAAAGACAATCAGGTTGAGATGAGATATGTCCAATCCAGCAACAATTCAGCTGATCTTTTCACAAAAGCACTCCCTACAGCAACTTTCAGGAAACACGTTCATGACATTGGCATGCGTCACGTACGCAGAATGTAATGCCTTACAAATTGCAACTTCAGGGGGAGCCACAAACTGCACTCTTTTTCCCTTAGCTAAGGTTTTTTCCCATTGGGTTTTTCTTTAGCAAGGTTTTTAATGAGGCAGTACTTCAAGATCCCGAAGTTTGCAAAGTGTCATCCAAGGGGGAGTGTTATGAAGAATCACCATTCAATGATAAGATTTACCTCCTTGATTTACCAAGCAAGTGAATGACCCCTTTGTCAAACTTAAAGATAATGTACCATGCTACTAGTCAATCCAAATAGTTAAACTTGTCTACCAAATAGTTAATCTTTTGTAGTATAAATACTAGCTTAAGGTAGATGAGAAAATGCACCTCATGTATACACTTTCATAAGTTATACATTTCTCTACATCTTTATCTTACAATCTTTCTAAAGTTCTTAAGTTTTAGCACTAATCTTGTGTTAATTCTTGTTATATTATAACAATATATATATTGTTGTGGGCTTTGGAGCCAAGGGTCCTTTTAGAAGCAGCCTCTCTATTTTCAGAAATAGAGATAAGATTTGTCTACATCCCACCCTCCCAAAACCCTACCAATAGTTACGGTATATATGGGATTTACTGGGTATGGTTATTGTTGTTGTTGTCGTATTTTTCTGTTATTATTTTTTTCATGCGTAATTTTGAATTTGTTCATCTTTAATTCTTTTTTAAACTTTGTACGTTAAGAACTTTGTACATTGAATTATACCTGTATGTAAAAATTATGGGTTTTAAAAGGTTTTAGCCATATATATATTTTTTATAAATTATTAAAGATTAAAGATAGATTACAAGCAGTTTGAAAACTATAATCTAAGCTCACTTTCGTACTTATTTGTAAGAAGATGTTAATTATAACACTAATTACAAAATTTTCGATCCAAATGATAATTTTTATATGTTTCCTTTCAAATTTGCACACCATGAGTACTTGTTACGGTGACAAAAGGTTTCCTCTCTAACCAAGTCAATATAATTTTTTTTTGGAAGGCGAATGTCTCAATTAAGAGGTAGCAGAGAACTTCACATATGCTTTTGCAGGTCCTGCCCCCACTCACACACTCAGACTATGTTGTTTGAACCGGTTCTATGTTGGGGTGATGGTAGACATAATGCTCCCCCCCCCCCCCCCCCCTTCCCCTCCAGAAAATTTCCCGTCACCTGCCACTTAACAGAGGTTGCACCCTCCACAATAAGCAAGTCTATATGGAGTAAATGCACGATATAACTGTATTTGTATATCATAAGTGTCGGTTATTAAAGTTTAGTTTAAATAAAGTCGTCGTAAGGTACCACATTGATTTAATAGGATGGCTATTGATATTTGGATACTTTAACATTGTCTCCCGTCTCTTAGACGTTCTTGCCAAAATTTGGTCAAAGTTGGAAAACCACATCTTTTATTTGAAACAAAAGAAAATATATAAAATAATAACCAAATGGGTGGCTATTAATATTGGACGTTTATTGGTTGGTTATGAGGACTGATGTTGGAGTTTTATATACTGCAACAGGATACAGGATAAACACATAGCGTTGAATACCGATCTCGTCTCGTTTCGATCCCGTACCGATCCGATATCAAATAGAGGGTGTTTGGTATCAGTACCCACATTTAGAAGTTTTCGGTTTCGGTATTATCGGTATCAGTTTCGGTACGGGATCGGTATGGTATGGTATGGTATCGGTATTGAGTTTTAGAAGTTTTCGGGATCGATATCGGTTGGTACCGATACCGCCCCGAGCTTATCCCTATACTTAGGGCTGGCATAACAGGTTACATGAACCTGTTAAGACACGAACACGAAACTTGTAAACACGAACACGACATGAAATCTAATCGTGTCATTTTTTTCAAACACGAACACGAACCTGCGTATAACAGGTTAACACGATAAGACACGACAAGACACGATAAAGAACACCTAGTACAATAAGTTAACACGACAAGACACGATAAGACACGATAAGACACGACAAGACATGATAAGAAACATGATAAGGCACGGTAAGACCTGTTAAGACACGTACACGATAAGACACGAACACGAAACATGTAAACATGAACACGACACGAAAATAAACAGGTCTTAATATGTCGACTTGTTATAGACACGAAACCTGTTAAGGCCAAACACGAAACCTGTTATAATCGTGCAGGTTCATATCAGGTTATCGTATTCATGTCTAAATTGTCAGCCCTACCTATACTGCAGAGACCTAACTAAAACACGAAATGTTAATCGCCTTATGGACTACTTACACATTCAAAGTCAAAACTCCAAGGCTTAACTATAAAAAAAATCCTTTGAACGTGATGTCATTAGTATCATAAAAAAATTTAATCAGGAAAAAGTATATTTTGAAATTAATTCATTAACTAAGTGGTTAGGATTGCCTTTTGAAACTAATTATGCATTTGCTGCTTCAAAATTATTGCGTTTTTGTAGCTTAAAAATTTATTTCAAAAATTAACCCAAACACTAAAAACTGATTATTTGCGTTTTCAAAACGCAATAATCTAAAAATTCATTTCAAAACTCAACCAAAAAACTTGAAATGTGTAGACTAGCTTATTTCTATTTTTTATATATTAATGTATCGTGTATTTGAAATACATGATTATCGTGTATTTTTATTATTTTTCTTATTATATTTTTTTTTTTGAACGGCCAACGAATTAATTTTCGAGCATTCTCGGGCACCCTTTTGGCGAATCAGGTATTCGAGAGTACCCGGACCACCAATTGCCACCAATTCCCGGGAAAACCCGATCACTCACCCGCCCGAAGGCACGACAGTGAAATAAACGGTAAAACCGATCGGGATCAGGACTCGAACCCAAGCCAAATGCCGGGTCATCCCTCATTTCCCATCCACCAATGTCCTCCAAATGTAGCTAGTAGAAATTGAACCTAAGCCTTCCATAAAAAACTTTAGGTTCTCAACCAACTAGGCTAAACGAAAAAAAATAAGAAAATAAGAATAAAAAGTATCTAAGGTAGGTGGTTTTGACTTTTGAAGCACAAAGCCACAAATAGTATAGAGAGAGATTGTAAATGGATAACTTTTGAAATAAAATCCAAAACACTTTTACAGTAGGCAAATGCATTGTTGACAGTAATGGCAATTTTAGCCCATTTACTTACGAAAGCCTGAATGGGCCTGTTTGGGTTACATTTCTCAAACGAATCAAACAAAATAATAGCTAAAAAATAAACAAGATGAAAGCCAGTAAAGTGTATGTTATTAGCATACAACTTCTTAAGACCTTTTATTGAGAAATATAGATTGTTTTAATATAACAATAGAGCTTATAATCATAAACCTAAAATTACATGCAAAGATAAAGCAAGTTAATAAGATTGTTTTATAATAAAAAGGAAGAACCGTGACAAGTTGTAGTAAATGTAGTACCTTTTATCAAAGGATAAAAGGTTATTTTAGCCTACCCTTTGATAAATGGGTTTTGTAGGCGGATTTAGACGAGGAGTATACAAGGAAGATGCATTTCGGTTGAGCGAGGGTGAATTTGGACGAATCCATGGAAAACATAGACACACGAAAGACTTAAGTTTGGTGTAGGTAGGTGGACAAACATTTGAAGGGCATGTGACCAAAACATGAATGGTAAGTTGGTATGATGTAAAAGTGATAACCCGGTTTCAACCATGTGTCTATGTCGATGTTCCGCCACTCCATTTTGTTCCGGAGTGGTGAAGTGAGAAATATTATTCCGAGTAGGGTATAACCATGTGTATTTGGAGTAAAAGTCAACAAATAAGCATAGTATTGATATCCATCATTGGAGACTTTGATCGGACCACAAACATCTGAATAAACAAGTTCAAGTGGTTAAGACACTTTAAAGAAGTTTTCTCCAAAAAATAGTTCATGAATTTAATTCAAGGAACAAGCATCACAATGAAATAAGTTATTTGACACATTATTGTAATCAAGTCCTAAACTACTTAGTAAACGCTTTAGAACTTTGACAAAAGGGTGTCCAAGTTTATGATGCCATGAGATAAGAGAGCCGAAATTCTTGGTGCTTGAGTTTGAATGGCAAACGAGGATGAGTATGAGATGCATAGTAAACATCATTAATGTTGACTCCCCGCATGAGCGGCGCCCCGTGCGAAGATCCTTAACAAAAAAACTGAAAAGGAAAAAATTCAATAGAAACTTTGTTAGTTTTGCAAAGTTTAGCAACCGATATGAGATGATTAGTATTGTGGTTTTTGTAAAAGGCGAGATATAGTGGGAATAGATGGATGCCCGATATAAGAAATGGAATGGGTATTACCATTATCGATGCTTGTATTGGCGAGTTTGCTATGGAAACATTTAGAGTCAGGTTCGTTGATGATTGTGCAAGAGCAAGATTGTTATTTTGCAAGAAAGGCACAAACTTTCGACAATCCTTGGTTTCGTGACCTGGAATATTGCAAAATTGATAAAAGAAGTTGTTATGGTTAGTTCTAAAATTCAACAGTTGCGCACTAGTATTGTTTCTTGGCCCAAAGGTGTTGGGTCTGTTTTGATTTCGGGCTGCTGGAGTGGGCTGTGAGAAGTGGCGACCTCCTTGCCTTTGTGTGTTGTTGACTGTAGTCATAAGATCAGTAGGTTTTACTTCCAGAAGATGTCTTTCATGGTCAATTACTTTTTAGTATAGATCTGAGAAGGTAATGGCGGTGTCTCTAGTCTTCAGTGTTGCGGTAATCTCCTTGTACTCGTCACTAAGGTGGGCAAGAATGTGAACGGTAAGATCATCATCATCGATCGGTTTTTGTGCCAAAGCTAATTCATCAGCAATGGCGTTCATCTCGTTGAGATATTCAACAACGGGTTTATTTCCTTTGTTGGTTTGTGGTGAGTTTGGTTCGCAAGGAGATAATTCTTGATCTTAAGACACTAGCATAGTTTTCGGTTAAATGGGTGAAGAGTTGTCGAGATGTTTCGGCAGAGGAAACGAATGGCTGAAGGGTGTCTGAGCAGCTTCTAATAGCGCCACGTAGTACTTGGTCCTGACGGTACTAAGTTCGATAGTGGTTTGGTTAAACCATCAACAAATTGTCCAAGTTTGAGCCCGAAAAGGTGGAGAGAACTTGCTTACGCTAAGAAGGGAAGTTATTTGCGGTTAATTTGATGGGGAAGTTGATGGTTGTAGAAAGTTGGATTACGGTGCTGGAGGTGGCCATGGCAGCGACAATAAGGTGGCAAGCAGGGGATCGAAAAAGAAGAGGAAAAAACTCAGAGGAGTTTACAATGCTCTAATGACATATAATGATTTTATGAATGATTATAATTTATGTGATTACAAGGACTTTAAATAGTACAACAAGGAATGAGAGGAAAATAAAGAGTAGCATAATTGTCAAAACTATGGTAATGATACAATATATGTTGATTGCATATGTTATGGAAGACTGGTGCTAGACTTTAGGCGTTGATTTAGTGTGCCTTAGGCTAAGGGGTGTGTTTTCCCCTTCCCCCTCCTCCCCTTGTCCACCTCAACGTCGCGTCACAACAATATTTCGACCCCCAAGGGTCAATGTTTTGTTTTTAGCAGGTTAAGTTGCTATTCAGAAAAGGGTGGCGGCACAACCTGTTGCCCGTCTACATGTCATCCTAAGGTAAATTGTCCTTCATGAAATGAAATGGAATTCGTAAAAAATATCTCAAACTCTCTTACACACTTAAACCCTAAACTCTCTTAAAGTAATTGTCATCCAAAAACAAAGATCATTAATTATTAATAGATGAGGTTTGTGAGGTTCATTGAAATATCCAAATTCCACATCCAAACAAATAGGTTGTGTTTGTGAGCGGTGATAGCTACTTATATTAGTGTGATAAAAACAGGTGATCACCACCTAAATTAGTGATGTGTATAGTGTACATATCAATTATGATGTTTTTACTCTTATGTCATTAACTTAAAAAACTAGCAAACAAGTTCAAATTCAATAGAACTCCTATATATTTCTAATCATTAATGATCATAAGCAACTATATATCCTATAACCTTTGAATTTCCAATAAGTGGAGTGGTGTTTGTATCTATACTTAATGATACTAAATTGAATAGTTTTGAGTCCTTGATCGGATTAAAGCTTACCAAGCTACTATAAGTGATTCACCAACTTAGAGATGTAAGGGGTAAGCAATTAGGCACTAATTATAAACTAGAGTTTCAAATACAACTTGATTCCTCATTAATTTTTTGCGTTCGTCTCACACCAAAGCAACACACAAACACATTAATAATTTTGACTTGTTTCAAATAACCTTGTTTGGCCCCCTCAATTTGATTTCAGTAAACTTTAGCCCCAAAACTTTGTAATTGCATTATAGCCCAAAAGTTGCAACAATTTATGACAATTTGGTTCGATTGTAAGATTAATTACAATGGACAATGTAGACATGTCATCAATTGGTATTATCACTATATTATGAAATATTATATCTAACATATATTACACTGATAAAGCGGATGTTTTAGTGTGATGGGTGTGAAAGTCACCTACGATGAAGGAGAACGTTAGACTTAGGGATGCCATGTTTGTGAGGAAGTAGAAGAATATAGGCCATGTATGCAAAAAAGAACCATCATGATGGTTGCATATCGATCCATGCTTCTATCACCCTTTCCAACCATCTCCCAAACGAGGAAGGAGAATAATAGAGGCGATCGATGAATACCTTGATGCCTTCCTTGAAGCCCCTTGCTTACTTAAGGGGTGTTAATTAAAGTAGCTACCTAGATTAAAGTAAATAAACCATGGGTCATATGCTTTCTCATATGGATATTTTAATGTGTCCTTATAGGAGTCTCATGGATTGATTTAGTATATGTGTATTTTAGGTGGTGACCATAGTCGAGTTGATATACATCAGGTTCGGTTTCTGAAATGGGTTAATTGAATGACATTTTTACCCGCACCCGAACTGGAAGACCCGCCATGATCCGACCCGGAAGAAAATTTGATCCAAACTTCATGGGTCACATTGGTCCAAGTCACCAATTAACTTCCATGTAGCATTTCATCAACTACCACGTTCTCATATTACTGTATCTGAAATGGGTTAATTGAATGACATTATTTTCATGCTTTATGTGTTTGTATCTTCAGCTTCCCAAATAGTAAGTAGTTTTCTATCTTTCTAGAAATAGGTCGTGTGTAGGTGGTTATGATATCTTTTCCCTTTATGTATCTGAATATTTTCATGAATGAAAAGCCAGAGTGAGTTTATGATAAAAAAATTTCTTTGGTTAATTTTTCTCTCAATGGATTTTGAGGTTAAATCGATTGCGTTTATGCTAGCTCAATTGTGGCAGATTGAGTGGTGATCTTATAGACCCGAATTCATAACCGGAGTGGTGTATTTGTATCTTCGGGAGTGATTCGCAGCCCTATCGTTTCGTTTGGTGGTGAATCTGTATCCAAACGAGCCGTTAGATCTATCCTCTTATTTACCGTTTTATTTGAACCGGTGATTCGGGTCTATTCTCCTATCATTCGGGTCCATTCTCCTATCACATCTAAATACCGAAACATAACAAAATTGATCATTTTTTTTTTATAAATTTGGTTTAGTTAGATATTTTGTCACCATAAATGAAGACACCATAGTATAAAAATAAACACAAAAAGATAATGTAAAGGTACTTCTCTTTTTATAGATTAACACTAAAATATGTTTCTAATAGAGTAAAATTATATAAAGAATATACAAACGTACTAAACTTAGGAATTCTGTTATATCCCAAATTCACGAAAAAGGAGTGGTACCGAACAAAAATAGGGCAACATAATATTAGATCAAACAAAAATAGTTACCATAATAGTAAAATTACCGGCAACCGGTAAAAACACCACCACAAACGGTCAACCACAAACACATATACATTCCAACTCCCGCCACACGAACCAGTAAAACCCTAACAACAACCAGACACGTGTCGGTTCCCACCTCTTTTACTCATACTAAAATACTCCCCACAACACAATTCCCCCTTCACCTCCTTCCCCTTCCCTACACTCTTTCTCTCTCTACAATATTCTCTCTCTCTACAATAATAATAATAATAATAATAATAATATTCCTAATAACCCTATCGAATTCTCGTTCGATTCCTTCCATGGCTCCTGCATTCACCCTCAATTGATCCCTCCCACATTCGATTATTATTCGCCCTTCGTCCGTTCGTTTGTTCTCAAGTTAGGGTTCTTTTTTAATCTTTTTTTTTTCTGTCGTATTTTAATATTTTATATCGAATTAGATTGATTTTGTGTTATTGTTAGGTTAATTGTGGTTTCAATTAGAAGAATTGAACGTTAGGGTTTCATGATTCGTTGATTCTTTATTTGTACAGTCTTTTGTTTATAATATATATGTATATTAGGTTTTTAGGTTTTAGAAGAATCAAGAAACCCTGTGAAATATTTGGCGCCTTTTTTTTAGTTTGCCCCCAAAATTGAGGGTTTTCTTGTTCTGTTATTTTTAGGCTTTTTTAGGTATCCAACAGAAAAAAAAAGTGCAAAAAAATAAAAAAATAAAATAAAAAAAAAGTAAAAAAAAAAAGTTGGAATTCTTCCCTTTTCCCATTTGGGTTTGTCTTGAATTTCTAGGTTTTGTTGAATTCGGTCGAAAAGATAGTTTTTTTAGGGTTTGTAGAAAATGGCATTGAATTATTCTCAGCGTGCGATTTTTCCTGCGCATACGTCGGAGGACAGTATGGTGTCGCCGCTGAGGATGGTGAATGGTGAGAAAGGGGGTCATGATGAGTTATATGATCGGTTTGGTTCGCGGAGGGAGATAGGTGATAAAGGCGGTTCGCCGGATTCTGTGACGAAAGATATTATTGATTTGTTACCGTCGGATCCTTTTGGGATGGATATCGATATTAGTACCACGTTTACCGCGATTACAGGATGGTTTGGTGATTTAGAACTTGAGTATGGGGATTACATGAGGGACACGTTTGTGAATCGTAGAGAAGATTACGGGTTATTTGCAGGGTTCAATTTCTTTTTGAATAGTGCTATGAAGTTTCAATCGATTCCCACTAATTTGATGTTTCACGATCAACACTATAAGGATTTTGATCGTGTAAGTGAGAGTGTTCTTGTTACGAAATATGAAGAATCTGTGAATGATGTTGCCACGTGTCCTGATGTTATTGGAGGAGATCCTCATGAGGCTTTTGTTCTAGCTCTTAGTTATTTGGGAACTAAAGATCTTCTTGCGGTGGAGCGTGTTTGTAAATCTTTGTGTTCTACTATACGTAACGATTCTCTTTTATGGAGAAATCTGTACATTGATCAACCGTTGAATGAGAGAATAACGGATGATATTCTTGTTCGGTTAACTAATCGTGCTGAAGGTAATCTTTCATGTCTGAGCCTGATAAAATGCCCAAAGATCACCGATGATGGTCTAAGGCGCGTATTGGAAACGAATCCAAAACTGACCAAGGTAAATTGTTTCATACATTTTAATTTTTTCTAATGTTGATTTGATATGCTTATCGTATTTAATGTTGTCATTAAGCTATTCCTATATATAGCCCATGCCTAGTTTTAAATTTAGAAATACTGTTTTTCCATTTTTCATTTTCGTTGTCTTGATTTGCTGCGTATTGAATTTATGCCAACTTAATTAGAATAAATGGAATACTATATCATACATATGGTACTAGTGATTAAAGTTGTAGACTTATAGTCCTCACTCTTAATCGTTAGAACTTTGTGGTACATTCGGGTTGCTTCCGGTTTGGACAAGTTTGAAGAAAAACATGTGCAGAACTGCTAGTTACGGTTTTAAAAAGGGCAAAACCAAACCAACCAGGTTGGTTCTGTTTGATCAAAATCTTTAGTAAGTACTGAATTTTTAAAAATGATAAATGATGGTTCAAGAATATTTGATACATATGCACACGGCCATCTTCCAAAAATGAAAAAGAAAATATAATAATAAAGGAAGCAATTTTGGTTCACATGGCTATGGACCTAACCATGAACTGAACCATTGAATGCGGTATTTCTCCACATGTCGCTTTTTTTTCTTTCTGTTTTGGCTGTTCATTTCTGTTTCGACAGCTTATGAACACCCCTAATTGTATTCTGATTGATCTATTGTATTTTTGTTAACGCCATTAATGCCGTGTTCTTTTTAATGCAGCTATTCATTCCTGGATGCACACGACTCAGTATTGAGGGTATATTGAATAATCTGAAGGCCTTCAACTCAAATACAGAAACTGCTGGTATAAAGCAAATAAAAACAGGGGGCTTTTATGGCATAACACTTGATCATTATGAACTGTTGAATAATTTGTTGGGAATTCAGAAAATCAAATGCATTGCACATTATTATCACCGGGCAAACTTGTATACGCCATGTGATGATGATCGTGCTATAGATGTTGAAATTTGCCCTAGATGTCAGAATTTGAGGCTCGTTTATGACTGTCCTCCTGGCGGTTGTCAACCGAAAGAACACTGTAGGGCTTGCATAATCTGCATTCCTAGGTGTGCTGAATGTGGGCGGTGTGTACATAATAGTGAATATGAAGAAACGTTTTCGTTGGAGTATCTTTGTTCAGAATGTTTGAAACAGTTGCCTGGGTGTCAAGAGCTACGTGGGTAGGTTGGTCGGTATCGCATTTGATTGAAAGATGAAAAAGCCCGTATTTGTTTGTCATGTTAAGGAATTCCCTTTCGGTTTGCTGGTCCAAAACATGAAAATGAAAAGTAACGAAAATATGTTGAAAGTTGGCTAAAGAGACGGATGGCGCTCTTCTTACTTGATAGGGGGTCAGGATCGTGCGCTTGCATGCCCATCGTTTGGTTTGCAAGGTAATTGAGGGCATGGTTAGGGTTCGTGTTTCAGTTAGTTCTTGTTTACATGATGAGATGGCCAAATGTGGACGTGGTTCGAGTTTATAATCATGGCCATAGGATATTGAGATATCAGGTGTTATTCATGGATGCACAAGGTGTTGCACATGATGGTTCAGCCTCGTTGGCGAATACATTGATGTGATTTTCGTTTTCGAACATGATGGTTGGTTGGGGCTATTTGGGTTTATGCAGGTCATGTCTACTACAAGACTGACCCGGTTTGCGGTCGGGGTTACGTTTGCCGGTTCACTATGTTTCATTTTGCTGTCTGTTTTTTTATTTTACCAAAATGTTTGTTTGTAATGACAATAAAGACTTTGCATGCTGTTGTGTACATAATGCTTTATGTGGGCACTTATTGTAGAACATGCAAAGATAGGAGCAAGACAATGTAGGGTCGAGTGGCCAACATGTTTAGACTCTGTTGTGCGCGAGCGAGCGGGCGCGATCACCTCCAAACAATCGCTCCGGCAATCGCTTGCGTCCCACTCAAAATCCAAGACAATAGCGCTGTGACCGTGGTCGCCTGTGCTCACGCGGGGCTTGGCGTGGGGTTGTTGTGGTGTTCGTGAGCCACGTGTCTCGCGAATGGCTCGCGCCGGGCTGTTCGCGTGTCGACGGACAGCCTTATTATAGTCCATTAAATAGAACATGCAAAAAGGTGGGACGTATTATATTTTAATGGGGCACATGAGTGCAAGTTTTGGCGACATTATCACGGCTTAGTTGACCAAGATATAGATTTCACGTGATCACTTGAGTACAGGATGTGACAATTGAATCATATCACGTTATATGTAAAAACATGTTTTTTTTTTATTTAAACGGCAAAATAGCCGATCCATTTTGACACTTGATACTCTGATTATCTTATTTTAATAGTGTGTGCTTTTAACCGACTAATTCATCGAATCATTGCACTTTTTGCCAATAGTCATGTTTTCAGACTTCAGATCTTGAATCAGAGATAGGGGTGTAAACGAGCCGAGCCGAGCCCGAGCCTGACTGGGCTTGAGCTCGGCTCGTCATGGTTTTATGAAGCTCGAGCTCGAGCTCGGCTCGCTATCAAAATCAAAAGCTCGAGCTCGGCTCGGCTCGAGGTGATTTGAGAACAATCTCAAACGAGCTCAAAGCTCGGCTCGAGATCGCAAAAGCTCGGCTCCCGAGTGTTATTAAATGGACATATGAAATAAGGACTTGGGCTTTGAAGACGTGAGCTATAAATTATAAGAGATATATAAATAACTTATAATTATGTTTGGGCTCGTTTAGGCTCGCGAGCCCAATCGAGCTTTGTATATAGGGCTCGGGCTCGATAACTAAACGAGCCATATTTTAGGCTCGAGCTCGGGCTCGGGCTCGTTAAGGCTCGGCTCGTTCGAGCTTTTTACCGAGCCGATCCCGGGTAGCTCTCGAGCCGCTACGTGTCATTTACACCCCTAATCAGAGAGTAGTGCTCTTCACAATGTCCGTTACTAACCTCATGCGTTATCCTTCTCGGTCTCTCATGCCGTGATCACACCCCTAGGGGGTTGTTTCACCGGGGTTTCAGCCTCACCGCCGCATTAGATGGGCGCAACCTCATTAGATTTGTTGGTTTCATTCTTCGAAAAATGTTTGGTAAATTAGTATTACTTGACACGTAAATAAAACATGAAAACATATGAAAAATATGTATTACTTGTTGTATCACATAATACCGGTTTCCTTTCTTAAAGTATAATGCGATGCAAAAGTTTTAGTAATATAAATTGAAGTCAAAACTCATAAATTTGAACATGTTCAAGGTCAAAGTTTGAGATCTAGAAGTCTGGCAGTTTTTCATTCTTGTAACAAGTTTAGGGAACACAAAGATGATTTGGAAAATCAAAGTTTAAAAAACAGAACTTGAGACTTTGACTTAGTTTCAATGTTAACTTTGAAGAGCACATTGAGTCAAACTTTGAGATCTAAGTTTTTTTTGAACGCCAAGTGGTGTAGCTGGTGGAGTTTCGCCTAACACCTTGGGCCAACCTGTATTTATTATCCAACCTATCTGGATTGGGGATCTCCCCAGGTAGAACCCCTACATACGGTAAATATGACTCTAACCGGAATCGAACCCTTAACCTCCGCATGGCCTCCGCTCTAGCTTCTTCCAATTTCACCAACTGAGCTAGGTTTCATCAACGAGATCAATATCAGTCCCTAAAACAGTTTCCCAATCTAAAAACACCTTTTAAAGATACTAGGTTAACGAATATTACAAATAGAAGTTATGGGTTATATCCATCTTTCCTGGTTTTCTTAGGTACATGTTAGAATGGACTGGCGGGCCTAGCTTATATCCAAGGGTGGGCCGCCCTATCCCTCAACTATATCCGCAAAGCGTAAAATTAGTACAATTTTTTTCGTTCTCTATTTTATGTATAGGGATACCCTTAGCAAAAATTATGATACACATGGGTCCAAAAATAAAAATATATGCTACCTCTAAATTTTTCTTCTAGTTCCGCCACTGGGACAAGGTCGAGTTAATCGACTTACAAACACGTTTTCTTTGGCGAAACTAGAGTGGGTATGCAAGGTTGTTGACAATCCAGATAGCAATCTAGATAAGGGTAAGTCGGTACTTTCACGTAAAAGTAATTTTCAGCTATCGGTAAACCTTCTAGAAACAATCTAAGGGTTCTTCAATCTTCATTAACCGATGAGTCTAGAAGCAGGGTCGTCGCCAGAACAGTATGCTTCAGGAACAAGATTATCGTACAAACCAACGACGCACAATCAGCAGATGTATGACACCTGGTTCTTCACGAGGAAGACGGTTGTTTGTTGGTCGTGACGAAGAAACAATAGAAGATAACAAACATAAAACGACAATACTGCAGTTAATGTACAAGATCTTATGTATGATGTACAAGTTTCCAAAGCATAAAAAGACCTATCTTATGCATTTGATCGTGGATAGAAAGCAACAAGGATCCGTGGCGCAATGGTAGCGCGTCTGACTCCAGATCAGAAGGTTGCGTGTTCGATTCACGTCGGGTTCAAATCCCTTGTCCCATCTTTACCCTTATTCCTTTTTTTCCTTGCTTCTTTTCTAAAAGTTATTTATTTTTTCAGCTCACACATTCTACAGCAGTTTCTTTTATTAATTTGACTGATTCTATTTATAGGTCAAATGAATGAAAATTTTTCATTGCCACATTTACCCAATTTACATACCGCTAAATACTGAGAATCCTCACAACGTTTTTGAGCCCGGGACGAGTAGAAAAAATGGGCCTCTTTTTGGCCAATTTTAAATTGGTTTTAAGTTTAATTAATCACGTTATCTTGATGTAATTAATCACATTTATGTGTTTATTAAAAATTATTATTATTCTCAAAAAAAAAAAAAAAAGTTTAATTGGGTTTAATTTTATAATATTGGGTCAATTTTAAATGAGTTTAAACTTTACTAATGAAAATTGACCGGTAAAAGAGTAATAAGCTTCATTTAAAATGAGTTTTAGTGTTTAACGAGCTAAAAGTAAGTAAGATGTTGATGGATTCAAATGCTTAAGAAAGAATAGATATTTTTTTTTAAATATATGTATATTTAAGCTTATTAGGGTTTTCTATCCAGAAAGGGGTGGCGGCGCAGCTTGTTGCCCGCCTGCCTGCTATTCTTATGTAATTTGCCTCTTTTACTGAAATGAAAAACAAATATAATTTCAAAATATATATATATATATATATATATGTATATTATATAAGAAAATAAAAATTTGGGCCCTACGGGAGATCAAGCCTTGGGCCGCCGCCCACCCTCAAAGCCGACACTGCTAAATACCATTATATGAGGATGCAATTAATCCATTTATGTATTTGCGATTAGAATCACTTTCAATCGGTATCGAAATATCTTTATACAGGGGATGGGACACTCCTCATGTAGCTTCACCTGGGTATCATTGCCGACCGGCAACACCGCTACCACCCCCTCGGCAGTAGGCAAAAACTTCACCGATTGGCAATGTGGGGTTGGGTTTGATTTTGACATGGCAAGGTGGAGTTAGGTGGGGCTCGACAACTTTGCCGCGAGTGCCCCAACCCCTTAAGCATATGCCAACAATTTAAACATACCAACATCAATCAAATATCACATTACTTGTTCGCTTCTTTCACGTTGTCTTCTACGTTCACGTCAGAAAAGTTATGTTGATTAGCAGCATCACACCTATAATTCATATCTTTTTTGAGGTTTCTTTCATGTAAACGTATTATTGTTTTGGTCAATAAACTCAACCCCATATTTATTTGTCCTTTCGGTGTGTTGGAAAGGGCAAGACCAGTGTGTTGCCCACAATGTTGTTCCATGTTAATATCATGGTCCACGTTGATTATCATCTGACCTTTACTTTTTCACATAATCCATCTATTTTTTGAAATGCTCTGCTACATCATGACATTGGATTCAATTAATATTGTATACTTACAACCATCAAACAAATTTGTTAGCGGTGACGGCGTAACTTATTGTTGCCCGTCTGTCTACCTGCTGTACTTAGACATGTATAAACCAGTTTTTTTGGCCAAACTGGTTCGGTTTATAAACCGGATCGGTTATTTTTATGAAGATAAAACCGGTTTTTAGCACCAAACACTACCATATATTGGAATCGATTAGGACAGGGTTTAAAACCGGTTTTTTTTTTTTTTTTTTGCCAAACCGGTCCTCCAATATCCAAAATACCTTGCTTATACCGTTTTTTTTTTCTTTCTTTTTTTTTTTTTCTCAAAAACCGGTTTTTTTCCACAAACCGGTTCTTCTCTCAAACCGGTTTTCAAACCAAACTGATCCACGAAACCACAAACCGCTTATCGGACCGATGTATATGGTCGGGTTCGGACCGGTTTCTCTCCAAACCGGTTTTTTCGAAACCAGTTTACCGGGTTTTTTTCGGGCCGGTTTTTTTTACACCTCTAGTTGTACTTATCTAATTTGCCCTTTGTATATCAATAAACAGAATTTGTTACAATGCTCAGTCTTGTATTTTTTCAGATGATAGATGTGGACTATTGTGGACACAAATGTTTGATTTTTTTACTGGATATTCCAAGAAAGTAATCAATTTATAGAGACATAAAATAAAAATTGCAATAACAAGTTATATATCTTTTTGCTAGCTGCCATAAAATAAAAATCGCAATAACAGACCTTTAAAAAAAACTAAATAACTATTTTGCTTAACTTGTAACAATAACTTTTAACAATCTCATATATTAACACTGGCAAAGCTTGGAGATCGAATCAGCTGGGGCCGGGCTCATTTTTCTTCCGACCAGTAGGAGCCGGAAGATCAAATCGGTGAGGGTTGGGGCCGGACTCATTGTATCATCCACATGGCAACTAATACAACCATATCTGCTATGTTAATTCGTTCTGAACCTGAATCTAAGCTCCCAAGTGATGGATAATCACTTATATCACCCTTAGAGGCTTTGTAAAAAAAATTACGCAAGTACAATAATAATCTATCTATATATATAAAAGAAAACGTATATGCTGACGTGGCGTGCAATGGAGGCCTCAACCTTTCCTTGAGAGTGCCACGTGGCATCATAATGGAGAGTTTTTGATGTTTTTGAATTGTTTCCTTTTTTAATTAAATTGAGTTATTTTAGGAAAAAAGAATTTAAAAATAAATTTAAAATTTTCCCTCTCATATTTCTTCCCATAATTTTTAAACGTTTATATCTTTTATATACGGGATTTTTTAAAGAAAAAATTTACACCAAATTAATGAGCGTTTTATTATCTTTCCAACGAGTACCATAGCGCTATATAAAAAACGAAGAAAAAATCGACTATTTTTTGTGAGGTTTCGTTCATACAGGAAAAAAACACACAAAGTGTTCATGTTATCACGTAAAATTAGATTTTGTGGGGAATATGAGTTATTACTGATTAAAATACTATGAACATGCAATGATTGAGAGATTTTGTGGTTAGTTAACTTGAGCCATTTGCAATAGGTTATCACGTAAAATTAGATTTTTAACCCCGGGATCCTCCCGGGGTAAGCAGCTAGTATATTAATATAGGTGTTTACACATTTCACCGATAAGGATGATGTTATGCATTGATAAAGAGTATTGACAAAACACACCCATAAATGCTAAGGATCAATCAAACAGGAAAAATACATCACTGTCTCTTTTTAATTTTGTATATCCAAATCAATGGTATGAACATCGATCCGAAAAATTAAAACAATTTGCTTCCGCTTCAATCAATGTATTTGATGATCAAATATCATAACATTAGTCCTCCCGAGTAAAATAGTCGTTGATTGATGGCATGATCTGAGGCGTCCGGCCTCGGACAAACTTCCTTAATCTATGTTCTGCATACTTTTCGCCCTCGTCATGGTTCTCCAAGATCCCCGCGGTTCTGTTTTCTTTCGTAACCCTAAAACCAAAATTACGCACCACATAGTATTGGCCAACAAACATTTCTGCCCAACTACCCAGGGGAGTCCCCACACTATGGACAGACCCCCACGACCAACCCAATGGAGGGTCCATAGTTCCTGAAACCGGGGAAAACCCAACCCCTCACCCGCCTGTAGGCACGACGGTGAAGGATTGGTAAAACCCGGGTGAGATCAGGACTCGAACTCGTGACCATAGGCCAGGAGTCATCCATCATTTCTCATTATGTCTCTCGTGGGAATAAAACTCAAGACCCCAAGAGGGATCCCCGGTCCATTCACTAACTAAGCTACCCGTGAAAGACACGCAACACATAATATTAACCATAGATTTTTAGTATACATTTTTTGTTTGGAGAGTTTCTTAGATCTAGAGTCAAAAGTCTTACCTCACATCAGGATTGGTGGATATGTTACGTATAAGTTGTGTTGCAACCAGTCCAATAACTCCTACAATCGGTACCATTAACGGGTAAACCTACACAATAAATACACTTTGTATAATAAAATTTATATTACAAATGATCAATTTGCTTGAAAACAAAGAAAAGAATATCATAACATAGTTCACAATGTTTTTAAAATCGGATCAAAAGTGAAAACACTACACAATAATGAAAGAAATACCTCGGGTTTAATCCATCTCCGCCACGACATTTTTAATGACTACACGTTTAAACCTCCTTCACAAAACAATTTTTTTTTATTTGCTTGCAATATAGAAGTAAAGTTCGTTTCTTCACATTTTATAATCTTTAGGTGTCGCTAAAAGTGCACAAACATGGAAAGTTTTGGTTTTCAATTGTCATAAATGTGCATCAATCTAGATTAATGGAATTCAAATCGGCTACGAATTCTATTTTCTCCCATTGAAACTAATTGCTAAGTTGTGTTGCCTTTTATTTTGTTAGAAAAGAAAACTAAGGTGCTTAAAAAATAAATGCTAAATTGTATGTATCATAAAAGGAAACGGTATGGGATAAACCAAAAAACTGGATGAATAAGGTATCGAGCAATAAGCGAGACCTCCTCCATGGCATCATTATCATTGGCCGTCGGAGTTTATGGAGAGCAATAAATCGATTGAAATTTGAAGGCAAGACGGCTCATTTGGAAGATATAATAGGGGAAGTTAAAGCGATAGGTTTTTTGTGGGCCAAACATAGGTCTAAATTCAAAACCTTATCTTGGGTCAATTGGTGTAATTTTATGTGTTTGTAATCGTTGCTTTTGTTGGCAGCCCCGTTTATGGGTTGGTTGGTTGTTAATGAAATTTACCTTTAAAAAAAAAGTCTGATTTGTAGTTAACAAAGACTTATTACGTAAAGTATGTGAACTCAATATGTATAATTTTTTCGAGTAGAATAATATTAAATTTACACACTGGGCAAAAAAAAAAAAAAACAAAAACAAAACAGAGAGGCCTAGGGCAATCCTGGCCTCTTCTATCCTTCCCCAAATACTATTTCATTAATTTCATAATTTAAAGTGTAATTATTTTAGTTTTAAAAATTCGAGATAGGAATATAAAAAAATTGAAATTATTAGCTTTTCGATGATGTCAAGTTTCACGCCGGTTTGTAGGAATATGTTCAGCTGCTACTATTCTCCTCCACAACTCCAAACTTGCCTTTTGATCTGTGACCATTTGACTTTTCATTTTTCTTTTTATTTGACTTTTAAAAACAAAAATTATTCATCCTAAATTCTATAATTGAAAATTTGGATTTGATTTGAGTTAGGGTTTAAAAGCTGATATAGACCTGAAAATAAATGATGATTAGCCATGCTTGCTAAGTTGCTTTTCTTAAACCGTTAAAAAAGGTAATTAGGATTCGTACACCCCATAGCCCTTAGCCCTTAAAAAATATATTTTTTTCCATATATTTCAATGAAAACAACGCTTTCTAAGGTAGAAAGTAAAGGTAGAATGACAAAACCAAAACCAAACTAATAGATTACCCACTAATCTTTAATAAAATAGATTACCACCACTTCGATAATTCTATTACAACAGAAAGTTGAAGAGCATGCGCCACAAATTATTTGTGTTCTTTATTCATTATTAAATTCTTACAAATAATAAATAAAAAGCCTTCTTTTATTGGCCAATTTTATAAGGGGTTGTTTGGTTGATTAAGTGCTGAATTATTAAGATGGTCTGAATGGTTAAGAGACTCTGAATGGTTAAGAGCTGAATCATTCAGCATCCCTTATTAGCTTAATAGTTTAGCACTTAATCATTCCATTCAGATGCTGAAACAAACAGTCTGAGTGCTGAATGATTTAGACCTGAATGGTTAAAAGGCTGATTAAGAGGCTACTAAACAGCCCCTAAATGTATTAGTGAGTAAATAAGGTCAAATGCATGTATTATTGAGTAAATAAGGTCAAATGTCATGGTCCATCTTTTCTTTTCCACAAAAAAAAAAAAAAAAAGAAAAAAAAAAAGTCTTTTCTTTTCCACAAATATTCATATCCGTATTTTAATTTCTAACATTACGTAAGTTAATAATTAAAAAAAAACACGTCATAAAAAATCCAAATTTTACATTCTTTTAACTCCAAATAATATGAAATTTTGACTAGTTTCAAATGTTTTCGTTAGAACACTTGAAACTAATATTAATTTTCATCTGTTCGTACGTCAGAGGGCCGTCTTAGAATGCCTGCAAAAGCCTCACGCTCAGGACTTCCTTATTGTGTTACCTATCGAAGGCTTAGGGCAACGGATGTCGGCAGTAGAGTACAAGGCAATCCTTAAATACCGGCTGATAATACCCATTTTCCCCGATGATAAAAATTGTCCGGTCTGCCGCAAAGCATGCCTTGATAAGTATGGGGAACATGCGTTACATTGTAAGGAATTGCCAGGGTTTAAATATCGGCACGATTTTGTCTGGGATGCTTTGTCAGACATCCTTAGAAGAGCGGGGATCTCCGCAAGAAAAGATGGTCAGTTAATTTTCTCACAGACCCCGCGGAGGGGAGGTCCACCTTGCGCCCAGCAGACGTCTTAGTTTTTGGTTGGGAAGGTGGGAAACATGCGTGTGTTGATCTTACCGGGGTGTCCCCCCTTGTTGGGCTTCGGGATAGTGGGTTTGTGGCCGGGCAAGCGGTCATGAGAGCTGAATCCAAAAAAGTGGAAAAGCATGCTAAAGCATGTGAGGATAATCAACATGTTTTCGTTCCCTTGGCCTTCGACACGTTCGGTTCCTTGGCACCGGAGGCGGTGCGGTTTTTTGCTCGGGTTTTGTTTTTAGCATATTAGGATTTTCTAATCAAAAAGGGTGGCGGCGCAACTTGTTGCCCGCGTACCTACCATCCTTATGTAATTTACCTTTTTTTTTTTTTTTTTTTTTTTTTTTTCAATGAAAGCTACTACATTTGATTCCCTAACTAGAAAATCATAATTCCATTACTACTTTTACATAAAGTATTATTCAATATACATAACATGTCGTTTCTATACAATTACTAATCCGTGGCGTTGGTGAGTTAGATAAGATTTAGGGTGGTAGAAGGTTAATCAATCAATCCTCATGGTGTCAAGTAACAGTTAAAAAATATAATTACTAAAATTCTTTTTATAATTTTCTTTTGTAGTGAGCAGGACATTGAAAAGTAAACTATTATGGATGACCAGCCAAAAAAAATCAATTATGACCAGCTTTATACGATTATTCTTGTGTGAGTACAAGTTCTTGGGGACCTATTGAAAATACCGAAACAATCCACCTGTAAAATCGAAATTAGTTCAACAATGATTACAAATAATAAAAAATTATTTTTTGTGCATCTAGACGTGTAATTATAGACTTTTTTTTTTCTAGATATATTTTCTAAAGTTCGACTTTAATGTCACCCATCGGATTTTTGACAACCGATTGATATTTATCACAACGATGATATATTAGGTTATCCGGTGTGGGGAACGTCCTAGGGCTGTCCCGGCCTGTCTTGGACGCGAACACCGCCCCATAGGGTTGTCCCCGTCCTCGCCGTCCTCTGCATAACATTCAAGACGGACCAAATTAATCAATTTTTTAATGCATGGACCAATGGGAATGGGTGTTTTGGGTTGTCTTGGACATGCTACACCGTCCTCTTGGGATGTCTCAAAAAAGAGAACAATCCTCTTTGCTTATGTGGCATGTGAGGTGGAGGGTTGTTCTCCACTTTGGGTTGTCCCCCCTTATGTACCATTTTGAAAATGCTCCATTATGAGTTTGCAAATGGCTGCATTTTTTTGTTCAAATAGGGTTGCGAATGAGGCTACATTTTCATGTTTAAAACAATGATGCGCATGGATGAAATATGATGTTGCACATGGCTGCTTTTGCAGGCTGCAAATGGGGCAAATATGAAGCTACAAATAGTTGTATTGAAAGGCTGCATTATGGTTCAAAATAGTGCATGCAACCTTCTCTAAATTGGTCAAAAACAGTGCAACGTTTACTTGACATTGCTTATCCTATTAATTTGGTACCATATTGATGGCTGCAAATGGATCAAAACAATCGGCCTTCTTTAAATGGCTGCAAATTGGACTAAAAACAAATGGGTCAAAACCAGGAGGTGCCCAGCATTACAAAATACTATTACAATTACCATTGCAAATGGGTCTAAACACCATTACAAAAATAGCATTATAGTTCGAAATATTTTATCCATTACATACATAAGTCAATTTACAACTTAGCAAAAACAATAACAATCACAACAACGACAATAATTGTCAGACAAAGCAGAGCGATTAGGGTTTCTTTTCAGGGAATAATCAACGTTTTAAAGATATTATAACAATACAAAGCAGATATAAAATGACATTTCTACCCATCATGTGTTGTGCACATGGGTTATTTAACTCCAAAATTTAACTAAGTTATTATCAGTAAGGTCTTGGATTGAAACAAAAAACAAACGTAAAGGCTGTGTAGTGTAACTTTTAAACGTTAAGAAAGTGTAGTGTGGTTTTCTGTAAACGTAAAGGACGTGGAATGTAAAGTTTCTTTGATTTAAAAATAATAATAATACTAATAAATAAATATATAATCAAAGATTCAGGTTCATAATTCAAAATCATATATGATAAAAAAATGTGACGTTGTGATCGGTATGGTGTTAAAAGTTTTTTTTTTTTTTAAATAATGTGATATTCAGTAACTAGAATCAAACAACCAGTTAGTCTATGTGTTATGGGGCTTTAGTAAGAAAAAAATGTTGTCACGTCCGTGACACATAAGCACACTTTTTTCTCACTATAAAAACCCAAAAGGGGGTGTAATGGGGCTTGGTTAGGGGCTTGGATGATTATTAAGGGGCTGTTTGGCAAGTGCTGAATCAATAAGAGGTCTGAATGGTTAAGAGGCTCTGAATTAGTAAGTGCTGAACCATTAAGAGCTGTTTGGCTGTATCTCTGAATGACTGTGCAGAATGACTATTTTACCCCTCTGAACTATTATGTGCTGAATGAATGTATCTGTTTGACCAGAGTTCTGAATAGTGTACAAATTGATGAAAAATTGTAAAAGGAAAATACAAAACGTCATAGAAAATTCAAATTAAACATAAATCCTTTAACATCCATGGAAACATACGAAAATCCAAATACAAAATAACACAACATACGAAATCCAAATACAAATAACACAACTTTGCATACAATTTTAATTTGATGAAGTATTTGAAAGCAACTGATTAGCAATCTGGCCACGTAAAGAATTCATATAGTCAATACCTTGTGAACTCCACTCTATGTCTTGAACTAACAGGCCATCATTTTCCCCACTTTGCATTTCATGAAACATCGTGTTCTCATCATACTCCATAAATAACTAATCATAAATATTGCATTTCCTTATAAAATTATGGATGGCGAAACAAGCAATCACTATGTCTCTTTGTATTGGAAAAGAAAAGGGAGCCATTTGCTTTAGGATTGGGAATCTCGCCTTTAGAACACCATATGCACGTTCAGTGACATTTCTGAGTTGTGCGTGAGCATGATTGAATCTTTCTTCCTTAGTTGTCGTCGAAAATCGGCTAACCAATACCTCGTACCACGGTAAGGAGTCATAAATCCACGAGTATTGGTGTACGCAGCGTCACAAAGGTAATACTTATCTGTATCAATATCAAAACTATCATATATAAAACAAATAATGTATGAAATGAACATTGAAGAATGGTTCAAAACCTGGTGGCGGGAAAGGAAAGCCAGAATTTGGGTTGAATGCAACTTCTTTTAAAACTCGTGAATCATGTGCAATTCCCTCCCATCCGGCCCATACGAATGTGAATATCATATCAAAGTCACAAATTGCTAATACATTTTGAAAGCATTCACCTTTTCCTCTTCCCCTGTAACGAGTCTGTTGATCAGCAGGCACGATCGCATGTATAAGCGTTCCATCTAAGGCACCTATTGCTCCAGGAAATATTTCTTTTAGCCTTATATGTTGTTCGGAGTTATTTGCGCTTACATTAGAAGATGTTGGAACTACAACTTCTCTTGCGAAATTCATCATTGCCTTTAGGACCTCATGAAACCATCTATGAATTGTTTCTGTTGAGTGTTGGAACCTTCGTTTAACCATTCGAAAACGTTCATTATGTCCAATGACCATAAAAAACATAGCCAACTTTTCTTCCAAGGTTATTGACTTACTACTTTGCAACCAATTTTTTTGTTTAAAATGATTGCACAACAATATAAATGCATCACGTGAAAGACGCATCATCTCGTGACATTGTGTAGAAGTACCATGCAATAATTCTTGCATGTATTCATGACCGGTTAATGCCGAATTCAAGTCTCTTATCCTTTTAACATTCATTCTCGAGGCTAATGAGACCCAATACCAACAATAGATAATCAAAACTATAATCTCATCGTCCGAATCCATAAGATACCTATCATAACATAAATAAACTATATTATCCACATAAACTATGACATAACATCCAAAACATAGCATCCAAAACATAACATCCATAACATGAAATTCAAAACATAACATCCATAACATAAGATCCATAACATGAAATCTAAAACATAACATCCATAACATAACATCCAAAAAAAAAAAAAAACAATCAAAGCACAAACTTAGTTAAACAATCCATACTTCGCTCCCGCATTCTTAACCCATTTCTCACAATTCTGCGGCTTAAGACGTACCCACAATTTCCTAAGATCAGCACTCTCACCAAAAAGCAAAAGCGCAGTTTCGTATTTCGCATCCGACTCATCCCAACCCAATGTCTCCAACTTCGCCAAACATGCATCCATATCATCAGAAAGTGCTTGTTTCTCAATCATCATTCCAACCAACTTGCTAATATCTTCACCAACTTCTATGAGGGAGGAGGAGGCGGCGGCGCTGAGGGAGGAGGCGGAGGTCGTGAGGACAGGTATGGGGGTGGAGGGTTGGGTGTTGGTGTTGAAAGAATGGAAGGGTTTGTTTTGTGGTGAGGGTATCATTGTCTAATTTTTATTCAGCATCAAATTATGTCTGTACCATACAGACTGAAACATTTCATTAAGAGGTAGATAATTTTGCAACCAAACAGCCAAGCCTCTGTCCGAATAAGAGGCCAGCCTCTTAATGAATCATTAAGAGGCAAAACAAACAGCCCCTAAGTAATAATTATTTAATTATTAATATTTATTTATGTTAATTTATTTATATTTTAACCAATGTTTTAAAGACTGGACTGGTTGAATCGGATTTAAGAAACGAAAAACTTAAAATATATATTGTGTATATGTTTTAAATCTTGGTAATATTATATATTTTATTTTAACAAACTAAAGTTGAAACTATAAAAATGACATTATTAAGTAATTGGTAAACAAAGATACAATAAACATGAGAAAGATAACTGAGATTAAGATTTAATAAATCAATTAAAAAACACTTGTAGCCTAGTTGGTTGAGGACCTAAAGTTTCTTATGGGAGGCTTGGGTTCAATTCCCACTAGCTACATTTGGAGGACATTGGTGGAGGGGAAATGATGGATGACCCAGGCCATTGGCTTGGGTTCGAGTCCTGATCCTGACCGGTTTTACCGATTATTTCACTGTCGTGCCTTCGGGCGGGTGAGTGGTCGGGTTTTCCCGGGAATTGGTGGCAATTGGTGGCCCGGGTACTCTCGAGTATCTGATTCGCCAAAAGGGTGTCCGAGAGTGCTCGGAAATTGATTCGTTGGCCGTTCAAAAAAAATTAAAAAAAATAAATTAATATTACTTTCTAATTTGTTTCAATCACCAGCTAAGTCTAGACAACCCATTTTCTTTATTACTTTTCAACAGTTCCTTTCTCATCACAAATAAAAGTTATTTCTTCCGGCACCGAACACCACCATCACCAATCACCATAGCAGCACCAACAACACCACCACCACATCTCATCTAACCTCTTCTATTGGTCAGATCTGGTCAAAATAATTACACATCCCCCACTTGCCCCTGTGCCAGTGACTCCACCCTGAGCAGTGCCCCGCGCCGGCCTGTCTTCGCAGCGCCCTCCGATGTGGACAGCTTCAACGCCCGGAAGCGCGAGGGTAACACATGGCCTTATAATTAAACTTAAAGTGATATAAAGAGTATGTTTAGCAATGAGCTTTTAAGTGCTTTCAAACTTCAAGCTTTTAAGAAAAATCTTCTACTCAATAAAAAGCCTTGTTTGGTTGAAGAAACTGAAGCTTTTAGGTTAGGAGAAAAAGCTTTATAGTGAAAAATTGCTAGTACTAGTGTTTAAGAAAAAAAACTCTACTAGCTACAAGCTTTTAATTAGTAAATGACACAAATACCCATTTTATTTTAAAAATAAAATAAAAACATTACTTACAAGCTTTTAATTATGTCTATTTGATCATTTTATACATTTTATTAAAAGCTCAAGCTACTTTACCAAACACAAAAATATATTTAAAAAGCTTTCAGCTACCAGCTTGCAGCTTCCAAATACCAGCCACCAGCTAGTTTTGCCAAGCATACCCTAGTACTAGCGTTTAAGAAAAAACTCTACTAGCTACAAGCTTTTAATTAGTAAATGACACAAATAACCATTCTATTTTAAAAATAAAATAAAAACTTTTTTACAAGCTTTTAATTATGTCCATTTCGGTCATTTCATACATTTTATTAAAAGCTACAACTACTTTAGTAACTCTACTAAACACCAAAATATATTTAAAAAAACTTCCAGCTACCAGCCACTAGTTAGTTTTGCCAAACATACCCAAAGTATAGTTTCTATACAATTTTTTGTGATGATAACAAATTTGTTTGAAGGCTTTATAAAACAAATATAGCATTTCCATAAATATTGTTTGAGGTATTTTTTTTTTGAACGGTGACTTTCTTCGAGTTTTTGTGTGGCAGAAGTTCATCACACCCGCCTAATCAGCAGACCCTAACCTCCCACACGTCCAGACTATGTTGTCTGAACCGGGTCCACGCTGGTACGGTGAGAGGCTACGGCGTTCTCCCGGAAACCTTTTCCACCTCTACACAAGTAAACTTGCTGGAGTAAAGGCTAGGCCTAAAATCAGGCTCGCTCGAGCTCGAACCTATGCCATTGACATAGAGCTTTGCCTTCATTGCGGGTATCAAACCATCTGCTCTCTGCAGGCATCTAAATCTAAATATTAAATAAAGTATTGCCAACTATCATAATTTTCTATCCAAATATATCGATCGATTAATATTTTAAAGCATAGATCTATGTATTTTAAAATAGTATAAAAAGTTCTAAATAAGCAATAAATAATGTTTTATACATAACGGTTCTATTTCAAAAGATTTCTTTTTCTACAAGACAATACTAAATTAAAAAAACCGCTGACGTCACCCACCGTCTTCGTTACATCCGCCCAAGCTTTAAATAGTAACGACCCCAATCACATTTTTCCTCACACTCACTCTCTCTCTCTCTAACAACAACTTTCTCTCTCTAAAACATTATTATCAATGGGTAAATAATATCTTTTTTAACACCTTTTAGCATTCACTTGTTCATCATTTGTGTTGATTTTAATTTTAATATATTTTTGATTTGTTTTGATTTGTGCAGCATCTGACAAGAAGATTAAGATCGGAATCAACGGTACAGTTTCGAATTATTTGTAACCGTTAGATCTGTTTTGTGAGTTTGTGTTTATGGTTACTGATTAGTTAGATCTGAATGATATGTTGTAGGATTCGGAAGAATCGGTCGTCTGGTTGCTAGAGTTGCACTTCAAAGAGATGATATTGAGCTCGTTGCTGTTAACGATCCGTTTATCTCCACTGATTACATGGTACTGTTTTTGATTTTGTTTTGTTATGATGCTAAGGCTAGGGTTTATATTGTTTTGGATCTGTAGTTACTCTATAAAATATTACTTTACTATTTGCTAATTAATAGATGATAAGTGGTTAAGAGTTAGCTGTGCAAGTATGAAAGAGATATTATGTTCAAATTAATGGTGCATATGATTGAATATTTTAGTACTTGATTTTGTATGATTTAACTGATGTCTCTGCTTATACTTATGATTGGCTTGATCTGTGTATTTATGTATATATATATATGTTACAAAAACTAAAAAATAAGCTGATATCTGTATAGATCTAATGTCATGACTGATTTAACGAAGATAAACTGGCATTTAGTAAGTGATTCCAAATTATTATTTTATTTATATATATGCCTCACACTAACTTTTGATTCATTTGGTATTTGATGAAGTTAAAATGTTAAAAATATCATCTAAGGATTGTTGCTGTTAGAAATTCAATTTATTATAGTGCACAAGATCTGTTTACCTCAAGTAATTGTTGTTAATCTATGAATCCATGTGTTGTTAGTGCTTTGAATCTCTGTTCGTGTATGCTGCTCTGCAATTTAAATGGTAAAATATGTGTGCAGTTATTTACAAGTTTATTTTCTTGCAGACATACATGTTTAAGTACGACACTGTCCATGGCCAATGGAAGCATCATGAACTTAAGGTTAAGGATGAGAAGACTCTTCTCTTTGGTGAGAAGCCAGTCAGTGTTTTTGGCTTCAGGTAAAATCCGTTTGAAAATTAGTCGATTAAGAATTGTGTGTTGTTTTATCAGTTTCCCTTTAATTAATCAGAGTGTTTGTTTCGTTTGTATTATTAGGAACCCAGAAGAGATCCCATGGGGTGCAGCTGGAGCCGACTTTGTGGTCGAGTCCACTGGTGTCTTCACAGATAAGGACAAAGCTGCTGCTCACTTGAAGGTCTGATTCGATTTCTTGCTATATTTCTGTTGTGTTTTCATGTATCTATAGTGTTTATTCGCTTTATTTACATCGGGTTTTGTATGGTCAGGGTGGTGCCAAAAAGGTTGTTATCTCTGCTCCCAGTGGCAATGCTCCCATGTTTGTTGTGGGTGTCAATGAGCACGAATACACACCTGATCTTAACATTGTTTCAAACGCTAGCTGCACAACTAACTGCCTTGCTCCTTTGGCCAAGGTATTATTTCCCTAATTTCGTATTTATATATTAATTATTTTTTCTTTGTTATTATATGGTACATGGTCAACTTACACTTTGTAACAATTTCAGGTGATCAACGATAGGTTTGGCATTGTTGAGGGTCTTATGACAACAGTCCATGCCATGACTGGTAATGTAACTTTTAAGTTGCTTAAGTAAACTGGTAATTACATGAAGGCATTAAAATTTACATGTCTTGTATTGTTGACACATTTCAGCCACCCAGAAGACTGTTGATGGTCCATCAATGAAGGACTGGAGAGGTGGAAGAGCCGCTTCTTTCAACATTATTCCTAGCAGCACCGGAGCTGCCAAGGTAATTAACTTTCTAGTTTAATATAAAACGCTATCCGAATGTATCTTTCACTTTGATGCTTACAGTAAGTTATTTATTTCTTTTGTTTGTAGGCCGTTGGCAAGGTTTTGCCAGCTCTTAACGGCAAATTAACCGGAATGGCCTTCCGTGTACCAACCGTAGATGTCTCAGTTGTTGACTTAACTGTTAGAATTGAGAAGAAGGCTACCTATGAGCAGGTCAAGGCTGCCATTAAGTAAGTGCTGAGAAGTTATATATTATTATCATTATTGTTGTTAAAATTTGGTACTTTGATATAACTTTTGGGATTCTTTGTAACTCAGGGAGGAATCAGAAGGCAAACTCAAGGGTATTTTGGGATACGTCGATGAAGATGTCGTATCCACAGACTTTGTTGGTGACAGCAGGTCAAGCATCTTTGATGCCAAGGCTGGAATTGCTTTGAATGACAACTTTTTGAAACTCGTCTCTTGGTATGACAACGAATGGGGATACAGGTACTTTCTTACAACCTATTTTGAATATATATTGGCTATTGAATTAACTTAACTTGCATTGTTGGTTGCGGGTCAAAGCGGGTAAATTTTTAGGATGGGTCAGGTTGGCGTGCTAAGCGTTTTTATCTTTAAATTGTAAACCAACATGTTTTTAAGTAAACGGTATGAAATAACAATCCTAGGAAAAAGTGAAACAAAAGAACAGTATTATTCATAAGTTTTGAACATCGAATATTAATATCACTTGCAATATATTGACTTTTCAACTTTTTTTTTTGCAGCTCCCGTGTTATTGACTTGATTTGCCACATCGCTTCCGTGCAAGCCTAAACGCTTGATAGGTGAACGAGTCACCCGGTCTTCAACCACGGCTATGTTTGGTTTTTTCTTCCGAGTTTGAATAACAAGAATCTTTGATACAAGGTTTTTGGGGTGCTACATATTTTGGTACATGCTGCAGGCTCGTTTTTGGTTGTTTTCTAGTTTTATCAGTTGTTTCATTTGCAGAGTTTCTAATTGCTTCTTTTTGTTTAGTGAAAAACAAAAAAACTTTTCCTAGTTGTAATCAGTTTCACAACATAATATGATATTAGCCTGGTTGATGATTTAGTTTCCTGTTGTCACGTATATAATGTGAATGAAGTAAATGTACATATAACCAGATCATTAATCAAACCGGTACACTGGATGATGAAATCATAAATATTTAAAACAAACAAGCTACTTATGAATGTTTCACAGGTTGAACGGTTAGATCGGGTATGTAGTTGGAAGGAAGAATTTTATGAAAAACTCCACATTTTTTCATAAAAAATAAATTTCAAACACAATTTTTCATTCCTTCTTTCCAAATCATTTCAATCCTTTCTTTCCCTCTTTAAATGGAACTAAGGAACACAAAAAACCGATTGAACCTGGACCGGTTTGAAACCCAAGGGTTACGAACCACTTAACTAAATTTCAAATTTAAAATTGCAAGAATAATTAAAAATGAGTTAATGATTGTTATGTTCAAAGGTCAAATGTGTGTGTAATGAAGTCAAGAACCAAACTGACTGAATCAAAACTCATGTGCCCTCTTCTCCTTCATTGATCTGAAAAAACACTCATTTGAAAGGAAAAATAAAAGTGGAATGAAATGGTCTCCTCCTCCTTGGCTTTCTTGCTAAGACTATAAGGAGTTGGGGGGGGGGGGGGGGGGGGGGGGGGGGGGAAGGGGGGATGAAGCGTCATGTGACACTTGTGGGACCCTTGAGGGGGGAAAATAATTGTGGGGAGTGGAAGGGGGGGAAGAGGGGGGGGGGGGGGGGGGGAAGGAAATAATTATTATTGTGTTAAAGTTAAAAAAAAAAAAACTGACCAATAAAAGCATGCCACGTGTCCCACACAATCCCCCCACGCCGGTGAAGCCACCCCCGCCCCACCCCCACGCCAGATGTAACACCCCAACCGATGGCGGAAACATCGAGGTGCCACGTAGTGACGATTGTTCAATAGCACATGGACTAAAGTGTAAATTTGAATACATTGATTAAATAATTTATTTCATTGAAATGAAATACAACGATTCTAAATGACAACTAAACTGAAATACAATAAATCAAAATCTAAATATAAATCCAAAAGCTTAAAAGGAGCGTCTCAAAATAACCTGAAACATGTACGAAAATATTTGGTCAATACAAAATGTATTGGTGAGCATACCCTGTTTGAATAAATGTAGTAGGAAAAGTGTTTAGCAATTCATGTGCGGTACCATTTGCAATTATGTAATAAGTAATATCCGTTCAAAATCAACCCTATGTAAAGAAAAGCAGATATATATAGTATGCGCTAGTAGTAATGTAATACATAGCAATGACAAGGACTCTCAACAGAGTCACAAGGGTATATAGTACTATTCATTGAAATGCCAGGCCCTCAAAGGTTAATGATTTTGACAAGTCATAGACACACAAATTAACATAAAGCAAACACACATGAGAATTGCATTTAGTAAAAGAAATAGAAACTTGATTGTAAGTACACGAGTCACCCCAAAATGTAAAACAGTAAAAAGGGGAAAGATATACTCACAGTTTGCGAGGTAAGGTAATTCTACTAAAGCGGTGAGAGTGGGCAAGGAGGATCCCGAGGAATTTACCCTAAATTGTTTGAGTAAATTCGTGAGTCAACGATCTTAAATTAAAGCCTAGGGTTCTAGGACTATAGACGATTAGGGATTTTAGACCTTAATTTGGGAATTTAGAGTACTAGAGACTTTTATTTATTTTTTTTTGATATTGAAAAGAAAATAATGGAAAATAAACTACTAATGTACGACGCGCCATGATAAAATATGTATATATATATATATAACAATCTAAACGATACGCTTTAAATGTATTACGAATAACTGTTAATGTAAATATTTAAATAGATAATTAGCAAACTTTGATTAAATTGAAAGTACCAAATTAATAATTTAGTTTGTAAAGGTATTCATCTACGAAAGAATTTTGCCTTAAAATAGTCTACTTGGTATATATGTATATAGACGTACTTTATATAAAGAAAATTATCTAATGAAAGCTATTAGATAAGTTTAATAATTTCAAATGAGATAACTCCAATAAAGTTTTAAATATATGGATCGATTTATAATAGAGTTGTAAAATAATAATTGTACCATTTGCTGATCTTAAATAGCTAGAAACGAGTTTGTCTAAACCATGAAACAAGTCTTTTTTTTATATATATATGTAAAATTTTAACCCAATAAGAAATAATTAGATAAGAGAATTAAGGAAAAAGAAAAGAAAAAAAATTAAATAAACAAATAAACAAAAAAAAAGTTTCATAAGGGTCATTACCCTTGCACACGTAAGGCAACCCAACTGAGCTACTCTTATTAGAAGATAAAAAGAAAGTTAATAAAACTTGTTTCTGATCGTATCCCTAATCCCAAATCAATATCTAAAACCCTGGTTTCCCCGAATCCAAAATCGAACCCAACTACTGAAGTGAAATAGGAAATTAACAGAGGGCTATCAGCCTATACCTCAAATTGAGCAGGATGATTGGTCAGATTGCATTACAAATCTTGAGAGCTAAAGCGCTAGGAAACATATGAATGTATAATGATAAAAATTTATCATGGGAAAGGGTTATAAATTTGTATGTTTCGTAATTCCCACAAGCTTCATATGATCAAGGCTTAAGCTAGTATTTATGTTTGTCTACTAGGGGTTTCATGTATGTCACATTAATGTGACTTGATAATTGTGGGTTATTGCTCATAAAAGTCAATGAGTTACTAAACAAATTCCATTGATTCATTCCATCAATTTTTAATTATGGTCACAAGAAGTTTCATTTGGAGGGTTAGGAAATGTTATGTAGTAGAAAACTATTTAAACTCCACTCACAATTACTACACTTCAATATTGTATGTTATAACTAAATGTTAAGTTCTAGTAAAAAATAATTTGTTAATTAACACTATAATAAACACTTAAACTTTTATATCTTGCAAACTTTAAATATTTAATGTGTCCAAATCTTAACTCTTCTTTGAAGAGAGTTATTTAGAATTACTAAAAAAATCCATTAATTCTAGGTAAACAACAATTTATAAATGCTCAAATACGAGGGTTAAAAATGAAGATCTTGAAATAGTTGAGGGACCGGTTGATTCATTTATGAAAAGCGGAAGGTGTAGGTTGTCACACCAGACTCCCGCCCCTACCGGCGGCGGTGTTCCCGCCCCTTTCCCGCCCCCCACTCCGTTCAGTCTAATGGAGTACTACTACTCTGAGTTGGCAATATTTTAAATGAGATTGAGTTCCATGAATATGGAGGCTGGAAATGTGCTATTTGCTTTCTATCTATTTATGCATCAAGTTCGAAGAACCACGGGACTAGAAATCCACATACAACATTCTGAAACTTCCAAACCAAAGAAATGCAACAAGAAATGAGCTAGTCTCAGTGGAGACTCCACTGCCACTTTATGTTTTTAAAAAAAAGCTCCGTTGCTCAATGAGAGTTGCACATAATGGTACTAGACTACTAGGCTTACTTATCTCCCAACCTCGAAGTGTGAGAATGACGACCCCTTCTTCTTGAAGAGAGGGGGTATTTATATTGATCCTTGGCAAGGTCATTGAGTTGGTAATGATTGACAACTCACTGCGCAGTCCCCACAGGAGAGGCCATTGAGGGAATTTGCGTTGTCTTCTCTGATTGGCTGATTGTCCTTTTCCTTCGTCCATTCTGTCCTTGCCGATGGCAGAAGATCATGGAGCAAGGAATGTGTGCCTCTGATTGGCTGGATGTCCCTTTTATTCTCTCAAGGCTCACGTGTGGGGGAGACCTTGCACGAGTCCTGTGTGTGCGTCGCGTGTCCCGGTACACATCTATAAACATATGAAAAAGTTAGTTTGATAGTTTTTTA
Organism: Ambrosia trifida; assembly: GCA_028751855.1. Classification (NCBI taxonomy): domain Eukaryota; kingdom Viridiplantae; phylum Streptophyta; class Magnoliopsida; order Asterales; family Asteraceae; genus Ambrosia; species Ambrosia trifida. Next base: position 69,820,008 of record CM054130.1, read on the forward strand.
TATGCTGTTGTACGTGTGAATTACAAAATTTATAAAATATGAACTATCTATCTATACATATAATAAACCAAAGCCATTTTAATGACATGACATTCAAAGAGGGTATTCTCTTTATTGAGTGTGCCATGTGTCATCCCATGTGGCAAGCCCTTTATTTTAAGAAAATAATAATTTAAAATTTATAAACAAAATTAGATTTTTATCTCTAATGTTTCCTCTCATAGCTTTTAAACGTTAATATCTTTTATACACGAGATTTTTTAAAGAAAAAAACTACACCAAATTAACGAGCGTTTTATTATCTTTCCAACGAGTACCATAGTGCTATATAAAAAACGGAGAAAAAACGACTATTTTTTGTAACCCGACATGTATTGTGTCAGGTTTGGAATTAGTTTAAAAAAATTGTGGGTTTGGGTCGGGCCTGAGATTATGTGATACCCGACCCAATTACCATTTTTTTTTATATTAGATTATGATAACTTATGGCAGAGATTTGTTTAAAATAATAATAATGATAATAATAATAATATTCATTAATCATATATTGGCAAGTCATTAATTATGTTGTCATGTTAGATATTTTAATCCGGGACGCTCTCCAACAGGTAATTGCTATGTTTTTTTTTTCTAGCATATTCTGAAATAGCTCAAATCTTATTGTATGCAGTTAAACACCTTTGACTGAATGTATTGGTGCTAAACAATCTATGTCCCCTTGAAGTGCTTGGGATCTTAATATTCTGTTTTAGGTGTTGATGTTGTAAGGTGAAATGGATCTTTTGGTATTTTTTTAAAAGTATCTAATGTAAGTTGATACATAAATGCCATTTTTATAGTTTAGATACTTCTAATTTTATTCGCTTTACTTAGATTTCTCAACCCGGGACGCTCCCGGGGTATAAGCTAGTTCATTATAAAAAAATCGCAGCAATTAGAATTCTTGGATGAGCCTCAAAATATAGGTGGTAAAGTTTTTTAGAGGGTGTTTAGCTGTCTATTTTTTCCAATCCTTTTAACTTATGACTTATCCAATAAATCAAAAGTCAAAAAAAAAATGTTTGGGTAATTGTTTGAAAATGAGCTTTTGAAAGATTTTGTGTTTTGAAAGGGAGAAAATAGGGGAAAAAGTCATAAGTCACGTGACTCTTGAGGTAGAAGAAGAAAGGAGCTTTCAAAACAGTAACTCGCGACTATGGTTGATACACGCGAGTATAAGACACGATTAGGGGCTAATCGTGTGATTTTCAGGCGAGTAGGGTTAATCTAGCGACTAGAAGTCTAGACGTGTGTTTCAAGACACGATTAGGCCCTAGTCGTGTGTAAAAGGTAACGAGTAAAGAAGCTAGTCGCTACTTGTAGGTCTGTGAACTTGTTTTGCATGAAAACCATCATTTTTGCTTCAAAATTTATAAAAAACACAGTGGTTGATCCTCAAATGAGTAGGAAAGTTGTGAAAACACTTTCGGAACAAACCCTAATAAAAAACACTTGTTTTTATCCGTAAAAACGACCTTAGATTTTGAAAAATGTTGTTTTTATCAAAAACTCAAAGTTTCAAAATTTTAAAACAGGTTTTTGATAAAAAAAAAAAACTATCTTTTAATCTGAAAACCCATTGTTTTGAATCTGTTTTGTTATCAAAACACTCGTGATAAGAGCCAAAGCTCTGATACCACTTGTAGGATCCATTTCCGGACAACCCGACAATCATGAGTTTTATCGTTTAGAGTGCGGAATCCACTAAACGATGTTCGGACAACAAAAACGACAAGAAACAATGATAAGCGAGATATCAAACACACAAATATACTGTTAAAGGTTGTATTGTATTGAAAAACAGAGCTCGGGTGTTACAAAACAATCACAGACCTGAAACATAGACCTGGGGTGCTTGTAATGTGTGATGTGACAGCTGAGGAATGATTAGGGCAATCATTGGAGACTTTTATACCTCCCCTAGTCGTCCAGGGCACTACAGGCAACTAGGAACTTGACAGGCGAGTACGAGGGGCGACTAGCATGCTAGTCGTCTTGAGACCCAGGCGACTAGCAAGGCTAGTCGCCCCCAACTGATCGTAGTCGCTAGTCGATTTCAGTCATGCCCAAAATCATCCGACACACATCCAATACATCAAAACTAACACCTATACTAGGCTAGGGACATACGTGTACTAACACCGCCCCTTGAATGATATGCCCCAGAAAACAGGGGTGGACCCACATATAGTGGGTCGGGGTCCCGGACACCAATATTTTTAAAAAATCGAGTTGAACCGGTATACTAAATTTTTTAAAGACGCAATAAAATTAGTTAGTTGGACCCGATAAAATAAAAAGAAAGCTGGGGTAGTGGTAAATCTCCTTGTTTTTTACAAAGAGGTATCGAATTCAATTCTTGTATCATTTAATTGTCTTTTACTTAAATCTAAGTTAAAACTAAGAGTTTACACAAAATCAAATTACACTAATGTTTTTATTGAGTAATGACATATGTTATTATTATGATATTTTATTATGTTTCTAACATCAGCTTGACCCGAACAACGATCGACCTGGAAATTCAGTTATTTAATTGTGAAAAATCTTAACACCGTAAAAATAGATCCCGGTAGAAAAATTTACTGGTCCGCCACTAATTCAAAATATTGTCTCATGTGTTAACAAATGAAATCATAACTTGAAATAATAACTTGAATACAAAAGTTACCTCATATATTGTGTATCACTTTAATGTGTATTCAAAATATTGTGTCACATGTTAACAAATGAAATAATAACTTGAATAAATATAAAATCTTGCTTAACTAAATTAGAAAGTGATTTAAATATTAAAATCTATCTATATATATAAAAGAAAACCTATATGCTGACGTGTCATGCAATGGAGGCCTCAACCTCTTATTGAGAATGCCATGTGGCTTAATATTGGAGAGTTTTTGATGTTTTTGACTATTTTCGTTTTTTAACTAAAAAAAGGAAAAACTCAAAACCCTATTCTCTTTTTCGTTTACAATCGCTCTCAAGTTTCTTTCAAACTAAAGCTGCTACCCTAACACTAGCCGATACCTAAACCGATCGTCATCTTCTTTATTTTTCTGTAAGTTCCGTTTATCCTCTAAATCCACGACTTCTCTCTTCCATAGTCGCCTACCATCGCCAGGTATAATCATTCCTCAAATATTTTGATTTCACAAACATCCAGTGATTTACTTTTTTCGGTGTTGATTTTCGATTTACATGGGGATATTTTCAAGCTAGGTTTTTTTTTTCTTGCTTCCATTAAATATTTACGGATCTATAATTGATTTGTAAATATCAAAGAATTTTAAACTTCATAAGTTATGTTTCATATAACTTTCCATTTGTTGATTACATCAGATCTAGAATTGATAAATTTAGTCTTTGCTTCTTTGTGTATTTGTTATGTATTGTGCAGAGGGAGGTTTTTTTTTTTAATGTTGATTCGTTTGGGAGTGATTCGAGTTTGTTTAGGTTGGCGTTTGATGCTGTGAAGATTGGTGGATTGCTTTATGTTACGTCGACTGATGGGTTTTCTGCAAGCGGTCATCGGCCTAATCAGTGAGTTCATATTTTGTTGCTCATAAATTTAATATAATTGATTTATTGTTTATCAGCCTATGTATCACACCTTACATAACTGGGATTTTAGGTAACTGAATTAGTTTTAAAATGTGCTAATTGGGAACATACAGTGCACACATCACATGATGCGGTGATCAGATTGCCTCGCTGCAGCTAATGTGGGCGCCTTGCTTCCGTCGGATCTGTTTTCTGTTATGGTTAGAGTTTCCAAACTTCCGCTTGATAGATTATTGTCATCTTCATTAATTAAAGGGTGAGTTGGATATATAAGCCTTAGTAATGGTTTTTAAAACTAAAACGGAAAAAAAAGACTATTTATTCATGGAGTTGTAGAACTAATTAGTTTTCTAAATTTTACTAATATTTAAATGTTGATTTGTACAATACTGTAATTACCTGTTTGGGATTCTAGCCATTATTAATTTCAATATTAACAACTACAAAACTAGAATTGTGATGCAGGTATTGGAAGCTGGGATTATAATACATTCAATAATAATTGGAATGTCATTAGGAGTTTCTGTCCATCCCAAAACAATCAAACCACTTATTGCTGCTTTGAGTTTTCACCAATGTTTGAAGGCATGGGTCTTGGAAGCTGCATCACTCAGGTACCTACTCTTTTCTCTTCTTATATTAATTTGTCATCAATTTTCCTGCACATATTCAATTCTAAGTAGTAATTTGCAGGCTAAATTCGAGGTCAGGAAAGTTGTAGCAATGTTGATAGCATTTTCGCTTACAACTCCATTTGGGATTGCGTTAGGGATTGGGATCGCAAACACATATGATGAGAATAGCCGCATCGCTCTTATAGTACAACGGTTATTAAACGCGACATCTACTGGGATACTCATATATATGGCACTTGTGGACCTCCTTTCTTTGGATTTCATGAAATCGAAAATTCTTATTAAGACATCTAGAGTTATGTCCTGTTCCAATTCATATGCTTGGAACAAACACATAAGGTAACATTTTACAATATTAAATGCACTGTAAACATTTATTGGTTGTAATCTAAATACTATATGATTTTCGTAAATGATACGAGTGAACAAAAGTTCGTTAAGGTTAGGTAATATCAAATATTTATAGATTTTTTAGGTTAGGTATTGAATCTTGATATTAGAATTACATATTTTTTAGCCTATGACATGTTAAAATATTAGAGTTATACATTGTTTTAGGTTATGTATTGAATATTGATATTAGAGTTATGCATTTGTTTAGCATTTACGATAGATGTTAATATTAGAGTTATGCATTCTTTTAGGTTTGGTATCTATATTAGTGTTGTGAGACTTGGTACATAGATGTGATAAGTTTTTTAATGGTTACAACTTTCAACTTAAGTGATTGTTTAGTTGATTAGGTTAAGAATTATATGATTCATTAGAGATTGATAAGTTTTTGAATAGTTGCAGCTTACATAAGTGATTGTTTAGATGATTACTTATTAGGTTTTAGGTTAGGGAATATATGGACATGCACTGATTGAGAGAATTTGTGGTTATTATCACGTAGTGAATTTTTTTTAACTAAGATTGATTATGTTTAAGTTATTTACTCTTTTCGTTATTTGAGTTTTCTTCTTTTATCATTTTTTATTAAGCCGTATTAAATTTTTCAACCCCGGGACCTCCCCGGGGTAATCAGCTAGTTACAAATATTACGAAATACATTGTGTATCACATTCACACTATCACTTAACGTGTGATTTTAATGGGCTTTTTTTGGGCTTTAAGTTAAACTGAATGTGATTCCGAGTTTCATGAACATTATATGCATTCAAATCTCAAACCCTAATAATAGATTTTCCTGTACGTAACAACTAACAATTGGCTTATTCAGGTATGTTTTCATCTTTGATTTTGCATGTTTTTGTTTGAATTTAAATTAATATGCTCGCATATTCATTCGAACTAATTTACATGTAAATATGAGCCTATTTTTTTATTGAATGGTTAAAATAGAGCTACCATTGGTTACTTTCATATGATTTTATTGTTTTTTGTACAATGATTTCTAACAACCAGGCTTCAAATTCTTTGGGTCACGTTGGTTGAGTCGAATCACATAATAAAATCCTAATGTACATGACAATAAAATCCTAATTTACAAAATTGTCATGTCGGGTGTGTTGTCAAACTGCATGTTCTGATGTTTGTTTATTGGTTTGTTCAAAACTACTAGGAAGTTAAAATGAGCTCCATAAGTGAGAATGTAGACGACAGGCTTAGCGCATTGCCTGAAGAGATCCATTCGCACATACTCTCTCTAATGCCTACAAAATTCGCAGTGCGAACTAGCGTTTTATCCAAAAGATGGAGGTACACTTGGATGTTTGTCACAAACATTGACTTTGATGATATTCATCCAACCCATGGTTTAGATACATTGTCAACATTTGTGGATCGCGTACTAGAGTCTCGCAAAGCATCCCAACTAGAGTTATTTAAATTACACTTTACTAAAATTCGGGTTCCCAAGTCAATGGTATCAAGTTGGATTGATAAGGCGGTCAGGTTAAATGTACGTGAGCTTGACATACACGTTATCCGGCTTGCATTGCCTTTAAGCCTTTTCACTTGCAAGACACTCACAAAATTGAGTATAGGTCTTAGTGGCCGTAGGCACGATGCTTGGGGTTCTCGGCCTCCTATCAATCTTCCTTGCCTAAAAACGCTTCACATTGTTTTGTGGAAGGCTCCTTTTCTCGTCGCGTTTAAACTTATCTATGGTTGCCCGGTCATTGAAAGTTTATCAATGGAAGTAAAACAATGCGGCGATGAAGACTTCATAGTCACCATCCCTACTTTGAAACGGCTTAAAATAACATATGCATATGTTACCAACAAGGCTATAAACAATGTTGTTTTAAATGTCCCTAATCTTGAATACCTATTTGTTGGTGGAGTATTGTGCTCGTCTTTTGTTGTGGAAGATTTATCGTCTTTGATTGAGGCATCTATTTCAGTTCGTGTAACAGAATTTCCTAGTCTGTTGGCTGATCTTCTAGAAAGAATCAGTGGAGTTCAATCGCTTTCATTACAATATGTATGTTTCCTTCCTATCGATTTCGGTTTGTTCAAACTTTGAAATGTTGTTTGTTTTATAGTGTTTAAACTCTTAAAGTGTTTTCATTTTTATGCACTAACTGTAACTTATTCCTTGTTAAAGTTTCTAGGTGTTCAATCTTTGCCCATCTTTCCGAATACGAAGCACTTGGAGTTGAAGGATTTTTGGAAGCCTATATTAATTCCTAAATTACTCGATTGTTCTCCCCGGTTGGAACATTTATGTATTGAAAAGGTACTTGATTGAGCTTTATTGATATCTTTGACTAGTTTTCCTAAATTACCTTTTTGTTCGTCTTATAATTGTTATAAACTTTCAAAAGCCGAAAGATTGTCTTTGGCGTGAGTGGAGGTGGGTACCTGCTTGTGTGCGGACGAGCCTTACAACCTTGAAATTTAAAAAATGCGAAGGGAGGATGTATGATATGGAGTTTCTGAAATACTTATTGGGGAATGCAAAGGTTTTGAAGACGGTAACAATCACTTGGGGAAACTTCTGCACAGAAGGACAAATGTGGTTGGCTGCACAGGTGCTTAATTTTCCAAGGGCTTCCGTGTGTTGTGAGATCCATTTTATTGGTAATTAGTATGATTATACTCTACTAGTAGTTCGTTAGCTAACTATTTAGTTACACACACGCATAAAAAGCCAAGCCGAGTTTGTTCTCATTTAAGCTCACATTTGACTAGTTATTATTTCGAAGCCTGGCTTGTTATGATTTTCTAGTCTCAGCTCGAATTCGTTAATGTTAAATTATCATGATTATTTGTACAAATTTTGTTTTACGCGTTTTGACTTGACCAAGTTCTGCCCTCATAACAACTGGTTTTTTTCCTCACTAAATTTGTGTAAGAGACTTTTTTTTAATATACTTGCTGCATTGTTTAATACTTGAGTTGCTATTGGTAAGCCCGGGCGTATGGGGACCTTTTACCCAAGGGGCGACGTCCCTGGGTAGTCGGGCATTAGTTTCGTTGACCGTTAAAAAAAATATTTGAGTTGCTATCCATCACTGGCTAAGCCTATTTATTACTATCCATCAATCCATTTAACATGTTGACAACTCATTTAACTACCCGCATAATGTATTTTCACTTTACGTGGCACCGCTTCTCATATATCTGCCCTAATTAAACATCCCAAACTTATTTAAATTAAATTTTAATATTCATCACCGGTGCCACTAGGGGTGAAGCTTGGTTTTGAATCTGGGGGGGGGGGGGGGGGGGGACTCAATTTTTTTTCGATTGTTAGTGGCAAATCGGCGGGGCAAGACTCAACCCGGACCCAATTTACCTACGAAAATCGCAAATTTATACCACTACGCCAAAAAACCGGGTTGCCAGGGCCACCCCTGGCCCAGGCAGTCCTTCGTCCTTGAGTGGCACCACACAAACCCTGCAACATATTTCGATTCAAGATTTACAACACAGTTGACTTGATTGAAAATATTAATTTGGTTCAGTAACTCATTATCCCATATATATAAAACAAGGTAAACTAATATATGATTTTAATAAATGAGCCTAATAAAATCTTTTGGATTTAGATTAGGATTATACCAATTACCAAATACTAGAGGTGTACAAAACTGGTTTATTTATTCTTTTAACTGGGTTATAAACCAAACCAGGTTGGCGAACAAAAGATAAAAAATTGCTTGGGGTCGTAAATCGCTTTAGGAGCAAAACTGTTCGAACCTATCAAATTGATTGGGCCGAGTTCAGACCAGTGTGGGACAAAACACAGTTTTTTGACATGCTTTTCAAATCGGGTCGGGTCCAAACTAGTTTAAGGAAACGAGACTATGAATGTACATGTACAGATAGATTTTGGTGAAGTGGGTTGTAAACCGGTTTAATGGCCCAAACCGGTTTCTTTACACCTCTACGAAACACATTCATACTGTTTTGGGCTTCTAACATTAATTGGAACCTTGGCATGTCTTGTGTATTTGAAAGATAGGCAGAGCCGAAGTGAATGAGAACTTCAACAAAGTATAAAGTTACAACTAAAACATAATAACAATAATCAAAGAGTAAAAACTAACTTATTTTTTCAATTGAAAGGGATTTAACTCCACTTATTCCCTTCAGAAACTCCCAGCACATATCATCAGATCGTATATAATCAAATGAAACCGACACCTCAATCAATGACGACAAATCCTCCATGACAAAAGGCGAGCCTGATATACCGCCAACAAATAGGTATTCAAGATAAGGGACGTTTAACACAACTTTTTTGGTAACCGATGTTGGAAATGCTCTTCGCAATGTTAGTTTCAGTCTTTTCAAAGTAGGGATATTGAATACGTAATCTTCTTCCACCGCCTTGTTTTTTATTACTTCCAAAGATAAACTTTCAAGCACTGGACAACCACGGATGAGTTAAAATGCATTGACAAAAGGATCGTCGAAAACAACAATGTCAAGAGTTTTTAGAGAAGGAAGATTGACCGGACATGGACACTCCCAAACAAGTGAAGGAAGTCCAAGACCTATTCTTAACTTTGTGAGCGTCTTGCAAGTGAAAAGGCTTAAAGGCAACTCAAAATAGAGAACATGTATGTCAAGTTCATAAACGTTTAACTGAAGTGCCTTATCAATCCAACTTGATACACTTACCGCCTTACCCTTTTAAGGCCGATGGGTGCACAGACGAGGCAAACCCCAGTCCCATCGTTCTCCCCCGTCTCCATCGTCCCAACACCGCCCCCACCCCCGTCCCCCTTTTCCCCATCTCCCCCGGAACGCGAGGGACTAGGGATGAGCATGGTACCGGTACCGAAAATACTAGTACCGAAATTCCCCAAAAATGGGTATCGGTAACGGTATTTGAATGTAAAAATCGGTAAATACCGGTACCGTACCGAACCAATACCGAAATTCCCCAAAAATGGGTATCGGTACCGGTATTTGAATGTAAAAATCAGTAAATACCGGTACCGAAAAACCAAAAATGCGGGTACCGGTAGTGGTACCGAAATTGATTCGGTACCATTAGCTCATCCCTACGAGGGACGCACCAATCAGTGTGAACCACCAATCACCTACTCCCGTCTCCCCCGTCTCAACACCGCCCCCACCCCCGTCTCCCTCTTCTCAGTCTCCATCACCCGGTCCACAAAAGTTGTACCTCCAACTATACGCTTATATTATTTTCTCTACAGAAGTTCAAAAGCTGGACTATTTCTTGACCAGCAAAAACCGACACCTTTGCAATCCATGTACTGAGTAGAATCTGTCAGGTTTGATCAATCATGATGTGTATTCCTTCACTTACCAAAAAAAAATGGTTAATTTATGTTCAGTAAATCATCCATGTGCATAACTGTTAGTCATCACTAGAAACATGGTTGTTTACCATGTTAATAGCAGCTTGTGTGTGTGTATATATCTATGTGTGTGTGTGTGACTTTGAATCGCATGATTCTATTTCAAGCAAATCACAAGCATCAAAGTCAGAATGTTAAAACTCGAAGTCAGTACATTTCGTTATGTCCGCCTTTATATTGCACATAAGGTGTTTGATGAAATGTCTGGTAGCATAAACTCTTACTGATGTTATCTTTATGATTAGGTACTTAATCTAGAATGTATGTTTGATCCCTTATGTTGTTTAAGGCCAGTTCATTTAAGTAGTTGTTTAAGGCCACTTCATTTAAGTGTTTATGGTTATATTCTATTTAAGTTATTTAAACAACTAATTTTTTTTTGTAGTGTCTTGGCTCCGGGTGGGCAAGGTTACGTTTTTAGTCGGTTAGGGTTTGCCATTCAGAAAGGGGGCTTGTTGCCCGCCTTCCCGCTATCTTGATGTAATTTGTAATGTTTTTTTATTTAATGAAGTATTAGTATTGCAGGATTACATTTTTACCAATCTTCTTGTCTGACCTTCATTTTCAGCTATGCCAAGAATCACAGCGAAAAAAATATCTGATCTTGGATCTTATGTGGTTAATCCCGCTGAAAAGATTGCTCATCGTTGTTTGAAATCATTCAATATCACCAGCAATGCACTTGCCAATCAAGCGAAGTTCAATACCGATTCGTCTGAAAACGTCAACGTTGTTGTTTCAAAAGTTAAAGCTGGAGGAAGCTATGATGAAATTTTCCGCTCTCTCGTGCAAGATCAAGCTTGTAACACGATACCCATGTCTCATAATCTTGTTTCTCAGTTACTGCATAGATTCAAAGATGACTGGAAGTCTGCATTAGGCGTATTTAAATGGGCGGAATCACACACAACGTACACACCAGCATCAGACTCGTACGAAACAATGCTGGACATATTAGGAAAAATGAAACAAATGGAAAAGATGATGTCACTACTCGAGCAAATGAATCAACATCATCTTGTTACAATTGGCAGTATAGCGAAAGTCATGAGAAGACTTTGTGGGGCAGGAAAGTGGGAAGATGCTGTAATAATATTTGATGATTTGCATAGATTTGGATTAGAGAAGAACATTGAATCCATGAATCTTTTACTCGACACACTCTGCAAAGAAAGTAAAGTTGAGCAGGCGCGCAAGATTTTCTTGGAGTTGAAATCATGCATTGCGCCTTCTACTTATACTTTTAACATATTTGTACACGGTTGGTGTAAAGTTAATCGCGTCAATGAAGCACATTGGACTATCCAAGAAATGAAAGGATACGGGTATAGCCCGTCTGTTATAACTTATTCCACCATCATTGAATCATACTGTTGCAATTCCGACTTCAATAAAGCATATGAACTCCTCGATGAAATGCAAGCTCAAAACTGCCCTCCTAATGTAGTAACTTTCACCACCATCATGTGTTATTTGAAAAAAAATGAGGAATATTATGAAGCATTGCAGATACCCGAGAAAATGAAATTATTTGGCTGCAAGCCCGATACACTTTTCTACAATGCCTTGATTCATACACTAGCAAAAGCTGGCCGGGTTCAAGAAGCTGTGGATGTATTTGAGGTTGAAATGCCGAGTTCTGGCATATTTCCAGACACGTCTACATTTAATTCAATGATTGCAATGTTTTGTCATCATGGTTTGGATCAAGAAGCCATAAATGTTCTAAGAAAGATGGAAAATTCACAACTTTGCAGCCCCGATAAACAGTCGTTTAATCCGCTACTCAAGATGTGTTTTAGGAAGGGAAAAACAGATGTTTTGTTGGGTAATCTGTTGGACGAAATGATCAATAAGCATCATCTTAGCTTTGATTTGTCTACGTACACTCTTCTGATCCATGGGTTATGTAGAGCTAATAAAAGTGACTGGGCTTATGAATTATTTAAGGAGATGATAGATAAAGATATTGCTCCCAGATATTATACATGTGCATTGCTTCTTGATGAACTCAAGCGGAACTACAATTATGTTGCCGCTGATTATGTTGAAGGTTATATGAAGCAGATGAAGTCATCTTGATCATTAAACATTTTATACATTTCCAGTGACCCTTAAATGGTATTACTGTAATATTCTTGTATTATTGTTATTGTTTAGGGCGTTCAATGTCTGGCTCGGCCAGTTTCGTCAAAAATTCTGGGCCGAACCATTAAGTACAGTTTTGGAGATTTAGCAGTTTGGCGGTTTAATGATTCATTTGTTATGTTTTGGCAGTTTGAAGCAGGATTTTTTTCCCCAAAACCTTATTCTGTGTTAAAGTTAAATGATAAAGATGGTTCATGATTATAATGCAAATACATAACTACATATTCTAAAAAGGAGAAAAGAAAACATATAAATAAGACAGATAGAACGACTGGTTCGGCTTACAGAGCTGCTTCCAAGTTCTAAACCGGACTGAACCCTTAAACTTTCAATACCTTTGTAGTTTTTCTTTTCAAATTTCAATCATAGAGAAACATAGGTCAAATGCCATTGATGATGAAATAGGTTGGCTAATTCTTATTAATATCATTATTAAATAATTATTATTGTAAATCCAATTTTTAAAATGAAATATAAAATTGAGAATGAGATGTCTTGTCTTAATAATTTTCTAAAATTTGTGACTTAATTATTGAACAGACCAACCACCACACTATTGGAAAGAGATGACCCTTCAAAATAGATCCACACGTTTCAACCTTTCTTGGTCAAATGCCATCATTCAAATTACAACATAAAACAAAAGTACTTCTTTCCTCACAATTTTTTGTTTACTTATTTTATACAACTAGGGTTTATGCCCGCGCTTCGCGGCGGGGCTGGTGAGAGAATTTGGTTGGTATCGTTTGGTTCATGCGGTACCAAAAGTCGGTATAGCATTTGAAAAGAGAACTCATTTACGGTGTCGTTAGCAACCGAATGAGAAAACCAAAAAAGTAGAAGTGGTTGTATAACCAAAATGATAATATGCTCTGTTCGAACTGAACATGATAAAAATGGTTGTTTTGGGTTAGGCAAAACTGAAGCAACCTAGTTGTTTAAATCCAACCTTTTTGCCTCAAAGGTCTTTAAGCACTACTGACCCTTAAATCCCAAAACCAAATCCCTCTAAACCACAACAACCTCTCCAACGCCTCCGTGCCCGCTTTCTTCGCAATATAATCCTCACTCTTCACCCCTAACTCCACCATAACACCCACCAAACTCTCCACCATCCCTCATTTAAAACATTGTTGTCTTTTCCCACGGCGTTGCCGGTTGTGAAACCTTAAATGATACCAAATTGTTAAACTTGAACACTAACTTGCACATCCCAGTTCAAATTAATAGCACTTTGATTTCTCTTAATTTCTTTTATCACCAAATGCACCATCCTAAACAAATTTGTTCCATACAATATTACAATTTGTTTAACAACCCAATTATTTTTAAGAAGATAACATTGCTCTAATCTCCAATTGCTAAATTTTTTGATACACAATTTAGTCCTGTTAACTTTCAAATTATTATTCCTTAGTATTTTTTTAATAAACCATCACAGCATGATCCTCTTTCTCCCCATCTGTCTTAACACCATATTAAATTCATCGAGGATTTTGAAAAAAAAAAAAATAAGGACATGCAATAAAGATTCATCTCACTGGAGCTTCACCGGAAGACTAAAAGGGTCGGAGGAGCCCTAGCCACCATCATCTGAGGCGTGGCTGCCGGTTAGGCCTTCGAACTTTCAATCGCTTCAGTGTCTCCCTGTGTTGATATAGTTAGCTTTTTAGTTACTGTTGACCATCTTAGAAACTGTCTCCTTCGGTGCTAGGCTTTGCAACGCCTCCACTCGTCGATTGTTGTTGCTGCCGGAGTCATGGCAGTAGCCGACTACTTTCTTTCTCACTCCAGATTGTCGCCATTTGGAACTCTTTGAAGGTGACCAAAGGTCTGGCTCGTCGGGAAAACCTTTCACCGGCGTAAACTACACACCAAGCAAACCTACAACCAAAGATCAGCAACCAAGTCGCCATAAATTTGTGAGGATTAAGCTTAACTTTTTGGCCAAAAAAAACCCTAACTTACAATCACCACCGGCGGCTGGCGTGTTGACCAAACCTCAGCGATGCACAATCGGATAATCTATGGTTCATCATGCTTTAAACCTTGGATTGGTACCACCCACACGCCGGAGAAGTAGCTAGATTCCTTTCTTCGCCGGCTATTTCTCTCCCATGGTTTTCTCTCTGTTACAAATGTACTGACGTGTGTCATGTGTGAGTTGGTATAAGGTGTGGCAAAAGCAAAAAGCAACAAACTATTGTGTCAAAACCAAAACATAAGCTTTTATCCTGGCGCAAACCTATGTTTGAAAATGATATATATAATAATGTTTTGAGAACATTTTCAACGGTGTTTCACTTATTTGCTTCATATATTCGTAGGTTTTGTTTTGTGTGTTTAAAGTTGACTGGTTGATTTGTGTCCGGTCCACTTAGTCATGTGATTGAATTGGCCGCATCTAGGGTTCTCTGTTAACTCCTCCTTCGCATTGTATTTTCAATTCGGTTATCAAAAGACTTTAATGTTTAAGAGTTATCAAAGGACTTGTAGCATAAATGGTATTAAGAAGTTTAAGGCTACGGAGACCGTGGAGGCCTGGAGGGGATGGTGGTGGTGTCACGAGGGACGTGACCCCCCCCCCCCCCTTGGCCAACTATTTATGAAACCATGCCTCCTAAGAAAGTTATAGAGATGGTGATGCGGAGGATTGTTAAGGGGATTGAGGCCCGTCACCATACTTATCAACCTTATAACTTATAAAGGTATTCATCTCCAATTAGTTGAAGTGTTGAGCGCATCACTTGCGGACTGCTGGATGAACGGTTGTGGAAAAATTATACCCGATGGCCTAACCGTTCACGCCCTTAGGGTGGAAGGGGCACTACCCTAATGTACCTTAACAGTTAACACACATTAATCATTCATAGTCACCTTATTTATACCCTCAAGTACTCTCACACCACAAAATCATTGGCCGATAAATCAATGATCTTCCTTCAAACCTCAAGTACCCTCCGCGGGTACACATATCCGCATACAGCAACCCACACGCCTACCCGCATGGAGTGGCGGTGGTGTTACCGCATGGATTTCAAACCCTCTAGCCGCAGGCGCCATCCCCCAATTGTACCCATTGTTTCAAATTATGCCTATAATCATGTAACATTCATCGTTCTACATAGTTCCATGTTCTTTAATAAGTGACACGAAATTAAATATTGAGTTGATTATATGCAAATAGCTAAAAGCCGCGTCATTGTAAGGTACAAACAATTTAATATTCGCCGTTTCTTTTATATCATTTCCAAATAAGTACACCGCCCTCTTCCCTTGACTTTAATGGTGTTCTTGTGTTTTTTTATTTTTTTATTTTTTTAAATTTTTGGCCGATTTTACTTTAACTTACATTTTGGATGAACTTTTGAACCTATTGGATTCGATTAGTATTAATCGATTTAATTATGAACCCGTTTTCAGACCAGGGTCCAGCGGGTTATTCATAGTAGTGTCTCGGCTCCGGGTGGGCAGGATTACGTTTTTAGTAGATTAGGATTTGCTATTCAGAAAGGGGTGGCGGCGCAGCTTGTTGTCCGTCTGCCCGTTATCTTAATGTAATTTTCTTTGTTCTGGAATGAAATTGTTATTGGGCCTCAAAAAAAAAAAATTATGAATGATGATTTACCTCTTTATCACCCAAAATGATGTTTATATGTGTTGTGTATGAATCTATTCAATTGAGAAAATGTTATATTGTTAAATTAAAATATAGAAAAAAGGGGATCATATGTGGTGTTTATTTAATTCAGTGTTCATAATATGTGTATCTCACTTTTATACCTTTATTAGGTTGGACGGTATGGAGGCTGGAGCGACCGAGCAGGGACGATAGAAAATAAAAGGTATTGAGGTGAAAGATGAGTAGGGAGAAAGTGGCCGAGCCGACTCAAGGAGTCAAATAAAACTATAGCTTTAGGCTCTGAGTTTTTTGAGGCCCCCAAATTCTAAAAAAAAAAAAAAAAAATACACACGTATTTTTGGTCTTTAGTTTCAGATTGTTGAAACTAAGGTTTGTGGTTTATAATATACATACACAAAGTTCTTATAGAAATCATGGTATTAAAAATAAATTTTTAAATGAAAAGGGCCCAATTTTATATGCGATTTAGGCCCCCAAGAAGCTTGCGACAACTTTGGGAAGAGGGTCAAAATCGAGAAGTACTCTCCGACTCAGAGGGGCATGGAGGTGAAACAAATAAGAAAATGGGGAGGAACGGGAAGGATGGCAACAGAAGTTCGAGAATACAATTTGTATTTGCAAAATTTTGAACTTTACATCAATCATGTCAAAAAGAAATACCAAACCACTAGAACACTCTCTAAGACCACCTGTAGTGGTTAACCCATTTCACGCCCCCACTTCAAATGAAGTGTTTTGATTGGCTCCTAAAAGGCTGCCATCTTTCGCCCTATTTTTTGCGTTAAAATTTTCACGTCACAGACAAAACAAAAAGATTCACGCCCCAGAGGCAGTGTTGGGGCTTGAAGGGACGTTTTGGGGATTTTACGCCTAATTCACCTTGACATGGTGTATAAATGGTATAAGGTGATCCATTTTTTTTTTTTTACAGAAAGTAGAAGGATGCATTTACAAATGCAAAAGACCTCAACATTTTCTTTTTACACATAAAGATGGAATATAAATGTCATATCAGAAACAAAGTTATGACGTGTGTGATCACGAGCAGAAAGAATCTCCCTTCCAACTATGCAAACAAAAGTCTTCCTTCTTCTGCCATTAATCATACATTCATCAACAAACAAAGAAATTATTATTATTATTATTATTATTATTATGTGGTTTCACTCCTTTTGTTTCCATCTGTAAACTCACCGTCACCCCATCTCCCATATCTTATATCTAATCTAATCTTTGTCTCTTTTCCCTCCTTTTATGTGATCCTCATCATCCCCTCCCTCCATTTTTCTCTCTCTCTCTCTCTCTCTCTCTGTTTTTTTTTTTAATAAACTTTTCATCATAGCTTTCTAAATTCTTCAACTATAAACCTTGATCTTCCATTAATATTATCTTGGGTCTCTTTTAAATCATCTTCTGCTATTGGGATTTTCTTGTTTTAGAATAAAGTTTCAATCTTTTGTTTTCTTGAACCTTAAACACCTCAAAAAAAAAAAATTATTTGTTTTTTCTTGTTTTCCAATAGAATTAAATATGTATGCTCAAAGTCTTTGACTCTTTCCTTATAATCCATTGGTTCTATAAAGTTTTGTGTTTGGTCTTGTTTAATTATGAATCTTGAAGTATAAAGACTCAAACTTTCACTTTAATTCTCAAAGAAAATTCCAAATCATCATTTGGGATTACTTAAAAAATAGTTTATGTTTTTGGGTATTTGTTGAATTTTAATAAAGTTATAATCTTTATTATAATCTTGTTGTTTTAATCAATAAAGATTTGATCTTTACAATGCCTCCTTCGTATTTCCCATTAAGATGGGAAAGCACAGGTGATCAATGGTGGTATGCATCACCAATTGATTTAGCAGCTGCAAATGGCCACTATGATCTGGTCAGAGAGCTGCTTCATTTTGACACAAATCTATTGATCAAATTAACTTCCCTACGCCGAATAAGGCGGTTGGAAACCGTCTGGGACGACGAAGAACAGTTCGCTGATGTGGCGAAAAACCGGTCAAAAGTGGCTAAAAAATTACTTATTGAAAGTGAACACAAATATGGACATGGTCATAACTCATTGATCAGAGCTGGATATGGTGGTTGGCTTCTTTACACAGCTGCATCAGCTGGTGACATAGAGTTTGTTAAAGAACTGTTAAAGAGGGACCCACTTCTAGTTTTTGGTGAAGGGGAATATGGTGTGACTGATATATTGTATGCTGCTGCAAGGAGTAAGAACAGTGAGGTTTTTCAGGTGTTGGTTGACTTTTCTTTGTGGTCAAAGGTGGAGACTGTTGGGTCTGTTTTTAAGTTAGAGATGATGAATAGGGCTGTTCATGCTGCTGCTAGAGGTGGGAGTGTTGAAATCTTGAAACAGTTTGTTGACGATTGTGATGATGTTTTGATGTATAGAGATGTGCAGGGAAATAGTTTGTTGCATTCAGCTTCTGGCAGAGGTCAAACTCAGGTATTTTTTGACTCTTAAATCACTTTCAGTTTATTAATTGTTTAGTTTGATTTATTGCTTTTGGTGAATTTATGACACGAAATTCGCGGGTTTGGGTTCAGACTAGACTAAACGGGTCCGCAGCTTGTCACCAAAATCTAGTCGAACTCGCGAACAAGTTTACTTCTACAGGTTGGGTTTGGGTTTACTTTTTGTCAGGGGCGGAGGTTTTGAAGGGCCAGAGGTGCCCTGACCCCCCCCCCCCCCCTGTTTTTTGCCGCAGTGGTAGAAATTTGCGATTTTCATAGGTAAATTGAGTCCGGGTTGAGTCCGGCCCCCTCCGATTCGAGAACCAAGCTTTGCCACTGCTTTTTGACGGGTTCTGGCCCCAGTGGCGGATCTAGAAAATAAAACAAGGGCTAATATTTTATAAAAATTATTTTAAGAGGCAACAAAAAAAATTTGTTTTAGGGGTAACATTTTATAAAAATACCTTAAAAAACAAATTTTTTTCACTTCGCCGGGATAATCGAGGGGTAACAGATGTCTGTTACCCCCTGGTTGTACATTGTATCCGCCCCTGTTCTGGCCAGTTTCGTGTTGAAGTTGAACTCGCGAACAAGTTTAGCTAAATAGCTTTGGTCAACCTGTTTAACCTGTTTATTTTTTAATTTTTTGTATATTATGGTTTAATGTTATAACTTAAAATGGTTTGAGTACAAAGTAATTCTTATGATTTGGAAGTAACTGTTCTTATAAAATTTTGTATTTTTTTTTTTTTTTGGTATTTATATGCAAAAATAAATAGATAAAAAGAACCTGGGTTGATCGGTTTGTGTCTGTCATAACCCGCGACTATTCGTATACTATTTTTGGGTTCGTGTCATGGTTGGGTTCACGCGCCTGGCAGGATTTTCAGGCTCAGCTCGCAACCAACGAACACAACTCGTGTACGCCTATGTGAATGTGATTATTGATCCTAACAGTAAGGATAATGTGTGTAGGTTGTGAAGTATTTACTTGAATCATATGATATAATCAACTCGACGAACAGTCAAGGCAACACAGCTTTACATGTGGCTGCATATAATGGTCACTTACCTGTGGTCGAGCTCTTAATCTCATCATCGCCGGTGTTAATCACATCAACAAACAACTACGGTGACACTTTTCTTCACACGGCAGTCGCTGGATTCAAGACACCAGGGTTCCGGCGAGTTGATCAGCAGATTGAACTCATGAAACATCTCGTGAGTGGAAAGATTGTAAACGTCGAGGATCTTGTCAATGTTAAGAACAACGATGGTCGAACGGCTCTTCACATTGCTATAATTGAGAACATCCATTTGGATTTGGTGGAACTACTTATGACCGTTAGATATATCGACTTGAATATCAGAGACGTTGATCGGATGACCCCACTTGATCTCCTAAAACAACAGCCGATATCAGCCTCTTCAGAGATTCTCATCAAGAGGCTGATTTCGGCTGGTGGGATAGCAAATTATAATGATTATATGACAAGGACTGCCCTTGCATCCCATTTGAGAACACATGGGATCGGGGGCAGTCCTGGAACTTCATTCAGAGTTCCAGACTCTGAGATCATCTTTTACATATGTGCCGATAATGATAGGGAGTCAATGTATTCAGGTGAGCTGAGTCAGGTTGGTTCAGGCTCACCCGCCCGGTCAAACTCAGGGTCACATAACTGGGAACAAGGGAGTAGCGCCGCTAGACGTTTAAAGCTTCTTTTTAAATGGGCCCAAAGGAAAAAGGACAATGATCAAGATTCGGTAGATTGTTTCCATTTAAGGAAAGGTAATCTCGAAAACAGGCCCATTTCAATTCGCGAAAGGTATACGAAAAGCTCATTGTCGAATAGTAAACGCGTGTTTGGGCCTAGCCCGTCAACAAAGAAGAAGTTTTCAGCCGGGCTAAGCCATGGTGTGCTACAAGTACGCTCCCCCTCGAGCCAGTTTTCCGGGTCATCTTGGTCTTCGGGTTCAGGAGACGATGATGACGAGCTTCGGCCCACAAATGTTGGAACCAAATGGTCTAGCTCGGGCCCATTGGATAACCATGGAAGATCAAAGTCTATGCTTAGGCCCACAAGAGATGGAACCAACAACTATGCACGGTCCAGCTCGGGCCCATTGGATAACCATGGAAAACCGAAGTTCCATCGACGACAGTCTTCGTTGAGCAAGGTCTTGATGAATGAGGTGTTCTGTTTCGGGGCACAGGGTATAGCGGTTGAAGAATCGGTTAAGCGACACAACCCATCGAGGCTACGTTAGTGAGTTCAACTGTTTGAACTATTTTTATTTGTATACAACGTTGATAACTTGATACTTTGATAATGTATGTTTGGATTGGACTTAGGCTCAGTTGTGGTCCGGCCCATTGGGCCTAACCTAGCCCACGTCCGTCTGATATAGAAAATGAATATATCTTTATTTTTAAAACACTTTGGTTGATGAAATCAGTACTACAGGATAGTCAAATTACATTGCTATTTTTGTAATTTTACACTCATAAAACTTATAGGTTGGATCTATTTTTTTTAACAAACTTTTTATATCAATTTTATAAAAACGAAAATCACATCAAAATAGCAGGCAGACAAGCAACAAGTTGCGCCGCCACCCATTTGCATTTAGACTTTTGGTATACATTATGTATTTATGTGTTGTTTTGTGCTCAAAGAATATTTCTAGTGGGCGTAACTTGTCAATCAGTGAAACAAGTTGAATAAATTGTAGTATTATTAATTAGATCAACTTGTGAAGACTACCAAACGTTCAAACCTAACAGTTTGACTAGAAAAGCCCCTTGTGATAGTTTTTTGGTTAAAAGACCTAACTACTTAGACTAATGAGTATGGGGCACGGCATTGGACCATCTTAGCTATGCCGCCCCGGGCTACACCGCCCCCAGGCTCATCATCGGCATGCCCGGCATTTCCATGCCTTCCAAGCCGGGCCTTGTATTTGCTTTGGGATTTGAAATGTTATTGTTTTTAATAGATTTTTTTATTATTTTTAATAATTCTGGCGAATGAGGAGGTCCGTCATCATAGTGCACACCACCCCCTTGGAGGCCCATCATGAAGATGCCTCTCCCCCCACTCCTACGTGACGCCTACGTGAAGACTCATCATGAAAATGTCACCCCTCTCCACACCCAATAGTCTTGTATAAGTAGTTAGGTTGAAAACCATGTCTTTACTATATTTATTTTATAGTTAGTCTACGATGGTCTAATGCATTTGAGCATGCTTTAACAACTTGTGATTCATTTCGTGGTTCTGACTGTGTTTATTCTAGAGAATGATGTAAATCTATTTATTTATGTCAAATTGGTAGGTTATTGCTGAATTTGTATTGTAAAATCATCTTGTCTCATTTTCTTGTCTTCGTTACTATTTTAGTGTATATATTTTTAAGTAACAATTTCAATTACAAAGATAATCTACTAATATTGAACTATCGAAGCAAAAGATCTTTTCATGAGGATTAGGACTAGTGTTTCAGCATAATAGGGTTGTAATGGCAGGCCATAACGGTTGCAAAATATCCCTGTAGGTAACACACCTATGTAATATGAATGTATCAACTTTTTGATTATTTCTATTGAAGAGAGAATTACATATATACACAATAAAGAGCTAAAGACTAGGAAGCTAAAGACTAGGAATTAAGCTAAAGACTAGGAAAAATATTGACTAAGCTAAAGACTAGGAAGAATATTGACTAAGAAATTATAATTATAACAAGCATTAATTTTGAATATTGACTAAAGACTTGGTGGGAGACTCGGTTTTGACCAAGTGTGCTTCAATATGCCCCCGCAAGATGGACGAGTGTGAGAGGAGACCAATCTTGGATGTTAAAAAATGGAACCGTTGACGTAGAAGAGGCTTGGTTAGAGCGTCCGCAAGTTGATCATCTCCTGATATGTGTGTGACGCGAATGGTGCCATCTTGAACTTTTTCACGTACGAAGTGAAAGTCTAGTGCAAGGTGCTTCATGCGGGAGTGGAAGACCGGATTTGCTGAGTAGTGTGTTGCACTTAAGTTGTCACAGTAGATGGCAGGTGTGACTGTGGATTTGAGACCTAGTTCAACCAATAAGGAGATTAGCAATTGGACTTCGGTTGTGGTGGAAGCCACAGCACGAAATTCTGCTTCGGTGGATGATCGAGCAAGTGGTGGTTGACGTTTGGAGCTCCATGAAATCGGGTTTTGACCGAGATAAACGATGTAGCCGGTAGTGCTTCGGTAAGAGGGTCGGTCACCGGCCCAATCTGCATCAGTGAAAGCGTGAAGCTGCAAAGGAGATTTCCGTTTGAAGAAGATGCCATGATGTAGAGTGCCATGTAGATATCTTAGCAATCTTTTTAGAGCTTCCAAATGTACATTTGTTGGCTTATGCATGAACTGTGAAAGTTTATTTACTGTAAAAGAAATGTCAGGACGTGTTAAAGATAAATATTGTAGTGCACCTACGAAAGCCCGGTATTCTGTTGGGGATGGTAGGGGTTCACCATCCAGGACAGTAATAGTATAGGAAGCCGACATCGGTGTAGGTGCCGGTTTGCAATTACTCATGTTAGCTTTGGTGAGGATATCGAGGATGTATTTAGATTGAGATAGAAAAAGGCCATGGTTGTGAGGAATGACCTCGATGCCAAGAAAGTAAGAGAGATTGCCAAGGTCCTTTAAAGAGAATCTGGCAGCTAGAGTTTGAATGAAAGATTGGATGAGAGATGGATTTGCTCCGGTGATGATTATGTCATCAACATAGACAAGAATGAAGATGGGGGAAGAAGTAACTTTGTTGATGAAAAGAGAGGGATCGGATATAGAAGGTTTGAAGTGAACCGATAGAAGGTAGGTTTTAAGTTCGTCATACCAAGCACGAGAGGCTTGACGAAGGCCATAGATGGCTTTGTTAAGTTTGCAAACATGGGTGGAATAGGAAGGGTCCACGAAGCCGGGTGTTTGAGACATGTAAACCGATTCGGTTAGGGTGCCTTGGAGGAAGGCATTGTTTATGTCAAGTTGGCGTAGAGGCCAATTGTATGAAGTGGCTATAGCAAGAATAAGGCGTAGAGTAGCCGGTTTTACTACGGGACTAAAGGTTTCAACATAGTCTAGACCGGGACGTTGACGAAAACCTTTAGCAACAAGACGTGCTTTTAGGCGGTCTACCGAGCCATCAGGTTTTAATTTAGTGCGGTAGACCCATTTGCATCCAACAAGGTTAGGGGCGTTGTCGGGAGGAACAAAAGTCCAAGTTTGATTGCGTTTGAGGGCATCAAACTCGGTTTGCATAGCATCTCGCCATAGTGGTTGTTTGAGATCTTGGGTAATATTAGTGGGTTGAGGAAGAGTGTGAGTAGTAGAGTGGTATAGGACAAAATCGGAGTTGTGGTATTTCGGGTTGGGTTTACGAGTGGCTCGAGTTTGGTAAGAGGCAGCGGGTTGAGGTGGAGAGGAAGTGGGTTCAGTGGTTTGGGAAATATTAGAGGGAGATGAATCCGAGGGAATATGTATGGGGGATGAAGTGGTGGTTTGGTCAGTGGTGTGGGAAGGCTCGGTGGGCTGTTGTGGGAGTTCGGTGGGGGTGGGTGGAGGTGGTTGTCTTTGGTAGGTGATGTTTGGTGGTGGAACGGGGGTAGAGGTTTGAGAGAGAGATTCATAAGGGAAAATATGGTCAATGAATTGGACATGACGGGATGTGTAGATTCGATTTGTGAGCGGGTCAAGAAGATGAACGGCACCTTAGGAGGATGAGTAGCCTATGAATATGCATGGTTTAGACCGAGACTCGAGTTTATGTTTCGAGTATGGGTGTAACCAAGGGTAGGATAGACAACCGAAACCATGAAGTTTTTCATAGTTGGGAGTAGTGTGAAAGAGCCGATAGTAGGGGGAATCATTGTTTAAGGTGGGGGTGGGTAGTCTATTGATGAGGTAGGTGGTGGTGGTGAAGGCAAATGGCCAAAATTTGAGAGGCATTTTGGCATGAGAAAGTAAGGCTAGACCAGTTTCGACAATATGACGATGACGGCATTCGGCGTAGCCATTGTGTTCGGGTGTATGAGGAGGGGAGGTGAGATAAGAAATGCCACAAGAAGATAGATGAGAAGACAGTCTAATATATTCTCCACCATTGTCGGAAAATAATTGCTTGATTTTTGTTTTGAAATAGTTTTCAACGAGTTTTTGAAAATGGATGAAAGTACTAAGAGAGTCAGATTTATGTTTATCCAAATGTATTTTGTGAAATGGTCAACAAAAATTATATAGTATTTGTAACCATCAAAAGATGTAATTGGAGATGACCAAACATCATAAAAGATTAAATCTAGAGGTGTATTAGAAGTGAAAGAGGATGAATGAAAGGGAAGTTTGTGACTTTTATTGATGCAATGCAGCAAGAATTGCATGATTCATGCTTTCTAGAAATAGACGGAACAAAAGAAGCTAAAAGTTGTAAAACTCGCAAATGTGGATGTCCTAGGCGGTGATGCCAAGAAGACGCTTTGTTTGTTTGCAAGTAAAATGCTTGTGGAGACTTGGTGGAGGATAATTCATAGAGACTATGATTAGTTATTCCCCGAAGAATGGTTCGGTGAGTGTGAAAATCCTTGATGACAAAATAAGAAGAGAAAAATAAGACTAGTATGTTGTTGTCAATGCATAAACGAGAGATAGAGATTATGTTGCGAGAGATAGAAGGGACACAAAGAACATTTTTTAGGATAATAGGGACACTAGAAAAATAAAGAGTAATAATGCCCACGTGAGTAATTTTAAGAGACGAACCATCACCAATGACAAGTTCCTCGGTACCATCATACGGTCTGTGCATGGAGAGTGCACTAAGATCATTAGTAATGTGGTGAGAAGCACCACTGTCTTATAGCCATGATAAATCAGAATCGATAGTATGGTGTGTTGCCATCATGTATGCTTGTGGTTTAGTTTGGGTGTTGTTTTTGTTGTAAGTTGAAGGGGTGATAGTAGGTTGAGTTTTCTTGAAGTTTGGGCAGAATGATAGGGAGTGGTGGGTGATGAAGAAGAATGAGTGGGTTTAGTAAAACCTGGCTCTGATACCATATGAATGTATCAACTTTTTGATTATTTCCATTGAAGAGAGAATTACATATATACACAATAAAAAGCTAAAGACTAGGAGTCTAGGAAGCTAAAGACTAGGAACTAAGCTAAAGACTAGGAAAAATATTGACTAAGCTAAAGACTACGAAGAATATTGACTAAGAAATTATAATTATAACAAACATTAATTTTGAATATTGACTAAAGACTTGGCGGGAGACTCGATTTTGACCGAGTGTGCTTCAATATGTAATTGATCGTCGTGATCTTAAGCTTCGTAGAAGGGTGCTAGTATTATGGAGCAAGAGTCACCAAGAGCTTCGAAAGAAGCAAGTCTGGAGCATGTAGCATGAGCTCCTTGTAGAGGTGTTAAATTTATTTGGGTAGAGTATTGTATGGTGTGTAAAATATTCAAGTTTGATTTTTCCTTCAACTAACCACAATTGATTTTCATCTATTTGCTATAATATTTTTTAAAAATTCGTTGTATTTATTAAATTAACAAATTTTGCAATTAGATTAATTTGACATAGGCCCCCTCTTATATGATTAATTATATAATTTTTTTTTATCAAATGAACCCGTGTGAACTGTCGACCTGGGGTGTCTTCGTTGGTGGGCTTATTAGACAA
Organism: Ambrosia trifida; assembly: GCA_028751855.1. Lineage (NCBI taxonomy): Eukaryota > Viridiplantae > Streptophyta > Magnoliopsida > Asterales > Asteraceae > Ambrosia > Ambrosia trifida. Next base: position 69,846,026 of record CM054130.1, read on the forward strand.
TGGTATTGTACCGGGACAAACGGTTTTGAGAGCGGAAGCTAAAAAGGTCGCTAAGCACGAGGCAACATGTTTAGAGAATCAGCACATGTTCCTTCCGTTTGTCTTTGATACATTTGGATCTCTGGCCCCTGAGACAGTGCATTTCTTGAAACAAGTACAGAAAGTAGGGGTGAGCAAAGCCAAAGAACCGACCCGACCCGATCATTACCCGACCCGAAACCCGAACACCCTATAAAATCAGAACCGATATATGGACCATTAATACGGGTCGGTCTTCGGTCCTGAGCTTACGGTTCGAGTCGGTCCATAGAGGAATACCCGAACCGAAACCCAGCTACATTTTCAGCACATTATCAGTCGTCCATAGTTCATCCCCTTTAACATAGTATCCAGAATACTTAGAAATACCATCTGCAATCTTCAATTTCATGCCCTCAATCCGGACTATGGCCATTTAAGGCTCCAAATTGTTGATCAAACATCCAATTTCTTAAAGGTAAGGAGCCTTATTACATGGTTTGTTGTCTGTGGATAAGGGTTCATGTGCTTACATATTCAAAACTGAATTCAGATTTTCAGTTGTTTCTTAACCTGAATTTGCCCAAATAAGCTATGATATGTGTTCTTGATGGAATTGGTTGGTCATGTTATAGCTTGTTTTATGTTATCTAGCATATATGATCTTTGCACACCAAATGTTCGATTGAATGCCTCAATGAAAAAACTAAAAGAGTAGTTGGTTTGATTAGTTGTTGATGTTAGAACTGATTGTTTTGTTCATGATAGAAGATAGGATGTTTGCTGATTTAGTTGGTTTGATTGTTATGAACCCGTTTGATCTGTACTTCAGATAAACAGCACAGAGAACAGGTTTGTGCTTCATGTGGCTCTTCGTGCTGCAAAGGATACAACTATAAAGTAATAAAAATCTTTAACTTTATAGAATACAGATAAACCCACAAAATTATATGCATAAAGTTAGTGTGTTTGTTCTCAACTTTCGGTCCCATTTTTTTCCGGTTTTTTACCCTTTCAGGACCGACCCGACCCGAAACCCGATTGTGATGATATACAAGGACCGACTTGAGAACCTAAATTACATATACGGTTCGGTTCAGGTCTAAATTCGGTTCGGTTCTCGGTTTTATTTCGGTCCGGCCCTAATATGCTCACCCCTAACAGAAAGTAGTTCACAGTGACTCACAAAGCTCTAGGAACCAGGGGTTTGTAACAAAAAAATGGAAATATTTTGCCTAAAGAAAAGAAAAAAAAATATGGTAATTACAACAAACGAATATTGTTTATTTTTATTCAATAAGTAGCATTATTTTATTTACATATGGCTTAAGGCCACAACGGGTGGTATAAACTTTATCACATTTATCACACTATCACACCCAATTAGATTCTGCCGCCTCATTTTATCACATTTCATTACTAAACTCATGCAGCGGTGTTCACATTTTATCACATTTCATCACTTAAAAAAACATTAAATTAAACTAAAAAAACATTACATTAAATAAAAAAAACATAAAAATAAACCTAAAACATAAAAAAAACAGAAAAATAAACATTAAAAACCTAAAAAATCAAAAAAAAAAATAAATAAATAAACCTAAAAGTTAAATGGCCAACCTCACTTGTGGCAAAACTTTCGTTTCGTAGTCATTTGTTTCTTGCTTGATCCTTCCATATTTTTTTTATTGTATTGTTTGATTGTGTGTTGTTTTGATTGTGTATTATTTTGATTTGAAATAGAAATGTATATATAGTGATTTGGGAAAAAAAGTTTTTTTTTTAATTAAATAAAACGGTCAAAAGACCGTTGGCCAGCCAACGGTCAAATCCAACGGCTCTTTCACAGCGTGATGGCCATCACGATATTGTAAATCGCGGCCGTGATAATTATAGTGGGGGCGGTGTTTCGCGGCCACTATGGGGTGGCCATCACGGATCACTGCGGCTGGCCTGACAAATGGGTGTAAACTGTATAGTCACTTTTTCACTTGTCCCCTATTTTAAAACTTACTTTTTGTAAATATTGTACACCTATATCAATATATCATACAAAAAATATCTTTATACACAAAACTATATAAATTTTAGAAGAGTTCCTTATTTTCTAAACTATTTCTAACTTAATTTCCTCATCTTGCTTCTTTCTTTAAAAAAATTCAACCAAAGACAAGAGACCCACAACATACTAACCAAAATAGCACTCACAATCACAACTATCCAAGAAGCCCAAGCCCACATAGGAACTACACCATGTCCACCAACATTCAAATAAAACACCACCATTTTATACACAAACAATGGCCCAAACACCCCTCTAACCACCGTATAAATCCCATAAAAATAAGGCGATAACCCGACATACAACCTCGCCGCGGCCGCCACCTCATCTTTCCGGTACCTAGCGAGACTCCATGCGTTCTGAAGCGGGCTAGTGACCTCCGCTAACGTGAGGAGTAGGAGGATGGCAAAACCGCCATAACCAACTACATACCGACATGTTATGAACACGTAGAGAACCGCCATGTGATGGGCGATGAATAGATAATCATATGGGGTGAAGATTAAGTAATGTGAAGTGTCTATAATGAAGTATGCAATGCTAAAATCGAAAACTAGTGTTTGGAATGGTGTGTTTTGTGAAGCAAAAGTGTGTTGTGTTTGTGAGTGTAGGAAATTTGCATAGGTTGATAGAATAACGGCTGGTGTGCCATGAGCAATTGAGATTAGACAACTTGATGCATCGGGCTTTTTCTTGGTATCCCAATTCTTGAAAAATATAAAATAGCCCAAAAGATATATAAATATATACATGAGACTAAAAGTAGGTATTAATGAACCACCAATATTTGGAATTTCCATGTAGTGGTGTTTTTTTAGATGTGAAGTACAAGCCAACACCCTAATGGAATTATTTGGTGAGGACTGAAACCTACTAGACCGGGCTAAGAAGCGGATGGTCCCAAAAGTGGGTGGGGGTGGGGGAGTCCGGTCTAGAAGGTGAGATTGAAGGCAGCAATGTTTTATCAACAGAGGTTGAAGGCAGCAGTGGTTTCTAAATGGGTTGACAATCGTTTATTAATGGGTTAACAGAGGTTAAAGGCATCAGTGTTTTATCAACAGACGTTTGGCAAGGTTAGCAAGTTCGAGAAAGGTAACGAGAAAGGGGTTCGGATAGGTTACAAAAGGGGATGATGTTGTTTGGTTTGGAAGCTAAAATTGTATGACGAATGAAAGGGGGCTGTCATGTTATAAAAGAGTTTCACGTAACATAAATTTAACACGCATCAAGAAATTGCAATCTAAAAGTTATACCATGTGCTCATCGAATATTCTTTTTCCTTATCAATTTAATCAAGTCTTGAGCCCTTAAACTACTTATCTTGATAACAAAATCACTCAATTAAATGTTTTTTTATTTTATTTTATTTTATTTTGTTATACTATGTTAAAAATGTTACATCATAATTCATAAGTAAACGAATTAAGTGAGCAACTTCTTATGTACTTATCATTAGGGACTGCTCGACTATTACAAAAAAAAGGTTAAGTTAGGCTCTCGCCATGTACGTGACTACGTTCGCATTCGATTTTGCTCTCCGACTATAACTCCCCAACTCTCAACTTTGATACTAGAAAGGGATTTTGTGCATAATAGTTGTTCATAAAACGCTGTTTTTCTTGATATTTAGAGGGTGTTTGGGATTGCGTTTTGAATTTGATTTTTAGATTATTGTGTTTGAAAACGTAGATAATCAGTTTTTAGTGTTTGGGATTGGGTTTTTGAAAACGCAGATAATTAGTTTTTTAAGCTACCAAAACGCAATAATCCATAAGCAGCTCCACCTCTGCTTTTTCAAAACGCATAATCTGTTTTGAATAATCAATCCCAAACACCCCCTTAATAGTTAAGCTATAGATATTCTAATTTCTAATGGGATATTCTAAGTATCTTGTAGAGCGGAAGTACGTAAGTACCATAATGTTGGGCCACACACGTGATTGTATATTGCACTTAATTCAAGTGGCCATGTGATATATGAAAAAGAGGGAACGGATAACGTACATCACGAACCAACCCTACTCTTCAATCGCTATATCCTTAATAATATTGATATTATACACTTGTAAAAGTTAACTAGCTTATACCCAGGGAGTGTCCCGGGTTAAGAAATCTAAATAAAGTCAATAAAATTAGAAGTATCTAAACTACAAAAATGGCATCTATGTATCAACTTACATTAGATACTTTTAAAACAAAATATACCAAAAGATCCATTTCACCTTACAACATCAACACCTAAAACAGAATATTAAGATCCCAAGCACTTTAAGGGGACAAAGATTGTTTAGCACCAATACATTCAGTCAAAGGTCTTTAACTGCATACAATAAGATTTGAGCTATTTCAGAATATGGTAGAAAAAGAAAACATAGCAATTACCTGTTGGAGAGCGTCCCGGGTTGAAATATCTAATATGACATAATAAAATATCTAATATGACAACATAATTAATGACTTGCCAATATATGATTAATGAATATTATTATTATTATTATTATTATTATTATTATTATTATTATTATTTTAAACAAATCTCTGCCATAAGTTATCATATTCTAATATAAAAAAAGGGTAATTGGGTCGGGTATCACCTAATCCCAGACCCGACCCAAACCCACAATTTTTTTTTAAACTAATATATCCCGGGAGCGTCCCGGGTTGAGAAATCTAATTTGAAATATCAATTTTACACCTGAAATAGACTGATGCGTTTTACAGTTACATGCAGGAAAGCTTCGGGTAGCACTTAACCTAAAACAATTAACAATGTATCTTCAATGTTGGTGCATAACCTTAAACACTTTATAACTCTAATATTAAAACCTAACCTAAAACAATGTACAACTCCAATGCTAACACATGTTTTAAATAAAAATCATATTTACTGGTTTGAACATAACTAATGGCCTATACATGATTAATGAATAACCTGAACAATTTGTGTTTTTTTTTCCTGTATGAACAAAACCACACAAAAAAATAGTCGTTTTTTTTCTTCGGTTTTTATATAGCACTATGGTACCCGTTGGAAAGATAATAAAACGCTCGTTAATTTGGTGTAATTTTTTTCTTTAAAAAATCTCGTATATAAAAGATATTAACGTTTAAAAGTTATGGGAGAAAACATTAGAGATAAAAATCTAATTTTGTTTTCAAATTTTAAATTATTATTTTCCTAAAATAAAGCCCTTACCACATGGGATGACACATGGCACACTCAATGAAGAGAATACTCTCTTTGAGTGCCATGTTATTAAAATGGCTTTGGTTTATTATATATCTATTATCTATTAATATATATAAAAGAATTGAACATTGCTGATGTGGCGTGCAATGGTGCCTTCATCCTCTCCATGAAACTGCCACGTGGCATCATAATTGAAAGATTTTAATATTTTTTGAATTATTTCCTTTTTTAATTAAAAAAAAAAAAGATAAACATAAAACCCTAAATTTATCTCTCTATCTCTCAATTTTCAATTACTAAAATTAAATTGAGTTATTTTAAGAAAAAAGAATTTAAAAACAAATTTAAATTTTTCTCTCTTATGTTCCTCCCATAATTTTTAAACGTTAATATCTTTTATATTCGAGATTTTTTAAATAAAAAAATTACACCAAATTAACGAGCGTTTTATTATCATTACAACGAGTACCATAGTGCTATATAAAAAACGGAGAAAAAAACGACTATTTTTTGTGGGGTTATGTTCATACAGAAAAAAAAAAAAAAAAACACAAACTGTTCAGGTTATTCATTAATCATGTTTTTTCTTTTAAACCAGGTTCTTATCTACGATGTTGAAATTCAACCCAATCGCCATGTTATCATTGGAATTTTACTCTTCTAAAGATGGATAGGTATACTTCATCAAGAGAAGTTAGGAGAACGAATCACGCAACACTGCAACACATGGTGTCACCTTATAACAAGGTTATTTTTTTATTTATTTAATTACAAGAGTAATAATTATTACTATTAGTATTAATATTATTAGAATTGTTATATTTTTCAACCCCCATCATGAATTCTACATCTATATAAGTCAAAGTCAAATTGTAACATATTTTAAATTACGTGAAGATGATTATATGTTGAAGGTTATCTTTTTAATACTGTATTATGTTTAATATGGTTTATGCTTTTTATTTTTTTTTAACTTTTTAAATAAATGTTTTTTAACTAAGATTGATTATGTTTAAATTATTTACGCTTTTCGTAATTTGAGTTTTCTTCTTTTATCATTTTTTTATCATATATTTTAAATTACGTGAAGATGATTATATGTTGAAGGTTATCTTTTTAATACTGTATTATGTTTAATATGGTTTATGCTTTTTATTTTTTTTAACTTTTTAAATAAATATTTTTTTAACTAAGATTGATTATGTTTAAATTATTTACGCTTTTCGTAATTTGAGTTTTCTTCTTTTATCATTTTTTTATCATTTTTTATTAAATCATATTAAATTTTTCAACCCCGGGACCTTCCCGGGGTAATCAGCTAGTGTATAGATAAAACAAAATGTCATTTTAATAGTCTCATTGTACGCAAATCTCACATCTATCATTAGGATAGAAAGACTGTTTCTAGAGAAACACCAAGCACGGGCTAAGAATTGCTTGGGCCACGGTCCCCCCCCCCCCCCCAACCCGTTTTTTGACGCAATAGTATAAATTTGCTATTTTTATAAGTAAATTCAAGGACGAAGCTTTCTTAGGGCCAGGGGTGACCCTGGCCCCCCCTGTTTTTTGGCGCAGTAGTGGAAATTTGCGATTTTCGTAGGTAAATTTAGTTCGGGTTGAGTCCGGCCCCGCCGATTTGCCACTACCGACTGAAAAAAATTGAGTCCGCCCCCCCCCCCCCCCCCCTCCCGGATTGGCGAACCAAGCTTCGCCCCTGAGTAAATTTATCGAAAAAAATTCATCTACTCACAAACTACTACAATAAAACGAAACCCGAAGTAAATTACGACATATACTTTATACATTTATAGAAACTAATACAATTGAAACAATCATAATTCTAATTTTTAAATGCCCTAAAATAAATATGCAACTTCATAACCTCTAAACGACACCGTCTACTATTTTACAGAATGAGATGACCTCTAGATACCACCCACAAACGTCACAACATACAACTTCTTCCTCCTCCTCAAACTTTCTTTTCCTAATGCCCAACATGTTTCTTTCTTGACACTTACACGTAACCTCGTTAAGCGAAATCGAATTATTAATCCACATTTCGCGTATAATTGCTTTGATTTTAGCTCTACATTCGCGTAATTTCAAGTAATTAGACCTTGTCACTTTCATCGAGTTTAATATATTCAAACCTTGTTGGCTCGATTGACCGCCACGAGAGAGTAAAATCATGCCATACACATACGTCGCCTCCACGTGTCCTTTCTCGGTTGCCCGTTTCAAGAACTCGAGTCCTGTTTCTATCCTTGCCAGACTAAAGAACTCTATCTGTAAAATTTGAAAGTAAAAATAAGTTAAAGGGTCATTTAACATGTTCTTTATTGAGTAACTGATGTGTGCATAAGGAAACTCTGATCACAACAAAGGGTAGAGTTCTCTACAACTACGAAACTCATTTACTTATTATTAAACTAAACAAAGAAAGTTTGGAGGTGTAACGAGACGAGCTGCTCGTGAGCTACTCGTTAACAATTTGTTTGTAGCTTTAATCGAGTTAATCTTAAACGAGCTCAAATGCATATATGATCACTTCTATTTAATATAATAGGTATCATATTAACTAATAACTATTTGCATATAAAGAAAATCATTAACGAGCTGATCCGGAACTAGAAAAATTACTCACGAGCCAAGCTTGAGCTTTGGAACCAAAGCTCTAAACGAGTCTAGCTCGAACTTGACTCGACTCGTTTACACCTCTACAAAATTTAACGGAGCGAAATTAAAAATTATTTCATACCATTCCTTGTCTGAACATTGCCTCCGGGTTCCCTTTGTCAATACATCGATTTAGGAAAGAAAGCAATTCTTCACTTGGAGGAAACCAATGAATAACTGGAAATTTGTCGATTGAAACATGTTGGAAGATGAACTCGTCTTCTGCCGCACCAAGAAAATCCCTACAACTGAATAATCAACAACAACAACAACAGGGTAAGTTTTCAATTCCAACATTAAAACAAATAGGTTGAACATAAGTTATTGTCTAACAAAACCGACGTCAGAACCAAAACTGTCTAGGACAATTCCTAACATGTTTAACCACAAACAAAATGTTTTGTCATGTCATGTATCCATTAATAGCCCCACAAGAACACCAAAATAATGAAGAAAAAGGAGAAAGGAACCTGCAGTATTGATTGTCCTACAACAATCAATTAGTTGGATGGATAGCACAACTATACCACTAAAATTATGCATCTTAAAGTTGTTTTAACTTTTTCTCATGCCCAATCTAAAATTCTAAATCTAGCAATTTCATCTTTCTTTATCAAATAGTACTTACAACATTTTTTCTATAAATTATTCTTGTAGATTATCATGAAATTATAGTTGTATACACTTTTTTTGAATATATATCAAATCAAGTATTTACTATTTATGTCTTATCATTAGTGGCTGGGATAAGAAAAGTTTCAAAAATTCGCTTCGATTACTTTCCTAGAAATAATGTGGGAGTCAAATCACAAGCAATACATCTATTAATAGAAAATTCGATGGACTAGAGGATCAACCACCGGTGGACCCCTATAGTTCCGCCCATGAACAGGGCCGGCTGAAGCCCAAGTGAAATGAGGCTAGGGCTTTGGGCCCCCAAATCTATAGGGCCACTATTTTTTATTTTGAAACACTGAATTGGGCTGTATAATTCCAGGACGTAGAGGAAAAGATCATAAGAAAGTGACAATTACAAATACCCTCCATTTAATTATGATTTGATTTGGCTCGTTAGACACAACGTATCACAACATGAACTATACAAGAACTAAAAAAATATTTTATGCTTTTGGAAAAGGGCCTCAAATTGATAATTTGCTTTAGGCCCCCTAAAGGGTTGAGCCGGCCCTGCCCATGATAACCATAAACAGAATATATAAGATTCTTATACTCCATGAATTACAATTGTAAACTACATGCATTAAGATTCAAGACAAGCGATAAAAAAAATATAAGATTCTTATACCTACCGCCAATTTATAGTAAGACAAGTTTTTAGAATTTTTGAAACGTGTCATTTTGCATTTGAATGTGAAAACATAAATAACAAGCATTTAGATGTCATTAAAATATACAATAAATATGAATCTTAAACCACATGATTCTGATTTAAGTTATAAATATGTACTATATGGGCATATGATCTCTTAAACTGAAATAAAATTTACAATGAGGTTTAAACCAAAGGACATTCAATGTTTATTTATGAAACTTGTCATGAGGCACACAAAAGAAAACAAGACTTTGCCTAAAACTTTCAAATAATGATCCAAATATAAACTATTCCATCTCAAATTACAAGGAAACTTGATCAAAACCGTAAAATTGAACTTTTGTTTTTCGAAAATTGGTGTGTTTCCGAAAACAACTGGGATGACTATGGTCTTGTTTTCTCTCTTGATTTATAGCATAAACGCAGGGACGAAGCATTGTGAGGGGCCGGGGTGACCCCCCGTTTTTTTGGCGCAGTGGTTGAAATTTGCGCTTTTCGTAGGTAAATTTAGTCCGGGTTTAGAGTCCCCCCCCCCCCCCCCCCCCCCCGGATTGGCGAACCAAGCTTCACCCCTGCATAAACAGATTTCATAACTCTGGCTGCCTGAATGAGTTCTTTTAAGTTGGTTCGGAAAAAGTAAAGCAGTCTTGCAACTACAACCTCACTTTTTATGAGCCAACTTCAAAGAACTCAATACGATTTTCGAGACTTATGACTTGAGAAATCCGATTACACTAGAAATCAAATAATTCTAAAATTGATCATGCATTGCACAACTCAAACACACCAAGGTTAACATCAACAACTTGACATCAATACATTCATGATCCATACTAATTAACAAACTATACTTACTGCATGTCCATAAACGAATCATCAATCATCTCATCTACTTATCTCCATTAACATTCTATAAATTCAAACCACAAACATACAAAAAAACACAAAGAATTTACCTTAATTTAGCATTAAAAAGATCGGTAAACGAAGACGACGCAACGCGAGCAAGAACATCAATCAGCAAATCACCAGGAAGAGATCCGACCACCGGCCGGTTCTGTATACGTCGTCGATTCGCCGACGTACCTTTTCCGTTAATATTACCCGCGTTTTTTTTACAATTTGCATCTATGCTTTCCATACCTTTAATTAATCCAACAAAATATCCGATCAATTAATCAATTAACCTTAATTGAAGATTGAAGATGATCAACGATTAATTAACGGTTTGTAACAGAAATTGAGAGATTTGTGTATATATAACTATATAAGGCAATTGAATAATTTGGTAGATTTATTATTAATTTAGGTTTAAAATTATGAATACTGGATTTTTTTGTATGCGTGTGGATACAGAGATGGTATATATAAATATGGTTGGTTAATTGGCCGACTCTATTGAACGAACAACAAGCATGTTCCACCGCTTAAGTTGACCCCTAAAACGGTGACGTATTTGTATCGTTTTTTTCAAGGATTTTATGGAATTTGGTTTACGGCCCAAATGATAGTTGGGCCTCTTAAAGCCCATTGTGTTGGCTTTTTCATCTCACATAAAGGAAAACGATTTGTTAGGTGGTGGGCTAACTTCCAAGACAGGTCCTCAATTTAGCGCCCTCCGCGCCCGTAACTGGATGGTGTGGAATGGAGCTCTAGGGGTTTTATTTCGCCACTCTCTGGCTATATCTTAGGTGTTGTTTGTTTTTTCTGAGGCAAAAGGTCTGCAGTCTGCGGACCACATCTGCAGACATCTGCAGGAGAAGAGGTGGACTAAAGGTCTGCAGTCTGCAAGAGAAAGACTGTTTGTTTTTTAACGTCTGCAGCGTAACCCAAAACAATAATTATAATCCACCACAAACATCCACAAAATCATAAACAAATAAACACCACTCTGTTCCCCTCTCTCTCTCTAAAACACACACACACACCATTCATTCTTCAACCTATGTCCCCCCCCCCCCCCTCTCTCTCTCTAAAACACACACTTTCTTCCTCTCTACCAAAAAAATAAAAACAAATAAACATCAGTCATTGAAACAATTACTTTTCAACAGCATATCCATTTGTTGGTTTGATTTTGTCAACAATTACTTGTCCAGGTAGGCTTTTCTGTATCTTTCTGTATCATGGGTTCATGATTCTGTCAACAAAACCCTTGTTTGATTTAAAGGATCACATCACATATGGACCTTCTTTATTGTAGTATTGATGATGTTTCCTAGTTTCGAAGGAGGAGGAGGGGCGGCGACGGGCTGAGGGAGGAGGAGGGAGGGCAGCGACGGGCTAAAGGAGGAGGAGATAGGTGGCAGAGGTGGGAGGGGAGATGAGGATGGAGGAGAGGGGATGGAGATGGAGGAAACTGATGATGAAGATGATGAAGAAGAGAGAAGATGTGGAGAAGATGTGAGAAGACATGGGTGCAAGTCTGCACCAAGAAGAGGCCAGGAAGAGCTTTTTGAGTGAAAGCTCTTCCAAAAAACAAACAGGCTGCAGGACCTCAATGTTTGCGCGCATCTGCGCGGCGCAGACAAAAGAGGTCAGAAGCACTTCTGGGAAAAAAACAAACACCCCCTTAGTGCCACGTTAAAAGTGGGGTCCGTTGCAACCTTTCAATAACACCGCTAAATAGAATAAAGTTCTTCTAGTCATTACCCAATTATTTATTTAATATTAATTATATATATCCCCATATTTTCAACTATAATTATATATATACCCAACCCAAAATTTAAATAACATATACACCCTACAAAACTTCATAAAAATGCATATATACACTACCTATTAAAAATGCATAGGAAAATAACTATTTTACCCCAATTATTTTACTAAATTATATTCACGACAAGTCATACAACACATTCTTTGCATCCTACAACTTATATTCCATACGATCTTTCCAACTTAATAAGTTATGAACACCAAGAACATGTAACATGCAAAATGTTTTCATGCATCCTACCAGGGCCGGCCCTGAGAATTCAAGTGCCCAAGCCGAGCTGTGAAAAATTGTGACATCCGTCACTTTTCATTGTATTATTTTTTTTATATAATTATCTGTACGTTTTACCGCAATTAATAAACGTAGCATTTTTATTATTCTGGAACGTTTATTTCGGGTTCGTTTAAATCATATGGGATAATAACAATAATAATTATGTATATGCCCAGCCCATAAACTATCCCAGCCCAAACCTCAAGTATCCGGCCCATTAACCAAGGCCCAAAATCTGTTTTAAAAAAATATAAAAACAATATGCTTTGGCCGGGGTTCGAACCCGCGCCAAAGCCATAGCTACACACACACACAACCAACTGGGCTGGACCATCTTATTTGTTATAACCCGGACACACTTTATATAAATACTCACATTAAAACCTCACAGTTGACAAGGAAAGTCAACTGTGGGTTGCCTTATTGATCAAACCATCAATTTAACGTGTAATTGATCTATGATTGGTAAATTTGTGAGATTACCGGCCTATTACAACCTCAATTACACGCTATTACAAATCAATCGTTGACCAATTTGATAATCATACGCGTATGCATTCAATTGAAGGTCAAACCTTCCAATTGAACCCACCATTGATCCTCAGTATAAATAGAGGTGATACGAACCTTAACAACTCGCTCACTCATCTCCCTTAACCTCCAATTGTTCTGAAACATCCCTGTGATTCCAATTTTTAAACGACGTTTGATTTTGGTCTTTGACCAGTCAATTATCCACGAATACACACTGTGAGTCTTCATTCTGTTATGGGTTTTATTCATCGGCTATCAGACAACAATAGCCCTAACATTAATCGGGCTATAGTTGTCTGAATCATTCAATTGAAATTCTAGGGTTCTTCGTGATTTTTAATTGGGGATAAATCTGATTCGCGTCGTGTATATAATTAAAACTAAACCAGAAACATCACAACCACCGGCCTAGGCCAAGTGGTTGTGACCATGGTCCATTCCAGTGGTCACCCGGGTTCGAGTCCCGGCTCTGACCGGTTTTGTTCCCTTCTTTTCCTTTCTTTTTTTTTAAACAAACAATTATATATATATATATATATATATATATTAATCCTTCTAATCTTTTAAATTCATTTTAAAATATCAAAACTATTTTATAAATTCTAAAAAAAATTATATTTGTTTAATCTGAGATAAAAGTTCTAATTACAATTTTTAATTTTCAGAAATTCATTTATTTAATATTTATAATAATTAAATCATTTTTATACTATTATATTTATAAAAATCCATTTATATATCAAAACAATTTTATTAAATTCTTCAAAAATTATCCTAACTTTTTATAAAGATAAACTTTACTGAAATAATTTTTAATTCAGTAAAATCATTTATTTTATATTTTTAATCAATTTTTGTTAGTTTTAATCATAAATAATTCATAATAAATTCATTTTACAATATTTTTGCACCAAAATTTTACATAAATTATTTCTATCCATTTAGAACAGAAATACAATTTTTAATCTAAAATTTCTTTAATTTTAACATTTTTTTAAATATTAAAGTTATATTTTGTCAAATTGAAATAAATAGATTAAATATACTATTTTCAAGAAAATAATTTTATAAAAATTATTTTCACATTTAAAACTTTATATTGTGACCATATTTGATTTAAAGTTTACTCAAAGACTTTTGTCTATTTAATTACCAAATTTCTCTTATTTATATAACGTTTAATTTATTAACCAAATAAATACTTATCCCCAATTCGAAGCCCTAGAAATACATGTATCCTAGAGTTATTTCACTTACACATTATCAATTACTTTAGGTTAATCATTTGGGAGTAATCTCAATTCATATTTCGTTGTCCAAGTTCAAATTCAAGTTATTACGTGAACTGTGAGTATTCCTATCCCCTTTTTGCTTTTATACATTTTTGGGGTGTTACATGTACACTATTACAATTTCAAATACAAGTTTACATTTTTACAATACAATTCTAGTACTATGTGCATTGCTTACAACATGCTTTATGCTTAGACATTACATGTGGATTACATTTGTACTTAGTGAAATCATTAACATGGTACAAGCCGACCTTAACATTGGATAGCGCTATTTGGATTGACAACCCGCCTAGATTGATTCTCCCCCTTTTTCATCGGAGAATCCGTGGCCAGTGTTAAGCCTTTTATCCATTTATTGGATAAGTACATTACAGTTCATACAGTACATTATACAGTCACAGGGTTGATTTCGCTCATTTGTATGATACATAGTTTACATAATTGCACTGTAGCTTGCACTTGAATTGTATATCTTTTAACCTACTATATATATATCAGAACTAGGAATGCTCACCAACATTTCATATGTTGACCAAATCTATTTGTACATGTTTCAGGTGCAGTTTGATCTAGTGCTTTAGCAAGGAACATTTAGTGCTTATTTTAATTCAGTTATTTCAATATTTACATTTCATTTAGACAATGTATTTTTCCATTTCCTTGTAAGACAATTTTTGGGTTTATTTAATAATATTTACATTGAAGTACCATGTGCTTTTGAACAATCGTCACTACGTGACACCTCGATGATTCCGCCATCGGTTGGGGTGTTACAGATTGGTATCAGAGCCATGGTTATAGGGAATTAGGTTATTAGAATGCCTTTTAGCCTAGACTATAACCGAATTTCAACTTACAGGTACAACACTTCCTAATTTATCATTCCTCTCATTACCCTTCACTTTCCTTCCTCAAT
Organism: Ambrosia trifida; assembly: GCA_028751855.1. Taxonomy (NCBI): domain Eukaryota; kingdom Viridiplantae; phylum Streptophyta; class Magnoliopsida; order Asterales; family Asteraceae; genus Ambrosia; species Ambrosia trifida. The sequence continues at coordinate 69,861,048 of CM054130.1, forward strand.
CTTTCCCTTTCTTCTTCATTTCTCCTCATCTTTCATCATGACGTATAGAGATGGTGTCCTACAAGGAGTGGATAGACTACATCATCATGGAGCGGGAGCAGTACCTTTCATGAAGACACTCTTAGGCATAATGCCTACTCTTATTTTGCTCCTTCAAAGTTATTGAACTTTAATGAGTGTGAAAAAGGACACGTGCAATCTGGAAGGGTGGACGCCTATACACTGGGTTTTCTGGCATAGGCAAGCATAGCGCATAAATCCATTTACGGACCTGTTATGCTTACCTGGGGATTCCTGGAGTGAGTGTCCACTTATAGGCTAAAGCATGTCTTCTTTGATCACCATTGGGCTCAATTCCTTTGAAAAGTCAACGTTCTTGTTGGGCTTTATAGCTAGACAAGGGCAATCCAAACATGTTATACAAATATTTCAAATGATATACCTTTATTTCACATACGATATCTTGTGATCATAACTCTTATGCAATATTACACTTACATTTATTAATCTCATAACTTTTCATTGACTGCCTTGTAGATGTCTGCTCGCCGTATGCTCCGTGATGCTAGCCAACGCACTGTTCGTGCCTCTGGACAACGTTCTGATCGTCGCCTTGCTTCTCTTGTCGCTGAGCAAATTGCTGCAGTGATTCCAAATCTTGTTAGTGAGTTAACCCAGAACAGCAACAGTACCAATACAGAGGGTGCAACTCAATCCCGGTGTACATTCAAACACTTCAACTCATGCAATCCCACGAAGTTTACTGGGGAGGAGGGTGCTACTGGCCTCCTCCAATGGTTTGAAAGTATGAAAAGTACCTTCGTGAACAGCGAGTGTCCTGATAACCTCCGCGTTCGCTATGCTACCAGTGTCCTTCAAAGGGGGGCATTGACCTGGTGGAATGGTGAAAAGCGTAATCGGGGCACCGACGTTGCTCTATCCTTGTCTTGGGCTGAGGTCAAGGAACTTATGATCGCCAAGTTCTGCCCTAGGAACGAAATGAGGAAGCTAGAGGAAGAGTTCCATGGGTTAAAACAGGACAGTGGTGAAAATCTTGCGTACAACACTCGTTATCATGAGCTCAGTATTTTGGTTCCACACATGGTTACCCCGGTCTCTCGAGCAATCGAGAAGTATATTGAGGGATTGCCTGACCTAATTCAAGATGTAGTCACTGGAAGCAGACCCACTACGGTGGAAGAAGCCATCCAGCTTGCAGCCTCCTTGACTGACAAGCACGTCAAAAAGGGAAATTTGGTTAGGAAAGGAACCAAGAAATCAACTGAGAAGACCCCCACCCCTACTACTGAATCATCAAGAGTTGCTGTAGACAATACCGGTTCCAACACTAGGAAGCGAAAGTCCAGGGGTAGAAACTATGCTGTTGTGGCCCCAGTAACTCAGGCTCCAATAGCCCAAGCTCCAATGGCTCAAGCTCCTCCTGTTAAGAAGGTTTATAGTGGAAACTTACCCAAGTGTGCCACCTGTCAGTACCATCACCCCGCAAATTTTCCATGTCGCCACTGTACCACCTGTGGTAGGTATGGTCATGTAGCTGCCACATGTCGATCTACGTTTCGACCTCAACCTATTAATGCTCAACCTGTTAACCCTCAACCAGCTCGCCAAAATCCACAACCTATAGCATATGGTCGAGCTTGCTTCAATTGTGGTGATCCGAACCACTTTAGAAACCAGTGTCCAGCACTTGTCCCAGCAAACCATGCGGCAAACCCAGTGGCTCGTGGTCGAGCTTTCAACATCAATGCAACAGAAGCTCAGGAAACAAATGACGTGGTGAATGGTACGTTTTTACTTGATGGTCGTTATGCTTCAATTTTATTTGATACTGGTGCGGATAAAAGTTTTGTGTCATTAGCATTCGAACCTCTATTATCTCACACTCGCTCTAGATTAGGAGCGCCTTTCACAGTCGAGGTCGCAGATGGTAAACCCATCTCAATCGATTCTATCATTCAGGGTTGTACTCTTAGCCTTAACAAACATGACTTCACCATTGATCTTATACCCATGAAATTGGGGAGCTTTGATGTTATCGTGGGTATGGATTGGCTTTCTAAACATCATGCCGAAGTTGTCTGCTTTGAGAAATTTATTCGGTTTCCTCTCGCATCGGGTGACTTTTTACGGGTTTATGGTGAGAAACCATCCAGTGGTCTTAAACTCATGTCTTGCACCCAAGCACAGAAATATCTACGCAAGAAATACGTAGCTTTCTTGGCCCATATTGTGGAAAAGAAAGGTAAAGACAAGAGTATTCAAGATGTTCCTGTTGTTCGTGAGTTTCCCGAAGTTTTTCCTGATGATTTACCGGGACTTCCACCAGTGCGTCCTGTCGAATTTCGTATTGATCTTGTACCTGGTGCTACGCCCGTTGCTAAATCTCCATACCGCCTTGCACCTTCCGAGATGCAAGAACTTGCGAGTCAACTTCAAGAGTTGGCAGACAAGGGTTTCATTCGTCCCAGTTCATCACCTTGGGGAGCTCCAGTCTTATTTGTAAAGAAGAAGGATGGATCTTTCCGTATGTGTATTGATTATCGGGAGTTGAATAAACTCACCATTAAAAACCGGTACCCTTTACCTCGCATTGATGACCTCTTTGATCAACTTCAAGGTTCGACTTGTTTCTCAAAGATCGATCTTCGTTCGGGATATCATCAGCTACGAGTCCATGAAGACGACATCCCAAAAACAGCTTTCCGTACACGTTATGGGCATTACGAGTTTATGGTTATGCCTTTTGGGCTAACGAATGCACCCGCTGTCTTCATGGATCTCATGAATCGCGTGTGCAAACCCTTCTTGGACAAGTTCGTAATTGTTTTCATCGATGACATTCTCATTTACTCTAAGACCAAATCAGCCCACGAGCAACACCTTAGACAAATTTTGAGTCTTTTGAAGAATGAACAACTGTATGCCAAATTCTCCAAGTGTGAATTCTGGCTTAAAGAGGTTCAATTTTTGGGACACATTATCAGTGATAAGGGTATACACGTGGATCCAGCTAAGATTGAGGCTGTTAAGAATTGGATTACACCCAAGTCTCCCACGGAAGTTCGCTCTTTTCTTGGCTTAGCGGGCTATTATCGTCGATTTATTCTCAACTTTTCCAAGATTGCCTTACCTCTCACTTCCTTGACCCATAAGGATAAACCATATGTATGGGGACCCAGTCAAGAAGAAGCATTCCAAACTTTGAAGCAGAAACTGTGTGATGCTCCAATTCTCACCTTACCGGACGGCAATGAGGATTTCGTGGTTTACTGTGATGCCTCTAACCAAGGTCTTGGTTGTGTTCTCATGCAACGAGGCAAGGTTATAGCATATGCATCACGACAACTGAAAAACCATGAGAAAAATTACACTACCCATGATCTTGAGCTCGGAGCGGTCGTCTTCGCACTTAAGATTTGGCGTCACTATTTATATGGTACAAAATGTGTGATCTTCACTGACCACAAGAGTCTTCAACACATTTTCAACCAGAAAGATCTGAACATACGACAACGACGATGGGTCGAGTTGTTAAACGACTACGACTGCGAGATTCGCTACCATCCTGGCAAGGCGAATGTTGTAGCCGATGCCCTTAGTCGTAAAGGTCATGCCCAGCTTTATTGTGCTCAGGTCCAGTCTGATATCAAACTCCGCATCATTGAAGCCCAACATGTCTCTGTTACTGAGGGCAACATGTACGAAGAAATGTCGTGTGGAGCTGAAAATCAGTTGGAAACCAAAAATGGCTTACTTTATTTCATGAACCGTCTTTGGATCCCCGATCGTGACAACCTGCGTACCTTCCTCATGGACGAGTCCCATAAGTCTCGTTATTCCATTCACCCTGGTGCAGATAAGATGTATCAGGATCTCGTACTTTGTATTGGTGGCCCGGTATGAAGAAGGACATAGCTCTTTATGTGGCTAAATGCCTTACTTGTTCTAAAGTCAAAGCTGAGCACCAACGTCCATCTGGTTTACTTGTGCAACCAGAAATACCAGTGTGGAAGTGGGAGAACATTGCTATGGATTTCATCACGAAGCTTCCACGCACCACTCGCGGGCATGACAGTATCTGGGTTATTGTCGATCGTTTGACCAAATCTGCTCACTTCCTACCCATTCGTGAGACCTACACAGCTGAGAAACTGGCTAAGATCTACATCAGTGAGATTGTCAGCCGTCATGGTATTCCTCTAGACATTATTTCCGATCGTGATAGCTGGTTTACTTCTCGCTTCTGGCAGACATTTCAGTCCGCACTTGGTACACAACTAAATCTTAGTACGGCTTATCACCCACAGACGGATGGTCAAACTGAACGAACCATTCAAACATTGGAGGATATGCTTCGAGCATGCATCATCGACTTTGGTGGTAATTGGGACACGCACCTACCCTTGGTTGAGTTCTCGTATAATAACAGCTACCATTCCAGTATTAACATGGCACCATTTGAGGCACTCTATGGTCGCAAATGTCGTTCCCCTGTGTGTTGGAGCGAGGTTGGTGAAACACAAATCACCGGTCCCGAACTGATACAAGAAACGACAGACAAAATTCACCGCATTCGTGAGAACTTACAAGTTGCTCGGAGCAGACAGAAGAGCTATGCCGATCAAAGGCGCAAGCCTCTAGAATTTCAAGTCGGAGACATGGTACTTCTCAAGGTTTCACCTTGGAAGGGTGTATTTCGGTTTGGAAAGAAAGGGAAACTTGCACCACGGTTCGTAGGCCCTTTTAAGATCCTTGAACGAGTTGGGAAAGTGGCTTACAAGCTCGATTTACCACCGGAGCTCAATAATGTTCATCCAACGTTTCATGTTTCTAATCTCAAGAAGTGTTTGGCTGAAGATAACCTCCATGTTCCTTTAGAGGATATCCAGATTGACGAATCGATGCGCTTCATAGAGAAACCTGTGGAGATTATGGATCGAGATGTCAAGACGCTTAAGCGAAGCCGAATTCCTATTGTCAAAGTTCGTTGGGAATCCAAACGAGGCCCAGAGTTTACTTGGGAGCGTGAGGACCAAATGATGTCTAAGTATCCTCACCTCTTTCCAGAGACTACCACTTGAAGGAATTTCGGGACGAAATTTCTAAAAGTAGGGGATGCTGTGACATCCGTCACTTTTCATTGTATTATTTTTTTTATATAATTATCTGTACGTTTTACCGCAATTAATAAACGTAGCATTTTTATTATTCTGGAACGTTTATTTCGGGTTCGTTTAAATCATATGGGATAATAACAATAATAATTATGTATATGCCCAGCCCATAAACTATCCCAGCCCAAACCTCAAGTATCCGGCCCATTAACCAAGGCCCAAAATCTGTTTTAAAAAAATATAAAAACAATATGCTTTGGCCGGGGTTCGAACCCGCGCCAAAGCCATAGCTACACATACACACAACCAACTGGGCTGGACCATCTTATTTGTTATAACCCGGACACACTTTATATAAATACTCACATTAAAACCTCACAGTTGACAAGGAAAGTCAACTGTGGGTTGCCTTATTGATCAAACCATCAATTTAACGTGTAATTGATCTATGATTGGTAAATTTGTGAGATTACCGGCCTATTACAACCTCAATTACACGCTATTACAAATCAATCGTTGACCAATTTGATAATCATACGCGTATGCATTCAATTGAAGGTCAAACCTTCCAATTGAACCCACCATTGATCCTCAGTATAAATAGAGGTGATACGAACCTTAACAACTCGCTCCTCATCTCCCTTAACCTCCAATTGTTCTGAAACATCCCTGTGATTCCAATTTTTAAACGACGTTTGACTTTGGTCTTTGACCAGTCAATTATCCACGAATACACACTGTGAGTCTTCATTCTGTTATGGGTTTTATTCATCGGCTATCAGACAACAATAGCCCTAACATTAATCGGGCTATAGTTGTCTGAATCATTCAACTGAAATTCTAGGGTTCTTCGTGATTTTTAATTGGGGATAAATTTGATTCGCGTCGTGTATATAATTAAAACTAAACCAGAAACATCACAACCACCGGCCTAGGCCAAGTGGTTGTGACCATGGTCCATTCCAGTGGTCACCCGGGTTCGAGTCCCGGCTCTGACCGGTTTTGTTCCCTTCTTTTCCTTTCTTTTTTTTAAACAAACAATTATATATATATATATATATATATATATATATATATATATATATATTAATCCTTCTAATCTTTTAAATTCATTTTAAAATATCAAAACTATTTTATAAATTCTAAAAAAAATTATATTTGTTTAATCTGAGATAAAAGTTCTAATTACAATTTTTAATTTTCAGAAATTCATTTATTTAATATTTATAATAATTAAATCATTTTTATACTATTATATTTATAAAAATCCATTTATATATCAAAACAATTTTATTAAATTCTTCAAAAATTATCCTAACTTTTTATAAAGATAAACTTTACTGAAATAATTTTTAATTCAGTAAAATCATTTATTTTATATTTTTAATCAATTTTTGTTAGTTTTAATCATAAATAATTCATAATAAATTCATTTTACAATATTTTTGCACCAAAATTTTACATAAATTATTTCTATCCATTTAGAACAGAAATACAATTTTTAATCTAAAATTTCTTTAATTTTAACATTTTTTAAATATTAAAGTTATATTTTGTCAAATTGAAATAAATAGATTAAATATACTATTTTCAAGAAAATAATTTTATAAAAATTATTTTCACATTTAAAACTTTATATTGTGACCATATTTGATTTAAAGTTTACTCAAAGACTTTTGTCTATTTAATTACCAAATTTCTCTTATTTATATAACGTTTAATTTATTAACCAAATAAATACTTATCCCCAATTCGAAGCCCTAGAAATACATGTATCCTAGAGTTATTTCACTTACACATTATCAATTACTTTAGGTTAATCATTTGGGAGTAATCTCAATTCATATTTCGTTGTCCAAGTTCAAATTCAAGTTATTACGTGAACTGTGAGTATTCCTATCCCCTTTTTGCTTTTATACATTTTTGGGGTGTTACATGTACACTATTACAATTTCAAATACAAGTTTACATTTTTACAATACAATTCTAGTACTATGTGCATTGCTTACAACATGCTTTATGCTTAGACATTACATGTGGATTACATTTGTACTTAGTGAAATCATTAACATGGTACAAGCCGACCTTAACATTGGATAGCGCTATTTGGATTGACAACCCGCCTAGATTGATTCTTCCCCTTTTTCATCGGAGAATCCGTGGCCAGTGTTAAGCCTTTTATCCATTTATTGGATAAGTACATTACAGTTCATACAGTACATTATACAGTCACAGGGTTGATTTCGCTCATTTGTATGATACATAGTTTACATAATTGCACTGTAGCTTGCACTTGAATTGTATATCTTTTAACCTACTATATATATATCAAAACTAGGAATGCTCACCAACATTTCATATGTTGACCAAATCTATTTGTACATGTTTCAGGTGCAGTTTGATCTAGTGCTTTAGCAAGGAACATTTAGTGCTTATTTTAATTCAGTTATTTCAATATTTACATTTCATTTAGACAATGTATTTTTCCATTTCCTTGTAAGACAATTTTTGGGTTTATTTAATAATATTTACATTGAAGTACCATGTGCTTTTGAACAATCGTCACTACGTGACACCTCGATGATTCCGCCATCGGTTGGGGTGTTACAAAAATGGGCCCCTTACCTTAGGCCTTAACGAAAAAAATAACGCAAACTATTTTCTTTAGTCGATGATTAAAGTAATATCATAAGCATATCAATGACAAAAATGACAAAAGCATAGTATTACAATGAGTTAATGGCATACCGTAATAAGATAATAGCTAACCGAGGATGAGTGAAGATCTCCTAGCATTCTTGGTAGCAAATTGATGGATCAACTCTTCACAATTTATATGATCCAGCATTTCACTCTCGATAGCTATCATCGCCAATCCACAAAGTCTTTCTTGAGACATTGAAGATCGTAGGTAAGATTTCAATAACTTTAATTTTGAAAAACTCCTCTCAGCAGACGCCACCGTAACTAGAATAGTCAACAGTATTCTATATGCAATGCATGCATTTGGGAAATAACCGTCTTCTTTCATATACTCCAAAACATCTATAGGGTTGATAAATCTTCTGGTTTGTACCGTGCTAAATAATTTCAACTCCAAATAGAGTTCCTCAGCAACAATATCCGATCTGTTGTTAAACTCGAGTGCAGTTTTAAGACGATGACAAGACAACTCAAGATCTTCATCTCCAATTTCATTCAACTTATGTGGAAACAAAAAACCAAATAACCCTTCATACCATTTGAATTGCTCAAATCTTGTCTCAAGAGAAACTAGAGCTTGATCTACAATATATAAGAAATAATTTACTCTAAAATTCTCTTCATCTGTAAATGAAACTTCTTGACTACTTGAACTTTCATCCTTTCTTTTTTTCCTTTTAATTATACGTTTCTTTAGCAATCTTTGTAGCTTCATCAATCGCTTTAGTAAAACCAGTTTCTCTATAATCCTTGAAGTAGTCAATCAATTTATTTATTTCTTTAATAGCAGTATCGAGATGCATATCCTTTTCTTGTAAATTTTTGCTCACTATATTCACCCGATTTAATACTTCATACCATATGACAATTGATACCAAAAACTCAAAATCACCAAATTGATGTTCTGCTAAGGACTTTGCTTCCTCTGCAATTGCAGCATCTTTATCTGTTTCTCCAACCTCAAGTAAAGCTTCTCGTAGATCGACAAGTTGCAATTTAATAGCCTTTACACTCTCAAAGCGACTTTCCCAATGAGTTTGAGACAGTGATTTAAGACTCTAACTTTTAAGATTATCTTTCAAAATCTGCCACCGATTAATAGAATTTGCAAAGACAGTATATATACGTTGGATGTGTCCAAAAAAGCTTTTTCCTAACTATAAGCCATATCACATAATGTAAGGTTAAGAGAATGGCAACCGCAAGGAGTATAAAATGCTCTAGGATTTTTTTCTAAAAATCTCGTTTGCACTCCTTTGTGTGACCCTTTCATGTTTGCTCCATTGTCATAGCCTTGACCACGCATATCATCAATTTCAAGACCAAGAGATTATATCTCTGCAAAAGTAATATCAAATAGTCCCTTACCGGTGGTATCATTAACATTCAAAAACCCTAAAAATGACTCCTCGACAATAACAAAATTAGATGAGAACTTTAAATATCTCACTATTATAGTCATATGTTCTTGGTGGCTTGAGTCGGGAGTACAATAAAAAATGATTGAGTAGTACTTTGCTTCCTTTATATTCCTGATGATTTCTTTTTTTATTTCTTCAGCAAGCATAAGTATTATTTCGTTTTGGATTTTGTGTCCAAGATAATGCACATGAATCCTGTCACTTGTGATCCGTCGCACATGCTCCTTGATAACGGGATCAAACTCTTCCAACATTTCAACCAAACCCAAGAAATTTCCATTACCTTTTAAATACAATCGACAAATAAAAAATGGTCTAAGTTATAACAATTAAGTGGAAGTGGAACAAAAAAAAATAGGATTACCTACCTTTTTTATACAACTTTTCATTTGTTCCACGAAACGCTAAATTATGTTTAGCAAGAAACTTCACTAGTGCAATTATTCTCAAAAGGACTTGTTTCCAATAATCTCTTTCTTTCTTGAATTGCTCGTATTCCACTTTATCAATTGTTTCGTTCAACTTCAATCTTCTTCGCATATCAAACCACTTATGCATATTTGTGAGATGACCCAAGGAAACCTCATGTTCTGTGACTCTACGGGTAGCATGGTGCCAATTATCAAAGCCTTCACCTTCCAATCTACCTTTTGGAATCCCCGTTCTAAACACTTTACAACAGAAACAAAATAGCTTGTTTACCTCTTTCGAGTATACTAGCCATCCTCTATCACATTTTTCCAAATTTGATAAAGTTCTGGTATATATAGTTACGGAAAATCGTCTACCATCCTTATCGTAAAGACCAACTACTACATTAGTATCTCTTTTAGGACCTTTCTCGACCAAAAGTTTAATTTGGTCAGAATTAAGTCCTTCCCACATTCTTGGATCAAATATATCAACAGGATTATGGTTTATGTGCTCTTCTGGTTCTATTTCTACATGCTCATGTTCTTCATCATTGTCACACCACGCCTATGGCGGAAACACGTGGCGCGACGGTTCAAGAGGATTAAGCCAAGATTAATGCAAAACACAAGTAATTAATGAAACGGGACATTTATTCAAGCGTCGAAAATCATGTTAATTATTCATACATAATTGAAAATTGTTTTTAAGACAAATAAGGAGGCTCCTGTAACATCGCCAAATTTTCAAATTATAATACGTATATTATTTTCATAATGTGCCTAAGTTTTATTTCCCGACCACACAACTCATATATATATATATATACATATATAATAATAATAATAATAATAATAATGATAATAATAATAATAAGATTTGTTTAATGTTTGTTGTGTCAAAATTTACAAACCCAATAGATTGAACTCAACATCAACACCCTTAGATAAACCCAGCCCAACCTAGGTCGGCCCAACAGCCTTGGCCCATTAACCCCTTCACTGCTTAAAAAAAAAAAAAGATGCTTCTCTTAGGTTTCGAACCCGGATCAAACCACCACACACACACCCTCACAACCAGTGGGTCTAGAACTTCATATCTGATCCAAACCGTTGCTAAATAATTATATCATATGCTTCAATCGTCACAGTTGACTTAGAAAGTCAACTGTGACATACAACTTACCATAATCAATCATCTAAACTCGTGAATTGCATATTTTTGGTATCTTTGCATAATCATCGGCCATCTATGACCAGAATACACGTCTATTAACAATCAATTGATGCCCAATTAAACCTTATACGCGTCCCACATTCAATTACTAGTCAACACATACCAATTCGATCACCTAGGACTGTTTACTATAAATTGAACCTTGTAGGACAATCACAAACCGCCGAACATCATTTCCCAACCACCAATTCTACTTAAAATCCTCTGCTTCTGTTATTACGAATCGCGTTTTACTTTTTAAGGTTGACCGGCCAATCAAGCATCGAAACAACATTGTAAGCATAATTATTGTTATGGGGTTTGTTCATCGGCATTCACACATCAAAAACCCTAAGATTAATCAGGCTATTGATGTGTGAATCGCTTGATTGGAAAAGCTAGGGCTCGTGATTGATATTTGGGGATAAACTGATTTAATATAGTGTATTTATTTTATTTAAACATGGTTAAATCACAACCACAGGCCTAGGCCAAGTGGTTGTGATCGATGCTTGTAACCAAGGGCACCCGGGTTCGAGTCCCGGCTTGGGCGCCCCTTTTTCCACTTCTTTTTCACTTTTTTTTTAAAACAAACCATTTATACTTATATATTACATTTAAATCTTGTAAATTCATTTTTAAATATTAAAACCTTTTTATAAATTCTAAAAAAATTATATTTATCAAATCTGATGTAAAAGTTTTATTTACAATTTTTAGTTTTCTGAAATTCATTGATTTAATATTTATAATAATTAAATCAATTTTATACTGTTATATTTATAAAAATCCATTAAAATATCAAAACAATTTTATAAATTTCTACAAAAATTATCCTATGTTTGCACAATGTTAAACTTTACTGAAATGATTTTTAATTCAGAAAAATCATTTATTTTATATTTTTAATCAATTTTTGTTAGTTTTAATCATAATTAAATCATAATAAATTCAATTTTTATTATTTTTGCACCAAAATTTTATACAAATTATTTCTGAATATTTAGAACAGAAATATGATTTTTAAAATAATAATTCTTTAATTTTAGTATTTTTAAATATTAAAGTGTAATTTTGGCAATTTGTAATAAATAGATTTAATAATCTATTTTAAAGAAAATAATTTTATAAAAATTATTTTTATACTTCAAATACATTATTGTGAACATCCTAAATTCAAATTTTATAAAAAGTCTTTCATTTATTTAATTATCAAATTTCCCTTTATTTAAGTAACATTTTATTATAAATTCAACAATTGGATATCCCCAAATCGAAACCCTAGATTATACTTATAAACTAGATAGACTTAGACTTATTTGTTGCCTTATACATAGGGTAATACTTGGCAATCTATTGGGCTACACTTATACTATTCCTCAATACCTAATACTATACCAAGGTGAGTTTACGTAACCATGTTTATGCGATTCTTTATACTTGCAACAATTATTTAAGCAATTCAACGAGTTCACAGGTTTTAGTTTAAATAAAACAGTATTTCGTGGGAATTTCCTTGTTATGACAATTTATAGGAGTTGCAAGTTCCTACAATTCTACTTGAGCCTATAACCAAACCAAGACAAATAATAATGCCCCGCCCCAAGTCGTTACTCAGTATTCCTACGACTTGATTTCAGAATACGTGCACCCCAGGCATACGCCGATGCATAATCGACGCTATCGATTAGGGGTGGGCCTTGTCAGGCACCAATAGTACTATCCAAATATTCCTTCGGTTCCGATTTCCTGAATTAATGATTATAGTAGAGAGGTCTCAACCCCGAGTGGCAATCACAACTCAAGTATCCAACCCGTCAAACAAATCCCAACATATCTTTCCCCCGTAAAAACGTTAAATAGTTTAGAAATAGGGCCGTGAGACTCACCTGTAACTGTGCTCGGCTCAAAGAAGAAAATAGCAAATTTTGCGGTCTCGCACCTACAAACGTCCTAGACGTATAGGTCACTACACCTATCGTGCATGTGCCTTGGCAAGTTGTACACCCAACTCCCCGACCACGTATTATCCAAATTCCCGTTTAATTAGTCTCGTATCCTAGGTTCATTGGCGATGGATTACCCTCGTCGTACAAGTCATATATTATTCTTGTCAATACTCTTTGTAACTTGTATACTATTATACTCGACACGACTCTACCCAATGTATAATTATTTTCCCATTTAAATAATTATACTTAAGATCGTGTCGCTCGATATAATATAATTTCTCATTACCCGATCCGACTTACTTTGCCACATATTTATTTTCCCATTTAAATAAATATGCTAGGTTCTTGTCGTTTGGTAATATATTCTTAACGCCCGACTCGACTCACCATGCCGTACATTTATTTTCCCATTTAAATAAATGTACTAGGATCTTGTCGGTACTCACATGTTCGTAGATATACTTCACCTACTCGTCTCGGTTTTCCTTCTCGCATATCTACTTTCCCATTCAAATAGATATAATAGAATTTCGTCGAGGCGAGCCTGTGTACATATATCAACGCGTGAATTTTACTTGTTAAGTCCATGTGTCGTTTAGCGTTTTTTTATTTCATTATGTTGTGTTTATTCCCACGAATATTCTTTCTACACTTAGGAAAGTGTTACGCATGTTTCACCCTTGTTATATATATTTTATTTCTTAAAATATATATATATTTTAATCTTGTCGTAATGGCATTTTTCTCATATGTCCGTTTATCCGTTTTCGTTAGTTCATGTAACTAAGTCCGTTAGTTAGCTTATCCACATTTTCTTCCAATATGCGTTCTATGGAAATATTATCCATACTTCCAATTCCGAACGTATATTCCTTGGAAATATATACTTTTGTGTTTTTTAGTCCAACTCGTTTAACTTGTATTCCAAAAATGTTTCCGATACTTTTATATTCCCATTTATATAAAAGTATCCATTTTTGTACAAGTTTTCCCAAGTCTTTACTAATATTTTATAAAACCTTTATTTTTATAAAATCCTTATGGGACCAAATGTGTGGTGTTCACGGACCACAAAAGTCTCCAACATGTCTTCGATCAAAAGAATCTTAACATGAGGCAACGACGTTGGGTTGAATTACTTAACGACTATGATTGCGAAATTCGCTACCATCCTGGCAAGGCGAATGTTGTGGCTGACGCACTTAGTCGTAAAGAGCGTGTCAAACTCCAATGTGCGAGAGTTCGTACTGACCTTCAAGATCGCATTCTCCAGGCTCAACACACATCAGTCACCCAAGGTAACATGTACGATGAAATGTCTTGTGGTGCTGAAACTCAACTTGAAACCAAACCCGATGGTCTTCTTTATTTCCTTAATCGACTGTGGATTCCCGACCGTGATGATCTTTGTACTTTTCTCATGAACGAGGCTCATAAGTCTCGTTATTCTATTCATCCTGGAGCTGACAAGATGTACCAAGATCTTCGTTATTCTTATTGGTGGCCTGGTATGAAGAAAGATATTGCTCTTTTCGTTGCCAAATGCCTCACTTGTTCCAAGGTCAAGGCTGAACATCAACGACCCTCTGGTATGCTTGAACAACCGGAGATTCCTGTCTGGAAATGGGAGAGCATAGCTATGGATTTCATCACCAAACTCCCTCGTACACCCAAAGGCTTTGACAGTATTTGGGTAATCGTCGATCGTTTGACCAAGTCAGCTCACTTCCTACCTATTCGTGAGAAGTATTCTGTGGAAAGGTTGGCAAAGATGTACGTAAGTGAAATCGTATGTCGTCACGGTATACCTTTGGACATTATTTCTGATCGCGATGGTCGTTTCACCTCTCACTTTTGGGAGTCTCTACAAGATGCTTTGGGTACCAAGTTGAACCTGAGTACTGCTTATCACCCTCAAACAGATGGTCAGACTGAACGGACCATCCAAACACTTGAGGATATGCTCAGGGCATGTATCATCGATTTTGGTGGCGCATGGGATTCTCATCTCCCTTTGGTTGAGTTTTCATACAACAACAGTTATCACGCCAGCATTAACATGGCTCCTTTCGAAGCACTCTATGGTCGGAAATGTCGTTCACCTGTCTGTTGAACTGAGGTTGGTGAAGCTCGTATTACTGGACCCGAACTAATCCAGGAAACCACAGACAAAATTCAGCTTATTCAGGATAATCTTCTCAAGGCTAGAAGTCGCCAAAAGAGTTATGCTGATAAACGTCGTAAACCCTTGGAATTTCAAGTTGGGGACCTTGTACTACTTAAGGTATCCCCTTGGAAAGGAGTAATTCGTTTCGGTAGAAAGGGAAAGCTAGCTCCTCGATACGTAGGCCCCTTCAAAATTCTTGACAGAGTTGGAAAAGTGGCTTACAAACTTGAACTTCCACCTGAGCTAAGCAATGTTCATCCGACCTTCCATGTTTCGAATCTCAAGAAATGCTTAGCGGATGAGAACCTTCATGTTCCTCTTGAGGATGTGCAAATTGATGAAAGCATGCACATTATCGAGAAACCCGTCGAGATTGTTGATACTGGAGTCAAGAAACTCAAGCGCAGTCGCATTCCGATCGTTAAGGTTCGTTGGGAATCTAAACGAGGCCCAGAGTTCACTTGGGAACGCAAAGACCAGATGAAGTCGAAGTATCCACATCTTTTTCCACCAGACTCTCCAACTCCAACTTCGGGACGAAGTTCCTAAAAGTAGGGGAGACTGTAACATTTCGTATTTATTCTTGTACGTTACACCATCACATTTAATAAAACGTCAAGTTTCGTTAATCTCGTGTACAATAATTATTTTGTCGTGCTTGTGGAACCCTAATACCATATATATATTATAATTATTATATGGAATAATTTGGAAATATCAAAAAAATAATATGTCTTGGCCGGGATTCGAACCCGCGCCAAGACCGGGTCAACCACACCAGAGCACAAACCAGCTGGGCTGGCCAACACTTTTGTTTGAAACCCAGCGCAAAATAATTATAAAGGGACTTCAAACCTTCACAGTTGACTCGCAAAGTCAACTGTGATGAATGACTTGCCTAATCCATCAAGATTAACGCGTAATTGGTATAATTTCGGCAAACTTATTTGATTACCGGCCTCGTCCATCTATGATTACACGTTTATTACCAATTATCGTTGACTAATTGAAGATATACGCGTATAACATTGAATCGTGGGTCAACCTTACCAATTAAACAAACCAACGATCCTCTATATAAATTGAACCTTAACACAGCATAACAACTCGCTCTTAATCTTTTCTAAACCCCCAATTGTCTTCAAAACACTCTGATTGTGCCTCACGATTACACAGTTGACTTTTATCTTTGACCACTCAATCGTACACGAATCATCACTGTAAGTATGATGTTTTATGTGGGTTTTGATCACCGGCGTTCACACATCAAAAGCCCTAACATCAATTGGGCCAATGATGTGTGAATCGCGTTATTGCAGAAGTTAGGGTTCGTATAAACGATTTGGGGATAAACTGAATTCTCCTTTGTGTATTTATTTATTCTTAAACAGACTTCATCACAACCACTGGCCTAGGCCAAGTGGTTGTGACTAAGGCATGCAACCTCAGCCACCCGGGTTCGAGTCCCGGCTGTGGCTTTGGTTTCTTTTCTTTTTCATTTTTTAAACAACAAAGCTTTATATATATATATATATATTATACATTTAAAACTTATAAATTCATTTTTAAATATTAAAACCTTTCTATAAATTCTAAAAAAATTATATTTTTCAAATCTGAGTTAAAGGTTTTATTTACAATTTTTAGTTTTCTAAAATTAATTGATTTAATATTTATAATAATTAAATCAATTTTATACTATTATATTTATAAAAATCCATTATAATATCAAAACAATTTTATTAAATTCTACAAAAATTATCTTGAGTTTGTATAAAGTTAAACTTTACTGAAATGATTTTTAATTCAGAAAAATCATTTATTTTATATTTTTAATCAATTTTTGTTAGATTTAATCATAATTAAATCATAATAAATTCAATTTTTATTATTTTTGCACCAAAATTTTATACAATTTATTTTTAAATAGTTAGAACAGAAATATGATTTTTAAAATAATAATTCTTTAATTTTAGTATTTTTGAATATTAAAGTTAAATTTTGGCTATTTGTAATAAATAGATTTAAAAATCTATTTTAAAGGAAATAATTTTATAAAAATTATTTTTTTTACTTCAAACACATTATTGTGAGCATTCTAAATTCAAATTTCATAAAAAGACTTTCTTTTATTTAATTATCATATTTCCCGTTATTTAATTAACATTTTATTTTAAATTCAACAATTGGATATCCCCAAATCGAAACCCTAGGATATACTTATAAACTAGTTAGACTTAGACTTAATTGTTGCCTTATACATAGGGTAACATTTGGCAATCTATTGGGCTACACTTATACTATTTCTCAATACCAAAAACTATACCAAGGTGAGTTTACGTAATCCTGTTTATGCGATTTTTTATACTTGCAACAATTTTAAGCAATTCAACATATATGTCTAGTAGTAAACTTTATTGCCTCATGTATTAGTCAACAGTTTCAACGAGTTTCAACGAGTTTCAACATTTACATAATCATTAGCTATGGCCAAGCCGGCGATACTCAATAATAGATCTATTGGATTGACAACCCCACCCGGATACGTGTACCTCCTACATAGGTCACGTGGGTGATTGTTATCGTTCAACATATTACTAAGGTGAACCGTAGATGACGGGATGGACCTAAACTAGTCGGAGGTTTGATTATGTCAACATATTATACTATTCATGTAGACTTAAATTTACGATAGACATACGAATTGCTAGACTTTTATACTTAAACTATATGCTTAACATGGATTATGTATTCTCACCAACTTCTAGTTGACCCCCCCATTTTTACAACTCAACAGGTGATAATGATGCTTGAAGATTAGAGTATTTATGAAGAAAATAAGGAGTCTATGCATGCTTGATTCTTGTGTGATGTATTAGATTTCCACATTCAAAACTCTTATGTATTTCAATTTTTGGATATTTGCAATCTAATATTTATTTCAATTAAAATTTGGATTACCATGTGCTACTGTATACTCATCAATACGTGACACCTCGATGTTTCCGCCATCGGTTGGGGTGTTACAATTAGTCCCTTAACTTATACTTGTTGCATTTTTCATCTCATCTTTCAAGGTTAGCATTTTTCCTTCCAAATTAGTGGACTTTGAAGAACCATATTTTTCATGTTTGGTTATTTTTACACCATTTCACTTTTAATAGTCCTTTATTCCATTATTAATGCTATTAACATGTGGGTTTCATGTTTTTTTATCCAATCTATCAAATTTTCACTCATCCAAGTGAGTAGACTTTGAAGATGGAACTTTTTCATTCATGATCATATAACACATTCTAATATATTTTTGACATTAACTAGTCATCTTATGATGATTGAAATCATCTTTTATCATATTCAAGTCCTTTTTCACAAATCATACCCAAATCATCAACTTTCTTAAGTGTATGTATACATTTCTACATTTTCTCAAAATATCACATTTATTAATATCAATCCAAGATTTATTCATGTTATTATTCTTCCATTTTTATTCTTGTAAGACACATTATCTTTATGTTTCAAAACCATATTTTACCCATCAATGTACAACTTGCTCATAAAGACACTTAATATGAACATTAACAAACAAAACAAGGTTAAAACTTACTACTAGCTCAGGGCTAGGGAAGATAAGAACCTTGGATTGGATGGGGTTTTAGTGTGTTCTTCCAAAGGGTTAAGCTCCAAGCTCTTGAAACACACAATGGGGTTTTGAAGGATAATGATCTAGAGGTGATTTGGTAGTGTAAAAATTGCAAGAAAAATGTATGTGGAGGGGTGTAAGGTCACGGCCACAAGGAGGAGAAGAAGAAGTGTTTTTGCTTTTTGATTCAAGTATGCTTGTGTATGTATATAATATCTCTTCAAATCTTGCAAAGATCACTCAATATCTTTGTCTTGGATTATGGAAGATTGCAAGGGATTATGTAAGATCACAAATAAAATCCATGGAAGATTATAGAGGGTGTTTGGCCGTGGATTAGAGAGAGAGTGTGGAGGGGATTTGTTGATTTTTCTTGGCCAATGTAATCCCATGCAATTATATGATTAGTGTCTTAATAATTGGGTATTAAGAAGATGAAGAGTTTAAATGAGATAATAAGGATTTTGATCACTTGGGTGGGCCATAGGCCGGCCCCAAGGGGGTGTTGGTGGGGTCCACTTTGCTAAATAATACCCTTAATTAGTTAAGTTAATCTTGTGCGGGTACCGTCCGGGTATTCTTGGGTTTTTAATCGCGTGTCACCCGAATATTAAAATACCCTTAATATTCCTTAAACATAGTCCAGTTTAATTACTGATAAATTATTTTGGCTTTTGCCGGGTGAAATTACGTGTTACGCGCGTATCAGGTGCGGTACGCGCACTTTATTCGTTACCGGGAGATTTGTACAATAAGTTTTCACGTATGGCTTTGGGTTTCCAAAACTCATTATATTTTGTGAAATTATCTTTTATTATATATTCCGGGTGTCCGGGGTTCGTTTCGCTTATTTAATTTTTACCGGGTAATCGCCAGTGTCCATACCGGATAGATTTGCTTGCACATGATCCTATCATGTTTTGTCATTAAACTTATGCATTCCTATGCATTATTTGGGAATTGCTATCTTTCTAAGGCCTCAGTTAAATAATCAACACATAATTATGTTTAATTACGTTAATCGCGTATAATTAATTAGTACGGAATTACCTTAATTTTGCCGGTTGTTACAATCATGTTCTTGTTTTTCATCATGTTCTTGTGCTTCTTCATGTTCTTGTTCTATTTCCACATGCCCTTGCTCTTCAACCTGTTCTTGTTCTTTCTCCTCTTCTACGTCTACTTCCTCATGCTCTTCAATATTTTTTTAGCCCAAAGCTTTTGAATTGAACCGGTCAGAGATTTGGCCATTGCTTCATCTCGCTTTCTCTTTTTACGTTTTTGACTACCGGATGCATGTTTAGGCGCCATACTTTCTGACAATTAACAATTAAGATTATTAGAGTACTAGGTTAATTCAACAAAACCTTGATAAACTTCTAAGTTTAAACCATTAATACTTACTCAAACCATTAATACTTAATTCTAAACTTCTAAGAACAAAGACATGGTTGTGCCAACAAAATTTAATCTTTTTTTTTTTTTTACGGATAGAATTTTTTTTTAATCTATAACTAATTTAAAAATATTTTCAGGGATATAGTATGTATCAGTGGCTTTCGATTTGTTAGTTTTTTAAAAAATAAGCATATTTAATATACAATCATATTATATTCATAAATCATGTTTTGTATATTATTGGAGTACAAGTTTCTATCCAATAAAGTAAAATTGCCATAATATTCACCTGCAGTTGTCCTTTTTTGATCAGAAATTCAGAGCGTCAGTCCTTCCTTGCCTCTCTTTTCGTCGTTCCCCCGTTTTTTTTAACCTAGTGGGCCAAGACTTTTGGAGTAATGGATTATTGATCAGTGGGCCTACCATTAACAAAACTATATAAAAGAACTTGAAAAAAATTAGGCCCTCTTAGAACTTGGGCCCGGGCCAGAAGTCCTCCCTGCACCCTTAATGGGCCGGCCCTGCATCCTACAACTTGATTTCACCGAAACAAGTGTTCTAACACTCTTACATAATCATTACTAAGCCCTCATATCATTACATTCATCATAACATGTAATGATATGAAGTGCTTAATAATAGAATAGGTATATTTGATATTTTTAGTTTTTGGGAAGGGGAAATATGTAAATAAATTTTTTTACTTGGGTATATATGTAATTTATGATGTTTGGGAAAGGGAATACGTAAATAAAATTTTAACTTGTATATATATATGTAATTTATGAAGTTTGGAGGAGGATATATGTAATTGTCCCTTTAATTCTTTTCAATTTATTTTTTTAAATAAAAAACATTTATACCATCATTGTCATTCCCTTCGACAAATACTTTTTCAGTGTCATCGTAAGGTAACCATCAACAACAACCACCGTCAACTACCACCCTTTAACTATTACTCACCACCGTATACCTGATTTGCTTATTCAAACTATATTAACTAGCAGATGCAAATGTGGGGTCTATTATCACATTTCAGTTTTAGCAATTTTTGATATGGTGAATTGGTGATAATAATAACAAGGAGCTTCATTCGTTGTATCTTAATGTTTAGGTTTATATCACCTTTTTATTTGATTTTCTTTTTAATAGACCACGAAATGTGATTAGACCTTTTATTATGTTGGAAAATAACTATCAAAATAGTCTCGAATAAAAAGTGATGATCATTTAAAATATACAAATGATTGATTAAAAGTAATTTGCAAACTTACTTTATATCCATTAGACCATTACTCGATTAGACATTGATGAGATTAACTTCTAAACTAATCTAACAACTACCCATTCTCTCATTTTCTCTTTAAGTAAGAGTTCACATCTCATTTGGGAACTACCAAAAGCAAATTAACTCTCTCTTTCTATCTTCTTTCGCCCATGCTTTCTTTTATTCATATGTATTATTTTTTAGTAATAAAATGAATGTACGTTTTTTTTTTTTTTTTTTTTTTTTTTTTTTTTTTTTTTTTTTTTTTTTTGATGAACAGTCAATTAGAATCACTCAAAGACCACTGGAGTATCATCGTGCCACCAGTGTTACCACGCGATTATATTCCACCACCAAGTCACAAATTCAGGAGGAAACTCATAATTATGAGAAAACCCCATTGTGAGATTCAAAATCAGGACCTTATAAAACCTAAGTCTTATCCCGCCACCTGGATACTGATGGCTATAATACCTTTCGAGTTTTGATTTGTATATAAAATGCCATAAACATAAGGATAAGGAGCTTAATAAAAATATGTATTCTATTGATGTAATGTATATCTTCCCAACATGAACACTTTAAATTACAAATGATGAAATGTCTATAACTTCAAAGATTTTTGCCATATATATGGTTGCAAAATGTATAAAATGGACCCCTAGTCTGCTCAGGTTAATAAATTCTTTGACTTTCTAAAGTTTTTTTTTTTTTTTTTTTTTTTTTTTTTTTTCAAGTCTATGGTCGTAAAATACACAACACGGTCCTGAGTCTATTTAAAATATTCAATTGTTTGTTACGCATTACCAGAAAATATCTTGATCACATTCATGATACGTTTTGTTATTTTTGGAACGATTAAGGGGTGTTTCAGATTGATTATTCAAAACAGATTATGCGTTTTTTAAAAGCAGAGGTGAACCTGCTTATAGATTTTTGAAAAGCAGAGGTAGCCTAAAAAACTGATTATCTGCGTTTTCAAAACGCAATCCAAACACTAAAATCTGATTATCTGCGTTTTCAAAACGCAATAATCTAAAAATCAGATTCAAAACGCAATCTCAAACACCCTCTAAGTAAGCTACACTGTATGGTGGCAACGTGGCGTGAAAATGGGTCGTAGAGGACTAGAGGCCTTCCACGTTCGTCCACCATACCATGGGCTTTGGGCAAATGAAGGTGCAAAACTATATGTTTTCAAACGGCTAGTTTACTTTATTTATTTTAAATCTTACATACACACATATATATAGAGGAATGATCAAATGATAAGAAACTTCATGTGAGAACAAAAAGAAGAATTTACACAATGGTTAAACATTAAATAGTTTAACTATTTTTACATTAATTATCATCTTTTTAATGAGTTAGTTATTAACACTTTCTCCTGCACGTTATCAAAATTTGTTCTACACATATACAAATTCATCCTACATATATTGAAATTTTCCATATTTTTCTCCTACACATATCAAGATTATCATACGTTTATCCTACACATATAAAAATTCATCCTACATACATCATACGTACACATATCGGAATTATTCTTCACTCTAAATAAGATTTTATTTGGAAGAATATATTTTAAAAGTGAATTATGAGTTTATTTATTTAACTAGTTTAGTGAGGGGTTACAAAAAAATAATAATCAATTAAACAATTAATACAATTATTAAATAAAAACTTCTTATTTGTTATAATTTGTTCTTTTTCTTCTTACAAAACATTTTCTTCTCATTTGAACTCTCCAATATATATATATATATATATATATATATATATATATATATATATATACTATATTAATAAGCATATAGGAAGGGCAAGAACGGTCATTTGCCACTTTTTTAAGGCGTACAAGACTTGAAACATGCTGTACAAGGATTCAATGCCATGTACAATACCTAATGCACCATTTACAAATCTTTCAACCCAAAAAAAAACACGTCACATCTCTATTTGGATTAGGGTTTTATTATCTCATTACCAGATATCACATTTCAAATTCTGCACCCCCGCCCCCATCTGATTAGGGTTTCTTCATCTTACCAGATCTCTCTCTTTCTTGCGAATCAATGAGATTGATGAAGATTCCAACCTCTCGGTTCCGATTTAGCTCTTACAGGCGACTTTTGATGGTGGTTGTCTAGATGATTTAGGTTCCGACCACTTGACAAACCTAAGGTAACGGTTTTTGTTCATGTTAGTAGTCTTTTTTTTATGTTTTGTGTTTGCCGTGAAGATGATGAGTTCTATGTTTTTTGTTGGCCGTTTTTTATTTTCCAACCACTAACGCCTTTTTCACTGGAACATTTACAGTGCTTTATGAACAGGACGATAAGATTCGTAAAGCAGTGAAGAAAAGTGAAGGTTATATTTTTTTGTTTGTTCAAAATAGATCTAATTTTATCATTATCGGTTAGGTCTTTTCTGGTCTTGAATGTTAATTATGCTATTATAAAATTTTAATGTTTAGGATTTGTTCAAGTTCATTGATTTTGGTTGTATTGTCGCGAGATTCTTGTCGGCTAATCCTTCTAACTGACTGGGTTATATTGAAAGTTTGTTTTGCTGTTCAAAAAATTAAAGAGGGTTGTTTGTTAAATCTGTTTGTTATTTATTTTTTTTCTTTCTTATATTAAAATGGACTTTGCTTTTAAAAACCAAATCTTAGCATCGTTTATAACTTATAAATTCTTGCACCATTTTATGTTTATTGATTTCAGAATTATGAGTTTATGAAGGTGGTTTTGATGTGGAAGAGAAAGCTGCTACAAGAGCTCTGTGTGATTGTTATAAGTTTGAAGCTATGCAATTTTTATGGGTAAAGACAACTCATAAGTTTTTCTTTTGCAATTGGTTTTGGCATGGTTTAAAAAACGGGTGAGGCGTGCGCCTTGAGGCGCGCCTCAAGGCGATTCAGGTGGAAAACGAGTCTGAGGCGCCGCCTCAGGGTGTTATTTTGTATTTGCGGGTAACAAAAACTGCGCCTCAGGGGTAATTGATGTTTATTTTTTATGTCTTTACGCGTTTTTTGTCAACTTCAAGCATTCTATATCTTTTTAATGTGTGTTTTTTTATGTTTTAGATGAATCTAATGATGAAATTAGTTAGTATTTCATTTTTTCTAAATTATGTAATATTTATATATCCTTTTGTCATTCCGCCGCGGGCTTACGCCTTGGTTTGCCTCGAGGCGTACACCTCGTGAGGAGAAGGGGAAACGCCTCGAGGCACATTTCCGTAATTTTAAACCTTGGGTTTTGGTTTCTCATTACGAATTGATGTATTTTATTTGTATACATGTTTGTTCAGGGTTATTAAATCTTAAATTCAAAAGATCATGCCATTTTTTAAGAAAAAATAACCAAAACCTACTGAGTACAAGCCTGACATTTCACATGCTGTTGGAACTTCAACTTTTTGAATTCTTATGCACATAATGAAACCCACTTATTCAGTTTTGTAGTCACAGCTGAAAAACTCTTTGATAAAAAGCCTTTGATGTTAGGTTGTTGGTGAGGAAATTGATCTCCAAAGCCTCGGATTGTGCATGCTTACGTTTCCAAGGAATGATTGTGTGTTGTCATTAGCAAAGATATCCAATAAAAATGCGTAGAAGCTGATGAGCAAAGCTCTCTCTTTTAACTTTATTTAGAACAAATAAAGAAATTCTATGAAAAAAGAAGACTAGAAACTAAACTTTGCTTGTAGCCAGAAATAGACTTGATCTAGCTGACACATCTTTTGCTCCTTTTTTTGTTCAACTGTAATTTAGCTTTGCGTTGTGATACGAAGACAATGGATGAGTTGCAAGTTATTGTGGGGTTTGCACTCGCTACAAGAGCTAAGGTGACCTTCCGTTTGGTATTGACCAACACTTTTTGCAGCCATCCACTCTACAAGAATCTGAGCTTATTCGTGAATACACACTTGGTATTTCCATAAGTTCCATAAATATGTACTACATATTTTTAATTTTTAATGGAATGCATGCTGATTTGTTTAGAATCAGGTGTGAGAAATGCTGCAGAGGAACCTTTTACATGAATTTGGCATCCCTGTTATAGATGTTTTGGTTGATCAGTTTACTCTTGTGGGTCGCATGCTTTACACGGCTCCATCTGATGGAAAGTGGGTGGTTAATCATGTCATATATTTTTACTTTTTTATAGAAATTTTAATAGAAACTTGTATAGTTATAATATACGATGATGCTTCTATAGGCTATCGATTTAGCGGGGGATGTTTGCAAGCAGGAAGATGCAAAAAGAGTAATATATTCAACCATCAAACGCTTCGGCAAGCTCCATATTCTTGTAAGTTAAATGGGTAATCGTAGATGAAAACAGTTTGATTAAATGGGTAATAATAGATGTTATGAGTTGAATTTATCCTCATTTGATGTATATATAATCTAACTGAAATGATGATGAGTTTTTAATAGTGTCTTCAAGTTTATTTATGTAGGCAAATTTGTGAGGTTTTGACCTAATGTGGTCAAAGTGTGGTCAAAGTGTGGTCAAAGCTATACAAGTACATTGTTTGGTTAACATATTAACCTATGGCCACAAGGCCTGGTTGGAGGGCTAATGGTTTTGTTCCTCCAACAAGGTTCGCTTACTAGCCATCATAGTTATCAAAGGCGTGAGGCGCACTCAAGGCGCTTAGGCTCCGCCTGTGGCCTAGGCGAGAAGCGTAAAAAAAACGTGGGCCTGAGAAAAAAAGAGCAAATAAAAAAAATAAAATAAAAATCACCAACTCATTACAAATAGTTGATGGTAAATCAATGAGTTGAGGTGTTTATATATTGAAAAATAATTCAATATCTATAAGTGTTTAAAAATCAAACATATTTAAAAAAAGATTTTATTGACATTTATATATATATATATATATATATATATATATATATATATAAATTGTTTAGTATTGGTCGATTATATTAGCCATGGGATTAGGTTTTAAAAATTAGACCGTGGTTTTTTTTTTTTTATCTATGAGGGAAAAGCGGGATCTGGTGGCTTCTAGGAAATTGGTCGCCTGGTCGGTCAAGGCGATGGCTTTTAATAACTATGCTAGCCATCAATGTCCCCATTTGTAACTGCTAAGTTATTTGATTTTATTACAAGATTGAACTAATTCTTATATGTATCTGGGGTTTATAAGATAAAGTGTATTCTTTTAGATTTTAAATGTGTCAAAAGACCCTATACATAGATAAAAATAAAAGCAGGTCTAGACATATGCAACTGACCCATTTCCTTTCCTCACTTTTGCAACAACTTACTCAAACATGAAAGGAATGGTCTAGCAACAACTTACTCAAACATGAAGGAATGTTAATATTTTTGCCATTATGTTTTTAGTTTCAGATTATACGACTTGATATTTGTGAATATACAATGTTTGGAGATGCCATGAGGAGAGGAATCTCTGGTGTTGAAAAGAAAAGATTGACTACAGGTAACTTCTACATTTTCTTCCTTATAATTAATTTTTTTGTGTATATAATTATTTTGATTAATTTTACCTAGATAATTAGAAATTACATTTGGTTTTATTTGGGGTTGTGTATGTATTTGAGATTTTTCTGGTCCAACTACAGACCCATTATTAGCTTTTAATGTATATTTTTTACTTTTAATTTGTACTTTTACTTTTTGTCTCTTTCACAGGAATCGAAATGGTTGCTCACTCTCTTCTCTGCATAGTGCAAGAGTTCTTGATGTGCAGACTACGAGACGAAAGAAGGGTCAAACAGCATAGTCATCAACCCATGTTGCTTCATCAACTTTGTACATAGGATATCATAAATTATAAATGTGTTTTTCTATAGAAACACAACAAAAGATGCCCCATCAACATCTAAATCAGTTACTCCATTTGGTGAAAACATTGCATAAATCATAAATATGTATTATAAAATCACTAAACTTGTTTCATTCTAAAAGAAAACTTATTTTAATAGTATAGTGAATATAATAATAAAGTAGATTTATAATTTATTTTTGCAAAAAGTGCTAAGTTAGTTTTTCATCACGATCCATTGTAAGTTGTAAAAATGCACTTGATCGGTTTGAATGATAAAGTCATGTGCACCATATGTTTATATGAGGCTCACATGTTTGTGTAAGTCATAAGTTTATTACGTGCACCTAAGTGGATTTTGAAGACGTGTCTTAATCATTTGATACTACATAATACGGCTGTAAGTATTGTCTTCTTAAATATCCCCAGCCACTATTCTACACAAAGTCTATGCAATAGTTTTCAAAGAATAAACGTTCTTCATAAATACTAAGAAACATAAGAGTATAGCATACATCTTGAAACCATTATTGCCTTTTAATATCTTCAAATAGTGATTACGAGACTAAAAAAAATACATGTATAAATCGATTATATGTTCTCTTTTATGAAGCCATAACCTTGAAGGTCATAACTCCAAGGGTTTTAGTAAAATATTTAAAATTTACCGTTAAAGAATAATATTAACCATATTGAGGGTTCATTCGTTAACTTTTTGATATATCGTTCTAGGTAACTCTTTCAAATCTTCATAATTTTATCTTTTAATCCAATAATATCATACGTCTTTTGTAATGCTTCATTATCATACCCAGCTTGTTCTTCGGTCAATCTTAAAGACTCTAAAGCTCTTGTATAAAGCTCATCCTTTTGTTCCATTATTTAATTGAAATAGGTAAGACTCATGACATAAATAGACCACATTAATGCTACAGATAAAACAAATTAAAAGTACCATATAATATACATCATGAGCGAAATAATAAACTAACATAATACCAATACCGTGTTGTAAATTGTCGTCGCCGCCACATCGCGCGAGGTTCCTACTGGTATATATATATATATACTATATTAATAAGCATATATGAAGGGTAGAAATGGTCATTTACCACATGTACAAGCCTTGCAAGCACGTTGTACAAGGATCAATGCATAAAAACTCTTAAACATTTAAAGGGTGTAAGTTATGATGCATCATGTACAAGCTTATTATGCTAAAAAATAACACACGGATACATTACTCTGGTTAGGGTTTCATTCAACTCACCTCATCCTCATTATCCACCCCTATCTCTCCACGCCTTCTTCAACTCACCTCATCCTCATTATCCACTCCCATCTCTCCACGCCTTCTCTATCTCTCTCTGCGATTAAGATCTAGGGTTTCAAGACAACAAACACCAGATCAAGATCTAGGGTTCCGTCACCATCTCCATGCCTTCTCTTTCTATCCGGCATAGGAGCAGCGGTGAGATGAAGCTGCACGTGGTATTCCCTATCACGAGAGGGTTGATATACTAATAGAAAGCGAGTACCGCGTTGTAAATTGTTGTCGCCGCCGCATCGCGCAGGTTTCTTGCTAGTGTGTGTGTATATATATATATATATATATATATATATATATATATATATATATATATGGATCAAATAAACAAGACACTTTTTCTTGGAAGGGTGAGAAAGGGTTGTGATCCATTGATCATATATTTGAAGGGTTGAGATTAATTTGTTTGAAAAAAATAATAATAAATTAGAGGAAGGGCATAAAAGGAAAACCACATTTGTTGAATTTTTTTCTCCACATGCAATGCACATATCAATTCTCCCCATCATTTTAAAACGTCTATAACTTTTTCATATGACATTTTTTTTTCAAAAAAGATTCACCATATTAACGAGCGCTTTTTTATCTTTAATATGAGTACCACATTGCTACATTAAAATTGAAAAAAAAAATGTGCTAAATGGGTTTTCTTATCCGTTATGTCTTCTGCTCGTTCATTGTGTTATAGTATGCATGTGTGCTTTATAAATATGTTATTTATGTTTTTTTAGTCTACACATTATTTAACTTTGTCCATTGTGTTTTTAGTATGCTTTTCATTGTGTTTTACACAAATGAGTTTTGTATTTAGGTGTACATTGTGTTTTATTATGTTGTTCATTGTGTTTAAGTCTATTATTCATTGTGTTTTAGTATTATGTTCATTGTGTCTTTAATATGTCGTCCATTGTGTTTTATTAGACTGTTCATTGTGTTTTATACCCTATTGTTCATTGCATATTTAATTGGGTATCGTTGTGTTTTATGTTATCACCATTACGCAACTGGGTTTTCAACTTTTTTTTCCAAAAGTATTCATTGTGTTTTAATCTTCTGTTTATTGTGTTCTTATTATGTCGTCCATTGTGTTTTACACAATTGGGTTTTTAACTTTTTTTTTTCAAAAGTATTCATTGTGTCTTTAGTATGTCATCTATTGTGTCTTACGCAACTAGGTTTTCAACTTTTTTTTCAAAAGTATTCGTTGTGGTTTAGTCTTCTATTCATTGTGTCTTTAGTATTTCGTTCATTATGTTTTACTAGACTCTTGATTATGTTTTATACCCTATATTTAATTGGTGCTCATTGTGTTTTACACTTCATTGTGTCTTACGCAAGTGAGTTTTGAATTTTTTTTTCAAAAGTATAACAATATGGTACTCATATTAAAGATAAAAAGACGCTTAATTTTATGGTATAATTTTTTTTAAAAAAAGATGACGTATAAAAAAGTTACGGCCATTTAAAAATGAAGGTGGAAATGGCATGTGACTTGCATGTGCATATGTTTTTGACAAAATTACCCCTCTCACTTGTTTAATTCTTTGGACACATGTCATTTTCTAGTGACTTCTCACCCTTCTCATTTTTAGTAGCCTTTGTAGAATAACCCAATCCATATAACCTATTCAACCATACAAACACATTCTTCATTCTAAAATTCATAAAAAAATCTTACCATTTTCATCATTTATACGAACATTTCAGAGTTCATCATCATCTTCATCCTCATGTCATATCGACCCTAGGCTTCTAACATCTTTATCTGACGAGGAAACGCAACAAATAATATCATCAGTTATGAGAGTCGTTAAATCTATCACTGACAACAACAATAGTGAGAGTTCACAACCCAAAAGGAGGAAATACATAATACGTGATCTAATCACCGCACGTGAGTTGTAGATAAGTGACTATAAATGTTTTTTATCTATACTATATTATAAAGCATTTAGGAGGGATTCTTGCAAAATTTAAGTAATTACACTCTTAATTGCTCAAGGTACAAATAGTTGATGTGTTTGTTAAAAAGTTCACAGGGGTATATCAGTCTTTTAGTCATTCTAACCTTAGCATAAGTTATAAGTTGTTTAGAGGTTTAATGCATTCAGTATCTCACTTTATGACCAGAAGTTATAAGTTGTTAAAGAGAGTAACCATTGAGAATATTATGGGACAACCTTTTAAAGTGTGGTGACCCTTGGTATATTTCTTGTTAACAGGAGTAACCGTTGAGAATATTATGAGTAACTGAGACGTTGCTAAATTCCTTTAAGAATAACCGCTATCTCGTTCCATGTGACATCCGTCACTTTTCTTTATTTTTTTTTATAATAATAATAATAATAATAATAATAATAATAATAATAATAATAATAATAATAATGATAATAAAAATAATGGAGTTGGTTTTGGACATTACATTAACCATCCATCCTAAAACAACCCAACTTACAAGTCCAAACTCAACCACCTTGTGTCTTATTGAGCCCACTTCTAGCCTTACACCTACCTGAGCCCAAGTCTGGCCCAAACCCATCTCCACCCTTCCCCTTGTACCTGTTTTAAAACAAAAAAAAATAAATAAACGCTGCTGCCCGGCCTCGAACCCGGGTCAGCAGCACAATATATCCACGCACACACCAACTGAGCTATAGCCTAATTCCTGATCTAAACCCAACTCTATATGTATATAAACCATTGTCTCGCGTCCTTTTTCTTCTTCCTTGATACTGTTACGAGCAGCAGCAGCAGCGAGCCTCATCTTTGGCCATTTAATTGGCCCTTCATATGGAAACCATGGACCATTGACTTGCCCAACAACCCATACTTAATTCCCGCGTCCATTACACACATCAATCAACAGTTATCACGTCCAAATTGAAGCATAATCACGCGCATACATTCATACACGGTCAAAACTTACCAAATCAACATCCGGACTTGTACCCTATAAATTGAACATCACTACATCATCACACATCGCCGATAATCATTCCTTTACTCTCAATTTTAGTTTAAACAACCTGCAAATCGAAGATTAGAATCGCGTTTGACTTTTTCCTTGACCGAGCTCTCACATCACGATTTCGTATCTTGTAAGTATCAATTAAAAACATGGATTTGTTTCTGCATACTAGTCGACCAATAACCCCAACGATTCTGGGGTTATTGTTGTCTAATTTGTTCAATTGTAATTTCTAGGGTTTGTTCTTATGAAATTGGGGAAGATGATTGTTTATGGTGTAATATAAATAAAACGCGATTTCAAAATAATCAACAAACAAAGACCCAGACCAGCTGGTCTGGGCATGTTGTTGCTATGCACAGGGCCAAGGTTCGAGTCCCACCATGAACATTTCTTTTTGGGTGTTATTCTTTTATGCCTATATTATCTTCATTTTTTCTTAAAATCGTTTTAAAATGCTAAGACTATTTTATAAATTCTACAAAATTTATTTTATATTCTTTCAAGGATAAACTTTGCTGTCCAATTTTTAGTTTTACAAAAATCATTTATTTAATATATATTATTAATAATACAAGTTTATTCATTTATATTTATTAAATTCTATAAAAATATCTAAACGATTTTATTAAATCTCACAAAAATTATCCTAAACTTGTAGATTCTTAAACATTCCAGAAAATATTTTTATTTCAGAAAAACCATTTATTTTATATTTTTAATTAATTTTTGTTAGTTCTAATCATAAATAATTCATAATAAATTCATTTTTCAATATTTTTGCACCAAAATTTTATATAAATTATTTCTAACTATTTAGAACTGAAATACAATTTTTTATTCAGAAATTCTTTGATTTTAATATTTTTATATTAAAGTCGTATTTTGACAATTTGAAATAATTAGATTAAACATTCTATTTTTCAAGAAAATAATTTTATAAAAATTATTTTCATACTTAAAACCTTATGTTGTGACTAAATTCAACTTGAAATTTTACCAAGAGACTTTTATTTATTTATTAAATTTCTCATAATTAATAAACAATTTGTTTAATAAACAAATAAACGTTTATCCCCAAATTCGAAGCCCTAGAAATTCATGTACCCTAGAGTTATTCCTTACACATTATCAATTCTTTAGGTTGATTCTTTGGAATATTTCCAACGCATATTTCGTTGTTCAATTCAATTTCAAGCTTACATAGACAGTGAGTATTTCCTATCCCCTTTTTGCTTTTATTCATTTTTGGGGTGTTACATGTACACTATTACAATTTCAAATACAAGTTTACATTTTCACAATACAATTCTAGTACTATGTGCATTGCTTACAACGTGCTTTATGCTTAGACAATACATGTGGATTACATTTGTACTTAGTGAAATCATTAACATGGTACAAGCCGACCTTAACATTGGATAGCGCTATTTGGATTGACAACCCGCCTAGATTGATTCTCCCCCTTTTTCATCGGAGAATCCGTGGCCAGTGTTAAGCTTTTATCCATTTATTGGATAGGTACACCGCCGTTCATACAATACATTATACAGTCACAGGGTTGATTTCGCTCATTTGTATGATACATATTTTACATAATTGCACTGTAGCTTGCACTTGAATTGTATATCTTTTTAACTTACTATATATATCAAAAACTAGGAATGCTCACCAACATTTCATATGTTGACCAAACTTATTTTGTACATGTTTCAGGTGCAGTTTGATCTAATGCTTTAACAAGAGACATTTAGGGCTTTATTTTAATTCAGTTATTCCAACAGTTACATTTCATTTAAGACTTTGTATTTCCATTTCAATGTAAGACAGTTATTGGTTTATTCAATAATATTTACATTTTAGTACCATGTGCTTTTGAACAATCGTCACTACGTGGCACCTCGATGATTCCGCCATCGGTTGGGGTGTTACATTCCATATACAACTCCCACCCAGTCACCCTCTCTTGATCGTTACTCTCTGCCAGTTTGCTGCATGCGTTGGGTTATTCCGGCCAGATTTTAATGTCACCAGAAACCTTCACCATCGCGTAGGATTCTCGAAAGCACGGGCTGCTATCGTCGACTCAATTACCGCAAACCTTCGTTACTACCATGTGACATTTAGATTGGAGCCACCACTAGCCAACAGAAGATTTGAACAACTGCTGTGAACTACAAATCGAATGCTACCCTCTGATCTACATCGGGAATGTGTTTCGATATTGAAGGTAACCTTATCAAATCCATTTCTATATGTACTATACAAGTCTTATCAAAATATAAATAAAAAAATAATGAAACATGCCTAGCGCTACGAACACCCTCGTTACTACCATGTGACCTTTAGATTGGAGCCACCACTAGCCAACAGAAGATTTGAACAACTGCTGTGAACTACAAATCGAATGCTACCCTCTGATCTACATCGGGAATGTGTTTCGATATTGAAGGTAACCTTATCAAATCCATTTCTATATGTACTATACAAGTCTTATCAAAATATAAATAAAAAAATAATGAAACATGCCTAGCGTTACGAACCGGTTTGTGAAGAAGGTGACATGTAGCAATTAATAGATAAGTCATAGGCGAAGATGCCGACATGAAGCAGCTGGAATATCCATTTGTATTAATACCGAGTCGAAATATATATTTGTAATATGGCTTTAAGATAGGAGACTTATTTCAAAAGTAAACTATATGATCATCTTACCTTTTCTTTTTGGTTTTGGGTATCCAAATTATTTCTCAAACCTTTTAAAAATCATAATCGTTAGATTTTTCAGCACGGTAACTTGTCTTAGTAGTGACATGTTTCGTGTGGAGCAGCCTTGGTGGCCCATTTTAGGTGAGTCGCACAGTAGGTTCAGGTGAGTCTACAACAAGCAAGAAGTTTTCATATTAACTAATCAAGTTTAACCAACAATTTTTTACTGTGAGTTGATTTTTTTTTTTTTGTTACTTTCGTTCTAAAATGTATACTTTGTATCTTTAAAAAAAATGTATACTTAGCATTTGTTTTAAAAATCTAGCTTGACTTGGTCTGTAAATTGCTATTTTGACTTTAAATTGTTAAAATATGGGTTTTCAAAAGGAATACTGTATTTGATCTTGGTGTGATATGTTTGGTGATTCAGGTGAATAACTTATGGATGTACAATCAAGTATTGTAATGATGTTTTCGAATTGAATATGCAAACATGTCTAGCAACATAAATTTGATACAATATTCCTCCCCCGATATCAGACAATGTACCAGTTTCCACTACTTTTATTGATACTAAACGTGTTGTACTTGTATCTTATATCGTTTTGCTATTATGACATTATATTATACGAATAAAATTATCAACACAAGTACTATACAATATATCACAAGATGAATGATAACCCAATAGGAACGACCACTGAGCTGCAAATTGTCGCCTCGCAGCAACGTGCGGGTTCCCTACTAGTTTAATGTAATTGTTTTTTATTACTAAATTAAAAAAACAAGGAAAAATAAATGCCACCATGGGCCTACTATCCACGCAACCTCCACGTCACCACCACCACGTGGATTTTACCAAAGAAAAAAAATGAGATTTTGCTTGTAATGTTGTGGATGCCGCATGTCACTCCATGCCTCTCATACGGGCATGACCATATCGTGTAGCCATAGAAACTGGTAAACTCGTGAATATATGGTGTGAGGTTCAATGGGAACCTAAAAAAAGTGAGAAACCGGGAAACCATGTATTTAACATGTTAAATATATCATAAAAATTCAATTTAACATGTAAAATTATTTTTTCCAAATAAAAAAAAAATTCGGAGCTTTTGCAGATAAACATATGTAGAAGCTGTTCCAACAAAAAAATTAGTTTTTGTAAAAAAAAATACCTTTTTTTTTAAAATCATTTTTAGTATTATTTTTATTTTTTGAATTTTTTATTAAAAAAGTTTCTACATGCATTTATATGCAAAAGCTTCAACAAAACTTTTTGAAAAAAAAAAAACTTTTTACATGTTAAATTGATTTTCTATGATATATTTGACATATTAAATGTATGGTTCTTCGGCTCCTCAATTTTTTAAGGTTCTCCGTTGAACGTGCCCTTATATATATATATACTAGCAGGGTGCCCACACGATTCGGCGGGGAACAAAACTGTGATACCCCGCATTTTCAGGTTAACACTTTTTACTGAACTCTAGTTAACTTACATATTCATACGTGATCAAATACTTAACTAGGGTTAGTTAAGTAGGCCTAACATATGTTAGATGCTATTAACATATGTTATAAGTAGGATAAACATATGTTATAAGTAGGAAACCCCTTGTTTTGTCACACACACGAGTCCTGCATCCCGAACGTTGGTGATTTATCTGGCAAACATAATAATAAGCACAATTGAATTATGATGAACGTAGTGTTACATGTTTGTGTGGAGTACATGCTTATGTGAATTATCGCTTGACTGAAAATTAATACGTAAAGCATGCAAATTACGCGCACCTTATGATTGATATGTTATGAGATAATAAAACAATAGTTTTTATGCAATTTAGGGTGATTAATATCATCGAGTCCGGTATTGGACTAGAACATGACTAACGGGTCCGGTTAATGGACTAAAAGGGGCCCTAATACCCAATTGCTTGGGCAACAAGCCAAGCCCTTTTATAATTAGGAGAAAAAAAACCCTAACCCACCCCTTATGTGCGCCGTGAACCAACCCCCACCCCCATCCTCTTGATTTTCAACAAACATCAATCCTATTCATTCTTCAAGCTAGTTATGGTGTAATCTCTAGGATTTGAGGACTCTTGCTTTGAAAGGTATAATATTTACATGCTTTATGATGATTAATATGTTGAAAAGTTAAAAAAAAAATCATAGGGCATGCATATATATAATCACATAACATGAGTTAATGAGAGTTCTTGAATGTTCATTGTGATTTGATGATGATAAGTGTTGCTAGTAATCACAATTAAGGTTTTTGTATGATAATATAGGTGTTTAATCAGAATAATATGAGTTATGCATGTATTAGAGATTTTTATGCATGATTAGGGTTTGTGAATAACATGGGGAGCAAGTTTCAGTTTTCGGCAGATTCATTAGGGTGTTTTGTAGGGGCTGTATCTTGATGTTAAATTGATTGTTTTGATGGTTTCTTTGCATGATTGTATTCTACATGATCTTATCTTTTCATGATGGGTAAAACCATCGGATTTGGACATCATTTGAATAGTTTTTGGAATTTTATTTGTTTAAAGGTCATATAAGATTTTCGGAGTTCAACTTTAAACGGGTATAACTCGAGTTTTGTAAAGAATTAAGTTATGAAATTTTTACAGAAGATTAACATTGGAATAATTTGAGTTTTCCAAGTGAATTCACCTCGTTTGGGTGAATACACAATTTTTGGGAATTTTTCTACTAAACTGACTTGTTGTGGAAATTTTCTGGACATAGTTGTGTTGTACGGATTTTAATAATTTTTGTGTTTAGTTTTGGGACAAAACAAAAATACGGGTTATTAAATGAATCCTAAAGAATATTCAGTAAAAATTTGGGAGTTCAATTCATTGATTAAATATTTTAAATAAATTAGTTTTCGTGGCGCATAATCTGTCCTAAAACGCAGATTGTGTATTATGTGTTTATGTGACTATTTGGAGTCTTATATGGCATGAATTTGACATGAACTTATATGAGTACTTATAGGGGATGTGTATAAGGTATAAAACTGATAATAACCATTATGATCCCCAACGGGATACGTAGGACTTACTTGTGCATTTAGAGTCACTAGGCGTCACTACACGATTGGAACTTTAGAAGTTTTGGACAAACAAATTGCATGATGTGTTGGTATGCACGTATACTCACCTAGTGACACTTGTAATAGGGAGTCGGTAGCTTGTTACTGTTTGAGGGATCTGGATCATTCACGTGCAACCTAAGGTGAGTTTCACTACTCTTTTCTCAAAAGCATGCGTCTCGGGTTGAGACAACTTACTTAACATTTTCTAGTCCGGATCGGGACTACTATTTTCTAGTCCGGTTTGGGACTACTTACATATCCCGGGTTGGGATGCTATGGATCCTTGTGTGGGTCGGTTTTTGCTAGTTCGCAAATTGTGTCCTTGATGAACTAAACCAACTCTATCATCTGTAAGTCCTTCACATACCGAATGAGTTGCCGGGTTATGGCAAGCGGGTTATTAGTTGATAGCGTTATTAGGTCTTACAAACCTCACACCGGCTCGGGGAGTGCGGGAGTGAACTATAACTTAACAGATTTTATCATTGTTGATAGACAATGATGTAAGGCATGCGGCTCACATTTGTGGCTACACGTACATTAGCAGTTCGGTATATCGGTGTTAGTTATCATATTAGCTACCCTTGACATGCGATGAACTAGTGTTTACACAATTCTTGAAACCAACTCAATTACTTGTTTACGTGGTTTTGGAAACCAGCGCATTTACATACTCATTTACTTTACTTAGTGAACTCACCAACATTGTTTGTTGACCCACGATATACATGCTTTTGCAGGTAGTTAGCTTCCGGTGCCAGGATTAGAAAGCACTGCACACTTCACTGCATTTGGGGTCTTGGGCATACACCTAAATTACATATTATGCTTTTAAGTTTTCTTTCACATGGTTTTAATTTGGGCGCGTTGTTTTGCGCATGGTTGAAAAAGTTTAAATTTGGTTTATGCTTCCGCAGCTTAACTAAACTTGATTTTTGAAAACGAACTAAATGGTTTGGGCATTTAGAGTTCGTTCATATGACTTATGGCTATGGGATCCTGGTATGTCATGCGCCTCGCGGTATAAACTCCGCAGTGGAAATTTGAGGGTGTGACAAAAACCACTTCAATGGGTATGCATGGTTCGGTTGAATTCAGTTATTAGCTAAAACCAAAAACAAAGTTATCAATTAAATAATATTTTAATCAATTGGTTAATTGGTTTAGTTTATTGGATTAGATTATCGGTTTTCAGTCTAGTAAAGTTAATTTTGTTAACAACCAAAACCAACCTTTGCTAAAGTATAATTCTATTAAAGCATGGGCTTAGGGATCCATCTTTTTGGCCCATTCTAAAATGTAATTTTATATTTGTATTGGGCTTGTTTGCGTAGTAATAAATTGTAGTCGTTCTTAAAAAAGACAAGGAGGTTAGGTTAAAAAATGAAAGCGGGAAAGTAAGGACTGGAAATCAAATCTCGTAGTAATAGTGAAAGGTCGTGCATCTAAATCGTAAATCACGTTCTTCGAAGTCCAACTATCTTTTGTTTCATTTTTTTTCTGATTCTTTTTACAATCAAAATCGAGATCAAATCCAAAATATAAAGTGTTGTAATTAGCAACTTAGCTCATTTGAAATCGTAAATCAAAATTGTTGATTTGCTACGCATCCCTTAAAGATAAATTTATAATCTCTTAATGTTTGTCACTCAGCTATTGATTTATGTAGCTTACGAAATATGCAGATAAATTATGACATAATGTGGGTGATAACTTAATGTTTTTAATAAAATGCTAGGTCTTTATTGATATTTATATGTAAATAAAATTGAAATCGAAAATAAAAATTATGATTAAAATTTTGTTATGTTTATATTATCATAATCATATATGATACTTAGATTTTGGTATTTAGACTTTGCTTTCAACTTTAGCATGTTTTGATGTCATGTACTCTTCGTTTTGTTTTATATCATCTATCTTTGGTGTTCATTAAATTAACTGTTATGATTCTACATATAATTTATTCTTTCTAACAATTACAACTCACAATCCATTAACGGTTACATAAATTATCCGTTGCACACTGTAACCCTGTTTAGCACTTTAGCATCATAGCGCTTTGGTAATCACTCGGCACCCAAAAGCATCAGGTTTGGCAAAATGTCATATTGAGAAATAAGAAAATTAATGTACATTGGAAGCCGATTGGGTAAAACATTCTTTTGTGTCTTTGATTCATTTTTCTCGCACCATCACAAATGATGTTATGATTTTCCACCGTGGTCTCTCTTATGCTCAAATTCGAAAAGTGATTAGGTAAGTTGTTTACTTATATATATATTATTTTTGCCCAAATTCAAATCTAGCAAACATATCAGGTTTGAAAGCAAAACTATTGAATTGTTTTTTTAGCTAAAATGGGCCTCAAATTTAGAACTTGTTTTACACACCAAAAATTGTTGATTCAGCCTTGGCTAATTACGTAACACATCAACTTTTTTTAAAATTTAAAAATATATTAGCAATACTATACTCAAATTAAAGAGGATAAAATGTTCGCTTTTATGATGTATGTTTTCTTTTAAAAAAATATTAATGTATGAAAAAGTAATGACCGTTTAAAAGTTGGGGTACTAAAGTGGAAAAGTATTTGAATGGCCATTTGTATCTTAAAAAATCCTTCACTCATGCATTATATATAGTATAGATTATTTACAAGAAAAAAAAAATTATATCTATACATACTAAATTAATAACTAATTGTGTTACCTTTCATAATTGTGCAAGCCTAATTTTTTTTGGGTTTCTTTTTACTTCCCGTTTGTATTCCGTTTCTTAAATTTACTTTAGTCATATATTATCTTAAACTGTTTTTTTATAATTAAATATTTAATACATGAATTCCTAACATTGTATCTTTATCATTATTTGATAGATACACATTATCAACTTTTATTTGACACTATGGTCTATGAATATGAATGTTATGCTTTTCAGTTTTTTTAATTGACCACTTAGAGTTTTGTGCTTTCAAGTTTGGCAACAAAAGTTTTCCTATTTTTCAAAACAAAGAATAACAATATGATTAGTATATATATATTTTTTTTACAAATTGACTACGAAAGTATTATACTTTGAAGTTTGGTCATTAACTTTTTAATTTGAATAACTACCATAAACCCCTCAACTGAAATAAACTTATTATTAACTACCTCACCAATTCAGTATTTATTTAGTGTCGTAGGCTATATCGATTATCTACGGCATTGACGAACAAAACATATACCGACTCAACAACAGTAATAACGTTATCACTAATATCGGTATCAATATTATGTTGGATATTTTAGTGTAATTGGTATGACTGTTTGATCAATATGTTCATAGTAATACATCATATAGGTATGGTGGTGCGGAGTGCACGCCTATTTAAATTTATTATGAACTTAGGGGCGAAGCCCCTAAGGAATGGGGGTCCGGAGGCAGCGCCCCTGGGAGCAGGTTCCAAGGGGCGGCAGACCCTGGCAGGGTCCAAGGGGCAGAGCCCGAAAAATTTTATTTCCATTAAAATTGCTGTGGTAAAAATGTCTCCGAAAATTAATTTTCAGAAATAGAAGGACTATTTTGGCAACTTTGAAAACCTTGGAAACTGCCTAAAAGGCAATTTCTGGCCCATCTGTTTCATTACGAATTCTTCTCCTTCTTGATCAATCTCTCTGGTTCTCATAATCTCAGATACAATATACAGAAAATTCTCGATCTCTGATTGTATCCGGTTGAATATTCGATAGAACCGTCGAATTGATTCAATCTGAAAGCGATCACGTGCCTTCAGAGATTTCTGTTATCCGGTTTTGTTCGTTTGCTACGGTTATTCCCCAACATATTATTGAAGAAATTTAAAAAGAAAAAAAGAAGAGAAAACAAATGGAAAGAAATATCTTTACATAGCAAAAGATAGAAAAGAATAATTACAGCAAAGATGATGGGTTGAAAACAATGAATGGGACACAGAAAGAAAGAAAGAAAGAAGCAAAGCAAAGCAAAGCAACAGCTGCTCTTCTTCTTCTTCTGCTACCTTCTTCCATTAACACTCTTCCTCTTCACGTGCTTTCTGTGGTTCCTTAATCTTTAATCTCCACCGACATACCCCATTTCCCAACCAGATCCGACCCATTTAATCCCTTATTCCCTTCTATTATCATAATAATTACACTTTAATTTTATTAATAAGTTTTATTTACTTCAATTTATTTTGACTTCCGTACATGTAAGTCAACAGATTCTTCTTTACTTGTTGAAATAGGTCACATAACATATCTTTTTTCTTGACCCAGATCTCTTTTTTTCATATTACATAAGAAAAATGCTTACTTTGTAAGTTTTATTAATGTTTTAACAGTTTTTGTGATCTAGGGTTTGTATCTTTATTAGGGTTTGAAATAGGTCATAGGAGATCTCTTTGTTTTATAATATTAAGTTAGAAAAATGCTGAATTTGTATTGAATTGGATTGAATTAAGTAGAAAAGATGCCGATTTCGCCGGTTATTAGATGTTCTCCTGGAAGGGAATCTAGAGGTGGGAGTCATAAAAGAGGGTGTAGTCTTGAGAGTGGGATTATGTTTAAGGAGAGAGATGATGATGATCTGGCTCTATTCAATGAGGTGCAGACTAAAGAGAGGGATACTTTCTTGTTGCAGGATAATGATGATCTTGATGACATTTTTGGTAATTTGTTTAGTCTTTTGTTATTTAATTTGTGTGAATTGTGATTTGTGTTTACCTTTTGTCCTGTTTAATGTGATCAAGTAGTTATTTTTATGTTTATATGTAGACATTTGTGTTGCTTGTTGTAAGTGATACATGCTTGTTTTACTGTCTATTGAATGACGGTTTCGAAGACATATTTGGTAATTTCTTTAGCCTTTTGTTATGTAATTATGTATAATAATCTAGTTTTGTACTTGGTTTAAAAAAGCGCGTCTACGCTCAAAGCTCAACAAGGCTCAAGCCCTTGCGCTTTTGGTCACTTAAGGTGCGCTTTTTTTCAAAAAAGCCCACGAGTGGAGCGATTTCTTCGCAAAAAAATTGACTATTGTGCATTAGCTTGTTGTACAACATGAAAATCATGTTGTACATGTATGCAATTCCATACTAAAACGTATATAAAGCTTACTTGTCTTAAAATATTGGGTAAATGTTGCTAGAAACTTATAGGAAATATATAAAAAGTTACGTAATTATTTGCGCCTCGGGTACGAAAAGCGGTGCGCTTTTGCACTTCGCGCCTTAGTTAAAACATTGCCGCTTTTGTGCACCCTTTTGCTTTTTAAAACCAAGGTTTTGTCTATAAATTAATTGAATTTGTGTGAACTTTGTTTTGCATTTACCTGTTTAATGTGATCAAGTATTTATAATATGTTTGTATGTAGACATTTTTGTTACTTGTTATGGATGCTACATGTTTGTTTCGTTG
This sequence comes from Ambrosia trifida, assembly GCA_028751855.1. Taxonomy (NCBI): domain Eukaryota; kingdom Viridiplantae; phylum Streptophyta; class Magnoliopsida; order Asterales; family Asteraceae; genus Ambrosia; species Ambrosia trifida. The sequence goes on from CM054130.1 coordinate 69,903,713, forward strand.
TCTGTTCAATTTGGAAATTTCTTAAGCTTTTCGTCATGTAATGTACGAAGTAATTTACTTTTATTTGTAAGTTAATTGTATTTGTGTGAATTGTGACTTTTGTTTACCTGTTTACATGTGACCTAGCAGCTATCGAATGTTTATATGTTGACATTTTTGTTACTTAATATGAATGGTACATGTTTGTTTTGTTGTGTGTTTAATGATGATTTCGACGTCATTTTTTGTAATTTCTTACGCTTTTTTGTCATTTAATGTACCAAATAATCCATCTTTTTCTGTAAGTTAATTGAATTTGTGTGAAACCTTATTTTTTATACATGTGATCAGCAGCCTATTTTGTTACTTATTGCGGCTGATACATGCTTGTTTTGTTGTCTAATTGCATATTTGCAGCGACGAAGTTAAGGCATTATTCAGATCACAAGATTGGAACAAGTGTTGCTGCTAGAGGAGAAAGCCGTGACCTCCTCAATGCAGAAGATGAAAAGAATGATTACGAATGGTTTGTAGTCATTTTATTTTAATCTTAAATGAAATGTCTTCAATTATATCAAGCAAAGTTTAAAGGAACGGAAACGAGCCTCAAGGCAAACCGAGGCGTAGTAAAAAAATAAATATAAAAATTATGTCTCTTATAAAAAATAAAATACTTGACCTAGAAAAGTCTAAAACAACAAAAACACACATCGAAATATAATAATTGACCCCAAAAGTCTAAAACACCAAAAAAAAAAAAAAAACACATCAAAAACACCCTTAACCACCTTAGGCGCACTTGAGGCGTATGTACAATCTGAATCCCATGAGGCACGCCTCAGACTCGTTTTCTTAGCGTTTCGCCTTGAGGCGCGGCGCGCCTCAAGGCGCACGCCTCACCCGTTTTTTTAAACCATGATATCAAGTTAAATGCTCATTAGTTATTATATCTTCTATGTCTTAAGAATAGTTCCGTAAGCTCTGAATTCCTCTAGTTAGCCAGCCCATAAATTGTCTAATATCCTTTTTTCGGGAATGAAGGTTAATGACTCCTCCTGATACTCCTTTGTTTCCCTCGTTGGATGATGAGACACCTCGAGTTATTCCTGCACAGAGGGGTAGACCTCGAGCTCAACCGATTTCAATCTCTAGATCATCAACAGTAAGTCGTTTATTTTTGCCATCGTTATAATAATATAATCAATAGGCAGCGTTTGGCATGAAGGAAACAGAAAATGGATGGAATGGTTCAATACAGTCGGAATGAAAAAGTTGTTTGTTATAAAATGAAATACCAACAAGAAACAACATTAATGGTATCTCACAGTTTTAATTATTATTTATTTTGCATCCCAGAAGGTTCCGACATTTGGTTACCAATAGTTAAAAGTGTTCCAAACAATATATTTGAAAGATCATTCCATTCGTATCGGCCAACCAAATATGAAAATGTAATGACTCATTAGTCTCCATTACCGTGTTGATTCCAATACCACGTCCATTCCATTCAGCCTAACCAAAATCATTATACACTAACGTGGTTGTATGTAGTTGTATTTTTTTAATGGATGTAATGTATGCTTGATTATAGATGGAAAAGAGTCACAGAAGCAGTAGAGGTAGCCCAAGCCCAACTCGCTTGAGCCCGTCTCCACGTTCTCACGAACCCACATTTCAACCTAGAACTCGAGCCACATCAGCACCTAGTTGTAGCCCACCACCTATCCGTAGGCCAGCCGCTGGATCAAGAAGGCCATCTTCCCCATCAAGTAAACCTTCCTCACCACCTCCACGGGCTTCTACACCAACTTCAAGACGATTAAGTACTGGTTCTACTAGTACTACCAGGGGCAGTTCGGTAAATTCAGCTTCAACAAAAGTAAAGGCATGGCAGGTAAATATTCCCGGTTTTTCCACTGAAGCACCACCGAATCTGAGGACTTCTTTAGCTGACCGCCCCGCGTCTTACGTACGTGGATCCTCACCCGCATCTAGAAACGGGAGAAAATCACAGTCACCTAGTGCACCTAGAAGCATCAGGTCATCTCATAGTAGAGGTTCAGTTGCATCTTCTGCTGATGATGATGATGTTGAATCTCTACCGTCCGTTACTGTTGATGGGTCAGAACGATCAAGTTCAAGGAGAGTGAGCGGCTTTAGAAATAATAACTATAATAAAGTTCCTTCTCCTCAAAGGCCAAGCAGAACGGTTTCTTCTAGCTCTGCTCCAAAAAGATCCTTTGACATGGCACTTCGACAAATGGTATGTAACTAACTATCTTTGTGTTCTTTTCGGGTCAAACTGTACAAAATAGAAATAATTACTATGCTTTCTTTCTGGATTTTTGTGAACAACTTCTAGTTTGGCATGAAATAGAAACCACTTACAAGTTATTACCGATTTCAACAACAGACCTTACACTGATTTTTAACTGTTATTTGCTGTTGTGGCACTGATTAATGTCATGCCAGCCATATGCAAAAAATGCTTACGGTCAATGTTGTAAAAGTCGCTCTAGGAGATCGCCTAGGCGCTAGTCGGTATCAAATGTAGGAATAAGGCCCTAGTCTGAAAACTAGGCATTTTGGCCATTAGGCGGGCCCAGGCGGTGTTTTTTTTTTATTATTTTTTAAATTTCTAAGTATTTCTTAGCATTATGTGTATATATCTAAGTATTATGTGTATATATCTTAACATATTTTCAAAAAACACCTAAATTTGTGTGTGTGTATATATATAATACTTATAAAAATACCAAAACGCCTAATTTCGCCTAGTCCCGACTAGTCCCTAGGCTAGACCTCACCGCCCACCTAGCGCCTTCTGCAACATTGCTTACGGTTCAAAAATAAATAAATTTATTTACAAGTTTAGAAATGATCTTTTCTAATTTTTATTTCTAAAATTATTTATTAAATGTTACTCAGATGGCACGTAACAAGTACGTATTCACTAAAATGCAAATAACATGCTTTATCTTCATCAAAAAAATTTAAAAAATCAGCAAATATATATATGCCTTGCTATCTGTTGAACCTATAAGTTGAAGTTTGTTTCTTTTCTCTTTTGCAATTTCTGAGTAGTGAGTACTACTTTTTAAATATTAGAACCGTTTTTGTTGTTCAATGCAATATATGAGATAACATTATTTATATTCTAATTACTTTTTGTAGGATCATAGAAAAAGCGCCCCAAATATGTTCAGACCACTGCTCTCGAGTGTCCCTACTTCAAATTTTTATGCTGGGAAATCAAGTCCAGCATGGAATTCTTCGGTAACAACTAGTAGTAATGCAAGTTCTGATTTAGGCACCAGTGGGCCCCACGATGTTGAAGAAAACGAACTAAACTATGACGAGGCAACCAGTGGATTTACTAAGGTCGCAGATTCTAATGTTAATGATGAAGTGATTTTCATGTTTGATAAAACCGATGCCTTAAATGAAGATACAAAGGCTGAAAGTCATGATATTTCACCAAATGAAGACGGTGTTGAAAATCTTGTGCAACATGATACCGCAACGTCTGTAGTTCTAGATGGTTTCAACGGCCAGGATGATGTGTTGGTTTGTTCAAGATGTGGTTGCGAGTATTCTGCTATAACACAAACAGAGGATGATATTAAACTTTGCCTAAATTGCCGAAAGTCAACTTCAGCTTTGACCGTGAGTGATACTGTGACAAGCGTTGTGTCTGTGGCTTATTCTGAAGCAGATTCGATTATTTCAGACAAAGATCATGAATTCGTCAACACCACACTGAAGCGTCAGTTGACCTTGGTCAAAGATGAATCTACAGAGTTGACTTACAAGGGCGATTCACAACCGGAGCAACATGAAGATTTAGTCAAGGATGGTGGGGAACGTGAACTGACCCAACTCGACCATGATGAAATAAGTCAACCAAGTCTAAGTTATAGCGACACAGGGGGAGAACGAGAACAAATTCAACATATTGTTACCTATCCAAAGTCAAAGGATGAATCTTTAGACGGAAAAGGTATTTCAACAGTTCTTAAAAGATCTAGTAGTATAAAGGGGCCTGTTACACGAAGCAGGAATTTTTCGGCCAGTAGCATTTCTTATGATGCGCTTTCATATATGTCCGCTTCATCTTCTATTGACTTGGGGCCTCGTTTACAAAGGCAACTGAGTAGCAGGAGATCGGACATCGAAAATTACAAATATGAGCCTATGAATGTAAAACATAGACGTAGTGTGTCTTCTTTATCTGGATCTTCTAGCCACGCCTTCCATCCTTCTAGCGTTGGAACAAGCACACTTGATTCATTTGAGGTGCCCGTCGTCCGTGAGGAGAGAGACGTTGCTGACTCAGCATCCCCTCAAGAGAATCCAAGTGAAATCGACACATGCGCTGAAAATGTTGATTCAGGGGAAGTTTCGTTACCTGAACTTGTAAACGAGCCTTCTTCATTTGAGGTATCCGATGAGCAGATGGAGCGAGATGTTGCTGACTCGGTATCTGTGGGCCCTCAAGATAATCCAAGTGAAAACGACACATGCACTGAAACTGTTGAAGGGCCTGCTTCGTTTCCGAGCGTTGAAGATTTAAGAAACGATACTAATGCTTTAATGACTTGTACTGTTGAGGAAGGTACAAGTCTAACTCCGGATGTTGATAACAATGATGTGACAGAAGTTCCATCAGGTACCTTATCCGAAGGAGAAGTTGATCGAACGTGTTCATCTTCTCCTGCTTCACAATGTCATGTTTCTCAACATTCTGAGAGCAGCGGAGAAGACTTACAAGACCCTCGTGTGTCAGCGGCAGTTAGTAAAGATATGGCAGTTGCTGCCATAGATTTTAGCACATCAGACCAATCAAGCAGCATCATTGGTACATATTTCTATACTTGTAAATTCCATCTTTTTTTTTTTTTTTTTTTTGCATTCTCCGTCGTCGTTTGCTATGTTGATGATAGAGTTGGCAAGATTGACTGGCCGGGCATATTGAGTAAGGTCAAATTGGGTTCGGTTCGAAACAGATAGTTTTTTTATGTAGGGATGACCGCCTACCCAATGGGTAGGGGACTAGGTATGGGTACGGGGTAGGAACTGGGATTACCAAAACACATGCCGTACTCGACCCATTGACATCCCTATTTTTTATTTAAGGGTTGGGTTGACCAGAAAACTCCGTTGTCCATTTTCTATAACTAGTAATACATTAAAGATGTAAAATTTTGTTATTACAATAATAATTTTACATTTCTAAAACATAAAATGATTTATGATGATATAAGCTAAAGTTATGGACTTGACCCATTTGCATTAAACCATGTGCCAAGCAAACGTTACATGTATTGTGCATACTGACGTTAAGTTTTTATACGCCAGAAGAATCAACGGTTTTGGTTGAAGGCCAAGGAGGAACAAAGGGAAGAAGTTTAACACTCGAAGAAGCAACCGACACAATACTTTTTTGCAGCTCAATAGTTCATAACTTAGCCTACGAGGCTGCAAATATAGCGATGGAGAAAGAAACCCCGTCAGAACCTTCCAGAAACAATGATTACGAGCCACTTGTGCCAGCAGCAGTCACTAAAAGCTATTCTGGTAGAAAAGATCTTCAAAGCAGAAAAACAAGCAAACGGTCGTCAAAGTCCAAAAAAACGAAGAGAAAAACAACAATGGAAGTAGACACTATGAAAGCTCCTAACAATATAAACACAGGTGACGAAACAGACTTACCGAAAACCCATATTGTTTATTCTAATAATAAAGAGAACACAAAACCGCCGATACTAGAAGCGAAATGCAATTGCAGAATAATGTAGTGAAAGAATGTGGTTTAAAGTTTTGAACCCTTTCAACGGGGTGGCGCAGTGGTAAGCGTTTGAGTTCCTCTGTGTTTTAACGGGTCATCGCGGTTAACAAAAATAAAATAAAAATAAAAAAGAATGTGGTTTGAATACTAAGGTTAATTTTTTTTTTTTTTTTTTTTTTTGGTGGTGTAAGTATTGTAAAGTTGATTGGTAGGTTATAGCCATGTTGGTGGTTCATATTTTTTTTTATTAATTATTATTATTAGTGGTTTGGATTGGTGTCATATATAGAACAGAATAAGAGCTACTTAGCAATTGTTTGATGTTTGGATTGATTTGTCTCTGGATTATTTTGTAACTTTGACAAGATTGATAATATATGACAATTTATTTTGTGGTTCTTCCTCTTGTAAACTATGTTCCTTCCAATCCCTAGTTGTTAGGGGAATAACCGTAACAAACGAACAAAACAGGATAACAGAAATCTCTGAAGGCACGTGATCGCTTTCAGATTGAATAAATTCGACGGTTCTATCGAATATTCAACCGGATACAATCAGAGATTGAGAATTTTCTGTATGTTGTGATTGAGATTAAAGAACCAGAGAGATTATGACCAAAAAAATTTCGTTATGAAAAACAGGGCTAGAAACTGCCTTTTAGGCAGTTTTCAAAGGGTTTCAACATTGGCAAAAATTGTCCCTCTATTTTCAAAAATTAATTTTCTGAGACATTTTCAAAGGGTTTCAACATTGGCAAAAATAGTTCCTCTATTTCAGCTCGACCCCAGCCAGGGGCTCTGCCCCTTGGACCCTGCTCCCAGGGGCGCTGCCCCCGGACCCCCGTTCCTTAGGGGCTTTGCCCTTAAGTTCATAATAAATTCAAATAGGCGTGCACTCCACACCACCATACCTATATGATGTATTATTATGAACATATTGGTCAAACAGTCAATCCAATCACACTAAAATATCCAACACTAGTTTGGTTAGTGTTTCAAAACCGGACCGGGTCGACAAGTCAGACTGCAAACCAAGACCAAAACCGGGTCGTACTGTAGAAAACGTTTGTGTACAAAGGAAAAAATGTTGTGTAAAAAACTAGGTGATATGCTATAGACTAAAAGCAACCAACTTTCATTCAAACCTCCAAATTTTTACTAGGGAGGGTGGGGTGTTATCTGAACTTCACTTTACTACCTTGATTTCTATCAATGCTACACTAATTCAATACACTGAAACACAAATTTAGAATCAGCATTACCCTTAACTATCTAACCCATAAAAGAAAAAAGAAAAAAAACCACTCTTATTCCATCCGTGGTATACAACCCGTGAAACATACCAGCAACTCACTACCCTTACTATCTGGGGTGGTGTTGCCGTGGATATACCAGCCCCGTTTGCTGGTAATGCCCCGTCTTCCCTTCTTTTTAATTTACCGTTTGAATAATTTTTGAAGTTTGTAAATCTCATTAACCTCCAAATTTTTTATTAAATCTTTTTAGTTTACCGTTGAAGAATTTTTGAAGTTTGTAAATGATAGGCTCATTAATTAATTGATTAAAAATTGTAATTAAATTAAATTAAATTAATAGTTAAATTGTTGTTTTGGGGTAGACAAATGCACATGGGTCACCAAAATCAGGAGCGGTCCTTGTCATCATCCTTTAGACTTTGAAGTCATAAAATTCCTACCCACCTTTTAGGTTCGGCTATGCCATGTTTTTTCAGTGACAAAATCCCTATAGCAACTTAATCCTATAAATACGTAGGCAATCAAGACTCATGCATCACATTTTATATCCATTGTGGGCCGCTAGCAGGTGCTACATCTGCGGGGGACACCGCTACAACAGGTGGGCGCGACAGAGGTCATGGGCCTTTCCATGACGCTAGGGGAAGACTGTGAACGTTGTTGGTTGGGAAATGAACAAAAGCAGGGAGGGGCGGACATGCACTAGGGAAGGCCTGACTTATCATAACATGGGCTTTAGAAATGTGAAATGTGAAAGCCCATGTGTCTACGTGACACATGAACCATAACACATAGTCTAAACACATATGTTATGTGTGGTTCACATTTCCCCATAACCCTTTTACTCGACTACGTTACGCATTCAATTGTGTTATAACACATAATATTTTAAAGGTATGTTATCTTTTGTGTGCACAATGCACGTGCATTCCCCATATTGTCTTGCAACAAATTTTATTTTTAAACCACTTATAGTGATAGAGTTTCGTTAAACAAATGGCCCCTTAAGTACATGTTTCACATAGGGTGGTGATATTTAAACCCCCCAGCTTCTATTTAAACCCCCTTCAAGCGCCTTGCTTAGGCCTAAGCGAGGCGCCTGGGAGCTGAAGTCGAGGAGGTCAGTACGAGGGTCAGACCTCCTCGAATTCAGCTCCCAGGCGCCTCGCTTAGGCCTAAGCGAGGCGCTTGGAGGGGGTAATTTATTTTGGTAGTTTTTTGATGTTTTGAGTTGTTGTTTTTTTTTTAATTTAATAATTATAAAAAGTTAAAAAAAATTAAAAAACAAAGTAATAACCCTCAACATTGTCATTGACTTAAACTTGACATCATCAACCACGTAAAGTCAATGAATGCGGTATGCGCATTAAATTTCATTAAATGCGGCAACACAGGCAAGTCCTCGTCTGATAACAACTGAAAAGTAGCCGGTGCAAGTTATGTTGTATCTTCCAAAACCAATCGGCCCCGTTGTTGCTCATATGTTATTATCTCTTCTCTTATTCTCTGTTTCTCTAGTTCTCGATGGATTATTGCTCTCATATCATGGATCAGAGAGATTCAAGCTAATTAAACTCATATCTCAAGCCGGTGCAAGTTATGTTATAGCATCCTTGATCATCTTCTTGTTTAACACACACCAGATTTTTCATCACATTTTCCAACCACTAATACCAGATTGATGATACTCAATTTCGGTTGATATAGAGTATATCAAAGAAAGATTTAGTTGAAAGTGGACAGTGAGAAGTGAGATTGATAACTTCTCTATGGAAGTTGCTAAAATAGTTAAACAAAAGCTGAAATTGAACAGTTATTTGGCAACATACTTGAAATCAATGGGAAGATAAAACAATCCTCATCCACAATGTTCTTACCTATGAGTTTAATTAGCTTGAATCTCTCTGATCCATGGTATCCACTTTCAGAATCTGAAGAGAAGCGAGGTGCTTTGGCCTTTTTTTAAAAAAATTTGAATTTCTTTTAATTCTTTAAAATTATCTGTTAATCACCAAAAAATAATTTTAATTCATTTTTGGTTCTTTTAAGTTGTTTCCAAGCCAAGAAAATTATAACTCTCCGTTTCGCTTCGTTAATTGCTCGTTTTGGTTTTCCAGTAAAAACATCCAGCTTTGTACAACTTTGATGAATCATTGTACGTGGTCCTCCGACTAAACCTAACTCGCAACAATTGTTTTTAATTCATTTTTAAGTGTTTTTAATTATTTTTCGAGAAATGATAATTTTCAGATATTACAGATCAAGGTGTTACCAAGCATGTCAAGAAATGATAATTTTCAAATATTGCAGATCAAGGTGTTACCAAGCATGTCAAGAAATGATAATTTTCAAATATTGCAGATCAAGGAAAGAATGAAAATACGTGATGCACATACCGTGAGTGTAGTCCATTGATGTATTAATATATTATTTAATTGCAAGTTTCAATACTATATAATGCACGTAACTCTCTAGGCACATTTCCCACCCTTTAAATAAGCATTAAATACTTTCACATTATATATTAAATACTTCTCCAATTCCTATATAATATTCCTTAACTTTCTCTCTTCCCCTTCTCTAACCCTCCATGCAAATCATCCCAATTCTGTCAAAGAAGATGTATTCACCATTTCAAACGATTTGCCTCCTTTTGAATTCAGGTAGTACTAGTTAAGGGATTGTCAAAGACCGATCGAACATCTTTTTGTTTTGTTTGTTTGCTTGAATGTCTATGGAAACAACAATGGATTTGTCAAAAGCAAGTGTGAAGATCAAGATCAAAGAAGACAGTACGTTCAACGATGAAGTTGTGTTGTATGTATAAAATAGTGAATAATTGTAGTGTGTTCGGTGCAGTCGACGAACATCATTCAAAATTTCAACTTCCCGTTCAGGTGCTTAAGTCCACCTTGAGATATGAGTTTAATTAGCTTGAATCTCTCTGATCCATGGTATCCGGTTGTTTTCAGGTTGTCTTCATCGTTGACCGCTATCTCTCGGATAACAACTGACAAGTTGTCTCATTAATTCCAATTCCACCGGTGCAATCAGAATCTGAAGAGAAGCTATCATCTCAGAGAGATATCTGTCAACGATGATGGCGCAGAGGTTAGCGGTAACTTTAAATTTTGAATGATCGTCGGTTTGCTCTCTATATACCAATCAACAGTAGCGATCATTACAGTTATTTGGAATGTTTCTGATCATTGTCAGAGGGTCACTATTCATACATAAAAGAGATAAAGGTTGTACATGAGTATAATCAAACAAGGGTTGCCCAGAGTTTGATTAGCTTGAATCTCTCTGATCCATGGTATCCACTAACCGTAGCGATCATTACAGTTATTTGGATTGTTGCTAAATTAGTTAAACAAAAGCTTAAATTATACAGTTATTTGGAATATTCTTGATCATTACAGTGAGATATGAGTTTAATTAGCTTAAATCTCTCTGATCCATGATATGAAAGCAATAATCCATCGAGAACTTGAGAAAGAGAGAATAAGAGAAGAGATAATAACATATGAGCTACAGCATAACTTGCACCGACTTGAGATATAGAGTTTAATTAACTTGAATCTCTCTGATCCATGGTATCCGGTTGTTTTCAGGTTGTCTTCATCGTTGACCGCTATCTCTCGGATAACAACTGAAAAGTTGTCTCATTAATTCCAAAACCTAAAGAGAAGATATCATCTCAGTGAGATTGATAACTTCTCTATGGAAGTTGCTACAATAGTTAAACAAAAGCTGGAATTAAACAGTTATTTGGAATGTTTCCGATCATTACAGTTATGCCTTTTTTGGTGAAATGAACTTGAAGAAATGATTTGGTGGATATATCATGAGTTAAACAAAAGCTGAAATTGGACGGTTATTTGGAATGTTCCTGATCATTACTTTTCATGCAAGCAAGTAAAATTCAGATCATTACTTTTCATGCAAGCAAGTAAAATTCAATTGTTGGACAGTGAGATTGATAACTGGACAGGTTAGCCAAACCATACGAGGGTGGCAGGAAAAAGTTGACATTTTGATCCAAAGGAAATTCAGGTTAGCCAGACGTTTGTCAAAAGAACATTTTTTATAATAATTATATTAAAAAAAACAAAAAACTAACTCAAAAGATCAAAAAAAAAAAAAATGATCCGAAGAGCCTCGCTTAGGCCTAAGCGAGGCGCTTCGAATTAAAAATCAGTTTTTTCTGCCCCCTCGTACTGACCTCCTCTGATTGAATTCAAAGCGCCTCGCTTAGGCCTAAGCGAGGCGCTTTGAGGGGGTGGAAATAGAAGGTGGGGGTTGGGAATAGACCGAGCCTTCACATATTATTTTTGTTTTTACATTTTTTTTATTAGCAGAAAATATAGATCGTATATATCATATATACTATCTATATTGACTTGTTACCGCTACATATGTAACTCTTACATATTTACCAATGTACGTACAATCTACTTAAGACATAAACAACCTATGATATACATCATACGTGATGGATGATTAACATTAGTGTTTTAATAACGTCATAGTGGTCCATTCTCTCTTTCATGGAAATAAATGCATGATGATACCTTCCAAAAAAGGTTGTAGGCCATGCTACCCTACCAGGTAGCCAAAAAAATAAAAAAAACCTCCAACATTAAATGTACACCAAATTCAATGTTTCTACACACCCTTTCTAATAATAGTTATGATTATAACACTGTATTTGCATTCATGTGATTACAAATGTTAAGACTGTGATGCTTACAAAAAGGAATTTAATTTTTAATAAGAGTAATTACTATTTACGTAAAGTTTTAGTGGTTTTAACTACTTTTTTTTTGATCGGCGAACAACTGTGTGGCAACCACCCTTGCGGGGCGCCGTGCCACCAAGAATCGACTACTCGACCTCCAGCAGCCCCCGCCTTCTCCCGATGCGCGGAAACCCGAGCCCCACCCGCCCGAAGGCACGACAGTGTTTATAGAACTCGGTAAAACCTCGCCGCCCGTCAGATTCGAACCGGCGCCACCCGTATTCGATCTTCACCCGGATACCAAACCATAAATGTTGGAAGTGGGAATTGAACCCATGATCACCTAAGTGAACATAAGGCCTCTCCACCACTCCACCACTATGGATGGATAGTGGTTTTAACTACTTGATTCTAAAATATAATCATGCATTCAACTTCCAACAACACATCGATTGAAGATCTTACCATGGTGATGAGCGGCTAATCCCTTTATAACCACCTACGGGTGTTTTCCACTGTGACCCCCCATAGAAAGAGGACAAAAAAATGTAATCTTACACAATTTTAAAAGTTTAAGTAATACAACTTTTAAAACATAGTGTTGACTTTTAAACCAACTTCTCCCGTGATGATTTTTAGACGTTCATAATTTTTTCATACGTTAATAATTTTTTATTATACCATATAAACACGCATTTTATGCTCTTAAATTTGAGTATGGCATTTGTATATTTTAAAAAAAAAAAAAAATAACAACTTACATAATTACCTGATTTTATGTTCCTCGTTGCATTGCCAGACACAACCTCCCCCCCCCCCCCCCCCCCCACTCAACCCAACACACACACAATATTATAATGTACATAAAGATGACACAAATGTAATTGTACATAATAAAAAGAGTTTAATTAATACAACGTAAAAAAACATATGCCAATACTATAAAATGAATTGTTAACTTTTAAACTAGCTACCCCAATGATTTTTAAATTGTCCTAAAATTCTTAATGTTAATTTTTTTTTTAAATTCTTACGCTGTAAAATGAGCATTTTTTTCCCGATATTGTGCTGATTGCGGATAGTAAATAGAGGCTGAATGTGGTAGATGAGTAGCACACATCGTTAGAGAGCAAATATTACGAATTAGTCGCTTTAGGACTAAGTACCTTTACTTTGATTTAGGTATTGTAGGCGGCGATGAGGACACTCAGATATCCATAGACGACCAAGTGGTTCCCGAGGCAACCATGTTCAAGTAATTGAGACGCACGTTTAAAAGGATGGGAGATATACGGTGACGTAGCCCATGACATCAACGTTAGATGGTGTAGGTAGAAAGCAATCACGAGGGTATTGTACGATAAGAGGTTCCTAGCTAAGTTTGGGGGGGGGGGGGGGGGTTAATAGGGTTCCAAGTAGACCTACAATGTGGTACGAAACATATTGTCGGACCATCAAGAAGACACAGGTGCGTAAGCTCGATGGAATTGAGATGAGGATGTTGAGGTGGATGTATGGATACACTAGGTTAGACAAGATAATAAATGGGGTTTTTAGAGAAAGAATAGAGGTGGGTATTATATATGATAAGATGAGGGAAGAAAGATTGAAATTGTTTGGGCATGTTAGGAATACAATATTTGATATTTACATTTTCTTTTTGGGATAAAATCACCTTAATATCTTATAGAATTTGGAGGCATACAAATATAAACATAACAAAGTTTGTATTGCTCTTTATTGTGTATGAAACTGCTGTTTTGTATGAACATGATTTCTTCCCTCAATTTGTATCTACTTTCCGGTGGTTTATAAGAAATTCTATCATTAAACATTTTTGTACAACTAGTATATAAATAAATGTTACTATAACTACCAAAAAGATATTAGTTTATGAAATCGTACTCTTTAGAAGAGACCATCGTACCAACCACTCTTCCGGGTCCATCAATGGCTACAAACCCATGTGAGGTATCTCAGAAAACCATACTACATCACATGGTCCCCAATACATGACACTTTATCTAATCCAAACCGTCCACGTGGCATCCATGCCCCACAAGTAAATAATTACCGTTACACGCACAACTGTATTTTGTAAACAAGACACTCTTCGTTTTTGGAAATAATGGTTGCCCAACTGTTAAAAGTATGTTGTGTGAAAACTTTTTTGAATTAACTTAGGAGAAGCCAGCCGAGATTGGCGGCTAGGTGACCAGCGAAAGCTGCGTGGTTAACTCTCTAAGGCAGGTGGCTTCGCCCTAACTTTATGCGTACTTAGATGATGCTATATTCGTAAAGTTGTCGAGCTTATCAAGGAGGATTCGTTTGTTTGGATCGGTAATCGCTCGAACATTCCGAAACCCACCTGGGAAGACTGGTTGTCTTTTGATTTTGGAGTTAGTTTGTAATTTGGTGGGCCTTGTTTGGCTGGATTTTCTTCTTGTTGTTTCTGTTTCGTCTCTTTTTGTTTTTGTTTCCCAGCCGCTTGCTGGCTCTTTATATTGATATATAAAGTGTTTTGCCGTTAAAAAAAAAAAATTTCTTATTGGGCGGTAATAATAGTATACCCTCAAAATTGTTTGCACATCTCTATATACGTCGTATATAGAAGGTGACACAAACTTATACGCATCATTAATGCACGTCAGTCAAAGTTGTGCCATGACTTATAGGCGACATACATGCGTGACTTGTAGAGGCCCACAAACATTCTCATTGTCAGATCCACATACGCCGCGTATAATAAAGCAAGGGTGTGTATTTATAAGTGGTGTGTGCTGGTATGAGAACCCTTCTTATTAGCGAAATTAGATTTTAACACCATGAACTATTGATTATTGGCCGTTGACACTCTCAACTTCAAAATTGTTCACCACCACACTTTACTTTCAACTTCTTGACCTGTGTCACCCTCGGACCAACCATGGTTAGTTTTTTTGCTAACGTGACCATTTTTGTTGATGTGACATAGTTATGTCACCATGCCACATCAGCAAAAATGGCCACGTCAACAAAAAAAAAAAACTAACCATGGTTAGTCCAATAGTGAAACGGGCCAAGAAGTTGAAAGTACAGCGTGGTGGTGAATAATTTTATAGTTCAGTGTGTCAGCGACCAATAATCAATAATAATTCAGGATGTTAAAATCCAATTTCCCTTCTTATTATGTCATTCTTCTTTTATGTTTCTATCTTTAGGATTTAGTCCATTTCTTTTAAACTATGTTATAGTAATCCATCGTCGTTCAACCTTAAAAAAAACTTTGTAATACAAATAATATTTAG
The DNA here is from genome assembly GCA_028751855.1 of Ambrosia trifida. Lineage (NCBI taxonomy): Eukaryota > Viridiplantae > Streptophyta > Magnoliopsida > Asterales > Asteraceae > Ambrosia > Ambrosia trifida. Next base: position 69,918,763 of record CM054130.1, read on the forward strand.
GGGAGTTGACATCCAAAACTAAAAAAATTGCCATATATAACATGTACTATTGACTTATTGGATTATCGCACCCAATTTGGGTTAACTCACTAACCTAGTTAGTGTTTTGGCTGACATGGCACCCCGAATCTGACGCGGCATGCTAACGTGGCACACACAATCTGACGTGGCATGCTGACATGACACCCCAATCTAACTGGGTTAGTGACTTAACTCAATTTGAGTGCCAGAATCCAATAGGCTAATAGTACAGGTTATATATGACCAATTTTTTAGTTTGGGCGCTAATGGCCAAATTCGAATATGGTCAATTTTACAAATCCGACCGTTCCCCAATCATGCAATGTCTCTAACGATTAGATTTTTGGCTTGTGACGTTCATACACGACCATCATGCTCACGAATAGGTGGAACGGAGTGAAAATAATGACCACGTAGCGCACAATGGCCCTTCACTAACCCACACCGTATAGTCTTTAGGCCGTCCGTTGTGGAGCCGCGAGCGACCAGAGTTTTTGCACCGGTGTTCACCTCTAGCCACAACAGCCACACGCGAACCCCGGTGCGAGCGAGCACGAGCGATGATGGTCGTGTGGGTTAACGGGAGAAAGTGACATTTGGTCGCGCCGATACTCACCTCTAGCAACAACGAGGTTAAGTGATCGGGTTACTTGAAAGTCACGTTGATGACTCGCGCCTGGTCGCTCACGGCTCTACAACGAACAACCTTAATCATGTGAAGGTTATCATTATATTGTTGAACTATTGTTGAGCACTAATAACTAAACAGGTTAATTTACAACCGAATGCATTACTTCACTCTACCATCATCAATCATCATCTTACTGAGGGAACATAGGCAGTACCACAATACATAATAATATGTGTCATGAAACACTTCCCAAGATTCAACGTAGTAGTAGTAGTAATTAAAGTTTGCATCTTTCTATGTCAAAAGATTTGATTTTTTTATTCTTGTTTTCATCAGATATTCATTTTATTTATTTCAATTATTAATAATAATAATAATTCCTTTGTTTTACCCCACTGTTTGGTATGGATCAGATCTCCATATCCCATTATTATTAATATTAATATTAATATTAATATTATTATTATATTACACCCTGCAACTCTCACAACCAATGGCTACTTTCAAGGTTTTATTCTCTGCACTTTTGTTACTTTCATACTCTTTTAAGTTATAAAAAGTTCAAGAATCTATATTGGTATGGCACTTTCATCTCACTTATGCATTTGGGTATGAAGCATTATTATTATTATTATTATTAATGCTAATAATATGTTTCTCTGAGTATATTATTATTAAACACCTTACCTGCAAGTGTTAAGCATTGTTCAGGCATCTTGAACTAATTTGACTGCTGCATGTGTTATGATTGCAGTCTTTAATGGTTATTGTTGTTTGATCTTCATGATTTACTTCAGTTACATAAGTTTATGTTGTTGTAATAAAAAAAAAGCAATAATTAGTAATGTGTAGTGTTCTGTATACTTAGAAGTTAGATCTGTGTGATTTAATATTGGTTAAATATTAAGCAAAGGTTTATTAGAGTTTACTGTTATAATATACAGTTTAAGGGCAGTGAGTTGACCAAATGAGGTCAATAGAAGATAAGGGTTGCTTGAATCATGTGTCTCATGAGGCGTCCGGTGGCGGCGGCTGTGGTGGTGGTCGCGGCGGTCACCGGACGGCTCTAGGCAAGCCGACACCGTCAAAATGGGACGATGCGCAAAAATGGTTGGTTAAGTTGTCTAGAGGGGGTGAAAAGAGTCATTCGAATAGTGAGCCGCGTAATTCGAATGCTGATGATAGGAGATTAATAGCCCCAGGTGCGAATCACGAGCACCCAAGCTGTGAGGATGAAGATGGAGGTGAGGGGATCATGGTGCAGTATACAGGAATTGAGACAAAAAATGTTGACTGTGATGAGTCAATGTGGAGATCTAATGAGAGTGCAGGATCAGTTGTTAGATCAATATGTGTTAGGGATATGGGAACTGAAATGACACCTATGGCTAGTCAGGAACCTTCGAGAGCAGCTACACCGGTTCCAGCCACAACCCCGGCTGCACGCAGCCCTATAGCTTCTGGTTCGTCGACTCCTGTTAGACCAGGTGTGAACCGTGGACACACAGTTGATGTTGGTGGGCCCACAAGGTTTGGTCGCGACAGGGTGGGACCTAATGGTGAAAATGCGGTTGAAAGTAAAACGGGAAATCAAGATTCGAAGGTAAGTCCTCTTGAAACGCGAGCGATGGCTTGGGATGAAGCAGAGCGTGCGAAATACATGGCAAGGTGATTACTTTATTCCGACCCTTTTGTTAGATTCGTATGTTTTCTTTAAAGAACATGATTCGTATTCGTTTAGATCATTCAAAATCATGTTTGTTTCATTTTTATACTGTGGATAGAAACTAAACATGTGATTAAGTACATTTACAGAACATCGTCTGTTCAAAACGGACCGACTGAGTGACAATGGGTCACTCATAACGAAAGTCACCTTCCAAAATACATTTATAGAAAGCAAATGAGTCTTTAAATTTTGTGTCTTGATTGTTTGGTGAGTAATTAAGGGGTGTTTGGATGCATGTGTAAATTGACTATGGCAAGTGTTTGACTAAAACTGTGATTTTTTTTTTTTTATTATTTAAGGTCAATGTAACCATATTTGAACAAACATCATGTATCACTTCGAAAATTGCACATCCAAATACCCTCTAAACCTATAGAAAGAAGAATGATACATGGTACATGTTGGGTTAAGATTATTATTTTGTATCTTTGGTTGGTAGGTACAAGCGCGAAGAAGTGAAGATACAAGCTTGGGAGAATCATGAAAAGAGGAAAGCCGAAATGGAAATGAAAAGAATGGAGGTGGGTTCAGTCATTTTGATCTTTTCGCTTACCTATAGAGTGCAGATTTCGACCTGTTTATTTATAAACAGGTCGATTTGGGTTAGGTTATCGACTTTATAATTTTCAGTAGTTGGAACAAACCAGCTGCAACCTGCAGTAAGCCTTTGTGACGCGTCTAACCCACCCATTTTGTTGAATCTTGATCAGGCAAAGGCGGAAAGAATGAAATCTCGAGCACAAGAAAAGTATACGAACAAACTTGCATCAACACGAAGGATTGCTGAAGAAAAACGCGCAACAGCAGAGGTGAATTTGAACGAACAAGCGGTAAAAACATCTGAAAAAGCGGATTACATAAGAAGAACAGGGCACCTTCCATCTTCCTTTTCGTTTAAACTTCCTTCTACTTCTTGGTGCTGGTAATTAACATAGCAAATGTATTCAGATCAGTTTATTGTACCTGTTAGAATTCAAGATTTTATATATTTATGAACCACTTTCTTGTTTTTCAGATATATTGGCAAATGTGGTATGTTTAGTTCAAAAGCAAAGTGTTTGTTTTTGAAAAAATATATTAGTTTAAAAACATGTTTGAAACTGGATCGGTCTTCGAATTGCAGTTATGTTGGTTTAATCGAATGAGAGTCTTAAGAACTGTTTTCATTCACTTGTGATTAATTGTTTTGCTCGAAACTGAATTATGTATTTATGTCTGGTCCATTAGACTCAATCTGGTAGGGCCGCGCTCAATACATATAAAATTTTTGGTAAATTCTCGACAAAATTTACGCTACGAAGCAAAAACGTTGGGTGGGCCGAGGTGTTTAACCACTTGGCTAACTAAACTGCTGCGGTGTTTGGGTTCCCCAAAAATTTTGGATAAATTTCTAAAGTGGAGGTCGGTGTCAGGGCCACAAGAAATGCCCTTAGGTAGGTTATCAAATTGACTTGAGGGTGGAAGGAGCGCCCTTCGGGTAAGGGATCTAGGGTAGTTATGCTATGCGGATACACCTCGCCACCCTTTAGGGTACTTTGGGCGGGTAGGGGTCACTAGTATAGTAACCCGAAGAAAAGAGAAAATGGGTAGGAATCATTTGTATTAATGTTTGTTTGGTGGAGTAAAAGAAGTGAGACGCATGGTTATAGGGTTGCCGATGTTTTTGTGAGAGTTTAGATAAAATTAAAGTGACAATGATTAAAGGAGTTTAGGATACATGAAAGAAGTGCTCATACACGAGCATCCGGCTACATCTAAATACGCATGAGCTCGGTACCAAACTGATCCAGATACTGAAATTCCGAAAATACTGATAGTGTTTTTTGCCAAAATTTGGTATCGATACCGAAAATATACGGTACAGTATCGGTATAGTACCAGTATAGTATTGGTATTTTAAGGTAAAATACCGCTAACCGATAGCGAACCGAAAATACCAATATCAATTTTTGCTAAATCTTGGTACTAAAAATGAACCGGTATTGTCAGTATCATCTTAATGGTTGTAAAAAAAGGATTGAACTCAAAATTATTCGCGAAATGGATTTAATAATCCACCTTTTTGTGGTTGACCGATAATAATATCACCTGTGTTTTTTCCCTCCACCATACCCACCTTTTAAATATTTTGCTATCACTGGTCCCCATTAAACTCTAACTAACCTCGTTAGTTTTTTTGCTTACGTGACTGCTGATTGGGCTGTTGAAGTGACAAAAACTTTTTTAATATTTTAATTCTTCCCCTCTCCCCTCCCCTCTCTCCCTTGTAACACATACCCCCTCTCTTGTTTCTTCTCTGTGTCTCTCTCTCTCTATATATAGGGGAGGGATAAATTGAAAACCCTCCCTAGTTAAGAAAACCCATAAAACCTTTAATCTAACCATCCATTTTACTGATCAAGGGTCAGGATTGCATCTTACTTTTTATCAAAAAGTGTGAATACTTATTTAGATGCATAAGGGTAAGATTGTCCAGAAAATTTAAAGCCCTCTATCCTCTCTCTTCTCTCCTTGTTATTTTATTAATATAGATTTATGGTTTTCTCCACAAAATATTCAATTTTTTAAAACAAACTCATGTTATTCAGGTTTCAAGCCTCGAGTAACTGATGTTTTTTTGTAGCATGTTTGAGTAACAGATATTTCAAGCCTCAAAAATCCAGAACATATGTTTTTGTTCTTTGTAAGACAAAACAAACATGGAAACATATGATACAAAACAAACAAAAACATACATTTTTAAATGGAAACATATGTTTTTAAATGGGAAACAAATGTTTTTAGATGACAAAACAAGATTTTATAGTGATCAAGCTTCTATACAGAGTATGTTTACAAAACTAAAAAACAAAAACATAATTCAAGAGAAAAAAAAAAGAAGACCAAAAATAAATTCTACAACTGGTACCATTAGCAACTATCAATTCACAACATATCTCACAAAAAAAACATATAATAAATTATAACCCAATAACAAAAACATATATGTTTCATAACTTATCTCACCAAAAATATAACCCAACAAAAACAAACACAAACTTATCTCACTAAAAAATCAAATTATAAATCCAAACAACAACAAATACACATGTTTTTAAACAAAAAAGAACATTGAAATACAAAAAAAATAAATAACAGAGTAAAAAGTTATATATGCTTTTACTACGTATTCAATGTAACAAAAAAAAAATAGTTATACAAAAAATTGACAAAACGTGAATTAATTTCTTTCTGTTGATGTTCATGAAACACCACCCTCAATAAATCACAAACTTCAAAACTTTCACTAACTTCTTTTTCTTCATCTTTCACCTCATTTTTCCTCTGACATGACATGTTACTTATTCCCTTTTCTTTAATGATGAAAACATCATCCATTAAAAGAGGCTTAACAAACAATTAATGGACAGTAAAACTGTAACTAATGATAGCAAAATATTTAGAGGGTGTTTGGGATTGAGTTTGTAGATGAAAAAGTGCTTTTGGTCAAAAGTGCTTATTGGCTTATGACTTTTTGAAAAAGAGTTTTAAAAAAAGTTTTTGGATTAGCTTTTGGGATGAGAAACATAAAAAAGTCAATAAATTGTTGTTTTTAAGTGTTTCGCTTAACTTATCGTGAATATTGGTTGTATGGGTGGTAAATTTGTAATTTTTTTTTTCCAAAAGTCAAAAGCCAAAAGCCAAAAGCCAGGATTTCTAATTTTTCAAAAACAGTTTTTCCACCCTTAAAAGCCAAAAGTCAAAACAAAAAGTGTTTTTGGGTTCCACAAACAGCTTATTGACTTATTGAAAAAGCCACTAAGTCAATAAGTTGTTTTGAAACTCAATTCCAAACACCCGCTTAAAAGGTAAAACTAGTGAAGAAAAAAAAAAATTCAGATGAAATTATTATCGGCTACTAACCATTGAATTAGTTTTGCAAAAATTATTGGGAGCAAAATAAAAAATATTAAAAGAAAAAAAAAATCTATTCCTCATGACGCTATATACAAACAAGAGGGATCCAATTCCAATTCCTCCTTTCTAAACCTTCATCTATCTATCTATCAATAATAATAACTCGAAGGTTCGTTCGTATCTTAATCTCTACAACCACCGAGTTCTGCCGCCACTTGTACGGTCTCCGGTAAGCCACCGGTAACGAAACAACCCACCAGATGTGTAGAACCTTCTAGGTTTTGTTTCCTGTTTCCCCTCTTTTTATCATATTATTATTCGTTTTCTAGGGTTTTGAAATTAATCCCGATTTCATAAAATTGAGGCCCTCGGTTCAATTATACGTTGATTTTACATCGTTTTGTTAGATATTTGTATCGTTGTTTATCGATCTGTGTATGTTGAGATAGAATTATCAGTTGTTTCAGAAAAAAAAGCTATAATTTTTGGGGGTTAGGGTTTTAGAGGGGGGATAATTTGTTCTGTTGTATACATGAGCAAATATATGGCGGCAGGAAGACATGGGGGATACCGTGATAACGAGTTTAGGGAGCGGGAATCGGATTACGATGTATCGAAGAGGGAATTGTCGTATTCGAAAGGGGAGTATGATCGGTTAAAGAATGGGAATAACCAGGGTAATGATAGGGGTAAGAATCAGAATCAGGTTCTGGCTAGGGTTAGGCATAGGGATGTTAAAGATAGAGAGATGGTGAATGGTGCGGGTTACCGTTCCGCGTCTAGGAGTTTTTCGGGTGGTCTGAGCCGTGATAATCACGGTCTCAAAATTGGGGATAGAGAACCTGGTGAGTTGTCTAGTGAGAGTGGGTCTGATGAAGGTGTTGAAACGGAAATAAATGGTAAGAATAATAATGACGGTTTAAAGATGGAAAATAGTTCTCAGTCTTATAATAGTAAAAAGAGGAAATTTTCACCTATTGTTTGGGACAGAGATGATAAGGAAGCTAGTAATTCATCGGTGACGAGATCTTCGCCAGCAAATATTGGTCTACCTCCTCCTCCTCCCTTGCCTAAATCCTACCGTCGATCACCTATTGTTCCTGCAGCTGTTGCACAGAATTCTCCTGTAGAAAGTAGTAAGATTCGGTCTTCAGGTAATACTCCAATTAATATTGGGAAGCATGATTCTCCTGGATTTGAACCCCATATTGCGAAGCATGATTCTCCTGGATTTGAACCGCATGCTGGCTTATCTTCTCTTGCACAGGAAGAACATCACGGGTACAATCAGGATGTAGGGCAACCAGAAGAAGATTACGTGTCCACACGGACAATAAGATCCTCTCGGTGGGCCAATGATGCTGAATCACCGTCCGACGAAGGTGAGCTTTCTGATGATAACAGGTTCCTGCAGAGGAAAAAGCCTTTACGTGGGTCTGTTGAAATTAGATCAAGAAAGCAGTCATCAAGTCCAGAGGGCGGGGAAAGTTACCGAGAAGGATCTGAACAAATCAGAGGACGATCGTCTGTGTCTGGTGAAGGAAGTATGAATGATGTTTCTGACAATGATTTGGAGAGGAAGGAATACATGGATATAGATGATGAGCATAAAAAAGATGGAACTGATTTTAGCTTATCAGAGTCTGATTCAGAGAACGGAGATGGATCTCAAGGTATGCCAGAGGCTGGTGGACCCCCTACAAGAAGTGTGAATATGCTGCAAGGTTGTAGAAGTGTTGATGAGTTTGAGAGACTGAACAAGATAGACGAAGGGACTTATGGGGTTGTTTACAGGGCCAAAGATAAAAAGACTGGAGAAATTGTTGCTTTAAAAAAAGTAAAAATGGAGAAAGAAAGAGAAGGGTTTCCTTTGACTTCTTTAAGGGAAATAAACATTCTTCTTTCGTTTCATCATCCCTCAATTGTGGATGTGAAGGAAGTTGTCGTTGGGAGCAATCTTGATAGTATTTTTATGGTAATGGAATACATGGAACATGATCTTAAAGCACTAATGGAGACAATGAAACAGCCGTTTAGCCAGAGTGAAGTTAAATGCCTCATGCTCCAGCTATTTGAGGGAACAAAATACCTTCATGACAACTGGGTTCTTCACCGCGATTTAAAAACCTCAAATTTACTTTTGAACAATCGAGGTGAACTGAAGATCTGTGACTTTGGATTGTCTCGTCAATATGGAAGTCCTCTTAAACCATATACTCATTTGGTGGTTACTCTTTGGTACAGGTGAGCAGCCAGCACTTGTGCAAATTTTTCTTTTATCAAGTTTTTTTATCTTTTGTGAACTTTACCTTGTTATTATGCTTCTATGGCAAGATTTATATGCTTTTCTGATTTAATTTCAATGATCACAATCAAATTTGGACTAGGAGCTTTGAATAAATTAGCCAGTTAAGTCAGATGATATGATTGATATTGGTATCCGTCTATTATGGCGAATGATATGTTTTCTTTCATAATCTTATTGGTGGTTTGATACTTTCTTAGGGCACCGGAGCTTCTGCTGGGAACAAAACTATATTCTACTGCAATTGACATGTGGTCATTGGGTTGTATCATGGCTGAACTGTTGTCTAAGCAACCATTATTTAATGGGAAAACAGAGTTTGACCAGCTTGACAAGGTAAGTTGACCAAGGAGTTGTATTTTATTGTACTAACAGCAACACTTGATCACTTTGGACTATTATTATGACAGATATTTAAAACACTTGGCACGCCAAACGATACTATTTGGCCTGGATACTCTAAACTTCCTGGAGTCAAGGTGAACTTTGTCAAGCACCAGTAAGTGTGAACGTTCTTGAATTTTTTCTTCAATGAAATAAAAGGCTTCACATTTTTTTATTTTGCTAATGTTTTCCCAGGCTTCCAGCTTTGGGTGATAAGTGATTTTCTGGTCTGGCTTTCTAGCTTCTGTTGGTGACAACATAATTCACATTTTAAATTCCCTTGGTTTTATTTACTATTTTGCATTTTTGTAGGTATAATTTATTGCGGAAGAAATTCCCAGCTACATCTTTTACCGGATCTCCTGTTCTGTCTGATGCTGGATTTGATTTGCTGAATAAACTTCTAACATATGACCCTGAGAAGGTATTATCTTGCAATTAGACAACTTTATGTGATTGTGAAGTTTCATTTTTTTTATATTAACGTGACATGTAACATACATATTTTTTAAATATACGACATACTCACAGAGGATAACTGCTGAGGAAGCTCTAAATCATGAGTGGTTCCATGAAGTTCCGCTTCCAAAGTCTAAAGATTTTATGCCGACTTTTCCAGCTCAGCATGCTCAAGACAGGTATTGTAACTGTATATTTCAGACCTTTGATATACAAATGAATGGCTAAATGCTAATATTAGTGTTCTTTTTGCCAAGAAGATACAAAAATCAATTAACTTTTTTTTTTTTTTTTTTCTAAACATTTAAGGTCATTGACTTCAAGTTATTTCTACTCTGGGTGACCAACATTATGCTTCTTTTCTAGCTAATAAAATTCCATATATATGTGTGTGTATTGGGTAGGTGGGTGTTGCCAAAAATGGTTATTTTCATATCTACAAAAACTGGTTACCTTTCTTTAAAATTAGCCATAATTGACTACTTACAAAAATTGGTTACCTCTCTATAAAATTAGCGCATCAACGAATCTTAATGTTCTGGATTTGTAAGGGTTTATTTATTTGGCTATCTCAGGCGTACACGGAGGGTAATGAAAAGTCCCGATCCCTTAGAGGAGCAACGTAGGAAGGAGCTGCAACAAGCTGAATTTGGGACAGGTGGCTTATTTGGATAGGATAAAGAGTTTATATATCCAATTCAAATTTATGATGTACTAAAAATTTGACATTGTTGAGGTGAGAGTCTGCTGAGGTGGCATTGGCAACACTGGTTTGAGGTGATTATCATCACTGCTGTTTTTTAGCAGGCACTCATCATCATCTAGGAGTTGACTTCTGCTTTAACTCTCAACTTGATACATAGCAGGTTGACTTCTTTGTGCAAGATGTTACCTTTTACCAGCTGTTCTTTTAGAACTTGTGTATGTAACATATTTTAGTTGGTTACTGTAAAACAGTTCATGGAATTGGATTTAATTCCATATAAATTTCTTCTTTTCTTCTTATATTGTGCTTTGTAGTTTTTTTAATCTTTGTATTGTGTTTGCAAGAAATTGTCGGTGTAGCATGGAGTTGGCGTTCTTAGCTTTTCATTGACGGAGTTTATTATCAGAAATTGTGCTATTTCAAGGTAATGTCAAATAACATGGAATTCCCCAAAGGGTTAATGATTGTTAAAAAACTGCAATAAGTTCTTTTTAAGGGTTAGCTTTTGTTTTTAGTTATTTTCTCATGTTTGAATAGTGTACAATATATTCTAGTTGGCAATCTGTTTTTTTTTGTCTAGAAGCTACTTGAGATCTAATTCTAAGCTTCACAAACCTATGTGAGTCGAAACTAGTAGTTATTAAATTTGGGATTTAAAGTCGTTTTATTATTTTGTAAGTGATGAATTTGTTAGTTTTCTCTTTTTATGATTAGGGGTCGAGGTATAGGCGATGTTGACGTTTGAAGAACCTACATCTTGAATCGTAGGAAGTATCTTGCACTTTTCTTTGTTTTTTTTGTTCTTGTTAAGGAAATTATAGTTTGGGTCACACCAAATTGTGTTAGATTATCAGTTGCAAAAACTAAGTGGTACTAATCATCAAACAAAAAAGAAAAAAAAAATTATAGTTACTTGTTTTCGGCATTCGTTCACGAGATAAAAAAGGGCAAGGTATGGATAGTGGCGAATAGACGAAGAATGGGAGGCAAAGACATTGCCAATTAGATGCAAAAGTAGGCATAGATGTTGACTTAGTGAAGTAAGAAGATTCCTTACTAAAGACCATCAATATCTTGACGACTTAGCAACCCATGAGCAATCTAACTACAATCAGGGCACAAGGTTTCCTTACATGATGGTATTCAGTTCCTGATCTAAATTGGCAAGGATGGCATATGTTCTTTACATGGGGGATTAGGGAATATATTGGCAGAAGGGGAGAGAAGCATCTGGTATAACATATCAACGTTGTTAAGAGGATTTAAGGCAGCACTTCGTAGACAAAAATGGTGGTTTGGGGGCGAGACTAACAATACAATTTGACGTATTTATTAGAAGTAGCATGGGATTAAGAGTTGTTTTTTTAGTTTTCGTACACGACTGTTAATTAGTTTTTGTATATCAATTTTCTTGTCAAAAAAGTACAGAGTAATAATAAGTAGAGTTTAGGGGTCAAGGTTTAGGCATTAGAGATGGCAGAGAAACATGACCCGAAAGGGAAACTCGAAACAGGTAACTTCAGGATGGGCAAGGTAGTTAATGAGTAAAAAAAGATGTGAGTCTGATTTTTCCTTAAAAATCATTTTGAATGCTGGGAGTATCTTGGCTAAAGCTGAAATTAGTAGAGACTAAGTGTTGCATAGAAGTTTGGACAGAGATCCAAGGGCTAACCAAGGTTTGCCTTTTGACTACATAGGGGACGTTTAATGGTATGGGTAGGGATAAATCATAAAACGTTTGGGACGGGATGGGAGGGTGATATCCATCCTATTATCCAAAATCGACCTCATACCTGTTTACCCTCGTTGAAACCTATTATGTTTTTATATATTATATTTTCCTGAGAGGTATAATAAATAATATTTTGAAGCTAGAAACTTGAACTTATTTAATATATAGAATTGCTCGAAGTGTAGTCGAGCATTTGATAATTGATATATTAAACCGGTTTTTACTATTAGTTTCAGACCGGGTAATGGAGACTACATTGGGTAATTTTTAATCACATAAGAGTTATAAACTTGTAATGAACCTGACTCATTGCTATCCATAGGAAAATAGAGAAATTGAGTCCGTTGACTCTGGGGTAGCCCACATCTTGAATTATAGGTCATAGGAATAATATTGTAACCCCCCCCCCCCCCCCCCCCCCCCCCCCCTCCCTCCCCCCTTTTTGAAATTTCAGATTTGCAGTATCATTTTGGGATTACTTTTTATTTTGAAATTGTATAATTATTTGTTGCCATTGCTATTTCTTTGTTCCACAAATGAACCCATTAAGTATGGCAATATGTTAAAGATCTGATTTATCTTTTTTCTTGTATGCTTATGGTGTGGAAAATACAAGGTATTTGATCTTGATTTTTTATGACCAAATATCTGCAACTGTCACTGCAGTATGAAAAGCAAGCAGGTTGTGGAGGTCACCCTGTGCAGCCTGGAACTTTTATAGTATTCATGTAATTTCCATAATTCAGGTACTTTTTGTCCTTTTAAGTCTCATTGTAACTTCAAATCTCTATGCCTAGAAGTTTCTACCATTCTAAAGCCGTTGTAGCCGTTTCAGCTTAATATACTGAGATGCTGATTACCTTTTTAGAAAACCAGTTATCTGTCCTTGTCTCTGAGTTAAATGAATGGGTTGGGCAGATTTGGTAACGGGTATAGGTTAACCTGTAACTTTTATAGGTTTCACACTTTCATGTATTGTTTCATAACTCAACTACTTTTTGTCCCTTTGAGTCTCATTATAACTTATAATCTCTATGCCTAGAAGTTAAGTTTCCACCATACTAAAGTCGTTAACGCCACTTCATCTTAATATGCTGAGATGCTGCATGCTTTCTTAGGAAACTAGTTAATTGTCCTTGTCTTAGTTAAATGGGCGGGTTGGGCAGGCTTGGTAGTGGGTATAGGTCAACATGTAATTTTTTTTACAGATTAGCTTGGATTGACTTGAAACGCCTTCTTGTTGAATGTTGAAACATCCTTATCTTTTTTTTTTAATGAACTCTAATTGTGTCAAATATGGTTTAAAATATTTTGTTGAAAGGATTTATGCATTGGTAGTAAAAGTTGGGCAACTTTTGACCTGTCCCTTTTCAGGTAGTTTTCGTCATGTTAAGTACCTAATTGACCCGTTAGAAGTCAATAAGTTGATTGGAATCGCCACCTGCAAAATCTGAAACAGATGCACAACATATATGATTTTGCTAGATTAAACTATAACAGTTGTCCCTGTTGTTTGTTCAAGTTTGTGGATTGCCCTAGACTTCTTGTACATTACACTGGGTGTCCCTATTTTCTAAGTTTGGTAAGCCTTTCAGTTTCTTATTGAGGTAAAATGACTACAATACCCCCTTTCTCCTCCCCTCTGATTTCATCTGTTTCGTAAAGGGTCATAATTTGGTGAATTTATAGAACGGGTCAAGACGCGGGACATGCATGTTGGGAAACAGGTGATATTACAGGACCAAGTCAAAGCAGATGGTTAAGTAAACTCTATAATTACACTGGGTGCTTTAGAAGGTATACCGGCGTAGTGCATTTTGAAAACTTCTTCAAGCCAAAATGACTTGTCCAGATTCCACTGCAACCAACTCTATAAATCTAACCCCTTGACCCGTTGTATCATGGCCCAAGTTGCAACCTCTACTTGTAAGGATGCAGGTGGTTGATGCATGGATGTTGCATGCAAATTTGCATGATAAAGAATAGTCTCCTAACTTTGCTTGATCAGTGCGTTTGCTTGTTCGTTGTAAAATCTCTAGGTTTTTGTCGGATCCGTCTTATGCTTGTGATTGGTAAGATGTAGATTATAGCGTGTTTGGTTTAAAGCTAGTTTGTCGGGTAACGAGGTAAAATCAGTTGATTCTTCAAGCTTCGGATAATATCTGGGTTCATATTGGAAATCTGGTTTTACTTGTTTTTGCTGACCCAGAAAGAATCAAGACATCCCACCCGGATTTGTTGGGTTCAGCCGCGTCCAGCTAGATAGCATGCATGTGTTTTACCATGGCCCATGGGGATATCCTATTTGTAAAATAGTCTTTTGGGTCAAATGGGTTGTCTTTGTATATTCATATAGGCTTTTACAACCACCTTTACGTTACCACAAGCATTACCATCCTCGCCTTTTAAGTGATGCTACCGCCCCACCCTTTTAACACGGCACCGATGCCACTGAACGGTCCTTGTAGGCGCAACCGTCTACTGGTGATTGCTGGCGCTGTCACCCCCATTTGCATGATGAAGTATATTAGAAAAAGAACCATTAATATATATATTTTCGTTAAGCATGGTTTTAATCTGCATACTATTTGCTATTCTAGGAAATACGGCTTATATAGTGGCCAACACATCGCATTGGCAGTGATAACTTTTTAAACTAATTAATTAAATTAAGTATTATTGGTGTTGAGTAATATATTTTACCAACCAAAACTGAACGTAGTAATCTGTCGTACTAAATGTTTTCTCTCTTTATTTTACTGAATTCACCCCTTCCACCACTGAATTAATTATATCATTTCACTATTTTTAACCCAGCTGATAAAAATATCAAAACAGTTAAGGCTGATTTGGGTAACCACGTTCCACTCGATCCAAAACCACTGCTGAATGTGTAAGACACGATTAGACATACTAACTGAAAAGTATAATGTGTGTTTTTTTACTTTTTTAAATTAATTAGAATTAGGAGGTTAGGCTTCATAATTTCTCCTTTTGGTACATAAAACATTTAACTCTGTTACAAACATGGGATAAAAAGAAGTTAAACCAGTCGTATTGTATTCATGTTTAGAACTTGTGTTCGTGTCTAGAGGTGAGCAAAAAAACCGGTTTGGGAACCCGAACCGCACGAACCGAACCGAACCAGTTCGTCCAAAAACCGGTTCCTACACGAACCGGTCCGGTTTCTACAAGAACCGGCGGTTCTAGGATCGGTTCCCCATCCCCACTAGAAAAACCGAACCAAACCGGTTTTAACTCAAACAGGTTTGGGAACCGATACGAAAAACCGGTATTTTTTAATAAAAAAACTGAATTTTATGTTTAAAAAAATTATATATAATAAAATTATTCAAAAAAGCTTCCACACATACAAATATATACCCATACACCTAAAAAAAATTATAAAAATCAATAAAAGTTGACCTTTATGTAAAAAAAAATAAATTTGTGTTGCCTTTTAAAAAAATGTGCGCAAAAGAACCGATTAAGAACCGAAACCAAAACAAACCGAAACTGGTCTTACGAATCGACAAAACCGGTCCAAAACCGAACCGGTTTGGAACCGAAACCGGTTCGGCCAGGAACCGGTACTGTAGCGAACCGGTTTGGAACCGAAACCGGTTCGGGAAAAAAACCGATTTGCTCACGTCTATTCGTGTCATCAGAGATCTGTCAAACCCGTTAAGACACAATTTGCCATTCCTCTTTGTAGGAGTGTGGACTGTAGAAAACCGAAAAAATAAAACTCAAAACAAAGCGCGTCTTTTACAAAATTGTTTATTAGTTGAATTCGGTTCGGTTTTTGATCATTGAAAAAATAAATTAAAGTATGTGTAAACCTATACGAACTAGTCAAGAAAACCAATATATGGACCAATAAACACTTAAGTTTCATGCAAACACATCAAGTTTCTATGTTAGTTGGTGTTACTCCTAAAGGAGTAACGTAAAAAAACTTTGCTCAAGAATGCAGAGAGGGAAGGGGTTTAATGAAACAAGAGAAGTTGCAACATGATTTAGGAGTTCAGTAATTATTGTAACATTTATTTTAATTTTATCATTTAAATTTGAAGTTCGATCTGTATTTTTAACTTTGTAGTTATGAAATTTTGTAATTTATATAGTCGTTTACTTTGCTTTATAATTTTCTTGATGTATTTATATCTGGGGCAGCTAAAAAAGTCAAAAATACCCTCAGAGTTAACGAAACCAGTTTACCGAGTTTATTATCAGGGACGAATTTGGCAACAAAATGTAAAACAGAAGGACCCAAATGGAAAAAGTTTTGATTTTGAACCGATGAAGCAAAAATGACCAAACCTTATGGACGATTTTAGCCATTAACTCGATTAATTTATAAAATTTCCTGATATATAAATGTCAGGATTCGTTTTTATAATAATTTCTTTACATCAACGTTATAAATAGTTAACGTAAGTCACTATTCATTCCGTTCTATTATTAATAGATCCTAACATATAAAGGTTAAGATTGGTTTTTATAATAATTTCTTTACATCAACGTTAGACGCCGTTAACGTAAGCCACTGTTCATTCCGTTCTATTAAGATATATTATTAAGACTGATAGGTATGGGGGCGGCAAGGGGGAGGCAATGCCTTGTCGGGCCTAGCTACACCACCCCCTTGGCGCGGCAACGGCAATGCCGGCAACCTCCTGCCTTTCATGCCGGCCCTCCTTATTTCTTGGGATTGGAAAATAGCCGTTGGATGTTATTATTTAATTAAAAAAAAATAGAAATAGATGGGCCTCTCCACACCCCTAAGACCATCATCTCCATGATGCTCCTACCCCACGCTGACGTGACAGCTGAGGTGGAGGAGCATCATGGATGATGGGCCTTCTCCACACCTAGTAGTCTAATAGATAAGATAATTTTCTTTTGTATACCTCATATTTTAAAGGTTTTTTTTTTTTTTTTTTTTTTTTTTTTTTTTTTTTTTTTTTTTTTTTAACTAACTAGGACTATTGGGCTCACTTGTTTCACTGTTTAGATCCGCATCTGCAATCATGAGTCCACATCTTTCTTTACAAATCTCTTTCCAGTTTCAATCAAACCCACACCAAACACAAATAACCATTTAAGTAAAGCTTTAACTGTTTTTAATTTTGCATGTAACGTTATGAATTACCGCTAAAGGTACGAGTCACTCAAATTTTGCTTTTAAAAGATGAAGGAAGATATAAGAAAAAATCACCCTCCCATATTGCACCTTTTGTATGACTCATATGGGTAACTCTTCGTTACTAGGGATACCACAAAAGAACGAACAGAACACAATAACTTGAATTCCGAAACACTTACGATGGGTATATACACATAAAACCAAGTATACAATAAATAAGAATCCAAACAAGTATTTATTAATTACACAAAGACCGTAAACGATCAATACTCAATAACTACACAATACACAACATATAGACAATCAGATATCAAACAAAACACATTTATTTTTGGAAGGTGTGTTTCAGTGGAGAATTCAAACGACGTACAACCCCCCAATCCCAGTTCGAATCCAGGCCAAACGCGGGTGTTAAATTTCTCACCCCTTAGTGCGAGTGGGGGGACTCGAACCTGAGACCAAGCCCGGGCGGGAATCTCCCTAAGAAGTAAACCCTCCCAACTCCGATCAGCTGGGCTGGACATCATTGACGACAAAACACATTTAAGCATATTTAACACGTACCAAATTTTTTATACCGATATTTTAGAATCAAGACATATACAAATTTTGTGGCCAATACATCTCTAATCATTGCTAAAAATCACAATAATACCTTCATTGTTCCTAATAAATCAAAGCCACATATTAGCTATAGCTTCAAACGATAATAATAATAATAATAATAATAATGGCGATCTTCTCCTTCTCCAACCCTCATTCACTACCCAATCCACACAACGGTTTTTGCTCCAAAACCCTAACCTTCCATAGCCTTAGACCTCCATCTCTCCTTCCTCCACACTCCACACACTTATCCATCACTGACTTCATCTTCTCTCTCAACACCACCACCACAACCGCGTCGTTAATCGACGCCACCACACGCGATATTATCCCATACACCGACGTTAAACTATTAGTACGCAACCTTGCTACCTCACTACATCGAAAACCGATATCTCTAACGCAAGGTGAGTGTGCTATCATTCTCTCCCATAACTCATCTTACCTTCCGATTATATACCTTTCCTTATTCTCAATCGGTGCAACCGTCTCTCCAACCAATCCTTCTAGCTCGATCCAAGAGCTTTCGCGCCAAATCCAGATATGTAAACCGTCGATTGTTTTCGTTTCGTCTCAATCGGTTCATAAGGTACTGAAACTATCCGAACTCGGATTTATTAATATTAACCCTAACCGGATTATTGTAATTGAATCGAATGAGTTCGAATCGATGATGAGAGCTAAATCAGGTGAAAACGAGGGTAAAATCGTCATTTCACAATCGGATACTGCCGCGATATTATACTCGTCGGGAACTACGGGGAAAACTAAGGGAGTGAGATTAACACATAGGAATATTATATCATCAATCGCTGGAGCAATAACTGGATGTGAAGCTAGTTTTGTTAAAGCTAATGGAGTTTATTTATGTACGGTGCCGTATTTTCATGTGTATGGATTTACGTTCTGTATACGGACGGTGGCGAGTGGTTGTAGCTTGGTGTCGATGGCAAGGTTCGATATGAGGGTGATGGTTAAGGCGATTGAGGAGTTTAGGGTTTGTAATATGGCGGTTGCGCCGCCGGTGGTGGTGGCGATGGTTGATGGGAATAATGAGGAGGTGGTGAATGGAGCTGACTGGAGCTCGATGGAGACGGTGTTTAGTGGTGGTGCTCCGCTTACGGTGGCGGTTATTCGGAAGTTTAAACGACGGTTTCCTGGTGTGGGACTTGTCCAGGTTGGTGTTGCATACTTTGCATGATAATCTATATCTATATCTATATCTATATCTATATCTATCTAGGGAATGGATAGTTTGAGAACTCACTTGAGTTGTGAGAACCATAGGAACTCTTTTGGACCATTGATTTTGATGATCTAATGGTTGAGATTAAAAGATGAGAATTTTGTCTTGACTTGATTAATATGTATTTTTTTAATCCATTAAAGTAGTTTCAAGGGTATTTAAGTAAAAACCTAGGAGAGAGAAACAATTAATATAATTATTGTTTAAATTTTTATTCCATTATTTAATTAAACAATTAACTTACTAAAAAACAAATTTAACATTCTGTCATATTTTTAAAAACATTTATTTTTTTAAAATTTTTTATTATTATTATTATTCAGTTATTAAAAATTATTTTTTTAAAAACTTTATTTTATTTTTTAATTAATTTACATTTTTTTAAACTTTCATGTTTTTTGTGTGATTTACACCAGTGTAAATATACCATACACAAGTTTTACAAAAATTACGCTGGTGTAAAAAAATAAACAAACATATAATGAGGTTGATTTACGCTGGTGTAATTATTTACACCAGTGTAAATCTACCATACACAAAACTTATACAAAATTACGCTGGTGTAAAAAACTAAACAAACATATAATGAGGATCATTTACACTGTTGTAATTATTTACACCAGTGTAAAATCTCATATCCTAAAAGGAAACCCATACCCATTTTAGGTGGATTTTCACACATATCTCAAATCACAAATATTACAAGTTAAAAGCATAAGCCACAACAAGAAGAAATGAATTTTCCATATTAACAAACTTAATCTTGATTAAACCCGTATGGCCGTATCTATGATCCCTCGTTGGCTAAATTCAACGAACCATCTTTGAACAATTTTAGGCTGAGATTATTGTACCGCTCTCTTGAATACTGTCTCGACGCTTTCCTCCAATCGGTTCCCGCCTTCATCATTGCTTCGAATTCCTCATAGCTGATATGTCCATCCTGTAACTCAAAACATATTTTCAAATTAAACAGATTAAACGAGTTTTAATCTGATGTTTCTGAAAATAATAGTAAATAAAACAAACCTTGTCTGTGTCGACATCTCGGATAATGGCAGCAATGACTTCTTCACTATCAGATTCAATTTCATCCGCTAAAGTTTCACGAAGCTCTTCAACCTCAATGTACCCGTTTTTATTTTTATCGAAAAATTCAAAAGCGTCTTTCAGATGATCATCATTCCCTATTTTTCTTAAGTGAATAGAAATCGCAACGAACACTGCATAATTCAAGTACCCATCTTTGTCCAAATCGCCCAATAAAAAAAACTTCTTCTATTACTTTTTGTGATCGCACGATTAAATGAAATTCATAAAGCAACAATATGTTTTATAATACTTACAGCCTCCATAAGCATTTGAAGATCAGCATCAGGAATATGATGACCAAAAGCTTCTGCAAACCAGCTTTTAATTCGGATGATCTGTAGTACATCAAACAAAAATCCACAGCGCAAGAAGTTTTAGGTAATATTTATTCACAAAATACCTAATATACTTTATATGTATTTGTGTGTGTGAATATATACGTAATTACACAAAACTTCTCCAAAAAATTGTATATTACATCTGTGTAAAAAACCAAAACAATCATCTATACATTCGTATTTACATCAATGTA
This sequence comes from Ambrosia trifida, assembly GCA_028751855.1. Lineage (NCBI taxonomy): Eukaryota > Viridiplantae > Streptophyta > Magnoliopsida > Asterales > Asteraceae > Ambrosia > Ambrosia trifida. The sequence goes on from CM054130.1 coordinate 69,939,252, forward strand.
AACGTCCCACAAAATCATCAACAAAATTTGTATATAAAAAAACATCTATAAAAAAAACATCATCATCATTTCTTCAAAAAAAACCATCATCTTCTTCTTCACATTATTATCTTCACAAAAAACACTAGTGTAAAAACGAAAGAAAAGCATCTATACATTCTTATTACACCAGTGTAAACTAGCATACCAAAACAAACATCCATACATTATGTAAAAAGTATAGAGTACCATCCATAACATTGTATTACACCACTGTAAATGCTCACAAAAACATCACCACAAAAATGGTATTACATCAGTGTAAAACACAAACCAAAAACATTTATAAAATTCATACCAAAACATAAATCAAAAGGTTTTGCAAAAAAATTGTTTTATTTACCTTACACAAAAAAAAAAAAAAAAAAAAAAAAAAAAACTTCTTCATCATCAACGCATCATCATATACAAACAACATAACACACAACAATAATAATAATGATAATAATAATAATAATAATAATAATAATAATAATAATTAAAACCTTTTCTTCGTCCCTGTTCATCGTCCCTGTTGCTTCGTCAGATCCACCCCTCCACCTCCCCACCGTCACCATCATCAGATCCACCCCTCCACCTCTGTTGCTTCGTCCCTGTTCATCGTCCACCATCACCAAGAACCACCGTCTGTCACCATCCCACCACCATCACCAAACCCACCGTCGTCAAACACCCCCGTAGATCCACCACCACCGAGCCCCAACCACCGCAGATCCACCACCTCCCCCTCCAACGAACCCCCCCCCCCCCCCCCGTCTTCCACCACCTGCAAAACCACCGACTCCTGTTCATCGTCTTCCACCTCCAAACCTGCAAAAACGCCCCAGATCCAACCTGTAAAAACCATCGGTGACTGTGAAACATCCCCCGAAGTTTGCAACCTGTTCTTTTCTTTGTTTATGAGAGAGAGAGAGAGAGAGAGAGAGAGAGACGAAGAGAGAGAGAGAGCAGAAGAAGAGAGAGAGAGAACGAGAGAGAAGAGATAGAGAGCAGAAGAGAGAGAGAGAGAAGAAGAGAGAGAAAGCAGCTTTTAAAAATGAGAGTGAGAGAGAGAGGGAGTCTTTATATTATTATTATTATTATTATTATTATTATTATTATTATTATTATTATTATTATTATTATTATTATTTAAAAGGGTAGTTGGGTGGGGTGTGGTGTGGTTGGGTGTTATTTTTACTAAAATACCCCTAGGTGCTTGTGTAGAAAGTCTCTCTTGCCCCTGATTAAAAAATTATCAAAAAATACAAATCTGGTGATGTGGCATTTGTTGATTGGTCTATTGGAGTTCTCAAGTTCTCTCAACTCAATGGAGTTCTCAAATGATCCCATTCCTATCTATCTATATCTATATCTATATCTATATCTATATCTATATATATAATAAACCAAAGCATTTTTTATGACATGTCATAGTATTATGCAATCTCTCTTTTGAGAGATGCCACATAGGATGTGATGTGGCAACTCTAGACCAATTAAAAAAAGGAATACATATGGTTTAAATATAATTTAACATAATCTATTAAATACCTAATCTACTAAATATAAATATTAAAACTTTATTATTTTCTCTCTCATGTTTCATCTCATAACTTTTAAACGTTAATATCTTTTATATACGAGATTTTTTAAAGAAAAAAAAATTACACCAAATTAACGAGCGTTTTACTATCTTTCCAACAAGAACCATAGTGCTATATAAAAAACGGAGAAAAAAAAAACGACTATTTTTTGTAACCCGACAGGTTTTGTGTCAGGTTTTGAATTAGTTTAAAAAAATTATGGGTTTGGGTCGGTCTTGAGATTAGGTGATACCCGACCAAATTACCCTTTTTTATATTAGAATATGATAACTTATGGTAGAGATTTGTTTAGAAGAATAATAATAATAATAATCATTAATCATATATTTGCAAATCATTAATTATGTTGTCATATTAGATATTTTATTATGTCATATTAGATATTTCAACCGGGACGCTCTCCAACAGTAATTGTTATATAGATGCCATTTCTATAGTTTAGATACTTATAATTTTATTCACTTTACTTAGATTTGTCAACCCGGGACGCTCCCGGGGTATAAGCTAGTAATTGATATTTTTTAACGTTCAACAAATTAAAGTCTAGGGATGCAAATGGGTCGGGTTTGGAACGGGTTTAGGTAATCCTAACCCCATATCTGATTAGGTATTCTTGTCCCAAACCCGTCCCAAAACCCGTCGGGTTTATATCGGGTAATTACCCGTCGAGTATCGGGTATACCCGCGGGTTTTGGGTAAACCCGATAATTTTAAAAACTTATCCATTGGGTATATTTGACTAAAAACCTGTTGCGTATCTATTGCGTGACTACTAACCAATATATTTAGCATTATCAAATATGTATGTAAACTAGCTTATACCCCAGGAGCGTCCCGGGTTGAGAAATATAAGTAAGGTGAATAAAATTAGAAGTATCTAAACTATAAAAATGGCATCTATGAATCAACTTACATTATATATTTTTAAAAAAAAATAGGGGAAATGGAATCTAATAATCCCAACTTTGAGGGGTTGGAAGGCAGCAGTCCCAACTTGAAACTTGTACCACAGCAGTCCCAACTTGTCAACCATTTTATTTGGTTGGTCCCAGACTAACCTCAGTTAGTTTTTCCAGTTAAGTGCCACGTAGGCATCCCACGTGGCAGTCCTACGTGGCAAGAATGGTGTATCTGTCAAAAAAACGAGGTGGGGCCCACATGTTTTAATTAAATATAATTATTTTTCTTAAAAAAAAGTGGGACCCACAAATTTAATAATAATAATAAAGAATTATATATATATATATATATATATATATATATATATATATATATATATATAATATTACATCTTCATCATCATCTCTTCATCATCTTCACCACAACCACAACCACCTGCCACCACCGTCAACCACCGCCATCTCCGACGACACCCATCACCACCACAAACACCACCACTCTACACCACCAACTGATCTGAATCCACTCCTGAAGATGTCGAAGACTGAAATCCAACCTTTCCTTTAGCCTTCCCATCGAATTACATGGCTATAATTGATACCTTTTTTCCATCATCTATCTATGCTCTTCGGTAGGTATCTTCTACATACATACATACATACCCAACAACCACCGACACTGTCCTCTTCCCCTTAATTACCCCTTTCTCTTAATTACCCCAACAACCACCATCGTCCTTGGTGTCTGCTATCTTCATTTCTCATCCATTATTAGAAGTTGTCATTCATCAGTACATCACTTGATCTACTTTTTCTTTCATATAATTATAATAATAATTCTTTCATATATTCATCAGTCGTCTTCTTCAATTTATGATATTAGGGTAAGAACTAAGAACCCTAAATTTTGGGGGAAAGCCCTAATTTTACAGGTGATTGGTGGGGGTGAATGGTAGAGTGGTGATTATGGGGTGGAGGTTGAGGGGAATGATGGTGGGTGGGCTTTGGTTGGTGGTGGCGGGTTGGTGCAGGTTGTGGGTGTCGTCGGAGGGAAAACAGAGGAGGAGGAGGGAGGGTAGACAGAGGAGGAGGAGGGAGGTAGACAGAGGAAGGTGTTTGTGTTGGTGTTGGTGTTGGTGGTGGTGGTGGTTGGTGGTGGTGGTGGTGGTGGTTGGTGGTGGTGGTGAGTTCAGGTGAGGAAGGTGTATGTGTGTATGTATGATTAAAACATGTGGGCCCCACCTCTTTTTTTTAATTGAAAAATAATTATATTTTTATTAAAACATGTGGGCCCCACCTCGTTTTTTTGTACAGATACAACTTTCTTGCCACGTAGGATTGCCACGTGGGATGCCTACGTGGCACTTAACTCGAAAAACTAACTGAGGTTAGTCTGGGACCAACCAAATAAAATGGTTGACAAGTTAGGACTGCTATGGTACAAGTTTCAAGTTGGGACTGCTGCCTTCCAACCCCCCAAAGTTGGGATTATTAGATTTCATTTCCCCAAAAAAATATATACCAAAAGATCCATTTCACCTTACAACATCAACACCTAAAACAGAATAATAAGATCCCAAGCACTTCAAGGGGACAAAGATTGTTTAGCACCAATACATTCAGTCAAAGTTCTTTAACTGCATACAATAAGATTTGAGCTATTTCAGAATATGGTAGAAAAAGAAAACATAGCAATTACCTGTTGGAGAGCGTCCCGGGTTGAAATATCTAATATGACAACATAATTAATGACTTGCCAATATATGATTAATGATTGATTATTATTATTATTATTATTATTATTATTATTATTATTATTATTATTATTATTATTATTATTTTAAACAAATCTCTGCATAAGTTATCATATTCTAATATAAAAAAAGGGTAATTGGGTCGGGTATCACCCAATCCCAGGCTCGACCCAAACCCATAATTTTTTTTAAACCAATATATTCCGGGAGCGTTTCTGGTTGAGAAATCTAATTTGAAATATCAATTTACATCTGAAATAGACTGATGCGTTTTACAGTTACATGCAGGAAAGCTTCAGGTAGCTTCAGGAGCGTTTCTGGTTGAGAAACCTAAAACAATTAACAATGTATCTTTAATGTTAGTGCATAACCTTAAACACTGTATAACTGTAATATTAAAACCTAACCTAAAACAATGTACAACTCCAATGCTAACACATGTTGTAAATTAAAATCATATTTACTGATTTGAACATAATTAATGACTTGCCTATACATGATTAATGAATAACCTGAATACTTTGTGTTTTTTTTCCCGTAGGAACAAAACCACACAAAAAATAGTCGTTTTTTCTCCGTTTTTTATATAGCACTATGGTACCCGTTGGAAAGATAATAAAACGCTCGTTAATTTGGTGTAATTTTTTTATTTAAAAAATCTCGTATATAAAAGATATTAACGTTTAAAAGTTATGGAAGAAAACATTAGAGATAAAATGTCACACCCTCAAATTCCACGTGCGGGGTTTTACCGCGAGGCGCGTGACACACCAGGATCTCAGTCAACGATCACAATAAACATACAACAAACATGCATTCATAATTATATTTAAAACCAAAATATCATGCTTTGAGCTGTAAACCAGCAGCGGAAGCATTCTTGTTTACAACCAAAAGACATATCATTGTTTACAAAGACATTGTTTAATATGCTTCAAAATAATAGACGCTGTGCATGACTCCGTGCGCCTAACCCATTGATTGCTACCTTAGCGACCTGAGAAAACATGCCAAAAATGTCAACATATAATGCTGGTGAGTTCACAGGTTTTCTTTTATAAAAGAGTTGTCACAAGTTCACAAAGATCATTTCCGTTAATACTATGTCATAAGAACGTTAGCTAGACGTTAAGTGTTTTTACTACTACGGTTGGGAACCCATTACTAAACATGAACCAAAAGATGATACCAGCCCAGACGACTGGGCTACCGATGCCTCGGTAACCCGATAGGTAGAGACAATATGCACCCGCCCGGCCCCGCCGTCGAGTGGGGCTTGTGAGGCCCAATAGATCTATCCACATTTCCCCCGCTGTGCGTTCCAGCACATTCATGGTTTCCCCCTGGGACTTTCCATAAAAGCCGTATAATAACATAAAGTGCCCATAGTATAACATGACCTTTAAACAGTTCGTACAAAGCATGTTTCTCCCCCCGAAAGCAAGACAGTAAAAGTGGGGCTGTGAAACTCACCTTGGATTGCGTTACTTGAAAACAATTAAGTAATTATGTTATGATAGCCCCAAATAGCGGCGACCTATCATAAGACGTGTATAAGTATTGGACTAATAACCCGCAGGCTAACTAGTCCCCGAATGTCCAGACCGTGACCATAAACGTTTGAAAACACCTTTAACTGTTAAACCGACCGTGCCAGACAAGACCCGACGTCCCATTGGTGACCCGACATTCCACGTGTTAGATAAATGCAAGACATCATGCTCATATGCAATTAAACACTTAATACGCGCAAGAGTTCACCTAGTCTAGCATAACGTCCAATTAACGCATAAACAGGTCCGAATACGTCTTACTAAGTCATTGGGTGCATCCCGGGGTTCCTAGCATGTTCCTAGGTGTCAAATCGTGTTCCGGGATGTCAAAACGCGTTCACGACAGCAGTACATGCGATTAGGAAGGTCACACGCGAGTAGGCATCAGCCTACAGGCGATTAGGGCCTAATCGCATGAAGCATGAGGCGATTAGGGTCCTAATCGCCCCATATGTCTGCATAATCGCGTGGCATCAGGCGATTAGGATGCCTAATCGCCTGTTGCTGCTGTGTAACGGATTTTCGCACGTTTAACCCTCCAAATCAAATCCGAAACATGCAACAACACCCAATATCAAACCTAAATCATTTACCAACCCATTTCAAGCAAAAACCCCCGACATATCACTGATCTAGCATGTTCTATGCAATTATTTCCTAAAGTGGCAAAGTACTAGGTTTCACCAACCAACCTTATCTTTCCCTAAATGGAAACAATCAGATTTCAAATTCTACAAACATGTAAATCATCAAACCTCTGATCTAACATCTTCCTAGTATGAATCCTAACAACATTGCATCAACAATCATACCATAATCATCCTAAATCCTCAAGAACATACAAATGGGTCAAAATATGCATTTTCTTCAAAACACCACAATCATGGTTAAAATTCTAAGACAACCTTCCTAATAACCTCTCATAGCAGAAGTACAATCATATCTTGAAAACATTCATGTTAAAATCACCAAGAAGACCAACATATGCATGTAAACTTCACATATAACAAGCATTAAGGTGTAGACTTGGTTTAGGACTCTTTTGAAAGGTTTTTAAAGACACATTTTGGTAAAACAAGGTCTGGAACTTTGGGGAACTCAAAATAACAACTTTACAAAGGTTAGGGATGAAGAACACACCTTGGGTTTTGTCAAAGAAAGGTGTGTAAGCTTGGAGATGGTGATTTTTGTAGCAAAAAGAGTTCCAGAGGTGTTTCAAGGTGTGTGGGTGGTTTGGGAGCAGCTAGGGTTGTTCTAGAGGTGTTTGGGGAGTTAAGGGTTCTATTTATAGGTGTTTTGACCCGGACTCTGCTGTTCATGCGATTAGGAACACATGTCACGCGATTGGGAGCCTAATCGCATGAAGCATCAGGCGATTAGGTCCCAATCGCCTGTTGTTGATGCTACTCGCCCCACATATAGGCGATTAGGGGTTCCTAATCGCCCCTGTGGTGCTGGAACGAGTTTTTGGCGCGTTAAACACTATTTTAACGTATTTAAACACGTATTCACATACCGATAAGTCACATAATGATTTCAAACATATAATGCATGATAACTAACACGTTTACATCCGTTCACCAATTCCCGGGACTCGAGACTCGTGTGTGCGTTAAACCCGGCGATTCCACGAATCGCCGATCCTTGTACCCATAGTTATGGACCGACTCCCGATGACCCCGCGGATCATCATAACGACTCCCGATGATTCCCAGAATCATCATACCGACTCGACTGACCCCGTTAAGGACGTAATATGCATGACTCGCTAAGGTAGACTTACTAGTTTAGTCAACGTTACTAACCTGAGTTTGCCGGGTGTCACATAAAAATCTAATTTTGTTTTTAAATTTTAAATTATTATTTTCCCAAAATAAAGCCCTTGCCAGATGAGATGACACATGGCACACTCAATGAAGAGAATACCCTCTTTGAGTGCCATGTCATTAAAATGGCTTTGGTTTATTATATGTATAGATAGATAGATAGATGATTACAATGTATAAATATAAAATAGTTAAATAATATAAAAACACTAAAAGAGATAGATAACATATATTATACACAAATAATTGGTGTTTTTTTTTTTTTAAAGATGACAATCTAGATGGACAATTAGATATATTATGAATAAATCTTTTAAAAGATATATAGGAAATTATATCGGGTAAACGGGTATACTTTATCAGGTACTCGGGTCGCGTAAATGGATATATCATCAAATCCCAAACACGTCCCAAACCCGCGAAAAAAATAAATACTAATCTCATACCCGGACCCATACCCGATTACCCGACCCAAACCCATCCCAAATGTGTCGGGTTTCGGATTTACCCATCGGGTTCGGGTTTGATTGACATCCCTAAATTAAACTCGAGTACTCTCGAGGCATATTTTCAATAAATTTAAGTACTCCGAGAGTGCCCGAGTTGTCATACACCAATTTCGAAGAAAACCTGGTAATCCACTTGCCCGTAGGCAGGATGATGAAATTATCAGTATAACCCGTCTGGCTCAAGAATCGAACCCAGAATCTCCCGTATCTTTTATCATTGCCCACCAATATCTCTACCACTACACTGTAATGGTATTCACAATAATTGATTTTTTTAATGATTAACTAGATTATACCTCGGAATCGTCCCGGGGTTGAGAAATCTAATATGACATATCAATTTTACATATGAAATACACAGATGTGCTTTACAGTTACATGCAAGAAAGATTCAGGAGGCACATACTCTAAAACAATTAACAATGTATCTTCAATGTTAATATCTTTGTTGTTCAATTACTCGTACAACTAAGAGGTGATGATCAATAGAATCAAATTTTCGTTTGAAAAATATTCATAAAATATTCATTACTCATCCATAGTGAAGATGAAAACCTTGAAGTTTGTTAAACCGGTAAACATGTATTCTTTACTTGGCTTTCAACACAAAATGATCGAGTCATAGTCGTGGTGGATCCCATCTCTCACTTGTCTAATTTGGGTGTACTAGTTTTAACTAAAAAGTAAATTAAAGAAAAAAAATGAATAAATGTGTGATTGGTTGATTGGAGGTGTATCCCATCTCTCATACTTTAAAACAATTAACAGTGTTAACGACGTGATTTGGTGAAGTGACATGATGTTCACGCCCACTATACTTAGCCTTATGACATTCTATATATATACATTTTACATTGCGTGAACAGTTCTAATTCCGCATTGGTCTCCTTGGGTGGCTATGCCACTTGCACATATTTCACTTGATGCTCAGTTCTTACCTCTGATTTACCTTCACATATAAACACACCCTGCTCCATTCTCTCTGTTTCTCTTTCTATAACACACAAAAGCACACACCGCTCACCCATTTGAATAGGATCTAAAACCTTGCAGTCGCCATCGGAAGACCGATCATAACACCACAATCGCCTTTGTCAGCCGATGAACAGTAGAAGATAGACCTCTAATGGCGGTGGTGTAGTGGTGTTGCGACAGTGTATGACTACCGGTACTTCAAATCGGGTAGGACGGGAAGAAATAAAGTTGCCTACGTTATCATCGTAGGCTTTATGTCCATAACGACAGAGGATGGTGGTAGTAGCGTTGTCGACTGCATTCGAGAAAGCAGCGTAGAGAGTGTAGGGAGAGAGGCTAAAACAATGTAAGAAACACATATATCTTCTTTTAAATAAAACACATAACGCGACATTTTGACTATCTATTTTTCTTTCTCACCACATGTGATTATCATTTAAACATATATATAAATGCTTATACAGTTCTTGCAATTGTCTACTTAATCTTGTTGTATACAATAACAGTTCACAATACCTCAATGTGACAACTGTTCTCCATAATATGCTCACCACCTTAACGGCTAGGGCTGCAAACGAACTGAACTTTCAGCGAACAGTTCATGAACCGTTCAGCGGGAAGTACGTTCGTGTTCGTTCGTTTAATGAATGAACGAACATGAACAGAGGTCGCGTTCGTTCGTTTACGTTCGTGAACGTTCGGTAACGTGTTCGTTTATGTTCGTTTGTGCTCGATAGTTAATAAGGTTTTTAATTTTATACCTTTTTTTATATTATTTTATTTTTATTTATTTTACCCAACAACTAATATATATGTGGTAAATATACGACTATATGAGATAAATAAACCTACGTTTTGTATCCAAGTTCACTACGTGTTTCCACATTCCAGCGTTGATGCCATCCACCTCAAAAGCTCTTTGCCATCCACCCCCGACGCCCTTCTCCAGTACTAAGTATGTTTGGATAATTATGTTATATTTTGGGTGGATCTAGCTAATGTCTTAATGTATGTGAATTCGATGCTATTTAAAAGTTAATATATGTTCGTTTGTGTTTGTTTCCGTTCATGACCACTTCTTTGTGTTCATGAACACTTGTTTGTGTTCATTAATGTTCGTTTGTGCTTGTGTGCGTTGATGAACAAATTTAACAAACGAACACAGACATGAGTGTTTTCTTAACAAACGAACACGAACATAAAACCCAGTTCGGTAAGTGTTCATGAACTGTTCGTTAACACACAATTTTCTTAACAAACGAACACCAACAAGGTGTTGTTCGTGTTCGTTAGGTTCATTTGCAGCCCTAACGGCCTCAACCTACGCCTCATTCACGGACACTCGGACCTCATTATTAGTGTTATCATTGGACAGTTCGACCTTAGTCATAACTCGACAACGAAAACATCGAAGGAAGCATTACAAATTTATGGTTGTTCAAATTACTCTCCGCTCGTCACTCGCTCGACATTCGCTCGGAAAAATTCACACTCGAAAGTTGCTTGCTTGGTTTTCGGCTTGGTTGTAACTTTTTAGTATTTTTGAGGAATGAATGTTTTTCAGATGTGGCAGCGGACTGAAGATGTTTTTAGGTGTTTTTGAGATATGTTATTGTGGACGGTCTTATAAATATTTGGTGCCTTTTCCCTTTAGGTTGGGAGTGTTGCTAGTGTCAAAATATACAAATCTACACTAAAAAAGATCTACAAACTCAAACATCAAGAACAAAGATCAAGACAGAGATATAGCGACAGAAAACGGTGACGAAATCTTATTATTATCAACCCAAAATCAGTACCCAACCAAACCCTAAATCTCTACAATCGTAGAGATCTAAAAACGATACACTGTTAGAGATCTACTGATTATCAAGATCAGTTGATCATCTAACTAAGGAAATACAAAGAAATCGTACAAAGTACAAACCAATGAAACCCTAGACGAATACTGAGATGATACTAAGACAAAGAAAAGAAGATCTGTGCTAAACTCGTGTACAGGAAACGAGCTCTCCTTTTATACACACAATAGAACATTCTATCAAGAAAGCACAAATCCAACAGCTCTCCACCCTTAGATCATCTTGACACGGATCACCAAATAATGAACGGCCAAGATTATTTTTCGTTTAAGTCAGACTTTCTAGCCAACATGGCACGAAGCCCACAACACTTCCTTTATCCCTAAAACAAATACAAGCCCAACAATACAAGAGCTTAATAATTCCTGAGCCCAATAAATAAGTTAGAATTTGAATCAATATTTGAGACAATATTTTCAACAGCTAGATAAATAATGAACTAATGTTGTCGCGTTCTTGTTGTTTTATGTTCATTAGACGTATGGATTGACCGAAACCACAGGTGCAATATCGCGAGTTGCAAGTCCATATGAGAGGACAATAGTAGGCACCGTTGGCCGGCTGATTGCTCATTGTGAAGCAAAGATAGTTGATCCCAATACCGGAGCAAGTCTGCCTCCAATGAACCATGGTGAACTATGGGTTAGAGGTCCATCCATTATGAAAGGTAAAAGATGTATGTCAAACACGTATAATAGATGTTATCAAAGTATTCATTCGCTTCGTACCTACATTAAAACTAAAAGGCATTGGATTTTAATAATCCAAACTTTCACCCATTGGCCAACAATAATCTGTACTTCTAAAATTCCCATAAACAATCCCAACTTTCAACGTATTGACCGATAATAAACCTTTGTTAACTGAGAACTAACTTAGTTAGAGGATGTTGACATGGATGCTGACCTGACATGCTTACGCTGACGTGGATGCCACATCATCATCCATGCATGTGTTGGCATGCCACATCATCTACGTCAGCGTGAGCATGTCACGTCGTCCACGCCATCATCACTAACTAAGTTAGTTCTTAGTTAACAAAGGTTCATTGTCGGCTAATACGTTAAAAGTTGGGATCGTTGTTGGGAATTTTTGAAGTACAGATTATTATCGACCAATTGGTGAAAGTTTAGATTATTAAAATCCAATATCTCTGAAACTAATTATAGCACAGTTATTTGGCTTATAAAAGTAATAAAGTAATTTTAGTTTTGAACGGCTTCTAATCCCAATCTTTATTACTCTATTTACTATTAACTACCCTTTCAAAAGTAAACTGATCGAACTCTTGATATGTCAATTATTTTGGATAAAACATTTTGGAATTGAAAGGTGGTTTCAATTTGAGTGATCAGGGTATGTCGATGATGATGATGAACAAGGTATAAATGCAATGGTGGACTCGGGTAGATGGTTGAGAACCGGAGATCTTTGTTTCTTTGACAATGAAGGATTCTTATTTGTTGTGGACCGGTTAAAAGAATTGATTAAATACAAAGGTTATCAGGTATGTTTTGCCAACATGTATATAAATCCTTAGCTAAATACTGAAGTTGTACAAGTGGTATCAGTTTCAGTTTGGTAAAAAATTAATTGCATTACGTAATAAAAAAATATACTCCATGGTTTAAGTACCCAAAGTTGTTTCATGTATAACTTTAATCGAAGACCGTAAAAACATAAACTAATTACGGTTTTGATGATATCAATACCGGTATCGACGTTTGGTCGGTATCAGTTTGGTTTGTCATTATACCGATGCTGTACCGCTCCTCACTATAGATTACGTTACAAAGAGCATATTCTTTGAATAAAACCCTGTTTTTACTTTTAAATAATATTTATATCGGAATGCCGAGAATAAAATTAAACACAACATTGTATTCAGTTTTCTTATAAGTTGAAAATTTAAAGGTTATCTCTATCTCAATAACTAAAAAGTAAAAATATGTGGTAGATGCAATATGTTTAAAGTTTATAATTGTTATTAACCGAATATCTTAACTTTCGTCTAGTAACACATATTCCCTGATTTTACATCATCTATGACCATATAGTGGATATGGGATGGTGGCACCTTAGCCCTTTGGGGCTTTGGGTGTGGGACACCGCCCATCCCATGCGTATGGTTGGGTGTGGGGGCTATGGCATGAGTGTGACCATAGAGACGATACCAAACAATGTGTGTGTGCCGCTAACTTGGAAAAAAAAAAAGAAACCTCTTCACACTCATATGACCGCTACACCCCTTAAAGCAAGTGCATGTGAGTGCCCCTTTTGCCTACATGGCGTTGGGTAACATAACTTTTCTTTTTTCGCTCAGTTGATTACGAAACCTTAAAGGGGCAGCATAGTAACAAAGAATTGAATCCTCTCTAGTAGAGATCTCTCCTTTAACCCCCTTAAGTCCACATCCTCATCATAAGTTGTGTTTTATTGAAATATTTGATAAAAAAAAAAAAAAAGAAGAAGTTATTTAAGGTAAATGTAGGTACCCGCCAGCCGAATTGGAACAAATTTTGCATTCACATCCCGACATTACTGAAGCAGCTGTGATTCCGTAAGTATTTCATTTCACCTCTTAATCTTAATGTCCATATACAAATTCAAGAAAAAAGATGGCAAATATATATACACAATAATGGTGTGAGTGTGATTTCCCAGTTATCCAGATGAGGCAGCAGGGCAAGTACCCATGGGGTTTGTGGTTAAAAGAAAAGGAAGCACCATTGATGAAACACAAGTGAAAGATTATGTGGCTAAACAGGTAGGTATTCTATTACTTAAATTCAATGACTTAAATAGAACAGTTGTGAAACTTAAATATAATTTAGTGATTTTAGATTTTTTTTCATTTATATTAAACTTGAAATGAATATTTACTAAATGTTATATTTGAGTGATTTTAATATTAATATGATAATTGACTACAATGAATAACCTTGATTGTGAAACTTAAATATGATTTGGTGATTTGAGATTTTTTTTCTTTGTATTGAACTTGAAATGAATATTTATTTACTAAATGTTATCTTTGAGTGATTTTAATATTAATATGATAATTGACTACAATGAATAACCTTGATTATTTATAGATTACATGTACCCTAATTTAATTGCTAAACTAATATAAGCAAAAAACAATTGAATTAGGTTGCACCATACAAGAAACTAAGAAGAGTTTGTTTCATAGATTCAATTCCAAGAAATGCACCTGGAAAGGTATTGAGGAAGGAGTTGATCAAGATGGTTGTCAATTCTAAGCTTTAAGTGGTGTTTGGTTAATGGGTATGGGTGCTCTTGGTAAATTGGTGAGAGGTCTAAAAAATGGAAATGAAACATGTGTTATAGGTAATCAAATCTAATTACATTCCTCTCTATCATCAAACTATGATTCCATATAGTTGTTCGGTTATGATTTTTGATAACCGACATTTGTGGTCCAGGTTATGATTATATGTGTATAATATGCTTTAAATAATATGTAATGTTGGAAGACATGAAGATATTTAATTTAGGGTTAATAAGCAGGTCGTGGTTAGATTAACACGTTTAATTAAATGGGTCGTGTTCAAGTTGATGTTTAACATGTTACATAAAACTGACAACCCAACCCAACAATACTGATAATAACTGATGCAGTTTAACGTGCGCAATCAAATGGCTCAAATACTCAAAGGATTCAAAAGGTTAATATAACCTCAAAGAGTCAAAGGTTCTTTATTATCATCAAAACTCAAAAACTGACTAAAAAGAACCCTAAGTCCCCTTTTATATGTGGAGATTCATAGTTCAAATAAGAAACTAAATAAAAGATAACAAAATTAAAATAGTAGATAAAAAAATAGATTATAGATTGATGATAAATATTAATAGATAGATAATGATAATTACAAGCATAACTAGAAAAAAAAAATACATATTTGAATTAATTGAAATTTATATTACAGTGACAAATATTACAAACATACCAATAACTTCAATGGGAATGATCCAGCCATAGATTAATTATGCATTAAAGTAAAAAATTGTCATATCTTTTGTCAGATGTCTTGTTGGACTCTAAACGCTCATCCTGAAAAACTTGAAACAATAACATAAAAGTGTTATTGTCCATCTCAGGTTCACAATCAGGGTAATTTTCGACATGCATTTCGGCCATAGTTATCAAATGCGTTAGGCGCACTCAAGACTAGTCATAGATGCATGTCTTTGAAGGGCGTTTTCACCATGTTACAATTTCGGCCAAAATTAGTATATGAAACTCAATCCATATTTTGATGGTCTCAACATACATTTATCTTTTTAAAATATATATATACAATTTGTCAGTTTATTTAAGTGGTCAAGATGTTTAAATATATATATATATATATACATCTGATGTGATGTCAAAAATAAGAAGTCATGTTTTATATTTAGAAATTTAAATGTGCTAAAAAACGATGAAAACATGAAAATCTTAGTTTATAATTTCATAATTTTTGTTTATACAAGCTACTAAATTAATCTGAATATTGGGGTTGGTGGTCCAATGGTAGAAGCAAAGCTTCTAGGAACACCTAACGGGGAGATCATGGGTTCAAGTCCCATAAGGAGTAGAAATTTGCCGTTAAAAAAAAACTAAATTAATCTGAATTCCTGAACACATAAATATTTTCTGATGAGGTCTAAAGTGTAGCAAGAGCATACCTTAGTTGTAATTTTCGGCTTAGGGACTCTTTAAGAGATCATAATGTCCATAATCATGATAAAGAACACTGACCGGGTTCTCATTCCCATATTCCTGTCCATATTCCGCTATAACTTTAATAGAATTTGTCCTTTTATCCCGCATATAAACTGTTATAGGCACCCTGTAAACACATTAAAAACGAATGTGCTTTAGTATGTATCATCTTAATTGATCAAAATCAGGGTAATTTTCAAGTGCATTAAGGTTTTGACATTATGGGCATACATGTTTTGTAAATTTCTTTTCTAGTTATTTATAAGTTTAAACATGACAGGTAACATCCCTATCTTGTGATTTAATAGTATCAAAGAAATTAAAATGCTTACTTAAGGACATGTGATGACATAAGCAGTTCTGGTTCGCCGCCCCATACATGTGACCGTTTCATATGTGAGACATATGTCTCAAAATTACCTTCAAGAAACCTGAAAAACCCGTCACGTAGTTACCTATGTGTCCACTAATACACCGATAAACCATTTTCTTGGCTGGGTATTAAACATTCCTCTATATGTGTGTTACGTAATTAAACACTTACGTTGTACTAAGTGTCTTGTCGCAATTGCATTTGTTTTAGTACAAAATAAGCAATTTCAAACCGACACTATAAATGTGTGATTAAAAAAAAGGATTTATAAGACCAAGTGTAGTGGCCTGTGGATTGGGCGTGGAATGCCCCAAAAAACGCCCCTTCAAGCCCAAATATCTCCCCCAAGGGCGTGAATGCTCTTAAAAATCAAATGACGTGAAAATAATCATGCTGGACTTGAGCATGAAACTTGCTTTCTTTTAGCCAATTAAAACAAGACAAATGAAGAGTGGCGTGAAAAAATTCCCTACCGCTACATGTGGTCTAACGCTTTTAAATCACTACAATCAAGAAATGAAAACACATATTAGCACTATCCAAACTCTAATCTAAAGATTTGTCTTACCATTCAGTTTCAGTTCGTCTCTTAATCAACTCCTTCACAACCTATTAAACATGATGATATATGGTTTCATGAAAAGCAATAATATTAGTATGACAAATCTTAACAAATTCCAAAGTAGATCTAATTGTTGCAATCATCTCAAATGTTACAACAACTTAATACAAATATCACAGATGCAATTGTATAATAATAATAATAATTAATAGTCAACATTTATATATAGTATACATTTACTACCATTCAAAAGTCAACTCTCGTCATTAATAGGAGATTGACCGATTATTGTATATAAGGACATATTGGTGTACATTATTCATAGACAAAATAAACCTTTCATGGTATCAACCTTTTCTTCGGTCCTACCCTAATACCGCCGCTGCACATCGCCGGCTACCACCCTTCTGTTCTACTCCGCTGCTGCTCCTCCATTCTCCTCTTTATCCTCATGGACTCTCTCCCTCATCCGGCTCTTTCTATCTCTAACATAAAGTCTCATGTCCCTATTACCCTTGATAACGATTCGACTCACTTCAATACGTGGTCGACATTGTTTAAAATCCATTGTCAAGCGTTTGAAGTTTTGGACCATCTATCCCCAAAACCCACTGCAGCCGCCACCTCTTCTGACCCGGAAAAAGCCGCCGCTGCAGCCGCTGAAGACAAGCTTTGGCATCGTGTAGACGCTCTCGTTCTACAATGGATATATGCCACTATCACTCCTGCTCTTGTGAACATAATAATCGTTCCCGGTCAGTCCGCGAGCGATGCTTGGTCTGCCCTTGAAGACCACTTTAATGACAACAAAAACATGCGTGCCATCTACCTTGGACAGGAGTTTGCAAACCTGTGTCTCGACAATTTTTCGTCTATGGAAGAATATTGTCAAAAGGCGAAGAGCATAGCCGATCAACTCGCGAGTGTTGGATGTCCTGTTGACAACCGTATGTTGGTCATTAAAGTCCTCACCGGCCTCCCGGAACAGTACGACAGCATCTCCACAGTCTTGCAAAACCGTGATCCTCTACCCGACTTTAAAGATGTACGGTCTCGCCTCACGATGGAAGAAGACAAGAAGAAACGCCAATCGGCTCGGGCCGCTCAACTTGCTAATACTGCCCTCACGGCTACTGTTTCAGCCTCAAACCAGCCAAACTCCACTTCCACAGCCTATTTCCCATCCGCGGACCGCGGTCGTGGTCGCTCCCGCGGGCGCGGGCGTGGACGCGGACGCGGCTCCTCCTCCCGAGGCCGCACTGCCAACACTCAAACAAACACCCCTAGTCACCCCTACATCGTCTTCCCTAGCAACTGGACCGCTAATCAATGGGCGCGCATCCTAAATTCCAATAACTCCTCGGCTACTAATACCCCTCCCTGCCCTTACCCTTCCCGCCCCACAGAACCATCTCAGAATGCCGCAGGCATTTTGGGTGCTCGCCCTGATCAGCAAAACAACAACACTTATACCCCCACCGACATTGAGCAGGCCCTCTTTACTATGGCGTTGAACCAACCGGAACACGGATTTATGGACACTGGAGCATCCTCTCACTCGGCTAACGAGCAAGGTATATACTCCCCGTCTAATTTTAATAAGTGCACTGATAAAAATATTATTGTTGGTAATGGCATGGCAATCCCAGTTGTGGCCCAAGGCAACCAGACCTTACCCCCGCCTTTTCCACCACTTAAATTAAATAATGTTCTTTTTGCACCAAAACTGATTAAAACCCTGATTTCGGTACGCCGCCTTACCACCGATAATCTTGTATCTATCGAGTTTGACCCATTTGGTTTTCTTGTGAAGGATCTCAAAACTCGGGAGCCTATCCTTAGATGCAACAGCACCGGCGATCTTTACCCGTTGACTCAACCACTCCCAACCATCACTCAACCCTCGGCTTTTGTGGCTGTTTCTCAAGATCGCTGGCATCAACGCCTGGGTCACCCCGGCGCTAATTTATTGCAGTCTTTAAAAACTTCTTCTTGCATTAATTTTGGCAAAACTTTGAATAAATTGTGTGAACCTTGTGTGTTTGGAAAGAGTATTAAACTACCATTTTATGATTCCATTAATAGCACCCGTTTACCTTTTGATATTGTTCACAGTGACTTGTGGACCTCCCCTGTTCTAAGCACGGGAGGCCATCGGTATTATGTTTTGTTTCTTGATGATTACACAAATTTTTTGTGGACATTTCCTCTAGCAACAAAATCACAAGTATTTGCCACTTTTACCACCTATTACAACCATATAACCACTCAATTTGAAAGACACATTAAACAACTACAATGCGACAACGGAAAAGAATATGCTAATAACAATTTTTTAGCATTTTGCAACGCCCACGGGTTGCACTTCCGTTTCTCTTGCCCATACACCTCATCCCAAAATGGCAAGGCGGAGCGAAAAATACGCACCATCAACAACATGCTCCGCACTCTTCTTGCCCAAGCCAATCTCCCGCCAAATTTTTGGCACCATGCCCTTGAAACCGCCACTTACTTACTAAATATTTTACCAAGCAAAACACATGACTTTAAATCACCCACCTCCATGCTTTACAAATGCACACCCGAATACGATCACTTACGCGTTTTCGGATGCCTTTGCTACCCAATTCTCCCATCCACCACAATCCACAAACTTGCCAACCGGTCCAAGCCATGTGTATTTCTTGGCTACCCACCCAACCACCGTGGCTACAAGTGTCTTGATCTTCAAACTCATCAGATCATCACTTCACGTCACTTACACTTTGAAGAAACAATTTTCCCCTACAAAATCCAACAGCCCGAAAATATACAATCCTACAATTTCTTAAACCTACCCATCCAACCATTACAAAATTCGCCTACAACACCCCCCAACCAAACCCAAACTGCTAACCCAAACAACTCGCCCACAAACTCAGCCCAAAACACCTCTTCCAGCCCATCCTCCACTTCCCAGGCCCAATTCCCTACCAACCCAGCTACCTCATCTCCAAACAACTCCCCTGGCCCATCAAACCAGCCCACACACTCCTCGACTACGCCGTCGCAGCCCAGCCCACCTTCCCAGCCCAACTCGCCACCCTCACCAGCCCACTCATCTCCTGCTCCATCCCCTTCGCAACCCACTGCCACCCCTACGGCCCAGACCTCCTCACCCCCTACGGCCCAGACTTCCTCACCCTCTACGGCCCACTCCACCACCGAGCCCACTACCAACCCACAAACCCAGCCGTCCCCCTCTGGCCCACCTCCTCCACACCGAACAATTCAGACCCGTGCCATGAGCGGCATTGTAAAACCAAAACAACTTTTCAATCTCTCCGCTACCACAATCGCCCCTATACCCCGAAACCCACAGGTTGCCTTGGCCACTCCTGAGTGGCACCGTGCCATGACTGACGAGTTCAGTGCCCTTCTTAAAAACAAGACCTGGGAGCTTGTACCTCGTGACCCGAATATGAATATTATCCGTAGTATGTGGTTGTTTAAACATAAATTCAGGTCGGATGGCACTTTGGAGCGTTATAAAGCTCGCCTTGTGTGTGATGGACGCAAACAACAGCAAGGCATTGACTGTGGAGAGACTTTCAGTCCGGTTGTCAAACCGGCAACCATTCGTTTGGTTTTATCTTTAGCCTTAGCACGCTCTTGGCAAATAAATCAACTCGATGTGACTAATGCATTTTTACATGGCAATTTGAGTGAAACAGTGTACATGTATCAGCCGGTCGGATTTCGCAGTCCTGAACACCCCGACCATGTTTGCCTCTTGAAAAAATCCTTATACGGATTGAAACAAGCACCGCGAGCATGGTACCAGCGGTTCACTGATTTTGTTGTTTTGCAGGGATTTCGTCAAAGCAAATCGGACAACTCCTTATTTGTTTACAGACAGGGCAACGACACTGCATACCTATTAATTTATGTCGACGATATTATACTCACCACATCCTCGGCGACTCTTCGTCAACACATTATGAACAGTCTTGCAGGTGAATTTGCTATGAAAGACTTGGGCTCTCTGTCTTATTTTTTGGGGATTCAAGTTACACGCACCGACAACAACATGTTTCTGTCTCAATCTGCTTATGCCACTGACATCATACATCGAGCTGCTATGGATTCTTGCAAACCTGCGGCTACTCCTGTTGACACACAGTCTAAACTCAGTGCTGATTCAGGACCTCTTCATGAAGATCCGACCACATATCGCAGCCTTGCAGGCGCTCTCCAGTACCTCACTTTCACTCGCCCTGACATCTCTTATGCGGTCCAGCAAATCTGCATGCACATGCACTCACCTCGGGTCGCTCATTGGAATGCGTTAAAACGCATCCTCAGGTACATTCAGGGTACCAAACACCTCGGCTTACACCTTGGCCCCACAGATATCTCCTCCTTGCGTGCTTACACTGATGCAGATTGGGCAGGTTGTCCCGACACTCGCCGTTCTACCTCAGGTTACTGTGTCTATCTTGGTGATAACCTGATATCCTGGTCCTCTAAACGACAGTCCACAGTTTCTCGTTCAAGTGCTGAAGCAGAATAT